>JAJHZJ010000257.1:7613741-10583741 GCA_023548195.1 Bettongia penicillata ogilbyi
TATTTAACTTTTGTTTTTGTTTCCCAGTACCTATTCCAAAGCCTGGCACATAGTAGAAACTCAACACCTGCTTACTGAATTAAATTGAAAACCAATATTTTAAATAAGACTGATCATTTCAGTCCAGCAACAAACTTATTGACTGATCTTTTTTTGTTTTTCACAAAGTAGCTGGCAATTGGAGAAAATGGACAAGTCCATCCATTCAGATAATAATTTGATTATCTGATAGTTATGACTATCAGATGATAAGTACCAATAATTTTGGTGTAATAATAATGTATTTCTAGAATGCTTTTAAGGTTTGTGAATCACTTTACATACATTATCTCACTTGAACCTCACAAAAACCATGTGAGGTAGGTACTTTGATTTTTCCCATTTTACAGATGAGGAAACTGAGATGAGAGTAAGTAACTTGCTAAAGTTCATAAGTTCGTATGCATCTGAAACTAAATTTGGACTCAGGCATTTCTGACTTATAAATCCAGACCTCACCTCGGTGTGATGAATTTCCTTCCAAATAGGATTTCCTTAGCCTACCATTGGATAATGTTGCCTGGGCAAGGGATGGCAGCATTGTAAAGGAATTATAGGGCATAGGGTATAGGTTATAGAATTAGGAAAGAATCACAGGGGAAGAGGCAACATGTACAGCAGTGATGTCAAACAAACAAGAATGGGCCCCTTAAACCATACAAAGTTCCCTGTGGGTCATATATTTTGTATTCTAAAATAAAAATCCATATTAACATATATAAATAAGTATACAAAATATAAATACATAATAATTATAAATTAAAATATAGTATTTTAAAAAATATATAATGCTGTTTATTTGTTGTGTTTAGTATTTCCCAAGCATAGTTACCCCTTCTGTATCATTGAGTTTAAGGTCACAGTGGTGCATTATCTGGAAAATCTGCGCAAAATTTTTTGGCCTTCCATATATACCAGAGAAGTCTAATTTTTTTTTCTTTTTCTTTTATGAAATGTTTACCATATTAAAAGATAAAATGTATTGATGTTATACAACACTACATATATAGGTTATGCATTTCTGAGCTTTCTAAACTTTTTCTATGTCATCTGCTGACCTTCATGTGTCATCTTTAGCTTCCACAAAACTCCCCCAAATTCCTGTTTGATTTCTTATGCTGTCCCATTATATATCAAAACTTTGATGGGGAAAGTCACGACATGGGAAGGAAAACTATAATTTGATTCTGACTACAAGGGGAGTATTGAGGGCTATATTTAGTCCCTGTTCTTGGTATATTTAATACCTCTGGTGTAGTGGATAGAGTGTGGGCCTTGGAACCAGGAATGTTGGCAAGTCCTATGTCTAACCGATACTGGTTGTCGAATCCTGGACAGATCATTTAACCTTATGGAGTCCCAGGCAACTAAGGCATTAAGTTATAGGGAAAATGTTATAAAGGGAGTTTGCTCATCTGGGAGCTCCCTATATCCATGAAATCATAGGCCAAGGCACTGTCCCTCTATTTCTAATGGAAGAAGACCTCCCTGAGAATCACACCCAGAAATCAGGCCTTAAATGGCAAGTCCTTTCTGATAAACCCAGTAGAAATGAGTATTCTCCTAAAAGTACTCTCCTAATGTAATAACAATAACAAGCTCCCATCATTTTCCTATGATAAGCCTTACAATAATGATTCGTGGAATTTACATACCTCTTCTACCTAGAATTTTGCATGCTGATGAAATGGAGTTTTCCAAGTAAAAAGATATTAGTTCTCCAAGAATCAAAATGTATATTGTTGTCATTGTTTCCATGTTCTCCCGGGACACTCGCTCTTCCACTTAAATGCCCAGAAAATCTGCCTTAGGTTTGAGACACTCTATGGGCTGGCTCAGCAGCCACTCAGAACCCATGAGCCCCCACCAGGTGTTTACTTTAGCAGTGGATAAAAGGGCAAAACAATTAATAAAAAAAGTCTTTAATGGAGCAGCTTAGCCTATGAGGGAACAAGGAAAGATCTTGTCATGCATACTTAGGGGTACACACACACACACATACACACACGCATATACACACACACACACACACACACACATACAGCATTCATGACCAGGAACAGCACATCTATGTTCTAGCACCCAGCAAAAGAGAATTCCTCATGCTAAGATTTAAGTCAATTTCTTCAACTACCAGGGACTTGGTGATGGTTCAAGTCTATTCTCTCAGACCTAGGGCCAGAAAATTCCTAAGAATTCCTGTTTAAGCTCTTGCAAGGATCTTTCCACTACCCTATACTAAGTTTTAGGAATCTTCCTTCCCCCTCAAAAAATAAAATAAAATAGCACACAGTCAAGAGCTATGTATAGATTAGGTCTACAGAGCCCAGTTGCTTCCCAGAGGATCTTTGACCTACAAATGGAGTCGAGGAAGAACAAAAGCTAAGGGAAAGGGAAAGGCCATTATCCTAAGACCTTGGGCATACCTTCCTCCTCTCTTTATTATGGATATCTACCAGATACTAGGGCAGCTCAGTAGCCCAGTTGAGAATGCAAGGCCTAAAGTCGGGAAGACTTTCTGAGTTCAAATCCAAACTCAGACATTTACTAGCTGTGTGACCCTGGGCAAGTTATATATCTTTGCTTGCCTCAGTTTCCTTATCAGCAAAATGAGCTGGAGAAGACAATGGCAAACCACTCCAGAATCTTTGCCAAGAAAACTCTAAATAGGGTCACAAAGAATTGGATGTGATTAAAAAATGACTGAGCCACAAAGCCATAGACTCTTGCATTTTTCTTTGGCCAGTGAAAAAGCTTACTATCTCCCTATATTATCATCTTAGTCTCATTGGATAAGAATCTTTCTAAGGTATATTAGATCCCAATTGTCCAAGAGGAGAGCATCTAAGTGGTATAGTGGGTAGAGGAATGATTTGAAGATCTGAGTTCAAAATGACCTCAGATGCTTACTAGCTGTGCAACCCTTGGCAAGTTTCTTAACCTCTCTGAAACTCAGTTTTCTCATCTTAAAATGGGGATAAAAATGATAAAATAAGATAATATCTATGAAGAGGTCTGGCATATATAAATGCTGGCTATCAACTGTAGATTCTGAATAGAATGCAACCTTTTCTTAGTGACTCTGGTCATCATTAAGGATGTTCTTTTATTTCTTGGGCTATAATCCAGTGCTGGCCTTGAAGATTCTTTCCTTTGTTTTTGACTGTACAGATGAAACATACTGGCAGGCTGGCCCTGTATCGGTGAGGACTGCTGGTTGCATTTGCACAAAGGTAGGGGAAGTAGATGCTAGAAGTGTATCTTTTGTGGTCTCCCTTTGTTTGAACCACACACAACACCATACTTGCTGTAGGTTCACAAATCTTTATCTCTGTAAATGAGGACTTGGACCACATGATTTCATGGATCCCTTCTAGCTCTGAACCATCTATATATCATCTCAGTTCTGCCAATGATCTGAGAGCTAGAGGATGCATTGGAAGAAACATGATATGTCTCAAAATCTGAAAATTTATTATTGAGTCTAGTACCAAAAGGGTCCTCAGAGATAAATTAGTCCAAATGGTTTTAAAGATATTGAAATTGAATTCCCAGAGAAGGAAGATAGTTTTTTCCAAATCACATCAAAAAGGAACAGAGCTAGGATTTGAATCCATATCCTGTCTCCAATTTTGACGCTCTTTCCACTGAAACAGGATGCCTTCTTTGCTTTTCATTTAAAAATATTTTTATTTTGAGTTGTGAATTTTCTCCCTCTCTCTACCCTTTCCTCATCCATTGAGAAAGCAAGAACTACGATACCCGTTAAACATATAAAGAAAAAATCTCTGTATTAACCATGTTCTGAAAAAAAGCAAGAAAAATAAAGGAAAATATAATGTTTCAGTCTGCACTAAGCCCATATGTGCTTTATCTGGAGGTAGATAGTGTTTTTCATCATGAGTCCCTTGGAATTATGGTGTATCATTATATTAATCAGAGTAGCTAAATCTTTCACAATTGATTATCTTTACAATGTTGCAGTTACTGTGTAAACTGTTCTCCTGGTTCTGCTCACTTCGCTTTGTATCAGTCCTTAAAAATCTTCCCAGATATTTATGAAACCATCTCCTTCATCATTTCTTATAGTATTCTATCACATTTATATACTACAACTTGTCTAGCCATTTCTCAATTGATGGGCAAGGTGGCCTTCTTTTCCAATGAGGTCTTTTCATTAGGAGTAGAGTATTTTGTCACCTGAAAATATGGTAAAATTTCCATCTATTTCTTAATCAAATCATTTATTAATGTGTTAAATAGCACGGGACCCAGCACAGATACCTAGGGCATTCCATTGGGAAGTTTCTTCCAAGTTGACACTGAATAATGAATGACTACTTGTTAGTCCCAGCTATTCAAGTAGATCCAAATCCCTTTTCTGAGATTATTGTCTAAGCCATATCTCTCCTGCCATTCAGCAAGAATATCATGAGAGATTTTCAAATGTTTCACTAAAATAAAACTGCAGAATTGTAACTAGCACAATGAAAGTGGAAATTTGACTCAAAGTGCTAATATTATAAGGGACAAATGAGTGCTGCATTTGTGATCAAAAAGTCTCTTCTGCCACTTATTACATGTTTGACTTGGGGCAAATGACTTAAATTCTTTGTATCTTAGCATCCATCCTTATGTGTAAAATAAGAGGACTGGAATAGATGGCTTTGGAGATCCCTTCCAGCTTTCCCTGTTGCTCTGCTTGATTTGACTCGCAGGATAAATTTAACTCAATGCTGCTAATTCAGCCTTGAATCCTCCAAGCTTTTCCACCTCCCTTTGCCTCCTCTCTGCCCTCACTGGAAGGCTGTAGGGTACAGCATTCAACTCCTCCCAAAACCTTCCTTTAGAGAGGCAATGATCTGGTCTTTCCAGAATACTGTCTACCTTCCATTTCCATCTCTCCTTGGTTTGAACTCCTGGGTTACAAGTTACCCAACACCACTTACCCCTTTAGTGTCCTCCCACTTGCTCTCCCGTTTCCTTTTGTGTATAGTCTTCTCCACTGAATTGTAAAATCCTTGAAGGCAGGGACAGTCTTTTTCCTTATTTGTATTCCTATCACTCTCCACAGTGCCTGGTGCATGGTAAGTACTTAATAAATATAGATAAAATTGAACTGAACCATATTATAAACAAAGCATCTTTTATAGTATAATTTTGTGAGTATTTTTTTTATCATCTTTGGTCTTAAATTTAATTTTTAGATATATTTTCTTCAACTGCCTTCTGACTATATTTCTTCTCATACTGCTTAAGCCATTCCTTGTAACAAGGATCAAAAAAACAAAAGAAAAGTAGTTTAGTAAAATTAACCAACACATTGCCTGAAGCTGACATTATATTCAATGTTCCATACTTCTAAGAAGGGAGTAGGTGCATATTTTCATTTCTTCTTTTCAGTTAAGTTTGGTCATTGTAATTGTACATCATTTAGTTTCTTTTTTTTTTTTGTCATGTCAAGTCTTAAAATAAATCAAAGCCAAGACTTGGGGAATAAAGCATCTTTAACTGAGATAACAGAATAGCAAGCCTGCCATCCTTAGGGATGTCCAGTGGATTTTCCAACCAAAAAAAAAACCCAGGAGAACATTTTTACAGTTTTAGGAGGAGAGAGGAAGAAGGGAGTATAAGGTAACAAGGTCAGGTTATGAGAACTCAGTGGCCCTTGGCAATCTGGGCAAGAAAAGTCACTTCATTCTGTCAGTCTTGCCCTTTGTCCCTTGAATCTCAGTGGAAAGGGATAAGAATATTAAAGGCTTAGATCTAGCTTGAACCAGGTTTCTCCACAAGACCAGGTCTAGGATGGGGGAACCTAGGGTGTGGTTCAGCTCAACCTAATTGCGAGTAAATATTTTAAGAGGAATTTAAGAATGTTACTGAAATTCTGACAGAACAAAAAACATTTAAGGGACTATATTTCTTCTCATACTGCTTAAGCCATTGACATTAACATTTTCTGTTATTATATTAATAATTTTGCCCATTGCTATTCTTTCTATTTATATTATGTACTCATTGCAGATAGTGCTCTTCTGGTTCTGTCCACTTCATCTTGTATCAGTTCACCTAAGTCTCAACATGATTTTTCAGAATTTTTAAAAGTGATTAAATCACTTTTTCCTATTCTCCTAGACGGCATGTGAGATTGAGAGCAGAAGCATAAAGTTGGAGCTGAACAGAACATACAGCCTTTGATCTCACTTGGGATCTTGGTCATTTAATCAATAACAAGCATTTATGAAGCACGTACTGTGTGCTAGGCTCTGTATTTGATGCTGGGGATACGAGGACAAGGAATAAAACAATTTCTACTCATAATGCACTTATATTCTAATGGGGGATAAGTATATATAAAATAAATCACAAATACAAAGTTATATATATGTATATATACATATATATGTGTGTATATATATGTATATATATACATATATATATATATATATATATATATATATATATATATATTTGCCCAAGGTCTCACACAGCCAGTGAGTGTAAAGTACCTGAGGTGAGATTTGCATTCAGGTCCTCCTGACTCCTGCACTGCTGCTCTATCCACTGCATCACCTAGCTGCCCACAATTGGGGTTACTTAACCCCCATTGACTCATCCGGGGTCAACTCTAGTCATCCTGATAAATATCTGGTCACTGAATTCAGATGGCCCTGGAGGAGAAGTGAGGCTGGTGGCCTGCACAGCCCTCCCTCACTCAAAACAAAGTCAAGTGCAAGTCACGTCATCACTTCTCTAATGGCATGGTCTTTTTGGCAACAAAAGATGAACACACATGCACACACACATACATACATACATATATACACACACACACACACACACACACATACTCACACAAATTTTGGTAATGTATTTTGAATGTTTTCTATTTGATTTACTCTCCTGCTATTAAATCTACATTTGGAGTCCTTTTCGGTGCCATCTGCTTAGGGTACTGCCTCTTCTTCCTGTTTCTCCCCCTGTTTCTCCTCCTCCTCCTCTGTCTCCTCCCAGTGCTGCTGCACCTTCCACTGCAGCAGCCCCAAGTCACAGCCTGTAGAGAACTCCAGTCACTTGATCCCTACAGCAGCCACAAATCACAAATATTCAGAGGTCTTACAACATGGCAGACATGGATAACAAAGAAGCTGAACTTGGTCAACAAGATATAAAGATGTCAAAGAAGTGGAAGAAAAGATGCAAACAGAAAAGCTCATCACTCAACTGTTCAGATGACGCAGAATCCTCAGGTTCTTGTGGCACTTAAAGAAAGATTGGATGTCTCAGTGGGAACATCAACTGCATACATTGAAACTTGCCAAGAATAGTTAAGTGACATATGAATGCCCTCAAAAACCTTTAGGTGAAATGTGCATAGAAAGAAGTCAAGTTCTATGAGGAAATTCATGCTCTTGAAAGAAAGTACGCTGTTCTTGACCACTAGTTTTTTGATAGAAGAAGTGAAATCATCAGTGCAATTTATGAACCTACAGAAGAAGAATGCGAATGGGAACCAGATGATGGTGAATTGATTTCAGAAGAAATGAAAGAGAAGGCAAAGCTTGAAGAGGAGAAAAAAAATGAAGAAAAAGTCCTTAAAGGTTTCCCTGCTTTTAAAAATGTTGACTTGCTCAGTGACATGTTTCAGGAACATGATAAACCTATTCTGAAGTACTTGAAAGATATAAAATGAAGTTCTCAGATGCTGGACAACCTATTAGTTTTACATTATAATTTTACTTTGAACCCAATGAATATTTCACAAATGAGCTGTTGATGAACAAATATTATATGTGGTCAGAACCAAATGATCCTTATCCCTTCTTTGATGGACCAGAAATTGTGACTTGCACAGGCTGTCAGGTAAATTAGAAAAAAGGGAGGGAATGTCATTTTGAAAGCTAGTAAGAAAAAACAAAAACACAAGGGATGTGTGACTCTTCAAACTGTGATGAAAACAGTTACCAATAATTCTTTCTTCAGTTTCTTTTCTCCTGAAGTTTCCAAGAGTAGAGAACTGGGTGATGATGTAGAAGCTATCCTTGCAGTAGACTTCAAAATTGGTCACTTTTTATTTGAGCATGTAGTCCTGAGATAAGTATTATGTGTTATACTTCACATAAGAAGCTATTGAAGAAGAAGGAGGAGGAGGAGGAGAAGAAGAAAAAGAAGAAGGAGAAATAGAAGATGATGATGATGGTGATAATGGTGATGGTGGTGGTGGTGAAGATGCCAATGATGATAAAGGGGAAGAAGTTGATGAGGAAAATGATCCAGAATATGATACAAGAAAAGATCCAAACCCAGCACAGTGCAAGCAACAGTAAATAGTGTGTGCTGTGGCCTTGAGGATTACTGTACTGTCCTCACCTAAGTACAACTAGTAGTTATTTATAGCCTTATGTTTCGATTTTTTCCAGTAGAATAAAGTAAACAAGTTTTGTTAACAAAGAAAAAAATGAAAAAATGAACCATTAAGAACTAGTTCAAACCATGTTCATTCTACCTAAAGTTTTAATAGTATAATTTCTTCTGGATATGTAGAATGCAGTGAATCCCCTAACACATGTCCATTGCTGTGAAGTTTGTGAAGTCTTTTGTCATGTAGCTATTTGACTGCAACTGAGAAAATTATCGAAACTTTTATTTGTGACCGATATTGGTTTAGAAAAAAGAAGTCCTTCTGAAGAGCTAACCAAAGTATTTTTTAGCCTAGTAGTTGAACAGTTTTAAGTCTCCTTGCATTAGCTGTGTCTTCATTGCTTTATTAGAGAAATGCAGTGACTTGTACTAAGAGGCAAAGAATTTTGAAATTTAATTAGACAGTATAGGATGAAGAATTTCCAGTAAGATCACGTCTAACGTTTGTTAACTGTCTGCTTCTTTGTGGATGTCTGTATTTTGATGTGACAGTGATCTACAAAGAAACTTAATCATCCTATTAAGGTTATTGTTTATCACTGAGGTGTGAATAAAACCTAGTATTTTCAGTTTCTATGTGTATAACTGTGTACATTCAAACTGAAAGTATCCTTCTTTTTCTTGGTATTGCAAATGATCTCTTATGTTACCTGATAGAGACCCACTGTGAATTCTTTTATTGCAATTTTAAAATAAATGACCAAGCAATATGGGTCCTCAGATAGGAATGTCTTAATTTGACACATTTGGAAGTCAACCTTGATAGCTGTAACTAATAAACATTATTTGGGAGAAGGGGCCAAACTTTAAAAAGCAATCCTGTATCTGCCAATATAGAAGTGTGAATGAAGAACCAGTGGGCAAAATTTTAAATCATAATAATCTTTAAAGATCATTATTCTTAAAATTAAATTTATTATGACCTTGGGATTGAAGCTAGGGAGAGTTCCAATTTTCATAGCTTAATATGAGTATATTATTTACTCATACTTCTAATCTATTCACTTATTCAAATGGGGAGTATTATTTACTTATCTACTTCCCAAGACTGTTGAGGCTTATTAAGTTAACATTATATAAAAAATTTTTCTTGGTCATTAAATAGTCAGAAATATTAACGTTGACAAATCTACATTTATATTATAAGCAAGATGTCTTTTTTCAACTACTATTTTAGACTGTCATGTGATTTATAGTTATTAGCTTGAATAATATTCCAAAAAGGAAAAATGGAAAGGTCTCAGAAAAAAGATTTGGATTGGAACAGAAACTGGGTATAAGTACCCAGAGGTTACATAAAGAGCATTATGTTGAGCAAAATCTCTCAAGATGTCTTCGGTTTACTCACTGGAGGTTGAAAATGATGGTGGACCATTTCTTACACATAGGTTGTGATAGCAGGAGGTGACAAAGGTAATTAGGATGCCTAGCAAAGAAAAAGAAGGGAGAGGCTAGGGACATTAGAGGTGGATTTTTCCTCCTTTAGAATTTGGGTTTATGCCTTCCTGTCCAAAATCCAGGAAGAAGTTTGACTAATGGCAGCTAAGGTCACTTAGTCTGACTTCAGGAAAAATGATCCATGTAGCAGATCAGGATGGTCCATGTGACAGTGCCCCAATAATGGGTCAGATATGTCTATTACACTGACAGAGGTATGTGTATTTTTTATGTATTTGAATATAGAGAATTATGGTTCAGTGTCAGGTTGGTCCGTGTGACAGTGTCCAGGTGATTGGTCAGATATATCTATCACATTAACGGGGAGAGGGTGATTTTTTTATGTATCTGAAGGTAGAGAATTGTCATGATTCACTGGAAAACACACTGGATTTGAAGTCACATGACCAGGGCCCAATCCCAACTCATCTGTAGGGGAAAAGACCACCAGCTCAGGAATCATAGGTTCTGGGTTCACATCCCTCTTCTGGTGTTTGCTGCTTGCACAAAAATGGTCAGGCTCTTGATTTTTCTGAGACCCAGATCCTTTTTCCTGATCTGTAAATTAAGAAGATTCACCTCGATAGCCTCTAAGGTCCCTTCCAACTCTACTTTAGTGCTCCTACTTGTGGGATCTTGGTCAAGTTACACCATCAAAACATCACAGATCTATTGCTGAAAAGAAAATGTGCAGGCCATCTGTAGGCCAGCTCCCTCATTTTATAGGTAGGAAAGTTCAGGCCCAGGGACCTGAAATGATTCACTCTGACTGACAGAGTAAATAATAATGTGATAAGAATCATCATTGCTGGGATTTGAACTCAGGTCCTCTGAATCCTTAAGCAAGGTTCAAGTCATTTCATCTTTCTATATCCCAGTTTCCTCATCAAGAAAATTGAGGAAAGATGCTCAGGGATCTCTAAAGTATTTCCCAGTACAAAATTGTGATCTTATGAGTTATGGGTAGAAGAGAGAAGAGAATGAGGTAAAAATATAACAGTGTAAAAACAGTAACGTAATAGTAACAGCTAAAAGTTGTTGTCTAGTCATTTCAATTGTGTCCAACTCTTCACGATCCCATTTGCGATTTTTCTGTCAATGACCCTGCAGTGGATTGCCATCTACTTTTCCAGATGAGGCAACTGAGGTGAACAGTTAAGTGACTTGCCCAGGGTTACACAGCTGGTAAACATCTGAAGCTAGATTGGAACTCAGGTTTTCCTGACTGCGGATCCGGTGCTCTATCCACTGTACCACCTAGCTGCCCAGCTAAAAGTTACATAGCACTATAAAGTGTGCAAAGTGCACATAGGCACACACACACACACATATATATGAATACGTGCATACACATTATGTTATTTGAAGATCGAAACAAACGTATGAAACATGTACTAGCTTTATGATCATGCTGTTTTTATAGATAATAATAGCTAGCATTTATATAGCATTTTAAGAAATGCAAAGCACTTATATGTGCTATTACATCAGATACTCGCAACAACTTGGTAAAGGCAGTATTGTTATTATCCCCATTTTACATATGAGGAAACTGAGGCTGAGAAGTTAATTGGTTTGCTCAGGGTGCTACAGCTAATAAGTGTCTGAGGCAGGATTTGAACTTATCTCTATGATTCCACTATTCCTAATTTTACCCAGCCACCTCCTAAGGAAAACTGAATCTCATGGAGGTCGAGCGTCCTGCCCATGGTCACAAAGCTAAAGTGTCAATTCAGATTTGAAGCTACGTTCTGCTAACTCCAAGGTCAGAATTCTCTCCAATGGACTCTACCAGCTCTTTGGGTAAGTGTGTGAGAACCTGCATTTAGGGAGGATTATCAAACAGAAAAGCAGTTGTTAGCCCATATCTGGTGGAGGCTAAGAGATTTATGACAAAGCCTGAATGAAGACATCCCTGGCAATTTCCCAGCATTGGAATCTATGAAATCTCATCTCAGGTGATAAGTGGTTTTCCCTCTCAATGGTCACATCACCTCAGAGCAAAGTGGAGGATCTGGAGGGGTCAGATTGAATGAGTCAGCAAGGACCATTGGGGCTAGAGGCAAGAGAAGAGCTCAGCTCTCCCTGGACGATCTGTGTCCTTTGGAGCAAAGCCAGGGACCATAAATAATGATCACCACATAAGGAGACTGGAACTTTTCATCTGGATCATCTGTCATCACACCTTCCCTCGTGTTAACCCAGGCAATGAAGCAAAGCAGCAGGGGACCCTCAGGCTAGCTCAGGGGTAATTTAGGGCACTGGTGGTACAGTGCTACAGACATGGGTGGACAATTAAGCTTCTGTATGGTTTCAGCCTGTGAAAAATACCTTCATCACAGACTTGTCCCTAACAAATTAAATGTTTGTATTCCATATAGCAGAACGGAGGCTCAGCAGACAGAACACTAGGTCTAGAATTAGGAAGACCTGAATTCAAATCTAACACTTATTAGCTGTGTGACTCTGGGCAAGTGACTGATCCTATGTTTGTCTTAATCCACTGGAGAAGTAAATGGCAAACCACTACAGTGTCTTTGCCAAGAAAATTCCATGGCCAGTATTGGCTTGCTATGGTACATGAGGTCACGAACAGTCATACTGAATCAATGAACAACTCTTTACATGGAACTGATAATAAGTAGCATTTATACAACATTCAAGGTTTACAAATAACATATCTTATAAAATTTCATCCTCAAAACCACTCTTGAAGTGAGTCCTCCTATTATCTATCACCATTTTACACATGAGGAAACCAAGGCTGAGAGGAGTGAAGCAGCTTGTCCAAGGTCACACTGTTATTAAATGTCTGACAGTCAGTCAACAAGCATTTATTAAGTACCTACCAAACATTTATTAAGTACCCGCTCAGATTGAAACTTAGGTCTTTTTCACTCCGTGTCTAGCACTGTATCCACTGCTTCACCTAGCTGCCTCAATCATCTATGTGCCCCGAGCTGAGGAATCTCCACAAGTCTCCTAAACGAAAATGTTGCTCCCATTTTCCTGCTAAAGGGCCAGAAGTTCCTCTCACTGACTTCATTTTGCACGAAAGGCCAAGCTACATATACATTCTCAGAGAGGAGCCTCTCAATGGACTTGTTAGTTATCGCTTCAAGAGAGTTTAAGGTAACAGGGTACAGGATGGATGACTTCTGCTGGATGGAGGTTGAGAAGGGTTGCCAATAGAAGGTGAAAGGAAGCTAAGGAATGTATTCTCTCTCTCTCTCTCTCTCTCTCTCTCTCTCTCTCTCTCTCTCTTTCTCTCTCTCTCTCTCTCTCTCTCTCTCTCTCATATTTAGAGTCAGAAGGACCTTAGAGAACAATAACAAAATTCCCTCATTTTACAGACGAAGAAACTGAGGCACAGAACAATCTGAGACAGGATCTGACCCTGAGTGTTTCTAACTCTACATTCAATGCCCTATCCACGATTTCATGTTGCAGCCAAAGAACAATGAAAACAAAATGGGTCATCTCCATTTTGCTGAGTGCTAACCCAGGCATGGCTTATGGGGGGCAGAACTCAGCTATTGAGACAGGAAAAATCTTAATTCTCCCACCTCAAACACTTACCAACCATGGCCTTGGACAGCTCCCTTCATCTCTTTGTCTTTCCATCTACAAAATGGGAATAATAAACCGATAGTACCTATGGCAAGGGGCAGTGTGGCTTAGTAGAAAGCTGATCTATGAATCAGGAAGACATCAATCAGAGTCCCACTTCTGCTCCTTACTGGTTGTGTAACCCTGGACAAGTCTCTTAACTTCTCAATATTCCAGGCAATTTTCTAATATAAGTTAGAGAACAGTTGCATTAGTAGAGGGCATTTTTCTTGGCAGTGGGAGCTCATTGTGCAGTTATATCAGAGGTCATGAATTAGCTAGTTGTCATAGTGGAGACAGCACAGATCTGGAGTCAGGAAAAA
The DNA here is from genome assembly GCA_023548195.1 of Bettongia penicillata ogilbyi. Taxonomy (NCBI): domain Eukaryota; kingdom Metazoa; phylum Chordata; class Mammalia; order Diprotodontia; family Potoroidae; genus Bettongia; species Bettongia penicillata. The sequence goes on from JAJHZJ010000257.1 coordinate 7,627,571, forward strand.
TTGAGTTCAAGTCTTCCTTCAGATACTTAGTAGCTCTGTGAACTCTGTGGTTCAAGTTTCTCATCTGTCAAATGGACATAATAATAGCACCTACTTCACATGGATGTTGTAAGGGTAAAATGAGTTAATCTGTGTAAAAATCCTTGCAAGCCTTAAAGGACTATATCAATACTGTATTTTTATTATTATTATAGATCTGGACAAAATATGTTCCAATGTCCAAAAGTTGTTGCAATGCTCAGATGAGATGCTAAGTTGAAGAGCCCTCTTCATTCCTCTCAACTTAATATTCAACTGAGTCCAAATAGAAATCACTCAAACACAAGTTGCTATCTATGATAGCCTTATGATTGTCTAGTGTATGACCAATTATGGCACCAAAGGCTTTTTTGTAATTGAATGAACATACAAGTTCATCATCTGATGACTCAGTGAATTTATCGGCACCATCATCACCATTGTCATCTCCAGGATCCCTAGCCTTGTTGCAGTGGTGCATTGGGTGTTTCTAGTTACCTCAGGGAGTATTCAAGATGCTCAAAATGGTATCCAAATATAACTGAGTTTAATTCTCTTACTTGGAGGAAAATCTATTGAGGGTACCAAAGGTCTCTGGGAGAAGAACACTGGCAAATTGAACTATGCCCACTTGTTTCTGCTCCAAAAAACACTCGGGATCATGGAATTCAACTATCGGTTTAATGACTTTCTTCCAAGAGGCACGGAGTCACAGAGTTGGAAGGGAGACCGTGGGGTACTTGACCAACCCTACTTCTGAACAAACAGGTCCTCTCTGCTATCCACTCAAAATGGGAATATCAGGAGACCTCCAACAAGGGGGAATCCACTATTTCCAAAGGTTATACAGTCCACTGTTGGTTAGCATTCATTTCTAGGATCTAGTCTCTTTCTGACTTTCACTCATTCCTCCTAGTTCTAGTCTCTGATGCCAAGCAGAATCAGGGCAATCGCTCTTCCATAAGGTAACCTTACAAATACTTGAAGATAGCTAACAAGTCGACCCTGAATATTCTCTCCAGAGTAATTAGATGGAGCAGTGAATGGAATGTTGAACTTGGAATCAGAAAGTCTTGACTTTAAATGCAAGCTCAGCAATTTACCAGTTGGGTCATCCTGGGCAATTCACTTAATTTCCTACAACTCCACTGTCTTACTCTACACTAAGGAATAATAATAGGATTCAAATGAGGTAATAAAAATGAGAGTAAAGCACCTTTTAAAGTCTAATGTGTTATAGAAAAGGCTTCCTATTATTATTAAAAATCCTAATTTCTTCAACCAATCTCCATATAATGTAATCTTTTTGAAGATAGACTTTATGCATCTATTTGTTTTTACATTGCTGAGATTTTCCCCTCAATCCCTCTCCAATCCCAGAGAGGTATCACTTATAAAAAAGGGATCATTTTTAAAAGAAAAAGGCAAAAAATGAATCAAAGCATCCAAAAAAACCCATGACATTCTATGTACTTTATTATAAACCTGGATCCTGACTTCTACAAAGGATAAGGGGGTGGTATTTTCTCCCATCTCTTCTTTGGGGCCAAGCTCATCAGTAATCATGTTGGATAGTCCACTGTCAATTACCTTGTGGTCACTATTCTTTCTCTTTAGACTGGTTTAGTCCTTGTGGGCCAGCTAGGTTGTGCAGTGGATAGGGCACCAGTGCAGGAGTCAGGAGGACCTGAGTTCATATCTCACCTCAGACACTTGACACTCACTAGCTGTGTGACCTTGGGCAAGTCACTTTACCCCAATTGCCTCATCCTGGGTCATCTCCAATCATCCTGATGAATATCTGGTCACTGGATTCAGATGGCTCTGGAGGAGAAGTAAAGCTGGTGACCTGCACAGCCCTCCCTCACTCCAAACAAAGTCAAATGCAAGTCATATCATTATTTCTCTGATGGCATGGTCTTCTTTGGAAATGAAGGATGAAGATATACAGATAGTCCTTGTGGATATTGTTTTCTGGATTCTGCTTACTTTACTTTGCATCAGAAGTTCATGTGTTCTCAATTCTTCTCTGTATTTATTATCTTCATCATTTCTTTCTGTTGCTCAGTAATTTTTCAGTCATATCCTACTCATTATAACTCCACTTGGAATTTTCTTATCAAAGATGCTAGAAGAATTTACCACTTCCTTCTCCAGCTCATTTTGTAGATAAGGAAACTGAGACAAACAGGGTTAAATGACTTGCCCAGGGTCACATAGCTAATATAGCAAAATAATATTCCATTACCTCCATGTACCTCAATTTGATTTGTCCATTTCCCAATCAATGATCATCTACTTTGTGTCTAGTCCTTTGCTTCTATGAAGGGGGTTGCTATAAATATTTTCATGCATATTGGGCTTTTCTTTTTGTCAATGACATCCTTGGCACATAAGTCTAGCAGCAAAATCTTTGCATCAAAAGAAATTAATATTTTATCCATTTTATTTGCATAATTCTAACTTGCTTTCCAGAATGGTTGGAGCAATTCACAGCTCAGGAAACCAAGCATTTCTGTGACTGCTTGTGAAATAGGCTTGAGGTTCCTTTCAATCCTAGACATCTCCTAATGGTTACAAGAACATGGGTGGTACAGTGCCAGGCCTGGAATCAGGAAGATCTGAGTTCAAATCTGGCCTCAAACTTTTACTAGTTTGACCTAGTGACCCTAGGCAAGTCACTTAAGCCTGTTTGCCTTGGTTTCATCTGCAAAATGAGCTAGAGAAGGAAATCCCTCTAGTATCTTCAAATATTCCCAAATGGGATTGCAAAGAGATGACCAACAAAAGTTCATTGACAATCTTCCTAAAACATGGCTCTAAAAACTGGATGGAGCCTTCCAGATGTCATCTGACCCAAGTACAGTGAAACAGGACCATGACTTCTACACTCCTTAGCCTTATTTATTCTTTGCTTAAGTGAAGCCTCTGATTATGTTAAAATCCTGACTCTTTGCCCATAGGAACAGGGACCAGGACTGCAACTTTCATAAGGGTGACATACTGGTTAAGGTGATTGACTTGAAGGCAAGAAAAATCTGAATTTGAATCTTTGCATCAGTAGTTTCCTAGCTTTCATCCTAGGCAAGACATTTAACCTCTCACATCCTCAGTTTTGCCATCTGTAAAAATATGGATGATAATAAGCTTTTTGAGGACAGTTGAGAGGACCAAATATATTAAAGCACTTTGCTAACTTCAAAGCACTTTATCATCGTCATCTATTAATACATAAGAACTCTCAGGTTAGGAAATGCTCTACAAATGCAGGTCCCTACTTTCTTCGTAATTAAGAGTATTAAAGAGTTGCCTGCTACATTAAGAGGAAAATTTACTTGTGCAGGGTCATACACACACACACAAATATATGTAATGTTTAAGTGTCTATAATTTATACATACACACATGTATGTGTTTGTGTACATATAAAGGAATAGCATTTTAATTATGTATATGCATACACATATGTGTATATGTATATGTACATACACATGTACTTATATTCTCCTAGAGTAGGTAGATAGATAGATAGGGTCTGTATGACCCTTGACAAATCAATTTACATCTTAATGTCCAATCAGCTCTCTCCCTAATACACACACACATACATACGCATGCATGTGTATATACATATATACATACACTTATATGTATATATGTATATATACATATAGAGCTAAGTAACAAGAAATTAAATACTTATTATTAATCAATATTTAAGTAGGTGGGATATATATATATACACACATATGTATAGTTGTATGCATATATGTATGTGAATATATATTTGTGTGTGTATACACACATATATATGTATATTTTCCACCTTAAGCATTGTAGAACTTAAGCATTGCTTACTAAATAGCATAAGAATTTAATTGAATTTCTTGCCTCCTAGCCTTGCTAAAGTCCCTGACTCTCCTGGGTTCTCTTACTCTCAATAACATGGTCATGGCAGGTCTTTTCGTCTTCTCTCTTCCTACAAATCTTCTGTGATTTGTAAAGGAAGAGACAAGATAATTACTTTGAAAGCAGTAGTCATCAACCTATCTGCTTGCCTGCTCTCCCTCATCACCTCCCCCCCAAAAAAAACCCCTCTTTCTACAAGTGGAGATCTAAGGGAGGCTAAGAGATTTAGAGTATGTGAAAACATCCATTTGTTGGGCTTTCCTTTTTGATCACACCAAAGGCCTGCTTGACCTGCCTAGAGTCCAGGAAACCTGATCCTGAGCTTGGGAGGTTTACTGTATTTCCTAGCAATTAGAGGCAAGTTCCTTGAAAGAGACATGCAACTGGATCCCACCCAGGAGGCGAGACCTATTTTTCTTGGACTCTGAGTGTTGGACTGCCAGAGGAGCCACTGGGTGGGGTTCTTAGGGGCTTTGCAAAGATAATCTGGCAATGTTGCCACAACATGGGTTGCCCTACTCTTTTCTGACAATTAGGGGCAAGGGATGAGGTGCTGAGTGAAGGCTGTCATGATTTTCATGGAGAGAAATGGTAAGGGAGATTGTTTGTATATATTTTCATATGCATTTGAATCCACAATCAATGAGCCATTATTAAGCACCTACTCCATACCAGTTTAGCAGGGTGTGCCCACTGTGCATGCTGCTACTTCTTGGAGCCACAGGTGAGAGATAGGTGGAACAAAAGGATACCATAGGTGAAAAGAGCCCTGAAAAGGGCTCGGCAGCCATCACACCAAAGGTACTGGACACACCTTACACCCCATGCTTTTTAGCATGATGTCTTCAACCATGCTGACAAATGCTTTCAATGAGGATGAACACAGCATCAAGATCAACTACCTTACTGATGGCAAGTTCTTCAATTTGAAAAGTATACAGGCCAAGACCAAAGTAGAAGGAGTGTTGGTGCATGGTTTTCTGTTTGCAGATGATTGTGCACTCAATGCAGCCTCTGAAGCTGAGATGCAGCAAAGTATGGAGCAATTCTCTGCTGCCTGATAATTTTGGCCTAATAATTAACACCAAGAAAACATCAGCCGCCACCACACCATCCATACAGGGAACCATTGGTTACAACAAATGGAGAAGTTTTGAATGCTGTGGATAAGTTCACTTACCTTGGTGGTGTACTTTCCAGGGATGTATACGTCGACAATGAGATTGATGCACACACTGTCAGAGCTAGTTCAGTGTTTGGGAGGCTCTGAAGAAAAGTTTGGGAGAAAAAAGGTGTTAGATTGACTACCAAACTGAAAGTCTACAGAGCCATTGTGCTGACTTCATTGTTATAAGCTTGTGAAACATGGACAGTCTACCAACATCATGCCAGGAAACTGAATCGCTTCCATTTGAACTGTCTTTGGAAGATTCCGAGGATCACCTGGAAGGATAAGGTACCAGACACTGAAGTGCTTACTCAAGCTGAAGTCCCAAGTGTTGAAACTGCTGCAGAGAGTGCAACTCCTATGGGCTGGCTACATTGTAAATGTAGGATGTGAAAATCTGGGATATTCATCCTAACTATTCACAATGACTATCTGTGCCCAACCTGTGGTAGAGAATTCCAAGCTCATATTGGTCCCATCAGCCACAGTCGGACACACTGAAATTTCACTTTATCATGGTGATGCCATTTTGGTCTTTGAAGATGAAGGACAGCAACCATATATCATACTCTGTACCAGGCATTCTGCTAGGGACTGTGGATGACTTTTACAAAATAATTTGAGCTTAGCAAAGGGCATAAAATATATCACCTCACTTAATTCTCACAACAACCCCCATGGTACTAGTAGGGTGAGCATTATTATCCTCCACTCAACATCTCCACTTACCCCAAATCCCCAATGACCCAAGAGTGTAATCTCCACTTCTACAATACCTCTCATCTGCATCCCCTTCTCTCTACTGTCACAGCTACCAACCCAGATGAGCCCTTCATAGCCTTTTGACTGGACTATTTTTACAAATCCCTGGCTACTCTTTTATGTGTATTAATATCTTGCATGTAGCTTGCTTGTACTCGTTTATGCACACATTCTCTCTCCCACTAAAATATGTGCCCTCTGAGGTCAGAAAGAAATCAACTGCTGGCTGCCCCAGCGTAGAAGAGAACAGTGAGTATCATACATAGACAGAAGGGTAGATACCACAGGATAGATACCATACATGATACGATATAGGGAAGTGACTTTGCTTTAAATATCCCCCTTAATCATTTAGTAGGTCAACTGATTCATTAGTAGGCACATACCATGTGCTTGGTTATGGAGATTTGACTGGAGGACTTGTGTTTTAACTGTACTTATCAACCAGTTATCACTCATGTATTAGATACCCAAATATGTGCCAGGCATCATCGTGCTAGTTTCTGGGCTATATAGAAAGAAGTAAAACAGTTCTTGTCTTCTGGCATTTCATGGGGAAGACGTTGATGGAGAGATGCAGATGAGGGATAAAACTGATACAAGATAATTGAAGAAGTCCCTAGTAACTGAAAGAGTCAGGAAAGACTTCACATACAAGATGGCAGCATGAAGCTAACTCCTGAAGGAAATTAGGGGTTCTAAGAAATGGAGATGAAGGTAGAATGCATTCTGAGTGTGAAAATTAAGTAGTGCTGAAGAGTGGTGATGATAAATAGAAGGCTCTATATGAGGACCAATGCAAATGCCAGTGGGATTGGATTTTAGTTTGAATATTGACATGTGAGAAAGGCAGGTCATGGTCAGGATGTAATGGTCTTTAAATTCCAAACAAAGGAGTTTATATTTGTTTTGTTGCTGTTGAATTGTTTCAGTTGTATCCACCTCTCTGTGACTCCATTTTGGGATTTCTTCGCCAAAACATAGGGGTAATTTGCCGTTTCTTTTCCCAGTTGATTTTACAAATAAGAAACTGAGGCAAATGATTTACCCAGGGTCACACGATTAGGAAGTATCTGAAGCCAGATTTGAACTCATGAAGAAATGTTCCTGATTCCAAGCCTAGTGCTCCATCCTTTTGTTATCTAGCTGCCTGATATTTGTACCTCTGATGAAAGAACAGTTTACTAAAAAGTGAGACCAGAGCTACAGGAAAATCCCTTTGGCAGCTGAGAGGAGGATGGATCAGGGTAAGGAGAGACTTGAGGCAGGAAGACCAATTAGGAGACTATTGCAAGTGAGAAGTGATGATGGCTTAAGCTAGAATTGTAAATATCTGGTTGGAGAGAAGGGGACTGCTAAGAGCAATGTCCTGGATGTAGAAATGATCATATTTGGCAGCAAACAAGATGTGTGTGCTGAATGAGATGGAAGACATAAAGATCATGCTGAAATTATGATCCAAGGTGACTGGGGAGAACAATGAACTACTTGACTGCAATCTCGTCTCCACTACTTACTAGCTATAAGATGCTGAGGAAGTCTTTTTTCTCCCTAGCCTCAACGTCCTTATCTGTAAAATAAGAATAATAGTACTCTCTATACCAGTGTAGTTGTGAGCCTCAAATAAGAGGAACTATACATACAGCATCTTGTAAACTTGAAAGTGTTAGATAAGTATGAGCTGTGATTAACACCACCACCACCATCATCACATCCCTGATATTATCTTTTTTGATGGGGTATAGATAGAAATGAGCCGAGACAAGTTGTTAGCTTGTTGGGTGATACAAACACATAATACATGTGTATGTAGATGTGTATGCATATGTATGTTTATATCTATGTGTACTCATATATATATGCAAGTGTGTGTATATGTATATATATATATATGCAAATGAATATATATATATTATATTTATATTAAATGTATATATATTTCACATTCTGCAGACTACTATACAGTAAGACAAAATCACCATTTGTAATTGAATAAGGTATTAGGATGTAAGCTCATCCTGAAGACTCACTGAGACCAACCAGGGAGAAACTCTAGTAAGAACTAGATGCGAATGATTGCAACCTTGTTCCTAAATCATTTTGATCTCTTCTAGGACTCTGGTTTTGAAGGCTTTTCATTATATTTATTTGGAGATTATGAGTAATTTATATGTACAAATATTTTAAATTTAAATTTTATGAAGCAACGTTTTACCTGGGAAATTAGGGGCAACACATTTGTCTGTCACAATAGTCTAGTTCTCATTTAGTAGAAGTAGTTGAAGAAGAAGAAGGAGAAGGAGAAGGAGGAGGAGAAGGAGAACAAATAGCAGTAGTGACAAAGCAGTTGTGTTGGTGATATACACTGTGCTGGACTGTCTGCAGTGCCTGGAGCTCTGTCTCTTTGGGGCAACTTGCTATGAACAGTGATCTCGTGGCCTTACCACCTGTTCCTAAGGAAAGAAAATTGAATGATCTCAATGCAGCATTCAGACTACGTCTCCTCAACTCTATTTCCCCTCTGCCTCACTAAGGCAACATGGTATGCAGCATAATGAACCCTGATCTGGGAGTGAAGAGATCAGGGCTTTCATTACTACTCTATTACTAATTAACTCAATGGACTTGAGCCATTCTCGTAAAATCTCAGGACATGTTTCCTCAACTTTAAAATCAAGATTTAAGCCCGAAGGTCTCTGAGATCTTGCTACATCTTTCTAATGCTTTTTGATTTGATAATCCTTATAGAGGAAATACAATTATTATTCTGGGATTATTCTGGGCTTTGCTTATTCATCTCCTAATCAAAAAAATCTAAGGAACAAGCCTGGGATTAGATTTATTTCCCATGCCTTGGAGAAATGGGAATTCTCCCCCAAGAATATCATAGAGAGTTTATATGGACTTTTTGAAAGGGTGAAGACCCCACTTGTGGCAAGGGAGGAATTTGTGGGTCATGTCTGAGATACAACTGGGAGAAAAGTAGACTGTTCTCAATGGTGGGGACATGCTCCTACAGGCAAAAGGTCTATGGAATCATATCACAAGAGAAATGCAAAGAAGAATCCTTTGATCAAGATGGCATCAGAACAAGACAAAGACAGCCCATGAGTACTTAACTAAGATTAATGAGAACGGAATGATTTTTCTGAACAGCAGGAAGATGATAGTGATGAAGGGATCCAGAGCTGTAACAAGACAGATCTATAGTGTCTTTGTCCCATGCTGTGGTCACTGAAGGAGCTCTTTCCTTCTCTCAGAGAGCTAACATCTGGAAAAGTTGGCTTCTTCACTGTACTTATCATTAGATGGGATACAGCACTGGTGGAAGACCCAATGGAGGAAGCCTTCCTTTTCCAACAATCTGCCCCTTGATTAATACTTAATATTTTTATCAATGTCTTGGCATGGGTAGCATACTTAATTTCTTTCTAAATGACACTAAGTCAGGAGGAACAATCCCTACGTAGCACAATAGAATCGTCATTCAAAAACATGTAGGCACGCTAGAACAGAGCTGAGTGGAGTTAGAATAAATTCAACAGTTTTAGATAGAAAGGCTTAGATTTGGGCTCTGCCCAAGTACAAAGTTAGTAAGATATGTCCAGATAGTGCTTTGTCTGAAGAAGATCTGGTTTTCGTTCTTGTTAACTTGTTGTTCTTGTGGACTACAAGTTCAGAATGAATTAACTATATGCTGTAGTAGAAAATGGGGCAACTAGGCAGTGCCCTGGATAGAGTACCAGCCCTGAAATCAGAAAGACTCATCATCAAATCTGACCATAGGCAGGTACTAGCTATGTATCCATAAACAAAACACTTAACCCTGTTTGCTTCAGCTTGTTCATCTGCAAAATGAGCTGAAGAAGGAAATGGCAAACCACTCCAGTATCTTTGCCAAGAAAACCCCAAATGAGGTCAAGAGGAATCGGACATGACTGAAAAGAGCTGAACAGCAGTAACAGATGATGATTATGATATTAAAAATAATGATAGCTTTACTTAGTGATTGAAGATTTACCAAAGGCTTTACAAACATTATCATATTTTATCCCCATAACAACCCTGGGAAGTAGGTGTTATTATTATCCCCATTTCAAAGATGAGCAAGCTGAGGTATACAGTTTAAGTTTGGCTTGGTCAGTGTCACACTAGTAGGACAGATTTTGGTCTTCCTAATTTGAGGTCTAGAGTTCTATCCACCAGATTGCTTCAGAGACATAACGCAATCTTGGGCTATATTTCTAAGAATCTCCTTAGTTTTATGAGTATCCAGTTCTATGTTTTCTCACCTAATAGCAACATAAAACAGCCCTGGTCATGTCCCTGTCATGCAATTTAGGGTTTTTTGGAATCTTTAAACATCGTGGCCCAATCTGATTCTGCCCTCCATTATGAGCATCATCAATTGCAGCCCTTCCTGGGGAAGGGAGACCTGGGAGAAAATGAAGAAGATGGGAATCCGTGAAATTGCTGATCACTTTCAAATGTAAAAGACTCCCAATGATTTTCTTTTTTCAAATATTTGCTCCATATGGAGCCAGGGAGCACAGATGTGAGGCCAGCTCCATGGGCAAAAAAAAAAAAATCAATGAATCCCGAGCCAGATGAAGAGTTAGAAGGGTCATAAATTGTGTGCTTGGCTTGTTATAGATCGATGGGAAAACTTACTCGTACATCGACTATTCTTTCTTTGAAAAGCAGCCACCAGGGGTGTGGAAGGCTTGGGTAGATAAGATCCAGATTTATACCTGTGTTCTCTGCTACGTTTACTCATTGGTAGGATAGGCAGCCACCCCTGAGTCATGATTGCAGGGGTCAGGGGTCACCATTGATACATACAAATCTTGCTCCCCTTTTCCCTGGTGTCTGACATGACTTTAATAGGAGACAAAACCTTTTCTTCAAAATTAAGACTGAGAATGCCATTTCCCTGTGAGCAGGAACATAGTGAATTATATTCATATTGGCAGGAGAGGGAGGTGTGGGGAAAGCAAGGAGTAGGGAAAGATGTGTGTTAGAACCTTTCCAAATTATCAGTGATATTTATATGGAATTTTGAGATAGCCTGGTAGAGCTGACCAAGAGCTGGCCTTGAAATCAGGAAGACCTGGGTTGGAATTCTACATCTGACACTTACTGGTTGTGTGACCCTGGGTAAGTCACTTAACCTCTTACCGCTAGGCAATTCTAAAGATTTGAAGGTGCAGAGTAGAGGCTGATCTACATTGGTGGGAAGAGTTTTCGTACGTGGTCTTGTGCCAGTGAAAGGACAGGTCTGCTCCAAAATGCATCCATGCATGCACGCACACACATACATGCTCACACACATACATGCACACACACATACACACACACACTTCATTTACATTACTTCCTTTGAACTTGATTTCAGTGAGGCAGGCATTACAGGTAGCATTACAAAAGGGGAAACTGAGACAAAGCTTAAGGCACCTGCCCATAGCCACACAGCTAGTAAGTTTTAGAGGAAGAATTTAAAATGGAATCATCTTTGACCCATTTTCAGCAGTTCATTCCCTTGGTCACATTACCTTTCCCGATTTCAAAAAAGAAGGTATATGGGAGGGATGAGAAACTACCAGAGCACTAGGATATAGGGCATCCCAGGTAGGGGAAAGAGCACAAAAAAAAAGATTCTGGAATTGCTATATGCAAAAGTTCTATCCTACCAGTGTTTACTGAGGGGCAGGAGATTGAATTACTATAAGTGTTAGGGTAGGAGTCCAAGGTAACATTTGGGTAAGAAGATTCCCTCCTCAACTCAGAGTCATCTGGAGGGAGATGTCATTGATTCTCATTCCTCAAAAAGTATTTAGGGGTATCAGGAAGGAGACAGAGAAATGGTCATGTGACCCTAAAATGGTGGGGAGCTCTCACTCTATACAAGAAATGAGGCATCGGAGAAGTGCCATTGGTCATGATGAATGTATTTTGGTATCCACTTTGTCTTGGGGGTAGTTTGGGAAGGCTTGGTATCAAGGTGTCACATTAGAGAAGAATGTATGTAAGCATGAAGGTTAGGTCTCTTTGAAAGTTCCAGGGGATTTTTCCCCTCTAGAGTACTGTGCAAATGTTAAAACTCTATTATGTCTTGGATCATAATAGATTTCAAACTGGAAAGGATCCCTCAGAGGTCATCTCATCCAACCCTTCATTTCTCATGTTAAAAAAACAACTGAGGACCAAGGAAGTTAATAGTTTGCCCAAAGTCACTTAGAAAGTAAGCATCAGGGACAAGATTTGCACACAGATCCTCAAACTACAGAAAGAATGTGCCACTCCACTAGTGCCTCTTGACCCATTAATGACAATGTTCCCTCCAAGAAACTCCAGTTCATCCTGTTTGCAAATAATCATTTATATATAATTTCCTCCATTAAATATGAACTCCCAGAAGGTGATTATTGCCTCATTGGATCCATTTGTGGGTTCCTTCAAGACTCACATCAAAGGCCACCTTCTTTGTTTTAAGAAATATCAGAATTAGGTTTTATTATTTGTTTAAAGAATCCTAAGAGTTGCAACAAAAAACTTATAATACCTTCAAATCCCCAACATTTCCCAATAATCCACTTACAGTTCTAGTACCCACTCAAGGACCACCTTCTTCATGAAGCATCTCCTGGTCTTCCCAGCTGCTGGGGCTTCTTCCCAAACTACCTTGTATTCATTTATCATGTTTTCTGGATATATTCATATGTATCTGTGTTGTCTTCTTTACAAGGCAAACTCCTGGAGTGTAGAGACTGTCTCATTTTTAGCTCTGCATCCCTAAAAATAGATTACAGTCAGGAGATGCTGGGTTTAGGTCCTGCCCCTAAACTATATTGCCTCTATGATCTTGGGCAATTCACTTAATGTCTTAGTGGTCTAGGAAAGCCTCTCTTGCATTGACTCCCCCTGAAGACTTTTTCACTTCTTCTCTAGCTTCCTTCTTACTCTAGAGAAGCATCTACTCCAAGACCCTCTCTCCTTATTGGTGACTCTACCAGATCAGTATTTCATTACCCACCCCCAATCATTCTCACTTCCTTCTCAGAGCATACTCTAGACTTGTCCTTGTCTTCAACAGAAGCCTTGCTCCTACCCAAAGACTCTCCCTTCCTTCTTTCTAGTAATCCCTTAGATGTTGTATTCCTCCATTAGAATGTCCCTTGAGGTTAGGGACTGTTTTGTTTGCTTGTATTTGTATTCCAACGTGCTTCATAAAAGCTAACTCTATTCTAATCTCTTTTGTTTTGTTCTTTTCTCCCTAAAATTCTAAGTCACAGAGAAAGTACCTGACTGCCTTGGTGGAGGGACCTTCCTTACTTAGACTTCCTTCTTCCAATGAAATCACAAGTCCAATCCCTCTTCTCATCTCAGACCTTAGCACAGTGACTGGTATACAGTAAAAACTGTATAAATGCTTCTTTATTTATCGATTAAACTACTGTAAACCCTTAAGGGTAATATAAATACCAACCAGTATTCCTACTGGCTTATGTTTGTGTTATATTGAAAGAAGGAAAAATCAGGAAGGAAACATAATTTAACTTCATTATCATGAGAGGCACTAGGGGATGATAGAATGAGTTTTTGACTTAATTAGCATCTTGGCATTTCCACTGAGAGTTCCATAGTCTTGGGCACCCTCTCTTAATATATACTTTTTTATCTAGCTCACAGAAGTGAGGAAGGAAGGGAAGAAAGAAAAAATGAAAGAAAAATGGGAGGTAGGAAGCAAGAGAGAAACATTTTAAAACATGTGCTATGTACAGTACCATGCTAAACATTTTATAAATATGACCACAATGGATCTTCACAACAACCTGGGGAGGTATGTGCTATCATTATCCCCATTTTACAGATGAGAAAATTGAGGCAGACAGAGGTTACGTGACAGCTAGGAAGTGTCTGAGATCAGATTTGAAGTCAAGTTTTCCTTATATCAGACCCAACACGCTTTCATTGTGGCATCTAGCTGCCTCTTAGGAAGTAAAAGAATACTAAATTAGATAGGGGTTTTCTCCACTAGAAAATGCTTTATGGATGCTAACATGTTTTGTAAACTGGAAGAGTGAAGGCATTGCTAACATATACTGTCTTTCTGGAAAATGAGACACTTCCTTTTCTGGCCATGGGATTTGGGTTTTTAATTGGTCTGAGACTTTGTGTGAACCTGAGCGTCCCTAACTCAGGATCTTCCTATTGGCCCTTGCTTATGAGGACCCCATTCAGGCCTAGCCTTCCTGGGCTAGAAGAGCTAATCCCTTGTCTTCCTTTTCAGAGGAATAATTGTGTCATATTCAGAGGAATATTATTAAGGATTCTATTTTCATTCTATGGGACCCACTATGATAGATTTTTATATTTATACTGAACTGAGAATTTCCCCCAATAGTCCAAGTGTCTGAAAGCATCCAAAATATATTGAGTTTATGAGCTAATAATTCCCTCTCTAGCCAACATACTTCATGGTCCTCGTTTAAAGTCTCTCTTCTGAGTAAAATTTGGTGTTTATTATGGAGAGAGGGTCAGCTTTGAGGAGATTTTCGGTCAAGACACAAAAGATCCAAAGAATAACAGCCCCAAACCAGCTTGCTCTAATTGATACCACAATCAGAACAGCAGAAACAGTTAGAAAAGTCTTCCTTGAGATGACCCTGTTTTTATTTGATTCCAGCATGTTCCATTGTCTGTTTCCAAGCTCTAGCCTCTACCAGTGCCTGTACTCACTCTTCCCATGTTGCCCCAACGCAGATAGAAGTTCTCTCTCCCAGGGCCACCTAAACTGGTAGATCATCAGCCACACACTCAATGTTCGTCCCTTGTGAAACCAACCTGTTTTACACATGTGAACCTCCTCAGGATAGTGCTGCTGCTCGTTTTGCTCTTTCATTCCCTTGTCCAATTTTACTCAATAAGCAAGACACGCTCCATCACCGCCACCAGATCTCACATAACGATCAATGACATGCCTTGATGCTCCTTTCTAGCCTGTGGGGGTAATTGTTTACAACTCCGCAGACATTGAATGCTCTTCGTGCAGCTGCCTCCCGTGTGATGTTAATGGTAGTGATAACGATGGTTAATCAATCAGTGTGTTTATTATGTATCTACTATGTGCCAGGAACTGCAAGTGCAAGAAGAAAATACTGAATCTACAAATTAATAGCATTTATTAAGCACCTACTATGTGGCATCATCATTTGCCACCAGTGACAGCGTTTTTAATTCCATCATCATGTGTCCAGGGCAAGCCAGGTGCCCTCCCATCCCCCAGATAACATCCTTCCTTTTCAACTTCCTCTTATGTTTTCTCTTTCCCTGTTAAATTATAAGATCCTTGAGGGTAAGTACTGGTTTTTTTCTTATTTATGTCCTCAGCCCTTAACACAGTGTCTAGCGAATAGTAGACATTACGTTTATGGTATTATAATGGCAAGCATTATGTAGGAAATCAAACCAAAATTACAATGAATTAAATAATTTCTACTTTCAAGATACTTAAGAGGGACATTTCCCTCCTAAAATCTAATTCTAAAAATTCATTCTCCTTTGCATTCATGTTGGATTTCTTTGCCTTCCATATGAAATGATACAACATATGCAAAGAACTTTAAAAATTAAGGCACTGTATTAGCTACCGTCATGAACTCTAATCATTCCCGCATTGCAACGGCCGAACCACAAATACCCTCCTGAGTAGTTTGTATAACCCTGCTCAGTAGAATGGGCACTCACTGAGAGCAAGGACAGTCTCTCTTTTGTTGCATTGCCAGTGCCCAACTAAACACCTGACACACGGTAGCTACATATAAAATGCTTGTTGGTTTAAATTGAATTGAGTTGGCTCTCTGGAGCCTTATAGTGTCTGCATGGGAAACTGAGGGCAGAGAGGGAAAGAGAGAGAAGACCTATGGGCTCTGATGAGCCTTTTAACGTCTGGGGATAACCTTATCCCAACTCAAATTGATGGTCATGACCTTAGAAGTTGCCAGGGGTGTGTATGTTCCTGATCGTTGGAAGACTATCTCTGTGAAATTAAAGCTCACTAGAATGAGGAAAGTCTTCAGAGATAAGATCATTTCTGATCTACAGCTGCTGTTTGAGCTCTGATAGTTTCCACGATGCAGTCTTGTATCCCAGGACAGACCTAGTTTCCTGGGAAAGGGAGTGGTTGATGCCATCTGCTGGAAGCTGGGGACAGCTGCAGGAGGAATGGACCAACATGGGGGATGCTGGCTAAAAATGTATCCAGGTCTCTCTCCCTTGACATCCTGAAACAAACAAAAGCATCTTTACACTCAGTTATGCCCTCAAGCTACCACATTCTATCTTGCTTCCCTTTTATTGAAAAACTCTAATAAAAGAGTCTTACATCTTTACTTCCTCATCACCCATTGACTTCTAGAGCCCTAGTAATATGGCTCCTATCCCTACCATTCTAGTGACATTCCTAGTTCCTGCTTTTGACCTTGTCTCAGTCTCAGCCTACTTGACTTCTCTGAAGCTCTCTATACTTTCCATTTCCCCGTCCTCCATCAGTTCTCTTCCTTTAGTTTTTGTAATGCTACTGTTTTGCTATTCTCTCTCCTGGATGCATCTTCTCAGCCTCCTTTGATCAATGCTCCTACCTGGCCACCTAATCCTAGGTATGCCCCCAAACTGTACTGGGCTCCTGTCTTACATCTCAACATTCTATCATTGGGTAAAACCATCTGTCTTCCTGTGCTCATCCATCATCTTCATTCAGATGACTCCTAGATCTCTATATCCAGGATCAGTCACTCTCCCCCACATTCTAGTCCTGAATTACGAGCCACCCAGTAGAGATCTGCTCTCTTTAGTATCTCCAACTCAACATCATCCCCTTGCCTAAAACTTTCTATGGGTCTTGCTCTTTTTGTTGCAGGAATTTCCAGTTTTGAGCAGTGAAGGGGATTAGGGATGTTCATTAGCCTGGGGAAGAAACAAATTAAGGAGGACATCTGCCCTCAAGGACCTTATATTTGCTAACACAATGTATTATTCTGAGGCAAGTATTCATTTGAGCATCCATGCATATGCTCAAAACTCAGCACTGATTATTCTGTGTTAGGAGAGATGAGAGGAAAAATAAATCAGCCAGGGATTCTGTCCTCATGAGGCTTATAGGATAGGACTTAGACAATGCATTTTAACGTGGATTATTGGTCAAAAAGGAGGCATATGGGGGAAACAACGGATTATTTGTGGTTTCCATTTACTTTATTTTTCTGCTGCCTAACAGTGAGTTGCAATTCGCAAGCACTTAATTAATGTCTATTATACTGGACTGAATTAAATTGTTATACTAGACTGAAATGGATTGGATTGAAAAACACTCCACCTTTGTCTGCCTCTTGAAATTCTTGTCCTTTAAGGTCTTATCCCCAGTGTCATCACCTTCGGGAAGCCAAGCAGACAGATAGGTAGGATACTGAGCTTCGAATAAGGTAAGACCAGAGTTCAAAGTCTGCCTCTGACAAAAGAAGCACAATATATTCCTTAGGTATTACCAGAACTGACCTTCTCCATCCCTTCGTTGATCTTATAGCATTTTGTCTCTTGCTTATCTGTTAATTATATTCCATTTTGCATTTTTACTTCTTTAGCTATATTTCTTATCAACCCCAAAAGAATACAGACTTATTGGGAGGAAGGGGCTAAATGTCATTCATCTCCTTCCTCCATTGTACCTAGAATGATGCATGCTCAGTAATATGTACAATTGACAGATGTCTAAAGTGATATTTGGGGGAGACACACAGTGAACTGGATGGAGTGATACTGAATTTGGCCCATAGGATTCAAGCATGAATTGTGATGCTGGGTCACCTTGGCCATATCAATGAAACTCTCTGGGCCTCAATTTACTCATCCACAAAAGTAATGGAGTTGGACTATTTGGTCTCATATTCCTTTAGATGGTTACCTATGAAGGTAAAATAGGAGGGAGGGGAGTGGATGGAAATGCCCTCCCTGAAAGTATAATCCTAAGATTTAGGAGGATGCAATAACTCCTTTGGTCACTAAGGGGACAGAGTCCCTTGCAACTTGGAATCTCTATCTCTAAATTACCTAGCCAGGAGTTCTGCCATGTTTTTATATTAAAAACAGACCAAAGAAAATCCACTAATGTTCCAGACTCCAAATTGTTAAAACTAAATTAGTTGTGGGGAGAGGACATGGATGAAACAGATTCTTTGACTTGCTAAGAATCCTCTGTGTATATATCAAATCACTAGGTTATAGACAATAGTACTCACTTTTTTTTTAATTCCAGAAAAGCAAACTACTTGCAACTTTGGTCTTTCATTTTTGGCATGTGTTGGTGCAAAACTATATCCAGTAAAACCAATCAGTAGTTTCTCTATCAACCCACACAGATACATACTCTGTGTGTCCTTCTGTCTCTCTGTCTATCTTTGTGTCTTTCTGTGTGTCTCTCTGTCACTCTCTCTGTCTCTGTCTTTTTCTCTGTCTTTCTCTCTCTGCCTCTGTCGTTCCCTCTCTCTCTCCCTCCTCTCTTTCCCTTTCACACACACACACACACACACACACACACACACACACACATTCTTTCTTGTCTTTGTATATCCAAAGCCTAACACAGAACCTAATACATAGTAGGAAGTGAATAAACACTTCTTGCTTCTTTTGGTGAACAGTCCATTGAGGTCAAGTATGTCAATACTATTAGTCACATTTTATGAATAAGGAAATTGATACTTGGAGAGATTATAACTTACCTATAATGACACAACTCACAAATGCTAGAGCTAGGATTTCTTTTTTATGTGAAATCATGACTTTATTTTCTACAGATTGCATTTTTTTGGTGAAAGCCATAATATGTCAACATGTTAATTTGAAAGCTGGTTTGCTTATCTCTCTCTGTTGGAGTTAGGATTTCA
This sequence comes from Bettongia penicillata ogilbyi, assembly GCA_023548195.1. NCBI lineage: Eukaryota > Metazoa > Chordata > Mammalia > Diprotodontia > Potoroidae > Bettongia > Bettongia penicillata. The sequence goes on from JAJHZJ010000257.1 coordinate 7,646,369, forward strand.
ACCCAATTCTCCTAGATCCAAGGTCAAGGAATCTGAATCATGCACTATCACACACTGCCTCTTAAACAGCTCATCACCCCAGTGTAATAATGTTTACCTTTCCTTTAGTCACTGGAAACTGTCACCTGCCTGCTTACTGTTCAGCCCTGCCTTACCACGTAAAGATCATTGGATTCCAAATCAGAAGACCAACATTCAAATCTCATCTTTTGCTGTCTGTATGTGTGACTTCAGTCACATCAATTAACCTCTCTGGAACTCAGTTTCTCTTTGTGTAAAATGAGAGACTTAGACCAGGTGGACTCTGGTCTCTGGATCAGAGAAGGTTTTGTCTTCTCTAGGCTAAAAACTTTTAGTGTTGTCAATTGGTGTTCCTGGGCTGCGGGATGCCCGCCATCCTGATCATTCTCTGAGTGTGCACCATATCGCTGCTTCTTATTACTCACTGGCTCTAGTAACATTATTTCAACTAACATATGTTTTCATAAAACTGATTAATAAAGTTGTATTAACATGATCATATATGAATAGATTTTGTGATATTTTCTTCTCTTTCCTGTACTCAATTACATAGCACTCCTTTTCGTTAGTCCTTCATTCCCTGATAGAGGGATGCTGTTTTTTTAAATGAATTTGGAGAGGATAATAATAAGCAAATAAAACTGTAAAGTTGGAATTTTGAGTTTCAGAGACAGCCCGTTGACTAAGGAGATGCTTAGAGACTTAATCTTCATATCACAGCCCTCCTGCCTTCCCTATTATTGTAGAGTCAACACCACACTTCTAATCCCTCAGTTTCACAGCCAGTGAATTACCCTCAGTGGTTTCCTGCTAAGAGGTCCAACTCTGAAATAGCTGTCCAGCAGAGTGTGAGTAGCAAAGATGCTTGTTCGTGACTCCAGACATTTCCTCTGGCTGTCCCCCATGTCTGAAGTGTTCGTCCTTTTCAACTTCATCTACTGACTTCCCTGACTTCCTTCAAGTCCCAACTAAAATCCCATCTTTTACAAGAAGTCTTTCCCAACTCCTCTTATTCCTCATGCCTTTCTCTGTTAATTTTTCCCTCTTTGTCCATATTGCATATTCATGTATATTTGTTTGCATGTTGCTTCCTCCACTGGATTGGAAGTTCTTGAGGTCAGGGACCATGTGCTTCTTTTTTCCTTCCCAACACTTAGCAAGTGTCTGGCACAAAGTAGGAACCTAATAAATGCTTACTGATCCATTGACTGTAAAGGATGGCTCTGTTTCTGTCTGCTCCTGTGCAGAAGGAAAACACAGTCTGATTAGAACAAGATCCCTTCCCCAAAGGGAAAAAAATGGAGCAGGGAACCTGAAACAAACACAGTGACTGATGACAGTCTCCAGTTGTACTCACCCTACACACATCCTTATCTGTCTAGCTTCTGACTGGTGCATTCAAAAGTGCCTCAGGGAAAAGAACTCATAAGTACAAAAATGTTTATAGTAGCTCTTTTCTAGGGGCAAAGAATCAGAAATGGAGAGGCTGCCCATTGAGGGCAATGGTTGAACAAGTTGTGGTATGTGATTATGATGGCATATTGTACTATAAGAAATGGTGAGCAGGATGCTCTCAGAAAAGCCTGGAAAATTTCTATGAGCTGATGCAAAGTGAAACTTTGTACTGTGTACAAAGTAAGCAAAATTAATTAAATGATCAGCTGCGAATGATTTAGCTGCTCTCAGAAATATAATGATTCAAGACTACTCTGATGGACTTATAATGAAAAATGTCCATCCCCAGAGAAAGAACTTAAGATGTCTGAATACAGATTGAAGTATACTTTTTTTAACTTTATTTTTCTTAACTTATGTTTATGTTGTTTTGAACAACATGACCATTATGGAAATGTTTTGCATAACTGCAATTGTATAACCTATATCAAAATGCTTGCTTTTTCTATGGGGTAGAGGAGGAAGGGAGAGAATTTGGAACTCAGCATTTTGAAAATGAATGTTAAAAATTGTTTTTATATGTAACTGGGGGAAAATAAAATACCAAATTTAAAAAAAATAGTGAAAAAAGGTGACTCAGTAGGTTTATCTTAGTTAGATTGGTGCATTTTATGAAGCCCTTTTCCTCTTTGTTTACTTTTACTATTAAATAGTGCAAATCTCAATATTCCAAGGCACTATGCCCAGTAGACAATCAGTAGAGTTGACCAGTCCCTGGCTGGTTCTCATAAGTGCTGTGTCATGTCCTGGGCTTGGGGGGAGGGGAAGGACCTGCATTGTTAAAGTCCTGTCGCATATTCTCAGATGACTTTTGATTTGAGATGAATGTGTGTGTGTATGTATGTGTGTGCCCTTCATTGCCAAAGAAGACCATTCCATCAGAGAAATAATGGCATGACTTGCACTTGACTTTGTTTGGAGTGAGGGAGGGCTCTGCAGGTCACCAGTCTCACTTCTCCTCTAGAGCCGTCTGAATCCAGGAACCAGATATTCATCAGGGAGATGACCCAAGATGAGGCAATTGGGATTAAGTGACTTGCTCAAGATCACACAGCTAGTGAGTGTCAAGTGTCTGAGGTGAGACTTGAACTCAGGTCCTCCTGACTCCTGCACTGGTGCTCTATCCACTGCACCACCTAGCTGCCCCTTTGAGATGAATAAATTATAACTCAGTAACTTTCCTTTGAGTATGAGCTTGGTATCTCTTATTTGAATACCAAAGGATCCTTCCTTCACTCTCCCTTCACATTCAGTAATTTGCCGTGTTGCTGAGTCTCCTTCCATATCTCTCACGTCAGTCCTTTCTCTCAGTTACACAGCTACACCTCTAGTTCTGGCCCCTGTTGCCTCTTGCCCCAGAGTATTTCAATAGCCTTCTCATCAGTCTTCCTGATCCTAATTTTAGCCCTCTCCAATCTCACCTCCACAGACCTGCCATGTGCCTGAAGCCCATGTCTAATTATTTTACTCACCTGCTTTTTGCTGCTGGGATAAAATACAACCTTTTCAGTTTGGCATTTAAGTCTTTAATAATTTGATTTCAAGGTACGTTTTCTAGCTTTTTCTTTATATTTCTTCCCCCCATGCACTTGCTGTTCCCAGAACTCAACATGACAAAATCTAGCCTCTTTGTCTTTGCCCAAGCTGCTCTCTCATGTCTGGAAACTATGCCCTCCTAACTCCAATGCTAACTCTTAAGAGAGACCTTCCATGAACTCCCTCCTTCTCAGTTCTTTCTGCCTTCTGTTATCTTGTATTTATTTATTTATTCTCAAAACTGATATTTTTTTCTAACATTGAAACATGTCCAAGTCATAAAATGCTAACCAATATTTGAAGAATTAGGAGTGTGAATAATTAGACAATAATCAAGAGGAGTATGGTGTGAGTGAGGAGACTGTCACATGTAATAAACAAAGAAATATACAGGAAGGGCAGTGGAAAGGATGTAATCAGAGAGAACTATGACTGGAGTTAGATAAGCTCAGTTCATGTCCCATCTCTGAAAATACTTGTGTGGCATCATCTTAAATCTCAGTTTCCTCATCAGAAAAATTAAGAGATTGGACTAATAAACTTTGGATGTCCCTTCCACATCTAGATTTATGATGTCATACTCCTATAAGTTTGTGAAAATGCTGTTAGAGAGATAATTTATTGAGCTCTTACTGAATGCCATCCAAGGATGGCAATGCTGGGAGGAACTTTTTAAGGGCCGTACTTGAGAACTTAGAGGGTCACATGTAGGTTTCCTACCTCTGCTATCCAAGGAAGCAAGTCAATCCCTATTCCTAAGGAAATTTCATTCTAATAAGGGAAAACAAAATTTAAGAGGGAGTTAAAATTGGGGAGAAGGGGATGCTGGTAAAGAATTTGGATAGTTCTGGAAGTGAACTGAACATGACTGAGCCCCTCATGAAGTGGCGATCCCAGCTAGGGACTCTCCAAATGAGAGAGCAAGTTTCTTTTTTTTCTTTTCTTTTCTTTTTCATTTTTAACACAGTTCATATCACATAAAACAATTCCAACTTTTGATCAGGTGATACTTCTTTTTAAAGTATTTACAATATAGACCACAAAAGAATTTTTTTAAACATTAACCAACTGAGACACAAACAATATTTATGTATGCTAACTTCACAAACCCTTGACGTAATTGTCTCTACAATATTACTAAGAATTAAAGGACCCTGACTTATTACTTATTACCCTTAACCTCAGATTTTCCCCTACCAACAATCTATAATTTAATAGATCTGGTATTAAGTTTACAAATGTTTTGACTATAGGAATTGTCGCTAAGAGTAGGGACATTGCAGGGATACAATATCTCCCCAACTTCATGTCATTTCCAGGTAGTAGTAAATTGTTAACTTGCATCCAATCAGGCTTAAATTCTGTCAGGTGTCAGTGGGGAAATTGAGTCAGGAGAATCCTATCTCAGCTCAGGCTGAACAGTCCCTGAGAGAGCAAGTTTCAGAACAGAAACATGTTGAACTGAGCATAATGAAAAGATAGAGCATAGACACAGAGGTAATAATGAATATAGGACACAATCAAAGGATAATCCATATATTTCACTGGTATCTGCTATATGTTGGGAGAACTAAAGAAAAACTCTCAAAATATTGGATGGATCCCATGGCAAATTTATGAAAGACATGGATGACGGTGGCATAGGATGGACAGACAAGAGTGTGTTGCAATCTCTATGACTGGAAGGGATAGCAACATTGAAGTATTGGATTATTATAGGATGAAAGCTTAATTTTCTCAGTGAATTGTGAGTTCTGTGAGGATATTTTTTCATTTTGTTCTTTTGCCCTTAGTATCTGCCACTTAATTGGTGCATAATGCATGCTTGTTAACCTGAAAAGGAGAGATGCAGAGGATAAGAAGAGCTTTTCAATGGTGGGTTTGGGAAGGAAATAAACACCTTAGAAGGAATGAAATTGGTGAGACAGAGCATATAATTCCTGGATTGTCTGAATGAGTCACTCACTCCCATTCACACCCCAGAGCCCCTCCCCTTCCCATGCCCCTCCACCCCCAGCTTCTTAAACCTGCAAAAAAGGACACAGACAGAATGGATCAGAATGGGGTCACATCCAACTATCTGAATGATGGAGCTGGCATTTACCCTGATGCTAATAGGATTGACCAAAGTCCTCAATGAATAATTTATCTCAAGTCATTGAAAGATGGAAGGTTTCATCTTTTCTTAATGGGGCAAGGATTGTACTTACCCAGATGGGAAATGTTTGTTGTTTTCTCCCTCGTCCCCTGATATCTTCTTGCTGATGGGAGGGAGGGAGGAAAGTCAACTGTTGGCAACATCACAAGGCCAGTCAATTTTAGTTTTCAGTGAACTGAGCCACATAGACAGCCTTATGGGCTATACAAAATGATAATAGCAATAATAGTAACTATATGTATATTATAGATCGACATATATAGGATGTAAATAATGATAATAGCATTTATATACAGCTTTATGGTTTATAAATATGTATATTATCTCATTTGAAGTTTTCAACAACTCTGGGAGATGCTATTATTTATATCCATTTTTCAGGTGAAGAAACTGAGGATGGGAGAAGCTAAGTGCCTTGGCCAGAGTCACAAAACTAAGTATCTGAGGTAAGACTAGGTCTCAGTTCTTTCTGTTTCCAATGCTCCCCTGTTCCACCTAGTTCAGTAGAGGTTTGTAAAGAGCTTTACTTAAACTATTTCATGTGATCCTCACATATATCCTGATATAGAAAGTGTAAGAGCTGGTGGTGATGGTGGTAATGGTGGTCTTTCATTTTCATAGAAGACCAGTGACACCACAGGTGATAGCTTGACTTGCGTGTGAATTGAATTTAATTGATGCAGAATTATGCAAAGTTATCAGCCTCACTCACTCTTCCAGAGTCACTGAAGTCCAGTGGCAACACAAAAGCCAAGATGACCGGTGATGGACAGGATGCTATGGATGACCTTGGTGGCTCCAATGCCTGAGCAAGCTCCAAGTATTCCAGAACATCTGCTTCAGCTGCCTCATGGCTGTTGGAACAAATTGTTCTCATCTGCCCATTCACGTACTTAGGGTAGACATCTCCCTAACTCATGAAGAGGGTTAAGGCCCATCTGTTACCTTCAACCTGGTCTGGCCCATCTGCCAAAATGGTTTACTAGAGTATGTGTGCTGCATATGCTGCAGCTTCTTGGAACCACAGGTGAGAATTGAGTGCCAGGTAGACACCAAAAGTGGATGAGTAGCCCTGAAAAGGGCTAGGAAAGTCCATATACCAGAGGTACTGCTCCTCCTTAAGCACCTCATACACCCCACACTTACTATTGTTCCCATTTTACAACCAGTTATTTCTCAGTTATGTCCAGTCCTTTATGATTCCATTTGAGGTTTTCTTGGCAAATATACCAGAGTAGTTTCTCATTTCCTTTTCCAGTTCACATTACAGATGAGGAGACTGAGGCTAATAGATTTAAGTGATTTGCCCAGGGTCACACAGTTAGAAAGTGTCTGAGGCCAGATTTGAACTCAAGAAAACTAGTCTGCCTAACTGCAGCTCTGGCACTCTACCCACTGGGGCACCCAGCTTCCCAAGTGTTTACTAACCTTCCATGAGCCCTTGAGGGCTGAGAATGCAAACAAAAATGAAAAAACAATCCCTGCCCCTAGGGAGGGTATATACTATTTGGATCACAAACATATACATAGAAGGTTGGTACAAAGCTAAGAAGGGCAACTTTATAGGAGAAGATGTTGGGAATATAAAAGCCTCCCATAGAAGGCAGGATGTGAGAGGAGTCTTCAAACAAATCAGGGATGTCAAAAGTTGGAGAAAAAAAAGACTAGTATTCCAGGAAGAAAGGCTTGCTGGTGCAAAAGCATAGGGAAAGAATGTATACAAGGGATGAGAAGCAGGCTGATATTGTTGAAATTCAGAGAATGCGAAGAAAGAGCAAAGTCTGAGGAGACTGGAAAATAGGAAGGGAGCAGGTTGTGAAGAACTCTAAATTCCAAGGAAGGATTTTATTTTTGATCCAAGAGGTAATAAGGAACACCTGAGGTTTATTGAGAGGGGAGGTATGATATGGTCAGATGTACAGTTTAGGAAAATCATTTTGACAACTATATGAATGGTGAATTGAATGAGAAGAAACTTGAGTCAGGTAGAATAATCAGAAGGCTATTGCAATAGTACAAGTGGGGAGTGGGGGGTGGAGCCAAGATGGTGGAGTAAAAGCATGGAATTCCCTGAGTTCTCTCCCCCAAAGCCTTCCAAATACCTTTAAACAAATTCTAGAGCTACAGAACCCACAAAATGACAAAAAGAAACAAATCCCCAGCCCAAGACAACCTGAAAAATCCTCAGGAAGGGTCTTGCACACTGGTCAAGGAGCAGAACATATTCCTGTATGGACTGCACTGGCACAGACCTGCTGGGGCAGGTCGCAGGGGATTAATTCATTGGCAGTTGTGGCAGTTTCCAGACTTCTCAATGCATAAATGCCAAAAAGATAAGTGGGAAAACTCTGTGGGACCTGGGTGAAAGAGGAACACATGGTCTGGCTGGATCTGGCCGCAGTCCCAGGGTGGTGGGGGGAATGGCAACAGTGGCAAACAGAGGAGGCAGCAGCAACATCAGAGGTTGCTTCTGAGAGCTCTGAGCCCATAGACAGTAGGGGATTGAGCAGCTGATGCAAAATCCCTGAATCCTGGGACAGTACACCCAACCCCAACTCCACCCCCACTGTAAGCAGTCCTACCGTGACAAAGAGTTAGAAAGTCAAGTATTTGACTGGGAAGATAAGTCAACGTTGTAAAGGAACTCAAGCTATAGAATCTTACTTTGGGGACAAAGAAGATCAAAACATACATTCAGAAGACAACAAAGTTGAAGTTCCTACATCAAAAGCCTCCAAGAAAAATATGAATTGATCACAGGCCATGGAAGAGCTCAAAAAGGATTTTGAAAATCATGTAAGAGAAGTAGAGGAAAAATAGTGAAGAGAAATGAGAGTGTTGAAAGAAAATCAAGAAAATCAAAAAAATGATGAAAATCATGAAAAAAGTCAACAGCTAGCTAAAGGACACCCCAAAAATACTGAAGAAAATAACACCTTAAATAGACTAACACAAATAGCAGAAGAGGACCAAAAAGTCAATGAAGAGAATGTTTTAAAAAGATGAACTGACTAAATGGAAAAGGAGGTCCAAAATCTCATGGAAGAAAATAATTCCTTCAAAATTAAAATGGAACAATGGAAGCTAATGATTTTATGAGAAATAAAGAAATTATAAAACAAAACCAAAAGAATGAAAAAATAGAAGACAATGTGAAATACCTCACTGGAAAAACCATTGACCTGGAAAATAGATCCAGGAGAGATAATATAAAAATGATTGGGCTACCTGAAAGTCATGATCAAAAAGAAGAGCCTAGACATCATCATTCAAGTATTAAGGAAGGGAGCCAAGATGCTGGAGTAAAAGGATGGACCTTCTCTAGCTCTCCCCCCATAGTCCATAAAATACCTGTAAAAATAACTCTAAACAAATTCTAGAGCATCAGAAGTCAAAACTCTTTAAAATAATGCAAGTGAGAGGTGATAAGAAATTGAACCCAGGTTGGGCAGAGGAGGTGGTTGTGTGATTGAATGGAATAGATCATCTCCAAGAAATTTTATGAAGGCATAAATGACAACATTTGTCATTTGTAGGTGGAGAGAGTAAGAGTGAGAACCTGAAGAGGACACCAAGGTTGCAAACCTGCAATACCGAAAGAATACTGATGCCCTTAATAGCAACAGAATAGTTGGGAGGAAGGAAGATTTGGAGTAGAAGATGATGAGTTCTATTTTGAACATGATGAAGCATAACATCACCCATATGCCAATGGGACATCTATTTTAAATTTTCCACTACACATTTGTTGATACAGCATTGGAACTCAGAAGATAAATTAGGGCTGGATGTATAGATATGGGAATCAAACAGAGGAAATAATCAAATCCATTGAGGTTGAGATTGAAGAAAGGGTCTAGAGAGGTAAGATAAGTGAGTCAAGAATAGGACCTTGAGGAAAATGTACACTCAATGAGCATGGCATGGCAGTGAAAGAGACAAGAGAAGTCAAATATATAGGAGTTAATCAAAGAGAGAGCATCATGAAAACCCAGAAAGAAGAAGGTATGCTGTAGGAGAAAACAGTCAAGACTATGAAATGCTATAGAGAGGTTCAAGAGGGATGACAATAAAGAAGAGGCCATTTGATTTTGTTGTTAAGAGACCATGAGTACCTTTGGAGAGAACAGCTTCAGGTGAATGATGCCATCGGTAGCCATGTGGCCTCAGATGTAGAAGATAGTGGATGCTGGCTGGGAGGGAAGGTGACTTGGCTTTCACACAGGTATCAGAGACAGGATTTCAATCCAGATTTTCCTGACTCTAGGTCCAGAATTCTTTCCATTACACTTCAACTCTCCTGCATAATATGTAAGGAAACACAACAGGGTACACATTTTATCTGGCTTATTACATGCATATAGTTTCAACACCAGGAAATTTTGATGTCCATGGTATTCGGGTATTGTTTTTCACATGATTTCTCATAAGCTATATAGCAAAGATTAGTACTATATAAAGTAATTAATGAGCCAATAAAAATTTATTCTTCACAGTAACCCAAAGGCATCATCAGGTCATTATTCCTACAGAGTCTGAGGCCACCAGTTCAAACTTCTATTTAGTGGTTGATGTAGCAGATGAGGCAACCAGTGACTCATAAGTTTAGGATTTCCTCAAAATCTCACAGGAAGTAAATGGCCACTATCGAATTTGAATTCAGGTTCTTTGATCTCAATTCCAGGATTCTATGAGAAGGGAAGGACCTCCTATCCTTCATTGGCTGAACATAGCCTGATATAAAGTGAGGAGTATGTGATTCTCTGTCTCCTCAAATAAAACTCAGTTGCTTGAATCACAGAAACAGACATGATGAAGTTTTAACATGCTTATGTACTGGTCCCTTTGTGAATTGCAGATTATCCTCTCATTGGGTCAAGAATAGATGTCTTAATTGGATGAGCAACCAGGTCCAACATACCTCTAGGGAATTTAAATAGTTGAACCCTGGAGGAAATTGAGACAGATATGGAGACCTCTATGCCTATGCCAGAGAACAAGAGGAGTATGAATGGGATATTTCTCCATATGATCATAAAGTCAGAGCTATTGGTTCAGTGGAAAACACTATATACAGCCAGCCAGGAGCAGAGATATACACTTTAGACCAACAGGCATACAGAGAAGCAAACACCTTGGAGAGAAAGCAACTTCAAGGAGTGTCACCTCTGGAAACTGAGAGTTAGAATGTTGAGAGAATCAGATCCTTGAAAATTGAACATGAGGATGCTACAAAAAGAGAAAAGTAAAACTTTAGCAGCCTACAGTATTAGGACATGTAAGTTGCCTTTTGCTATATGTGTATTCTACATGTGTGTCTCACTGCCATTGTACTCTAAGTTTAAACTCATTCTGCAACTGTGTGTGTACTTGTGGGAGTGTGCATGCTGTGATTATAAGATTATAAGAAAAAGATTTTATAGAAATTGTTCTTATTATCCTATCTTAGTTAATGATTTTAACAAAACTAATTGTATCTACTGTCATGAATCTTAATGGGAAGCACATTGGTGGGGGCTTAGGAGGTATGTTGTTAGGAGTACAGCCTTACTCCCTCAAGTTGGAGGTAATAGTCATGCCATGGGAACCAAAACTGTGGATGTGAGTGCCAATTGGGAGAGTATACCAGGAGAGGTATTACACTAAGATTGCATTAGCTTTTCCACATGCCACCTTAATGCTTATTCATATGGTAGTTGTAGGACATCCAAACAACTATGCATTTTTCATGTTACTGTTTATCCTAAACATATTAACACAGAGCCTGTATTCTTAATAGTTTTAATTAGATTTAATTTGGTGAATTATAAATCTCACCAATTCCACAATTTTGCTCAAAGCTGAATATTTTAATGTAGCTGTTGCTACCCCCAGACAGACACACACACATACTCACATATGCATATATGTACACTTTTATAAAAGTTTATTTATCCAGGCAGGTCTTCTTTTGATATGGAACTGATTTGTCAATTTGAATTAACTGAAAAGGGGGGGTTCATGATGTAAAGCATTGGAGTAGGGCTCTGGAGGCATTTTTGACACAAACAGAGTGACTCTGGATTACTTCACTTCTTTCTGGATCCCAATTTCATCACTTGTAAAATAAGTTTTTAATTGACCCAAATCTGGGAATTTATGTGAAACTATGAAAGGGTAGAGGAAGAATAGAGACCTATTAATTTCTGATAAAAGGAGCTTCTGTGTAAAGAAACTTCCTCTACCAATATAGGCTCACATCATCTCTGAAAGTCATAGTATTAAAGAATACTCTAGAACAATAAGTTGAGACTTGCCACAGGTTACATAGCCAGTTCATGAAGCTAGATCTTCCTGACTCCAAGTCAAGACTTCTATCCACAATGCCATATTTCTTAGAGAGAGAGAGACAGACAGACAGTAAGACAGACAGACAGAGAATATGAGAGACAGACAGAGACAGAGAATGAGAGAAGAGAGAGAAAGAGACAGACAGACATACAGAGAGAGACAGAGAGAGAGAAGGAATAAGTCATTTTCCTTCAAACCAGAGATCCCACTGCTGGGTGAATGTTGCAACCATCAGCCAGTCTATCAAGAAGCATTTATTAAGTGTCTACTGTGTGCCAGTCATTGGTAGAAATTACTGGGGGTAGAAAAGCTCTGAAAGGATATCAAAAACATGTCCCATATACTCCCTAAATGTTTATAGCCGCATTTTTCATGATAGAAAATAAATGAAGCAGTTGGCACACATTGATTGAAGACAGATCAAACAAATTGTGATTCATAGTTGCAATGGCATTTTATTGCACAAAGAGTAAGAAACAATGGGTTTCTGCAAACCAAAGAAGCATGGGAAGACTTGGAGAAACTGACACAGAGTGAAGTAGATAGAACCCGGAAAGCAATATACATGGTGACTTTACAAGTAACAAAAACCAATTTGAACATTGTGTAATGACAATGACTAAGATTGGCTTTGGAGAATGGGTGAGGTTGAGGAAGCAAAATATGGATATGGAACACTGCCTATGCATCAGACACAAGTCCATTGGCTTTGCTAATAGTTAACATTTATTTGGCAGCATACATTTTACAAAGCACTTCTCCCCATAGAGTGTTCTATCCACTGTACCATCTAGTTGTTGAATTGCTATTGTCTCTTTCTCTTTTATAAGGGAAGGCTCCTTGTGTAGGGGAGGGGAGTAGACTATATGCAGAAATGATATCATGAAAAAGCAAAAGGCATTAATAAAACTGGAAAAAATTTAAAAAGATTAAATGAACTACATGATCTCAAAAATTTTCCATCTCTAATTTTTTTACTGATAAAAGTCATGACAGGCTTTTATCATCAGCTTAAAATTCTATCTCCTTTATAATTGTCAGATAGATCCTATGAGCCTGTGACTTTCCTGACATCACTAAAATCACACCCAATAGGTAGTAGTTTCCTTATCTGTAGTCCCCTATCTAGGTCTTCTTTGTAACTTAAACTTTAAAATATGATAAAATAGAATTCAGTAAGCTTTTTTTATGATTCTGTCTTCTTTCTTTATCTCACCCAGGCTGGAAGTGCAGTGGCCATTCATAGGTCCTGTCCAACTGATTAGCATGGAAATGTGGACCTGATCCATTTCTGACCTGAGTTGGTTTATCTATTGTTGGGCAGCCAGGTTGCCCCCTGCTCTTGGGAGATCATCACTATTTTGGTACTAGACTTTGTGTGGACACAAATTGGCTTTAGTGCTACTATAGCTTTGAACTCTTGAACTCAATCAATCCATCAGCTGTGCATCAACAAGCCTGGCCTTGAACAGTTTTTCATTGGAGACACATAGTAGTTTCCTTACAACAGATTCTCCTTGTCTATCATAATCTTCCTTGTAGAAAATTTTAAATAAGTCAGTTATCAACACCGTTAGCCCAGCTGTCTGGTTCAATCCTTATTATCTTTTGCTCAACTGTTACAATCTCCTAACCAGTCTCCCACCTTCTAGTTTCTTCCCTTACTTGCCCAGCCTCCTCACAGCTTCCAACATGGTATTCCTAAGGCACAGGCAGATCTGACCATGGCATCTATTCTAATTTTTGCCTCTAAGGATAAAATATAAGTTTATCATTTTTATGTCTTTGAGATCCTTTGCTTTCCTCAAGAATAAGCTCATTGATTCATTCATTGATCAAGTATTTACTAAGCACCTACAAGTGTACTAAGTACTGGCAATAAAAAGGCACAAAATACCCTCTGTCCTGTAGAAGTGCATATTACGTTATGGAGAAGCAACATAAGCAGGTAAGTAAAGACAAAAAGTAAGATAAGCAAAAAAAATTGTGGGGAAGGAAGATGCCAGCTATTTGGAGGCTCTTGGACATCTTATAGCTGGACATTGAAGGAAGCTATGACTTCAAACAAATGGGAATGAGAAGGAATGCATTGTGGGAATGGGAAGACAGACTGGGCAAAGATAGAGTTAGGAAAAGGAGTGTCTTATGCAGGAAATGGCAATTAGGTCATTTTGGTTATTAAATATAGAGTGTGAAGCATGGTAATACTGTGTAGTAAGCTGGGCAGTCAGCTGGGTAGTAAGCTAGATAGTAACCTGGATAATAGACTGGGTAGTAAGTTGGGAATTAACTGGTCAGTAACCCAGATAGTAAACTGGGCAGTAAGCTGGATAGTAAGCGGCAGTAAGCTGGGTAGTAAGCTGGATAGTAAACTGGGCAACAAGCTGTATAGTAAGCTGACTGGTGGCACGTTGTGAAGGGCTTTGAATGTCCAATGTATGAGTTTCATTTTACCATTGATATAATAGCAAACCACTGGGATATCCTGAATGGGGAAATGGCATAGTCATATATGTGCTTTGGGAAAATTAATTTGGCAGCAATGTGAAAGACAGACTGGAGAGAAGGGAGCCTGGAGTCTGGGGGATAAACCAGGAGGTTCTTGTAATAGCCTAGGTGAGAGGTGATAAATGCCTGAACTAGGATGGTAGCCAGGATAATGGAGAGATGGGGACAGACAGATGTGAAGGGTGTGGAAGTAAAAGCAACAAGTCTAGTCATGTAATTGGCTGTGGGGGATGAGAAAGAATCAAGAGTTGAGGACTCGAAGGCTGTGGAATCAACAACGGGAAGGATAATAGTGCCACCTACAGAAAAAGGGAGAATAGAAAGGGTCTATTTGGGGGGAGATATTGAGTCCAGTTGTTAATATATCAAATTTAAGATCATTACAGGATGTTCAGTTGTAACTTCACAGTAAGTGAATTGGATGTGATGATGAAGTGGAGGTCAGAAGTGAGATTAAAGCAAGCGTACAGAGCTGAATCATCAGCATGGAGATGATGGTGAGGTCACCAAGAGAGAATGAAGAGAGAACTGAATGGAAGGATGGATGGATGGATGGATGGATGGATGGATGGATGGATGGATGGATGGATGAATGAATGAATGAATGAATGAACAAAAAAGACATTTATTAAGCTCTTATATTTGGCCTCAAAGAATCCATTTCTTCCTTCGAGACATAGCTAAGCATTCCCATATTAATGAAGCCTTTTCCTTTTCTCTATACCTGCTTGATGACATTTCATGCAAGCTACCACAAAGTTAACCACTTTGTATGCTGCATCTGTATTAATAATCTTTATATTCCTTCTGTGTGTGTATATTTATACACATACAGGTATATCCATATATGTATGCATACACATGGTACAAATATGTATATGTATGTAAGTAGATAAGATGGTAAGTCTGGGCTACTCACACCCATCTTTCTTTTATGTCTCCTCTGGTAAAATGTAAGATCCTCTTGAGACTGAGACTAAAGATTGCTTTTTTCATGGTATTTGAATCCCTAACGCAATTAGTACAATGACTGACACATAGTGGAAGTTTAATAAATATTTACTGATTGATTTAGTCAGTCAGCTAACACATATGAAGCATTTACTATATGCCAGGCAGAGTTAGCTATATGACTCAGTGGATAAGCACTGGGCTTGAAGTCAGGAAAGAACTGAGTTCAAATCTGGCCTCAGACACTTACAAGTTTTATGACTCCAGGCAAGTCACTTAGCCTCTGTTTGCCTTAATCACTGGAGAAGGAAATGGCAACCACTCCAATATCTTTGCCAAGAAAAAACTCATGGACAGTATGATCCATGGGGTCATGAAGTCAGACACTATTGAATGACTTAACAACAGCAACAAATATGCCAGGCATATAAGAAATGGGAATACAAAGAAAGGCAAACCATAATCCCTCTTCTCAAGGAGCTCATTGTCTGACAAAGGGGATAACATACAAAAAAATTGTGTAAAACGATATATAGAGAGGAGAAATTTGAGATATCAACCAAGGGAAGACATCAAGGTTGAGGAGGAAGGTGAAAAGCTTATTGGAGAAGGTGGGAGTTTAGACAAAACTTAAGGAAAGCCAGAAGACAGAGGTGAGCAGGGAGAATGCCCCAGGTATGGGGAGCAGCCAATGAAAACACCTGCAGTCAGTTGAGGGTTGTGTTTCAGCAAGAAGTCCAGTGACACTGGATCATGCTGGTGAGAAAAAAGAGAATGTAAGGATAAGAAGACTGTGTAGAAAAGGGCCAAGTTATAGAGATATTTAAAAACTAAACAAAGGATTCTATATTTTAACTTAGAGATCACAGGGAACCTCTGGAATTGAATGAATAGGAGAGATCTGTAACATGGTCAGATTTATGCTTTAGGAAAATTGATTTCACAAGGGAATGGACTAGAATGGGTAGAAACAAGGTTGGAAAACCCAGCAGTAAACTATCACTGGGGATAAAAGTCCAGGCATCAGGTGATGAGAGTCTGTGCACAGTGGTGGCAGTACCAGAAGACAGAAGCAGTTTTTCACAAGTGATGTTGTCAAGGTAGAAACTCCAGGATTTGGAAACTGATTGAACTTGGGAGATCAGTATGAGGAGCTGATTCCTATGACTCATGATTAGCACTAAAGATTCAAATATAAAATTGAAGTTATTCCTTGCCTTCAAGGAATTTACTTTCTAATTAATGGATACAGCACATAATATAGGGACTTGATGTTCAGTCATTTTAGTCATGAAACCGACTCTTCATGACTCCATTTGAGGTTTTCTTGGCAAAGACAATGGAATGGCTTGCCATTTCCTTTTCCAGGTCATTTTACAGATGAGAAAATTTACGGCCAGTAGGTTAATTGAATAGTCCAGGGTCACCCAGCTAGTAAGTGTCTAAGGCTGGATTTGAACTCAGGTCTTTGGCACTCTATCCATTGCACAACCTATCTGCCTAAGGAAATGGAACTCAAAGAAAGTGCTGTTGCTGCTTGAAAAGTTACAGTGATGATGAGTAGAATCATGGAGTAAATTGATACACCTTTTATAGTGGCCATTACTGTTCCATAATTGCAAGGGGAGAGGGCAAGCAGAGGTAGAAGGTATGAGCATAGAGGCAAGGACAGAAGGTGTCTGGAGAGTAAAAGGAATCATGGTCAGAGCTCAGTTACACGGGGCAATCTGTGTTAGGCTCTCACCAGGCAGGGCAGTGGGGCTCCAAGATAAGATTTCAATATCTGAAAGGGTTATGTTTTCCAGAGTATAATCCGTGGTCTAAGTGTCAAAGCAGCTAACAAAAAGATGCCTAGTGAGTAAAAAGGAATCCCATGATGAAGCCTTGGAGCACACTCAGACATAGTGGGCAGCATTAATAAAACACTGACAAAAGAAACAAATTCCAGGCTCAGGAAACTCCCAATTCACTTTTCAAAGCCCCCAGTGGTTAGCACTTGCTCTCTTTCAAAATTCCTCTGTATATGCTTATTTGGCACATGTGCGCTGTACTCTTTCAGTAGTCTAAGCTCCTTGAGGACAGGCATGTTTTTGAATTTTATCTGCCTTCCCAGCTCCTTATCCATAGAAAATATTCAATAAATATTTGTAGAATTTAATTGAGGGTTATTCTGCAAATAAATTATGCTATTGAGACACGCACTAATTCTAGGCTAGAGTGAATACTGTGATACTGAACTAAGCAGCTGGTCTTGGTCCATTTCCAACCCAGCATCCTTGTAGGACTGATCAGCCAAGAGAGCCATAGGGATGGAGAGCAAAAACCAAAACCTAGCTCCATATTTCAACGTCGTCCTTGTAGGATGGAATGTGTCAGTTGGTGACATTGTTCACTTGTATCTTGACAAAGCAGGGCTAGCCTTATACATAAATGATTTAGAATTTCTACCCAACCTGTTAGAATTTCAAGGGCATGGGGAATACTGATTTTGCTATGCAACATGTAGAAAATGGTTAGTTTGGAGGTATTTACTGCCCACAAATGCCTAGCCTCATTTAACCTAAAACACCCAAACCTGGGTTGGTGGGACCTCCTAACAAGGGGCAAGCTGGAGCCAGCCTAAAGCACTTTGAGAGCCCATTGTTAAATTTTCAGTGTAAGCACTGACACTCCCAAATCTGCAAATGCTACAAATCCAGGATTTTGTTGATAGACTTCAGAAAGTGATGGAGCAAATGTTAACAATAAGATTAAATGGAAAATGTTGTCTTGTATACTTTTTCCCCTGAAAGTCAGTTGTTAAACATTTACCAACATAACCCTAGATCACCACAAGAAGGTCTCTCCAAACTTGAATTTTCTGTGTCGAGTTGAATTCATTCTAATCCAATACAAAGAACATTTATTTAGAACCTACTTAGTGCTAAGCACTGGGGATAAAAATCACGGAAGATAGAGTTGTCCCTGCCTTCAAAGAGCTTAAACTTCAATGGGTTGAGACAAAACACTACATGAAACTAAAGCAGTTGGGGGCAGGGAATACAGAGCCAGGACATGCCCATCAAGAGACTGTGATGTTCTGTGTAGTTGAAACAAGCTAGAACTCCTGAGGGAAAATGGAGAGAAGTTCTGAAAGTTGTTAGTCCTCTATAATGGCAGATTTGGGGAGGCATTTTATTACCCTCCAAATCGTAGAGGACAGGGAGCTGGGAGAGTTAAGAATACAGAGTATCCAAAATTGCTTCAACATGCATAGTGAGAAGATATCAGGTGACAAAGTCCAACTTCGCTTCATTTGAGAGATGAGGAAAGTGAGACATAGAAAAATTAACTGATTTGACAATGGTAATGTAACCAGTAAGTATCTGAGGTCAGATAGGAAGTCAGCTCTTGATCCAAAGCCCCAGCATTCCTTCCACTGCTTGAAGGTCTACCTCCAACACATAATTTCCGTGTAAATATGAACAAACCATTTAACTTTGCAGTTCCCATAATGACTCTCAGGAGACTGAGTTGCAGAGAAGGTGCTGATCTACATTTAAAGAAAGAGTTTCCTCATTGGGAATTCCCAATACTTATGCAGTCACAGATCTGCTATCAAGGGGGAATGAAGAGTACAAGCCTAAGCTTAAGTGCCTACCAGGCACCGTGCTAAATGCTTCATAATTTTCATCTTATTTGATCTTTATAACTACCATTACTACCTTCATTTTACAATTAGGGAAACTGAGGCAGAGAGAGGTTACAGGGATAGCCCGGGATCCCATAGGTAACAAGTGTCTGAGGCCAGATTTGAAAACAAACAAAAAGCGTGTCTACCACATTCCAAGTGACCAGGAATACAAAATAAAATTGAAACAATCTCATCTCTCATAAAGCCACAAGTGGAAAGGGTGGGTACTTTCCTAATCAATGCTTAGTGACTGTAGCAAAGGTACTCAGTGTCTTAGAATTTCAGAACTGAAAAAGGTCTCAAACTCTGTGTAGTCCACCATACTCTCAAATAAAAGTTGTCTTGTTGGCATCTGCAACCAATGGTCTTTAAGCTTTTATTTGAAGATCATTTATGAAGGAGAGCCCCCTACCAATGACCATCCACATAAGGATAGCATTGTTAGGATTTAATATGTCAAAACTAAAGCTTATACTAATGATTTGCAATTTTATTCTGCAGAAAACAAGAACAGGTCTCATCTTTCTTCTAGATGGGGACAGGCCTGCAAATTCTTGCAGATGACTCTCCTATTCTCAAAAAGTTGTAGCTGTTTTCCAGTTCAGCATTACAGACCTCTTAGTTAGTCCTCAGATGACATAACTCTAGTCCCTTCACTGCCCTGGTTGCCTTTTGCTTCAGGCTCTCCATCTTGTAAAGGCAAAATGTCTCGTATAAATAAAGGTTGCTTTGGAATCAGATGACCTAGATTCAAATATTGGCTTAGCCACTGACCACTGTTGTAACATTGGACAAATGACTTAACCTCTCTAGGCCGTAGTTTATTCATCTGAAAAATCAGGGGATCATGCTCGGTGATAGCTAAGTGGCACAGTCGATAGAGCTCTGAACTTGGAATCGGGAAGATTCATCTTCATAAGTTCAAATCTGGACTCAGACACTTATTAGTTGTGTGACCCTGGGCAAGTCACTTCACCCTGGTGTCCTCAGTTTCCTGATCTGTAAAATGAACTGGAAAAGAAAATGGCAAATCACTCTAGTATCTTTGCCAAGAAAACCCCAAGATGGGGTCACAAAGAGTTGGGCATAAAATCACCAAACAACAACAGATGACATCTAAAATACCTTTCAGTTCTCTGCCTATTTTCCTAAGAGTCTACAAGAATTGATAACAAGAAACAGGATCACAAATCTGTAGCTGGAAGGGACATTGGAGATCATTTAGTCCAACCTCTATCTTTTACAGATAAGGAAACTAAGACTTAAAGTGGTTAATTAATTTGCCTAAGTCTGTACAGGTAGGAAGTAGAAGAAATGGAATTCAAACACAGGTTCTAACACTAAGTTGAGGAGTGTTTCCACTGAACCACAGTCTCACCAGGAGTGGTTTTGGAAGTGGCTCACCATACCACCTTCCCCAATTTCCAATAAGTATGTAATGTGGTTGCACCATCTGATGTCTATTCCTGGCAGTGGTCACTCTGGCAAGAAAGGAATGAAGCAAAGTACAGCAAAGTTACCATTTTTATTAGGACAGCTAGGTGGCACAGTAAATAGAGTGCCTAGAGTCAAGAAGACTCATCTTTCAAAGCTCAAATCAGAAACTTACTAGCAGTATAACCCTGGGCAAATCATTTCAGTCTGTTGGACTCAGTTTCCTCCACTCTAAAATGAGTTGGAGAAGGAAACAGCAAACCATTCCAGTAACTTTGCCAACAAAACCCCGAATGGAGTTATGAAGAATTAGACACAACTGAAAAACAAGTGAACAACAGAACCTTTGTTACTATGAATCCCAACCCTCCTCCCTGAACATGTCCAGCAAGGGAGCTCTCATTCTCTCTCTCTCTCTCTCTCTCTCTCTCTCTCTCTCTCTCTCTCTCTCTCTCTCTCTCTCTCTCTCTCTCTCTCTGAATCACAAAATACACATACAAACACAATTAGGCTTGCATGTACACAATGAAAACAATTTTTATAATTGATAATTGCATGCATGATAATTCTCCCTGACATAACTGACTTCTCATAGGTATAGGAATCTCTTCCTTCTTTCAAGATTTGGTCCAAATATCACTAACTCATGGAATGATTAATAGAAGAAATAAAGTACGGTACACTTGTATATGGTTTATGAACTAGACTATTAAGTTCCTAAAAGAGAGTGTCTATGCCTAATGCAAAAACATATTCATATTTAGCTCTGAATATGAAACTTTTGACCTTGATATGGGTCCAATTGCCTCATTTTCTCTCTAGAATAGAGCAGTTTTGAAGAAGCATCTTTAAATCCCACTCTAAGATCACCCTGTAATCTTATTAAAAGCTCATAGTAGGAAAAAATAACAAAATTCATATGGAAGAACAAAAGGTCAAGCATAACAAAGGAACTAATGAAAGACGCAAAGGAAGGAAGCCCAGCTGTGCCAGATCTTAAACGATATTATAAAGCAGCAATCATCAAGGTTATTTGACACTAGTTAAGAAATAGAGTGGTGGTGAGGTACATAGTAGTGAAGGACAAAGTAGTAAAATACTACAGTAATCTACTACTTGATAAACCCAAAGACTCCAGCTTCTGGGATAAAAACTCACTATTTTGCAAGAACTGCAGGGAAAACTGAAAACAGTATGGCAGAATCTAGTCATAGATAGACCAACATTGCACACTCTTTATCAAGGTAAGGTTGCAAAGGGTACATGACTTGGATGTAAAGGGTGATGCCATAAACAAATTAGCATTACCTCTCAGATCTATGGAGAACAGAAGAATTTATGACCAAATAAGAGACAGAACATTATGAAATGCAAAATGGATAATTTTGATTACATTAAATTAAAAAGGTTATGTACAAACAAAACTAATGCAACCAAGGTTAGAAGGGAAGAAGAAACCTGAGAACCTATTTTTACAGCCAGTGTCTCTGATAAAGGTGTCATTTCTAAAATATATAGAGAACTGAGTCATATGTATAAGAATGCAAGTTATTACCCAGTTGATAAAGGATCATGAACAGGAGGCTTTCAGATAAGAAATTAAAGCTATCGATAGTCAGATGAAAAATGTTCTGAATCACTATTGATTAGAGAAATGTGAATCAAAACAATTCTGATATGCCACCTGACACCTATCAGATTGGTTAATATGACAGAAAATAAAAATGATAAATGTTGGAGAAGATGTGGGGAAGTTGGAACATTAATACATTATCGGTGGAGTTGTGAACTCATCCAACCATTTTGGAGAGCAATTTAAAACTATGCCCAAAGAGCTATAAAACTGTGATCCAGCAATATCACTACTGTATCTCAAAGAGATCATAAAAAGAGATAAAGACTCACATATACAAAAATACTTATAGAATCTCTTTTTGTGATGGCCAAGAATTGGAAATTAAGGGGATGTCCATCAATTGTGGAATGATTGAACAGGTTGTGATATGCATGTAATGGAATGCTATTGTGCTATAAAAATTGATAAGCCGACAGATTTCTGAAAAACCTGGAAAGACTTACATGAACTTACATGAGTTAAATAAGCAGAACCAGGAGAACATTGCACACAGTGACAGCCACATTGTGCAATGATCAACTATGATAGACTTAGCTCTTCTCAGCAATACAACGATGCAAGACAATTCCGAAAGACTTGTGATAGAAAAGGCTGTCTACATCTAGAGAAAGAACTATGGAGTCTGAACGCGGTTTGAAGCATACTATTCTCATTTTTGTTTTTTTTCTATTTCTTGTGGGTTTTTCCCTTTTGTTCTGATTCTTCTTCTGCAATATGACTAATTTGGAAATATGTTTAGCAAAATTGTACTGCATATCAGATTGCTGCCTATTGGAGAGGCAAGGGAGAAAAGAGGGAGGGAGAAAATTTTGGAATTCAAAATTTTACAAAAATAAATGTTAAAAGTTTTCTTTAAAACTTTTCATTGGAAAAAATAAAATACTATTAAGTGCAAAAAAGTGGGTGAGCTTTAGTTTCTCAGGAATTCAGTTTCTTCTTCTGGAAAATGATGAACTTAGAATAAATAATATTTTGTGTCTAAAAATAAAAGATCATAGTCCTTAATTACCTTATGCCATTTGCTGATTGCTTGTTCCCAAAGATGGACAATTTCGTGACCCTTCAATTCAGATAGGCTGCCCAGAATATCAGGTACCTTGTGAGTACTATTAGAGCACTGGGACTCCATCATAATTTGTGAAATACCACAGATTCTGCCAACCCTTTGTTGCCTCAAATATCTCCCTCACCTACTGGCTGTGCTTATGATTCTTTTAACAGAAAACAAAAAGTTTAATTCCATAGTAGGGAAATCATCTTTAAAAGGCAAATTCCCCCAAGTCAAGGAATTTTTTAAATTTATTATTATTTCCTTTGACACTAGGATGTGTTACAAGAAAGACTCCAATTGCATAGTGTTTCACAAATGTTAAAGCAATATATAACTGCTAGCTATAGCAACAGTCATTATCATCATTCCAGCAATGGCACCCATTCCTGAAATTAAGTTTATTTGATGGGTAGGAGGGGAAAGAGTGAGGTTGAAAATCATAAAAATCTTGGATGTTTAAAGAGATCACACAGGGAAATTTGGGATCAGTGTAATGGAACTCATGTTAGATCTCTAATCAGAAGACATGAATACAAATTCTACTTCATGACTGTGTGACCCTGGGCAAGTTACTCACTTTATCTTTTCTGAATGTTCCATTCATTCATAGGACCCTTCTAATTTCACATCTATGATCTTAAAGATCATAGCCCAACTCTTATTTTAGAGAGGAGAAAACTGTGCCCCAGAAAAGGGAACAGCCTTTGTCTAAGAACACAAGGGAGGATAGATCATAGAGTTTGAGAAAGGTGGAAAAAAGGGATCTGAACATCTCATTCCCAGGCTCAGGAAGTCTTATTGGCTCCCCCTTGACCATTCTCTGTCTGTGACATAAAGCCATTCACAGGTGGCCTCATTTCTCTGCATACTCTCTATAATCCAACCAAAATAGCCTATTGGCAG
Organism: Bettongia penicillata ogilbyi; assembly: GCA_023548195.1. Lineage (NCBI taxonomy): Eukaryota > Metazoa > Chordata > Mammalia > Diprotodontia > Potoroidae > Bettongia > Bettongia penicillata. The sequence continues at coordinate 7,670,025 of JAJHZJ010000257.1, forward strand.
CAGTACATTTAGAATATTTCATCCCTTACTTCTCTACCTTGTCTCAAAGGATTCCCCTGCCTGGAATGCACTCCATCTCTAACTCTTAAATCCCCTAACTCCCTTCCAATCTCAGGTCAAGAATTTCTTTTTATCAGAAAACTCTCCTGAAATGCTCTCTCTCTTGTTTTAGTGCCTTCTCCCTATATAAGTTTGTACTCAGTTTTTATAGATCATGTATTTACTTATCTGTAAAATGTTATATCCACACTCATAGTAGAATGGAGGGCAAGAGCCATCTCAGTTTTGTATTTGTATCCACAGTAACTAGCATGATCCACTTTTGGTGTTAAATTGTATTCAACTCTTTATGACCCCTTTTGGGATTTTCTTGGCAGAGATACTGAAGTGGTTGGCCATTTCCCTTCTCCAGCTCATTTTGTATATGAGGAAACTGAGGCAAACAGGGTTAAGTAACTTGACCAGGGCCACACAGCTAGTGTGTCTGAGACTATGTTTAATCTCATTAAGATGAGTTTTTCTGACTCTAAACCTAGTGTACTATCAACTGTGCCACCTAGCTGAGCCAGAATAGGCCCATGGTAAAAGCTTCATAATTTTTTTTTGGGGGGGGGCAAGTTTAGGTTCTTCTGAGTAGGGATTTTTCATTCATTGTATTGTTATCCCTAGCATGGTAGGCACATAGTAGGTGATGAATAAATGTTCAGTGAGAGAATATAAGCTTCCTGTAAGTAGAGATGATCTGATTTTTTTTTTATTTATCAAATATCACCTATCAAAGAGTTGGGCACATAGTAGGTACTTACTACTTCTTGATTAATGGTTGGTTTTGTGAGTGGGCAAGTGTGAGCTAGAAAACTCAAAGGCAGATGCTACAGACGCTATTGGCTTGTGAGGGCCAATCCTATTTAGCTGAATGATGGGCACCATGGCTATTCTGGAAGAGATGTAAGTTTCATGGGCAACCACATTTCTGAAGGTTTGGCAGCCACACAGTGGTGCTGATAAATATGGAGGAGGGAGAAACCTGGTGTTTATTTTGAATTCCTTCCAATCTGCCCCTCTCTGAGCTGCAGAGGGCAGCATAGTTAGTGCTGGATAGCTCCCCAGAAAGCTGGCAGAGAGCTGGCACCAGCTGTTTTATATAAGGTTCTCTCTCACAGTCCTCAAGCACACCTCCCTCTCCCAGTTTGCCTCAACTGCCTTTGTTGGCAGGAGAGGTGCCACTGCATGTGGGCTGTTTGGGCAAGGCAGATGGGTGGTGGCTGCCCAGGCTTACAGCCGCCATTGTCGGAATTTAAATAATGATGTATCATGTTTGTTAAAATGCAGGCTCGAACAGGTTTTGTTTAATTAGCAGTTTTGAAAGTCACAAGGATATGATTTCTTGTTGTTACTTTTCCCCTTTAAAGATCACCTGCCAGGCACTTCTGAGGAGTGTGACAAGTAAGCCAGTGTAACCACGCTTGCTGCCAGCCAGTCAACAGCATGCACGCAGCACACAGGGCTAGACATCATGGGGAGATAGAGAATGAAGAGTGAGGATGTACCCTGGTTGTCAGCTCCAGGCCATGGTGGCAATTTGGGACCAGGATAAGGACAGGGAGCCAGGAAAAGAGCTGATGAATCACCAGGCACCACGAGTGGGAGGCAGGATAGGTGAGAAGTCAGTGACAGAGGATACAGGAAATGACCGAGCCTCAGACAATGGTAGAGTCAATGGAGGGGGGATGACAAGTGGCAGAACTTTGGTCATCTGGCAACTGTTTTCCTAGCTCCCATCGTGCCTTATTCTTTTTTTTTTTTATTTAAATTTATTTATTTATTTAACTTTTTACATTCATTTTCACAAATTTTTGGGTTCCAAATTTTCTCCTCTTTTATCCCCTCCCCCCACCCCAATACCCCAAGCGATCTAATTTTCCCTATCTCCAATCTGTCCTCTCTTCTGTCATCCCTCCCTTCTCTTGTCTCCATCTTCTCTTTTCTCCTGTAGGGCCAGATGACTTTCTATTCCTCATTAACTTCTTATGCCTCATTGGGGCATGGAGGTAGCTCTACCTTCTCAAAGAGTGGTTAGAGTCCTTGAGTTCAAATCCAGTCTCAGACTGGATATGTGGAATGGAGTGTGACCAGTTGTGCGATCCTGGGTAAGTCATCTAATCTGTTGACCTCAGTTTCCTTATCTGTAAAAGTTGGATAATAATGGCGCCTACTTCCCAAAGTTGTAAAGATAATATATAAAAAATTTGGCAAATTGTAAAGTACTATATAAATGCTGGCTGTTTCTATTCTGGTGCAGCAAGGTTGCACAGCGGATAGAGTACTGGACTTGGAATCAAAAAGACTTTGTCTTCCTGAGTTCAAATCTGGCCTCACACGTATTAGCTATGTGACCCTGGGCAAGTCATATAACCCTGTTTGCCTCAGTTTCCTCTTCTGTTTAATTATCTGGAGAAGGAAATGGGGTCCAGTAAGTTTGTCAAGAAAACTCGAAATGGGGTCACAAAGAGCCAAACACAATTAGAATAATGGAACAAATTTCTATTATGTTATTAAAGACAAGCTCTCACAGCTCCTACTAGATTGTAAAGACTCTAGGTATGAACTCAAGCAATGAACTATATGGGTTTTTAGTCCAAGGATCAGTCAGGCTGAGTTTTAAAAGGATCATGAGTGTGTGAGTGGCAGGACATGATTCTTTGGATTGTAGCTACTCCAGAGACATTCTATTAAATCATAGAAATGCCAAAAGCTGTGTTAGTAAATAGAGTAAATATCACAACGTGATCATGAATACTTAAGATATTGGAAAATCCAAAGCAGCCTAGGCTACCAGCAATTCTACCTGAAATACTCTTCTTCCTTAACTTGGATTCTTAGAATCCCTAGTTTCCTCCAAGGCTCAGTCAACATGAGGCTTTTCCCACACACACAATGATCCCTTGATCTCTTTTCCCTCCCGAGGAACATGAATCTATCTTTAATATACCTGAATATTCGTATATTGTGCTATTCTTTGACTAGAGAATTTTGGCTATTGTCACATTTGTCGTTGTATTATCTGGATCTAGGATAGTGCCAGGTTCATTACAAATACTTGATAAATGATAAATGGTTGATCATGTGAATGGGATTGTGGAAGGGAGGATCATAGAAACAGAATGGGAGATAGTGGTAGAGAGCCCTAGATAGAAGACTTACTACTTAGGCAGATCCTCCTACCTGTCTCCAGAAGTGAGTTTATGTCTGCATTAGTGTGATATGCAGTGATTTCAGAGAGATAAGTCTCTTCTTGAAAATTGGGTGTGGATCAAGCCATAAGGAGATGCATGTGGTTATTTTAAGTCACCACTGTTAAGAAAGAGATCCAAAGAAGACAACTTTAAGTAGCAGGTGAGAGGCAAACATGGAACAAACTGGGGGAGGGGAAGGATTGAGAGGACAAGTGGGCAGAGATAATCTAAAATGATCTGCCTTCCCCAATTCTTACCATCTTCTCTTCCCTTGCCACCCTTGACTACCAGAGCAGAATTTTAAAATTCTAGGCAAGAACCTTTGGAATCTCCCCAGCTAGTATTTGAATCAATTACCTAATCAGTAAGCATTCTTTAGGCAACAATTATGTGCCAGGTATGGCTAGGCATGGGGGACACAAAGATGAAAGCAAGATAATCCCTACCCTAAGGAGCTTACATTCTGTGAAAGGAACTTGATCACTTGCTCTAGGATATTTTGATGTGCTCTGATTCCATATATTACAAAATTTCAAAGTTGAAGTGAATGCAGGTAGGAGATAGAATTCAAGAATTCAAATCAGTATGCTCAAAATGTTACTAGCTGTGTGACCCTGGGTAAGTCACTTAGTCTCTTGAAACCTCAGTTTTCTCATCTGTGATATGAAAAGGTTGATCTTAATGGCCTCCTTGGTCCCATCCAGTTCAAAATTGATGGGCATCTGATGCTATATTTTCAGGGACTGGGAATCAGGACTGGAATCAAGTTACTTCTTTGCCACTTACCACCTTGTAATTTTAGACAAGTTACTTTTCCTTTTAGGAACTCAGTTTACTCCTTGGTAAAATGAGAATGTTGGGATGGATAATCTTCAAGGCTCAAATCCTATTAGGAGATAAAGGAGACACATTCCAGGTGGGAAAAACACTCTGGTCAAAACCTGAGTGCATGGAATAAACCTAAAATTAATTGTGTGTAGGTAACAGGACATCTTTATCTCATGGTTTCCTCTTGTTCCCTTTCCTGAACCCCAGACGAGTCACCCTGGATGGTGACTCAAGGGCCCACAGATCTGATGACTGAAAACTGATCTTTAGATTTTATGAGGTAGAAAGATGCCAGACAAATGTCAAGGGACAGAAGGGTGATGGTGATAAATAGCTGAGTTCTGGAAAAAGAAACCTCCTCAATACTTCCTGTAGATCATTCATTGCTGACGTCCACATAAGGCTATCTATTCTTACCTGTCTCCACCTACTCTGAGGCAGAGCCTGCAGGCTCTAACCAGTTCTCAATCTATCCATCAGTCCTTTGAAAGCAGTCCCCAGAATGGCTAAGCCAATCAACCATCAACAAATCTGTCTTATTTTTTGTTAATAGTACTACTATCTCCCTGAGTCTCTAGGCTGCTACGAAAGAACTGTTTCATAAAAGGGTTTCAGTTTTGGAGTAGAGAAAAGGAAGGAAGGAAAGAAGGAAGGAAGGAAGGGAAGAATGAAGGAAGGAAGGGAAGAAGGAAGGAAGGAAGGGAAGAAGGAAGGAAGGAAGGAGGGAGGGAAGAGTGGTAAAACAAATGAATGAATACCAGTACTAGGACTATTTCCAAAGACGATTAGGGGAAGGAAACTACATGTTGCAGGAATGCAATTCCAGGGAATGGCTGAATAAGTTGTTGTATATGATTATGATGAATATTACTGTGCTGTAAGAAATGGTGAACTCCATGGTCTTAGAAAATCATGGATAGACTTGCATGAAATAATGAAGAGTAAAATGCGAAGAATCAAGAGATCATTGTATGGAGTAAAAACAATGATGTTTAAAGAACAACTTTGAGCAAATACACCATTTTGACTATTATAAATACCCAAATTAATGACAAATGACATATGAAGGAAGACATTATCTGCTTCCAGAGAAAGAACTGATAAACAGAATTATCTATAGAATGGTTTTACATATATATGTATATGTATACACACATATTTGTGTCTAACGATAGCCATCTCTAGAGTGAGGAAGGGAAAAAAGAAAAAAAATAAATTTTCATGGTATCTTTATTATATATTTTTAAAGTACATAATTGTTGTACATAATAGACTTGCAGTTTCATGTGTAATCACCTTTTTATTACATTATGTTATAGAAATACTTGTTTTATTCCATAAATTAAAAAAATAAACATAAAATTTTAAAAGATTAAAAAAAGAATAAATTAATGAAAGAATAAACGTGTGAAAAAACATGAATGAGTAACAAAAGGAATCATTGAATAAATCAGTGAATCAATAAGTGAAACATTTATTATTCAGTCATTTCGAACTCTTGGTGATCCAGGGGACCAGAACATATTAATACTGTCCATGGTGTTTTCTTGGCAAAGATACTGGAATGGTTTGCCTTTTTCTTCTCCAGGGGATTTAGGTGAACAGAGATTAAAGTCATCCAGCTAGTATGAACTCTGATAGTCCTGACTCCAGGCTCAGTGCTCTGCCCACTTTGGTCTTTTTTCTGGATGTTGCTTTCTCTACTATGGAGTCATTGGTATAGTGAGGACATTCGGGGTGGTTGTAGTTGCTGCCGACGTCGTTGTTCAGCCATTCTGGTTCTGTCCAACCCACTTGCAGTATTCTTGGCAAAGATACTGAAATGCTTTGTCATTTCCTTCTCTAGATCATTTTCCAGAGGAGGCAACTAAGGCAAACAGGGCTAAGTGACTTGCCCAGGGTCACATAACTAGTAAGTATCTGAAGGTGGATTTGAACTCAGGCCTTTCTGATTCCAGTCCCAACACTATATCCATACACCATTTAACTGCCTGAATTGAAAGAGTGAGGGAGAGTATTTATTAAGTACTTATTGTGTTCCAGGCACTGTGCAATAGATAAGCACTATAAAAATGTTAGATGATGAGCAGGAGGAAGAGGACGCCAGGGAAAGCCATACATAAAGGTGAGCTACAAGGAGTGTAACTGGAGGCATGGAATGGAGATGGCCAAGAAGTTACATCAAAGCTCATTTATCAGAGCCTGAGTTCCAGAGTACAAGGTTGTAATGGGAAAGAGGTAGAGATGACAATCTGAATGGAAAAGGTATCTCATATATACTCTTGACTTCAGAGGGGAAAAAAGCAAAAACCAAAAAAAGGACAACCAAAGAATTTTTCAAAGCCATCATGTTGGATGAATGAAATGAACATGGAGGTGCAACTTGTGACTTAAAGGTTACATTTATTCTCATTCTCCTTCTGCAACACTTAGTAAACACTGCCCTGTGCAACCTTGGACAAATCACTTTTTTTCTCTGTGTTTATGCTTCCTCATTTAAAAGAAGAAGATAACAATACCTGCTTTCATTTTATCGCTAAGGATCAAAGGAGACAATATATTGTGCTATAAAACAAACACATGGATAGAGTCTGCTCCAGTGTCAAGAACACCTGGTTCAAGTCTTGTCTCCAGAATGAACTGAGTAACTCAGTGCCCCAGACAACACTCTCAGACTAAAATGTGGAGCAATTATAACTCTGAATTGGTAGAGGAAGTTCCCTACACTGAGGAGATCTCAGCTTCAGACCCTCAAAATAGAAATGATAGCTAATATTTTATGAGCTTCTCCCTACTGAACCATGCAGGACACCGTTTATGGAAGGCAATGGGTTGTAAACTATATTACTACACTTGGTATTAGAAAAATTGGGTTTGAATTTTGAAATAGATATGTGCCAGCTATGTGATCACTAGCATTGATTTCTGCCTCTTGGTCTTCATTTCCTCATCTGTAAAATGGGAATAATCCTTGCACTATCCTCTGGAGTTGTCTTAAGAAAAATGTTTGGTAAACTTTTATTTATATAGTTAATATTTATATGTATATATTACATATAACATGTATTATAACTAATTTATTAGTGAGAAACTAAAGTTTTAAGACAGAAGAATAATTCTCTAATTATTAATTTCAGGGGTAGGGTGGGTGGTATTTTGAGATCAAGGAGGGACTTTTCAGAGATCCTGAATTCATTTTATGGTACATAGGGCAATAGTTTTTAACCTAGGGTCTGTGACCTTTCAAAAAAATAAACTTTAATGACTATTTCAACATGGTTTCTTTCTAATCTTGTCTATTTTATTTTATGCATTTTACAACATGATTTCAAGAAAAGATCCAGATTTCAAATAAGTTCCATGACACAACAATTTAAAGAGTCACCTTCATGGTCCAAGTCTACAGATAGCATTATTTCTAATCCACTGTCCTCACCTCACTAAATCAGAAGTTCCTTGAAATTGAGAAGTGGGGCATTTTATTCCATTTGGTTCTGTTTCTCAGTTCATTAATGCATTCTACTTGGACACATCTCATGTGCACACTAAATGTTTAATAGAGGTGCCTTTTAACTGGGAACTGGATACCTGGATTATAGATCTAGGTCTGCCAGTTACGGTATGACTTTGGATACCTCCCCCTATCTGGGTCTGTTTATCATTTTTAAAAGTAGAAAATTAAGTTAATAGTTTCTCACATTATATGACTCTCCCCCAAGAGCTGTGGGATAGGGTGTAGAAGGTCTTTAGTACAAGCACCATTACTCCCATTTATTAGATGAAGACACTGAGGTTCAGAAGGCAGTGTACTTGTTCAGTGACACATCTAGTAAATGGGAGATGTGAGACATGTGATTCTTCTCATTTCAAATATTTGAAAGCTGTGTGAACACAAAAAAATCATTTGCTTTCTCCCAATGTCAATTTCGTCATTTGCAAAATGGGGTGAAGTTGGATAGTCTCTGGAGAATCAAATTTTCATAACTTTTTTATGGCAAAAGAGATAGGAGGTAGATGTGAGGGGAATGCAATATATAGCAAATAAGCAACTACAGAGAGCCAATGGGAAGGATATTAGACAAAGAAGATGCTCTGTTCACGTAGTAAAGCTGAAGGAAAACAGGTGGAAGACTTACTGTTCTACTGGTATTTGTATGATCCTTAAAGAGAGGTAGCAAGTTTTCCATTTCTTCAATCAAGAGAAACAGAGGAAGGTCCCCTCAGTGTAGGCCAATTTCCCAGCAAATGTGGTTAAAAGTCACACAAGCTGGACAGGCAGAGATGGGTTGTAAAGAGCATGATGGGAGGAAAGATTCAAATTGATGAAATCTCAACTCTATTTGAAGCCTACCTGTAGTTCATAGGATTATGAGATTTGAAAGATAATGAAAGTTCTATGTGTTATTTATGATCATAACCATCATTATCAACAACATCATTATTATCAGAGGCAGCATGGTATTGTAGATAACAAACCGGACTTGACTTCAGGAGACATGGGTTCGAATGCTAACACGTGCTTTCTAGCTGCATGACACTTGGCAAGCCATCTCATTTTTCTGGGAATTACCTTCCTTGTTTCTAAAATGAGTACATTGGACTTCATGACTTCTAAACACCCAATGACCCTATGTTCATTAACACTAGTAGGAGACCTATAATTTCATTAGCCTAACGAGTTCCCAGTTAGAAAATTCCCTTTACCAATACAAACCAATACCTGTTCTCTAAGTTTATCTTAAAGAGTTGGCTAGGTCACAAAGGCTAAGGACTTATTCAGGTAACCCTGAATGCAGTCACTATGGGTCAGAGATAGTTCCTAAGCCCAGGTCCTCATGGTAGACAGGCTCATTTTCTTTTGTCTTTTTTTATTTTCAAAAATTATTTTATTTGTTTTCAGTTTTCCACAATCACTTCTATATATCCCAGATTTTTTCCTCTCCCTCCCACTGCTGACTCACTCCCTCCCCACTCCCTCCTCGAGACATCATGCAATCTCACATAGGTTCTACACATATATTCCCATTAAATGCTTAATCGTGTTGCACAGAAGAATCAAAATGAATGGGAGAAACCATAAAACAAAACAATGTAAAACATAACATAGAGAATGCTCTGCTTCATTCTGTGATCCAATTCCATAGTTCTTTCTCTGGATGTGTAAGGCATTCTGCCTCAACAGCCCATTGGGAATGTTTTAGGTCCTTTCATTGCTATGAAGGGCTAAGTCTACCAGAAAAATTCTTCACATGGTGTAGTTGTTGCTGTGTACAAAGTTCTCCTGGTTCTGTTTCTTTCCCTCAGCATCAGTTCATATAAGCCCTTCCACGCCTCTCTGACACCTTCCTGTTCATCATTTCTCATTGCACAATAGTATTCCATTACATTCATATACCATAGCTTGTTCAGTCATTCCCCAGTTGATGGGCATCCCTTGATTTCTGGTTTTTGGCCACCACAAAGAGAGCTGCTATAAATATTTTTGTACATGTGGGTCCTTTCCTATTTTTACGATCTCTTTGGGATACAGTCCTAGAAGCAATATTGCTGGGTCATCAGGCTCATTTTCTATTCAGTAATTCACACTGTCTCTCCTCAACTGGTTGATTCATTGGTTTAAGACCATAATTTCAAGGCCTTTTTTTATTCCCCTCTGCATCGGAATCTCTTAGAGTCAGGATGATTTATTTGAAAGTTGAGTCAGAAGGCAGTTGGTTAACTGAATTTAAATGGAAAAGTTCACCAAATGACAGCTCAATCCCCAATTTAGGTGGCAGCTTCTGACAGACTAACTACCTCTGAGGATATACATGTGATCTGACTCTGGGGAAATGTGAGGATCAAGAGGAAATGGGGACCCTGTTTACCCATAATCTCTCTTGGTGACTAGAGGAGGAACTAAATAGTTACAAAATGCATGCTCAGATCCCACTGAGGGGCCCACATCCAGGGTAGGGCTTTGCATAAATGGAACCTCTTTAATAAATACTCCTGTAGAGCTGGGGAAGACAACTCCATTTACCTAGGGCTTTTCCCTAAACCTGTCTGTGTTCTTTCCCACTACCTGGGCTTCAGGAGATAAAAAGCTTTTCTCCCAGAAGGCAGAGGATCTAAGACTTACAAACATTGGTGCATACATAGAAGAGGAGCCATAGATGGGAGGAAATTTAATTTCTGAAGGGCAACCTCTTTCTTTTGTCTAGAAAAGAAACAAACACAAAAGGTCTTTGTTTTCAGTAGAAACAATGCATGCCTCTGTTTCACTGACTGTGAGTACAGAAGGCCAGCTCCAAAGAGACTGAAAAGATTAGTGGGTACAGTGAAAAGATACTGGACCTTGGTTAAGGGATATTAATCCCTTAATAAAAGGATTTGTTCTGTGTATTGGATTCAATCAAGGGACCATACTTCAGGACCTAGGTGGACACATGTGGTCTCTAGGTCACAGATTCCCCATCCCTGAGTTAGACACATTTGAAACTGAATGGCTGAATTCAAAAAGTCAAGAGAAAGTATCTTACATGAGGAAAAGCAAGGAGACCAGTGTCAATGGACTGCAGAGTGTGTAAGGAGGAGTAAGGTATAAGACTGGAAAGGTAGGAATATTGAAAGGGTAGGTTATGAAAGCCTTTAAGAGCCAATAAAAGATTATATTTATACATATATATGTATGTATGCCTACAGAAAATAGGGAGTCACTGCAGTTTATTGAATAAGAGGGTGACCGGAGATGACCAAAGTTTTAGGAAGATAACTCTTACAGTTATCTGAATGGATGATAGATTAATTGTGGGCAAGCAAATGATTCAAGACCAGAGACTACAGAAGCAGAAATGGGACAAGAAAAGACCTTGGTGGTTAAATGCAGAGAACTGAACTGCAAATAAGAAATGGGGAAATCAGACCACACCAGACAAGGAAATGGCCATTATTTGGGACATGAGAAGGAATAAGTCCCCTAAAAGGAGGAATCCAGTTTATGTCAGGTGTTATATTGTATTTGGTGTTGGAAAGAATCTTACTTACTATCTAGTTCAATCTTTTAGTTTTAAAGATGAGGAATAAGAGAGAAAATGGAATTGCATGGAAAGTGTAGTGGCCTCAGAAGAAAACATGTGGGTGCAAATCCTGTGATTGACATTTTCTAGCTTTATGAAGAGAGAGAGAAGGTACTAGGTAACCATAAACAACTCTAACCCTGTCATTTCTGACCCTGGGCCTTGGTGTCCCCATCTTCAAAACATGCTACCCTACCTTATAGGGTTGTTGTGAGAAGCACATAATAAGATGAGATGAGATGAGATGATTCTTTGTATAGTATAATGTTTTGTATAGTGCTTTAAAGTTTGTAAGCTTCAAATCACAATACAAAAGTTGGGTGTGAAGAAGAAGAGGAAGAAGAGGAGGAGGAGGGAGGAGGAGGAGGAGGAGAAGGAGAAGGAGAAGGAGAAGAGGAATAAAAAAGAAATTTTCTGTCAGAGTTTGTAATCCATGATACCTGGCTCTAAGAGTGTGCTGGCAAATGTTTAACAACCAACCTGGAGGTGGAAGAGATATATACCTATACACTTTTCAATTTAATATGAACTCATTTACACTTTCTTAAGCCAAAACAACAAATCAAGCTCTGATTTCTAACAATTTCTGATTTCCAAGATATATATGCTCACACTGAAAATTTAGCATCAAGTGGGTTAGAGCAGGCTCCAGAGTAGTCCTCCTTGGTTCCCTCCTGACAAATCCACTTCCCCCATCACTCTTTACAACACTGGTTACACTTTTTCCCACATTCACCAATTCATTTGATTATGGAAGGGGAGTTATAATACTACTTGATCCTCATTGTCACCTCTTTTCTAAAAAAAATTATTCTGAATTTAATGAACATACAGAAATAACATTTTCATATAGTAAACGGAACAGAAAAAGAGGATTATATGTGAAACTTTAAATGTCTATTAAGCATGGATCATTTTTAAAAAATGTGCATGTACAATAAATTCAACATGTTCTTTTCAGAGGGATCTTGCTTGCCTGTATTATTCCCTTCTGAATAAATGCATGTTCAAATCTGACCTCAGATGCTTATTGTCTGTGTGATACAGTTGTGTGTCCCAGGTCAGTCACTTAATCTCTATGCCTCAGTTTCCTCAACGGTAAAATAAGAATAATAAGAATAGCTACCTCACAGAGCTCTTGTGAGGATCAAATGAGATTTATAAAGTGCTTCCCATAAGGCTTAGCTCATAGTGGTGCTTAATAAATGTTTGTTTACTTCCTTCCTTCTTTCCTCCTTCCCTTGTGTGATCCTCTAATTTTAAAAACTGCTTCAATGACCCTCTTTTCTTTCTTTTCTTCTTTATTTGGCAATACCATTGCTAGCTCTCCTTTCTCCCCCACAAACCACTCTCAGACAAATATATACACACAAATAACAGAAAAATAATTCTTACAGTACACAAGAATATTCAAGCAAAACACATCCACACATTTGTCATGTCCCAAAATGTCTGTCTCATTCTGGTCCATCAGCCTTCTATAATATATTTCATCATCAGTCGTCTATAGGAGTGGCTGGCCATTTGCATTGATAAGCTTTATTCAGTCTTTCAAAATTGTTTTTCTTTACACTATTATTGATACTCTATAAATTGTTCTCCTGGTTCTGGTTATTTCTCTCTGTATTAGTTCATACAAGTCTTCCCAGTTTCCTCAGAAAGCATCCTTTTTAGTCATTCATTTTTTTTCATTGTCACTTTTAGTTTCTCTCTATAATCTGCACTAAGCAACTTTTCCTTCTTTAAGGCTCATTCTTTCCAAATATATTACCCAGTTCAGATTCCTGTAGATGTTAACTACAAACCCCAAAGATATTATCCTTTCTTCCTTCCTTCTTTTTTTCTTTTTCCTCCTTTTTTCTCTGCCTCCCTCCCACCTTCTTTCCTTCCCTCTTTCCTTAATGAATTCAGTTCCTGTCACACATTCTTTCTCTCTTCCCAATTTCCTACTGGCATACTCAGGATTTGAGATTTGCATAGATTTCCCCTCAAATATCTTCCTAGTTCCTCAATATCATCAGTTCCCATCGCCAATACCTTCACTCCAATTAGCTACACACAGTGATCCTCTCCATTTTCCCACAACTCACAGTTTCACTTCCACGGTACCTAGCACTTGTATTACTTATGTGATTACAATAGTTTACCATTCCATTTTCCCCTTTCTCTGATGACCCTGTATCTTAGTCTTGGTCCTCACTGTGACCTCCATTCCATGAACCCCTGGGCTCTTTTCCAAGTCATCACCCCTGTAACCACTGCACCCTCCTCCCTTCTCCGTCTTGACTTCCCCACTGAACCAATTCAACTCCATACTATTCTCTATGACTAAATCTTCCCATCCTATTGCTAATCATATCTTGCCAAATTCAGACCCTGGATTCCTCATAAAATTTGTCCCTTTCCCTCCCATTAGCATGCTACTCAATGGATTGAGGGCAAATCATAAGAATTCACCGAAGGGGTCCGCTATAAGTATGTTGCATAATCTCCACTGGACCTTGACTGCAGCAAAGAAAACAGCCCTCTCCACTTGATCTGTCATATACAACTCTTCCTGGGGACTGCTCCAAGCTTTCTTCTCTTCCATTCAGTCTTCCATGCCACCTCTTCCTCCCTATAGTCATGGCAGGAACCTTTTCTCATATTTCACTGGGAAATTAAAGTTATTGCCTGAACGTTTTCCCCATTTCCTTCCTCTTCAATAATAACTGACATTAATGTAGCATTTATTATGTGCAGGTACTGTGCTAAATGTGCAACAATTATCACCTCCTCTGATCCTCATAACATTCCTGGGAGGTAGATGCTATTATTATCCCCATTTTCCAGTTGAAAAAACCAAGGTGACCAGAGTTTAAATGGCTTGCTACTAGTGATCACATTCCTAGTAAGTGACAGAGGCTGAATTTGAACTCAAGTCTTCCTGACTCCTGGTGGGGCACTCCTGTCTACTGTGCCTCTTAACTTCAACTTCATATTATTCATTTGCCATTATCAATTCTGTCATTAAGGTATCAGATGAAGTTGGTGCTTCTCTTTGCCAAGATCGGCTCTTCTACATACACCTTCATTCCTATTAGGTCTGTCTCCTTAGGTCTTCCTCAACAAATCATTACATGTACCAACCCAACTCTTCTATTCAGTTCCATTTTTTCCTATCTTCTGGTTCCTTCCCTGTTGCCTACAAATAGGCATAGATCTCTCCCACCCTTAATAAAAAAAACTCAACTGATGCAACATTACCTATGGATTATCTTCCTTTATCTTTCCTCCCCTTCTCAGCTGTCCCTGTTGTTGATCCTCAATTTTGGAATAGGACCAATGATATCAGCCTTATGATGCCATTGGTTCCTCTCAGCTAAATTCCTTGAGAAAGCTGTCTCCACTTCATGACTCAATTTCTTCTCTCTGTTCTAAATCCTGTTTAATCTGGCTTCCAATCTCAACTGAAACTGTTCTCTCCAAAGTTGCCAGTGATCTCTTAATTGCTTAATCTAATGACTTTTCTCAATCCTTATCCTTTTTAGCCTTTCTCTAGTGGATTGATCACTTTCTCCCAAAAATTATTTCCTCTCTAGGTCTTTGGGACATTGTTTCTTCTAGATTTTCTTGCATTACTGGTTACTCCTGAGTGCACTTTGCTAGTTTTCAACCCATGTTTTATCCACCAATCATGGGTATACCGCAATGCTCTGTCCTTCTCTTTTTGATCTATACTATCTCATATGGTATGCATGTAGGTGTACTCATACTTCTTATAGAAAAATTAAGCAATTTCACTACGTCATTAATATGCAGTTAGATGGATCAGTGGATGAAGTGCTGAGCCTGGAGTTAGGAAGACCTAAGTTCAAATTTGGCCTCAGACATTTACTAACTGTGTGATCCTGGGCAAGTCATTGAACCCTGTTTGTTTCAGTTTCTTCATCTACAAAATGAGTTGGTGAAGAAAAGGGCAAAACACTCTAGTATCTTTGCCAAGAAAGTCCCATGGACAATATGGCCCATGAGGTCATGAAGAGTTACACACAACTGAACAACAAGAATTTTTGGTTCTAGAATCTGTCTTGACTTGTCTTGATAAAAGGAAACACTTTGTGGTACAGAGAGGCAAATTTCTACTTAATTTATAGAAAATCATTTGAACAATTAGAGCTCCCCCACTGAAGAATGTAAGGCAATGAGCTTCTCATTACTGCAAATATTCAGGTAGAGACTGTGGGACCATCTGTTAGGGATACTATAGAGGGGATTCCCATTTCAGATACTGGTTAGACTGTATGACTTCTGATGTAACATCCCACTCTGAAATTCTGTGAAATCCTGGTTGGTTCCCCTTACCATGTTACAAACACCTTCCTAACCTAACTTCTCAACTTTTCCAATCCCAGGTATGCACCTACTTATCTGTTTATTTTCAGATAGTTCCCTCACAACTTCACATCCTAGCCTTCTTGGTCCTGTAAAGTCTTTTCTTGACTAAGACCTTCTGATTAAGCTCATGCCCAGTCCACTCCCCTAGGCCCACGTTTTCAGCTTTAGCACCTGGGAATGTGGCCAGTTTTCTAGTCTCACTTTGAAATATTCATTTTGCAATTTTTGCCCAGCTATCTAACCTGGTTTCAACTTTTTAGGGCAGCCCCTGGCCCTTCTCCAAGGCCAAGGTTAACTCAAGCCCATTTCAAAGAAGAAAACACATCATGCGTAAACAACAGGACAAAAATTCCATTCATCTTTTATTCATTGCCAGGTGAAATGGTAGGTTTCCAAAATACCGAGATCTCATTTCCCACTCTCTGTAAACTATTAGAACACAGGAAATTGCTCCTGTCTAAAGAAAAGAATCTGTCAACTATTTAATTTGGAGATGGCTTTGGGGAAAACTTTCAACCTATTCTTTATCTGGACAAATAATAGGCAATCTGATTGCTGAGGGAAAACTAGTAGATTTGTGATTAGGGACCTGAATTCAAACTGCTGCTTTGCTCTTTGGTACCAGTGTGACCTTGGGCAAGTCACTTGACTTTTCTCAATTGCTTCACCTGTAAAAATAAGTTTGCTGGAACTGATGGCTTCTGAGTTCCCTTCTAACTTCAAATTCTATAAAAGGATGAATTTGGAAATAGACTGGCAATGGGATTAATTAAGCTATGATGTGGGATCTGGAGTCAACCAAGACTAGCGATGTCTTCTTTGGATTGGATTTTCTCAGGACTTAGCCTTGAGCTTCCAAGAATAGTAAGGAAAGGGATGGATGTTTGTCCTCAATGGAAGGAAAGGTCCTTGAGGGCAGGGAATATTATTTTTCTTTTTATCCCTAATACCTAACAGTGCCTGGCACATAGTAAATAACTAATGAGTAGTTATTTGTTAGGAAATCTAAGAGGAGGTACATCAAGTCAAGAAGAAATGAGCATAGCAACCACAATGAGAGACTGTCTGCCAGCATGGCAATGGATGCCCATGTCTCACTTTCTAATGGTGTCACCTTAATAGATCTCATCCTAACTCCCTTTATTTGGAATCACCACTAGGAATCAGCTCTTTGTTTTGGGACTTGGGTCATCCCTCATTTTGTTTGGCATGGGCTATAATTTATTCTTGTGTTATCAAGACTGCAACACTATCTTTCTTCAGGAAAGGTTTGTTTTTTTTCTAGCTGTTCCCAATTCTTGTCAATTAGGAATTCTTGTTAATTTTTATCAATTCTGCCTCCATTTCCCTCACATCTATCACTATTCTCTTTATGGCCACTATCCAGGACTTCATCACCCTTTCTTGGAATATTGTAACAGTCACCTGCTTGGTCACTATGCTTGCATCTTTTCCTCCCTATACTCCATTTGATATATAGCTCATGGTATGATAATTCTAAAGCACATAAACTATGTTCATCCGCAGCTCAGGAAATTTCAGTGGCCCTATATTGCCTCTAAGATAAAATACAAATTCCTAAATTTGGCATGTAAAGCTTTTCACATTCAATCTGTCAATTCCACTTCCCACATTATTATACATTATTCAGAGATGATATTCCAGGTGAACTGGATTAAATTCTGGCTCTCCTCTCTGGTGGGCATTTATTTCCTTTCTTTGTAACTTTATAAAGACCATACCCAATCAATGGAATCCATTCCCTCCTTTTCTCCACAGTTTAGATTGTTGAGTTTACATCATAGATCAACCCATGGGTCATTCCAATAGGAAAATCTAACTGATAGTACTGATTTACTTTCTTTCCTCAAAATATTATCAAATCAATCAACCAGCATTTACTAATGACCTGCTCTGTGCCAGGCACTAGATATACATTATCATGCATATACTTACAGAATCTATGTAACTATTATACCCTTCTAAGGTTCTGTCTCTTAGGATATAATCTGATTTTCATTTTGCTTGTGTATTCCAAGTACCTACCACTTTGTCTTCTTCATGGTAGGCACTTAATAAATTCTTATTGGATTGGATTAAATTGGATTGAACAGGACTGGATTTTCTTAGGCTCCTTTTACTGATTTGAACAACAAAAAGCTTTATTTTTTCCCTACCTGGGGCTAAGGAAGCAGCAGTGGAGGATGTCAATAAAGGAATTTAAATAAATCTTTGAGCATTTTAAGTAAATCTCAATTTAGTTTGATCTACTTTAGTTGGATCTACTTAAATACAGGCTAACTTGTGAATTTAGACTGTTAACAGAATTTCAGAGATAAAAGGAGTTACTTGAGCAGGAATCCTATTGGCTCCTGGGACAGTGATGCCATATTCCAGGCAATACCACAAATAAATATGGGTTTTATGAATGACAAAAAGATTGCTGGAAAACAGAGAAGCAGCAGGATAAGGTGGAAAAACAGTAGAGAGGAAAATGGGAAATCCAAGTTCAAGTCCAAGGTCCCATACTAACACCTATTTTAACCTTGGATTAATCCTTCACTTTTCCTAGGCCTCAGCTTCTTCCTCTAGGAAAATAAGGAGATATTGGAATAGATGAGTACAGAGGCCCAATATAATTGTGGCATGCTGATTTCTGTGATTTTATAGGTCAAAGTAAGGTGAATGGAAAGTTGAAATTGGACTCTTCCATGACCTCTGAATCCATCAATGGCAAAATAGCTCCCAAACCATAGCTCATAATGTAATAGAAGAAAATAATATGGTTGAAACCGTGAAGACATGAATCCAGCATGGGAAATAATAGGGAAGATAATGTAGGGAAGGAGTTAACTTGAGACCAGTGAAATGAAGAAAAGAAAAAAGCAAATGAAGCAATAAGGATCACAGCCATGGAGAGTAAATGGTAGAGGGGAAATATTTACATCAAACATCACTGACAAAAGTAGGATCCAAAATATACAGGAGATTGACAAAAATATGCATCACCAAGAACTATTCCCCCAAAAGATAAGTGTTCAAAAGATATGAATAGTTTTCCACAGGAGCATTAAAAATCTCAATAACTACATTAAAACATGCTTCCAATCACTGACACTAAGAGGATAGAAATTAAATCTCCTCCGATGTTGTACCTTACAAATTGGAATAGTTGAAAAAATAGAACAATTAATGATGGAGGAGATATGAGAAGTAGGCACAAGCCATGTACTGTTACTGGAGTTGTGGAGTGGTCCAACGATTATGAATTTCACTTTGAAACTATGCAAGAAAAAAATGTTGAAACTATTTACATTTTGACCCAGAAATTCTTCTGTTTGACAGATATCACAAGGAAATTAAAGTCAGAAAAAAGATCTATTTACCAAAATATTCACAGCAGTACTACTACTTGTTAGTAAAGAACAAGAAACAAGTGTGGTACCCTTTTATTTGGGAATGGTTAAATGAACCATCATCTATACATACAAAGTAGAATTGTGAAGTAATCGGCAAAGTATATAAGCAATTCAAAACACATAGGAAGATATTATTAAATGAACCATGACAAAATTAGCAGAATCCAAAAAGCAATGTGTACAATGTCAAAATAATATTCATTAAAAGATCACTGAAAGGAGGTAGAGTCTGAGTAATGCCAAGAAAACCCCTAATCAATTCCTAGAGAAGAGACACTGAAACATATCTCTACTCCCTCATGCCAAAAATAATGGTGGACTACTTGAAGAAAATAGTGTATTCACTGTCAGACAAGTTTTCTGTATCAGACATCTTTGCTTAATTGTTTTTATTTATAACAAGGAAGAATTCAGTCAGTATAAAGGAGAGAATCACTGATATGAAGACAAAAGACATCCATAGAACATCTTAAAACAATTGAGAAAATATCAGTAAGCCGATGCTTTTTAATCTCCATGGTGTTAATATGCAAAGATTTTTATGCATTTTGAGAACCTCCTTGATAAAAATATGGAAAGAGAATATGCAGTCTTTCTTAGAGCATTTTCAGAAAGTAGTAGAGGCATTTTCATATGTCTTCATAATAATCACACAATTGAAGTATATGTCAGTGATCCCAATGGTCTTCTACTGTGTTTAATATAACAAAAGTGTTTGATTGACAGAGTCAAATGTTACCTTAAAGCTTTCTTCCCACAAAGTAACTCTTGCATTTTGTAAAGTTATTCAAGTCCTTAAAAGATGCAATGATGAAAGCAGTATTGTTCTATCTATGATCTTCTCCTATTAATATTAGGTAAAATCTAATGTAATAACACATTCTGGGCAGAGAGTTTTGCTACCACTGTGGAAGATGTCCATTAGAGGCACCAGATGGTCTCTATAGGTTTAAGGTCCTTTTGGATTATCCTACTGTAACAGAACACCATAATAATTGCATTCAGCCCCAGAATATGACTGACTATTAAAAATACCTTGTTGGCTGGGAGTGAAGGTAGCCTATAAATGCAATAAACTCCAAAGATACCCCTCCTCTGACCTGATATACTTATCCCTGGTTCTTTCCTGGGATCCACCACATCTGAAATCTATTTCTGGAAACTTTCAAACTAGAACATTCTATTTTTCTTAGAACATTATTGATTGATAATTCCCTTCCTGCAAGTTCAGTAATAGGAAACTTGGCAGAGGTTCCTGAAAGAGATCTTTTCTCTATCTCTGCAATGTGTTATCCTTTTCTCCACTGAGACCTGACACTGTTGAATGTGAAGTCCTATGCAAAAGAAGTGAGGTAACCCAGAGTTTGTCATTACCTGAGTTTCAGGGTGGGAAAGCACCTCATAATTTGATCCCCCATCTCCTTCCTTCTCTTTCTGGACATGAAGACCATCATGAACAAGGTCAGGACCTTGGACAGCCCCTCCGATGGTCCACTTCTCTCATTGTTTCTCTGAACTCCCACTTGTATTCTTGCTCCATTGCTTCCCTGGGTGCCCAAGGGACACCAAGTACTTTTCTATGTATAAGGTAAAATGCAAAGATAATAAAGACCTTTTACTTTTACCATAACTGCCTAGTTTTCTTCATCTGAGGAAATTATTAAATCTCTGAAGAGCAATTACCAAAAGGTGGGGGGAAAGTTTCACTCAAAAATACAAAACCTAAAATAGATAAGTGGTAAAACAAAGACTTTAGAAACAATAAACAAAACTTACAGCTAATTTTTAAAAGATAAAAAAATCAATAAATCTTTAGTAAGGCTTATCCAAAGGGAGAGGAAAATCAAATTATCAAAATTTGAAAATGAATAAGACAACAAAGAAATAAAAAAGAATTGTCAAAGTCTTTACAACTCATAAATATGCATTAAGTACTACTGAGAATTTAACAGAAATGGATGATTAGGTGTTAAATTATGAAGTACCTAAATCAGCAGAACATAAAATAAAGATCTTAAACAACCAAAAATTAGAAAATGAATTTGAACAAGCCCAAAAGGAAATACTCCAGTTTGTGGGAAAAACTGGAAAGTAGATGGCAGAAATAAATTTTTGACCAGCATCTTAAAAACACTACACATAGTAGGCTCCACATAGATGCATTACCTGAATATAAAAAGGTGTTGACATTTTAAAAAGGGTTAAAAAATATCAAGTCATTTTTACAATAATGAGGGAGGATATTCTAAAGCACACAAGTGATCAAAGCAATCACAAATAACAAATGGAATACTTTGATTACAAAAAAATGAAAAGCTTTTGCACAAACCAAATTAACATAGCTTAGATAAAGGAGAAGTCCTATTAAAAATAACTGGCATTGAAAATCTTTGATAAGAGTCTTACATCCAAGATTCGTTATGTTGTTCAATTGTTTCTGTCATATTTGACCCCTTATGACCTCATTTGAAGTTTTTTTGGCAAAGATACTAGCGCGATTTGCCATTTTCTTCTCCAGTGGGTCCCCAGGATACATTTTGTTAGACCATCAGAGGTTGTGACTTCCCCAGGGTCACAATCTAGAAAGCACCTGAGACTGCATTTGAACTTAGGACTTCTTGACTCCAGGCCCAGTTCTCTATATACTGAGCTACCAGCTGCCTCAACATCCATGGTACATGGGAATTAATGCGAATTCCTAAGAGAAGAAGAATATTCTAAAATGGACATATGATCAAAGGACATGAACAAATAATTATCAAAAGGAGTTTAAACTATTAACAACCCTATGAAAACTGGTTCAAAATCACTAACAAAATGAGAAATAAAAATCAAAACAGCACTGAAGTTGGAACTCACACAGGGGAAATTGGCAAAGACAACAAAAATTGGAAATGGTCAATGCTGAAAGAGCTATGGGAAGAGTAGCGTGTAATAAGGTGTTGATGGAGCTGTGAATTGGTTCAACTAGTCTGAAAATCAATACAAAGATTCAGAGCTGGAAGGGAAATTTGAGGAGAACTTGATCAATCTTTTCATATGGGGAGGGAGGTAATTGGGGTTAAGTGGTTTGCTCAGGTATATGTCTGAGGCTGGAGTTGAACTCAGGTCCTCCTGACTCCAAGACTGGTGCTCCCATGTACCACTTGGCTGCCCATGATCCTTTCATTTTACAGATGAGGAAACTGAGCATACAGTTTATGCATCGCATAAAGTTACACAGCTAACCAGTGTCTGAGGCAATATGTGAATATATTCCTCCTTAATTCCAAGTCCAATACTCTATCTTTTGCCCAATTATATTCCTGGATAATACAAAAGTGACAACAATGTCTATAGCCTTTCACCTAGTGATGCCACAGCTGAGGATATATCCCCAATACAGAAAGTCTGGTCAATTCAAAATTCTTTATAACAGTACTTCTTTAGAAACAAAGAACTGGAAACCCAGAAGGCACCTATTGATTGGATCAAATCAATGAATTAAACACTGAAAGGAGGTCATAGCATTTGGCAAACCATCTGCCACTAACAAAAACTATAAAACAACGAAGATACCAAAAACAAATAAAAGAGCTTGAATTTGCATAGCATTTAAAGATTTGTTAAGTGTTTTACAAATATTATCTCCTTTTATCCTCACAACTGAGTCAGACAGATGCTAAACTCTTTATTTGAGGCTACATTTGAGCTCAAATCATCCTTTTTGACTGTAGTCAGTGCTCTATGGTGCAAGCTAGCTTCCCATAAAAAACTGTATAAGAATTAGCTATTATTGTTATTATTACTAATAACTTTTTGTTTTGAAGATAAGACTGAACAAATTTTGTCCATAACTCCAAAGAAAATTTACTGGCTTCTAAGAAATGATGACTATTAAGAAATCAGAGAAGTATGAGAAGATTCATACGCTTGATGTAGAACAAAGTAAAAAATAGCAAAATAATAGTCACAAGAACTCCAAAAATGTAAGTATAAAAAGTGAAAAAGGAAAGAAAATTGCAAACTCTGTAATTATAACGGTCAAACTTGTTCCCATGGAAAACCAGAGAAAATCTCTCTCCCTTTATAGACAAGGTGAAGGAATACGTGTAGAATGTCATATATACTGGCAGACTTTCAATGTGCTGGTCAGTTGTGATGAATTTTTTTCATTTTTTTAAATCTTTGATACAAGGGAAGGATGACTGGGAAGGAGAAGAAGAGAAGGTATATTTGGGCATGAATGTGATATAAAAATAAAAGCCATCAATAAAAATAACTTTCAAAATGTTCAGCCTAATGGTCTATGGAGAGAATTCTAGCAGATGATGAGCAGTGGTTGTCTAGTTAGAGGATGAATGAGCAATTACATATACACTGGATGAACTCTGCACATGGTTTGGTCCTAGACTAAAGAGAGAGAATAGGTTAGATTGCCTTTGAGAAAAATT
Source organism: Bettongia penicillata ogilbyi (assembly GCA_023548195.1). Classification (NCBI taxonomy): domain Eukaryota; kingdom Metazoa; phylum Chordata; class Mammalia; order Diprotodontia; family Potoroidae; genus Bettongia; species Bettongia penicillata. The sequence goes on from JAJHZJ010000257.1 coordinate 7,693,376, forward strand.
TTAGGTCTTTTGGTAAAACTTTACTTTCCTCTGAAACAAAGGCTCAATATTTTAACAGCCTTGTACCATGATGCTTTAAGGCCTCAGATCATGAAATATCAAGAACTCTGAAGATCAATAGAGAGTCAGCAAAAAGGCAATATGGGAGGGAGTGGGAAATGGTATTCTTGAGGAAGATGAAATATAGTCAAAGGATCTGGTTTCAAATTTGGCTTGCTTGCCTTTGAGACTTACTCCCTGTGTGACTTTGACCAATTCACTTTTCCTCACTTGGCCTCAATACCCTCATCTGTAAAATAAGTGCCTTGTACTCAGTGTCCTTTAAGGTCCTTTCTGACCCTAAATCTAGGCTCTAATAACAACCAAGAATTATAGAAGAGAAGTGGCATATAAAAAATACTGCAATAAAAATGTATGACTATAAAAACTTGTCATATGGCAAAAATGAAAGTTAACCAGTGGTTAATTGGTGACCTCCATTGGTAACCATAAAATGTTAAGAGTGGTAAATGATCTCAGAATGTTAATTAGAACCCCTGTGGGTTGGGCCGGTCAGAGAAATGCTCAGGATTAAGACAAGATGAGAAATATGTACAAGTTGTGATATAGACCATTGGCTAGTGCAGTCACATCTATGAGATTACAACTCCAGTAAAGTATTAAAATATAAGGTCCGAATCCCCCTGTCTGGTTTTCTGCACCATCCATAAATAGACAGCAAGACACCATGGACAGCACACTTGGCCAGAAGCTATTGCATATAAAGGTTCTACTTATTATACATATTTTTTTGTCTGTATTCCAAGAAAATAATCACTTTAACTTTAGTTCAGATTCTGTCTATGAAAATGATGGCCACATTATCTCTTAATATATCATGAAAGGTAGCATGGCCTGGTTACTTGGAGTCCAGAATATCTGGGTTTAATTCCTCTTCATTTGTCACCTGCATGACATTGGATATATCACTTAAGCTTTCTTGCTTTCCTCAAATGTAAAATGAAGACATTGGACCATATGGTTCCTAAGGTCCCTCCCTCCTCTTAATTTATGATCCTATGATCTCCCCCTGATAGTGATGAGATCACATATCCAAGGAAGAATTCAAGCTAGCTTGGCAGTAACTGAAAAAAAGAAAAGAAAAAAAGTGATGGAATCAGGAGAAGTCTAGTTTCTGCTCCAGTTTCAACAGTTATTAGCCATAGGACCATGAACAAATCACGAATTTCTCTGACACTTCAGTTTCCTCAACTGAAAAAATGGGTACAATAATCCCCAAAGCATTTACCTCATATCATTATAATGACCAAATGAGATAGGTAGGTAGACTGTTGGCAAACTTTAAAGCCCTATGTATATGGTAGTGATAGTTATTGCTAGTATGGACAAGAATTTGTGCTAAAATCTAAATGGAAATTGGGTCAAGTTGGAAGTCAGAATATTCCAGTGAGTCATAAAGATTCCCACAGCAGGGCAGTTCATATGTTGTCACTACAAGATGTATAGCAACAGAGTTCCCTGTCTTCAAGGAGCTTCCAATCTAACGGGAAGGGTACCAGTTGCATGAGATAAATACAAAATATAAAAGATGATTGTTGCAAAATAAAGATTCAAAAGGCTTTAAGAAAATTTGAGAAGCAAGGAAAAACAGAAAACTGAATAAAGAACATGGAATCTGAGCTGGGCTTCATTCACTTCTTTATTCATTCAACAAACGTGTATTGAGTGCTTACAACATATGTCCAAGGCACTGTGTTCATGGCATTAACAAAGGGGAAATGGGTCATTGTGGGGTGCAGAGTGTTGTGGTCTGTGACAAAGATGACCACCAATCAGTGAGTAATATTCTGCAGGGTTGGGGCAGAGATGGAGCTCAGTTGTAAAGTATTAGCTACAACTAATTAGCTCATCATGTATCATTACTGTCACTAGCATTTATATAGTGCCTTAAGATTTCATCTCATTTGATTTCCATAACAACCTTGTGAGGTAGGTTCTGTTATCATCCCCACTTTCCAGATTCAGAAAACGAGGCTGCAATGAGTTAATCACTTGGATAGGGTCACCTAGTAGTTATGTGTCAGAGACAAAACTTAAACAACTATCTTCTTGACTCCAGGTCCAGCATTCTACTAATTAAGCCACTGAATAAAGCTGCAGTACACACAACCAGTGCTCCAGTCTCCTCTTCGATACACTCAGTGCCCCAGCTGTCAAGTGGTGAAGGACTGCCAGTGCTTCTATGGAAATAAATGAATAGGCAATGTGAGCTCCTGGGTTCCGAGAGATGCCACAGTCATGCTTCCCCACAATAGCAAGAGAAAAACACCTAGAAGAGGCCATATTGAATAGCCACAAGCAAATTAGAGTCCATTAGTGTGTTGGAGTTTTTCTTTGGGTCTCTTGACATGAATGGGCCAAGGACTGAACGCATGCACTATCAGTCAGAAATTCCTCATTCTTATTTTTTTTTACAATCAACCTCATTTTCTGATGACTCATTTCTTTGATGGCATTCATTGAGATGATTCTCTCACATAATTTTCCTCTGATAATATTTGATACTCTCCTCATACCTAGCCTGTGCCTCTAGATGGCCCTTTCAGAAATCCTTGCTTTCATTCTTTGGAGGTGGCCACTCTGTGACTCATGGTGTATACCTCATAACCAGGAAGTTCTTGTTATTTAAAAGGTGGTTCTTTGTTGAAGGGAGAAATCATTAAAATCATTAGAAATCATTAAAAACTCTGTCCAGCCTCTTGTGCTTTCCCATTGCTCCATTCTGAGACTATCTCATTGCTCATTTGAGTGTTTCTAATACATATATATGTGGCAATATCAGCATATATTTTCACAGTATATAATATATAGGTGTATGCATGTATGTATACATACATGTGAAGATGCTTTAGAAATTTGGTATATGTGTATATGCACATACATGTGAAGATATGGTGCAATGCACATGTATGCATATGCAGACATTACACACATTTATATACATACACACACTGATGGACCAACTATATAAGTTATCCTTCCAATTTTGTATCATAGTCTAGATTAATGGCATAAAAATTCATGCTAGCCCTTGCCTCTCTATTGGTCCCTGCCCAATTCTCCAGTTCAGGAACCATGAACCATAACTTCATCAACTCTGAGATTTCTCCTGGTTGAGGTGTGTCAGTTCATTGCACGATGGCCTAACTTTCTGTCCCTATAGAGTTCCAGACTAAAGTGCCCGTCCTTGGCCCCCACTTTTCTATGTGTGTTTTTCCCCTGATATACTGTAAGCTTCTGGAACATAGGAGTTGCTTTTGTATTTTTATTTCAACAATTTTTTGGCACATATAATGGACTTAATAAGTGCATTTTCATTCATCCAAAAAGGGGGAAAATATGTAGATATTCAAGAAAATAAGTTATATATACTCAAGTATCCCAACAGAGTTTTCTTAGATTTTAATTACTTGAATAAAGCTAAGGAATATCCTTAGTATTAAGTAGAGAAAAAACAACAGGGCTGCTGAATAATTTCCCTTGAGATTTTATACATCAATGTAAGCTTGGAATTTAAAGGGAAAAGAAACTCCTTATAATACTTAGGAACATTGGGAAAAGGAGAATAATAGCCATCTATCATAATTACTTTATGCACGCCCATTTTCATTTTCTAGAAAGCGATACCAACTTTGATATTTAAATTCAAGGAATTTTTGCACTAAAAGACATGGAAATCCTAATTTTAAAATAGACATAGATCCAGCCTGCATTACTGGAGCACACTTATAACATTCAAATTTTATTACTAAATATTATTATTAATAATAATTATTAAATATTATTAAATATTAAGAGATATATTGTTGCAGTCATAAACTAGCTGGCCCTCATACTTATATCACAATGAAAATCTTCCCATGTTTTAGCTGGTCTAAATAGAGTGCACCAGTACTAGAGGGAACAAAAAGCCAGACTGAATACCTACTCGATTTGGGGAGAGTAACAGATGTTCATGTCTGTAGCTCAGTCTCATCTGACTTCCTCAAAGTTTGTGTCTGTTGCTTGCACCCTCATGTGAAGCATATCACCTTAGCTGTGTTCCTAAGGAAGAAGACAGAGGTAATTGCATCCAGATGTGATTTGTGCCACAAGCTAGAGATAGCATTGGGATGCTGCTGTGCTCCCAGGGTTTCCAGAAATGCCTGCATCACACAATCCCTTTTTCTAGATAATTAAGCAGAGTTAGACAGTGCTAAAGTGATGTCAGTGTCTGGGATAGAGCTCTTCTCTACTTGGTAAGGAAAGAAAATGTGGTCATAAGAGTAGATCAAACATAAAGGAGATGAGATGCTGAGTGTGATGGAGGGAGTAGCACAGCTTCATTATCTAATTATCTTTCCCCTCTCGTATTTTCCCTTTTGTGGTTGGAGGTCTTCAGGGGGCCTATATCAATCTAGGATCTTGGATCATATGCAGTTGTTCCATGTATGTTCCAAGATCCTAGATTGACACAGACCACCCCCTGACACCTCTAGCCACTAAAAGGACAACATGAGGGGGAAGATGCATTCATTGTTGTTCAACCGTGTCTGACTCATCTTGACCCCATTTGGGTTTTTTTTTTTTGGCAAAAATACTGCAGTGTGTTGACATTTCATTCCCTAGCTTATTTTATCAATGATGAAACGGAAGCAAACAGGGTTAAGTGATTTGCCCAGGTCACACAGCTAGCATCCAAGGCTAGATTTGAATTTAGGTATATGAGTCTACCTGACTCCAGACCCAGTATGCTATCCACTGTACCATCAAGCTGCCCCAAAGATAGATAGATAAATAGATTTATAAAGAGATAGATGTACATACACATAAATATGTATACATATATAGTATATATATATGTGCATATATAGTTTCTTTCCATAGAGTCAGAATATATGAGTGTATTTACATATATGTATATATGTGAATACACATACACATACTGTGTGAGCTCCTTGAGGTTAGGGAAACTGTCTTCTCCTTTCCGCTACTGCCTATAGTTCAATAAATGGGGTCACATGCACAGGATCTCAGAGCCAGAAGATACTTGGCACCATGGAGTTATAAGAGCATAGATTTTTGAGCAGGAAGGCTTTCAGAAGCTATCTTGTGCAACATATACCTGATGATGACTCCCTTTTACAATGTCGATCAGACTGCCAATGAGTATTTATGAAGCACCTCCTATGTGCCTGACAAATAGTAGGCCAAGAAAGGGCAAAGCCAGTTCCTGTTCATAGTCTAATAGGGGATACAAAGTGACTGTCTGACCTTCACCTGGAGGCCACTAGTATCAGGCAACCCATACCTCCTGAAGTCAAACATTGTCTTTCAGTATAGCAGAAGTAGGAAGTATTTCCTTCCATTAAGTCAGTCTCTGTCTCTGTTAACATCCTAATGCTACCCCCCACTCCCACTCCAAGACTAAGCAGAACCAGTCTGATCCATCTTTGTAAGTGATGGCTCTTTATATACTTAAAGTCAGTTCCCTGGCATTCCCTAACCTTTTTCAGGCTGAACATTACCAACTCTTTTATTGGATCGTATATAGATTTAGATCTAGGATGAACATTAGAATCCATTAAGTCCACCTCTCGCATTTGACAGATTAAACAATTGAAGGCCAGAAGAGGCATTTGCCTTATTCAGGATCCCACAGCTAATCACTAATACAGGATTCGAACCTATATCTCCCTGACTCCAAGTCCAGCAACTGTCTCCTGTGTCACTCTATCTCTCCAGCTGATGTTCAGATGGCGTTGTCCTGAGTTATTTCTGAATATGCTCTCCACTTTATTTTCTTTCCTAAAATGTGTTTCCCACAACTGAAAACAAAGCCTCAAATGTGGTTGGACAAGGAGGTAACATGGGGGAGAACTCTACTTCTAAAGTCAGAGACTCACTCTGATGCTCAGTCTGTCTGACCCTTGGCCACAGCTGCCTCATCTAGAAAAAGGTGGGATTGGATGAAATGACTTCTGCAATTTCTTCTACCTCTACATCCATGAGGCTTTCAGATGAGATTAAACGAGATACGGTATAGATAATACTTAGTCAGTGACTAGGTACATAGTAGGTGCACAGTAAATGCTTATCCCCTTCCTCACTAGGGTTGTGTAGAATATTAAATGTGTTAAGGTGCATCCTATTTTTAAAGTGTTTTCGAAATTGCACAATGCTATACCAGCATGGATGTGATTGCTACGGACTGGAGATACATATTCTAGGAAATGAAATGCCTTGTATTTAAATGAGACCATCCAGGTTCTAACTAGGCTGCACCTTTGTAGAAGGCTTGGCCCTCCCTCACCCAGCACCTTTCTTCTGTCTCCTGCCTCAGTTTCCTCCTCTATAAAATGAAGGGACTGGTCTAAATGGGCTGAGGTTTCTTCTAGGTCTTAGAGTACAGTGGAGATGTGCCCTCCTTCCTTCTGGCCGTGAGGACCCTCTTCACTCTGGTTAAGATTGCATTAACAGTTTTAGCCACACTATCATGCTGTTCAGTAAATACATTTAAAGTTGAATTTTGCTGAATTGGAACATTGTGCGTTTCCCCATCAGCTTCCCCGCACTGATGGCAGGGGATCCTCTGACCTCCCCTCTCTAACAGCTCTCTCCCCCGGAATGTACTTGAAGAAATTTTTTTTCTGAAGCTTAATTTCCTAACAATGAAAAGCCAATTAATCACAGCTCATTTTCTTTACTGGCATGTGGGGCCTACACATCAAGTCTTCTATGACATTCAGCGTCTGAGAGGTAAACAGTGGGGGAGTTAATGGCATTCAAACCCGTCTGTGAAGAATTGTGCCTGAGTAGAGAGCACAGGAGGTGGGATGCCTGGATGATATGTTTGCTTCCCCGTTCCATCGTGGTTAGGTTGTCTGAATTCATAGACAACCCCTGTAGCAGGCCTCCTCTGCCAGGAAGTCTTTGCTGATCATGTAGAATAAATGAAGAAGATTAAAAATGTCCAAAAAAAAATGGAGAGGGACTTAGCTTGCAAAAGGCTTTATATAACAGGCTGAGGATTTTGTATTCCATCCAAACACAACAGAGAATGATTGGGGGATTTTTATGGATGTGTGTGGTAACAAAAACACGAAGAACCAAGATATGCCAAGAGACATGCTAGGTACTTGTGATACAAAGACAAGACGGAAAAGTCTTGGCTCTTAAGGAACTTATTTTTCATGAAGGGAAATAATATGTAAGAGGCAAGGAAGGAAACAAGTATTGATTGAGCACTTACTATATGACAAACCCTGGGGATACAAAAACAAGACCAATAAGAAAAGAGTTCCTGCCTTCAAAAAACTTACATTCTAATAGGAAGACAACTCATAAATGGTTACTGGAAAGTGAGAGGGAAAACAGTTTTGAAGTCCAATAGCCAGAAATAGGGTTGAGGGGAGGGGAGTAATAATGGCCAGCCAGGAACTCTTCTACAAAATAGAGTCTCTAGGAGGAAAGTGCCAAGAGGAAAAGGGCATAGACCTTATATAAGGACGTTTCAGCTCAAGAAACCAGAGCATAGGTGGTTGGATGTTCCAGGATGAGGAGGATCTAGATGCTGAGAGAATTTCCAGAATGGCAACATGGCTGTGAAGTCAGGAAACAAGGAAAGTGACCAGGAGAGGAAGATACACATATAAGTTGATACAAAATAGATATGATAATTTAGAGGGAGAGATGCCCACAACATTTGAACTGAACTTTGAAGCAAACAAAACATCCTAGTAGATCAAGATGAGGAAAAAGGCATGACCATATCTATTTTTAGGAGTACTACTTTTGCAGCTATGTGGAAGATTATTTGGAGAAATGAGAGCCCGGTGGAAAAGTGACTGGTTCAGAAGTGAGTATAATTACCTAGTTAACAAATTAATGGAAGAGGTAAAGTTTTTAGCACTTCTATGGGATGGGCCCTATATGAAGTGTCTGAAATACAAATATAATAGCAAGATGATACTTGTCCTCAAGAAGATAACGTTCTAATAATATGTCTCTGACAGCAGTGACCAGGAAAAGGAATTTCAGTCTCAGAAGTCATAAAAATGGTTACATTGATTCATGGGATAGTAGATTGTCAGGGGATGCTATCATTACTATAGTCAGCATGAAAAGTGATTAAAACATGAACAAGAGTGGTATCTGTATAGTCAGTGAGATGGTGAGAGATGTGACATATTTATGTGAGATTGCATACCCGTTTAATAGTCAAAATGAGAGATGTGGACGTAAACCTAACAAGATAAAAAATATAAAATTGCATATAGACGATGAAGGAGAAGGAAAAGACAAGAGTGACACCAAGGTTACCAATCTGGCTAACTAAATGGATGGTAGTGCCTTCAATACAAACATTTAAAAAAATGAAAGAAAAATTTTCGGGAAAATATGGTGACGTCAGTTTTGGACATGTTAAATTTGAAATGCCTGTAGAATATCCAGGCACAATGTCCAGCAGGTAGCTGATTTTCTAAGATTAGAAATCGACAGCAATCTGTTTGCTAGATAGATCAGTTAGGGAATCATCTACCTAGAAATGACATTTGAAATCATGAGAATAGATGAGATCACCAATAGAAAAGAAGAGAACTCAGGACAGAGCTCTGAAGGACATCCCTACATAGGTAGTGGAGAAGGATGATGGCTTGAGAGAGAGATGGAATATGCTTCGTCCACCTCCCTCTCTTTCTGGAGGATAGATCTTGAAGACAGGGAAAGGGGAAGAATGAATCTTCCAGACCTGGATGAAAGGAACAAGAGCAAAGGGGCAGAGGTTGAAGGAGCATTCCATTTGGAAATCATGAGTGAGATTAGTGTAGTGGGAGCAGAGACTTAAGCAAAAGATGAGTGCAGATAAGCCAAGATATCACAGAATGATTAGAACAGAATACACAGAGGAAGAGAACTCAGGGATTATCTGGTCTGCCCTCTCACTTTGTAGATGAGGAAACAGTGTGGTGTGGTAGAAAGGACACTGGCTCTGGGGTTGTGGTGGTTATTATTGAGTTGTTTTAGTCATGTCTGATTCCTTGTAGCCCCATTTTGGGATTTTCTTGGTAAAGATTCTGAGGTGGTTTCCCATCTCCTTCTCCAGCTTATTTTATAACTGAGAAAAATGAGGCAAACAGGGTTAAGTGACTTGCTCAGGGTCACACAGCTAGTAAGTGTCTGAGGCCAGAATTGAATTGAGGAAAATGAGTCTTCCTGACTCTAGGTTTAGTGCTGTATTCACTGTTCCACCCAGCTGCCCAAGGTGGTTGGACTGAATGTGTTTTGTGGTTCCTTCCAGCTCCAAATGTATGCTACTTCATTTTAAAGAAACTGAGGCCCAGATGTCAAGTTAGGAATGCCCTAAGTTAAGCAAAGTTAATAAAGACAGAAGAACAGATGAAGGAGGATTTACTAGAAAAATCACTAGGAGACATGAAAATCTAATGTTTAAAGAGTCATTAATTAGTCCAGAATCTACCCTACAAAGTTTCATTGATTATAAAGAGAATAATTCTCATTTCTGTGGAGTTCTGAAATTTATAAAGTACATAGGTGTTGCGAGAGCATCATAATTCCTTATTCTGATGGATATGTGAACCTACCTACTTGGCTACTCCATCCATCATTACACTTTGCAATCCATCCATCAATTCTCATCTTCAATCAAGCAACTACTGGCCTACTCTGGTCCAGGTCCACTGGTACTGGGGATACAAAGACCAAAGTAGTATGGCCCCACCTTCAAAAACCACATTCTGTGTGTTCGTCCTTCGTTGCCGAAGAAAACCATGCCATCCGAGAAATAATGACATGACTTGCATTTGACTTTGTTTTGAGTGAGGGAGGGCTGTGCAGGTTGCCAGCCTCACTGCTCCTCCAGAGCCATTTGAATTCAGTGACCAGATATTCACCAGGATGACTGGAGATTACCCAGGATGAGGCAATTGGGGTTAAGTGACTTGCCCAAGGTCACACAGCTAGTGAGTGTCAAGTGTTTGAGGTGAGATTTGAATTCAGGTCCTCCTGACTCCTGCACTGGTGCTCTATCCGCTGAACCATCTAGCCACCCTGACCTTATAGTCTATTGGATTAAACAAGATATGGATTTATATACATAAATAAATGCATATACAAGACGTGTGGTAGCATCATAGAAGAAACATGCGTGTGTGTATCTTAACAAATCTATATTCTTTTATATTATTTTGGGAATTGGTTAAGTGACTTACCCAGGGTCATATAGCTAGTAAGTGTCTGAGGTCAGATTTGAATGCAAGTTCTCCTGATTCCAGGACCAGCGTTCTATCCACTGCATCACCTAGCTAACCTTTACAATTTTTATCAAACGCCTGCTATGTTTCAGGCTCTGAACTGAAATAGTTGCTATTGATTCAATGACAAAGAATACAATACTTTGACCTCTTAAAAATCTTGTGTTCTATTGGGAAGATAAGATGCAAATAATTTTCAGGCAAGGGCAAAATTGCAAGGCAGCTTTTGGCAAGGCTCTTAAGATGCACTAGAATATGGCATTTGAGCTGAGCCTTGAAAGAGCGTCTCAGAACCTGCAAAATTGAAGAGCAGTATGTGATAGGAACAGTTGGAGAGACAGTTTTTAGATAATTAATTTTTATTAATTATGCTAAGGTATAATTAATAAAAGGAGTCAACGGTACCCCCTCATGGAACCCACTAACTGCCCTTGGAAGAGTAAGTGTTTCTGACGGTGGAAATCACTTTCTTCAAAAGTAATGAAAGAATGAATTATTATAATAAGCAGTTGGCTTATTTTAATAAGCATCCAGAGAATGTGACTCTGATCACTCAGACTACCCTCAGACTCAGGCAATCTAGATGAAGGGTCTACCCCTCTACCCAAGACCACCTGAATGGAACACAACGGGCTGGGATTCACCTTGAATTAAATTCTTCCTAAGGTTTTCCAGTTGGCTGGGGTCTTGTAACCTAGGGATCTGTGAAATCTCATCCATCAATAATGTCCTTCAGAGACTGAACAACCCACAGATTTCTGAAAAAATTTTGATCGTAATTCAATAATTGATTATTAATATAAGAAAGAAATAATCATTTCTCTCATTCTACATGCTAGGAACCTTACTAAAGATCTCTTAATGCTGAATGGATACCAGTGTTACCCCCACAATGTTTATATTACTGACCCAACTTTCTTTCTAGTTCCTCCAATGATACATGTTACTTTGGTGCCTCTTGCATGAATTGGTGGTAGTTTCAGTGGATGTATGAGCAGCCTTTTCCTCTTTATTGCCCTTTGGATGACCTTCAGATTTAATTTTTTATTAACTGGAATTCCTGGTCCTATAGCTTATCTGCAAGGATATTGTCATTAAAAAGTTGAGTCTTACAGTCAGGGAGAAACTCTAACATCATTTAAATTACTGTGACTTTTTGGAGAGGGACATGGAAGTAGCCTTGAGATACACCTACGTATGGAGGCAGGGGGTGGATGATGATCCTAGAAAGACAGAGAAAGAGTATTCAGACAGTAAGCAAGAGAAACAAGGGAAAAACAGTGTCATAGAACTCAAGACAAGAGACAGTATCCATGAGGCAAAGCTAGTTAACAGTAACGGAATCTACAGAAACATCAAGGAGAATAAAGCTTCAGGAAAAGTCAATAGATGGAGGTATTAAATATACATCTTTACTTTATAGAGAGCAGGTTCTAGTCAATGTTGTGGCCAATCAATCAATAGACCTTTGGTAAGCAACTACTATGTGTCAGGGACTTTGCCAAGTGCTGGATCAGATGCCAGATTGCAAAGGATTGTGGAGTGAATAGATGTTATAAAAGTAGAGACACAAAGGATGTTTCTAAGAGTTCAGCAGGGAGCAGGACAGTGAAGAGAGAATTAAAGACATAATAGAGCCTGTAGAAATGAGTGAGGATGTGATCCCAGGTCTTCTGAAGCAAATACTTGCGTCCTTTCTGCTAAACTACACTGCTTCTTTAGCATTTCTTGTGCTGATCTATTTCCTACCTTGGTCTGGATGGGACTGGACCAGCATTGCCTTCTGTAGACACTTCTCTGTGCCTTTTTCCACATCACTGAAATTCCATCTCTTCTTGGATATTGTTTTCCATTCCTTTTTCTATTTCTTGGCACCTCTCTAGAAGATCAAGTTTCAAATCCTGGCTCTTAACACTAACTAGAGATATGACCACACTGTGTACACAACCTTTCTTCTTCTGTGAAAGCAAGAAAATGCCGGTTGTGGCATCGATTTCACAGTTAGTGTGAGAAGTGCATTTTGTAAAATCTCAAATGCCATCTAAATGTGAATTCTTCTCATTTGCAGGGTCTCCTTCTTATTTTACTGCACATACAGGAGAAATGACTTAGCCCAGGAGAACCAGGCCTCGGTGACTTCTAGTCCATTACTCTTTTCATGATCCACACCACAATTTCACCTCTTCATGGAGAACTCATTGTCACCCTCAGGAAGTAGAGAAGATAGTTATGGAATAAATGTTTTCATGAATGTCCAGAACATGATGCTCTGCCTAAGAATGGCCCACTTGTGTAGGTGACCACTATGGTCCTGGCAGCAAGGAAGGAAAGAGTATGGAAAAACAAAGGTTCAGCAAGGAGATGATGCTGGGATGAACAGGTGACTCTACCTATTCTACCTTCTCCAGGTCTATCTGAAGAGGAGGTTGACTTGTTTAAGGACATAAAGGTCAAAGATTAGAATAAGAAGAGAGTTTAGAGATCACCTTGCTAGGATTTCACACATGCACGTGCGCACACACACACTCACACATACACACTCCTCTTTTGGGGCCAGATCTGGGATTTCCTTAACAGCTCTTTACTTGTAAACTCTCTTCACATATAGAGATCAACAACTCATGAAAAATTATAGCCTTTAAAAATTGCCTAGGTCTTTAAGAGTTTATAGTTGTTGCTCAATTTTGACCCCACTTTAGGTTTTCTTGGCAAAGATATCAGAGGAGTTTGTAATTTCCTTTTTTAGCTTATTTTACAGATGAAGAAACTGAGGGAAACAATGTTAAGTTACTTTCTTAGGGTCACATGACTAGCAAGTATCTGGGACCAGATTTGAACTCAGAAAGATGAGTCTCCCTCACTTCACGTCCAGTGTTATAATGCTGAGCCACCTCGCTGTGCAAAAATGGAGGGAGAAATTCTAAATAGCCTCTGAGATCCCTTCTATTTCTATATCTATGGTGCCATGACTCAAACTGAGGTTCTCCAACAGCACGAAATTTGAGGCCATGAAAATGGAGACAATCATTCCAATACCACACCAGATATTAGTATCACAGTAAAGAGTAGACACTCCCATGTCCTAAATTCTGGATGAAGATGTTTTCAAACCCTGTACTAAACTTATTCCCTCCTCTCTGAGTTGGGTTGATCAATAAAGAAAAATTCCTTCAGCCTTCAGCCACCTCTCTTTGAACTCGAAAATGAAGTTGATATTTGACCCATGTAATTATTCACTAGCTCTGGAGAAGTTGGGAATATGTTTTACGCTGTTGACGGATTCATTAATTTGCAGTTCATCTTGTTTGCCTCTCGCTAATGGAATTTTCAGCAGGTGACTGGCTAGTTACCTTCCCTAAGCCTCATGCAGAGTTGAAATGCCATCTTGCGCAAAGTTATTTACAGCATGGTTTGTTGATCTAATTAATTTTTGAAAGCCAATATAAATTGCTCTAAGTATTTTCCCTCTGGAGTCGGAAGTTGGATTGTAAGTTTTCTCTATAAATTTAAGAAGTGTATGTGTGTGTGTGTTTGCATGTCTAATTATTTTCATGGGGAAAGTAACTTATTATTCTTACTGTTGTTATTGTATTATCATAAGGAAGAATAATTGTAATAACTGGAATTTACATAGCTCTTCAAAGGCTGAAAATGAAAGATGGAAGGGATTTTAAAGGTCATCTAGTCACAAGATCATGAATTTTGAGTTAGAAAGGACAACAGAGTTGGTGTAGGCCAATACCCTCATTTCACAGGTGAGTGGACAAGTTCAGAGAGCTTTAAACTTAGGCAGAAAGTCATAGTTACTCTTTGAACCCAGGCTCTCTGACTCCAAAGCTAGTTGTCTTTACACTACACCATGAAGCTCTAAGTAGCTGACCCTTGAGAAAACCTTCCAATGGAGGTACTTCAGTCACTCTGACCTTTTGCAAATGGGGAAGCAACAGCCAAGAGGGTAGAAGTGACTTGTTCACTGTTTCATAAAGCACATTTTCCCACAGCTTTCCTTTCAAAAGGGAAGTACATGGAGCACAGAAGAAATGTTTACTAGTTTAGCAATAGTGGTCTTATTTCTTTCTTTTGTCATTCTCAATACTGGCCCTTTCTACCATACTTGAGTCTGATCCAGAGTCTTCTGATGCCTACTCTACAGTTAAACTGTATCCTTACTACCTGGGGCCATCTCCAGTCTTCCTAATATCTATCTGGCCACCGGACCCAGATGGTTCTGGAGACAAAAGTGAAACTGGCGACCTTGCATGGCCCTCACTCACTTCAATTCAATTGACTTGAAAGTAATAGCATCACCTTCCTGTTGTTATTTTGAGAAAGGACAAACAACCACCATCCTTACTATCCACTCCTCCACCTCTCATCACTAAAATTCCCCAACCTGTTCACGTGGAAAGAGAAGTAGACAGAACTCACTGGTCCTGGTTAAGTCACTTATTAGCTGTTGAATGTTGAGGAAGTCACCTATCCCTTAAAGCCTCAGTTTCATCAACTGCAAAATGGAGTTAATAATCTCTGCCCTGATAAACCTCATAGAGTCATGATGAGAATAAAATGAGATCAAGGAGGCAGAAGCTGATAAAAACTGTACAGATGTCTGTGGAGGGATAGGTGCAAAAACATTACTCTATAACCTCAGGGGCTGGTTGGTACTCTTTGAACATTATAAGGTGACAGCATATTGATATGATGACAATATCTGGTACATAGAAAATGTTTCATAAATGCTTTTTGATAGACTTACTGATTGACAAAGAGAGAGAGTTAAAGTTCTAGCCCTAAGTGATATGTGCATTCTGAGGACAGTATTACCCTTTCCATCATGTGTATGTGTGTGTGTATGTAATATATCATATTTTGACTCTATATAAGGCATGTAGTTTGCAAAGCACTTTTCCTGTGATCATTGGGGTTAGTATTCTTACCTCTTTTTAAATATTAAGACACAAAAGCACTGTAAGGGGACATAGTATCTTTGAGGTCAAAGTGGAAAGAGGCAGAGGCAAGGTATCCTGGCTTACTTTCTTCAGGACAACAATGCCCTTCTTTATCCAAATCTCCCAAAACAATAGAGCTACTCTCTTGAGAGCAAAGGGTGGGCTAGCTGCGGGCAGTTGAAATTTCTGAAGGAGGCAGGGTGGTTGTGGTCTCTTGTTGTTGAAAGGGATGCTCTACCTGGGTCAGGAAAACCTAGATTTGATTGTGATAGAATGCTACTGCATTATAAGAAATGATGAGCTCAATGATCTTAGAAAAATGTGGATAGATTTGCACAAAATAACGAGGAGCAAAATGGGCAGATCCAAGAGAACACTGTATACAGTAATAGCAATATTGCTTTAAGAACAGCTTATATGTATGTATATATATATATATGTGTGTGTGTGTGTGTATATATATATATATATGCATTCCATTCAGTAAGCATTAAAATAGGAAATTTAACCCAAATCACAACCATAGGGTTGTTTTAATGGTATTGAGTCGAATATTTCTGGCCCCAAAGACAGAGAGTAATGATAGGAATGAGAGTGTTGTTCCTAAGAGAAGGATGTGGAGGAGTATATCCATGGCCTGAAAGGCTTCTTTTAAAGTATACATAGCAAACTGAGTCAGAGATGAAAAATCATAAACACTCTCATTTCTGTAGCACTTTACAGTTTGCAAAGTATTTTCTTCAAATCACCCTTTGATGTAGGCAGTGCTTATGTTAGCATTATTCCTGTTTTCAAGAGGATGAAACTGTGGTTCAAAAAGTGAAGGGAGTGGCACCACAAGGAAACACTAAAGATGAGGTTCAAAGCCAAGTCTCTTAACCTAATGTCCAATATTCCTGCCATCATTCTACACTGACCTATTCCCCAAAGGAAGATCATATAATGTTTTAACTTTGACAATGTTAGGCTGTAATTAGTTGGGGTGGGAGTGTAGACTCCCCTGCCATTCTCACAATGGAATTCTAGTGTTCCAGTGGAAAGGGACATTACAGGCCATCCAGATCAATTGATATCTAAACCAGAATCACCCTCACAACACACTTGCTAAGTGGTCATTTTGAATGGAGATTACTATTGAAGAGGAAGTCATTGACACACGCAAAGAAGCCCATGCCACTTTGGGATATTTCTGGCTATTGGGAACATTTTCCAACATTAAGTCCCAGTTTTGCTCTTTACAACTTCTGCCTGTTGTTCAAGGTCCTCTGGAGCCTAACAGAATAAATCTAAATCCTCTAACTCATGACAGCCCATCAAATATACTACTAGCAACAATAACAATGATAAAAATGGCATTTGAAGGTTTGAAAAGCGCTTTGAAAATATTATGTTTTATCTTCCCAACAACTCAGGAGATAGGTGTTCTTATTAGCCCCATTTTACAGATGAAGAAAAAGAGACAGGAAGAAGTTAAATGACTTATCCAACGTCACACAGCTAGTAAGTGTCTAGCTAGATTTGATCTTAGGCCTTCCTGACTCCAGTTGCAGCTCTCTAAAAGTGCAACACCTAGCTAACTCAGGATAGCTATCATCATTCCCTCATCATCCATCTCACCCAAGTTTTCTTCTGGTCTAAGAAAACTCTTAAATATTTTATTTTTCCAATTACATGAAAAGATAATTTCTAATAATTATTTTTATAAAATTTTGAGTTCTTAATTTCCCCCCTCCTCCCTCCCTAAGATGGCAAGCAATTTAATTTAGGTTATATGTGCAATTATGTAAAAACATGTTTCCATATTAGTCATGTGAAAGAAGAAACAGCAAAAGGAAAAAAAAACATGCAAAAAGTGAAAATAGTATGCTTCAATCTACATTAGACTCCAACAGCTCTTCATCTGGATATGAATAGCATTTTTCATCATGAATCTTTGGCAATTGTCTTGGATCACTACACCAATGAGAAGACCTAAGTCAATCAGAGTTGATTATTGATTGCCTAGTGTAGCTCTTATTGTGTACAATGTTCCCTGGGTTCTGTTCATTTCACTTTGCATTGGTTCATGTAAGTCTTTCCAGGTTGTTCTTAAATCTGTCATATGACAAGATTTTGAAGTCCTTCATGGCACCCTTCCTCTTGATTTCGCGGATGAGGAAACTTAATCCCAGAGAAGTTAAATGACTTGCCCAAAGTCACATGGCTATTTGATGAGAATACTGGAAATCTCTCACATCTCCCTTGTCTAGTATACTATCTACCTCATGCCTTCAGCACTCACTAGGGTGGCTTCTTTATTGAGTTTTTCTGGTCATAGAAAAGCACTGTACTCAATTGTATGCAGAATTCCAAAATTCCAGTTCTCATTCTCTTTTGTACTAGATATGCTATCATAGGCAATCCACTTGACTTCTTCTAGTCTCAGATTTCCTCATCAGCTTCAGATATTCCTTCCACCAGTTTCACATGGTTGAAAAAAGTACTTTGCAAACCTTTAAGGGCTATCCAATAAGTTATATTAATAATAGTTGTCATTGTATTTAGCTCTTGCCACTCAATTGAAGCAAGTATTGGGCAAAACAGAGACCTAATCCTCTAAGAGTAATTCTGTCTCCATATGACTGTGAGGCATGAATAACTTTAATGAAGACCAAATGAATGGACCACAGGACAGCTGGGAATGTCATGGAAAATCCCAGTTTATTGATTGGGAAGGGCCCCCAAAGAGAAAGATGTTAGCCTGTAACAAAAATGAGCAAGCATAGTGACAAAATTAGAAAAGAGCTGATTAGATCATTTAGCCAGGGAGAGAAAAATAAAATATGACATTCCCAGATTTGAAACTCCATTATCCATGTTTGTCAACTTCTAAGCCATACTTCTTTGGTATGATATCAACATTGGAAATTACATTCAGCACTCTAATATTGTCTAGCATCACTATCTGACTGGGGCATAGCTATCTTTCATGGGACTTAGTTATCAGCATTTTTCCATGCTCTCTTTCCTCAAGTTCTTCAGAGTCGATTATATAGAGGTAACCTTGTATGATGATAAACTGTGGGAACTAGAGTCAGCAAAACCTGTATTCAAATCCTGCCCCTGACACCTGCTAGCTATGTGACTATGAACAAACCACTTAATATCTTAGGGACCCCAGGCAACCCTTTAAGACTCTAAGTTATAAACCTGCTACTAATGTACCTGAGTGAAAGGAGATTCTTCATTGGGAGTTCCCTACACTGTTAAAATCCGTGCCCCCCCCACCAAAATGGGATGCAGAATAAGGAAGAGAAATAGGTTCCATTGAAGCACAGATGCTGATCTGGCAAGTCCAAGGGAGGGGGGCTGAATAGGAACTGCTTTTTCTGATCCCCCTATGAGTAGTGACCTCCCTTCTCACACATCTCTGTTTTGCAACTTTCTAATGTTTCATTAGAGAACCTTCATACCCTTGCATGCATCCACTACCTCTTTGTCATGTGAATGGACAGGGATCATGTTTTCCCTTGTCTTTGCATGCCTGGAGCTAAGCACAGTATCTGGCACATCATAAATGCTTAATAATGTTTATTGATTGACTGACTATGATCTAGAATATTTGATCCAATGGTTATGTTCTGTTTTAATTCCTTATTTTGATGAAGTGGGAGAAGAACTCAACTTCTGCAATGCTATGTGGAAACCAGATCTCACCCGAGATTGAGAATCTTACCTTCTCATCACTAAAATCCTGATCAGATACTTGCTCAAAGTATGCAGATGCATTGTTTAACAAAGGAAATGCTGAAAAAGTTCTAGATCTTTGGGGTCCTACCAAGCTGGAAAGGTTTTGAGTAGGAATGTGATGTTGGACACTATGTCTATCAACAGAAGACCAGCCTAAGTTCAAAAGTACTCATTACCAAGTAGACCAAAACTGAACTTGAAAAATCTATTTTACTTCAATCAACTCTAAAAGACTATCTTTAGTCCCAAATGGCTTACTACCTTTAATTATGGAAGGATTGTCTATATTAAGGACCTGAAGCATCTGCTCTTGTGTTTTATCCTATTTCTTGATTGGAAGATCACTGAGGGAAAGGACTGCATCTTGTGATAACTTCATGGAAGCATGAAAAAGACATTTCTACAATGGAAGGAATTGTAGCTAAGACTACCAACTTTGTTGCCTCCCCTCTAGTGTTTCCAGTGCCTTCTTGAGGCTTTTCAAAGCTTTAAGGCATGGCTAAACATTGGCTACCAACTATCTTGATGGAGATTGAAATGGCACATACAAAGGGTAGCATGCATTTGTTCCCAGTCTCAAGGGTATGCAACGTGAAGCGCTAACTGTCTGTGTGAGAGTCTGTAAGTGCATGTATAGATGAATGAACACATTGCATGTAGACTGAGTTGGGAATAAAATGAAAAGAAATCATTGACCTTTATTCAACTATGAGTAAGGGCTAGGGAAATTTTTTGAAAGAGATGGAAAGAAGGAAAGTGATATTCTTGAGTGTCCCTTTTGGGACAAAGTCCCAACTTTGCAGTTCAAGCAAGATTTGTTGACTAGTCCTGAAGCACATGGCCCAGAAGATCTTATTCTAAAGGATTACTGACACTTCTCTGATGCAAGAATGATGGTATCAATGGTGATGAATGCCAACACTGGAAACAAAAACCTGTGGTAGATGGAAAATTATTGTTGAAGAGATGCAGTGAGACAATGGTAGTAGAAGAGGTCCACAGCTAGACCTAGATGTTCTGGTAGACAAAACTGACAGTAGTGGTGAGGCACAGCCAGATTCTACATATGGAGCTGTGAGAACTGAACCAGAAAAAATCTTCCCAATTTCAGTGTGAAGCAGATGTCACTGAGGCTGAAACACTTTCTTACTTTAGACCATGAATTTTCTGAGGGACCTTTCCTTCCCCACCAATGCATGACTCTGTAAGTCATGACAATCATTTGCACTTGAGGACTAAGAATGGCTCTACTGCATAATTTTTCATACTATTTAATTTGTTATTTTGTTCTGATTAAATATTGTCATTTGATGTCTATTGTTTTTATTTATATTTAGTAATACATTTATTATTAAATATATATTTTATTATAGCCAAGCCTCTTTAAAGAATAGGCCATTCCTGTATCAGAATGTAAATTCTCTGACAGCAATGTCTGTCCCACTTTTTCCTTTGTATACTTAACACTCAGTATAATGCCTGGTAGGTAGTAGGTGATTATATTAAATAATATATAAAATATATAACAAAATAAATGTTTGCTGATTGGTGATAATGGTGGTAGCTAACATGTAATGCTTTAAAATTGCTCCACATTTTGTTTATTATAAATGATTCTAGCGCAGGATCATTTTTATAAGGTTGTCATACGAAAAAGGACTAATATGTATCCTCTTTACAATTCCCATTCTAGAGTTGTGAGAAATCTATCATATTTATCATTTTTCTAAATTTTATTCAGATCATTAGCTTCTTTCTTATTCACTTTGTGTTAGATTTGTTAATTCTGAAAGGAACATATTAAGGTCTCCAACAATTATTCTTTCATGGTCTATTTTTCCCCATAGTTTAATCAACTTTTCCTTCAGGTATTTAGATACTATGCCAGGCTATATATACCACAGGACTGATATTATTTTACTATTTATATACATTTAGGCATATTATAACTCCCTGTTTATCTCTTTAAACAATGTCCATTCTTACTATTTTCTTGCCGGAGACCATGACTGCCTCTCCCCTTCCTTTTTTGAATAACATATTCTCCTCTCGTTCCCCATATTATCAGTGTGAATCTGTATGTTTCCATTCATTAACCAAATGAAATATGTTGTTGGATTCTGCTTTCTAATCCCTTCTGCCATCATGTTTTGTTTTTGATGTTAATTCATTCTTTTCACACTCATGGTTATCATTATTAAGTGGAGTTTAATCTATCATCTTCTATTATCAGGTTTCTTTTTTTGTTTCTCATTCCTATCCCTTTGCAAAGAAAAAGATGGAGGAGGGAGGAAGGAAGGAAGGAAGGAAGGAAGGAAGGAAGGAAGGAAGGAAGGAAGGAAGGAAGGAAGGAAGGAAGGAAGGAAGGGAAATAGAGAAAAATTAAAAAGGAAAGAGAAAAGGAAAAAGTCTAGTAATCTATCATTGGACAAGTCTGGTCATTTGCATTATCCCTTCACCCAGTCCAGACCTGAGATTCTGGGTTTTATCCCTTCCCTTTAATTCCCAACTCCCTACCCTTTAGACTTCAAAAATTTGCTTTGCTTGTGATTACTCCCTCACAATTCTAGATTCCTTCTACATCCCTTTCTTAAATCTGTCTGTGCTTTTTTCCTTTCTGCTTTGAATATATTTCAAGAGCAGATATGTGTGTGTGTGTCCTTTCTCTCATTACAAGAGTAAGAATCATGATGTACTTATGCCTCTGATTTCATCAGTGTCAGGAATTCCCAGGGAGGAAACTACTTCTATCAATACCATCAGCCCCTACATAGTTTTAAAAACCTACTTGGAATCCTGAGAGGTTACAGGACTAGTCCAGGGTCACACACCTTGGTATTGTCAAAAGTAGGCATTGAAGGAAATGTTGGATTGTTTTTCTTGGTGTTGTTTTTGTTTTTCGTGGCTGAGGCCAGTTATCTCTGCTGACTCTTTGGTCATGGGTGTTTGTGAAATTATTTTCTATTATTACATTAATTATGTTAAATTCTGTGAGGACGCAGAGTGTGGCCAATTTCATCTTCATTTCTTCCCAACACCAAGCACAATGCATTACACATAAACTATGGATAAGAAATTTTGAACTGAATCCACCTTGACAGGCAGCATAACATGATGGAAAGAACTCTGGGTCTATAATCAGATGAACCAGGTTCCAATTCTGGCTCTCACTGTTTGATATTTAGCAAGGTATAAAACCTCTAAAGTCCATAAGTTTCTCACTAGTACAGTGAAAAGCAGAACTAAATGCTCTTAGGGAGCCCTTCCTAAAGCAATCCTCCTGTGGCTGAAAAATAAAAGGACTCCACTACAGAGCAGAGGGTTCTCTGTCTGCTCAGAACATTAGATTCTGCTTTGAAAATGACAAGTCTGAGGTGTCAGAGATCAGTTTAAGTGATTGCATTGTCTCTGGTACCATCAAGAGGAAATATGTGGCTAAGTGGATAGAGTTTTGGGCTAGAAGTCAGGAAGATTTGAGTTCAAATCTCACTCCAAATACATACTAGCTATGTCATTTTAGGCAAGTCATACAGCCTGTCTTCCTCAATTTCCTCATCTGTAAAATGGGAATAATGATAGTACCTACTTCAATGAGTTGTCATGATGCTCAGGTAAGATAATATATGAGTAGTTCTTGACAATATAAAAGCCTGTTATTACTGAGTGAAGTTGGCTACAAAGTCAAAGTAGACAGATGCCTAGGTGGTGTCTTTGAGGAGAGGAGGAAGGGGAGGAAGAAACTTTCCCCACCAAACTCACTGAGTTCTAAAATTGCATTGGAGTTATCCCTTTGAATGAAGGCTTTATTCCCTGATAAAAATGTAAATGGGTGGGGTGCATTTAGCCAGCAAGAATTTATTGGCAAGCCAACAACTAATAATTCATATGCTGAATGAATGTCGGGAGTGAATTCATCACACACCCTTCAGAGAGAGGTCTGGATAAAAATGAGATGAGGAGGAGGGAAAGGAGGAGAACAAAAGAAAGAAGAGATAAGGGGAGGAGTGAAAGGAGGAGGAGGGAAAGCAGGAGAACAAAAGAAGGAAGAGATAAGGGGGAGGAGGGAAAGGAGGAGAACAAAAGAAAGAAGAGATAAGGGGGAGGAGGGAAAGGAGGAGAACAAAAGAAGGAAGAGATAAGGGGGAGGAGGGAAAGGAGGAGAACAAAAGAAAGAAGAGATAAGGGGGAGGAGGGAAAGGAGGAGAACAAAAGAAAGAAGAGATAAGGGGGAGGAGGGAAAGGAGGAGAACAAAAGAAAGAAGAGATAAGGGGGAGGAGGGAAAGGAGGAGAACAAAAGAAAGAAGAGATAAGGGGGAGGAGGGAAAGGAGGAGAACAAAAGAAAGAAGAGATAAGGGGGAGGAGGGAAAGGAGGAGAACAAAAGAAGGAAGAGATAAGGGGGAGGAGGATGGTGGTCATGGTGTGCATTCCTAAGAGGATTTAATATGTTATCTTATCCTGTGATTCCCACTGGAAGCAAGGGAAGAAAAGGAAGAAATCTGCAATCCCTGCCTCCCCAACTCTCTGCACTTCTCAGAAGCACTTATCCATCTGCCTCTGAAATGATGGATTGGGTCCCCATCTCCCCGGGTCCAATAACAGTAAAACATGGTATATGGGCAATAAATCTCTGCCCAAGATAAGGGTTGGGAAGGGGAAGCTATGAAGACAAATGATATCACAACCAGCTCAGTTAGTTTACTTACCTTCAAGGAAATTGGGAGGCATTTTATTTATGTTTTTATGGCAAGAAAAAGTTATATTTAGAAAATGTCTTGGGAACCCAAAGCATCATGGGACTAGCATGAAATAGTCTGAGACCTCAGGGTGATGGGCTCACTTTCTTGGTGTGACATTTTTATATTTCACACAGTGCTTTTCCTTATTCTGTCATTTCTATCTTTTCTTGTTTACTTTCTTCTTCCCAATTTCTTATTTTATTCCTTCTTTCTTTTCTTCTTTCTCTCCTTTCTCTTTTCCTACCTCCCTCTCTCCCTTTTATCCCCATTCCTTCCTCTCTCCTTTCTTTATTCCTTATTTTCTTCCTTCCTCCCTATTTCCTTTCTTTCCTTCCTCTTTTCCTTCCTTTCTCCCTCCCTTCTTTTCTCCATTCCTTCCTTCTTTCCTTCCTCTCTCCTTTCCTTCCTTCCCTCCTTCCTCTCTTTTCTCCTCCCCTTCCCTTCTTCCTCTCTTTCTTCCCTCTTTCCTTCCTTCCTACTTTCTTTCCCTTTCTCCTTCTCCCCTTCTTTCTCTCCTTCCTTCCTACAACCCCTTTTCTTTTTGTTCTTTTTCCTTCCTACCATTCTTCCTATAATGTGAAATATGTCTATATTAAAGTTAGGAATGAGTAAAACCATGAGACAGGGAGAGAAACATGGTTGTGAGTGACATTTCACTTTTTGTTAACGTGCCTAAACTATTCTAATAGTCTCTTAATTGGCCTGTCTGCTTTCTGCCACTTCATTTCTGATCCATCTACTAATTTGCTGCCAGTATAATCTCCCTAAGGCACAAGGCTCACCATGTCAGTCTTCTGCTCAGCAACTTTCAGGGACTCTGATAGCCTCTAGACAAACACAGAGTCCTGAAAATGACATTTACAATCCTTTACCATCTGCCTTGAGGACTGTGCATCACTGTCCTCTTAGTTTTTGTTCCATTCCAACTGGTGGTCTGACCATTGCCCGAACTCTCTAGTAAGTTTCCCACCTCCAAGTCTTTACACATTATCCCACAGAGCTAAATGTAGTTATCCCTTTCACATCATGACTTTCCCTATCACTGTTTAGCTATATTGCGGATCAGCATAAGAAATTAAATGGGGATTTTTTTGGAGATTTGCAGAAGTCACAGATGCAAAGTCCAGCAGACAAAACAGAAGAAGTATTTTTACTTAATATTGACTTACAAAAAACCCAAGACGAAATTCTTAACCCGAATTTTACAATAAGAAACCCTATAAAAGAAAAAGAAAAACTTCAAACTTCTTCGGTATGAAGAGAGGACCAAGAAATTTTACACAGATTGTCCAAATCACAGGGCCAGTATGTCCCTAACCCCCATGATGTGGAAGGAATAACTGTATTCCCTTCTCAAATCCCTCTCTTGAGTCCCCTTGCTTCCTTCAGGTGAGGGTAGTGACAGACATATACCTACAAGCTTGACCTCTTTCCACCAAGTCCTGACTAATGTCCCATCTACTTTAGGATGCCTTTTCTGTTTCCATGAGTTGTTAAGAGTTCTCTCCTTCTTCTTCAGATTATCAAGGACCAACTTACTCGTTTACATCCTATCTCTCTGGATCAAATGCAAGGAATAGGATTATTTATTCCTTTTGGTTTTTATTCCCAGGATGTGGTACAGTGTCTTGAACATAGTAAGTGATTAATTACTTTGTTAGATTGGGTTGGGTCTTGATGTTCAGTCTATGCCTTTAGCCCAAGAAAAATAATGCTTGTCTTAAAGTTCACTTACCAGGAGTAAGATTCTCACTCTTGTCCTACTATTGGGTTCAATTTCCGCTGCAACCACTTATTCTTTTATGACCTTAGACAACTTAACCTCTCTGAGCCTCAGTTTGCTCATCTACAAAATAAGGGAATTGACATATACAAAAATATTTACAGCAGCTCTTTTTGTGGTGGCAAAGAGTTGGAAGTTAAGAGAGGAAAAGGAAAAGGAAAGGAAAGTAAAAGTAAAAGGGAGGAAAAGGGGAATGGCTGAAAATATTATCGTATATGAATGTAATGGAATACTATTGTGCTATAAGAAATGATGAACAGGTCTACCTCAGAAAATTCTAGAAAGACTTATATGAACTGATGCTGAGTGAAATGTGCAGAACAGGGAGAACATTGTTCACAAAAACAGCCACATTGCGTGATGACTAACTTTAATAGTCGGAGCTCATTTCAGCAATGCAAGGATCTAAGACAGCTCCAAAAGATGTAGTCATGACATAAAATGTTGCCCACATCCAGAAAAAGAACCGCAGAGTCTGAATGTAGATCAGAATATATTATTTGCGCTCTCTCTCTCTCTCTCTCTCTCTCTCTCTCTCTCTCTCTCTCTCTCTCTCTCTCTCTCCCTCTCTCTGTCTCTGTCTCTCTTTCTTCTTTTGTGTGATTTCTCCCATTGGTGCTAATTCTTCTTAACAACATGACTATTGGGAAATAGGTTTAATATGAATGTACATGGAGAACCTATATAAAATTACATGCCTTCTTCAGGTAAGGGGAGGGAAGATATGGGGAGAAAATCTGGAAATCAAAATCTTATGGAAATGAATGTTGAAGATTTACAATAAATAAAGTTAGTTTGAAAAAAGACAAAAGAAGAAATGGAAAAAAATTAAAACAGGAAGTTGAACTTCAAGGCTCTTTCCAGCTCTAAGTCTATAATCCTATGTTCCTGGTCCTATGTTATGTACTCAGTGATATCCATGAACATTAGCTCCATGCCCTCAAGACATTTATGGTAGTATACCTCAAATACCTCTTGACTTCACTCCTACAGTCCCTTGTTCTCATTAGTAGCTGCTTCCTGGAATTTTCACTTTGGGGATAGGTCCCAGACTCCCCATTCCAGACTCCCTTCCATCTCCATCCTTCCTTCTCTCCATCTTGCCCCCTCTTTTCCAACTCCCCTTTTATGTAGTGTCTTCCCCCATTAAAATGCAAACCCTTGATGGTCAGGGACTACTTTTCTTCTGGCCTGTGCTTGTATCCCCAGTGCTTAGCACAGTAGCTGGCACATTTGTGAGGGTTTTTAAAATGTTTGTTGACTGACAAATAATAATAGTTTAGGAATAATAAAAGCGTCTGACTTTTTTATGGGATTTTGAGATTTGCAAAGTGTTTTATATATACATATAATACATAAATAGGCACACAAGATGCACCAAAACCATGCACCAAAACCACGTACTCAGAGTCAAAAATGCAACACGTGGCCTGGATGAATATCCTGCTCTAAATTTCAGATCTCATGACTTTTGCTCATTGTGTTTACAGGAAGATATCCAGGATAATTGAGAGCCATAGGAGAAATTGTGGTCAGTGACAAAAGTCCAGGATTTAGATCGCAAAGACTTGGGTCCAAATCTCAGCTTTTTATGCTTAAGATCTGTGTGACTTTGGGCTAATCACTTATTCTGTTTGGATCTCTATCTCTTTATCTACAAAATGAAGGAATTGGATGAAATCTAAAAGTCAATTTGTAGTCTAAGTCTATGATAGGATGATTTATGGTTCTGTAAACCTTATCCCCCTCTTTAGGTCTCAGTATCTTTATCTGTAATGGCTTTGTACTTGATAACCTCTAAGACTACTTTGATTCTAAATTTATGATCCTATGATGTTATGTTATTGGATGATACAGTGGAAGAGGTCAGAGAATAGGGGAGTGAGGCTTAGCATAGCTTGAGATAGGCAGGGTCATTCAACCATGAGCACAGGATAAAGATCAATTTTGCCTATGTTCTTCCTCTATCACTATTGGTCTCCCAGATGGGAAATGGTGACCTTGAAAGCTAAATGAGAAGGAAAGCGATAATCCATTCTCGTAATTCATGGAACCTACCCAGTTCCCACAACTTCATTGGCAAGGCCAGGGTGACTCTCCAGCCAGTGACAAATGGGGTCCAATTAAAAATGCCGAAAAGGTTGCCTTTGTTATTGACTGCCAGACAGCAAGCATGCCAGCTCCCTGCCTGCCAGGTTCATTCCAAAATGATGACTAATGTTCAGATCTGCCTGGGCCCCTAAGAGTAGCAGACAAGGTGCACTCAATAAATCCATAATCAAAATCAACACTCAGAAAGAGCCAATGTAAGAAGAAATGATACCAGGGCAGTCTGTCAAGATTCCTGTCACTGAGAACACCCTGACTTATGACTTGGATGGAAGTGATGAAATACGTCACCTACCTGGTCTGACTTCACTATTTTTGTTGTTGATGAGTATGGATGACTTTGCATGACCCCATTTGAAGCTTTCTTGACAAAGCTACTGGAGTGGTTTGCCATGCCCTTCTCCACTTCATTTTACAGAAAGAGAACTGAGACTAACAGGGTGAAATGACTTACTCACCCAGGGTCACACAGCTAGTAAATGTCAGATGAGTCTTCTTGACTCCAGGCCTGGGACTTTAGCCACTGTGCTACTTCACTGACTGGGGGATCGTAGATTTGGACCTGAAATGAACACTGGTTCAGAGAATGTTAGAGATGGACTATAAAGGTCAGCTGATCCAAGACCTTGGATCTGAACTTGACAGTTCAGAAAGTAATTCAATCAAGGGCAACTCCCAGAGGAAGCCATAGAATCATTGATTTAGAACTGTAAGGTACTTTGGAAGACATCTAACCCAAGCTCTTCATTATATAGATGAGGAACTGAGGTACAGAGAAGTTATGACACTTGCTTATGAACACAGTTATTAAGAACATTATCTCAGGCAGAGCCAAGATGGCAGAGTGAGAGCAACTACTCACCTAATCTCTTAGACAAAATCCTTCAGATACCTCTAGAAAGAGAATCTGACCAAATTTTGGAGTATCAGAATCCAACAGGAGAGAGATTGTGGCAGATTCACAGACCAGGACAGACTGGAAGGTCAACAAGAAGGATCTGTTCCATGGGGGTGGAATACAGAACACAGCACAGCATGTCCAGCCTCAGCAGCACTGCCAAGGAGGAAAACCATGGGAGATGGGAGTGGCCTGAGACAGCTGCAGCATGGTGGATTGCTGGAGTGGCACACCAGGGTGGGAGACCAGCAGAACAGAGTGAGTGATAGTCACTGAGCCCCAGGTATCAACTGCACTGCTCCTGAGATTTTCAGCCCTCAGATTAAGTGTCTGTAAGTCACCTACTTGAACTTCCAGCAGCCAAAACGTCAGAGTGATTGGGAAATACTTTCTCCCTCTTCCATCGTTGACCTAGAAAGAACCATAAAATATTTCCCCAGAAAAATCTTGGACCAGTGGCATCAGCAGAAAGGGCAAATAGTCTTGTAGCACCAGAGGATAGGAAAATAGCTAAGGGTGATTCCTTACTGTGGTGGAGACAAAGCAGAAGAACAGGAGCCCCAAGGGGGTGGAAACATGCACTGGGATCCAGGTGGGCTCCAGGGCAAAAGGGAAGAAAATAGAGTAGCCAGGATCACCAACACCTGAGTTTACCTTTGCCTGAGCCCAGATGAGATCTCCCAAGACCAGATCACCTCTCCCCCACACTTAACAAGCTAGCCCCAAGGCTGATTCAGGGACACACAAAACAAAAATAAAAAGCACCTGCCCTTAGCATTTTCACACCAGGCATCTCAACATCAGGTTGTCCAGCTTCTAAGTGAAAGAACCAGAGGTCAAAACACACAAAGTCTAACCATGATGAGCAAGAAGAAGCAAAGCCAGCAGGAAAAGACCATAGAATATTTCTATGGAGACAAAGACTAAAACACAAATACCAAAGAGGTCAGTATTGAGACTGTACTCCCATCTGATACTTCAGAATGGATTATGAACTGCTCATATGCACAAACAGCTTTCCTGGAACAGTTGAAGAAGGAAATAGAAGAAAAACTGGCCAGTGATTTTAAAAGTATGAAGAAAGAAATCACTGGAGAGAACAGCTCTGTGAAAAGGAAAATTGAACAAATACAAAAGGAAGCACAAAACCTAATTGGACAAATGGAAAAGGAAATACAAAAACTGACTGGAGAAAATAAATCCTTAAAAGGAACAATTGGACAGATGGAAAGTGAGATGCAAATGTTAACTGAAGAAAATAATTTGATAAAAATCAGAATTGGGCAAGTAGAAACTAATGACTCTATGAGAGAGCAAGAATCAGTCAAACAAAATCTAAAAAATGAAAAGATAGAAGAAAATGTAAAATATATAATTGGAAAAACAACTGACCTGGAAAATAGATCCCGGAGAGAAAATTTAAGAATTATCAGCCTACCAGAAAGCCAGGATGACAAAAAAAAATCTGGATGATATCTTCCAAGAACTTATCAAAGAAAACTGCAGAAGTGCTAGATCCAGAGGGCAAAATAGTCATCGAAAGAATCCACTGTTCACTTCCCCATGGGGATCCCAAACTTAAAACCCCTGGAAATATCATTGTCAAATTCCAGAACTATCAAGTGAAGGAGAAAATACTACAGGCAGCCAGAAAGAAACCATTCAAATATCGAGGAGTTACATTCAGGATCACACAGGACCTTGTAGCTTCTACATTAAAAGATCCAAGGAATTGGAATATGATATTCTGTAAGGCAAAGGAGCTAGAACTACAGCCAAGGATCAACTACCCAGCAAAGTTGAGCATAACATTTCAGGCAAGGAGATGGTCATTCATTGAAGTAAGGGATTTCCAACCTTCCTGACAAAAACGCCAGAACTTAACAGACAATTTGATCTTCAAACTCAGGTCACAAGAGAGGCATAAAAAGGTAAACAGGGCAGGGGGGAAGGAAACTTGTTACTCGGTTTGGGCAAACTGTTTACCTCCCTATAAGGGAAGATGATACATTAATCTTCAGAATTGCACATCTATTATAAAATATAAAATGGATATACATAGAGGGAAGAGGTAAAAAGTAAATGATGTCATGTTAAAAATGTGATTTAAGCATGCAAAGGGATTGTAACAGAAGATGTGAAAAGGAGGAGGCAGAAAATGGTACATTACACCACAGGAAAAAGTACAAAATTGTAGTAGAGGGAAGGGGGAGGGAGATGAGCACTGTTTGGGAGGTACTCTCATCTGATTTGGTTCAAGGAGGGAACAATAAGTTTAATTAAGTATATGAATCTAACTAGCTCTATAGGCAATAGGAGGGGAAGGGGGAAGAAAGGGGAGAGGAAGATAAAAGGGAAGAAAGAAGTAATAAGGGTAGAGGGGAGTACAAGGGAGGGCAGCTGAAAGAAGGAATGGAAGACTGCTGGAGGTGTTGATCCAAAGTGAAAACTCTATTGAGGAGGGGAAGGGTGATGGGAGAACTAAAAGAACAAATGGTGGGAAAGAGGATGAAGAGAAAGAAACAGATTGCAATCATAACTGTGAATGATAATGAAATGAACTCTTCCATAAAATGGAGATGGATAGTAGAATGGATTAAAAGCCATAATCTAAGAATATGCTGTTTACAAGAAACATATTTGAAATGGGGGGATACAGCCAGGGTAAAGATAAAAGGTTGGAGCAGAATATATTGGGCTTCAACTGATGTAAGAAAAGCAGGGGTAGCAATTCTAATCTCAGACAAAGCAAAAGCAGAAAGAAATCTACTCAAAAGAGACAAGAAAGGAAACTACATTCTGCTAAAAGGCACCATGGACACTGAAGCATTATCATTACTAAACATGTATGCTCCAAGCATCAGAATTCTTAGAGGAGAAATTGGGGGAGTTGAAGGAAGAAACAGACAGCAAAACTATTCTAATGGGGGACTTCAACCACCATCTCTCTGAACTTGATAAATTTAACATCAAAATAAAAAGAAGTTAAGGAGATAAGTAAAACTCTGCATAAGTTAGATATGACAGATCTCTGGAGAAAACTGAGTGGGGATAGAAAGGAATATACCTTTTTCTCAGCTAGATATGGCTCATATACAAAAATTGACCATGTTCTAGGGCATAAAAACCTCACAATTCAGTGCAGAAAGGCAAAGATAGCCAATGCATCCTTCTCAGATCATAATGCAATAAAAATTATATATAATGAAAGGTCATGGAAAGATAAACCAAAAATTAATTGGAAACTAAATAATCTAATCCAATAAAAGGAGTGGGTTAAATTAGAAATTATAGAAACAATCAAGAAGTTCATTCAAGAAAATGATAATAATGAGACAACCTACCAAATCTTATGGGATACTGCAAAAGCTGTTCTTAGGAGAAGTTTTATATCTTTGAATGCCTACATGAATAAAATAGAGAAAGAGGAGATCAATGATGGGCATGCAGTTGAAAAAGATAGCAAAAGAACAAACTGAATATCCCCAAGTAAACACCAAATTAAAAATATTGAAAACTAAAGGAGAGATTAATAAAATTGAAATTAAGAAAACTATTTTACTAATAAATAAAACTAATAGTTGGTTTTATGAAAAAAATAATAAAATTGATAAACCTTTGGTCAATTTGATTAAAAGAAAGAAGAAAACCAAATTACCAATATCAAGAATGAAAGGGGTAAATTAACCACCAATGAGGGGGAAATTAAAACAATAATTAGAAATTACCTTACCCAACTTTATGCCCATAAATTCAGCACATAAATGAGGTGAATGAGTATTTTAAAAATATAAATTGCCCAGATTAATAGAAGAGGAAGTTAAATACTTAAACAACCCCATCTCAGAAAAAGTAATTGAACAAGTCATCAATGAATTCCCTAGGAAAAAAATCTCCAGGGCCAGATGGATTTACAAGGGAATTATATCATCCATTTAAAGAATAGTTAATTCCAATACTATATAGACTATTTGGGAAAATTGGAGAAGAAAGACTCCTCCCAAATTCTTTTTATAATACAAATATAGTTTTGATACCTAGACCAGGAAGAGACAAAACAGAGAAAGAAAACCATAGACCAATTTCTTTAATGAACACAAATGCAAAAATTTTAAATAAGATCTTAGCAAAAAGAATACAGCAACTTATCACAAGAATAACACATTGTGATCAGGTAGGATTCATACCAGGAATGCAGGGCTGGTTCAATATTCAGAACACTATTTGCACTATCGACCATATCAACAATATAATAAACAGAAACCACATGATTATCTCAATAGATGCAGAAAACCTTTTGAAAAAATACAACACTCATTCCTATTAAAAACACTGGAGAACAGAGGAATAAAGGGAACGTTCATAAAATAATAAACATTATTTACCTAAAACCTTCATCAAGCATTATACGCAATGGAATTAAGCTATATGCATTTCCAATAAGATCAGGGGTGAAGCAAGGATATCCATTATCACCACTATTATTTGATTTGGTACCAGAAATGTTAGCAGTAGTAATTAGACAAGATAAAGAATTTGAAGGAATTAGAGTAGGCAAAGAAGAAATTGCTATCACTCTTTGATGATGATATTCTTAAAGAATCTGAGATTCAAGTAAAAAACTACTTGACATAATAAACAACTCTGGTGAAGTTGCAGGTTACAAAATAAACCTGAACAAGTCTTCTGCATTCCTATATATTAATAACAAAGTCCAACAGCAAGAGATAGAAAGAGAAATCCCATTTAAAGCTAGGGTAGACACAATAAAATATTTGGGAGTATACATGCCAAAACAAACCCAGGGATTATATGAATACAATTACAAGACACTTTTTGCACTAATAATGTCAGATCTAAGTAAGTGGAAAAGCATCAGTTGCTCATGGGTAGGCTGAGCCAAAGTAATAAAAATGACAATTGTGTCTAAATTAATTTACTTGTTTAGTGCCACACCAATTAAACTATCAGATAATTGTTTTCTAGACCTGGGAAAAATAATATCAAAGTTCATCTGGAAAAACCAATGGTCCAGAATACTAAGGGGACTAATGAAAAGAAATGCTAGGGAAGGTGGTCTAGCACTACCAGATCTCAAATTGTATCATAAAGCAGCAGTTATCAAAACCACTTAGTACCGGCTAAGAAATAGAAGGGTAGACAAGTGGAATATGCCGGGTACTCAAGACAGAGTAGGCAATGAATATAGCAATCTACTATTTGATAAACCCAAGAACCCCAGCTTCTGTGATAAAAACTCACTGTTCAACAAAAATTTCTTGGGAAAACTGGATAGCAGTGTGGTGGAAAGTAGGCATACACCAATGCCTGACACCATACACAAGAATAAAGTCCAAATGGGTACATGATCTAGGTATAAAGATTGATACTAGGGACAAATATGTGGACCAAGGAATAGTGTATTTATCAGATTTATGGGCAAGGGAAGAATTCTGACTGACAAAGAGATAAAGAGCATTATGAAGTGCAATATGAATAATTTTGATTACATGAAACCGGAAAGTTTTTGCACAACAAAATCCAATGCAACCAATTTCATAGGGATGCTGGGAAAGAAAAAATTGGGAAAACTGGGAAAGAATTTTTGCAGCTAGTATCTGTGATAAAGCCCTCATTTCTAGAATATATAGAGAACTGAGTCAAATGTACAAAAATCAAGTCATTCCCCAATTGATAAATCGTCAAAGGATATGAACAGGCAGTTTTCAGAGAAAGAAATTAAAGCTATCTATATTCATATGAAAAAATGCTCTAAATCACTATTGATTAGAGAGATGCGAATCAAAACAACTCTGAGGTACCACATCACACCTATCAGACAGGCAAACATGACAGAACAGGAAGATGAGAAATGTTTGAAAAGATGTGGGAGAGTTGGAACACCAATTCATTGTTGGTGGAGCTGTGAGCTCATCCAACTCTGGAGAGCAATTTGGAACTATGCCTAAAAAATATGCATACCCTTTGACCCATAAATATTACTTCTAGGACTGCATCCCCAAGAGATCATAAAAATGGTAAAAGGTCCCACATGTATAAAAATATTTATAGCAACCATCTTTGTGGTGGCCAAAAACTTGAAATCAAGAGGATGCTCATCAATTGGGGAATGGCTGAATAAATTATGGTATATGAATGTAATGGAATACTATTGTATTATGAGAAATGATAAACAGGAAGACTTCAGAGAGGCCTGGAAAGACTTATATGAACTGATGCTGAGAGAAAGGAACAAAACCATGAGAACTTTGTGCACAGCAATGACCACACTGTGCAGGAGATTTTTTTTGGTAGGCTTGGAACTTCACTGCAATGCAAGGACTTAAAAAAATTCCCAATGTTCTTTTAAGGCAAAATGCCTTCCACATCTAGACAAAGAACTATGGAATTCAATCACAGTGTATAGTCAATCACAGTATGTAGCAAATCATTTTTGTGTGTGTGTATTGCCTTTTATTGTGTTATATGATTTCTCTCATTCATTTTAATTCTTCTGTACATCATGACTGTAGTGAAAATATATTTAATAGGAATATATGTGTAGAACCTATATAAAACTGCATGTTGTCTTGAGGAGGGAGGGTGGTGGAGAGGGAAGGGTGGGGATATATCTAAGTTATATGGTAGTGATTGTAGAACATTGAAAATAAATAAAATTTATTTTTAAAAAATTTTAAAAAGAATGTTATTTTGGGAAAGTCCAGACACACTTTACTTTTTGCACCCTTCTGTCTGCCTACCTCTTCTCTCTCCTCACCACAGCCTGAAAGAACCAAAGATGCCTCTCCTTTCCCATCTTTTCTTCCATTTCTTAATCTGTGAGTCATGATCAAATTCACTGCCAATGTTGTTAAATGGAGTATGTCAGTCTTCTCCCTTTATGCCCCATTTCCTACCCCTCTAACTTTTTGCATGGAAATGTTTCTCCCTGTCTTCTTCCTTACATGTGCTCTTTCTTTAAGGCCTTTCCTTGAGGCCAGAAACTGTCTTTGTTTTTGTATTTCAATTCTTAGATTAGCAACAGAGTAAGTTCTTAATCATTTAGGTGTAATTCATTCATTCACTCATCATTCAGTCAAGTGTCAGTCATGATTCTAGCACAGATCTTTCTCCAAGTGTAGCTTTCTTTAAGGCACAAGGATGATTGAGTGCACAGCAATATATGCTTGTTGATTGAACACCTCTGCCTGACTATCATAGAATGAGAGACTGTTACAACTGGAAGGAATGTCTAAGATCATCTGGTCCAATCATTTGAGTTTACAGAAGAGAAAACTGAGGATCAGAGACTGTAAGACAGTCAATTAACAAGCCCTTATTAAGCACTTACTATGTTTTAAACATTGTGCTAAGTGCTGAGGGTACAAATGTGAAATATGAGTATGACCACATAAGAGATATATGTTCACAAGTTGTATAAATGTATATTTTTTGTTCTGCTGTTTCCATCATGTCTGACTCTGTGTGACCTCATTTGGGATTTTCTTGGCAAAGATGCTAGAGTGGTTTGTCATTTTCTTCTCTAGCTCATTTTACAGATGAAGAAACTGAGGCAAGCAGGGTGAAGAGACTTGCCCAAGGTCACATAGCTTGTGTCTCAGGCTAGATCTGAACTCATAAAGAGGAGTCTTCCTAACTCCAGGCCCATCCACTTCAACACTTAGGTGCCCACAAGTGTATATAGTATGGTTTATGAGCAGCATAATTCTGCAATCTGACCCACCCCTTTAAAAGGAAGGTTGCAACTGATGCCTTGAGTGAAGCAGGGTAAAGTCCATTATTAACTCCTTGCTCTTTCCCTTGACTGTGTCCAAGGGAGATAGAGGTCAGATTTAGATCTGTCTGCTTCCTTTAAATATATCTGGTTTGGGAATATGATTTTGAAGGATTCAAAACAAAATCATTTCCCCAATCATGCCTAAGGGGGGGATAACCCCCAAACCTATACTCACCAAACCCTAGTTAAGCCAAAGATCATTCCAATAGAGAATGCCAAGTAAACTCACTCCTCCATGCAAATAGCAAACAAAAATGAGAAAAGTTATATAAATTAATGTATCCCAGAAAATATTTAAGTAAATGAGCTCATTGGAAGAGAGAAAGAAATCACAGCTCAACTAAGAGAGAAGACCTAATTCCATGTAAGGAAAAGAGTTCTTTGTCCAGCTTCTCTTCAGAGGCAAGCTTGAAATCAGGGTCAGGTTGAGGGACGGGCTTCTTTTACATGCTCTCACCTTCCAAAGGCTTTTTTTTGTTCTCTCCCATAAACTCTCTCACCAACTTCACCCTTTAATCAGGGCCCTCTCCTATCAATATTCTCTCCATCAAGTTCAATGGGGATGACAATATAAGAGCACATAAACAGGATAGTTATTGATAACCTCAGAGGAATGTCATTAGCATTAAGGTGGATTAGGAAAGGCTTGATACAGAAGGTAGGATTTTAACAGTGACCTGAAGGAAGCCAGGTACTTCCAATTAGGAAGTCACATCTCTTTCCATACACAGCAAGCAATACATACGTATGGGATCAAGGGTTATGGAAATATATGGAATGATTTGACTTTAAGTTAGTGGTGAGACATAGACTAAAAGACAGGTTCCTTGTCTTCTAAATACAGTGACCCTTCTAAGGCTCCAGGCTGCCCTCAGTCAATAATATCAACCAGAACAAAGTGGGACATAGGAAAGCAGCCTCTGATCATAGAACAAAATTCCCCTCTTTCTTTACTAAGTATACTTAATGTCCTTTATTGTAATGTAGGTCGACTCCAATGAGTGGTCCCTGAGAATGGGTTCTATGCCATATTCAGAGCTCATCATGGCCAAATTCTCTGGTAGATAACTCAGGTCGTTTTCCACTCTCAAGTTCTGTAGTTGTTTTGGCAGAAATTACTGCTCTCCCAGTCCCTTTTCCCCTGGGAAACCAAAAGGAAATGGAATATCACAGCATTTTCAGTAGCTCATCCTGCCTTCCCTCTGCTGGTGATTTAGGGACTTTTGACTTTTTTTTCTTTAATGAAATTATGTCAAAGAGAAGGAAATTGAGTCTTATTTCACAATGATGCGTGACATGCAATTAAGGATGTTTATAATTAGCATTTGTGAATACAACTCAAGATTAAATGGATACTAAGAGGAGACTAATGGGGCTCAAGGACACTGCTTTGTTTTCCTCTCTCAGTTAATGGTCTTTTCTAAACTGTAAGTCAATTAAGCACTAGGAGGAAAATGGAAAAAATATACATTTTCATAATGCATTTCTTAATGAAGATCAGGCCGGAAAGCAAGAAAGGAAAATGACAGTGCTGTTGTCTGTCTGCTTCAGGGCTCAACTGTTGTTTGGAAAGAGATAAATATTTGTCAGTCATCAGATGGGCAATTGGTTTTTAATTTGAGGGTCTGAAAGATTGCCTTGTTCTGGTGAATTAAGACATTTTCAAAAATGAAAAGGGAAACTCATTTTCCATCTGGACTCCCCTTTTCGCCCACCCTCACCTCCCATCTCCTCTGCTGCTGTCATCCTGATCAGAACAACTCTACTACTCCCTAGACTCATTCCTCTTCTGGCAGCCCCTCTACTTACCCCACCCTCTATTCTCTTTGAGATCAAGCTCTTTGAAGGTTGCTTTCCATCTTCCTTCCATGTAGCCTGGGTCCTCTTAGTGATTTACACATGGCTTCCCCTGTCAGAATGAGAGCACCTTGAGAGCAAATACTATTGTTGTAATGTTTTGTTACCCTGATGCTCAGGACATGGTGAAGTGCTCAATAAATGGTTGATTATTGATTGCTTGGTTGACTGATTGAGATGAGCAAGCTTCTTTCACCCGTATTACCTTTTCCTCCACTATCCAATGGAAGCTTGCACTGTTCCCCTCTCCTCCTCCAGTGTCATCCCCTACTAGTAGGGGGGATGACACTTTACAGAGTGATTTATGTGTATTTGTACAAGTCAAACTAGATGTGCTTTAAGCTCCCTTTGAACTCTGAGATTCTCTGATTCTTCTTTCTACCTCCCGTAGCACCAAGCCTTGTCTGTAGTTGGTGTTATATATTTGTCTCTATTTCCTCCCTTTCCCAGGAGATTGTAAGCTCCAAGAGAGTAGGAACTGTTTCATTCTTGTCTTTGTGTCCCCCAAAAGTAACACAGTGATTTCCACATGGAAGGGCCTTAAATTTTTTTTGTTCAATAG
This sequence comes from Bettongia penicillata ogilbyi, assembly GCA_023548195.1. Taxonomy (NCBI): domain Eukaryota; kingdom Metazoa; phylum Chordata; class Mammalia; order Diprotodontia; family Potoroidae; genus Bettongia; species Bettongia penicillata. Next base: position 7,732,113 of record JAJHZJ010000257.1, read on the forward strand.
GATTGAATGCTATCTGACCCTAGCGGGGCCCTCAGTGTTGCTAAGCAACCCTTTCATTCATCTCTTCTTGTCTCTCTATTGCCTCCCTCACTGTAACTATTCCAAATATCTTCTTTTCAAGGTCAAAACCTACTTTCATGCCCATTATCTTCAAGAGAAAACTTCATCTTGTATTTTATTATTTTTCTCTTTAATAATAATTCTAATCATAGTAATAACAGTAATTTAATAATAGCTACCTTAAATTTAAACAAGAGAGATAAGCGCTATTATTATTTGCACTTTACAAATGAGAAACCTGAGGGGAAGGAGATGAGGTGACTTTTCCAGCATCACACTTAGTAGTGGTACTCGGGCACTGCTCACTCCAGGTCCACCAACCTTACCCACTGCACCACCTAGCGGCATTTCTTTGTATCACCATCTCAGAACAATGCCTGGCACATGGTAAGTGCTTAACAAAGGTTTGCTAAATGACTGAATGTTGCAGAGAAGATAAAAATCAATTGGTTTAAGTCATTTGTTCCTTCCTCCCTCAAAGACTTTCATAAATAAATCCTGTCCCAACAAGTATTTATTTTTAACTTTCTGTTCTTTAATAGAGACAACATGGTGTAGAGGATGGATAGAAAACTGACCTTGAAGGAAGGAAAATCTTGCTTCAAGCTCTGACAAATACAAGTGGTGTGACCCTGGGTGAATCACAAACTGTTCTAGTCAGCTCTCTAAGACTGCAAGTTACAACTAAGGTTGCTGCTTGTAATGGAAAAGAGGATTCTGTCACCTGAAACTTCCCTTAAATCAATTAAATTATTAGCTCCGTGCCTATATCTCTTCCTCCCCATTTTTTTTTACTTTTGAAACTAGTCAAATCACAGATTCTGAGAGCCAGAAATGACCCCCCTAATGCCATTAAGCTGAATCTAACCCTCAACCACAATCCCCCTACAACATCCATGAGAAGGGATCATCCAGTCTTTGCTTGAAAAGTGTCTTCCCTCATCTCTCTGCCTATCCAAAATCCTGCTCCTCCTTCATAACTTCATAAAATGGAACAAGCCTTTACTTACTGAAGTGCATCTGGCTTCATATGGGAATAGCATAGCATTCAACATGTATCTCTTCTGTTATTCTGCTTCTGTTACCATCTTCACTTCAGGACATAATCTGCATGGATATAGGAATTGAACTTTATTCTAAAAAATCATCTTCAGTCTAGACTGACATTTCAGTTAATCTGAAAACAATTGAAAGGTTATGGCGGACTACAAGCTCAATCTAAGTCAGCACTATTGTATGGAAGACCAAAAGGAAAAGATCTAATGTCATCTGTTTTTGTTTAGTCATTTCAGGGTCTGACTCTTTTTTTACAAGGTAATAGGGATTAAGTGACTTGTCCAGGTTCACACAACTAGTAAATGTCAAGTGTCTAAGGTTGGATTTGAACTCCTGATTCCAGGGCCGGTACTCTATCAACCACGTCACCTAGCTGCCTAAGTCTCCAGCTCTTTGTGACCCTATTTGGAATTTTCTTGGCAAAGATGCTAAAGTGTTTTGCCATTTCTTTTTCCAGCTCAATTTACAGATGAGGAAACTGAGGCAAACAAGGTTGAGTGACATACCCAGGGCTACATAGCTAGTAAGTGTCTGAGGCCAGATTTGAATTTAGGAGGATAGGTCCCAGTACTCTATCCATTATGCCACCTAGCTGCCCAATGTAAGCCTTAGGTTGCATAGTAGCAAGGACTATACAGTTGCTATTCTCCCCTGGACAGACCTCATCTTGGGTATTGTGACAATTTGGGACACTGCAGTTTAAGAGAGACACGAGTAAATTGGAGATCATACAAAGGAACACAACCAGTATCTTTATGGACCTCAAGAGGACATCATATGAGTGAAGGACCAAATGTAAATTCTTTGAGAGTAGGAATTGTGTGACTTTTGTTGCTGTCTGTCTAGCACCTCAGACAGCATCTGTCACTAATTACACAAGGCACATGGGTTGAATTAAATCTCATACTTAACCTGAAGAAGAGGTGATCTAAAAGAGATATAATCCCTGTCATTGTCTGGTATTTGAAGAATAGTCATGTGGAAAAGGAATTAGACAAGTGTTGTTTGGATCTAAAGGGGAAAAAAAGGAACTAAGAATATGTGGGAGTTGCAAAGAAAACAAAACCCAACAAAACACACAACTAGATTTATTCTTGATGTAATAAAAGGTGGGTTTTTTTAGATTTCTAATAATTACAGCTGCCCCCAAAGGCTGCCTGTGAGAAAGCAGGTTCCCCTTCATTGGAGACTTTCCAGGGGCTGGACAACCACTTATCAGGGATGTTCTAGAGGGAATTTTATTTGGATATAAGTCAAACTAGATGTACTTTAGGCTCCCTTTGAACTCTGAGAGTCTATGGCTCTTCTTTCTATTCTCCACAGCATAAGGCCTTGCCCCCAGTGGGTGTTTCATTGATATTTTGTGAATGAATGAACAAATAAATGATTATCTGGAAATAAGTGCAGATAAATTTCCATTGTCCCTGATGATATAGAGTGAAAGAACCAGGGCTTAAATAACAACATGAATAAAAAAGAATGAAAACTCATTGAGAACAAGGACTAATCACTTTTGTGATTGTATCTTAAGTGTTTAACACAATATCTAGCATGTAGTAGGAATGTTGATTGATTGGTAAAGAAGAATCTTCAGACAGTGTGATTTTCTTGACCTTAGAAAAACTGTTTATTTGTTAGATTTACATTAGTGTGGTTGTTATCTATCAGATCTCTGATTTCATTGACACTGGGAACCCTCAGTGAGGAATACCTTCTCATATCACTGCATCTTGGCCCTTCCTCTGAAAGCTTTTCCCAAGCCAGCCTGAGTGGGATACAATGAGTCTGAATTCATTTTAAATTAAATTCTTTGTAATTCTTTAGTTGAGAGGGGTCTCCTACCCGGGATCAAAAAGCATGTACCCCATGGATTTGGCCAACATCATCTATCAACAATGCCCCTCAGAGACTGAAAAACCTACGAATTTCTGATTTCTGAATAAGGAAGTAAGAAGAAAAAAACCCTTACTCCTAATGTAACAATTGATTATGATATAAGGAGAAATAATAATTTCTCTCAGAGGATCTGAGATTGAACACTGCTTCCACCACTGACCTTAGACAAGTGACAACTTTTGTGGATCTCAGTTTCTTTATCTCTATAATGGAGTAGAACTAGATGAATTTCTAATGTCTCTCCCAGCTCTGAATATGTGAACCTGTGATCTTCAAGGTCCCGGCTACCTCCCACATCTACACACCCACACACAGGCCTATTGCTTTACCTAAAATTTCTCTGCTACTAACCCCATTACTTATAGACCTTTGGACAGGCCACTTCACGTGTTTGGTCCTTGATTTCTTCTTAGTTAAGCAGGGGCTATTTTCTTGGTGATAGGGATCCCTTTCTAGCTCTAAATTGCTGTGATCATTGTAAATAGGTAAAACACAAGGTGATACGTGACAGGTTTGAAACAGACAACTTGATTCTGGGTAGAAACCACAAGTAGTCTGTGTTTCCTAGAAACGAACACAAGAGGGAACCAGAAGATCGCTCTCACACTCCTTCCCCTCTCAGACAGATATATCACTTCTAGAGAAATATCTATATTCCCAAATTCTGCTTCATAGCCTCTGCCTCCAGGATTCTCTGACATTCCATGAACAAAGAGAGACTTGACCATCCCTCCCCCAGATCACAGCAGAAGAGTCCCTGTTCTCAAAAGGTTCACACTCTAATGGGGGAGATCATACATTACAAATCAGATATAAAGATCCTGTGGCAAAGGAGATGGTGATGTTTCTAATTTAATGTCATTTCCATTGATAAAAGCATGTCAGTTTCCACTACTGAACCATTTGAAAGGCCAAAGATCTTGCTCACAAGAACTTTCCTTTCTGTTCTTCAGCAGATGTGGCTATTATTGTTCCTGCAGGGGAGGCTCATCACAGAAGTTGCTTCCCAGAAAAAATGGCTGTGAACACTGGGCTGGAAGCTTTGTTTTTCCTAAGGCTGTTGGGTTCATCTGTTTCCATCAAGGTCTGAGTAGAGATGTGGTTGAGGAGGCAGTAGTGGTTTAATTTGCTGGGCGCCTGAAATTGACTGCCTCCACTTTCTCCCTCAAGATGCCTTGCTACTCAGCTAGACTGGCTTGTCTGCCCTGGGAGTGGCAGTTGATTGGTAGTTCATGAAAATGACTATGCCTTCCTCTATTAAAGCTACCTCTACATATGACAACTATGAGGATTGAGTTAGGAGCAAAATCAAGGGTCTTGAGGCTGCTGCCAATCCCAGTGCTTCTGTGCCCATCTGCCTATTGGCAGTTGTTCAACAATTGGTAGAAAAATGAAAGATAGACCTCATGATATATCAGAAAGAGTACTGGATAGGGACTCAGAAGATCTGTGTTCAAATCCTACCCCTGACTTATTCTACCTGTGCAACCTTGGGGGAGTCCCTCAGCCTCTCTGGGTCTCAGTGTCTTCTTCTATAAAATGAATGCTTGCTGGACTCTGAGGTCCCTTCTCATTCTAGAGGTATGATTCTGTAAATTGTTACAAGCTATGAGACATCTTAGATCAATTCTAGAGTAAAAATTCTTTTATTCAAAGAGGAAACATAAGAAGTAGCAGTGAAATGGGAAAGAAGAGCCTGAATTTTTGTTTGGTTAGCTGGAAATTGGAGAGAGGAGGGAGGGAGAGGAAGAGAGGGAGACAGAGAGAAGAAGAAGAAGAAGAAGAAGAAGAAGAAGAAGAAGAAAACTTTCAACTGATATCCAGCACTTGTACACATCCTTGAATTCATTCATTATTGTCACACATATTAACTGAGGGGGTCGTACTGGGATTTGGCATCAGTGTTCAGCGTAAGGACCTCACCCTTCACCCCAGCAGGATCATAGAATAATAGAACGAGAAGGGACCATAAGAAGCCATCAAACCCAACTACCTCATCTTACAGTCAGTCTGTCAATGTGGCTACCAAAAATCAGGAAGGATTCCCTGCCCCTAATGAGAGTCTGTTAATTTTTTTTCTATTTATTAATAACAATGTACTCATTTTATCAGGCCTTGAAATAAGGATTCTCAAACTGGTGCCCCTGAACCAGTTTTAAAAACAATTTTGATAACTGCATTCTAATAAAGCTGGTTTTCTTTGCAATCCTCTGTATTTTGTTTTATGTATTGAAAAGTTCTTAGAAGTTCACCTTTGGCTTTGGCGTGTCCAATGTCTTGTTCTTTGACCCATGCATGTTATTAAATAGCTCAAATGAAGGAGGGTTTATTTTGAGATTCTGAAAAGAATCCATAGACTCCATCAGACTGCCAAAGAGGAAGCAAGACACAAAAATGGTTCAGAACCTTTGCACTCGAACATCCTCCAGGAGATCCAAGATCACTTAAAAGTTGTGCCCAAGTGTCTACTTAGGAAAAACTAAATGAATGAAAAGTGCCTATTGATTAGTCTATACTATGCAATAATTTGTATAGCCCATAGAACCAGTGCCTAAATACATATATTTTTGACAGATCTTGGGAATGGACAATCAGTTGGACCCAGAATGGATAAAAAGAAGCAGAGTTAGATTGTCTTTAGGAAATTTTGCAGTGCTTTTATTGACCCTAGGCTTTTCTTTAGTACAAAGATTCATCTTCTTAACATTAATAATCTTTGGGTGATGGCTCAGAAGGAGAAAATGAGACTGGTAATCTTGCACAGCCCTCCCTCACTCAAAACAAAGTCAATTGCAAGTCATGCCATCATTTCTCTGATGTCATGGTCTTCTACGAAAACGAAGGACAAACACAACATGTGAGAAGACCAAGCTGCCTGAGTGGAGACCCATCTAACTGTGTCAACTCAACTTATCATCTCCCTTTTGTCTCCCTCTCCCCCTTCCTTCTCCTCTCAAAAGGCTAAGTTTTAAGGATACAAAGAAATGCAAAGTGTCCCTGCCTTCAAGGAGTTTCATAGTCTAATGGGGGAGACAACATACAAAGAGATATATACAGTCTCTAGAGAGGAGAAATTGAAAAGAAGCAATGGAAAGAAGGTACTAGAATTAAGGACTGGAAAAGACTCCCTGGATTTTAGCTGGGACTTGAAGGAAGCCAGGAGGTAGGGTTGAGGTGGGAGGGCACGAAAAACAGACAGAGAAAAGACCCAGAAAGATCATTGATTTGCCCAATGTCACATAGATAAGAAGGGGCAGAGCTGGATTAGAACTGATTCCTCTGATGAGTTCTTGCACACATTCCACTCTGCCAGGCAGCCTCCCATAGTTCATTACAGCAGATATGGAACAGAAAGAGGCTCTTTTTACAGAGAAGGAAACTGAGCACAGAAAGGAGAAATGACTTACCATGGTCACACAGATAATGAATGTTAGAACTGCAACTCAAAAGCAGGTTTTCTTTCTTTTTATTATTTTTTCAAATGTATTAATTTATTTGTTTTCAGTTTTCAACCTTCACTTCCATAAGTTTTAAATTTTCTCTCCCTCCCTTCATTCTCCCTCCCCAAGACAGCATGCAATCTAATATGGTCTCTACACATACATTCCAAAGCAGGTTTTTTGAGTCTAAATCCAAAGTCCTAAGAATCCTCCATAATGTCATCACCTTCATTCATTTCTATTCATATCTCCCACCCCTGGGGCCATGATCATCACCCCCCCCCCCCCCGTTTCTCTGGAGTATACTGGTAAAGAGAATTGCCTGAATTACCCTGATCTATCCAGGCTGTCTTCTTCCCATGGCCCTCATGGGGAGATGTACATGTTATCTCTGAGTCAAACTGTTTTAGTGGGAAGTTCCCTGAGATTTGGAGTTTGCCAAGAAGTCCTGCATTCAAACCACAACTCTGCTACTTATAAGCTGGGAGACATTAAGTCCTTAATCTCATTAAGCTGTCATTTTCTTTTCTTTAAAATGAGGGAGTTTAGTCAAACTTTGAATTTCCTTTCAAACTTGAAACTATGGTTTTTGAATGACCACATCCAAAAGAGGTTAAATCAATCTATTAGTCACTAAGTAACTAAGAAAGAGATTGGCCACCTGTGACTGAAAGGCCCCATGTAGCCCTCCAGGTTCTCTAGGGAGGTCCTTTGACTGAATCCAAACTTTACAGAACAAATCCTTTTATTAAGGAGCCCAATTCTAAGAGACATCATGTAAGGTATATACTGACATCTGTAAGCACATAGGGAAGATGTAGATATCCATATGGAATGTTTAAATATATAGAGAGATAGCTCAAGGAAAAGAACTGATAGATATCTCTGAAATCTTCACTACCCCTCTCCAAGAGAGACTGATCACCCTGCCTGGAGAAAAGCAAGAAAAAGCACCATAAACCTGGCATGTCTGTTCTCCTCTATGAGGGGATACCACACTAGAATGATATCTCTATGTTCTCCCTGAAGATTTCTGTTCTAGGGTCATGATTGGTTCAGAAAATGGCTCCTTTCCTTGTCACTATCTCTTGCATCCTAGGCCCTCCAGTCATCCTGATGAATATCTGGTCACTGGATCCAGATGGCTCAGGAGGATAAAGTGAGGCTGGTAACCTTGAGCAGCCTTCCTCACTCAAAACAAAGTCAAGTGCAAGTCATGCCATCATTTCTCTGATGGCATGGTGCTCTTTGGCAATGAAGGACAAACACAACAATCCCTTAAGGGGAGAGCAGAGAATGTATATACCCTTACTGTATATCCACTAGTTAGACTTCTTCCCATCAAATGCTAGTTATACAAAATACCATCACAAATACTGATTAGTGAGTAAATCCATTTTCCCACGAGGACAGGAAATAGAAATCTGAAATAGCAGAAAATATGCAAGATTGAACGATCTCTTTAGATAGGAATAAAATGAGTTCTAGGTTCAACCAAAGGGGCCCTTATCTCATCCAAGGAGAAATTCTTCAAAGTGTCTAAAGAGGCAAATTGGAAATCAGGGACATATTGAAAGCATTATTTCCCTCTCCCTCTCCTCTCTCCTCTGTCCTCTCTCTTCTCTCCTTCTTCCTTCCCTCCCTCTCCCCTTCCCTCACTTATCTAGAAATATGAAGCAAATTCCAAGAGAGTCCAGACCTACACATATCCTCCCTGGAAAGAGGAATCAAGAATGTCTCTTCTCTTCACAGGAAGTCATAAGCATTCTGGAATCACATTTTGAAGGTAGCATTGCAGCACAGGGCTGTCTGCCTCCCCACACAGCTTCACTTAAGAGGTGGGTTACATAAATAACTAGGTACAGACAAATATATCCAAAGTAGATGGACAGTATTCTAAAAGAGAAAAGGACTGGCAGCTGGGGGAGGCTGGGAAAGTCTTAAAAAAGCTTAGATTTGAGCTCAGTCTTGGAGGAAGCCAAAAAAAAAAAACCAAAGAGTAGAGAGATGAGAAGAGAGAGAATCCCAGGCATTGAGGATAGCCAATAGAAAGATATGGAAACAGGACATGGCATGTTTTGAGTGGGCTATGGAATACAGCCAATGAAAATTTAGTGCTGACTCAACCACAGAAGGAAATTGGGATAGAAAGAGCATGCTCTGAAATCAAAGGCCTTATGTTCAAATCTCACTTCTGATGCTTCCTATTTGTGGCTTCACTCTCACACGACTCAGTTTCCTCAGCAGTCAAAAGAGGGAATTGGCTCACATGACTCCTGAAGTTCCTTCAAATTCTATTTCTATGACCCTTTGACTTCACAATTAATTCAATGGGAGTTCAAGCTAGCCACTAGCCTTCTCTTGTCCTCAGTTTTCTAAGCAGTAAAAATAATGGCTTGTACTACATGACTTCTATAGTCTCTTCAGATGTAATTCTATAGATTCTCTGTGTTTATATGAAGATGTCAGGACTGTTGGGAACTGGAGAAGAGTGAAGAAGAAAAAATCATTTAAATATCCAAGTTTCCTAAGCCTCTTCGCTCTAACCATCCATCTTCTTCCTTAGGTTTTTAATTAAATTGAAAACAAATAAGAATCCCATGGCAGCCTCTTGCTTCTAAATTCATCAGGGTGACATTTATTCACTCAGTGTCAGGAAGGGCAAGGTCATATTTATCTTCTGAGTCAGGCCTCCTGCCAAGCAAGAGCCGAAGGGGATGCTAAGCGTTGCCCCAAAGCTCTACCTGTTGAGGATGAAGAATAAGGTAGGTGAATGCATGCCCTTCTCCACCTCCTTGGCGGCATCACTACCTTTTCATTTTACTGTATCTTCATCTCAAGTGAAATCTTTTTTTTCTTCCAACTGGAGAGAGTTCTCTCATAGTTATTGTCCAAAGAAGCTTTTCCAAAAACACCTGCATATTCTGGATGCAAACCATGAAAACATATCCTGGAAGCCAGTCTTATTCCAAAGAATGGTTACCTTGTGGCACAGTAGGCTCCCCATTGCTGTAGACATCCAAGCAGATTCTAGATGCCCATCGGTTCAGATTACAATAGGTGTGCATATTGCCATAGTAGCCAAGACACTAGATTTGGAATGATGAAATTCTAGGTTCCAAGCTTGATTCAAGATTTTGTGACCCTGGTCTTGTCACTTACCCTCTGTACCTGAGTTCATCTGTATGAGAGGGTTGTGTTCAATTTTTTCTTATAACTAACCTAAATCCTCTGATTCTTGGATTAGATAGGAATGAGCTAGACTAGCTTTAGAAGCCTTCTCAATTTTAAGAAATGCAGGGAAAGAACATTGAAGTTGGATGATTTTGAATCCCAGACTTGGAATTTGATTCCCATATGACTTTGGAGGAGTCACTGAAGCTCTACAGGCTGTAGTTTTCTCATCTCTCAAATGAGGCAGTTAAAGGGGATGATGTCTCTGCTGCCCTTCAACTCTGGATCCAAGATCATGGATTCAGAGTTAAGAGGAGTATCCCAGACCACCTCATTCAATACCCACATTCCACAGAGGTAGAACCCTAAGCCCAGACAGGCCAACCAGACTCCCCAAAGCCAGATAAGAGGTAGAAGCAGGAGTCATAGTCAGATATCTCGGCGTCAAATTCCAACTCTTGCCAGAATTTCTGAGATGGAGTGCTGGTTATCTCTTTCCTCTCTTAAAAGTTCACTTTCAGATTCTGGTATTATCAAATGTGGAAGACTGAAGACTTGAATATCTCTCAAGTATTTTTTTAATAGAACTTTGTCTTCTCTATTGTATTTCAAATTCAGAAGTAACAATATTTGTATCACTGGAAGGCAGTTAGGGGGTCCAGTAGAATACTGGAATTGGAGTTAGGAGGTCCTGAGTTCAAATCCCACCTTAGATACTTTCTGGCTAGGTGATTCTGGACAAGTTATTTAATGTCCAGTTGCTTCAATTTTCTCATCAATAAAAAGGAGATATTAAGAGTACCTACCTCCCAGGGTTGTTGAAAGGATAAAATGAGATATTTGTAAAGGAATTTGCAACTTTAAAACACTATATAAAATCTTAGCTATTGTTACTACTACTACTACTACTACTACTTCTACTACTAGTAGTAGTATAACAGTATTACTATTAGTAGTATAGTAATATTACTTGTAATAGTAATATAGTGGTATTAATAGTAGTAGCATAGTAGTAGCAGCAGCAGGAGTCTCTGGTAATGACCTAAGAGATAACATGACTCAGTAAATAGAAAACCAGCGTTGGAGCCAAGGGAACGTGGGGTCATATCCTACCTCCAGTGCCCTCGGCAGCTTTCTAAGACCAAATTGCAAAAAAAGATTCCAATCTGTTTTAATGGAGGGAGTTTCCCCAACTAGGAGTTCCCCATACCAATGAAATCAAGTGTCCTGTCCATCACCCTATGGTAATGACTTGCACTGAAATGGGAAAGCCTTCTCAAATGATACCATCAGGTTCCTGGGCAGCAAAAAGAGGTTTCAACTCCTTTTGACAAAGGCTAGACATTCTGGGCTGTTGACTTGGTTTCAACCTTGATTGTTTCTACCCTAAAGCCCATCTCTCAGTGGGGTTGACCCTGCCCCTGGGAATAGGTAGTTTATGGATTACTATCTATTTTTTGATTGTCTTCTATCCTCTAGCTGAACAGTCAGCTTTCTCCCTCCAATCACCCCCCACCCCAAGTGAAGGCCAAGTGCCACCTTTCTCTGTCACTCATACACAGAGCCAGGCTACAGTTGTTGATATTCCAGGGAGACTGTAATACATTCATGCTTCTGTCTTCATTAGCCAGGGATTTGACTGATAAATGATGCCATCCATTCCATATGTCTTCCATGGAGAAGGAATGGATTCATTTAATGACTTTTCAGGTTGTCTCTCCTCTCCCTGTACTTAGATGCCAGAAGGGGTTGGACAAAAGCCGAAACCTTGGTGCTGGCTGATTACTGCACAGATCTTGGAAGTTGAACCTTAAGAATTAATTTACAAAAGCTGATATCGATCACTAACACTTAAACTATTACAAAGCACATGACTCTCATGACAACATGAGAAGGTGATTTTTATAGGCATTATTATGTCCATTTTAGAGATGAGGAAACTGAGGTTCAGAGAAGTTAACTTGCTTAGAATCACTTAGCTAAATAGTTTCAGAAGGAGATTTAAACCCAAATATATCTCTCCTGACTTCAAGCTAGAACTCTCTCTGAAATATCACATCACTTCTCAATAAGTGTGTATTAATGGAGCACCAGCTGTGTTCCCATCCCTCTGATAGACTGGAGGATGAGGAGCAAGAAGCGACAATGCCAGTGTAAGACCTCAATTAGCAGTTTTCTGGCAGACTTGCTAAGCTTACCAGGATATAGTACACATCCCCTTACTCTTTTATCCCAAGTAGAATACAGATGTGCCCACTGGTGCTGTCTTAAGAAGCACCAAGACAATTTCTGATTAAGTCTCAATGGCCTGGGATGCCCAGAGAAGACCTGGTAGGTAGGTTTGGGCTGTCCTCCAATATGAATGGGTTGGCTTGGGCTGCTGAATATTTGTTAGATATAAATCCTTGGCTTTGACTTCTATAAGTGAGCTGACTGCCCCTAAGTGGGGGCGGGGGGAGAGATAAGAGGGGGGTCAGATTTCATTGGCCTTTTCCTTTCTGATTTTCTTCCAGAATGAAACCATTAGGGAGTGTGGTATGAGTATCTTTCCTTACCCCTTCTCCTCTAGTTCTGCTCTATATAATGACTGCATTGGAAATAGAAGTATATATATGGCAGCTGCATGTGCTCAGCCAATATGACCAGAGATTGGTCAGTCAATAAACATTTACATGCCAGGCACTGTGTGATGTACTCGTAATACAAAGATCATTCTCCTTCACCAGTTTTTACCTTCTTTTTTTCCCCTCTCAGCACTGATCCAGAAGCATATCCTTGAGAAAGGACCCTCTGAGTCCAAGAAATAGCAAAAACCATGGCAGTGGTTGAGTAACATGGGGAAGCATGTGGGAACTCCATGTGCTCACCCATGTACTGCAGAAAAACCAAGGAACAACATCCTTCCTGAACCCATGCCTGCTGGCCATGTGGGGAACAGGAGAGAGGAGGGAATGTCCTAGAACGATTCTTGAATCTGGCCTTCCAACTAAAGAAGAGGCAGTTCTTGGGATCCGCCAACCTTGAGGGTCATCTTGTGACTACACTCAGGTCTAAGAATTATAACTGGTGGATTTCTATGCAAAAAACATGGATTTCCCAAGCAGCAATTAGGCCTGCTAGATTTGGGCCTTGTTAAGTTGTTGTGGTTCTACATACAACTTTAACATTCACGAAAAGGATTCTGAGAGGCTTAGGCAGCCCAGGGCTGGAGGCTTCTGGGAAAGCTCCTGTCCCTAGGCTGAACACTGCAGGGCCTATGTTGTTGGCACTTGTTGGCTTTGTTTTGTTTTGTTTTTCCCAATCTGTTATCCCTTCATATTTTATCTTTATCCAAATACTCTGGAAATGTGCTAAGCTTTGGCAGCTCACCTTTGGAGACATCCATTCATTTCATGAGTGGGTCATTGGGTTTATTAGCCTATGGTTTGTCAACCCTTTACTGAACTTCCCAACATTTGAATCTGTTTTGCCAAAATCAAAACAAGTTTTACTTCACTTGACTTTTCGATAGATTCTTATTGTCCAGATTCACTTAGAGATTTATGGGGATTCTTTCACATGTAACCACCTCAAGCAATTAATCAAAATCAAAGAATATTCTTAACTACTTGCTAAATGAGATAAACATAAAAAAGGAACCAATCCCTCCTTGCAATGAGCCTGCATTATAATAGGCAAATCATGTTAATCAATAAAGGAAATAAATTTTGGGGCTTTGCAGGTAACAGGGTAGTAGTGGCCAAATGATTCAAAAAGAGAAATGGCATTTTCTTTGTGCTATTCCTTTTAGAAAGAAATGAATGTCACTCCCATGATTCCATGCAATTCTCAAAAACTTCTGTGGTGTGAGTACAACCAAGAAAACATTGTATATACTAATAGCAAAATCATTTTAAGAATGACTTTGAGATTGAGGAGGGAGAGCCAAGATTACTGAGTGAGAGCAATAACTCACATAAGCTCTTAGACAAACTCCTTCAGATACCTCTAAAAAGAGAATCTGACCAAATTTTGGAGGGGCAGATTCCAATGAAAGACAGACTGGGGCAGATTCACAGTCCAGGACAGACTGGAAGGTGAATGGGAAGGATCTGTTCCATGGGAGTTAGCCCACAGCACACAGCTCAGCCTAGCCCACAGCAGTGTGGCCAAGTGGGAAAACCCTGGGGCAGTCACTCACAGCAGCAGCATGGTGGAAAAGCAGAGTGGCAGCCCAGGGCAGGAGACAAGCAGAGCTGAGCAAGTGACAGCCATTGAGTACCAGATAGCCAGCACAGCAACTCCTGAGATTTTCAGCCCACAGACTAAACATCTGTAGGTCACCTACTTTAACTCCCAGGAGCCAAAATGGTGGAGTGAACAGTATAGAAAGAACCATAAAATATTTCCCCAGAAAAATCCTGGATCAGTGGGAACAGCCTATGTGGCAGACAGTCTCATAACATCTAAGGCTAGGAAAATAGCTAAAGGGGATTCCTCTTACTCTGAGAGAGGCACAGCAGAAGGAGAGGGGACACAGGGCAGTGAAAACTCACACTAGGATCCAGCTGTGTCTCAGCACTAGTAGAGGAGCTCCAGGGGAGGTGGAAATTCACACTAGGACCCAGGTGAACCTCAGCCCTAGGAGAAGAGCCACAGAGGGGGTGGCAACTCGCACTAGGATCCAGGTGTGTCTCAACACTCCAGGGAAAATGAGAAGACAATAGGGCAGCTGGGATCACAAATCCTTGAGCTTGGCTTTACCTAAGTTCAGCTGAGAAGATCTCCCATGACCATACCATTTCTGCCCTACACTTAACAAGCTAGCCCCAGGACTGATTCAGGGAAACACAAAACAAAAAGAAAAAAAAGCACCTGCCCTTAGTATTTTCACACCAGGCAGCTCAATACCAGGTTCTCCAGCTTCTAACTGAGAGATCCAAGGTCAAAACACACAAAGCCTCACCATCGTGAGCAAGAAGAAGCAAAGCAAGCAGGAAAAGACCATAGAACTTTTCTATGGGAACAAAGACCAAAACATGAATACCAAAGAGGTCAGTATTGAGACTGTACTCCTATCTGAAACGTCAGAAGGGACTATGAACTGCTCGCATGCACAAACAGGTCTCCTGGAACAACTGAAGAAGGAAATAGAGGAAAAACTGGCCAATGATTTTAAAAGCTTAAAAAAAGAATTCCATGAAGAGAACATCTCTTTAAAAAAGGGAAATTGAAAAAATGGAAAAGGAAATTCAAAAACTAACTGGAGAAAATAATTCCTTAAACAGAGTAATTAGACAGATAGAAAAGGAGATGCAAAAGTTAACTGAAGAAAACGATTTTACAAAAATTAAAATTGGGCAAGTGGAAACTAATGCCTCTTTAAGACATGAAGAATCAGTCAAACAAAATCTAAAAACTGAAAAAAAAATAGAAGAAAATGTAAAATATCTAATTGGAAAAACAACTGTTTGCAGGAGATAAAATTTAAGGATTATCGGCCTACTAGAAAGCCATGATGAAGAAAAGACTCTGGACAATGTTTTCCAAGAAATCATCAAGGAAAACTGCCCAGAAGTACTAGGTCCAGATGGAAAAATAGTCATCAAAAGAATCCACCATTCACTTCCTGAAAGGGATCCCAAACTAAAAACACCAAGGAGTATTGTTGCCAAACTCCAGAACTATAAAGTGAAGGAGAAAATACTACAGGCAGCCAGAAAGAAACCATTCAAATATCAGGGAGTTACAGTCAAGATCACACAGGATCTTGCAGCATCTAGATTAAAAGATCGAAGGAATTGGAATCCAATATTCCATAAGGCAAAGGAGCTGGGTCTACAACCAAGGATCAATTACCCAGCAAAGTTCAGCAAAACATTTCAGGCAAGGAGATGGTAATTCAAGAAAATAAGGGATTTCCTGAACTTCCTGACAAAAAGGTCAGAACTCAATAGAAAATTCGATCTTCAAATGCAAATCTCAAGAGAAGCATCAAAAAGTAAATGGGGGAAAAAACTTGTTTCTCAATTTGGGCAAACTGTTTACCTCCCTATAAGGAAAGATGATACTTGCTAATCTTGAGACTTGTACATCTATTATGAAATATAAAAGGGATACACAGAGGGAATGGGTATAAAGTAGATGATGTGATGGTAAAAATGTGATTTAAGCATGAAAAGGGATTGTAACAGGAGATGCAAAAAGGAGGAAGCAGAAAATGCTAAATCACACCACAGGAAGAAGTAAAAAATTATAGTAGAGGAAAAGAGGGGAGGGAGATGAGCATTATTTGAGAGGTACTCTCATCTGATTTGGTTCAAGGAGGGAAAAATAAACTTAGTTAAGTATATTATTTTAATTAGCTCTATAGGCAGTAGGAGGGAAAGAGGGGAAAAAGAGGAGGGGAAGCTAAAAACAGGGGAAGAAGTAGTAAGGGAAAAGGGGAGTAAAACGGAGGGGGGGCTAAAAGAAGGAAAAGAAGACTGCAGGAGGTGAAAAGTGAAAACTATTGAGGAGAGGAAGGGAGACAGGAGAACTAAAAACACAAAAAGTGGGAAAGAGGATGGAGGAAAATACACAGATTGTAATCATAACTATGAATGTGAATGGAATTAACTCTCCCATAAAATGGAGACGATAGCAGAATGGACTAAAAGCCATAATCCAACAATATGTTGTTTAGAAGAAACACATCTGAAATGGGGGGATACACACAGGGTAAAGGTAAAAGGTTGGAGCAGAATATATTGGGCTTCAGCTGATGTAAGAAAAGCAGGGGTAGCAATCCTAATCTCAGACAAAGCAAAAGCAGAAATAGATTTAATCAAAAAAGATAAGGAAGGAAACTATGTCCTACTAAAAGGCACCATAGACAATGAAGCAATATCATTACTAAACATGTATGCTCCAAGTGATATAGCATCCAAATTCTTAGAGGAGAGGTTGGGAGAGTTGAAGGAAGAAATAGACAGTAAAACTATACTAGTGGGGGACCTCAGCCTTCCCCTTTCTGAACCTGATAAATCTAACCTAAAGATAAACAAGAAAGAGGTTAAAGAAGTAAATAAAACTCTGGATAAAGTAGATATGATAGATCTCTGGAGAAAATTGAGTGGGGATATAAAGGAATATACCTTTTTCTCAGTGGTACATAGCATACATACAAATATTGACCATGTTCAAGGGCATAAAAATCTCACAATTCAGTGCAGAAAGTCAGTAATAGTCAATGCATCCTTGTCTGATCATAATGCAATAAAAAGTATATGTAATAGAAGGCCATGGAAAGATAAACCAAAAATTAATTGGAAATTAAATAATCTAATCCTAAAGAACGAGTGGGTTAAGCAACGTCATAGAAACAATAAACAAGTTCATTCAAGAGAATGAAAATAATGAGACAACCTACCAAATATTATGGGATACTGCAAAAGCAGTTCTTAGGGGAAGTTTCCTATCTTTGAATGCCTACATGAATAAAATAGAGAAAGAGGGGATCAATGACTTGGGCATGCAGCTGAAAAAGCCAGAAAAAGAACAAATTGAAAATCCCCAAGTAAATACAAAATTAGAAATACTGAAAACCACAGGAGAGAATAATAAATTTGAAATTAAGAAAACTATTGAACTAACAAAATAGTTTAAAATAATAGTTGGTTTTATGAAAAAATGAATAAAATTGATAAATCTTTGGTCAGTTTGATTAAAAAAAGAAAGAAGAAAACCAAATTACCAATATCAAAAATGAAAGGGGTGAACTAACCTCCAATGAGGAGGAAATTAGAACAATAGTTAGAAATTACTCTGTTCAACTTTATGCCCATAAATTCAAAGATCTAAATGAGATGGATGAGTATTTTAAAAACTACAAATTGCTCAGATTAACAGAAGAGAAAGTTGCATACTTAACCCCATCTCAGAAAAAGAAATTGAACAAGCCATCAATGAACTCCTTAGGAAAAAAATCTCCAGGGCTGGATGGATTTACAAGTGTATTCCGTCAAACATTTAAAGAACAGTTAATTCCAATACTATATAGACTATTTTTGTCTCTTCTCTTTACAATCACATAATCTATTAGATGCCAGTGTTTGCTGTGAGGATGCATCCCTTTTATTGTGTTTAAGTAAATGGAAGATAGTGTTTGTGATGAGGTCACGTGATGCACGAGTCTTCAGCATTAAATGATCATTGCTGTTGTTGTTTCCAACTCCATTCCTCCCTAGGACGCCCTGCCAAGTCTGGTAGTCTGAGCCTACTCTAGCATTAAAGTCACCCAGAATTATAAGCTTGTTCTCTTTTGGCACTTTGACGATAAGGGTCTCTAGGTCTTCATAAAATTCTTCTTTGCCTTCATCAGCATTTGTCATGGTGGGAGAATAGGCATTGATGATAAGGGTGGCATGGCATTTTCCTGTGAGTGGTAATCGCATTGTCATGAGCCTGTCATTCAGTCCTTTTGGCAGGCATGCCAGCTTGCTTATTAGGTTGCCCATGCCAGCTTCATGGCACTCCCCTTCACTGCATCCACTGCAGAAAAAGGTGTATCTAGCTCCAACTTCAGTAAGCTGGCCTTCATTTGCCAACCTTGTTTCACTCAGGGATGCTATTTGGATATGATGTCCATTGAGTTTTCTTGCAACAAGAGCAGTTCTTCTTTCAGGTATACTGGATTTTGTGTTGTCTATTAGTGTGTGCACGTTTCGTGTGCCTATGGTGAGTGGAATCATCTTTGCAGATGTTTTCGTATATTATTTTGTGTTTCGACCACATAGTGGGATGCCCCGCCTGCTGCTGTAATCAGGCCAGGGTTGAGTAAGCAGGCAATGTTTACAACACCTTTTCTAGCTCCCTTCCTTACACCAGGAGGTGAGCAGTGCGATCCTTAAAAAGCTGCTCAGACACCCAGGAGGCTGCTGAGTCCCACTGCTGCTTCCAGTAAGTAACGACCATATAGCCTGGGTTGTGTGCCTATGTGCAAGGTTGCAACTACAGCTCCCAGTGTATCCACACCTGCTGCTTCATCACTTGCCTATCACCACAGGACTTTGAGGCATAATAGTGAAATGGTAGGGGTGATGTCTTTTGATTCATGCTTAAATTGGATTTAAGTGAGGCAGAGTTGCACAAAGTTGTCAGCCTCACCCTCTCCTCCAGAGTCAT
The DNA here is from genome assembly GCA_023548195.1 of Bettongia penicillata ogilbyi. Classification (NCBI taxonomy): domain Eukaryota; kingdom Metazoa; phylum Chordata; class Mammalia; order Diprotodontia; family Potoroidae; genus Bettongia; species Bettongia penicillata. Next base: position 7,750,883 of record JAJHZJ010000257.1, read on the forward strand.
CATAGTCCAGTGGCAGGACAGAATCAAGATGGCTGGCAATGGCTCAGGATGCGGTGGATGACCTCGGCATCTTTGATGTCTATCCAAGCTCTAAGCATTCCACATCGCCTGCTTCATCTGCCTTCACGGCCGTTGGAACAAATTGTTCTCATCCACCCATTCCACTAAATGAAGTCTTCACATGCTTGGAGGAGACACCTCCCTGACTCACCAATGGATTTGAGAACCCTTGGTTACCCTCAACCTGATTTGTTCTGTCTGTCAAAACGATCTACCAGGGTGTGGCCATTGTGCATGCTTCAGTTTCTTGGAGCCACAGGTGAGAGTTAGGTGGAACAAGTGGACACCAAAGGTGGAAAGAGCCCTGAAAAGGGCTTGGCAGCCATCACACCAAAGGTACTGGTACTGGTCCTCCCTGAACATACCCTACACCCCGTATACATACATATGTATCACATAGAGGTATATAGATTTAAATGATAACTAGAGACTCAAGGCACTTTATGTTAAATACCATTTGAACAATAAAAACTACAAAGATGTGGTATAATATCTCTTCAATCTAACAGTCTCAGTTTGCTCATCTAAGAAATGACAACATTACTTACTTCACATGATTATTGTAAGAAAAGTTGAGAACTGGAAAGGCAAGTGTTTATTATCATTCTCATTTCATATATACCATATATTGCTATGAATGTTCTCATTCTTTTCACTGTATATTTATCCTATATATTTTAATTTTAATAATTTTTATTTTAAATTCATTTTAACCTAATTCAATGTCAACCTAATTTTTATTACTTTTGTTATCTATCTTCTTATCTTATTTCAATGGACAAGTCAATACTCTTACTATTCTCTTGCATTTAATGATCATTCCACAGGTAGACACAATAAATCAAAAGATTGGCTATAAGCTCAGCTTTAGAGAGATGCAGGACTCTAGGCTCAGTGAGGAGACAGATGAAATTCAGTTTTACGCTGATGGTAACAATCCAAAGGGATTTTATGATTCCCTGAAAGCTCTTTATGGACCAAAAACCCATGGTGTATCACAACTACTCCGTGCTGATGGAGCCATATTGATTGGTGATAAGGCATGATGATAGAGATAATATAGCCATCTTCCTGTCCTTACATGGTTTCAACTTCCACTGCCAAACCTCTCTTTATTTTGAAAGGGTTTCTTTCTATGTAGTTTATAAATCATGAATATGTGTTTTGGTGACACCTATAAAGAGCACTATCCTTATATTTTTATGGGTATATCTTGGCTATTGTAGTCAACAATTTTGGGTAGCTAGTTGATGCAGTGGAAAGAGTGCTGGGTCTTGAGTCAAGAAGACCTGAGTTGAAATCTGGCCTCAGACACTTACTAATATGTGACCCTGAACAAGTGACAACCCTGTTGATCTCAGTTTCCTCATCTGTAAAATGAGCTAGAGGAGGAAATGGCCAACCAATCTGGTATTTTTGACGAGAAAACCCCTAGTGTGGTTAAGAGGAACTGGGCATGACTGAAAAACACTAGGTGATTTTTCCATTGCTCAATGCTGCCTCCACTCACAGAGAAAGACTTTTGCCATTTTTGACAGGGAAGTCAGGACTGGCCCTTCCTATCAAATTGGGGCTTTCTAAGGTCAAGGATTGCTTCTCTCTAATCAGACTGGAAGATTGTTGAGCGCTAAGATTGCTTCTTTGCCATATAATTGGAAATTGTCTTTAATATACTCCAGCCTTATGTGCATGTATCATAATGTAAGTGTTCAGTAGTTGTCCACTATCTGCACCTCATTCCCAAGTGCTTTGAGATCCAGGCCAGCCTGACTTCTCTCCCATTCAAAATATATTCCATTCTTCACCTTTAATTCTTACTGCTGTCCTTTAAAAAATCATCTGTCTGTTTCATCCTTTGTCTCATCCCCTCAGGGACCAAATATCTGCTAAGACTATTCTGATAAGCTGTCATCATGCTAAGCTATTAGTGGTTTATAATGGTGTAATGTTACCAAGGGTATTTTCAGCATAACAAAGAAAAATGAGTAATCCAAAGGAAGGAAACTCTCATAGTGAAATACAAAGAAAATACAAATACAAATAGTGAAATACAAAGCTTTTTGAAAGTTGATTAGGGAGTTTCTTTGAGGCTCAGATGCCTTCCCCAAGATCTTCAATTATTCTTAGATTTGTATTAGGCTATCCCTCTTACAAATGATACAGCCCCAGATCACCATATTTATACCTGATACAGGGCAAAGGGAGAAACAAGCATATAGAACAGAGGCTTGGAATAAGAAATTCTGTATCTAAGCCTTAGTTTCACCCCCATTAGGTTGTGACTTTGGGAAAGGGACTTTACCTTTCTGAGGCTCAGTTCAGCCATTTGTAAAATAGGTATAAAAATACTAATAATACCTACCCCATTGTCATTGTGAGCAACCACTGACTGCAGAACTTTTGTCAAGAATCTCAACTGAGTAGCCTAAAGACTTTCTTGAGTCAGTGACTCCAGTGATTCTCTTCAGGATAGGCCTACAATTAGGAATTAGTCTGTGATGAGAATCAGGAAGTTAGGAATTGGGCTAGAATTAGGAGTGTGCCTGTGAGCAGACTTAGAGCTCAGTCTGGGGCCAGGATCTGAAATCCAGAGAAGAGGGTACCAGTGACCATGGTTGAAGGACTCTGTGCTTTAGTTAGCCAAGCTAACTGGCCCTGCTGTAGGAAAACTTGTCTAAGGATAATAAGGCCACATTACCAAGTATAAGGTTGGGTCTGAGTCATGACGAAAAGTCCCTGAGCTATGAAAATGATTAATCTCCTCCCAAATCCATCCTTAGAACTTTTAATTAGGTGGCAAGTATCACTGGAAGCTTCCTCGGCAGACAGAAGCAGAGAGACCTCAGCTGTTTCAATTTGCAACATTTGTTTTCATAATGCAATAGGAGCTTAACGGATCAGATGGAAAGGGAAATAGAGATTTAAATTAATTATCTCTTCTAAGAGGCCAGGAATTCAAAAATGTCAGCTAGACTCACATACAGTAGAGTGCTAGTGGCATGGTTTCACAATTGAGAAATTTCTAGGTTTCCTTTTTGACTTTCAAATTTCTTCTGGGGAATTTCCCCAAGAGCCTAGATTTTGTCATTCATTCACTTGCTCACTCGATTCATTCATTCATTCGCTCATATGTGCATCTATCCATTCACTCATTCACTCCATCATTCCTAATTTATTCATTTATGAACTTATTCCATTTAAGGACAGCAGAAGAGTGGTGGTAAAGTATATTATTACTTTATGACAGGAAGGCAGAGACATGGTTCAGTAGTAAAAAGCTACTATTGTGGATGGGTAAAATAAAGAAGGGTATATAACTTCCCATTAAAGTAACTGATCCCTGTTAATTAGGTGACAATTCTATTATTTCTGTGGTACAACTGCTAATGGCGTATTTGAAATTTGGCACCCTGAAGCACAGCGCTAGTCACCTTGTCATAGCTATAACTCTATCTTCCACTTTCTTCTTCTATGTTTCCTTATTCCTTCATTCCTTTCTTCCTCCCTTCCTTTAATTATCCTTTCTTCCTTCTTTCTTTCCATTGTCTTTTCTTCCCTCCCTTCCTCCTTTTCTTCCTTTCTTCCTTCTATCTTTCTTTCTTTCCTTCCTACATTGAGGTCTGATTACTGTATTTAAAATATAAGATAAACTATGGGAAATAACATGGATATACTTCCCCTTTCAGAGCTTACAGTGGTCTTAGGTTTCAAATGTTCAATGTAGAGTACCTCTCCCCACTCCTATTACCACCAAAAATCCCAAAATAAACCCATGAAGGGACAGAAGAAAAGGATGTTTGTCCTGGGCATCCTATGTCTTGAAAGAAGTAAATTTGGAGTCAGAAAACATGGATTCATTACCTTCCCATGATTTACTGTGTGGCTCCAGGCAAATTGGATTAGACGACTTCTAATACAATCCAATGAGCCTTTATTAAGTGCCACCATATGAAGCATCATGCTACGCATTGGGAATATAAGGACAAAAATGAAAGTGCCTTTACTCGAGTAGCTTACATTCTACTGGGTTTAATGTTTGAGCAGATAAGTAAATGAAAGGCCATTTGAGGGGTGAGAGCACAATGAAAATTAAAGAAGATCAAGGAAGGCTTCATAAAGAAGGGGCAAACCTGAACTGATCACTGAGGGAAGATAAAGATTTGACAAATAGAAATGAGGAGGAAGTACATTCTAAATATGAAATATTGTAGAGTATATCCCACAAAGTCATTCAAGCATTCATTATTCATACCAAAGTGGATTTATTCTAGAGATATAAGGATAATTTGATGCTAGAGAAAGGATATGATGATTAATTGTATAGACAAAAAAACCCACATGATTAGACCAAACTATACAGGACTAGCCTAAAACAAAATATACTACTTACTCAAGTTAAAAGAAAAATAGCTATACAAGTCAACAGTATAGAGAGACCCTTCTTTGACAAGATTAAAAGCATAGGAATTAGATTTTATTTTCCCTGCAAGAACACAGGAAGCTTTTCAAGTAAGTAAATGAATAAAGCAAGGCTGTCCATTTTTCCACTAGAATGATTAATCTAGAAATCCCAGGTAGATTAATGACTATATAGAAAAAATATAAGCATAAACATAAGCTAAGAGGAGGAATAAATTACCCACACTTGCAAATAATATGGTAGTTGATAGAAAACTTTAGAGAGTCAGCAAATTAACTCACCAAGGTAACTAGATTGCACAAATCGTTGTTCAGTCATGTCCAACTGTTTGTGACATTATTTGGGGTTTTCTTGGCAAAGACACTATAGTGGTTTGTCATTTCCTCCTCCAGTTCATTTTACAGATGAGGAAACTGAGGCCAATTGAGTTAAGTGATTTATCCAGGGTAACACAGCTTATAAGTGCCTGAGGCCAGATTGAATTGAGGAAGATAAGTCTTCTTGACTCCAGGCCTTGGATATGAAACCCACAAAATTATCAGCCTTACTATAGAGTACAAAACCAAATAAGCATGAAATTAAAGAGAAAGAAATTCTGCAGAAAATAACTAAAAAATGCACAGCATATTTGGCAACTAACCTAATTAGACAAACTTGAGACTTACTATGCAAAGAACCATTTTTTTTTTTGCAATGATCGCATCCTTTTTTAAATAGAGGCAAATAACAGGAGTTATCTTTTTACCACTATGATTGGAGAGAGAATCCATAGATGAACGGAGGCAGAGTCAAAATGGTGGAGTGAAAGTAGGGACTTCATTGAGCTCTCCCCCAAAGCCTTCCAAATACCTGTAAAAATGACTCTAAACAAATTCTAGAGCTGAGAACCCACAAAATGAAAGTGAAACAAATCTCCAACCCAAGACAACCTGGAAAGTCAACAGAAACTGTCTCTTGCACCAGGCAGGGAGCAGAGCACAGTACGTCATGGGCAGCCAGATGGAGCAGGTCTCAGAGGACTGAATCATTGGCAGTTGTGGCAGTTTCTAGACTTCTCCACCCACAAGTGACAAAGAGATCAGTGGGAAAACTCTGTGGAACCTTGGTGAAAAAGGAGCCCTAGGTGTGTCTGGGTCATGCACCAGCCCCAGGGCTGGACCCAGGTGGATCTCAGGGCTCACAGATGGTGGGGTATTGAGCAGATGATACAAAATCTCTGAAACCTGGGATGGTACACCTAACTCCGACCCTACTAGAAGCAGAGTTTTACCTTGACAAAGAGTTAGAAAGTCAAGTGTTTGGCTGGGAAGCTGAGCAAACATCATAAAAGAACTCAGACTTAGATTCTTGTGTTGGTGATGAGGAACATCAGGGCATACAACCGGAGGAGGACAGCAGAGTTAAAGCTCCTACATCAAAAACCTCCAACAGCGGGGGGTGGAGCCAAGATGGCTGAGTAGAAAGACTCACACATGCTAGCTCCGAACCCACAGCCCATATATTCCCTACAAGAAGAACTCCCCACAAATTCTGGATCACTGCAAGGTGTGCAAAAACACAGTGGAAAAGATTTCCGGTCCAGAGAGCCTTGGAGAGCCGCCCCCAGGGTCCGTCGCGCCCTGGAAAGTGGAGCTCACCTCTGCCCCGCCCTGGCCAGGTGGCCCCAGAGGAGCAGATCCGAGCAGGCTTCAGGGACAGAACATCCAGTGGCTGGAAAGGTCCCTCAGCCCACAGACGCTACAGGTCAGTGAGAGAGATGTCTGGGCTGGCCGGGAGGGGAGCGGGGTGTCTCTGTGACTCGGAGCCCTTCGGGAGGCAGCAGAGGCGGCCCCCGGGACACCCCAAGCAGGCAGGATCTTCATTACTGAAGGTCTCTGCATAAACTACCTGAAGGAGCTGAGACTGGGAGGTGGCCCTGCCCCACCCACTCCATTACTGAAGGTCTCTGCTTAAAGCCCCTAAGGGAACTGAGCCCGGGAGGTGGCTCTGCCCCCACCCAAGCACCAGAACTTAAGCTCACATTGAATAGCAGCCGCTCCCGCCGCGGATAGCGCTGAGACTGGGAAGCAGCATTTGAATCTCAGACCCCAAGCACTAGCTGGGCAGATCTAGGCGGGGGTGCAGAGGAATCTCAAAAGTCAAGTAACTGCCTGGGAAAATGCCCAGAAAAAGGAAGCAAAATAAGACCATAGAGAGCTATTTTGATGGGGTGCAGATGTTCCTGCTTTTCAATTCTGATGATGAGAAAATATTCTTACCATCAGGGAAAGACATGGAGGGTGGGGCCTCTGTATCCCAGACACCCCAGGTGGATTTCCGGTGGGCTCAGACCATGGAAGAGCTCAAAAAGGATTTTGAAAATCAAGTTAGACAGGTGGAGGAAAAACTGGGAAGAGAAATGAGAGAGATGCAAGAAAAGCATGAAAAATGGGTCAATACCCTGCTAAAGACGACCCAAAAAAATGCTGAAGAAAATAACACCTGGAAAAATAGGCTAACTCAATTGGCAAAAGAGGTTCAAAAAGTCAATGAGGAGAAGAATGATTTAAAAAGCAGAATTAGCCAAATGGAAAAAGAGGTTCAAAAGCTCACTGAAGAAAATAGTTCTCTCAAGATTAGAATGGAACAGATGGAGTCTAATGACTTTCTGAGAAACCAAGAAATCACCAAACAAAATCACAAGAATGAAAAAATGGAAGAGAATGTGAAATATCTCATGGGAAAAACAACTGACCTGGAAAATAGATCCAGGAGAGACAATTTAATAATTATGGGACTACTTGAAAGCCATGATCAAAAAAAGAGCCTAGACATCATCTTCCATGAAATTATCAAGGAAAACTGCCCTGATATTCTACAACCAGAGGGCAAAATAAGTATTGAAAGAATTCATTGATCACCGCCTGAAACAGATTCAAAAAGAGAAACTCCTAGGAACATTGTGGCCAAATTCCAGAATTCTCAGGTCAAGGAGAAAATATTGCAAGCAGCTAGAAAGAAACAATTCCAGTATTGTGGAAATACAATCAGGATAACTCAAGATCTAGCAGCTTCTACATTAAGGGATCGAAGGGCGTGGAATAGGATATTCCAGAAGTCAAAGGAACTAGGACTCAAACCAAGAATCACCTACCCAGCTAAACTGAGTATAATACTTCAGGGGAAAATATGGTCTTTCAATGAAACAGAGGACTTTCAAGCATTCTTGATGAAAAGACCAGAGCTGAAAAGAAAATTTGACTTTCAAACACAAGAATGAGAAGAAGCATGAAAAAGTAAACAGCAAGGAGAAGTCATAAGGGACTTAACAAAAGTGAACTGTTTACGTTTCTACATGGAAAGACAATATTTGTAACTCTTAAAATTTTTCAGTATCTGGGTAGTTGGTGGGATTATACACACACACATACACACACACACGTATACGCGTGCACGTACACACACATACACACATGCACGCACATACAGAGACACAGAGCACAGAGTGAATTGAATAGGATGGGACCATAACTTAAAAGAAATTAAGGTAAATGATGAGAGAGAAATGTAGTGGGAGGAAAGAGGGTGAAATGGAATGGGGTAAATTATCTCTCATTCAAGAAGCAAGCAGGAGACTTTTTAATGGAGGGAAAAAGAGGAAAGCTGAGAAAAAAAAACAAGAAGTTTACCCTCATCACATTCAATTAAAGGAAGGAATAAAATGCACACTCATTTTGGTATGAAAACCTATCTTACAATACAGGAAAGTGGGGGAGAAGGAGATAAGCAAGGGAGGGGGATGATGGTAGAGAGGGCAATGAGAGGAGGGAGCAATTTGAAGTCAACACTCTTGGGGAGGGACAGGATCAAAAGACAGAATGGAAACAATGGGGGGCAGGATAGGATGGAGGGAAATAACAGTTAGTCTTACACAACATGACTATTATCGAAGTCATTTGCAAAACTACACAGATAGGGCCTATATTGAATTGCCTGCCTTCCCAAAGGGAATGGGTGGAGAGGGAGGTATGGGGAGAATTTGGAACTCAACGTTTTAGGAACAACTGCTTAGTATTGTTCTTGCTACTAGGAAATAAGAAATACAGGTAATGGGGAATAGAAAGTCATCTGGCCCTACAGGACAAAAGAGAAGATGGGGACAAGAGAAGGGAAGGATGATAGAAGAGAGGGCAGATTGGTGATAGGGAAAATTAGAATGCTCGGTGTATTCGGGTGTGGGTAGGGGAGAAAAGGGGAGAAAATTTGGAACCCAAAATTTTGTGAAAATGAATGTAAAAAGTTAAATTTAATAAAAAAAAAAAAAAAAAAAAAAACCTCCAACAGGAATATGAATTGGTTGCAGACCATGGAGAAGCTCAAAAACGATTTTCAAAATCAAGTAAGAAGAGTAGAGTAAAAAATTGGAAAGAGAAATGAGGATGGTGCAAGAAAATCATGAAAAATAAGTCAACAGTTTGCTAAGAGACCCAATAAATGCTGAGGAAAATAATGCCTTTAAAAATAGGCTAATCTAAATGGCAGTAGATGACCAAAAAGCCAATTAGGAGAAGAATGTCTTAAACAGTAGAATTGGTCAAATGGAAAGGGCAGTCCAAAAGCTTATGGAAGAAAATAATGCCTTCAAAATTAAAATGGAGCAAATGGAAGCTAAGAACTTTATGAGAAATCAAAAAATTACAAAACAAAACCAAAAGAGTGAAAAAAAGAAGAAAATGTGAAATATATCATTGGAAGAACAACTAACCTGGAAAAAAATCCAAGAGAGATAAAAAAGAGCTTAGACATCATTTTTCATTTAGAGTTCGGAGAATTCATAGAATTTATTCATAAACATCATTTATCAATTCATGATAAAAAAGAGTTTAGATATCAGTTTTCAAGAAATTATCAAGGAAAACTCCCCTGATATTCTAAAACCAGAGGGTAAAAGAGAAATGGAAAGAATCCACCAATCACCTCTTGAAAAAGATCAAAACAGAAAACTCTTAGGAATATTTTAGTCAAATTCCAGAGATCTCAGGTCAAGGAGAAAATATTATAAGCAGCCAGAAAGAAACAATTCAAGTATTGTGAAAACACAATCAGAATAACACAGGATTTAGCAGCTTCTACACTAAGGAATCAGAGGACTTGGAATATGATATTCTAGAACTCAAAGGGGATCAGATTAAAACCAAGAATCACCTACCCAGCAAAACTGAGTATAATACTTGGGGGCAGGATTTGTGGAATGGAATATCAATGAAATAGAGAGTTTCCAAGCATTCTTGTTGAAAAGATCAGAGATGAATAGAAAATTTGACTTCCAAATACAAGAATCAAGAGAAATATGAAAAAATAAACAGGAAAAAGAGGTCATAAGGGACTAATTAAAGTTGAATTTTACATACCTACATGGAAAGATGATATTTGTAACTCATGAGATCTTTCTCAGTATTAAGATATATATATATATATATATATATATATATATATATATATATACACACACACCCACACACACACACACACACATATATATACTTATACATATGAGTGTATACATATATGTGTGTGTTTGTGTGTGTCTGTTTTATAGAGGGCACAGAGTGAACTGAATATGAAGGTAGGATCCCTAAAAAATAAATTTAAGTGTTGAGAGGAGTTTACTTGGAGAAAGAGAAAGGGAGAAGTAGAATGTAGTAAAGTAGCTCACATAAAAGAGGCAAGAATGAGCTTTTACAATGGAGAGGAAGTAGGGTGGGGGGGAAGGTGACAGGGAATAAGTGAGCCTTACTTTCATCATATTTGGTTTAAGGAGGGAATAATACACATTCAATTGGGTGTAGAAATCTATCTTACCCTACAGGAAGACAAAGGGGAAGGGGATAGGAGAAGGAGGATAATAGAAGATATGGCAGATTGGGGAAAGGGGTAATCAGAAGTAAACACTATTGTGGGGAGAGAGGTCAAGGGAGAGACTAGAATGAATGGAGGGCAGGAAAGATTAGAGGGAAATGTGGTTAGTCTTTCACAACATGATTGTTATGGAAGTGTTTTGCATGGTTACACATGTATGACCTATGGAATCACTTGCTTTCTCAATGACAGTGGGTGGGGAGGGAGGAAGGGAGAGAATGTGGTACTCAACGCTTTAAAAATGAGTGTAAAAAATTCTTTTTTGCATGCAACTAGAAAATAAATTGCACAGGCAATGGGGCATAGAAATTTATCTTTTCCTATTAGAAAGAAGGGGGATGGGAGAAGTGGGAGGTGATAGAAAGCAGGAAAGACTAGGGAAAGAGGTGGTTGGGGTGAGGGGAGGAAAAGATGGGTAGAGAATTTGGAATTTGGTATCTTGTGGAGGTTAATATTGAAGGCTGAAAATAAATTATATATATATATATATACGTACATATATATATAATATATGTATGTGTGTGTGTGTCTGTGTGTATAATAGACCAATCCAAATGGCAAAAGAAGTGCAAAAAAAACAATGTAGAGAAGAATGCCTTAAAAAACAGAAGTATCCAAAAGAGAATATAGAGGTGAGGGATAGAGAAAATTACAAAAAAAAAAAATTTAATATATATTTTATTTATTTTTCAGTTCTCAACATTCACTTCCACAAGAATCTGAATTCAAAATTTTTTCCCCATCTCTCCCCACTCCCCAACCAGGATGATATGCATGCCATCCACCCCTTCTTCCAATCTCTCCTCCTTTCTATTACCCCCCTTCTTCCATACCCCTGCCCTGTATTTTCCTATATGGCAAAATAGATTTCTATTCCTCATTGCCTGTATATCTTATTTCCAATTGCATGCAAAAACAATTTTTAACATTCATTATTAAAGCTTTGAGTTTCATATTCTCTCCCTTCCTCCCCTCATTGAGAAAGGAAGCAATTCAACAGAGGTCATATATGTGCCACCATGTAAAACACTTCCATAATAGTTATGTTGTGAAAGACTAACCACATTTCTGTCTGTCCTGTCCTGCCCTCTATTTATTCCATTCTCTCCCATGGCCTGTCCTCCCACAAGAGTGTTTACTTCTGATTATCCCTTTCCCTAATTTGCTGTCCCTTCTATTATCTTCCCTCTTCTATCCTCTTCCCCATTGCCTTCCTGCAGGGTAAAAGAGATTAATTGAATGTGTGTTATTCCCTCCTTAAGCCAAACCCCATGAGAGTAAGACTCAATTATTTCCTTTCCTCTCCCCCCTCTTCCCCTCCATTGTAAAAGCTCTTTCTTTTCTCTTTTAGGTAAGATGATTTGCTACATTCCACTTCTCCCTTTCTCTTACTCCTAGTACATTCAACTCAACAGTAAATTTTATTTTTAAGTATTCTCCCTTCATATTGAGCTCACCCTTTGCCCTCTGTCTATGTATGTGTATATGTATATGTATTTATATACAATATATATGTATATATGCATATATATGCATATGTATATGTGTGTATATATACATACGCACATACACTCATGTACACATACATACCTACACACACATAATATTCACATACATACATACCCTTACACACCTACATATACATATATATGTAATATATGTATATATTATATTTATTCCCTCTAACTACCCTAATATTAAAAAGATCCCAAGTTACAAATATCTTTCCATGTAGGAACATAAACAGTTCAATTTTAATAAGTCCCTTATGGCTTCTCTTTCTGGTTTACCTTTTCATATTTTTCTTGATTCTTATATTTGAAAGTCAAATTTTCTATTCAGCTCTGGTGTTTTCAACAAGAATGCTTGGAACTTCTCTATTTGGTCTTCCTCTGATTTCATGCTTTGCTCTTCCTCGTCTGAAAGGATGGAAGAAAATTCCATTTCACCAAGAAAATTACTACTATTGTCTTATTTTTTCCATTTGAGGGCATTTTCTCCACCAATTACTTGACTTTTGAGTCCTTTTTCAAATGGAGGGCATACCACCCTAGGCTTCAGTGGTTTTGTGCAGCTGTTGTCTGAGATATCTCTAGGGACCTGTAAGTTCTCAGTTCATCCAAAGTGGCATAGTCAAGGGAGACGTGTTTACTCCTCTCGTGGCCTGCACTCCGGTCTTGGAGTAACCAAAAACACTCTTTTTTGCCTTGGATCTGTGAGTAGGATTCCCTCTCCACAGCTGCCACCAACTCTACCAAGTCAGTGCTCCTTCTTACCCCAGGACCACCATTCAGCACTGAGACCTAGATCAGCTACTGGATTCCCCCAGGGTCTATAGGCTGAGAACTCCAGAAAAGACTGCTGGTGCAGCAATGACCGCCACTGCCTTGGGTCTGGAGCTGGGGTTGGGGCTCGACTGTGCTTTCCCTCATCCAGGTGAAAGAGCTTTCTCAATGACCCTTGAAACTGTCTTTGGTGTTTGTAAATTGAGAAACACAGAAACTTCAGCAACTTCCCACGATTCAGTGCCCTGAAACCTATTCCAGTCCTGTCTGTGCCAGCACAGCCCATGCTTGGCTCCACTCCTCTCCAGTGCAATAGACCCTTCCTGTTGGCCTTCCAGGCTGTCTTGGGATGGAAATCTGTTACACTCTGTCATTTTGTGGCTTCTGATGCTCTAGAATTTGTTCAGAATCATTTTTACAAGTATTTTAAGGGCTTTGGTGCAAGAACTCGAGCAAGTACATGCTTCTACCCCACCATCTTGGTTCCACCCAGAAAACTATAAAATCAAAGAAGGTTTTGGTTACATGAAGTTTACAAGCATGAACAAAATCAATGCACCTAGAAACAGGATAGAAGGTAGAGACAGGAAAAATCTTTTATCAGCTATCTCTAATAAAAGCCTTATTTTCAAGATTTGGGGAGAATTGATACAAGTTCATGAGACCAGAAATATCATTCCAAAAATTAAGAAGTCAAATAATATGAACAGTTTTTAAAAGAAAAAATAAAATGATTAAAAACCATACCAGGTTCCTAATTGTAAAAGAAACACAAACTAAAACAATACTCATGTGTCTTTAAACCTAAAAAAATGGACAAGATGATAAAATATGGAAATAGTTCATGATGCTAACACTGTAGGAAGATAAGTATGCTATTGCACTATTGATCAAGCTGAAAAATAGTCAACATTCCTGGAAATGAATTCAGAATTATGAAATGAATCTTATGGAACTTTGAGTAAGTGATTGTACTATTGGGCATTTACCATTCCCCTTCTCTCTACCAAAAAAAAGGAAAAAGAAAGAATGTAATGCCTCATAAGTGATAAGATATTTATAGCATCACTTTTTGTAGTGACAAAACAAAACAAAGCAAGTATTTTTTGATTGAAAATTGACTGAACAAATTGTGGTATATGCATGCAATCCAAAATTTTTGTGCTTGCAAGATAAGGTAAATGTGGTATTAAGAGAACCGTAGGAGGTGATAGGGATAGAGTAAAATAAGCAGAACTATTATTTGAAACATCTAGGTTGAAATCCTGGCTTTGTCGTTTATTTTCTATTCGGTGTTATACTCTTAAGTACATCCTCTACCTTTCAGTTTTCTCATTTGTAAAATGAAGACTGGAACTCACTTACCTCTGAAGTCTTCTCCTGCCCAATAACCACAGTGGTGGTTTGTGCTCATCTTTCATTGCCAAGGAAGATCATGCCATCAGAGAAATGATGACATGACTTGCACTTGACTTTGTTTTGAGTGAAGAAGGGCTGTACAGGTCACCAGCCTCATTTCTCCTCAAGAGCCATGTGAATCCAGTGACCAGATATTCATCAGGATGACTGCAGATGACCAAGGATGCACTGGGAGACCTTGGACCCTGCAGGCCTAGGTCTTTGCAAGTACTCACTTAGGGTGAGGTAATGCCTATTCACTGCAGTGGTAGCCAAAATAACAATAGCTAACTCAATATGACACATTTAAAGTTTGAAAAATCACTTATATACATTATCTCATTTGAGCATCACAATCCCACAAGGAGGTAGGTATTATAAGGATTGTTATCTCCATTTTTTTAAATGAAGAAAGTGGTTAAATGATTTGCCCATAGTAAAGTTATGTCATACCTCCTACTAATAAATATCAAGATAGGATATTAAACCGGATTTTCTTTATTCCAGGTCCAGCATTCTTTTCACTATACCCTACAATCTGTCATACAGAGTTATCTGAATACCTACACAGTAGCTACAGCAATCTGAAAATATACTCTTATTTGAAAGGAGGTTGCAGGAAACTGTAATTTTTCTCAGAAGGAAGAAATGAAATAATATGGGAGGCTTAGGAAAATAATAGGAAAAGATAAAAAATAATAGATAACTAGGGAAAGTCCTAGAACTTTTGCTTTCTACAGAGTAAAGCAAAGTAGGCATGAACTAGCAGTCATCCAACATCAAGAGAGGGTACCAATGCACTAAACTGAACGTAATCACAAGCGGCTGGAAACGTAACTGACAATTACGGAGTGATCTGCCTGCATAGAATGTAAATATACTTGCTTGCTTATCTGTGGAATATGGTGAGGTCCCTGTCCACTCCTTCTCCCCTGCCAAATTGTTGCCTGACATTCCTAGCCTCTAGAATTTCATGCTCTGTATAAAACTTGTTCCTTTACTTTCTGTACTTTTTAAGGGGGTTGTCTCCAAGGAAAAATAAGGTTGTTGGTTTTTTTATTACATTCTGAGTGAATCTCTTCCTTATATGAGTATGCCACACTATTGGGAAAGACGAAGTTCTCTCTCCCTCTCTCTCTCCCTTCCTCCCTCCTTCTCTCTGTCTCTCTTTGTCTCTGTGTCTGTCTGTGTCTGTCTGTGTCTGTCTGTGTCTCTCTCTCCCTTCCTCACTCCTTCTCTCTCTCTCTCTCTCTCTCTCTCTCTCTCTCTCTCTCTCTCTCTCTCTCTCTCTCTCTCTCTCTCTCTTTCTCTCTCTTCCTCTCTCTCTCCCTTCCTCCCTCCTTCTCTCTGTCTCTCTTTGTCTCTGTGTCTGTCTGTGTCTGTCTGTGTCTCTCTCTCCCTTCCTCACTCCTTCTCTCTCTCTCTCTCTCTCTCTCTCTCTCTCTCTCTCTCTCTCTCTCTCTCTCTCTCTCTCCCTCTCTCTCTCTCTCTCTCTCTCTCTCTCTCTCTCTCTCTCTCTCTCTCTCTCTCTCTCTCTCCCTCTCCCTCTCCCTCTCCCTCTCTCTCTCTCTCTCTCTCTCTCTCTCTCTCTCTCCCCCCCTCTCCCTCTCCCTCTCCCTCTCTCTCTCTCTCTCTCTCTCTCTCTCTCTCTCTCTCTCTCTCTCTCTCTCCCTCTCCCTCTCCCTCTCCCTCTCTCTCTCTCTCTCTCTCTCTCTCTCTCTCTCTCTCTCTCTCTCTCTCTCTCTCTCTCTCCCCTTCTCTCTCTCTCTCCTTCTCTCTCTCTCCTTCTCCCTCCCCAAATACTCTTCTATCTTCTTTGTAAAGAAATGGTCGGGGGTAGTGAGTGTTCCAAATGCTGCCTGTACTGTCAGACATGGTTTCTGCATCTGTTGGTTTGGTTTTGTTATTATTGTCGTTGTTGAAAACAAAGCAAGAAAGTGTGGGTCAGAGGGCAGTAACTGAGAAGCACTGGTAGCATGAAAACACAAACTAAAAATTCAGTATGGAATTCAATACCGTTGAATTTTAACATTTAATATTTAAACATTCTCATTGGACCTAGCCTTTGTTCTATTATTCCCCTCAGCCAGAAGAAAGGGATCTATTTTCTTAATGGAAACATTGAAATGGACAAATTAAGCTTCTAGAATTATCCATTTATCACTTGTCTTGCTTCCACCAGACTAATGAGACCAAGATCACAGTTTGGGACGTGGATAAGACCCACACTGCCAAGTAGTCCAACCTGAAGAAACCAAAGCCCCAGAAGACCAAGAGATTGGCAAGATGGTGAATAGGTAGAAAAGCATAGGAAGGAAGATTAGAACCAAGGTCCTCTCATTCTCAAACCAGTGCATTTCAACTGACTCAAAATATAACAAGGCAGCTGATGGGATCATGGAAGCCATCTTGCCAACCCTTTGATATTCTAAGGCATCCAAAGAACAGAGAGATAAAATGATTTCCAGAAGCTTATATGGATGAGAAAGAGGAAGAAAACTAGAGGAGGAAGAGGAGGAGGAATAAGAGATTAAATAATCTCTGGAGTCGGGAAAACTGGATTCAAATACCATCTCTGGCACTTGGGCAAATCACCTAATCTCCCTGGGCCTCAGTTTTCTCGTCTGTTAAAAAAAATTGAAACTAGATGTCCTTAGAAGGTCGTTCCATTTCTAGATCTAAGTTACTTTAACCGTCTTGATGGAAAAAGGAGTGGGACTATATTAACTCTGGATTCTGTAGACCTGGGTTCTAAAACCTCCCTGATGCTTACTTTTTGAGCCTCAGTTTCCTTAGTTATAATTTAAATTAGCATTTATATGGCACTTTTAAGTTTGCAAAGTGCTTTACACCCCCATGCACACATATACACATTTGCTGTTCAGTCATGTCTCAATTGTGTCTCTTTGAGACCCAATTTGGGGCTACTTTGGCAGAGATGTTGGAGCAGTTTGCCATTACTTTCTCCAGCTCATTTTACAGATGAGGAAAGTGAGGCAAATAGTTGGCCAGGTTCATACAGCTGGTGTCTGAGGCCAGATTTGAACTCAGGTCCTCCCAACTTTGACCTAGCATTCTACACACTGTTCCACCTAACTGCATCCACAAATATACAAGCATCTATGTAGTCCATTTGTTTCTCACAACAGCCCTGTGAGGTAGGTGCAGTAATTACACCCACCTCATAGATGAGGAAACTGTGGCTAAGACAGGTTAGGTGGATTATCCAAGGTCAACTATTTTGTAAGTGTCTGGGGTGGGATTTGTACTGACTCCAAACCCAAGTAGTCTCTCCCCTGTACCCCTCCAACTGCATCTAGTGACCCCCAAGGTTCTATTTATCTCTAAATCTATGATCCTCTGATCCCATGAGTATTCTGAAATATTAGAGGCTGGATAGATTTCCCATCCTACAGGACAGACAATATTTTTTTTTATTTTCTTTTTCCTTCCTTCCTTCCTTCCTTCCTTCCTTCCTTCCTTCCTTCCTTCCTTCCTTCCTTCCTTCCTTTCTTCCTTCCTTCCTTCCTCCTTTTAAAAAAAAAGGAGCCAAGAGAGGACAATGCCAGACTCAAAGGAAAGAATCTGTCTAATGATAAAACCTCAGGGATTGCTGAAAGTCCAATGGCAGTTCTCTAATAGCCAACAATGTAAGATCTGTGGTTGTTTTTCTGGATTGAGTTTTAGCCAATCAGATATGTAAGTGGGCTCTAACCAATATGATAAATACATGTGGGTCTATCCAATCAGATATGTACATGTAGACTCTAGCCAAAAAGATGCTGAGTAGAACTGTTAAAGACAGCCATTGTTGAGGAGGCAGACATTGAAGAAAGTTAGCCTTGAAGGGGTGAGCCAACATTGAGAAGAAGAGAGGTGGGAGGAGATCTCTGATGGTAGAGACTTGCTGAAGGAGCCTCTGAACTTTGAAAGTGCATAGAGCTGTGGGACAGAAATCTGCCCACGGGAAGGAGGCTTAGTTTAAGCCCCTTGTGAGATCTGTTAGAGTGAGCTGAACTGTTATCACAGAGTCTTTGGACTTGGAGTTGAATTGAGATGATGGTGCTGGTGGTGTGTGTCAGAACTGTTGTTGCTCTGGAGAGCTTTGTTTCCCCAGAGGCAGAAGCTGTGGGCAGGAGCTGGGAGAGCTTAGAGTGGAGCAATCCCCATGAACTGAGACATGGAGCAGGAGAGGAGAGCTGCCTATATGTGAATGCAGATGAGAGTAGGGAGTGGTCAGCCCACAGAGGAAGAGCCATGGGACTTGGAAATCAACCTTGAGTTAAGACGAAAGAGGTTTTTGCTTGGATAATTGGCATTGATTGGGGAGATTGTTCTTACCGTGACCTAGGGGTTGGACAACGTGGTATTTTCTGTTTGGGATGTGTTGTGCTTGGGAAGTCCCTAGCCTGCGACCCCCTGATTATGTAAACAAGTATTTCGGGGAATACTAGTAAATGCAATGAAACATGCTATGTGTTACATGACACACTGAGTGTTATGATGTGTGTGTTTTGAATGAGATGTTTTGCTTAAAGATGTTGCTTTACTTATCAAATAATGCTTAGTTTATTGCTGAATAAATAGAGTTCATTATACTTTGCAATTAGACCCTTGAAATCATTCACAACAGCAGTCCTTAGGTGTGTGGTTGTGATTGGCAATACAGGCACTTAAATCAGCATATCAATTCAGCAGCCTCCGTGTATGTGGAAAGTCAGCCCTAACGAAATTATGAACACCTTGGACATCAGGGCATCAAAAACTAAATCAGGCTGACACACTTATTAGCTGTGTGACCCTAGGCAAGTCATTTAACCTCTCCCAGACTCAGTTTCCTTATCTGTAAAATGATGGTAATTGGGAGGTAAT
This sequence comes from Bettongia penicillata ogilbyi, assembly GCA_023548195.1. Lineage (NCBI taxonomy): Eukaryota > Metazoa > Chordata > Mammalia > Diprotodontia > Potoroidae > Bettongia > Bettongia penicillata. Next base: position 7,769,816 of record JAJHZJ010000257.1, read on the forward strand.
AGCACTTACCTTCCAGGATTGTTGTGAGGGTCAAATAAGAGAATATATATGTCACTTTCTAAACCTGAAAGCATTATATAAATATTTGCTTCTGCTGCTGTTGCTGCTGCCCTGGGGCTGTTAGATCCAAATTGATAGAGCCTAGATTCAAGAGTCTTGAATTGAAACCTCTCCTAATTCCAGTGCCTTCCCTCTCTGAATGATTTATTTGCTTTTGTATCATTTCTCTTGTTGAATATGAACTTCTTGAGGCATAGTCTGTATTTTGCCTGCTTTCATATTCCCAGCACTTGTCACATGGCCTGGCACGTAGATTCTTAACAAATATTTATTAATTGATCCTCTCTTTTTACAAATGAAACCAAGGTTCAGAGAGTTTGAATCATTGGCCCCAGGGCCCCAGAGTGCACAAGCAAATAGTAGACCTCAGTTTTGAGTCTGATTTGAAGACTGACTCAGGAGCCAGTGCTCTCTCCAATGTAATATGCCTTCTCCACACTCATCAAATCATCTTGCAACTATACTGGGGTACAGGGGACCTGGCAGAGTACAGAAGTGCTCAGAGGAAAGAATGGGGAGTAGAGGGTACATTTCAAAAACAATTTTTCAGTGACTTCACAATTATGCTGAATGTTTGCCTAGAACATTGTGAGATTCCAGCTACTGGCTAGGAAAACATGACTCTGAGGCAGGCCCCACATTGCCAGGCCCCAGTTGGCACCACCAAGACCAAATGACCCCATGAGGGACTGAATTTTTCTCTGTTCTCATTGGGCGTTAGAGAGGCTCTGGCCCTCCCATTTTTCCAGTCATAAGTCTCAAACTCTTTGTTTAGTAGCTGTTGGACTGTTTCATAACCCCCCTTCCCATACAAGACAGATCCATCCCTGCAATAGGCGAAGAAGTGAAAACAACAGCGGGAGGAGTCAAGGTCTACTTCATCCAGAATAGATGCTAAATGATCACTCAGTCGCCTGGCATTCCTGCAGCCGATAAGACAGACTGCATTTGCTTTTTTTATTGGAGACAGTGTGTCTGGGTGGCCACCCCAAAGTGAGGGCATCACGTTTACAGCCACCTGATCAGATTAGTTTAAGTTGCAAGGGAAGATTGTGATCTGTGGAATGGAGACAGCAATGTCTGCTAATAAGTACAGCCACCACTATCTCCCAATAAAGCAAGCTTTCTAACACACAGCACATTACATTTGGAAGCATCTTCCTTGACAATAATGTCATAAGTGTAGAGCTGGAAGAGATCTCAGAAGCCATCTAGGCCAACTCCTCTCACTTTCCAGATCAGGAAACTGAGAGCTAGGGAAATTACATGACTTGGTTAAGATCAAGGTTTAGAAGACAGACCAATGATATATTTAGATTGAAGTCCAATGGTTAGCTTCTGCCTGCAGCCCAGGAAAAATAATTAATAGATTCAGAGGTGGCATTTTTTCTGTGTAGCCATCTCTTCCTAAAGATAATTGTTTGGGTACTGACTTGTGGATTGATTAGTGTAATTTTTTTCAAGCCTCATGGGGCAGGGACAGTTATGGAACCAGGGTGAGAATGACCTAGAATCCGATTTTAGCTCTGTTCCTTGTTATTGTTGAGACCTTGGAAAAATTAACAAACTTTTCTGGGCCTTCTATAGAATGAGAAGATTGATCTCAATCATCAACTCTAACGTCCCATATAATTCCCAGTGTTCTCATCCTATAGATTGCAGGAATTATCATTTCATCTTTCACCTGCTACAAGACAGAAAATATAACAAAGTACTCTTAGCTGTTAGCCAAGACCCAAGCAGTGGGGCCTGGGGCCTTTGCCTTGCTTTTCTCACATGGACCTGGCCAATGCCCAGTGTGAACATGTGCCAAAGACATTTCAGGCTCAGATCCGGTTCACAGCCATGGGAGGGAGTGTTTGCTTGCAGCAAAGTCTTGGACTGATAAGGAAAATGCGAGTCTCCACCTCCAGAATTGTCCCTGCTTGACTTTTCTCTATAGCTGGCAGGGGCAAGTGGATGAGGCTTGGCTTTGGGAGGGTAATGGGGTGTGATGGAGGAATGGCAATTCTAAAACTCTCCCTGAGAACATGGAATCAGTTGGGTCAGATGCTGGTGTCAAGATCCAACATGAGGAGATAGAAAAAGAAGGGGAAAAAATGACTTCCTCTTCTCTTCTGACATCTTCTCCTCCCCATTGCTCTCCTATTGTTACTACTCTTTCTCCTTCCCTATTTCTCCTTCTTTCTTTTCATTCTCTTGATTTTTATTCCTTCTCCTACTTTCCAAATATTAGGGACCTATTGGTATATACTTAAGAGGGGAAGTAAGGTATTGTGGATAGAGTGATAGAGTGGGGAAGATTTGGGTTCAAATCCAACCTCTGACACTTCAAAGCTCAAGTCAGGTGTCACCTGCTTCATTATTATGGAATCTTACAAATTGAATTAGAAGAGACATCAGACATTTCCTAGTGCTTCTTCTCAGAAGAGAAAATAGAAGCTCAGAGGGGTTAAATGATCTACCCAGGATCATGGAGATAATAAAGTGCAGAGCTGAGATTCTCTGACTCCATAGACAAGGTTTATTTAATTGTACTACTCTGATCCCTTCCAGGGAACTTTCCTTAGTTTTACTATGTGTGTATATGTATATATACATATACCCACATATACATGTATATGCATATATATGTACATATATGTACTATAATCTCTCTATATAGTAAATATGCTGTATAGATTGTGAGTATATATGCTATATATGTGTATTACATTTACTTATTTATGAAAGTATTCTATCTCCCAGTAGAATATAAGCCCCTTTGAAGGTAAATAATGTCTCACACATATATTTGTATCTCTGATGTCTAGCACAGTCCAATACAGTACCCATCACATAGTGAATACTCAATAAATGCTTATGTGATCAGTTGGTTGACACACAAAGTGAGTGGCTATAAGAAATAGAGTTAACTGCTCTGAGCCTCACTTCCTTCACCTAGAAAAGGAGGGCTGTAATACCTCTAGCATCTGGCTCTCTAGATTGTTTTATGGCTCAAATAATACAACATAAGATACTGAAAATTTGTATTTTCATTTTAATAGTATTTTATTTTTCTAATTACATGAAAAGAAAACTTTAACATTCATTTAAAAAAAATTTGAGCTCCATATTTTGCCCCTCTCTCCCTCTCCCTCTCCTCCCCACTCCCTAAGACAGTAAATAATTTTATATACGTTTATACATACATATATATGTATATGTGTGTACACACATATATATGCAATCATGTAAAACATATTTCCATATTATTCATACTATGAAAGAAGAATGAGACCAAATTTTTTAAAATGAGAAAAATAAAGAAAGTGAAAATAATAGTATGTTTAGATCTACATTCAGACCCTATCAGTTTTTTCTATGGATGTAGATAGAATTTTCCATCACAAGTCCTTTGAAATTATCTTGGATCATTGTATTGGTTAGAAGAGAGCTAAGTCATTCATAGATAATTATTGCACAATATGGCTGTTACTATGTACAATATTCTCCTGTTTCAAAATCTCACTGAAGAAAATAGTACTTTAAAAATTAGAATGGAGCAGATGGAAGCTAATGACTTAATGAGAAATCAAGAAATTACAAAACAAAACCAAAAGAATGAAAAAATAGAAGACAGTGTGAAATATCTCATTGGAAAAAGAACTGACCTGAAAAATAGATTCAGGACAGATAGTTTAAAAATTACTTGAAAATCATGATCAAAAAGACATCCTAGACATCATCTTCCAAGAAATTATCAAGGAAAACTGCTCAGATATTCTAGACCCAGAGGGTAAAATAGAAATGGAAAGAATTCACCAATCACCTCCTGAAAGAGATCCCCAAAAGAAAACTACTAGGAATATTGTAGCCAAATTCCAGAGTTCCCAGGTCAAAGAGAAAATAGTAAAAGCAACCTGAAAGACCCAATTCAAGTATTGTGATAACACAGAATTTAGCAGCTTCTACACTAAGAATTTGAAGGGCTTAGAATATGATATTCCAAAGGTCAGTAGATACAGAATTAAAACCAAGAATCACCAACCCAGCAAATACGTCAGGGAAAAAATGGAATTTCAATGAAATGGAGGATTTCCAAGCATTCTTATTGAAAAGATCAGAGCTGAATAGAAAATTTGACTTTCAAATACAAGAATCAAGAGAAACATGAAAAGGTAAACAGGAAAGAAAAGTCTTAAGGAACTCCTTAAAGTTGACCTGTTTACATTCCTACATGGAAAGATGTTATTTGTAACTCATGAGACCTTTTTCAGTATTATGGTAGTTAGAGGGTATATGTAAATACACACACACACACATGCATATCTATACATACATATATATTCATATATATTCATATATAATATATAGTATATATAATACACTATATATGATCTACAGTATATTATGTATATTATATATAATATATATTCATATATACATATATATGTGTGTAGGTGAGTATGGATAGGTATGTATGTGTACATTAAATATGTGTAGATATGTATATGCACATGGGAGTATGTATATATACATATACACATACACATGCATACACACATAGAGAAAGGGCACAGGGTGAGCTGAATATGAAAGGAGAATACCTAAAAAAAATAAAATTTACTGTTGAATGGAATGTACTTGATTGGTTGTTGTCCTTCATCTTAGAGGACCAAAATGACATCACCACGATAAAGTGAACTTTCAGTGTGTCTGACTGTCACTCATCAGACCAATACAAACTCAGAATGTTCTACTACAGTTTGGGCACAGATAATCCATGTGAATATTTGGTGTGGATATCCCAAATTTGTGCATCCTATATTTACTTTGTGCTGCCTCAATTCTGCTTTGCTCAAAGAGGACAGTACCCTTTCTGACGTGGGAACGGAATGCTGAGCAGTGCTGTGCCAGTGTCTCCCATGTTCCACACAGTCAAATACAAAGTTCTGGAGAGAGACCTTGAGAGTGACCTTGTATTGCTTCCTCTGACCACCATGTGGTCCCCTGACCCATGTGAGCTGTCCATAAAGCAGCCACTTTCTGGCAAGCGTACATTTTGCATTCAAACAACATGGCCAACCCATTGCAGTTGGGCTCTCTGAAGCATAGATTGAATGCTTGGCAGTTCAGTTCAAGCAAGAACTTCAATGTCTGGTACCTTATCTTGCCAAGGTGATCCTCAGAATCTTCCTAAGACAGTTCAAATGGAAGCGATTCAGTTTCCTGGCATGGTGCTGGTAGACTGTCCATGTTTCACAGGCATACAACAATGAGGTCAGCACAACAGTCCTCTCTTTTCTCCGAAAATTTTTCTTTGGCGCCTCTCAAACGCTGAGCTATCTCTGGTAATGAGTGTGTCCACCTCATCTTGATGCTCATGTTCATCCTCTTTGAAAGCATTTGACAACATGACTGAAAACATGCTATTTCACTCCTTTGGTGACTGGAAAGGCACCAGAGCGTTGTCCACTATCCAGAACCCAGGCAAATGTGCCATCACGAAATTGGCATACAATGTTGATGAACTTCTCTGGGCATCCAAGTTTTGACTTACTTTACCATAAACCCTAATGACTGACAGTGTCAAAGGCCTTGGTCAGATCTACAAATGTTGTGTACAGACCTCTGTTCTACTCCTGGCATTTCTCCTGGAGTTGTTGGGCAACAAACACCATATCGACCATTCCTCAGCCCTTTTTGAAGCCACACTGTCTCTCAGGTATATGACCATCTTCCACATGAAGGATCAGCCTATTAAGGAGGACTCTAGCAAGAATTTTGCCAGCAATGACTAAAAAGAAGAGACAGACAAGATGGGAGAGTGACAATGGCAATGTGTGGTGCAGTGTTGGGCTGATCATAGACTTTTCCTTTCCAAGTTAAATATTTTCTTTCATCAAACATGCTGTCCACAAGGTAAAATGACTACCAGAAGAATTAATGTCAACAAATTAGAGCTCTTCTCTGAGCATGAACTGTTTGTTGCTAACTTGGAGGGAAAGTTGAGCCCACACATGGTGGACAACAGTGGAGCAGAAAAGGAGTGGGCAGCTTTCAGAGATTTGGTGTACAGCACTGTATTTGCTTATCTGGGTCAGGACACTCAGAACACAAAGACTGGTTTGATGAAAATGATAGGGAAATTCAGAATCTTCTAAGTGAAAAATGAGAACTCCACAGGCTTTACCAGCAAGATAGTTCATCCACCTCTAAGAAGGCACCATTTAATTCCATCAAAAGCAAAATACAAGCAAAGCTTAGAGAGATGCAGGATTCCTGGTTCAATAAGAAGACAGATGAAATTCAGTTTTATGCTGATAGTAACAATCCAAAGAGATTTTATGAATCTGAAAGCTCTTTATGGACCAAAAACCTATGGTATATCACAACTACTCAGTGATGATGGAGCCACATTGATTAGTGATAAGAATATGATCCTAGAGAGATGGGCTGAACACTTCCATAGTGTTCTTAACAGACCACAATCAATCAATGCTGAGGACATTGACCATTTACCTCAGGTTGAAGTTAATCCCTCCTTAGCTGAAGTTCCAACTGAAGAAGAGGTTTTGAGGGCCATTAGGCTCCTTTCATATGGCAAAGCACCTGGTACCGATTCTATTCCAGCTGAGATTTACAAGGTAAGGGGACCACTGCTCATATAAAAGCTGACTGAAGTTTCCCAGGCTATATGGCAAGAAGAGTTTATCCCCCAGGAGTTCAAGGATGCCTCCATTGTCCATCTCTATAAATGGAATGTATTAGAAGTAAAAGAAAGGGAAATGTAGAATGTAGCAAATTATCTCACAAAAAGGAGGAAAGTAAGAGCTTTTACAATGAAGGGGAAGAGGGGGGAGATGAAAGGAAATAATTGAGCCTTGCTCTTATGGGATTTGGCTTAAGGAGGGAATAACACACACACTCAGTTGGATATGGAAATATATTTTACCCTGCAGATAGTCAAGAAGGAAGGGGATAGGAGAGGGAAGATAATAGAAGGGACAGCTAATTGGGGAAAGGACAAACGGAAGCAAAGACTATTGTGAGAGGACAGGTCAAGGGAGAGAATAGAATAAATGAAGGGCAGGATAGGACAGAGGGAAATGTGACAAGCCTTTTACAGCATAACTATTATAGAAGTGCTTTGCATTGTTGCACATGTATGACCTATATTGAATTGCTTGTTTTCTCAATGAGGGTGGGTAAGGAAGGAGGGAGAGAATATGAAACTCAGAGCATTAAGATTTAATGTTAAAAATTGTTTTAGTATGTAACTAGAACTTAAGTTATATGGTCAATGGAGTATAGAAATCTTTTTTGCACTACAGGAAAATAGAGGGGAAGGGGCATGAAAGAAGGGTGGGAAATAGAAGGGAAGATGTACTGGAGGAAGGCACGAATGGGGTACATGCTGTCCTCGGGTGGGGGATAGGGAGAGATGGGGACAAAATTTTAAATTCAATGTTAAGAACTGAATGTTAAGAACTGAAAAATAAACAAATTATATATTTTTAAAAAGCTTCCCTTTATTGGTCCAAATCATTAATCCTTCAACTGTTTTTATTTTCCACCATCCATTTTGCCATTAGAAGTGGAGGATGGTGGGAAGAGCCACTGTCCAAGGATTAAAAGCACTGCATTCTCCTTCTGCTATAGCTATTAAATTATATAACCTCAGATAAGTCTCTTCACCTTTTTCAAACTCAGGTAAATGGGGAATGATTGTATCCGCCCTACCAAGAGACAAGCGGCCAGATCCCTATCTCTGATGGTCTTCTGGAAGAGGCTGTATGATCACTTGGAGAGGTGTGTTAAAGAAATTATTTCTGGTCAGATCAGGATCACACTATGTGTTATAGATCAAGGATCCTGGTTATGTTACTGGTGACATGATTGACCTTTATTAAGTACCATAATTTCTCTGAGATTTCATTTTCTTCATCTGCCAAGAATTCAATCCCTCACCCTTGCATCCTCCCTATAGTCCCAGGATTCCAGAACTCTGGGATCCATTGCAGCACAGATAGCATCAGAGCAGTCACCAATGGAGAGATGGCCAGGCATGGTTTGGGACCAATGATGGGTGACGAAAAGGGTGATTTTGAGTGAGAGCGTTTTAACTGTAACCAGCATGGTTCAGCAGAAATCATTTCAGTGGCTGTTGGGAAGTAGGGCAAAGTTCACTAACCTTTTTCTTGGTCTGCTTCCAGCTGTCCCTCTGTGATTTATATAGAACATGAGGTGCCTGATGGGCGTAGGCAGGGGTAATGAAGCATTTCTTCACCACAATTTCTCTTCATTCCTCTGCAGTTCTTCTAAGCTGGGCCCTTGGGGAACTTTTTTCCAGTACAAGGGTATAAAGGGAATTAAAAATAATTTTCTGACCATAACTCATATGAGTTGTGCCAAGAGAATACAAAATTCAGGAAAGAAGAAATTAGCTTGAAATACAAACTTAGAGATGTTTAAATCTTGTCTGAGCCATTTGGTTTTGTGTGACTGAATCAGGTTTACATCAGGAAAGAGCTACAGGTGTTCCTAGAAGCTACAGGGCTAAACAACTGGTTGACTCTTCTCTGGGGAAGAGGTATATCAGCCAAAGATGAGCAGATGGTGGGAGAGAGCAGTAGGAGTTGAGGGGACCTGTAAGAAAACAGAGAACAAGACACATTTTCAAGGAGACCAGAGCAGCAAAAGACCTACCCTGATTCAATGGAGAAATTGACACCATTAATTTTGAAGCTTTGGAAATGGGACTTTTCCAGACCCCTTCTGTGACCCTCCCCTCTCTCCCAGGCAAGCTCTCTGATCACATGTGCTACCTCCGTGTACCCCTTTCCCTACTAATGGTGTGGTAACTCCGAAGGGGAAGTGAGCCCTTTGATATGAAGGAAATATTTTTTGCCATTTACTTTGTTATGCTATTAATGTAGCCTCTAGATGACTCCTAGATTAGAGTTTTGAGTTGTTCTGACCCATACTCCTAATGTGTTTTCAACCTAGGGTAACATAGAGAGGATCATATAAGAGGTAAGTATTATCAAGGAAGGACCTCTATTTGAAAAGTTTTTACAGAAAGAAATGGGAGATTTTAATGAATGATATGACCTGATAAACAGCAAGAAGTAGAGTGGGAAATAAAGTTTTCTGAAAACTTAGTGAGAATTGCAATTGTCGAATCATTCTGAGAACATTGAAAGACAAACATGGAAAGAGGAGCACAAAGAGATAGAAAATGGAAAAGATCTGTCAAGATTCCAGGAAAAAAAAACTCTTCTCCATCAATGTCACTGGAATCACTAAATTTGGGCTCTAACTTCATAGTCCCTAGAGTAACTACAAAGTAGAAATGACAGGAATGTAAAGAAAGCTGTCAAGAGTGACAAGCCCAGACCATTTTTACTACTGGAAGCAACATGAATGTTGAGTCATTGAGGGATAGATGCTCAAGATACAGAAAAGAAGTAAAAATTTGTTTAATGCCTGAAAGTGTGATCACAAAGACATTGATTCCCTCATGAATCTACTTTCTTATAACTGCAAAATTTCTGAGAATTTCATGAGGAATATGCAATGAAGGCATCCTTGATGAAAGTGGAAAGAGAGAACAGGCAGTATTTCATAGATGGCATCCAACACAGACTCCAAGTATAAAGATTCCTTATAGATAGTAAGATTCTCTAGAAATGATTGACTGCAGAGGATATTGTATGACTTCCTCAAGCCCCAGAGTATAGCAGATATTCTAAAACAGGGTCTTTAATCAGTTAGAGGAGTTGCCCTTAATTATCCACACTGTAAAAGCCATGTGACTGAATGATGCCTATGTTTTCCCAAAAAGATGAACAGAAAAGGAGGTCATGTATTGAGAGTAACAGATAACCAGTGGACAAGCTCTGAGTATATGTATATATGTATGTATATTTGTATGTATGTAGGGGAAGAAGAGAGTTGTAGCAATTTTTGAAGTAGTTTTTTTTTTTGTCATTATTATACATTCCATATCATTGAAGGACTTTCCCAAAGGTTATTCTATGTCTAGACCACACCTTTAGAGGCACACAGAGATTACAAAATCCCACCATATTTATTGTTGCTTTGCTATAGTGGGTAAAAGGTTGACACTGGAGTCAGAAAGTACTTAGTATAAATCTTGTCTCTGACACCTCCTGACTGAATAAGTATAAGTAAGACCTTTCAGAGCCCTAGGATAATTGTTTTTCAAGTATGGATTAGACAGGATAGCTAGCATTTATATAAGACTTCAAGTGCTTTGCAAATATTGCCCCCTTTCTCTCCTAACTGACCCTGAGAGGGTAGGTGCTGTTACTATCCCCATTTTACAAATGGGGAAACTGAAATAGACAGAGTTAAGCACAGGATCACATAGTCTGGGAGACTGGATATATTTGCAGATGAGTCTCCTCTCTGCATTTGAAATAAGGGATTTCCCTTCTTGAAGAGTCACACGGTGATGAAATCAGGGGCTGGATTAAAAAAATTAAACAGTGAAAAACATTCAAGAAAGCACAATTATAAAATGCAATAATATATAAAATCATGCATTTCAAATTATTCATAATATTTTTCTAGTATGCATTTTTGCTTGTTAAATTGTATTTTAGTCTTATTTGCCTCTTTGAAATCTCAAGAATTCTTTTCCTCCTGCATAGTTTGTTCATGATTGTGAATGTTATCGTGGTTTGTAGCCCATTCAGCTGCTGTCAGTGCATACATTAGGTTTCTAATTTTTTTTTCCTTTCCTCTGTCTCTCTTCATAAAAGTCTTCCCAAATTTCCTTCTATGCTTCATATTCATCCTTATTTAAGATAGATCATGATTTAGTGACAAAATGGGAATAATTCTAGGTCTAGAGTCAGAGGAATTGGGTTCAGATCTGGGTTCTCTTAGCTGTTGACCTTGGGCAAGTCATTTAATCTCTTTGATCTAAGTCTCTTATTTCCTCTCTTGTAAAATGTGGGAGATGGAGAAGATGACCTCTAAGGTCTCTTCTACTTCTAGGTCTGTGACCCTATGACCCATATTTCATTGGTATTTGGAATAAGAGACAATAGCTTGCAGTCCCAGGTGGTTATCTAGGGAACCTGAGAGGTCTGATTACATGCCCAGGGCTGCACAGTCAGTATGTGTCAGAGGGAGGACCTGAATTCAATTTCTCCTTCTTTGGAGTGTGCTGTTTACTACATTATTCTGCCTCTTTTACAAGCCCCAAAGCCATTATTATGTGTGCAATAATATCACATTACTTCTTGGGGTGGACATAGCTCTGGATTTGAAATCATGGGGCTTGGGTTCAAATCTCAGCTTTTCTGCTTTCTAGACCTATTATCTTCTGCAAATCACATCACTTCTCTGGGCATCAAGGCTCAGCTAGCATGTTTTCTTCTCTAGGAAGGTCTTTTGGATTCCCTTGGTTGTAAGGGCTCCTCCTTCTCATAGGAACACTTACATGCTGATTGGTTTACATGTTGTGACTTTCTCCCCCCTGCCCCACCCCAGTAAAATATAAGCTCTCAAAAGCAGGGGCTGTTATAACTTTTGTATTTGTTTCCCCAGAAATGCAACGCAAATTTGTTAAGGGCCTACTATGTGCCAGGAAGCATTCTAGGAGCTAGCAGTACAAAGACTCAAAGGAAAACAGCCCCTCCTCCCTTAAATTCTACAAGGAGAACCAAAATACAGGCTGTCCCCAAAGTCTTAGTGTAGTTTTAATGGACTGCTCCCCCTCCTCAACTCCTCTTGGCTCCCTTGGCTTCCTTAAAGTCCCAGCTAAATTCTTACCTTTCTCAAGAAGCCTTTCCTGATCGCCTTTCATACTAATGCCTTTCCTCTGTTGATTATCTCTAACTTATCCTGGCTATGGTTTCTTTGGAAATAGTAGATTACAGGTTATCTCCCCCATTAGAGCATGAGCTCCTTGAGGTCAGGGATTGTCTCGTGCCTTTCTTTGTGCTTATCACATAGTAGGATCTTCATAAATGCTTATTTACTGACTGTAATATATAGAAATTTCCTAGTTGTGTGACCCTGGGCAAGTCATTTAATTGCCCTGTACTTCAGTTTTCTAATCTGTAAAATAGAGAGGGTTGACCTCAATGATTTCTAAGTTCCCCCTCCCACCTCAAACCTTTGATGCTATGAGGTCTAAAGAAGCTGGGGAGGAGATGAGGAGCACTAATGGAAAGACCAGTTGTAGGAAGGAGGGGGCACTTGAGCTGAGCCTGGAGCAGAGCTGGCAATTCCAAGATGTAGAGAGGAAGCAGACTATTCCAGGTGTAGGAGACTGTGCCAAGGCACCAAGAAGAGCAAATGAGGCCAGCTGGGTCAGAATGTCAAGAACATGTGTAGGACTTGAGTGAAACTAGCCTAAAAAGGAAGTTCAGACACAGAAGATGAAAGGTTATAAATGTTGAAGTGAGGAGATTGTACCATACCCCAGAGGCAGGAGAAAGCCAAGGGACTTGTGGAGGAGGGGAGTGTCATGGGCAAGCCTGTGCTTAAGGATTATGAATTTGGAAGCTGTTTGGAGGGTGGATTAAAGTGTGGCAGAGAGAGACCCATTAGAAGGTTAGAATAGTCTGGATGAGGGGGAATGGGGGTCTGAACTAACCTTGTGACTGTGTGACTAGAGAAGGGGAAGAATGTTATGGAGATAGAATTGATAAGACTTGGCCATTGCTTTTATATCAGGACAGGAATGGGAGAAGGAAAAATGAAGTCTTTTTAGGATCCCTCAAAGGTTATCCTAAACCTGGGAACCCATGCAAGTGAAAGGATGGCGCAGTCTGCAGGAAGAGAGAAGGTGGGTGTGGGTTTCAGGGCAAAGATAGTAAGTTCTATTTTGGATGTGTTGAGCTTGAGAAGCCTATGGAATGTCCATGTGAGGCTGCATCTCTGGGGCTCAGAAGACAAATGAGGGCTAAATATATAGATTTGGAAGTCATCTGCATAGACATTACAGTCAAATTTGTGGGAGCAAATAAGATCTCCAGGAAAGAGAAATAGAAAGAAGAGGGCTCAAGAACAGAGCCTTGGAGTATACTCATGCATAGGCTTCTTAAAATACGTTAGCATTTAATACTTCTGCTGTTCAGTCATTTTTCAGTTGTGACTGATTCTTGATGACCCCAATGTGGTTTTCTTGGTAAAGATATTGGAGTTATTGCCATCTCCTTCTCCAATTTACTGTACAGATGAAGAAACTGAGGCAAACAGAGCTAAATGACTTGCTAGTAAGCATCTGGGATGAGATTTGAACTCAGGAAGATGAATTGTCTTGACTCCAGCGCTCCATCCACTGCATCACCTAGCTGCCAGCATTCAGTGTGGCTAGTATTTAAATAGTACTTTTACAAATTTAATTTCCTTTTATACTCACAACGACCTTGGGAGGTAATAGAAGAGAAGGGACCAAAGGAAAGTAGACAGTGATCATATAGGAAAATCCACATTTATGTACAGTTTGTTTTGAATGACTTTTTCAAGTGAAAGAAAGGAAGAGAATTTAAAAAAATACATTGAGGGGATGGTAAGATCAAGTGAGAGTTTTTGTGATGGCAATGGCTGTCTTTTTAAAGATGGTGGAGAACTGGATCTTTTTGTAGGCAGCAAGGAAGGAGCCTGTAGATAGGGACAGATTGAAGGTTGCAGAGAAACTTTGAGAGGGGAGTGGTAATGACCACTTAAATCCTCCTAGAGGATGTAAGAGGAGACAGGCTGAGGGACTCAAGTAGAGGAGGTGACCTTGACAAGTAAAGGCAGCCCTTCCTCCTCTGAGAATAATGTAAAAGAAGAAAGAATATTGCGAATGGGAATGGAATGCACATTTATTAAGCACCTTCTATGCTAAGTGCTTTATACATATCTCATTGGAAGAGGGCATGGCGTTGGAGGGGATTTGACATGAAAAATTGCAGAAAAGAGGTAGCTCAGAATAGATTATCTTCTCATTAAAGTGCCAGGTGAGGTGCTGAGAGAAACATGTAATCAAGTGGTACAGATAATATCAGAGGGGACAATTTAGAATCAAGGAAGAGTAGAAGTTTGTCATGCAGCAGTGAGAGCCTGATGAAGATTAAACAGCACCCATTTCAACACAAGTCTAGAAGCGACTTCAGAAACCATCAAGGCTAACCTCTTGACTTTGTAGATGAGGAAACTCAGGTCTGCTCAGACTCAATGACTTGCTTAAAATAGAAATAAAATAAAAAATTTATTTTTTATAGAAAATAAAAAATAGAAAAAGCTAAAATAGAAAGCCCCCCTCCCTCAAGTTCGAACTCAGGTTCTCTAACCCCAAAGCCAGTACTCTTTCCCTGCTTTGATTCATTGCATTCTCAAGCAAAATTTGACTTTCTTTGTATCCTCAGTGTTTAACGTAGTGCCCTGGGCACAGTAAACATTTCATAAACCTCTGTTGTTATTTTGTGATTGTTGATGATAATTATATCAGTGATAACGATGATGAGTATAATGATCACATCGATGATGATGATGGTGGTGGTGGTGGTGGTGAAGATGGTTGTGATTCAGGTCACGTGCTTTTCTCCAAAAACAAGTAAGAATAAAGATACAAGATGGTAGAGGTAATCAACATATAATGGGAGGAAGGGTGAATGTGGAGGAGGGGAGAGAGAGGGCATTGGCACAGGGCATGCTGGGCCAGAAGGTCAGACAGACAGCCAAAGGAAGGAAGCGTGGAAGGGAAACACTCATTAATTAAATGCCTACTATGTGCTTGGCACTATGTTAAACACTTTACAAATATCATGTTCCTTAATCTTCACAGAGAGGTGAATGACGCATGGCCAACCTAGGCTTTTCCTCAAAATGGAGGAGGAGTTCCTTCTGCCAAGAAGGAACTCAGCAGTGAGATAAGGGGTTGATGTGATGGAGGGATGTTTCAAGGTGAGAAGGCATCTGACTCATGGTGGCAAGGTCCCTAGACTCAGGAGTTCAGCCAGAAGGAGAAAACTAGGGTGGTGAAGGGCCTTGGGTTTATGTTATCAGAGCAATTGAAAAAAAGAATGGATTTTTAGCCTAAAGAAGAGACAATTTACAAAAAAATGCTGTCTTCCAATGTGTAAAAGACTCCCACCTAGCAAAGGGATTAGACTTCTTCTG
This sequence comes from Bettongia penicillata ogilbyi, assembly GCA_023548195.1. Lineage (NCBI taxonomy): Eukaryota > Metazoa > Chordata > Mammalia > Diprotodontia > Potoroidae > Bettongia > Bettongia penicillata. The sequence continues at coordinate 7,785,008 of JAJHZJ010000257.1, forward strand.
TTGGGCCCAGGAGAAAAGAACAAGTTAAAATGAAGGAAGAAAAGCAAATGTAGGTGCTCCCTTGGAGGCAGACAACAGGGTGTTGTAGAAAGTACAGAAGCCCCAAGGTCAGAAAACCTGGGCTTACATCCTACCTCTGACACTTTTGACTTGGGTCACTTTCAGTAATTCATTTAACCTCTCTGGCCTCAGTTTCCATACCTATAAAAGAAGGAGTGTTGGACTAGACAGCTCCTGAGGTCCATGCCAGAGTCAACATCTATGATCCAAAGTTTCAAAAAGTCTAATTAGATGAGCTGTCAGGAATAATTTCATAATATTCTTCTTCTTCATCATAATCATCACATTTACAAAGTTATTTGTTTGCAAAATACAAACATTTTCTGACTTGATCATCCCCATAAGCTACTGAGGGCAGTTAGATGGTAAAGTGGATAGAGCACTGGGTCTGGAATCAAGACTCATCTTTCTGAGTTCAAATCTAGTCTCAGACATTTACCATCTGTGTGACTGGGCAAGTCACTCAACCCTGTTTACCTTAGTTTCCTCATCTGTAAAATGAGTCAGGGAAGGAAATTTCAAACCATTCTAGTATCTTTATCAGATGGGATCACCAAGAGTTGGACATTACTGAAATAACTGAATAACGAAAGGTGCTGTTACTATCTTTACAGATGAGGAAAACAAGGCATACAGAAGTCAACTGATTTGTCCAGGTTCTCACAGCTAGTGCTGGAAAAGATGACTTCCAACTTTCACATTCGGTAATTCAGGGATGTGAGAACCAGAGAAGTGGTGAGGTGTGTCGACAGTTTGGGCAGCCCCAGAGAGAAGAGACAGACTGTTCTGCCAAAGCTTGTTCCTCTGGATAACTTCCTTTCCACAGTCAGTTGGGGTTTACTGCCCCTCCTCTGTGTCTTAAAGAAATAGTTTGACTGGTATTATTAGCTGGATAATCACTCCCTAGTGGAGAAAGGGTGGCCTGGAGTTTGCTCTCCATTGGCATCATCCCGACTGCTGGGATCAGGGTTGGTATCTAGGCCCAGTATTGGAGAGCAATGCCATGCCCTTTTTGTTCCAAGCCACACTCAGCCTGCAGAGATCTCAGGATTATAGTTTATCCTCTCTTATCCATCCCCTGGGTCCGTTTTCCTCACCTTTCTCTAGAGCATCTCCAGGTCCCCCAGGTCGTCTTTGAAATTGTAAGGAACTGATGACATTTACAAAGTGTTCTGGACTCAACAAAAGGGAATCATCTTGGACATGTTTTAACTTGTGGACAGAAACAGCAATGGTTGAAAACCCTTCTCCTCAGGAGGCATCAGCAGCCTGGAATGGTGTAGGCTTTCTCTGAGCCAAACCTTTTTCCCAGGGCTCCCCTTATGGACTTGAGACCAGCGCACATGAGCCAGGAAGGCCAGCACCAGTTGGGTGCTGTCACCGCCAGGGAATCACATGATTGCAACCAGTTGGTGGCAGGGCATTGACTGGGCACTGAATTTGCCCCCTTACTTTTCCACCTTCTGCCTGGTTCTGTGAAGCTCACCTATGTTCATCTCTTTTCTCCTTATCCCTCTTTTTCTGTCAAGATTCCCACCTCCTTTATTTTGTTCTGTTTCCCCTCTTGATGCTCTCCCTTTCTTTGTCTTGATTTTTCTCTCTCCCTTCAACCTCCTTTCGCGTTTATTTCTTTTCCCCTCCTTTGATTTCTCCTTCTCAATTTCTGTCACACTGTCTCTCTGTGTGTCTCTTTCTTTGTCGTCTGTGTCTATCTCTGTTCCTTTGTCTCTATATCTGTGTATGTGTCCATCTCTGTCTCTCTGTTTCCCTTTGTCTCTCTCTGTCTCTATCTCCCCTCTCTGTCTCTCTACGTCTCCCTCTGTCTCTCTGTGTGCCTCTGCCTCTATCTCTCTGTCTCTGTCTCTCTGTCTCTATCTCCTCTGCATCTCTGTGTCTCCCTCTCTCTGTCTCTCTCTGTCTCCATCAGTCTTTAGAGGTCTTTCCTTGTTCTTCTGTCTCTCTCTCTGTCTCTCCCTTCCTAATTGCAGTAATTCTGATCACCATTTCTTTAATGAAGCCCAATTCTCCCCTATTCAGTCCATGGATACAGTCCCTGCCACCTGCTTAACTCAGCTGTGGCCATTCAAAAGTCAAGTTTTAAAAAAGCACTTTGTCTGGACCAACAGATCTGTTTCCTTGACCTAGAAACTCTGAAATTTTTCTGGGAAATCTTCTCCATTGCATCCTTAAAAACCAGTACTATCTTGCCCAAACTAGGCAACCTGTTCTTTCTCAGAATTTATCAAAAGGAAAATATATACATATCATATGTGTGTGTATCAGTACATGTCGTATATAGGGAATAAGGATTTATATAGTGCCTACTATCTGCTGGCACTGTGCTAAGTAAACACTTTATAATTATGATCCAATTTGAGTCTCACAACCCTGAGAGGTGTTATATTTTAAAGTTGAGGCAAAAAAAAGTTAAGTGTCTCAATCAGGTTCACACAGCTAGGAAGTGTCTGAGGTCAGATTTGAACTTATGAAGATGACTAACTCCAGACCTGGCACTATATCCATTGCACCAACTGAATAACTTTGAAAGCTACAAAGGAGCCTGAGAGAGCTCCCTTCTTATATTGCCAGTGGAGAAGCAGGACCCATAAGGTACGATTCTGAGGGAAGGTCCATTTTAGACCTAAATCAATACTCCTGTGTTCCCAATCAGAAACCATATATTCCCCCATTCCTCCCACTGACATTGGCTAGTTCCCAAACCTTTCACTGATAAATGATATTTCAAGCCAGAAGATGCCTCAGTACTCAAAGGAATGAAGCTATAATGATGGGATATTAAGTGAGGGTTAGGAATGAGGAAGGTGGAGAGGGAGGTTTTAAAAACCCGCATTCTAATGTCTTGAAAGTAGTTTTTTCAGTCAACTTACAGATAAGACCAGCAGTGTGTGTGTGTTTGTGTGAGCATGTGTGGCTCTCTGTCCATCTTATGCATGTCCTACCCCTCAACAGTCAGGTCTAAGCTAGTTTTCATGTGGACTCAGTTCAGAAGGTTCTGGAAGGAACACTCCTCAGAACATTCATCTCTTTTCCACTCAGACTAAAGTTTATTAATTTTAGAAATGCTTGGGTTCAAATTTCTTCTCTATTAATCGTGCCAACAAGGTTAAATTTTCTCATCTGGAAATTGGGCAGGGAGGAATGGGGAGAGGAAGATATTGGATTCCATGACCTCAAGGTTACCTTGTAGCTCTAAATCTGTGACTCAGTAACCCAAATACAATACATTCACACTAAAGTGTGAATGACTGAGGTCAATTTGAATGCAACTCTCTTGCAGTGAACATCGTCTCATTAACAATTTTAACCAAAGGAATGACTCACTAAGGCAGGTAGGGGTTATTGTGGACAGAGAACTTGACTTGAAGATCTGAGTTTGAATCCTACCTCTGACTCTCTAGCTATGCAAGCTGAGCAAATCACTTAACCTCCATCAGCCTCAGTTTCCCCATCTGTAAGATGGAAATAGCTGAAGTACCTTTTTCACATGCTTGTGAAAATCATTCAACTAAAGAAACAGATGTTTATTAAGTGCCAATTATCTGCCACTGTAGTAAGCATTGGGAAAACAAAGAAAGACAAAGACCAGACCTGTTCTCAAGGTCTCAGTCTAATGAATCAAATGAGATAATACATGTAACATGTCTGTGAACCTTAAAGCACTATATATGTGCTTTGTGGTTGTGGTGGTTTAGTCATTTCTTGCTTTTCATGACCCACTTGATTATTTTGTGGCAAAGATATGGAATGGTTTGCTATTTTCTTCTCCAACTAATGTGAAAGATGAGAAAACTGAGTCAAACAGGGTTAACTGACTTTCCCAGGGTCACACAGCTAGTATATGTCTTAGGCTAGACTTGAACTCAGGAAGATATCTTCTCTCCAAGCCCAGTACCCTATACAATGTCACATAACTGCCCCTAGTAAATGCTAGATATTATTAGTATCCAATGGTAACAATATCCCCATGCCAGGATGATGGCAAGAGGGAGAGGAGCTTCCCCTCCCCCTAAAATCCTACCCTGTATGCAATGTGTCTTTGGTCTGAAAAGAGCACTACATTGGAAGTCAGAAGACCTAACCACCTGAATAACCTTGAGAAATATCATCCCCCTATTTGTATCTCAGTTTCCCCATCTGTCAGATCAAAGGGTTGATATGATGATCTCCAACTCTAATTTACAAGCTTCTAACAAGGGTTTGCTTGCAAGATGGTGGACCTCCCTCAAAGGAAGTCGTCAAACAGAGGATGAATAGCACTTTTCAGTAAGGTGTAGACTGAAATCTTATTCATGTACTTCATGGAAGCAGTGATCCCCAGGTCTCATCTACCTATGCAATTCTGGGAACTTGGCATCAAAGGAAACAAGCCTGCTACTGTTGGAGGAGCTAGAGGAGACAGATAGCAAAGTTTGGTTGGCCTCTAGAGGGCTCTAGAGTCTAGAGCATTAAAAAGGAACAGCTGAATCAAGCAGGACCAAGTCATTCTGCCAGATGGAGGCTGTTTGGGCAGAGCAGTTTCCTCTGTGTGGACCAAAAGGAGGGGTTGACAGATCACTCTACTGCCTCATAATACAAGACAAAGTTCAGGTCCCTAAGCCCGGCACTTAAGCCATCTCCATCATCTAACTCCATCCCACCTCCATAATCTCTCCTTCAACAAGCATGTGTCAAGCACCTATTATGAGCCAGAAACCATACTAGGTATTGGCAGAGATGTGCTGGTAAATATTTAACAACCAGCTGGTTGGGGACAGGACAAGGGAAGGATACACTTTTAAGTGTAATCTGCATTGCTAACAGTTTATCACTTAAGTCTAGACAATCAAAAAAAAAAAAAAACCAAACCAAAAACAAAGAAGTGAAGCACTGATTTGTAGGGTTTTTTCCATTTGTACAGCATGCTCATGCTGAAAATGTAGCAATCAGCTCTCTCATGGGCTCCAGCACTCCCCACATGAGGATATAAAGACAAATGCCCTACTCTCAGGGACCTTACATTCTACTTGGGTAATGAAGAACACCAGGTACAGAGGGGAATATATACAAAATATGCACAAAGTAAATTAAGAAAGGCTACATGAGGGTGGACCCTGAACAACTGGGAGATCGCTTAAGGTCTCATGTAGGAGGTTACACTTAAGTTAAGCTTGAAGGAAGCTGGCACTTATAAGACAAGAAGGGAGAAGAGAGTATATTTCTTGAAATGGAGTACAGCCAGTGTAAAGGAAAAGAGGAAGGAGAGGGAATGTCATGAAGGGTAAGTAGGTTCTTCAGTCTGACTGGAAGATAGAGCATGTGAAAGTACGTAAAACCACATAAGATTATGTGGTAAGCCTTGGAATGGAGACTAGAACTAGCCCTTCAAGGGCTTTTCATGCCAAACAGAGGAGATTCTGTTTTATTCTCAGGTAACAGAGACATAAGGGAGCTTACAAAGCAGGTTAGTGACATGTCAGAGCTGTTCTATGGGAATATTCATTTTTCAGATCTGTGGAAGGTGGACTGGAGAAGAGAGACTGGAGCAAGGCTAGATAGCCCAGGTGGAAGGTAATCAGGGTCAGAAATCGGGTGCCAGCTGTGTGCACAGATGGAAGGGGGTGAATTTAAGAGAAGTGGTGGAGATGTTGACAAGACCTAGCCACTGAATAGCTGTGGAGGCTGCCTTCTTCTCCTGGGATTCCTACTGCTGTCTTTAAGGAGCCCTCAACTGAGTATCGACAGAGGAATCATGGCTCCCTGTTTCCCTCTATCACAGGGAGTTAATTCATTGGTCTTCTAACCTGAATCTCAGGGCTTGAGCGGGCAGAAATTGGCAGAAGGAAGGCTTCATCAGCTATCCACAATTAAGGAAATTGAGCTCTCAGGTTCCCGGAACAAGAGAAGAAAATTAGTCCTATATTGTAGTGAGAGACTGTAAGGGTGCTGTTTTACAAAACTGACACCAGATTAAAGTAGCTAAAATAATGGGAGGGTCGGGTTTCTATTCCAGTTGCTGTGGAACCTTGAACAAGGTTCTGGCCCTCAGTTATCCTGCATATAAAAATGGAGAGGCAACAGATTACAGGGTAAATAGGACCAGAGATGGAATTAGCTGAATAACCCAGAGAAGGAAACAATTTTTCTGAGGTCTCACCATGAATTAGTGTCAGAAGGAGGTCTAGGACTTTGTGATGGAAGGAACCTTAGCGATCAAGTGGTTCTTGCCCTATTTTGTGTTCTGGACCCTTTAGCACTAAGTCTGGAGAAACCATAGACCGTAAACTCTTCATATTCTTAAAATGCATAAAAGAATTAAATTCAATAAACATTTATTAAGCATCTACTATGTGTCAGGCACTATGCCAACCACTGGGGATACAAAAACAGGTGCAAGATAGTTCCTGACCTCAATGAGTTTACAATCTAATAGAGGAACTTATGATCTAGGAAGAAGATTATGCTGAAATCCAGTTATCAAAATATTTATAAAAACCAGGTCACAGATGCCAGGTTAAGAATTCTGATCCCTCTTTTCCTGATAATAACTGACATTTACAAAGAGAACTTTATGGTACACCAAGCACTTTGTGTATGTCTTCTCATTTGAGCCACACAATACTGGAGTGATTGAAATAAAACAGCTGTTATTATTACCATTTTATAGATGAGGAAGCTAAATCTCAGAAGGGTTAAAGGACTACTCTGTAGTCAACCCACAGAAAGGGTCCTAGATTGGATTTGAACTTAGGTGGTACTGACTCAGAGTCCAAACCAACCTCTTCAATATGATGATGCACTAGCAATGTTCATTAGCTGCCAATATTCTTCTACCATGAGCAGCGCCTTGGTCCTTTCATCCCTCTCACCTTATCCGGGCCCCAAAGTACAGTGCAAAGAGAAGTCAAACTCCACCTTCCCTTGTCTGTCACCTAGCCTGGCTCTCCTCCATGCAAGCAAGCCCCCTTACATGTGTCTCTTAATAGAGATCTGGATTTAGAGAAAAGAAAACCAGTTCAAATCTTAATTTAGACTGGACATGTCCATTAACCTCTCTCAGTCTGTTTCCTCATCTGTAAAATCGGGATTCTAGGAGCATCTACCTTTCATGGTTGCTGTGAGTTTCAAATGTGATAATATTTGTAAGCACTTTGCAAACTTTATAGTGCTGTGTAAATGCTAGCTGTTATCATGATGAAGCAGATTAAGTTTAATAAATGAATTGACTTCAGTTTCTCAGAGCAGGAGGTTCTCTCCTACAGCAAGTTAATCATGAAGTAGCCACAGCAAATTCCTCTGCTTTACTGACTGACTAAAGTTGTTTTTGGTTTGTTTTTAGCCAGAAAATGAAAATCCTGCAGGGTGGTCAAAGAAATATGTGAAAGGGAAAAGTATGCTCTAAAAGTTTCTTGTCACCCTTTCTCTTTGACCTTCTCCCTCTTTCAGAGTTCCCCTACCCCTACCCTGCCCAGGCCCAGCTAGGTGATACGGTGGTTAGAGCACCTGTGCAGGAGTCAGGAGGACCTGAGTTCAAATCTCACCTCAGACACTTGACACTCACTAGCTGTGTGACCTTGTGAGCTTGTTAACCCCAATTGCCTTATCCTGGGTCATCTCCAGTCATCCTGATGAATATCTGGTCACTAAATTCAGATGGCTCTGGAGAAATGAGGCTGGTGACCTGCACAGCCCTCCCTCACTCAAAACAGAGTCAAGTGTAAGTCATGCCATTATTTCTCTGATGGCATGGTCTTCTTCGGCAATAAGGTGAACACACACACACACACACACACACACACACACACACACACACACACACACACCCTCTGCCCAGGTCAAGACTCTTCTGCAGCATTTCCCTCTCCAGCCAAGAAGAATACTTTCTGAACAGCTCCCCTATGTGGTGTCCAGGACACTGGGCTTGGAGTCCGGAAGGCTCCCTGTTCAAATTCCACCTTCAATATTTGTTAGCTGTGTAACCATGGGCAAGTCGCTCAAACTTTCTGTTCCTCAGTTTCCTCCTCTGTATCATAAAGGCTTATAAGGTCCCTTGAGGTTGTAAATTTTGATCCAGTGGTTCACCCCATTGAACTGATAGGACCAAAAAATGTAAAGTTGTAAAAGTCACCAGTCATCACTTACTATGACATTATCATTTTACAGATGAGAAAACCTAACCCAAGATAAGGGAAGTGACTCACCCAAAGTCTCACAGGGAGTATGTAGTAGACCTGGAATTAGAACTCAATGACTCAGATATAGATGGTAGAAGCTGAATCCATTGCTCTCTGGGAAACAAGGGAACAGTAAACCTGGTGGTGTTTATTTTTAAATAAGGATGCTTAAAGCAGGCAACATTCTGTCCAAATACATGGAACATCGATGATGCAACATGTGGCTCTTCATGGCAGGTAAGTGAGGGAGATATGTTTGAGCAAGACTACTGCCCCAGCACCCCTTTCATCATACCACTCAGTTTGCTCAGTTACTCTGGTTTGTACTGAGGACAGCCCTTGATGGGTGATGACTGCCCAGAAATGGCTACACTATAATAAGATCTTAGATTTAGAGCTAGAAGGAAACTTGGAAACCATTAGTCCAACTCCCTCATTTCCCAAATGAGGAAACGGAGGCCAAACAGGGTAAATGATTAACCCAAGGTCTCAAATAAGATTTGAATGCAGGTCCTCTAACTCTTACATTATCATCACTCCCACTGTACCACATGTATTTATTCTGTTTTAAGATGATTCATGGATATTCTCTTTACTCTTTCAGGGTATTTCATTAGGATAGGGACCACATTTGCTTTCTGTGTATTTCTCTACTCATCTAGCAAAGACTCTAAGTCTAAATCCTTGCTGAATTTGAAAGCAAAGTGTGGGAAGAGGATTAAGCTGGAATCCTGACTTGCTCCCTGCATGACCTTGGACAAGTCACTTCTTATCTCTAGGGATTGGTTTCCTCATCTGTCAAATGAAGTTGTAGGACTAGGTGACCTCTGAGGTTCATCCAGCTGACATTCTGTGATTCTGAGATTTACAAAATGTCTCAAGCAATCAGTGTTTCCCACTAAAAGAAATAACTTGCAAAAATTCCCAAGACTGGAAAAGAATGTCCAACTCATGAGTTTAATGATCCAACCCTTTAGGCATCATTTTCCTTTTAATTTTCTTTCCCATTATCCCACGTTATACCCAAAAATCCCTCCTAAGAGCGTCTGGCAAGGTAAGATATTTCTTCTTTCAATAACAATGATGGTGGTGATGATAATGCTTACATTTCTGTAGCATTGTAAAACTTACAAAGCATCAAGTGCCTAGTGCATTCAAAGCATGCTGGTAGACATGGGGGAGACACACAAATATAAATCACCAACTATGTGAACTGAGACAAATCATTTAACCTCTCTTGGCATCAAGTCCCTCCTCTATGCAAATGAGGAGGCTGGACCATCTGACCTCAAAGGTCCCTTCTTCTATGTATCTATGATCCTGCCCTCAGGAGGGCTTCTAGTCTAATGGGGTGAAAGGCATGAACATAAATAACTGCAATAAAATACCAGATGCAGAAATATGGAAATGGCATCCTAGGAGTTGGAAGAAATTTTTGATTGGAAGAATTCACAATGAAGTGATGGTCAGGGGACCTGAGCATCCTAAATAAGGTATTCACACTCTCTGATCTGTTTCATCATAAATACAATGAAGTCACTGGGCTACATAATCACAAAGGGTCTTTAACAGTCTATGAGTTATAGAAGCATTATTTTCTTAATAGTTTTTAATTCCCTTATCGTTTTTGAAGGTTCAGCTTAGGTGCTACTTTTTCTGTGAAATCTTTCCTGTTCCCCAGTTTCTTCTGTCTCCCCGTGTCTCTGTCTCCATGTTTCTTTGTCTCTCTGTCTGTCTCTCTTTGACTCTGTCTTTGTCTCTTTGTCTCTGTCTCTCTGCTTTTTTTCTCTCTGTCTGTGTGTGTGTGCGTGTGCGTGTGTGTGTCTGTCAATTTACCATACCTTCCAAGCTGATAGTATCTAGAGTAGCCACCTCTCCCACCTGGGACCCTTAGGAAAGTTATCCTAGATTATGTAAACCTACATTTACTCAAAACCATAATACGTGAACGCCCATCAAAGTGTTTACTTTTACTAGTAAGCTAATGAACTTAATTCATTCAAAGTAAAGGCATAAAGGTATTTCATCTAATGGTACAGTAAGAAAGGACAGCTAGATGGTTCAGTGGGTAGAGTGCTGAATCTGAAGTCAGAAAGATTCATCTTCCTAAGTTCAAATCTGGCCTCTGACACTTACTAACTAGCTGGGTGACCTTGGACAAGTCACTTAACCCTATTTACCTCAGTTTCTCCATCCATAAAATGAGCTGGAGAAGGAAATGGCAGACCACTCCAATATCTTTGCCAAGAAAATCCCAAATGAACTCACAAAAAGTTGGATCCAACTTAAACAACTGAACAAGTAAAAAAAGTGGCAATATATTTAGCACAATGCCTGACAGTAGACATTTATTTAATATTTTTTGATTGATTGACTCAATAATTATATTTAGGTTTGAGTATTACTGTTGAAAGACATATGTGCTATAATACAATAATCTACTATGTAATTAATAGTGTAGGTTTGTATTTATATGTATATGTGTGTATATATGTATGTGTGTATATATGTGTGTATGTATATATAATTATATATACATATATACACATATATTATGTATTATATATATGTGTGTATATATATACATATATATGTGTGTGTATGTATGTATATATATATATATATATATATATATATATATATATATATATATATATATAATAGAGGTAAGGTGGATAGAGAATCCTGTCTTCATGACCTAGTTTTGGTTTACACTAAAATCAAGTTAGAATAGCTTGGGAAGTTCTAACACTAAGTCAGATGATTAACTGGGGCAAAAGACTGATTTCAGTTTCAGACATGGAATTAAAAGAAAAGGCTTAATCTTGGCTAAAAACAAAAAAAAAATGTTTCTTCCTCTCCCCACTTTACTTCTAAGTCTTTGGACTTCACTGCTACATGTCAATTGCCTTTTCATTCTGGAAGTTCCTGTGACCTCTTCATTCTAGAACTTCCTTCCACTCTGTAGCCCCCTTGTGCTCTTGATTCCTCCCCAAACCTCCATTTTTGATGACAGGCCCTGGCCAGCAATCCTTCCTTCCATTCCTGGCTCTGCTTCTGACTCTTATTTTGCCACCATGACTCTGAGTAGGCAGCTTGCCCCTCACAGCTCATTGTTTGCAGCTCTCTTTTATGTGTTACATTTTAATCTTCCTTTATTATAATTTAAAGTCTTTGAGGGAAGAGGCTGTCTCTTTTTTCTTGAATTTGTAGACCTACTTAGTGCTCCACACAGCGCCTGACACGTAGTAAATGCTTAATATATCTTGATGACTTGACTTGATTTTCCTGAGGTCTAACTGGTCACAAATGTCATGTCCAAAACTGTCCCTTCTCTCATACTTCACCACACAGCCTTCCTGATGGATCTCAAGGGACTCTCCCTGAAAGTTTGGAGAGAGGCAGCAATACAGTGAAAAGACCTTTGGATTTGGAGTCAAATGACCTAAACTGAAATCCTGGCTCTTTCACTTACTCCCTGTGTAACTATGGGCAAGTTGCATTACTTCATCAGGCCTCAGTTTCCTCATCTACAAAAAGAAGGAACTGGTCTATGTAAACTCTAAGGTCTTTTTCCTGTCCTAAATCTATGACAGTTATCTAGACTGAACCATCTCTAGGCTTCCTGCTGGCTCTATGATTCTGTGAATTCATTTTCAAATCATCAAAGTCCCTAGTCTTGACTCTAGTTTCTAGCATATTATGACTTCATTCTCATGCAATTTCTTCCTTCTTATATTTACAACAGAGCTCTTTGACAGTGCACACTTACCCATGGCAGATCCCTGCTGCTCCCAATCCTTTATTCCCCAGGTGGGCCCAGGATGGTTAATGAGCTCTCTTTCTCATTATCTGGAGTCATGGTTACATGCCTTTGGTTCACATCTATGTGTGTTTTAAGCATGGGGTTAAGACTTTGCATTTTCATGTAAATATACATACATATATGTATGTATGTAAGTATACATATATGTGAGTTTATAGATAGAAAGAAGTCCACAAACTGGCTTTTTCCTGTTATGAAATATCAACCCATTATGGGGACTAATTCAACAAACCAGAACTGTGGAGCAGTCCCAGGTCTCTCAGTGGGCTCCTGGGGAGACATGAGATATTGGCCTCTGCTCCTCCAGCAAGGAGCATCACTATAGAGAGACAAGATGGAATTCCCTTCCACTATGTCTAGGATGTTGCTCAACAGGGCTCCACAAATCCTGTTCATTATTCAATGTTCTCAGAGGTTCTCCTTCACTCAGATTTAATATTCCTGAAAAGAATGGAATTAAAAGAAGAGAAAATAAATTGAGATATCAAATACTTCAGCAGTAAACCATTTTTGCAGTGGAATGGTAGAGGAAATGACCATGAGTGCTGGAGAAATGGCCTTGGAATTTAGAACTGGAGGAATCTTGGATATTGTCTCAACTAATGCTCATTTTTTTTCTTTTTTTTTAAAATTTATTTATTTATTTAACTTTTTACATTCATTTTCACAAAATTTTGGGTTCCAAATTTTCTCCCCATTTATCCCCTCCCACCACCCCAATACACCAAGCAATCTAGTTTTCCCTATCACCAATCTGCCCTCTCTTCTATCATCCCTCCCTTCTCTTGTCCCCATCTTCTCTTTTGTCCTGTAGGACCAGATGACTTTCTATTCCTCATTAACTGTATTTCTTATTTCCTAGTAGCAAGAGCAATACTCAACAGTTGTTCCTAAAACTTTGAGTTCCAAATTCTCCCCATTCCTCCCTCCTCACCCATTCCCTTTGGGAAGGCAGGCAATTCAATATAAGCCATATCTGTGTAGTTTTGCAAATGACTTCGATAACAGTCGTGTTGTATAAGACTAACTGTATTTCCCTCCATCCTATTCTGCCCCCCCATTGTTTCTATTCTGTCTTTTGATCCTGTTCCTCCCCAAAAGTGTTGACCTCAAATTGCTCCCTTCTTCCATTGCCCTCCCTTCCATCATCCCTCCCTCCCTGCTTATCTCCTTCCCCATTTTTCTGTACTGTAAGATAGGGTTTCATACCAAAATGAGTGTGCATTTTACTCCTTCCTTTAGTCGAATGTGATGAGGGTAAACTTCATGTTTTTTTCTCAGCTCTCCTCTTTTTCCCTCCACTAAAAAGTTTCCTGCTTGCCTCTTGAATGAGATATAAGTAACCCCATTCCATTTCACCCTCTCTCCTCCCATGACATTTCTCTCTCACCATTTACCTTAATTTCTTTTAAGATATGGTCCCATCCTATTCAATTCACTCTGTGCTCTTTGTCTCTGTATGTGTGTGCATGTGTGTATGTGTGTGTGCATGCATGTGTATACATGTGTGTGTATGTGTGTGTGTGTATAATCCCACCAACTACCCAGATACTGAAAAATTTTAAGAGTTACAAATATTGTCTTTCCGTGTAGGAATGTAAACAGTTCACTTTTGGTAAGTCCCTTATGACTTCTCCTTGCTGTTTACTTTTTCATGCTTCTTCTCATTCTTGTGTTTGAAAGTCAAATTTTCTTTTCAGCTCTGGTCTTTTCATCAAGAATGCTTGAAAGTCCTCTGTTTCATTGAAAGACCATATTTTCCCCTGAAGTATTATACTCAGTTTTGCTGGGTAGGTGATTCTTGGTTTGAGTCCTAGTTCCTTTGACTTCTGGAATATCTTATTCCATGCCCTTCGATCCCTTAATGTAGAAGCTGCTAGATCTTGAGTTATCCTGATTGTGTTTCCACAATACTGGAATTGTTTCTTTCTAGCTGCTTGCAATATTTTCTCCTTGACCTGGGAACTCTGGAATTTGGCCACAATGTTCCTAGGAGTTTCTCTTTTTGGATCTCTTTCAGGTGGTGATCGATAGATTCCTTCAATACTTATTTTGCCCTGTGGTTCTAGAATGTCAGGGCAGTTTTCCTTGATAATTTCATGAAAGATGATGTCTAGGCTCTTTTTTTGATCATGGCTTTCAGGTAGTCCCATAATTTTTAAATTGTCTCTCCTGGATCTATTTTCCAGGTCAGTTGTTTTTCCAATGAGATATTTCACATTCTCTTCCATTTTTTCATTCTTTTGGTTTTGTTTTGTGATTTCTTGGTTTCTCAGAAAGTCATTAGCCTCCATCTGTTCCATTCTAATCTTGAGAGAACTATTTTCTTCAGTGAGCTTTTGAACCTCTTTTTCCATTTGGCTAATTTTGCTTTTGAAAGCATTCTTCTCCTCATTGCCTTTTTGAACCTCTTTTGCCAATTGAATTAGCGTATTTTTCAAGGTGTTATTTTCTTCAGCATTTTTTGGGGTCTCCTTTAGCAAGGTATTGACCCGTTTTTCATGCTTTTCTTGCATCTCTCTCATTTCTCTTCCCAGTTTTTCCTCCACCTGTCTAACTTGATTTTCAAAATCCTTTTTGAGCTCTTCCATGGCCTGAGCCCACCAGACATCCACCTCAGATGTCTGGGATAGAGAGGCCCCGACCTCCACGTCTTTCTCTGATGGCAGGCATTGTACTTCATCATCAGAAATAAAGGGGGGAAGGAACATCTCTTCCCCAATAAAGTAGCTCTCTGTGGTCTTATTCTGCTTCCTTTTTCTGGGCATTTTCCCAGCAAGTTACCTGACTTCTGAGATTCCTCTCCACCCTTGTCTAGATCTGCCCAGCTAGTGCTTGGGATCTGAGATTCAAATGCTGCTTCCCAGTCTCAGGGCTTTCAGCAGCAGGCAGGGTTGCTATTCAATGTGAGCTTAAGTTCTGGTGCTGAGGTGTGGGCAGGGCTGCCTCCCAGGCTCAGTTCCCTCAGGGGCTTTATGCAGAGACCTTCAGTAATGGAGCGGGTGGGGGCAGGGCCACCTCCCAGGCTCAGTTCCCTCAGGGGGTTTATGCAGAGACCTGAACTTCTGCCTGCCTGCCCGGGGAGTCCCGGGCTACCGCTGCTGCCTCTGGCGCTGCCTCTGCTGCTCCATCTGCCGCTGCCTCCCGAGGGGGCCTGAGCCACAGAGACACCCCACTCCCCTCTTGGGCAGCCCAGACGTCTGTCTCACTGACCTGTAGCATCTGTGCGCAGAGAGACCTTCCTGGCCACCGGAGGTTCCATCCCTGAAGCCTGCTTGGATCAGCTCCTCTGGGGCCATGGCAAGGGCAGCACTGGGGTGGGCTCTGCTTTCCGGGGCATGACGGACCCCTGGAGACCGCTCTCCAGGGCTCTCTGGAATGGAAATCTCTTCCACTGTGTTTCTGTGTGCCTTGCAGTGATCCAGAATTTGTGGTAAGTTCTTCTTACAGGAAATTTATGGGCTCTGGATTCGGAGCTAGCATACATGAGTCTTTCTACTCCACCATCTTGGTTCCTCCCCCACTAATGCTCATTTTTACAGGAGAGGAAGCTATGGATCAGAAAGGTAAAATAATGACCAAGGTGACAGAGATTAGTAAGCATGAGGTGAAATTTGAACTCAGATCCTCAGACTTCTGGGTCAATGCTCTTCCTACTGATCCATAATGCTTCTGTGGGTTGCATTAGATTCTCAAGGTCCCCCCTGCCTGCTGCTGGTGAGACCAGCCTAAAACGAGGAACAATCAAGCCCTACCACCAACCATGACTAGTTAGAAAATCTGGTCCTTGCTGGATGAATCCAGAGAAGAGACAAGCTTTTCTCTAGACCACAGTACCTTGAACTGGAGTTGTCAAATTGGGAACAGAGAAGGGAGATTAAGATTAGAGATAAATAGAAGAAAGTCATCTGTATATAGGTTATCATTAAGGTTGTGGGAGGGAATAATATTGCCAAGGGAGAGAGGAGAAGAGGGCTAGGGAAAAATCTTTGGGAAACATCTACAATAAGAAATCAGAAGGAAGATGGGAACCCAGGAAGGCGAGAGATAGTGGTCAGAGAAATGGAAGGATAACCAAGGAGAAAAAGAGTGTCAAACAGGAAGAAAAAGTCAACATTCTCAGAGAAGTCAAGGGAAATGGGAACTAAAGGAAGGCCATTGGGTCTGGTCATTATAAAGTCATTATTCTGACCTTTGAATTTAAGTCAGCTGGTCTAAATAAACTACAGTCCTGGTTACTAAAAAAAAAAAAAAACAACAACTAGCAGATAGGCTTTCTGAGTCAATCTCCAAGATATTTCAAAGAACGTGTAGAACTATAGAAAAAGCAAATATCATGATTTTTCTCATAAAACAGAAGATTTTAGGGTGTGCAAAGTATTGTTCAGTCATCTTAACTTTGATTCCTGGAACAAAACAAGCTCATTTGGGGACAATGAGTTTCAGACTCCAATAGCTTACCAATGATCAAACTACATGGTAAAGGAGAATCACAGGACCTGTTCTAACACCTACTATTTGTGTAACCTCAGGAGAGATGCTTAACCCTGGGTCAAAGTTTCCTCATCTGTAAAATGACATGTGGTCTGAATGACCTCTGAGGTCACTTCTGGCATCCAGGATCCTAGGATCTCCAACTCTTCATGTCCAAAACAAACCCCTTTAGTTCCCTACCTCACTTGTCTCCTAAGTATCCTTATTTCTGTTGAGAGCATTAGATCCTCTTGGTCACCCATTCCAGGATCTTTGACTCTTCCTTCTCCCTCACTTTCTCTACTGTTTGTTTCCAAGGTTTGTCAATTATACCTCTAAAACAATTGTCACTTCCATCCCCTTCCCTCAACAATTCCCACAACCACTACCCCAAATCAAGCCTGTTGGGGGTGGGAGAGAGCTGATCTCATCAAATTATCCATTTAGATTTGATTTGAGGGTGAAAAGAGACATAATTAAGTCATTGAATAGTTAACAGAGGTTTACTTTGTTTTAATGTAGCAAGGATATGCAGCAAGGATACAGTGGCAGTTAGCTTTTGTAGATGCCCCCTTCTTCCCCCATCCTCACCACCATCCTCTGTCTCTACTTATCTACATATGGAAATGTAGGCTGCTCAGATGTTACCTATGGTTCTGGTCAGCAGGAAAGAATAAGGTAACTTGTGGTCTGACACCTAGTCAGGAATTCCTTGATTCCACATATTACTTTTTAATTTCCTTGGATGATCAAGAAGCTTCATCATGGGAGGTAGGAGCCAACAAGGGCCTCAGGACAGCTTTGAAGCCTTTTAGGGAAAACTAAAAAGGGCAACTAAGTGGTGCAGTGGATAGAGCACAGGGCCTTGACTCAGGAAGATCTGAGTTTAAATCCAACCTCAGACACTAAGTAGCTGGGTGACTCTGGGAAGGTCTCTTCACCCTGTTCACCTCAGTTTCTTCATCTCTCAAATAACCTGGAGAAGGAAATGGCAAATTACTACAACATATTTACCAAGAAAATCTCAAATAGTATCATGAAGAGTTGGAAGGACTTAACAACCAATCTTTATTGGGAGAGGGTTGGAAGACACTAGTAGCTATTGAGCTGATCAAAAAGCCTTTATTATGTATTGCAGTATTGAAACATTGATCTCCCCAAATGTATTATCTCCTCTCTCTTGACCATTATCTAAGAAGCTACAATCTGCTAATACTTAAATGAAGATGTGACCACATCACTACCTGCTCTTCAGATATCTTCAAAGCCTTCCTTTTTCCCCAGGATAAAACATAAGCATTAAACCTTTAGCATGACATTTACAGCCATCCTCAACCTGGCACCCAATTACCTTTTTAGGTTTGTTCCTATTTCTTTCCATGACATGCTCTATTTATTCGATGTCTGTAAGGCCAATCTTCCCTCTTCTTGACCTTCCATAATTCTTATCTTTCATAAAGGGTTACTTCAGATGTTCCCTTCTCTGTTCCCTAATCTGCTTCTCCTACTGACTTTTCAAGTATTTGTTAGCCTCCTCTTTTCTGAAATTGAAATTATCTTTTACTCACTTATCTGGGAACCTCCAATGTTCCTATCACCACCATCACCACCACCACAACCAAATGCAATATAAGTTCTCCAGGAGAAGGATTTGCTTCATTTTGTCTCTGTATTTTCAGCTCCCAATAGAATGTTGCACAAAATAGTAAACACTTAGTAAATGCAAACTGTTTGCTTATGGAAGGGAAAGTTTGAACCAGACCTGTGATCTCATTGACCAATAGGAGTTCTAGAAATGAAACTGTTCACCAGTACATATTAGCACCTGCTCTAAAACTTATAATCTTAGAAAGTAAGACATTGAAAAATTAAGTGACTTTTCCAGAGTCACACAACAAATGTGTTACAAAAGTAGGATCTGATGCTGTCTGTTTGGTTTCAAGACTATCTCCCTATCTATTGTGTCAATTGGCCTCATGGAAAGGAATACTTTATTAAAATGAAACCAAATGGACTTAATACTTTGGTAGGGAAGCACTGTATGTTAATGAGGAATTCTTTGCAGACATAAATAGGGTACAGTGGAAAGATTTCTAACTCTTGAACCAGCTTTCCAACCCTACCAATGATGCTTACCTCCTGCACAACCTTGAAAGTCCCTTATTCTCCCTGGAACTCATATAATCATCCATAAAAATGGATGGCTTCTGAAATCCTTTCTAGCTCTAAATCTATGAGTTACTACAACCATGAAATATGTATACTGAAGATCACTTGGATGGGGATCCGTAGAGAAAGAAGCAAACAATACTGTTAAAGAGTTCACTACAGACTACCTACACAAAAAGAGACAATGAAAGAAGCGTTGAAAAACAGATCATGAACTTGTTCACGAAAATTATGTTATAGTACTAACAGGCAGCTTCACCTATTAAGTTAGCTGGTCATGTCTCCACCACCCTGCCACTCAATTATCTCCAATGACTTCCAGTAGTTCAAAGAGGATAAAAATCATCTGTTTGGCTTTGAAAGCCATTTGCAACCCAACAATTTCCTACTCTTCAGTCTTCTTGCATTTTACTCCCCTTCATTCACTCTACAATCCAGGGACATTGAGCTTCTTTGAATTTCTTGAACAGTGCTCTCCATCTCCAGACTCTGAGCTTTTGTTTTTTTTTTTTTCCACCAGGCTTCACAATCCTAGTTCTTTGACCTGTCCTCATATGACACAGACTCAAGGCCCTTTACCACCTTAGTAGCCTGCTTCCAGACACTCTCCAGCTTTTTATTATCCTTCTTAAAAGGCAACCCCCAGAACTCAAGATAATACTCCAGATATTGTCAGATGAAGGCAGAATGAGTCAAGATTTCTATTTGTATCTCCAGCTTTTGCAATATTTTATACAGAGCAAGAGCTTGATAATGAATCACTCATTCATTAAAAGAGGATTCCACAGCCCCTGCCCTACATGTCCTACACACCAGAGATTTCCCTTGGGGACAATAAATATTCTTCCTAATTTCCCTTTCTTGACAAGTGTCCATTTTCCATTCCTAGCCAGCTTGGAAATCTCCTTCTCACCTCTTGTTTATCTCCTCCCTTCCCAGCTCCTCATTGGTGTGCCCTCTGCTTGCATTAGCACCTCTTCTCCCCGCATGTTCTTTGGGGAGGAGTAGAATGCTCCTCCCATTTCTGTCCATTTGCCTTTCCACTTTTTATTTCAGCCAGCTGGGCTGGACTATGCTAACTGTGAAAGTCCATTTCTTAAAGAAGGAGAAGATGATAGATACCTCAGGTGCCAGTATCTATGATTCATGCAGGAGAGTCATTTGCCCCACCCCCACTCTATCATGTATTCACCACTTAAATGTTTGCACAATCATTATTCATTTGGAGAATGGATATGAGCTCAGACTTCATGAGTGGCTAAGATTCAGAGGAGGTGAGAGAAAGAAAAGAAGGTTCTTGCAAAGACGGAGAAAGGCAAGACTTAGTCTGGGCTGCTTAAGGGTCTGAAAGAATAACCTGAGGGAGAGACAAAGTCTGGAAAGGGTTTCTTTGGGTGGCCTAATGAAGGAAATGGGCAAGTACCTTTAAAAGCTCTCTTCTGTCACCATCTAATAAAATTCTAGAGAATACTTATTAAGTTTCCTTGTCAATTAGCTCTTTAGAAATGGAAGGTCCCAGTGGTAATGCAGGTGTTATTTTCCATGTTGGCAGCAATATATCAGGTAGAGAGCACACCAGTATAATAGGGGGAAGAAAGATTATAGGAAATATGTTAATTACAGAGAAAATTACTGGAGGCACTATATTTTAAGAGTTTCGCAATTAGATTTTCATTTGTTAATTTGTGCAAGTGGGGAAAAGCTTCCATATCACCTTAATTTCCTAGTACAAAGTGATACCATATGGAGTCTTTGTGACAATAGGCTACTGTGTTCTGATATTTAGATTGAATTCCATCATTCATACTGAAAGCTTGCACTATAATGGTAATTTTTGTTTTTATAATAACAACTGATGTTTATTCGGAATGGAAAAATGTACCTACCAGCTCTTTGAAAAGGGAGGAGCTTATGATCAAACAAGAGATAGGGAGGATCATGGGAAATAAAATAAATAATTCTGATTACATGAAATTAAAAAAGGTTTTACATAAAGGCAATATAGCCAAAATTAGAAGGAAAGCAGGAAACCTGGGAAAATATTTTTACAGCTAATTGTTTTTCTGACAAAGGTCACATTTCTTAAACATACAGGGAACTGAGCTAAATTTATATAAAACAAGAGCCATTCTCCAATTGCTAAATGACTAAAGGATATTAACAGGAAGTTCGAAGAATAAGAAATCAAAACTATCAAGTCACATGAAAAAGTGCTCTAAATCACTATTGATTCGAGAAATACAAATTAAAACAACTCTGAGATACCACCTCACACCTATCAGATTGGTTAATATGACAGAGAAAGAAAATGCCAAATGTTGGAGAGGAAATGAAAAACTGGAACACCAATGCATTATTGGTGGAGTTGTGAACTAGCCCAACCATTCTAGAAAATAATTAGGAACTACACCCAAAAGGTTATAAAACTGTGTATTCTTTGACCTGACAATAACACTGCTAGATGTGTATCTCAGAAAGATCAAGGAAAAGGGTAAAGGACCTATATATACAAAAAAAATTTACAGCTGTGCTTTTTGTGGTGCAAAGATTTGGTAATTGAGGGGGTACCTATGTATTGAAGAATGAGCAAGTCGTGGTATATGATTTTGAGGGAATACTGTTGTGCCATAAGAAATGAAGAGCAGGATGACTTCAGGAAAATCTGGAAAGACTTATATGAACTGATGAGAAGTGAAGTGAACAAAACCAGGAGAACACTGAATAAAGTAATAGCAATATTGTAATGATTATCAACTGTGAAAGAATTAGCTACTCTGAACAAGACAGTAATCCAAAACAGTTCGAAAAGATTCATGATGAAAAATGCTCTCCATATCAGGAGAGAAAACTGATAAACTGAGGGTAGATTAAAACATACTTTTCTCACTTTCTTTATATTTCTTTTTTTTTGCATGTCTAATACAGACATGTGTTTTCCACAATTTTTCTGGTATAATTGATATTATAGTGTTGTTTTCTCAGTGGGTAGGGGAGGAATGGGAGGGAGGGAGAGAATTCAGAACTCAATTTTTTTTGAATGAATAAACAAATAAATGGAAGCTAATTATCTCTGTGTCTACTTGATAATCCATTGATAATCATAGAGGGAAGCATATTGGAGGGGGCTTGTGAGCAATAACACTGAAAAAACATGCTTCCCCATCTCTTTCATGTTTACGGCATAACCCAGGTAAAGGACAAATAGCGACTCAATCTCTAGGGCCCCATTCAGCTTGCCACTAAATCTGGAATGGGAGGGTAGTTTTGGGTGCTACATGGGAAGTATTCTCCAAGATTTAACTTAGAACCTCTAACATAAGGTGAAGGAAAGAGGAGAGAACTAAAGAGATAACTGAAAACTTATGCTAGCAAAATTATCTGGAGAGAAATATGATGAATAATGTTGGGGAAATAGTAGAAGCCAAGTTGTGGCTGTGATGCCAACAGAAGCAGAAGAATTGGCAGAGCTCCACATGTAACTGTGCTCTTCCCAATCCTCCATTTCCCCTCCCAAATCTTCCCACTATGCTGCATCTGACATTGCTTTACTCTGCTGTCTATGTAAGCCAGAGGGTCCAAATTTGGGGGCAAACTAAGTTAGAGTAGTAGGATGGCATGAGTCTAGAGTGCCACTATATTTCATTTTTTCTTTAACAAATGTATTAAATTCTCACTTTGCTTGGAGACACCATATTTATGTTCCTTGACAACACAGAACTGACTATTTGGTAGGTGGATAAGATAGGTACAGGTCTGGTTCACAATTCTGCATGATAAAGATATTAGAGAAGTGAGAAGCAAAGTACTAGGTGAAGTCTGGGTGTAGGGTTAATATGAAAGAGGGAGGGACGAAAGAAGTCTTCCATAGAGCAGAGGGCTTTGGTGTTGGGCTTGAAGGCATGGGGGAGAAGCCACAGGCAAAGAAAAGGAGAGAAAGAAGGCATTAAGGGCATAGGAAATATTGTGTTCCAGTATATGGATGAATAAATATGAAGGGTACTTTTGGGTGGCAGGTGGCAGGTGTTAACAACTCTTCCTTTATGACTGGAAGGTGGAAGGCATGAAAGGAAGTAATAAATGATAAGGTTGTCTTTGTGTGACTTACTCTCTTTCTGGTTGTCCAAGAGCATCTCTTTGGATTGCCCTCTGTCTCTGTCTCTTTGTAAACAGGTCTCTGTCCATCTCCCCCCCCCCCTCTCTTCTCTATCTCTCTCTCTCCTCTCTCTCTCTCTCTCTCTCTCTCTCTCTCTCTCTCTCCTTCTCTCCTCTCTCCTCTCCTCTCTCTCTCTCTCTCTCTCTCTCTCTCTCTCTCTCTTCTCTCTCTCCTCTCTCTCTCTCTCTCTCTCTCTCTCTCTCTCTCTCTCTCTCTCTCTCTCTCTCTCTCTCTCTCTCTCTCTCTCTCTCTCTCTCTCTCTCTCTCTCTCTCTCTCTCTGTCTTGTGGCTCTGTTTTTGTGTGGGGGAGGGTAGTAGTCTGTGTCTCCCGCTGGGATGCTTGCTCTTTATTCAATTAAAGTCAATTCACCAAGTCTTTACTGAATGCTAGTCATGTGTCATGGCCAACTAGGTGGGTCAGTGGATAGAGCACTGGCCCTGGAGTCAGTGAGACTCATCTTCACGAGTCCAAATTCAGCCTCAGACCCTTACTAGCTATGTGACACTAGACAAGTCATTTAATTGTGTTTGCTTCAGTTTCCTCATCTTATAGATGGAGAAAGAAATAGCAAGATATTCCAATATCTTTGCTAAGAAAACTCCCAATGAGGTCATGAAGACTTGGGCATGAACAAACAACAAATTACATAATTTGAATCTGGGAGTACAGAGACAACAACAAAACAGTCCCTACCTTCATGACGCTTATATCCCATTGATAGGAAAACACAGACACACAGATAAGTAAGTGAATAGGGGATGAAAAAAGTTTAGTTGGGTTCAAGCACTTTGCTTTTCCTTTTCAATCCCTTCCCCACCCCTTTCTCCTGTTTCCTCTCTCTATTCCAACCCTAATGGAAGAGACCCAAGCAAAGCAGTAATTCTTTGTTGTCCATCACTGGAATTAGGGAGACCCAAGTTCAAATCCCACTTCAGACATCTACTAGCTGTGACCCTGGGCAAGTCGCTTAACCTGTGTTTGCCTGATTTTCTTCATTTATAAAATCAGGGTTAATAATAGTGTCTTATTGTAAGGATTAAATGCAAAATGCATATATAAAGTTCTTAGCAAACCAAGTACTGTGCAGCTGTTATCTATCATCATTGTTGCTGTTATCATTCAAGATCTAAAAGAAAACTCAAAGGCTATTTGGTCCAAATTCCTCATTCTACTGTTGGGGAAGCTGAGGTTTAGAGAAATTTAAGTAAATTTCTAGGGCCACAGAGCTATTAAGTATTAAAGGCAAAATCTGAACCTAGGTTCTCTAATTCCAGTGACAACTCTTTTTTCCATATCTCATTACCACCAACACACCACCTCCCTCAGGATGTTACACAAGGTGTCCCAAAAGTCTTAATGCTTCTTAAAACTAGGAAAACTTAAAATTTCCCTCTCAGAATGTCTTCAATGTGAGCTGTTAAAGCTTCAAAGTACACTAAGACTTTTGGGACATCCTCTATATCACCAGAAATCATACAGGGGAATACACAATTCTCAGTGTCTCTGACTCACAGGAAGAAAAAGAGACTATAATCCCAGACATTAGCGTCTGCCCTGGAAGCAAACAGAAACGAGTGTCCCAATAACAATCGCAGGCCCCTTAGTCACCAACTGCAGATGTTATCAGTGCATCCAGGCAGAGGCTAATAATGCCCACGTTTTCAGCCTTTTTATTAAAGTGTGAGCTCCTTTTTTATTGGTCTCTGCAGGAGATGGATGCATTGTAGGGACTGACGTACAAGAGAAATCAAACGTCTTTATGTTTTCAATTTCCTCCCCGGTTCTGGGATATCTTTATCATCCTTACATTTATCAGGGCCTCTCTTCCTTGCCAAGGCAGGTTCCTAAGAAAGAGGTAGAGTCCAAGTCTGACTAACACAAGAGGATATATCATTTGTAGCAGAGCATAAAAAGACACCCAGATAAGAACCCTCCTCTCTCCCCCTTCACAGCCCATCCCCCTCCACAGATTCTCTCCTGGGAATCATCTGGTCATTGGGCACATGGACATCATTCATTGTCAATACCAATGCAGCCATAAATCAATAATCAGCCTTAAATGCCTGCTATGTGCCAGGCTACGGATAGGAAGACAAAAATGAGAGTCCTTGCCTTCAAAGACTTACCTTCTCTAGCAAGACTCTTTAACCTAGAGTTCACAAATTGTTTGTAAAAAAAAAACACTTAAGACCTTGGCAAACAGATTTTTATACCTAATCTTTTATAATTATATTTTGATATACTTAGTTTCCCTTGTAATCCTATGTATCTTATTTTATGCATTTAAAAAGTTTTCTGAGACTTCATAGACTTCACCAACCTTCCCAAACAGACCATCACACAGACACACACACACACATGTATGTTAAAAACTTTTGTTTAATAGGAAGAGAATACACCTGCATAGACAAGTAAATAAATATAAAATGTACCCTCAAATAAATGTAAGTAGATGGGTACAGAGGGAATCTCTGCTTGAGCTGGGAAAATCAACCTCATGGAGGAAGTGATATTGGAGCTGAGATTTAAATGAAATTGAGGCAGAAGTTGGAAACCATGGTAATGGAAATAGGACATTAACTGACCACTTTGAAGCCTGGGCTATCCTCTCAAATCACTCATGCCAAGGGGATGGATTGAGACCCCAACACTAGCCCAACAACAAGGACCCTGTACCAGGACATTGAACCAAGAGAAGAGATACCAGAATATCACCCCAGGAGAGAGAGAAGGAAACTTAATTCAAATATCACCTACAAGGGACCTTTCTTTGTCCCTCCCAGGTATGAATGCCTTCTCTCTCAGAAAGCCTTCAAGTTACTCTGCATGTATTTTGTATGAACAGCTAGATGTTGCAGTGAAGAGAGCAATGGGCCCAGAGTCAGGAAGACCTGAGTTCAAATCCAGCCTTAAACACATACTAGCTGCTGTGTGACCCTGGGCAAATCATGTATTCTCTCTTTGCCTCCATTCCTTATCTATAGAATGAGGATACGCTGGAGAAAGAAATGGTAAACAGATTCAGTATCTTTGTCAAGAAAATCTTAAAAAGGACTGAGCAGAAACATATCTTGTGTGCTACCTACTTATATATCTCCCTCTAAAGAATGTCAACACTTTGAGGAGAAAGGCTGGTTTTGCCTTTCTTTTCTACCCTAGGCTTATCGAAGTGACTGGTGGAGAGTGAATACTTGATAAATGCTTGTTGACTGAGATTGCAGCTTCATGGGAAAGATCCCAGAATCCAGTGAGACTGCTCCTTGTACAAGGAGAAGTGGACTAGGGAAAGGAGGTAGGGGAGGTGAGCAATATGGAGAAGGGCAAGTAGAAGGAGAAAGAAAACAGTTTCTTGGTTTAACTAAGTCATCTTGCCACCTAGTCTGTCCTCTGATGAAGGCATAGACCTACTCTAACAAAGTAAAGCTAACACATTTTATAAGGGAACCACCTTTAAAGATCATTATTTGAAATTTCTGTCCCCTACACACATCACTGTCTTGGGTCAAAGTCCCAGTAACTGTGTCCTAAATACGGAGAACACTGGACAAGATCTCAGGAGACTGGGGCTTGTATCATAAACTTGATATATGCTAACTGTGTGACTTTGAACAAGTCACTTAACTGCCACAAACTCAGTTTCCCCATCTGTAAATGGAGATCACAATACTTGAACCCTAAATTCATAGGCTTATGGATTAAGAAATGGAAGTGACTCAAGGTTATCTTCTCCCACCCCTTCATTTTTAGGTGCAAAAATTAAGAGCCGGAGAAGTTAAGCTTACCCAAGATGCAACAGGGATTAAGTGACAGAGATGGGATTTACCTTATTTCCAAGCTGCATACCAAGGTTATTATGAGAAACATGTTTTTTTTTAAACTGGAGACAGATAGGTGACCAAGTGAATAGAGCACTGACCTTGGAGTCAGGGCACACCTCAGAGAATTACTAGATGTGTGACCCTGGGCAAATCACTTAACCTCTGTTCACCTTCATTTCCTCAACTGTAAAATGGAAATAATAAGGGTACTTACCTCCTGGGAATTTTGTGAGGATAAAAAATGAGATAATATTTTAAAGCTGGTAGCACAGTGCCTAGAACATAGTAGGTGCTTAGTAAATGTATATTTACTTCCTTCCTTCTTTCCCTAAGTTATGACAGATATGGTGGGAAATGACACCATCCTAGAAGGCTTTTCTGGGGGACTACAACCTCTGGCAGATGGAGATGTCTCTTACTGAGGAATCTAAATGAGTTCAAAGATATTCTGGATGTTGGCATCAGGATGATCAATTCTTTTAGACAACAGCAATTCATAAAGACCATAATATGTAAGAGAGTCCCATCCATGTTAATGCAGGGTGCTGCTACTCATAACATGATATCAAAAGTAAATCTTTTATCAGGAATTCTTATGACACAAAGGAAAAGTTCAGGCACATGTAGAAAAACTGATTCATTCTTTCAGCTTATAGCCTGTACCCAAGAAACTCAAGAAGATGAAGGCAATATGTCCAACCCCTAACTTCCATTTTTGTGAGGATAACTATCCACATAGGAACATGCATATCAGAAAGATCTAGGTGTAAGTTCTTGCCTCTGCCACATACTGGACACGTGACTGTGGGTGTCATCTAACTTCCAAATGCCCAAGGCAATTCTAGCAGCACTGGTGGCAGAGAATATGCATTAGTCAAGGGAGTCTTTCATTCAGAGCTCCTGACATGAATTTAGTGGCAGTTCCACTTACAATACACACACACACACAATTCATATATTTGTATTATGTATGTATTTGAACAAAACTGACCTCCAAGGGATAGAGCCTGGATCATTGATATTAGAAACTCCCAGGTAAGGAGCTATCTCTATCGATGCAGGTCAGCATCTTCTTTGCAACTAGGACTTGGAGAGATGTCTAGAGTCCGAAGGGGTTAAATGATTTGCTCAGGATCACATAGCTAAGACCTGCTAGTGGAATGATTCAAACCCTACTTCCTACCTTTAAGAACAAATCTTTATCCACTACAGCATGCCACCTCACCCTTAAGCAGAATCTATTGAGTTGGCATTTCCCTAAAATCCAGTTCACAGTAGCTTACAGCTCAGAGTTGAGAGATTCTTCTCCTATCTCTGACACTCACTGGCTCTGAAATAAATCACTGTAGCTTATTTGAGACTGAGATTTTCTTTCTCCAAAACAGGGATAACAATACCTGGTATATAGTTATATCTTTCACATGAATTTATTGTGAGTACTAAAGAAAATGAGGGCTAATTATAAGCATTTGTAAAGAATCATAGCATTTCAAAATTGGAAGAGACTTTAACTTCCTGCCAGTCCAAGGTGCCAAAAAGGAATTTCTTCAACAATGAACTGGAAAAGCAATTTTCCAGACATAATTAGAAGGGTTTCGACAATGTGGGAGGCCATTACTCCTCAAGGAAACCCATATGAATTTTGTATAACTCCCAAGATCAGGGAGTCTGTTTTTCCTGCTATTAAGTCTACATTTGATTTTCTGTGATTTCTACCTGTTGTTTTTGGTCCTGACCCAATGCGTAAAGTAAAACAAGTCTAACATTTATTAGTTGTATCCTTAGCATTTCAGCACATAGTAAACACTTAAGAAACATAAATTGGCCCAATATTAGGAAAAAATATTGCATAAGCCATCAATGAACTCCTTAACAAAAACTCCCGGGGACAGATGGACCCACAAATGGAATCTATCAAACATTTAAAGAACAATTAATCCCAATACTCTATAAGCTCCTGCCTGCTCTGGGAATCCCGGGCCACCACTGCCTCTGCCATTGCCTCCCAAGGGGGCCTGAGTTATGGAGACACCCCGCTCCCCTCTTGGCCAGCCCAGAATTCTCTCTCACTGACCTGTGCGCCTGTGGGTGGAGGGACCTTCGCGGCCGCCGGAGATTCCATCCCTAAAGCCTGCTCAGATTTACTTCTCTCGGGGCATGAGGCCAGGGCAGAGCGGGAGTGGGCTCCACTGTTCGGTGCATGACAGACCTTTGGAGTCAGTTTTTCAGGGCTCTCTGGAACAGAAATATCCTCCACTGTGTTGCTGCACAGCTTGCACTGCTCCAGAACTTGTGGGGAGTTCTTTTTACAGAAAATTCATGGACTGTGGGTTCAGAGCTAGCATACATGAGTCTTTCTACTCCACCATCTTGGCTCCTCCAACCCCATCTTGGCTCCTCTGACCCAAAATTTTTAAATAAAATACTAGCAAAGAGACTACTCCAGTATATCACAAAGATCATGCACCATGACCAGGTGGGATTTATTCCATGAAAGCAGGGCTGGTTCAATATTAGGAAAATGACCAGCCTTATTGGCCATATCAATAACAAAACCAATAGAAATCATATAGTTCATTCAATAAATACAGAAAAAGTCTTTGCTAAAATATTGCACCCATTACTATTAAAAACACTAGAGAGCACTGAAATAAATAGAACTTACCTTAAAACAATAAATAATTTTTATCTAAAGCCATCAGCAAGCATTATCTGAATGGGGATAAACTAGAAGCCTTTCCAGTATAATCAGGGGTGAAGCAAGGATGTTCATTATCACATACATTATTTAATATTGTACTAGAGAAAAGTCTAGGGGGGCAGAGCCAAGATGGAGGAGTGAGAGCAACTACTCACCTAAACTCTTAGACAAACTCCTTCAGATACCTCTAAAAAGAGAATCTGATCAAATTTTGGAGGGGCAGAATCCACTAGGAGACAGGCTGTGGCAGATTTACAGCTCAGGATAGACTGGAAAGTGAAAGGGAAAGTGGTGTTCCATATGGGTGGAAGAGCACACAACTCCTCCCCACCACAGCAGAGCAGGAAGCCCGGAGCAATTGGAGGCAGTGGCTGCACTGCGGAATTTCAGGCATATCAACCCAGGGCGGGGGTCCAGTGGAACCAAGTGAGTGAGAGCCATGAAGCCACAGGTATGTGCTGGAGCTGCTCCTGAGACTATCAGACTATCACAGATCAAATGTGTGTAAATCACTTACTTGAACTTCCAGGAGTCAAAATGGCTGAGTGATCGGTAAATGTTCTCTCCACCTTCCTTTGTTGACCTTGAAAGAACCATAAAATATTTCCCCAGAAAAATCCTGGATCAGTAGGATCAGCACAAGGGGCAAACAGTCTCAAAGCACGTGAGGTTAGGAAAATATCTAAAGAGGATCCTTTTTGCTGTCGTGGAGGACCGGAGGAGATCTGGAGCCCCAGGGGGGTGAGGCCTCACAACCACCAACACCAGGACCCCAGGCATACCTCAGAACCCCAGGGGACTCAGGAAGACTCTAGGGCAGCCAGGATCACCAACTGCTGAGCTTGTCTTTGCACTAGCTCAGCTGAGGAGGACTCCCATGGCCTGCCCACCCCTCCCCCAACACTTAACAAGCTAGCTCCAGGGCAAATCCAGGGAAATACAAAAAGACTTCACCTAGCCTCTCCTTTCTCACATCAGCCAGGTCAGTACCAGGTTCTTTAGCTTCTAGCAAAAAAGAACCAGAGGCCACAATATGCAAAGCCTCATCATCATGACTAAGAAGCAAAGAAGGAAAATAAAGACCATAGAATATTTCTACGGGGACAAGGACCAAAACATAAAAACCAAACAGGTTGGCATTGAGACTGTACTTCCATTTGAAATTTCAGAAAGGATTGTGAACTTGTCGCAAGCACAAAGAGCACTCTTGGAAGAGCCAAAGAAGAAAATCAAAAGCCAAATTAGAGAAATAGAACAAAAACTGGCCAATGATTTTAAAAGTATCAAAAAATAATTCACTGAAGAGAACAGCTTCTTAAAAAGGAAAATTGGACAAATGGAAAAGGAAGCACAAAACCTAACTGGGAAAATTGGACAAATTGAAGAGGAAGTACAAAAACTAACTGGAGAATAATTCCTTAAAAGGAATAATTGGACAGATGTAAAAGGAGATGCAAAAGTTAACTGAAGAAAACAATTTGATAAAAATTAGAATTAGGCAAGTAGAAGCTAAGGACTCTATGAGACATAAAGAATCAGCCAAACAAAATCTAAAGAAGGAAAAGATAGAAGAAAATGTAAAATATCTAATTGGAAAAACAACTGACTTGGAAAGTAGACCCAAGAGAGAAAATCTAAGGATTATTGGCCTACCAGAAAGCCATGATGAAAAAAGAGCCTGGACAATATCTTCCAAGAAATCATCAAGGAAATCTGCCCAGAAATCCTAGAGTCAGAGGGTGAAATAGCCATCAAAATAATCTACCATTCACCTCCCAAAAGGGATCCCAAACTAAAAACACCAAGGAATATTGCTGCCAAATTTCAGAACTATCAAATGAAGGAGAAAGTACTACAGCCAGCCAGAAAGAAACCATTTAAATATCGAGGAGCCACAGTCAGGATCACACAGGACCTTGTAGCTTCTACATTAAAAGATCAAAGGAACTGGAATATGATATTCTGTAAGGCAAAGGATCTGGGACTACAACCAAGGATCAATTACCCAGCAAAGTTGACCATAATATTTCAGTCAAGGAGATGGACATTCCAGGAAATAAGAGATTTCCAGACCTTCCTGATAAAAAGGCCAGAATTCAATAGAAAATTCAATCTTCAAACCCAGGTCTCCAGAGAAGCATAAAAAGGTAGACAGGGGGAAAAGTCTTATTACTCAATCTGGGGGAAATTGTTTATATCCCTGTAAGTGAATATAATACTAGTCAATCTTGAGAATTGTATATTTGTGGAATATAAAATGGATATATGTAGATAGAGGGAGCAGGTATAAAGTTAATGATGTGATGATAAAAATATGATTTAAGGGTAAGTAGGGATTGTAACAGGAGATGTGAAAAGGAGGAGGGAGAAAAGGGTAAATTACATCACA
The DNA here is from genome assembly GCA_023548195.1 of Bettongia penicillata ogilbyi. Classification (NCBI taxonomy): domain Eukaryota; kingdom Metazoa; phylum Chordata; class Mammalia; order Diprotodontia; family Potoroidae; genus Bettongia; species Bettongia penicillata. The sequence goes on from JAJHZJ010000257.1 coordinate 7,816,769, forward strand.
GAAAGAGGCACAAAATTATATCACAGTAGAGGGAAAGAGGGGAGGGAGATGAGCATTGGTTTGGTTGAACACTGAGATTTAGTTCAAAGAGGGAACAACAAACTTAATTAAATATATAAATCTAATGAGTTCTATAGGCAGTAGGAGGGGAAGGAGGAAAGAAAGGGGAGGGGAGGCTAAACGGGAGGGAGGAAGTAGTAAGGGTAAAGGGGAGCAAAAGGGAATGGGGCTTAAAGAAAGAAGGGAAGACTGCAGGAGGCAGTGGTCAAAATTAAAATTCTGTTGTGGAGGACAATGTAGAAGGGAGAACAAAAAGCACAAATGGTGGGAAAGAGGATGGGGTAAAGACATAGATAGTAATCATAACTGTGAATGTGAATGATGTGAACTCTCCCATAAAAAGGAGACAGTAGAATGGATTAAAAATCATAATCCAACAATATGTTGTTTACAAGAAACACATTTGAAATGGGGGGGATACACACAGAGTAAAGATAAAAGGTTGGAGCGGAACAAATTGTGCTTCAGCTGATGTAAAAAAAAATCAGAGGTAGCAATCCTATTCTCAGACAAAGCAAAAAGCAGAAATAGATCTAATCAAAAGGCATAAGGAAGGAAATTATATACTGCTAAAAGGCCCCATAGACAACGAAGCCATATGTTACTAAACATATATGCTCCGAATGGTATAGCATCCAAAAAATTAGAGGAGAGGTTGTTGGGAGTTGCAGGAAGAAACAGAAAGCAAAACTATACTAGTGGGGGACCTCAACCTGCCCCTTTCTGAACTTGACAAATATAACCTCAAAATTAACAAGAAAGAAGCTAAAGAGGTGAATAAAACTCTGTATAAGGTAGATATGACAGATCTCTAGAGAAAACTAAATGGGGATAGAAAGGAATATACCTTTTTCTCAGCAGCACGTGGCATATATACAAAAATTATATTACAAATTATTACAATTATTACAAAATATTACAATTATATTACAAAAGTTTACCATGTACTAGGGCATAAAAACCTCACAATCCAGTGTGGAAAGGCAGAGATAGTCAAAGCGTCTTTCTCAGATCATAATGCAACAAAAATTATATGTAATAAAAAACCATGGCCAAAAATTAATGGGTAACTAAATAATCTAATCCTAAAAAAGGAGTGGGTTAAACAACAAATCATAGAAACAATCCACAAGTTCATTCAAGAGAATGACAATAATGAGACAACCTACCAAATTTTATGGAATATTACAAAATCAGTTCTTAGGGGAAGTTTCATATCTTTGAATGCCTACATGAATTAAATAGAGAAAGAGGAGATAAATGGATTGAGCATGCAGCTGAAAAAGCAAGAAAAAGAACAAATTGAAAATCCCCAAGTAAATATCAAATTAGAAACACTAGAAACCAAAGAAGAGATCAGTAAAATTGAAAATAATAAAACTATTGAACTAAAAAATAAAATTAGGGGTTGGTTTTATGGAAAAAAACAATAAAATTGATAAACCAAATTGGTCAATTTGATTAAAAAAAAGAAAGAAGAAAACAAAACTTTACTAATATCAAAAATGAAATGGGTGAACACAACTCCAATGAGGAGGAAATTAAAATAATAATTAGAAATTTCTTTGCCCGACTTTATGCCCATAAATTCGACAATCTAAATGAGATGGACGATTATTGGAAAAAAATCTCCAGGGCTGGATGAATTTACAACTGAATTCTATCAAACATTTAAACAGTCAATTCCAATACTATGAACACTATTAGGGAAATTGGGGAAGAAGGAGTCCTCTCAAATTCGTTTTATGATACAAATGTGGTTTTGATACCTAAACCAGGAAGAGACAAAACAGAGAAAGAAAATTATGGACCAATTTCTCTAATGACCATAGATGCAAAAATTTTAAATATGATTTTAGCAAAAAGAATGCAGCAACTCATCACAAGAATAGTACATTGCAATCAGGGTAAGATTTATGCCAGAAATTCAGGGATGCTTCAATATTAAAAAAAATTGTTAGCATTATCGATCATGTCAACAACAAAACTAACAGAAACCATGATTATCTCAACAGACGCAGAAAAAGCTTTTGACAAAATACAGCATCCATTCCTATTGAAAACACTGGAGAGCATAGAAATAAATGGAACTTCCCATAAAATAATAAGCAGTATCTACCTTAAACCTTCAGCAAGCATTATATGCAATGGAAATAAGCTAGATACATTTCCAATAAGATCAGGGGTGAAATAAGGCTGTCCATTATCACCTCTATTATTCAATATGGTACTAGAAATGTTAGTTGTAGCAATAAGAGAAGAAAAATAAATTGAAGGAATTAGAATAGGCAAGGAAGAAACTAAGTTGTCACTCTTTGCAGATGATATGATGAGATATATATATGTATATATATATACATATATATATATATATATATATTTAGAGAATTCCAGAAATTCAAGAAAAAACTACTTAAATAATAAACAACTTTGGTGAAGTTGCAGGTTACAAAATAAACCCACCCAAATCTGCATTTCTATATATTACTAACAAAGCCCAACAGCACAAGATAGAAAGAGAAATCTCATTTAAATCTAGGATAAACACTGTAAAATATTTGGAATTCTACCTGCCAAAACAAATCCAGGGACTATATGAACACAATTACAAAACACTTTTCACACAAATAGAGTCAGATTTAAGTAAGTGGAAAAACATCAGTTGCTCATGGTAGGCCAAGTAATATAACAAAAATGACAGTTCTACCTAAATTAATTTACTTATTCAGTTCATATCAATCAAACTATCAGAAAATTATTTTCTAGAGCTGGATAAAATAATATCAAAATTCATCTGGAAGAACAAAAGTTCCATAATTTCAAGAGAACTAATGAAAAGTAATGCTAGGAAAGGTGGTCTAGCTCTACCAGATCTCAAATTGCATTATAAAGCAGCAATTATCAAAACCACTTGGTACTGGCTAAGAAACAGAAGAATAGACCAGTGGAATAGGTTAGGTACTCAAGACACAGTAGTCAATGAATATAGCAATCTACTATTTGATAAACCCAAGGATACCAAATTGCTGGGAAACCTGGATAACAGTGTGGTGGAAACTAGGCATAGACCAATGCCTGATACCATACACAAAAATGAAGTCCAAATGAGTACATGATCTAGGTATAAAGATTGATACTACAAACAATTAGGGGAGCAAGGAATAGTGTATCAGATATATAGAGAAGGGGAGAATTTTTGACTAAACAAGTGATAGAAAGCATTATGAAGTGCAAAATGTATAATTTTGATTATATTAAACTGAAAAGTTTTTGTACAACTGAACCCAACACAACCAAAATGTAGAGGGAAGCAGAAAACTAGGAAAGAATTTTTGCAACTAATGTCTGCAATAAAGGCCTCATTTCTAAAATATTTAGAGACCTGAGTCAAATGTATAAGAATACAAGTTATTCCTCAATTGATGAATGGTCAAAGGATGTAAAGAGGCAATTTTCAGAGGAAGAAATTAAACCTATCTCTAGTCATATGAAAATAATATTCTCAGTCACTATTGATTAGAGAGATGCAAATCAAAACAACTCCAAGGTACCACATCACATCTATCAGATTGGCAAACATGACAGAACAGGAAAATGATAAACCACAGTGTGTGCGGAATTTTTGTGTTAGACTTAGTACTTCATTGCAATGCAAAGACTTAAATAATTCCCAGTGGTCTCTTAAGGCAAAATACCTTCCACATTCAGGGAAAGAACTATGGAATTGTATTGCAGAATGAAGTGGATCATTTTCTTTTGTGTTATGTTTTGGTTTGTTTTATGATTTCTCCCATTTATTTTAATTCTTCTATACAGCATGACTAAGGTGAAAATGTATTTAATAGGAATGTATATGGATGGAAGCATGCTTTTTTCCACTTTCATATTTTTTCTTTATTCAAGTCTCCTTTACAAAATAACTAATATGGAGATATTTTTACATAATTGCGTATGTATAACCTATATCTAATTGCTTGCCATCTGGGAGAGGGGGGAGAGAGGGACAGAATTTGAAACTCAAAACTTCAAATGAAAAATGTTTTATTTTTTGTGTTTCTTTTTTGTAATAAATATTGGTTGGCTTAGATTCCATATGTTAGATTTTCAAATGCTTGAGCACCATTGTAATGCCCTGGAGCCCAGTATTCTCTTCTTCAGTGTAAATACCTATACATTCTGAAATTGGTCTTCATATGACCTAAATGCTAAGCCTTTCATCATCCTGGTTACCCTCCTTCAGATACTCTCCTGCTTATTAACGTTGCTCCTAAGAAGTAAAACTCAAACCAAAGCACAGTATACATGAGGTGAGTATACTAAGTAAGAGTACAGTGGAAATCTATTGGTCAGTCAATAAGCATTTGTTAATCTTTAAAACTATGTGTCAGGCATTTTGCTATAGAGATACAAAGAAAAGAAAATGACAGTCCCTTCCCTTGAGAAGCTCACAATCTAATAGGAGAGATGGCATGCAAACCACTATGTAAAAGCAGACCATATGAGGATAGAAAGGAAATCATCAACAAAGGGAGGGTACTAGAATTAACAAGGATTGGGAAAGACTTCATGTCAAAAGTAGGATTCTTAGCAGGGAATTAAGAAAGCCAGAGAAGCCACTAGACCAAGATGAGACCCAAGCATGAACAATAGCCAGAAGAAAATGACTAGAGCCAAGAGATGAAGTATCTTGGGCAAAAGCAAGGAGACCAGTGTCACTGAATCTCAGGGTAGTTAGATGAGGGAGTATAAGGTATAAGAAGCTAACACTTTTTGGTTTTTCAAAGTTATTTTCAAAGCTCCATGCAGCCAAGATCTTACCAGCTATTGCTGCCATAGCTCACTCTTTTAGCTTGTATTCAGCTTGTGATTCACTAAGCACTGCACCCTCATCAGATCTTCTTTAATTATTCATTTATTTTTTGTAGGCAATCAAGGTTAAGTGACTTGCCCAAGGTCACACAGCTAATAAGTTTCTGAGGTCCTTCTGATTCCAGGGCCAGTTATCTGTCTGCTGCACCAGCTGGCTGCCCATAGAGCTCCTTCAGTCAAACATTTGACTCACCATGACTCTTGTATCATATACATGTATCTTGTATCATAAAGTCAAAACATAAACCAAGTATTAGACCTTAGTATAATCCATCCCCATGAAATTTCTTTACATTTTGTCCTATACTTGTACATGTCTAACTCTTTTTGGATCATATTCTTTCAGATAATGAGCTAACTCTCCCTCATGACTCTGTTTAGTCTCCAAATTTGATATGCATATCTTTACCTAAGTAATAGATTAAAAAATGTCCAACATCTGAGTTGATGTCAGATCTTTACAAACTCTAGTGGAGACCTTCATTTAAGCTAACATTGAAATTGTTGTTTCCAGCCATTTTGGAATGAATCTAATTTTTCTATTATTTGGACAACATCTCTCCATCCTGTCCATTGAAAATGCCATGAAAGACTTTGCCTAATATTTTTCTAGAACCCAGACAAAGCATATCCATATCATTCTTCTAGTTTGCCAGTTTAGTAACTGTGGCAAAAATAGAAATAAGTTGAAGCTGATGAGTTATAACCTGTCTTTGATGGAGCCATAATGACATCTCACGATCTTTTACTGAATGTCCAGTAATAATTTTATTTATTGTTGATGGTGGTATTGTTGCCCAGAATCATAATTTCATTGGTGTAAGAAATTGCTAGTATGAAAGCTCCCTTCCATCAATGCAATTATACAACTTTTCGGTAATTTATAGCTAACTGGCAGAGAGGGTACAGTGCTAGGTCTAGTCAGGAAGATTTTTCCTGAGTTCAAATCTGACACAAGTTGCATCACCCTGGGCAATTTCCTTTACCCTGTTTGCCTTAGTTTTCTCATCTGTAAAATGAGTTGCACAAAGAAATGGCAAACTTCCTTTGCCAAGGAAGACCCAGATGGGGTCACAAAGAGTCAAACATGACTCAACAATCACAACAAAAAAGAGTTGCCTGAGGAACTAACTGAAAGTTAAGAGAGTTGCCTAAGGTCACACAACCAGTACAGACCCAAAGCAGATCGTTTTTTTACTCCAAGTTCACCACTCTTTCCACTACATGACACCACTTCTTTAATAATTCATGGTAGAATTTTGCCAGAAATAGATTTCACTCTTTCTTTTTCTGAAAATCAGGACATTGTCCCTTTTACCTGGTACCACATTCATTCTCTACAATATTTCACACATCACCATTAATGGCTGCACAGTCCTATCTGCCAGTTATTTTCAGTACTCAAGGATTCATAATTCATCTGGTTCCTGTGCTTCTAACTCAACAACTTAGTGACTTCTTTCTATGGCTTTACTTATCTTGGGTATCAACTCCCCATTAGTCATATTTTTTTCCTGCCTTTCCCCATCCAAAGGGTATTATCCTCCTTGGTAGAGAAAATAGAAGCAAAAGAAGTCTCTCTGTCTCTCTGCTTGTCTCTGTCTCTGACTTTGTATCTGTCTGTCTCTAAGAGTATCTCTATTTCTGTCTCTCTCTTTGTCTCTGTCTTTCTGTGTTTCTTTCTCTGTCTCTTTCTATCTTTTCCTCTCCTTGACTCTCTCTCTGCCTTTCTCTGTTTCTGTCTCTCTGTCTCTGTCTTTGTCTCTGTCTTTCTGCGTGGGTCTTTGTTTCTCTCTCTTTCTCTCTATCTGTCTCTGTTGCTTTGTCTCTCTATGTGTCTCTATCTCTGTCTCTGTCTCTTTGTCCATCTTCATTTCCTATCAGGGTGTCTACATACCACATTGTTAACTTTATAACATAAATCTTTTATAGAAACCAGGTTACTTATCCCCGCTTCCACTTGCTCTGAAAAAATTATTCTCTGGAAATGAGATTTAAATCCTCCTCAAAGTCCTATAGGTACTGCTGAAGGTCAGTGGGATTCTCTAAATCCATTGGTGTTAACCCCTATTCTGATGCATTCTCCCCATTGTTAATTTCCAGTGACTAGTAACCCAGTATCATTAAAACAATTAGTTTTTACAAAATGATATTTACTGAGAAGATATGGGAAGAAGAAACATACTGACACATCTCCTTGAAACAGGAGGAATACTATTCCATTAACGCACAGCTGATGGGGAGAAAGGGTGCTGAAGAGTGGACTCACACTTAAAGTAGCTACAACAAAAATTACCTCCTGGTCTTCACTTCTAAATGTGATACAGCCACAGAATAAGTCTCTCCTTTATTGACCCAGTCCATCGACCACTAGATTCTGCTCCTCAGTTTGCTGGTGCCTAACTGGTTTGACTGGTGGCAAATTCTGCCTTGCAGCCATGATTAAAAGAGAAACTCTCAAATCCCAAATCTGGAACTCTTGCCATCCTTCCTCCACTCCAGTCATCATCCTTTCTCCAAACTGGAGGAGTGTGCCCTGACACCACCATCAGATCTTATAGAGGAGCTTTCTATATTACTGGGATTCTATCCATAAGCTGCTGAATAGAGTAAGAGAAAATCAGACAACCAATCTTCCTAGATCTGCTACAGATTTATGTCACACCATCTCAACTGAGCTCTCACTGCGGCAAGGAAATCCTTTTATACATCCCTATTGACATTGCCAATCATTCTTTTTTCTTTGATACCCCCTTCTCCTTGTTACTCTTCTCTCTAGTTTTTCATTCTCCTCCTATCTCTCTGATCATTTCTCAGGACCCTTTGCTGGATCTTCACCTAGGTCAGACTCAATAACTGTGGGGTTCTCCCAAGGTTCTGCCCTAGACCTTATTCCCTTCTCCCTTTATATTATCTCTTTAGGTGATCAACTCAGCTCTCATGGATTTAGTTTATCATCTCTATATTGCTGATTGTCAAATCAACTTACCTAGTTCCAACTTCTCTCCTGACCTCCAGTCTCACATCTCTAACTACCTATTAGATATCTCGAATTATCCAGGGCCAGTTATCTGTCTGCTGCACCAGCTGGCTGCCCATAGAGCTCCTTCAGTCAAACATTTGACTCACCATGACTCTTGTATCATATACATGTATCTTGTATCATAAAGTCAAAACATAAACCAAGTATTAGACCTTAGTATAATCCATCCTGTAGACATCTTACTCAACACATCCAACACTGAGCTCATATCTTTCCCTTAAACATTCCTTCCCTTCCCAGAGTTAAAAATAGACAAAGACCAGTCTGTACAAATAACTAATGCATCAGTAACACAAAAGCAATTTATGTATAAGATTGTTTTAGCTTCCTTTCTTCCTACTTAACTTAAAAAAAGTTTGATAGAGACAATATATATATAAAATATCATCTAGTTTATATATACATATTTTATATATAGTTCAATGTATATTCTATATATAGTTCCATATATATTTCTCTATATATACTTTATATATAGGTCCATATATATTTCTATATATATTTTTTCATTCATGGATGATTCTTTTCAAAGATAAATCATTCTTTCAAAACAAATATGAGATTATTCACCACACAGTTTAATGGGATAAAAACATTTGTATGGACTGCTCAAGTATAGTGCAGCCTCTTGTGTAGATAGTACATTTTGTTAGAGAACAAATGATTAACAGTTCTGTTAAATGAAGTACAACACCCACAAAGAACTTGAAAACTGAAGTTATTTTTCAAATAATATGTGGCTAAATTGTTGTAATAAAATTTGCATTTAAAAAAAAATTCCTTCTTTTCTAACTTCCCTATAATGGTCAAGTGCAACACCATCTTCTTAGTTAACCAAACTTGCAACTCAAGTGTCTTCCCAACTCTTCACTCTCTCACCTCTTTGTATTCAAACAGTGCCAAGCCCTGCCATTTCTACCTTCAGAACATCTCTCCTATACGCCCTCTTCTCTTTTCTTACATAGACATTAGCCTGTTTAAGTTTCTCATTATCTCAGACCTAGACTATTAGAATAGCCTTTTGGTTGGTGTCCCTGCCTCAAGTCTCTCTTTCTTCCAGTTCATGAGCTACCATGCTTGATTATCAAAGCTTCCTAAAGCCCAGATCTGACCATGTCACCCTCCTTATCAATAAACCCCAATGACTCCCTATTACCTCCAGGAGTAATTTTTTTTTCTGGTTGGCTTTTAAAGACTTTACCATCTATGCCCCATGTTATCTTTCTAGTCCTAAAGTTTAGTCCTCTTCATAGATTCTGTGATCCAGTGACAATAATCACTTCTTCTTCCTCACATAAGACCTCATCTTCCTACTCTGTGTTTTCACTGGCCATTCCCCATTCCTGGAATATTCTCTCTTTTCTGCTTTCTAGATTCCATAGGTTCCATCAAGGCTTGGTTGAAATCCTCCCTTCTGCTAGAGGTTTTACCTGCTTTCTCTTGCCACCCCTTTGCTCTAAGATTTACCTCCAATCTACCCCGAATCTGTCTCATATTTATACAATTGTTTGAATATTGTCTCCACCACTAGAATGTGAGCTCCTTAGGGGCATGGACTCTTTGCTTTGTTGCTTCCTTGGCTTTGTTTTTGCCTTTTGTTTTGCATCCCATGTTTAGCACACTGCCTGGAACATGTTTCATATTTAATAAATTTTTGTTGACTAACTGACTGTCTGCACGTATTGGACTTAGGAGGAAATAGCCAAGCTCTGAAAGGCCAGCTGTGCAGATCCAAACCTATAAAGGGATAGGAAATAACACTCCCACCAACCAAAACTGGCTAATGTGAATTCACTTGTCAGGCAGTAGCATTTACTGAGAATTACTACAGCTCAAGGAGAGGAACTGCTAGATTACTCTTGTCAGCTAAACATCTGGAGCCATTTAAGGACTGGGAAACTGCCTAGGGCTAGGAAAAACAGTTTTCCTCAACTCTGAAAGTTCATTAGACTGAAAATGGGTACAGTGAGAGACGAGACTCCTGCCTCTATCTCCCTTCAATGCAATTTCAAAATGATCTCAGACCAAGGAGTTATCATGGAGAACCATACTCATAGGTGAGGGTGAGGTAACTCCTTTTTCTCTCCTTTGTTATTCATCCATCCTCTCCTGCTTTGTTCTAGTCTCAAAGGAGGAAAGCCCACACCTCCATCCCTCCACCCACATCCACCCCACACACACACCTTTGGTTCTATCCCTTTCCACTTCCTCTTGGAACTCACTATCCTGTATGACCTCTTCCTGTCACTGTCAAACTTCTGAAAAGAGACATCAACATCGTTCACCTCCAAAAACCGCCTACTCACTTTTCAATATCTGGCAATTTGGCTTTGGATCACAGCATTCTGCTGAAACAGCTCTCTCCAAGGTTAGAGAAAAATCTCAATCACTAAACCCGGTAACTTTTTCTCCTTACCTTTCCTTGAATTCCATAACCCTGATCTCTCCTTGTTCTCCTACTACTAGTCAATCAATCAGTGTTTATTTATCAAGTACCTTCTAGGTGTCAGAGGTATAAAGACAAAAAGAAAACAGCTCCTGCCTTCATGGACAGTCATCTTGGGATTTATTCATCTCTTCTCTCTCTACTTTTCTCCCTTGGTGAATCTCGCTTCCATTGATTCAGGTATCATCACTGGGTGAGGGCTTTCAAATCTATATATCTAACAACTTTCACCCATAGCAACCCGAATAAGGTGAGAGCAACGTTCAGAAAACTTTTGTTGACTTTAATTGGTAAGCAAAGATTTAGGACAGAGATGTGGGCTGAGTTTCTCCTATGTGGTTTTATTCATTGCTGCCACCCCCAAAACACCAGAATCAGAGACCTGAAGGGAGGCAACAGAAAAGTGAACTTGTATTTATTTGTTCTATTTCTGTGGGAATACAAACAACTCCTATTTTTCTGGAGCTTTAAAGTTTACAAAGTCTTCCCTCAAATGATCCTGTGAAGTAAACAGTGAAAATATCATGATGTCTATTTTACAAATTAGGAAGGTGAGAATTGTCCTGCCCATGGTCATCCAACTGCCAAATACGAGGAGTTTTAATCAGGACTTCTTCTGAGAACATCGCACTTTCCTCTGTACCACACTTACCCAACTTTAGCTCAACAGATATATTGTTGAACAAGATGGTCAAAATTTTCAATATCTCACATGAAATGTCAGCCACAGAGGAAAGCATTCTTACAGATTCATTGTGGTATGTTGTGATCTGCTCTATGACTGACAATATCAAATACAAAGTGATTTAGAGTAATAAAGTACTGTATCAACCTTCTTTCAAAAGGTAGATATTGTTTGAATACCCAAACCAGAGAGAGATAAATAAGAAAATGACACTAGGGCCCAATATCACTAATTGATCGAAGAGAATAGATCAATATTTTGAAAATATTGTTAGAGAATCATTTAATTTCAAAAGCTGAAAGGGAACATCAGCAGTCATCCAATCCAACCTACACTTAGAAAAGGATTCCTTCTAAAACATACCTTGCATCAGCCATCTAGCCTTTGGTCGATGATATCCAGTGAGGAAGAGTATGTATTGCTACCATATTAATTTGTATCAGAGATAGAAGATTATTCAGAATTATAAAAATAATTAACATAATGCACCATACAGTCTAGTCAATAGACTCAGAACAAATTTTGGAAAATACAACATTAATTTATATTAAAAGCTATGAAATTGTAGACATGAAATAATAAAAAGTATAAGTCTAAAATTGAGAGACAATTTTTTTGCTATATAGAAAAATTGGAAGTGTTCCCAGAAAGTTCAATAATAATTCAAGAAAATATTCCTTCTCAGTATCATTATTTGACCTGTAACAGCAAGCCCTGGCATACACAAGAGAGCCTGCTGTATTTATCTGTTCTTATATCTGCTTTTCTAAAAAGAAAGCAGCTTTTGAGGGGTCAACAATCTACCTTAATCAAGTAAATATATAATTCACTTAGTTCAGGAGGAAAAGGCAGCACCCTGAACTTCAGAGAAAATACAAACATAAATTACAAGTAGAAATTACAAACAGAACAATAGACAAGTCTTCCAGCTGTCTGACCATAGATAATATATGCCTCGTTACCAGAGAGAGAAGTACCAACATCTCAGTTTTCAAAACCAGGGAGCTTTTTAAAATGACTGCCCAGAGTCTCATCTGGCACACAAACCTTCTTAAAAAAGGAAGCCTCAAAGCAAAACCTCACCTCAGAGTATGGATATATACACACACACACACACACACACACACACACACACACACACATATATGTATACAAAAGATATATAGATATATATATATATACACACAATAGAGTGTGTGTGTGTGTATACACACTCTTTTCAAGAGTGGAAGGCACAACCCTCATAACCCAGTGTCTCATTAGAAATTAACAAAAGGTGTTTGAGGCCTATTAATGGGCAGGGAAGATATTTAACTCTTCCTCCCAACTCACCATTTATCTTACATTAACATTACAGGTACTGAAAAGACAAATTAGAGGAGGGAAGCAAAAAGAATTTAACAATACAAAAAAGGATGTTACATTTATTAAACACTTAATATGTGTTCAACAACACACTAAGTATTTTGTAAATATTATCTAATTTGACCTTCACAACAGCCATGGGCAGGTGCTATTATTATCACCACCTTACAGCTAAAGAAACTAGCCAGATGGAGGTTAAATTATGTGTCCAGATTCACATAACTCATCATTGTAAGAAACTGGATTAGAATTATTCCTGACTCTAGGTTCAGGATTTTATCTACTTCTCTATCTGGCTGATCATTATAAAACAAGAAAAATGAATTTTTAAGAAACAACCACCAGCAAAGAGAGGACAAAAATGATGATCATTTACTTAAGAAAACTAAGAGAATAGATGAAATAACTATTTGATAAAATTAATGATTTATAGCAGAGTAGCAGTATACCAAATAAATCCACAAAACTCATCAGTGTTTTGGTAAAATAATAAGAAAAACAAGAAAGAAACACCAGAAAGAAAAATTCTATTAACATATTGAAAACAACTATAAATTATCTAGGATAACCCTCTGAAACACATACTTATATTAATTTTGCTGTATCATGGAGCCAGAAGAGATGTTAAAGGGCATATAACTATCTTTTTGTTTTAGTGATGAGAAATTGAGACCAAGAAAGGTCTCAGTAACCTCTGAGGAGTCAGGAGTAAAATTCAGTATTCTTTGCAAATTAAATACAACTAAAAATATCCCTTATATAAATAATGGAAGAATTAAGTAATTGGAGAGAGATTTATTAGGCATAGCTGAGTCATATCACTATAATAAAAATGGACATAAAGTAGATCAATTTAAATTCATCTACAGATTTAATACTACACCAATTCAACTACCAAGTTATAAAACTAGATAAGATAATAAATTACATTTTAAAAAGAAATGGTCTAAAATATCAAAGGAAATGATGAAAATAGAAAAACAGGAATGTAAAAGAGATGGCATAACCAAAGATTTAACTACAGCGTAAATCCATTAAACATAAAGACCATTTGCTACTATTTTAAAAATAGAAGAAGATATCAGTGGTATGGACCAACTAAGCATGACCTACAAGTTACTGGAATAAGGTTTGCCATTCATCAATACCTATTGTGAAACTGGACAGGAGTTTGGCAAAAAATAAAAAATAAAAATAGGGTTTGATTAGCACTTTAATCCATATACTACAATAATCTCCAAAAATATAAGCAACCAGGCTATAAAAAGTTATATAATTAATGAAAGAGGAGGATGGAAGGAGATGATTTTAATAGCCTTGCTTTTATTTCATTACTGGGCAATACGTAAAAGTAATTAAAAAGATTAGATAATTTTGCTCAGAATTTTTTTAAAAAAAAATTAAATCAACCTAGCTAGAATAGGAAAATAAGCTATCAACTTGGAGAAAAAATATTTACATCAAATATCTCTGATCCAATTCTGGCATCCAACATGTATAGAGAACTGATAAAAATTTACAAAACTAAAAGCCCAAGAGACAAGTGAAGAAAGAATATAAATGAATGGTTTGCAAAAGAAATAGAAACTAACAGTGAGCCAGAATGTAAAAAAAAAATTCTAACTCACTAATAAAAGAATAAAGGAAAATCAAAACAATCATGAAGTTCTACTTCATACCATAAAATTGGACACAATGATAAAACATAAAAATACTCAGTTTTGGAAGGATTGGAAACAGGTAGAAAAACTAATATATTACTGGTGTAATTACTTTGACATATTATCACTAAAGGTTATTTTAAAAAATAAAATTGCTAGTAGGCAAGGCTTTCGTAGTGCTAATAGAACTTTTGTTATGAGAACAAGAGTTGGCATTTAGAGAATGATTTAAATTTTATAAAGCATGCCACTTACGTTATTTCATATGAGCCACAAAATAGCCTTATAAGGCAAGGACTATGGGACTATTATTCTTGTTTTGCTGATGGAGTGAGTTGCCCAGTGTGATACTATTAATAAAAGTCACTGGGAAGATGTGTATATACCAGCTCATCCCTTCTTCTTCCCCCAAATTTGGAAAAATAGATCTTCTTATAAGCAAATACAATCCAATAGGAATTTATTGAATACTTAACCACAATAAGCAAGGCACTGTGCTAGGTAGCATGAAAGATACAAAGCTCATTTAGTTTGCTCATTTTTAAAATGGGGATAATATTAGCATCTATTTTACATGCTTGTCATGAGGATCAAATGATATATCATATGGAAAACATTTTACCAGATCTAAAACACTGTATAAAGACTAGTCGTTATTGGCTAGAAGGTAAATAAAATGTAATAAGCAGAAGGTACTTCCTTTTCATTACCTGATTGTGGAATGAGGAGAAAGAACATCTGTGTAAAGAACATAGAAAAATAAGCCTGAAAAAAACATAGCCTCTTAGATGAAATGTCGAGGGAAGCCACCAGATGGTTCTAAGGACTGAAAGAGGTCAGCCCCTCAGAAAAACATACCCAGAGCACTCATTTGAAGGTAGTACACTGAGTTAAATATAGCTGTAACACCTTGTGGTGCATTCCTTCATATGCATAAAACAATTTTTAAAGTTTTGAAGGCCATAGCTGATAAAATACAAGTCAAATAATTTTTTAGGGACTCTGAAATATTTTATAAGGACTGTTGGGTTATAGTTAACAGAAAGCAGGATTGTTTGAGTTTCCCGTCCTCAAGCAGATATGGGTTCCTTCTTATGAAGAGCTCCTTATTCAAAGCATTTGAAGCTATAGAAGGAAGGAAGCAGATACTCGGATGAAGAAAGAGCAGTATAAGGAGCTGAGGGCAGGAAGGATTGGACACAGAAGACACAAAGCAAGACGAGAAAGGTTGCATTCAAAAAATGATAAAAAAAAAAAACTAACAAGAGAAAGACAGGAACTAGTTTTTTTATTTTGTTTTTCGGTTTGTTTTGTTTGCTTTAAGCCATCCTCAATGGAAGAGAGACATTTCTGAGATCTCTTTGCAGAAAAGAGGTTGAGTCATCTGAGAGAGAAGACTAAAGCCCAATAGATTTCAGTAGTCAATAGAATCGGAATAAAGGGGAGCTCAGTCCTACTTCTGTATGGAGAGCAGCTGTACAAGTTCAGTCTTCTTCAGCACTATCTGTAGTATGGCAGAAAGGCAACCTCTCAGGGGTGTGTGTGTTGCCCTATATTTTCCTTTGCTGCTTTAGAATGGGAAATCCTTCATATCCCATAGAGAATATGTGATTAGCCTCTTAAATGTCAAGCTTAGTGGAATTGCTATTTCACTGAAAAAGTGAGATGCTACTGTTTTAATAAAAGAGTTTAATACTATTTCAGTGATCAAAGTGTAGCAGAGAAGGAGTTCCATCCAGTAGGATCAGAAGGGAAACAGACAACAGAGAGGTTGTTTTGCCTAGCAGGTCATGTATAATGTAGACTATTTCCTAAAGGGACCAATGAATCAAGGTCTGCTGTGTAGAGTCATCAGTTGCCTAGGTTTCTGTGAGTTACCACACTCTCCCTTGAGCCATTGGTTGGAGAATGTGACTCAAGTTTATGGGTGGATTATTTTTTATGATCATTCCTCCTTCCATCTTCTAAAGAGTAATTTTATTTTACTTTCTTGTCTATAAAATATTTCATGTTTAAGAGTAAATGGTTTTGCGAATGATTTTGTATCCCCGGAAAACACACTGATGGGGGCTCAGGTATTCCAGTGGCTAGGGTTGCCTTGGGACTGTAAGAGAAGGTATGAGTTTTTTGAGTGACTTCTCCTTTAGAGAACCACCTTGACCTGTCAGGAATGAATACAGTTGAGGAAAATCAGTCATTCTCAGTCCAGGGATAGAGAGAGTGTTTAGTAAGAATAAATGCTCTTTGACTCCTATACCACTTCTCGGTCTATACACCCAAAGACATCAAAGAAAGAAGGACCTATATGTATAAAAATATTTTATAGCAGTTATTTTTCATAGAATTCCAAAATTAGGAACTAAGGGGGTGACCTATTAGGAAGTGGCTACACTGATGGTATATGAGTATAATGGAATATTATCATGTTATAAGAGATGGAAAGTTTCTTGGGAAAGTGGGTAGATATCTATGAACTGATGCAAAGCAAATTGAGCAGAAGTAGAAGAACCATCTATACCATGTCAGCATTACAGAGAAAAACAACTTTGAAAGATTTTAGAGCTCCAGTCAATGCATTGATAAACCACAAGTCCAGAAAATGAAGATGAAACGTGGTTCTCACCTCATGCCATAGAGGGGATGAACTTAAAATGTAGAGGGCAACAGAAATCTGGAGCAAGTTCAACTGGGGATTTGTTTTGCTGAACTATGAGTGCTAGGATGAGAGTTTCATGGTTGATGATGATGTTGTTTGGGGTGGATTTTGAATGCACGTGAAAATAGATTTTTTAAGAGTCAGGGGTCAGGGGTCAGTCTTTCTATGAGCTGAAAAAAGCTTAAATCATGTAATGAAGGTCTTTCTGTTCTAGACAGAAAAGTTCCTATTCGACCACAATGGTAGAAAGCCACTGGAGATACTGATCACATCCTTGACTATCTCTCCTGCGCCAAAGTATTAAAGTGAAAATTTGGCCAGTGGAAAGTGGCTTTAAGTGAACAATTAATGAGTTTGAATGATAGTTCTCATTCCTCTCCAAAAAAAATGTTGTGAACAATGTGTTGGAACAACAAGTCCCAAGAGAGCCTTCCTTCCACACTGCCAAGTTTTTCATCTGATTACTACACTCAGCAAGGATTGATGGAGGCAAAATTCCAGTTGGCAGATGTGTTCCTAGCTCATTCTTTTCAAGATAACCAATAAGAATCATATTTTGTTACCTGCATCTCAAAAGTATCAAGTTCCACAGATTTCCACTGTACCAGTAAAGCTTGAAGAGGAATTCATAATTCTCTATTGAGTAGGTTTCTAAACAGCAGGGAGTCAGAAAAATCTAAGTTTTTAGGTTATTAGGAAGTGGCTAAATTTATGGGGGCATAAGGGAATGTTATTATGCCATAAGAAATGGAGAGTGTCATGGAAAAAGAGGCAGATCTCTATGAACTGATTCAGAAGAAAGTGAGCAGAGACAGGTGCACAATTTATACAATGATGACATTACAGAGAAAAACTATGAAATATTTTAGAACTCTGATCAATGCATTAATAAACCATAAAGAAGTCCAGGAAACCAAAGACAAAGCACATCACTCACCTCAGGCCATAGAGGTGATAACTTAAAATGGAGAGAGACAAGCATTTTGAAGCAAGTTCAACTGGAAATTACTTCAAATTCAGCCCTATAAGACCTGGAGGAAAGCACCTAAATCTCTGTGCATCCATGTTAAGTAAGGAGGTTGGAATATGGTCCCATTCAGTGTTACATTTTATGAAACTTACATACCTGTGGGTTAAGCAGATTGTCTAAGTAGGTTGATAGAATTAGTGCATTCCAGCAAAGTAGATTAGATTTTCTGAAACTGAATTCTTGTTTTCCACCTGCCCTCCAATGACAACTGAGAGATGTGTTTCCACTGGGAAATTCCCCTGTACTTTTGGTAAGAATATCATAAAGACAGTCAAATTGCCCTGATGGAATTTTGTAGAAATCTTCAGAAGCATTATGACTTTGGGATCTCATCTTGAACATCAGCTGATCTCCCTATGAACATTAGTTTCTCCCTAACAATATTTCTCCCTATTCTGAAGATCCCTGAACTCAAGACTCATAAAATCCTTTCCCATTCTGCCCCATTCTTCCCTCCTTCTCTTTGCCCCAATACTGCAATTGATTGATATATTTCTATGACAGTTTTTTTCATTCATTCAATAACCATTTATTAAGTACTTGTTGCATGTCAGGTACTGGACTATACATCCAAGATACAGAAATAAAAAATGGAATGCTATTTACCCTCATGGAGACTATATTTTTCGTAGAGGGATATAGCAGGTACTCAGATAAGTTAACATAGTATAATTAAACATAGTATAATTTGGGTAGGGACTACCAACTGAGCAGTATCAGGAAAGTCTTCATGGGGGAAATATGAGCTGAATTTTTGAATGATACTACATATTCTAAGAAGCAAAATGGTAGAAGTGCATTCTTTGCCCAGTATAAAGAAACTGGAGAAGGAAGAAAGAAAAAGAACAGAAAGTCTAACTGTACTATTGAGTGTGTGAAGGAGAGTATTATGTGATGAGCCTTCTGGATTAGCTGAGCCAGATTGTGAAGTTCTCTAAAGGCTGAATGGAGGAATTAGCATTTTATTTTAGAGGCAATAGAAAGCCATTAAAGCATCTGGACTAAGGAAATGACATGGCCAGACCATAGCATTAGGAATATCAATTTAGCATTTGTGTGGAGGATAGATTGGAAAGAGGAGATAAATAAAGCAGCCAGAACACCTAGGAAGGTACCAGTTAGTAATGGTTCAGACACGTTGTCATGCAAGTCGAGAAATGGTGACAGTTGGGAGACATATTGTTAGGGTGGACTCAGTAAATGTCGGCAACTGATTGGAACATGAAAGAAAGGAGACAGCAGACTACAGGATGACTTTAGATTGTAAAGCTGGGTAATTGGAAGGATAAAGGTGCCCTCCATGGAAATGGCAAAATCAGAGGTTTGGAGTAGGGTGCACAGGGAATAGCGAGTCCTATTCTTCCATGTCAAATTTGAGATTTCAGTGGAACACATAGCTAGAGAATCTTGCAAGCAGTTGGTGTGAAGGGACTGGTACTCAAAAGATATCAAGGTCTCAGAGTTCTTTTCTCCTTCACTCCTCCCACCAGCTACCTTATTCTATCTGTTCTTGTTTATTTTCTGTGTTCTTTCATTCCATCTATCATCTATTAACTGCTTCCTGGATGTAGATTTAAATATATCTATAATACAAAGGTAAAAGATTTGACATTTACTATTTTTCTATTATCTGGCTTATTTACCCACCTACCCTCATGCTGGCCAGTGTGGAGTTCCAAGAGTGGGGTATACCACGCTGCTACAATTCTAACTCTCAAGTTCTGAGGGGTAAGCCTGGCACTGGCAACAAACACTCCAACTCATTATCCCTTTAGATTCTCAGTGTGTACCAGCACACCTTCCATTAAAAGACAAATCAATCACCATGACACCTTAACTCTTAAACAACTACAATACCTTTGCTAAATAAGTCAAAAATCAATAAGAATGTTAGTATGTATTCAATAGAAGATAAAAGCAGGAATAATGAAAACATAGCAGTCCACCCACAAATCTGGGCCACATTCTCCCACCAATAAACCTAAAGTGAAAGTATGACCATAGGAAAGAGTGGGCCCTCACAGAAACTTTGCAGAGTTTGACGAGAAGGGAATTCCATGTACTGGGATGATTAGTGACTCTAGATGGCAGGCTTTGATGTCTTGGTCTTTTTATGAAAAGTCTGAATCACATATCTCCTATTACAAAAACAAAAATTAAGTTTTCTCTGATATCTGCATCCCTTCTGATCTTGATAGTTTTTCAGGTTAAAACCACTTCTGTGCTACCCTCGGGCTGCTCAAGCTGTGACAGACTCTTCCAGCAAACATCTCTACTTGGCACAATGCTAGGGAAGTGTTGCACTCTGTCAATGACAAGCAGTTGCCTTAAGCCAGAGAGCTATCACTAGAACACTGTAGATGTTAGCACTGTTTCTATATGAATATCTCTCATACATGACTCTTTCCACTCACACCCACTGCCAGCCACCCCCTGATTCAGACTCTGATCACTTTCTGCCAGGTCTATTTCCATAGCCAGCTGGTTGGTCAGCCTGCCTCAAGTCTCTCCCTACTTAAACCCAGCCTCCCCTCAGCTGTCAGAATGATCTTCTTAAAGTGCTGGTCTTATCTTGTCACGTTCCTGCTGTCTATTACTCCCAAGATCAAATATAAAATGTTCTATTCAGCTTTTAAAGTCCCTCACCAGTTGGCTCCTTCATACTCTACTTTTTGCTTCTTAAACATGAAGCTTGCTTTTCACTACCCATCACCTCCTCACCTCTGCCTCCTGGATTTCCCAGAGTCCTTCAAGACTAAGTTCAAATTCCACTCTGTAAGAGGCCTTCCCCTCCCCTTCCTGCTAGTGCCCTACCTCTTGAATTACTTCCCATTTATGCTACACATGTATATATACACTCATACACGCATATCTTGTATTTCCATAGTTGTTTGAATGTTGCCTCCCCATTCGAATGTGAGTTCCATGAGGGCAAGAATAATGGTTTTGCCTTTCTTTATATCCCTAGCCCTTCATAAATGCATTATTGATTGTTTAATTAAACTGGACAACTACTCAGACCAATTCTGAGGCTCTGGGGGATGTCTACTTTTCAAGTTGTAAGCTGTGGTGGAGCTATGCAGCCTTTTCCTAGTCAGTCCTGTCAAAGAGCAGAGAGTTCTGCCTTGTCCAGTCAGGTCTCAGCAAAGCGGTCCCTCTGCTCACAGAAAAGCAGATGCAAATCTGGTGTTTTCCCCTACAACCAATAAGGACAATACAGTGCAACATGGTCATTCTGACAGGTTCCCCCTCTCTGAGGCTGTAGGTGGCCCTTGAGAGCAGCAAGCCCAGACAGCTCTCTATGCATCACTAACAATGACATTTTCTTCCAATCAGCTGCCAGCAGCTGCAATGTCTCGGGTCACATCAGTTCCTTAGCTGACACAGATGATTCTATGCCTTCTGTTCCCAGTTCCTCCTATTCTCATCTTTCTCTCCTATTGGTCTTCATCCAGATACCTCTTTTTCCTCCCCTGTGGTTTCTCCTCCTGCTCTCAAAAGAGATAATATTTACAAAGGTGTTAATCCAGTGCCTGGGGCATAGTTGTCACCACATAAGTGCTTATTCCCCCGCTGGCCTGTAACTTCTAAAGCCTCGTATCAATGCCTCCTCAGAAGCAGTCGCTCATAGTTAATATGATGTGATATTCAAAAGGGCCACAGTTCTATTAGGTATGACATCAAGCAGCACTTCTAGAATCTTCCTATAGGTTCCAAACAGTTATTTGATTATGCATGATTTCTCAGTTATAATCTTAAATATTTCAAAAATAGTTGCATTACTATGCTCAAAGGGCTACAGAAATACGCATACCCTTTAACTCAGCAATATTGCTTCTAGGACTGTATCCCAAAGAGATCATAAAAATGGGAAAGGGTCACATATACAAAAATATTTATAGCAGCTCTCTTTGTGGTAGTCAAAAATTGGAAATCAAGGGGATGCCCATCAATTGGAAAATGACTGAACAAGTTATGGTATATGAATGTAATGGAATACTATTGCACTATAAGAAATGATGAGCAGGAAGACTTTGGAGAGGCCTGGAAATTATATATATATATATATATATATATATATGTATAATATATATATATATATGACCCAAATATATATATATATATATATATATATATATATGTAAAGACCAGAATCAGGAGAACACTGTACACAGCAACAACCACAGAGTGTGAGGAACTTTTCTGGTAAACTTATCCCCTCACAGTAATGCAAGGACCTAAAAAATTCCCTGTGGACTTTTGAAGCAAAATGCCTTCCACATCCAGAGAAAGAACTATGGAATTGGATTGCAGAATGAAGCAGACCATTTTTTTGCATTATATTTTGTTTTGTTTTCCTCATGGTTTCTCCCATTCATTTTAATTCTTCTATGCAACATGACTAAGGTGAAAATGTATTTAATAAAAATGCATATATAAAACCTATATAAGATTGCAAACTATCTCAAGGAGAGAGTGGGAAGGGAGGGAAGAAGGAGGGGGAGTGAGGATAAAAAAATCTAAGATATATGGAAGTGATTGTAGAACGCTGAAAACAAAATATTTGTTAAAAAAAATAGTTGCATGAAAAATGAGCCAAGGGACCCTTTAAATTTGGAGTTCCAAACTGGATTGGAATTTATAGAAGATTTTCAGGATGTGATATCTAATATATTAACTTAATTCCTCTTCTTGATTCAATAGAGAAGTTCTCATTTATAAAGGTATTATATTTAGAGTATCTTACTGTATGATTTTGAGTGATTGGGTAGGTAATTCATTAGATCCATGCCCTTACAATAAGATTATAGATTTAATACTGTAAGGGATTGATAGTATGGTCAAGTTAGGGACTTTAAAGCAAGGGGAAGTACACAGATCACCACCAGAAAGAGATCCTACGAAGACAACCTACAGAAATATCATGTGCAGATTCCAAAACACCAAGGTTAAGGAAAAAAACATTATAAGCAACAAGAAAAAAAGCAATTAAAATAGGATGGAGTCGCAGGTAGAATCACATAAGCCCTAGTAGTAGCTCCATTAAAAGATTTCAGGTCTTGGAATACTGTATTGAAGAGCAAAAGAACTAAGGTTGCCACCAAAAGTATCAGACGTAGCAAAGTTAAACACAATTCTAAACACACAAAAAAATAAATATTCAATTAATATGAATATGAAACACCAGACTTTTAGGATTTTATTGCGAAAAGGCCTGAACTTGACAGAAAATTTGACATAGAAGATCCAAGAGAAATTTAACATAAACATCAAAGACTAATTACAAAGGACTCAAGGAGAGACTGTTTACTTTTTATATGAGGAAATGAAAACTTCTATCTCTAAAGTTGTAATTACTAATTGGGTAGTGCAAAAGAAAGATTGGGCTAGAGCTGAGTATGATGTCATTCTAAAAAGTATTGCCATCTAGGAAAGAATCAAAGAGTAGTTATCTTATACAAATGGGATGCGAGAGGATAAAGTGACACAGAAGAATTAGATGGGGAGGAGGACTGGTAGTTCTAGAACCCTACTCTCATTGAGAATGGGTTAAAGAGGAAGCAATATATATCCATATATCTATATCTATTTATATTTATATCTATCTGTATATCTATCTATATCTATATATATCCATATATCTATATTTATTTATATTTATATCTATCTGTATATCTATCTATCTATATATCTATATCTATATATATACATATATCTATATCTATTTATATTTATATCTATCTGTATATCTATCTATCTATCTATATCTATATATATACATATATCTATATCTATTTATATTTATATCTATCTGTATATCTATCTATCTATCTATATCTATATATATACATATATCTATATATATCTATATATATATATATATATATATATATATATATATATATATATATATATACCTAGCAGGGGAATAAAAGTCTTCTAAATTTATAATGAAATAAGAGAGAGGGAAAAAACAAAGGGATATAGAACGGTGTCTAGATTAATGGAAATGAGATAAAGAGGGAACAGCATCTATATTTGAAGACTACAGAAGTTTTTTAAAATTCAGATAAAAACAAGAAGACAAGGAGAAAGGGTTGGAAGGGAGAGGATAAGGGAAGGATCCTTGAAGCAGAAGAGTTTGAAAAATAGGAGGGCAAAGTAGGAGAAGTGAAGTAGAGGAGTCTGGAGGGATAGGAAATAAGAGATACAACAAACATAAAATAAAGATCAGGAGTAGAATTTATTGGGGGAAAAAAGTAGGGATATTAATTATGATCTCAGGCAAAGTTACAGTTAAAATAGATTTGATCAAAAAAGAAAATAAGCAAACTGCACTGTATGTCAGCCATGTTAATCAATATTGTTTTAGACTATTTAAAATAACTAGTCAGTACAAGGCTGGTATATTGCTGTGGTATAGGAAATGACGAGTTGGTAGATTTAGAAAAATATGAAATGACTTGGACTTATGAAGAAAAATATTATCCACCTTAAGAGAAACAGAGCACAAATGAGTATAGTACAGTGTTACATAAATGCATATAAATGCACATGTTTATACATATATGTATGATTATAGATACCTATGTATATGTATGTACATGTAAATATATGTATGTATGTATACTTGCTTGTGTATAGGTGTATAAATATGTGTGTGTCTATGATTAATTCTCAATTGTAGCCTTCTTAGGGAAGAGGAGTAGGAAGGATGAAAAAAGGACAAGAGAAAAAAATAAAACCTCGAAGGAAGTAAAGGAAAGATGGACAGATCTGAGCACAATGTAATATTTATTATATAGGCTTTCTTGAAGTGGAAATTTATTGCTTTATATTTTGAATCCTCTCATGTTCTACTGTGCACATGGCAATTTTTTTCTTATTTCTTTTCTTACTCATTTTCTTATTTAAGTTTTAATATTCCTTTCTTTTTTCTTTTATTTTGTATTTAAGCTTACATTTTTTTTTACATTCCAAAAAAAAAAAAAACCAAACCAAAAAAACAAAACACAGGGAAGACCTCAGTGCATTTATTGGCAGTGGAAATAGAACTAGTAGATAGGGAGAGAACGGATGGTTGAAGGAAACAAATGCTTAATAAATGGGAGGTTATTTGAATCCAGGATACATTAGATAATTTGATCTTGGACAGGAGAAAAATCATTACTTCATCAGGATCTAGACTAAAGGAGGAGAGAACATCAAGAGGTTTTGTGACCTGGAATGGGGGCAATATCCTATGATGTTAGAAGATGTTCCTTTCTATAACAGGGTATCGTCTTAAAAATTCTTTGAGGATATAAGAAAAGTAAATTGATTTAATGTTTAATTTCTACTGGTAAAGTTTAGTATCTTATTAAATTAGTTCATTTGAAAAAAGACCTAGATTTAGTGAATTCTCCATCCACTTAAATCTAAACCTATACCTATTTTTGAGTGTGAATATGCACATGTGTGTTAATTACTTGGGATAAGCAATGATTTTGGTAAAATTTGAATGTTTGTCAATAGTAATCATTCCTGTGTGTTTTTACAAAAACTAGACTGAGGCAAAACGCCTGACCTTGACCAGAGGTTTACCTTAGATCTCTCTCAGTTAAGTGCTGGTTTTCTTGCCATGTGAACATCTTCTGCTGCATATTTAATCCTGTGCTTTTTAAGAACAGATATTTTTCCAAGGAAACATGAAAAATCTGTAGCTCTTAAAAAGCACATTTAAATCATTGTAAGAGAGATAGCAGTAGTTGTAGACACGGGAGAAAATGAATGTTTCAGGAAGTCACTGAAACCCACAATAACCTCCAAAATCAGTTACACAAAAATGCAAAGGAAGGTGCCATCAAAAACAAAGCCAAATTTTAAAAGCCAAGAATTGACCGACCATTGCTGTGAAACCTAATTAATCCTCAGAAAACAAAGATCTTCTAAAGTAGCAAGGATTCGGAGTTGTTACTAATTTTGTCAGTAAGATAAGAGCTTCTTAAAATAGGAGGAACATTGAGAAGACCAGTTTAAGCCTTGTTATGAAAATAAGTTAAATTGCTTTTCATGAGTATTAATACAAATATTGGAGTCCTAAACACAGGGAAAAGGTAATTTTTACTAATGAAACTCATTTTTTTAGTCAAAGATGAACCAAAAGCATAATTAGATGAAGTCCAGGTGAATCTGTAAGATACAGGCATCTTCATTAGACTGTAGAATATCCATTCATAAAAAAAAAGAAAAAAGAGTATTTGTTTATATGATATTTAATTCCAGTGGCCCTAGAAATCCTTTCCCTACTGAAGGAATGATATACTGACAAATCTACTAAGAAGCAAAATTGTTCCAGAATTACAGAAATTCCTATATGGAGATAGGAAATGACCCTGCACCAGGCTCCATAATACAGAACATTAAGAAATTTCTCCAAGGACTGGGATACATAGGCCTTAATCACCCAGCAATTCTCCTGACTTAAACCCCATTGAAAATACATGGGCTATAGTCGTGCTGGAAAATGTTTAAAAGCAAAAAAAAACCTATGCGTAATACATACTTTTAAGTATAATCTGCGTTATTAACATTTTTCCTATATTTTGTTAATTCTCTAGAGCATAGGTTCCCAAAGTGGGCAATACCACCCTCTGGGGGGCACTGGGATGATCCAAGGGGGAAATAGCAGCTTTGGGTGCAATTGTAGGGGTTGTTGAATAAAAATAATGGGGCAATGGAATCATGAGGAAAGAAGAGAAGTGATTACATTATTTTTCAAATAGACACCCAACATGCAAGTTATAACTGATCAGTGGTCAAGTCCACCATCAAGTATTAACAAACAAACGTTGGAAAGTGAGCATATCGCACGATGTCAGGAAGTTCAGTATGCATTGTCAGGAATATGTATGTTTAATGACTTGTTTACAATATGATACTATATGGTTACATGGTGCAATATTGTGTCATCAAAATTTCAATTCAGGAAAAGACTCAGAAATTTACAATAAATTATTAAATTTAAGATGCATCTTTTAAATACATATATATTACATTTTTTCTGAAATAATGAAAATTTGAAAAAAACTGTTAAAGGGTTAAAGAAAGTAGCTTCATGGGGGAGACAGAGTAGCACTGAGTATGTTTTGAAAGGAGGATAGTAAGTGTAATGCCAATACAATACCCACAGTAGCTATGGATATGTGCACATATTTCCAAGGTAAATTCAGAAAATATAAACTCTCTTCCTCAAAGACAAAAACCAAGTATTTATTCAGACACCAAAGAGTCAAATCCATCATAGTAACAGAGAAATCTATACATATTATCAATGCAGGGAGCAGGACCTTCCCCAAGCCTTCCCTCCATCTGGCCTCCCTCATAACAGGCTCCCTTAGACAAAATCACTCCCTTTCTCTCACACTACCTGCTCTGCTCTGCTTTGCCTGCTCTCTCCCAAGCTCTGCTTCACTTTCTCTTCCTACTGTACCCTTCCAACTCTGTCTATTCAGTCAGCTTCTCCCACCATGAGCTTCATGTGACTCAAGCTGTGGACGGGGCCAGAGATCAAAGCAGGTCACATGGGCCTATTAAGGGACAGAAAAGACCTTCAAATTCCCTTACCATTACATTCCCAGATTTATGAAAAATAAACCAAGCCCAGATTTATAGTGTTTGCCAATGTCCAAGGTGTAAATGTTCACTCTGAACATTTGCCAATCAGCTCTCCCAAGGGTAGAAGCTGGTTTCCAACATGGCCCTGCCAAAGGCAAATTTAGACATCAAAAAATATACTGGTTATATCAAAGGAGTGCTTATTTACCAATACAATGAGTGGTTTCATGACAGGACTTTGTAGAGATTATGTGTCAAAATCTTGTGAAATCCATGGCAAACTAGAAAACATTGCACATAAAAAGCTTTTCTTTAAAAATGCAAATAGTTTTAAGTGCCAAAAATGCAGTCCCAGTTAATTTATACATCAGCATATAACATATACTGTACTATGGTGCCTCCTATATAGGACTATATTTTATTGTAGATGTAATAATATGAGAGTAGTATGGTGTAATCAACAGAACGTGAGGTGAAAAGTCAGGGAGATGTGAGTTTAAATCCTGTTTTTTCTGCTATCTGGCTATATAACTTGGCAAGATGGTTATCTCCTATGTGCCTCAGGAATAGGATTTAAGGTTGCAAAGTAGGAAGGAACTTTAAAGGTCACCTACTTGAATGAATTTATTGAATTTAGAGATTAGAAAACTGAA
The DNA here is from genome assembly GCA_023548195.1 of Bettongia penicillata ogilbyi. Lineage (NCBI taxonomy): Eukaryota > Metazoa > Chordata > Mammalia > Diprotodontia > Potoroidae > Bettongia > Bettongia penicillata. The sequence goes on from JAJHZJ010000257.1 coordinate 7,844,834, forward strand.
GCTGAAGAGGTATGGTGATTGTCTAAGGTCATACAGCTATTAAGTACTATCCAGGCACACTGAACTCTTTCCACTAAACAATGATGGTTTAATCTTCTGTTTTACAGATAAAGGAACCGAGATCCAGAGGAGTTAAGAAAGCAACTCAGTTTCACTGGTTTTAAGTGGTTTACAGCATGAAGGATGGGATGGGGAGGAGTATGATGAATTTCTAGACAGTTTGGATTCAAATTCTGGCTATGGCAAGTTTTCCTTCATTCTTGTCCTCAGTTTCCTCATTGGCAAAACAAGAGGAAGGAACTACCTTACCTTTGAGGTCCCATTTTGTCTTTGTACTATATCTACTAAGGCATAGGTAGGCACAATCTGTTTTGGTGAAAGCTATTTTCTTTATCAGAGGCCTCTTGGTGGCTCAAGGGATCAAAGAACTGGACCTGGAGCAAAGATCTCAGTTCTAATATGGCTTCAGACACTCACCAGTTGTGTGACCCTAGTCAAGTCACTTCACCCTGTTTGCCTCAGTTTTCTCATCTGTAAAATGAACTAGAGAAGGAAATGGCAAACCATGCAAGGTTTTCTTTGCCAAGAAAACCCCATATAGGGTCAGGAAGGGTTAGACACAGCTAAACAACAGAAATGTTCTGTATTAGTATATGGAGTTCCCTCTTGCCAACAGTGCTGGGAACCCCTTTCACTAACATAGGTGTCTTTGTAGGTAACTAAGAGATTAAACAACTTGACCATTTTATAGATAATGAAATTGAGGCTGAGAGATTAGTTAAATGACTTGCCCATAAGTGTCTGAAGCAGGATTTGCATTTGGCTTTTCCTGACTCCAAAGATAATACCCTATGTACTACTTTGCCTAGCTGTCTCATTTTATACTTTAATAAAAATGGGCTTCATTGGTATAAGGAACTTCTAGTGAGGAATCATCTCTCCCAAAGCAGATTGACACCATTGCCACATTTCATAGTCTAGAGCAAGGTTGGGGAACCTGTGACCTTGAGGCTATATGTGACTCTCTAGGTCCTCAAGTGAAGCCTTTTGACTGAATTCAACCTTCACAGAACACATATTTTTATTAAGGAGATTTGTTCTGTGAAGTTTGGATTCAGTCAAAGGGATGTGCTAGAGGGCTACATGTGGCCTCAAGGTCACAAGGTCCCTTGCCAAGTTGTCTGGGACATCGAGGGGGTAAGTGACTTACCTGACATTACAGGCAGGGCTGGTACATGTCAAAAATCTCCCTGACTCCATCAACAGCCTCCTAACCATTATATGCTCCTGCCTCATGATAACCCATTAAGGTGCATTGGTAGAAAGGTACAGAACAGAGTGGAGGAAATAAAAGTACTGCTATCTTTTCCCTTAGATTGAAGCAAATTTAGAGCCATAGGTCCTGTCTTGAAGACCATCTTTAAGGCTGGATATTAACAATTTCATGTGTTCAAAGAAAGGTAACCAGCATTTTGCCACAGACAGGGCATTGGCTATGGAGACAGAGCTTGGGTCCAAGTTCTATGTGACTTTGAGGAAGTCTCTTGACTATTCTGGGATTCCACTTCCTCATCTGCAAAATGCCAGTGTTGGCCAGATGACCTTTGAGGTCCTTTCTAGTTCAAGATCAATGATTGTGACCAGTGATGACCAAGGATCAGCTGAAGTCACTGGGGATATTTAGACCTAGGACAGGGATTCTTAACCTGTAGTCTGTGAATTGTTCATTTCATTGTCTTCAACACATTGATAATTGGATTCAGCATAATTGCTTCCCATCATAATCCTATTTATCTTATATATTTACAAATATTATCCTGAGCAAGGCTCTACAGTCTTCATCAAAGTGGTTCATCTCGCTCTCTCTCTCTGTCTCTTTCTCTCTCTGTCTCTCTCTCTCTCTCTGTCTCTCTCTGTCTCTCTCTCTCTCACACACATACACACACACACACACACACACACACATATACATAGGCACACACATTCATGAGCCTCCAATCTAATGGAAGCCTGACAACTACCTCCCTTCATTGAAAGGCCTATTATACACACGAGGAGTTAGATTTATTCTCCCCAGTAGAGTAGAGCTAAGACCAATGAGTAGAAGTTGCAAGGAGACATTGAATCTTCAGGTTAAGACAAATTTCTAACAGAGCTATCTTTCCAAGGTAGAATGGACTGCCTTGACAAATACTGAGCTCCCTGTCCCTGAAAGTCTTTAAGTAAATCTGATTGGCAAAGCTACTTTAGAAGGGTAATGCCTGAGTAAGGGGGTTAGGCACAATCTCTGAGGAGCTGCTAGGTGGTACGAAGGACAGAGAATGCATCCTGGAGTCAGGAAGACCTGAGTTCAAATCTAGTCTCAAACACTTGCTAGCTGTGTGACCCTGGACAAGTCACTTCACTCTGCTTGCCTCAGTTTCTTCATCTACAGAACAAGCTGGAGGAAATGGCAAACCACTCCAGTATCTCTGCCAAGAAAACCCCAAATGGTCCCACAAAGTCAGACATGATTGAGATTATTGCACAACATATCCCTGTGTCCTATTAGATTTTGTGATCCAGATACCAGTAATAGGATCATAAATTAAGAGCTTGACAGAACCTTAGAGGCCATCAAATCCAATCTGTCATTTTACAGATGAGGGAACTGAGGAACATGATGACTAAGTAAGCTAGTGTCTGAAAAGAAATTTGAACCCAAACACCCAAGTGCACCAGTCTAGACATTATTCCAAGCTGCCCTAGCCTTTGATGTTCTGAGATGGGAATATGGAGCTAACTGGGGAGCTTCACTGCCCCCCTGAGTGAGACTATGGCATTCAGGCTTGGGATGCTTTACGACCATTTCTACTGCAGATGATGATTATACACCCCCGCAGTGAGAAGGCTGCCAGCACAAACCGTGATGGATGGCCACTGTGTGTGTCTGTATCCCCGAAAGGCCAACCTTGTGCATAGGCAGAATAGGCAGCTACCCATAGGGAATGATTTCAGGGGTCCTCAGGAGACCTTGAGTCCTTGAAAAGACCTTCCCAGAGTGCCAGCAGATTCATAAAATAGGATAAATCCTTCCATTCCTTAGGGAGGCATGAGACTACAAATGTCAACCTTTTGAAGAGAAGAAGAAAATTACTGATACTATATCCTTTCAAGAAAGCAGGATTGATACAGGGGAGATATGAAGGAGCATCAGCATTGGGTGCCTGTAAAATATGTGGAGGTAGTGGTGGGGAAGGGGGGTAATGCTAAAGAGAGCAAGAAACTTGGGATTGTGGCTCTTCAGACATTTTTCAGTCTTGTCAGAAACTTTGTGACCCCATATGAGGTTTTCTTGGCAAAGATGCTGAGGTGGTTTGCCGTTTCCTTCTCTAGATCATTTTACGGATGAGGAAACTGAGGCAAACAGGGATAAGTGATATGTCCAGGGTCACACAGTAAATATCTGAGACTAGATTTGAACTTGGGAATCTGAGTCTTCCTGATCCCAGGCCCAGTGCTCTATCCATTATGCCACATAGATGCCCAAACTCAGGATGCTGAAGACAAATTTTGTTGAATTCACAGTTTTTCCAAAGGTTGACTTTGAACTAAAGGTACAATCACGTGAAGTCAGTATCATGAGATTTTACCTTCCCAAAGGCCTCATGTCCACATAAGTTGTGAGGAAGACTACTGGTGGAGAAAAAGGGTGGAGGGAGGAGGAAAAAGAGAAGAAGGAGGTATAGGAGAAAGAAGGAAGAGGAGGAGAAGAAAAAAATGGTTCAGTGATAAGCTGTGACTCACTAGAAGAAAAAGAAAGAAAGAAAAAGAAAGAAAGAAAGAAAGAAAGAAAGAAGAAAGAAAGAAAGAGAAAGAAAGAGAGAGAAAGAAGAAAGAAAGAAAGAGAAGAAGAAAGAAAGAAAGAAAGAAGAAGAAAGAAAAGAAGAAAGAAAGAAAAGAAAGAAAGAGAGAAAGAAAGAAAGAAAGAGAGAAAGGAAGGAAGGAAGGAAGGAAGGAAGGAAGGAAGGAAGGAAGGAAGGAAGGAAGGAAGGAAGGAAGGAAGGGAGGGAGGGAGGGAGGGAGGAAGGAAGGAAGGAAGGAAGGAAGGAAGGACAGGAAGGAAGGAAGGGAAGGAAGGAAGGAAGGAAGGAAGGAAGGAAGGAAGGAAGGAAGGAAGGAAGGAAGGAAAGAAGGAAGCTGGCCCTGCAGTGCTTATTTCTGTGAACTTCCATACATTTTTTAAGCCTCTACAATTTATCAGACACTGTGACTGGCACAATCCCTGAGCTCAAGGAGCATAAATTCTGCTTGGCATCAGAGGACTACATATACATTCATTAGTAAGTGCAAAATATCTACACTACAAATCTAAAGAAAATGCAAAATCATTGAGAGGTGGGAGGGGTGTTAGAAAACTGACAATCTGAGGAATTGGCAAAGGCTTCTTGTAGGAGGTGGCACTAAGCCCAACTCTTTGAAGGGAATAAGAGATGGCAAGTTGCAAAGCTGAGAGAAGAGAGCATTCAGGGTAAGGGTTTCAGCCTGACCAAAGGGGAGGTGACAAGACCTGTAAGTAGGCAGTGAGCAAGGGGTGGCTCATTTAGGGTTAGCTTAGGCAACTCAGGGGTCAAAGTGCCAGGCCTGAAGTTCAGAAGACCTGAGATCAAATTCAATCTCAGATTTTTGCTAGCTGTGGGACCTTGGACAAAGTCACTTGACTTCCACTTGCCTCAGTTTCTTCATCTGTCAAATGGCTATAATAATAACACCTCCCTGGGCTGTTGTGAGGGTCAAATAAGATAATTGTAAAGCACTTAGCACACTGCCTGGCATATAGTAGGCTCTATGTAGAAGTTAGTTAGTATCAAGGAAAGCCTTTCGGTTGGAACTTACAGAGCAAGAAGGGGAGAGAAAGGCAAGAAAAGTGAGAAGAGGGAGAGGCTGCAGTCAGATGCAAGTCAGCCTCCCAGGCACGTTTCTCGCAACAGCCCTCTGAGTCAGTGATCGGAGACCAAGGATGGTTCCCTTTTGCAAAGGAAGATGCCCATTCACCAGTTAGCACCAGAAAATTTGAATAGGAGATCGGGTCCACTTGTTCCTTGCTCTTTTATAATCTGAAAGGAGAAGAGAAGAAAAATGATGACAACAACCCTGACTTGTGGATGTCCACAGAAATGTCAGAGCAGACTTTGAAGGGTGAGAGGACACAGAGACATCCTTGACTCCAACCAGGTCTGACCCATCATGGCTATGTGACTTCAGAGAAGACACTCCCCTTCCTGGTGATCCTAGACTGTTTCATTGGGAGAAGGAATTCTTTCACTAAAAGTTCTCTAATCTGCTCCCTTAGCTCCAATTTCTTTACTACTTCTACTATTCAACAGACAGGGATAATTCCAGCTTCTGCACTTTACTGAAAATTCTTTTTGCTTCAACTGTCACACTGTTCCCCCAAAGTCCGTGCTATGTCATGATAATCATTTAAGATCATTTGAATTCCAGTAAGGCCAAAGTATGAACTAATCCACCAGAGACATTTTTTGAGTGAACTAAAAATATGCCCTTTCCTGTGTCAGCAAGTATAGGACAGGTGAGGTTGACCAGGGGCATTCTTCCAGTTTGTAACCACTAAAGGATAAGATGTCTTGAATAGTGGGACTTTTCTTAGTATCCTATGGACATATGCTATATAGGGAAACACAGATATATTGGGATTGCAATTTCAATTGACACTTTGTCAATTGCGTTGTCTTATTGTATTTATAACTTATTCAACTAAGAAACTTCCTTTCTCATACTATGACTAAACACATAAGGAGATCATAAATCTGAGGGACACAGACATTCTGAACTAAGATTGCTCTAAAACATATATAAGGCTTGTCATTCTTTTATCAGTCAGTCAGAATTAAAATCTGACTCCATGTGCAAGTATTCTGCTAGCATCAAGGGAATAAATAATCTGAATTTATATACCATCTAGCCTGTTTGCCTCTTTTAACCAAACTTTCAGGTCGAAAGTCACTACCCTGATTTTGGTATCCTAAGAGGTAGACAAAAGACTCAGCCTCTGGAATCTTCTGAGCAGAGTCAGCGAATTCCTATCCCCTGGTATCATCTTGTTTCCCAGATATAGACAGGCCTCCATTAATGAATGCATCATGTAGCTATAAGCATCCGGAAATGAAACACTGTTAGGTACCTACAGTGATCCACACTTGTTACTTTTCTTGTTCAGTTGTTCCAGTCATGTCCTACTCTTCATGACTCCATTTGGAGTTGTCTTGGCCAAGATATTGGAGTGGTTCACCATTTCCTTCTCCAGATCCTTTTATAACTGAAGACCTGAGACAAATAGAGTTAAGTGACTTGCCCAGGGTCATACTTCTAAGTAAGTAAATCTGGTCTGAGACCAGATTTGAAACTCCCAGACTCTTTAAGTGTAAGAACTCTGAACTTGGTACCTTTTTCCAGAGGGCTTTCACATCCTCTCTCTCATTTGATCCTGGTAGCCTTCGTCTGACATAGGTTGAATTTTTTTCCATACTTTTATAACTAAAGAGAGGTCATGGCTTGTCAGAGGAAGCATAGCTCCTTGGTCTGACATTTTCCTACTGGTGTCTTTTGCCTCTACTAAATCACGAGTCTGTGAGAAATGTGCTCATTCTAGAAACTACAACACTTGTTGAAGTCAGGAAAGCTTTTATTCCTTTTTACATTATTGTGATTGGGTAACAACCCCCCCCCCAAAAGGAGCATACTTGCTTGGATAAATGCAAGGCTATGTATTCCCTGTTTCCAATTCGAATTTCCCCCCACATTCCCTATTGGCTGAACACAACTTCCTGAACCACCTATTCCATGTTTTTTTTTTTTCCTAGATGTGTTCCCTTTCCCTTGTCATGCATAACATGTGCATTCAAATTAGTTTGCTCCTGAGGTTGTGTGTGGGGATTATTATTAAACAGCTTGTTAAACATGTATACAAGCTTGCGACCCTCTATCAGATCAGAGGGTTGCTTCTACCAAGTCATAGCTCTGGTTGGAATCAGTTACATCCCCTTGTTTTCCCTGTAAAGTTGGGAGAGTATAGGTGTCACTCCTGTAGAAAGAGAACTCCTTTTTCTGTTTCTCACAAACCCATGAAAACAGGGACAAGGTGTCAGTTAAACTTTTCGTTTCCCTTCTAGAGATCAGCCTATGGCTCTTGCATACATCAAGCACTTACTAAGTGTTAAATTTGTATTTTATGTTTGTGGCATATCATGGCCCAAGTTGCCTTCCTGCTTGGCCAGGTTGTTTCTAACAGAATTCTCATAACAAGACAAAAGACAACTGGTTGGTATAAGGAAGGCCTGAGTTTGAATTCTGCTCAGGGCAAGTCACCTAAGCGCTTTCAACTTCTTTTATTCTCTGTAAAATGCAGATAATAATAGCCTCTACCTCCCAGGATAATTGTGAGAATCAAATGAGAAAACACATGTAAACTTTCAAGTAACAAAAGTAATAATGACTAACCTTTACATAGCTCTTACAATGTGCCAGTTATTGTGCTGAAAGCTTTACAAATATTATCCCATTTGGTCTTTATAACAACCCTGGAAGGGAGGTCCTGCTATGATGTCCTTTTCATGAATGAGGAAACTGAGGCAAACAGAGGTTAAGAGGCTTGCCCAGGGTCACACATTTAGGAAGCATCAAAAGATGAATTTGAACTTGGGTCTTCTAGACTCCAGGCCTTGTGTCCTATTCACTACAGCATTTATATAAATTCTAGCATTACATAAATTCTAGCTATTACTTTGATTATATTACCAAGAGAGGGGAAACCATTATCCACTGCCTTTACCAGGGCCCACTCATTAGAGTATAGAAGAGGCTCTGCCTACAGCCATTTGATTAGAGAACTCAATCTGAAGAAAACTGCATTCTCCTTAATTTCTTCCTCAATAACCTTGATGTGCCTGCCAGGTCTTACAAGCGCTGAGCAATTGGCCTTTGTCTGAATCATTCATTGTCTTAATGCAGGGGAATCAATATGTGAATCTCTCCACCCCCGCCTTGCCCTTGGGAATGGATGTATTAAAAGCCATTTGTATTCTGGAGGCTGCCTGGTATTTTTTTTTCTGGGAGAAAGGACCAGAGCCAATGCAGGCATGAAAAGAAAAGATATTTCAATCCCCCAGCTATCACTATTCTGTATCATTGCAGGGCCTGTATGTATCAGCCGATAACTACGCAACCTAGAGATTCACATGCTCAAAGGTTAGCCCCGAAAGGGACCAGAAGCCAAAGCCTAATTTTAAAGATGAGAAAACTGAGAATCAGGAGAGTTGAATGAGTAGTGTGCCCAGGTGTATCAGAGATAGAATCTGAACTCAGGGTAGAAATTCAGGCTCCAGAGAAAGAGCTCATTCTACTCTATCCTTACACTCTCTTGGGGTCTTTTGAGGAAGGATCAGAGGCTCACAATTTGAGCTGGAAGGGACCTCAGAGGTCCTCCAGTCCAATTACCTCATTTTACAGAAAAAGAGACTGAGACCCACAGAGTAAAAGTGACTTGTCTAAGATCATATGGGTAGGAGGTTTTAAAGTTATGGTTTGAATCCAAGTCCATTCATTCCAAATACAACCTATCTTTTAGCACTATAATGGTAAGGGAATTTAAAGATCATCTCTGCCCCTTAATAGGCTCATGTGACCTGTTTAAGCTTTGGTCCAGTCCTCAGCCTAAGTCACATGAAGCCCATGGTGGGAGAAGCTTGCTGAACAGGTGGAGTAGGAAGGATGAAACAGAAAGAGAGAGTGAGGTGGAGCAGAGAGAGAGAGAGGGATGGCTGGGAGAGAGAGTAGGCAGAGCAGAGCAGCTAGCATGAGTTAGAGAGGGTGTGATTTTGCTTAAGGGAGTTTGTGGGTAGGCGGGATGGAGAGAAGGCTTGTGGATGGCTGTGTTCCCTTTATTGGAAATGCATACAAACTTCCCTGTTATTGTGGTGGAATTGGCTTTCTGATATCTGAATAAGTATTTTGGTTTTGTCTTTGAGGAAGAGAATTTATATCTTGTGAATTTACCCTGGAAATACGTCTGCCTATCCATAACCGCTGCTGTGGATATTGTATTGGTGCTACAAGCACCCAGGCTAATCAGGGTTAGGCAGTTCCATCAGCACTGTATAAACTAGATGGCTCCCACCTAATTCCTATAGGACAGTTAATGTCTGATAATGGCTTTTTAATAGGAATCTATAGTAGACCAGAAAGTCTTCATATTCTAAAGCAAATGACTATATAACACTAGAGTTCCCAGAGCTGTGGCAGATGATGGAGGATATACTTTTAAGTAAGTTTGTGTCTTTTAGGACCCCTTCTGTCTCATCCAAAGGTAACCATGTATTCCAGACCCGCCCATGGATACTCCTGTTAAATCTTGTAAACAACAATCTCAGAAGAGTAGAATGACAAGATGTATTGGTTGAAACCCAGGGTTCTCTGCATGGGCAGAGAAATAAATACTAGGCAGCTTGCACTGGCTAACAAGTGGGGTACTCAGACTAATAATGAACCTAGAGTAGCCAACTTGCCCCTAGGCTAGACCAGATTGTCCACTTTCACAAGCATTTATTGGCCCTCTGCCAAAGAGGAACTGGCCATATTGACTTCACCATAGCGTACTTCTTTCTTCCCCTTCAGAAGCTGGGGATCCCCTTGGAAGCTCAGGTATAGCCAACAGTGGACATTGCCTTATAAAATAGTAACATTGTGACTGGATCATAATAAACCTATATAGTCCAGCAAAAACTAATGCCCACATTGGTCATACCCCAAAATGTATATTTTCTCTACATTTTAAATTCATCCTCTGGTTGGCAGCTGGTGAGGTAGATCTTTTGCCTTCTGGACTCATGGTTTAGTTATGGCGTTGATCAAAGGTCCAACATTTGTGGTGTATCTTGAGTCTTTCGAAGCTGTTTTTCTCTATGAGGTTATTATTGTACATTTAAATTGTTCCCCTGGTTCTGTTCAGTTTACTCTGTATTAGTTCAGAGAGGTTTTCCTAGCTTCCTCTTAAACTGTCCACTTCATCATTTCTTATGGTATAATAATATTCCTCTACATTTGTGAACTACAATTTTTTGGAACAGTCCCCAATAAAAGGATGCTACCATAAATTTCCAGTTTTGGCCCTTTGAAAAGAGCTTCCGTAAATATGTTGTAAATATGTGCCCACACATATACTCATATGTATGTATGTATATGTATATGTATATATATATATATATATGTGTGTGTGTAAATGTATATGTGCATATGTGTGTGTACATCTAAATATATACATACAAAAGATATATATCTATATAACTATATATTGATACATAAAGAGATTACATTTTCCTTATAAGGAGTTTTATACGTATGTCTATGTGTATATGTATGTACTTATGATGTGAATGTAAATGGTTAAGGGTTAAGCAGAATATTAAAGGTCATTTTTCCAGTACTTTGTGAAGACCCATAGCTTATTCTGTAACTTGAGGGCACCCTAAAGTCCTTTCATAAACTTCTCCTTAATCTGTACTGAAAGAATTGCTTTTGTCTCCCCCATCTTGTGTTTCTCCTGTCTTTAAATCTTTAATACACCATCCTGAACCATAAAAAATTCCTTTTCTCTCCCTCATCCTGTCCTATCTCTACTCTTTACCCTCCATAAAAAACTCTAAAACTACATCATCATTCTCCCCCACAACTCCCCCAAATATCAAAGTCTCACTTAACTTTCTTGCTAAGGAGGTACATGTTTGCTTACATGATAAATATAGCTCCCAATGGCTACAGAGAAGGTCTAAGAGAATTCTTTCACACCCGAACTATTCTCCCAAAATCTGACTTCAACATTTATACATATGTGTATGCATAGATATATGTATGTGCATATATGTATATATATATATAATATATATATCATATATACATATACATCATATATCCTTTTTCATTCTTTGTTGTCTTGAGGCATATGTTTAACAAACAACTGGATGAAATAATGCACCCATTCTAGTAACCTTTCAGACCTCATTCTAAATTGTTTACAGAAAGGTTAAACCAATTCACAGTTTTACCAACAATTCAATTGTGTGCCTGATTTCCCTCAGAACCTCCAGCAATTGTCATTCACTTATTTCATCACTTTTGCCAATATGGTTGGTATGAAGAGGAACTTTAAATTTGATTTAATTTGCATTTCTCTACTTAGTGGTTTGGAGTACCTAGGTGGCACAATGTATAGAGCACCAGGCCTGCAATCAGGAGAGTCTGAATTCAAATCTGACCTCAGCTACTTACTAGTTGTGTAACCCTGAGTAAGTTACTTCAGCCCCTTTGCCTCAGTTGCCTCATCTGTAAAACAAGCTGGAGAAGGAAATGGAAAACCACTTCAGTGTCTCTGCCAAGAAAGCCAAAATGAGGTCATGAAGAGCTGGACACAACTGAGCAACAACTTAGCTATTTAGATCCCCTTTTTTATGTGATTGTTGATATACTGAATTTTTTCTCCTTTGAAAAAATATCTGTTCATGTCCTTTGACCATTTATTGGAGATTGACAGTTATTCTTAGAAATTTGAATCAGTTCCCTATATGTTTTAGATATAAGAGCTTTATCAGAGAAACTTGGAGAAAAGGGACTTTTCAAAAGGCTAAGGCACCAGAGCTCAGTGGAAAAAGTACATAAGTTCCTGGAGTCAGGAGGACTTGGGTACAAAAGCCACTTCTGCTACTCAGTAGCTGCATGATCCTGGGAACTCACTTCACCTGTTGGCATTTGTTTCTTCATTTGCAAAATGAAAAGGCAGCTATAACTCATGGAAAACCATGCAAGGGTGTGAGTTTGAATCACAGTTCTTCCACTTTGTAGCTCAACATTGGATGAATCACTTCAACTTTCTGAACCTCAGTTTCCTCAATTATAAAACAATAAGGATGCACTAAATCACCTCTAAGGTCCTATCCACCTCTAAATGCATGCTGTGCTACAGTCAAATGAGATCATGTCTATAAAATGCTTTGCCAAATTCAGGTCACATAAATGCCCATTTTTATGTGAGAGAGGGAGAGGGACATCTGTGATTTCATCAACAGCATGAGTAGAAAACTGATTGTGATGTCAGGAAGACTTAGATTTATGCCTCGACTATTATACATCCTGGATGACTGGCTCTTAATCTCTTAGCATCCCAGGCAACTCCCTAAGACTCAGAGAAGCCATCATTCTATGGCAGTAATAGAACTTCTTTAGCAATAGCTCCCTATACCAACGAAATCAGTCTTTAATTACCATTAAATAAGGCAAGCTAGGTAGGGTGGTAGATAGAGAACTGGAGCTCGAGTCAAGAAGATCTGCATTCAACTCCTTCCTTACACACTTAGGAGGTTTCTGACTCTGGGCAAGAGCCTTGACTTCTCTCACCTTCAGTTTCTTCAGCTGTAAAATGGAGATGATAATAGCCTCTACCTTACAGAACTGTTGTAGAATCAAGTCTGCCAGTTAATGTGCATTTATTAAAGAAATGACATATATTATGCAAAGCTTAAAGTTCTAGAGGGGTTCAGCTTTTTATTATTATTAATCATTCAGTTCCTCTTAATATTTCACTTTTTGTTGCAGTTGGTGGAAAATCACCTGTTGGTCTTCTCAGTGTAGGTGATCAGTGCAGGCAAAAGGAAATTAAGCTATCCTTTTGTAGCAGCAAGCATCCCACCATACACAGGAGGGTCTGCTGTACAGGTTTTTAGATCTACTTTTCTAACAGGAAAGCAATTTTTCAGATGTCAAAAATCTACTTTAATTATTTTCATCAGTAGAGAAAATACTAGTAGAGAAACAAAGACCAACAGACAAGGCTTCTGTCTGGCCATAAGCAATACACAGATCAGAGATTAACAGACAGATCCAACTGGCACAGGAATCTTCTTCCAAGTCCCCCAAAGCAAAGCCTCACCCCAGAGTATACACACACACACACACACACACACACACACACTTTTCAGAGCCTCAGGGCATGACCCTGTTAATTGCTTTATTAGCAATTAACAAAAGGTGTGGGCCTTCCTGTAAAACAAGCTTCCCTTAATCTGAAGCCTATTAATGGGTGGGGAAGATCTCTCATTAACATAAATCTCATTCACATTACATCCTTCTACATAGTGACTTTCTGTATTGAGGTTTCAATATATCATGGGTTAGCATAAGAAATGAAATGGAACTTTTGAGGGAGTTTTGTGGAAGCCACAAATGACTTATGAAGGCCAACAGATGACACAGAACCCATGACCAAATACTTAACTCAAATTTTACAATTAGGTACTGTAAACACCTCATAAAAGGAAAAAAATATCAGACTTCTTCTCTGGTATGAAGGGAGGGCCAAAAAATTTAATGCAGATTTTCCAGATAACGGGGATGCCATGTCCCTAATCCTGTGATGTGGAAGAATAACTGTATAATCTGTCTACAGAGATCAAAACAGCCCAGCAGCCTACCTAAGTTTGTATCCAAAGAGAACAGCTAATAGCCCTGTATCAGGCATCACTAAGCAGAGCTTTAATCTCTAGAAACAGCCTCACTTAAATCCAATTCATATGCAAGCCAAGACATCACCTTTATGGCATCATTGGTATTCCTTAAGAAGGAAGGACAAACAGAAAGAAATAGTAATTATGACAGAACCCAAGAGGAGCCTGATATTTCAATCCCTTTCAACCCCAGATCTTGATTTATGGGGTCAACATTCAAAGGGTGGTGAGAGGAAGTCTGAGGGAGGATTCTGTGCTGGCCCAAGCCACTATCGACTTCCAGGTGCTCTTTCAGTAATGAGCAAAGGCTGAAGTGGTTCATGCCTAGCCCAGCAGAAATTTCAGACCACCAATCACTTTTAGGGATTGAAGTGTAATTTTGGCTGGCTAACTGAAAACAAGGCACCTGGGTGGCACTGTGGATAGAATGTGGAGCCTGGAGTCCAGAACACCTGAGTTCAAATCTAGACTCAGACATTTACTAGCTATGTGACCCTGGGCAAGTCACTTAGCCCTGTTGTCTCAGTTTTCCTCATCTGAAAAATGAGCTGGAGAAGGAAATGGCAAACCACTCTAGTATCCTCACCAAGAAAATCACCAAATGGGATCATGAAGAATCAACCACGAACAAAACAGCTGAACAAACACACTTGGTCATTCCTCTCAGGATGAACAGCCTGAGTCAAGGAGAAGTTTAAGGGCCCAAATTTGAAATTACTAAAATCAACAGCCAAGGCAACTCTTGGCCATAAGGAGGACACTGGGGGCAAATCAATGCCCAGAGGGCCTCTAAGGAGCAGAATTTCTTCCTCAGCAAGCATCATTCAGAAGTCCCATGATGGGGGCCTACATGGCTTTATTCCTTTGTGCTCTTGGGAATTGAATCCTAAACATAACTCATATTTTGATAATGTTTGAAAGCTTATAATCATACTCCAATGTATCCATGATTTCACTGGTATGGATGTTCCCTGAAATGACGCAGATGGTGAGCTGTCCATGCTTATCTATCTTCCATAACTCTTGTCCATGACCTACCATGAAGGGCATATTCAATATAGACTGACCTGCTTTGCTTGCTTTTGAAATGGATAAGACACTAGTAATATGTGTGGGGCATCCATCATTTATCCCTCCCTTTTTCTAGGTGAGCATCTGACCTCCTTTGTAGCTCATACATATCTTTGATGGCATCACTGAGATTATTTCTCCTTTCTAATTCCATCTTTGCCATGTCTGGTTGGATCCCTCAGATCAGAAAGGACTTCAGAGTCATCACTTCGCCATGTCTGGTTGGATCCCTCAGATCAGAAAGGACTTCAGAGTCATCACATCTAACTCCCTTATTTTACATGGGGTCAGGAAATGACACACCCAGGTCACACAGGTAGTTGGCATCATAAATGCCATAGCTTTTGAATCTAATGTCAGTTTATTTCTCCTACACCCCTCTGCAATCACATCCCTGTGGCCTTCTAGGAACTCATCAATTTCAGTTCTTTGGAACCTGAATAGAGCGCTAGCCTTGAAGTCAAGAAGGTGTGGGTTTGAGTCCTGTCCCCCGTGGTTTTTAACTTTGTGGTTATGGTCAAATCACTCAATCTCTGTGCCTCAGTCTCTGTGTTTTGTAACTATATATAGCAATGAGTAACACAATAATATGCAATAGTAACTTAACATAGCACAGTAATATATAATACAATATAATAATATGTAATAACAATATATACATTATTCCATTTGAGTCCAAAAAAACAAAACATGAAATAGCTACTCACATTTACCACACCCATTTTACAGTTGAGAAATCTGAATATCAAAGACGTGAGACTTGACCCTCTAATGTTCTATCCACAATGCCAAAGCAATGCTCTAATGAATCATAGATTCAAGTGAGGAGGGATATTCAAGATCACCTAGTCCTGACAAGATTTGTTTCTCTCATTCCAAATCCAGCACTCAATCTATTGGGCCATATTGCCACCTAGATCCCTGTGCCAGCCCTCTGCCCACCTCATGGTATCCCCCAATCCCTGCCCTCAGCCCCTGTATTCAAATCTGCTGCCCCATCCTTGACTGCCAGGAAGCTCTGAGCACTGTGAGACCATTCCCATGAGAATTGCAGTATCTTTCCCTACTCCTAGCCTTGAAGGTCCCCATCTGCAGGCAGGAAGGACTTCAGGTACACCCTCCTTTTTATGGATGAGGGAGAGAAATCAGCAAAGAACCTGTAACAAGTTAGTGTTCCATCAGCCTCCAGACTCCCAGGCTTGCCCAATTGATGATCTTATTTCAAAACCTTGTCATTTGCTGTTTCTTGTGTAAAAGGGGAAATCATGACTCCAAAGACTTTCCAAGTGAATATATTCTATGGGCCCTTTAACTCTGATTAAGGCGAAGGATTCAACAGTTTCCCCTGAGATTCTCAAAAGGACTGGAGAACCATCTCAAAAGTGGAAGGGATAATTTATAGATTGAAACACAGTCCAGAGCCCAAATCTTCTGCCAGAGAAAGATCATGCAGTCCTAGTGTGTCTTATCTTGGAATTAGGTTAATAATAGTAGAACATTTATATAGTACCCAAAGGTTTCCTAAGTCATATACACACACTCATACATATATACACATATATGTATACACAATACACACATGTATATATATTATATATATATACTCACATATATATGTACAGGTGTGTATGTATATTGTGTGTGTATAATCTCATTTAAGCCTTACAATGATCTTGTGAATAAGGTGCTATTATTATCTCCATTTTACAGATGAAAAATCTGAGGTTAAGAGAAGTCATATGACTTTCCTAGGATCACCCAGGGACTGAATCAACATTTGAACTCAGATTGTTTTTGACACTAAATCAAGGACTTTCTCCACTATGCCCCTAGCTGCCACACAGTGTTTTGACAAAATGTAAATTCACTCTGTGTCAATTGGCATTTGTTCATTAATAACAGATTCAATCCCAAACAGAGGAGTTGCCTTGGGAAGTAGAGATCATCATCACTGGAAGTTTTCAAATAAAAGCCAGAAGACCACTTGCTGGGGAGATTATAAAGGTCATTTTTATTCAGATACATGTAGGACTGCTAGAAGACTTCTGAGAGCTTTTCCCCCTCTGAAATCTATTAAAGATAAAAAGTAGAATCAAGGAAAAAGAGAGATCACAAAGACATTTAAGGTTAATATTCCAAATACTCATTTCATCTCTACTGTGATGGCTTCACATTGTCTGCAGCTCAGGTCTTCCCCCTTCTTACTGACAACCATTAGTCAGGATGACTGGAATCACTTGGTGGAGAGGAAAGGAATCAGGGTAAAGGCTGTGAGATGGTAGCTCAGCTTCAGAGGGAGAGTACTTTCTTCTTTATGTAGTTCTATGCCAGAGGGTCCGAGGTTCGGCTCTCCCATGACATGAAAGGCCCAGGTGCCACTGAAAGAATGTCTTGCATCCCTGGCTTGTTTTCCCCACCCAGAAAATCTGAAAATTTCTGTAGAAGATGCCACCCAGCAACTCATCACCAAGTCCCCTTGTGAGCACCTAAAATGGGAGTTCACAAATTCAAGGAAGAATAGGGCTATTTACAGGCCCAAGAAAACAAACAGACCTCCCAGGCAGAGTTCATGGGAATGGGAGACAAGCAGCCTTTTCTGGGAGGCCTACATAACCTGGCCATTTAATGTCATGCTTTCTACACACTTTGTCCCACAGTGTTTCCCAATATGGTGACTTGTGTAGTAAGAGCATGGAATCTGCCAGGGGTTGCCCAGGCGCATCCCCCTCACCCTGCGTATCATTCTCCTCTGCATCCATCAAGGGCTGGCACTCTCCCTTCTTTCTTTATTTTTTAAAGATAAAAGTTTAGTTTTTTCACTTAACAAACCTCTTTTCTCTCACTTCCACTTCTCTGTGGATGTGGCAGAAGGGAATTGTGGAGGGGAACTCTCTGTAATAAATATGCCTATTCAAACAAGATAAATTCCCATATTTTTCTTCTTTTCTTTTTTTACTGCACTTAGAGGAAGGAAGGAAGGAAGGGAGGGAGGGAGGAAGGAAGGAAGGAAGGAAGGAAGGAAGGAAAAGGAAAAAAGAAAGAGAAAAGATAAAAGGAAGAAGGGAAGAAGGGAGGGAGTAGAGAGTGTAGCTGAGGTTGTAGGGATCATCACAAGGAATATGTACCTGGAGTTCCACTAGAAACCTGTAGGGACCATAGGGACATGGTGACCCATCATTGAAAAACACATCAGAGATAAGTTCCTTGTGGCTGCTTAGCACTAGAAGCCTTGGGAAACTTGATATCACAAAGTGATTCCCTCATTGGCTGCTCAACTAGAGGAGTCAATGACTCATTGGGCTTTTGTAAAGGAGAGAGAGCTTCCCTTTCAGTCCCTTGGTCTGATTCTTTCATGTGGCAAGTAGTACACTCTGGGGGATGCTTAGACTCTTTTAAGCATTACTTTCTAAGCTGTCTAACAGTAGTTAACTTGGTCCTTCTTTAACTTAAGCTTTACTGTCAATGTGTGTTTGCAAAAGTCTTTCATGTTTTAACATTTCTTTTGTGTATAGGAAAGAAGTGCCTGTCCCATACCTGAATGATAGTATATATTGAGTACTTTTCTACTCATCTTTTTGAAGGAACCCTGAAATAGGAGCCTAACTCTAAGTTCTAAATAATGTGAACTGATGTTGTGTTTAATGAGGGTGAATGTTTAACGAACCAAAGAGCCTACCCCATCTCAGCAAAGCTAGACTCCTACCAGGATTGAAAATGGGGCCAATGGGGAGGAGTAAGGGCTGTGTGTTCCAGCTCCCTAGACCTAGGGGTAATTACTTAAGAGGGAAGGAGAGAAAGAAAGGAGAGAGAGAGGGAGAGAGAGAGAGAGAGAGAGAGAGAGAGAGAGAGAGAGAGAGAATTTATTATATGCCAATAATTTTCAATACGAAAAGAAAAACAGAGAGTTGTATATGAAATCAATAATTTCTATACAGTTTGTTCTAGTGAGGGGGAAAAATACATGCCAGACTTTTGAGAGGAGAAGCCCTCCTTTTGATGAGTATTTCAGAGGTCCTTGTTATGGAAGTATTGCTACTGACACATTAAGTCAGACCAGGACATTTCCGCTCTGCACATTCTCCCATACTCTCCTGTCCCATTGATCTTAGACTTTTTAGAAAAGATCTCCAGGAATCAGCAACACAAACCTGGCTCTGCCTCTCTGAACTGGTCTCACACGAGGATGGGCCAGCAGGATGGGCCAGGGTAACTTCATGATCTAATGTGATCATTACCCACTCACATCAAATTCTCCCAGAGGTTTAGAAGCTAAACAAAACTAAGGATAACTTTCCAATTATCCCACAAGCCCTTCTGTTATCTCTTGAGTCACCCAGGGAATGTTATTCTCATACTCTGAGGATGCTTATTAGGATATCTAGGGCAAGGGCATGAGTGGAACACAATCACTTCCCCCTACCACGATGTAAGAAGAAATTTTAAAGATTCCTTCTAATGAAATCAAGGGCCCATCTGCAATTGGAAATAACCCATGCTTTCAACCTTGGTCATTCCCACATGGCTCCATATTTTGTACAGACAGAATTGAGAAGCTTGGAAGGGTAAAGAGGGACATAAGCCCAAAGACATCCAAAGGATCGATGGCAGATGCTGAGTTCAGATCCTCCCACTTTTAGTCCAACCATAGAAGGAGAATTGGAATATAGTTGGCAAGAGAAGAGCATGACATAGAATAGAGAACTGAACTTAGAGCCATGAAGATGTGTTCAAATAATACATTTATGTGGCATTTACCATGTGCCAGGCATTGTGCTAAATGCTTTACAATTATCTCATTTGACCCTCACAACCTTTCAAGGGAGTTGCTATTATTATTCCCACTTCATAGATATGGCAACTGAGGCAAATGGGGATCAAGTAACTTGCCCAGGGTCATACAGCTGGACTATGAGGCTGGATATGAATTCATGTTCCTGACTTCAGGTCCGAAGCTCTATCCCCTGCCTTCTGAAACCGACCTTTGACACTAATTACCTTTATAACTGTAAATCTTAGGATCACAAATTTAGATTTAAAGGGATAAGAAACCTGAATTTTGGGCATGGCATTCAATGTCTTGGACCTGGTTTTCTTATTTGCAAAGAAAAGGGATTAGATGAAATGGTTTCTATACTTCCTTATCAATTCCAAATACTCAGTAATACAAGTCTAAATGTCTTGGCTTAGCCTATCATTCAAGGTCCTCTATAATCTATCTCCATACTACCTTTCCAGCTATGTCTTTGGCTACTCACCTGTAAAGAGATCTCTACCTTAGACAATGTATTATTCCCCAAACAACTCCTCTCTTTCTTACCTCCATGCCTTTGTTTACATATTTCTCCCTGCCTGGAATGCCCTCCCCACTCCCCTCTTCTTGTCTGAGTCACCCTTTCCTTCTTCCACAGCCAAATGCAAATAATAGTTCCTTGGTAAAGCCCTCCATGATGACCCTAGACCTCATTGACTTCTCTGAAGCTTGTAACCAGAAATGTATTGGTAAATGTTTAACAACTGGCTCCTAGAGAAAGAAATGTACACCTGACATAGTTTTAAATTTCATCCTCATTGTTAGCATTTCCATCACTTTCCTCACTACGTGACCAAACAATAAATCACAACCTGATTTATAGAATTTGTTCATTTCCAAGGTGTAAATGCTTACATTGATTTTTTAACAATCACCTCTTGCTAGCAAGTTCAAAATGGCTCTAATACACCCCTGTCTCCAATACTATTTGTCTGAATCCCTCCTGCATACTTGGCTTTATATTTCTTTATATTGTTTCTTCTCCTTATGTCTCTATCCTGCCCAAGACATGGGTTGTAAATCCCTGTGGGAAGAAAAAGGATTATGTCTTGTACCCTTTAGTTTTCACAGCGCTTAATATAGTACCCTGCATATCACAAGTGTCCAATTCCCTACTTTGCTAACTGGGATTTATTAAATTCTCCTCCAATACTTCAGTGATCCTTGGAGTTGGCTCTGTGTTTTTGAAGGCTAAGCCAGCAGCCAGAGCCTTGGTCATGTCTAGTTGATTCAACCCAATCCAACTATAGTACAGTGGAAAATAAACCCAGTGTTCATGGGTTTAAATCCTGCCTTTGATGCTTGTCTACCTTTGTGACCTCAGTAAGTCATTTACATTCCTCTGGCCTCAGTCTCCTCATTGTGATGAGGGATGTCCTTGGAGGTTCCATCCAGCTTTAGAATAACCAATCTAATAACCAACCAACAAGCATTTATTTATCACCTATTATATGACAGAAAATATAACAAAGACAAGCAAAGAAGCCCTTTCCCTCAAAGACCTTTTATATACACATAGATAGTACATACAAATTATATTAAAACTTAGCAAAAGGCAATTTATAGGGAGAGTGCTCCCATTTAAAGGGAAGAATTCATGTAAAAGATGGTGCTTGAGCTAAATCATGAAGCAAAACAGCAATCAGAAGAGGTGGAGGTAAGGAGACCGTAAGGCAGCTAGGTGTCACAGTGGATAGAGCACCGAGTCAGGAAGACCTGAGCTTAAATCCCACCTCAGACACCTACTAGATGTGTGACCCTGATTAAGTCACTTAACCTTTCTTTACTTCAGTTACCTCATTTATAAAATGAGTATACTAGTAGCACTTACCTCTGAGAGCTATTGTTTGGACCAAATGGGATAATGAATTCATTATAAAGAGCTTCCTACAGCACCTGGCACATAATAAGTGCTATATAAAATGCCACCTCTTATTGTTATTAGCAGACATCCAGCACAAAGGCATGAGATGTAGATTCATGTGTAAAGAAGGCTAGTTTGACCAGAACTTGGCCAACAGAAATATCATCCCTATTTTGCAGAGGAGGAAAGGTAAGATCTGAGAAATGAGTTGATTTACCCAGGGCCATCAGTATCCTAGATGAATCTCCCCATCCCAAAGGCAGCCCCCTTTTTCCTATCTCATGCTTCCTCTATGGAAACGCTCAATCACTACTAGGCAATGAACTCCATGAGGACAGAGAAGCAATAGGGAGTGATGGAAAGAACCTGGGATTTGGCGAAAGAACTGATTTAAAACCCAGCTTCACTGCTGTGAAGTTCACAAGCACACTGTGGGAAATCAACAGCATTCCTTTAATACAAAATGAGAAACGACCTTGAAATGCATTAATGATCGAAAAGTAGATCGAAAAGTATTTACTAAGGGCTTACTATGTTGCAAATTGTTCTAAGTAATGAGAATACAAAGAAAAAAGAAAAAAGATCTCTGCCTTCAAGATTACTTTGAATGGGATGGGACATCCCTATAGGAGGATGGTTCTTAGGGAAAGGTGCTCTGGCCTGGTCAATTACAAAGAGAGTAAATAGACCCATAGTGTAATTGACTGACTTGTCCTTTGTAGGAACGATGATATTGATTTGCTTATGGTTCAGGTGTCATGGAAGGATTTGGACGCTTGTAGCCTGGGAAACATGGTGGGGCTGAATTGGGGAGGTAGGAATGGAGTTTGGGTCTGGGCTAAATATGAGTGACTCTTACCAGTCAGGAGCCTGGGGCCTCAGAGGAGGAGCTAAAGGTTAGAGCCAGGGAGTAAAGGAGGAAGACAGCCAGAGAACTGGACTTGAACTTGGACTGATTTTCCACTCAAAGGTAAGTAATAAAACATTAATTTAATTCAATTCCACAGGCAACAATTAAGCATCTGGTATGTGCAAATCACTGGGCTAGGCACCTTGGATTCAAAGACAGCACACACACACACACACACACACACACACACACACACATACACACAAACACACACACACACACACACACACACACACCAGGCCCTATCTTTAGGAAACTTACAGTCTCCTTCCTTTGATCCTACACTGAAGATTTTAAAAAAAAAGTTTAAGCTACTCCAATTCTTCTCATTTTACAGACAAGGAAACTGAGGCACAAAGACAGGAAACAAATGCCACATATCAACCCCTACAGAGCCTGAGAAAGTAAGCAGGTGCCTTCCTGATACAGAAACTCTTCTGAAACAAAGTAACTCTGTGCTGAAGAGATCTAAACCAAGTCGCTTGGAAAATTCTCTGTTCCTATCCATTGACCAGCATCTCTCATTCCCTGTATTTCACTGTCACCAGTCCCACATCCGTTTTCCGCTCCCCAAGACAGCATAATCTGAAAGCACAAAGCAAGCTTCCCAGGGAGACAGCTCAGCCCACAGCCTGGCTCCCTGGAGCGAATTCCTGAGTGTCCAATTCAAGTTGGCTTTGCTCTGAACAAGCATTGCCGAATAAGCTCCCAGGCATTTATCAAGGTAGAACAGAAAGCCATCTCCTTCCTACTGAGGCTCAGCACTCAGTGAGACATTACCAAGGCTGAGGATGAAAGATTTGTGGTGGGTCAACAGAAGGGCCTCTCATTATCCAGGTGCAAAACAACTCAAAAAGAATCCCTGAATGGTGTATTTGGAAGGGAATTCGGCTTAGGCATCATCTAGCCTACACTAAACAGGAGGAGAAATCTTACTTCAACATCCTTCATGAGTGGCCACCCTGCCTTTTCTGAAGGATCTCCAGTGGGCAGGAGCTCAACCCACTTGGAGATTGCTCTAAAAAGGCCCCTCTGATTATCTGAAAGCTGGATTCAGATTCTGCTTTCCTTAGTAATATATGCTCCCATAAATTTGTATCCAGATTCAGGAGATTTTAATAATAGCTGTCCACATTCCAGGCCATGCTCTTCACTGTGTTAAGGATGTCAGTACCAGCTCAACAGTCCTTCTCTCTTAACCCTGGCTCTGGCTCCTTCCTTTCAACTACTTCAAATTTTCATGTCTCTTCACAGCTCAATTCTAGTGATAACTGAAGGATTTTTGGCAGGAGGATTTCCCCAGTGACCCTAGCCACTGCTAGTGCCTTCCCCTTTAAGATGCCCTTCCGTTTAGGATGGAAAGACAGATATAGATACATAAAAAGATAGATGGAGAGAGAGCAATGGATAGATGATAGACAGATAAATATGTGATAGACAGACATATAGATGATAGATAGATAGATGATAGGTAGGTAGGTAGGTAGATAGATGATAGATAGATAGATAGATAGATAGATAGATAGATAGAAAGAAAGATAGATAGATGTGTTTTCATCCTTCCTTGCTGAAGAAGACCATGCCATCAGAGAAATAATGACATGACTTGCGCTTGACTTTGTTTTGAGTGAGGGAGGGCTGTGCAGGTCACCAGCCTCACTTCTCCTCCAGAGGCATCTGAATCCAGTGACCAGATATTCATCAGGATGACTGGAGATGACCCAGGATGGATAGATAGATAGATAGATAGATAGATAGATAGATAGATAGATAGATAGCTATAGATACAAATATAAAATGCACCTTCTAATTTGCATGTCATCTCCCCCATAAGACTGTGAACTCCTTGACGACAGGGAATCCCCAAGCTTAGTACAGTTCCTGGTACGTAGGAAGCATTTAATAAATGTTTGTTGAATGACTGACTAGCACCTAGGTTCGTCTTGTTCTCATTGGACCCAGATGTAGTTGCAGTGGGGCGAATGATGTGGTAGGTCCTGGAGAAGAGACGAAGTATAGCTATGACACCATCCCTGACTCTGTACAACTCACAATTCATACAAGGATAAGAGACACACAGGTCAAAACTAGGATGACTTGATGGAAGGTACCAGGATATAGGTTCCAACATGAGAAATAGCAGATCTAGCTGCAAGTAGGGAAATAACAAATGACATTATTTACAAAATAAATGGAAAACCTTGCAGTGCTATATAAATGCTACTTACTGTTATGATCATTCAACTCAACAGACATGTACTGAGTACTTACTATGCACAAGGCACCACATATGCCATGGAGGAGATGTTTACTCTTAACAAGGAAAACAATGCATCAGGGAAGAATCAGACAAGATAATTTTACCCAGCTCTGGGACTCTAACTTTTCTGGGAGTTCCCAACAGTCCCCAACAACATAAAAGGAGAACTGGGCTCAGGTAAGTTACTGTATGAGAGAGTCAGTGGAAGGAACCCCAGGTAGGGGTCAGACATGAGCTTCTTGTCCAGGAGTCAACACTCAGAATCGGAGACGTTCTGAATTACAAAGGACATCAAACAACCAATGTCCTCATCCTGCACCTGAACTAATGTCTCTGAAACATGTTCACCTATTCTTTTTTCATTTTGACTTTATTTCTAATTTATGGAATAAAACAAGTATTTCCATAACAGTATAGTAAAAAGAAGCTGCAAATCTATTACGTACAACTTGTTTTTCTTTTTAAATATATCATAAAGTTATCATGTAAATTTCTTTTTTTATTTTCTTTTTTTTCCTCCTCCCACCTAGAGATGACTGCCATGAGATACAAATGTGTGTGTATATAAAATCATTCTATATACGTACTTTTATATATCAGTGTTTTTTCTGGATCCAGAGAGTGTCTTCCTTGATATATTCTTTGTAGTTACTTTGGGTATTTATATGACAGTCATGGCTGTTACTGTATACAACCTTCTCTTGGTTCTGCTGGTTTCATTTTTCATTATTTCATGTGAATCTACTCATATTTTTCTAAGATCGTTGAGTTCATTATTTCTTATAGCACAGGAATATTCCATCACAATCATAAACCGTGATTTGTTCAGCCATTCCCCAACTGATAGCATCCCTGCAATTTCCAGTTGTTTGTCACCACAAAGAGAGCTGCTAGAAATATTTTAGAACATAAAGGTTCTTTTTTAATGCCTAATCATCCAGGGAAACAGATCAAATAGTGGTATTTCTAGGTTAAAAATTATTGCTTGAAGATATTCAGTAAAGATAATTCAGATATTCAGAAGGTGGAGCCCATATCTTGCCCAAGTAGTGCCTTTCCACTTTGGGACCATCTCTAGTTGATAGGACATTTTTTTCTTTACATTGACCCTGTAGCTTCCTCTGAGTGCCAAGTCCAGCTCTCCTGGTCAAGCAGAACAGCTTAATCCCTCTTCATACATCACCCTTTCAGATACTAAAAGGTATCTATCCTTACATCTCCTCTCATATCTTCTACACTGGCTAAGTATTGCTAATTCCTTCACCAATCCTCATATACTTACTGCTGTATGGCCTTGAACTCCATGGAGTGTCAATCATAGGTTAAAGCATAAAGAGAATGTAGGTGAGGAAGAGCCACAGACAAACTTCATTGACATCATGATTTGACCCATGATCCTAATTCCAGATTGCAGATTGCCCTACTCAAAGAGATAATACACAGGGCTGAGCAATGGGGCTCTGCTAGACTGGGACCTCTGCCTAAATTTATGCAGTTGGACATTTTGAAGAGGGGATTGCAAATTCCCAAGTCCAGGCAACATCATTTTCTGTAAGGACCTTGTCCAAGATTCCCTCTTCTCTTTGAGTCATGTCTTCTTGGCTGCTTTTTATTGCAATGAGGTGTTGTCTCCTACAGGGGGCGGTGTGGTCCAATTCTCCTGTGGTTGAATTATTGGGCCAGTAGATTCAGTCCTGCTCTGTTCTCCCAAGGAAAGGGCAGATATGGAAACAGCCAGGGGCTTAGAGCCGATACAGGACAGAACTAATGTCCTTAAGGAAAGTCTTGAGATCCTATCCTGTGATTAATCAGATAATTCTCTACTCCTTCCAATCAAACACATGCCTTTTCCAAACATGCGTACCCCCCTCCACATCTCCTTTCGCCCCTCTGCTTTCTCTGTTCAGTTTGTTTAATCAATCAGTCACCAAGAATTTATTAATCGCCTGCTAGGTGCCAGGCACTGTGCTAGGCACGAAAGCACAAAGATCAAAGTTACTACACTCAAGGATGTTAAATTCTATCAGAGATGATGATAAAAATATGAAGCCAGAAGAAGTCTTGAGGGACTTGCCTAATGTCACATAGGAAGTGTCAGATCCAGAGTGGGAACCCAGGTCTATTGATCCCAAATGCAGTTCCGGATTTACTGTATCATGATGCTCAGTAAATAAATGTGCTTTCTATGAATTGGACATTAGAAGATCCTGGTTCAAATTCCAGGTGAGAGAGTTCCCTCCCCTCTCTGGGTTTCACCTCCTCCACTGCAAATAGCAGCAGCAGAAGCCACGGTAAATGAATGAATGAAAAAATAAAATAAAAACCCTTGATTTTTGTACACACACACACACACACACACACACACAAACACACCTTTCTCTCTGCATCCCTTTACCCCAAGAATTCTCCCTTTTGTGTTTAACCTGCTTTAATTTGCCATTCCTATTTTACTTTGCTTGCAGGGAAGTTGTACCCTTCTGGTTTTTCCTTTTGTTCCCTTGACATGGACATGCCCTCAAACCCAGCTGGATGGAAGCAACAGACGTTTGGCAAGGGTGAGGCAAAGGAGGCATTTGGCTTGAGCACACAGAGTTAAAGGAATCAGAAAAGAAACAGTATAATACATACACATATGTATGTATAAATATAATACATAATATAGGAACATATGTTTATATAATGGGTAGCTAGGTGGAGCTTCAGTAGATAGAGTGCCTAGAGTCAGGAAGATTCATCTTCCTAAGTTCAAATCTAGTCTCAGATACTTACTAGCTGTGTGACCCTGGGTAAGTCACTTAATGCTGTTTGTCTGTTTCCTTATCTGGAAAATAAGCTGGAGAAAGAAGTGACAAACCACTCCAATATCTTTGCCAAGAAAACCTCAAATGGAGTTAAAAAGAGTCAGATATAACTGAGAAATGACAGAACATTTATGTGTAATATGTACCTACTTTCCCAAGTATGTCATGTTGTTATAGGCGATGCACATAATATATGTGTGTGTGTATATGTGTATTGTGTACATATATGTGTGTATGTGTATATATACATACACACAAACATATACACATATATATATATATGTACATATATATATTCTTGTCTCAGCCATAAAATTATCTCATTTTAGCCATGGAAATCAAATCCTCAGGCCATCCTCACTGCTGACACTACCCTATATTGAACTTGGTTTTCTTGTGTTATATTGGCAGGGTGTAAACTGGAAGTCAATTTCTATGAAAGTCATGCTAATCTGCCCCTATATTAAAATTCTCACCCTGGAACACACAGTCTAGTCTCAGCCAACCATACCTGGATCACCAAAGCATATGAGTATCTCCTTTCCCCCTACCTTGACTCCATTATCCAAGGACATGCACCCACTGGAGTCCTTCCCCACTACATTGAGTGTATTCATGGAGCTGAGCCATGCCCTTCATTTGAGCTTGAGATGATGTTCATCATTAAGGCTTCTTCCCTAGGACATGATGTTCTTTACAGCTACTCTAATAATTGATAACTGTGCTTTCACAGATAATCCCTCAAATAATGGGAATGGCAACCTAGCCTTGCCTGCCTATCCCCAACAACCCTTCTGCACATCCTATTTTGTGTTGGACATGAGGATCCACCCATGATGTATTGGGGACTTTACACACTTTCACTTTCCATCAGAAGACTATCCATGGAGTATTTGCCCTATTCAGCCTTTTGCCTCTTGTTGTATCTCCATTGCTAAGCACGTGGAACATAGTAGGTGCTTTACAAGTGTTCACTGACTGATGGCTCCCCTTCCTTTGCTCTTGCAGATCTTTTTTAATGAGTTTTTTTGATGTCATCATGTACACTTCTCATTCAAATCTTGTTTGCGATGTGTTGTAGCCTACTTACACCCACCACATGCCCTCTAGGTGATATTAATTTTCAATTCTTCAAAAATTGTTGTATTCCATGACTCATCATCATACAACAACACCAGAATATTATTAGTTTCATAAAGATAAGCCCTTGTTTCAAGGAGATGTTTGGTTCACTAAAATAATTTTTTCAATTTTCCTAGTAGCACTTTAAATTTCAGAATTGTTTTTAAAGACATTTGTGACATATACAATATCAAACATATAGAGACAGGGACTGAACCAGAAATTTCATCTCTTTCAGGATGAGGAAACATTCTCTACCAAAAAGATCAGCAATTTTTCTGTAGCTTATAGTCTTAAAACAAGAGTTCTTAACTTTTTTGGTTCAAAGATGCAATCTACTGAAACTTATGGATCCTTTCTGAGAATAATGCTTAAAATGTATAAAATAAAATTGGTAATATTACAAAGGAAATTAAATCTTTATTAAATAAATAAATATTTATGTTGTTAGTATTTAAATTTAAAATACTTAAGAATTTTTTATTTAAAATCAACATATTTATTGAAAAAAATAAGTTAACACATTCCAAGTTAAGGACTCATATAAGAGCTGCCTAGAGCAATGAGGGGTTAAGTGATTTGCCGAGGGTCATGCAACCAGTAAGTGTCAGAAGCAGGACTCCAACCCAGGTCTTCTTAGCTCCAAGAAAAGCTATTTATATACTCACCATCCATTCACCTCTCCCACTTACAGTGTTTGAATAATTTTGATAACTGACACTTAGGTAACCCTGTATCAGAATCTAAGATCCACCAAATACTAAAAAAAAAAAATCTGAATTAAGCCAGGTCAACTCTTTTGGCACCTCACCTAAATGTATGTTTCCTATATTATCCCACTTAAACCTCAAAAAAGCCCTTATGAGCAGAGAAAAACAAGGCTTAGAGACATTAGGTAACTTACTCATAGCTATCAGAGATCAAATGTAAAGGCATATCCTTCAGTCTCCAAATCCAGAAAGCTATCCATGGTTCTAGGCAGCCACTCTCCACCTGTGAGTGACTGATACATAGAACATCCAGGGTGGACCATTGTTGGAGATAAACAGCCTTGCGGTAACTTATAGCCTTAGGCAGTGCCTAGGGCACTGGGCAGTTGACTGATTTGCCCAAGATTGTCAAGAAAACTCCATGGGAAGTATTGTCATGGAATACATGTCCATGGGGTCATGAAGAGTCAGACATGACTGAACAACATTCATTAAGAAGTTGATTATTATTATTTTCCTGGACATCCAGTTAAATTTTTTTTTTGCAACTTCTACCCATTGTGCCTGGTCCTGTGCTCTAGGGTCAAACAGAAGACATTGAATGCCTCCTTCACCTGACAGCTTTTCAAATTCAATACTTACAGGAAGCTATCACATCTTCCCCTAAGTCTTTAATTTCTCAATCTAAATATGATCAGTCTCTTCATCTGATTTTCCCTAACAGTCCCTGTGACCATGGGCAAATCTAGTAACTTCTCACAACCTTAATCTCAATTTCTCTTCTATGAAATGTATATAATAAATCAGTAGTCCCTATCTAAAAATGTTGTCATGAGTCTCAAATGAGACAATTTCTATAAGGTTCTTTACAAACTTTAAAATTATCTATAAATGTCAGTTATTGTTTGGGACAATGAAAAATTAATAGCTTTTCCCCCAAAGGTGATGGAGAGGTGATAGACTATAGGATCTCTATCATTTTCATATGTGCCTCAAGTGGACATTGGGCAAATGTTGAGTAGTATAATAGGTGAGACATAGACAAAAATGGACATACTCTACTGCCTCTTTTCCCTCCAGGTACTAAATTCCCTTCCTGGGGTCACCAGGTGTGTCTCAGTGCCAGGAGTCCAAAGTTGTTGGAAGCATTTCCTAGAGGTATCTCTGACTCTCTATTTCCTGACAGTTCCAGGGATCCTGGATACCATGCCTCTGAGTTTGACTACACTGGCTGCTCAGAGTGGGGGTGGAGAGAGGGAATGGAGAGTGATTCAGGAGTGAGTCATGAGCAAGCTACTCCTCCTCCCCCTTTGACCCTGTGCTCTGAAGGAAATAAAGAAAGACTTGGAATGCCACTTCAGAGAGGTTGCCAACCCTTTTTCAAATTGTGCCTGGTGATGGGCATGTGGGAACTCCAAAGGAGTCTACAATGAGTGCCGAAAAGAATACATGCTACAGGATGGGGCCAATGTACAAAGAGGTTGTGTTCCAAAATTTCATTTATAAACTTGCAGTTTCAGACTGAGGAAAAAGGGCATTTTCCCATGAATTCTACATTCTAATGGTAGACAGAGTGCAATATTTAATTAAAAGAACCAGCTCTGAATCCTGATTCTTCTTACTAGCTATATGACCTTAGGTAGATCACTTCATGTTTCTAGTTCTCCATTTTCTCATCTACATAATGGAATAATAATACTTGAATTAGCAGAGTCTCAAGGCAGTGATGATGAAATGAGATTTAAAAACTTGAGGAGAAGAAAACTTTCAACTGAGGAAATGTTCTCAAAAGAGGTAGCATGTACCCTGAAGAGAAAAAAAAAAATGAGATGAGAAACACTTCTTTTTCAGATAAGGA
The DNA here is from genome assembly GCA_023548195.1 of Bettongia penicillata ogilbyi. Taxonomy (NCBI): domain Eukaryota; kingdom Metazoa; phylum Chordata; class Mammalia; order Diprotodontia; family Potoroidae; genus Bettongia; species Bettongia penicillata. Next base: position 7,875,790 of record JAJHZJ010000257.1, read on the forward strand.
GAATGATCTGGGTAAAGGAAAGGAAAGGACAGGATAAGATCTTCAGACAGTGAGCATAGACTAATCGTGATATCCATAGAAGAAGTTCAATAAAGGGAGGTTATAATATTTTAGGTTTAACCTCCAGATTTCCATTAGCCAAGCCATACTTTCTTGAAGATGGTGAATTCAACCCAACACTAGCACTGGTACTTCTGGGTTGCAGTCCCCAGCAATCTTTTTCTTCTAAAGGTCTGTGACCAAAATGGCTGTTGGGGCCCAAGCAAACTTCTGCAGCCTAGAACTGGAGAAAGAACAAGGTGCAGAGGCTGGTTTTGTGTTAGCCTGTATTGTGTCTGAGTGTTCTTGTGTGGCTCACTGCTGGTAGTGGGGGAGGGGCTAAATATAAACAATTAAACCATGTTGGTGTGATAGCATCCACTGAAGCATAGCATTGAAGATAAGAGGGTGAAGTTTCCTGATGAGTGAGGTACCATAAGCCATAAGAGTCACTGGACAAATCCACCCATACCACACTTCTAGTCTAAGAGAAGAACATTGTGAGATATGGAGCTTAAGGAAAAGGGTGGTCAGCTCCTAGAGAGCTTGGATCTGGGGCCATTTCTGACCACCCAAAAGTCAGTTATGACAGACATCATGAACCATGAATTTCCCAGTGTGAGAAAATGCTGAGACACGTGGAGATCCAGCACCTAAGGAAACTACAGCCCGAGAGAATGAAGTCAAGAAGTGAGTGATAAGAAAAATAAGATGGGATGGGCTATGAGAGGGAAAAGAGACTGAAAGTACCAAGGATTTCAGGAAGAAGAAATCTCAAAGACCTTGAATAGAAACAAGTAAACAGGAAATATAATTCCAGGAGAAAATATAGCCTCCAGATTTAGTAAATGTGGCACAATGAAAAAGGTGAATCCATGACATCAATCTTATAAGGCAACGGCAGAAAGCACCTAAGGACAGACTCTAGAAGGGATACCTTGGCAGTTTTGACTATGTGAAGGATACAGAGAAAATAGAGAGACCAGGTAATTAAGGAGGTCATGAATCAAAGAATGAGAGTCTAAAGTAAACAGAAAGAGAAGATGGATATTGAAGAGAGTAAAAGAAATCTTTTTTTTGTAAAAGGGCACAAAAAAAGAAATTTATAAGCTAGTGAATAAATAGAATTAGATAAAGGGGAAGAAAGGAAGGGGAAATCTATGTAACTGAGAGGGGAAAAGAGAGAGAAGAAATACAAAACCAAGTAAAATAAGGAGAGGGGAACTGAAAAACAAAACCCTAAAGGGAAAGGGGTAACAAATGAGAAGGGGATCAGCAAGGGCTTGAGTACCATAGTCTAGAGGGTATTAGATAGTTTCAGGGCACTGATGGACATGAAATGTTTAAAGAGAAGGAATGACTATGCCATTTGCATGTATGGAATAATGGCAAGTATAGATCACTCTGAAAGAGGATGCCTACACTTCTTGGCAGACTATGACTGATGTGATGTAACCAAACCACTTTGTAATCTATAAGGTTTTTCTTGTTCATTACTTTTGCTCCATACCTAGTTCATAGATTGCAGAGAACTTCCCCAGTGAGAAACTCTTCTACCAACAATGCAGACAAGGACTTCTATAAGTTATAGATGTAGATAACCCTTACGTGACTCTTAGTTGTCAAATAAGCTGTTCAGGGTCACCTACTAGTATCCCAGAGGCAAGATCTTTATCTAGGTGTTCCTAACTCAAATTCAGCTTTCCACTCACTATACTATGCTACCTTTTAAATTGTAAAGTATTATATGAATATACAATTTGTTAGAATAAGAATAAAGCTCTGAACTTAGAATCAGGAACACCTGTATTCAAATTCTGCCTAAGATATTTTTAGTTCTTTGATGAATAATTTGGAGCTTCATCTGTAAAATGGGCATAATGTATCTAGGTACTGACATCTGCTACTACTACCTCAGAGATTAATGAAAGTTTTCTGAAGAGGGAAGAGACCTGGATTTGGAGTGAGAAGACATGGCTTGAAATCTCAGATCTCTTATCTATTGCCTTGTGACATCACTCTACATCTCTACACCTGCCTCTAAAACCAGAAGAAGTTGAACAAAGTAATTTCTAAGATCCTGGTCAATTCCAGAACTGTGATAATGGCTGGCAGTATGTAAGGAAGTAATTCATGCCCATAGATTTAGAGCTATAAGGGATCCCAAAGGTCATCTAGCCAAATTCTCTCATATTACAGAGGCAGCTTCATTGGGCAGTGGATATCTTGCTGAGCCTGGAGTCAGGAAGTTCTGAGTTCAAATCTAGCTTCAGACACTTACTGGTTACCTGGCACTCATCAAGTTACATAGCCTGTTTCTGTCTCATTTTCCTCCTCTATAAAACAGAAATGCTAATAACATCTACTTCCTAGGGTTGTTGTGAAGATAAAATGAGATAATATTTATAAAGTACTTAGTGCAGTGATTACATCATAGTAGGCACTTAATGAAAGCTTGTTTTTCCATCGTTACTGGAATGAAACTGAGGGCTGAAAAGATGAAATCACTTGTATGCCAGCCTTTATCCTGGTGGTTTGAACCTTCTGGATTGACTCCAAAGTCCATGCTTTTTCACCAAACTAAGTTGTTTCCCTCACTTTTCAACCTTCAGATTTAATACAGGAAGGATTGTATCAATTCTGAAAGAGACTTCGAGGACCCCCAAGTGTCTTCAGGGTGGGATGACATTGATTATCTCTTAGACCTTTTAGACCTTTGAAGTTCTGTCATCCTCATAATCATCATCATCACCACTACCTTCCTACTTATTCTACCTCTCCTATTATTCTCATCATCATCGTCAACTATTCCCTTTCTATTTCTTATCATTATTAATCCCCTTCTAATTATTACATCTATTCTGTTGTTATTATTAGCAGAAATGTCATTATTATATAACAGATGTTTACCAGAAAAAATGATATGAACCCCTCAACTCTTCTCTTTTCTATTAAAAATGATGGAGTTTGGGTAAAATTAGTGAATCTGATTAAATCTCTGAGCCTTATATCTGCAGATATACAGGAGCAATGCGGGGCTGGGAAGGAATTGTCATTTTGTGAATGGGGTCCATTTCTCTTGAAAAGATGAGGCTGTAGATAGCTGAGCTGAGGGGCTGGCTGGATGACTCATCCTTTATTCCTCCCTAATGAATGGGAAATGCAGCAGTTTTATGAAGGTTTTTCTCCTTTGTCCCTGAGTCTGGAACATTTTTCAAACATTAGGTTGTTGCCCAGGGGATGTGTGTGTGTGTGTGTGTGTGTGTGTGTGTGTTACAAAAGCTCAGCTCTTGAATAAGGAAATCATTGCACAGTGAGGAGCCCTCCAAAACCCTAACGCAAGAAGAAGATTAACCCTGAAAATGCTGTTTATGTTGTTTTCCCCTGGCTGCTATGCATTTCCTCTTTTCCCCCTTCCAGAACTAGGGCTCACTCTTCTATCCTAGAAATCTCTGCTCTAGATTAGCTGGCCCGTTCACCTTTCCCAGAAGCTTTCTAGGCTCCAAATCTACCTTTCTTTATTTCCAATCTAACCATAAACTATCCCTCTGCTACCCTTTCTCTTCAGAAATCTAAAGCTTATCTCAAAAATCCACTTCCTGTCTGATGATATCCCTGACTGGCCCTATATAAAATGATCCTGATGAAATAGTAAGAACAGCAGATGTTCTGGAGTAAGTAGGATTCATATCATACCTCCGAGATTTGCTACCTTTGTGAACTTGGGCAGTTGACTGGTACAGCGGATAAGGATCCAGGCCTGGAGTCAAGAAGACTCATCTTCCTGAACTCAAATATGGCCGCAGACACTTAGCTGTGTGACCCTGGGGAAGTCACTTAACCCTATTTTCCTCCATTTCCTCATCTGTAAAATGAGATAAAGAAATGGCAAATCACTCCAGTATCTCTGCCAAGAAAAACCCAAATGGGGTCATGAAGATGCATATGATTAAAAGTGACCTTGGGCAAGAAACTCACCTCTTTGGGCTTTTTTAATTAAGAGAGTTTGGACTAATCTGGGTATATGATCCCATGAACTCTCTTGCTGAGGAGAACATTTGGGGTAGTGTTCTAGTAAGGTCATAGTGCAGCAAATTGAAAGCAAAAAGAACCTTACAGGCTTTCTGCTTCATCACATTTTATAGATGAGGAGTCAGGTCTAGAGAGGTTAACATAGATGTGAGTGCTAAAGCTTGCATTGGAACTCAGGTCATGCTGCTTTTTAAAAACAAATTCAACTCAATGAGCTTTTATAAAGCATCTCCCACCCTGGATGCCGAGTGTCCCAAGTGGACCTTTATATAAACTGGCCCCAGCCAAACTCCACTTTCTACCCCAGTAATCTCTTTACTATCCAATCTGCTACAGCCTACATATGCTTTCTCACTCTATCATCCCCTTTCTCTTTCCAGTTCTGCAACAATAATCATGGGATCTTGATTTAGAGTTGGAAGAGATCTTAGAGACCATTAAACTTAACTTTCATATTACAGATGAGGAAACTGGGGGAAAAAATGCTTAGGCATCTGGATTTGAATACAGGACTCCCTGACTCTAATTTTAGCACTTTGAGAAAGTGATGCCTTCTAACCACCTCAGATCTAACATTGCTCACTCCTGGAAAAGAATTATCAGCCTCTTACCTTATGGCTCCATTTATCATCCCTGGGACTTTCCAAACCAAAATGAACATTACTTTGTCCCAGACAACTACTTGGGATTAGAAATTCCCGAGATCCTCTCTGGTTTGGCAGGAGAAAGAATTTGATTCTGAACAATAGGTAAAAGAGACAAATTCAGTGTTTTCCACCCACCTAACGTATTCTTGCCTTTGTTATATAGATCTGTAGACAGCAGCACTACAGTCCAGTTTTGAGGCTGCATTCTGGCCAGAGAAAAACATCTCCATGTCACCACGGTCATACAATGTCCTCCACCTCCTTTCCTTCCTCCTCCTTATTTCTTTATCAACACTATGAATCATTCAACTTGACGCAGTAACTTTAACACTCACAATGCACTTATATCATAACAATCCTATGAGACCAGTATTGGGACAACTAGATGGCACAGAGGACAGTAATGAACTTGGAACTGGAAAGACCTGAGTTCAAATCTTATTTCAGATATTTAGTACCTTTCTTTCATATTCAGTTTCCTTATCCGTAAAATGGAATATTAATAACACCTATCTCTGAAGGCTACTGTGACAATCAAATGAGATAATGCATGTAAAACTTAAAACACCATAAATGCAATTATTATTAACTCAGTTTTTCAGATGAGTAAATTCAGATTGAGAGGTGAAAGAAATGGCCCACCATTGCACAGTTACAAGAGAAAGAACGAGGCGTCAGATCCAAGGCCCAAACCAGCAAATGTCTTGCTCCTCTCAACCCTTCACCGGATCCCCAAAATATCAGCTATATGCTGCTATATAACACTGGTTCTGCACATAGATCTTGTTTTTGTATCTTATACAGCTGTAAATCATTTACTCTCACCTTGAATTTCTCTGACCATAACACCAGAGAAGAAGGAGAGAGTTGGCCTGTAGAACATCCCCTCTTCTCCACACGATTATGTTCCAAAACTTTAAGGCTAGCCTCCCCAGTTCCCATCTGAATTCTCTGGAGAAATTGAAGATCCATCCTCCTTGCAGAGAAACTGGGGCACCCCTGATACATAGGCTGCCTTGTACCATTATATTTTACTATCTCTGTCTTTTCATTTAGATTATATGCTTTAAGAGGCTAAAACATTTTACAGAGTATCAAACACGATGGCATTGAGCTGTTGATCAGTTAATAGAAATCTCCATCATTGCAGTCTCTGAAAAATAGCACATTCTACCAGGTAGCATGGAAAGAGTTGAACTGGGGCTAGAGTCCACCGGCATCTATTTTAGATATGATCCACTGTGCAACCTTGAGTAATTCCTTCCCTTTCTGGGTCTCAGTTTCCTTACTTGCAAAGGGAGGTGGTTGGACAAGATGACTTTTGGAGACCCTGTTGGCCGAAGGTCTAGGGTCTTCTGAACCTTCCTTCTACACACACACACACACACACACACACACACACACACACACACTCACACATAGGCACATATATACACATACACACCCACATCCACACACATATACACATATCTAAACCTCTTTTTATTGTCCATAAGCACTCAGCTATCAACCAGGTGGCATTTTCACCTTCAAAGACCCTGATAACCTACACAGACCCTTTCCCTTCTCTAACATCTTACAGTCACCATCCATTTAAGCACTTAGTTGACAGTAAATTGTTTCACATGTCTGATGGTTCATATAGCAAATGTCTTAATAGTTCAATTAGGTTCAATTTCATAAATACTTATTAATTTCCTATTGGGTACCTGAAACTGCTATAGACACCAGGAGGGGATGTCATGCACACAGATAAATAAATACAAAATAAACACAAATAAGCATAAATTAATTTCTGAGAGGGAAACACTTGTAACTTTAGCAATACTGAAAGTCTTCCAGTGGTAGTGACATCTGGACTGAGCTTTTAAGGAAGCTAAGGATGCTAAGAGGCAGAGGTGAGGTGTGAAGTCATCCCAAACTTGTGTATGGGGGTGGGAAACCATTTTGGAAATCTGAAAGTCTAATAGAAGTGCCCGTTGTTCTGTAGCTCAGCTTAGTTGATAGAGTACAGACCTTACAACCAGGAAGACTCTGATTCAGGTCCCAAATCTGATCACACTGGTCATGCAGCCCTGAACAAGTCCTCCGTATCTTTAGATAGTTCTCTCTAAGATTAGAAGTCACAAAGAAGTTGCCTGCAGTCAGAGAGGGACATTCCTCTCTGAAGAGTTCCCTAGACAATAAAATCACAGGTTGGGTCCTTATCTCTGTTCCCCAGCATCTAAATTCCTTCAGAATCTGGATCTAATTTATCTTCCCAGACTGATTTCCCATTATTAGCCCTCACTTTCCCTGCATTCAGCCAAACTGGCCTACTCACTATTCCTAGGAGAGGACATCCCATCTCCCCTCCTATTTCCTGCTCCTCCTGAGAGGAAGGAGCTCTTTCCTCATCTCCAGGTCTTCTAATTCCTGGTTTCCTTCAAGAAAGGAAGGCCACTTCATGAGCTTGCTTTTATTTGAGGCCTTTCCCTCACTACCCTTCTCCACAAAACCATAAGAAATTCAACCTATTACACTGCATTTTCTTTGTCTCAGTTTTCAATTACTTATCTCAGCCCTCACTCAAAACAAAGTCAAGTGCAAGTCATGTCATTATTTCTCTGATGGCATGGTCTTCTTCGCCAATGAAGGATGAACATACACAGTTACTTATCTATAGATATTTTCCTTCCTACTATAAGCCCCTTGAGGTCAGGAACTGTTTCCTTTTAGACTTCATATCCCTAAGGCCCAGCAAAATGCCTAGCACATAGTATGTGCTCAGAATCCTGATTCACTAATCAGTTGTGTCCAACTCTCCACAACCCCATCTGAGAATTTCCTGGCAAAGATATTGGAAGGGTTTGCTATTTCCTTCTCCAGCTCATTTTACAGATAAGGAAACTGAGGCAAACAGGGTTAAGTGACTTGCCCAGGATTGTACAGCCAGTAAGTATCGGAGTCTGGATTTGAATGCAAGCCTTCCTGACTGCAGGCCCAGCACTGTATTCACTGTGCCACCTACCCACTAGATTGATGCCCTAATAAGTATTTAATAAATGCCTGCTGAACTGAATTGAATTGCATGGCATTATTCTTTAAAGCCTAGAGGAGGTTTCAATGAATCTGTGTGGTCCAGAAAGAAAATCTTAATGAACATGGGAAGCTGAAGGGATGAGGTCCAAAACCATGGTGTACTCGAGCATGGACAGGCAGGGCTGCTAATTTTAGAGAGGAGCTCTGAATGCCATAAGAGTGAGCTCTGGTGAGTTTGTGACCCTGAGCAGGGCAAGCAGGCAGATGTCAACATGTCATAGGAATGGCAAAGTCATAAAGTCTTAATAAGGTGCCCTGTGGTGAGGCCAACTTTCAGGCCATGCCTTTAGCCCAAGGCTAAAAATAAATTCTTTCACTAAGGTACTCATTTCCTCAAACTGGGATTATTTCAAGAACATCATAACTCATTTCCTGGGCTCTGGCAAAGAGGCCACCTCCTGGGCCACCTCCCCAGATCAGACCTTCATCATCTATCACAGTACCCTTCTGATTGTCCCCCCACTGCCTCCAGGCTCTCCCTTCTCTAATCCATCCTTCAGTGACTACATCAGAATCTTGCTGAAAAGTCTCCCAAGTCTCTACCCAGGATCAAATTCAGATCACTCTCTCTGGCATTTCCTATACTCTTCAATCAGAACCCCAGCTATTTTGTCAGTCATTAGTCATACCCTTCACTTCATATAAGGGGCTGGGCAGAACAATGGATATAGAATGCTGGGTCTGGAGTCAGAAAGGCCTGAATTCAAAACCAGTCCTAGATATTTACTAACTGTGTGACCCTGGGCAAGTCCCTTAAGGTCTGTCTGCCTCAGTTTTCTCAACTGTAAAATGGTGATAATAATAACACCTCCCTTTCAAGGTTATTGTGAGGATACATTATAATAATATTTGCCAAGGGTTTAGCCCAGCCCCTGACACTGTGCTTAACAAGTAGAGGCTTAACAAATATTTGTTTCCTTCCTTTATGACTTCATGATCCAACCAAATTAGACTATCCCATTTTTCCCTGAACTGAATCTGGCCTGAAATCCAGGCATTTTCACAAGCCAAGTCCTATGTTGGGATAGCTACTCCTTTTTTACTCATCCCAGCCTCTCTTCATCTGAAGCTCAGACCTGGTTCTACCAACTCCATGAAACCTCCCATGATCCCATAGCTACCACACTGTGAATGAGCTCTCCATTGCCAACATTCCTTTTTCTATACTTACTTTTGCATAAGAATCACAGGATCTTGGATCTAGAGCCAGGAGGGCCCTCAGAGACCATACAGGCCAAATACTTTATTTTAGATATGAGCCAACAGAAGCCCAGAGACTTAAATGACTTGGTCAAAGCCCCAGTGAGATTTGAACCCAGATCCATTAACTCCATCTTGTTGATTCACTCATAATCCTCAACAGAATGCAAGTTCCTAGAAAGTAGGGGTTGTTTAATTTTTGTCTTTATAATTCAGAATCTAACGCAATACTTGGTACAAAATAATTAATGATAACTAACATTTCTGCAGCATTTACTCCGTGCAGGCATTGTGCTAAGTACTTTACAACTATTATCTAATTTAATCCTCACAGCTACCCTGCATGGTAGGTGCTATTATTATCCTTGTTTTACAGATGAGGAAACTGAGGCAAACAGGTTTAGTGACTTGCCCAAAGTCACAAATGCAGTGTTACCAATGGGACCTCTAATTGTGTTTTGTAGATTCCCCCATAATTCTCAACAGAATGCAAACTTCTAGAAGGCAGAGGATGTTTAATTTTGGTTTTCATATTCCCAAAATCTAGGGCTGTGTAGTAGTGCATAGTATGGATTGTGACCTTAGGCATTTTATGTCACTCATCTTCAGCTTCCTCCTCTAAAAATGAGGAGATTGGACTAGACTATCCAAGTTCTCTTCCCTTTCAATTTACCCCAAACACCAATATCAAGGAAATCTTGAATGACTGGTTGTTTAATGGAAGTCCGCTATTGCCACTAACAATGTCAACTGCCATGATCCAGACAGGTATTTCAGTCTAGCAGAAGTAGAGGGAGAGATAGAAAAACCCACACTACCACCATTACCTCAGCCGCCAGGATCCTAAGCCACTCAAGTCCTCAGCAGTATAGAATGGTTCAACATCAGAAATCAGCATGGTTAAAGAACCTATATTAGCCTCTGCTTTGTTTGGGCTTAGAACCACTGGACCTTAACTGATTTGTCACTGAGACTTCCCATTTGACTGTCTCCTCCAATTAGAATGTGAATTCCTCAACACTTGTGTTTCTTCTTGTATCTGTAGCTCTTAGCACAGAGCTTTGTACATAGTGTTCATTGATTCTCCATCTATCCATCTGTGCATGGGTTCATTGATTCATCCCTCACAACATTTGTCCTGCTCAAGAACCAAGAAGTAGCCCGTCCTTCAACATTCATCTCATTAGCTTCCTCCTTCAAGAAACCTTCCAGTCAACATAGGCTCCCCCAACATGAAATGTAACATTTTTGTACACCATTAGTAGACTTGTGAATTCTAGGTTCTTACACTTACATCTTTTGTGTTTTGTCTTCCCCACTTGACTGCTAAGTTCCATAAGAAGACCCCCTCTTACTTGTGTTGTATATCTCTTCCCACCTAGCACAGGCTTTTGTGCTTCTCCCTCCTCACCAGGGCCTACCACAGTGCTCTCTACCAAATGAACATTGACTAAATCTTTGGTAAATTGAATCTGATCATAATTTTAAGACTAGAAGGAATCTCTAGCAGAGGCAAGATTTGAACCCTGCCCCTATATGACTCCAAAACCAAAGTTGTTTTCATAGCACCATGTGGCTTTGGTTGAATTTCCATTGTTTGAAGGATGCCATCAGAATTCCTTAGTCTGATACTCAAGTACCCCACTTAGCTCATAATATCAGAGTTGGAAGGGATCTCAAAGGATCTAGCACAAGGATAGCTGAATGAGAATCTACTCTACAATATACCTATCACTGGTGGTCTTATAGACTTGGCTTTAAGACCTTGAGAAAGGGGAACCAGCTCTCTCCAAGATATTACTTTCTACTTTTAGAATTGGGAGGAAGGTGTTGGCTTACTTTTCTCCGTGAATCAAGTCCACATTCCCTTCTTTTCAATTTCCCCTATTGCTTCTAGTGTAGAGAGTCACAGGAAGATGTTAACCACCTCCAAAGGGGCATCTACAGCTGGGGCACCCAGAAGCACCAGAGCAAATGATCTCTAGTGCCAGCCATTATACCCACAGAAGCCCAGCCCCAACAGCCAGGGTGGCTACATCTGAGGCTGAAGTCCCTTCTGTTTGCCTTTCTTGGACACATCTGTGGGACATATCCTCTCCATATACACTCAAGCAAAGCTGTCCTGGGGTTGATCTGGATCTTCAACCTCTGCTAAAAATCCAGTAGGAATAACAATGGGGACATGTCAAGGCAGAACCTCAACCATATCAGTAAGAAAATGCACACTCACACACACACACACACACACACACACATACACACACACACACACACTTTCCAAAGCCAGAAATAACTTACTACATATATCTATATATGACTTTCTTCTGGAACTGAAGTTATGTCTTCTGCCTTGCATCACAGAGCACACACTTGGGTACCAAACCGAGAACTTCTCTCCAGGAGTAGCCCAATCTTTTGTCTCCCAGAAGGATGATTTGTGGCAAAGATAGCATGAATTCTTATTCAAATAGCATGAAAATGATTCCCCAGGGACTGAGTTTGGAGTATGGGGAGCACACAGGTATCACTGTGTATATGGATTTCATGAGGGTCAAAGATTCATAAAGACATAGAAAGGGAGAGAGAGGTAGACAGGGAAAGAGAGACACAGAGACAGGCAGAGAGAAACACTGAGACAAAGAGATGAGACCAAGAGAGAGAGAGAGACAGAGGAGAAAGATACAGAGAGACAGAGAGAGAGAGACACAGAGAGAGAGAGAGAGAGAGAGACAGAGAGAGAGAGAGAGAGAGAGGCAGATGACAGAGTCTGAGAAAGTCAGAAAGATTGAGAGACAGAAAACAGACAGAGATGGAAGGATGGTTGGACAGAAACAGAAAAAAATATAGAGATATAGAGACAGGGAATATTTTGCCTCCTCTATACAATCTTTTCCACCAAGCTAAAGGACAGTAATTTGCCTCCCCTACACTTGCAATACAAAAATTCCTGGCCCTATTATGGTTGAGCAATGCAATGGTGTTTGCAGTGGGACAAGAAAATTCTGGTCAATTTCCTGATGTGGAACTGGCATAGAGAACAGGGAACGCTGAAGTTGAGATTTCTGTAACCATTCAAGCTAGAGCAAAATGTTCTGCTCCTAGTCAATGCTAATTGTCATGAGTAACTGGCACAAGGCTTCCCTGCACCTGGTACGAGTCAGGAGGTTTGCATTTAACCCATTTCTGTTTCTCTCACCCTATAGTGAGAGCCAGTAAGAGTGGGGCTCCATGCTGGGGATTAGAAGGGGATGCAGAATTGAGACGATTGTAGTTTTTGACAGATGTCTGTTGTTCGTATTTTATTACACTTTTATCTAATCCAATTAAAATGTTGTCTAACCATGACAGTCATCATGAGTGGTGTGCATGGAAATAGACCTGAGATCTTGGAAAATGAGGCGTAGGGGAGGGGGAGGCAGAGGTGATGGTTTGGCACTGTTAGTAGGACTTTCTGTCTTTGATATTCACTGCTGTCTGTGGTGCTGACTGTTCAGGGAATGCTGCACAGATAATGCAGTCACCCTGTTATACTATCATGGAACAAGTTCAGTGCATAATAAGATAGCAAGACATAAATAAAAAAATATTACTTTACAGTAGTAAAAGCCTAGCTAAAGGCTGATCATATGGATTGGTAGTGAGCACAGTTTCTGTGCTATTTTCATTTTTACAGTTATGGAAAAAGGATCAGAGAAAGGGAGATGGTAGGAGCACTGAGCTAGTTAGAGACTCATGACTGTGAAGTGAAGAATCCTAGGATCACAGATTTAGAGTTAGATGGGTCTTTTAGGCCACCTGGTCCAACTCCATCATTTTATAATTGAAGAACTGGGGCACAGTGACTCACCTAAGGTCATAGAGATAGTAAGTAGGAGAGATGGGAATTAAACATAGGTCCTTTGACTAGATGTCCAGTGTTCATGTTGCCTGAACAGTCAGGCCAAAAGGGGGCAGCAAGCTTGGGAAAGAAATTGTGACCTGAAATGGAAAATTTCAGTGTTCAAGACCACTGAGATGGTGCATATTTGGGGAGTGTGGAGTTATAAGCTGTGACCAGCTCAGTATTTATCTGAAGGATAATACAGACAGAGATCATGGGAGCTGAGGAAGATGATGAACTAGAAGGGGCTTTGTTCTAGAGGAAGTCATCAAGGATCCCCAAGAATGAGGGTAGTGATTAGTGTCAACAAAAAACTGAACCAGGCACTGAGCTCCTTAGGAAGGGCAAGAGAGTGAGATAGAGACCAACAGGTGAAAACATCAGAAATCTAGACAAGATTATATAGGTGGATGACATGAACCTAAAAGAAATAGTGTACTTAGCAATGGTGGAAGATTCACAGATATCAGATGTTTGAAGCTGGAAGGGACCTTAGAGGTCCCCAAGTTCAATCACTTTAATTACAGATGATGTGACGCAGGTAGGGCAAGTAACTTATCCAGAGTCACACAGCTATTAGTGTTTGCATTGGGATTTTAACCCATTTTTTCTTGACTCCCAATTCAGCATTATATTCACCATACCATGAATCCTCAGTAAAGAATGAGAATTACTTCCACTCCTTTTCCAAATCTTGTATATCAATGGACATGAGAAAAGGTACAACAACCAATACTGGAGAAGTTGGGCAGGAATGCAGTGTCTTCCAGAAAGAAGGGGCATTAAAATGTGGATCAAGATGAAGGAGATATCTAACATGCTGTAAGATTTCCTAGGAAAGAAAATATTTATATCTTGGGATGGTCATGGAAGGAGCTCAGCATCATAGATTTTGTGGTGGATAGTATTTAAGGGATGATATGATCCCTTCCTTTCATAATAAAATAAAGCCCAGAGAAATGGTATGATTCCAACAAAGTTGTTTAGGTAGTAAGTTGAAGAGATCTGAGATTTGAATCCAGATCCTCTTGCCCCAAATTCAGCTTTCTTTGGTGGTACTTTAACTCCGAGTTAGACCATGAAAAAGGTAAATGATCTGAATAAATCAAAATGTGAGTAGGGAGGAGGAATCCATTCCAAAATGGGGAAAGGGCATGAGTAAAATTACAAATTCAGGAGAGAGCAAGATAGTGGGGAGGTAAAAGCTGTTGGGAAAAGGTGATGATGGTAAGTAGTATAGTTGGCTGAAACAATATAACAAAGGGGCATAACAGAAAATTAGGTTGAAGAGATATTTTAGAGGAACATAGCAGAGGGTCTTGAATTCTTGGACAAGAAAAATATATATTGAATAAGGAAGTAGGGTGAATAGAGAATGCTCTGTTTTTGCCGAAACAAACAACACAAACAACTCTCTTCCTGACCATTTCTAGTCTTAATTCCGGCATGTTGTTCAGATGAATAATGGTGAAGAATACTTTACTAGTAGCACATTTGATAATTTTTGCCAATTAAAAGATGTACATACTTGTAACCACTGACCTCTTCTTACATTTATTTGATCATTTACAAATTCAATATGTATTTAAGACCATAGTACATAATAGAGTTGGTATGGTATAGTAGATAGAGGGCAGATCTTGGAATCAGGAAAATCTAATTTAATCTGGATTTAAATTCTGCCTCCTATATATTAGCTTAAATATTACCTCCTTTTCTCATTAACCATTTGTTAATACTGCTTCCTCCTCCAAAAAAAATATTCACTCTGTGTATTATACTGCACATACTTGATTGAGGAGGTACCATATCCCATGAGTACCAAAGTGGCTTAGTGGGTAGTACACTGGACTTGGTGTCAGGATGATCTGAGTTCTAATCCTGATTTAGACACTAACTAGCTGTGCAATATTGGTCAACCTCAGTTTTCCCATCTGTGAAAGGGGAATAATACAGTACCTATTCCCCCAGGATAGTTGTAAGGATAACTATATGATATATATGAAGCTCTTTAAAAGCAGTAGAACTTTATGCCAATGTTAGCTATCATTATTAATATCATTATTAATATTAATAATATTATTATATTGAGGGCACAAACTATTTCACTTATACTGAGTCTAGTAGAGTGTCTTACACATTGTAAACATTTCCTGTTGTTATTCAGTGTCCAATTCTTTATGACCCCATTTAAGGTTTTCTTGGCAAAGATAGTGGAATGGCTTGTCATTTCCTTCTCCAGCTCATTTTATAGAAAAGGAAACTGAGGCAAACAGGGTTAAGTGACTTGCTGAAGGTCACACAGATAGCGAATGTCTGATGCCAGATTTGAATTCAGGCAGAAGAGTCTTCCTGATTCCAGGTTTGGCACTCCAGAGCCACCTGACTGCCCTTATTGAAAGTCCTTTAACTTTTCAATGTTTCCAGGAAATTCTTGAATATTATTTGTTCCAGACTAAATGCTCTTTTGCATAAGTAGAGAGATTAGATGTTTTTCCGCCTCCATAGTTCCCCATACTTATCAGATTACAGATTTTAACCCCATGTCCCATACCTCTGTGCTAGGCACAGTGGGCAGAATAAGAAGAAATATGTCACTGTCCCTGAACTCAAGGAGTGTTTTCTAATTAGAGAAAACAGACAGATACCTTGGGGAAAGAACATAATAACAGTATAAAACGATATATAATTACCTACCAAAAGGGTATGGTAGACAACCAGTGCATCTTCTTTAAGAAGAGAGATGAGTGGAAGTGTTTCTGGTAGGGAAACAATCCTCTCTTGTTGGTAGAAAATGGAAATCCCTCCCCCCAAAAAAAGGCAAAAATCCTTTAAAAAGCTTTCAGCAGGAATTGCAGCCTCTCAACCAAATAAAGTCCACTCCACACACCTACCTACACACGCGCACACACACACACACACACACACACACACACACGCACACGGAAGATTTGGACATTTCATTCCATGTATTTTAATTCTCTCATACTTGTCCCTAGAAGGCACCAAATAAATGCTTGTTGAATGAATGAATAACTCTTTGCCTCATACATCCTGCTGAGAATTCGTATTTTGCCAAGGGCTGTATGTAACTACACTACAAATGATCTAAAGCAAGCCTGAGAGCACATTCCAACCTCCCCATGAGATAATGGGCAGAAGGCAAGCTTTTAAGGGGCCTCCCTGGAAGAGAAAATATTCATGATCTTTACACTCCTTTCTCTTAATGACTTTTTTGTACTCAGACACATGTAATTCGTGGTACTAGGTTGACCACCAAAAATAGTATTATAAATCCACCACTGCGAAAAAATGAAAGACCAAAATTGAGATACCATTGGCCTTCATTTTGCAGTAGATAAATGTTAATTATGAATATCATCTTTTAACAACCAGAAGAATATTTAAGTGGTCTAGAGAAGTTCCTTCTGAGGTGAGAGTAAAGCATCCCTTCTCACCCTTCTAAGGAGAATGAGTGGGTGTTCTCACCCTCTAGGGAGGAAGAAGATGTTCTCACCCTTCTAAGGAAGAAGAGAGGACATGGGTGACTTACAAGGTGATAGTATGTTCACAACTTTCTGAAGTAGAGGCTGTGAAGTCTCTTGTTCCTGAGGCAAGGTGTGAACTCACAAATTTTTCCCCAGGTCAGGGAAATGTGCCTCTTTACTTTTCTAAATACGTATCTTACCTTGCTAAGGTAAAGAAGCGTGCATTCTCATCAGCCCCAGTTGATACTTGCCAAAGCAATAAAACTGAAAAGTTAGCTGCTCTTTGTGAACCTTCTTTAAAAAAAAAATCTCCCAGGTGCCTAGAATCCCGTTTCACACTGACACCCTTTTCACTGACCTCCTAGATAACTGATTCATTTTCCATTATTGCTCTCTTAGCACATGTCACCACGTCATGCCTGAAGCTCTGGCTTTATCATGAGGCATCCCTCTATTCCTGGGTAGCCATGACAAGATCCACTAATCCACACTCTGGTAAGCACTTACGTCACTTTTAGTGATTTAGGCACTTTATATCCCACCCTTCATTGGTCCTTTAGACAGAATCCCTGGCTAAGGATCATTCTCTGAAATTATCTATGCAAGACTGAACATCAGGAAACAAGTTAGAGGTGGATGAAGTAGATTTGAAAATCATCAGCATAGAAATGATCATTTAATATGGAGGAGCTGATAAGATCACCAAGAGAAAGAGAATAGGAGAAGAGAAGGAGATCCAGAAAAGAGCCTTTTGCAAAATCCATGGTTAGTGGACATAATGAAGATAAATATCCAGCAAAGATAACTAAGAAGGAGCAGTGAAACCAGGAGTGAAAAATACTATGAAAACCTAGAGAAAAGAGATTATCAAGAAGAAGGGAGTGAGTTACAATGTCAAAGGCTGAAGAAAGGTCAAAAAAATAAGGATTGAGAAAAGGCTGATGGATTTAGCAATTGAGAGATTATTAATAACTTGAAGAGAGCTGTTTTAATTGAGTGATGAGGAAGCCAGACTACGGTAAAGAGTTAAGAAGAAAGGGAGTCTAGGTAATTAGAGATGGGCTTCTCAAGGAGTTTAGCCATAAAAATGATGGTAGAAATGGAACCATAACTAGGGTGTAAGATAAATCTTGTGAGATTTTTTTGAGAATGAGGATGAGGAAAACAAGATTCGATTTAAACAAATTAGATTGAATTTAGATTCAATTTTAAACCAGTAGGGAATAACCACTAGAGGAGAAATTGAAGGTAAGTAAGAAAGTAGGGATGATAGAGGGAGGGGGAGGGGAAATCTCTTGGAGGTTAATCTGATGAGATCATAAATTCATAAATTTTGAGATTATCTAGCCCAATCCCCTCATTTTAAAGATGAGAAAAGCAAGGGACAAAAGACCACACAGGCAGTAAGTGGCAGAGTTGGGATTTGAACCCAGGAGCTCTGATGCCATATGCTCTGGTCTTTCTACTACACCAACTGCTTCTCTCAATGAGACAGATGGTATAAGAGAAAGGAAAGAAAAGGGGCCAGCACAGAGCCTTGAAAGCCATCTATGGTTAGGCAATAGGTCACAGATGATGATTTAACCAAGGACATTGAGGAAAAGTGTCCAGGTAACTGAGAAAACCATAAGAGATCAATGGTGCCAACGTACAGGGATAAGAGAATATCCAGAAGTTACAAGTGACCTATAGTGCCACAAGCTGCAGAGAGGTCACATTGGGGGAAGATCGCCAAAAGATCAGCAGATTTAGCAGCTGATCAGTCCATCAACATGCATTTAAGTACTTTCCAAACACTAGACACTAACACTAGGGTGAGACACTGGGGACACAAAGAAAGGCAAAGATTGTGTCCCTGCTTCAAAGAGTTTATAATCTAGTGGAGGAGAAAGCATGGAAATTCCTCTGTACATAGTAGATATATCCAGTGTAAATGGAAAGTGTCTTAGATGGGAAGCAATAGCAGGTAAGAGACCCTTGGCACCCAAGAAGAGAAATTTTGTTTTGTTTTTATTTTTTCCAGTGGCAAAGTGGGAAACCACATTATACTAAGGAGTTAAGAAGTGGGAGAGGTCTTCCAGAAAGATGGGCAAGGTTTATACTTAACCCTAGGTCTTCATCACCAATCAGAACTGCAAGAAATGCAGCAAATATCTATGAAGGGATAATTAAAAGAGAAGGAAAACCATGAATTCCTGCAGGGTTATTCCCCAGAATCCTTCTTGACTTTCCACTCAAGGCCTATGGGCTTATAGATTTAGAAACAGAAGAGAGTTTTGAGACCAGCTCATCAAATACCTTCATTTCACCTCTTGGGAAACTTGTGCCCAGAAAAGTAAAATGATGCCCCCAAAGTCACAAAGGTCCTTTGACTCCTGATCCAATGCCCTTTTCACTGTCCCTTGTTGTTCTATGAGTCTTTCCTTTGCCCTAACTGTGCCCCAACAGGACAGGATTTCAGTGCTGGCAGTTGAGTTGTAGTAACAGTATTGAGAGAAAACTTAGATGAACAACAAATTGGGCAATCCCTATGAAGAGACTTGCGTCATGAGTATGAATTTCCTGCTGGGTTCTGTGTCCTCTGTATCTGCTTCCAATTCCATATCTCTTTTATATCTGCCTGACATGCCATGGCCCCTGGGGTCTTGAAGAGTCAGACATGAATGGCTGAACAGTAACAACTGCCTTATCACCTCACTCTTCCCACTCTCCACAGCAGTTCTAAAGCTTTTCACCCCTCCTCAAGCCTCCCATGTCCATCAGTTGGGTAATGCCCAAACAAAGCATGAAATATGATTGCAATGGAATATTAATGTTCCATAAGAAATGACAAGCAGGATGATTTCAGAAAAACCTGGAAAGACTTACATGAACTGATGCAAAGTGAAGTGAGGAGAACCAGGAGAACGTTATATTGTAACAGCAATATTGTTCAATGAAGAACTGTGAATGACTTAACTATTCTTAGCAATGCAATGATCCAAAACCATTCCAAGGAACTAATGTTGAAGAATACTATCCTTTCAAAATAGACTGATGCATGCTATTTTTCACTTTCTTTTTTTCCTTTTATTTGAGTCTTCTTTTGTAAAATGACTAGAATAGAAATGTTTTACACAATTGTACATGTACAACCTATATCTGATTGCTTACCATCTCAAGGAGGGTTAGGGAGGGAGACATAGAATTTGGAACTCAAAACTATAAATAAAATGGTTTTTTTAAATAAAATAATTTTTAAATAGGTAAAAATTCCTGCTACTATAATTTACTATTGTTTTGAGCTTTCATTACAGACACAGTTGTCTGAATTACCATAAAGCCAATAGTAGAAAATGGCATGTGCTGCAGTCTGGGAACTGCTAACGGTGGATGTCTGTACCGGAGAAGAGTTTTCAGAATGATTTTTGTATGACTCAAGGTCGGATCCTCCTGACTCTATTTTCCCATTGTGCTAATTCCTTTCTGAAAAGAAAATTTGCCTATCTGGTTAATCCTGAGCCTTAATCTTGATATTCTGTGATTATGATTGACTGTCTGATATGACTTATACCTAGAATCAGAGTTAAGGGAGTTTTTCCTTCTGTTATAATATATAAAATTGTTATAACTATGTCCTTCTTTTTCCTTTTATAGAAAATTTCTATGATTAAGAAGTTTTGTAAGTGCAATACTAAATCTATCCTATAACAGACTGATACTGAAACATCTCTGAGTTATTATAATAGGATGTAAGTATGAATATCTTAAAATTTTAACCTGTATTTGTGGTAAAGCTCTAACATAAGGATATTATCCTAAAGGGGAAATGATTAGACAAAGTCAAAAGACCAAGACAATGTAAAAGTTTTTTTTAATAAGTAGAATAGTAAATTTTGAGAAAACAACAAGTTGTTTACAAAGTTCTCTAAGAACCATATACAGATGTATATGATTGGCTTCCAAATTCATCTATTATGGAAGTTCAGACTTTGAGTATGTTTCAGTAACAAATTCTCAAAATGGGATTAAGGATTGTATGCATAAACTGTACTGAAAATGGTAAAGAAAGTGAAATTATTTCCCCAAAATTAAAGAATTTGTTAATTTTAAAAGATGGAAGAACTCATTTTATTGTTGGACCCACAGAAATTTAAAAAAAGATTCTCATATGAAATTTAGGTAAGAGTAGAAATAACAAATGGTATATAAACTGAAATTCTCTGAAGTTTTGAAATTGAGGAACTGAATATAAGTGATTGTACTAAGTTGTACTGGCAGAATTATCTGGGAATCTCCAGATTTGGAACCAGAGAAGCAGAATCTTCTTTAGAGCTATTCTGAGAATAAAATCTATTGTCCAAGAAAAGATATCAGCGGAGCAGGCAGCTACATGAGATATCGGGAACACAAAATATGCTGGTTAAATGGACATTGTGAACGGGTCACTAGAATATAAGGAGACTTGATGTCAGTTAATATTGGTGATCACTATTGTTCTGTTCCTTTGTTTCAATATGTTTACATTCATGTTTTCTTGGTTACTTTGGTGACATGTAAATCTCCCTTCTCAAAACCAGTCCATCACAAACCCTTTAAGTAGTTTTATCTATGATGTAACATTAATGTGACCTGATTTAATGTAATGTATTGTAATGTAATGACTATGAATTTATGAAAAACTTCATTACATTGCTTAAATCTAGCTCTGGGTGACTGGTGAACAGAATCATCTCAATGTGTTGCTTCGAGACTCTTAACTTAAGGACCTTTGTTATGCTGACCAGAAACTTAAATTCAAAGACTGAGGCAAGGAATTTTCTCACAACTGTCAATCAATCATTGTTTTTAAGGGTCCCTACTAAGTCCTTCTGACTACTCTCACAACAGTTAAACTTGTGGGTGTGTGCTCCAGGATCATCTGAAGAAGGTCCCTGCTCCTGAGTGGAAGGCAGAACCCTCTGGGGACTTCAAGGTTCATCTACTACAGACCCCAAAGCAGCTGACACCTAGTTGAGACAATAATCCCAAAATTCCAGATGAGGGTTGAGTATACTGTCCTAGTATTTTTTCCTTTTCTCTTTTGTTTTGTGCCCAACCACCAAAACCCTGGTTCAAGCATGTGTTGGCATTTTCTCTCTCTACATTCTTGGTCCCCTTCTCTTTTCTGCTTGCAAGCAAATAATGGCTATACAAGACCTATTCAACTCAACACCTTGTCCTGGCCCAACTGGTCTCTCATGGTGCCTAGGCTTGTCCCTGACTCTCCTTTTGCCCAGAAGAGTTAGGGTTCTTTTAGACCTCCTTATTTTGGCCAAAATGGGGAAATGTCAAGATGCTGAGACAATCTGTTTCTCAGAGACAAGGCTCAGCAAGCAGGCTGTACCATGAGCTTGACATAGCAACAATCCCCCATGCTTGTAAATGCCAAGTGAACCAAACCAGGTGCCCCATTGCTGCTCGTGGCCACAATAGCCCTGATACTGAACAACCGTAACCATTACCTGATAACAACTTGGAGACTCTTCATTGTGGTTCAGCCATGGACTTGGAAACTGTTTACTCAAGACCTAAGAAGGCTTGTGTGGTGGTCCAGCTGTGATTTTCACCCTAAAACACCCTACCTATAAGTGGGCAATCCCTGCTTCTTAAAAAGGAGGACATCACTTGCAAGCTCTTTCCCTCACTTTGAAATTAAATTTGTTTGATTCCTGACTCTCCTGACTCTGATCTGTTCCGTTTGGCTCTGGCCATCCACAGGTCAGAGGTGGGTTTGATCCAGTGGACAGCTCTAACTCCATCCTTCTCCCAGTGACCTCCAATTCTTCTACCCCTCAGTTCTTTCCTAGGCTGTCATCCCTGCACTGGCTACAGTCTCTTCTCATCTTCATCCCTTGATGAATCAGTTCAACTCTATTCTGTCTTCTCAAGTCCCTTGTCTCCTTACCCTATTTCCAATTTTGCTCTGTCAAGACTCAGCCTTGGATAACCCCCACCATCCACCACCTTCATTCATATTCATGTGTTGCTGAATTAAGTTAGAGAAAAATTGTGAAATTGTGCTGACTGGATCAAATACAAATTTCTATTAGATAACCTTACATGGTCCCTATCCTTTTTATGCTGCCCTAAGTAACTCATTATCCCAATCACCAAAGATTCTTCCAAGCCTTTCAGTCCTTCCTTAAATTTTCCATAGCTCCCCTCACCTCAACCTCTCAGCTAAGAACTTTGCCTCATATTTCCTGGGGAGAAGTGCCATCAGTCAAGAAGTCCCTCTAATTCCATTATCTCACATCACCAAGATGCCTTCAGTATTTCTTCCTTTAATCCTGTATCACATGAAGAAGTGACCTTTCTCCTTGCCAAAGATAATCCCTCTAAAGTCACAAGTAACCCCACATTGACCACATAGCCAGGATTACAGGTGGAGTAGTACAGCCAGCCAGCCTGGCAAGAAAACCCTGAGAAACCAGACTATCTGGGACTCAAGCCTGAGGGGGGCTTTAGACATAGAATGGGCCTTTGCTATAAAGAGACTGAGTTAAACTATGTACCTAATCCCCTTCCCCTCCCCAGGGACTGAGCTGGTGCAGAGGGGTACATGTTGAAGGGAGCATGTTTGTTTATGGGTAATTATACTCTTGGAAGTAAATATTCCTCTTTCTAAAAATTCTACTGTGTTTTTACTATCACCACTAGTATTACTACTACTACTACTAATAACAATAATGCTAATTTACTTGAGGCAATTAGGTAAAGTAGTAGATAGAATTCTGGGTTTGGAATCAAGAAAAAATGAGTTCAAATCTGGCCTCAGCTGTATGACCCTGGGCAGTCTGGCTCCATTTCTTCAACTGTAAATAGGGATAATAATACACTTACCTGCCAGGGTTTCTTTGACAAATTAGATAATATTTGCAAAACACCTAGCACAGAACCTGGTACATAATAGGCACCTAAAAATACTTCTTTCCTTCCTTATAAAGTACTTTGTTTTGTAAAGCAGTTTACAGAGTTTGTCTCATTTGATCCTTAACAAAAGAGCTTTTGGGGGAGATTCTTCTATCACTCTCATTCTCCAGAAGAGTAAACTGAGACACAGAGAGGTAATGACTTGTCTAAGGTCACCTAGCTGATGAGCATCTGAGACAGGTTTTGAACTCAGGGCTTCCTAAGGCCTGTGTCAATGCTCTCCCTGCTGTGTCCCTAGTTGATTGCAGGCTGATTTTCTCCTGCTGCATGCACAAGTGTTGATTTGTGCTTCATCACATATTGTTGATTTAGAAACATGTGCATGGGATAGGCAGGAATAAAGGACAGCTGGGCCAGGCCTGGAGCTCGGCCTTTTCTCTGCCCCCAGCCTGAGAGATAACAGTGTTTCTTGTCTACTTAGGCTGAAGATGGGCAAACAGAAGAGCCTGACTGAGGTCTGAGTGCAGCCTAACTCAGGGTGAAAGAAGGAACGATTTATGAAGGGCTGTTACTTCTGCTTTTGAAGACTTAACTTTAATCAATGGTAATATGCTCAGGGTGCTGGGTAGCTGCCTTATAAACATTTGAAGGAAATTAAATGCATAAATCCTATTCCTGCTTCTTCCCCTTCTCCCAATCTTCTCCCCCATTCCCATCCCACTCCAAAAAACTACCAACCCCCAAACCATGAGATAGCCTGGAGAATTCTCTCAGGAAGGGGCAGATGCCGAGCCAGAGGAAACCTGCTTCTAGTCAGTTCCAACCAAAGGGGGCCTTCATTCCTTGAAAAGGGGATAAGAAGGATTTTTTTACCTTCTTTGATCATTTTTCTCACTTACAACATCTATTATCATCACCTCCCTTACTAATATCCAGTTAAACTCATTGAAACATTTCCTTCTGGAAGAGCTATGAATACTTCTTGTCAGACTTAATTGTTTTCTTCCTTTTCTCATTCCAACATGTGTCCCTGATGATCTTCTCTCACTGGAGTCCAGAGACGCATTTGGATGCAAAAAAAAAAAGTCCTCTAACAGAGATGAGAAACCCATTTCTAGACATTTCCCTGTTGCCTTGTGCCTTCATCATCAAGCAATTTACTAAGTAATTGAGTGATGAAGCAACAGACTGTGGTGACCAAGTTCTGTGCTCACATTCCAGCATAGGCTCCTCATAGCTGTCATTTGACAAGGGTGCGACATTTAACTTCTGTCAGACTGTTTCCCCATCTGTAAAACGATGATAATGCCACCTCCCTCCTAGGCTCATGGTGAGGATCAGATGATTAGAATGTTCTTGTTAATCAGTCTTGTCCAACTCTTTATGAGCCCATTTGGGGTTTTCTTGGCAGAGATACTGGAATGGTTTGCCACTGCCTTCTCTAACTCATTTTGCAGCAGAGGAAACAGATGTATATATGAGAGGGAATAGGAACCGGTTGTATTTTTCCAGTCTTCTTGCATATAATTTCCCTTGACACATTGTAAGATCCAGAGACACCGACCTCCTTACTGTTCCTCACACAATACTCTGTCTCTTGACTCCATGCATTTTCTACTTCTGTCTCAGAGCCTGGAATGCTCTCCCTCCTCATCTCCAACTCATGGCCTTCTTGGCTTCCTCCAAGTCCCAATTAAATTCCTGCTATCTGCAAGAAGCCTCTCTGAGCCTCCCTTCAAGCTAGCACTTTTCCTCTCTTGATTGCTTCCACTTTATCCTATATATTACTTGTTTAGATGTATTTGTTTGCATGTTGAGTTTAAGGAACATTACTGAGGTTGTCCAGGCTGTAAGTAACAGAGCCAGGATTTCATACAGGTCCTTTCATACCAGATCCAAAGCTCTGATTCCCTTATTTTACAGGGGAGGAGACTGATAGGTAAAGTGACTTGTCCAAAGTCACACAGGTAGCAAACTCCAAAATTAGATAGCAATCCCCCACCACCCTAATAAAAAGGAGTGATTATGAAGGCAAAAACTACAAGGAAACATCTAGAAACCCAACAATTCCCAAGGCTTTTCCTTGTCTTCCTTCCCTCCTCCTTCCTTCCCTCCTCCTTCCCTCTCTTCCTTCTTTCCCTCTTTCCTTCTTCTTTTCTTCCTTTCTTTCATCATCCCACCATGCCTCTTAACCATAAGTCAGGACTCTTTGCATTGCACTTGGATACCTCTCCAGAAGTCTACTCTCCTCTTCACCTGCCTCTATGTCCAATCAATCATCAAGTTCCACAGATGCTATCATCATAGCATCATTCAGGGGAGATTAAATACAACCTCATTCTGGACATTGTAGTTAGGTGCAGAAAAAAAGACACTACCTTAGGAGACTCCTAGTCTATTGAGGCACACCCTCTGCCTTAATGAGGGGACAAGAGCAATCCTAAAAAAAAAAAACCTAAAGCTTACTAAGGTTATTATGCTTGCTACATTTCGTACCAAATCCTCCTGTCTCAAAGTGATTCCTGGGGGGATTTCTTCATGGCATCAGGATATTCATTTGCAGCACAACATAATTTTTAAATCATGTTGCATCTCAGCTTGTCAAGAAATGGACACTGTTGGTAGTGTATGTCCTGATAAATGGTTTTCTTTTCCTGAAAATGGGAAATCTTTTCCATTTACCTTTCATCAAAGTGTTGAGATAGTTGAAAGCCTTTGCTAATCATAAAATGACTCTCTGGTAATGAGAATGTTGATTAAAATGCAGAGATGTTGTATTCATGGAATAATATGCTCATCTTCCTTGAATCCTTTTCATTTCAATCTAACAAAATTTTATTAAGAGATAGACACTTTGTTAGAGATGGAAAGACAAAATTAAAGATAGTCCCTACCCTTAGTGACCTTATATTCTATCAGGGAAACAACGTGTACATAGATAAAAAATATACACAAAGTAAGTACCAAGTACTGTGAGGACAAGGTTAACCATACCAATTAGAAGAATTAGGAAAGTCCTTGATGGGAAGAAGTACTTGAGTTGATCTTTGCAGGGAACTAGGGGGTCTAAGGGGCAGGCTTCAGTAGAAAGTCAGTACCAAAAGATAAAGTCTATACAAAGGCATAGAAGTGGAACACTGTATGATTATAGATTTAACACTGGAAAGACTCAAAGATCATATAACTTCTTCATTAACAAATGAAGAAACTGAGACTTAGAAAGGTGATGTGACCTTCCCAAGGGTACACAGATAGTAAGAGCTGGGATGGAATGTTTGTGTTGAAACACAATACTTTGGAGTGGAACCAAGAAGGCAGACTAGGAGCAAGAACTCAACTAAACTGTCTCAAATTCCCCTCTAAGCAACTTTAAAATAACACCTCAAATCAGATTCTGGAGTGGCAGAGGCAGCAAAAGGTTGGAGTGAGTTTTCCAGTCCAAGACAACTCAGGAGGTCTGCAGGAAAGATCTATTTCAGTAGGGTGGTGGTTGGACCCAGAGCAAAGCACACTAACAGTAGGCCTTGGAGACAGCTGCATCAGTGGTGACAACAGCTTCGGACAGCATCCCCTCCACTTCAGGACCAGACCTCAACTTTAACATAAAGTTAAAAGTCAAAAAATAGGCTGAGAAAATGATCAAACAATAAATAAGAACCTGGCCATAAAAAGTTACTATGGTAACAGGGAAGATCAAAATACAAACTCAAAAGAATACATGGATGTCAAAACAGTTACAAGTACAACCTCAAAGAAAAATTATGAATTAGACATATGCAGCATGAGATTCTTGGAGAGCCCTAAAGGAATTTTAGAAACCAAATAAGAGAGGTAGAAAGATAATTAGGAAGAGAAGTGAGAGTGATGCAAGAAAATTATGAAAAGGAAATTAATAGCATAGTAAGAAGGGAACAAAAAATACTAAGGAAAATTGAACTTTATAAAAGAGAGAATTTGTCAAATGGTAAAAGAGGCACAAAATTCCACCAAAGAGCTGAACTCCTTAAAGAGAATTGGCCGAATATAAAAAGAGATACAAAAGTTCATTGAAGAAAATAATTCCTTAAAAATTAGAATTAGGCAAATGGAAACCAATTCCATGAGACATCAGGAAACAATGAAACAAAGTCAAAGAACCAAAAAACAAGAAAACGTGAAATATCCCATTGGAAAGGCTGGTAAAAACAGAGTGAGGAGAGATTATTCAAGAATTACCAGACTACCTAAAAGTCATGATCAAAAAACAAATATAGACATCATCTTTCAAGAAATTATCCAGGAAAACTGCCTTGACATCTCAGAATCAGTGGGTAAAATAGAAATTTAAAGTCTATTAATCATCCCCTGAAAAATTAAAACTCCCAGGAATATTAGAGTAAAATTCCATAGCTCCAGGGTCAAGAAGAAAAGTATGCAAGCAACCAGAAAGAAACAATAAAAATGTTATGGAGCCACAAACAAGAGAACACAAGTTTTAACAGCTTCCACATTAAAAGATTGCAAAACTTGTAATATGATATTAAAGGGTAGAGCTAGGATTGCAACTAAAAATAATTTACCTAGCAAAACTACTTTCAATTCCAAGCATTCCTGGTGAAAAGAGCAGAGATGAATAGAAAAATTTGACTTTCAAATAGAAAACTTAAGAGAAGCATAAAAAGGTAAACATGAAAGAGAAATGATGAAGGGTCCAACAAAGCTATGCTATTTATATTCCTATATGGCAACATGATACTTCTAACATCTAAGAACTTTATCATTATTAGGGCAATTAAAAGGAGTATTAATAGAATGCATGGGTCTAAGTTGACTGTGATGGGATGATTTCAAAAAATAAAATGAAGAAGTGAAAAATAAGGATGCTCTGAGAGAAGGGGGAGGGAAGAGGGGCAATTATCCCACATAAAAAAGGAGTATGAAAAGAAGCACTTTTACAGTGAAGAGGAAAATAGAGAGCAAGGGTGGCAGAAAACGCTTGAACATCATTGGAATTAACTCAAGGAACTGTGCATGCATATTCAGTTGGATACAGATCTCTATCTTGAAGTAGGAAGAGAAGTGAAAAGAAGGAAGAAGGGCTGGCAGAAGGGAGGGCGTAAGAGGGGAAGTAATGATCAGAAGCAAAAAAAGACTTCTGAGGAGGAATGGGGGGAGAGAGAGAGAGAGAGAGAGAGAGAGAGAGAGAGAGAGAGAGAGAGAGAGAGAGAGAGAGAGAGAGAAGAAAAGAAGAAGAAGAAGAAGAAGAAAGAGGAGGAGGAGGAGAAGGAGAAAGAGAAGGAAAAGGAGGATGAGGATAAACAGGAGAATATAGGACAGAATAACTATGAATGTAAATGAGATGAATTCACCCATAAAATGGAAGTGAGAGAATGGATTAAAAATCTGAATTATAAAATATATTGTTCACAAGAAACACACTTAAAACAGAGAGACACAGAGTAAAACCTAAAGGGCTAGAGCAAAATCTATCATGCTTCAGCGGAGCTTAAAAAAAAGCAGGGTAGCAATCATGATCTCAGACAAAGCAAAAGCAAAAATAGACCTAATTAAAAGAGATAAGTAGGGAAACTACATCTGCTAAAAGGTACCATAAACAATAAAGTAACATGAATGCTAAACATATATGCACCAAATGACATAGCACCCAAATTTTATAAAAAGAGAAATTCCATTTAAAATAACTGCAAATAATATAAAATATTTGGAAGTCTATCTGTTAAGACAAAGCCAGGAACTATATAAACACAATTACAAAACACTTCACAAAAATAAAGTCATATTTAAATAAGTGGAAAAATATTCATTGCTCGCAGATAGGCCAAGTCAATATAACAAAAAGGACAATTCTATTTAAATTAATTTACTTATCCAGAAACATATTAATCAAGCTAAAAAAATATATAAACTTAGAAAAATAGCAAAATTAATCTGGAAGAACAAAACGTACAAAGTGGTAATCATCAAAATAATTTGGTAGCACTGAGACAGAGTTGTGGATCAATGGAGGAGATTGAAAAATATATATATATATTTATATATGTATATATAAATATAATACAGAGCAGGTAGTGTCCACAGTAAGACAGTGTTTGATAAATGCAAAGATACCAGCTTTGGGGACAAGAAATCACTATTTGGCAAAAATTTCTGGGAAGACAGGAAAGCAGTTTCACAGAAACTAGGTATAGACCAACATCTCACATCATATACTGAGATGAGGTCAAAATAGGTACATGACTTAGCCATAAAGGGTGATATCATAAGCAAATTAGAGAAGCATGGAAAATTTTATCTGTCAGATCAATGGATAAAGGAAGAGTTTATGAACAAACAAGAAATAGAGAACACTGCAGGTTGCAAAATGGATAATTTTGATTACATTAAATTTTAAAAGATTTTACACAAAAAAGGCAATCAAAATTACAAGAAAAACAGGAAACTAGGGGAATTTTTTTTTTACAGCAAGTCTCTCTGACAAAGGCTTTATTTTTCAAATACATAGAGAACAGTGTCAAATTTTTATGAATCCAAGTCATTCCTCAACTGATAAATAGATAAATGATATGAACAAGCAGTTCTCAGATGAAGTAATTTAAACTATTCATAGTCATATGAAAAATATTCTACATCATTATTGATTAGAAAAATTAAATTAAAACTCTGAGTTGCCACCCCACACCTATTAGATTGGCTAATATGACCAAAAGGTAATGGACAGACTATGGAAGGGATGTAGAAAAATTGAGACACTGCTGAACTATTAGTGGAGTTGTGGGACTATGCCCCAAAAGCTATAAAACTGTGCAAACCCTTTCCCCCAACAATTCAACTACTAGGTCAAAGAAGAGGGAAAACAAAACCCGCATGTACACAAATATTTATAGCAGCTCTTTTCATAGTGCTAAAGAATCAGAAACTGAGGAGATACCCATCAGTTAGGGAATGGTTGAATAAGTTGTGGCATATGACTGATGAAATACAATTGTGCTATAAGAAATGAAGAGCAGAATGATTTCAAAAAAACTGGGAAGTCTCACATGAACTGAAGTAAAGTGAAGGCAGCAGAACCAAGAGAACACTGTACAGAGTAACAGCAATATTATGTGATGATCATCAGTGAATGATGGCTATTTTGATCAATACAATGATCTAAGACAATTCTGAAGGACTTATGATAAAAAAAATGCTATCTGCTTCCAGAGAAAGAACTAGTGGAATCTAAACGCAGATCTAAGTAAACTTTTAATTTCTCTATTTATTCTTGAGTTTTTTTTGTCCGTGCTTTCTTTTGTAACCTGGCTAATACTGGAATATGTTTTGTATTACTTCACATGTACAATCTATATCAAATTGCTTGTCTTCTCAAGAAGGGGGTAAGGAAAAGAAGGAGTTAGAGAATTTGGAACTAATTTTTTAAAGGAATGTTAAAAAAAATTCATGTAATTAAGAAATATTTAATGAAATAAATTAAATATTGAGGGGGAGAAGAGAGACCAGAGCAAAAAGAAAGTTTTTAATGATTTTTTAAGTGGAAAAGAAGAAACATCTTTCCTTTTAGCAAGACAGTTATTCAGCTGGTATTTCTACTAGAAGTCAAGTGACAAGCCCCCAATGACTTTCATTGATTTTTAATATATATTTCCTTCCTTGTATCACATTATCAAGCAGTCAGCTGGCAAACACAGTCCCTGTCCCAGGATCTCATAGTATGAAAGAGAAGGTAAGACAGTTACGTGATTTCACATATTATTCAGAAAGGTTTGGATGTGGAGAGTACAGCCAACCCTTGAAGATTAAGTACAACTCAAAAATGTGTTCTTCTTTGATGAATATTCTTCCCTGCACCCCTACCCACTGTTGAGTCCATAAGTCTGTTCTGCACACTCCTGGGCTTTTTGATATTGATATCACTCTCTACGCATACCTCTGGTCCAAGAACCCTCAATGACTTTTCACCAGAGATAGGAGCATTCCAAAGTTCTTGATCAGGTCTTCAAGGCCTTCAGAAACTTGGCCTTTTCCATACTCTCCATACCTGTCCATCTCCCACTACAAATACCTCCCTCTCATGGAGTCAGTCTTCAAATTAGAAGGGACTTCAGGGCTGATGTAGCACAACTCATACCCAAAATGGGAATCTTTTCTTTCATTTTGTTTTTCTTTTGGACATTGAAAAAAATACCAACCTGAATTAACAAACACTAAACAAAATGGTCATTTTCATATACATAGAACAGAAAATGAGGACTGACAATGAAAGCAGAGATCTCTATTATGTGTAGCGTGTATACTTTGTAAGTATGTAGTGAGGTAAATTTGTAAAGCTCAAAGCTAACCTATTTGTCTGTGCTCCCTTCTGGCCTTCCTTCTGTTCTCGTCTCTTTGTTTAAAACAATGCTTCAATGAACCTCTTTTATTCCACTTTTTCCCTTTTTTGTGGTACCTAGTCCCT
Organism: Bettongia penicillata ogilbyi; assembly: GCA_023548195.1. NCBI lineage: Eukaryota > Metazoa > Chordata > Mammalia > Diprotodontia > Potoroidae > Bettongia > Bettongia penicillata. The sequence goes on from JAJHZJ010000257.1 coordinate 7,907,503, forward strand.
TTCCCTCCCCATAGTTCCACTCACCCTGATTGGAAAAAGAAGAAAAAAAAAGAATTCTTGTAAATACATAACCACGCAAACCAAAGTCGCACATCAGCTGTGTCCCAAAATATCTTATTCTGCATCTTGAGTCCACCTGTTAAGAAGTGGGTGACATGTTTTATTGTCAAGCAGGAATTCCTCCTATGAGGCACTTGGCATATGGTCATGCAACTTCTGCCTAAATATTGACAGCAATGGGGAGTTTATTACCATACAAGGTAGCTCATTCAAGCTTTGGACAGCTCTAATTAAATGAATAAAACATTTATTAAATGCTTACCATGTGCCACCCACTGTGCTGTCCTGAAGATATGAATAGAAAAGATGTTAGTCCTTGCCTTCAAGGAGGTCATATTCTAATGGGGAGATAGCCTATAGGAAAGGTTTCAGATGGAATGATCCTACAGTCCTTAGGGTACAGCAGTAAAGTACATGGTGATACCTTTTCTTTAAGAGAGGGGAAAGGAATAAGAATTGACTTAACTATTGCTATGGGTCAGTCAACACTATTAATGACCCCCTCCCATAAGATACCTCCATCTATCTCCCAGCTCCCCTGAACAAGACTCACAATTCAGGAGCCAAAGGATGGTCAAGAGGTAGGCTAGTTGTACTGGGAGCTTGATGTCTAATAATGACATTCATATTTATACAGCTCTTAAAACCCCTTTCATCATGATAAACCAGTGAACTTGCGAGTGACTTTGTTAACAGTTGTATTTGATAAGCAATTGCTTGCTGGAGTTGTTGATTGCTAGAGTTGTACAAGAGGGTTGGTACCAGAACTGTAACTAGGGCAGGCTCAATCAGCCTTTGTCCCAGGGTACCAAGGGAGGGGGAAGTATAGTGTGAAAGAATACTTGATTTAAAGCCAAAAGAAGAAGAGGAAGGAATATAGTGCCTACTACATTCCAGACATTCTACTAAGTACATTTACAAATATTATCTCATTTGATCCTGGCAACAACCCTGGGAGGTAAATGTCATTATTATCCCCATTTTACAGTTAAGGAAACCAAGGCAAATAGAAGTTAAGTGGTTTGCCCAGGGCCACACAGCTAGGGTCCGAGGTCAGATTTGAACTTGTCCTCCTGACTCCAGACAAAACACGCTATCCACTGTATCACCAGCTTCCTCTAGTATCATTTCTATTGATTAAAATCATGTCAGTTACTTATATCAAACCACTTTACAGTGTCAAAGTCTTTGGTGACAAGAGTCTCTTGTTGTGGATCTTCAACAGCTGTGGCTATAGCACCTAAGGAACCATTGTCAGGCTGCATCTCCTTTCTAAGTTACTTTCCAGGATGATAGCAGAGGACAATGGGTTGGATGTATTGCTATTTCTAAGACTTTGGGGTTCAGAATTCTGTCCTGACTCCATTAGAGACAGTGGTCAAAGTGGTAGTTATAGTGGTGGTGGAGGTGGTGATGTTGGTGGTGGTGACGGTGGTGATGATGGTGGTGGTGGTGGTGATGATGGTGGTGGTGGTGGTGATGGTGGTGGTGATGATGGTGGTGATGATGGTGGTGGTGGTGATGGTGTTGGTGATGGTCCGACTTACCTGAGATATCCTATCTCTTTTGTAGGGTGCCTTCTTGCTTCAGCTAGGCTGACTTGCCTACTTGTGGGTACCAGGTGATCCACAGTTGTGGAGATGGCTAGTCCCTTCTCCGCAGGAGCCATCTTCCTGGATTATGCCTGTGAGGGCTTGGTTACAAAGAGGACCTGTGGTCCAAAGACTGTCTGATTGTTGGAAAGTTATTGGGATTGAGTCATAATTAGCCTTCCTGTCACTTCAACCCAACAGTCATTGTTGGGAAATCACAAAAAATTGACATAAACTAATTTCCACAAAACAACTCTTCAGATATTCCAAGACAGCTACCATGTTCCCCCTAAGTCTTTTCTTCTCTGAGTGAAACATCATGAATCCTTCAACCATTCTCAGAATGAGTGAATACGTAAATACACTAACAAATGAAGGAAAAAAGTTTATTAAATGTTCTTATGTTCCAAGCACTATGATCACAAAGAAAAGCAAAAACAATCTCTACCCTCAAGGAGCTTACAGTTTAATGAAAGAGGAAGTGGGTAAAGAACTATGTGCAACAAGATATATGCAGAATAAATTGGAAAAAATCAACAAAAAGAAGGCAGTAGAATTAAGGGAGATTGGGGAAGACCTGTTACAGAAGGAGAGATTTTAGCTGAGACTTGAAGGAAGTCAGGGAAGCTAGGAAACAGAGATGGGGAGGGAGATAATTCCAGGCATGTGGAAGATACACAGAGTTGGAAGATGGAGCGTTCCATGTGAACTATGTGGAGAAGGCTTATGTCACTGGATTGTAGCATATATAGGAGGGCAAGAAAGACTGGAAAAGTAAAAAAGGGACGAGGTTAAGAAGGGCTTTAAAAGTCAAGCAGAGAATTTTATAATTGATCGTGGAGGTAATGGGAAATCACTGTAGTTGATTCATTGTGGGGAAGGGAGTGACATGGTCAAACCTGTGACTTATGATCAGTTTGATAGGTGACTGAAGGATGAGCTGAGGAGAAAGAAACAAGGCAAGGAAACCAACCAGAAAGCTATCTGACACAATGAAGGTCTAGACCAAGGTGTCTGTAGCATCTCAAGGGATAACTGAGTTTGTACAAGAGATTTTGCCAAAGTAGAATAAACAGGATTTGTAAACAGATTGGAAAAGGAGGAGAAAGTGAGCAAGTTGAGGGAGATGCCTAGGTTATGAGTCTAGGAGACTAGGAGAAGGAGTGTGCCCTCAAACTAATAAGAAAGCGAGGGAGAAAAGAGGGCTTGGGGGAATGATAGTAAGTTCACTCTGGAATATAAGTTTAAGATGCCTAAAAGAAATTCAGTTTGAGATGTCCAATAGGCAATTGGAGAAGTAAGACTGAAGTTCAGAAGGGAGGATAGGGCTGGGTAAATAGAGCTGAGAATCATCAGCATAAAGATAGTCATTAGAAGCTGATATAATCACATATCCATGTCCTTCTTAAAGTTCATCTTAGACAGTCCATATAATGCGGTAGAAGCCATCTTTGCAATGTCTTTCCATCCCTTCACTACCAATGGCAGAAGCAAAGGCAATGAATGCATCCACTAGCTTTTTCTTACTATAGGACCAATTCATCTTTTTTTTTTCTTTTTGCTACTCATAAATTTCCTTAGTCTCATCCTTTATGCTCCTCCTTTGCATGTAATGTGTTATGGATTGCTCAAGACCTCCGTGTACCTTCCCCAATTGATAAATGGTCAAAGGATATGAACAGACAGTTTTCAGAGGAAGAAATTAAAGCTATCGTCTTACGAAAAAATGCTACAAATCACTATGGATTAGAGGGATACAAATCAAAACAACTCTGAGGTACCACATCACACCTATCAGATTGGCTAACATGACAAAACAGGAAGATGATAAATGTTGGAGAATATGTAGGAGAGTTGGGACACTAATTCATTATTGGTGGAGCTGTGAGCTGATCCAGCCATTCTGGAGAGCAATTTGAAACTCTGCCCAAAGGGCTACAAAAATGTACATACCCTTTGATCCAGCAATATTTCTTCTAGGACTATATCCCAAAGAGATTATAAAAATGGGAAAGTGTTCCACATGTACAAAAATATTTATAGCAGTTCTATTTGTGGTAACCAAGAACTGAAAATCGAGGGGATGCCCATCTATTGGGGAATGGCTGAACAAGTCGTGGTATATGAATGTAATGGAATACTATTATGCTATAAGAAATGATGAACAGAGAGACTTCAGAGAGACCTAGAAGGACTTATATGAACTGATACTGAGTCAAAGGAACAGAACCAGGAGAACTTTGTACACAGCAACAACCATAGTATGTGAGGAATTTTTCTGGTAGACTTATACCTCCACAGCAATGCAAGGACCTAAAAAATTCCCAATGGAATCTTGAGGCAAAATGGCATCCACATTCAGAGAAAGAACAATGAAATTGAATTGCAGAATGAAACAGATCATTTTCTCTTGGGTTATGTTTTGTTTTGTTTTTCATGGTTTCTCCCTTTCATTTTAATTCTTCTATGGTACACGACTAAGGTAAAAATGTATTTAATAAGAATGTATGTGTAGAAACCATATAAGATGGCATGCCATCTCAGAGAGGGAAGGGGGAGGGAGGGGGGAGCGCTGGAGGAAGGAGGGGCAGATGTATCTACTCATTAACCTTGGAGCAATCCTTAATTTCAGTCCTTTGAAAGTAGGAATATTCTGGGCTTCTGTTAGAAAAGCAGCACTTAGGTTGTGAGGCTGGGTGCTTTATTGCAGTTAAGACAAAGATTCCATTAGCCTTTTTGGCTGTCATATCACACTGTTGGCTTCCATGAAATTAATGGGGGAGGGGGAAAGGGCATTTTCACAAGCATATCTATTTCATTTCTTATTCCTCATCTTTTATTTATTCTACTGAGTTTTCTTTAACCCAAGTGCAAAACTTTGCATTTATCCCTATTACATTTCATCTGGTTAGATTGTCCCCATCTAGCCATGTTGCTCTCCCCAATGTTATTCATCAACTGTGTAGAGAGTAAATATTCCATGTCAAGACAGTGCAGGAGGGAAGAAGATGAAACGCTCCTCCAAGAGGCAAGCTTGCACTGAAAACAAGCAGAGGATTATGGAACTGAAGCATGGAAGCCATGTGATGGCACCAAGGACTTTGGTGGCAAGAATGTCCTTCTCTGGGTGCTAAATAGCTGTGACTATAGTGCGGCCCCATCATTTCACTGACTGCTGTAGAGTACAGGAGTGAGACAGGGGAACAATTCCACAACACAGTAAATCAGTACAACTACAGTCATACGGTATCACCTAGGTGATTGTGGGAAAGTGAAGAGAATGTTGAATTTGGAGTTCAATGGACTTGGATTCATAAGTCAATAAACATTGATTAAGTGCCTGCTATGTGTCAGGCACTTGTGTTAAGTGCTGGAGATACAAATGAAAATAAAAAGGGACCCTGACCTCAAAGAACATATAATCTAATCTATAGATCAAGTATTTCAGGCAGAAAAACAAGAGAGTCAAGATGATCTGAGTTTGAATTCTGCTTCAAATACTGTTTTACCTTCAACAAGTCACTTAACTTCTCTGGGGCTCAGTTTCCCATCTGTAAAATGAAGGGCTGTGGGCTCTAATGTTACTTACCTCTCTAAACCTATGACTCTCTCACAAGTAGGGTATTTTTAGTGACTGTTAAAGGAATTATCATATCCACTCCAGTAATGAAACAAACAGCTAGAAGAGATTAGAAAAAACACAAAAGCATCTGTGGGAAGGATGGAAGGGTTTAGTATGAATGACAAGCCATTATGACAACCACAGCAACTGACATGTAGGTACCATTTTAAAGTTTGAAATATACTTGTCATGTGTTATCTTGTTTGAGCCTTAACATCTGGTGCTGTTATTCCTATTTTACAAATGAGGAAACTGAGGTTCACAAAGAAGTGACCTGCCCAAGGCCATGCAGTGAGTTGTGTAATTATATTCCCACTTGGTGGAGGTAAGTGAAAGGGGACAGTAGTGTGTGGGTTCATTTGCTTGCTTTCTTCTTTACTGAAAGTTGGGGCATACACAATAGCAGACAAGGTTGGCCAGGAGACACCAGGATGAGATATCCTGTGAAACAGGTGGAAAAACCACACCAAGAAGGACAACAAAAAGGAAACACATAAACATAAATAAGTGATAAATATAGAGAAGTGCATGATAGGCAGGTAGATAGACAGAGATAGGTAGGTAGATAGATAGATGGATGGATGGATGGATGGATGAATGGATGGATGGATGGATGGATGGATAGATGGATAGATAGATGGATGGATGGATGGATGGATGGATGGATGGATGGATGGATGGATGGATAGACAGATAGAGACAGACAGATAGATAGATAGATAGATAGATAGATAGATAGATAGATAGATGGATGGACAGATGGACGGATGGACGGATGGATGGATAGACAGACAGACAGACAGACAGACAGACAGACAGATAGATAGATAGATAGATAGATAGATAGATAGATAGATAGATAGATGGATGGATGGACGGATGGACGGATAGATAGATAGATAGATAGATAGATAGATAGATAGATAGATAGATAGATAGATAGATAGATGGATGGATGGACGGATGGACGGATAGATAGATAGATAGATAGATAGATAGATAGATAGATAGATAGATAGATAGACAAACTGATGAAAGATAGGTAGGAATATAGATGGATTGATGCATACATACATAAATAAGCATGGAGTTAAATCTAGGGAGATCAGGTATTTCAGCAGGAGCAGAGGAGAATCCCTGCTCAGGTAGGGTGTGGAATCCAGAGAAGAACCTAGCAAAAGATGCATTAGAGATAGGATGAAAGCACTTTGCAAACCTTAAAGTGATGTATCAATGCTAGACATCGTTACTATTGCTATCATCACCAAGTCATCAAGTCAAGTGGATAAAATCATTTTTCTCTGTTTCCTTTTAACCCTCCTGTTTGGCAACCAGGAGTACAAAAGTCTAGAGAGGAATCCTGACTATACCTGAGCCAGAGATATCTAGTGGGAGAGTAGTTTGGGAAGGAGAAATATCTCGAGTGCCACCCATTTTTAGAGCAAACTTGCAAATAAACCAAGATGACTTAGGTGAGCTAGATCCTAGTTTTTCCATGATGGGATTTTCTTCCTTCTGTCTAGAGTCCTCTACATCTCACAGACAAGAACACAACCATTCTTCTCAGTCTGTGAATGTGCTGATATGACCTGTTTATGATAATTATCTTCGGCATGACCAAATGCCCACAGTCACCAGTTAACGGACAAGCCATCTGGCTGAACTCTAATTCTTCACCAAATTATGTCCAGAGACTAGAAGGTGGCAGTTTCCCCTGTGGTCTACTTGTCAGCCTTCAACCTGTGACTCCTCCATCCATTTGTCCGGATTTTCACTGCAGGGGGAAAAGAAATCATGATTCTCTTCTCCATCCTCTGGACATAGCTCTTCTTAAAATCATATGATTGTTAAGTTGAAAGAGGCCCTCTGTAAAATGGGCCTGGGCTATTCCAGTAGTTTCCCTACTGATTTCCCTTCCTCAAGTGCCACCTCTCTCTAATCCAGCCTATTAACAACCAACAAACTCATATTTCTTAAGTGCAGATCTGACATAGTCATTCTCCCCCTCAATAAGCTTCAGTTTCTCCTTATTACTCTAGAATAAATACATACACCCCCTTTGGCTTATTTAAAGCCCTTGGCAGTCTGACTTCAATCTATCTTTCTATCAATGTTACATATTCCTCTCCCTTACACACCTTATGGTCCAGACAAACTGACTTTATTGCTGTCTTTACACACAAAATTCCAAATCCTGCTCCTATGCCTTTATATAGGCTGTCCACGATGCCCAGCATGCACTCACTCCTCTTCGGCTTTTCGGAGAATCCCTAGTTATCTTCAGAGCTCAGCACAGGGACATTTCTATGTCAGATCTTTCCTGATTCTTTCAACTATTAGGTTACCCTGAACATATTCTGTATTGACAGAGATACATAAGAGAGAGAGAGAGAGAGAAAGAAATGATAAAAATAGAGAAGTGGATGACAGAGGGATAGAAAGGTAGACAAATTGATGAAAGATAGCTATATAGATGGATGGATTGATATATACATACATAAACAGAAATAAATAATAAACATAGAGAAGTACATGATAGGTAGGTAGGTAGATAGATACACAAACTGATGAAAGATAGGCAGGTATATAGATAGATGGATGGACTTATACATACATAAATATATAATCAGAAATAAATGATAACTATATAGAAGTACATGATAGGAAGACGATAGATGGACAGACAAATTGATGAAAGATAGATATGTGGATAAAGTTTATTTCCCCCTGAAGAACAGAAGGTCCTTAGGGTAGGAGTTGTTCTTTTCTGTTTGTATTCCCAGCACCAGCATGGCTCCTAACATCGAATAAGTTTTTCATAATTGATTGACTGAATCCCTCCCTCTGCTTTAAGGTCAGGTCACACTCTAGTTGCTTCAAAGGGGTTATATCATGTGTCTAAAAGCGTCCTAACAAGAGACTCTGATGCATGTCAGTCATGCTTGCCAGGACTCTTACTAAGCATGTGGAGAGAGCACTGAACCTGGAACCAAGAGAAAATCAGGCTCAGCATTCTTACTTCTGACATGTCACTCAATTCTGTGACTAGGGAGGAGTCACTTAACCTCTCTGAGACTCAGTTTTCCCTTCTGTAAAAAAAGGCCCATGACCATATTTCTCAGCCTCATTCTCTCTTAGCTATGAAGATTCATTGAGAAAATATATGCAGAAGGGTTTTTATATTTGTTCTATACAAATCCCAACTATTATTAATATATGTAAAGTGCTTAGTAAACCTTAAAGTACTGTATAAATATCAGACTTTATTAATATATGCAAAGCACTCTATTAACCACACAGTTCTATACAAATTTCAATTGTAAGCCAATTTATGCCATAAACTACGCCTATTTTTATACCAACTTTTCAGGAGAGATAAGAAAGAGGGGATCGTTCTCTTTCTATGAACCTTTGAAGTCCTGGAATCGTTCAATCAACATCATTTATTAATTACCTACTATGTGACAGGAAAATAGTATTAGATGATGGGGGCAAAAGAAAAAAGCTCCTTCAGAGACTCTCCATGAGTCTCCCCAATAGAGCATAGAAATGGGGCATTGCAGCAAAGCTACTAAGATGAATTTTAATAAGGTTGCTTTGGGGTATTTTGGTTTTTTGGATAGTAACTTGGTTATACTTTCCCTATCACAAGTACACTTCCCCATAGGGGCAGCTAGGTGGTGCAGTGGATAAAGCAGGAGTCAGGAGGACATGAGTTCAAATCTCACCTCAAACACTTGACACTCATTAGCTGTGTGACCTTGGGAAAGTCACTTAACCCCATCCTGGGTCATCCCTAGTCATTGTGATGAATATCTGGTCACTGGATTCAGATGGCCTTGGAGGAGAAGTGAGGCTGGTGACCTGCACAGCCCTCCCTCACTTATAACAAAGTCAAGTGCAAGTCATGTCACCATTTCTCTGATGGCTTGGTCTTCTTTGGCAACAAAGGATGAACACACACACACACCTTCCCCCATAGCTATGTGGAGGTCCTAACATCCTTGAACAGAAAGTTGGTACCAACTTTTAAAAGAAAAAAGGACAGATATAATGGTGACCAAACCACATCAATTCTCCCTCCCACCATGGATTCTAGACTGACAATCTACAATCACATAGACAGAGCCCAGAACATTTAACCTGCCTTTGGGATAGTATAAGGACAGACTAAAGCTGGGTAGACTTCCCAATCAACCCAGGAGCATCAGCCATCAAGAGGCCTGAAGGAGGATGAGCACGGTAGGAGCCAGTGCTGAGTTGAATTCAAGCACAAGGAGAAGAGACCCCTAAGTCAGGTGGATTCTCAGTGAAAGAAATAAGCCTTTTATTAAACATCTACTATGTGCCAGGCACTGTGCTGTTGATTTACAAATATCTCATTTGATTTTCACAACAGTCTAGGAAGGTATATGCTATTGTTATCTTCATTTTACAGCAAGAAAACCAGACAGACAGAGATTAAGCAACTTGCCCAGGGTCACACAGTAATAAGTATCTGAAGCTGTATTTGAACTCAGGTCTTCCTAATTCCAAGCCCAGCTATCCAACAACTGTATCCACTAGTTGAGTTTACCACCCAAAAAGCGCAGAGCTGAGGGAAGACAGGCAATCAACTCTCTGAGAGTCAGAGAGAGCCTAGCGATTACGGCAGAGCATCCTCTACTGTTGGGGAGCACACATAACAGGTGGGGATGAGTGTTTGAAGAACAGTGTTTGGTCCAGACTACTGACCAGGGTTGGGCACTGCCCTTTGGTGGCTACAGAGACTAACGTAAAGTCCCACCTGGAGTCCAAAAAAGAAATCAGATAGGAGATATAGGAAACGTGATTGTTCAACAATCCTCCCTGTGAGGAATTGAAAGGAAGATCTTGGAGTTTTCACAGACTTTACTCAAAAAGGAGTCAATAGTCTTCAGTATTACAGTCTTCAGCGATATTAACAGAGGTGTGGTTTCCAGAACTAGGGAGGTGAGAGAGAGCCAGACCATTTGCTCTGGTCAGGTCATATCTAGACTACTGTACTCAGCTCTAGGAATCATGTTAGGATTTTAATCAGGTACGTGGCCCAGTGCATGCTGCTTGATTTCGAGTGAGGAAGACATGAGTTTGAATCCTGTTCCAGGCATTTATTAACTGAGCGATCCTGAGTAAGTCATTTAACTTTCTATTAGTCTGTTTCCTCATCTGGAAAGTGAGGATAATAGCAGTGCTTACCTCAAAGGGTTGTTAGGAGAATCAAACAAAATCATGCATTTAAAGTGTTTTTACAAATGTATAATAAATCATTTATATGTATGTATATATATACATACATACATACAATTATCGTTGTTGCATTTGAGAATATAAGAAGAATGGTAAAGGACCTAGAGATCTTGCCAGAAGAAGATTTGTTAAAGTAAGAACTGCGATGTTAAACACGGTGGAGAATTGTAGAGGAGAGTACAATCAGGGGGTCTTAACCATTTTTGCATCTTGAACCCAGTGGGCAGCCTGACCAGGTCTCTGCACAACAATTCAGAAGAATGTTTTAAACGTATAAGGTAAACCACACCAGATTAAAAAGGAACCAAGTAACTGGAAAATACTTATGAAAGCATTTTTAAAACAAATTCATGGAGATTAGCTGACTCCAGAGACAGAATTAGGAATAACAGACAGAATTTGCAGAGAGATAGACTTGGACTTGATGTCTGGAATGTCTTTCTAACCATCAGCACCATCCAAAAGTGGTGTGGGCTAGCTCGGGAGAGAGTGAGCTCCCTTTCACTTGAGATCACCATGCAAAGGCTGAATGATGACTGACCCCAGGATCTCCGGACCAGCGTACAGAAGATTCTTGGTCAAGAAGAGTTCGGATGAGGTGAACTCCAAAGTCTCTCTAAATCCAGCTATTCTGCATTTCTGTAATTAACCCCTAGCCGCAGACTACAGACTGATTCATGTTCCTGGTGACACACTGATTCCCCTGGCCCTGGACACATGGAAGCTGTGTCCGGACTCCCTAAAATTTCCCTGAGCTTACGTCCAAGCCAGACTTTTATTCTCCAGCCGTCATTGTCTTCATTTCTACACCAAACCCATGCACTCACTGAAAATTTGGACTCTGCCCTTGAGATCCCAGACTTTATCAATGAGTTTTTATTTACCTTGCTGAGAATCAGATATCCATACTACCTACAGCCATCTCCACAAGTTGCTACCATCTCGAGCCTCTTTCCAGCACTCTTTTACATGTTGTAAACGTATAAACATTAATATACACATTTAAATATTAATGTAAATGTGTAAATATTAATGTAAACATGTAAATACTAATGTATACATTAAGGTAAACATGTAAACATTTATGCAAGCATGTAAATAATAGTGTGAACATGTAAACATTTATGTGAATATGTAAATATTAATGTAACCATTAATGTGAACATGTAAACATTAGAACAGAAGTTTCTTGATGCCAGTAACTCTCTTGCTTGCTTATATTTATACCCTTGACACTTAGCACAGTGCCTGGAATAAAGTATATGCTTAGTTTGTCGATCTATCTATCTATCTAACCATCTATTTGTTATCAATCTGTCCATCATCTAGCATGTCATCTGTCGACCTATCCATCAACCTTTGGATCTGTTACAACTTGACTGACCCTTGACTCTAAAAACAGACTAACCTCCAACTTTGACCACAGATGATCCCTGACTCAGCCACAAATGTGTCCTTGTCCCAGGTCACAAATTTCTCCTTAAGGCTGACTATGTGTCCTAGCTAGTACCTATCCCATGACCTTGACCAAAGGTTGACCCCCAATATTGCATAGTCATTGCATAGGATGACTGAAGGGGTAGAGCGAAGGAGTGATAAGGACTTAATGAAGCCCATTTCCATTATGATGGGAGCTGTCACTCAAAGCAAACATACTATTGCTATGTCAACCCCTCCCCCAAGAAGCTTTCATGATTCCCTCCTGCCATTATGATAAAATACCAACTCTTCTATTTGCCATTTAATACACTTCACAAAAGACGGTCAACATGACCCTTCAGGCTGGTTATTCATTATCCCACTCATTCATGTTCTAGATTCCACCAAACTGTGCCAATTGTTTCTCACAGTGTGCAATGTTCCATCTGCCACCTCTGGGACTGTTATTCATGCCTTGAATGCCCTCCTTGCTTCTACCTCTAAGAATTACTAACATCATTCAAGGCTCAGCTCAAGCACCTAGTAGAGACTTCTCCTAATCCACTCGGTTGTTAATACTCCTCTCACATCCCCCAAAATTTGATTTGTATAGTAAACACTTAATGAATGCAAAGCGAAAGTAATTGAATTGGATTGAACCAAAGTGAGACTAAAATGAACCAACTTCAAACAATTCAAATTGAATGAGATGGAATGGAATGGGATGGAATGTTTATCATGGGGAGTATCTGCTGCATTTTTAAATTCTCCCATCCCTACACTAAGGAGGACTCAGGCTTGGCCAGACTCAGATTACTTCCTTTCCCTCCCCACCTACTTAGCTTGAGTGAGTTCAACTGGACATCTCTATGCCCCACCTCCTACTAAGGACCAAGCTACATCTTTACCCAGGCTCCTCCTCATTTGGCATCAGGAGCTTTCACACAGGAAGCTAAGAATTCAGCTCAGGCAATGGCCAAGTGTTTCCCACAATTCGGTTTTCTGTTTTGATACTTAATCAAAAGCATATTAAGCCTATTTGCACCGAGACGCCTCAGTGCTTCAAGGTGGTGTCTCTCATGAGGCACAAGTAATGGGAGAGCATTGCTTATCCTGATACTTATTATGCTCCAGATTCTTACGAGACCTGCACCAGTGACCCTCGCCATCACCTGCAAGGACAGAACAGATTGAGAGAGGGTGCACAGTCACTGTAGGACAGAAGAGCTCATTTTTAAAAAAAAAATTCTGGAAGCATCAGTTTCAGTAGAGAAGGTCAGGAATCTCTTGAGCGAGATCTTCCCTCCTCCTCCTTGTCCTCATCCTCATCCTTCTCATCCTCTTTCTCCTTCTTCTCTTTTCTCTTCCCTTCTCTTCCCTTCTCTCTTCCCCTTCTTTCCCTCCCCCCTCTCCTCCCTTCCTCCCTCTCTCTGCTCTCTGCCCCCTCTCTCTCCCCTCTTCACTTTACTCTGTCTTTCTCACACTCTCCCCATCCTATCTCTACTCTTTTCCTCTTTCTTCCCCTCTTCTCTTCCTCTTCTCTTTGATCTCTCCTTTATTTTCTTTGATTCTCTCATCCCCTCTCCATACTTTCTCTTTCATTTTCCCTCAGTCACTCCTTTATACTCATTCCTCACTTTTCTCTTATATTTTCTCATTTCTTTTCTTTCTCCCTTCCTTCTCTTTTCTCTTTCATTTATTCTCTACATATCTTTTTTCTCTTTCACTTCTCTTTTCTTTCTTTCTCCTCAAAAACATGCCTTGATGTCTCTTCTTTCTATGTTTCTCCTCCCTCCAGGTACCTGAGGAAGACTTATCACTGGACTCTTCCTTTCCTGGTTTCATAGCACTTCCCTCTCATAATCTTCCCTGATCCCCAGGCATTTGTCACTCATACCAGGCCCCAACTTAACCAAAGGGGCAACTGTGGAAATTTCCTCTCCTCTGTCACCTGTACTAACTTCCCAAATCATCTAAACATCTGTGGTTACTAACACTGGTTACAATAATCTCTAGAGTGCTATAGTTCTTAAATTTTGATCACAAAGTAATAAACATTTAGAATTGGAGATGACCTCTGAGATAATCCCCTCCAATTCCCTTATTTTATAGGTAGGGAAACAGAGGCTCAGAAAGACTGAGCAATCACCAAAAGTCAGGCATATATATGGATATACATAGAGAGCCAGTATTTGAATCCAGATCTAATACCCTCTTCATTATATGCCTGTCCTTAAAGATTCAACAATTTTGTAACTTAATAAAGTCCTTCCTGAGAGTTTGCCATGAAAAGATCATTAGTCTCGGATATGGCACACCTGTGCTGTGTTTCAGTCCTAGCTCCATGGACCCAGCCCCTAGGGGAGATAATCCATTGATTTTGGGAGCTCCTCCCTTGGACCCAACCTAGCTGATTGATGACTAAATGAGAGTAAACTAGTCCCCTGAGACCACTATGCCTGCTAGCAGGCCTTAAACACAGATCATGCTTCATCTGCAGTCAGTTATTCAGTCAAATAGCATTTATGAAGTATGTACTATGCACTAGGCTCCATGCTTGCTACTTGGCCTACAGAGCAATGCAAACAATAATCGTCACTTGCTTTCGAGAAACTTACAGTTTTATAGAGGAGACACATTGAAACAATAGGCACCAACTCAATGTTCAAGATTCACTGGAGACTTCTCAGAGGAAAGGCACTAAAATGAAGGAGGATTGGGAAAAGCTTTGGGCAGGAAGTGGGACTTGAAGGAAGCCTATCTATCTCACCCAGTCCCTCTCACCATCCCTCTATCCCACTTTCCTCCTCTTTCTCTGGGCCCAGCAACCCTATCACGAGCATCTTTTGGAGTGGCCCAGCATTGTCCATCCACTCATCGGTGCTGTGAGTCAGCACAGCAAAGCTCCTTCCCCTGCCCGCTGCCCCTCTTAGAACACAAGACCCTGAGGCCTTCTCATCTTTCTGTCCCCTGGTGCTTAGCAGCTTCTGGTCTGACAGGACTGAATGCTCAATAGTTGTGACATCCTTTTATGTGACTCTTATTCGCTCCAATTCACTAGTTTTTCACGCCCTGAATTACCCTTGACAAGTCACTTGATTTTTCTTTACTTCAGTTTACTCGCTCTTTGAAGTGGATATAATCAAAACACCTAACCTAAAAAGTTTTCTGTGAGGAATCTGAAAGCTCCATGGAAATTGTATCAGTTCCGATTGGACAGGCAGTATTAGACTTGTTTGGTAGGAGTGAATGTGAACGGTGTCATGGT
Organism: Bettongia penicillata ogilbyi; assembly: GCA_023548195.1. Classification (NCBI taxonomy): domain Eukaryota; kingdom Metazoa; phylum Chordata; class Mammalia; order Diprotodontia; family Potoroidae; genus Bettongia; species Bettongia penicillata. The sequence goes on from JAJHZJ010000257.1 coordinate 7,922,732, forward strand.
GTGAAGCTGCAAATAGCTACAATGTAGTGAGAGGGGAAGGAAGGAGAGAAAGAGACAGAGAGTGTGTGATAGAAAGAGAGGAAGAAGGAGGAGAAAGAAAGAAAGGAAGGAAGAAAGAAAGAAAGAAAGGAAGGAAGGAAGGAAGGAAGGAAGGAAGGAAGGAAGGAAGGAAGGAAGGGACGAAGGGAGGGAGGGAGGAAGGAAGGAAGGAAGGAAGGAAGGAAGGAAGGAAGGAAGGAAGGAAGGGACGAAGGGAGGGAGGGAGGAAGGAAGGAAGGAAGGAAGGAAGGAAGGGACGAAGGGAGGGAGGGAGGAAGGAAGGAAGGAAGGAAGGAAGGAAGGAAGGAAGGAAGGGATGAAGGGAGGGAGGGAGGAAGGAAGGAAGGAAGGAAGGAAGGAAGGAAGGAAGGAAGGAAGGGACGAAGGGAGGGAGGAAGGAAGGAAGGAAGGAAGGAAGGAAGGAAGGAAGGAAGGAAGGAAGGAAGGAAGGAAGGAAGAAAGAAAGAAAGATAATAAGATAATAAGAAAGGAAGGAAGGAAGGAAGGAAGGAAGGAAGGAAGGAAGGAAGGAAGGAACGAAGGAAGGAAGGAAGGAAAACAAAGAAACAAAGAGGTGTTAGGGAGACCTGAGTTCAAATCCAACTTATTAGACAGGTGACCCTGGTCAAGTCACTTAACATTTCTGTTTCACTGTCCATAAAATGGAGAATAATCCTAGCATCCATTTTCAAGTGTTGTTATAAGAATAAAATGAGATAATATTTGTAAATCACTTGGTAAACCTTAAAGCACTATATATTAGCTGTTTGTATTAGATCAATAAGACAGTGAGTACTTTACTGGAGGCAATCTAGGTTCAAGTCTTGATTCTGTCAAAGGCTTTTTCTGTATCCCTGGGTCAGTGACTTCCCCAGTCTTCCCATCAGTCTCCTCCTCTGTGAAAGGAGAGTGTTTGACTAGATGGTCTCTCAAATCTCAAGGATGATGATTCCAAATCACAAGACCATCTGTGGCACTATCTCTGCTGCCTCAGGAAACTATGGAATCTTGACCAAGTCACCAAAACTCTTCAACATTTGCTATTGTGACAAAAAAAAGCCCACTGGTGATTTAGAGACATGCTACCCAATGGGTCTTACTTTCAGATTTTGTTTTTAAGTCCCAAAGGGATAGTTTATGTCTCGAATTCAACAGAACCATAAAAATATAAATGAGCATGGATTCAGGAAGGTTCTTCATGGTTTGAGATAAAGACACATATGAATGCATGGCAGAGAAGCCTGCCCATCTCCAAAGAACAAGACAATTTTCCCTAACTTCCTCCATATTCCAGTCAATTCCCATGGGAACAAATAGTTGGCTTAGCAAATCGACATTTTCTAATTCCAGACTCGCTTATTAGGCGAGGCTCTGTGCATCAATTCTTGATCCCTAATCAGTGAGGGAAGAAACATCTGTGGCCACATCTGGTTGCTCACTTAAATGTGTATTCCCCAGCCAGGCTCTCCTCCCTGATTTTCCCATCCCAGCTCTCTCTTTTCAGGCTGCAGAGGCTTTGTCAGTGACATTTTTATTGTGCTGTCTGTAGACTGTTGGACCTTCTCTCGTTCTTGGCCTCTTTTCTCCCTTGGGGTATAAATGATGATGTTTCACAGCTTCTTCTCCAGATAATGAGAACTGAAGGCAGATCTTACATTCTGTTTCAGATGACTAGTGGCTGTTCTCACACCATCTCTCCCCTTTCCTTCCTCACTGGGGGCTTCTGAAACTGTGCCCAGAACTCTTGGCAACCAACTTGAGCTGTCATGACTATTACCCAAGGACTGAGCAGGAATGCTTTGGACCCAAGTAACACACAAGGCATTCTAAAATGGATTAATTCAGCCCCTAAACCTGTCCTTCCACCTTCTAATCAAACTGGCCTACTCATGACTCTTCAGTCTCCCACCACCATGTCTTTGCACAGGTTGTTTCTAAAACCTCTGCCTCTAGCTCCATTCAGAGCTCAGATTGGAGTCACTTTTGAAGCCTTCCCTGATTTCCATACTTGTTAATGTCCTGAAATTCCTTTGTATTGATTTAAAGCAAAATTGCATGTATTTATACTTCTTCCTCCTCACTCCTCATTCCCTTCCCATCTCCTGCTTACCCCTCCTAAAGGTCTGGAAATATTTACGTATTTGTTTTTCTGTTGTTGCTGTTATTGTTATTTTCAGCTAAGTAGATAGAGCACTGGACCGCAAATGAGGAAGAACTGGGTTCAGATCCAGCCTCAAACACTTACTACCTGTGTGCCTCTGAGCAAGTCACTTAACCTCTGCTTCGGTTTCCTCAACTGCAAAATGGAAATATAATAGTAACATCTACCTCTTAGGGTTGTTGTAAGGATAAAATGGGATAATATTTATAAAGTACTTTACAAAACTTAAGTGTTATATAAATGCTAGCTGCCAGGATATGTCATTCCAGGAATGGAATTGTCAACCCAATTGCAGAACACCTACAAAATATCTGAGTTTCAGGAATGGGATTCTAAAGAGAAAAACAGAAGGAATCTGGTTCCTAATAAAGTGTGAGTTAACTGTTGTTCAACATGTCCAACTCTTCATGGCAAAGATAATAAAATGGATTGCCATTTCCTTCTCCAAGTCATTTTACAGATGAGGAAACTGAGGTAAAGTTAAGTGATTTTCCCAGGGTTACACAACTAGTAAGTGTTAGAGGTTAAGATTTGAACTCAGGTCTTCCTGACTCCAGACCTAGATCCTGTTCACCCTGCCACGTAGTTGCCCTTGAGGTAAATTACCCAAGTATAAATATACAATTCTTCCATTGTGATGGATTAGGTTTTCTGTAGTACTGGATATAGCACATTCTAAAGAATCTAGGCTCTCCTCATTCCTTCTTACTTGAGCTCAAACACTTAGCCAATAAGGAATAAAATGAAGACTTTGGGAAAATTATAGTATAAACAAAATTTTCATCTCCCAATAGAAGAATCGAGGGCAGATGAGCTCTTTGGCTGTGTCTCCTGAGCACAGAGCAGTGCCTGGCATCTATGTAATAGGAGCTTAAGATTTGCTCGTGGACTGAATGATAGATTGTCAATCTCCACATTCTGATCTGCACACTTTCCTCACTTCAGTCTCATTAGTCAATCAATCACCAAGAGTAAAGAGGAATAAAGTATATGTCTAGAATGTCTTACTCCCATCAATCTCATCTCATTTGATTTTCACAGAATGCCTGAAGACAGAATCAAACTCTATTACCCAGAATGTTGGTGATTAGAATAAATTCATTTGAGGGGATCAGAACACCTGCCAAAGGGATGGAAGATGAACCATGGCAGAAGTATGACCCTCCTGGCACCACATAGCCAGGGATGGGAGGAGGATTGCTCAGAAGAAAGAAAAACTCCCCCTGGAATATTGGTGCCCAATGACAAAGCCCCCATCACCATACCTTAGTTATGTCTACTTCTTGAAGTAGATCTACTGACTATGCCTACTTCTTGAACCATGAGCAACTCATAGTATCAAAGATCCTATGAGTTTACATGAATAACAGAGGCCATTTGGTCCAACTCATTTAGTGATCTTATAGATATGAAAGTTGAGGACCATGGAGGTCAAGTGCTTTGTCCAGTGTCACATAAGTCAGGATTTGAATTCAAGTCTTCTGACTCCAATACCAATCATCTTTTCAGTGTACAACATTGACTCTCTTCTTGCTTCCCCACCTCAGGCAGCTTTTTGAGCCTAGAAGTTATCAAGAAGTAACCAGTCTTCATTGGATCAAGGCACTTTCTCTCTCTTACTTCAATTAAATGAGAGATCACAGCACCACAAAATTTTAGAGTTAAAAGGGACCTTCTGGCTTATGGAAAGACAAAGAGAATCCTCCTTATAACACCTGATAAGTCATCACAAGTCATCTTAAATGTCCCAGTCGTCACAGTCATCATCTAAGGAGAGAACACTTTTCATGAAGGTCATGGCCAACCCTCTCACCACCACCTCAGTGCCAGCCAACTACCACTCAGAAGGCACATTGAAGGGAAGAAGGGAGGTAACGTATCAGGCAAGTCAAACCACCATCACCTTGACCATGATCTCACCTGAAACCCTGATAGAAGTAGTCTAGAACCCTCAACCCAAGAACCTTGGGAATAGCATGGTACCCTCTCCCCCAAAACACTAGACCTGCTTCTAGCTCAAATTCTACAGTCATCACTGACAGGAGAAATCACTTTGGAGAATGGTCCTACTTTTCTCAATACCACAAGAAACAACTTGACCAATACCACCAAGAAATAAGCTGACCAACTACCACCAAAGCTCAGATGGGCACAAGAGGCCCGGACTGGCAGCACCCTACCAATCCCTGATCTTGTTTTCAGTCCAGTCCCCACAGCCATCATCTGGAGAGATGACTCCTGTGGAGGAGGTGCCGGTCATCCTCACCAATTACCAATCAAGTGCCACTCACAGGGTGAGCAAGAAGGATGGATGAAGAGATGATAGAGAAGGAGGAAGATTAAATTATAAATGGTGTGAGAATTAGGGAACACTACTAACTTGGGTGCTTATTATATATCCTAGAGATATAAGAAGAGAAAATCTGAAGATGACTTCTAATAAAAATTAAAGACATTTACATGGTGCCTTTTTAATGGGGAAATAAGAATTTCTGGCCTCAGGGACATCCTGGTTTTATAGAGAAGATAGAATGTCTGGGAAATCCCAGTTTGGAGGTCAAGATAACATTCTAATCCATGAAGAATTCAATCTAGTTGGTGAAATACTAGATAAATATGGAAAACCACATATTGCTTGTGTCTTTGCTTAATATGTATTTGTCTTTTTATAAAAGTAACACCCTATTACTGATTTATGTTCTGCATGTGGTCCCAGATGAGCCCTAAGGGAGGCACATGGGAAAGAGGATGGTGTCTAATTGAGGCTGGACCTTTGACCATCCTTCAGAAATGAGTGAGATGGATAGTCCCAGGATACACAAGAATCCTTTGAACATCTTGTTATCTAGTCCTCCAAGTCTGCCAGAACAGCTAGTATCATAAAACTTCCTAATTTCAGCTAAATTACCAAGGAGTATGGTGTGAAAAAAATAAAAGAGCCTAAATTTTACATAGACATATACATATAGTTGTTCAGCTGTGTCCAACTTTTCATAAATCCATTTGGGGTTTTCTTGGCAAAGATACTGGAGTGGTTTGCCATTTTCTTTTCCAGCTCATTTTACAGATGAGGAAACTGAGACAAACAGGGTTAAGTGACTTGCCCAAGGTCACATATTTAGTAAGTGTCTGAGGCCAAATTTGAATTCAAGATGAAGCTCCCTGACTTCAGACTTAGTAATCTATTTACCGATCCACCTAGCTCTATGCGCGTATGTAGGTGTGTGTATCTATGTGTGTATATGTATATAAGTATGTATACAAGTACATGTATGTATGTATATATATGGGAGGAGGGGAGAAAGAGAGAGATGGAGGGAGAGAGAAACAGAGAGACAGAAAGAGTGAGGAGGGAAGGACAGGGAGAGAGAGAGGATGGTAGAATTTGAATCAGAAGGAAAGTCAGATGTCATCAAAGCTAAAGCTAATCCCTACCTAACAAGAATCCCCTGATATGAAGTCACCCACAGTGACTGCCTCCTAACCATTCTAGTTAGAGTTAAGTTTAGGGCAGTTCCCCCTTAGACACTGAGGTAAGTACTACATTTTTCACAGCATTGTGATTTCAGCTATCAGCTCAGGAAAATGCAAAGAATACTGGACTTGGAGTCAGAAAACCCGAGTTCAAATCTCTCCTCAGCCACTTATTTGATTTATAATCTCTGGCAGCTCACCATTTCTCACTATGAGATGCAAATAACAAGAATTGCACCATCTACTTCTAAATATAGTTGTGAAGATGTTCTGTAAGCCATAAAGCTCCTTGTAAAGTGATCTATTATTACCTTGCTTCTCCAGGGGCAGCAGAAGTCTCAGTCATCCGAAAGACAACCAGAAAAGAAGCAAAGCAAAGGAACAAAATAATATTTGAAAAGATATACAGCTTTATTCTTTCAAGATCTAAATAGCGTTTTCTATAAATGGCTAAGAAATTATTTCCCAGTAGAAGTAAATAGATTTTGTGAATTTTGTAAATGGATAAAAATCATTTGTAGTGATAACATTTCTAATTAGTATGAATCCAGGCTAAGTGAGTATTAATCTGTTTTCTAAAGTAGGGAAATATCTCCTCCAGCAACTTGGGAAACCTAATTAAATTTAATTATAAATACCTTTATCAAGTGTGGGGAAGCATGTAAGTAAAAGAGAAAAGAATAAAATGCAAGTTTCTTATAGGCAGGAACTATATCCTGCACTATGTGCCCAGCACATAGTAGGTAGTTAATAAATGTTTGTTGAATTGAACTGAATTTTATCAATATATGTGTATGTACATACATATGTGTATATATGTGTATATGCATTTTATACCTGTATGTGTGTATATATGTGTGTACCTATATGTGTATGTATGTGTGTATATATATATATGTGTCTTTTTCTGAGTGCCCTGCCCAGCATTTAGTGAGTAGAGTTAGAGTTACTGCCCTGATTCTTGGGGTCAGCAAGGAAAGATGCTGCCAGTCACCAGCACAACCTCATCCAGGCATCTCTCCTTGTCTTCAAGTCTCAGCTACAATGCCACCTGCTTCAGGAAGTCTTTCCTGATCTATTTCTTTCGACCATCTTCCCTCTGTTGATCATTTCACATACTATATAGCTTGATTTTACAGAATTATTGGCATGTTGTGTCCCCCATTAGGCTGTGACCTTGAGAGCAGAGACCACCTGGTGCTTTTCTTTGTACCCCAGCACTTAGTACAGTGCCTGGCACATGGTGGGCACTTTATTGATGTGTATTGATATTGACTCTGAACAAGTCCCTTAGCCTCTCTCTACCTCAGTTTATCATCTATAAAACTGAAACATTAAAAATCTATTCACTAACTCCCGATGGTCTTGTGAGAATAAAATGAGAGACAAACATAAGGTGCTTGGCAAGGCTTAAAGTGCTTCATAAATTTTCATTGTTTTTCTGTTCATTCATTCATTCACTCTTTCTCTTTTTTGTTTATTCCTTGATCAACACAATCCCAAGTCCATTCAAGTGTTGACCCGTATGTTCACAGTACGCTCCTGGGCCCCGCTAGCTTTAGAGTGATTATCAATAGTAGCTGTTGCTATTTCCCACCCAGCCTGATGTCTTTGTTTTTCTAGACCTCATTAAAGGGACCACGCCCTGGCTACTTCTTAAACAGGCCTATTCAATGAATGGGCATCGTCTCACTCTAAGAGAGTACCTGCAAAGACCTTGGTCTAAAGGGCCCAAGGTCTCCCAGTGCATCCTGGGCCATCTCCAGTAGTCTTGAGGAATATCAGGTCACTGGATTCAGATGGCTCTGGAGAACAAGTGAGGCTGGTGACCTGCACAGCCCTCCCTCCCTCAAAACAAAGTCAAGTGCAAGTCATGTCATCATTTCTCTGATGGCATGGTCTTCTTCAGCAACCAAGGACTAACACGATCCTGGGTTCTGAAAAGGTAGTGAGCCATGGTCCTTACATACAAAGAATTTGCCTAATAGTGAGAATAAACCTAATAGTGGGGATGAGAAATGTTTCAACAACTCAATCTTAAGGTTATGTTGTTCAGTCATTTCAGTTGTGTCTGACTCTTCATGATCCCATGAACCTCTGTCCATGCAGTTTTCTTAGCAAAAATACTAGAGGGGTTTGCCATTTTCTTCTCCAGCAGCAAAGAGAGGTTAAATGACTTGCCCAAGGTCACACAGGCAGTTTCTAAGGCTGAATTTGAACTCAGGATTAGAAGAATTTACTGTTGTTTCTCCCAGTAAAAATAAAAGTTCCTAAAGGGAAGAGAAGGAAGGAAGGAAGGAAGGAAGGAAGGAAGGAAGGAAGGAAGGAAGGAAGGAAGGAAGGAAGGAAGGGAGGAAGGGAGGAAGGAAGGAATGATGTGTTCACCAGTCAAGTCTAGCTACCTAGTTCTGATCCACCGTTGTCCTGATCTCATTGATTGTCCTGAATTCAGTATGAGCTCAAAGAGGCTGATCTGTTAATTACTGTTCTTTGTTTGAGCTGTGATCTCTACCTATCCCTTCAGACTTGCTGTGGCTTCTCTTTTCTTAGCTTGCTTTCCAATAATATACTTGACATATATTTCTCTTTTTAAAATATCTGCACAACCTTTTATAGAAATTATCTCATTTTAGCCTCTGAATGACCCTATGAAGTACACGCTAAAGGTTTTATGTTCTCTGTTTTACAAATGGAGAAACTGAGGCTCGCAAAGGATAAAGGATCACATTGCTAATGAGGGTCAGAGTTAAACTTTGAAATAGGTCTTCTTGATGCTGAGTTCAGTAATCTATTCACTAATGGACGTTTACTACCTACAGCTATTGTCCTTCCAGATCTCTCAGAGTAGTCAACTTAAAACAATGGTAGGGTTCCTACTTATGAACAAGAAATGCTAAAACGTCAAGGCTATTCTTTGGTGTAAATAAAAAAGAATGTTCCTGTACTTGGGAGACACTTTTGAAACACCCAGTAATCCTGAAATGTTTCTGGGGGGAGAGAAGGGCTGAAATTTAAAAAGTAGGATGTTTGAATCCAAGAAAAGAGTCCCCTCCCTACCTTCCCCACCCCATCCTCCAGCCCTAATCCAATCTTTACTCGGTTGTCAATGTGACTTTTCTTAAGCACAGATCTGGTCATGCCAATTTACTAACTAATAAATTCCACTGATTCCCTAATGTCTCCGAAAACAAATATATTGTCCTCTAGTTAGCTTTGTAAGCTTTCCCACCTTGGCCCTGACATAGTTTCCAACTCTCATGGGCCATTAGTCCCCCTCCTGCATTTTTCCATCCAGAAAAACTGGCCTCTCTCTGTTTCTTGCACATGTTACCCCACCTCTTGCCTCTGTGTCTTTGCAATGAACATTCTCCATGCCTGGAATACAATTCCTCCTTGTCTCTGCCTCATAAAAGCATTTTCTTCCTTCTAAATGCAGCTCACCACCCTCTACATGAAGCCAGTTCTTATTTCCCTACACCCACCCTTCAGTGTCCTCCTTCTGTACTTATGGTGTCTAGTCTCATTTATTGAGCATATGCTCACATATGTGTGTATTATGTTTTCTGAATCTCCCATTAGGATGTTAATTCCTTAAGAGCAAAGACTGTTTTTGCCTTTCTTTGTATCTTGCCTGGTGCATGGCACATAGAGAGCAGCTAATAAATGTTTGATGATTGACTACTGGTAAGAAGGTTCCCTCCCTCAGAGGACAATGTGGCATAGGGCAAAGAAACATCAAGAAAAGGATGATGTATCCAAGGCATCAGAGACTACCCAGGATTCTTCAGTCATTTCAGAGTCTCCATGACTGCATTTGGGCTTTCCTTGGCAAAGTTACAATAGTTTGCTTTTTCCTTCTCCAGCTCATTTTACAGATGAGGAAATTGAAGCAAACAGGGTTAAGTAACTTGCCCAGGTTATACAGTTGTATTTGAACTCAGATCTTCCTGCCCTGTATCCTGTCCATGGCACCACCTAGCTGTCCAGGATTACTCTCCGAAAAGATCTCACTGTGTCGACACTATGAAATACTTCTCTCTCTGCAAATTCATCCTGTTCTATGTAAGGGAGCAGTCTAGAACTGGAGAATCTCAAAAACTAATTATATATCGTCTATCTCTTGTTCAATCAAGGCTGAATTGCCTGGAGCATCTAATAAAACTTGTCCAGAACATGTGATGATATTTCTTACACTATATTTAAAGATATCATGTTTTAAATATTCAGATTTAGTCAGGATTATTTTAGAAAAAAATAATTTAGCTTAACCTTGAAGAGCTCATTCTTGTATCCTGCACAAAAGGCTCCAGGACATCCTAGTGATTAAGTTCATATCTCAAGAACTCACAGAGATCTCAAAGGTCGAGAACAACTCTTTCATTTTACCGATGAGGAAACTGATTCCCAGAGAGATTAAACTATTTATTTAATAAACAGTTGTGGATTCATTTATTTCCAATAGGGATTTGAACCCAGATTCATCTCAATGTTATTTCTCTTGTACCATGCTGAGTCTTTCTAGGGAGGGTATATATAGGTGTAGATTTGAGGTATAGGTATAGGTGTATATGTATATGTATGTGTACATCCCATCCATCACCTCCATTACCATCTGGCAAAACAGGCAAAACTGGAAAAGCCAGACCCAGCTAAGCCTACAGAGTCCTTCCCTACCCCGTCTCCTCTAGCCTCTGTCCAAGCTCTCACACCTCTCTCCCCTCCCTGGCACCTTTCAGAAAGGATAGTTCCCCTCTGTGATTCAGCAGGAGCTGAATTTGTGCATGTGTATGTATGGATTGAGATAGAGATTGATGAGACTTAGCCATTTATATTTCACATAGACCAACCCCACATTAAGTAAAATATAAGATTCTTGAGGGCAAAAACTATCTAATTTTTGGTTTTGTGACCTCAGAACCTGGCACAAAGTCAGACATAGAGTAGATACTTTAAAAACCTTTATAGAATTAAATTAATTCTAGTGATAATGATAAGCTGGCATAGAGAGTTCCAAATTATGACAGACCCCATAGTTACTGGGGAAAAGGCTATGAAAATAGACTCTGTGTGCATGTGTGTTTGTGTGTGTAGTAATGCAAGTTCAAAATAAGAGAATGGTGTCCCATTTGAATTGTTTTAGGAACATTCCAAAGCTCACTGGGCAGGATAAGGCACCTGAAACTAAGATCCTTTCTTGAGCTGAACTGATTCCAACTCTACTGCAGAGAGTGCATTTCCAATGGGCTGGCCATATTGTTCAAGTGCCAAAAGTATGTTGGCCTAAAAGACTATTTTGTGCAAGGCTAACATGCTACAGAGGTCAGAAGAAGCAACACAAGAACACTTTCAAAGTCTTGCTGGAGAACTTTGAAATCAGTTGTGAGACATGTCACTGGACCAGCCAGTATAGCATGCCCGCATCAATGTGGTCTTTGAGCAAAGCAGAACTTCAGTAGCTCAAAAGAATGTGAGATGCACGAATTTAGAGACATCCCTACTCCAAATGTTCATGTGGACATTTGTGCCTGACTTGTGGTAGAGCCTTTGAAGCTTGTAGTGGTCTGATCAGCCACAAACAGACACATTGTACCTTGACCCCTACATAGTATTGTCACTTTAATCTTCTGCAAAAATGAAGAACACCAGTCAACCAACCAGGTATTCAACAGGGAAAAAAACCAGAATGAGATCACCAGGGTGATGCAAGTATGGCGGGGTCAGTTAGTGTAGCATAAACCTCATTCCAGTCACAGAAAAGTGAGAGTCTGAGAGATTAAACCACACAATATTGCCATTTGATTTTTATTTTGTTCTATAAAAGTATAATTCTTTTCTTAAATGACAAGAGTGAACTATTCCCTTAAAAGATAAAAAATTCAGAATTTTTCCACAAAAAAACCCATATTGACCTTTAAAAAAAGCAGAACACCTGAATATAGTGAAGTACTCTAAACTGAACTTGCTTACACACTAGCCCTCAGTGTTTCTCACAAGAAGAGATCATTATTGATACATGATTAGATAGATAGATAGATAGCAGGAAAGATAGATGGATGGATGGATGGATGTAGATGAATGGGTAGATGACAGTGTGGGTTACTTGGGCATAACAAGACCCCAGAGTATTAAACTTGTTTTCGAGTTTATTGAGTTCTCCAAAAAGGGAGCCCTCCTTGCATGGGCATAGATTCCCCAAAGTGAGGTTACATAGGGGTTATGCTTAAACCACAAAGGAGAGGGGGAGGTTTCAGGCAAAAGGAGATTGGGAGGGGATGTTTTAATGGCAGGCTAATTAGATAAGATACCTTGACCTGAATGACCAAACTGACTCCTGAAATCAGGGAAACTTCAAACCTTCCCTGAAAAGATGTTATCACACAGGATATTCTTATGGAGAGATCACTAGGATAGAGAGCATGACAAGGTGATACTTTAATTGGTGAGCTAACACATACTACAAGATGGAGGAAATTGTGCTCAGTTCACCAAGATCAAGGGAGCTATACCCAGTTTGTGATCTACAATTGATAGAGATGATAGCGAAATGGTAAAGAGATCGAGATGCCAAAGAGATGATAGACAGATAGATGAATGGATGGATTGATAGATAAATGGATAGATAGATAGATAGATAGATAGATAGATAGATAGATAGATAGCTCATTATTAAATTCTTACTCTGTACTAGGTACTGTGCTAAATGCCAATGATAATAATGCAAGCAAAAAGTCAGTCCTTGCCCTCAGGGATCTTATATTCTACTGGGGGAGACAACACATGAGAGGAAACTAAAAGGCAGGAGGAAACAAGCTCAGTAATTGGAGGAAGGGGCCATGGAGGTACAGGTGTTAGAGTATGGGGGCTTATGATGGGTCTTCTATAAAAAAAAGTTAACATTTTGATCAAGTTTGGGAAGATGTCTTTTGCAGTAAATTAGCAAACAGGTCTTGTCCTTTGCAATAGACAAGAAAAAGGTCCGACACCTAAAAATGCTGTGAACACATGGAAGGCACAGGAAATGGCAAATACCCAAGGGCATCACCATTTCTTAGTTCACAGGATGGACTCAGAGGCTTTAGAATGCTTTTTCTTGATGTGACACCCCAAGGCATGAGGAGGATGTGCATTAATTGAAAAAACCCATATGTGTCACCAATGCAATATGAGCTTGGGGGCAGGCAAAGGTCTTTTAATCCTGACTTGTTAAACAAAGAAGAAAGCTGTGAACAAAAATGGTAGTTTAGGAAGCTGTTTATAACTGCAGAGCCTGAGCTGTTGAAGGCATCACCCTGCCCAGTTACATTAAGATCATTAGCATCCATAAACATAGCTTTCCAAATGGAAACAACCCCAGTGGAAAAGCTCAGTAACCATTTACACACGGGAACTCTCCTTGGAATCCTTGGGAGGATGCACTGTGGTGGCATCCCAGGGCAAGGAGGGGAATGGATCTTGAGGGCCAGTGTGGTACAGTGGGACGGACCTCCAGTTAGAATCTGGTGGTCTGAGTTTGAATAGTGGATTCTTTCTCATGGATTATTGGGCAAGCTGCATCCGTGCAATTCGCTTCTGCTAAAGGAGAAGGTGGGTTTGGACAACCCCTGAGAGCATCCCTGCCCATAATCTATAAGTTAGATGTTAACCTTCTTGCACCACAGGAAAAAGATGTGATGATAAAGAGAAGTAGTAGCAGAGGATTAACTAGGATATGTGAGGTATTTGGATGGAGAGGCAGCGCAGTCTAATGGGAAGGATCCTGACCTGAACTTAGAAGATGTGGGTTTGTTCTGTCACTGATGCTCAGTGAAGCCTTCCTCTGCTCAAGGGCCAGCTTCTCCAGGGGGTGTTTTCTGGCAGCTAGGGAGTGCCATAGTGAACAGAGCACTAGACCTGGAGTAAGGAAGACTCGTCTTCCTGAGGTCAAATCTGGCTTCAGATATTTACTAGCTGTGTGACCCTGGGCAAGTCACTTAACTTTGTTTGCCTCAGTTTCCTTATCTGTCAATGAACTGCAGAAGGAAATGGCAAACCACTCTAGTATCTTTGCCAAGAAAACCTCAAATGGGGTCACAAAGAGTTGGACACAACTGAAATGACTAAACGACAATTGTTAGGGCATTTTTCCTGACCTCAAATTTAAAATGGACTCTTTGCAAATTCCACCCTCCCCCTGTTCCCAGTTCTCATCTCTGGGGTTATCCAGAACAAGCCTAACACACCAGCTCATCAAATACTTCAAGACAGTTCTCACATCATGAACCCCCTAAGAATCCTCTTCTCCAGCCTAAACACCCCCAGTTCTTTCCACCTGTCAACATATAACATGGACTTGGGGCCCTTCACCATCCTAGTCTTCTTCTCTGCAATGCCCCTCTTCCATCATGGCCCTCAGAACTGAGGGCAGAGGACAGTGAGGGTTGACCTCCTCCTGAAGATGACATCTCCCTTAACAAAGCCCGAAATCCCATCAACTTTTTGGTTACTGCTGACTCTGCTCAAGACTGTAGTCCACTAAAGTCCCCAGATCATTTTCAAACAGACTACTCTCTAACCATTGCTTTCTCATCATGCCCTCATCACACCTCAACTCAATATAGGACTTTAGATTTGTCAGGAAAAGCTTCCTATAGAAGATTGTCTCTATTCCCATCCAGTCACCTATGGCCCAGTGATCCAAGCATAAGGTCAGAAAGTCAAAAGTATTGATTTTATTTCTACCCTGAATCCCCTAATTTGGTTCTTTTCAATAATTACATAGAATAAACTGCCTTTTAGGCAATGAGTTTCCCATCCCTGGAGGCTAGATGAAGTTCAATTAAATAATTATTTATATCAAGTGTACATTCTACATGTACTTAACACACACATATACACATACATGTTAAGGGCAGGGATGATTTTGCTTTTCTCTGTCCCTCATACCAAGAATTGGGATGATTATTCAGTTTGGGGGAGAGATTGTTTTGCCACATTTGATTCTCATATCAGTCTCTTGAGAGAAGTGTTACCCAAATTTTGACTGGACCTCTGATTTTCCAGGTACTGGGTCCTAAGAGTGATAAACTTCTATAACATAGGTGGTACATAGTGGATAGTGTACTGGACCTGGAGTCTGGAAGACCCGAGTTAAAATCCAGTCACAGACACTTACTAGCTGCGTTACCCTGGGTGAGTCATTTAATCTCTGTTTGCCTCAGTTTCCTCAAATATCTCCTACCTCACAGAGTTGTTATGAGAATCAAATGAGATCATATTTGTAAAGCTCATAGTAAGTACCATAGCCATCATCATCATTGCTACTAATGCAAAAGGAGCCCTGAGCTGATGGACTCAGAGTTGCCTCAGATTCTAAGACATGAAGTGACTTACCCAGGGTAACACAGCCAGTAACTGTCTGCAGAAAGTCTCATTTGTGGGTCTTCTGGGCTCCGAGGACAGTTCTTCCACTATGCCATGCTGCCTCTGGATTATAGTAGTATTATTCCCATTTTACAAATGAGGACACTGAGACTCAAGTAGGCTAAGGGAAAGAGACTCAAGTAGGCTAACGGAATCACCTTCGTGTTTCCAAGTACAGAATGTGATCACGAGACTATGCCGCCATCCCTTTTGATGACTTCTCTGGTCCCCTCCAACTCAAAGAGCGCATGATCTAAATCAAAGCATTTCTGATGGCTCAGTTTGGCTTCAAGCAAATTCCAGAGACCCTGAAATTGCCCCTAGCCAAAAGAAGAGCAAGTAAGAGGAGAATTCCACCCCCACAAACAGAAGACTTGGATATGACTCAGTTTCCCTTCTGCTACTGAGGACCCAACTGGGACCTGGGCAGTACTATCTCCAATTCCATTTCCAAATGTCCTAAAGAATGAGTTTGAGGTATCTCTTCAGGAAAACTGTCCTTCGGTCTAACCAGTTTCTTTCCTAGATGTTTTTCAACTAATTCTGAGACTCTTTTGGAATAAACACACACACACACACACACACACACACACACACACACACACACACACACACACATACTCATGAATTCCAGCTCAAACTAAACAAGGAGGGAGAGGGAAGCCCCACTTGAAGAGTATTTCACTCTGGAGAATGACAAGTCAGGGTCAGGGACCCTGGCTCCCAACTGCTTCCTGCTAACTGGAAGCTTCTAATCGGCCACTGAAGTTTTGGCAACAGGTTCCTGCCCTGCCAGGGGATGAACTTGGGAACCGCTGGCACCAGGACGGGGGATGAAAACAACCCGTCTCCATGGGTTATTTATAGGCGTCTGGGGCTGCAATGATATAACATCCCAACACACGGTCACAGTGGTGAAAAATGGAAGAAACTGGTGGGTGTGGCATCGTCAAAACAGTCCCACCAAGGGACTGAATTTGGAACAGATCATAAAGGCTATGCGGGCATGGTACGAGACTTGGCACCTGGGCTCAGCGGGTAATTTTTGTTTGGTCTTTCTTTCAAAACCAGGTTTCCAGAATGTAACCTAACTCCGTTCCCTGCTTTTTTCAATTCAACTCAATGCAATTTGACAAGCTTTTATGAAACCTCTCCTTAGTGCAAGGCTCTGGGAACACAGACTCTATTCAGTTCAATCCAACAAGCACCTACCACATGCAAGGGATTGTGTTGGGCACTAGGAGTCCCTCAAGAAACTTACCCAACATAAGATCAGAGCCACAGACCCAGGTTTGGAAGGAACTTCAGACACCATCCACTCCAACCCCCCCCCCCCCATTTTATAGACAAGGACACTAAAGCCCAGAGAAATGAAATAACTTGTCCATGGTTCCACAGCTAGTAAGCATGAGAGGCAAGATTTCAAAGTTGATCCTCTGATGCTAGGATGAGTGCTCTTTTCCCTAGGCAGAACTGTCTCCCACAGGTAAAGAGATAGCACAGTGGGGTGGAAGGAGCACTGGTTTTGGAGACAGAACACCTGGGTTCAAATCTAGTTCTGCCATCTATATGACCTTCAGCAGGACCCTTGGTCTGGCTGGGCTTCAGTTTCCTCATCTGTAAAATGGAAGTGGCCTCTGGCATTTCTTCCAATTAGAAGTCTATGATCTAAGCAGGAGTGTACCAGAGCATGCTCTGACTTGTGAAAACTGATTGTTGCGTGTTCAGTGTGAGCATCCCCACCACAGAAATCAACAAGTGCGGCAAAGCCAGGCTGGATTTATGGTTTATTGAATGTCTAGGCTTAAGAAAATGATAGAGCCAGGGTTAATAATGCAAATTACACCCAAAAAGGTGTCTTGTATACATTATTTTTTCTGGAGAATCAGTTGTTAAACATTTACCAGCATATCTCTGAAAGGGGAAATATATTCAAAAGAAATTCCGGGTGCTTTTTCTTCTTATTCTTTTTTTTTGGGTGGGTGGTGAGTGGGAGCTGGGGTGGTAATTGGGGGAGGCAGTGCAATGACCAAAATTGAATAGGCCCTCACTTCAACAAACTCACTTACATCCCACTGGAAACTACAACATGTGCAGTGAGATAGATGAAGGTCACAGTGGTTAGAGTGCTGGGTCTGGAGTTGGAAAGATCTGAATTCAAATCCTGCCTCATACACCTCCTCTCTGGGTGATCCTGGGCAAGTCTTTTAACCTCCATCTGCCTCCATTTTATCACCTGTAAAATGGGGTTAATAATAGCACCTCCCTGATAGGGCTGTTGAGGGGATCAACTGAGATCGTAAATGTAAAGTGCTTAACATAGTTCCTGGTACACTCAGTTTGATTCAGTAAATGTTTACT
This sequence comes from Bettongia penicillata ogilbyi, assembly GCA_023548195.1. Taxonomy (NCBI): domain Eukaryota; kingdom Metazoa; phylum Chordata; class Mammalia; order Diprotodontia; family Potoroidae; genus Bettongia; species Bettongia penicillata. The sequence continues at coordinate 7,940,166 of JAJHZJ010000257.1, forward strand.
AAGCATCTACTATGTGCCAGGAACAGTGCTAAGTGGGGGAAAACAAATAAGAAAAGAAAGACAGTTCCTGCTTTCAAGGAGTTTACAATCTAAGAAGGGAAGACAACACATGAAAGGAAGCTGAAAAGCCAGGGGTTGGGAGTAGGAGGGGAGAGTATATAGTAAGTGCTTAATAAATGCTCAAAAGTCAGAGGTGGGAGGGGAGAGTATATGGTAGGTACTTAAATCAGGAAATGTCGGGTTGGGGAAGAGCTTTGGACATCATCTGGTCCCACCTCCCATTTTGCAGATGAGGTAACTGGGAACCAGAAAGCAAGAAATGGACGTATCCAGAGTCAGCACAGCTGATGAACTAGTTGTGGAACTGGGCCTGGAACAGGAATCGCTGCCTCCCAGAATGATGCTCTTTCCACCACATCAGTCTCATAGCTCCCTTTGAGAGAGATCATCTCATCCAAACATCATGGCCCCCAAAATCCTAGTCACTGTAAAATTAGGGCTTGTGGACACAGAAATTACATGCTGACAGAAAGTGAAGTCAGCAATGTTTCTAAATGGATTTATATTTTACTCATCATCGTAGCATCTATTTACATTTGAAAAATAGGAAGATATGTATGTGCAAGACAGATCATTTATTTAGTTGACAGAAGGTGTGTTTGCTTAATTATAAGACTGAGTCACCGAATGAGTCATGGATTGAGTCTGCTCAAGTCTCCCCTTCTGGCACGAAACCTCTGTCAAGATCTAAAGAGTTGCTAGTAACACCCCCCCATTACACACCTCCATTACCTGCTATATACTTCTCCGTGTCAGCATTATTTCCCCTTTAGAATATAAATGTCTAAGGGCAGAAGTTATTTCATTTTTATCCCTGTATTCTCAGCAGCTAGCATATTGTCTAATTACAGTAATCCCTTTAAAATGCTCGGGAATGGATGGATGGATGGATGGATGAACTAACTTTTCTATTATCTGTCCATTTCCACTCAAGAGGTGACAAATCCCCTACCACTAGTCTTTCACCTTCTCTGGAATTCTTCATGGTTGGAGTCTTCCCTGTTACTAACTTCCACCCTCCTCACAGCCTCACTGATTGGCAACTCCCCTACCTCCTGGTAACATCAAGGGGCATGAAAACTCTTCAGTGCACCAGAGCAAGGCCTACCCCTTTCTAGAAAACACCTGTCTCTCTCCCACATCTCCCACTTGGCAACAGTCTACTCCTATCCCACACTGCTTCCCTAACATTCCACACCCAGATCCCACTGCCAGAAGTCTTTTTTTTTTTAATTTGGAAGAACTGACTTTAAATTATTTTTGTTTTTCTTATGATGTAGCAAACTAGGCCTTTGCCACTTACTGTCATCGCAGACATCATCACTTCCCTCAAGCTGCAATTTCTTCTTTGGCAATACTGTCTGCTGCCGTGACTTCAGTTGTAGAGGGATCTTGGAACAAGGGTCCTGTTTCCCTGTGGCTGCCCATTTTCCTTCTCCAGAAACTTTGGGTAGTTGTATAAATTTGGTATGTTTTCCTCCTGTTTGCCATCCCCTAGGCTGGAAAGATTGTAAGAGGCTGCAAGAGTGTTGGAAAAGGGAAGGAGCTTCCCACAGTGGGAAGTGATGCTATGAATCACAGCATACCAGGCCTTTCTATCCTCCACTATCTCTCCAAGTCTGTCCAAATTCATGTTCATTGTCTCCATAACACTATTTATCCATCTCATCCTCTGCCATCCCTTTTTCTTTGTGCCTTCAATCTTTACCAACATCAGGATCTCTTCCAATGACTCCTGTCTTCTCATAATGTGGTCAAAGTTTTAATCTTCAGTATTTGACCTTCCAGTAAACAGCCTGAGTTAATTTCTTCAAGTATTGACTGATTTGATCTCCTTGCTGTCCAAGGGACTCTCAAAAGTCTTCTCCAGCACCATAATTTGAAAGCATCAATTCTGTAGCACTCAGCTTTCCATAGATAGATAGATAGATAGATAGATAGATAGATAGATAGATAGATAGATAGATAGATAGATAGATAGATAGATAGATAGACAGATAGATAGATAGATGTCACTGCCTTGGACACTGGCTCCAGTAGAAGGCACCAGAAGATGGAAGTGAGTGCAAGCTCTTGTCCTTACTCTGCTATGGATCTGGAAGCCCTAAGACTGTGGAACATCCTACAAAATATCATGATCCCAAAAGGAGAGTTTTGCCAATCAAGAGAGCCAAGTGCAACCACAGTACTCACTCACAAAAGTCAACAGATGAATCCACCTGTTGCTGGCCATGGTTCATACAGACCCACCTTCCTCTACTTTCAGAGATCTTCATGGTGTTGGTGTTATCCCAAGCTGTTTGACTATGGGATCAACACAGTGCATAACACATAGTAGGCACTCAATAAATGCTGTTGACTTTGGCAGAACTACATAATCCAAAGAAAGAAAATGGCCTCTTAGCAGGTCTCCCCTGGTCTCCCTCTAATGCATTTTTTTTAATTTATGGAATAAAATAAGCATTTCCATAACATAGCACAATAAAAAAGATGATTGCACATGAAATTGCAAATCTACTATCCACAACTCACAATTCCCTTTCAAATATACAACACAATTATCAAGTAAATTTATTTTTTCCCTTTATTTCTTCCCTTCTGCCATCCCTCTGCCCTGGAGATGGTTACCATTAGACACAAATTTTTATACACACACACATGTATGTATGTATATGTATATGGATGTGTGTAAGGATGTATATATGTATGCATATATGTATGTGTGTATATACAATGTGTGTGTTCATGTGTGTGTATATATGCATGTGTATATATGCATATACATATATAATGTAGTCTATATATGTAGTATATACTACATATAGACATATTGTATACATCTATTCATCAATTCTTTCTCTGGATGCAGATAGTGTCTTCATGTGTCCTTTACAATTAATTTGGGTATTTATAAAAGGCCAAAGAACTTATTCTCTCAAAGTCATTCTTACAACAGTACTGCTGTTACTGTATACAGAGTTCTCTTGGTTCTTCGAATTTCAATCTTTATTATTTCATGCAAGTCTATTCATGTTTTTTCTAAAATCAACAAGTTCATCATTTCCTATAGCACAGTAGCATTCCATCACAACCACATACCACAACTTAATCAGCCATTCCCCAATTGAGGGACATCCCTGAAATTTCCAATTCTTTTCCATCCTCCATTCTTCACATTTCTGCAAAGCAACTTCCCTAAAAACTGTGTTATTCTCCTCCTCAATCAAGTCCCACAACTCCTAGGTAATCTAGGTTCAAATACAAACTCCTTTGCTTGTCATTGAAAGTCCCTCACAACCTTCTCAGACATTGCTCCTTTTCACAAGCTCTATGGTTTCAGCAAATGAGCCTTCTCACTATTTCCTCACTGGATCCTTCCATCTTCTTCCAGGACTTTGCCTAGTCCATTGGCTATGTCTGAAAGGCACTCCTTCACACCTGTGCCCTTAGAATCCTTCCTTCCAAGTTCAATTTATGCATGACTTTCCACCTGCCCTTCCCTCCACATGCTACTGCCTTTCCCAAGAAAACCACCATAATATATATAATATCATATATATATGTATGTATATATACACTCTCTTACTATGTATAATGTGAGCTTCTTTAGGAGCTCATTTCACCATTTCTTTTGTGTTTCTAGTAACTTACATAACTCCTGACACACAGCAGGTGCTTAATAAATGCTTAGTGTTCAATTGGTTGATCTCTATAGCCAGGCATAACCATCTTTCCTCAGGACATGACGTCTATGGGCCCCATTTTAGATCAAGGGTCATAGTCACTACAGACAGGACAGTCTTTATCTGATAGACAGATAATTAAGTAGATAGATGATAGATATAGATATATAGCAACACACATACACACATGCACATATATACACACATACATATATCCACATACACATATATGTGGGTATGTATATGCATGCAGGCTTGTGTATATATATATATATATGTGCATGTGTATATAATACATGTTATATTATATAGAGTTCCACCCAGAATCACTGTATCTTAGAGCAGGAAATACCTCAGGGGTCACCCAGTCTGATCAATGCCTGATTCAGAATTCTCTCTATAGAAATCCTGACAAGCAATCATTCAACCTCTGCTCAACAGTTTTAGGCTGGAGGAAATCTGCTTGTCTACAGAGGATTAGGGATGGTGCTGTTGGTCTTGTAGTAGTGTTTCTGCTGGAAGGTCACAGGTTCCTATCTGAGCACAAAGTTCTCGGACCAAATTTGTTCTAGAAGAGTTAGATCAGCAGCCTAGAAGCGAGTCTTGGCTCATCTGGGTCTCACAATTTTCAATCTAGATGAACGCTACCAGTATCTCACATCAAGAAAAGAGAACAATGGAGGTGAAGAGGAGATGAAGCAAAGAAAGGGAAGGGGACAGGAAGAGAACAGAGAGTCCCTTTGGATGAGGAAGGAATGCAGAAATACCCTACTGTCCAGTGTAAGGTGCTACCATTATCACTAACATCATTATCATAGGTTATTGAGGGGAGATAGGAGCATTTAAGGCTATCTTCAGGCACAAGGGCCAGTCATAAACTTTTTCCAAAAGCATCCCTTGGGGCCATCACAGAGCCAACATTTTGGGTGAGGGGAGTCATGGGGCCCACCGCCAAGGGTATTGCTCATGCTCTATTGGAAGAGAACAGGGCCACAGGTCAAGAGGCCCCATCAGGTCAGAAGTTCCGGCCCAGCTCCAACCCTGGAGCAGCGAGGACGTGAAGGAGGCTTCTCTCTTCTTCCCCTTCAGGGACCACATGTCCCTGGCACAGGGGGAGAACCGGACAGGATGTGTGCAGCATGTATGAGTTCCCAGAAAATCAAAACCCATCTGTGACCTTTCTATTTTTAAAGTCCCATCCTTTAGGCTCTAAGGGCTCTGATAATTGAAGACTCAGCAGCTTTTTACATATTGGGACAGCCTGCAGTCCATCTAAAAATAAAAAATTTCTTTTACATTTGTAGTTCTTGATGCTATCCATCCAGAATACTTGGCCATTATCTCCCTGGTTCTTAGACTCAGCCCAGCAACAATCATTAAGCTCCTGCTGTGTACAGAGTATGAGGCTAGACCCTGGGAGACATACAGAGTAGATTATACAGGACAAAATTCCTGCCCCCACAAAGTGTAAGGTTTTCAGGATGAGCTAAGATATCAGAGACAAGGTCTATAACTGGGATAATTACATAATCTACATGTTGGAAGAGGGAACTGGGCTGCGTTCTATGTAAAACTACTCCTTTCTTACTTTCAAACCACGAAATCAGGGAGAAGGGCTGGAAGGAACCTAAGAGGTCATGGAGCCAACCCCCTTCATTCTACAGATGAAGAAACTCAAGGCCAGAAATGGCAAGTGGCTTTTTAAAGGCCCCCAGGTAGGAAATGGCGGAGCCAAGATTCAGATCCTGCTCCTCTGGCTACAAGTCCATTTTTCTTCCTGCTGTGTGACACTTTAAACAGACACACAGACCAAGAGCTGAGCTTGATGGACATGAAAGAAGGGCCTTCTGCATGTCACATACATTGTCCACAGAAGGATTATGGGTAAACATTCATAAGAATCCTTCAAAATCACCACCATCACCATCACCATCTTCTTCCTCTCCCAGATTTTATGATATTCAGATATTCATCATTCTACAAGATGAAATTGAGTCTGAAACTCACACCTTTAGCACCCCCTAACCCTGGGACCCCTCTTTCCCTCTGACTGGAGAGGATGAGGATGGACATCTGGGAGCCTCTTCTAGACTCTCCACCATTTAAGGGGGATACCAAGGAAATTCACCTCCTAATTTCCCACTTAGTCAACCTCTGGTATTTCATGATTTCATCATTCTACCAGATAAAATCTCCACTTTGCTTCTGCCTTCTGCCTGGTTTCAACTCCACTGAGCAAGATGCTGCTCCCAGGCTAAATTCACCACCTCTAATCTCATCACCCTTGAGCTCACTCTAGCCTTGATAGATACCTCCTCTTCTCTCCTCTGACTGGAGGGCTGGAGGGCAGAGTACCAAACTCCTCCCAATGCCTTCCTTTGTGGAGGGCAGAAGATGGGCTCTTTGGTTGACTCCATTGAAGGCTAGGACTGTCTCTTTATTACTTTTATCCCCAGTGTTTAGTACAGTGCCTAGCACATAGTAGGTACTTAAAATTATTTATTGGATTGGACTGGATTAATATCAGGCAGAAGAGCCTAAACATTATCTGTTAGACAATAGGGAGATGCTCAGATTGGTAAACAAAGGAAAAACATGACTACATATAGGCCTAAAGATTATTATGACAATGGTTTGTAGTAAGACATGAGACCTCTGAACAAGATATTTTGATCATCCAGTTAAGGTGTAATGGAAGGAGCCTTTGCTAGGATGGTGGCCATGGGAATAGAGAAGAAGAAATAAAACCAATGGATATAGTGGAGGTAGAAGCAAGCAGATGTGACAACTGATTGGAGATACTTGGACAAGGAAAAGGGAGAAAAAAATAGCTATGGGCTGAGCAAAAGCTGCCTCTCACTCCCATTAAGATGTCACAGTGGCTGAGGCTTATAAATACACCCAAGAAATCCTAGTTTAGGCTTAGATCAGTTGTGGGGTTTGGGTTAGGAAATACAGTTGGAATAGGTTTGGATTAGCAGATTACTTCCCCACTACAAGCTTGTAAAGCCCAGCATTAAGCAAGCCCTAGTATTGGTGTTGTGTTTGAGGTACTTGCCTTTACTTTAGAGAAGCAGATTATTATTGTATCAAAGACAGGTGCATGATACCATTGGAAGTGTCACTGGGCCAAATGAACCAGGAAGCCTGTCCTTTATTCTGATTGTGAGTGCTGGCACATCTCCCTCAAAATCTACCCCCTTCATGTCTAAGTACAGAGAATCACAGTTTATGTCATCTAGAACAATGAAATATGTTTATGAAGAAGGGCTTTGGAAATTGCCAAAAGAGGGGGATACAGCATATTACCGCAAAACAACTTCCCTGCCTGGCTGTTCTCCTGGGTGGATTGTTATCATGAGCCTTTTCCTATCTCTTTCCACCCTCCCTGATCAATACAGATGACATTAACACTGTTTTTAGGGGATGAAAAGTGTGACCAGACATATACCAACCTAGAGCTTTATTAAGAAAGGAGGAAAGGCAGAAAGAGAGGTGAGGAGGAAGAAGGTGGAAGAAATGAAGAAAAACAAGAAGGAAAGGAGAGAGGGAGGAAGACAGGGTAGGAGAGAAGGAAGAAGGGAAGGAGGGAGACATTCAGAAAAGGAGGGAATGCAGCAGAGGATGAATTAACCTGTGAGATCATCACGAGGAATATGTACCTGGAGCTCCACTAGAAATTTGTAGGGGCCATAGAGACATGGTGAGCTCCTTGGCTGCTTCTGGGCACGTGGTTGCTTAGCACTAAAGGCCTTGAGAAATTTGATATCACAAAGTGATCTCCTCATTGACTGCTCAGCCAGAGGAGCCAATGACTCATTGGATCTTTGCAAAGAAGAGAGTTTCTTTTTCAGTGCCTTGGTTTGATTCTTTCATGTGGCAAGTAATGCACTCTCGGAGATGCATCGCTTTCTGGGCTGAAGTAGCTAGTTTGCTCCTTGTTAAGCTTAAGTTTTACTGTCAATGTGTGCTTACAAAAGTCTTTGTGTTTTAGCATTTCTTTTGTATGTAAGAAGTAAGTACCTGTCCCATATCTGAATGATACTACAGGCTCAGTACTTTGCTTCCCACCCTTTTGAAGAAAACCTGAAAGGGAATCTAAATTTAAGCTCTAAATAATATGTCCTGAGAGTATTTGTGGGTGTTGAATGAGCTAAAGAGTCTCCTCTCATTAAAGAGTTGGCTCCTCTCAGGATTCAAAATGGTGTAGACAGCACGCTTGGTTCCAAAGCAGAAGGGTCTATTAAGAAGTAGGTGAAATTTCCAGGGGCACAGCTATGGTTCCTCAAGGGGAAGGGGGAGAGAGAGGAAGGAAAGAAGGGAAGAAGGAAGGAAGGAAGGAAGGAAGGAAGGAAGGAAGGAAGGAAGGAAGGAAGGAAGGAAGGAAGGAAGGAAGGAAGGAAGGAAGGAGGAAGGAAGGAAGGAAGGAAGGAAGGAAGGAAGGAAGGAAGGAAGGAAGGAAGGAAGGAAGGAAGGAAGGAAGGAAGGAAGGAAAAAATGGAAAGTTGAGAGAAATGACATTTGGAGTCTGGAGATCTGGACTGATATTGCTTCTGTTCTATTTACTAATTGAGAGGCAGCATGAATCCATAAGTTAATTTAAAAAATATATTATTAACACTATGTGCCAAGCATTGTGCTAAGCACTGAGGATAAAAATATCCCCAGAATCTCCAGAAAGAAAGACAATCCCTACCCTTGAGGACCTTACATTCTAATGGGAGGAAAGAGCACTCTCTTGGCTCTGAGCCACAGATCCCTGGGCTCTACCACAGAGTAAGAGTGTGATCTTGACAAAAATCCCCTCCCCTTTTAGAGCCTTTTGAAATACAGTAATATCACTGCTTACTCCCCAGTGCTGTTGAGAGTCTCCAATGAGTTGTGGAAGATAGGACAGTTTATAAATGAAAAGTGCTAATTGGACATGAAGACCTTGTAAGCATAAACTCATATTTGGAAACCAGTGTCCACACTCTTCCAGCTCATGCCTGTGTGTTGGCGCAGGGTTACTTTCAGGAGACTTTAAAACAAACAAAACCTCCGCATTAGATGCGAGAAGCCAGGAATGCAGATATATCACCTTCAGAATTGGATTTTGTTTCATTAAGCCTTAGATTCTCTTCCCAGCATCCTCACTGGTGAGTGAAGGGAATCCAAGCAATTTATTTTTCTGCTTTGTACCTTCATTTGTCTGGGGCGGTGTCTCAATGACACCATGACAACAGACTCATTTAATCAACTTTGTGGGCAAAAAAACTGTTAACCTGGATGTTGCTCTGCATTGTCTGGTTATTTAGTTGAAAGGGTTGCCCTGAGAGCACTGCATGGGAAGATATTTTTTCTTTGGCTGAGATCCTTGATTTCATTGTTGTGGGGTCCTCCCAGCATGGGAATTCCTTCCCCTAATCCAGCTCAGCAAGTCATCTGTATTCTATAAGTTTGGAGAGTTGCCTAGAGTACTAAAAGGTTCATTGTCCAGCCTATCGCCACTCAGCTTCTATGAAAGAGAGAAGGGATTTGAACTCAACTCTTCCAAACTACAAGACTGACCCTTTATCCATTATGACACAGTGTCTCTTAGGAAAATCTTGCTCTGGCTCAGACATTCTTATGAAATAAAATGGTTCAGAGCAGGGGTGAGGAACCTGGGGGCTCAAGGCCATATATGGCCTTCTAAATCCTTAAGTGCAGCCTTTTAACTGAATCTAAATTTTAATTTGTTCTGTAAAATAGGAATTCAGTCAAGAGGCCTCACTTAAACATTTAGAAGGCCACATGTGGCCTCAAGTTCCCAGGTTCCCCACCTCTGGTTCAGACTCTAATATGGGGAGCAAATAGGCAGGGATACACAGAGGGAGTCCAGGGAGTCAGAATACCTCTGTCCAATGGGAACCAGCGTCTACAAGCAGCCATGGGAGGCAAGTGGCCTGTGGGGAAAGGTGAGCAATCATTCAGAACCTAGGAGGTTGGGCTGAGCTCAAAAGATGGAGCTTTGGTTGGTAGTCTGGGAACCCTGATAAGACAACATATAAGGCACCCTCTCCATCCCACACCTGGAGGCTTGAGTCCAGTTCTGAGCACACCATTCTGGAAAGGACGTTGATAAACCAGAGAGCCTCCAGAAGAGAGAAGTCAGAAGGAAGGTCTTGGGGACCACATCATAGGGGCCATGTCAGTGGCAGGATGTGGGTGGGTCTAACCTGGGGAAAAGAAAACAGAGTTGGTCTTAATCCTTCGATTAAGGATTAAGACATGGAAGGAAGACCTGCTTTGTTCTGCTTGCCCCCACAGAATAGAACCAGGAATGATAGCTAGAAGAAATTACAAAGAGGCAAATTCAGACTCAAAGTCAAGAAAAATCCCCATACAACCAGTGCTGTCTCAAAAGGGAATGAGCTGCCTTGACAGGTAGTGAGCTCCTCAATATTAGAGAGCTTCAAGTGAAGACTACACAGGACTTCCAGCAGATATCCCAGAGACTTTTTATTCATTTTTTCATAATTACTTATTATATTTATTCCTTTGAAGTACATAGTATATACTATATTCCTTTATGGTATATAGTATAAACTATATCCCTTTGTGGTACGTAATATATCCTACATTCCTTTATAGTACATAGTATGCACTATATACCTTTCTAGTGTAGAGTATAGCTAGTCCAGGTATCTTTTCCATTTTGGAGGCTTAATAATTGTGTGATTTTTTTTCCTGAGTGTCCCACCTCCACAATTTTAATCTGGATGAGTGATTCCCATTTTCCTTCTTCCCTCTTGAAAATTAAGAAAGTAAAGTGTTCAGATGACTAAAAAAATAATTCGATGCTCCACTTAAGAGATTCATCTTAGGGAATTAAAAATAGGACAATTTGGTTGGTGCTGTTCTCTGTCACCAACAATCCTGGAATGTAATGCCCATAGAGAGACTTAAAGATCCAGTCCCTTCCATTTACAGTTATGTATGCTAAAGCTCAGAGAAAGGAAAGATTACCAGTCACACAGCTACTTCACAGGAAAACCTGGGTTGAAAATCGCCTTTCATAACTGAGTCCAGGCTCTTTCCATTAAAAGAAATTGCCCCATTAGCCCATCCTCCCCTTCCACTCCATTCCTTAGTGTTTCAAGCCACCTGGGAGGAACTCTCAAAAAAATCAAGCAAAATGATTAAAAGTTGAGAAAACAGGGTATGGGGGCAGGGAGGAAAGCTAGCTTGGAGAAAAGGCAGGAAAACTGAGATAAGGTTTAACTGACTTTTCTTACAACCGTGACCTTGGCTAAGTCCCTTCTGCAGTTTAAATTCAAATCTTTCAAATAAAGAGCTTAATCTAGTGTTTGCGAAGGGAAAGGAATGTTTTATTCTGCGTGGCCTCAGAGAACTGAACAAGGAACAGGAGGTGAATGTTTCAAAGAGGAAGATTTTTGACTTGATGTGAGGAGGAAAAGGGCAACCAGGCAGTACCGTGACTAGCGTTCCAGGCCTCAAGTCAGAAAGACTCTTCTCCCTGAGTTCAAATTCAGCTTCAGAAACCTTTTTAGCTGTGTGACCCTGGGCAAGTTATTTCACTCTGTTTGCCTCAATTTCCCCATCTGTAAAATGAGCTAAAGAAGGAATTGGCAAACCATTCCAGTATCTTTGTCAAGAAAACCCCAAATAGGCTCATGAAGAGTCAGAAAGAACTGAAATGACCAAACAACCACAAGGAGAAAAACTCCTTAACACTTAGAGTTGATCCAAAGTGCCCCCCAAAGTAGTGAGCTCCTCATCAGCGGAGGTCTTCAAGCAGAGATTGGATGGCCATTTGTCAAACATGTTATATGATGGATTCCTTCTGAGTTTGGGTCAATCAGCTTCCAACTTCCCTACCAACTTTAAGCTTCTGGGATGCTATGAACAGAGGATCTCCAAGGTTTCTTTCTAGCTCTAACATTCTGGTTTCTATGGGATTTGCTCTCCCAGTTTTGTGCCTTTCCATGAACTATCTCCCATATCTGCAATGCTCTTCCTCCTCACCTCCACTTTCTGGCTTCAGTTGGCACATAATGGACACAGTCAGTCATTGCTTATTGAATCTCAATAAGTGGGATCCAAGACCAAGTCTCTTTAGCTCCTACTTTTGCTTGTGTTTGCCATGAGCCCTAGACAAGTTGCTTAATGCTATGTGTGAGTATGGTGGGAATGAAATTGCCTTATAGAGGCAATCTCAGAGGCATGAACTAATGATCCTGCAACTGGACTGCATCACCCAATCTTCTCCTCAGTGAGTGTGCATTAGAAGTCTGGGCACGGAGCGATGGGCTCCATAAACATTTACTGATGGGTTGACAAGTCAATTATCCAGCTGTTTCCAATACTATTATGCATATTAAGCATCCAAGTTGATTTTTTTTATTTCTTCCTCCAGATGTTGGGCATCATGTTGACACACGCAGAAACATCCTCAACCAAAATGTGAAGGATGCAGAATTGATCATTTATACCTTCTTCCTTCCCTTTCTGGACCCCTTGTTTTAAAGTCCCTCCCCTCTGCTCAGAGACAGTGTCCCCATCTTCCCTGGGCTCCTTCCCATCAGAGAAGGAAAGAATATGTTGAGTTCACTTGCAATGAAAAAGGTTAGGAAATGAATGGGCACCTTCCATCCTATTATTCATAGGGTAGGGGAGGAGTCTGAAAAGAATAATGATTCTCTCAAAGGAATGAGGTTTTAACAGTGGAATTTCAGATGGTGGGACAAAATGGTAGCTAACATATTTGAAAGACAAAATGGGGCCTTTCCAGAAGCTCCCATGTTGTACAATGGCCACAGATTGTTGAATGTAAAATAGTATTGTGGAGGTTAGGAGACTTAGGGCCAATTCACTATATATTTGTTAGCATCTGCTATACGTCAGGCATTATACTACATACTGGAATCATAACCCCCCCAAAAGTCTCAGCTTCAAATTGCTTATACTAAAAGAAAGAAGAAGGATCACATTAAAAAATAGGTAAATACAGAATAGGGTGTCAAGGGGGCAAAGGAAGAATTTGGGAAAGATTGAAATGAGAGAGGACATATATTAACTGGAGAAAATCATGGAGAGCTTCCCAGTGCAGGGGCAACCTGAGCTAATTCAGAGGGTCATAGAGTTTAAACTTGAAAGGACTTTAGAAGCTATAAAGTCTGTCATTTTACAGATGAGGAAACTGAGGCTCCGAGAGGTTAAATGACCTACCCAGGGTCACACAGCTAGTGTCTAGGGCAGGATTTGAATTCATGTTTTCCTGGTTCTAAATCTAACCTTTAAGTCACTGTGTCATCTACTTACCATGAAGGAAGAGGAAGATTATAAGGAAGAGAGATGAAGAGAGAAGGCATTCTTAGTCCATGTAAATTCATGATGGTGAGAGTTGGAATGGAAGGGGAGAAAGCCGCGATTGCCTCTGGATAGACTCTAATCCTGACCTTACCACTAACTGTAGGATGCCGGTCATTTCCCTTCTCCTCAGTGGATCTTGGTTTCCTCCTCTGTAAAATGAGGTATTTACACACGATGATTTCCAAGCCCCTTCCTTCCCAAACTTTCGGTGATTCTCTGATTGCAATGGTCCTGGATGAGTCTGTGACCTGTGGTCACATTGTAACTGGAAGAGTGACTCAAAAGCCTCGCTAGAATGAAATCCCATAAATTAGGGACTCGTTAAGTCAGGGACCAGACAACCACCCCAGAAGGGAAAGTTGCTCTTCAACTCCACGCTGGTGAATGAAGTTGCTGGAACAGTCAATCATTCATCAGGGTAGCCTCGAAGCAGGGATTTTATAGTCTTTCAGTATAAAAAACTCAATTTGTCATCCCACTCTCACTCTTACTAGAGTAAGCTTCGTAGAACAACTGAATCTTAATGGTAGAATTTCAGGCATAACAAACCAGTTGGGGGGAAAGGTCATAGAGGTCCTTAGGCACCCATCGAATCAAGGCGTATCAGCTGTTCTGACTCCTCTGCCTTAGTAGAAGGCAATTCCTGCCCTGTGCTCTGTTTCCAAAAAATAGATGAAAGGCTGGTAGCAATGAACTGGAAACAGAGTGGATGGCAGTGGAGTAGGGACCAAGCAAGGCAACGAGGCCATATGAATAGAGTGGTAAGAAACAGCCGATGTGAGTTCAGGAAAGCACCAGAAGGAATCAAGAAAACAATACACACAATGACTAAATAATGTAAATGAAAACACCAAACTGTGAGGAATGGTAAAAATCTCCTCCAGATCTCAGAAACCGAGAGCAAAATGTGTCTCCCTCACCTGGGTTGGCAGTTGGAAGCAATGTGCTACGTACACTCATTTCAAGTCACTGTGGGTGTTGTTTCGTTTAAATGATTTTTTTTTTGTTACAAGGGAAGTTCCATTCTGGGTATCCAGAAGTGATTGTAATGGAAAAGGAAAAGACATCAGTAAGACTTGTTTTAAAAGTGAATATCTACAGGAAGAGCATTGCAACAAGCCAGACCTTGGGAAAGCAGGGCCCTTTCTCCATCAGGGGAGGGAGGGTGTGTGTGTGTGTGTGTGTGTGTGTGTGTGTGTGTGTGTGTTCATCCTTCATTGCCAAAGAAGACCGGGCCATTAGAGAAATAACAACATGACTTTCACTTGACTTTGTTTTGAGTGAGGGAGGGCTGTGCAGGTCACCAGCCTCACTTCTCCTCCAGAGCCATTTGAATCCAATGACCAGATATTCATCAGGATGACTGGAGATGACCCAGGATGAGATGATTGGGGTTAAGTGACTTGCCCAAGGTCACACAGCTAGTGAGTGTCAAGTGTCTGAGGTGAGATTTGAACTCAGGTCCTCCCATCTCCTGCTCTATCCACTGCACCACCTTGCTGCTCCAGGGTAGGGAGGGAAAGGGAGAGAGAAGCAGAGGCTATTAATTCACAAATTATAAGACCATAGATTTTAAGCTACAAGTGATCTGAAAGGTCATTAAGTATAAACTATTCATTTTGCAAATAAGGAAACTGAGGCTGAGAGTTTAAAGGATTTATTCAGGATCATAAAACTAGTGTCTCAGGAAGGATTTGAACTCAGGTCTTCCTGATTCCACATGCAACCCCACTGATAACACTGGCTCTCTATTTTGCAACATAGGACAGCAGCTTTCTCAGCCTCTCGCTATAGTCCCTCAGAAAATTAAAAGCTATCTAGGTGGTGTAAAGGATAGAGGACTAGGTCTGGAATCAAGGAGACTTCAGTTCAAGTCCAGTCTCAGACATTTACTAGCTGTGGGACCCTGGGCAAGTCACTTAACCCTTTTTGCCTCAGTTTCCTCAACTGTAAAATGAACTGGAGAAGGAAATAGCAAGTCACTCTAGTAACTTTGCCAAGAAAACCCCAAATGGGGTCACAAAGATTTGGAGACAGCTGAAATGTCTGAACAGCAACAAATATCTATGTACTTTTCAAAGCAACCAATTAAAAAGTGAAACAGCTTGATTACCATCTGATTGTTTCCTTGAAGAAGAATTGGAACACCCAAATGGGTGTTCTGTATCTGTAATTATATCTGTAATTATATGAGGCAGTTTGGTATAAGTAGGACAGAGATTCCCAAACTATGGGCTTCAGACTCCTGGAAGAAGGCTGAATTCTTCTGAGGGAATCTCACACTCTTCTGACTGAAAGCAGAGTGATCTGAATTCCGGTTTTCTATCAGGACGTGTGTACCGAGCATTCCCTGTGTTGTAGGCATTGCGCTAGGTTCTGAGACTACAACGATAGAGCAAAAATGGCCCCTGTCTTCAAGCAGTGTACATCCTAGTGGTTATAGAAAATGAGGATCTATACTGACCTATACTAGATCAGTATAGATGATCAGTATAGATGATATACTTTGTATACTTTTGTATACAAAGTAGATACAGAGTGTCTGTAGAGAAAGACACTAGCTACTGAGGAAGCTTGGATCTACAATGGGTTCTCCTTAAGTTTTACATCATCAACGCTTTTTGGTTCCTAACAGGAAAAAATTACTGTTAAAATCAGTCCTTAATCCAACTATAAGGCTGGCTTCTGGTAACATATTTTTCCAAGAACCCAGACCTACCAAATAAAATTTTGAAATATCCAGCCCTGGGATGGCACTGGTGTAGAATGCTTCCAGATGAGAAAAGTCCTTCCTGCAATGTAGATCATCTACCATTTGAGAGAACTCTTGGGACACAGAAAGACTCTCAGTTCCAACAAGAGTCCTCCCCTGGATCTTGCTCCACCCCCAGCGTCCTGGTGCCTTCCTCTCTGAGCTCCTCTTCCATCTACTCAGAGACAGTATATATGAGCTAACATTTAGATAGTGCTTGAAACCAAGAACCAAACAGAACAAAAACCAAGGGCAACATTTTAAATATGAAAAACAAACAGGTATATGAGAGGATACTTTATAAATATTATCTCATTTGATCTTTATGACAGCCCTGAGAGTTAGAGGCTATTATCACCCCATTTTACAGAAGAGGAAACTGAGGCAGACTATGGTGAAGTGACTTGTTCAAGGCCATATAGCCAGTACATGTCAAAGGCAGGACTTGATCCCAGACTTTTCTGACTCTGAGGCAGATCTCTAATGTTTCTAAGTACTTGGAACTTCCAGATAATGCTTGAGATCAATCATCATCTTCTCCCAGACACATCATTGATCCATATAAGTTTAAGTAAAAGGTTTAGAATAGATATTTCTATGCCAAATACTCATAATTTCCAAACTGCATAGAACAAAAAGCTTTCAAAATACAGACCCAACCAAAGAGCCCAAAACCAGGTGGGAACAGAATGAGCCACATAGCAATCAAACAATAAGCATGTATTGAGTACTTACTGTTTACCAGGCATTATACTAAACCTTCATGCTACTTTTGCTCAACTATAAAACAGTTATTTCATCCACCCCATGTGAGAACCCAGAGGATATTAAATAAAAAAGCATAACAACAAAATGGCAAAATAGCAAGTGTCTTATCCCAAGATCATTTTTATCTGAACTCCATTAAAAAGATGTGATCAAAGGGAGAACAATAAAAATAAAAATAATTCCCATTTATAGGATGCTTTAATGTTTACTGTGAGCTTTTTATATATCATCTTAGAACAGTGCTTGTAAAGTAGGGAACATTATTATTATTTTCCCCAATTCATGGAGGAGGATAGGAAAGGGATGAGACAATTCACCCAGGGTCACTCATACTTATGTCTTCCTAACTTGATCAGTTACAGAAAGCAAGGCTGTTTAGACTGAATATGAGAGACTCAGGAAGGGTCAAAGGTTGTCTCAAAGTTTTTGAATAGGCACATGATAAATGCTTGTTGATCGAGTGATTGACAGATGGACTGTAATGGGAAGGGGGGATTCAATCTTTTCTTCTTAGATGAAGGAGGTCAAACAATTAGATTGCAGAGAAAAAAATTAGGTCTGGTGAACAGAATTACAAGCAATAACTGAAGATGCCTAAGGCTGATCTCACTCAATCCTTCCCTCTTTCTTTTTTCTTGTAAAAATAAACCTTAAAATGCTAATTTTGTTATAGAAGTAGCATAGATTAATGAATAGAGAACAAGCTTTGGAGTCAGGAAGATCACCTGTGATGCCTACGAGCATGTGAAGGAGGCTAAGTCTCACTGCTTGGGCTAATGCTCTTAGAGTGTACGTTACAAACGCATTGTTGATCTACATCGATGAAGGAGGCTTCCACGCCAGGAGTTCTGACAAACCTTCGAATTTCAGCCAATTTTTATTGCTCTTTATTTTATTCTTCCCAACTTCTACTTCATGGAGTTCAGAACCAATTCAGGGACAAGCTGCTATCCTGCTGTTTGTCTATTATGTTTAATGTTCAGTGAACTACTGTTCAGGGTATTATGCATTATGTTAGCACATTCAGGAAGGCTGGGTGATTACTCTATGGAGCAGGAAGGCAACAGCTAGTGTCAATAACCCAACAAGGTCACCAACCCCTATCCTTTTATTGGCTGCCTATAGACAGCATCTGAAGGCTAAGCTACTCTCCCCCTCTCCCCTCCTCCTTTGTCTTCTAACTTGCTCTTCATACGGCAGAGTTCAGTCTTCAACAAGTCAAATCAGCAGGAATTTAATAAGCAACTACTATTATGGCAGGCATTGTGCTATGGGCTAGACTGACAAAAACAGACCATAATGGAACTCTCTTACTAATGGGGAAACAATGCACAAGTGACTATGTATGTATGTACATAGGATAAACTGGAGATGATCAACAAAAGGTATTAGCACTCTGGGGGAAGGGGGCCAGAAACTCTTCTTGTAGAGGCAGGATTCTACCTGAGGTATGAAGGAAACCGAGAAGCTGAGCCTGGGAGACAGAGCGTTCTAGGCTTGGGGGCAGCCAGTGAGAGTGGCTGGGGAAGGGCCTTGTGAGAGGAACACCAAGGAGGCCAGTGTGTTAAAGAGCAAAGGGGAAGAACTCTGGAAAGGCGGGGAGAAGAGGGGAGGGGATGAGGGGGAGAAAGTGGGGAAGAAGAGAGAAGGAAGGAGGGAGAGAAGGAAGGAGAGAGGGAGACAGAGACAGAGAGAGGGAAAGAGAGAAAACGTTGTTGTTGACAAGAGGGAGCAAAGTCTCTATGAAGCAATTGGTGTTCCTTGTGCATTCTGTTTTGCCTTATATTCTGTGGAACTCTGGCACAGAGCCTCCTAGGATTCCAGCACTCCTCGGGGTTGCCTGTGGGACACAAGGATGGCTTTTGCCTTGACACCTTCTGAACCATTCCCTATTACCTACTGTGCGCTTGGGCCAGAAGAAGCAAAATCTTGGTCTCTTTCATCTTTTGGATTTCATAAATAACCCAGAAGAAAAAATGAAGACCCAGACAACTCCTCCTGCTAATGAAGAGAATAGTCCAGGACTAAAATCCAGATCTTCCGACTCTAAACATGACACCCTAAAGTGAGACCTGAGAAAGATCTTAATTTAAAAAGGCCAGTGTCTCCCATGGCATCCTGGCCAGTCATCTTAACTCGTCTGCCAATGGACTCTGATAACTCTGGAGGACAGAGTGAGGCTGATGACCCTGTGTACTTTGCCTCACTTAAACCCAGTTCACTCACAAGTCAAGACCACACTGTCATGATGTCAGTGGTCCTCTCTGAGAATGAAGAACAAAAATCAACAACAGCAGCACCCCTTCCACCAGGATGATACAAATACTAGACAAAGAGTGTGATGGAGTTGAACAAATGATTTGGGATAAATTTAAAATGTAGATTAGAAATGGTGATTTCCTTGCCCTGCTGGGGAGCATTACTCCATGGAAGAGAATGGCCCTGCTCCACCAGGGACCATCACTGTCATAAATAATCTCCAGGCATATGTTCTTACAAATCTATGTACCAGAGATCTGGCAGCTAATTTTCTGCTGTCATCCATAAACTGTCACAGAAAAAGTATATGTCAGTCTTTGACATGGGAACTAAGATGATAATGCTCTGAGAAGATTCTGGGTATTTATCCCATGTAGTATATGCTCATGTAAAACATTAAAGGATATTTTTGCACCAGGAATATTTATATATGTCATATGCTTATGTCAAAATTATACAAGATTGCTTGAAAGATGTAAATACAGAGGTAACCTCATCCGACATCCCTCTGATTACTAATGGCAAGGGATACACCTATGCCTGCCAAAGGTGCTCATCACTGTCATGGAGGAAACTCAGGGTCCCAACCAAAGAAAGATTTTCTGTAAGTGGCATGGTTGTCTAGATTCTCCTGTTTGCAAAGAGCAATATTCTGATAAGCAATCTCCATCTATAATCATTCCAAAGAGACTGACCTAACTTTCCACCTGGGAAAAAAACATGTAGATGATGAATACTCATTAGACAGACTGTGCTGTGCAATTGGATGGATTACCTACAGAACTTGTTGGCCAGGTTATGTGAATATGTGATAAATTAATAATTTATGCATATATGTGAATGAATATAGCTATGCATTCCTTCAAAACTGCCTTTTAATTAATAATATTCATATGTATGTGTATATATACATATACATTCATACAAGTATGTTGTTTACCTATATAAGATTTAAGCCCCATTAGGTCAGGGACTGTTCCATTTTTGTGTTTGTATCTCCAAGACCTAACACAGTGCATGGGACATACTAGGAGCTTAACAAGAGCTTTTTGATTGACTGATGTCCAGCATGGCATAGTAGATAGAGACCTGACTTTGAGATCAGAAAAAAGTAGGTTCACGTCCCCACTCTGAGTTGAGTGATCTGGACAAGTGACTTGACCTTTCAAAGGTTTAGACCAGTGATGAGAAGGACTAGAGGAAACACATCTCTACCAACAGTCTATTGATTTAACAAATCACAAATTAATATTAACTATGTTGCATTGTATTTCTACTTATTTTATTAAATATTTCCCAACTATATTTTAATCTGATCCTGGCCAGGATTTTTGCCAACTTTGGGGCTGCAAGTTTGATACCTCTAGTTTAGACAGCCCTCTGAGACTTCAAGATGCAGAAAATGTGTGACCTAAATCGATGGATGGAGTTTCCTCCCATGGAAGTCCTTATGCCAATGAAATCACAATTCCAATCCCTATCCTTATCTTGGAAAGACATTGCAAAGGACCAGTGAAATGGGCACAGAATAAAAAAAAGAAGAAAATAAGGGCTTGATTGGGTTGCTTTTTGGAACTTGCGAAGTGCTAACATTGACCCTAAACTTTTCCCTACAACATTCTGTTACTTGACCAAAAGTCATGGAGAATGAAGATCTCTTAGGAAGTGAAATTGTGGATGATCCAAAGAACCATGAATAGTCAGGATGAGCACATCACAGTCAAGGACTCATGGAACGGTTCCTGTCTTCCATTGGTGTCCTGGTGACATTTAGAGGAGCCAGTGGAGGCCCTAGTGTGGTCCATGTGACCTTCTGAGAGGGAAAAGATGAATGTCATATTGGATTAGCAGGGACTGAATAGAGTTTTGATCAGCTTCAGTGTAGGCAATGTTAACATCATGGAGCTAGAGATATTGGCATATGTATTGGATACAAATTGGATAATATTGGCGTTTGTACATGGACATATATGCATACTGAAATAGAGACCTACATAGTAGCTATGACCATAGAAAAATAAAGACAAAGACAGGACCCAACTTTTTACATTCATTAGTAAAAGACTTTCTCTGAAACTGATTTAGCACATTCTCAGCAACATAGATCTCAGAGAATTGTCTAAAGAACTACCCAGAATCATAGAGCCAGCATGTGTCCAAAGATGGGCTTTATTTTTGCACAAACAAAACCAGTGGAACTAAAATTATAAGGAAAGCAGAAAACAGGGGAAAAAGGAGTTTTCTGAAAATTATCTTTGATAAAGTCCTCATTTATCAAATATATAGAGAACTGAGTCAAATTGATAAAAATGCAAGTCATTCCTCAATTGATAAATGGCCAAAGTATTTGAACAGGCAGTTTTCAGACAAAGAAATCAAAGCTCTCTATGGTGACATGAAAAAATGCTCTAGATTACTATTGATTAGAGAAATGCAAACTAAAACAACTCTGAAGTACCACCTCACACCTATGAGAGTGGCTAATATGACCAAAAAAAAGAGACAATTTTGGAGGGGATTTGGGAAAACTAGGGCACTGATGCACTGTTGGTGGACTTGTGAAATGATGCAACAATTCTGGAGAGCAATTTGAAACTCGGCCCAAATGGCTATAAATCTGTGAATACCCTTTGACCAATCAAACAGTCCACTGTTAGGTCTTTATCCAAAGACATCCAAAAAGGAGAAAGGTCTATTTATACAAAATATATTTATAATAGCTCTTTTTGTGGTAGCTAAGAACTGGACATCAAAGGGATGACTTAATTGGGGAACTGATAAGCTGTGGTATACGATTGTAATGGAATATTATTGTGTTGTAAGAAATGAAAAGGAGGATGATTTCAGAAAAATCTGCAAAGACTTACATGGACTGATACACACTGAAGTGAACAGAACCAGGAAAATGTTGTACATAATAACAGCAATATTATTCAATGAAGAATTGTGAATGACCTAGCTATTCTCAGCAACACTATAATTCAAGATAATCCCAAAGGACTAATGATGAAGCATACTCTCCATCTCCAGAGAAAGAACTGATATTGATTGAATACAGACTGAAGCATGCTATTTTTCACTTTCTATCTATCATTTTTTTCTTTTATTCGAGTCTTCTTGTACAAAATTACTAATATTGAAATCTTTAACATAATTGCACATGTATAACCTATATATGATTGCTCAGAGAGAGGGGAGAGTATGGAAGAAGAAAGGAATAGAATTTGGAACTGAAAACTTTAAGTAAAAAAGCCTAGTAGACCTTAAAAAGAGAAAATAATCAGTATTAATAGTCTTTCTTAGATCTGTATCTATATCAGGCATAAACAAACATTTCAAAATAAAAATACAATTGTTCATTAAAAAAGGTGCAACTTGAACCCAGGCTTTTCTGATTTTGAGGCTGATTCTCTTTTTATGTTTTCTTGCTGATTCTTTATAAAAAGACTAAGCTAGAGGCAGATGTGAGAAGGTTTCAAGACATGATGGATGATGAATTTCAGAGAAGAGACAATACAAATATGGCATCAGATAAATTTATAACTGATGGAAAAAGGGGCAAATCATGTTGGGAAAGTCAAGGATAACTGAGAATAAAGAGTTTGTACAATTGACATACAGAACTTAATTCTAAATAGAAACTTTTCCTTAGGAAAAGGGGCTTAAATTTGTCCTAATTTATTCAATTAGTGCTATTAAGCACCTACTGTATACTAAATACTGTGGTAGGTGCTAACAATACAAAGGGAAAGAAATAATCCCTTCTCCTTAGGAGCTTACATTCTATTGGAGGAAATAGCAAATACATACATATATATACACACATCCATATACACATGTATATATGCATATACATATGTGCACATACATGCATACATACACACATAGATACATACATACTTGTAAAGAAAATAAATAAAAATAAGCTCAAGGCAGTGAAGGAGGGAGGATATTCAGGACATTCAGGACAATGAAGAAAGCCTTGGTGCAGAAGATGGTCTTGAAGGAAGATAGGAGTTCTGTGAGACTGAAGTAAGGATGGCATGCATTCCAGACATGGGAACCAATCCATTCAAAGTCATGGAGGCAGGAGATAAAGAGCTATATGTGAAGAACAGAGAGAAAGTCAGTTTGATTGGATCCCAGTGTATGGGGAGGAGAGTCACATCCAAGAAGACTGGAAATGTCCTCTGGGGCCAGGACTTTAAGAGCTAAACAGAGGGGTTAATTTTTTTTTTTCATCCTCGAGGTAATAGGGAGCCACTGCAGTTTATTAATTATGGGAGTGATGTGGTCAGATCTACACTTAAGGAAAATCATTTTGATAGCTGGCATAGAGAATGGATTTTAGAGAGGGAAAACTTGAGATGGTCTAGAAACCAACCTGCTTCTGCTTTTTTGAAGCATGAACTAGGAGCAAGGAAGACAGAACAATATGAAGCAGATCCTTGGAACAGTTGATATGGAAATGACTGGGACAATGTAGCTCCCTCTACATTTCAGGATGGGACTTACAGAATTTTTTTCCTTTACTCAGGTGTTATTTGAGGGACACCAGGCTTAGTAACTATTATTCATTTGCAATTCTTATCTTCTACACCCAGCACAGTGTCCTGCACAAAATCACTAGTGGGATTATGGATTTACTGTAAATTTGTTCTCTACCATATTCTAGCTAAACACACACCCATTGGGGGAGAGGGAGTTCTGATCAGAAATAGTACAACCTGAGGTTGGGATACTTCATCCAATCATTTACTCATTCATCTATCCAAGTTGTGTTAAGAAAGTAAGTTTACTTTTAGACTGTGACAGTAGAGGCATATAGAGTATCCAGGAATAAGGAGGTAAGAGTCCCTCTCTGTTTGCCCTAGTCAGATGACAAGGAGAGCAGCATTAACACTGGGAAGCCCATATTTTAGGAAATATCGTGGAATGTCCAGAAGAGAGTGCCCATGATGGTAAGGATCAGTTGTGAAGGAAATTGGATCATTTAGACTGGAAAAGAGAAAACTGGAGATCAGGAGAGAGTGGAGAGACATGATGACTGTTTCCAAGTAACTGAATGCTTATGTAAAAGGGAAGGAGGTTACATTTATTCTACTTGACCCTACAGGATAGAACAACACATGAACATTGTTGCTCATTTGTTTCTGTCCTGTATGACTCTGTGACCCTATGTGGGATTTTTTAGAAAAGATACTGGAATGTCTTACCATTCCTTCTCCAGTTCATTTTACAGATGAGGAAACTGAGTCAAACAGGGTTAGTTGACTTGCCCAGAGCCACGGAAGTAGTAAGTATCTGAGGCCAGATTTGAACTCAGGTCTTCCTGACTTAAGGCCCTGTGCTCTTAATGTGAAAAAAAAAAACCTCTTACTAACAGTTGGAGTTATGCATAAATAGAATGGCCTACATTGGTAGACAGTGAGTTCCCCCTTGCTGAGCATCTTCAAGTCAAGGCTGAAGAGCCACTTCTTGGGGACATTATAGAGAGGATTCTTATGTGGGTATAGTTTGGGTCCTTTCCAGTACTCACAATCTGTGATTTTTATACTGATTAAATTCATTCATTCATTTTTTCATCAAATATTAATTTAACAAACACTCCATGGATATATAATCAGTTTTCAGGGCATTGTGCTATGGCCTCGAGTCAGGGGATTCAACAGTAAATAGACTCTCCACCCCCATGCAATTTACCACCTTATGAATAAACTCATAATAGCCAGAGGGACAGCAGGACATCTTTGGTCTTCTCAATTTCCTGTTTGCTGTTCTGTTCCTATAAAATTCAACTGGTTTAATTAGATCTTATCTGGATTTGAGGGGTATCTCCTCAACCTCCTGTCTGAATTTTGGTCCTCATGCTCATCTCCTCTTGTGCCCCACAAACTACAACTTTGGGCTCCTCCCAATCCCTCAAGTCTGCCAGGTGAGCTTTCATTTTCTCTGGTCCAGCACACAGTCCTCCTGCCCTCATTATGCTCTTTCATCACTGGCAAGTACCCCCTCACCCTTTCCAATTCTAGAACACAAGCTCCTTCAAGGCAGGACCTTGATTTGTATTCCCAGTGATCAGCACAGTCTCTAGCACGTGTCCAACTGATGCTTTATCTACCTACCTTGAAGTACAATTGGTATGAAAAGAGAACCTGACAGACTGTCCTAAAGAGCTTTCTGAATCACAAAAAGGTTTTTCTTTTAAAATAATATTTTATACTATATATAATATATCACATATTATTATATATTATAATTACATAATTATATATTATATTTATGTCATAATAATAGCACTTTAAATTTATGAGACACAGGTTCATGATAAAATTTTTTCTTCACAAGAATTCTTGTCCCCATTTTACAGATGAGGAAATTGAGGCTTGAAGTACAGTTATACCTTCCATATCATGGGGGTCAGCATCCCCATGATCTGAAAAATTCCTGAAAAATTTCTTGGCCTGCTTTCATACCAGAGGAGAAGTCTGAATTATTATGATATTAAAAATAAGATATATTGATTCTACACAATATTAGCTATCTATCTATGCGTGCGTATGCATTGCTAAGTTCCTAAACTTTTTCTTTGTCTTCCCTGGCTTTCACTTCTCCAAGCCTGTCACTGCCAGCTTCTGCAAAACTCCCTCAAAGCCCACCTTTTATTTCTTATGCTGACCTGCAATATATTGAAACCGCAGTGGGTAAAGTCACAATGTGGAACGGATAACTGTGTAAAGCTTCTGACACTATAGGATATTGTTTCCTTATCAACTATAGTTTTCAGAATGATTCTGCTACTAGGTCATGCTTCTTTTTTTCCCCTGGGTTCTCCCTCTTACCGGTGCAGTGGATAGAGTAGGAGTCAGGAGGACCTGAGTTCAAATATCACCTCAGACACTTGACACTCACCAGCTGTGTGACCTTGGGCAAGTCACTTAACTCGAATTGCCTCATCCTGGGTCATCTCCAGTCATCCTGATGAATATCTAGTCACTGAATTCAGATAGCTCTGGAGGAGAAGTGAGGCTGGTGACCTGCACAGCCCTCCCTCACTCAAAACAAAGTCAAATGCAAGTCATGTCATTATTTCTCTGATGGCATGGTCTTCTTCAGCAACAAAGGACAAACCCACACGTCTCTTACCAGGGTTTCAGTGTCTTTATGTTTTTTCTCTATTCAATAATCTCTCCACTTTCAGCCTAATGCTTCCCAACCCAAGTCTGCCTCCCCTGCAGAGGCCTCTGCCTCCCAAATTACCTGTCCCTCACTCTGCCCATCAAAATTCCAACCCAAACACTCATCCTACAAGATCGTGACTGCCTTTTATGCTCATCCTCTCTTGTATTCTTTTGTTTCTATCTTCTGTGCAAGTCTTTAAAATCTGGGTTGCTCTATGATGTCCCTGAATATGTATATCAATCTTTTGGGGCATCTTACTTTTCCCTTTATTGGAATCAATTGTTTGGTTTATTAGAACCTCAGTCTTCAGAAAAACTGGAACATGGAGAAGTTATGAGATATTTTGTCCAGATTCATACAGCTATCAAATGGCAGAGTTCACTAGTTTTACCCAGTATATGAATCTGTGTGGGACAGAGAGTATAATTCTTCTTTATCCTTCCTGTAGCTGGAGAATGTAATGCTACAAAATTAGGAAACAGCTGAGTGAGCTATAGGTCTTGTGACCCAAAGAAAGCATAAGGTAGATCCAAGCAAGGCAGAGAAGCCATTCATTCATTCATTCATTCATTATCATTAACATAGAGCTAGATTGGGTTGGGACTATACAGTGTGTGTACTAGTGGACAACCATACTAACCCGAATGTCTCTAAGTACTACTGACTAGTTTCCTTATTAATTCTCTATCCAAGCTAGAAGGCAATCAAGGTGTACGTATGAATATTTCCTAATAAACTAATAGACATGAAAATTTTCCATGTTGATGAATCAATGAACTCTGAACCTCAACTCTGCTTTCTAAACTAGAGAAGTTTTTTTTTCCAGAGTCTTCCACGCCTTTCTTACAATTTCAAAGTGGATGTCTCATGCTTAAATATCATCGTTACTGCCCATATAATTTATTACAGCAGTAAATAATAAAAGGCAATGACTTAATGATTTCTATTGCATCACAGTGAGTAAAGTTCAGTGATCTCTGTTCTTCAATAAAAAAAAATAAAGATGCAATGAATAGAATGTTCTTAACCATCATACCAGTGTGACTCCTCCTCAAATCTAAAAACCCAATTATCTCAGGATGGTTATTCAAGTCTCTCAGGAAATCTTTTCATAGTATCTCTTGGTAAAATAAGAATTAAAGTTTCTCTTTTTCAAAATGTCTCTTTAAATACTTTCTCACTGACAGTTAACTCAGTGTCTCAAGAAAAAAAAATTCCTTTTAGGTCTTCCTTTGTACCTTACAGTTTCTTTCAGTAAGACAATTCACTCACTCAAGATGATAGTTAAACCTTCTCCAACACTGTTCCCTCTACAAGAGCAAGTAACCATATATCCAGTCTCTGTAAGAGGGACCACTAAAGCTGGTGTTAAACATATATTGAACACCAACTGTATGCACAATGCTATGTGAGATCCTAGTCGGGACTTGGCGGGGAGGGAGACGTATAAGATCCTGCCTTTGTCCCCTAAGAATTTCTTCCAGTCTAATTGAGGATTCATCATAAATGCATAGAATTGCATAGTACCATGCTGGGCAAAATTGAGGGAAGTGGATGGGAGCCATGAAATTTTAGAAGAGTAAGAGATCATGGATGGAGCAATTACTAAACATTTATTTAACATCTATTATTTTATTAATTCCATGCTAATTAGTCTATGATTTACATGAAAAGAATAAAATCTGTACTCATTGACATAAACCAACAAAATCCATGAAGTCAATAACATATATCTTCTCTATGCTGACACATATAAGCAGCCCCTGTAATCCAGAGTTGCAGGTGAGCTGCTATATTTGAATAATGTATTGCTCTTTCATCAACCTGCTAGAGAGATTGGTGACACTTAGCTGGATTGGTCCTTGTATGAGAGACCCATACTCCACAGGCAAGACCACATTTAGGAAGGCCATGGATATGCTATGGAATGCCCGGAGGGAGGAAAGAGAGAGAGGAAAGGGAAGCAAACTTTAATGAAATGCAAACTTTAAAGTGAAATCACACACAGACATCCTCATCCTACCAATCACTAAGGTTTGGAACCACATAGTTTTTCTTGATTTTCCACTATCTCGCACCATCCCCCTCCCCCAATTTAATCTTTTGCCAAATTATATAGACTCTCTCAAAAGAAGACAGTACTGCTATTTATGTTCAATTGCCTGTCTTTGCTTTCATATTCCTTTTTTAAAGTCAGTCAATGCATTTCCTGTGCATACACATCCTTTTCTTTAGACAACACTCCCTTTCTTTACTGACATTGTTTCTCTTTGGGTCTCCCAAATATCAGTCTTCAGAGAGTTTTCCATGACACCCAAGATGACTTATTTTAGACCATAGGATCCTACTTATCCTTCCTCGGATTGTTTTCTTCTTTCTTTGAAACCTACACTGTTAAAATCTAAATTGCATGTCCATCAATTTCTGACTGCTCTCTTCTAACAGATGATAAGATTGAGTGGTCATTCGCTCTCTACCTCAGAGTCCCTATCATTTCTTTGTCAGTAATAAGTTCTTTCTTTTTGGTGAGGTTCAGATGCAGAAGAGAATTCCCCTTGTTGATCTCTCCACATTTTGAGAGATAAAATTGCGATTAAGACAAGTGAGGAAAATGTTATCTGCCATATGTAGGACTGAGAAAGAGCTCCAATGGAAGTTTAAATGATTGATTCCCCTCCCCATCCCTACTATATCATGTCTCTATTCCAGACTTGTGATTTATTTACCAAACACATCATTCCTTTGCTCTTTCTTTCCATATTGTCTTTACTATACTCTGCTGACATTGGGGCCTTTATTTTGGCTTCTATTCATCTTCAACCAGATATTTTCTCTTGGTTTCCTATCCTAGTTCTTTCCTGCTATTCCCCTACTAATCTTGGTTTTTAACTTCCTAATAACCATTTTTTACTATGTTTTTCTGATCCAAAAATTATGTCACCATGGGCAAATATTTTCAATGTTTTGGGCAAGTCTTCAAGATTATGTTGGAAAAATAAAAACGTGCCTACCCACATTGGTAGATTGGTTTTCCTTATCTATGAATTTCCTGTACAAATAAAATCACAGATTCAGTTCCTACCCCCTTATGGACTTTATGTATTTAACTTGATTGTGACACATATGTTGTTTTTCTATCAATCAGCCTCCTACTGCACTACACACACACACACACACACACACACACACACACACACACCTTTATTTATATTTAGTTCAGAAGTCAGTTGGTTATTTGCTAGACTCTAAGCAAACAGATTTTTCCCAAATCTTTTTCAGGAATGCTCCATCTCTGACCAAGAACCCATTAAAAGCTGGCATTCTTACTATAAATAAAACTCAAAGACTAAAGAAAGCTCATTGGAATCAGTGGTCATGAGTTCTCCATGGAGAGGTAAATAAGAGTTGGCAGCATCGTTTTCATTGTTCTCCCAGAAGTCTCAGTGCTTAGAATCCTTTGCCATCTCTCCTTTCAATGCTCGTGATTAATAAAAACAAAAAGACCGTAATGACGATAACAACATATTATAAGCCAACACCTGATTCAGAGGAAGAAGAATTTTTTTTAAGGGGTTAAAGAGATTTTCCAGTCCAAGCCAATATATTCATGGACATCAAGTGACTTCACTGAGAAGGTAGGCACAAGAGAAAAGAGAAATGTTGGAACATATGACTCAAAAGGAAAAAAAAGAAAGGCCGAAGCCTAGTAGGCAGTTCATGAATACTTTATCCCAGAAGAGGGGATGAGTAAAGGAACTAGTTTTGAGTGTGAGGAGAGGAAAAAGCCAAAGGTGCCTTCCTAGCACAGCTAGGCATTCCAGCCTCAGTCTCCTCTCTTTGTTTGGCTTTTTTCTTCATGTGACTTCTTGGTCACATGGTAGTGGGCAAGATGCTAAAGAGGAACGGGTCATGGCCATCTCAGACTGATATTTGACCCAGTGAATATGTGCCTCATTTCTTTGTTCTTTCACTTGAGAGGAATTGAAGTTAGAGAGGATGACTTTATGAGTTTCCAAAGGTCAAGAGAATAATCCTCCAGGAATCTGGGGGCAGGAAACTGAATTCATCGGGGGATTTGCAGCCAGCCTAGTACCAATGCCTCTAGGACCAAGGAAAAATGCCAAGGTGCTTTGGGACCCCGCATAGCAGATAAAGAGGCTTATCCAGCAGCGATGTGTCATTTGGACTAGAACTTGGCTGTAATTTAGAAACTAAATCTGAGCCCACTTTTACCTGAGACTGAGGTAGTATATGATTGTGCCCTCAAGATATATATTTATAAGGGGTATATTTGTTATTCTTTTCCTACTATATCTTTAAATAAGTAAGCTTTTGTAAAAGCTAATTGTGTTAATTGGTTGAAATCAACTTGGGTGTTTATCAATTGCTGCTAACAATACCACAGGAAAAGAGACTTGTACTTACAGTATTAGAAATACACACTCCCAACCCTTCAGCAGTTCTTCTAGACCCTAAGGAAAAAGTAAAGCCAGGCTTGCTCAGGGTGAGTAAGGTCAGAAAATATTCCCCACTGACTCACAATTAAAGTAACGAACCTGAGAGAGCTGGAGACCAGCATCTAAGCCACAAAATAGCGGGAAGAGAGTTATGATAACCTGGGAAATAGGTCAATCTTAACAAGCAGTGAGTGTGAAAGGGTGCTAGCTCTGGAGTCAAAAACCTGGGTTCAAATCCCACTCTTGATGCTTACTGTGTGTGACCTTGAGCAATTCACGCAACCATGATCCTAGACCTCATTTTCCTTAGTTGTAAGACTAGGGGGTTGGATTTACATGGCTTTTAATATCCCTTCTAACCCAAACTTTATGGTGTTATAAGACCCATGCTCCCGTCAAGACAGGCAATCACAGAAGTCCTAGTTCCTGCATAACTAGGTGCCATACAGACAAAGTACAGCTTAGAACTGAGTCTGAATCTTTTCTTGAATACTAGCTAGTTGGGAAACCCTGGGCAAGTTTTAATCTCTGTGAGATTGGAATTCCTTACTTGGACCAAGAGGAGGTTGTACTCAATAGCCTCTAGGCTCCCATCCAGCTCAGAATCTATGACCTTTGGTACTGTGATCAATGGGAAACTGATCCAAAGTTTGACATTCAGTGAGGATAAAGCCCATAAATGCCTGATGACTCCTTGCTAAGAATGGCTGGAGAGAACAGAACTGCAGGCTATCTGCCACTGGATTATTGATTCACAACACTAAGGAGGAGCTGGGGGTTGTAGGGGAGAGCCTTTTATTCACTTCTAAAGGTCTGATCAAAGAGCTCTAAATAAGTATGCCTGCCTAAGAGCTTAATGGAAATACAGAAGAGATAGAATAAAGGAGGGTCCTGAACCATGATCTTGTAGATAATTCACATCAATCCCTAGACTAATGAGAGAAAAGCCTCACATCACCAAGGGACAAAGTTAAGGGATGAGTGGAGAGCCTGAGAGAGCCACAAGGACCACTCCATCTGGACTCTGAACAGGTCTCCTGACTTGTTTATTACATGTATAATTTTTTGAGAGGCATCAGATTTTATTTCAAGCCATGTCAAGGCATTTATTGGCCCTGTCACTTTAATTATGCCATAAGGCCTTAGAGTCCCACGCCCCTAGTGAGTCGTATGCCTCTTTTACGAGATCCTATATCTCTAGGCTTACACTCCCAAACAGTATGCTAAGCACTGGGGATGCAAAAGGCGGCAAAAGATAGTCCCTGCCCCCAAGGAGCTTACAATCTAATGTGGTAAACAGCATGCAAGCAAATATACACAAAGTATTATATACAGGATAAAGAGGAAATAATTAATAGAAGGAAGGCATTCATATGAAGATAGGTTTGAGCAGGCTTTCTATAGAAGGTCGGATTTTAATTGGGACTTAAAGAAAGCCAGGGAAGTCAGTCCCAGTGGAGGAGAGAGAGCACTCCAGGCATGAGGGGACAGTTAGAGAAAATTCCCAGAGCCAAGAGATTGTATGTCTTATTTTTAGAATAACCAGAAGTCTAGTCTCAAGGGTAAGGGTCTTTTTGACAGCCCTAGAAGACCATGTGCTATGGCCCTGAGGAACAGTAATCTGTTTTAGTGGAGGGATTACTCTTGATGACAACTTATAAATACTTGAACTATTATTAACTTATCAGGTTTTTCAACATTTTCTCAAAGCTTTTGGCACAGATCCGACTTCCTCAAACACTTGACCTTGGCTCTGTCCCTTTGTGGACAAGGTCACCTCTTTCTTCCATCCAAAGTCCTTTACAATTCTTAAATCCTATGATGCCTAGATATTGCTATCCCCATTGAAAAGAAGAGGAAAACTCTGCCCAGAAGGATTAGGTGGCCACATAGCAACAGAACTGGGGTTTAAACATCATCCTCCTGACTCACCTCCCATCACACTGTCAACATTTTCATGTACATTCTAATAAGGGGAGTCAGACTTGGCTTTAGGCTACTTCAAGGCATTTATCAGGCATCTCTCAATAATTTTGCTCTTTGCATCCTAGGTTTATCGTGATGGCCACAGGGAAATTTAAGTGAAACAAAGCAGAAGTTCCTTCTGGAAGACAGCATTAATACTTGGTTTCCTAATTGGATTGGCTGAGGATAAATCGAATGTAACCAAATACATTTTTTTCCCTTTAAAAATGGATCCTATCTTGCTTGGCAGGGAGAATAAGATCTCCCCCGCTGGACATCATGACCACTAACTGTCTCTGATCCCCATCTATTTTTTACATACTTTTGTTTTTTGGTTGTTTTCCTTTTCCAGCTGAAGGTCACAGCCTGATGTGGCGGGGGGGGGGGGGGGGAGAAAGGGAAGGGAACTTGAGTTGTTATGGTATTGGCTTGTTTTATAAAAAGGCTGAGATTTGCAATGCCCAGCACAAAGGGACAGATCACAAAACCTTTTTTTCTGCTTTCACTCCATATTTATCAAGCACCTATTTTATATGAGATTAAATATGATTTGTAATTAGACCTTGTGCTATACTCTGAGGACCCAAATCAGAGACAAAATAAGCCCCAGGCCAAAGGAGCTTGCCTTTATGTCTGAGGAAAACACGTGGCTGTGAGTGAGGAAATTCAAGGGAAATTGATGGAGGCAGCACATTGCGGGAGAGAAGGGGGGATATTAGGTAAGGCTTCTCCGAGCAGGTAGCTCCTGAACTAGTCCCTGAAGCCAAATATTCTAAGTTACTGAAGGGGATGGCCTGGGGAAAAAAGCACGGAGATGTAACATAATCCAATTACAATCAATCAACCACCACTGATTTAGCCCTTACTATGAGCCCACCTCTCCAGGGGAATGTGGTTAGCCAGGTGGTGCAGTAGATAGAGCACTGGGCTTAGAGTCCTTCCTAGAGGAAGACTTACCTTCTTCAAATGTGACCTCAGACATGGACTAGCTGTGTGATCCTGGGTCAGTCACTTAGCTTTGCTTGCAAACTTCTGTTTGCTTATCTGTAAAATGAGCTGGAGAAGGAAATGGCAAACCACGGCAGTATCTTTGCCAAGAAAACTCCAAATGGGGTCATGAAGAGTTGGACATGACTAAAACAATTGAACAAGAGTCTGAAAAGATAATGAAAAAAAATAGTTCCTGACCTCAAAGAGTTTATATTCTTGTTGCATAGAGACACACAGAAAACAGGTATATTAATAGGTACCTACAAGGTTTACATAGAACAAGTAGAAGGTGCCTGTGTAAAGGGAAGACTAGGATGGGCAGGGGTGGGGGGAAGGGATGAAAAAAGACCTTCTTCAGAAGGTGGTATGTGATCTGAGGCTTGAAGGCAAACCAAGATTCTAAGAGGTGGAGATAAGGAGGGAGAGCATGCCAATGCACAGGCACAGAGATGGGAGATGGAGACCTGTGTATAAAGACCATGGAGGCCAGTATGCTCAAACTGGAGAATGCATGGAAGGGAAGAGTGTGCAAGTAAACTAGAAAGACAAGAAGGAGACAGTTTGGAAAGGACTTTTTAATACTAAACATAAGACTTTACACTTGATCCTAGATAGAACAGTGGGCCTTTACTGGGTTTACTGGTGTAATGCAACACAGTCAGACCTAACCTTTAGGAAAAACCTTTTGACATAAAGAACATAAATTTTGTAAAGAGGAAGTACCAGGAGAGAAAGGTGGAGTAGGTAGAAAGCCCATTGCAAAGGACTTCAAACACTCACTTTTGGGGAGTTTGGATTTTGTCTTAGAAATGACAATGAGTCACGGGAGATTTCTTTTTATGTTTGTTTCAACACAGGACTTTATAGCTGTGTAACTATGTTAATAAGACCTTGAAAGCAAGATCATCTTCAATAAGCAAAAAGAAATTTAACTTTATACAGATAGCAATGGAAACAATGACAACAAAATAATTTAAAACTGATTCAATTCAAAATTTACCACAACTCAGCATTTTATAGGGCTTATTCTATATCAAAAGTGACATGGGCAGATTGTTCTGAATTGCTAAAGAGATAAGTCATCTCATAATGCTTTATGTTTTTTTGCAAATGTTAGTACAATTCACATCTAAATTTGATGCAAAACTTAGATTGTATTAAAACAGTTCAATTTTTTAGCCACGTGCTGTGTGGAAACCAGTGTTAGGAATCTGGAAGAGCCTTGCTGTGAGTACCATTTCTTGTCTTCAACTGTAATAGAGCAGTGTCTGCAAGAGCACTCTGTATTTTTTCTAAAAGCATATTTCCTCTGTAAACAACATCTTCAAGATATGTAGCAACCTCATGGTTTTCCTCTTGTAGCTTACATAAGCTTATAACCTGCAAAGCAGCTGTAGATTCTTCACTAGGTAACAAATCTATCAAAACATCTATGTCCTTTGCTGTTCATGCAATTAATGCTGCAAAGAGCTGGGTGTATTCTTCTGTAGGATTTGCTAGCTGATCTTTGTTGATTGCTGTCTGAATATTGTTGAAAGACGCAGGGGGATCACATTGCTGCAACACTCCAATGACATTACAAAACTACTCTGCCAGAGTTGATGGCATCCTGAAGCTGAGTGAGATGATCCACCATGTTGCCAGTACTGCCACCAATGCCTACAGGAGATTTCTGAACGAAAGCAGGGCATATTCAAGTACAAGACTTAGGAACATGATCTTGGCAGTTTGTGGAGTGTGAATTAAAGAGAGGAAGCATGGGAACTAATAAGGAAACTTTTGAAAGTCCAAGTGGGAAAAAATGAGGGCCAGAAGGAGGGGGATGGCCACTGGCCTGATCATGAGAGTGGAGAGAACAGAATGGATATGGTAGACATTATGGAGAGAGAACTGACAAGATTTGGCAACTGATTGAATAAGATGATGAAATAGAAGAGTCAAAGATGCCTCGGGGTTCAGGGACACTGAAGACAGAAAATCTGAATTCAAGTATGGCTTCTGATACTTCCTGCCTTTGTGATAGCAACCAAGTCATTTAACCTTTCCTAGGTCTAAAATTCAACCATAAAAATCACACTGGATGAACATGTCTCTTCCAGCTCTATCTGTGGTCATGTCATCAATAGAAATTAGAAATCTGGAGAAAGAACAGATTAAAGAGAAACAGAATGAATTCTGTTTGGTACAGATTGAGTGTAAGATGAGAATTCATGTGGAGATGTTCATCCTTTCCTATTTATCTGCATGGACAATGAACCCTGCCTTCAGCCCCAACCTCAGACCATGAGATAGATTGATGGGGACAGTCCTTAGAGACTAGGGAGAGACAGAGTGTGTTCACTGAGAACCTGAGGTCTGGTAAGGAAAATAGTCTCTGCCCTCAGAGATCTCAGCTCTTAAGAGGGAGAAATAGCCCCTAAATATTGAGACTAATAATAGCCCAGGTTCCTATAGCTCTTCAAGTTGCAAAGGACTTTATATATGCTCTTCTTCAACACACTTTCAAGGTATATGTTTTTATTATCCCTATGTTACAAATAAGAAAACTGAGTCTGAGAGAGATTAAGTGCCCAGGGTTAAGCAACTAGGTCTTCCTGATATCAGATCCTGATACATTATCTACAGTACAACCTATCCACCCAGAAAAGGTCCTGAGTTTGCAGGTTAAGGCTGAAAACAAGGCTAATCACAGTAGTGTGAACAGGCCATCTGGAAGATTTTTGCCAAAGGAGGTCCATCAAATATCCAGACTTAGCTACACAGAATCACAGAATTTTACCTTGTCAGAATTGGAAGGCACTCAGGGCCACCCAGTGTCATCCACAGCAGACTGAGAATTCCTTCTGCATCATTACCAAGAAGTAGCCACCAAACTTTCCTTTAAGTCTGCTAGGAGCTTGTCTTCTGAAACCCTTGAGCCTGACTCCTTCCTATCTTTCCTGCCCTTTTTACACTTAACTACATCCCCTCCCATTCTAGAGAGTCTGACCTCCTTGCTATGTCTCCATCTCCAGACCCTGGGCCTTTTCACTGACTGTCCCCCATACCTGGAATGTTTTTTCTCCACTTCAGCACCTCTTAGCTTCTCAGACTTTTGTCAAGACATAGTTTCAATGGACCTTCCCTCTTTCTGAGGTTACCTCCATATATCTCCCAGGTGCATGCTGGGTCCCTCACTAGAATGTGACCCCTTAAGGATAAGGACTGAGTTGTGACCTTTCTTTGCATTTCTAGAGCATAACACCTTGCTTGGTTCACAGTAAGTGCCTAATAAGTGCTTGTTGACTGACTGACTCGATCTAGAAGAAGCCCTTGGATAGATTTTTATCTCTTCAACTTAATCCCACCCCTCCTAGTTCTAACCTCTACAGCCAGGCAAAAGATATACAACCCTTCTATTTTCCAAAACCTGAATTGCAATTGAAACTTATAAAGTGATATCATGGCCCCAGACTTGAGGCCAGCTAGTAAATGATTCCTGGAGGGAGGATTTTTATCCCTATAAAGATGATCACAAATTAGGGACTTCCCAGTGGCAGAAGGTACTTCCTAAAGGCTGAGGTGGGTTATCAGAATCTATGGCAGAATTCTCAGATGACAAACGATGTCGTTAGAATGGACAGTTCCCTCTGTGTCATTTTCTTTAAGAACATCAAAAGCTTGATTGCTTAAAATGTACACTACAGTCAGTTAATATTTTCACTTAAAGCAAAGCTCAGTTAGAGAACATGGCCTAGAAAAGGTTGGCCTTGGAGTCAGGAATATCTGAGTTCAAATCTTGACTCAGACACTTTCTAGTGGCATAGCCCTGGGTTAGTCGTTTAACTTTTCTCAATCACGGTTTCTTTATCTTTAAAATGTATAACACAATAGTTATACCTCTCAAGATTGTGTGAATATCAAGAGGGATAGAGACTGACATTTCATAGCTATAAAGAACTCCCTAGTCAACCAGATGGTGAAAGGATAGAGAACTGGGTCTGAAGTCAGGAAGACTAATCTTCCTGAATTCGAATCCCGCCCCAGATACTTAGTAGCTTTGTGACCCTGGGCAAATCCCTTGAACCTGTTTGCCTCCTTTTCCTTATTTGTAAAATAAGCTGGAGAAGGAAACGGCAAACTCTGCCAGTGTCTCTGCCGAGAAAAGCCCAAATGAGATCATGAAGAGTGGGACACAGCTGAAAAATGACTAAATAGCAGCAAAGAACTCCCACATGAGGAAACTCACTCTACCAATGTAGATTAGCACCTACTCTGCAACTTACAGTGTTAGAAAGATGTGTAGGGCACTGAGGGGTCATAATATATATTGTCCAGATTCACACATCCAGTACTTCTTAGAGGCAGGATCTAAACCAGGGTCTTTGTTGTTTTGGCATCAGCTTTCTATTATGCCAAATATTGTATGTACATATATAATAGCATCATGTATGTATGTATGTATGTATACACACACACACACACACACACACACACACACACACACATATATATATATAACAGTTAGCATTATGCCACCTTTTTCTGGCCTTTTTGGTATGTATCCACCAACTCAAGGGAGGTCATCTCTCCTCCATCTCAGATATATCAATCAAAAATAAAAAGGTTCTAATCTTCCTCCTTTCCTTAGTAGGTGTCCTTGAGTAAGCAACATCGTTCCCTAAGGCTTTGGTTTCCTCATTTGACAAATGAAGGGGTTGGACCAGCTAATCCCCAAGGTCTCATCCAATTTCCAGCCTCTCTGCCTCTATGATTTCCACCACAGCAACTAATGTTTGCTTCCTCTTCCGCCACTGGTATTGACAGGCCTGGCCAGAAGCACTGACAGGACCCATACAAGCTTATTTGTTGTTTTCACGGATGCTGCAATCAGCCCACAAAGTCCAATTCATTCTCAGTATGACAGTGAGGCTGGATTTGATGAGCTAAGTGTGGGCACCACTGAGTTTTGATAGTGCACTGCCTTTGGCATCCTCACCAATCCCCCGTGCTACCCAAACATGTACACTCCTCCATATCCGCAATGTCCTCTATAAACATTCAGTCCCATTTGCCTGAGAAAACTGACAGTGAGCTTAACTGATTCGCCCTGCAGGTGCTTCTGAGATTTCAAAAAGAAAACTTTCTGAGCCTAGACTGAGTAAACATTTTACCCACTGTTTTTTTTTTTTTATTTCATTACACAGAAAGATTGATTCCAAAAATTCTCGTCAGCTCAGATGACATCTGGAGACAAGAAATAGACTGCTGGTGTAATCTGGGAAGCGGGTCTATCGAGCTATGAGATGAAGGAGACAGCTGCTGAGGCTGCCAGTCCTTCAGAGGACATCAGCCATTCTGCTACTCCCAGGTTCCCTCTAGCAACTCATACAAGCAAAGATAGCCCAGAACTCTATGCTGATGTTCTCCTAATTCATTTTTATGTTTTTACTATAGAGCCAAGTGTTTTGACAAAAAGAAAAGCATTAGAGGTAGATCATATGTCGCTGTGCGGAGACATGTTGCATTGCAGAATTCGGTCACCTGGGCAGACTTCCCTAGGATTACTTCCCCCTTCTAGTCTGTAATCCTGAGGAAAGACTCGTAAATTGGGCCATTCTTCAAGCTGCATGACATCTCAGTCCAGACCATGCCAAAGGGCTGGGCCTTTATAACTAATGCAGGCTTAGGGGCAGCTCCCATTGTAAAAGCACTTTCTCAGCCCCTTCCTCATCTGTCAATCTTGTTTGAGTTTCAGAGATTGTAGGACTTTGGCAGTCAGGGATTGCACACCTTAAAATAGGAGGCTGCCAGTTTTCTATTCCCTCTCATAGACTGTGCATGATCAAATCCCCTAGCAAAATGAGCCAACTCTTTCTTCATCCATGTTTAGTAAAGAACCAAGTTGCAGTTAAATTGAGGGCTGAGGCATTCAGAGCACACATGTGGAGAGAAACTCAACCTTTGCAATGGATGAGCTCTCCTCCTTCACAGCAGTGACATGTTGACTTTATATAAGAGTGAAATGCATGGAGTTGATGCTTTGTGAAGGTAACATATCAAAAGAAATAGTGCTGCTTTGCTCCTAAGGGTTATTCTACGCAATGTAACCAGAGTGATGAAGGCTCTCTAGGCTTCTGTAAATTCATAATTCATACTCTGGAGGCTGTGACTATCAGCTATATAACCCATCCTGAGCTACTACTCCCTGGTGTTCCATTAGCCTCGCCTAATAGCCACATTTGTCTTCTCAGAACCCTATAGTTAGGATGCTTACTCAGAGATGCCCAAATGAATGAGAAGGCTACATTCAAACCAGTTCAGGTGTTTAGTGTATGCAGCACACAGGTAGCAGTGGGTGTATACCACAGGGAACAGCTGCAGAAATGGAAACCACCCCAACTTCTGGAGTAGTAAAAAAAATCAAGTCTAATTATGTATGGTTGAGTCATACTCAAAAAAACAGAGTGGGGCAGCTAGATAGAGCACCAACCGTAGAATTAACAGCATCTGACACTTTATTAGCTGTGTGACCCTGGGTAAGTCATTTAACCCTGATTTTCTCCCCCCCCAAAAAAAAAGTGATGCTTCCCGATGCTTTCTCCTACCTTTGTGACTATAGGCAAATCACAAACTGTCTGAGTCTCAATTTCCTCTTTGGAAAAAAAGGGTATTCAAATCCTGCCTCGATCACTGACTAGCTGTGTGATCCTGGACAAGTCACTTAGCCTCAGCCTCAGTTACTGATCTGTAAAATGGGAATTATAACAGCATCTACTTCACAGGGTAGTTACAAGGAGCAAATGAGAGAATGTATCCAAAATGTTTTGTAAACCTTGAAGCACCTTATGCATTTTCAGGTTATTAGAATAATGCTAGCATTCCATGATTCACAGGATGCTTGTGAAGAAAGTGCTTTTTGTAGAAAAAGGAATTAGAAGTATTAATAAAAAAAATCAGCCTAGAGTTAAATGTTCCATCCTCTTTGTTTAGGACTGAGGCAAGGAAAAGCAGCTAGGGACTCCATGTCCAAGAAACTGTAACTACAAAACCTTCCTTGGGGGTGATACTACTTAAGGGGGGATCAGAAATCTACTCTGTAAAGCTGTCCATCAATAACATTATCATCATATATTTATTCATTCATTCAACAAGTATTTCGTGGACTGCAAAGTCATAGAATATGAGAGCTAGAAGGGAATCAATGGCCTTCGAATTTAACGTATGCACCGAAGGAATCCCTGACTGAAACGTATCAGACAAGCTTCAGACTGAAGACCTCCAAAGAGGTGAAACCCACCTTTTGAGACATCCCATTCCACTCTGGTTAATAATGTTATTATCTTCAGGACAAGACTGGGTATCAGGAGATCTAAATTCTAGAGTCTAGAACTTCGAATCTAAACAATAGAAAAATAAACTAATAGGTAAAAAATACAACAATAACCAACATTTATTAAGCACTTACTATGTGTCAGGCACTATACTAAGTATTTTATTAATATTATGTCATTTTATCCTCACAACAACTCTGAAAAGTGGTTGGGTTTTTTTTAATCTCCATTTTACACATGGGGAAACTGAGTCAAACAGATTTCTTTTTAGTGTCTCACCCAAGGACACCATACAGCTAATAATAACTTCTCCTTGTTGGGTGAGTTTAGATGAGACATTCCCTCCCCCTGGGGCCCAGTTTCCTCATCTGTAAATGAAGGGATTGCATCACATGATTTCTAAAGTTTCTTACACCTCTGTGAGTCTATGACTAACTTGTACTGAATGATGCTTTCCCAGTCAGATGGGCTTCTAATATCACTCAAGCCTACTCTTAATTATGGATCAATTAAAATCTATAAAGATAATGGTCAAGCCCCATAAAAGATATGGGACATTTTATCGAGCTGAAAGTACTTAACTATGGCTGGTGAAAAGCCTCCTGACAATGAAAAACATCATATGTTTGTCATAATTTCATTATTTTTATCTTGTAGCATTTACTCAAGACTGTTTTTCCTTCTCTTTTATTTTTTTCTAATAATATTTTATTTTCCCCCAATCACATGTAAAAGTAATTTTGCTTCTCTTTATAAACCAAATGAATGTAGTCACATCCTAGGTGTAGCAATAAACTGGGAAAATCCAACCCATCATAGGATCAGAGACTGACCCCTGGAAGGAACATCATTTGTCATCTAGCTCAAGCCCCTCATTTGACAGCTGAGGAAACTGACAGCCACAGAGGGTCAGCTGAGCTGCCCAAATTCAATTCAATCTTAATTCAACAAAGAAAATAGAGGTACAGACGGAGATGACCTTAGATTCAGGAAGATGTGATTTAAAGTTTCCCTTCTGCTACATTTAGCTGGGTGATATTGGGCAAAACACAGCCCCTTGTTACTCTAGGGTGCTTCTGAAGATGGTCTAAGTTACAGAGAAGATCCCCTGCCATATTGATGAAGGAAGTTTCTCATCTGAAAGTTTCCTACACCATAAAATAGGTCCATTTCCCCATCTTTATCTAGAAATTCAACAAACATCAGTTAAGCACCTAATGCACTGTGCTAGGCATTGTGGGGATACAGTGACAAAATGAGAACTAGTTTCTGTCTTCAAGAGGTTGACATTCTATTAGAGAAATCCAGCATGTACCCAGAGAAGTAAACATCAGAGGAAGAAAGAAGGAAGAAAGGGAGGGAGAAAATTTGGAACTAAACTTTTTTTAGAAAAACGAATGTCAAAAATTGTTTTTACA
Organism: Bettongia penicillata ogilbyi; assembly: GCA_023548195.1. Classification (NCBI taxonomy): domain Eukaryota; kingdom Metazoa; phylum Chordata; class Mammalia; order Diprotodontia; family Potoroidae; genus Bettongia; species Bettongia penicillata. The sequence goes on from JAJHZJ010000257.1 coordinate 7,982,370, forward strand.
TGTAATTGAGAAAAACTAAAATATTAATAAATATCAAGTCACTTGGGAAACAAAAAGAAATAAGATAATAGGGGGTGAGGGAAGAATGAAGAATGACTTTATGTAGGAGGCTGAACCTTGAAAGGTAAAGTTCCTTCCTCCCTCCCTTCCTTCTTTCCTCCCTCCCTTCCACTCTTTCTTCCTCCATTCTTTCTTTCCTTCTTTTCTTTTATCCTTTCTCACTCCTTTCCTTCTTTCATCCCTTCCTCCCTCTCTCCCTTTTCTCCATCCCTCCCTTCCATCCTTCTACTCTCTCTTCCTTCTTTGCTGCCATCCTCCTTTCCTTTCTTCATTCTTTTCTCTCTCTTTTCCCTTTCTTTCTACCTTGCATCCTTCCACTCTCTCTTCCTCCCTCCATTCCTCCTTTCCTTGAGTAATCATTCTATTCAGCACTTCCTAAGTCCTATCCTGGGCAAAACATCAAGCATACATTAAGCCTTACTATGTACCAGGTGCCTTGCTAAGTGCTGGGAACACAAATACAAGTAAAAAGAAAGACAGTTCCTACCTTCAAGGAGCTTAAGTTCTAATGGAGACAGAACTCACGAAAGGGAGCTGACAAGCTGGAAAGCAATGGATTTGGACTCTGGGGACAAAAGAAACATGATTAGTTAGCATTTAGTAAGCACTGTGCTAGGTGTTGGGGGTGCAAAGGAAAAAAAAAACAGTCCCTATTTTTAGAAAGTTCACATTCGAGAGGGAATGGAAAGAGAAAGACACATAAAAAATTAAATATAAAATATGAACAAAGTTTTACTGTCCCAGGGGAAGGGTCCTAGCAACTAGGTAGACTAGGGACAGACAAAGCCTTGAAATCCAGAGATTCCAACATGTAACAGTGAGGAGGAAGTGCATTCAAGGCAAGGAGGATGAACCATGCAAAAGCACAGAGATAGGAGATGTAACAAACAAGCTGGTTGGTTTGACTGGATAGGTGCTAGGTAACACCATAGCACACAGAGCGCTGGGCCTGGAGTCAGGAAGACCTGAGTTCAAGTCTGCCTCAAACACTGAATAGCTATGTGACTCTGGGAAAGTTATTTTACCCGGTTTACCTCAGTTTCCTCATCTGTAAAATGAGCTGGAGAAGAAAATGGCAAATCATTCCAGTAACTTCACCAAGAAAACCCCAAATAGAGTCATGAGGAGTTAGACATGACTGGAAAAATGACTGAATGACAAAGGTTTGGCTGGAATCAAGAGTTCAAGAAGTAGACTAATGCAAAAACCCAGAATGTAAGATTGGAGCAGGATGCTGAAGGACTTTAAAAGCCAAACACAGAGTCACTGGACCTTCCTGAACAGGTGGACTGACTTGATCTTGTCTACAATTTAGGAACATCATCTGTGCAGTTCTGTGGACAATGGATTACTGAAGGCTCCAATTAGGAGGCAAAAGGCTATTTAGGCTAAAAGTAGAGTAGTAGCCACATGAGAAGATGGCAGAAAAAGATAACATGAAGATAAAATCAATGGGACTTAGCATCTGATAAGGTGGGAAGAGAGAGAAAGAAGGAAAGATAAAGAAAGACTCAACGCTTATAAACCTCTCCGCCTAGTGGATGATGGCACCTTAAAAGAAATAGGAAAGTTAGGAAGTGAAAAGAATTGGAAGCAAAACCAGAAGATAATGAGTTCAGTTTTGGATGAGAAGAATTTGAAAAACCTTTGGAACACCCAGATATCCATTGGGTGGTTGGTGGTGATGGTTTTGAGTTCAAGAAAGAGGCTGAGGCTGGCTGTACAGTGTCCCAAAAGTTAACTTGTACAGATCTGGAAAGAAGATTTTGACAACAGCTGAGATCAAGAGATAAAAGCTTCTGAAGATATAACATTCTCTCACACTTGGGGCTGGTATGAGAGTTCAAATCCTTTGAAGGAGATTGCAAAATAATGAGACAGGGAGGAGGAGAACGGGGAAAGAAAACCCAGAGGGGAAAGAGCTCTAGTTCATTAAAAATTCCTCCATTCCTGAGACATTAGACATTTGATTTGTTATGCATCTGGCAGAGATATTGAGTAACTATCTGAATGATGGAAGTTCATAGAATCATAAATTTAGAGTTAGAAGATACCTCAGACACACTCCCAACCTCTTTATTTTATAGATGAGGAAACTGGGGCCCAAAGAGTTGAAATGGTTTGCTGAACTTCACATAGGTAGTGTCAGAAATGCGATTTGAACCTAGGTCTCTCTGACTCCAGAGTCAGTGTTCTTTCCACTGTATTTTGATGGTTAGCTTAAAGAAAGGAAGCCTTGTTGCTATTGGGGGAATGAGAGCTGTCATCAAGGATTGGAAGGGATGTTACCTGAAAGAAGAGGAAGCTAGGTAGCACATTGGATAGAGCGCATGGCTTGGAATCAGGAAGACTCATTTTTATGAGTTCAAATCTAACCTCAGACACTTCACCCTGTTTCCTCATCTGTAAAAGGATGTGGAGAAGGAAATGCCAAACTTCTGCAGTATCTTTGCCAAGAAAACCCCAAACTGGGGGGGAGGAAGATGTCAGACATGACTGAAACGATTGAACACCTGAAGGAGACAGCTGAGTCGAAGTGCTTGGCCCCTGAGGTAGAACGTGGAGCCAAGGGATAAAGTTACAGAGGCAGAGCTGATGTCTGGGAAGTATTTCTGACCCTTTGAGCCACAGCAAAGTAGCAGGCTATCTTTGGAGGTAGAGCTAGAGCTCATCAAGTAGAGGGAATCTATATGACCACTGGGCAGATAAGAAATACCCTGGTTCTGTAATAAGTTGGACTGGGAAGATAATAACCTCTGAAATCTCTTCCATGACTCTGTGACACTAAATGTTTCCTTTTGTCGCTATTCTCTCCTCTTCTTCATGGCAATTTCTGTGATAATCTGTATAGGGACTATGGCCACCAGGGCAGTCAGTCAAGCATTTATTAAATGCTTATTGTATACCAGGCATTGTTCTGAGAATTGAGGATACATAAAGGCCAAAGCAGGGACCCCAAGAAAATCTACTTACTAAGTGAACCAGTGAGTCAATGAGAGAAATATCTGGGACCCAGAAAACTTCCTAGTGACCCAGAAAGTATACCAAGCAGGTGGGCATGTGCTTCCACTCCTGTTCAGGAATAGCCCTACCCTTGTCTGCCTCCCTATTTCACCATAGACTGATGTGATTATGATTCTGAATTCCCTTTCACCAATCAGCCTGAAATGCAGAAGTGTAGTATGTCACTAAACCCATTGAAAATTGATGACGTTAATTACACTCCAAGGAAACCGACAAAAGAGGATCAGAGTAATTGCAAAGAAAATTTGAATCACTTAAGTGAGTGTTCCAAAGAGGCTGGTCCTCTCCTCCACACTCCTGTGGCCAATGATGAGCGAGGAGGTGATCACAGAGCAGTGATTAGTGAAATTGATTTGAAATAGAATAATGTACTGGAAGCTTAAGGAAGTAGAGGTTAATGATGAAAGACCTTCCATGAGGGGAATTATTAAATATGATTGCCTAGCAATCCTCAGGGATGTTTTGTTCATCTGGATTCATAGAAGGAATCCATCTACGACTGCTTTTCATCCTGGAGAGACTACAGACACATAAATCAGAAATTAGGAAGAGAAGCAGGCTAAATTCTGAAGGAGAATGTTTTTAGAGCTGGAAGAGACCAGAGAGGTCAAGGAGTTTGGCATCCAGACACAGTCCATTTTTGCCTTTTCTTGTATCCCCAACACTTAGCACAGTGCCTGACACTTAGTAAATATTTTAAAAATGCTTGTTTAGGATGATCAGAGAGTCAGGACTAGAAAGGATCTCAGAGGTCATCTACTTCAATTGCCTCTATGAACTGAGGAGAAAACTGAGTCCTGAATAAAAGTTAAGTGACTTACCCAGCATCCCATGGGTAATAAATGATGAAGCTGAGATTTCAATACAGACCACTCTACAACCTATGGATATCAAGTTTAAATCTCTTGTTCTAAAGATGAGGAAAATTACCAAAGCCCTGAAAGGTCGAATGATATTTCTAGTGTCATAGGGAAAGTTACTGCCCAGTCCAGGATGAGAATCAAGGTCTCCTGACTCAGTCTGAGTGTCTTCCAATGCATAAGGGAAGTGCTTTGTGGGTATCCCCCAATGCTCTTCTTTCATGTTCTTGTCTTCCCTCATCAGGCAGGACAGAACAGTGGAAAGAGCTGTACTTAAAGTCAGAGACCCTGGACTCAATCCCAGTTCTATCATCTACTACATGTATGACCTTGGATCAATCATCTGTCAAATGAGGGGGGTGGACTAGGGACATCTAATGTCTACTTCGGCTCTAAATTTATGATCTTATGATCCCTTGGGACCACACTCATGAAAGATCCCAGGATTCTCATTCTGCTCAGATATCCAGAGCCCTTCTAACTCTTGAGTCCCAAATTGGATCTTCATTTTTTCTCCCCTGTCTCCATCCAAATTTACCCAGTCTATGTCCCATCCCTTTCCATCCCTGCTAGATGACTGCTCACTTGTCACATCCCCTGAATGAGACAATAAGAAAATGGTTAGTTGTGACTCAGTACATGCAAAGCTCAAAAAATTATAGCTATCCAAATAACCCTTTTACTGCCTGAAAGAACAAAGATTAGCCTGTTCTTCTTGGTCCCAGAGGGTAGAACTGAGAAAAAAACGAATGGAAATTACAAGGAGACAAATTTAGACTTGACATCAAAAAAAAACTTAGCAATTAGAGTTCCCTCCAAGTGGAATGGACTGACTCAGAAGGCAGTGATTCTCCTCTCACTGAAAGACTTAAAGTAAAGGCTGGGTAGGTGACTTGCCATTCATTGTAGAGAGAATTCTTCTCCAGACTCATGCTGGACTAGATGGTCCCTGATGGGTCTTCCAGATCCGAAATATTGGGATTCCAAAGTACCGAGCTGGTGAGATTCCAGATGCCATGGAAAGTCATGGAGGCATTCTTTCCAGCCTCACATCAGACCACATAGTCTCCACTTCTTTTGGCATCATTATTGGTGTTGTTGAGTCTTTCCATCATGTCAAACTCTTCCTGACCCCATGGGATTTCTTGGTAAATTGATTTGCCATTTCCTTCTCCAGCTCATTTTGCAAGTGAGGAAACTGAGACAAAGAGAGTTAAATGACTTGCCCAGGGTCATTCAACTAGTAAGTGTCTGAGGTAGGATTTGAATTCATGAGGTTGAGTCTTCTTGAGTCTAAATCCAGTGTTCTACTCACTTTGCCACTTAGTTTCCCCTTGGTATACATTGACCCTACTTTGTCTACCTATTGTGGAAATATCTGATTCATTCTATTAGTTCAGTACTGAAATGGACCATTTCAATAGAGAAAATTTCAGACAGTGTGCGAATATTTGTATGTGTGTGCAGGTAGGAGCAGGGGAGAAATGAGAACATTGATTTTTAAAAATACGGAAAGACACAAGAAAATTGGTTATTGTCGTTTTTCGCTTTTCAGTAGGTTGTCATGGTAACTGTGTGGATTGTATCCCAGGGACCTAAGGGATCGACTGTATTGATTGAATTGCCTGACTTCAGCTGACTGGCTTGGTGTGGGTGGCAGGCCCCTGAGGTCTGGTAGCAAGTATTTCATAAATGATGCACACTTTGCCTGGGAGTTATTTCTCCACAAAAATGACTATCTTCCTACATTCTTAGAAGAAATTCAGCTCAATTTCAGTCAGTTTAAAGGCACTATATTTGGAGGACTTGTCTCCTCCCTCAGACCAGGACATCCCTGAGAGTAGGAATTGTGTCTCTCTATCAAATCAAGAATTCCCTTGGACAAGGTCTGCTCCTTCATGACATCTGAAGTACCCTGAGAGCAGGAATATTCTCCAGCATCTAACCAGAGGCCCCATGGAAGGCAGGAAGATCTCACCTCAGACAACAGTTTCTGTCAAAGTCAGGGGCTGTGTTGCCTTGTCAAACAGCTGGATTTCTGAGAGAAGTCAGGCTTCCCATGAGATTCCCAAGGAGGGGGATCACATCTCCCCAAGCATCCTGAAGATAGTCATTATCTATTTCTTCTATGTGCCCTCCAGATCACTTATTTCAGGATCCTGCCCTTAATATTTTCATTTCTCATGGCCACAGAGCCCCCAAGGACTCTGAGTTCACACAGACTAGGTTAGACCCTAGAACAGACCCCCCCCAAGACCATTTTCTCTCTTTATCCTTGCCCTCAACTATAGTTCTCCAAGAAAACCTCTAAAATAAATCACAGGTACAGCTCTAGGTTTCCCCAAAATGGGTAACAGGCTCCCCGACAAGACCTCAATGCACAATATGGCTAATGAGCATGGGACAGTCTTTATTTCATCTATCAGGAAATACTGAAGAAGCGAAGGATTCACAGGAATCTATGAACAAATATAGAAACATAAAAGATTAAGATGAGTTCATTAGATTCTCCCAAAGAAGATAAAGTCACTTTGGAGCTGCTGACAGTATTACTCAGTTATCATAGACCTGTACTGTCTAAGCAACACAGGGCCATAGCATAGAGGGTTGGCAAAGTCTAGATCTTCCCTCCCATCCCTTCCTCCACCCCCCATGGCATGACTTTAGTCTTTCAGCAATAGGATCATCATCTTCACCAAGAAACAATGAATTAAGCCAATCAATCCATCAAGAGGCAGTTGTTAAGCACCAACTGTATGCCACACTCTATGCTAAACATTGATAATACAAAGACAAAATTGAAACAGCTCCTGCACTCAAGGAGTTTACATTGTAATCTCCCTAAAAGAGGGCTGGCGCCCAGGCTCAGGAATCCTCCAACTCATGGAATCACCATATTATATATTTAGAACTGGAAAGGATCTTCTGGTCATCATCAACACCCTCATTTTTATAGATAAGGAGCCTGAGGCTCAAAGGGGTTAAGGGGCTGGATCAAGATCATAGAATTAGTAGGTGTCTCCCCCAGATCTGGGAAGGTCCACTCTCAGAATCCCTACTCAAGAGGTATGACCCTCTTCTGCATCATGGGCTGCTTGAGTATTCTGTACCCCCTCTCAAAACAATATTCTTTAAAATTGTAAGAAATGATTAGAGGGGGAAGAGAGGGGAGATGAGAGGGAATGAGTGAACCTTACTCTTATCAGATTTGGCTAAAGAAGCAAATAACATACACACTCATAGAAGGGAAGGGGATGAAGGAAGGGGGTGACAGAAGGGAGGGTGGACTTGGGGAAGGGGTAATCAGAAAGTATGCCATCTTGGGGTGGGAGAAGGGAGAGATGGGGAGAAAGTTTGGAACTCAGAATCTTGTGGAAGTGAATGTGGAAAACTAAAAATGAATTAATCAATAAAAATTGTAGGAAATACTAACCTTCAACTAAAGGTTAGTGAAAGATTAACATCTTTTTCATTATTTTTTCCTCTATCCAAGTTCACAGACCCTCTGAAATCTACTCCCAGACCAAGGTCCACGGATCCCAGGTTAAGAATTCCTTCTCAAAACTTACTTGTGCCAAGGACAGAAAAACAAATTCAAAAGAAGATGGCCAGGAAGCTTACATCCAAGAACCTTGGGTCACCTGGGAAAGGACAGCTCACCATGGGTTTCTTCTTCAAGTTGCCATTTTGCTCTGCTTTTGTCCCAAGCCCCTTTCTTCCCTCCATTCTAGATATCTAAAGGAGAAAAAATGCTTGAAAAAGAATAAAGATCAAGTCTTCTCTCATTTTTTTAGGTCAGCCAACAAGAGTTCATCCCTTCACCCTCTTCTGATCACCCCACACACATTCAGGGGCCAACCATCTTCGATAAAACTGTAGTCACTGAGAATCAACCAAAGGAGATCCTGGTGCCCTTTAGGGAGACCCTAAAACTAGTCTTTATCCATATGAGCTATCTTTCCATAGCAGATCCATGTCCTATTACATGACAGTTGATCAAGAGAATCGTTAAATTAATGATGGCTGCCCATTAACTCCTTACATTTAAAATGCACTTCTCCTTAATTAACTGACCTAGTTGTTCTCAGAGTCCTGGAAAAGGAAAATATTGATGCTTTCTTCAAACAGGATCAATACAGCTTCAAAGGGGGGTCTGGCTTCTTCAGTGAGGCCGTGCTAGCCTTCCATGTGGCCAGTGACTCTGAGCTTCCGCAAGAGTTCACTGAGGCTGGGACTGTATTTTCCTTGGAAGGGTTTAGCTAATTAATGGAATCACAGAAGCTCAGTATTAGAAAGCACCTCAATCGAAACCAATCTAGACCCAAATGATGCTGTCCTCTACAACATCCCCACCATGGTCATAGATGCCATTTAATGTCTCAGAGCCTCAAACTCCAGGGGCTCCCCATTGCCTCTTTGATGTTTAGTATTAGGGCTCTGATTCATCTGACTGTAGCCCACCTTTCTGGGCTGAATACACATTTTTATTCATTCCACATTAAAGACAAACTATCCTTCTTCTTGTTCCTTGTAATCTACCCTCCATTTCCTATCTCCAGATCTTTGTATGAGTTCTTCCCAATGTCTGAACTATATACTCTCCTCATCTGCAATTTTTATCATCACTAGCATCCTTCAAGGCTTATCCTATGTCACTTCCATACACAAAGTCTATTCTGACTTCTGCCAAACACACACATACACACACACACACACTTCATCTCACTAGTGCCTTTCCTCCTTCCACTTCGATCTGAGGATCTACTATTAGAAGACATACATAGAGCACTGAAAGCTAAGGGCTGGTGCTGGGAGTCATATCAAATGCCAGAAAGAGATTTAAACCTCTGAGTGGAAGAAGGAGACATTAGATAATAAAAAGTCAAAATGCAGGGAAAGTCAAGCAGTTGAACATTGGTCTGATTCAACTTGATTCTCACAAATTTTGTTCTTATTACATAAGCTCTTCTTGCCTTCCCTCAGCTTCCCAGCTCCCCCAGACTGACTTCTGCTATAGAATTTTTGTTCGTGGAATCATACTTATCATCTTAAGCCTCTGAAATCTGTTCTCCAAAAATATGGGGTCTGTGTCAGACTACACTGATTTCCTTTCCCCTGTCATAAACTCTAAGAGGAAGTGGTCACTTCTTCCAGTGCCCATCATTTGCATCCCAACAACCTGATCCTCTTTGGTGATAAGAAACAAATCCAGAATAGGATTTACGTTGGTGGGTGACGCCATCTTTGGAAGGAGTAATTATTAAGGCAAGTCAATAAATTATCAGCTACTCTTTTGGCAAAAAGATCCATCAGATGTCCAGATAATTGATTCATCACTACTATAGCACACCTCTTTGCTGCCATTGTGATTTGTCCCATCAATTCCTCATCTATTTCACCTTTCTGTCCTGGTGGTCTGTAGTCTACATCAATGGCAATATCATTTTTCTTTCTGCCTCCACTGATCATTGTCACTCACACATTCTCCATCATGCTTTTCTACTCCAGGTCCTGAATTTCCTCACATGAAAATATCTTCCTGAAATACAGTGTTACCCTTCTCTTCTGTCTTATTTTGGCCTGTCTTAAGATCGCAGAACCATAAAATCAGAGCCTTGGAGCTTGAAGGGAGCTCAAAGATCAAATCCTTTCATTTTATAGTTGAGAAAACTGAGCCCCAAAGATATTAAGTGGCTTAGCTCAAGTCACACATACACATTAAGTGGCAAAGCCAGCATTTACACCCTGATCTTTTGACTCTAAATACATTCAAAGATATATTTCATACATGAGACTTATCCACTCCTCATGTCTCAATGACACCTAGATCAAATTAGCCTCCTTGTGGTAGAATCTCTTGTTCATATTGTTAGCTACCCATACTCTTCTGCATTTGTAAATAGCCATCTGAGGCCACGAATTTTTTATTAGATTTTCATTTTTTAGATTTTTTTTCCTCTTGAGAATGTGGACATTTCTACTTCTAATCTTCCTATATTATAGCTACTTTTCATCGTGTGTAGCTTGGAGCACATACAAAGAGAGTTTTCTTCTTCCTCCATGAGGAAGAAAGCTCATATCATGATAGATTTCGAGTTGGAAAGAACCTTAAAAATGACCTTGTTCAGCTCCATTATTTCATAAATGAGGAAACTGAGGCACAAAGATGATAAGTAACTTGCCCAGAGTCACAGAGATCATAATTATCTGAGTCCAAATTTGAGCCCAGGTCTTCTTGATTCCAAGCCCAGTGATTTATCCACTATATCATGCTGCTTCTCACCTTGATTAATCTCTTAATTCAACACCCTTTATTTGCTGATGGTTTAATTATTTAGGAGAGTAACAAAGGTGAGTCAAATCAGCTAACCACTGGCAAGGCTCTCCCGGTCCCTATGACTACCTGCCTCGTAAATACACAAAGGAATCTCCTTCCAGGCATAAATATCCCTATCTCCTACATGGCATTCAGAACACAAAATTCGTTCTTTCTGATTTTTTTTCAACCACCTAAGACCCAACTGAGCAGAAGTCCTCTCTCCAGCAGGTTTCCAAGGCAAGCCAAAGACCAAAGCCCTATTAGGGGAGTCATCCAAAACATAAAGAATAGGAAAGGAACAGGGAAAACAATAACTGAGATCAAGAAAAGGCTATTTATAAAGTCAAATCTCCAGAGTTCATTTTATGGGATGGGAGTTTTAAACCTTCAAAACTGAGTCTCTGGGAGTTACTGCTAGGATTTTTTAACAGTCTCTTAAATTGGTTTTCAAATAGAGGGAGCATTTCTTCAGCCTTATATAACTCCAAAATGACAGAACATTTTGGACGATACATTTTTTCAATCTCTCCCAAATGAAATCACCTTTGGTAGAGGACCTAGCAGAGGAAATTTTAGCTTGAAAGAACAGCTTTGTGAAAAGATTGAGCAATTTCACAGTAGTGGTAAAGGAAAAAAAAGACCTATGCAATGAACAGCAGTCAAAGTGCCTCATTTTCCCAGCATCACTGGGGAATGGGGCGTTCCAAAGGCAAGATTTTCTCAGCAATCGAAGCTCCCCTCCTGAAATGCCAAAACTTTAAAAATTGCAACCCTTCCCGGAGAATCTTTTTGAAATGTATTACACACTTGCACCTGTCTTCTTAAACAGAGCACAGCATCATAATCCCAGCTTTTCTTGATGACTTTTGTTCATAATCAATGTCACTTAGGGCAATAGGAGTAATCACTCCCATTTCTTTAGTGATTTCAGCCTTTGCCAGGCTTTTACCTCCTCAACAGCAAGGAGAGGTAGATTGATTATTATAATTTCCATTTTACATATGAGTAAGCCAGGATTGTCACCAGGGGGCTCAGCAACTCTTAACCATTGTCTATCAAGTTAAGGAAAGAATATATTCTTCGTTGGCAGATGAAAAACTCATAAAAATATCAGAACTTTGAATTAATGAATCACAGAATGTTGAACAATTGAAGTCAGTGCACATGAGGAAACTGAGGGTATGGGCCAAGTGACTGGTTAAGTCATGTAACTCAGAGTATGGTATAGCAGAAAGACTCCAAGCCCTTCTATAACCATATTTACCACTGTGGTATTTAGGCGTGGCAGAGGTTTGAGTCAATCAGCCAATCATCTCAAACCATTTACTGTAACTAACAATAACTAGCCCTGATACTTCATTCTATGAGAAAATTGCTATGGTATCAATCAATCCAAGGCATTAAACTCCAGGGTGGAGCTGTGTGACCCTGGGCAAGTCACTTATTCTCTGTCTTAAATCTCCCCCTACTTCCATATACTCTCTCCCAAGCTGCCAAAGTGATTTTCCTAAACTGCAGATCTGACCATGTCACTGCTCTCCACCTTCCCCACTCAGTGTCTCCAGGATTCAATATGTTTTTTAAATCTTCTGCTTGGTGTTCAGAAAAGCTTCTTACATCTTACCACCATGTACCCTTCAATCCTGATCTTCTGAATTCTTTGCTTTTCTTCCAGCAAGACGCTCCCTGTCTCAGCTCTGGGTGTTTTCATTAGCTGTCTCCCATGCCTAGAACACTCTCTCCCCTCACCTCTGCCTCCTGGCATCCCTACTTGTTTCAAGTCCCAACTAAAAGCCCACCTTCTACAGGAAACCTTCTCCTATCCTGCTAATTCTAGTGCTTTCCCTCTGTCAAGGATTTCCTATTTATCTCATATGAAACTGGTTTGTATATAGTCATCTGTGTGTTATCTCCCCCACTAGACTGTGAGCTCCTTTAGGGCATGGACTGTTTTTTTTTTGCCTTGCTTTAAAACTTAGCACAGTTCTAGCACTTAGAAGGCACTTAATTAGGGTTTATTGACTGAATAATGGTCTCAGTTTTCCCATCTGTAAAATGGGGATAGTAATGGTGCCTACCACCTAAGGTTGTTGAGAGAATAAAATAATGTTTGCAAATCTCTTTGTAAACCTTAAAGTGATATGCAAGTGGTAGGTGATAGTAGTAGTAGTAATAGTAGTAGTAGTAGTAGTATAAATGCTAAGTGAATATGACTAATTGATATCAACTAATAAATACTGGTGGAAACACATTGGCCAGGGCCTATGAGCTACATTACCAGGAAACCTTGCCCAGGACCTCAGGTTTCCTTAGAACCCTGAGGGTAGAAGAGTTCTGGAGACTCATCTTTGCCAGTAGAAGTGAGGGTGGGGAGAGTGAACACACAGCCTGTGTTACAGCCAGATCAAAAAGACATCCGCAGGCCATCAGAGATCTCTCTAAACCTCTGGCCCTCAGTTCCCCACACGAGTTGCTCTCTACGCCCCAAGACCAAGGAAGTCACCCCAATGATTCAAGCAAGCCCTAGTATCCTGAAATAATCAAATCCAAGCCCCTTGAAAGGGAGACCAGCCCAGAGTGTGTACAACAAATGATCATTCTCACAATAGAGATTTTCCTTGAATTGATAGAAATGTCATTTGCAGAAGGTAATAAAATCACACAAGTGGTCAGAAGGCATCTAGACTGTGTCCAATACTTACTACCAAATTTAAAGAGTGATAGGCATTAAAATTGGGGGTTCACTAATACAAGCAATTATAGAGTGAAGAATTTCCCCCCTCAAAGGCTGGTCAATGATGCCTTCTCAGCAGTTTCCCAGAACACTAAGGTGTTAAGTTGTTCATTTAATGAGCATTTATTATTATCATGATGATGACGGATGATTATCATATATACATTGTCATATATTATATACATATGACATAAAATATGCAGATATATGATATAAATTACATATTAATAGTTTTATTAGTAGTAGTAGCAAGCATGTATATACCTCATTTTATTCTTACAACGCTAGAGACCTCCATTATTAAACACTTATGTGGCTGGCAGCATGGTAATTCAATACAAAGGAAGGTGAAAATATGGTCTGTGCCCTCAACGAGTTCACATTTTAATGGGAAGCATCACCTTCAAATAATTCTTTACATACATTATATATATATATATAATGTATAGTGGAGGATAATGCTAAAGTAAAAGCACTAGTAGTTGGGGAGGGGAGAGTAGAAAGGGAAACTGACAGACTTCCTCCAGAAGGTAGGATGTGAGTTGTCTGAAAGGAAGCCAAGAAAGCTAGGTGACTTACCCAGGGTCACACATTCAGGTAGGTGTCTGTAATTGTTGCTGCCGTTGCCACCTGTCACCACCACCATCACACCATCACCACCACCACAGGTGTTGGTGATGATGATGATGATACTTTTACAAACATTCATTTAATGCCTTTCATGGCAGCAAGGTAGCACAGTGGATAGAGCACTAAGTTTGAAATCAAGAAGATTCATCTTACTGAGTTCAAATCTGGCTGCAGACACTTACTAGTTGTGTGATCCTGGGTAAGTCACTTAATCCTGTTTGTCTCAGTTTCTTCACCTGTAAAATGAGATGGAGAAGGAAATGGTCAACCATTTCACTATCTTTACCAAGAAAATTCCAAAATGGGGTCAACACAGAGTTGGACACAACTGAAACAGCTGAACAATTTAATGCCTATGGTATGCCAAGCACTGAGCTAAGGTCTTCTCAAATATTATTTAATTCAATTGTCACAATAATCCTGGGAGGGAGGGAGGTACTATCATTATCTCCGAGTTAAAGAAACTAAAGCAGGCAGACAAGTTAAATAATCTGCCCAGGGTCCCACAGTGAGCAATTGTTTGTGGCTCAGTTTGAACACGTCTTCATGACTCCAAGCCCAGTGCTCTAACCATTGTGACAGCCAGCTGCCTCTGAATTAAGGGTAGATTTTTCCTGGCTTTGAAACTCCCTTTCTACCCATTGGGCCAGGTTGTTTTTGCACTTGAAGAGGAACATAAATGAGGGCAGTCTAGGAGAGATGACAATGTCTTGAGGACAACGTGGACATTTGTGGTCACTAGGACACAGTTCATATACCTGCTCAGTGACTCAATGCTTCTATGACATTGAGCATGGAACTTCACATAGGCCTCAGATTTTTCACCTGTAAAATGATGGGTTTAAATGAGATACTCATTAAGGTCCCTTCCAGCTGAGAATCTATGACTCTGGGAACTGCTGAGGAACTAGGCAGGTTTAGCCTAAATTAAAGACTTGGTTGAGGGGTGGGAGGCAGGGAGGGAAAGGCAGGAAGGTTTGGGAAGAATGGTAGCCCTTTAAATGTCTGAGGTAATAGATATTGGTCTTGGAGTCAGGAAGTCCAGACTCCCAATTCTTCCTGACCAATCATGGTGACCATAGGCAAGCCACAGTTTCCTTATCTATAAAGTGGAGTTAATAGTAGTACTTGCCTCATAGGGTTCTTGTGAAGATCACAAGGTATCCTATTAAAGCATTTGGAAACCTTAAAACAAATCACTGTTGGCTACTATAATATTTAACTGACAGACCTACAGTGGATAAAATAAATTTGTTCTTTGCTCCCCTAAGGGTCAAAACCAGAAGTTACATGTGGTGGAGTCAGAGTCAGAGGACCTGAGTTCAAATTCCGCCTTTGCCACTTGGGCTGGCTCTTTCACTTATGCAAGCTTAGACAAATCACTTCTCCCCCATCCCCAACGTCTGGGCCTGAGTTCCTTCATCTGTAAAATGATAGGGTTGTCTTAGGACCCTCTTAGGACTAGACCTATCATGCTGAGATATAGGCTATCTGTTTCAACTCAATTAGGGAAAGAACCTTAAGAAAAAGTAAACAATTACAGCTGCCCCCAAATTGAGTGGGCTACTTTCAAAAGCAGAGATTTTTACAAAGGTTGCACATCTGTCATCATCAATTCAAACCCTTCTTACAAAGGGGGAAGGTGAAGGTCAGAGACTGGAAGCATCTTACCCAGGATCACACAGCAGCAAAGTCAAGAACACTGGATCCTCGATTTCCATCTGGAAGGGACTTCGAAGCCTGCTAGCCCAAATCTTTTGTTTTACTGATAAGGAAACTGAGGCCTGGAGAGATCCAGGTTACCCAAACAATAGGGATAGGGTTCTTCTGGATCCAAATCCAGATCTCTTTCCATCAGGCTATAGAATCCACCCCTCCCAGTCATTTTAAACCAAGCTGCTGAAGTCAACAAAGCAAGAGGAATGAATGGAGAGGTTCCCATCATGGCATTAGTTAAGACAGCACAAGCTACTGTTGCAAAAGTGATCATTAGTTACCAAGAAGTGTCTTACACAAAAACATCAGGAGAAGAAATCTGGCTTGTGAAGAGCAGTTTCTGACTCAGAAAGCATCCCTTCAGATTGTGCACACTGCCTGTACCAGGGGTGGAGAACCTGCATCCTCGAAGTCACAGGTTTCCCAACCCTGCTTGGTTCTTGTGTACCATCCCTTCTCAGTCTCCTCCCCCAGTCCACACTGATACAAGCTATTTGAGGTCTCTTAAGGGTAAAAGTCCTGATGGTCTAGGATTTCTAGTACTGTAACTCTTGAGCCCCCACTGGCATGCTCCCCATTAATAGCCACTAAGCCTCAATGATCTTTTACTTAAAGAGATTTGCTGCAAAGTTGTAGTAAAATAAGTGGTTCAAAACATCTCCCTCCAAAGAGAGGTCCATTCTCACTTTACACAAGGAGGACCTTTTGAGGGAGTGGTCCCAAGCTTAAAATACAATGGTAAGGAGGAACAGACATCACAGAGGCACCTCCTGACTCTTGGTCTTTTTCTCCCCCTGTGGAGCACTCATAAAATCTCCCTTAGGTACAGCTATCTTCTGGTTGGATCAGGCTAGTTCTCCACTTGGCCAGGTTGACCTACTGCTTCTGTCACTCTCCCCCTCCCTCATCTCACATCTGCTGAGGTCCCAGAGAAGGGTAAGGTTCCAGCTGTCATCATGCTACTTCATTGGATCCTCAAAGAGTTAGTTGGCCCAGCTTCCATGGCATAATCTCTCCAGACCTTGCAACACTTACAATGTCTCTGCATCAGCACATTCATCTCAAAATTGTTGCTCGGTCACCTCCCTATTCCTGGGAAGATGATGTCTAGGCTCTTTTTTTTTGATCATGGCTAGGGGAGGGGAGAAATGGGGAGAAAATTTGGAACCCAAAATTTTGTGGAAATGAATGCTGAAAAGTTAAATAAATAAATTTTTAAAAAATTTTTAAAAAATTTAAAAAAGAATGAAAAACAAAAGACAGTGGTAGTCATATGTTCATAATCCATATGGCCAGGTGAGAGACAGGGCAGTATCCCTTTTAGTTTCTCTAAGAAAAAAGCTGCAACAATCATTGCCTTCCTGACATGATGTGGGAGAACCGATGTGTAACCTGTCTTTCTCTTGGGAACCCTAGTCTACTCTCAGCATGTGTAGCTTCTCTTTCTCTGTCCTCTAATTAGTCTTTGATAGTTTTTTTTTCAGTCGTGTTCAGTCCTGTCTGACTCATTGTGACCCACTTGAGGTTGAAATACTGGTGTGGTTTTCCATTTCCATCTCCAGTTCATTTTATAGATAAGGAAACTGAGGGAAACAGGATTATATGACTTGCCTAGGGTCACACAGCTAGTAGGTTTCTGAGGCTGGATTTGCAATCAGAAAGATGAGTCTTCCTGACCCCAGGCTCAGGTCTTTATTCACTATGTAGCTCCCTCTGACCCTTTGATTCTTCATTACTTTCATTTCTCAGTTCAATGCTGGACAAATTGCACTTTTTATACAGCCCCCAAAGGTATGACTTGATCTCAGCTGATTACAAGATATTTCCTGGGTAGCATCATCTGCATTTCATCCAATGGCCGACAGTACTCAGATAGCTTCAAATGATTAAGAATTTATTCAGCCATAGTGATAAGGTTTGTAGGAAAATCCCATAATATTCTCTTGATATTAGAATGACATAGGACACTGATGCGTCATTCAACAGTTAACAAAAAGAGTTTAATAGAGCCTTAGCAGCAGAAGCCCATTCAACCAGAATAGACCTTTAGGACTCATCATGTTAACTGAGCTAACTAGAACTCCCCAACCCCTGAACTGTGAACCCAACAGCCAAGAATCAGAGAACACCCGGAGCCTCTTAACACCATGGTGTACTCAAGGAACTAGGAAGTGCTAGCAATAGCCTAGCTTTTAGTGTTCTCAGGCAATCAAATCTTGAGGATGATTTCAATAGCTTTTTAGGGAAAACATACATGTGTCAGGTAGTTAGGATCATTGACTTAGAGTTAGAAGAGATCTTAATAATAACCAAATTCAATACACATTCTGCCATCTTGAACTTAGAATAGAGGGTTGTTGAGGCTTCTCCTTTGTTCTCAAAGAGGACCAGTGACATCAGGAAAGTGATGCCATGACTTGTAAGTAAATTGGACATAAGTGAGGGAGGGTTGTGCCAAGTCACCTGCCTCACTTTCTCCTCCAGAGCCGTCTACGTCCAATGACCACATATGGATCAGGATGACTGGAGAGGGCCCCCAGAATGAAGAAGAAAAGTAGAAAGGGAATAAGTACATAGTACCTACAATATGCCAAGCACTGCATTAGGTACTTTAAAAAATATTATCTCATTTGATCCTGACAACAACCCTGGGAAGTGAGCGCTATTATTTATTCCCATTTTACAGTTAAGGAAACTGAGGCAGCCAGGTTTGTATGACTTTCCCAGAGTCACACAACCAGTAAGTGCATAACTGAACTCAGGTCTTCCTGACCCCATACCCAGTGCTCTCAGCTGCCTCTATGAACAGAGAATGAACAGAAAAGCTACTTGTTCCCAAGAATGCAAAGCACACGTTGCCTCTAGGTTGAGGTATCTAGGGTCCTGGGTCTCAAACCACAACTATATCTCCCTTCTAAACTCAGAAAATATGTTACAACACTGACCCTCCTTTCCTATTATCATATGCAATTTCTCTCTCTGGGACCTAATTGCTCTTGAAAATGAGGGGGAAAGCAGGGAACCCATTCTGTTAATGATTCAGCAGAATCGAATCTGGAAACTGGAAGCAAAAATGGCCTTCAAAGTCATCTGTTGTGTCATGCTCCTTGGACAGTTGAAGAAACTGAGACCCAGCATAGTTAAGTAACTGTTCACGGTCACATAATAGGAAATGATGTAACCAGGATTTAAACGTCGATCCTTTGACTCTTAATTCTTTCTGTTCTACAACAGAAAAGGCCAGCAGCCTCAGGTAGATAGCGGCCCATGTGGTCACGTTAGCCATGTCGAGGAGACAGCTTTGTTTCATAAGAAAAAAATAGCAACAAATAAACAAAAACCTATTCCCTGGTGCTTAACATGAGAGTTTCAAGTCTCTAGCTCAAAGATTTAATCTCTATAAAAATCAAAATTACCCTTGGAGTGGTATTGAATTTATGAGTCCTTTATATTAGGAAAGATTTTTCAGGTCCATTTCCAAGTAGTGATTTTAATAGCAAGAAGACACTGAGAAGGGGGCTAGGATGTGTGAATTGAGGGAATGTTCATGGTTCTTAACCTGTTTCTGTTATCTCACTGTGTATGTGTGTCTGTGTGTGTCTTTGTGTGCACATGTGTGTCTCTGTGTGTATGGATGTGCATGCCTGTGTGTGTGTAAAAGGAACTTGGCATTGTTTGGGAGTTGGGGAGATCTAGATACATTAAGAGGGAAATCAGAAAGAGACATGTCCAGGTAGAGGATGGGAAGGGGGGGATATGGTTCTGAAAAACCAGGAGGAAGGGGAAGGGTGGAGCTGAGCAATCCCAAGAGTCAGGGTCAGCGCATAGGTAGACCAGATTAGGAGGAGAAGGGGTAGGAGAGCAAGTAGTTATTTGTCAAAAGGTATTCAAAGACCAACTCTGGCATCTGGGCAGGGACTCTAGGCACGTCACTCCGATTTCTGGTTCTCAGTTTCCTCAAATGTAAAATGAGGGGGTCAGACTCAATGACATCTAAAATCCATTCCAGCTCTATAGGTAGAAGAGAAGTCAGACTCCAGTCACAGATAGAAAGTCACAAGGAGGAATCATAGGATCTAAAAAACTAGACCATCAGAGAGCATAAGGACCAACCCCCTCATTTTGTATCTGGGGAAACTGAGGCTCTGATAGATGAAATAACTTCCTCAAAGTCACACAATTCAATATACTGTCTGCCATGTGTTATGTACTAAATGAAATGGTCCCTGCCCTGCCTTTAAGACAAGATGGTTATATATAAGCATACACCAATAAATACACACTAAATATATTCAAAATTAAAAGAAGATAATTTAGTGAAGTACTAGCAACAGAGGAGAGTCTAGGAGCACACATTTAGAGTTGGAGGAGACCATGGGGTCAGCTAAATCTTTAATTTTATGGATGATGTAACTGAGTCCCTGGGAGGTTGTGACTTGCCATCCAGCTAGGAAAAAACTGGGCCATAGGCCAGGTCCTCTGATGCAGAATCTGCCAAGACCTTGTGTTGAGGGTGACACTTAAACCCAACCTTAAAGGAAGCCAAAGAGTCTAAGAGATAAAAGGGCAGAGGATTTGTATTCCCAGAGGGGGAAACAGCTTAGGCAAAAGTATGGAGACAGGAGATGGAGTGCCACATGTAAAGGACAAGAAAGTCAGTTACTCTGAACTAAAGATGATCCTCTAACCTCTAATGAGGTTCGAAAGGTGGTGTAGTGAAATTATTCAGTTACTTTTCAGTCATGTCTGACTCTTTGCAACCTCACTTGGGGTTTTCTTGGCAAAGATTCTGGAGTGGTTTGCCAATTTCTTTCTCCAGATGAGGAAACTGAGGCAAACAGGGTTAAGTGACTTGCCCAGGGTCACACAACTAGTTGTGCATGAGGCCAGATTTGAATTTAAGAAGGTGAGTCTTCCTGACTCCAGGCTTGGCCATCTGTGCACTATGGCACCCCCTAGTTGCCGTAAGTGAAATTGAGAAGGGCTCCAAATGTCAAACAGAGTTTGCCATGTATCCTAGGGGAAATGGGGAGCCACTAGAGTTTACAGACTAGGAAAGGGAAGACCTTTGCTTTAAGAGAATTTCTTTGGGAGGTTTGTGGACAGTGGTCTGGAGTCAGGGAGGTCAATTAAGAGGCCAGTGTAATAGTCCAGATGAGAAGTGAGGAAAACTTGATGGGATGGATAGATAAAGTGGTAGACATTTTAAGATCTGGCAACTGATTGTATAGGAGAGGACAAGAAGGGTTGAAGACAAGTAGCAGTGAGAAACAGAGGCAAGTTTTGAACCTAAGACCTCTGGGTCCAAATTCAGCTCTTTCTACCAACTCTATCAAGTTTGGAGAGTGTGACAGTAATATTGGAGAGGAGAAGGCATTGAGATACAATGTCAAGCTATGAAAAAGAGGGCCTGAGTTTGAATCTCTGTGCTGCATTAATTAACTATGTGACCCTGTGTAAGTCATTTAGCTTTTCTGGGTCTGTTTTCCCACCTGTAGAATGTCAAGGTTGGACTGGTTGACATCTGAGATTCCCCCATCTGTCAATCTATGATCCCGTGGTCTCTCTCCACCTAGGACTAACTGTCAAGCAGGACCCAGCAGCATCTTGTCACCAGAGCTAGGGAAGGGCTGTATCCATTTAGTTGGGCTCCTAGCTGTCCTGATCAGATTATATCAATAACCCTCAAGCCACTCTGATATGATCATTTGCAGAGGAGGTGCCAACTTGAATTGGTAGAGGGTATTTTCTTACTAAGAGTTTCCTATGAAATAGAAATCAGCACCTAGCTCAGTCCTTGGCACACTGTTATCACTGTTTGTTGAAATGAATAGAAGTCAATTAGGTGGAAAACCTTCCCTAAGACAAAGATACAGAGGCCTGCTTTTCAAACTTCAACCCCTGTACATTCTTAAAAATTACTGATAATCTCAAAGAGCTTTCATTTAAGTGGGTTGGATCTATTAATGCCTATTAGTATTTTCCATATTAGAAATTAAAATGAGCCCTCTCTTCAACCAGCCTGTTGCTTCCTAGTTGAGACTGTCATTCCCCACCCACCTCACTACCACTTCCCCCTGGAAGTCAGCTCATCTCCCTTCAATTGTCTCCCAAGCAGGCCCCAGCTAATACAGCAATCTTGAGTTCCAGCCCTGAGTCATCAGAGTTCCCGGAAGCAGACAGCTTTCAGAAGGTGACCCTAAAAAAGAGAGTTAGCTATAAATCTTGATATGAAAAAAACAACAAAGGGCTATTTGAGAAGTCTATATTTATCACTGCCACCATCTCCTTGGAATTCTAAAGCTGTGGCTGGCCAATAAATGTCCATTAAAAACCCCCAAATCAAATCTGGCCCTAAGAAACCTATACTCTGGGACACAATGTCCTGTGAAATGTGTATAATGGTGTGATTTATTTTGCTAAAGCAAATGTAACACCAACACACCAAAAAGAGGTGGTCTGTTCCTGCCCCTACCCTCAGCCCCCAGATTCAGAAGTGCCTGTGCTTTTCTACGCCTATACGGCCTACTAAAAATGGTCTATCTGGGGTGGCAAGTGGGGGTGGATGCCATATTAACAGAAAGAAAAAAAGTCTGGCAGATGAGACCTCAGGACTGAACATCCTTCTTCATCTCTTTGCCATCCCCTGGGCAGCAAGGAGGTCCTAGGATTACAGATTCAAAGCTCAGAGGACTCCCAGAGGGCATAGAGATGTGAGAGGTCACCTAGTTCAACTTCCTAATCTTAGGCATGAAGAGACTAAGGCCCAAAGCAGAAAAATGGCTCATGCCATGTTGTCACCTGAGCCACTCTCGGAGCCTCAGTTAACTCATCTGTAAAATGCAAAATGTCATGTTACATAGAAGCATGACATTCCTCACTGGGTTGTTGTCATGAAAGAGCCATAAAAATATGCTGTTGGTTTTTGTTTTTTGACAAGTCTTATGATTTTATTAGTGAAGGGAACTTCCAGGGTAAAAATTCCATCCACCCAGGCAGCCTACCTGCTTGTCTCCACTTACTGTTTTAGAGAGTGGCCTGGGGGCATTGAAAAATTGAGTGATTTGTCCAGGACCCTGAACCCCGAGTCTTTCTGACTTTAAGAACAACCAGCCTTCTATCAGCTTGGCTACACTGACTCCTGAGGGAGTGATTATTGGTAGTGGGGCAGCTAGGGGGTGTGCTATAGTGCAGAGCCCCAGGTCTGCAGTCAGGAAGACTCATCCTCCTGAGTTCAAATCCAGCCTCAGACACTTATCAGTTGTGTTCATCAAAGCTTTTGGAGAAGTTTGACCATGGAGGGCCTCTAACTTCATGAAAATCTGCCTCTTTTATCATCCATTCTGTGGTGGCTCTCTAGCTGACAGGAGGCCAGGAAAGCCCTCCCCTGCATGAGGCACCCTGATCCCAAAGGCCTACATGCTCCCATTCAGGAGCATTTAGAAAGAAAATGAACCTGTCACCTAATCCCCACCCCAGTGCTAGAAACACACATGTTGGACACAGGCCGTTGTGCTGTGGTTTGGTGGGACCTTGTTTTCTCTGGCTCGCAAACTAAAAGCTCCTCTCCAGACCTTTGCCAGCCGCCCCCAAGTCTGAACTTTCAAAATGCAATGTGGGCGTGGACTCTAAATTTGGAAATCCCTGTTCTCCCACCACTAAAAATAAGCCACCCTGGCTGTCCAGCATGGTATGCATCAGCCCCCTCCAGTAACCCCTATGTGACAACCAAGCAAAATAAAGATGATCGATTAACCTTGACACCTCCCACCCCCTCCCTCTCTCCTTCCAAGACTGGTTAGTTCCAGAGAAATATAATTAGGGTTTATTAAGTCCTAAATGCCAGGGAATAGGAAAGGAACTGTATCTCCGGCTTGCTCTGGGAAGTAAAGGAAACATTTGCAAAAAGGAATTCTTTAGAACCCACAAGAATTTAAGGTCTGGGAGTCACTTGTGACAAAAGGAATTGGGGGTGGGGGAGGAGAGGGGTTAGAGTTGTTTTGGAATATCAGAATATTCCTCTCTCTAGGAAATGGAAATTTTAACAAAGTCACAGAATACGATGGGGAAAAACAAATAAATATGTGGATTGTATCTGTGTACACACAAGTTCTCATGACTAACTGTTTTCTGCAAACTATTTTATTCCCACCACAGGTAGGGACAGAAAGCTAGGAGGTGCTGCAGTGCGTAGAAAACTGGCCTGAAATCAGGAAGACACATCTTCCTGAGTTCAAATGTGACCTCAGGCACCTAGTCGTTGTATGACCCTGGGCAAGTCACTTCATCTGTTTGCCTCAGTTTCCTCATCTATAAAATGAGCTGGAGAAGGAAATGGCAAACCACTCCAGGATCTCTTCCAAGAAAACCCCAAATGGGGTCACAAAAAGTCAGACACAACTGTAAGGATTGAAGTATACTTTCACAATAATTCTGCTTCTGTTTATCTCTTTTTAAAATGAATTGTATTGATAGCTTGAGATTTTACATCACAAAAACCTCTCTCTGTAACTCTCACTTCCCTCTTGCAGATATAACAAATAGTATTATTAAAGAAAAAAAAACAAAAAAAAAGAAAGAAAAAAGAGGACAAAATGAGAGAATCCATAAAATCAATCACTATTGAAAAAATCTGAAAATAAATATAATATTCCTCACTCATGGACCGTTCACCTCTACCAAGTAGTGCATTGGAATATTTCCCAGTAGCTCTTCTGTGGGATCATGTATTCTTGGTAGTTTTTTAAATTCACTTCTGATTATGTTGTGGTAATTCTCCTTTCCATTTACATCAATGTAGTTTTTATGGGTATTATTTCTTTGACTCTACTTACCTTGTCCTGCATCAAGTCATGTAAGTCTTTTCATGCTTCTCTATAGTCAGCATATTCATTGTTTTTCACAGAGTAGTAATATTCTATTACATTCACATACCATCATTTGTTTAATCATTCCCCCAGTCAACGGGAATGTATTTATTGGCTTCCAAAACAACTGCAAGAATGCCAAACTCCATCCCTGATAGAGAATTCATTTTTCCTACATTTTTAGCATGGTCCAAAAATCCAAATCCTGGTTCAGGAATTATTGTTTCCTGAGCCATATGTTGACTCCTAAATCTTATCTTCTAAAAACCCTATATTCAGCTGGCGATAATGATGAAGGCACCACCAATGCCCCTAAAGTTACAAGTTAGTCCCAAAGTTGCCTTAATTCTAGCAATCAATAAATCAACATTTATTAGGCACCTACTATGTGCTGGGTACTGTGCTAAGGGCTGGGGATAGGAGCTTACATCCTAAGGAGGGAGACAATATACTTCTCCCAGAAATAACATGAAATCAAAGAATTGTAGTGAAGTGATGTCAAAAGCCATCTGATCCAAATATTATCTGATAGAATGCTCTCTACCTTGCTATCCTCTCATACATGAAAAGTGGGGCTATAACCTCTGTTTGAAGATCTCCAGATCATTCCAGTTAGGAGTAACCCTAATTGCAACGAAGTTTTTCTTGACAGCAAGACCAAATTTCATCTTTGCAACTTCCATACATTTGGGATCAAGTAGGGTGCTAGGTGACACAGGGGATGGATCACTGGACCTGGAATCCAGAAGACCCAAGTTCAAATCCAGCCTCAGACACTTAACTAGTTGTGTAACCCATTGAACTTCTGTTTGCTTCAATTCCCTCATCTATAAAATGGAAATGGTAATATCACCTACCTCCTGGAGTTGTTGAGAGATCAAATAAAAAATAATTTAACAGTGCTTAATACAGTGGCACATAGTAAGCGTCATATAAGCGTAAGCTATTATGAAGTAGGACTTACTCTTAGATGGAGCATTCTATAAAATACCTAAAAAAAAAAAAGAAGCTACCAAATCCTCCCCTCAAGTCTTCTCCAGGCTAACTATCTGCAGTTTTTCTGCCATTTCTCATATGAAGTGATTCCAGGTCTTTTGCCATGCTAAATGTTATTCTCTAGATACTCTCCAAATGATCGGTTTTCTTTTTTCAATCACACTATCCAGAGCTGAGTGTTCTTCAGTCATTTTTTAGTCACGTCCAACACTTTATGAGGTCATTTGAGGTTTTCTTGGCAGAGATACTGGAATGATTTGCCATTTTCCAGTTCATTCTACAGATGACAAAACTTGGACAAACTGGTTTAAGTGACTTGCCCAAGGTCAGACATCTAGGAAGTGTCTGAGGCCAGATTTGAACTTGGGAAGATGAGTCTTCCTGACTCTAGGTCCAAAGTTTTGTGTACTATGATACCTCCTCACTACCACTGAGAATTTAATACAGTACTCTAGATGATGGACCGACCAGGACAGAAGAGGTGAGAGGGAAGGACATTTCAAGCGTGATAGGGTTATTCTCTCCTGGTTTCCAAAAGCTTTTTCCGCTATAAATACAATTCAGTACATTATTAACTTTTGTGGCTGCCTTTGCACTCCCTTGACTTGCACTGAATTCTCAGTCTACTACCTTGGCTCCATTCCAAACTGCTGTCCAAACAGGCCTCCCCCATTTTGTGCTGGTGAAGTCCATTTTTTTAATCCCAAGTGTAAAACTCCACATTTATCTCTTTTTAGATTCAGTCCAGTGCTCTTTTCTATTATCCATCCTGTGTGTTAGATATTTATCCCTCCCAAGCAGACTTGTCAAAAAGTTGGATAAGCGTGACATTTATGAACTTATCCAAATCAGTAATTAAAACATGAAACCACCTAGGCTAGAGCTCTCTCTCCAAGTTGATGTCATACCATTTAATGGCTACTCTTTGAGTCCAACTCACTCTTAATCCATTTAATTTTGTTGTAATCTTAGCCATATCCTTCCTTTTTTCCCTTTGGACTAGCATTGGTAACATTAGCAAATTCTTTGCTAAAATCCAGGTAAATTCTGTCAGAAGAATCTCCCCTGTTTACCAGTCTAGAACTCCTGAACAATAAAGGGAAATAATGTAAGTTTAGTACAATCTGTTCTTTGGAAGTCATAATGGCCCTCTGTGATCACTGCTCTTTTCACCCATCTCTCTCATGATATGTTCTAGAATTTTCCCAGGAAACAAAGTCAGGCTCATTGGCTTATAGTTTGTAAACTCTGTTCTCTTCTTTAAAAAAAAAAACAGACAAAAATATCCCTTCTTCAGTCTTATGGTATGTCTCCCATTCAGTAACCATCATTTTAATGATCTGTCAGAAAATTTTGCTTTGAATACATCAAGCTACCTGGCCTATGATTTTTCAAACTCTGCTTTTTTTCTTTCTTTGAAATTCTCCTCTTCTTCACAGAGTAGCCTAGACCAACAGAGGACACACAGTGTTCTCTCAGTGATGGTTTTCTGTCTGGAATGGAATACCAGTAAGATGGTGGAATTCCATTGAAGGTAGGTGGTCTGCTTGAGATGCACTGAGATACCATGACACCCATAAGAGATCATAACAAAGCAGCCACCCAGCCTGTGTACCTCCCTGGAGAGAATCTTCTTTTGCAGCTCAGCTGGACCTTTATTAATACATCACAGGTCAGCAAGGTTTGCTTCAGACACTATTTTTAACCAATCGCTCACTTGGAGTTTTAGACAAAGCCGGTCACCAAGTCAGCCCACTTGCACCCATAAATCCTGCCTAGGAAACCTAGTGCCTATTTATAGCAGCTAAGTCTTAGAAACAGGCAACACCATTAATTGTCCCCTCCCATTACACCAATATCGATCTCCCAAAGGCCTAAAACAAGGATCAGCATTCAGGAACCAGAAAATGGTTGGTTACACTGGGAGGCTTTGGTCCCTAATAATAACAGTTCACATTTATGTAACTCTTTAAAAGGCCTTTCATCATGATAAGTGAGCTTGGGAGTGAGCTTGTTAACAGTTGTGTTTGATAGGCAGAATTGATTGCTGGAGAGCTGTACAAATGGGTTGGTACCAGAGTTCTAACTAGGGCAGGCTCAATCAGGGTTTGCCCCATGGTGCCAAGGGAAAGAAGGATGGAAAGGGGAAAACTGGAAGGGAAGGAAAAGAGAATGAGCATGTATATAGAATCTACTACATGCAAAGTACTATGTACTTTTATGAATATAATCTCATTTGATCCTGGGAGGTAGAGACTGTCACTATACCCATTTTACAGATGAGGAAACTGAGGCAAACAGAGGTTAAGTGACTTGCCCAGGATCATACAGCTAGCACATGTCTGAGGCAGGATTCTCCAAACCTAATGGTCTATTTCACCTTGCTGACTCTTCCTTTCATGGTTCAGAGACAGCCAACATGCCCCAGGTGACAGACTGGAAACAACTTTGGTTGGCATATCTATGAGAACTTTTAAAAATAGCTTTTATTGATATCTATTGTTTTTACATTGCCTAGATATCACCAGTGCTCTACTCCCTACTCTATTGTCATATCCTATAACAAAGAATTGTTTTTAAAGAAGATAAAAATTCAACAAAACTGGTTGACATGTGTGGACGCTGCCCCTGTAAAGGAGGGGGTGATACTTTTCATCTCTCTTTTTTCAGACCAAGCTCATCTTTTGATCATTTTCCAACATTCCATTTCAGTTGTTTTCTGGTGGTCGTTCTTTCCATTTATAATCATTATATGGATTGCTTTCCTCTCTCTACTTAACTTCACTTTGAATCAGATCATGGAAATTTTTCCATAATTCTCTGAACTCATCATGTCTTTCTCAGAGCACATTTATGTCCCAAATTTTCTTTTTCTATTCCCAGTCAAAAGAAACTTTGCTTCCAATCCCTTAAAACAACAACAGCAACAAAAATTAATGATAGTAATAAAAATAAATAATAATCTTGTCCCAAATATTTGAGTGTATATAGAGCCTACTTTTTAACAGTGACCTCCCTGAGTCCATCAATGGTTCTAAAGATTCCATGCTTATCAATGGAAATTCTTTGTCAAGGGTATAGGTATTTTAATCACTTTATCTGCATAATTCCAAATTGCTTTGGAGAGTAGTTGTACTGATCTGCTGTCCCACTAACAATCCACTAGCATGTCTAGCTTTCCACGATTCCTCCAGCCATGATTACTCCTCTCTTTTGTCGCCTTTGCCAGTTTTCTGAGAGTTAATTGAAACCTCTGTGTTCTTTTGTTTCACAAGCTCCTATGATTAATGATTTGAAGAATTCCTCAATAATTGCTAATAATTCGCACTTCTTTTGAGAATTGCAATTCATTCCTCTAGGGGAAGGGCTTTTGTTCTTACATATTTGTTTTAGCTATCTATAGATCTTGGATCTTACACTCGTATTAGAGATAAGGAATACAAAGATTTTTCCTTTGGTTTAGCCATCTCAGATGGAATGGAAATATTTGGATTTAGATGCCCTAGATTCACAGCCTGAATCTGCCTTTTGTTACCTATGTGACTGTGAGTGAGTGAATAATTTATCCTTTCTGAGCCTGTCTTCCTCTTTGTTAATTGGGGATACAAATACCCCATAAAGTTTTATGGGGAACAAATGAGTTAATAATGTGCACAAAGTACTTGGTAAATCCTAAAGATCAGACAGTTCATACAAAAGAGGTTGAAGGAGGAGGAGGAGGAGGAGGAGGAGGAGGAGGAGAAGGAGGAGGAGAGGTGGTACTGGTGGTAATAACTAGCATTCATATGGAACTTTAAGGTTTTCAAAGTATTATCAAAGGCACCTTCTTGACCTCTTCAAAGTTTGGGTCACTGCTGACCACTCCTCATTTTTGGATGCTCCCTCTTTCCTGATTTTTCCTGGTCTGACTCTACTGTGGTCCTTTCCTTACCTGGCCTACTTCCATACTAATACCATTCACTTTCCTTTGCAGGATTGTCATCCATGTCTTTCTCCCAGGTACTGGTATATCTAAGAGGTTAGTCCTGAACCTTCTCTAACCTCTCTTTTGGATTGTTCTCCCTTTCCCCCTTCCCCTTTAGGTCCCCCTCTTCCTTCACCTTCCCCTCTCTTTCTGTCTCCTCCTCCCTCTCCTCTTTCTGTCCATGTGTCTGTCTGTCTGTGTGTCTGCCTACACACACTTTACCTCCAACTCCCTTTTCCTCTCCTCCCTTTTCTTCTCTTTCTCTGTCTCTGTGTCTCTCTCTTTACGCGCGCGCACACACACATCTCTCCCCCCACCTCTCTCTCTCCCTCTCTTTCTATCTCTCTCTCTTCCCCCCACCCCCACCTCTCTCTCCATTTCTCATCATATTATCTCCCACAGATTCAATGACCATTTCTTTACAGTTGATTCTTAGCCTTTCTTGTTCCATGGGCCCCTTTGGCAGTCTGGTAGAATCAATGAGACCTTTGTCATTCTGATGTTTTTAAATGAAATAAAATGAAATACATCAGATTACAAAGAAAACCAATTATATTAAAATTGTTATCAAAATATTTTTTAAAACAAGTTTATGGCCTCTAGGTTAAAAACTCCTGGTGGTGCCATCTCAAATTTAACATTTCCAAAATGAAAATTCCTCCCTTTTAAACTCTAAGGTCGTCCCTCTTTTTGAATTCTCCGTGTCTTTGAATGATCTCACCTTCCTTCTAATCACCCAGGGCTGCCATTTCAAAGTCATCCTTCCCTCTCCCCTCTTCCTTACTTCTGATACAAAAGCTCACTAGGTCTTATTGATATGCTTATGAATTCCATAATCTTTGTATTCAGCCCTTCTGTCCCTCCTGAACTCTGGTCCTACTTCTCCCATGATCGGCTGGACATCTCCACCTGGAGATCCCGTGAGCATCTCAGATTTAAGGAGATCAAAATAATACTTCTTCCTTTCCCCCCTAAGCCCACCCCTCCTCCTGGTTTCCAATCTCTGCTGAGGGCATCCCCATTCCTCCAATAACCCAGATTTACAACAATGATCATGCTGAACTCTGGATTCTCACTCACCTGACTATATCCAATCCCTTCTCAAGTCTTGTGGATTCCTCCTCCTCAGCTTCTCTTTAATCTATCCCCTTCTCTCTGCTCATCTGGTCACACTTCTATTTCTGTCTTCTGTTACCTCTTGCCTGGACCATTTCTATACCCTCCCAGTAGATCTTCTTATATCCAGGCTCTCCCTTCTTTGATCCTTCCCTCCGCACAGCGGGCAAATTTATGTTCCTCACACACAGATCTTACCATGTCAGTCCCCTCCTCACAAAACATTAATGCCTCTCTACCACCTCTACAATAAAATACAAATTATTTTATTTGCCATTTAGATAGCATTGAGAGCTAGCTTTTATATAGTGCTTTGAGATTTACAAAGCATTTTGAAAATGTCATCTCATTTGATCCTCTCAACAAATGTGGGAGGTGAGTGCTATCATTATCCCCATTTTACAAATAAGGGAAGTGAGGCAGAGATTAAGTGACTTGCTGTGGGAGATATTTTCTCACTAAAGGTATTAACCACTATTATGGAGGAGATTCAGTCCATAGTCAAATCTGAAGAAGGATTCTGTATATATGCTAAGGTCTTCCAGATACTCCTGTTTGTGGATGACATCTTGCATCAAGTATCAAAAAACTGAACATCAACAATTTGATGAAATGTTTAGCCACTCAAAAAAAGTTTGACCTAACCTTCCACACAGAAAAAAAACAAGTGGATGAAGAATGTCTATTTCCAAATTATATCAAGAAGCTATGTATACAACCCAAGAACTCATATCTTGACACTACTGTCTTCAGGAATATCACAAAACTTCTTTAGTTAACCCAAAATTTCCCTGTAAACAAAGGGCTGTCTTTTTAATATCAATCTTGTGCTGGTGTAGTTGTGTGGCTATGAATAAGATTTATTTCCCAGCCAGGTGACCTTCCTGAACTCATGATCTCCAGAAATGCATCATTCTGCAAGATAAATTTGAGTGATTTCTTCAGATCATTTCCCACCCTCATAACCCCCATGTCCAGCATCCTTTCCTCACCCACTTTCAGTTTCTTTTCATGTGCTTTCTCTCCCATTAAATGTTGAGCTCCTTGTAGGAAGGGCCCCATGTGACTTGTTTTATATCCTCAGCACTTTGAACAATGCCTGGCATCTAGAAGTCCCTTGATAAAGGCTGATTAACTCTGATTCTGAGGAGACAACAAAGATAATGCCTCCTACATTCTAGACACGGCGAAGCATTTTACAAGATTATTTTATTCAATCCCCACAATAACCCTAGGATGTATGTGCTATGATTTCCCCCACTTTAAAGTGGAAGAACCCATGGCAAACAGGGTCAAGTGACTAAACCAGGGTCACCAAGTGTCTAAGAGATTATTTGAACTCAGATTTTCCTGACTCCAGAGCCAGTGCCCTATCCAGTGTACTACCGACTGACTCTGGAATTACAAATGAATCTCATGCAGGGTGGCTCTTACTTATTGTGAGTAGACTGCAACATGTAAGCTATTAAGGCTCAAAACTGCACTAAGGCTTTTGGACACCCTATAAATGTGCCTATGTGTGTTTTCATTATTATTTGGTTGTTTTTAGATTGCGTCTGAATCTCTGTGATACCTTTTGGGGTTTTCTTTGCAGAGAAACTGGAATAGTTTGTCATTTCCTTCTCTAGTTCAGTTTACAGATGAGGAAACTGAGGTAACATGGTGAAGTGACTTTACCAGGGTCACCCCAGCTAGTAAGTGTCTGAGGCTGAATTTTAATTCAGGAAGATGAGTTTTCATGACTCCAGGCCAGGCACTCCACCTGCTGCACCACCTAATAGGTATGTGAATATATGTGTGTGTATATATATATGTATATATATATGTTTATATAATGTATACACGATGTATGTATATGTTTGTGTCACATACATACATAGCATAAGTATAAATAATCCATTAGGGATTTTTGTTGCCCTTTCCAGATATATTTGCATTTTATCAAGAAACAAACCCTTGATCAAAAGAACTGAATCTAATTGTATAATTTCTGTAAGTAAATTATGTCAGTAAGGATATAAGAGAATTTCAGGCACAGTGGAAGAGGGAGGTAAAAATTTTCCATATCTCTCACATTCTAACTTTTACATAACTATCTACTATGTGTATGCTTAAAGCCAGTCTAGATTACTGGGAAGGAGTATAAGGTCCTCATTGGGTCAGAAAACTGAACAGTTTAGAGGCTTAGCACAAAGGAGAGCAGCAAGGTGGTGCAGTGGATATAGTGCTGGCCCTAGAGATGGGAAGACTCTTCTTCTCAAGTTCAAATCTGACCTGAGATTCTTATTAGCTGTGTGACACTGGGCAAGTCACTTCATCCAGTTTGCCTCAGTTTCCTCACCTGTAAAAAAATTGAAGAGGGAAATGGCAAACCACTCCAGTATCTTTGCTAAGACCCCAAACGGAGTCACAAAGAGTTGGACAGTCTGAAACACGACTGAGACAAGCATAGAGGATCACTCTGAAGTTGCCATGTAGGATGGTAGGGGATATGACATGAGAAGCAGTCAGAACAGAGATATCCCATCCTTGCTGGGTAACCCCAGTGACTTCCTCTGAGCTCTGCTTTCGCCCCAAGAGATGCTTCTCCTTTCTCCTTCCTTTCGTCTTCTTTTCTTCTCTCTGAGGATGGCGCAGGGCTGGGGCAGGGGCACAGGGGGAGGGGTTCATTGTTTAGATGTACATTTCTCTGCCATGTTGGGAAGAAGAGAGCCCACCACAAGGTGATCATGGGTCAGAGAAAAAAACCCACTGCCTGAGCCCAGAAGCATTTCAAGTTCCTCAAATCTGTTAAGCCATTTTTCCAACTTCATGGATTTAAGAAAAGCCCCTGCCTGAATTCTGCCCTAGGGGTTGGTTGGCTTCTTTTGGAAACCCATGTGGTTTTGAAGGGAAATATGATCCACATGTTTGGATTTCTTCTCATCTAAGTCATCCTGATGTTTAATGAGAGCAATTTACTGTCTATGAACCTTTTATAGCCTTTTGGATCAGGTTCTCCTCTTTTCTCTCCCTCACCCTCTTCATATCCCTCTCTGCTCCATTTTCCATTGTTTCTCTCCTTCTGTCCTCCTTATCTTCTTTACTTTTACTTTTCTTTCTTCTACCCCTTCTCTTTTCCATCCTCCCTCCTCTTTTCCCCCAAATTTCTTCTTGTCTCTATGTCTCTTTGTTTCTTTTTATCTCTCTCTCTGTTTTGACTCTTTCTCCTCTGTTTCCGTGCCTCTGCCTATATGTGTGTCTGTCTGTCTGTGTCTCTCTATCTCTCTGTTTTTCTCTCTATATTTCTCTCTCTCTTTTGACTCTGTCTCCTCTCTATCTCTGTCTCTGTGTATCTGTCTCTCTGTCTGTGTCTCCCTGTCCCTCTCTGTCTCTCCCTCTGTCTCTGTTTCTCTCTCTCTCAACTTTGTCTCATCTCTATCTGTGTCTGTCTGCCTGTGTTTCCCTGTCCTCTCTCTCTCTCTCTCTCTCTCTCTCTCTCTCTCTCTCTCTCTCTCTCTCTCTCTCTCTCTCTATCTCTCCCTCCCTCCCTCCCTTCCTCCTGTCTGCTTCCAAGTCTTATATTTTCCCATCACCTATCTCCCTCCATTTCTTTCTTCTTTCCTTTACAATGCTCCGTCTCAGACTCTGCCCCTCCTCCTCTCCCTTCTGGTATAATTCTCCCCTCTCCCTCCTCCTCTTTTTTTAACCTTTCTTCCCATCAGCTCAGGATCTGTGTTTCCCCAATATCTACTAACCCTATGTCCACATTCCAGCAGCATGTCTGTGTCACTGTAATGAGAGAAGGGAGCCTGGAGCTGGCTGAGGAGCAGCCATGCGCCCTCTCCAGCAGCCTGTTGGACAGAAGGGATCCTGGTAGAGATCAAAGAATGGCCAGGACAGATTCATTTTCAGGGTCACAAGGCTATTTCCTGACTCAGGGAGGTGGACAGGCATGTCAATCACAGCTTTGAGCTGCACTTTATTCTACTCTGGTGGTTCAGTGTCCCAGAATGAGAACTGCTTCTCTATGGGGCCCCTCTGAAAGAGGCCCATCACTCCTGATCACCACAAGGCCACATCCAGAGATGCAGCCAACAGTCAGCAACTTCCCCTTTGCTTCTGGGCTTAGTCAGTCCAGGTGTTTGTCTGTTATCCAGACTCCTAGTTATCCCATCATTCCTACCTACTACTTCCTCCTGGAGCAAAGAAACACAACTCTGAGGATAAAATTCTTTGCTCTTTGGGAGAACAGAGGACACACAATTTACATGAATGCAGAAGACTCCATAGACTTCCCAAGCTATAGAACAGTGGCTCTGATTGCCCTGACAGAATCAGGGAATCTTTAAAGTAGAAGGGACCTCAAGAGCCATTTAATCCAACTCATACTCAGTCAGATTAATCCTGGATCTCACTGATGTGAGTATTTCCACCACAAATGAAGATCACAATCTATCCACACCTGCAATGAGTTTGCCCCAAGTTGTCTACACCTTTCCTTGATTCTCCTTGAGTAGCTATCTTGAGTAGAACAGCAGAGTCCAGAGCCTATCCATCAGCTACACCTCACTGTGAATTCTTGGCCAGTCTCTCCTCTTCTCACCCATATGATTTCTTTGACTCCCGTTCAGTTTTGGAGTTTCTTCCTTGTTTCTTTTATGCCTCTTGTCGAAACCTATCATCAGTCTCTCTCCATTGCCCTGTGATACTCATTTTCAGATCCTCAAAGGCCATTATGTTCCATGCATCAGAGCTTCTAACAGAATACTGATGTTTGAAAAATGGAGAGGGGAGAAACTGGGAGTCACTAAAAGAATTTAGCAATTTACCAAATTCATCCCTCTCTCCTCATTCAGCTCAATTTTGGGCCCAATTCTGTGCCCATTGGCAATATCTGTCTAAGACAAATCACTGAATTTGAGAATCGGAAGAGACTTCTGCTACCATTGAGTCCAAATCATAGAGAAAAGAAATACTCAATACTCAATTATCCAGATTTATTTGAAGCTCTTTAAATAAAGGGACCTCAAACTTTCTCATGGCAACCAATTCTACTTTTGAACAGTTTAATTGTAAGGAAGTCAAGCTTATTTTTCCTGAAGTCTCCTTATATTTCCTGAAGTCAAGCTTAAATTAACTTCTTTTCCATTTTTAGCCATTTGTCCCAGTTCTGACCCTCTGGTCAACCAGGACAAGGCTGATGATCCTTCCTCCAGGATGAAGTTTTCAGATTGATATTGAATAACTACTGATGATTCTGAATCAAAATTTAGTACTGTCCTTCCTAAACTGGGGCACCCAAACCTGAGACCAATGCTCCAGAAGCGGTCTGATCAGAACAGGGCAGAGGAGAGTATCTCTTCTCCTTTTCCATAAGAAGAGCACGACAGACACTGACAAATGCTTCTCTGTAATGCAGACGTGCGATACTAACAATATTCCCCACATTTGCCAATCTAGCAACACTGTCAAAAAAAGCCAACTGGGCTAATTTGGCTTTGCCTGCTCTCAATTAAGCCCTGATAGCTCTTTGAGATCATTGCTTCTCCTTCTAGATGTTCCTTAAACATCTTTTCAATAATCTACTTGTTGCTACCTCCTCCTCTTTCTCCTCTTTAGCCTACAGACAAATTCCACTCTCTTCCTTGTTTCTAAAGTCCCACAGCCCTTCTCCCATCCTCTAATCCTTCAAAGGCCACTAACAGTAGCTCCACAATCATATCCATCAGGTTTTTTAGTAATGTGGGACATATATCATCTCACTCTAGTCACTTGAGCTCATCAAGGGTGGCTAGATGCTTTCATGATATCTCCTCATTTATTCTGGTTTTATCCTGACTCCATTAACCTTTTTTCTCACTCAACTTTTCCCATAGGATCACAGATTCATAGAATCTGAGTCATAAGAGTTCTCAAAATTGTAAGGAACCATTTTGGCCAACCCATTCCTAAGCAAAAATCCTCTCTACAATTTTTCTAATGGGTGGTTATTTAGTCATCCTGTAAAGACCTCTAGTGAGGGGCAGCCTTTTACCTCCCAAGGAAGGCTATTCTGGATGGGCTTTTGGATGGCTCTAATTATTACAAAATACTTGTTTTTGTAAAAAAAAAAAATGTAAGATGGACTCTTGCCTCTCAGTGAACTCTACTGATTTTTCCTAGTTCTGCTCATCAGAACCAAACAGGGCAAATCTAGTCACTCTGCATGCTATCCAGATTGTCAATGTCCTTCCTAAAATGAGGCACTCAAAGTGAATCCATTTCAGAAATAATCTGACCAGGGCAGAATACAGTGAGGTGATCACTTCCTTCATTATATTCTTTTACTTATGTCCTGTCAATGAAGCATAGGCTGGTACCACTTTTTTGGGCTGCCATATCTTACTGGTAACTCATACTAAGTTCACAGTGCTACTAATTCCACTAAACATGTTATTTCTTCACAAGAACTATTGTCTTGCCACATTTCATCCCCTCAACTAAAGTAGCTAATTGGTATAGCAGATAATAGGATATAGGACTTTGAGGGAGGAAGACTTAAAATCAAATCCCACTTCAGAAACTTACTAACCATGTGAACCTGGGCAAGTCACTTATCCTCTCTCTGTCTTACTTTCTCATCTGTAAAATGGAGATGATAGTCATGTCCACTTCACAAGCTGTTGTGAGAATAATGAGATAAGACATATAAACCACTTTAAAAACCTTAGAGTGCTATGAGAATGCTATCCACTATTACTCGACCATTTGAGGTTTGGTTTGGTTTGGTTTTTAATCCAAATCAGTATAGACATTTACTCTTACTCAATGTCATTTTACTAGATTTGGCCCAACACTTTGGTCTTTTGGTCTTTTGCTGACTTTCTCATTCAGTGTGTTAGCTATCTCTATAGGTTTGTGTTACATATAAATTCAATAGCCATTCTCTTTCTTGCTCAATTGGAGACACTGTTTCATTATTCAGTTGAACAGAGAATCTAGGCCAGAACCTCAACACACTGCACTAGAGACCTTCTCCAAATTTTCATCCATGCATTAACAACTACCTGTTCCCAGCCTGAGAATCCTCCTTCTTAGAACTTTCAAACAGGATTACTATAATTTCTACTTCAGTAATTAATCAGTCAATAAATTTCACCATTAATAAATAGTAAATACTCATTATCTGTCCAGCATTGTGCAAGGCACTGGATATGAAGAGAAATATGAAATGACTTTGCCCTCAAAGAGCTTACACTGTCTTAGTGGAAAGGGTCTTATTTTGAAGTCAAAGGCCTGGCTCAAACAAAATGGTGGCACAGTGGAGAGACTGATAGACTTTGAGCTAGAAAGACTTGGGCTCAAATCCTGCTTTAGAAGCTTACTAGCCATGGGACCCTAGAAAAATGAATTACATCTTTCTCTGCCTTAGTTTCCTCATCAGTGAAATGAGAGCACGGAACGAGATGGCCTCTAAGGGACTTAAAAATCTAGATCCATAATCTGATGCTATATATACACATACAAGTAAGTACAGAGTAATGGAGGGAAGAGGGCTAGGAGTAGGAGATTCAGGAAAATCCATTGGAGGAGGTAGAATCTAGGGGTTTGAAGAAGTTGAAATGAGTAGGAAGTGTGTTCCAGGCATAGGGAATAGCCTGGACAAAGGCACAAAGATTGGAGATGGAGTGTAAGGGGTGTAAGATTGGAATGTAAGATCTCAAGTGGAGATTGAGTGTAAGGAACATGAAAGAAGCCAGTTTGGCCTGATGATGTAACAAACAAAAGGAAAAGCACGAAATGCCAAATGGAGAGTGTGCATTTTCCCTGAAGTCAATAAAGAGCATCTATGGCCTTTGGAGAGGGAGGGTATAGCATAAGCAGACGTATACTTTAGGAAGTGGTAGAGAAGCAGAGACTGAAGTGGAAAGAGGAGAGACCGAAGCAGAAAATCAATGAAGAGATGAATGTAATGATCCAGGTAAAGAGAGAGGGTCAGAATTCTAGCAGTAGCCATGGATGTAAAGAGATGATCATTTGGAGAGATATTATCAAATCAATTAAGTAAGAATGAGCAACTGATACAATTATGGGGATGGAGGGAGAGGGAGATTCCAAAGTTGTGAACCTTGGTACCTGGAGCATTGCTGTCATCAGAAATAGAGAAGTTAGGGAAAGACATGAGTTTGGGGAGGAGGAAAGAGTACATTCTGGTTTGTGAAATTTTGAGGTTGAGACATCCATAAGAAATCCAGTTGGGAATGTCTAAAAAGCAGTTAATGAAGCAGGAACAGAGCTTGAGAGAGAAGAAAGCTGAAGAAGTCATCTGGACAGGAGGCAGCTGGTGGTACAGTAGCTAGGGTGCTGCAGTCAAGGCCTGAGTACAAATCTGGCTTCAAACACTTAACTTCCCTTTCATTTCCATCCCACTCCATCTCCTTCCTTCTCATCCCATTCTGGTCAGCTCAGTTCAGTTCGCCCCTACAAGTCAGACGCTATGCAGGGTGCTAAGTTTATGAAGACAAAAGCAGAACTATTCTTATCCTCAAGAGACTTAAGGTGAGGTTAAATATAAATAATGTATGTACATGCAGTTGTTATTGAGTCATTTCAGTCATGTCCAATTCTCCATGACCCCATTTGGGGTTTTCTTGGCAAAGATTCTAGAGTGGTTTGCCATTTCCTTCCGTGACACATTCTACAAATGAGGAAGGCAAACAGGGTTAAGTGACTTGTCCAGGGTCAAACAGCTAGTAAGTATCTGAGATTAGATTTGAACTCAAGTCCTCCTAACTCCAAGGTCAATACTCTATCCATTGCACCACCTAGTTGCCTATATGTACGGGTAAATAAAATACACCATCCCAAAATTATAAAAAACAGGGGATGTTGGACATTAAAATTTTAATGGAGGAGGGGAGAAGAGAAACAGGTAAGCTTGTTTTTTGACCCCGAACAAGTCACAACTACTATTTGCCTCTGTTCATTTGTAAAAGGGAGATAATAATAGCACCAATCTCCCAGGGTTGTTGTAAAGAACAAATGAGGTATTTGTAAAGTACTTTAAAAACCTTAAAGCATAATACAGATGCCAACTTTTATAGAGATGAAAATTGAATCCATGAGAAATGATGAGAGCACCAAGTGAGAAGTGGAGCATTAGGGTATTCCCACAATTAGGCAGTAGGATGTGGGTGATGATAAAGGTGACTGAGGAGGGATCAGACAGGTGAGAACTAGGAGAGCAGAGTGTCCCCAGACCCAGAAAAGAGCGAATATCCAGGAGGAGAGTTTGGTCAACAGTGTCAAATGGAAGAGGACTGAAAAAAGCCATTGGTGTTTACAATCAAGAGAACCTTGGCAATCTTGGAGAAATCAACTCCAGCTAAGCTTAGGATAATGTAGAAAGCCAGATTATGGACTTCGACATCAGTGAGATCAGAAAAAGGAAAGGCAAAGATCAAAGATGGTGGTCTAGGATGAGAAGAGACTCATAGGAGGGTGGCTTGTGGATAGAATCAGTGAGGGGTGTCTATATATATTTTAAGGATGGCAAAGTCTCAGGTGGGTGTGTAGGCAGCAGCTGCCCTCTTGTCAATCAGAATCAAACGCAGGATAGTAATTATTCTGGCCTCTTTAATAGACCATAAAAGAATGCAAAATTGACATTACTGAAGTACATATCTCTCCATGTTACTCACCTGCCCAAGAAGTAGTAGTTCCTCGTCAATAAACCATGAACTTCTCTGTCTAACTTTTGGAACATTCACAGTCTGTCTCTAACTGATCCTGCCAGATCGAGTGGGCAGCACTCACCTTCACACCCTCCACTTCCTTTTTAGCCACATTGACCTACTCCCTTTCCTCCCACTCAATATTCTAGATCCTGTCTCTGGAATGTCCCATGTATCTAGAAAATCTTCCTCACTTCCACCTCTTAGCATTCTTAGAATCACTTGCAGTTCAAGTGTTAATTCTGCAAATGAGAACTTGTCTGTTCCCCTCCTCCCTTTAGTTTGTACTATCTGCTATTCATTTTTCTAAAATAATTTAAAAGTGGTATATTTTATTTACCCACCTATGTACATATTCTATTCCCCTCCATTCATATAAGTCCCTTGAGGACAAGGATGATTTTTGGTTTTGTCATAAACTCAGCACCTTGCACAGTATCCATCTGATTGAAATGAAATGAACTGAATTTAATGGGATGGAGTATGATGGAAATGAAAGGAAAAGGGAGAGGAAAGGGAAGAGGAGGGAAGGAGAGGAAAGGGGAGGACAGGAGAGGGGAGAACAGGAGAGGGGAAGAGGGGAGAGGGAAGGAGGGAAGAGGAGAGGAGGGAAAAGGGGAGGAGAGGGGAGTGGAAGAAAGGGGAAGGGTGGGGAGAGATGGTGTGACATAGTAGATTGAGAACTGATTTGGATGTCAGGAATTCAAGTCCTGGGTCTCTGATACCTACTGGCTGCGTGACTGAGTTAGTCACTTAACCTCTCAGAGCCCTGATCAACCTTCTCACACTCTAAGCTGCATAAAGGGTATTAAGCTGCATTGGTAAAGAGACCTTCTTAGACCAACAAAGTCCCAGGTCCAATGCCTCTCTCCTGTGCTATGCAGGGCCACAGGATCATAGCTTTAGAATTGGGAAGGGCCACAGGATCATAGCTTTAGAATTGGGAAGGGCCACAGGATCATAGCTTTAGAATTGGGAAGGGCAAACATCATTTCACAGATGAAGAAATGGAAGTCCAGAGAAGTTAAGTGACTTTCCTAAAATTGCACAGGTTATAAGTGACAAAGCTAGAATTCAAATCCAGATCTTTGATCTAAAACCAGTATCTGTCAGACTCTGACCGTCTTCCTTTTCTGGTCCTATGTATCCTAGATAAAATCCCATGCACCCCTGTCCCAATCACGTGCTCATGAGCTCTGGACTCTAGCTGCCTCCCATCCCCATGGGCCTTCCCACTGATTGCCCTCTGAGTCATCTGCAATTTCGATCCTGATGAGTTCGTGGTGTGCGGCAATTCACAGCCATCAAGCATCATTAGGTGAAGGCTGGAGCAAAGAACAATGAGAGCTGTCAAAGATAGTGCATGATGTCTTCAATGCCATCAAACCCAAAATGCTTGTTCTGTACTGAGCCTGAGCCTGGGTCACTGTCCATCTGCAGTCTCTGTCCATGATTTAGGCATTGGTATACTAATTCACCACAGCTGTTCGGCTGGCTGAATGTCACCAGAATGGACAACATGCATTTGTCACTTTGTTTTGTCATAGATTCATTCATTTTTTTTCCAGTTTAACTCCCTGATTTTACAAATCAGAAACCAAGACTCAGAGAATGAAAGTCACACAGCAAGTCGGTGATTCCAGATCTCCTGATTTCTGGGCTAATGATCTTTCCATTGTACAATTTTTGTTGTGTAGTCATTTCTCAGTCATGTTCAAATTTCTGCAACCTCCTTTGTAGTTTTCTTGCCTACGATCCTGGAGTGGTTTTCCATTTCTTTCTCCACCTCACTTTAAAGTTGAGGAAACTGAGGCAAACAGGGTGAAGTGACTTGCCCAAGGTCATACAACTAGTAAGTGTCTGAGGTCAGATTTGAACTCAAGAAGATGAATCTTCCTGACTCCAGGCCCAAGCACTCTATGCTCTGTGCCACCTAGCTTACCCCATTGTGCAATATTTCCTGTTAAGATGATGCTCTTTAGCATTGCTTAGAATTTGAGGAAGGAGACTTTATCATATTATGGAACTCAGTGGAGTTAGTATAATCTCACTTTCAAATAGGAGAATTTAGGAAATCTAGAGAGTGAGGGGGAACTAATGGTAGGATACTGTTCTTTTGTTAGGATGCCACACTGGACATTGTCCTTCACACTGTTAACTCTTTCTTTATATACATGAATATATGTGTATGCATATATATATGTATTTACATATACATATTTATATATATGAATATTCCCACTAATATCATAGCTTAGCTAGAATAGTGCAATCAGGACTTTCATTCAGAGAGCTAAAATCAAGAAGATTGAAAAATTTTGGTGATTTTTAGAAATCAGATAATGTTTAGATTTCTAGCAGCATAGAAACAACAGTTTATCATCAAGTTCACAGATATAATTCCTTAAATAGGAAATTAACCTACATACTTCACACAAACACACATACACACACACACATATATATATATACACATACCCATATACATTTGAACACACACGTACACATACACACGTATACACATATGCACACACATACACATACACACACCCTAACTCACACAGCTACATTTCACATAAGTTCTTGCTTAGGCCTACCTTTCCCTACTCCTCCCACCCCTGGCTGTAACCTCTCCAGGCCATCCCATAGTCTCCTAGGATCTCTATCTTTCACCCCAAAGGGTAATATCCCAGGATGTCTGCCCTCAGGACCAGTATCTGTGATCTCCCTCCACCTCTTCCCACAGAGTTTATGTCACTACATCTCTTTCTGTACAATTGAATTTGCCTTAATTACTTCTTTTATTATTTTCAAACTGTTAATAACGAAGTTAATTAAAGGCTTAGCTCATACTTCTTTCTCCGGTGTCAAAAGACATAATGACATCTCTGTTTATGTCAATACTCAGTAGGTTGTTCAACAAAATTATCATTTGTCACGATTTTAATACACACATAGAAAGCAACTTGTCTAAGAATTGCCTTCAAGGCTACATTTTGCTTTACCAAGTCAAATAT
This sequence comes from Bettongia penicillata ogilbyi, assembly GCA_023548195.1. Taxonomy (NCBI): domain Eukaryota; kingdom Metazoa; phylum Chordata; class Mammalia; order Diprotodontia; family Potoroidae; genus Bettongia; species Bettongia penicillata. The sequence goes on from JAJHZJ010000257.1 coordinate 8,025,368, forward strand.
TTATTTTTCAAATTGACATATGAGAAACATGTTATGTTATGAGAGTTATGACAGGGTATGGTCTGCTACAGAGAACTGTTTGCAGAATCCTGACTCCTCCCTCACGTTTGCATCAAGGCTACCCTCCAAGTGTGCATAGACCATTTTCCTAAAGCTTCCCCAGAGATGAAAAGGTAGTCCTGTGGACTGGCCTTTGAGGAGGAATAAATGTCTATAACCTTTTCCATTCTTCTGGAATCTTCCACTCTCCTAGATTTTTTTAATTCAATTTCATTATATTTTGGAGTTCTCTTTCTCTTCATTCCACTTGCTCCTCCACCTTCTTTTAGATCTTGAAAAGTTATTCCTAAGAATAATTGAAATGTTTTTCTCCAGCATCTATTTCTTTGCTACATATTTGGTCAGATCCATCTGCACATCTGTTTCTTCATAGGCAAGTAGGGAGGAAATAAGCCTGTATAAGGCTAGGCACTTTATTAAGCTCTGAGTATATAGACAGAAGCCAAAAGAAAAACAGTCATTACCTTTTGATGGAAGAAGACAAAGTCCAAAAGGGAGCTGAGAAGGAAGGGCAAGAACATAGCTGAAGGTACCTAGAAATCAGGTATGAGGCTTATAGTTGTTCTTCATTTTCTAAGAGGACCAGTGGCATCATGGGATAACATATTGACCTGCCCATGAATTGGATTTAAGTGAGGTAGAGCAGAATGAGGCAGGGAGGGGAATGGAAGCAGGCTTGGGCCCCTCCTACAGAACTTGGGCCACCCAGTGAGCTCACCAGTTGGAGGAAGGGACAAGCCTTGCTGAGGGATATTAGAGACTGAGAAGATAAAGGCATAGTTGTATGTTTAAGGGCAAGGAGGCCTGTATCGCCAAGGCAACATTCACAGCACTGGTGGTGCCTATGAATATGCCAATGTCAATATGTCAATTGCAAAGTGTAACAGACTCTCCATATAGAAAGCAGAAGAAAAACATTTATTAAGACACCAGAAAGCCAAATTCATCATAGTAACCAAGAAGTCTATACTTAGCACTGCATGGGACAAAGCCATTCTCAAGCCTTCCCCGCAAACAAGCACTCAGGAGCCTAGCTGTCTGCTCCCTTGTGTCCTCTCTCCCCTCCACCCTAACTGCTCTCAATAACTTCCTCTTACTTCTGCTCCACCCTTCCTGTTGCACCCATTCAACAAGCTCCTCCCACTACATATGATTTAGACTTCCATGGGATTTAAGCAGGTCACATGGTCCAATTAATGAAGGGGAAAGGTCTTCCCATTTCAGTTACCATTACAAGGCCCCAGGCACTGAGAAAAGTTCCAAGATGAGACAACCACAGAGGAATGGAAGCCAGGAACAGGATCAAAAAGAGAATAAAGGCTGGCTTGGATAGCTCCACAAAATGGGGTTGTCATGAGGAACTCACCAACGTGGAAAAGGGGCCAAACTGATATAGATATTGGTTCTCCTATATGGGAGAAGCAACAACTACTAAAAACATCCAAATAGTGCAGTAAATAGAGTCCTGGACCTAGAGAAAGGAGGACCTGGACTCAAATCTGGCCTTAGATTCTTACTAACTGCGTGACCCTGGGCAAACCACTTAACCACTATTTGCCTCAGTTTCTCATCAGTAAAATGGGGACTCACTGGAAAAGGAAATGGCAAACTACTGCATATCTTTGCCAAGAAAATACTAATGGGGTCATGAAGAGTCAGCCATGACTGAACAACCACAGCATTATAACATGGAGAGAGCACAAAAGGAGGAAGGAAGCAGAGGGTCAGAGGGCAGTGTGTGTGCTGTGAGTGGGTCAAAGAGAGGGCTAGCAATGAGAGGAAGGTTACCCCTGTGGTCTCTCGGTGAAAGAAGAGTCTACAGAGGAGCGGGTGAGGAGGGAGGGGGAAATACTGAAAGATGGGAGAAAGGCAGGAGGCCTTTGTTTGGTGATGGAAGGGACTTTTACTGATAAATGCTCCCGTGAGTGAAGAGATGTTCTATGAAGGAAGATAGGGACCTTTTGCTAAGTGTTGTCTTCCCACGGAGGGTGACGGTGCTCATGGAGCGGGGGAGAGGTTGGAACTTCTACGGGCAACTGGTACCTGGAGAAGGGGGGAGGGCATAGACCCCAGGAAGACTTTTTGTGACAAATGGGGAAAAGAAGATATCCAATGGTTAGAGTAGAGATGAGTGGTAAGCTGTATGATCACGGTTATGGGAATGGGGTAGGAGATCCAATGATGGGCAGTGTCCTCTCTGTTACCTTCAGAAATCGGCATTGTTCTGGGATTCATGATGAAAAAGGGGAATCCAAGGGGCAAGCTCTACAAAGCAGTGGCAAAAACTGCCTAGAGGGGAGAACCTAGAAAAGATATGTGGAAGGTTTGCTTTCATTAGGAAAACAGAGCATAGTGAGAAACTAGATACATATAGGAGACATGAACGAGAGAAGAAGGGTCTAAGCTAGACAGAAAGAGAGGATGGATACTGAAAAGTTCAGAGAAACTGTGTCTGGAAAGGAGCACTAAAAATTTAATTTTAAAAATGTCAACAGTGCTGATAGGGAGAAAGGAGGGGGGAATCTATTTGTATGGGAGGGGGTGAAAGTAGGGGAAGAATTACATAACCAAAATAAGCAAGAAAATAATGAACTAATAAACGAAACTCTAAAGGGAAAGGGGCAAAAAATGGGACCGGTAATTGTAGTGAGAAAAGAGACAGTGGGAATAGAGCCACCTTTAAAAAGATTAAGCTAAAATTGCTGAAGAAATATAGTATTGGGTTTACAGCAGAAGAGAAAAAAGTCTTAATGGAAGAAAATATAAAACTAATTCTCATAACTTGAAATGTGAAAGGATTAGACAGTCCACTAAAATGAAAAGGAGTGATGGATTAGATAAAACAAAACAAAACTCTACAATCTATTGTTCACAAGAAGCGCATTTACAAAAACAAAGATATGCACAAAATAAAACTGAGGGGATGAAAAAAAATTTACTATGTATCAAGTGAATCCAAGAAATCAGAAGTTTCAATCATAATATCTGTCAAAACAAAAACAAACATTCAAAAAACAAAAAGGGATAAACTGGGAAATTATGCATTATGCTAAAAGGAATCATAGATATCAAATCAATATCATTAATAAGCATATACGCCAAATGCCTTAGCACCCAAATTCATAAAGCTACAAGAAGACATAGATATTAACACAACAATGAGAGGAGACTTCAATATTCCTCTCTCACTTTTAGATAAGTCTAAGAGAAAGATAAACAACTGAACAAATTGTTGGAGAAACTAAAACTAAAAATCATGTTATTTTCTAAATTGTATTGCAAAAGAATATAAATATTTCTCAGAACCACATGGAACTTTTACAAAAATTAACCATGTTTTAGGGCATGACAATATTACAAACAAATGTAAAAAGGCAGAAATAGTAAATACATCCTTTACATATATATATACATATATGTATGTGTATATACATACACACATACACATACCTTTACATACCATAATGCAACCAAAAATTGTCTTTGGTTCTGCCATCACAGACACAAAAAAAGAGAAACAGACCCAAATGGAGACTCAACAATGAAATCCTAAATAACAGTGGGTCAAAGAGCAAATCATGGGAAAAATTAATAATCATGTGAAAGAAAATGATAATGATGAAATAACATACCAAAATTTCTATGATACAGTTAAAGCATCCCTCACAGGGAAAATCATATCCCTACAAACATACATCAACAAAATTTTTAAAAATAGATGCTTATTTATCTGAATTTGCATCTAAAAGTGAGAAAGCCTATAAATAAATCCAAAATAAATACAAAAAAGAAGACATTAAAAATTAAAGGACAAATCAGAACAAAAATAGAAATGAAAAAGTTAAGAGTTGATTCTTTGAAAAACTGATAAAATTAATAAATCTTTAGCTAATCTGATTAAAAGGAAAGCAAAAAATTAAAATCAACAAAACAGCAAAAACAAAATAAGTATTTTTTTGAAAATTAGAACACACGTATAATCATCTATTAATTATTATAATTGCAGAATTATATGTTAATAAAGCTAAATGGTCATAACAAATACTTTTTTACATTTTAATAGACTATCTACAAAATTATAAAATACTCAAAGTATCAAAAGGCCAGATAAGTATCTTAAATAACGTAATCTCAAAAAAGAAATTAGATCTAGTTTCAAAGGAACTATGAAAGAAAAACATGTCTGGTCCTGGTCAATTCAGAAGAGAATTCTATCAATAATCCAGTGTTTGATAAAGTAGAAAACATAAATTATCTGGGAAAAAAACTTCTTTGATTAAAAACTGCTCAGAAAACTAAGTCTGGCAGAAATTAGGCTTAAACTTAACCTTAACACCTTACACCATATTCTTCAATACATTCTAAATAGATATGTGACTTTAATATTAAAGATCATACTATTAAAAATTAGAAGATAAATAGATCACATACCACTCAGAGCTATGGTTAGGAGATGTATTCTTAAACAAACAAGAGACAGGCAATTCTAAAAGATAAAATAGATAACTGTGACTACATGAAACTGCACAAACAAAATCAATGTACCTAAGATAAGGAGAATAGGGGCTTAATGGGGGTAAAATCATTGCATCATTTTTTTCTGAAAAAGATTTGGTCCAAGATATAGTTTAAAAAGCCATATAGCATTATGCAAAGTGACCAAAATATTTATGGCCTTGAACCAGAGACTCCATCAATAGGCTTATATTCCTAAGAAAGAGAAAGACCTGATAAATAAATGTATGGAATAATTTTACATATATACATGTATATATATACATGTATATGTATGTATGTATGCATGTTGGTGTGTGTGTATTTGTACCTAATGGTGGACATCTTGGATGGGAGACAGAGAAAAAGGTAAAAAAGAAATTTACATGATAACTTTATTAACACTTAAAAGGAAAAGCAAATCATTTACAATAGATTTGTAGTTTAATTTACAATCATCTTTTCATCATACCATTATGGAAATGCTTGTTTTGTTCCATAAATTAAAAATAAATAATAAGTGTAGATCACTATAAAAACAGTAGCTGATCTGTGCCATCTCCTGTCTTCTTGCTTGATGCTTGTTATCTCTGATTTAGCTGAAACTCATCTGAAATTCTTGACAGGCACATCTTTTTTCCTCAGCTGTCTTTTTATTTCTTGCTCACGTGTGAAGTAATGCTGCTTATAAACCTTCCATCATTCTCTCCTTTAATGCCTGAGAAATGAACTTGTACTCTACAGCAGTGTTGCCCTAGGTCATCTTGTCTCTTACCATGGCATGGAGTGTTTGTTGACTGACATGAAGAGAGCTGGGCTCTGAGAAAATCAATCTGCCGGCTCTGAAGAGGGCAATCAAAGGGAAAATAAACTAGAAATAGTTAGGATACTATCAAAATAGTTCAGGTCGTAAGTCATGAGTTTCTAAACCAAAGTATTGAAAGTGTGAACTAAGAGAAGGAGTGATGCATTCAGGGGAATAGCCCCTATTTATGCACTGATAGTCTTATACATCATCTAACCCATGTAATATAAACTTTTTAGCAGAGACCTCTGCAAGAAATTCCTAGTGTAAATTTTTATTCTAACAGTTCCTGGCATAGTGCATAATGATACAACAACAGCAATCACTGAAATTTATAGAGCTCTTTGAAATTTGCAGAGAACTTTACCTAAATCATCTAATTTGATCTCTCACAATGACCCTGGGAGATAGATATTAGTCCCATTATACGTATGAGAAAACTAAAACTGAGAAAAATAAAGTGATTTGCCCAGGGTCACACTGCTAGGGCAGCTAGATCATGCTGGACCTGGAGTCAGGAAGTCCTAATCCTTACCCAGACACTTACTAACTCTCTGACTTCAAGCAAGTCAATTTCCTCATCTGTTAAAATGGACATAAAATGAAGCAATCACAAACTTTAAAATGCTACAGGTATTATTAAAAAGCATTTGAGGTAGGATTCAAAAGCTCTTCCTGTATCCAAGTCTAGCATGCCTGGGACATCTAGGAGATACTTTATCAATATCTTGTTGATTGATTTCAGGCACCAGGGAAGGATTGCAGGGGAGATAGCTGAATACAGGGTGGTCATATGAGATGCTTTAAACCACCCTCATTAACAGAATTCTGGCCTTGCAGTCAGGAAGAATTGGATGACTTTAAGGCTTCCTAGCTGTGTGATCCTGGGTAAGTCACTTGACCTATCTCAGTCTCAGTTTCCAAGTCTGAAAAATGGGGTTAATAATAACCTTTGTCACGAAGTTGTTGTAAGGATTGAGGGAACGGTAAAGTCCTTTTAAAACCTTAAAGTGTTATGTAAATGTCAGTTCTTCTCTATTTAGTCACTATTATCACTCTATCTATATATAGACAGCCTTAATTTCTTCTAATGATAACATGCCAATAATAGCATCTTATATATTTCTATTTCTCCATTGAATGGAAAGAACAGTTGCTTCAGCAAAAGTCTATTCAATAATTAACATCAGGATTCAGAGAAGCCAGCCTACTTAGGGTGACCAGATCCCTGGTTGTCATGGTTTCTGACCATGAGATAAAAAAGCAAAATTTATCCTAAAACTCATTCCTTTGATCACTGGAATGGCAACCAGCTCCCTTCAAGCCAACTCCAATCAACCCACAAGAATGGAGATGGTATATTGGATAATCAGTCAATAACTCAATGGTATATAGTAGATAATCAATACAGCAATAATATGTAGTAAATAATCAGAAATAAATATTTATTAATCAGCTGCTATGGGCTAGGAACTCTGCTACGAAATGGGGATACAAAAGGAGATAAACGACAGCCCCTGTCCTCAAGGAGAATTGAACTTGAAGAGAGAGGCCCTGAGTCAAATCTTGGCTTATTTGCTCTCTTGCTGTATGACCCTGGACAAGTCCCTCAATCTTAGCTTGACTCAGTTTCCTCATCAGTATAACAAGCATGATTTTACCAGATTTATTGTGAGGATCAAATGAGAAAATTATAAAGGATGGAAGGAAACAAGCATTTTTTCAGTATCGTATGCTTCACAAATATTATCTCATTTGGTCCCTTGGGAGGTAGAAACTATTAATATTTCCATTTTACAATTGAGGAAAGTGAAACAAACAGAAATTCAGTTACTTACCCAGAAAATGTTCAAGGCTAGATTTGGACTTGGGTCTTCCTGACTCTATGTCCAGAGCTCTATCTATTGGTCTACATTGGGCCAAATGAATGCTAGTTACTATTATGTACCTGGAACAGCACTCCGCCCCATTCTCTACTCTTTGTCTCTTTCTCAGTAATGAGCTAGCTCCAGGCCTGCAGGTCTCCTACGTTTATTCCAAGGCTGCGCTCCTCTAAGCCCCCAAAGTTCATTCCATCCTCTTGAGCTGGACTAGGGCAGAACCATAGGTGACCACTGCCAAAATGGAGGCAGCCAATCCATAGTGAGTGAGTGCAGAGTACAGGGCAAAGAGATGTGTCTAGATTTAGAGAGATTTGGATTTGAGTCCTACCTCAGGCTCCTCCCTGAGTCACTCTGACCCTCAGTTTTCTCATCAGTAAAATGGGGCTAATGCCTCATAGGGTTACTATGAGGACCCAAAGAGTTCTTATGTATGCAAAGTTCTTTGCCAGTTCTAAAGTGGATAAATGATAAGAGACAATCACCATCATTTTGGCTGAGGTCATAGACAAAGGCCAGGAGACAAGAGCCAAAAGAACACTGAAAGAACCATAGAGACAGTATGAGGATGTAATTGACATTTATGGAATGTTTTATTATTATAAGTAACTTCCACATCAATTATCTTATTTGAACCTCCTAGAAACCTTGTAAGAGAGGTACCAGAGATCATTTTTTTCTTTTTGCCTTTTTTATACCCCTAGTGCTTATTATGCTGCCTGGCACACAGTAGGTGATTAATAAGTGCTTATTCATGTTTTATAAAGATAAAGAAACTGAGATTCTGAGAATTTAAGCAATTTGTGCCTAATCAAACACCTAATGAATTACAGGTGGGATTTAAACCCAGGTTTGCTCGACTCCAAGGTTCATGTTCTCAGCCACAATGCCTGGAAGCTCAGCACCAGGATGGAAGGGAGGGGGGTCCCTATGACCAGGAACATTTCACTCTCAGTGCCTCAGTTTACTCATGTGCAAATTGGAAGTAATAACTCATAGTTACTAACACTGCATTTTTTGAGGTTCCAATGAGACACTAATATATAAAAGTGTCTTGTGCCAATAAGGTTATTGGGACTGGATCCATGACTGCATTGATACACGCAACTCCATCAGGAGAAAATGTCTGTCACAATGCATCTCGGCATCTTTTCTTCAACTTCAAGTCTCATCAAGTTGCCTGGAGTCACTGAGAAGATAAGTGACTTATCCAGGGTCACACTGTGCAAAACTGGACCTTCCCTTTTGGAGACCATCTCTCCATCCACTGAACCAAGCTGCTTCTCCTAAGGATGAAGTCTTCCGCTGATGATCCATCAGGTTCCTTGGAAGACCCTGAGCTTCTGAGGTCAAGGTCAGCAAGGCATGAGCTCCAGAAGGCCTTTGAGCAGGGGTCCAATATGATGGCTGAATTTCTCTTTTCCCAAGACCAGAGAGGCCCCTCACCAGGAGGACCACAGGCTTTCCTATGTTGCAAAGACCCTTGACCAAGCTGTGGGAAATTCATTTTCCTATGGATTGGTCTTGGCTGGGAATGAAAATAGAGTCAAAATGGAAGTCAAAGAGGTCCCTTGAGGACAGATTATTCACTCATACATACCTGAGAAGAGTAGAGAGGCTTCAATTCAATAAATATTCCTAAGGATCTACTATGTTCCAAACTCTGACCTAATTCTGGAGAACTTTATTAGGGGGTGAAGGGAGCCAGGGTTGTGATTTTATTGACGTGGAGAGCTCCAGGAGAGGAAGCTCCCTCTAACACCAACCCTGCAACTCAGAGTCTCATCAAGCAAGATGACTTGTCCAGGGTCACACAGTGAAGTACATCTCAAAACTCAAGTCTTCTTGAAGCCAAAGCCTGCTATCTCTCCACACTGCCAGCTGGGCGGCCCCAGGCAAAGTCCTTCACCAGAGGGTGCTGGTCATTCAGGTTGAGATACAAAGACAAAGCAGAAAGCTGTCCTCTGGAGGTTTACATTCCACAGAGTGGTCCAAACAAAGTCGTTTGAGGAGAGGGAGAGTCCTCTTCATTGAAGACTTCATGGGAGCACTAAACTGTGAAGAACATTGAGGAAAGAGATGTTACTGCAGACTCTCTCTGCTCTGTCCCATCTCTAGAAGACCTGGCTTCAGAGCTTGCATCTGATGCTTCCTACCTGTGTGACTCGGGACAAGTCAAAACCTCTGGATTCCTCAGGTCAGTTAATGAGAGGAGGAGGGGCAAACCAAATGACCTTGGAAGTCCAAGAACTTTAGAAACCATCTAGTTCAACTCCCTCATTTTACAGATGAGGAAACTGAGTCATACAACACTTAAATGATTTAATACTCTCTGGACTGAACTTCCATTTTCTGTTCTCTGAATATGTAAATGCTAATTTTATTTATCATTTGTCAAGTTCCAAATTTAAAATAAACACCCATGGTCCTACATCTATGTCCCTATGGTGACCACAGATCTCCTCCAGACTCTCTTGGAGAAGCCTAACAGAATCAGGATCCCTAGTCAGTGGTATTATGACCTAGCCCAGAAAGGAACTAGACTGACCATGGAAGAGAGAAGTTTTTATCTATCAAAGATCAATGACCCCAAGGGGAAAAAAATCAGTTGAAGACCACACATGGGAACCTAAAGCCTGATGGAATTGGGTGGTTTTGTTTTGGGGAATTAGACTCTCTGAGAGAAAGAGAAGTAGGTACACAGAGGGTCTCACCTGAAATCTCCCCCATCCCTCAAGTGTCACATCCTTTTGCCAGCCTAGCCTTTCTCTTCTAGCCAGAAGGGCTGGCCCCAGAATGTTGCCTCCTTTGGCAGCCCAAAGCCCAAGACACACCAGACCCCAGCCTCCTAATTACGCTTGACATTCACTGCATTCAGCTTGGTAAGTTTTTGTTTGGAAGCTGATTCAGGTCCAAAAAAGTGACAGGCCCCATTAAATCTCCTTGAAATTGAGGAGTGCAGGAAGTCCAAGGGCCTTCTCATTCCCATGCATCGTGGGAGATGCATGTAACAGACAGACCCTTGGCCCCACTCCCAGGATTTGTATTTTATATCGGTCCTGCAATTGTCTGTTTAATTGGTCTCTGCAATGGGGTGACAGTGACCAATGAAAATAGCATTCTTTGAGTCTAGGCATTCTCCCAGTCCAGGAAGCCTTCCCCAATTAGACTTGTTTCTAGCACCCTTGCAGCAATGATGTCCAAAAGGACAAATGGATTTGACCAGACAAGGTTGGAGATTGAGGCCTCTCTCTGACATTTCAAGATTGTGTGACCTGGGACAAGTCCCTTGACTTTTCCAAGCCTAAATTTCCATAGCTTTAAAAAAAGTCATTAATACTACTTTTATTGTCACCCCCCAAAGAGTTACTAGAAATTAGAAAGTTCTATAAAATATAAGTACATATTAGTGAGTTTTAGAGTACCATCATGGCATAGTGACAAAGAATGGGTTTGAGCCCAGGAGCCTGAGTTTGAAATACAGCTCAGTCATTTATTAACTGTGTAACCTTGAGACGCTCACTTTACCCCTCTAATTCATCCTAATTATTATCCTTGTAGCTGTTTTATGTTCTGTGAAGTTCAAATATCAGTACATGGGCAGGTTGGATCCTTGAGTGTGTCAAGTTCCTGGATCCTGGATCCTGTTCTGTGTATATCTAACAGTGAGTTCTTTATAATTAGCCTTTCTTATGAGGGCTTTGCTTTTATTCAGATTTGGATCCTCAGCACTTAGTACAGTGTTTAGCACATAGTAGGTGCTTAATGGATGTTTATTGATTGTGAGAATAAATTACCTGACAGTTCATTGATATTATACATTAATTACATAGATAAATGAAAAAGATAGATAGATAGATAGATAGATAGATAGATAGATAGATAGATAGATAGATAGATATAGACATATATGTATTAGTTTTGGGGGGGAGTTCCTAGATTCATGATCCATAATCATATTTAAAATCATCTTTGAGACCAGCAAGGGTGACTTAATATATTGTAAGATGAGGATGCACTTACTCTGCAGAATTATTGTGAGGATCAAATGAGATATTTGCAAAGTATTTATTGTGGTGCCTGGCATGTAGTAGGTGCTATATAAATACTTAGTCCCTTCTCTTTCCTACTATGTGTCTTGCACTCTACTAAATACGAGGAATACAAATAGAAAGATCTCCCAGGGAGCTCCTGTTATAAGCAAGGGACACAACACATATAGCAGAGTTAAGGTTTAGGAAGAAAGGAAAAGCCAGGGTCCTAAGGGACCAGAGGTATTTTAGATATATCAGGTTCTCTGCCCTGAGGGGTAAGGAGCAGCAAAGGGAAGAGAGAGTGCACCCAAGGGTTCAGTAAAATGAGGATCTTGGTTTCCTCTCTTAGGGGTGAGGATGAGGGTGGTCAGGGATAGATCAAGAGGGCAAAAGAGAAGGAGGCTTTGGGGATGGGTGTCTGGATACAAAGGGAGGGGAAAGAGAAGGCTTCCTGCCTGGCACATATCTGGCAAGGGTCATTCAGGATATGGCCTGAATGGAGACTTGGGATGGGCATCTGGGGGACAAGTGGTCAGCACATTTTCTGAACATAAAAAGAGAAAGTAGTAAGAGATGCAAACTGTCTTCATCACTGGCCAGGTTAACTAATGAATTCTGGGAGCCAAAGTAGGACCAGGCTTCCCTCAGACAACACGCTCTGCCCTCTCCTCTCTGCTCATCCATCCAGGGTGATTTGAAAGGTAGTGTTGCATTGCGATTGTCTAGCCAACCTTCGAGTCAGGAAGCCCTGGGCTCAAATCTCTGATAGATATTGGCTATCTGGTCTTTGCCAACTCATTTAACCTATTGTTGCCCTAGCATAATTCTCTGATTATAAACTGCAGGAGTGAGGGAGCCCCCTCTGCCAGGGAAATCCCAGGTCAGGATCAAGTAGAAGAACAATAATAAAAATTAAATGATGGTGATGATGATGATGATGAAGATGATGATAGGCTAATTCCAGTCTCCCTTTCTCCAGGGAACCTTCCCAGCCCTCAGCGATCTCAGGCTCCTCTGAATTCTTATGAAGCATTTTAGCCCATATGCTGAATACTCTTCAGTTTCTTTGAAGTTGGATCCCAGAGTCATATGAAAACAGAATGACCCATGAGTTCCTGACACCAAATGCTTTGGATGGTTGCCCACCATGTCCTTTTCTCAAAGCTCTTTTAATTCTTGTGAATGCATCAAGGAAAGAAGCTCAATTAGTTGCTAATTTTGTTTTAATATAGATCTTTTGATCCTCTCCAACCAAAGAGGGCTGTCCATCTGCCTTGGAAGCAGTACTGTGTGCCTGCCTTAATGGGTCTCCAGGCAGTCACCCAGGCACCAGCAAGAAGAGGGGAAGGGACAAGTTGGAAGGGGATAAAGAAATGTTGGGGGAAATTTTTTCCCAAACACTGAAGCACAAATACAGAGGGTTTCCTCTGAGCATTTGGCAATTTATCATGAACTTGTATTTCTTTTCTCTTATAATGACATTTATCTCTCCCACTGTCATAACCTGACCTTTTTTGAAGCCTATTTGACTTTTGGGCTCTTCGCCTCCAAGTGAGAGCCCCTTTCTAAAGGTCCATGAACCACTGCCTTAATAAGTATGTTCTAGACTCTGGCCAGGAGCTGGAGGCAAATTGCTAGGATTTAATTTAATTTAATTTGTTGAATTGACTAACATGAACATTTTTCCTCCCTCCTCTTCACCTATTGGAATTCTTACTAGCCTTTAAAGCCCACAGCCAATACCTCTTCCTCCAAGGAGTATCTTCTGAGCTCCATATGATTCCATCCCAATCCTAGACAACTCCCCTCACACCTTGAACTTCATCTAACATCTCGCTTTGCTTTCTCTCTGATGCCATTTCTCCCTAATTAGGACAGAAAGGCAGCTAGGTAGAATGGTAGAGAGAGTGCCAGACTTGGACCAAAGGATACCTGAATTCAAATCCTGTTCACCAAACTAGCTGTGTGACCCTGGGCAAGTCATTTATCTCTCTCAGCATCACTTCCCTCATTTGTAAAATCAGGATAATCAGAACTCTTATCTCTGGATTGTAAGGATCAAATGAGATAAATTCTAAGTAAATACCATCTAAAAGCTATGGGCAGGAGGAGAAGTAAGAGGAGGAAGATAGCTCCATGAGGACAGAGTCCACATCTTACCTAAACTTTGTGTCTCCCCCAAGATCTAGGGCACAAATCGGCAGACAGTAAGAGCAACATATGTCTTGTTGAATGAATAATGTATTCAGCATGTAAAATACACCTCCATGGATGGGTATATAAGTATGTATATGTTCACACATATATTTCTGTAGGAATCAGAAAAAAAAAAGACCCAAGTAAGGAGAGTAATCACTCTTCCTTGAAGAGGTGGGAACTGAGAAGAATCTTGAGGGATAATTAGTGATTAGTTAAGGAAAGATGACAGGAGCAGAAGCAACTCAGAGAAGGACCATGGCATGTGAAGCGGATGGGAGCACGGAGTGTGGCAAACCCTATGGCTTGGGCTTAGGAAGGTCTGATCTCTGAACTTACCTTGACACCTATTAACCATGTGACTAAAAGCTAATCTTTGTGTCTCATTTTATCCTCTGTAAAATGGGGATAGCAATTCCTAAAGTAAAGATGGAATGGAATGAAATAATGTTAGCAAGGAGTCTTTGGATACTTGAAATGATACATATAACTGTTATTATGGAGGTTCTTTGGTTGTCAGAAAAATGCCTGAGAGAGGGAAAGGGAGAGGGTGAAGGAGGGAGGGAAGGGAAGAGGAAAGTGGAGTGAGAGACAGAAACAGAAAGAAAAAGAAAATGAAGAGAGGGAAAGAAGGGGAGGGGAAAGTGGAGACAGAGACAGAGAGACAGAGACAAAGTGAAAAGGAGAGAGGGAGGGAGGGAAGGGAGAAATGGAGAGCACCAGACAGAGAGAGACAGAGAGAGAACGAAAAGGAGAAACAGAGGGGGAGGCAAATAAGAGGAGAAAGTGAAGAGGTAGATAGAAAGAAAAGAAGCCAAGAGCCGGTACATGCATTCAGGTGATCAGGTTCATAGAGTCAGTGTTCCATGAAGGAATTAAGTTTCGATGATTTGAAGGTCATTTCTACAGAAACTAATAAATCTAATAATAAGGTCTTGTCACCAGACAAATAACTTCTCAGTTTGTCTTGCCTGCGTCAATTATTGGCAAGTCATCTTGGCACACTTCCCCCCATTAATAAGCACAAGTATGAGGGGATGGTTCAGGGCTAGGGCCAACAGAGGACACACATTTGCCAGGAAGCAGGGCATCCCTTAAGAAAGGAAGTCCAGCTGGAAAGGAAATATGAGATTTCTAAAGAGGAGTCAAGGGTTCTGGTTTTGGTTTTTCTGTGAGTAAACTGTGTGACCATGAGAGAGTCACCTAAGCTCTCTAAAACTCCATTTCCAGGTCCAGTTCCAGGAGCCAAGGTAGCAGAGTGATTGATAATTGCTATCTTCCTTCCCTTGTTGACCTTGACAAGCCCAGAGAATATCTCTGTGGGAAAAATCCTGGAACAGTGGGAGAAGCTAAAGGGGTAAACAGGCTCTTAGCCATGAGGCTAGGAAGATCACTAAGGAGGGTCCCTCTTGCTGTGGCTAAAGGGAACCAGTGCAGGATCAGATCTATCCCATACATCCCCACCTCAATCAATCAGGAGAAGATCCTGAGTCCTGGGGAGGGTGAAGCCAGCAAATGCCAACACCAGAAAACCAGGTGTGCCTCAGAACCCCAGAGGAATTGGGAAGACATTAGTGAAGACAGGTTCACCAACTGCTGAGTTTGCCTATGTTCTAGCTCAGCAGAGGAAACCTCCTGTGGCCAGACCAGCCTTCCCCCAGACTTAATGAGCTAGCTCCAGGAAAACTTCAGGAAAACTCAAAAAGACCTCACCTGGCCTCTGCTTTCCAACAGCAACAGGTAAGCTGCAGTATTTAAGCTTCTAGCTGAAAGAACCAGAGGCCACAACACACAAAGCCTCAAGTTTTAGGCAGAAGAACTGTGGGACAGAGCCCCCTGTGCACCAGATGCAGAGATCTACTTTAAAAGCCAGAAAAAAGAGTGATTATCATGAGTAAGAAGCAAAGCAGAAAAGAAAAGACTACAGAATCTTTCTATGAAGTCAATGACCAAAACACAAATACAAAAGAGGTCAGCATTGAAACTGTACTCCCAGCTGAAACTTCAGAATGGAATATGAACTGGTCTGAAAGAGCCTTCTTGGAAGAGATCAGGAAGGATTTTAAAAGCCAAGTTAGAGACATAGAAGAAAAACAGACCAATGACTTTAAAAATATGAAAAAAGAAATCACAGAAGAATTTAAAAGGACAATTGAACAAATGGAAATGGAAGTACAAAACCTAACTAAGAAAATAACTCCTTAAAAGGAACAATTGGACAGATGGAAAAGGAGATGCAAAAGTTAACTGAAGAAAACAATTTGATGAAAATTAGAATTGGACAAAAAGAAGCTAATGAGTCTATAACACATCAAGAATCACTCAAACAGAATCTAAAGAATGAAAAGATAGAAGAAAATGTAAAATATCTAATTGGAAAAACAACTGACCTGGAAAATAGATACAGGAGAGAAAAATCTAAGGTTATTGGTCTACTAGAAAGCCATGATAAAAAAAAAGAGCCTGGACAATATCATCCAAGAAATTACCAAGAAAATTGTCCAGAAGTCCTAGATCTAGAGGGCAAAACAGTCATCAAAAGAATCCACGATTCCCCTCCTGAAAGGGACTCCAAACTAAAAACACCAAGGAATATCGTTGCCAAATTCCAGAACTATTAAGTGAAGGAGAAAATACTACAGGCAGTCATAAATAAACCATTCAAATATCGAGGAGCTACAATCAGGATCACAGGACCTTGCACGTTCTACATTAAAAGATTGAAGGAATTGGAATATCATATTCTTGAAGGCAAAGGAGCTGGAACTACAACCAAGATCAATTACCCAGCAAAATTCAGCATAATATTTCAGGCAAGGAGATGAACATGAAATAAGGGATTTCCAGACCTTTCTGATAAAAAGGTCAGATCTTGAAAGAAAATTAGATTTTCAACTGCAGATCTCAAGAGGCATAAAAAGGTAAATGGGGGAAAAGAAAATTTGTTACTCAATTTGGGCAAACTGTCTATCTCCCTATAAGGGAAGATGATACTTGTTAATTTTGAGACTTGTATATCTATTATGAAATATAAAAGGGATATACATAGATAGAGGGAATGGGTATAAAGTAAATTATATATATATATTATGTATATAAAATATGTGTATATAAAAAAATGTGATTTAAGCATGCAAAGGTATTGTAACAGGAGATGTGAAAAGGAGGAAGTACAAAATAGTAAATTACATCACAGAAACAAGTGCAAAATTATATTCCAGTAGAGGTTAAGAGGGGAGGAAGATGAGCACTGTTTGAGAGGTGCTCTCATCTGATTTGGTTCAAGGAGGGAACAACAAACTTAATTAAGTATATAAATCTAGCTAGCTCTATAGGCAGTAGGAGGAGAAGGGGGAAAGAAAGGGTAGGGGAAGATAAAAGGGAAGGAAGAAATAGTAAGTTTAAAAGGTAGTAAAAGGGAAGGGGGTGGAAAGAAAGGAAGGAAAACTGCAGGAGGCAGTGGTCAAAAATTAAAACTCTATTGTGGAGGAGAAGAGAGAACTAAAAGCACAAATGGTGAGAAAGAGGATGGAGGGAAAGACACAGATAGTAATCATAACTGTGAATGTGAACGGGATGAATTCTCCCATAAAACAGAGATGGATAGTAGAATGAATTAAAGGCCATAATCCAACAATATGTTGTTTACCAGAAACACATTTGAAACGGGAGCATACACACAGGTAAAAGGTTAGAGCAGAATATATTGTACTTCAGATGATGCAAGAAAAGCAGGGGTAGCAATCCTAATGTCAGACAAAGCAAAAGCAGAAATAGATCCAATCAAAAGAGATAAGGAAGGAAACTATATCCTGCTAAAAGGCACCATAGACAACGAAGTAATATCATTACTAAACATATATGCTCTAAGTGGTATAGCATCCCAATTCTTACAGGAGAAGTTTAAGAGAGTTACATGAAGAAATAGACAACAGAACTATATTAGTGGAGTACTTCAACCTCCCCCTCTCTGAACCTGATAACTTGACAAATCTAACCTCAAAATAAACAAGAAAGAAGTTAAGGAGGTGAATAAAACTCTGGATAAGGTAGATATGATAAATCTCTGGAGAAAACTGAATTGGGAGATAAAGGAATATATTTTTTCTCAATGGTACATGGCACATATACAAAAACTGACCATGTTCTAGGGCATAAAAACCTCACAATCCAGTGCAGAAAGGCAGAAATATTCAATGCATTCTTCTCTGATAAAAACTCAATAAAAATTATATGTAATCAAAGGCCATGGAAATATAAACCAATAACTAATTGGAAACTAAACAATCTAATCCTAAAGAATGAGTGGGTTAAATAACAAATTATAGAAACAAGCAACTACTTCATTCAAGAGAATGACAAAAATGAGACAACCTATCAAATCTTATGGGATACTGCAAAGGCAGTTCCTAGGGGAAACTTTGTATCTGAATACCTACATGAATAAAATAGAGAAACAGGACATCAATGAATCGGTCATGCAGCTGAAAAAGCTAGAAAAAGAACAAATTGAAAATCTTCAAGTAAATACCAAATTAGAAATACTGAAAACCAAAGGAGAGACTAATAAAACTGAAATTAAGAAAACTATTGAACTAATTAAATAAAACTAAGAGTTGGTTTTATGAAAAAAAACAATAAAATTAATAAACCTGTGGTCAATTTGATAAAAAAAAAAAGAAAGAAAACCAAATTAACAATATCAAAAATGAAAAAGATGACCTTACCTTCAATGAGTAGGAAGTTATAACAGTAATTAGAATTTACTTTGCCCAACTGTATGTCTACAAATTTGACAGTCTAAATGAGGTCGATGATTATTTTAAAAAATACAAACTAACAGATTAACAGAAGAAGAAGTTGCATACTTAAATAGCCCCATCTCAGAAAAGGAAATTGAACAAGCCATCAATGAACTCCCTAGGAAAAAATCTCCAGGGCCAGATGGATTTACAAGTGAATTCTAACAAACATTTAAAGTACAATTAATTCAAATACTATATAGACTATTTGGAGAAATTATCAAAGAAGGAGTCCTACTAAATTCTTTTTATGATACAAATACGGTTCTGATACTTAAACCAGGAAGAGTCAAAACAGAGAAAGAAAATTATAGATCAATTTCTCTAATGAATATAGATGCAAAATTTTTAAATAAGATATTAGCAAAAAGAATACAGCAACTGATCACAAGAATAATACATTATGATCAGGTAGGATTTATACCAGGAATGCAGGGCTGGTTCAATATTAGAAAAACTATTAGCATTATTGATCATATCAACAACAAAACTAACAGAAACCTTATGATTATCTCAACAGATAGAGGAAAAGCTTTTGACAAAATACAACACCCATTCCTATTGAAAACACTGGAAAGCACAGGAATAAATGGAACTTTCCATAAAATAATAAGTAGTATCTACCTAAAACCATAAGCAAGCATTATTTGGGACAAGCTAGATGAATTTCCTATAAGATCAGGGATGAAACAAGGATGTCCATTATCATTACTGTTATTCAATATGATATTAGAAATGCTAGCTTTAGCAATAAGAGAAGAAAAAGAAATTGAAGGAATTAGAATAGGCAAAGAAGAAACTATGTCATCACTCTTTGCAGATGATATGATGATATACTTAGAGAATCCCAGAGAATCAAGTTTAAAAAAAAAACTACTTGAAATAATAAACAACTTTGGCAAAGTTTCAGGTTACAAAATAAACCCACCCAAATCATCTGCATTTCTATATATTGCTTACAAAGTCCAATAGCAAGAGATAGAAAGAGAAATTCCATTTAAAGCCACGGTAGACACTATAAAATATCTGGGAGTCAACTTGCCAAAACAAACCCAAGGACTATATGAACATAATAACAAAACACTATTCACAAAAATAAGGTCAGATCTAAGTAAGCAGAAAAACATCAGTTGCTCATGGGTAGACTGAGTTAATATAATAAACATGACAATCCTACTTAAATTAATTTACTTACTCAGTGCCATACCAACCAAACTACCAGATAATTATTTTCCAGAGGTAGAAAAAAAATGATATCAAAATTTATCTGGAAGAACAAAAGGTCCAGAATATCCAGGGAACTAATGAAAAGAAATGCTAGGGAAGGTAGTCTAGCTCTATCAGATCTCAAATTGTATTATAAAGCAGTAATCAACAAAACCACTTGGTACTGGTTAAGAAACAGAAGGGTAGACCAGTGGAATATGTTAGGTAGTCAAGACACAGTAGTTAATTAATATAGCAATCCACTGTTTGATAAATCCAAGCACCCCAGCTTCTGGGATAAGAACTCACTGTTTGACAAAATTGCTGGGAAAACTGGATAACAGTGTGATGAAAACTGGGCATAGACCAATGCCTGACATTGTACACAAAAGTAAAGTCCAAATGAACACATGATCTAGGGATAAAGATTGATACTGTAAACAACTTAGGGGAGCAAGGAATAGTGTATTTGTCAGATTTATGGAGAATGGAGACATGTAAGACCCAAAAAGAGACAGAAAACATTATGAAGTACAAAATGGATAATTTTGAGTACATTATATTGCAAAGTTTTTGCACAAACAAACCCAGTGCGTAAAGATTTGGAGGGAAGCAGAAAACTGGGAAAGAATTTTTGCAACTAGTTTCTGTGATAAAGGCTTCATTTCTCAACTATATAGAGAACTGAGTCAAATGTAGAAGAATACAAGTCATTTCCTAATTGATAAATGGTCAAAGGATATGAACAGGGAATTTTCAGAGGAAGAAATTAAAGTTCTCTATAGTCATACGAAAAATGCTCTAAATTACTATAGATTAGAGAGATGCAAATCAAAACAACTCTGAGGTACCACATCACACCTATCATATTGGCTAACATGACAAAACAGGAAGATGATAAATTTTGGAGAAGATATGGGAGAGTTGGAACACTAATTCCTTGTTAGTGGAGCTGTGAGCTGATGCAACTCTTCTGGAGTGCAATTTGGAACTATTTCCAAAGGGCTACAAAAATGTGCATACCCTTTGACCCAACAATACCACTTCTAGAACTGTATTCCAAAGAGATCATAAAAATGAGAAAGGGTCCCACATGAGCAAAAATATTTATAGTAGCTCTCTTTCTGGTGGCCAAAAACTGGAAATCAAGGGGATGCCCATCAGTTGGGGAATGGCTGAACAAGTTGTGGTATATGAATGTAATGGAATAGCAATGTGCTATGAGAAACAATGAACAGGAAGACTTCAGAGAAGCCTGGAAAGACTTCTACGAACTGATAAAAGGAGCAGAACCAAGAGAACTTTGTGCACAGCAACAACCACAATATGTAAGAAATTTTTCTGGTAGACTTAATACTTCATTGAAATGCATGGACTTAAAAAATTTCCAGTGGACTCTTGAGGCAAACATCTTCCACATCCAGAGAAAGAACTATGGAATTGAATCTCAGATAGAAACAGACCATTTTCTTTTGTATTATGTTTTGTTTTGTTTTATGATTTTCTCACTCATTTTAATTCTTCTATGCAATATGCATTTAATAAGAACATACATGTAGAACCTATATAAGATTGTACACTGTCTCAGGGAAGGAGTTTAGAGGGAGGGGGGATTTAATGGGAGAGAGTGGAAAAAAAAATCTAAGATATGTGGAAGTGATTGTGGAACACTGAAAACAAATAAAATAATTCAATTTTTAAAAAGAACAAAAAATAAAACTCCATTTCCTCATCTGCCAAAAGGGAGGAAGCATCAGCCCTGCTCTATTCCATCTTAGAGGAATACTAGAAGACAAAATGACCTCATCAATAGCTGAGTATGTCAATTTCCTCCAAAGGGCCCCTTCCTAACACTGAAATCAAGTTAAAGGCTCATGCTTCTAGAGAATTTTAAATTCATCGCAAACAGGGTCATAGATTGGGAGCCATAAGTGGCCTCAGAGATCACCAAATCCAAAACCCTCTTGTAGAGAAAAGAAAATAGAGGGTCAGAGAGCATCATACACACAGTAAGCATCAGTCACAATTCAAATCCAGATCCTCTGCCTCCCAATTTTGCACCTTAATCATTCAATCTCACTCTCTCTTGTGACAATTGAAAAAAGAAAAACACAGAGAGTATTCTGGGTAATTAATAATCAATTCATTAATTAAGCTAGTCAGCAATCAATAAATTGATGGTCATTGGTTTCTCTCAACCAAAGATCCCTAGTGGAGACCCTGAGAGCCTTAAATATCATTCTGAAAGGGAATGCCTCTGACAAGTGAAAGTCAACTCTGATTGGCAGACATATAATGAGGAGGTGGGCTAAAAGTCTCCAATTCCTCCTGCTGAAAACTTGGCTTGGTCATGAGACTAAAGCACCTCTAGCAATCTGGACAGGGGAATCCATCTCTGCTAAGACCATTCTGGTTGGTTTTCTCCTTCATGAGCTAAGTCACCCTAAAGTCTAATGTAGGAGTACATGGACAGGGGATCCTTTCCCCAGGGTAAAGACTCTCCCAAACTAGATTCTGTTTTATAAACTGGTTGATTGGCTGTTGTCCTTCCTTCTTGAAGATGACCAAAATGACATCACCATGATAAAGTGAAATTTCAGTGCATTCAACTGTGGCTGATCAGACCAATATGAGCTCAGAATTCT
Organism: Bettongia penicillata ogilbyi; assembly: GCA_023548195.1. Taxonomy (NCBI): domain Eukaryota; kingdom Metazoa; phylum Chordata; class Mammalia; order Diprotodontia; family Potoroidae; genus Bettongia; species Bettongia penicillata. The sequence continues at coordinate 8,047,490 of JAJHZJ010000257.1, forward strand.
CTACCACAGGTTGGGCACAGATAGTCGGTGTGAATATTTGGGGTGGATACTCCAATTTTTGCATCCTATGTTTGCTTTGTACTGTCTCAGTTCTGCTTTACTCATAGGGCACAGCAACCTTTCTGATGTGGGCATGCCACGCTGAGCAGTCCTATGCCAGTGTTTCCCATGTTGCATAGTCAAATGCAAGGTGTTATAGACACTAAACAGAAGTTAGACGACCTAGAGGCCCTTATCATCAATGTGTCAAAAGAGGACAAGCTTACAATTCTGTGTGACTTTAATGCTAAAGAAGGCTCAGACAGGGAGTTCTAGGAAGGAATGGTGTTGGAAACAGCAACAGCAATGATCATTTACAGCTGAAGACATGCGCAACACATGACCTTCTCATCACCAACACTTTTTTCCACTTACCTAAATGCAATGTTTTCCACTTACCTAAATGCAATAAACTTCATGGATGCACCCTCACAGCAAACATTGGACTCCAATAGACCATGTGATTGTAAGGAGGAGAGACAGACAAGAAGTGAGAGTGACAAAGGCAATCTGTGGTGCAGTGTTGGACTGATCACAGACTTATCCTTTCCAAGCTAAATATTCGCATTCATCAAAAGTGCCACCCCCAAGGCAAAATGACTACCAGAAGAATTAATGTCAACAAATTAGAGCTCTTATCTGAGCAGGAACAGTTTGTTGTTACCTTGGAAGGAAAGTTGAGCCAACACACAGTTGACCACAGTGGAACAGAAAAGGAGTGGGCACCTCTCAGAGATTTGGTGTACAGCACTGCATTTGTTCATCTGGGTCAGAACACTCACAAACACCAAAACTGATTTGAGGAAAATGATGGGGAAATTCAGAAGCTGCTAAAGGAAAAATGAGAATTCCACAGAATTTGACAGCAGGATAGTTCATCCACCTCTAAGAATGCAACATTTAATTCCATCAAAAGCAAAGTACAAGCAAAACTTAGAGAGATGCAGGATCCCTGGCTCAGTAAGAAGGCAGATGAAATTCAGTTTTATTATGATAGTAACAATTCAAAGAGCTTTTATGATTCCCTGAAATCTATTTATGGACCAAAGACCTATGGTGCATCACAAATACGCAGTGCTGATGGAGTCACATTGATTAGTGATAAGGACATGATCCTAGAGAGATGGGCTGAACACTTCCATAGTGTTCTCAACAGACCATTATCAATCAATGCTGAGGTCATTGATCATTTACCTCAGGTTGAAGTCAATTCCTCCTTAGCTGAGTCTCCAACTGAAGAGGTTTTGCAGGCCATTAGGCTCCTTTCATGTGACAAAGCATCTGGTGCTGATTCTCTTCCAGCTGAGATTTACAAGGTAGGGGGGCATTGCTCATACAAAAGCTGACTAAAATTTTCTAGGTTATATGGCAAGAGGAGGTTATCCCCTGGGGGTTCAAGGATACCTCCATTGTCCATTTCTATAAGGGTAAAGGGAATAGATTGTCCTGCGACAATCATAGGGGCGTCTTTCAGTTATTGCTGGCAAAATTCTTGTTAGATCCCTCCTTAATAGACTGATCCTTCACCTGAAAAATGTCATATACTTGAGAGCCAGTGTGGCTTCAAAAAGGGTTGAGGAGCAGTCGATATGGTGTTTGCTGCCTGACAATTCCAGGAGACATGTCAGGAACAGAACAGAGGTCTGTACACAGTATCTGTCTATCTGACCAAGGCCTTTGACACTGTTTGTAATGAGGATTTTTGGAAAATTATGTCAAAATTTAGTTTCCCAGAGAAGTTCATCAATACTGTACATCAATTTCATGACAGCATGTTTGCCCGGATTGTGAATAGGGGACAAAGTTCTTGTGCCTTCTCAGCTTTACAGTGGAGCGAAACAAGACTGTGTGCTTGCTCCCATGCTTTTCAGTATGATGTTTTCAGCCATGTTGTCAAATGCTTTCAATGAGGATGAACACAGCATCAAAGTCAACTACCATATTGATGGTAAGTTCATCAATTTGAAAAGGCTACAAGCCAAGACCAAAGTGGAGAGAGTGCTGGTGCAAGATTTTCTGTTTGCAGATGATTGTGCACTCAGTGCAGCCTCTAAAGCTGAGGTGCAACAAAGTATGGATCAACTGTCTGCTGCCTGTGCTAATTTTGGTCTAATAATCAATACCCAGAAAACACAGGCCACCACCACACCATCCATATGTGGAACCATCAGTTACAACAAATGGAGAAGTTTTGAATGCTGTGGATAAGTTCACTTACCTTGGTAGTGTACTTTCCAGGGATGTACACATTGACAATGAGGTTGATGCACCCATTAGAAGAGATAGCTCAGTGTCTGGGAGGCTCTAAAGAAAAGTGTGGGAGAGAAGAGGTACTAAACTGACTACCAAACTGTCTAGGGAGCTGTTGTGTTGACCCCATTGCTGTGTGCCTGTGAAGCATGGACAGTCTACTAGCACCATGCCAGAAAACTGAATCTCTTCCATTTGAACTGTCTTAGGAAGATTCTGGGGATCACCTGGCAGGATAAGGTAGCAGATACTGAAGTCCTTGCTCAAGCTGAACTGCCAAGCATTCAAGCTATGCTTCAGAGAGAGCAACTCCAATGGGCTGGCCAGATTGTTCGAATGCAAAATGTATACTTGCCAAAGACTTTTTTATGGAGAACTCACATGGGGCAGGTGATCAAATGATGGTGAGAAGAAGTGATACAAGGACACTCTCAAGGTTTCTCTCAAGAACTTTAAATTTGACTGTGCGACATGGGAGCACTGGCATAGGACCTCTCAACATGACATGCTCACATCAGAAAAGGGGCTGTGCTCTATGAGCAAAGCAGAATTAAGACAGCACAAAGGAAACATAGGATGCGCAAATTTGGAGTAATCATCCCAAATATTCACATGAACTATCTGTGCCCAATTTGTGGTAGAGCATTCTGAGCTCGTATTGGTCTGATCAGCCACAGTCAGACACACTGAAACTTCACTTTATCATAGTGATAATCATTTTGGTCCTCTTGGAGAATGAAGGACAGTAACCAACCAGATCTCCTTGTTGGGTGTTGTCCCAACCAAGAGTAAAGAGCCTGTTCTTTGAGGACTAGGGATAATCTCTTCAGTCAGTCCTGTCCTTCAGAAGTTGACTTTTTTAATGAAGAAAGAAAAAAGCCTGTATCCCCATTTAATAATTGGTTATTAATATAATGGCATGATAATAATTTCTCTCACTCCAGATCAAGGGTTCTTAATCTGGGATCCAGAGATTGAAAAAAATTGATAATTGTATTTCAATAGTATTGGTTTTTTGGTAATCACATGTATTTTATTTTATATATCTAAATATATTGCCCTGAAATAGGGTCCATAGACATCCCCAGACCACCCAAGGGAGCCAGGACACATAAAGGGTCAAGAACTCCTGTTCCAAATAGATTCCAGAGCTAAAAGGCACTTAAGACTAGAACATTCATCCCTCTGATTTTATAGAGAAGACAAGTGAGGTCCAGAGAGATGATGTGGTTTCAGAAAATGCCTTTCCAATCTGTCATTTTTTTAATGCTGTAATAATAACAAATGGCATGTGTATAGTATTTTAAGTGCTTTCCATGCATTATCTTTATTTTCTAAAGTACAGGTCTGACCACTTCTCTCCCATCCTCAATAAACTCCAGTAGTCCCTGTTACTTCTGGGACCAAATACAAAGTCTTCTCATTTCAAAATTCTACTTGAAAGCATGAACCACTTTGTACGTCCAGTGCCAAGCATAGTGCCTGGCTCATAGTAGGTGTTCAATCAAAATTAATTGTATATGAATCTCATAACTGACATGTAAAGTAAGCACAGCAGGTCTTATTAGATCCTTTTTTCATGGGAGGTAGCTCAGGCTTACCCACAATCATACATCTGGTAACTATCAGAGGGAGAATTCAAATCCAGGTGATCCTGTCTCCTAGTTCATCATTCTCTCTGCCCTATTATGAGAGCTCCTGATTCTACACAAGACACCAAAGTCACCCTAAGCTGTGTCTCTACAATGGAATCTCCTTCCTGTTAAAATAGCTTGAATTTTGTGTTGGACTCCTACAGGGAAAACAATCTAAATTCCTTAGCATATCATTCCAAACTCCTAACATGGGTTCTGGAATCCCATCTAGTTCATCTAGAAAATGTTGTCATTTTCACCTAACATGCTTATTTCCTGTCTCCATGCATTTGCCCAGGTTTTTCCTCCACCCAGAGAAGTTCTCCTTCCTCTCCTCCACTTACAAGAGTCATTCACATTTAGACAATATTTTAAGACCAAAGAAACTTTCCTTGGAATGACCCTGGGAGGAAATGACCAGGGACCCAGGAATCAGAAAGACCTGAGTGTGAATCCAGCCTCAGACACAGACTAGCTGTGTGATCCAGGCAAGGCACTTGACCTCTGTCTGTCTCAATTTTCTCATCTGTAAAATGGGGATATTACCAGCACCTACCTCCTTGGGTTGTTGTGAAGTTCAAATGAGATGGCATTCATAAAGTGCTTTGCCAACCTTAAAGTACTTACATAATGTAGAGTATAGTTATTACTAACTTTCAATACATTCTCTATTTATCTCCTATAAATTTACTTAGGCATATGTTGTCTCATCACTCTTTGGAGACAGGGACTGCGTTCTTGGGAAGTTTGTATTCCCACACAGTTAGATGATATAGTGGATAGAGCATGGGGCCTGCAGTCAGGAAGATTTGTGTTCAAATCCAGCCTCAGACACTTACTAGTTGTGTGACCCTGGAGTAGTAGATCTCTTAAGGGTCTTCCAGCCTTGTAAATCTATGCCTCCCTCCCACCTCCTCCTACCACTTAGTCCCTTCTCTAAGGAAAATTCCCCATTTCCTCAATCATTCCTTGTATGACATGGCTTTCAGATATGAGGAACCTTGACTAAGTCATGAGTGGAGAGGAGCTAAGCTGCTGTATTCAGAAGGTAGTAGGGGAAGGGGTATAAAGACAGGCTACATGCAGAGTCTTTCTGTTCTCAGTTCAGAAATGTGATTCTAGGCACCTTGGGCCCCCAGGACTCAGCTTCTGAGTGATTTTAGGGAAGTCTCTCTCTTTTTCTGAGTCTGCATCCTAGGGTATGAGGGAAGGTGGTCTTTAAGTTCCCTTCCAGATAGAACCATCCATACATCTGTGGTCTCTTTGCCAGCTCCAGGACTCAGAAATCTCAGGCAGGAGACAGAGTTGTTCATTACCCATGGTGCCTTTGGCAAGGTCTGATTTCAGCTTCTGACCTCCCTTAGTCTTCTCTGTAATCACCACAGCTTTAACCCCTGAACGAATGTTGTTTTCTATTGTTTTGGGGGTGGGGAAGAACCCCTTCCCTAGTGAAAATAAATGTCCCTTTTTTTCTGAAAACTCTCTATGAAATCCACTCATACTGGTGAGACAATTCATTCTCAGCTTTTCTCAAGCTCCAGGAAATTAATGTTTTCTTTGAGTAGATGATTAACAAAAAGAAATGAAGATCTTGCAACACTCAGGGGGTTAGATGTTCTCAGAGAGATGAAATGAAGGAACACTTGGAATGACTTTCATCATTTGAAAAGGTTATTCACCTCTTCTATGCCATGGACCCCTTGGACAGTCTGGTGATGGCTATAGAGTGACCTCTTCTCAGAGAATGGTTTTACACAATTGAAGGAAATGCCAAATTTCAGTCAAAGTTTAGAGAAAATAAGGATGCAATTTTTCCCCATCAAAGTTCCCAGATCCTTTGAAATTTATCCCTGGTACCCCTGAGGGGCTGTGAACCCCAAGATTAAAAACCCTTGGTTTATATAGTCATTACTCAGTTACAAAGAACCTTAGAGATAGAAGGAAATTTAGAGATCATCTGTGGGGTCACACACATACACACATATATACATATGTACATACAAACAAAGATGTCCAAAAGGGCATGAGTCTGCTCTATACAGAGGATTAGGGATATTTAACAATTAACATTTAACAATTCTCCCTAAGATTCCCTAAGACAGCAGGTCATGGTTCAAGTTGAAGCCCAAGGAATTAAACTGAGGAAAGGGCCAGATCCCTTCTGTGTGCACAAAGCAATCAAATTGAAGACTGAAGCATTCGATTAGATATCCTTCCTAGGAGAGTCAGATCTGTGGAAGTCAGCCAAAAGTAGAGGGCAGTTGGGTATACCAGTGGATAAAGTACTAAGCCTAGAGTCAGAAAGATTCATCTTTCTGAGTTCAAATCTGGCCTCAGACACTTACAGACAAGTCACTTAACCCTGTTTGCCTTAGTTTCCTTATCTATAAAATGAACTAGAGAAGAAAATAGTAAACCACTCCAGTATCTTTGCCAAGAAATCCCAAAATTGGGTCACAAAGAGTTGGGTACAACTGAAAAATGCCTCATCCAGAGAAAGGTAACCAAAATGGGAAAAATCCTTAAATCTATGACATATAAGCATCAGCTGAAGGACTTGGGGCTTAACCTGGAGAAGAGAAAACTCAAAGAGGATATGTATGCTCTTCAATATTTGAAGCACTACATGTACAGTAAATGTGTTCCATTAGACCCAAGGACAGAAACAGAAGAAATAGGTGGAAATTTCAAAGAGGTGAATTTTTCCTGATGTCAGGAAACACTTTTTAACAATTAGTGAGGTCCAAGAGGGGAATTAGCTGCCTTGAGAAGTGGAAGGCTCTAACACCTCCGAAGTCTTCAAGCAGACACTGGACAGCTACTTGCCAGGCATGCTATGGTGAGAATTCCTTTCATGTAAGGGACCCCAGAGAACCTCTGAGCCCCCTTCCAATTCTTGAATTCTGTCATTCAATGAAATTATATTTTTGAAGAATGAAGCATAACTGGTATTGTCTGTATCTCTCAACTAACTCTGCCCATTTGAAGCCTGACTGCCTGAACCACAAAATTCCTATTAAGGTATCACCATTCACATAGTAATAGTTTATCCAAATTATAGATAAAGTAACAAGGAGGATAAAATTGTGTCCTGAAGAATAGAATGAAGCCTACTAATCAAAATCCATGGTCTAGCCCATAGCCAAAATGGTTGATGTGAAGGGCACCAGCCCTTAGAATTAGAATTATCATTAGGGTTAAGAAATAATATCCAGAAAGATCTTCCTTCCAGGATAGTCTGAATGGAGGTCATACTTCCCTCAGATGTAACTTGTATAGAGCCTGAGAGTGACCCAAGCAATGACCCAAGTGATCATTCTCTAAATGTCTTTTTCTGACCCACTTCTATCTTTCTGCAGTGAGAGGTAAGGGCTTCACTTCTTTCACTTTTGGACCACTTGATTGCAGATCTGTAAATCTGCCAACGGTGGCCCATATGCCACCTCTTTGGCCTTTTCTCTGCCTTTCTCCTCAACTATATAATCACACAACATTCATAGGATATGTTATATGGCAACATAATATTCATAATATATGTTATATTTTCACCATACGTATGTGTATATATAGCAATTTTATTTCAATGATTTCTCAGTATCTAACTACAGTATATGTTCAGAAATAGAAATAGGTCAGAGAGACAGACAAAGAGACAAACATAGATATAGATACAGAGACACAGAAGTGGAGACAGAGATAAAGATAGAGATGGAGATTCCCATATATATTTCCATTTCAAAGAGATTTCATTTTAGGGATATATCTATATTTTGGAGAAGAAAATGGCAAACCATTACAGTATCTTTTCCAAGAAAGCCCCAAATGGGGTCATGCAGAATTGGACATAACTGAAATTACTTAACAACAAAATATATTCCCATTTCAAAAAGATCTAATTTTAGGAATATTTCCCATATTTTGCCTGTTTTCTAATTAATATGGCATGACCCTCTTTAATTTGTTGGTGGTAAGCAGACTCTGAAGTGATAAGACTTAGAATTGGAAGAAAGGGGAGAAAGAAAAGGGTCTGGAGCCTGTGGCATTACTTAGGACCTTGGTGGATCTTGGACAGTAGAAAGGCAACATGGGAAGAACTAAGCACCTGTATTTGAAGAAAATATTTATAGAAACACTTTTAGAAGAAAACAGAGGTCTAAGGCACATTTCAGTCCCTTTCTCACCGGTGCCTAATTCTTATTATTACTAGCATTTTTTTTTCTTTTATAACTTCAAATGACAAAAATCCTTAGTTTCTTATACCTTCTTTCTTCTGTACCCAAAGTCTTGCTTTGCGAGTGTAGCTTCTTTGGCATAAAATTCTTTCAAATCTATTTGATCTTCCTGGAGTTGAAAACTTTTGTTGGCTTCTCCACTGAGATTCCCTTTGTGGTTACTCCCAAATAATCAGAGGAAAGCACTCAGTGATTCTTATTTCAACTGAAGCTCCCAACTATGAACATGTCCTCCCCAGCATCCTGCTTAAGCTGAGGTTACCCCTAGTAACCACTGGAGCTCCTGTGTCTTTCCTAACTTCCTTTGGTTCAAGTCTTGGGTCAGAGCTTCTTAAGTTGGACCAGAAAGAACCATAGAGGTTGCCTAGTCAAACTTAGAAATTACAGTTATCCCTTCCAAATTGCAACTTTCCCCACTGCAGTTTTGATATATTGGGGGTCAACATAAGAAACTAAATAGGAATTTGGGGGGAGTTTTGGGGAAGTCATAGACAGCACTCAAAGGCCAGCAGATGACACAGAAAAAAATTGAGAAACTCAGAAATTCATAAAATATATGTATAGTGTTGTATAATATCAACTTATTTTATCTTTTAATACCACAGTAATTCTAACTTCTTCTCTGGTATGAAAGGAGGGCCAAAAATTTTATGTGGATTTTCCAGATCTCAGGGGTGCTGTGCCTCTAACCCCTGCCATGTGAAAGGGATAACTATATATGGAAAAGGACCCAACTAGAAACTATCTTTAAAAGAATCCAATAAATCCTTTTTTCCCAAAGAACGTTTTAAGTTAAGTTAAAGCAATTTTTAAAGGAACTTTAAAGTGGTTTCATCACTTCATCAGAGAATTGTCTCCCAAACCTAGCGTTAATTAGCATTTTCATCCAATGGACAAAGGATCTCAGTTTTCTGAGATCACAGAACATCAGAGCTTTCAAGTCCTAATTCCCAGTTCCCCAAGACGACTGTGAGCTGCGCACCCTAGCAAGGTTATTATGGGCACACCAGGCTCCTCACCTTTATTGAATGATCTGAACACCTTTTAGTTTTAATGAACCATTCTTTCAAAGGGATTTAGGCCATGCAAAGCCCTTAACTTCTCTAAATACCTCCTGACAACAATAATTTCCCATTCAGAATGTAGTAAGCATGGGGAAATGATCATAATCCAAGAGATCATCATTATTCGGTGCTTACTGGGTGCCAGCTCCATGCAGAGTGTTAATCATAGATCCCTGGACAAACAACTGCACCTGGGGAACAAAGAGCAGAGGGAGGGGTGAAAGTATTTGCTCTCCCACCACCTACTGGAGCGGGGAGGGGGAGGCGTGCAAAGGAGACCATTGTCAAGTGGGCAAAGGGGTGAGGAGGGAGGCTGTGGTGGAGAACTATCCATCCAACATTATTTTACAAAGTGTGATACCCACCCAAATCCTGTGCACACCCAGGGCTCAATTAAGATACCTGAGAGGAATGCTAAGTACGAATTAGTGACCTCTCCTTTCCTTAAACAAAATGCAGTACAATGTGAGATGCTGAATTATTAGCTGCTTTAAAAAACACACACACACACACACACACACACACACACACACACACACACACACATTAGCCGCTTCAAAGGGACCAAGGAGGTAATGAAAGTTCTGTTCCATTTCTTAAGGTCCACTCTATCCACTGTGCCACCTAGCGCTATCATCATTATCATCATTATTATACAGCACTTTCTCTTTCAGACAAGTGCTAAATCACCTCATTTGGGGTTAATCCTTTTCAATAGCAACTTCCTTTCGAAAACCAACTAATCAACGTTAAGTTTCCTTGTTCTCCCATACTACCCATAGACAGACACAGATAACAGATCCCCTACTCTGAATCTGCTTTCCCCAGAACCACAGAGATGAGATGCTGCTCCCTGAACCTAGAAGGGTAGGTTGGTAGGGAGATACTGACTCAAATAAGCATAAAATAGGGCAAATTTGTTCAACCTTGAAGGTAATGAGGTCCCTGGTGTGTGTGTGTGTGTGTGTGTGTGTGTGTGTGTGTGTCTGGCTGTCTGTCTGTGTGTCTGTGTGTGTGTGTCTATGTATGTGTGTGTGGATGCCAGGCCAAACTTCCTAACAATAAGAAGTGTCCACAAGGGCAATGGAGTACTTCAGGAAGGAGTGGATTTCCTGTCATTGAGAGTCTTAAAACAAAGGTTTAATACTCATGTATTGGGATATGGTGGAACCGATTCTTGTTCAACCAAGAGTTGGCCCAGATGGCTACCAAGGTCCCTTCCACTCCTGGAAGTGAGTGATCCTACAATTCTTTGATTCCCATTTTACAGATGTGGAAATCCAGATTCTGGGAAGCCAGTGTTTCACCCAGAATCACACAATGCCCGGAAACAGAAAACAAATTCCTATCCGCCTGACTCTGAGTTCAGCATTCTTTTCCGTAAAGGCCCTATAAGTGACACACAAACTCTGGGTTAAATTTTTGCTTAATCCTGGGTTATTTTAAGCAGCTTGGAAGTGCTGCTGATTGTTCAAAATTCAATTAAGATATCCAACACACCCCCTAGGGAAATTGGGTTTAAGCTGATCTCCATATATTAACTTGGTTTCATGAGGTCACACCATTCAACCAGTTGGGTTTCCGACTAAATCTTAAAGAGAAAGCAGAGTAAGGCCAAGAAAACTTGGTTTGCTAAATCAATCTCTTTATGCAAGGAGAGAAAAGCAAAAATCTCTGGTCTCATCGTGAAGTGATCACCTGCCAATAATGAGAAAACTCATTTCTCTTGGACCTTCTCTAAGACTTGACCTGCATCTACATGTAAACACATGACATAACATGCATCAGTACTAGAAGTACAGCCCCCTTCGTGGTATAGATAAGCTTAATCTAAGAGAAGGAAACTCATATCTATCTCTAGCATTTATTTGTGGCTGGGAGTTTCAGACCTAAGTTTCATTGGTATATATGACTCAAGGGGCTGAAATTTCCTCTACTAATGAAGATTAAAAGGCACAGGTAAGATGGCACAATGGGTAGAGTGCCAGTCCTGGAGTCAGGAAGATGAGTCTTCCTGATTTCACATCTGGCCTCAGACATTTACTACGGGGCACTTAATCCTGTTTGACTCAGTTTCCTCATCAGTAAAATGAGCTGAGCTGGAGAAGAAAATGGCAAATACTTCCAGGATCTTTGCCCAGAAAACCCCAAATAAGGTCACAAAGAGTCAAACCCAACTGGAAAATGACTGAACAGATGAAGGTTAACAGCTCATCTGTAATTCAATTGACCAATCAAATGCCTGCTATAAACCAGGTACTCTGCTCAGGGCTAATTTAGAATCCCAGAGCCTTGTTTCAAGCTACTAAGATGTTTAGTGATTTGTAGGTGGTTAAACAGATCATATGGGTCAAAGAAGGGTCTGAGCCAAGGTTTTCTGTACTCTCAGACTGGCCTTGTATCCCTTCTGCCATTTTTCCTCTCAAGGCTCAACTTAAAATATCAACTCCTTCGTGAAATTTTTCTTGATCACTCACTGGTAAGACCCAAGGGTATGCTGGATAGCTCTCTAATAACAATGAGAATGATAAAGATAAATGTACCCACAACACATTCTTGAGCATTATAAATATTTTTCCATCACTTTAAGTCTAGACAATTAAAAAAATCAAGTTCTGACTTAGAGTCTTTGCTGATTTCTGAGGTGTAAATGCTCACAATGAAAATTTGACAATCAGCTCTTCAATTCAAGCTGACTCCAGTTGGCTCTAGAGTATTTCTGTATACACACTTTACTTTGTGCCTCTCTGATGGAATTACTTGTTAATTCTGTGCAGTGTAGCTACGTGTGTGTGTAGCATCACCCTACTACACTCTTAAATTCTATATGGGCCAACATTGTTTCTTATCTAAACTTAGCACTTGGGCCAGGACCCAGTACACTGTACTGGACGCAAGAGGAGTGTTTGTTGAATTGGATTGGAGTGCCCCAAACTGAAATGAATTTCTTACCACCTATCCTGGACACGCCCACCCCTCGCCTTGGAAGCATCTGATGACTGTAATCTGTGTAGGTCTATACATTTCTCAAAGACAGAGACTCTATCTTCCAGAAATATCTGCATGGGCACTATTTTCTCATCCCCTTCTCCCTCCCTTTGAAGAATTCTCAGGTTGGGGGTGAGAGGAATTCTTAATGGTCTGACTCTTCAGACAGAGCTTAGGAAAATTAGATTTAGAAGGAACATTAGAGATTATTTTGTACAACTTTCCCCACACTGAATTAGCCATTTGTTGTTCTTAAAATACATTTATGGAGTCCAACATAGTATCAAGTACCCCAGGGATCACTGGATTGGAGAAATTTTGGAGTCAAATGGAAAAAAATTATGTGTCAGTCTAACTATTCATGTAAGAAAAATTAAGTGGGATGAAAAATGTCTGTTGTCCAGATGACAATATTCTGTTATGTGAATACCCAAAATCATTAATATATCAATAAATATGGCAGCTAGATGGCACAGACAATAGAGCACCAGGCCTGGACTCAGGAAGATATCTTCCTGAGTTCAAATCTGGCTTCAGACACTTGCTTAGCTGTGTGACCCTGGGAAAGTCACTTCACCCTATTTACCTCAGTTTTCCCATCTGTAAAATGAGCTAGAGAAGGGAATGACAAACCACTCCAGTATCTTTGCCAAGAAAAGCCCAAATGGGATCATGAAAAATCAGACAGTACTGAAAACAACTGAACACCAACAGATCAATAAATATATCTTAGACAAATAGTGCAGATGATACTGGGGAACTCGTTTAACCTCTGTCTGCTCAATTTCCCCAGCTACAAAATGGAAAAAATAGCCCATTTTGTAGGGTTGTTGTAAGGACCAAATGAGATAATATTATTAAAAGCAATTAGCACAGTGCTTTAAGTAGTCACTTAATAAATGCTAATTTTCTTCTCCTTTCTTTCCTTTAAGTGGGCCCAGAATGGAATAGGAGGAAGAGAGAGCAAATTAAATTGCACTGAGAAAATTTCAGTATCTCTAAGGACCCCAACCTTTTTCCTAAAAGAAAATCCTCCCTTGTAATTCCAATGTCCTAGATGTGCTAGAATGTTGTGAATTATGAAACACCATAGCCTCCAGTGAATCAAACCTGCAGGTCACCTTGCTTTGAAAAGACACACCTTAGACATTAATGAGCTTTAATAAACTCCCTATAATGAACTACATGGACAGAATTGTACAAGGCATCAACCATGAGACACTGACTGGGAAAAGAAAGTAGCTTGGTCATGCATAAAGAATGAGGAAAGGCTGGTGGAGAGCCACATGTTCTATGGATACCCATGCCATGTCAAGGACTTTAATAGAGGGTGCCAGAGTGTTAGCTGGATCCCTCAGGGGTGATTATTTTTCTGGAGGGTATAGACGAGAATTATAAAGGAGAAATAAGAGTAGATGAGCTGAGAATCACAGCAATGGTGAACATAGAACCATCCAAGTATGGAAAACTGACACATGAAATAAGTATTTGTGATGCATTAAATATTTAACATTTTAAAGGGAATGTGGGCCTCGCATCAAAAGTGTTTCCTGGGGCCCTTTTCGTTTTAGGCAGGAAGCCAGGGTTCATAGGATTACAGAGGTGAAACTGGGAGGGACCTCAGAGTTCAGCTAATCCAACCATCTCATTTTACAAAGCAGGATCAATGGCCAGAAAGATGAAATTACTTTCCCAGAGTCACATAGATAGTAAGCAACAGATTTGGTATTTGAGCCTACATCCCCTGATCCCAAATCTAGTATGTTCTCCAATAGGAGTATAGTTTGGGAGATAGTGATCTATCTAACCCCTATTGTACAAAAGGGCCAATTAAGGGAAAGATAGAAAAATAAATTTTCAAAAATTCTGAGAGAGAAGGGAGGGGAGGAAGGAAAGAAGGGAAGGAAAAAGGAAGGGAGGGAGAGAGGAAAAGAAGCAGAATTTTAACTGCCTTCCACCTAGTAAACCTAGTAAAAATCCTAATATAATTTCACCAACATAATTTCCTCAAATTCCACCAGCCATCCAAATCACAACCTATGATTGAGCAGATGAAGCCATAACTGGCAAATGCAAAAATCCACCCTTCACTTCTGATTCCTGTGATAGATGCTTCTTCTATCCTGCCACCACCCAAAGCATGAAGGTAAAAAGTGAAAATTGATATCCTCCTGGATATTCCACATAACTGGGATATTAATACCATCTGGTGCCAAGTTTGCTACCAGATCACATAGGATGAACCCTCTCATCCTGTTCTCTTCCCATTCTTTAGGAGGGAGTTTTCTTTACCCTCTCTGTTTCAATCTCCACTCATTTTTCTTCCTTTATATATTGACCTTTCATGTTTCCCACTCCTGCTTCATGGGTAAGTGTGTTTCTAGGGAAGATTTTTTTAGGGAGAGGAAGGAGAAAGGGGAGATTGGATTAGTTAGTGGTTCCCAAATTATACTCTGACAAAACTTGGTTTTCTTTTGTACAAAGAAAAGTACAAATAAAGTCCAGAAAAATTCTTGATGGTATTGACATTTTCCATTCCAAATATTAAGTGCACAATTGTAAAAGTATCCCAAGTATATATCAAAGCATCATATTCCTTATGATTGCCAATTTTCCATATGAAAATAGGCTTAACTTGCTCTGTTTGGCCCCTAATTCTCCCTACCTTCCCTTTATCACACCCTCCATATGTTTTCCTTTATCGCACAGTATGGTATATACAGTCCAAACTTATTACCGGCATCTCCTCCTGTGACTGGGTCTCAGAATCTGTGCACATTCCTGTCATATAGTAGAAACGTCATAAATGTTTCTTGACAGAATGGCTGATGTATCACACACTATGTGTTTGCATTCACAGGATTCCAAACTTGGAGCCAGGAAAGATTGAATTCAAATTCTGTATCAGATACTGACTAACTGTGTGCTCCTTGGGAAAATCATTTAACTCTTCTGGGACTCATTTGCTTTTATTCATGATCAAGCAGGTTAGACTTGATGCCTCCTAAGATCCCTTCAACCCTAAATGTATGCTCCTATTATCCTATGAGCATGTGTATGTGTGTGTATGTATGTGTACGTGTGTGTGTGTGTGTGTGTGTGTGTGAAGGTCAGGTAGACATGGCTTCAAATCTCTACTCTGATGGCTCCTTGCCGGGTGACCTAGGCAACTCCCTTTACCTCTAAGGTCTTCAACTTCCTCATCTATAAAATGGAGATAACAAAACAAACCTCACACGATTGTTTTGCAAGACAAATGAGATCATGTATATAAAATATAAAATGTTTGGCAAAACTTAAGGTGCTGTATAAATGTGGAATGTTGTCATTGTGTTACCTGACCTTATATGCAGGGGCCTCAGTTTCCTCCTTTGTTAAATTATAGAGTGAGGGAGCAGGGAGATGACCTCTAAGGAAATTTCTAGTTCAAAATCTCATGATTCTATTTATCTGTGTCCGTAAGTATGTTGAAGCAGCTGGGTGGCCCAGTAGATAGTGTGCTGAGCCTGGAGTCGGGAAGACCCGAGTTCAAATCTCAGACATCAACTAGCTGTGTGACTAGGCAAGTCACCTAACCCTGTTTGCTTCATTTCCTCATCTGTAAAATGACTTGGAGAGGGAAATGGAGAACCACTCTGGTATCAGTGCCAAGAAAACCCAAATGGGGTCACCGAGGCTGATAGAACTGAACAAGCATAGCATATTCATATTACAGATTCACAGAACCTGAAAATTAGAAAGGAGCTCAGATTTTAGCTAGCACATAGCAGCCAGTAATTTCTGCTACAGATAATCCGTCCCCAAAGTCATCCAGTCTTTTCCACATGTTTGAGTGTCTCCATGTGTTCATGTGTCTCCATGTGTTGACATGTATTTCTATATAGCAGAGTTATGAGATGGTTACACTTCCATGTAGCTTATATGGGCATGAGGGGGGATGCACTTATCAAAAACTATGCCAAACCCCTCCCCTCTGCCTGCTGCTTGATTCATTACCTTACGTATTCTCATCTCAGGATCCAAGACAGTCAAGGAATATGTTCTAATATTTCTTCATTAATTACTAAAGTTTCAGACTATCTCTAAATAATTATCAATTAGCTCTGATTCTTCACTCCATTTTATTAAATATTATGTATTAAACAAACTAAAGAAACTTTTTTCCCATAAGCTCTTATAGATGATCAGTACAGATATATATATATATATATGTAGATATTGATACAGATATAAATAGATATAGATATTGAGAAATTTCTCCAAATATAGATACAGATATTCCCTAGACTTCCTTGGCTTAAATGAATATCAAGGCTAAAGCAAAGGAAAACAATGATTTATAATCATTTGCTCACTCATGAGAAAGATCTCAGCCAGAATCACATCTACATCGCTGCTTGCCAATTCTGGAAACTCAGTCCCATCATTCAGCAATTGCAGGATGGCAACCTGTTTTTGAGAATTCTTTACAAAATAAGAGTTAAACTCGGTCTCTTAGGAAAGGTTTCTAAATCCTTTTTCTCAATATCCCACACAGCCTCTCTCTAGATAGCCCAGTTGTTTAAAGACAATCTAGAATCAATCTGTTACTCAAGTTTCTTTCCCTTCCCACGATCTCTGTGGGAGAAGCTATTGTTGAGCATGTATGTCATAACTAAAATGGTGGTGACTAGAACTTTCTCTTAGGATCCTGAAATTTAGATGATACTGATACCACTTAAATTCCTTCAGCAAATAAAAACAACTAAGCCTAGGGCTTTATTAGCAGAAATATTGGATCTAAAAAAGGAGGATACTACATGGCTGAGCTTCACCCAGCAGCTGCAAAAGAGAAGGACTCTTCCCCAGTTCAGTCCTATCCTGTTCCTCCAACTGTCTTTGACCTTCCCGATAGCTCTATCCCTTCCATGATGTGGTATTGAAGGCCTCTCCCAGCATAGAGCCTCATGTCCTGAGGGGGAAGATCTTGCCCTATGGAAACCAGTCCCACTTAATTTGTCATTAAAAGTTGATCTGAGAATATCTTTCAAATTTCTTTCCTTGGATTCCAAAATTGCTAGTTATATCATTAGGCATCTATCACTCCTCATGTATGAGTACATCATTGTGAATTAGTGTGTGGCTGTGTTGGTTTCTGTCTGTCTCTCCAAGTGTTTGCACTTGGTGTGAGTGAGTGTTTGCACTCATGCGTGCATCTCTCATAGTGTTTGCTCTTGCGGGTGCATGTGTACATATGTCACAGCCTCTCTCTAGATGTCAGTTTCCTCAGTTACAAAAGAAAGAGTTGGGCTAGTGTTCCCAAAAGTATGTAACATTAATATGTAATCTCAAGTATTGTTACGTATGTACATCTATTTTTCCCTATACATGTCACACACACAGGAGAGTATATGTTTCTATGCATGGACATGCAGGATGGGTGGTATTTAGGGTGAAAAAAATTAGAAAGATGGAGTTCTGGGCCTCTTCCTCCCCCATAGCCTCTAGCATGACCTGCAGATGTTTTCCCTGAACCTTGCTTGGGGAGTCTTGTTTCCCTCTGTTCTTCAGTTGTTGCTCCCAGAGTGACCCTGGACCCCATTGGGACAACTGACCTCAATTTTCCCTCCCAGATCCTGTCTTCTGGCCCTGGAGGGGAAGCCCTAATGGGCTGTGAACATTGCTGTGTGGGCTGATTTCTTTGGGAGAGCCTAAGGCATTGATCATATCCCATGGCTTTCCTTTTTCCATGACAATGCAACCCTGTACTCTATTTCAACAGCAACTGGGAGATGGGCTGAGAAAGAAAGGTCTCCCCTTCCCCTTTTGACAACCTGAGGTAGGACTCATATTGATCAATCAATTACAAATATTTATTAGGCTTTGCTACATGCTAAAGACTGTACTAGGCAAGGAGGATACCAATCAAAACTCATCCCTACTAACAGTGAGTTTACATACTAATGGTGGAGATAAATTCATGCACACTTACACATACATGCATACAGGCATTTGTGTATATGTGTGTATGTGTGTGTATATTTATGTGTTTATACATATATTATATATACCTACACATACATACATATATGTAAAATCCCAAGTGTAAATACATATAATCTACATATGTATGTATACATATATATTATATATGCACATACATATATGTAATGTCCCAACTGTAAATACATATACACACATATTTATGTGAGTGTGTGTGTGTAAAGTACTTAGATCCATGCTGAAAGTGTTGCTTAAGCTTCGATTCAAAGGGTCAAAATGATTCTCCAAGACAGAGATAAGGAGAGAGTGCATACCAGGGATGGGGATCCTCCAGGACAAAGGCAACAGGAAGGGAGATAGCAGCAAATAGCCATAGCTCCATGGTGTGTTATAGATGATGAACCAAAAAGGAAACTGTCAGAAAAGGAGAATCAAGAGGAAGCAGTCTCACAAAAGCCCAGGGAGAAGAGGGTAGCCCAAAATGACTGGGCAACAGTGTCAGATATACCAGATAGGTCAAAAAAAACAAGGACTGAGAAAATGCTATCAGATTTGGCAATCTCAGTAACTTTGTTCCAAGTTAAGTCATTATTTGGATAATTGATAACTTTAGAGATAAGCAGTTTCAGATGAGTTATGGGGTGGGAATCCAAACTTCAAAGGAATGAGGACTGAGAAGAATGCATGCAGAGACAGTCAGTGTGGATGATTTTTTAAATTAGTTTGGTTGAGAAAGGGGTGGATAGGGCCCTAGCTGGAGGGAACAGTAGTTAGTGGTTAGTGAAGATGTTTTAGGCTGGAGTCTTGGTCATGTTTGAAGGCAACTGGGAAGAAGAGAGAGGGAGAGAGAAGGAGAGGAGAAGAAGAAAAGGTGGGGGATGATTTAGGAAACAATTTGCTGAAGATATCAGGAGTGGATAGGATTAAGTGAACATGTAGAGGGCAAAGGGATCTTTTATGAAAAGAGTCACTTTATTAGAAAAGGTAAGGTTGGCAAGAAGAAAGATCATATTGAAGTCATTAAATTTTTCACTAAAATTTATTCATCACTTTCTCTCTGTATGGCTTGAACATGTCACAAGCTTTCTAAGCCTCAATTTCCTCATCTGTTAAATGAAGATATGAACCGGCTGGTCCTCTGCCAGCTCCAAATTCCACAGTGCTTCAAAATCAAACTAGTTACAAAGACATAGCAGTTCTATTTGTCCAACATCTCTTAGTATTCCCTCCCTCTTGCCACACAGAGAAGGAAGAGGAGAAGGAGGAGGAGGAGGAGGAGGAGAAGAAGAAAAAGAAGAAGAAGAAGAAGAAGAAGAAGAGAAAATATGGCACTTTAAGGTTTGCAAATCACTTTCTATATATTATGTCACATGGTGTTCACAGTACCCAGGGAAATAGATAATGTTATTATCCCTATTTTACAGCTGAAGCAACTGAACCAAATAGAGGCTTACTTATAATCACATAGCTAGTAAATGTCTGGACTGGCTTTGAACTCAGGTATTCCTTTCTCCTTACTTATTTATCTACCTTACTTCCTTACTTCAGGCCCAAGGCTCTATCCACTGCACCTCCTGACTGCCTTTATTGCAATAAGCCCCTAATTAGTTCTCTTGTTTCCATCTGTGCCGTCTCCAATCCCTCTTCCACATAGAAAATAATAACATTAATAATAATAAGGTGCAGATGTGACCATCTGACCTGATTAGATAGTTTCACTGGCTCTCTGTTGCCTACAGGATAAACTGCAAACTCCTAAGGCTAGGAGTCAAAGGCCCTCTGTCTTCTGGTCCCCATCTACTTTTTCGGTCTTAGCTGACCTTACCCACCTTTGCATACTCTACATTGCAGTCAACCTGAACTATACAGTATTGTCTACACTTGCTCTGCTGCCACCATGTATTTTCTCCAGACACTCTCCATGCCTGAAATATACACCCTCAGCATCTCCATTGTATTTTCCTTCAAAATCCAGTTTAAGTG
Source organism: Bettongia penicillata ogilbyi (assembly GCA_023548195.1). NCBI lineage: Eukaryota > Metazoa > Chordata > Mammalia > Diprotodontia > Potoroidae > Bettongia > Bettongia penicillata. The sequence continues at coordinate 8,067,662 of JAJHZJ010000257.1, forward strand.
CCATCATAAAATCTTCTCTTATCCCTTCAGCTGAAAATAGTCATCACTCTTTCATTGCTCCTAATATTTTAATTTGTATCACACCCCATGTCCTTCTCCTTGCCCTTCAGTAGACTACAAATTATGTAGGCAAAAACTATGTAGTATTTCCCCATACAATAAGTATGTATTGAATGTCTACTGTGCTCCAGGTAGTTTCCCACATCTGTACCTCTCCTCACACTCTTTCTTGCCTCCCTCACCACTTTCTGTTGACATCCTACCTGTATCTCAAAGCCAAACTAAAAATGGCACCTGTGATCCAATCTGATTCAACAAGAATTTATTAAGTCTACCAGAAAAATTCCTTGCACACTGTGGTTGTTGCTGTGTACAAAGTTCTCCTGGTTCTGCTCCTTTCACTCAGCATCAGTTCATATAAGTCCTTCCAGGCCTCTCTGAAGTCTTCCTGTTCATCATTTCTCATAGCACAATGGTATTCCATTACATTCATACGCCATAACTTGTTCAGCCATTCCCCAGTTGATGGGCATCTCCTTGATTTTCAGTTATTGGCCATCACAAAGAAAGTTGCTATAAAAATTTTTGTATACATATGACTCTTTCCCATTTTTATGATTTCTTTGGGATATGGTCCTAGCAGCAATATTGCTGAGTCAAAGGGTATGCACATTTTTGTAGCCCTTTGGGCATAGTTCCAAATTGCTCTCCAGAATGGTTGGATCAGCTCACAGCTCCACCAACAATGAATTAGTGATCCAACTCTCCCATATTTTCTCCAACATTTATCATCTTCCTGTTTTGTCATGTCAATATGATAGGTGTGATGTGGTACATCAGAGTTTTGATTTGCATCTCTCTAACCTATAGTGATTTAGAGCACTTTTCATATGATTATAGATAGTTTTAATTTCTTCCTCTGAAAACTTCCTGTTCATATCCTTTGACAGTTTATCAATTGGGGAATGACTTGTATTCTACATTTGACTCAGTTCTATATATATTTAAAATGAGACCTTTATCACAGACACTGGTTGCAAAAATTCTTTTCCAATTTTCTGCTTCCTTCCTAATCTTGGTTGCATTGGGTTTGTTTGTGCAAAAACTTCTCAATTTGCTGTAATTAAAATTATCCATTTTGCACTTCATAATGTTCTCTAACTCTAGTTCAGCCAAAAATTTCTCCATTCTCCCTAAATCTGACAAATACACTATCCCTTGCTCCCCTAATTTGTTTATAGTCTCAATCTTTATACCTAGATCATGTATCTATTTGGACTTTATTCTTGTGTACAGTGTCAGACATTGGTCTGTTCCCAGTTTCCATCACACTGTTATCCAGTTTTCTCAGGAATTTTTGTCAAATAGTGAGTTCTTATCCCAGAAACTGGGGTCCTTGGGTTTATCAAACAGTGGATTACTATATTCATTGGTTACTGTGTCTTGAGTATCTAACCTAGTCCACTGGCCTACCCCACTATTTCTTAGCCAGTACCAAGTGGTTTTGATGATTGCTGCTTTATAATGCAATTTGAGATCTGTTAGTGCTAGGCCACCTTCCCTAGCATTTCTTTTCATTAGTTCCTTTCATATTTTGAAACTTTTGTTCTCCCAGGTGAATTTTGATATTACTTTTTCTAGCTCTAGAAAACAATTATCTGGTAGGTAGATCGATACGGCACTGAACAAGTAAAATAATTTAAGTAGGATTGTCATTTTTACTATATTAGCTCGGCCTACACATGACCAACTGATGTTTTTCCACTTACTTATATCTGTCTTTATTTATGTGAAAAGCCCTTCACAGCAATGCAAGGACCTAAAAGATTCCCAATGGACTTTTGAAGCAAAATGCCTTCCATATCCAGAGAAAGAACTATGGAATTGGGTCACAGAATGAAGCAGATCATTTTCTCTTATGGTATGTTTTGTTTTGTATTCATGGTTTCTCTCATTCATTTCAATTCTTGTATGCAACATGACTAAGGTAAAAATGTATTTAATAATAAAAAAACAAGAATTTATTAAGCATCTACTATATTCTGTATATTTGATGAGCCTCTCATCTATGTTTTCATCCAAGTCACTGATTGAGGGTCAACCACAGATTTTGGGGGACATCCTCCTATCCTGTTGATGTTTAGTCATTAAGGAATATTCTTTGGCCATTCAACCAGTTCTGGATCCAATTAATTGTCCTCTCATGTAGTCTATGTCTATCTTTGCCACAAGGATAATATGATTTGTTTTTCTTCATTCCCCCCTCTCCCTCCTTTGCCTTTGTCCTTCTCTCCCCCCTTCCCATTCTTTCCACTCTATCAAATCCCTCTCTCTTCAAACAGTTCCTGTTCCTATTCCTTTATTCCTCTTCTTCCCATCTTCCTTCTCTCCCCTTCATCTCTTCCTGCTGCCCTCTACGTTCCTCCTGCTCTTCTCAAATGGCCTCTTGGAAAACAATGAATGTCTTTCTCTCACCAAACTATAATAAACTTATTGCTGACTGGTTGTACCAGGCATCTCATTAATGATAAGTTTTCACTCATATTAAGCATCTTTTAAGAGAGCCTATGTTGGTAGATCAAAAGATTTCAGGGAAATCAAAGGGAGCTCTCATAAGAAAAACGTGTATACCCCTAATCTAAACAAGTTAGGACAGATGGTTGTCAGACGACTGCTTCTCCTCCTGAAAATCTCCAGGGATAGAGTCACAGTGCCCTGCCTCAGTCAACCATTTGAATGTTTTGATGACTAATGTGTCTATCGAAGTTTGTACTTTTCAGTCTTTTCACGGTACATTCTAACATTCAATCCTCACAAAAAAAAATTTATGAGATAACAAGGATTTTATTATCTCCATTTTAGATCAATAAATTGAAGCCCAAAGAGATTATGTCTCTCTCCAAGGTTACACAGTGAGACAAGAGACGACCTGGAACTAGAATTTAAGTATCACATTTATGGGGTTCCCTGTCATACCTCGGTGGGATTGATCCCTATGAGTCAAGAAGTCAAATCAACAAGCAATTGCTATGTGCTCAGCACTATATTAAGCATTTATGGTGTAAAGGAAGCAAAAGGACAATTTCTGTTTCTAATAGGAGAGACAGTACTGAAGGAAGGAAGGAAGGAATAGAAGAGGAGAGGGAGGAAGAGAAAAGGGGAGGAGGAGAGGGGAGGGAGAAGGAGGGGGGAGAGGAGAACAGAACAGAACATAAGAGACCCAGAAAAGTGAATAGAGGGTTATCCTCTAAAAGAAATACATAGATGATAGATAGATAGATAGATAGATAGATAGATAGATAGATAGATACATAGATACATAGATACATAGATAGATAGATAGATAGATAGATAGATAGATAGATAGATAGATAGATAGATGATAGATAGATAGACAGAGACTTGATAGATTTTTCAGAGTAGATAGAAGTGATTCTGTGAATAGAAAGTGTCCATAACAGGGGTGAATCAAGCAAGACTTCCTGGAATAAGTAGGATTTAAGCTGAGTCCTAAAGAAAGTCAGGAAAACCAGGAGGCACACAGGAGGAGACCAAGAATTCCATGAATAGGAGACAGTGTAAAGAACAAGGGATTCTCCAGAAACCCTTCTTCATGTTCAGATTGGTCAACTGCTTTCTTCTCTGCTCATCCCTAGCAAAGATTTAAGAGAAACTGGTTGGATGTTCTGGGAAATATTTGATTGTAGCTTTCAGGGACAACATATAAGTAAGGTTGATATAGGTGTGTGTGTGTGTGTGTGTGTGTGTGTGTGTGTGTGTGTGTGTGTGTGTGTAAAAGTGGGCATATGCTCCCTTACCATTAACTGGGGAGTTCGGTTACTTGTCCAGTCATATAGTTAGTATATATCAAAGGTAAGATTTAGAGCCAGATCTTGCTGCTTCTAAGACTGACCTCTACCTACTTTATCATGTTGCTTCTCAAGCCTCACATCAATAATTACTCATTTTATCATCATGATTTTCCTCAGTTTACATTGAAGAATCTCATCTCCCCAGTAGGCAGCCTGAGGGCAGAGTCTCCATGCTTCCCTTGTACTCTCTCCAGTACTTCAGACAGGGTCCGGCACAAGGTAAGTGCTCACTAAAACACAGCAAAGATTTCTGAGCTGAATTGAAGTGATCAAAATGTTCTCTCTGGAGTCACATTCATACTTGCAGGTGGATAGGTGGTGTCACTAGATCACTAGACTAGGAGATAGGAATACCTGAATTCAAATCCTACTACAGACACTCACTGTTTTACCCTGGGCAAGTCATTTGACTTCTCTGAGCCTTGGTTTCTTCATCTATAAACAGGGGATAGTAATAGTGCTTACCTCTCAAGGCTATTGTGAAGACCAAGTGAGATCATGTATATGAAGCACCTTGTAAACTTTAGAGTGCTAGATAAATGCTGGTAATTATTTTATTAGTTTGCTCAATGGTCTTTTATTAAATGAAAGGTGGTAATGCAAACTTCTGCCCAAAATGAACCCAACACTTGACAGCCAAGTGGTGCAGTAGATAGAGTGCCAGCCTTGGAGTCAGGAAGATACATCTTCATAAGTTCAAATCTGATCTCAGACTTTTATTAGCCGTGCAACTATGGGCAAAACTCTTAACCCTTTTTGCCTCAATTTCCTCATCTGTAAAATGATCTGGAAAAGAAAATGGCAAATCACTACAGTATCCTTGCCAAGAAAACCCCAAATGGGATCACAAAATGTCACACATGCCTGAAATGACCCAACAGCAACAATAGCCAGTCTATATAAGAAATATAAAGATTTTCAGGGTTTCTTTATAATTGAACCATTCTCCAAAATGCAAAGGTGAGTGACCAGAGGTCCAAATGCCATGCCCTCATTCATTTGGAATAGCTTCAGCCATAGAGTATAAGATCCTTTAGTCAAATTACATTAAGCAGGAAGCATTTATTAAGTACCTAATATGTGCCAGAAACTGTGCTAAGTGCTAAAGATACAAAAAAGGCAAAAGATACTCTGTTCTCAAAGAGTTCACAGTCTAATGGAGGAGATACTATGCAAACAATTACATGCAGCTAAGCTATTCACAGGATGAACTGAGGATAATCAACAGAAAGAAGGCACTAAAGAATTAAGAAAGATTGAGAAAGGCTTTTGGTAGAAAGTAAGATGTTAGTTGGGACTTGAGGAATCCAGGAAAACCAGGAGATGGAAAGGAGAGCAAGGAACATTGGATTTCTGTTATGCTATTGTGGTGGTGGTGGTTATTTGCTTTTTAACACTTAACACAGCACTGCTACATTGTAGGTACTTAATAAAAATATATCGATTGACTGACTCTTTTCCAGATAAGTAGGTCATCCTGAGGGTGGATGCCTGCATCTCTAATTTTGATTCATACATTTGCACTATCAGTTAATCTGTAGTTAACTGCACACATATCTGATCATTAATAGGTCCCAGGGATAAATTAATTACTTGGAAGAGATAGGAGACAATATCTCTGTCATAAGGGAGATAACAGCCAATATTTTTACTGAAATGTTGGAGGAGAAAAGATTTGAGTCGCATTTTAGCTCACTTTGCTAAACTCTACTTTGCTGTTATTTTCTATTAATGCTCATGACATTGAGCTGGTGCCCATGACATTGCCCACTCTGCTACTAGAGTACTATCTTTTGTAGTACCCTATGCCAGTCCCTGCTGTGCTGGCAAGTATAAGTAGCCTCTTCCTTCTTGTGTCCACACCATCTTTCTCTTCATCCATTGCACTCCCCAGTGCAAGACTTGACTAAGCATGTTTGAGCCTGGATTTTCTTAGAATTTGTCTCCCATCCCTTATTCCTCATATGGACCGCCATTCAATCTAGGGCTTCTACCATTGTGGCCTCATCTAATGCGGTCAGTATCAGGTCATTGATATATGTTAGTCATAAATGCATGGTGGACATCAGTGCCTTCAGGAAATAGGACTTCTTTCAGGTTTCTGATTACTACACTACTGTAATATAATTAAGAGTTAAAGTGGTTTTCGGGAAGTACAGTGAAAGTATATTGAACTTCACTGATGAAAGGAAACTGCTTTTTATTAGCCTCAGCCATAGGAATAGATTTTTAAAAAGACTTTGGGGAAATGAATAATCCTATAGCATTCACACTTAACCTGAGTTACCTGAGCTACTAGGTCCATTGCTTTGACAAAGTCAAGAACAACCAAGATGATTAGGATCAATTGTATTCAGCACTTTATAGTCCACTGAAAGCCACCATGTACTATCTGCCTTCCTGACTATTCACAGTTATTGAAAGGGGAAGTACCTTAGCAAAGTACTTCAACTTCCTTCAATGGTTTTCACCCCTTCTTGCTTTACCCTTTATCTATTGGAAAGAACTCTAGTCTTTCTCTTTTACATTTAATGTTGGGTCTAAGTTTTACTTAGATACTAATAATCATATTAAAAGGTGCATTTATTCCTATGTGTTATAAGTAACCTGCTTTTCAAACAATTGGATTCCATCTTTGGGCCAGAGCTTTGCCTGAGTGGCATCAGGGTTTAGCTATGGCTTTTATATTGCTTACCATTTTACAGATATGAGCAGACTATTTGGTGATATTTGTGGGAGAGAGTATTGTCCTAACAAATATGGCTGGCTATGAAAATAGGCACTCTTGGAATGGTGGAAGAAGTCTTACCGTCTACTTAGTGGGTGACAGGTATTCATATGCCCTCCTATAAGAAACTGTGGTGTGGCTACTGAAATTTGAGGCTTATAAAGAGAAAATTGGGGACTAGGGTATTAGTAAAATTGGGAGTAGGTGACCCTAGAGGAGAAAGTTTGCCAGAGATAAAGGAAGGAAGGAAGGAAGGAAGGAAGGAAGGAAGGAAGGAAGGAAGGAAGGAAGGAAGGAAGGAAGGAAGGAAGGAAGGAAGGAAGGAAGGAAGGAAGGAAGGAAGGAAGGAAGGAAGGAAGGAAAGGAAAGAAACAGCTATACTGATGCTGTAGGTTGTCTAATTCAGCACTTTTTAAACTGTGGGTCATGACCCCATATGGTGTCATGTAACTGAATATGGGGGTCATGAAAAATTTGGCAACAACTAAAGGTTTCTGGATGCACAGTGATCAAAATTAAATTAAAAATGTAATTTAAATTAATTAATAATTTAATTAAAAATATAATGCATAATGAATCCTAGGTGTTTCTGGCAGCACTTGAAATAATGTGATTCTCAGTGTCAATCTTATTAAGCTGAGGCACTTGGTAGCACAATGGAGAGAGAACACTGTTCCTGCAGTCAGGAAGATCTGAACCCAAATTTGACCTTAGGTGCTTACTAGCTATGTGACCCTAGGTTATTTCCTTAACCTCTGCCTACCTTAGTTTCCCTAATTGTAAAATGGAGATAATAATAGCATCTCCCTCCTAAAGTAGTTATGAAGATCCGATGACATAATATCTGAAAAATTTAAAAGTGCTTAGTACAAGGGCTAGCATATAGTAGATTCTATGTAAATGCTAATTTGCTTCCTTAAGCACTGATTAGGCTAATCCTACAGGGATAACCTCTTTCCACTCACCCAATCACCACCTTGTTCAGTCTTTTCTTACGTAGATTATTGCCATAGTCTTCTAACTGCCTAATCACTCTCCTTTTTAATCCAAAGAGCCAACATGGTATTTCAAAGTCTCAGGTCTGACAATGTCACTCCCTCTTTAAATATTTTAGTAGCCTCTTATTGCCTCCAGGATAGAATATAGACTCGAATCTAGCTTTAAAACCCTTCACAATCCATCAGCAGCCTACCTTGCTGCCTCCCAATGCTCTCCTTCCTGCTATGTTCCGGTTAAACTGTGCTACTCTCTGTTCCCCAAACTTGACATCTGATTCGCCTCCATTTGTGATCACAAAGTATCCCCCAGGCCTGGAATAGCCACCTACCTCACTTCTGTCTCTTCAGATCCTTCATATCTTTCAAGGTTTAGTTCAGGTGCCATCTCCTCTGAGAATGCTTCCCTAATAGCTCTGGATTCTAGTGTTCTCTCCCTTTAAATATCTATTATTTATCTGACAACTGTAGTCATCCAAAAACACTCTTTTGTTTTTGTTTTTATAATGCTTGGTACGTTGTAGGTGCCTGTGATATTTGCTAAATTGAATGAGAGAAAAAAGACAAAGAAATAACAAGTACAGAAACAGCTGAACTAGCTACCTAGCAGTCAGGAAGGGGGCATGGCCAACCAGTCAAACCAAGTCTCTAAAGAGAACTTAGAAACTGGCATGGGATTTCATAGGACTTGGAGCTGAAAGTGACCTCAGCAATCCACCATTACAACCTCCTCACTTTTCAGATGAAGGCACGGAGACCCAGGGAAGTTCTGTGACTTACTCAAGGTCACACAGAGCACAATTCCTAAAGCAAAACTGGTACTTGAAACTAGATCCATTTATTCTAAATCCTATTTTCTTTAGAGACTCAGTTTGATGTGAATTAGAAAGAGCTCCAGATATGGAGAGAGAAGACCTGAGTTCAAATCCTGACTGCCATTTAGTACTTATTAACTTAGGTGTTATCTTTTATCCAGACTTTCACAAAATGGAGAGAGTTGGATTCAGACTTCTTAGGGATCTTCATCTCTAAATCTATGATACTATAATCACTCCTAGTCATCTACCACTTGTCTTGTCACTGAACACCTGTCTGCCTCACTATACTCTCCAATTTTGCACTCTTAGACATTGTAATTATATCATTTCTACTGGAAAGGAAGTATCAGTCAACTATCCAATATATCAAGCCATCACTCTTTGATGTCCTAGTTCAAAGCTTCCTTCCCTAGCCACTCTTCCTCTGTATAAGAGGTCTCCACCATTAGAATGTGGAACATTAGAATGTAAGCTTCTTGAAGACAGGCACTCTCTTTCTCTCCCTCACTCTGTCTCTATCTCTGCTCGCTCGCTCTCCCACTCTCACTACCCTTACTCTCCTTCCCTCCTCTCTTTCTCCCCTGTTTATATCTTCAGTGCTTAGCACAGTACCTGTCATATAGTAAGCACTTAATAAATGTTTTTTTTTTCATTTATTTAACCTACCACCAAGTTGATGATTGGAGAAGTTTTGGTGACTTTGAAAAGAGCAGTTTCATTTGGGGAGGGGGTTCAAAAACAAGATTGCAAGAACATGAGTGGGTGGTGAGGGCAGACCATTAGTTATGTAGAACATTTAGTTGGACTGGCCTGCCTGAGGAAGAAGTAGTGAGCCAGGAAGTGATTCACTAGTCCTCCTGGAAGAGATTGGCCACAACTGTGCAAAGCTGCTGCTCACTGATGCCATGATGCACAGAGAGATCACCTGCTTTCCAGCGAGTGGCAAGGATTGATCTGCCTTCCACTGGGACCATGGGATTTGCTTCATTATGCAATAGCTACATATGCCTTCTCCAGGGTGCTGAAATGAACTATAGACAGAACTACGTAGGAGCTGAAAGGACTGTCTGTAGGTGGATTACCAAGCAGCTAGTCCAATTACCACCCTATCAACCTGTATCTGTCTTAAAACTGGGGCTCACTATTCATCTGCCTATCTTGTTGGCATCAACGATGATATGAGATGCCAAGATGGGCAAAGTGAAGGAGAGTGACTCACTCTGCTCAAGACAACCTCAGCTCACTGCTGGCACTGTCAAGAAAATTACAGGAATGGAATCATTGAATATAAAAGGTTGTTTCCTCCAAATCACCTCTCTCACCTCCAAATTACCGAGAAGGAAACTGAGGTACCCAGATCTGAAGTGATAGAATTATTATGGCGCTTTGAAGTTTCTGTCCTACAAATAATAACAATAACAACTGATATTTATAGAATATTTTAATGTTTGCAAAACACTTTCTAAGCAATCAGGGTGGCATAGTGGAGAGTGGAGAATCTCAGACTTTCAGTCAGAAAGACATGGGTTCAAATCTCACCCTTGATACCTAACTGCTATGTGATTTTGGCCAAATAACAACTCATCTGAGCTTTAGTTTTCTCATTTATAATATGTAGACAATGTCCATGGTACCTACATCACAAGGTTACTGTGAAGCCAAATAAAATAATAATAACTGGCATTTACTTGACACTTTAAAGTTTAGAGGACACCTTACAGACATTATCTGATCACAGTGCATGATCTCCGCATTGGTTGCACACAATATTTCACCACAGCTATTACTGTGATGATGAGAATCCTCTCTTATTTAATAGTATGTATCCCTTGTTTGTTTCTAAGTCAGAAGAAATTAAAGCAATTAACTAAATGTTCAAAACAACAAAAGCAAAACACCATAAATCTTCCTACATTCCCACACCATAAGGAGGCTTCTTGATGGGCTTAAAATGAGCTGAGAGGTTTAGTGAGCCCAGCCTAGAAAGCCATCCCAGGTGTGCAAATAACAATTCAGTTTGAGGATTTCTGAAAGTAAGGTGCTGCATCCATTTGGGGTCAGACTAGCAAGATACAGCCAATCTATGGGGACAGAGGATTAGGCTACAAGGCTTAGGGGTTACTTCAGCCCAGGACTAGATTGAGTTCTTTCATATATATTCCTTTTTTGCTCAGTCCTTATCAAATACTTGGATGCCTACTCTTGGTTGGATGCTGCCCCCACCCTCTCTCTCCCCTCTGCTAAATGTAAACCTGAACATCCATTCCACTTTGATCCTTGCACCCACCACCCTCTTTCTAAGAGTCATTGATCTGGGATCATCTCCTGTGCCACTGCTCCTCAATATTCTTGGGCCTTGACAAATACCCTGCTGCTTTGCTTTCCAGACCCTAAGTGCGACCTGATCTTTCAAATTGTCAGGAACCTGAACGCTGCTTTTTGTATTATCTCCCCCCTTCCCCATTAGATTGTAAGTTCTTTGGCAACTAGGGGCAGCTAGGTGGCACAGTGGATAGAGCACCAGTACAGGAGTCAGGAGGATCTGAGTTCAAATATCATCTCAGACACTTGACACTCCCTAGCTGTGTGATCTTGGGCAAGTCACTTAACCCCAACTACCTCATCCTGGGTCATCTCTAGTCATCCTGATGGATATCTGGTCACTGGATTCAGATGGCTCTAAAGGAGAAGTGAGGCTGGTGACCTGCACTGTGCTCCCTCACTCAAAACAAAGTCAAGTGAAAGTCATGTCATTATTTCTCTGATGGCATGGTCTTCTTTGACAATGAAGGATGAACACACATATGTTCTTTGGACAGGGACTGTCTTGCTTTTTATTCATGACCTCAGTACTTGGCATACAATAAGTCCTTAATAAATGTTCTACAATTTCATACCATTTCTAGGTGTTATTCTCATATATGCCATGATGTTCTATTTTACTTTACAAATAAATTCTAGTAAACTCACTCTTGTGACCTGGACAGTAAGGAGCTGACTAGAAAGAAGGAAGTAAGTGTTAAAACCAGAGAAGCAAAAAAAAATTAGTGATGACCTAGAATAAATAATTAGTTATCACAGATAGTAAATCACTCTATTGAGGTGGTGGAGCCAATTCAAAGACTCAGGCAAAGCAATAACTATGTAAGAGTCTATAGCTAGGTGCTGGGCTAAAAATTAAAGGAATTGAGGAAGGTCAATGGGAACAGGGTTGGAATGGACCTTAGAGACCATCTCATCTAATTCCTTTATTTTATAATGATTAAGCTGAGGCACAGAGACATTAAGAACTTATCCCAGGTTCCAGAGTTAATACGTGCCAGAAGCAGGATTTGAACTCAGATTTGAGAGAAGCTGGGTGGCTCAATGGAAAGCGTGACAGGTCTGTAGTTAGGAAAACCTGAGTCTAAATCTGTCCTCAAACACTTACTAGATGTTTGACCCTGAGCAAGTCACTTAACCCTGTTTGCTTCCGTTCCCTCATCTGTAAAATTCATTAGAGAATGAATTAACAAACCACTCCAGTATCTTTACAAGAAAACCCCAGATGGGGTCACAAAGAGTCAGACAGGTCCAAAATGACTAAGCAACAATTTCTCAATGCTTAGTCCGGACATCTACACATTACACCTTCTAGCCGGCACTTTTATTCAGTAAGGGTGAAAGGTGAAAGCCCCTGGGGCCAAACACAGATCTATCATACCAACTTTAAGCAAAAGAATTGATGCCCTTGGAGGATGGCTAAAGGTCTACATGGCTAAAGGCCCAGTGTCGAATCTGGTCTGAGTCTGTGAGTCTCAAGAAAGACTAGAGGAAGGGAGGGCCAGATCTTGCTGGTTTGGTTCTCAAGAGATAGAAGGCATGACCCTGAATGAGCTCCAGGCTAGTCTGGCTCACTAAATGCCTGAGAATGATTCTGAGATGCTACCCTCTCCACCCCTGCCTCCACACCTAGCTCTCCTAGCATCACATGATGTGAGTGAATCATGACATAGAAGGCACTTTTTCTGACTCTTGCTATTGAAGATGAAGCAGGCAAATTAGCTGTGGTAACATGACCTCCAATTGCTGGTTTTCCCCTTTTCAAACTCTAAGATCTGTCCTAGTCACCATAAAATTCTTGGGTTTGTTTTATTGTCCAAGAAAGGTGCTGGTCTCCCAAGGCACTAGTGCTTGTGTTTTTGAAAGACTAGTATCTTTATCTGACCATCTTTCCCCTCTTACACATACCATACACATATATATAGAGAGGAACATATACATGTACATACATGCACATGCACCAATAGCCCCTGAAATGACCATATATTCACTTGATATAAGTTTTATATGCACTAAGCGTACATGCTGTTTCCCTTGGCAAAATGTAAACTTTGTTTTGGAGGTAGGTAGTTTCCTTTTTGTCTTTGTATTTCTAACCCCCAGCACAGGGACTGGCACAAGGTAGGAACTTAAATTGTGATCGATTAATTCGTGTATGATCTTACTCGGTTCACTCAGAGGATGTAAAGCTAGAAGGAACCTTTTATGGTCAACTAATCCAATTCTGTAATTTTGCAAATAAGGAAACGGACTAAGAGAGGGGATGTAACTTGCCCAAGGTCACATTGTTAATCTTAGCAACTGGGTTTGAAGCCAGGTCCTCGGACTCCAAAGTCCATGCTCCTTGGATTTGCATATTTTTCATGAAGAAAGTGTGACATGATTATTTCCCAATGGGATACATTCTATTTTCCAGACAAATTAAATTTCTTAACTATCCAAGACTGAAAGATCTAAGTGGCTTCTTCTGCCATAACAAGTCCTGAGGATCATTCCTTTGTTTTATTTTTAAAAGTCCAGAAATGGAGATCACTTCTGTGTTTTCCCATCTGACCAGGGGCTCTCTGAGAGTAGCACCTATTTCTGCCCTATTGGACTAGGGACTTCATGAATTCAGGGCTCATTTTCCCCCATCAGAGAAAGAGCTCCCTGAGGGTAGGGTTCATAATCTCTTGCCATTTAAGCCCTCCAGACCTTTGTTCTTCCAAGCAGAAGACACACCCCACCCCCATCTTTTACTCGAAGCTCTCAGGGGAAATGAATCAGGCACTTCCTCACACTCAGGACATGCCCAGCATTCCATCTCCAGCATTCAACTCATTAGGGGTGTTCACTTACAAGCTAGGGAAGTTTGCAGAAGTGACCATGCCAACTAAATAAGAATAGTGCTTACAGAAATTGTCCAGCTGTTTAATTTCTCTCTTCTAGAAACTGCCTTCTGTCCTGACTGATCACAAATGTGTGTCAGGACCCCAGGTCCCAAGAACAGTAGAACACCAATCCAAGTCTTTGGACAGAGAATGCATTCCCTCTTTAGCTGCCTCCTCCCCACACTTCTAAACCAGCAGCAATCACTCTTTTCTAGTTGGGATGTTATTGCTCCAGCAGAAACCAAATAGCTACTTTTTTTCAAATTCTTTCCATGTATAATCTTTGATCAGAGTGTTGCTGAGGTGGAGGGGTAAGGTCTGAAATAAAATCTGGTGATTTTTTTCTTGTTTCTTGTGGGTGGAGGTGGAAGTGATTGATATAACTAGACAGGAGGGACTTCAGTTCAGATCCTGCCTCTGACATTTGCTAGTGATTGAAGAAAAGTTTCCTCAGTCTTCCTTGACCTCAACTCCCTCGTCTATAAAACAAGATTCCTCCCAACTCTAGAGCTATGATTCTCTCATCCCATGATTCTCATCTGGGAGGCTAAAGGATGCCATGTAGTCCAGCCCAAACCTGAAAAGGGTTCTATTCTCCACCACCACCAACATGAGACCTCTATTTCAGGGCTTCCAAAGGGAAGGAAGCGCCTGCCTCCAGACACAATGCAGTCAGCTTTGACACAGCTCAAAAGGTTAGCAGGCTTTTCACCATATCAAGCCTAAATCTGCCTCCTTGAAGTGTCCATTTTTCCTGGTTCTATCTACTGAAGCCAAGTGAAGCAAATGTAATCCATCTTCCACAGGAGGGTCTTTGGAAGATCAGGAGACTGTTACCTTGGCCCCTTCTCCAATTCTTCTCTTCCTTAGGATGAATATTCCCAGTTTCTTTAGTGGATCCCCATATCATGACATGACATATTATGGCATGTGCACTTAGATGGCTAGAGTTTTTAACTCCTAGAGTTCAGAGCTTGGAGTCAGGAGGACCTAAATTCAAATCCAATCTTAAACATTTCCTAGCTCTGTAACCCTGACTTGTCACTTAAATGCTCTCAACCTCAGTGTCCTCATCTGTAAAATAAAGAATAATAATAGAATTTACCTCACAACATTATTGTGAGGATCAAATGAATTAACATATGCTAAGTGCTTTAAAAATCTTAAAGTAGTATATAAATTCTAGAGAGTATTTACCACTCTTGTCATTATCATTGTTATTATAAAGTATAGTATGTGCAATGGCCATGCTGCAGTAAAAACATCTCAGCAGATGGGCTAAGATAGGTTGAGGGCAGCCAACATTCCTCAAGCTCATACGTGAGCTAGGGAAATGTCTACCCTAAGCAAGTGCAAAGTTCCCCTCACAATGGGCAGATGAGAACAATCTGTTCCAATAATCCAGTCCATACTTGAAAAATAATTTTCATACAACACACCAACCAGCTGTCATCTTAATATCTTAACAACTCTAGCTAACAAATTCAAAGGAGAAGGAACCTACTACTCTATTCCATGTGGGACAGCTCAAATCACTAGGAAATGTTTCAAATTTCAGACCTAAATTTGCTCCTTTGTATCTCATCTGATTTTCTTGAGTTTTTCTTCTGTGCTCAAAGAAAACACAGCTAATCCTTCCTCCACTTAACAGTCCTCCAAATTCTTGAACATAACTATCACACCCCCCGAAGTCTCCTCCTTTCTAGGTCTATGCATACTCAGATCCTTCAACCAATCCCCATACGGTATGAACTCAAAGTCTTTCACAATCCCCAAGGCTCTTCTCATGGATTACTTACCTCCTTTAATTTTTTAATTTAAAATTAAAATAAAATTTAAATTTAAAATAAAATAAAATTTAATTTTAGTATTTACTTAAAATTTAAATAAATTTTAACATATTTATTTTTAACATTTTTTTCATTTTGAATTCCAAATTCCCTCCCTCCAGCCCCTCCTTCACCCATTGGGAAGGCAAACAAATGATATCAAATACATGTGAAGTCATGCAAAATATTTCTGTATTAATCATGTTTTAAAAAGGGAAGGTATACTTCCATTTCTACTCAGAATTCATCAGTTCTCTCTAGAGGTGGGTAGTATTTTTCATTATAAATCCTTCGCAATTGTATAGGATAGTTATATCATTCAGAGTAGCTAAGTGCCACCGTTGATCATCATTACAATACTTCTGTTACTATGGTTCTGTTTACTTCACTTTTCAATAAGTTTGTATAAGTCTTCCCAGGTTTTTTTCTGGAACCATCCTGTTTGCCATTTCTTATAGCACAATAGTGTTCCATCATAACTGTATACAATTTGTACATCTACTTCCTGATTTTTAGGCACCCCTTCAGTTTCCAGTTGTTTGCCACCACACGAAGAGTTGCTATAAATATTTTAGTATAAATTAGGTCCTTTTCCCTTTTCTTTGTTCTATGAGATAGAGACCTAGCAGTGGTATTGCTAAGCCAAAGGGTACACACAGCTTTCTAGGCTTTTGGGCATATTCCAAATTTCTCCAGAATGTTTTGACTAAATCACAACTCCATCAAAAGAGTATTTGTGTCTCTGTTTTTCCATATCACCCTTTCCCATCAAGTTAAGCAACTCTGCGAAGTGGTACTTCAGAGTTGTTTTGATTTGTATTTCTCTAACCAATAGTGATTTAAAGCATCTTTCATATGACTATAGATGGCTTTGATTTCTTTTTCTGAAAACTTCCTGTTCATATTCTTTGACCATTTATTATTTGGAGAATGTCTCTTATTTTAACAAATTTTACTCAGTTCCCTATATATTTGAGAAATGAAGCCTTTATCAGAGAAATTTGCTGTAAAATTGTTTTCCCATTTTCCTGCTTTCCTTCTAATTTTGGCTGTTTTGGTTTTGTTGGGCAAAAACTTTAATTTCATCAAATCAAAATTCTCCATTTTACTTCCCATAATCCTCTCTAGCTCTTGTTTGGTCATAAACTTTTCCCATCTCCATAGATCTGAGGGGCAAACTATTCCATGCTGTCTAAATTTGATGATGTTTCATCCTTTATGTCTAAACCATATACCCATTTTGACCTTATCTTGGTATATGATGTGCAGTCTTGGTCTATGCCTAGTTTTTGCTTATCTACTTTCTAGTTTTCCCAGTAGTTTTTGTCATATAATGAGTCTTTGTCCCCAAAATCTTGGATCTTTAGGTATATCAAATACTGGATTACCGTGGTCATTTACTACTGTTTATTTTATACCTAATCTATTTCACTGATTCTGAGTGTGCCTTCTCTAGACACACTCCAGCTTATTATCAAAGCCCTTCTCAGACCATTTGACCCACAATTGTATGCAGCATTCCAAATAAGAGAGTACAGAAGCATCACCTCCCTATTCTTGGAAACTGTCTCTCTTAATCAAGCCCAAGGTCATGCTTCCATTGTTGGTTTCTATTTCATCAATCAATTCATTTCATAATTAGTTCACTAAATTCCCTGGATTTTTTTTTGAAACAAACTCCTATGTAATCATACCTCTTCCATCTTATTCTTATGAATTAATTTTGTGTAAGACTTGATCCTCAAGTCGTTTTCATCTCATATTATTAGATTCAGCCCAATGTTCCAGCCTGTTGAGATCTTTAGGGATTCTAATGCTGTCACCCAATACAATAGCTATTCCTTCCAGATTTGCATCAATTAAATTCTCTGAAGTCTTATTTTACTCAATTATAAAATAGGGATGATGATTTTAATTTCACTTAACTGTTTTCCTTCATTATAAGAGATTTCTCATAAAATGGAAGCAATTTATAAGTGTATAATGTAAAACCAAAACATCAATAAAACTGAAAGTGAACCCCCCAAAAAGATAACACCAATATTATTATCACCTCGGAGGGTCCTTGTAAGGATTAAGTAAGATTTGTTGAGAGAATTTATTTGCTTTGTATATATTTTGTACTTCTCTGCATCATTATTATTCCTACCCCTCACTGAAATACAATGTAAATCCCTTGAGGTTAGGGACAACATTGTTTTGATTTTTGTATCCCCATGTCCTAGAACAGAGCATGACACATAGTAGCAGCTTACTAAGTACTTATTGAAACAAACGGAATGGAAAGGAATGGTTTATGTGGCAGCATTTTGTAACAATGAAACACTATAAAATTATAAAATAACAGTTATTTTGTTCAGCATCCAGACACTGACTAAATAAAGATTAAAACAGAGTATATGGGAATAGGGTGGACTTTTCAAAATCTTTTCATCACATAGTGTAAGCAGTCACCAGTTCTATGTCTTGGACTGTCCCTGACATTCTCACCTCTTCCCAGCACTCTGAAAGCAATAAATAAGTGGTCAGTTCAAGTAGACTATCCCTCCAGTAGTTTCTGAATTGTTTTCTTTCCTTACCAGGAATTCCCCTACTGTGAAAGTAGCTCCCAGAAATGGTTAAAGATCTTTGAAGATGGGTTTTTATAGAATTCCAGATTAGGTTTGCTTACGAGCACCAGAAAAAGGTCAAGCACCTTAAAATTATGGAATCTATAGTTGAAAGTAAACTTGGAGACCATCTAGCCCAAAAAACACATTTTACAGAGAAGGAAACTGAGGCCCAGAAGGACCTTCCAAAGTCTTGTGAGACAATAAAAGCAGAGCAAGAATTCCAATCTAGTGCCCCTTGATCCCAAATCCTGTGCTTTTCTCATTATGCCTCACCTGCCTTAAAGATCAGTTCAACTCCCTCATTTTGCCAGTACATTAAGAGTGGTTACATGACTTGTCCTGGGTGAAATAAATAGTTGTGGCAGCGTGTAGATTAGAACCCAGGTCCAAGATTCCCAGACTAATCAAGTGCTCTACCAATTTTAGGAAGGCAATACAACACTGTTTAGTATGGTACATAATGTTTCATAAATGCTTGATTGATTGACAGACTAGACTTGTGATTTCATTGATCTAGGGAGTTTCTAGATATAGGAACTCCATTAATAATGTAGGCCAGCATCTTCGATGCCACTTAGAGTCAGAGAAGGTTGTCCAGAGCCCTAAGAGATTAAGTGACTTGTCCAGGATCCCACAGTCTTTTTGACTCAGAGTCAGTTCTTTTTGACTCTGTGGCCAGCTCTGTATCCACCACATCACACCTGAATGATAAGATGGATGAAGAGCCAGATCTACCATCAGCCAGCCTGGCCTGAAATTCCATCTCTGTTACTTACTAGCTGTGCAATCTATGGCAAATCGCTACACCTGTCTGAAAGTCTGAGTTCATCTGAAAGGAGGATAGATGAAATGAACTCTAAGACCCTTCCTATCTAAATCCTATAATCCTAAAGCCCACCTACTTTCCAGAATAACTCTGACACCTCCATGAAGACTTGGGTCATACTAACATAAAATGCTACTTGAATTGTACCTCCATTAACAAAATCTCTGGGAAAGAATTTGTTCAACAGTGATTTACATTGGATCCCTTCTAAATCTAGTTCTAAATCAATGGAGCTAGTAGGGAAGGGCAACAGAGCTTCTTTTAACAAAGTCAGTCTGGGCAAGTATAAGAAGGATTATATTTGTTCTATTTGGCCCCATGGGCAGGGCCAGTACCAGTAGTTGGAAAATACAGAGGCACAAACTTGAGCTTGATATCAGGAAGAACTTCTTAACAATTAAGGCTTTACAAAAGTTGTCTCCTGGGGAAGGTGATGAGTACACCTCCCTGAACACCTTCAAACAGAAGCTGAAAGATCTTTTGTTGGATGGGTTGCAGAGATCATCCTGTTGGGGGAAGGGTTAGGGATTGGACTAGAGGAGATACCTTCCAATTCTGAGATTTGGGGATTTTGTGAGGTTGGGGGAAGCTCTGGTCTCTTCTGCAAAGTTTGGGAAGAGGTGGAAGTAGCCTTGTCCCAGGTATGTGCATCTCACAGGCAGATCAGGAACATGGCCTGGCTAAGGAAAGGTAGAACTTTGGGGGTTCCTAGTGGAAGATCACCTGTGAGTGGGAGAGGAGGCAAACTTTGTTATAGCTACAGGAAATTTACTCCCACATGGAGGAAATGATCTGATAGGAGCTTTGACACTTGGAGACACTAATTTCCAAGGCCACAGAATCTGAGAATTTAAAAGCTGGAAAGATCTTTAAGGATCAACTCAACCAACCACATCATGTCCACGATGAAGATTATGAGGCCAATACAAATGATTAGTCTAATGTTATCCAGGTAGTTAGTCAGTAATGAGAACCAGGATTTGTCTCCAAATCCAGGTCTCTCTCATTGGACCACACCACCTCCAATCCATGTTACCTACACAGGAGGGAGAGTAGATCAGGAGTCAAAGGATTTGGCATCAAATCTAGGCTCTGTCAAGTCTTAGCCAAATGACCTTAAGCCAGCCCCTGTCCTCTTTGGATCTGTCTCCTTCTCTATGACATAAGTTGACTGAACTGGTTGTTCTGTAGGGTTCTTCCCATTTCTAAATCCATGAACTTTTTAGAGAAGGACAAGACAGAGACAGTCAAGCTTCTCAAACCTTCTTTTTGCTTCTCTTTGCCAAGGAGAATGAGCTTTTACTCTGTAAATGAAAGAGCAAAACCAACCAATAGGGGGTTGATCCCCAAAATAAGTAAGAATATCATAAAAGGACATTTGGCTGCCCTCAATGAATTCACATCACATGGCCCAGGTGAACTGCATCCTCAGACTGTATAAAAACTAGCCAATGAAATGGTAATAGCATCAGTGAGATCATCAACAATGGGAGAGGGTCAGCAGGATGGGAGAAGAGTAAATGTTCCCATTTTTAAGAAAGAGCAAGAAAAAAGAGAATGCAGTTTGTAAACTCTAGGCCAAAAGCTTGACTTAGTTAATGGGGAAGTTTTATTAGAACAAATATAAAAGATGGTTGCTGTTCATCTTTCATTTTCAAAAAGGACCAATAACATGGGCTTGTACATGAATTGAATGTGAGTAAGGCAGAGTTGTTCAAAGTTATCAACCTCATTCTCTGTTCCGAAGTCATTGAAGTCCAGTGGCAGGACAAAATTCAGGACAACTGGTGATGGCCTTGGATGTAATGGAGTACCTTGGCATCTTTGATGCCCAACAAAGTTCTAAGTGCTCCACAGTGCCTGATTCTGCCACCTTGGTGGACATTGAAACAAATTGTTCTCATATGCCCATTCCACCAGGGAAAGTCTTCATATGCTTGGGCTAGACATCCATAACTCACCAACTGGTTTGAAGCCCAACAGTTACCCTCAACTCAATTTAGCCTGTCTGGCAAGATGGTTTTGACTGGGGTGTGACCACTGCACATGCTACAGTTTCTTGGAGCCTCAGGTGAGAGTTGGGTGATAGGTGGCCACCAAAGGTAGATGAGCATCCCTTGTACCAGAGGTGCTAGCCAGACCCAGAATTTGAATACAAGTCCTCTGACTTCTAATCTAGCCTTCTGACTGAGCCATACTCTCCTCTCAGTGTGCTCAAAGTCTGGGTTTCTCTGCAGGCCAAGTTCTACCTGAAAGATCTATTCAAGGACAAGAACTGAAGCACCAAGCCAAGGGTTCCCCAAAAAAGAGGTATCCAAGGAGCATAACTGAGAAATTCAAAGAAATGACCAGACAAGAAAAAAACTGTGGTCTGATCACAGCCCATCATCAGGATTTCTCTACAAAGTGCCCCTTGACCTGTGGGTTCTTGTGGACAACTGCTGCCTCTTTGTACCTCCACGGAGCTGTAGCTAGCATCTCTGGCTGCCAAGACCACAACTATAAGGACACTTTGGACCACAGGACACAAGGTCCCACTGAGAGAGAGAGAGACACTAGGATACCTCCAAGCCATATAAATCCATTGCCTGAATGAGAACCCCTTCTGCAATACAACAGACAAGGACTTATCCAACCTCTGGTCAGAGAACTAATTATCTCCCGTGGAAATCTCATTGACTTTGTGATAGCTCTCATTATTACAGTGCTCTCACTCAACACTACATCAATTTCTGTCCCCTACTTCTCCTGGTCAGCCTTCTGGGGCTAAGCTATTGTTGCTACTGTTTGTTTGTCAGGGAGGTGATGCCAGGACATACAAGTGGATTTAAGTGAGGCAGGACTGTGCAGAGTCACCAGCCTCACTCTCTCCTCTGGAGCCATCTGGGTCCATTGAAATATAGATCAGGATGGAAATGGCCCCAATGCAGTGGGAGACCTTGGTCTTTTTAAGATAAGGTCTTTAAGAGGTCTCAATCTGACTGAGGAAGCACTCATTTAATGATTAAGACCAGGTAAGAAATGAGGCAGAGAATGGCCTCTTTACCTAATCAAAAAAACAAATCAATCTGGGAGGGAAAAAACCCCAGGATCAAGCAGAAGGCTCTCTTCCACATGACAGCCTTTGTTTTCAAATCCTACCTGACGTGACATGTACCAGCCAAGTGTCTGGGGGCAAGCCACTCTCTGAACCTCAGTTTCTCAATCTGTAAAATGAAAGGGTTAAACTCTATGACACTCAAGGTGCCTTCCCCCTCTTAGACTAAGATTCTTTCTGTCTTGTGGATGTGTGACCTTGGGCAAGTCACTAAAAAGTCTCTGGGTCTCCCATTCCTCACCTATAAAAGGAGAAGTTTAAATAAGGATGTCCCTTTTAGCGCTAAACTTGTACAGGAAACATTTGATTACTGATCCTTCCAAAGTGTCCTCTTCTCCATAGGTTTAACTGTCCCAGTTTCTTCGCTTTTGTTTTTGTATCCCTAATGGGGCAGCTAGGTGGTGCAGTAGAAAAAGCACCAGTGCAGGAGTCAGGAGGACCTGAGTTCAAATCTCACCTGACACTTGACACTCACTAACTGTGTGACCTTGGGCAAGTCACTTAACCCCAACTGCCTCATCCTGGGTCATCTCCAGTCATCCTGATGAATATCTGGTCACTGGATTCAGATGACTCTGGAGGAGAAATGACACTGGTGACCTGCACAGCCCTCCCTCACTCAAAACAAAGTCAAGCACGTTGTCACCATTTCTCTGATGGCATGGTCTTCTTCAGCAATGAAGGACAAACAAACATACCCACTGTATCCCCAGGCCATAGCACAGTGCCTGGCACATGGAAGAAACTTAACAGAGGTAGGAGGAAGGGAGGGAGGGAGAAGAAAGGAAAGGGAAGGGAAGGGAAGGAGGAAAGAGAGAGGGAGGAACAAACAAATGGATAATCCCATCCTCATGTGACATAATCCTCTGAATGTTCCTCTGAATCATCTCTCTGGATACTTTCCAGGGCACTAGAGACAGCTACATGATTCAGTGGATAAACTCCTGGACCTGGAGTTTTAAATCCCAAAGACTTAAATTCAAATCTAGCCCCAGTTACTTCCTAATTGTGTGACCCTCAGTTTCCTCATCTTTAAAATAAGGTTAACAGCCTCCTCTTTGTGAGGATAAAACAAGATATTATTGTACAGCATTCTGTAAACCTCTAAGTTCTCTAGAACGGATTGCTCTTATTATAATTCCCCTAAGCTGGAGGCGGGGGCAGCTGGCCTCTCCCCTCTCTCATTCCAAAAGCAATGCTTCTCTTAATCCACTCTGAGACCAAATTTGTTTTCTCACTTGCCACATCTTGATGCTGACTCATGTTATCCTTACAGCCACCCAAATCCCCAGATCCTTCGTACAAAAATTGCTTTCTAGTCACATAGCCACCTTTCTCTTCTTGGGGAGTTTTTTTCTCACTCAAGCATAGGATCTTACATTTCTCCCTATCAAATGTTATCGTCTTTGCTTGCAGCCAGCATTCCAACCTGTCAGGATCTTTTCCGCATGCCGATCCTATCATCTGGCATGCCTCCCAGGCTCCCAACTTGGGTCATCCACAAACCTAATAAACAGAAATGTGTGCTGTTATCCAAGCCATTGGGGAAAATGTTCAACAAGGCAGGGCCAAGCCCTGAGCTCAGTGGCCTTCACCTCCTGCAGGTGGACAGGGAGCCATCATCCAATGGGCCTCATCTCCCAGCTCCATTCAGCTATACTTCTCTCAACAGCAGCCCAAGCTGGAGGGTCTGTACTTGAGATCCTCCTTGTAGACCTTTAAGGCAAAGGTACTTGTCCCTAAATCAGGGACCTCCAACGGCTTCCCAGACAGATTTTGAGGCATCCAAAGACATGGGTTTGGAAGGATTTGCTTTAATGTAATTGTTTCCTTTTAATGCATTTAAAATCACACTTCTAAGACAGGATCTATCGACTTCACCAGACTTCAGCCCAAGGGTCCCACAACACAAAAAAGGTTAAGTACCTTTTGCTTTAAACATTATATTAAGGCCCCATTTTTGCTGATTTCTCCCTACCAGATTAGAATTTTCAAGATGGTAGAGATTATGTACAGCACAGTGTTCTGCATATAATTAAGAATTAATTAAATGTTTGTGGAATTTGATTTTAATGGAAAATACGTGGGCCATTCTAAATGCATCAAAGGAAAAAAGGGGCTATGTGGTACAGGTAGGCAGAATGCCCAGTGAAAAGAACAATAATAACTCTAGAGTCAGAGGTCCTGGGTTCAAATCCTACCTTTGATGCTCCCTAAATGACCTTGAACAAGTCATTGGGCTTGGTTTCCTCATCTGTAAAATGAGAACATTAGATTTCTGGTTCTTGATCGAAAGTCTGTGAATTTTTTAAAGAAATATTTTGAAAGAAAATATTAATTTTAAAATAAATGAAGTATAAACAGAAGTATTTTGAGAACTGCATTTTAATATAATTGTTCTCCTTTGCATCCTATGTATTTATTTTATGCATCTAAAAACATTATGCTGAAGAGTACATAGACTTCACCAGACTGCCCAGGGGTACCATGATGGAAAAAAAAGTGTAGAACCTCTGGATTGGATGGTCTCTGAGCTCCCTCCTACCTCGATGGTCCTAAATTTCTGGTGATCCCTTCTCACTAGGATGCAGGCTCTGAGCTTTGCCTCCAGCTGTGGGGACAAAATATACTGGCTGAGTCACACTGTTACCCAGTTACTTCCTCTTGGGACCTAGGAGGCATGTCTCACAGAATCATCCAATCAAGTTGAAAGAGGCTTCCATGGCAACTGAGTCAAGTTGCACAAGAAGGTGAATCTCCTCTAAGGTATTATGGTGGTGTTAGGGGGACAGCGAAGAGAAACGGACCTGATCTCAGGCTGAGGGTCAGTCTATGGCTGCCAAAGCTAGCCTCAGTCTGTCCTCATCCTGGGAGCACAAAGCTCGCTTATCTCAGTCTAATTTGCCTGGGCCCTTGGCTTCATTAGTAGCTTTCACCAACCAACAGAGGGAACCTGCTGCCAGCCAAAAGAAAGCCCCATACCTGCTGTGCAGGTTCCTCCTCTCTTTCTCCCCTATTTAAATGCAGGTGTAGGGAAGGCAGGCACTTCCATTCCCAGTCCATCAAGAACTGTCAGCTGTCTCAGTCTGGGCACACGGATCTAGACAAAGAGAACCAATGGGAATTAGAGACTCCACCACTGAGGCAAGAGGGACTGAGCCTGCCTGCCATGAGCTCTGCAAAGAGTCATTAATATCCACTTCCCATCTGTGCTGAGGCCACGTAAGATCCCCACTGCACCAGGAGAGAGAAATGAGCCAAGGCAGAGGCAGCCACTTCCAAGGTCTCAACTAGTCCAGTGTGTGTGTGTGTGTGTGTGTGTGTGTGTGTATGCACAAATGCATGCCTGTATGTGTGCAGGTGCATACTTGTGTACACATGTGTGTATACATATATCGCATACATGTGTACTTCTATGCATGCTCATGTGTGTGCATATGTGTATGCATTGTATGTGCATGTTCATATGTGTGCATGTGTACATGTGTGTGCATGCTTATGTGTATGTCTATGTGTGTGTTTGTGTATCCAGTGTCAGGAGAAAATATCTATCTTCAATGCTTTCTGTGTCCTCCTTCCCTCTCATCAACAGTATCCACTGTCCCCAAATTCAAGAAAGAAAAATTTAAAATCTGAAGGGTGAAATCACCTGATCAGAGATTTAGAGATAGGAGGAAAATTGGAGGCTGTGGAACCCAGTACAACTTTTTACAGATGAAGAAACTGAGGAATAGAAGGATAAAGTGACATCAAAGGTCATAGAGCATCAAAAACAGGATTTGAACACAGGTCCTCTGAATTTAGTCAGTATTCTTTCTCCTGTGCTTTATACACATATTTCAGCAGCAGCAGCTCTGGTTTTTCTATTTTGTGGAGCACTTTACATTTGATCCCCACAATAATCCAAGGGTGTTTATTCTACAAATATTTTTAGCCCCCATTTTTTAGATAAGGACTGTTGTTCAGTTGTGTCTGACTCTGACTCTGTGGTCCCATTTGAAGTTTTCTTGGCAAAGATACTGGAGTGGTTTGCCATTTCCTTTTCCAGCTCATTTTATAGATGAAAAAACTGAGGAACACATGGTTAAGTGACTTGCTCAGGGTCACACAGCTACTTAGTGTCTGCTGCCAGATTTGAACTTAGGAAGATGCATCTTCCTAACTCCAAGCCTGGCCCTCCATCCTCTGAACCAACTAGCTACAAGATGTTGAACCCCAGAATGGCTAAATGACTTTTCCAAAGCCACCAAGCTGATGAAATTGCAGGCAGGATTCAAACCCAGATCTCGCTGACTCCCAATAGAGTGTTATTTCTGACACACCAATAGTCTTCCCTTCCTAACAAAATCTGCTTTCAGGAAAGGATCTAAAATTGATTCACAGAGAAGTAGAGCTGAAGTAAGGGTAGCTATTACCAGCCAAGGAATAGTGTTCATTGAAAAGAATGGAGGCTCCTTGAGGGCAGGGATGGATTTTGTTTTATCCTGGTATCCCCAGTTCTTGGCACACGGCAAATGTTTCATAAATGTTTACTGATGGTTGGATTGATTGAGCCCAACCTTCAAGGGACAGAGGACACAATATACAGGACTGCTATGGCTGCTCAGAGATGAGCTGTTTTCCCAGGACATGTATCTAAACCATTAGATAGTCAAGTGAACAAACATTTATTAAGAATCTACTACATGCCAGGTACTGAGCTAAGCCCTAGAAGGACAGTCTGGTTAGATGTATTAACCCTATTAATCATCATTCAGGTAGGGACACAAGAAATTACTAGAAGAAAACTATCAAAAGAATGTAATTTTGCTAACTTGGAAGGAAAAAAGAGAGGAAGAGAGGAGAGGAGAGAAGAGGAGAGGGGAGGGGAAGGGGAGAAGAAGGGAGGGGAGGGGAGGAGAGGGAAGGGGAGGGAAGGAGAGGGGAGGGGAGGAGGAGAGGAGAGAAGAGGAGAGGGGAGGGGAGGGGAAGGGAGAGGAGAGGGGAGGGGAGGGGAAGGGGAGAAGAAGGGAGGGGAAGGGAAGGGAGAGGGGAAGGGAGGGGAGGAAAGGAAAGAAAGGAGGGAAGGAAAGAAAGAATCCCGTAACTTGGTCTGTAACGTTCTTCCCAGTTAGCTTCCAAACTACTTTTGCAAGTATCTCACATGACTCCCCTTCACAGTCTGCTGTGTGCCAGCCAGACTGGCCTGTCTGCTGTTCCCTAAGCTTAGGATGCTGTATCTCCCTTTGTGCCCTTACCCAAGCCATCCGCCAGGGATGGAATGCGCTTCCTGTTTACCTTCCCCATCTGGGGCTTGGCTCCTTCAAGGTTCAGCTCAGGGAAGTCTTTCTCTCTTCTCAGATTAGCATTCCTATTGATTTATCAGTCTGCAGGCTATGGTCACCCTCCTCCCTCCATTCAGTTTAATTCAACTCAGAAAACATCTCTTAAGCATTTACTATGGGCTGGCCAGATACTCTACTAGATTATAAATTCTTTGAGACTTAAATTCCTTGTGCTGTTTTCCATTTTGTCTTTATGTTCCCAGCACATGCCTGGCACATCACAGACATTCAATAAAACTTGAGATATTTAATAGGAGAAAAGATAGTTATTTGGATTTGGAATCCAAAGGTTTCAGCTGGAATCCCAACTTTGCTATTTATGCCTCTGAGACCTTGGGAAAATCTCCTAACATCTCTGTAGCTCTGTCTCCTCACCAATGAAATGAGGGGGTTGGAACTGAGGGCCTTGAAGGTACCTTCCACCCCTAAGTCTATGGTCTCCAATGCCAGGTGGGAGTTGAATTCATAGGAAATGATGAAGTCACCAAGAGATAGATTGTAAAGAGAGAGAGACCCCTGGAATACACTTATGCATTAGGTCTGGGTATGGGATTTCATTGGCATCTGGAACTTCCAGAGCAGGAAATCCCTTCTATGAGTACAAGTCTGCACATTCTCTGAGACACACAGTTTAACAATGAAGCTGCTAATCCACATTCACCGAGCAATGTTTTGGACTTTGAGAGTCCCCAAAATTAGCAAGTCTCAGAAGCAACATTTAAACACAGGTCCATTTAAATCTTGAGCCACGGTCATGTCATACTGTCTCCCTTCCCTCTTGACCCACATGGTGATCTTACTCAGTCCCATGGTTTCATGTACCACCTCCATGAGGATAATTTCAAAAGCTATTCCTCCAGTACTAACCACAGGACAAAAAGATTGCAAGTTAGAAGGGACCTTCAAGATAATCTAATCCAACCCATTCATCTGACTACTAAGAGAACTACGGCCCAAAGAGGTCAAGCAATTTTCCCAAGGTCACACAGGCAGGAAAGTGGTAGAACCAGGATTCTGACCCATGTCATTCAACCATAGAATTATTTATTCAAATTATGTAGGTATCTTAGAAGGCATCAGGTCCAACCCCATTTAATGAGAAAACTGAAGCCCAGTGAGATTCAGTAACTTCCCTAAGGTCACACAGTGGCAGAGATGGGTTTCAAACCCAAGTCCTCGAACTCCGAATCCATAATTCTTTTCCAATGTGCCTGCCTGAGCTCCTACACACTTGCATTGCACACTCCCAGTTAGATATCCATCTGGATATTCCATCGCTTCATGGTTGACCATTTCTAAAAACCAAAGTCATTATCTTTCCCTTGTGGAATATTCTCCTTCCCCTGACTTCCTAATCTCATTCAATGGCACAGTACTCTTCCAATCAATAATCCAATGCCTTCCTAGTCATCTTGGGCCATTTTCTCCCTCTCCTCCATATATCTAATTCCTCCCGACCCCTTATTTATACAATTAGTCACCTAGTGCCATTAATTCTATCTCTATGAGTTCTCATATGAGTCTTAGTACAAAAGATAATTTGAAGAAAGAATCAGCTAAACGTAATGATGACCAGACATAGAGTAGAAGATGAGACAGGGATCAAAAATAACTAAGGTCTTCAGACTGGCAGAATAGTGGTGCCAGGGAAGTCAGGAGGAGATTGTTCAATATGAAGGGAAGACAACAAATCTCATTTAGACAAAAGTTGTTGCAGAATCCAGCTCTCCCGCCCTCTTCTATTCTCAAATTCCCTTCCCACACCACCACCCCCCCATTACTGTCACATTTTCTCAAACAATGATGAAGTTCTGCTGTTGAAACTTGGTCCTTTAGGAATCTCCTTCTGCTATCCCAACCCACACATTAGCACTAATCACCCAAACACTATGATGTCCAATCACAGAAGCGTGCCTGAGCCATAGGGACAGGAATAATTCTGGGCCATGGTACTCTTCCTGATTGGTGGCTGATGGATACACCATCCTCATCAACTCTTTGTGCTCCAAGATGATCCAAGAGTTTGAAGGGAAAAGCAGCTTAAAACTTAACAATATCTAACAGCTGGTAAGCTTTCCTCAGTGTGGATACATAGGGTTAGACCAGAAGTCCAAAAAACCTAGGTTTCAATCCCACCTCTGACACTTACCAGCTCTGAAGCTGTGAGTAAATCATTTCCTTTCTATGATCCTCAACTTCCTCATCTGCAAAATGGGGATAAGCCTGATACCAAGTAGACATTAATCTACTTTATAAGGTCTCAGTGAAGCTCAAAGCAGATTTTTGTAAAGTGATTTCCAAATTCTCTAACTTTACAAATGGTGGCCACTAATGTCTTTCTATAGGAAGATGGAGTAGCTAGATGGTGACACAGTGCATAGAGCACTCGACTTGGAATCAGGAAGACATCTTCATGAGTTCAGTTCTGGTCTCAGGCACTTCCTAGCTGTCTTACCCTGGGCAAGTCATTTAACCCAATTTGCCTTAGTTTCCTCATCTGTGAAATGAGCTAAAGAAGGAAATGGCAAACCACTTTACCATTGCCAACTCTGTGATTGTTGGTGCACATGTGTGCGTGTGTGTGTTGGTGCACACGTGTATGTGTTGGTGCAGGGTGTGTGTGTTGGTGCACACGTGTGTGTGTTGGTGCACATGTATGTGCATGTGTGTTGGTGCACGTGTGTGTGTGTGCATCTTATTCACTTGTATGTGTATGTATGTCTTATTAACTCATGTTCATTCCAAGCCTGGGATTAGTCAATTTTCCCCCAACAGATAAAAATCTTGGAGAAGTTTATTGTCCTTCATCCTCCTCCCTTCCAGCTGGGATGGACAGAGGGTATTTCTTTCATTGGAGAAGGGGAGGAAAAAAAAAAACCTTTGCTGCTAAGGATAAGAGAGATCCCCTCTCCCTCTCCTCCCCCACTCAACAGAGTGGAGAAAAGACAGGAGGGAGGCAACACTGTGAAAATAAATGGCAGTAGGTTGCTCATTACCTTAATTTGCCAATGATGGGGGGAGGGAGGAGGGAGCTATGTTAAGTGCCCCTCCAAATCAGCAGTCATTGTCTGGAGAAAATTCAAGCTTTGTCCTAAAGACTGTGGAGAAACTACTCAAGATAGCTGGGGAGAGGAGGCATGAGCCTTTGATGGATGAGAACATCCCTGCCCAGCTAACAAGTTCCTAGCACTATTATTCCCAGCCTGCTTAACTCCAGGCAGTATCATAGGCTTTGTTTTCTGAGAACAGGTGAACAGGGTCAGCTATAAGTGTAGGCAAAGCAGATGGCTAGTTATATGAGTTAACATGAAAAACCTCCAGAAAAGATACAGTGGGAAATGCCCCAGATAAAATACAGGTTTAGATCCTGACTTATTGACTGTGTGACCTTAGATAAGTCACTTCCCTGTCTAGAAGTCTCTGAATGAGAGAGTTTAGTTATATAATCTCTAAAGTCCCTTCTGCCTCAAAAGCCTTTGAAATCTGGGAAGGGAAGGGAAAGGAAGGGAAGGGAGGGGAGGGAAAAACAGGATGCTACTCACTCCCCTCACATCCTTTACTAGACCTTTAACTCTGCCTCTGAGAGTCTTCTTTCAGAATCCTTCCTCTTGGTATACCTTAAAAAAGAAGGAATAACCAAGATTGAAGGGAACCTTAAATCTAACCCTCTGGGTTGACTGGTGGGTTGACTGATACATTTCACTGAGGAAGCAAAGATTATTTCATTTTTTTGTTGTTTTTGCATCTCAAGTACTTGAAACTTTGCTTGGCATGTAGTAAGAACGTGACAAACAATTACTAATTGATTGTCCCAGCAAAAGAATGTCTCAAGGTCTGGGTAAAATTCCATGTAATTACAGAATTCTCACATTTCAGAGAGGAGCCTTCAACGACAACCCATACCTGAACGAGAATACTGTCTCCAGTCAAGCCAGCAAGTTGTCACCAGCCTCTGCTTGTAGATTTCCAATTAAAAAGAACCCAGTACTTCCCAAGGCAGCTCCCACCACTTTGGAAAAACTCTAATTACTAAGGAGTCATTTGCCTCTCTTTGAAACTTCTACTCAGGGTACTAGTTCTACCCTCTGGGGCTAAACAAGACAAGTGTGACCCATTTTTCTGCTGAATATTCTTCAGATAGACAGCTATCTTCAGCTAGACAGATAGACCCTACCACTCTTCTCCTTGTTCTCTCTTGGCTTAATGTCTCTGTTGGGCTACCGGTCCTTTTATGGGAAGTATACAAGTAACAGGAAGCTTAGTACTCACCACATATTCATAGTAAAGGAAGCAATTTGGAACAAAGAATTGAAATGGATCCAGGTAGAAAGTAATGCCTTCTAGAAGGTATTTTCATTTGGGACTCCCTTAGGAGCTTTTTTTCTGGGATATGTAGGAAAATGCTTCTCCAGGGGAGAAAAGGTACCAAAGGCACATTTTAAAATTTAATCTCATTGGGATTATTAGCCCTTCTCCCATCTCTTTCTTACACCTAGACAATCACTGAAACAATAAAGCAAGCTATGATATGGATAGGCAGCTAGATGGTGCAATAGGTAGAAATGTAGGCCAAGGAAATCTGAGTTCAAATTTGACCTCAGACACTTCCTAGCTATGTGAGCTTGGGCAAGCCTCAGTTTTCTCATCTGTAAAAATGATGTAAAAATGGAGAAGGAAATGACAAACCATTCCAGTATCTCCATCAAAAAACAAACCACAAATGGGGTCACAAAGAGTCTGACATGACTGACACTACTGAACAGTAATGATATGACTTATCTGTGGATTTCCAGGTGTGAATGCTTACATTGAAAACTTAATGATCAGGTTTAGGGCTAGCTCCAGCACACCTGTGGTTTTTGTTCTTGCTTCTTCTCCCTCTAAATCCAAAAAAACCTCCAGATTGAGAAAACCTAGGGCCCTTAGGCCAGGCAGCTGGTGGTGGTTAGTTGAAAGAGAAAGCCACAAAAATGTTGTTTAGGGAGTGAAATTTTACAGTGGCCATTAAGAGAAAGTGAGAAGTACTTTCTAACTCTAAATCAGAGAGGCATTCACGACCAGGAACAGGAAGTGGAGAATCAAAAGTAAACAGTGCCTGAAGGAACTCCTTACTTGACTATCCTCTGAACCAATAGAGACAAAGCCTTTTCTTTAGAGAGGAAAAGCCTTCCAGGCAAGGCCAAAACTCAGGGGAAGAAATGATACACTCTCCTGGGAAGAAAGAAGCAGCTACAGGGATTCTTCCAAACTGATATTGTGGATCTATCTTTGTAAAAGAATAGATGCCAAGCCTCTGGACTTTATACAAAAATAAACAAATGGATGGATGCATGGATGGTTGGATGGATGGATAGATGGATGAATAGATGAATGAATGAATGAACGAATGAATGAATGAATGAATGAATGAATGAATGAATGAATGAATGAATGAATGAAATAGTTTGGTTTTTTTTTAAAACACAGTAGAGTGCTCTCCTTTCTTCCATATGGGGAAATGGTAGTAGGCACTTTGACTTCAACTGAAGTCAAACACTACAGGAAACTCTACGATATTATCCCCAGTGGAGCCATGCCTAGCAATGACCTTAGGATTAAAAGAACCAAGAGAGGTCAACATCTGAACGTGCACCCCACAGAATCAGTGGGGAGATATCTGGGCCAAGGGGAAGAGCACAATGAACTTTCCAGTGTCAGATGCATAAATTAATCTCCTAGATACACTCCCAGACCACATATCTGCTCTACCAGTGTGCTCCTCTGTACATGTGCCCTGGCCACATGGGTGCCCCTCTCAACACAGTCCCTGCTCACATGGGTTCCCTGTGTAGACCCCTCCACATAGAGCCTGTACGACATTTCCCCAATCATCTGCCTCCCTACACATGCGTCATCATTACACCCACTCTTACCATTGATCAGGGTTTAGAAGAGAAATACTCTGATGCTGCTTCTTATGTCAACAAATGCCTTTGTTTTGATCTTTGCTTGTTTAGGCAGCATACAGAACTTTACAGAATGCTAAACTTGGAATCAGGAAGACCTGAGTTTAAATCCTGCCTCATAGACACTTGCTAACTGTATGACCCTGGGAAATCACAACTTCTTACAACAAGAAACTTCAGTTTCTTCATTTATAAAAAAAGAGGGGGTGGAATGGATGGCCCTTGAGATCCCTTTCTACAATCCCAAGAACTGATTATGTCCTCTTTCTGATAAACAAATATGCTTACAATGGTGGGGTTTCTAGTGAACACAGACCCCCAAGTGGCCTTGAACTAGAGATAGCCTTGTCTGGGGGCAGTCAGGAATCCTTGGCACAACGTTTCTCTAGGAAGAGCATCACATCATGGTCACCTTTCTCTAAATGCTCTCTCATTCATCAAAGTCCTTCTAAGAATGTGACTTCCAGATATGAATAATACTCCAACTGAGGTCTGAGCAGGACTGAGTAGCCCAAGACTATCATCTCCTTCTTCTGAGAAACTCTGCCCTGTTCTGTGCATTTCCTCTGCAGATGATCTGAGTTGTTAGTTAACAGGTGGGTTCCCCCTCCAGTCTCCAAGCAAAGACTGGATGACCCCTTGTAGAGTATCTTCTGGTGAGAATCTTTGCTCCTGTACTGATTAGACTGACCAGCAGACATGCCTTCTGACTCTCAAATTCAAAGATTCTGTAAGATGGAAGAGGGAAGAGCTTTAAATGGTGTTTTTGGTTTTTGTTTCTTTTAAAACAGAGGAGTGTTACATGATGCTTCCTGGTCAATGAGTCTCTGCCTCTGGGAAGCCCCTGGGATGAAGAACAAGGAAGATAGCATTGCCTAAAAGGTCAGATCTTGGATCCAACCCCCTCCATCCCAAAGAGGACCTCAGGGGAGATGACACTCTCCTCCTTCCTTTCCTGCCCCAGATAGAAAACATGCACTGCCCAGTGATCCAGAAAGTTCCTGTTCTTCATGGCCCCTCACACTGGGGACTGATACCGGATGTTATTTTTGAGCCCTTCCCAAAGAACAAGGACCGTGGACAGCAAATTCAATCAAAGTGAGAACCAGCTGAGCACGGACGAGGAGAGGGCGTCTGCCCAGTGAAGACTTGGGTTTGCTGAGAAATGAGCCCTCCTCCCCCTCTTTCTCCCTTAGGCTGTGTTTTCTCCCATTGCTCAGGCAGCCATTCTTGTCCCTGTCTTCTGGACGGAGGTGATGACTCACCTCTCTCGGGCTCAAGTTGGAATCAGAGGATTTTCAAATGTTAGAACCAGAAGGGGCAGCAGAGATCATTTAGTCCAATTTACAGCTGAGGAAAATGAAGTCCAGGGAAGGACCTCAAGTCATTGGTGATTTAATGGCTGATCTGGGATTTGAACCCTGGCCCCTTGACCCCCAGATTGCCTATCTCTCCACTATCCCATACTCACTCACACTGCACAGACCAGCCCACACTTTTCTTCTATAGACCCTAAATGAACCTGAGGGACTCAGAGAAGTCATAGATTAGAAATGGAAGGGACCTTGCCAGCCATGCAATCCAACCCCTTCATTTTACAGAATTGGTAAGTGACTTGGCTAATAACTCATAGCTAGTAAATAGCAGAGGTGAAATTTGAACTCAAGTCTTCCAGTATCAGAGTTCTAGAGGAAAATGGACCATAAAAGAAGTTGATGAGAGTACAAGGGATATGAGCTACCACAAACAAAAATGGAGACACAATACAGAGGAGGAGAAAGAATGCAGGATTTGGTTTGAGGCACTAAGTTCAAAGCTCATCTCTGACAGGCAAGTTAATCATTGTCCTCATCTGCAAAACAAAGAGGATTGTATGTATTCCATAGTTTCCACTTCGGATCTATGATCCTATTGCTTGGGTTGGGATCCTGGCTTGACTGCTCACTCTAAGTGTATCACAGAATAAGTTGCTTGTCTTCCCTGGGTCTCAGCTCCCTCATTTGTGAAATGGATAGGCTGGAGGGGAAACAAAGGACTAACCTCCTCTCCAGCTGTAAACCTGTGATCCTTGTCCTCAACAAGTTTAAAATTGAGTTATTGTTTCAAGTTTTTCTGTTAAATTGATTCCCCATGACAATTCAATATCATGCACTCAGAATTCACTGTATAACTGTGTCTTCTCTTTCAGGGGTGGGAAGCCTGTGTCCTCGAGGTCACATGTGGCCTTCTAGGTCCTCAAGTGTGGCCCTCTGACTTCACGAAGTTTGGGTTCATTAAAAGGGCCTAGAGGACCACATGGTTTGGAGGCTGCAGGTTCCCCACCCCTGAGTCACAGACTGTAAGATCCTTGAGGATATGAACCTTGTCTCCTGGGGAGGTCCTCTCCACCCTCATACCTAATATAGGGCTCTTCACACAGGAGCTTCTCAATTAAAGTGGACATAATACTCTGTTCATGCACTGAGAAGTAGAAGAACTGAAAACTGGTTCTCATCGCACTGTGTGACCTTGGGCCAGTGACTTAGCATCTCTGGCTCGATTTCCTCTGTCTCTCTAAAATGAGGCTAAGAACAGCTGCCTTATTATTGTGTGGAGGATTCAGTGAGATCACATCTGCGAGCATACTTTAGAAACTACAAAATACCATATGAAACCATAGAAAAGATGATTATTATCAGATACTTGTTAGCTAAAACCAACTCGCAAAAAATGTAGGGCCAGAATGTGTGAGACAGAAACTAAAAATAATAACACAAGAAAAAGAAAAATGAACCCATTGGGTTTTTTTTTTTTATAAATCTGTGTTTAAGCCACAAGAAGTAAATGAAAATGGAATTAAAAATACTGAAGGGAAAAAAGAGAATTACACACTTTAGGGCCAGAATTGGCCTCAGTTGTCAGCTAATCCAAATCTGCTCACTTTACAGGGAAGAAAACTGAAGAATCCCAGAGAAATCATGGCTTGGCCATGTAACTGGGGGCAGCTGGGTGGTGCAGTGGATAGAGTACCAGCCATGGAGTCAGGAAGTATTGAGTTCAAATCTGTCCTCAGATACTTACGAGCTATGTGACCCTGAGCAAGTCACTTATCCCTGTTTGCCTCCGTTTTCTCCCGTGTCATTGTCAAGAAAAACCCAAATAGAATCACAGAGTCACACACAACTGAAAATGACTAAATAGCAACAAAAACTCAGGTCACATGGGGGGTAGGGGCAGAATTCAAACCCAGATCCTCCCTTTCCAAGTTCATTCCTCTTTCTACCAACAAGACAAAGAAAGAGAAGTTCAGTGACAGAACCACTCATCTTAGAGTGGGAGGTACCTTAGAGAGAATTCAACCTTTCCTTGAAGTGAAACTGACTTGAAATCAAGGGCAGAAAAACAAAGGAAAGTGAGACCTGCACGATTTCCAGTTTCAGCCAAACTGGCCCACTTACTGTTCCTTAAATTGAGCCATTCCTCTCCCACTTCCACACCTTTGCCCAGGCTGTTCCCTATGCCTGGTGCACATCCCCTTCTTCCCTCTTCCTCCTTGAAGCCACAGCTTCCTTCAAGGTTTTCTTTAAATTTTACAAACTGCCTCCTAATGGAAACCTCTGGTTCTTCAAGTTCTCTTCCTTTACAAATTATCTCACATTTACTTACCTATGTATTTGTTGTAGTGCCTACTAGAATATAAACTCCTTGAACACAGGAACAGTTTGACATTTTCCTTCATGATCCAAGCACTGTGATCCAGTGCAGGGCTTGACACAGAGGAGGCACTTCCTAAATGCTTGTGGAATTGATTGGAAAAGTAAAAAGAAGTGAAGGGAGATGGAGTAAAGCTGAGGCACTGACTAAGCACTGTCTGAGTAAACTATGAGAAGGAATTATCAGGCTACTAGTTGTGGGTGTGGGGATTATTAGGCCTGAAAATAGTCTGTTGGAAGACAGTCAGTGAAAAAGTAGACTATCATGATGATGTGGGAAGGAAGGAAGGAAGGAAGGAAGGAAGGAAGGAAGGAAGGAAGGAAGGAAGGAAGGAAGGAAGGAAGGAAGGAAGGAAGGAAGGAAGGAAGGAAGGAAGGAAGGAAGGAAGGAAGGAAGGAAGGAAGGAAGGAAGGAAGGAAGGAAGGAAGGAAGGAAGGAAAGGAGGGAGGAGAGAAAGAAGGAAGCTAACATTTAAGTACCCATGATTTTATGGAGAACTCACATGAGGCAGGAGATCACACGGTGGCCAGAAGAATCGATACAAGGACACTCTGAAGGTCTTTCTCAAGAACTTTGGATTTGACTGTGCAACATGGAAGACACTGGCACAGGACTGCTCAGCATGGCATGCCCACATCTACGAGCAAAGCAGAATTGAGACAGCCCAAAATAAAGGTAGGATGCACAAGTTTCGGGTATCCACCCCAAATGTTCACATGGACTACCTGTGTCCAACCTGTGTTAGAGCATTCCGAGCTCATATTGGTCTGATCAGCCACAACTGGACATACTAAAATTCACTTTATCATGGTGATGTTGTTTTGGTCCTCTTGGAGAATGAAAGACAACCAACCAACGAACCAACATATCAAGTACTATCCTAAGCACTTCACAAATTTCATTTGATTGTCACAACCACCCTGGAAGGTAGGTGTTATCCTCAGATTACATTTGAAAAAACTGAGATAAGTAATTTACCTAGGGTCTCAAAACTAAGATGTGTCTAAGGCCATATTTCAACACATGTCTTTCTGCCTCTGGGCCCAGTGCTCTATTCATTGCATCATTTGGCTTCCACAGTTTCCACAGAATTAAAATTTGGGGTCTTTTAAAGTGCCACAGAGAGGTATAGGGTGGGTGCGAGTACTGTGGGTGAGTGAATCTTACCAACAAAGAATTAGGCAGGACAAATAACCTGAAGACATCACCAAAATGTTCATTGAATCAAATATATTGTTTTATTTTATTTTCACATTTTATTTTCTTCCTATTGAAAGGACAGATTGCCCACCCCTCTTTTAGATAAAAGGAAACTGAGATACAAAGAGATGTGACTTACCCAAGGTCATACAGCTAATGGCAGGGCCAGAAGCTATAGTCATAGCTTCTACTTTCCACTCCAAGTTATTCCCATGAGCCTACAGCTATTTCTCCACCAAGCAGAGGAGTCATTCTTCCACAGTTTCTAGAACTGGGTAACAGCACATCAATCTTTCCCCTTTGCTCCAAACTAACACATACAAAGGATGGGAACTGTGACTGAGCCCAGCGTCTAATCTCCTAGTCCCCTTTATTCCCTTGCCTTTTTCTTCTGCTCCTGAAATGAAACTTATTAGCCCTCGGAGCACAGCCAAGGATTATGAATCATACAAAGATTCCCCTGAAGAGGAGGGCAGGAGGGGAATCAGAAAGAGGAATCCTAGCAACTGGAGCAAATTTGGTTTGGTTTTGTCTTTGCTTTCCGAGAGGAAGGAGACAGGGCTCAAAGTGGGCAGTGTACCCCAGGAGGATGCAGCAGGGAAGCCCACAGGAGGGGAAGAGAGGGTATGCAGTGGCAGAGGACAACTTCCAGCAAGAAGTGGGAGGCGGGGATATGCAGGGAGAGAGGGTAGAGACCTTTGTGACATTGCAAGGAACAGAGTCATGGAACACACCAGGGAATGGGGACGATGGGCCAAATGACAGCTGTGGGGAAGAAGCACCCCAGGGCAAAGCCCTAGGCACCTTACCTTAGTTATAGCTCTGGGCAGAAGCCCGCAGGGCATTCTCATCCCTGTCCCCAAAGTTCCTCAGCCTTCCTTGGGTTGTGCAGCATGGACTTAGGTGGGGGTTGGTAAGAATATGCATGAAGTCCAAAAACCAGATTTCAAATCCTTTCCTCTTAGATTAACTCCCATGTAAATCATGTGTGTGTGTGTGTGTGTGTGTGTGTGTGTGTGAGAGAGAGAGAGAGAGAGAGAGAGAGAGAGAGAGAGAGAGAGAAAGAGAGAGAGATGTTAATGTATCTTATATACAAGGTGTCCCGAAAATACTTTGGGATGCCCTGTATACATAGTTACTTTTGTACATACATGCACACATGTATATTTATATGTGTATATATTTATGTGTTTTAAGACTAAAATTATACCAAAGTGTTTTGGAACATTCTGAAGACATATATAATATATAGAAATATTATAATATCTTGTGTATTTATATATTATATATGGGACACCAGCTTGGCACAGTGCCTGGCACACAGTGGGCACCTGACAAATGTTTATTGATTGACTGAGAGGAGCTCAGAGCTGCCTGATGACTTTCAGATCACCCCGTACAAAGAGTTGTTCGCATTTTAAACCACTACTGAAAGATGAAATCTTTGAGGTCAGTGACCTTGCCCATTCTTTGTATACTCAGCCCTTAACCCTGTGCCCGGCACTTAGCATTTTAAAATGCTTGTTGACTGACTATGTGACCCCAATTAGCCGCCTAACCTCTCTGGGCCTCAGTTTCCTCACCTGGCAGATGAATGGGTTGGCCTTGGTGCCTCTGAGGCCCCATCGAGCTCTTGATCCAGAATCCTCCTTGCCTCACCCAACAAAACGTGCTGCCGCACAGTGGGGACATTCCTCCTGTGACTGTTCTTGGCACGGCTTCTCGGAATGGAAATGAGATTGGCTAATGCCATTACTAGGAAAATGAGCAATCAGACCCATGAAATCAGGAGAGGGGGAGAACAATATACCATATCCGCAGGCAATGTTTGGGCTCCTGCAGCACAGGGCCCCATCAAAGTCAGGCAAAGAATAGATGAATACAGAGAATCATCGACGTGCACAGCTGGGCTCTGGTTCAAACAAACCCAGCGGCTGAAAATCCAATTTGGCTCAAAATAAATAAATAAAGAAATCAGAGGAAGATTATTTACTGATACCCTCTGATGTGCCCTTTGCTTCGCTGAGAGTCACAGGAGATGAAGGAGCCCAGCGTGGGCCAGCCTTCCAGAGGCTCACAGCCTTCCAGAAATTCCACAGCACTCCCCAATGCAACATTAGAGAATAAAGATAATAACAATTGTAGCTGTCACCATGTGCCAGGCACTGGGCTAAGCACTTTATAAACCCTGGGAGGGAGGTGCTAATATCATCCCCAATACACACATGAGGAAACTGAGGCAAGCTGATTGGTTCTTGTCCTTCATTCTCCAAGAGGACCAAAATGACATCACCATGATAAAGTGAAGTGTCAGTGTATCTGCTGTGGCTGATCAGACCAATATGAGCTTGGAATGCTCTACCGCAGGCTGGGCACAGATAGTACATGTAAATATTTGGGGTGGTTACTCCAGATTTGCCCATCCTACATTTACTTTGTGCTGTCTCAATTCTGATTTGCTCATAGAGCACAGCACATTTTCTGATGTGAGCACTCCATGCTGAGTGGTCCTGTGGTAGTATCTCCCATGTCTCACAGTCAAATCCAAAGTTCTTGAGAGAGACCTTGAGAGTGTTCTTGTATCGCTTCTTCTGACCACCATGTGATCGCCTGCCCCATGTGAATTCTCCATGTGAGTTTTCCATAAAACAGTCTTTCTGGCAAGTGTACATTTTGCATTTGAACAACATGGCCAGCCCATTAGAGTTGTGCTCTCTGAAGCATAGTTTGAATACTTGGCAGTTCAGCCCAAGCAAGGACTTCAGAGTCTGGTACCGTATCCTGCCAGGTGATCTTCAGCATCTTCCTAAAACAGTTCAAATGGAAGCAGTTCAGTTTCCTTGCATGGCACTGGTAGACTGTCCATGTTTCACAGGCATACAACAATGAGGTCAGCACAACGGCTCCATAGACCTTCAGTTTGGTAGGCCAAATACTTTTCTCCCAAACTTTTCTTCGGAGCCTCCCAAATGCTGAGCTAGC
This sequence comes from Bettongia penicillata ogilbyi, assembly GCA_023548195.1. Classification (NCBI taxonomy): domain Eukaryota; kingdom Metazoa; phylum Chordata; class Mammalia; order Diprotodontia; family Potoroidae; genus Bettongia; species Bettongia penicillata. The sequence goes on from JAJHZJ010000257.1 coordinate 8,108,775, forward strand.
TGTGGCAATGCGTGTATCAACCTCATTGTCAATGTGTACATCCTGGAAAGTACACAGCATTCAAAACTTCTCCATTTGTTGTAACCAATGGTTCCATGTATGAATGGTGTGGTGATGGTTGATGGAGCACCTGGATTTTCTTGGTGTTCATTATTAGGCCAAAATTAGCACAGAAAGCAGAGAATTCATCCATACTTTGTTGCTTCTCAGCTTCAGAGGCTGCATTGAGTGCACAATCATCTGCAAACAGAAAATCATGCACCAACACTCCCTCCACTTTGGTCTTGGCTTTCAGCCCTTTCAAATTGAAGAGCTTACCATCAGTAAGGTAGCTGACCTGGATATCTTGTTCATCCTCACTGAAAGCATTTGACAACATGGCTGAAAACATCATGCTAAAAGGCATGGGAGCAAGCAAACAGCCCTGTTTCACTCCATTGGTGACTGGGAAGGCATGAGAGCATTGTCCATTACCCAGAACCCAGACAACCATGCCATCACAAAATTGACGTACAATATTGATGAACTTCTCTGGGCAACCAAATGTTGACATAATTTTCCACAAGCTCTCATGACTAACAGTGTCAAAGGCCTTGGTCAGATCTACAAACATTGTGTATAGACCTCTGTTCTGCTCCTGGCATTTCTCCTGGAGTTGTCAGGCAGCAAACATCATATTGACTGTTCCTTAGCCCTTTCTGAAGCTGCACTGGCTCTCAGGTATATGCCCATCTTCCAGGTGAAGGATCATCCTATTAAGGAGGACCCTATCAAGAATCTTGCCAGCAATGATTAAGAGAGAAAACCCCTGTGATTGTCTCAGGACAATCTATTCCCTTTACAAAGCATCATTTAACTCCTGGGGGATAACCTCCTACCATATAATCTGGAAAATTTCAGTCAGCTTTTGTATGAGCAATGGTCCCCCTACCTTGTAAATCTCAGCTGGAATAGAATCAGCACCACGTGCTTTGCCACATGAAAGGAACCTAATGGTTCTCAAAACCTCTTCTTCAGTTGGAAGTTCAGCTAAGGAGAGATTGACTTCAACCTGATGTAAATGGTCAGTGGCTTCAGCATTGATTGATGATGGTCTGTTGAGAACGATATGGAAGTGCTCAGCCCATCTCTCTAGGATCATGTCATTATCACTAATCATGTGCTTCCATCAGCACTGAATAGTTGGAATGCACCATAGGTTTTTGATCCATAAATAGCTCTCAAGGAATCATAAAAGTGCTTTGAATTGTTATTATCAGCATAAAACTGAATTTCATCTGCCTTCTTACTGAGCCAGGAATCCTGCATCCCTCTAAGCTTTGCTTGCTCTTTTGTTTTGTACAAACAGAAGTTAAATGATTTGTCCAGGGTTGCATAGCTAGTAAGAAGCCAAGGCCAGATTTAATAACAAACCTAGTGGTCCATGGATGATAATGAAGTACTAAACTAAACAGGGTAACATGCTGTGGGTTCTGACCTCAAATTTCAGCTCTAGCAGACTCACTGTGTGACTTCTAATTTCTGATTACCTTCTCTGGGCCTCAGGCTCTTCAACTGTAAAATGAGCCGGTTGCATTAGACGATCTCTAGAGTCCCTTCTATGGACAGATAGGTGATGCCATAGTGCATATAGCCCAGGGTCTGGAGTCAGGAAGACCTGACTTCAAATCCTGCCTCAGACACTTAATAACTATGTGACCCCAGGAAAGTCACTTGACCCTGTTTGCCTCAATTTCCTCATCTGTAAAAATCTTTGGAGAAAGAAATGGCAAACCACATTAGTATCTTTGCCAAGAAAATCCCAAATAGGGTCATGGAGAGTCAGACACAACTAAGAACAACTGAACAGCAACATGGTCATTTTGTGCTTTAAATCCCACTTCTGAAGGAGAGAGAGAGAGAGAGGAGAGAGAGAGAGAGAGAGAGAGAGAGAGAGAGAGAGAGAGAGAGAGAGAGAGAGAGAGAGAGAGAGAGAGAGACAGAGAGAGAGGGAGAGGGAGGGAGAGGGAGAGGGAGAGAGAGAGACAGAGAGAAAGAAAGAGAGAGAGAGAGAAAGAGAGAGACAGACAGAGAGACAGAGAGAAAGAGAGAGACAGAGAGAGAGAGAGGGAGAGTCAGACAGAGTACATGTGACAGAGACAGTGAGACAGAGACAAAGAAAGACAGAGACAACTGTGGTAAAGTAAAATGGAGGTATCACCCTCAGTCTTCCATATGTGTTCTGTGAGAAATATATTGAAGCCTGTCTTAGAGGCTTGAAATACAGATCAAAAAAATGCCACTCAAATACATGACAATATTATTCTCGTTTTCACTCCCAGGTCATCTTCTAACAAGGCTCTCCAGAGGCAATATCTTTAGTCAAAGAGCTACGCTGGGATGACAGAAAATCAGGCACTATAATAGGGGAGACTGAGAGCGGATGGGGGATCCTTCCTGTGTCTCCTAAAATCTCCTATGCCCAGGAGGAGTAAAGCTGGAACTGTGTCTAAAAAACAGTGAGCTCAGGACATCCCTTCCCTCTTTCTCTCTCCACTTCCACCCCCAGTGATGCAGAGGAGAATGTGCTTCCCTCTTGGGTTCCCCGCTCTGTCTCCTAGGGTGGAAGCAGCTTTCTTTATAATGCACCATCTCAGAGTCTATCCCAGAGAAGTCAAAGTACTCGGGGGAGTTTGGTCTTCAATTCTGCTGTGTGGGAACCATTTACAAAAAGGGAAAAAATCTCATAATGCAGTGCCCCCATTCTGACCTTCAGTGCCCCCCTACCAAGAAGTTATGGGGCAAGGAAATATTTCAGTTGAAAGAGATTGTTTTTGTTTTAGTGTTTTGGTTTGGTTTTTCAGAAATGACTTTTATTTAGAGAGTAAATGCTGATGACTTAGGGTCAATCAATCTTGACTCCTAATCTGGGTGTTTCATTTTCTTCAAAGGATGTGAGGAGCCCTTGACCAGAGAGGACCTGAGGTTAGCAGCGAGGGGCTGAGGGGAGGGAATTGAAGAGCCTGGGGAATGCTGTTTCCTGCTGGAGTCGCCTGTCATGTTCCCTGGGGACTCAGGCCTGGAGCTCAGGGGACAAGACCTGGGCAATTTGACACTATGCAGCTGGCCCACAGGGTTTATTTTTATGCCTTCTTATCTGTCTTCTGGTGCTCAGGAACCATTGTGTGCTAAAGAGCCTGGGAGGACCAGCCAGCCACCACCCTTGTGACCCCATCCAGTGGCCTTATCAGCCTACAACAGAAGAGAATATAAGAACATGGACTGATTTGCTGACCCCGTGTTATTCACTGAAGTGAGTTCATATGCACGGGTGTAGAGATGGAAGCACATAGAACCTGGAAGGATTTCAGAGATCATAAAGTCATAGTTTCAGAGTGGGAAGAGACCCTAGAAGTGAGCAAGTCTAACCTCCTCGCTTGATATATGGGAAAATTGAGGCCCAAAGAGCCAAAGTAACTTGTCCAGGATCACACAGACTCCAAGGACAACACAGCATCAACTATACCACATGACCTCTTAATCTTCAGGGCTGGCCACCTCAAAGTTAAACTGAGGCACAGAGAAGGGGAAAAAACCGAATTGCATCTGATCTCATAGCTCATAAATGACAGAATGAAGATCAACCCAGCTCCAACAGTTGCTTGATATGTGACCTTGGCCAACATAACCTTTCTGAATTTCAGCTTCCTAATGATGCTTACAAAATCCACATCACAGATTTGTTTGAGGTTTTATAAAAGTCTGTCATATAATTATCTCATTAATCTAATGCCCATTCATTGTGAGTTCCTTGAGAGCAGAGACTGTCTTTTGACTTCCTTTGTATCTCCAGGGCTTACTACAGTGCCTGACACATAGCAGGCACTACTTGAAAATCCTCATCACCATCACAACTGTCACCAGGCTTTGTAATCAATGGCCCAAGAACTCAGATCTAGGTTAACACAAATCAAGTCCAAAGTTATAGGCTCTCCCCAACCCCCAAAAGAAAATCCCAACCAGATTTTAAGGTAGTACCAAAGATTAGCTTCTAAGTGACCACAGTTGAAGGGATAAGGGTCATGAGCACCCATACAAGCATTCAAGGTTAAGACAAGTATGCCTTAGGCATAGAACATCTCCACATCTGGCCCTTGGCTTATCTGACCTAACCTCTATCTCTTAGAACCAGCTCAAGTATTTCCTACCAGCGGTCTTCCCTGATCATTTCCCTAATCATTAGGGCAAATTTAGACTTGGAATGAGGAAGAACTTGCTAAAAACTAATTATCCCAAAGTGGAATGGCCAGACTGGAGGTGGCTGGATTAGCACACACACAAGCAGAAGGTGGATGACACATGGGTAAGGATGAAGAAGGCATTCTTACTAAGAAACAGGCTGACCTACAGGGCTTCTGAGAATTCTTGTAAATCTGTGAAGCAACAGGCCCTTTGACTGCACCATGACACCTTGGCTTCAACATAGTCAGGGAAAGACTACTGATCTTGGAGTCAGAGGCCTTGGGTGGCAATTCTAGGTCTGCTGGGTGACTTGGGTCATGTTACTTAACTTCTCTGGGTCTCAGTTTTCTCATTTGTCAAAAGAGAGAATTGTCTTCAATTAGGTCCTTTTTTATTCATGTTTCCATGGCCTAGTTTGGAGGACTGTGTTCAAAATTTACAAGCTACATGCTCCTGGACAAACCATTCCATGTTTTTTAAGGTCAGCTTCCTCATATGTTAAATATACAACAAATAACACAGATCTGGCATCTTTTAAAATTGTAAAATACTACAGAAATGTGAGCTGTTGGGATTTTTTAATCATCTAAGAGAATTCTACCATGCTGGGCAGTGGGAATCAAAAATGTCCCCTGCCTCCACACCAGAATGATTATAAACTTCCTGTTGGTTGCTCAAAGGTCAGGGAACCCTGCTGGGTGAGGAGGAAGCAGAGCCTGATGGAGGGCAGAAAACAGCTACACATTTCTCACGCCCAGCCCTCTCTGAACTGCATGTCATTGCCACTACAGCAGGAGAGAAGGATGCACTGGGGTCATCACTACTATTCCTAAGGATCCAGGAACAGAAAGCCCCTGGGTGGCCCAGGCCCCTGAGTAACCTTGACCATGGGAGAGCTGCCCTCTGGAATGGGTGCAGAAAGAACCATCTCACCCATCCTTCTCTTCTTTCAGGACAGTCTGGAGCAAACTTTCATCTCAAAACACCATTCCCCACCCCATCCCCACAAACACACCCTTCTCTTCTGGGTCAGGGTCAGCTTGAGGAATGTAAACTGGTCTAAATCTTTACTCGAGTCAGAAATCATGGGGAACACACTGGTTGCTAAAAGAATACCATTAAGCAGCTGAGTTTCAACCCCTCCCAGCTAACCAACACCCTAAAAACATGAGAAGAGCTTCCATTCTGATGGAGGAAAACAGCACCTAAGGGACAACATGACTAGGGGAGGTTATTATCATTGGAAGATAGCTGGGAGGGATATGGATGGTTCAGGGCAAAATTAGTGGAGAGCACAATGGGTATCCTTCAAGGCTCTGCCAGGAGGGAGCTGAAGACTTTCCCCAGAGCAATGTGTGGATGAGAGCAATTTGTTCCAATAGCCATGAGGATGGCTGAAGCAGAGGATGGTGGATTGCCTAAAGTTTGATGAGACATCAAAAACACCAAGGTCATCTACTGCATCCTGGGCCATCACCAATCCTGAATTATCTTGCCACCATAGGATCTGATGACTGGAAGAGAGAGTGAGGCTGCCTCACTTAAATCAAATTTATATGCAAGACATCACCTGTGATGGCACTGGTCCTCTTAGAATTGGATGGACATTATTTCTTCTGTATATAGGGTTCCTAGTTGAGGGAACTCCCCTTTGAAAATGCAAGTGAGCATCTTTTCTATGGATAATCAGTCTTCAAATTCTATCATAATTTACTCTTTCCATTTCCAATCACACCCACATTTGACAGCCCAGTCAGTTGAAAGGAAGTCAGAATTTAGAACACTCTGAGTTGAGTAGCTCATCCCATTTGAGTTTCTGGAAGAGATGGGCCTCATACCCTGTGTCTCACCACTAAGTCAAAGATCAGACAAGTATGGGTCACCCCAGCATCAGCAGCTTAGGACACTGGGCTAGGGGACATTTCTGAGTTCGACCTAAAGGGTTATAACCTGAGAGAGCAAGACATTGAAGAAGCAGGTGGGAGAATAGGCAAGGATCTGGAGGAGGCAGGAGGAAATGAGAACATTAGAGTATAAGCCCCTTGAGGGAAGAGACTGAGTCTTTTTTGTCTTTTTATCCTCATTGTCTAGATTGGTTTTAGTAAGGAGTAAGAATAACAAAAATAAAAAAAATTGAAATAGCAAAAATAATTATAACAGCATTTATATAACACTTTAATGTCTGCAAAACACTGAATATATGTTGTCTAATTCCAATGGGGAGGTGTATGGAAAGCAAATTTCAATAAGACCCCTCTGGGTTCAGTGCCCACTTCAGATCTAGACTAGCTGGGTTGCAGTTTGTCCTTTTTTCCCCAAAGAGGTCCAAAGACAGAACAGGGAGATGTCTTAACCCCAGGGTGAGTCACAATGTCTCAGTGCTCCTGGGGCAACACTCATAAAGCTACAGAGTGCTGGAAGGGTGCTGACCTGCGTTTGCAAAAGGAGTCACCTCAGTAGGAGCCCTATATTCAAATGAAATCATAATTTAGATGAGAGAGAGGTGGGGGGAGAGGAAGGAAGGAAGGAAGGAAGGAAGGAAGGAAGGAAGGAAGGAAGGAAGGAAGGAAGGAAGGAAGGAAGGAAGGAAGGAAGGAAGGAAGAGAGAGGAAGGAGAGGGGGAAGAGGGAGAAAGGGAGAGAGAGGGGAGGAGGGGAGGGGAAGGGAGGGGAGGGGAGGAGAGGAGAGGGGTAGCTTTATTTTGGCAAATAGAGCAAATAAGAAGGGAATGGAGGTCGATGCAGAGCACTTTGAAGACAAGGAAAGGAGGGCTGAGGAAAGTCACACTGGATGACTTGAGTGTCTCACTTCAGAAGTGGAAGGCTGGGTTATCCCTGGAAAAGTGTCCTTTCTGGCTCAGGATCTACTAGGTAGTAGGGATATAAAGATAAAAGTACAATATCTCCTGACCTGAAGAGACTTACATTCTGTTGAGGAGCTGAGGATTCTACACACAAAACGAATAAATTCAAAGCAAATACAAGGTAGTTAGGGAGGCAGAGCACAAGCAACTAAGGAAATCAGGAAAGGTTTTTATATAAGTCAAGTCAATAAGCATTTATTAAGTGCTTACTAGGTGCCCACAACTGTGCCAAGTGCTGAGGCTCCAAATACAAAGGAGAGAAAGTCTTTGCCCTCAAGGAGCTTATATTCTAATGGGAGATAGAATATATATGAGGGAATTGTGGCCAAGGACAGGAATTCAGGCAGTTCCACAATCACTATCAATTTATGAAGTTACTTAAAGCTGAGAGCTAAAGACAGAAAAAAGTTTGAAATAGTTGCTCTAATGATAATAATGCTATTGCTATAGGTAGCTAGGGAGTAGTAGATTGATCAATCTGGAGCTAGGAAGACTTGAGTTCAAATCCAGCTTCAGACACAAACTGTGTGACCTGGACAAATCAGTTAACCTCAATCTACCTCAGTTTCCTCATTTTCAAAATAGGGATAATAACAGCACCTACCTCCAGGAATTGGTGTGAGGATAAAATGAGAATATTTGTAAAGAACTTTGCAAACTTTAAAGTGTTTTCAAATTCTAGCTATTATTATTGCATTTAAGAATATATGGATAACTATAATATAACCTAGAACGTGTATGTGTAATAAAAGGGGGAAGAATCAATGGGAGGACATTAAAGAGTTAAAAAGAGATTGCTTCTGAAAGAGGATGAGAGAATCTTAGATTTAGAATCAGAAGGCACATGAGAGGTCAAATAGTGCCAATGCCTCATTCTACAGATGAGAGAGCTGGGGCTCCTGAGTTAAGCAGCTTAACCCAAGGTAACATATAGTAGGTGGCAAAGCCAGGATTTGAACCCAGATCTGTTAACACCAACTCCAGCACTAGTTTTACTACACCGCACAGGTACCACAGGATCAAAGAGGGCAAATGTGCTGCTTGTCAAGAGAGAAGAGAATGGAATCTACAAAGTATAAGCCATGGGACTTGACTTTGGTCTGCAAGATTTCTAGAGCATAATGGTGAAGGGATGGTTACTGGATATCTAAAAAAGGAGGTGATGATCACAAAGAAATCACATGGCTTCATTAAGACAAGGTCATGTCAGAGGACCCTTATTTCCTTTTATTGAAGAATAGGTAGGCTGATAAATAAGGGATAGTGTAGCTACATAGTTAACCTAGTAAAATATTTGATAAAGTTTCTTACACTCTTCTTGTGAAAAAAAGAGAGGTGAGAGCAGGGGCATACTAGAAAATGTTTAACAACCATCTCTCCAGGGGAAAAAATGTGTATTTCTAAGTTTAATCTGCAATATTAACATTTTCTTTATCATTTTGTGAAATTGAAACAGTCAACAAAACCTTGTCAATGCCTGGTTTCTAGCATTTGTCAGCTTATGTAAATGCTCACTGAAAATCTGACAATCAGCTTTCATGAGCCAATGAAGTAGCTGCAGTACATCTTTGGATGATAATCAGGTGATAGCTGAATTAGTTGCATTCAGAATTGGCTGAATGGCCCAACTTGGAAGGAAAATCTCCAGTGGAGATTCAACCACAGCCATACTTGGCCTTGTGACCTTCCACATTCTTATCAATAACTTGGATCAAGGCATAAATAATCTTCTGTTCAACATTGCAGGTGTTGACATGAGAGGTCAAATAGTGCCAATATAGCAGACAACTGGGAGAGACCACTAACACAAGTGGAGGTCAGTAAGGATCCCAAAACATTTTGACAAGCTGGAATGTTGAAATAAATAGAAGAGGGAGTATAATAGAGATAAATGAAAAGTCACACTTGGGTTCAAAAAATAAACTTCCTAAGTACAAGAGGGGGAAGTTGTGACTAATCAGTAGACCACATAAAAATGGTTTGAGGTTCTAATCATTTGTAAGTCTGATGTGAAAAATAATGATGTGGAAGTCAAGGAAGGGAATAAGAACTTGGGTGGCAGGAAGAGGGCTGTCCTTTCTTGGAATCAACCCTCTGTGCTATTTCTTATCCAGACCACATATGGAGATCTGTGTTCACTTCTGCAAAACACATCATAGGAAAGATATTGACAAACTGGAAAAGGTCCAGAGGAAGGAAGCAAAATGAGGAAGAGCCTTGAGAATAAACTTAGAGGAATCACTGAAATCATTTAACCTAGAGAAGGCTTAGAGTAGACATTTCAACTCAGCCTCAAAAGTTTTTGCCAGCTCTGTAATCTGATTCTGAGCATCACTTTTCCTTTCCTTTTTCAGCATTTGTTTCCACATTAATTTTTTTTGGGGGGGGGGGTATTTGAGTTTTGACTTCTTGAAGTTTCATTGCATGTATGCAAGTGAGAAAGGATCATACAATTTAACAAGGTGTGTCTGTCTAATCAGAACAATCTTAGCCACAGGCAATATGGTTTAGTGGGAAAATACTGAACCCCTGGGAACCAGGAGAGCTGATTTCTATACCTGGTTCTGCTGCTAATGTGTGACCTTGAGTAGGTCACCTAACTTTTCTGGGCCTCAGTTTCCTCATCAGACCACTAGAGATAGTTGCTCTGTTCACTTCCCAGGGTTTTTTCTGAGGACCAAATAACAACTGTTATTGTGCTTTTAAAAACATAAGAGTTAGTATGTTTATTATTATATAATGACTATTCCAAAGTTATCCTTTCCAAAAATAATAAAACTACTCCCTGCTCCATCTGTCCCTAATAGTCAGGACCAGCCCTTGCCCTTCAGAGATCACTGCAGACACAGAAGGAGGTAAAGGAAATTGGATTAGGCAGCAGATGATGGACTGAGGTGGGGACCAGGGCTTAGCCCTCAGCTCTGGGTCAGGGTGGGTATTATCTCTGCAAGAAAATTATAGGACATAGTCCTAGAGCTAAAAGGATCCTTAGAGGTCTCATCTCACTACTTAACACTAACAGAATGAGATATGTCAATGAAGGCAAATTTGCTTACCCTTTTAAGGTATTCTTAAAATCCAGTCCTTTATTAAACAGAAGAGGAAACCGAAGGTCAGTGACGTTAAGACTCACCCATGATCACGCAAGTAGTAAATAGCCAAGCTGGGTTATAGAAATGAGACAGAGTCCATAGAAGGTCAATGCCATGATTGCACATATACAACCTAGATCAGATTGCTTACTGTCTCAGGGAGAGGGGAGGGGAGGAAGGAATACATAGAATTTCGAACTAAAAATGTTTTTTTTAAAAAATGAATGTTACAAATTTTTTTTACATGGAATTGAGGGGAAATAAAATATTATTTTAAAAAGAAATGAATGCAATCAAAAACTAAAAATATCAATAAAATAAAGGTTCTTTTCTTAGAAGGAGGAAGAGAAGAAGAAGAAGAAGAAGAAGAAGAAGAAGAAGAAGAAGGAGAAGAAGAAGAAGGAGAAGAAGAAGAAGAAGGAGAAGAAGAAGAAGAAGAAGATGATGATGATGATGATGATGATGATGATGATGATGATGATGATGATGATGATGATGTATACCAGGGACCCAGGACTAGTCAGCACAGTTGATGCCAGCAGGGACTTTGAAAGACTCAGCACTGCTCTATCCTCAGCCCTGAGAAGACAAAGAGGGCTGGATTGACCTCAGGACCCAGGACAGAGATCATCCCGGAAGACACAAAGTCAGTTTGAATGATAGCTACATTGTTCAAAGGAAACCTGTTATCCCCCAAAGCAAGACGGCAGTGGAGGGGAGTATTAACCATGAAAAAGGACTTTGGGAGGTTTAAAAGGAAGGTTCTATATGCATGTTTATCCCTAAAGGGTCTGACAAATTAACCTGGTGTAAATCTTCATCTCCCCACTCTTAAATTTTTGCAGTAGACTGCAGGTGGGTCTGCCTGCCTGCCTCAAGTCTCTTTCCTCTCCAGTCTATCCTCTATTCAGCCACCAAAGGGATTTTCCTAAAGCATAGATCTGACCATGTTACCCCACCCTCCACTACTCAATCAACCTATTGCCTCCAATATTAAATACAAAATATCTGTTTGACATTCAAAGCCCTTGAAACTAAGCCCTATCCCCCACTACTGTTTTCTTCAAACTTACTCCTCACCACATATGCTTTGATCCAGTAACTCTTTCTCTCAGCTCCAGGCATTCTCTCTGACTGTCCCTCTTGCCTGGAATGTTCTCCTTTCTCATTTCTGACTCTTGGCTTCCCTCACTTCTTTTAAGTCCCGATTAAAATCCCACAGAATTTTTTATAGGAAGACTTTGCTAAGTAATTCTGGTTCCTATTTATTCTACATACAGGTTATTTGTACATTTGTCTGCTTATTGTCTCCTCCATTAGATTGTGAGTCCTTTGATGACAGGGACTGTGTCTTTTTGTATCCTCAGCACTTAAGCACTGCCTGGCACATAGTAGGTGATTCATAAATATTTATTGACTAACTTTTCTGCCTGCCTTCCAGATTGACTTGTGTCAGCTTGCTAGAGGAATATAAGCTCCCTGAGGGCATGAAGATTTTCACTCTTGTCTTTGTATCCCTAGCACTTACCACCATGCCTGACACACAGTAGGTACTTAATACATGCTTGTTTATTGAGAAATACTGCTCCAGGATCATTGCATTGAGTTCTGGGTGTTATTTTTGGAAAGATATTGACAGACTAGAGAACATAAAGAGGAAGCCAAACAGGATAAAGCTGAGGAACCTGTCATCTGTGGTATTACAGGCCAGGCTTCATTCAAAATACTCTGGCACTACAGGTACAGAATTAGAACTCAAGACTCTCCAAGATCATCAGATTATCAGATAGGACAGCCACAGTGCATAGAGCTCTGGACTGAGAATCAGGAAGACTCATCTTCCTGAGTTCTGATCTGGCCTGAGATACTTCCTAGCTGTGTGACCCTGGGCAAGCCACTTCACTCTGTTTCACTTTCCTTATATGTAAAATGTAAAAAGAAGGAAATAGAAAACTACTCCATGATCTCTACCAAGAAAACCCCAAATGTGGTCATGAAGAGTTGTTGAACAATCATAAACAAAAAGATAAGTAAATGGTTAACAAAAGCAGATTTATTTAATCACAGCAGGAAAACACTTTTCAGGAAGGATACAGCATCCATTCAATTGAGGGCAGCTTCCTTGCATCTGTGTTGGCCATGTTGGTCTGCTGGTCAGATGTCCAAGGGAGGAGCCATGACCTTCTCTTCTTTGACTTATAGAGAGGCCAACAGGAAGCTACGTCAACAACCTGAGTCTTTGACTCCTGAGCCAATTACAACTTAAGGATGGTTTCCTGACCTTTTAAGAAAAACCTAGCCTAGCTTTTATGGCAGATATTGTTCCCACCAAATGAAGACTGAATTCAGGAACTGGGAATCTTTAACCAGGAAAAGAGGTGGTAGGCAGTGGGGGGAGAGACACGTAAAATGTACTCAGACATGTACATGGCTAGCAAATATAGCATATAGGATGAAATTGCTTTATGCTGCTCAGTCCCTGAGGACAAAATCAGACCCAATGGATAGTAGCAGCACTGGGGCAGATTTAGGCTCAGCATAAGGAATAATGGCCTAACAAAGGGAGGTATCCCAAAATGGAATAGAATGATCTGCCCTGAAACATATTGAATTCCTCATTGGAGATCTTTAGACAAAAGCAGGATAACCACTTGTCAGATACATTTGGAAAGGACAGGAATCCATTTTAAACTCTTGATTGGATTGGATGGCCTCTGGGTTTCTGGGATTCTATCATGTAATGAATATATCATCTGATGCAACTCTAGCCCTGTAGCAATGACCTTGGATAGTAGCAATGACCCAATCTTCTTTTTAGGGGTAAGTATTTCTTTTTTTAATTAATTTGTTTTCAGTTTTCAATAATCACTTCCACAAGTTTTGAATTTTTTCCTGCTCCTTCTCTCCTCTCTCCACAAGACAGCATGTGGTCTTATATGGGTTCTATACATACATTCTCATTAAAGATATTTTCACATTAATCATGTTGCATAGAAGAATAAAAAGGAATGGGAGAAAGCATGAGAAAAAAACAAAACAAAAGAGAAAATAGTCTACTTCATTCTGCATTCTGACTTTATAGTTCTCTCTCTGGATATGGATGGCATTTTATATCATGAGTTCTTTGAAAATATTTTAGGTCCTTGCATTGCTGAGAAGGGCTAAGTTTATCAGAAATAGTCCTTGTACACTGTGGTTGTTACTATGTATAATATTCTCCTGGATCTGCTTAACTTCACTCAGCATCAGTTTATATAACTCTTTCCAGGTTTTTCTGAAGTCCACCTGTTTGTCATTTCCTATAGCACAATAGTATTCCATTACCTTTCTATACCACAATTTGTTCAGCCATTCTCCAATGGATGGGCATCACCTCAATTTACAATTCTTGGCTACCACAAATATTTTTGTACATATGAGTCCTTTTCCCATTTTTATTATCTCTTTGGAATACAGTCCTTAAAAGCAGTATTGCTGAATCAAAGGGAATGCACATTATTATAGTCCTTTGGAACTATAATTCTAAATTATAGTTCTAAATTATAAGTTCTAAATTGCTCTCCAGAATGGTTGGATCAGCTCATAGCTCCAACAAAAACGAATTAATGTTACAACTCTCTCATATCTTCTTCAACATGTACCATTTTCCTGTTTTCTCATGTTAGGCGATCTGATAGGTGTGATGTGGCACCTCAGAGTTGTTTTGATTTGCATCTCTCCAATCAATAGTGATTTAGAGCATTTTTTCATATGACTATAGATAGCTTCAACTTCTTCCTCTGAAAACTGCCTGTTCAGATCCTTTGACCATTTATCAGTTGGGGAATAATTTGTATTCTTGTAAATTTGACTCAGTTCTCAATATAGTTTAGAATGGGGCCTTTATCACAGTCACTAGTTGTAAAAATTCTCTCCCAGTTTTCTGCTTCCCTTCTAATCTTGGTGGCATTGACTTTGTACAAAATCTTTTCAATTTAATGTAATCAAAATTATCCATTTTGTATTTCATAATGTTCTGTCCCTTGTTTGATCATAAATTCCTCTAATCTTAAATAAATCTAACACATAAAATATTCCTTGCTTCCCTAATTTGTTTATAGTATCATCCTTTATACCTAGATCATGTATACCATTTGGTATTATTCTGGTATACGGTGTCATACATTGCTCTACGCTGTTTCCACCACACTATTTTCCAGTTTCCCAGAAGTTTTTGTCAAACAGTGAGTTCTTATCCCAGAAGCTGGAGTCCATGGATTTATCAAACAGTAGAATGCTATAATCATTGACTTCTATGTCTTGTACCTAATGCATTCCACTGATTTACCCCCCTATTTCTTAGCCAGTACCAAGTGGTTTTGATGATTGCAGCTTTATAATGCAATTTGAAATCTAGTATGACTAGGTCACCTCCCCTAGCATTTCCTTTCATTAATTCCCTTGATATTTGGGGCCTTTTTTTTTCCAGGTGAATTTTGATATTATTTTTCTAGCTCTGGAAAGTATTTTTGATAGTTTGATTGGTATGGAACTGAAAAAGTAAATTAATTTAGGGAGAATCGTTATTTTTATTGCATTAGCTCAGCCTACCCATGGGCAACTGATGCCTTTTCAGTTATTTAGATCTGTCTTTATTTGTATGAAAAGTGTTTTGTAATTGTGTTCATATAGTCCCTGGATTTGTTTAGACAGATAGACTTCCAAATACTTTATAGTGTCTACAGTAATTTTAATGGGATTTCTCTTTCTATCTCTTGATGTTGGACTATATTAGTAATATGTAGAAATGCAGATGATTTATGTGAATTTATTTTGTATCCTGCAACTCTGTCAAAGTTGCTTACTATTTCAAGTAGTCCTTTTTACTTGATACTCTAGGATTTTCTAAGTATATCATCATCTGCAAAGAGTGATAGCTTAGTTTCTTCTTTGCCTATTCTAATTCCTCCAATTTCTTTTTGTTCTCTTATTGCTAAAGCTAACATTTCTAGTACCATATTAAATAACAGTGGCGATAATGGGCACCCTTGCTTCACCCCCAATCTTATTGGAAATATATCTAGTTTATTCCTGTTACATGTAACGCTTATTTATGGTTTTAAGTTGATCCTACTCATTATTTTAAGTAAGGCTCCATTTATTCCTATGCTCTCCAGTGTTTTCAATAGGAATGGGTGTTGTCTTTTGTCAAAAGCTTTTGCTGTATCTATTGAGATAATCATAGGGTTTGTTAGTTTTCTTGTTGATATGATTAATTATGCTGATAATTTTCCTAATATTGAACCAGCCCTGCATTCCTGGTATAAATCTTACCTTATCAAAGTCTATTATTCTCTTGATAAGTTGCTGTAAATAATATCTTATTTAAAATTTTTTGCATCTATATTCATTAAAGAAATTGGCCTATAATTTTCTTTTTGTGTTTTGGCTCTTCTGGTTTAGGTTATCAGCCCCATATTTGTATCATAAAAAGAATTTAGTAGGATTCCTTCTTCACCAATTTTCCCAAATAGTCTATATAGTATTGGAATTAACTGTTCTTTAAATATTTGATAAAATTCACTTGGTAAACCCATCTGGCTCTGGAGATTTTTTCCTAGGGAATTCATTAATGGCTTGTTCAATTTCTTTTTCTGAGATGAGATTACTTAAGTATTTTACTTTCTCTTCCATTAATATGGGCAGTTTATATTTTTTATATATTCATTCATTTCACTTAGATTGCCAAATTTATGGGCATAGAGTTGGGCAAAGTAATCTCTAATTATTGTTTTAATTTCTTCTTTATTGGAGGTGAGTTCATCCTTTTTATTTTTGATACTGGTCATTTGGTTTTCTTCATTCTTTTTTTAATCAAATTGACCAAAGGTTTATCAATTTATTGCTTTTTTTCATAAAACCAGCTCTTAGTTTTATTTCTTAGATAGTTTTCTTAATTTCATTAATTTCTCCTTTGGTTTTCAGTATTTCTAATTTGGTATTTAATTGGATATTTTCAATTTGTTCTTTCTCTAGCTTTTCCAGTCACCTACCCAATTCATTGATCTCCTTTTTATTTTATTTGTATAAGTATCTAGAGATATACAACTTCCCCTAAGAACTGCTTTTGCTGTATCCCAGTGACCCAGTCTTCTTACTCTGAACCAAAGGTAAACAAACCTACAACTTGAAAGGAAGGGAAATCCTAAATTTAAAAAAATTCTAGACATTTGCAAATAGCAACTCTTTCTTTCCTTCTCTGACAAATGTTCCCAATTTTTCTTGAAGCAGTTATTTATCATTATAATTTGTCTCCTTGCTTCTAGTCTCTCCTCTCTCAAATTATCATCCATGTTGATGACAAGATGATATTCCTAAAGCACAGGTCAGACCACATCACTCACCTGCTCAAAATGAATTAGTTGCTCTTTATTACCTTACTTACTAGCTGTGTGACCCTGGGCAAGTTACTTAACCTCAACTTGCCTCAGTTTCCTCATCTGTAAAATGGGAATAAAAATAGCACATACCTTCCAGGATTGTTGCATGGATCAAATGAATTAATAATCATAAAGTGTTTACTGCAGTGTCTGGCACATAATAAATTATATATAATGTATATATCTTTTATCTATTTGTTTATATGTATGCATATATTTATATAACTACCATCATCATTACTGTTATTATTATTATCTGCATGATAAAACACAAACTCCTTCATGATTTGGCTCCACCCTACTTTTCAGACATCTCCAATTACACTTTTCATGCACCCTACATTCCAACCAGACTGGCTTCTGCTACCCCACACTCAGTATCCCATCTTCATGCTTTTTCATGGACTGCTTCCCATGCCTGGAGTTCATTCCCTCCCCACCTCCTTTTCTTAGAAGCCTTCACTTCCTTCAGAGATCATCTCAGGTGCCAGCTCCTATGGGAAGCTTTTTCTAATATCCTTAATTGATGGCATTCTCTTCTTTGTCAAATTATCTCTAGTTACTCATCTGTTTTCATGCTATGTCCCTCCATCCCAGTAGAATATAAGTTCTTCAAGGACAGGGACTGTTTTTACCTTTGTTTTTGAATCCTCAGTGACTGACACAGTGCTTTACACATGGCAGGTGTTGAACAAAGATTGATGAAATGCCAAAGGGAAACCAGGCGTAGAAACTCATCAGTTATCCTCTCTACATACTTTGAGAGATTCCATCAGTATGACACTTGAAGATTTATAAAACTTGTATCCCACAAAGTCTTTTGAGGTAGTGACAGGACTTGTGATTTCCTTGGTATAAGAAATTCCCAAGGGATGAAGTTCCCTCCACCAATGCAGGTTGACATTTTCCTGAAACTTCAAGTTCTGGAGAATTGCCTAGAGCATTGAGAGTTCCTGTGAGTCACATACCAGTGTACAGCAAAGGCAGGACCTGAACCCAAGTCCTCCTGGCTTCAAGGGTCTGGATCTCTACCTACTACAAAATACTAGGATTATTATTTCCATTTGGCAGATGAGAAAACTGAGTGCCAAAGCAGTCAAGTGATGCCCAAACCCCATAGCTAGTCAGCATTGCTTCTAGGATTTGAATCCTCCATTCAAATTCAGTATTCCTGAATCTGAGTTGAGTGCTTTTTTGATTCAGTCTGAAAGGTTTGTATGTCACCATCCATACTCTTCACCTGATCATAAGTGATAAGAAGGATCACCAGAATTGGGGGGTGCCATCGGTTGCCATACAGGTGATGCCCCCTTATTATTCCTCAGCTTTCTCCTATAATAAGGGCATTTCTGGCCAGGAAAATGAGGAACATCCAACAGAAGAGGGAGGAAAAGTTGGCCAAAGTGCTACATTCTTTTAACTGACCACCCATTCTGTTTCAGGTAAGTTGAGTTGTTTTTCAGCTCTAACACCTAAAAAAACAACAGAAGTTGGGTTTCTAGCCAGCACTTCTCCCTCCTTCCCTAGGAGGGCTGGTAGCCCCTTTCCAAAGGCAACATTAATAAGACAGGCAGGTTGGACAGCAAACATTCCAAAAACAGAGAATGGATCATTGGCTCCAGAAAGAATGCAGCTCCTAGGGAAGTGGGGCCTTTAGTAATATTCTAGAAGATTGAGATTATTATCCCATCTCAGGATTCCAGGGCCTTGAAAGCAGTTTATCACTCAAAAGATGCAGTAGTCTGACTGGGGTCTGTGACTTCTACTAGGAGCCAGGCACGATTGGGATGGCTGGGAGCCAGTCTGAGGGTACAGTGAGCCAGTATTTACTCTGGCCTCTGACACCTAGGTCAAGTGGCAAGACACTCTCTGCACAGCTGGAAGCTGGACATTGAGTGGAGGCAGTAGAAGGTAGATGAGGGAATGACACAAAGATGTGCTAACAAAAACCTGAGATGCCTAAATAGCAACTGACGCTTACAGTGTTTGACAGTTAGCGAAGTGCCTTACGCATACAGGATGTCCCAAAAGTCTTAGCTTGGCTTAATGCTATCAAAGCTTAAAACAACACTAAGATTTGGGGGTCATCCTGCATTATCTCATTTAAAATCTACAGCAAACCCCCTGAGGCAGGCAATACAATTATTATCATCTCCATTTTACAGATGAGCAAACTGGTGTATCTTGCATTTACCTGTTGGTAAATGGTTAAAGACCATTGGTAACTTTGGAGAGAGCAGTTTCAATTAAATGATGAAGCTGGAGGCCAAATTAAAGGAGAGTAAGAAGGGAATGACAGAAAGGAAGTGTAAATGGTAATTTTACTCCATTCAGCCGCCATGCCATCTCTTCCCCACCCCCATCCCCTTTATGGACAAATATATTTTAAAAAGCTGCTTACATCTAATTACTCCACTTCCCCACTGCCCACCTTCTCCTCAATTCCTGCCTCAGTGACCGTAGAGAATCCTGCCTCCTTCATTAGAGGCATGGTTCTGACTTCCCAACTAGAATGTGAGCTTCTTAAGAGCAGGGACTGTTAGAACATTGTCTCCCCACCTAGAACATGAGCTCCTTGAGAGTAATGACAGTTAGAACATTGTCTTCCCTGATAGAATCTGAACTCCCTGAGAGCAAGGACTGTGAGTTCTTGAGGGCAGAGACCAGGTTTTTACCTTTCTTTGTGTCCCTAGTTCTTAGCACAGTGCCTGGCACATAATGGGGCTTAATAAATCCTTGATGGTTAATTAAGTCATGGAATCATAGATTTAGAGCATGAAGTTATCTCACGCATTCCTTTCATTTTACAGATAAAGAAACTGAGGTTGAGAAAAGTGCCACCCATGACTATACAGACTTTAATTCCAGGTCTAGTCCTCTATCTAACCAATTCATAAATATTCTCATCCCACCACCAGGGCAGAGGACCAAGATGCCCACAGCTGCTGTGAGGAAGCTAGGTGACATTTTGGATAGTGTGGGTCTTGGAGGCAGGGTCCAAACTCGCATAGTCCTCAGCTGTTGACTCATTTCCTTGTAAATATCTCTCTGTTTCTGTCTCTCTCCTTTCTCTGTCTCTGTCTCTCTGTCACTATCGGTCTCTCTTTCTGTCTCCCTATCACTCTCTGTCTCTGTTTCTCTTTCTCTCTGTCAGTCTCTATTTCTCTGTCTGTCTCTGACTCTGTCTCTGTCTCTCTTTGTCTCTCTCCAAAATCCTCAGCACTGTCCAGCAGTTCATCATCAGAAGCCATGATTTTATCAGTAGAAATGACATAAAATAAGAGACCTGAGCATGTGCTTGTTGGCCACACCCTAAAGCCCATCGAACCTTCCCATCTAACTTGCTTCTGAAAACTTCCATATGTGTGATCTCCCCCATCAGAACAGAAGCTCCTTAGAAACAGTAACCATCTAACTTTGCTATTTGTAATTTGGGTGCTTTGCATACAGTAAGCACTTAATAAATGCTTTTTTAATTAAATCATCCATTCACACACATGTTGTATTACCTTATACTTGTTTTCCCTACCTCTGGTCTTTACTTTTGTGGGAATAAATTGTATTAGAATGTAAACTCTTTGAGTATAGTCAGTTAACAAGCATTTATTAAGCACCTACTATATGCCTGGCACTGTGCTAAGCAGTAAATACTTACATACAGAGGACATACAGAGAAAATCCCCATGCCCCCAGGGGCTCACATTCTGAGGGAAAGCACCTCAGAGAGAAGGTGACAGCCAAGGCGATCACAGACAAGGGCAGTTACCAGGAAACGGTCCTGCAGAAAGTAGCATTTGAGCCATTTTGAATGAAGCCGGGGAAGCCCAGAAGCAGAGACAAGGATGAAGAGCATTCTGGCCATGGGTTCAGCCAGGGCAAAGCCACAATCCTGTTCCAGGATTCATGGCTCAAAGAGAGCCATAAAAGCTCCTGGAGCGGTTTGTCATCTGCTCACTTTACAGATGAGGAAACTGAGGCAAACAAGGTGAAAAGACTTGTCCAGGGTCATACACATTCTATCTACTGTGGCACCTTCTCTAGGCCTCAATTAAAATGGAGGATTAGATGAAATGAGCTCTAAACTATCGTCATGGCTAAATCCTATGATCCTATACCAAAGAAAACCTCTCCCATTTCCAAAGACCATGAGTAAGGGGAATCCCCCCAACTGGCTCCAGGGCATCCCTCACTGTCAGGGCAACCTTCCTTCCCAGTGTGTTACCTCAATCCCTCCCAGGGAGACTCTAATCCATTTCAAGCTGGCTTTTATTCATCAGCTTTCCTTCTCATGGGATTTCCTGGAGCCAAATGTTCTTTGAGTCTCGGGCCAGTCTTGCTGGATTCTTTCCAATTGCTGTTTAATTACTTTAGTGGGTAGAAGTGTCCCAGTTTCAGGGGGAGCAGATGGGATGCTGTGGAAACAAGCAGTGAGCCAGGAGGTGTGCGGTGACCTGACACCAAGGTCAGGCTGATCGAGATGTCTGGCAATGGAAGTGACCCAAGTGTGGAGACAGAAGGCTAACAAGGCCCTCGGTGCTCTATCCTCAGGATGGAGAGACTATGCTCTGGGCCCACTTTGAGCAGGACCAAGATGTGTCTGCAGTAATTGGGATGAGATGCACTGAACTATCCACACTTTCTCTCTCATTCTAGATTCTGACCAATGGCACTAATGTGAGGTGGCTGGTGAGATCATGGATGGGTCTTGGACAAAGTTGTCTATGTCTGTAGTTATGGAAAAGGATCATTCTGTGGATGGGGTTAGAGGTCAATTGGTGGCCAGTGTAGGGTGGTTGTTGTGTACTTGTCCTTCTTTCTCAAAGAGGACCATGACATCAGGGAATGATGTCATGACTTACAGTTGACTTGGATTTGAATGAGGGAGGGCTGTGCAAAGCTACCAGCCTCACTTTCTCCTCCAGAGCCATCTGCATCCAGTGGCCTGATATTCATCAGTATGACTAGAGATAGGCCAGGATGCAACGGAAAACCCTGGCCCTTTTAGGCTAAGATCTTTTCAGGTTCTCACTTTGGGTGAGGCAACACCCATTCAGTGAATAGATTTCTTTACAAAGTGAGTCAAGGGATGGCTCCTTTAATAAAAAAAATATCAAACTGAGAGGAAAAGTCCCTCAGGCTACTGGTCAAATAAGAAACAGTTACTAGGGAAAGTCTCTGGCAAAGGGAGAAGTCATTCTGTGTCCAGGATTAGGAATCAAATTATAATCAGGGCTAAAAGTCATTCTATACCCAGTATGAGAGGTCATTCTGTGGCTGAGATTAATGGTCAGTCTGTGGACAGGGCTAAAGGTGATTCTCTGAACAAGGTTAGAGGTCAGCCTGAGACCAGGATTAGCAAAAGTCTGTGGACAGGTTCAGGGGGCAGTCCATGGTCAGGAGACAGTTTCTCAGTGTGTCCTCATCCACTGGAGACTATTCTCGATTGAAATAAACTCCCAATGGTTCCATCAGCTTTCTATGTGCTATCTTAGCAGAAGAAAAGCAGGCTTTGATTTCATCATTTGCTTGTGTACGCTTGACTTTCCAGAGCCACATCAATCAGTGCCAAACCATAGACTAGTTATTGCTCTGGGTCAACTGAATGTTTTTGACTTTGCCTGTAAGTGAATGAGTTTTAAAAAGAAAAGAACCGGAAATTTTCTCAATAGAATACTGATGAATCAAATGCTGGACCCTGGCCCAAGACTAACCCCCTAGCTCCAGACACTGATCAACCCTTTACCTTCACAAAATGACCCTTAACCTTGGACACAGAGCCCAGACAATGACTGACCCCTACCATTGGCCATAGACTTACCTCTAACCCCAGCCATAAGTTGAACACCAGCCTTCTGACCTTAACTTTGACACTCCATAACCCCAACTGATCATCATGACAATAGGTATAGACAATGAGTAATCACCAAACTTTCCTTCTTAGAACTAATTAGGGGAGGTCAGGTAAGGAGGACCCTTCAAGATTGAGGAGATTTCCAGGAATAAGGAAGGAGGGGAGTGTTAGAGCTGCAAAGCAGCTTGAGGTCTTTGCAAAAACTGAGGAAGCCCCAGTGGTGCCTGATCACCTGAGCCTGCTGGCTCAGAGCACCACACAACTGGAGAGTGGGTTTTGTGTGCAGGAGAAATAAGAACCATTCCAATCCATCCCATAAAGACCTCATTAAGCAGAGCTTGACCAGGGAACCAAACCAGAGAGTTCACTGAGGCAGAACAGAAAATTGCCAGACAGAGAAACACTACCTTCCTCTGGTTCTGATTGTGCATGAATTTCCTTCTTGTCCCCTCAGAACATGGGCCCCTACCTCATAACCTGCTACCTGTTCACTCTCAGTCTGTCACGCAAGGGTCCTGGCATTGTCTTCTCACCTTCCCATCTGGTAGAAAAATGACCTTCACTGAAAACTGCCTAAAACTTTATAAGTGACTGGACTGTACTATGTATTTAATGAATGTTTCTAGAACTGAATTTAATTCTGAGATTCTGTTTTTTATTATGGCATGTATTTAACTTACACAAGGGAAGGTTCCAGACATGGGACATAGCATCAAAGAAAGCATCACAGGAGAGCAAGTTATCAGAGAAGACAGGTAAAGAATGATGGATTGCTTTCAGTCACAGGAAAGGGAAGACACAGGACTGTAATGCTCTTAGTCACAAGAGAAACCAGTCATTGCAATCTTGGGTGTCATGTTTTTTAGGCCACAGAAAGAAAGGGAAAGAGAAGAAGCACTGGATCAACCTCTAACAGTCTAACAAAGAAACTGCCCTAATGCTTGGCACATCCCATTCTGCCAAGCTCATCATGGCTCTGCCTGGTTGGTGCAGGGATGTCTAGGTTACAGTGGCCTTCACACCAGGGTAAATCACCTCAGAAACCCAAATCATGGGTTTTTCAGGAGTCAGGTTCTCACTCAAGATCATCTGGTCAGTTTCCATTTCTAATGTCATAGACTCAGTCATAAATCATTAGAGTTGGAAGATATCTCAGTGGCCACCTAGTCCAACTGTACCCAAATAAACATCACTTCTGCATCACATCTTAAAAAGTGTCACCATCCTTTTCCAAAGGACCTCCAATGATGAGGACCCCACCACTTCCTGAGGAAGCCCATGATACCTTACAATAACTCTACTTGCCAAGAAGGAAGTTTGGGGGAGGGGTCCTTAGATTAGGGCTAAATTTCCCCCTTGCATGACAACCCTGAGACTGTCCAAAGGAAAGTGACTAGAATGAGAGGAGAATATGTCATATGCATAGTAACCAAAGGAAATGGGGGTGTTTAGCCTGGAGAAGAGAGGATTTGTGGGAGATGAGATAGATGTCTTAAGATAACTGAAGGGCTGTCACCTGGAGGAATAAAAGGATTACCCTTATGCTATGGAGCTGCAAGAGAAAGAACTTGGAACAGTGGGTGAAAGTTACAATACAG
The DNA here is from genome assembly GCA_023548195.1 of Bettongia penicillata ogilbyi. Classification (NCBI taxonomy): domain Eukaryota; kingdom Metazoa; phylum Chordata; class Mammalia; order Diprotodontia; family Potoroidae; genus Bettongia; species Bettongia penicillata. The sequence continues at coordinate 8,132,819 of JAJHZJ010000257.1, forward strand.
GAGAGGAGCAGAGATCAATTTCACTTTAGCTAAAGAAAGAACTTTCTAACCATTAAAACTGTCAGCAGAAGAAAGCTTCTGTCTTAGAAGGTATTGTGCTGGGAGAAAGTGCTTCTGCTGAAGGCAGAGCCAAATGACAACATATTAGTGATATCAAAGAGATGATTTCTTCAATAGTGAGAAATTAGATTAGCTCTGAAGAGCTGCCCAAGATTTTACGATTCAGTAAACCCCTGTGTTTCCCAGAATTTCTATATCTTATCAATCAATTATAAGTGAATTAGCATTTATTAAATGACTACTATATGAGAGGCAACAGGGAGAAGATGATGTATTTGTCACAAATACATGAATACAGAATATCACACTTAGGACACAAATCTGGTCCCCAAAATAGCCCCCTGCCCACCAGGTGCAAGGAAACTCTACTCAAAACTACAGCTCATGAGTTCAACCAATATGTTTACTTTTTCCCATTCAGACAACTAGTGCAAACTCAAAGTTTTTAGAATTAATATAATAACAAAGGTTGCAATTAGTTGTTCCCGCTTCATAAACTTAACAGTAAACTGGGGGGAATATTCCCCTATAAATACAACATCCATGAAGTGATAGTGCACACATAGAGATCATACATGAGGAGCCCACCCACAGGGAACAGCTGTGCCCTGGGCATGCACATAGATGGGCAATTCAGACCTCCAGCATACCAGTACAATTTTGGCCCTTCTGTGCTAAGACCACACTCCTCCCACTGGGTCTACTCCATACTGGGTACTTTGCTCTGCTGCTTCTGGCTGGTTTCCTGGAGAGTTCTGGGCAAGAGATTTCAGTTGGGCTTCGTTCCAATGATTTCACGGTGGATGCTGGGCATAGTAGTTTCCACTCAGTATTGTTCTACTTGTCTCAGTCTCCTCTGAACATTGAGTACTGGTCTCATAGGGCTGCCAGATGCCAAGCTATAGCATCTGTAAGGCACTATGATATTGTCCAATGTCTGATATCTCTGCAGGAGCACTTGCGGGTCATTTAAGCACCAGACTATCACTCTAGTGGCCAGAGCATCTCACTGATAAAGGCAGGCTGACAGCTCCTTAGTCACCAGGGTCACCCCGGTCACCCAGAACAAGACAATGTGCCCCAAACTAAGAGGGAGGCTTTTCTGTTCAACTCCTGTGTCTGAGCAGAGATCAAAGCCATATTCTGCAGACAACCACCTTACTTAGGGTTAGACTTTTCCCAGATCCTGTCAGGCTCAGTTCATTTGAGCCAGAACAGAAGGTAAACCACCCATCTACTCTGAATTCTATCAGAAACAACACCACGCTGCTTTGGTACATTTGGGAGTGATTTTTAGGTGCGGATGGTAAGCAGGATGGGACATAGAAAACTGGGGGAATTACAAAAAACCTCTTGAAAAATTGGGCTAATACAATGATGCAAGACAACTGAAAGAACTGTGATGAAAATGCTATGCATCTGCAAAGCAAGAACTGATAGCACCTAAATACAGATTTGAAGCATATATTTTTTTACTCTATTTTTCTTGAGGTTTTTTTTTTTGGTCTGTGTTTTCTTTCACAACATGAATAATGTGAAAATGTTTTGCATGACTGCACATGTATGACCTATATTAAATTGCTAGCCTTCTCAGTGGGGGAGGAGGCAGGGGAGAGAATTTGAAACTCAAAGTTTTAAAGATGAATGTTGAAAATTGTTTTTGCATGTGGCTGGGGAAAAATAAAATATTAAATAATTTTAATGAACATGAGTTATGCCTTGAAGAAAGCTGGAGCTGTAATAATGAGAGAGAGAATTCCAGGCATGGGGTAAAGAATTGCAATAAAGGAACATAAATAAGTGAAGAGGAGTAATGTGTTATGAACCTGAAAAGATAGGCTAAACCCAGATTGTTAAGGTGTTTAAAAGCTAAATGGAGGAAGTACTTTATTCTAGTGTCAAAAAGAACTACGAAGATGCCGGAGCAGGGAAGGGATATGGTCAGGTAGATGCTTTAGGAATATTGACTTGGAGATGTATTAGAGAGGAGAGAGGCCAGATCTAATTCGAAACCATTACTGAGTATGGCCTGCCTATATGATCAGTTTTCGGCTAGATGCTGTGGGAGAGATGAAAATGTGTGAGATAATGTCTGTGTCTTCAGGAAACTTAAATTCTGGCTGAATAATTTGTTTTGGGTTCACAAAACAGTAAAAGAAACATAAAAATTAGGACCTGAAAAGTGACTAATGCATGGGTGGCGTTTTGTTGACTATATGAATGAATGAATAGACCAACAGATAGATGGATGGGAATTGAATGAAAAATAAATAAATAAATGTATTGTTCATTTAAGGTTGGAAGTACTATAAGAGTTCAGGGAAATAAGAAATTAGTGGAGGCTACAGGAAACTTTAGTATACACAGAATCAGAGAATAGATAGAACTAATATATAGGAAACTATATATATATATATATAGAGATATAGATATATATAGAGAGAAACTATATATAGGATAGAACTAAATATAGGAAAGAACTTAAAACACAGAGTGTCAGAGTGGAAAGAGATCTTAGAATGTAGAACACCATCTCTAGAAGGGACCTTATAATGTATACACAAAGGATAGTTATTAATGGTTGAGCATGGATGTGTCAGGAGGCCTCCAGTGTTACCCCAGATACACATACTTGTTCCTGTGCTGTTTAACAATTTTGTTTGTTGTTTGTCCTACATTCTCAATGGTTGAATAAAGTTCAAGATGGTACACTCCCAGATTTTGGAGAGAAAACAAAGCTAGAAGGAGTCACTAATACCCTGGATGACAGAGACAGACAGATGCCAAAAGGATCCTGACCTCTAGAACCCTGGGCAGAATTTAAAAAGATGCAATTCAGTAGGGATACATGTAAAGTCTTAAACTTGGGTACAAAAAATCAGTTCCATGAATATAAGATGGGAGAGGCATAGACTCATAGCAGATTTTCAGAAAGGGATCCACAGTTAGTGAACTGCAAGATCCCTATGAGTCAGAGGGAGGCTCTGACAGCCACCAAAGAGACTCTCAGACTGCATTGGGAGCAGCCTACCTACCAATGGTGGTGGGTCCTATGGTACTTGACTCCAGGTAGTCCAGTTTTAGAGAATACTGTGCTTAGTTTGAGCACTATGGGTTAAGAGGAATAGTGTTAAACTGTCCAACAGAAAGCAACCAGGATAATGAAGATCCTTGAGTTGATTACATAAATATGGGTTGATAGAATTGGGCATATTTAGACTGTATAAGAGAAGGGATGAGAGGAATATGGAATTGTCTTCAGGTACCTTAAGGGCTGTCACATGGAAGAGGGATGGGATTTGTCTACCCAACTCAGAAGGCAGGTTCAGGAGCACTAAGGAGAATTTACAAAGAGACTCCATGTTAGGGAAAACTTCATATTACAGCTGTTCAAAAGTGGAATGAGGAGGCCGACCAAGATGGCAGAATACAGACAAGGACCCAGCTGCTTTCCCAACTTTCCCCTCCACACAACCTTAAAATAATGCCATCAAATTTTGGAGTGGTAATTCCAACTCCAAAAGTTCAAAGGGAAACATTTTTTCAGTCTAAGAGCACTTAGGAGATCTGTAGGAAAGGTCTGTAATACCAGTGTGGGAGGAGACCTGGGGCATGGCAAGAGCTGCTGGAGATAGCTGGGACAACAGCAGCAGCAGTTTCAGGAGCTCTCAGCCCAGAAACTACAGGAGAGTCAAACAACTGGTCAGAAAGAGATTACAGGGGACCTGGTACTGGGTGTAGCTGGTGCTGATTAACAAGTCTATTGCCCATATGCAGTTCTGGGTCACAGTTCCAGGGTCAAAAGTAGAACTAGTACTTGCAGCTGCAGAGGAACAGGGACCTTTCCTGGGTAAAGACCACACAGACCAGGAGAGCAGTGACCACACCTCTCCTGGGATCACACCCCCTTAAAAGCATCAAAAACTTCCAGACCCCCAGAAATAATTCTGAAAATGATATCATGGGAAAGCCTGAAACTTGGCAAAATGCCACTTAACTCCCCCCTACCTCCACAGAGAGGAGAGCCCAACTTTAACATAAAATTCAAAGTAAAGAAATAACCTGGGGGAAAAAAATCAACAAGCAAAAAAAACAAGCAAACCTGATCATAAAAAGTTACTACAATGGCAAGAAAAGACAAGGAATAAACTTAGAAGACAACAATGTGAAAAATAGTTATAAGCAAAGCCTCAAAGAAAAATTCTAATTTGATCCAGGGCTAACAGGAATTCCTAGAAGAGTTAAAGAATGAGATGAGTGGTAGGGGGAAAATTGGGAAAAGAAATGAGATGGAAATATGTTTAACATAATTGAACATGTATAACCTATATCAGATGGCTTGCCATCTTGGGAAGGGGGTAGAGGAAGAACACAGAAAAATATGAAACTCAAAATCTTATTTTAAAAAATGAATGTCAAAAATAAATGAGAGTGATACAAGAAAATTATGAGAAGAAAATTAGTCAAGAAGACACATAAAAATACTGAAAAAAATCACCTTAAAAAATGGAATTGGCCTAATGACAAAAGAGGCACAAAATTCACCAAAGAAAAGAATTCCTTTAAAACCAGAATAGGCCAAATGGAAAGGGGTGCTTAAAAAATTCATTGAAGAAAAGAATTCCAAATAGGGGGAGAGGGTGTACAAAAGTTCACTGAAAAAAATTATGGGCAAATTGAAAGTTAATGACTCCATGAGATAACAAGAAATAATAAAATCAAATCAAAAGAATGAAAAATTGGAAGAAAATGTGAAATATCTCATCAGAAAAACAACTGATCTAGAAAATATGTTAGAGAGAAAGAATTTAAGAATTATTGGATTACCTGAAAGCCATGATCAAAAAAAAAAGAGCCTAGACATCATATTTCAAGAAATTATCAAGGAAAACCACCCCAATATCTCAGATACAAAGGTTAAAATAGAAATTGAAAGAATCTATCAATCACCTCCTGAAAGAGATTCCAAAATGAAAACTTCCATAAATATCATAGCTAAATTCCAGACCTCCCAAGAAACACTTGCCAGCAGCCAGAAAGAAGAAATTCGAATGTCAGGAGCACAGTTAGGATATCACAAGATTTAGCAAATTCCATGTTAAAGGAACAGAGGGCTTGAAACAATATTCCAGAAAGCAAAGGAGCTAGGATTACAACTAAGAATCACTTTTGTAGTTTGTCCTCCCTTCTTGAAGAGAATAAATGATATCAGGAAGGTGTTGCGAAGACTTGCAAGTGAATTGGATTTAAGTCACCAGCCTCACCTTCTCTGAAACCATCTGGGACCAGGATAAAGCTCAGGACAACTGGAAATGACCCCCACAAACAAGAATCACCTACCCAATAAAACTGAGTATAATATTTCAAAGGGGAAATGGAAATTTAATGAAATAGAAGACTTTCAAGCATGCCTGATGAAAAGACCAGAATTGAATAGAAAATTTGATGTTCAAAAAATAGGTCTCAAATGAAGAATGTATATTTCTATGTATATGAACACGTATATTTGATCTTATATTGTTTACCTTCTCAGTGGGAAGTGGGAGGGAGGCAGAGAATCTGAAACTCAAAATTTAAAAAGAAAAGAATGCTAAAAAATAAATAAACAGGATTTATAAATAGAAAATCTCTAAATAAACAGTATTTACAAATAATTTATAAATAAATGTAAAATGTCAATAAAAATTATTTATAAATAATAACTAAAATTTATTTTTAAGTAGAATGAGCTGCTTTAAAAAGTGATAGATTTCCCCTATCTTGAAGGTCTTCAAGAAAAGGCTGGATGACCACTTGGGCATGTTGTAGTGGATTCCTATCATGTACAGATTGTAGTAAATGGCTTCCAACTCTCAAAATCTCCAATTCTGTAGTTCTGTGATCCTATGAACATGGAGTACAGAATGCTGGAGATGTAAAACCTGGAAGGCACCCGAGAGCACTCATTGTCAAAGGTGGCAAAGAGCAAGAAAAGCTCTTGGAACATAGACTGCTAGGGATAAGAAGTACCTGAAAAATCTAATTCAGCCCCTTCATTTTACAGTGCGGGAACTGAGGCCAACAGACATATTACAGTTTGCCTAGGACCAAAGAGCTGATTTGCAATATTAGATCCAAGATGAGAATCTCCCTCATGAGATTACAAATCCAGGACTTTTTCCCTGACTGTATTATATTTTGCCACATATACAGAGCTCAAAAATTTAACCAGGAAGTTTCCAGCGTTATTTTTTCTTTAATTATTTATCTAAATATGACCCTACTGTAGAAAGCACAAATTGCTTCTGTGAGAATATTATCTCAGTTTGAATAGAAGTTATATATAATGACAAAACATCTGGCACTGTTATAGCTCTCTGCATCTGGAATGACTGTGATGGTCCTCTGCACAACTGGGGGCCTTCTGTCTGGTTTTCTTGTGTCTCAGATGGCCCAGATAGGCACTGTGTGTGTCTTACTCAAAACAACAGAAGGCTTCCTTTGATGAAAAGCGAAGCTTGACGATGGAAAATTGGAGCAGGAGGAGTGGAGGAGAAAGACCAAGAGATCAATCAGCCAACAGACATTTACCAGCACCTGCTATGTGCCAGGTGCTGTGCTAAGTGTTGGGGCACCGTGCCCTCGTCAGTCAATAAGCATTTATTAAGCGCGTGCTATGTGCCAAATGCCAAAAGACTGCAGCTTTGTCTTTTGCATTCCTAGTTTATCTATGATGAGCCCCTTCCCCCCACTTCCCTCAGAAGAAAAAGGAAAAGGAGAGGGAGGAGGAGGACAAGGAGAAGGGGAAAGGAAGAAGGAAGGAAGAGAGGGAGGAAGAAAAGAGATGGAAGGAAAGAAGAGAGAGAACATAAAAGGAAGGAAGTATTTATTAAATACCTACTATGTGCTAGGTACTGTGCTAAGTATTTTATAAATATTATCTCATTTAATCCTGATGACAGTCCTGCAAGGTAAATACTATTATTATTTCCATTTTACCATTAAGGAACCTGAGGCAGACAGAGATTTGCCCAGGCTCACACAAGTAATAAATATCTGAGGCTGGATTTAACTCAAGTCTTCCTGATCCCAAGTCCAGCTCAGTCGATACACCATACAACCCAGCTGCCCTGAAACAATAATAACTTTAAGACTTGAAAGTATATTACATAGGTTTACTCCTCTAATCTTCACAACAATTCTATAAGGTAAATGCTATTATTATACCAGTTTATCAGAAGAGGAAAAAGTCAGAGAGAGGTTAGGTGATTTGCCCAGGGTCACACAGTGAAGTGTCTGGGCAAAATTCAAACTCCAGTCTTCCTGATTTCAAGCCTAATACTCTACCTACTATACCCCGAAGCTGCCTCAAGTTCCTTGAGGACTACATTCTCTCTAATGTTTCTTCCATAAGTCCTATGATCTCCAGATCCTGTAAGCATTTGGATGAAAAAGAGTTAGATTTGCTCTGGTGGATGGTGGATCCCAGAAGGCAAAATGAGGAACACTGGGGATAAATGTTACAAAGAGGCTGATGAAAATTAGATGTAAGGAGGACCTTCCTGCAATTAGAGCTTTCCATTTGTGCAGTGGGCCACCATGTGTTCCTTCTCATTGACATCTCCAAGAAAAGTGGGATGATAATTTTTCTGATCCATTATTGATGAAATGAGTCAGGGCAAGTTCTCTGTGAAGTTCCTCCCCTCCTAACTCTGAGAATCTGTGATTCACAATGGCATCATGTTATTGAACCAGGACAGCCCAGTGCTTTCCCCTTCTGAGGGGGGGGGGCCTTCAGATTTGAAATGAGGAAGCTAAAGAAACATCCAAGTCTGAGAACATCAATGATCACAGCACTGTGACATCTCAGTTGGAATGGAGCACAAAGACCATCTGGCTCAACTCATACCTGAACAAGAATTCCCTTTACTAATGATGGAACTTTAGATGCTGAAACAGGCCAGTGACTGAAATTCTTTGGAGAAAGACTTTCATGGAGGTTTTGATATCATACCATGTAGGTAATAAGATCTCCTTTGGTCTCATGGTCCAAGGGTCAAAGAATTTTCCTCTCCTTGTTGTTCTTTCTTGTGTCCCCTGGACCCAATAACTTCCCTTCATTGAAGCCAATGTATCTGTTATTCTGCATGGGCCAGATTCTAAGAAACCATACACTAAGTGGTTAGGATGGGAACAGACTGTTCTTTGTGGAATCTCCTACACCTGTACCAGCTAAACAATTTGTGATTTATGTCAAGATCCCATTTCCTTGAGTATGGGTGACTTATTTCAATTAAACTGAGGTCCTTCTTTGTTACAAGGGAGGGCATGGGAGGAAGTGCAATCATTGGGAAATGACAGTGATATTTTTTTTAAAAAGTCCATTGTTAAGACTGTCTATTTGTGCTCCTAGAACAAGTAGCTTTCACTGAACAAACAGCCTATGCAGATGAACTCATGGGCTGTATGTTCTCTGCTTGCAAGTTGAGAAAACACCTGGAATCTGAATAGTTTCTTCATTAGAAGTGTTGGACTATGCCTCAACTCAAAAAACCCAAGAGAAAACCTGGAAGTTGAACATGAGGGCTGACTTATAACAGCTGATATCATAATTACCACAGTCATCACCATCACCATCATCTTCAAGGTCAACCAGATCAGTGGTATGGTGGATAGAGCAATAGACTTGGACTCAGGGAGAGCTGAGTTCAACTCCTGCCTCAAACAGGTACTAGTTATTTGACCCAAGGCAATCAAAATCAAGTCATGAAGCATTTATTAAGCACTTACTATGTGCCAAGTACTGGAGATTATCACTTAATCTCCTTCAGACTCAGTTTCCTCCTCTGTAAAATGGGGACACCTATTTCAAAAGGTTGTTATAAAGATCAAATGAGACAATCTATGTAAACCTCACAGTGTTATATGGAGAAATGATTATTTCTCTCTTGTATTTAAAAACTAATTTGTATTAGGACCAAGTGTTTTTCCCTTTTTCTACTTCCTCATCCAGAAATCAACCAGTGTGGGAAATCTCTCTCAAAGATGCACCCAGACCAGGGGGCAAAGCCAAGATGGCAGAGTAAAAGCAGGGCCTTCCTTGAGCTCCCCCTGAAAAGCCCTCAAAAATGACTCTAAACAAATTCTAGAGCGCAGAACCCACAAAATGACAGAGTGAAACAAATCTCCAGCCTAAGACAGCCTGGCAGGTTGACAAGAAGCATCTATCACACTAGGCTGGGAGCACAGCAAAGAGATGGTCTAGCACAGTCTCTGCCAGCACATACAGGGTCAGAGCAGGCCTCAGGGCCTGAATCACTGGCAGCTATGGCAGTTTTCAGGCTTCTCAGACCACAAATGCCAAAGACAGCACAGAAAATCAGTGGGAAAACTCTGTTGGACATGGTCTGGATGGGGCCCAGCCCTAGCTCCAGGGCAGAGGAAGAAGTTCCAGCCAGGGGGCAGCAGCAGTTGTAGCAATGGTGGAAGAGGCAGCTGCTTATGGAGCTCTGAGTCCACAGACAGTGTGTATCAGTAAGCACCCTGACATACATAGGGGGCGGGGGTCTACTACCGCAGGTTCTTTCATCTGCTTTTCTAAAAGGAAAGGCAAATCTTAACCAGTGACACCCAGGTTTTCAAAGCTGAGAGGCTTCTTAATGGCTTTCCAGAATCTCATCTGACCAAAGAAATACTTCTAGTCAGTATACCCCCAGAGTAAAACCTGACCATCAGAGTATTTATACACTTTTCAGAGTCAAAGGGCATAATCCTCAATAGAAAAAACAAAAGGTACTTGGGACCCTTCTACAAAACAACTCCCTTAATCAGGCTTCCTTCAATGGGCAGCACCATCAATGGGTGGGGAAGATCCTTAACCACATTCAAATAGAGGCATTATACTTCTTAGAGGCATTATACTTCTTGATATAAACAAAAACAGCAAAAGATCCTAATTTGATTGCCATCACACCGTGAGAGATGGATTGGCTGATACAAAACCACTGAAGTCTTGGACAGTACACCCACCCCACACCCACACCCACTGGAAGCAAAATCCTACCTTGACAAAGAGGTCTGCATCTAGTTGGGAACATGAGCAGGCAGCATAAAAAAAAAAACTCAGACTACAGAATCTCACTTTGGTGACAAAGAAGTTCACAGCATACAACCAGAAGAACACAACAAAGTCAAAACACCTACATCAAAAGTCTTCAAGAAAAATATGAATTGGTGACAGGCCATGGAAGAGCTCAGAAAGGATTTTGAAAATCAAGTAAGAGAAGTAGAGGAAAAATTGGGAAGAGAAATGAGAGTCATGCAAGAAATTCATGAAAAGCAAGTCAACAGCATGCTAAAGGAGACCCCAAAAAACACTGAAGAAAACAACACCTTAAAAGTAGAATAACCTAAATGGCAAAAGACGTTCAAAAAGTTAATGAGGAGAAGAATGCCTTAAAAAGCAGGATTGCTCATATGGAAAAGGAGGTCCAAAAGCTCACTAAAGAAAATAATTCCTTAAAGATTAGAATAAAGCAGATGGAAGCTAAAAGCTTTATGAAAAATCAAGAAATTATTAAATAAAACCAAAGGAATGAAAAAATAGCAGGCAACAAATTATGGGACCACCTGAAAGCCATGATCAAAAAAAAGAGCTTCAACATCATTTTTCAAGAAATTCTCAAGGAAAACTGCTCTGATATTCTAGAATCAGAGAGTAAAACAGAAATTGAAAGAATCCACCAATCACCTCATGAAAGAGATCCCAAAAGAAAAACTCCTAGGAATATTGTAGGCAAATTCTAGAGTTCCCATGTCAAGGAGAAAATATTGTAAGCAGCCAGAAAGAAACAATTTGAGCATTGTGGAAATACAACCAAGATAATGCAAGATCTAGTAGCTTCTACATTAAGGGATCAAAGGGCTTGGAATATTATATTCCAGAGGTGAGTGGAGCTAGAATTAAAATCAAGAATCACCTACCAAGCAAAACTGAGCATAACACTTCAGGGGAAACAATAGAATTTCAGTGAAATGAAGAACTTTCAAGCATTCTTGGTGAAAAGACCAGAGCTGAATAGAAAATTTGACTTTCAGATTCAAGACTTAAGAGAAGCATGAAAAGGTAAACAGGAAAGAGAAACCATTGAGGGCTTATTAAAGTTGAACCGTTTCATTCCTACATGGAAGGATGATATTTGTAACTCGTGAGACCTTGTTTACAGAGAGACAGAGCGACAGAAAGACAGAGAAATGGACAGATAGATAGATATAGATAGATAGATAGATAGATAGATAGATAGATAGATAGATAGATAGATAGATGGCACAGAGTGAGTTGAATATGAAAGAATGATATCTAAACAATAATATTAAGAGATAAGAGAGGAATATGTGGGAAGAAGGAGAGTGGGAGAGATAGAATAGGATAAATTATCTCACATAAAAGAGAAAAAAAAAAGGTTTCACAACGGAGAGGAAAAGGGGGGAGGTAAGAGGGAATGAGTGAACCTTACTCTCATCGGATTTGACTTAAGAAGGGAATACCATATGCACTCAGTTGGGTACCCTACAGGAAAGTAAGGGAGAATGATAGAAGGGGGAACAGATTGGGGAAGGGGTTAATCAGAAGCTAACACTTTTTAAAGGAACAGGGTCAAAGTAAAAAATAGAATAAGTGGGGGGTCGGATAGGATGGAGGGAAATATAATTAATCTTTCACAAAATGACTATTATGGAAGTGTTATGTATAACTACACATGTATAACCTATACTGAATGATTTGACTTCCCAATGAGGGTAGGTGGCAAGTGAAGAAGGAAGAGAACTTGCGACTCAAAGTTTTAAAAACAAATGTTAAAAAACTGTTTTTACATTCAACTGGGAAATAAGATATACAGAAAATGGGGTATAGAAATCTATCTTGCCCTTCAAGAAAGTAAAGGGGAGGGGGATTTGGGGTAGATAAAAGGGAGGGCAGAAGGAGACAAGGAGTAATCAGAATGTATGCCATATCATAGGCAGGCAGGAGTGGAGAAATGGGGGGAAAATCTGGAACTCAAAATCCTGTGGAAATGAATGTTGAAAAATAAAAATAAAAAAAAGAATTAAAAAATTATGTACCTAGGTAAAGATCTAATTAAAAACAATGAAAAAAATTCTAAGTTTTGGTTAATGGGTGCATTCCTGCTTATTACATTTGCTCAGATAGGTCTGGGAAAATATAGATCCAAGTCAGGTACTCCAAGATCCTTATTGTAATATAGCCCACTCTCTCATTATAATATTCACTTTCTCATTAATTATTAACAAATCAGATTGCTATACTCAGGAACACCTGCTCTTCCAATAGCATATAAACTATATGTAATATACCCATAAATAGTTGCCATCATCATCATTAGAAGGTGTGGTAGTTACTGTTGCCATCAAAACGACAGAATCATCATAATCAACCTTCTCAAAACAGCAAATATTTATTAAGTATCTAATATGTGCCAAGAATTGTGCTAAGTTCTGAGGATGCAAAGAAAGCAAAAAAATAGTCCCTTCCTTTGTGGAGCTTACATGACAAAGAAAAATGTAACTATCAACATCATCATTCTCTTCCTTGTCTGTTGTGATCAAGCCGCATCCAAAGAACCAAGTTCATTTCTAGATGCCACATTTTAGGAATGACACTCACAAGATGCTGGAGAGCATCTGTCTAGACACAGTGCTTCTTTAAAAAAAAAAATATTTATTTAGTTTTAGTTTTCGACATTCATTTCCACAAGACTTTGAGTTCCACATTTTCTCCCCATCTTATTGCCCCTTCCCCCAATCTGCCCTCCCTTCTATCACACCCTTCCCTTCTCTTATCCCTATCCCCTCTATTTTCTTGTAATGCAAGATAGATTTCTAAACCCCATTGCCTACATATATTATTTCCCAGTTGCATGTAAAAAGAGTTTTTAACTTTCATTTTGAAAACTTTGAGTTCCAACTTCTCTCCCTTCCTTCCTCCCCACCCATCCCCACTGAGAAGGTAAGCAATTTGATATGTTATATTGTGTAGCTATGCAAAAGACTTGTTTTGCATAAAAGTCATGTTGCAGAAGACTGTATTTCTCTCCATCCTATCCTGCTCCCCATTTATTCTATTCTTTCTTTTGACCCTATCCTTCCTCAAAAATGTTTACTTCTAATTACCCTTCCTCCCATTTTCCATCCCTTCTATTATCCCCAGCACTCCCCGCTTATTCTCTTCTCCCCTACTTTCCTATAGTGTAAGATAGATTTTCATATCAAATTGAGTGTGCATGCTATTCCCTCCAAATATGATGAGAGTAAGGTTCACTTTTTCCCTCTCACCTCCCACCTCTTCCTCTTCCCCTCCATTGAAAAAGCTTTTGTTTGCCTCTTTTATGTGAGAGATAATTTTCCTCATTCTATTTTTCCCTTTTTCCTCCTGATATATTTCTCTCCCACTCCTTAATTTTATTTTTTTAGATATCATCCCTTCCTATTCAACTCACCGTCTATATGTATATAATCCCTCCAACTACCCAAATTCTGAGAAAAGTCTCATGAGCTACAAATTTTTTATCTTTCATTGTAGGAATGTAAACAATTCAACTTTAGTAAGTCTTGATTACTTGATTTTAGTAAGTCTTGTTTCTTGAATTTGAAAGTCAAATTTTCTATTCAGCTCTGTTTTTTTTTCACCAAGAATGCTTGAAAGTCTTCTATTCCATTGAATGACCATTTTTCCTCTGAAGTATTATACTCAGCTTTGCTGGGTAGATGATTCTTAGTTTTAATCCTAGCTCTGGTGACTTCTGAAATATCATATTCCAAGCCCTGCGATCCTTTAATGTAGAAGCTGCTAGATCTTGCGTTATCCTGACTGTATTTCCACAATACTCGAATTGCTTCTCTCTGCTGCTTGCAATAATTTCTCCTTGACCTGGGAGCTCTGAAATTTGACTACAGTATTCCTAGGAGTTTTTCTTTTTGTATCTCTTTCAGGAGGTGATCAGTGAATTCTTTCAATATTTATTTTACCCTCTGATTCTAGAATGTCAGAGAAGTTTTTCTTGATAATTTCTTGAAAAATGATGTCGAGGCTCTTTTTTTGATCATGGCTTTCAGGTAGCCCCATAATTTGTTGCCTGCTATTTTTTTCATTCCTTTGGTTTTACTTTATAATTTCTTGATTTTTCATAAAGCTTTTAGCTTCCATCTGCTTTATTCTAATCTTTAAGGAATTATTTTCTTCAGGGAGCTTTTGGACCTCCTTTTCTATCTGTCAATTCTGCTTTTTAGGGCACTCTTCTCTTCACTGGATTTTTGGATCTCTTTTATCATTTGGGTTAATCTATTTTTACAGTGTTATTTTCTTCAGCATTTTTTGGGTCTCCTTTAGCAAGCAGTTGACTCATTTTTCATGATTTTCCTGCATCACTCTCATTTCTCTTCCCAATTTTTGCTCCACTTCTCTTACTTGACTTTCAAAATTCTTTTTGAGTTCTTTCATGGACTGAAACCAATTCATATTTTTTCTTGGAAGATTTGGATGCAGGAACTTTGACTTTGTTGTATTCTGTTTGCATGTTTTGGTATTCCTTGTCACCAGAGTAAGATTCCATAGTCTAATTCTTTTTCCAGTTTTTGCTCATTTTCCCATCCATTTACTCGCCTTTTGAGCTCTTTGTCAAAGTAGATCTCTGCTTCCAGTAGGGGTGGGGATATACTGTCAGCTGCTCAATTCCCCCACAGTCATGCGCTTAGAGCTCCAGAAATAGTTGCTGCTGCTTCCCCTGCTACTGCTGTGGCTACCATGAGTTGCTCCAACCCCTTCCCCTTCTGTCATGCTGGGGCTGGGACCAGACCACTGCACTCCCCCATACTGGTCTCACAGGCTTTTTCCACTGACCTTCCAATTTGTCCTCAATATTTTGAAGCCTGGACACTACCACAGGTGCCCAAGATTCAGTCCCCCTGAGGCCTACTCAAGTCTCTTCTGTACTAGTGTGGCCTATGCTGTTCTATACTCTACTCCCAGCATGGCACAATGGACATTTCCCGGGGAACTTCCAGGCTGTCTTGGGCTGGGTATTTGCTTCACTCTGTCATTCTGTGGGTTCTGCAGACCCAGAATTTGTTTAGAGACATTTTTACAGGTATTTGACTGGGCTTGGGGGGAGCACTCTAGAAAGTCCCTGCTGTTACTCCACCATCTTGGCTCCACCCCCACAGTGCACCCTAAACTGTAGGTCTCAATACCATTGGGTCATGGGAAAATGTTTAAGAATCCCTGGTCTAGAGGGCCATCCACATCATGCCACAGAAGAGGAAGATAAAGGAGGAGGGTGTTTAGCTTAGAGAAGACTCAGTGGACACATAGAAGCTGTTCACAAGTATCTGTAGATCACAGTTCTCATATGGAAGAAGGATTAGATTTGCTCTGCTTAGTCCAAGAGGATGGAATTGGGAGATATGGTAAGAGATGTAGAGCAGTGGATCCCACCTGCATGGAAGGAATTCCCAACATGAAGAGCTACCTCAAGGCAGGATGGTTTGACTTGGAAGATAATGGTTTCTTCCTTCCCCATATATCATCAAGCAAAGACTAAGTGATTATGGATCACTCACGGATCAAGGATAACAGATTTAGAGGTAGAAGGAAACTTAGATGCTATTGATTGTTGCCTCTTTATTTTACAGATGAGAAAACTGAGGCAGGCAGTGATTCCATGGTTTGCCTGAAGTCATACCACTAGGGTCTGAAGAGATATGAACTCTCATCTTCTTCACTACCCTAATCATTCTTCCATGCTGCCTCTCAGATCATGTGTGCTCATCCTTCGTTGCTGAAGAAGACCATGAAAAATGATGCCATGACTTGCACTTGACTTTGTTTTGAGTGAGGGAGGGCTGTGCAGGTCACCAGGCCTCACATCTTCAGCCATCTGAATCCAGTGACCAGATATTCATCAGGATGACTAGAGATGACCCAGGATGAGGCAATTGGGGTTAAGAGACTTGCTCAAGGTCACACAGATAGTGAGCGTCAAGTGTCTGAGGTGAGATTTGAACTCAGGTCCTCCTGCCTCCTGCACTGGTGCTCTATCTACTGCACCACCTAGCTGCCCCTCTCTCAGATTGTAGAGATTATTCTAAAGGGCATTATTTCTCAGATGGATTCATAGGTTTCTTCAAATTATGGCCCTTCAAATTCTGTGATCTTGATCTTCATCAGAGTCACCATTCCCAGTAAATTGGAAGCACCATAAGGGAACAAACTCTTGTTTTGTTTTTCATAATCTCAGCTGTTATCCCAGTGCCTGGCACCTAGTACATATGCAACAGATGTCTGCTGGATTAAACTAAATTCCCATCATCCTTCTCACTATGATAAATCGATATCTGTGCCATTGCCATCATAGCCACCATTTTCACATCTTCATTGACATCATCATTGCCTTCATAGTTGCATGCTCATTAGGACTGGACTCTCAATGGCTACTTTCCAATCCCATGAAGATTCAGAGGATCATTGCAATCCCTCACCTGTGTTTCAAGGGTAGAGTCTGATGGAGTGATCTGACTTAAGTCCCCCATTTGAATTAATAATAAATAGAGTAAAACAATTTTTTTCTTTCATGTGTTTCACTCTTCTACAATACCCTTGCTCTTAATAGTTATTTATCATTGTATCTTATACACCAATTAAAATGCAGCATCCAGGAGAGAAGGTATGGGAATCTTCTCCAGTACCTAGCTCCTAGCTCTGCACACAGGAAGTGTTTTGTCACTACTACTAATTAAAAAGAGGCCAACAATAGATGGGCCTTGACTGAAATAACTTGGTGGCCCCTACTTCAAATAAGGTCTATGCAGAGTATTAAATTGGATTTCATACAATGCGTATGCATTTATTCAACAGCTATCATGCTGTAGATATTTTCCAAAGGAAAATGAAACAGGCACTGTCCCTAAGGAGTTTACAATCTATTGGAAGAAACAACATATACACCCATAAACAGATACGCATTATATCCTTTCCTGGCACCCAATTCTACATCAGTTGCCATTTTCCCAGTGGAGGGTTCTTGCCTTGTCCAGATACATCATCTCATCTCATCAGAAATTTCAGTCATACTGTTCATGTTCACCTCTCTTTTGATACTGAACTCCAAATAATAACCAAGAAGTGGCTCCCTGCCTACTTTATGTCTCCTTCCCACTTGAAATGGTCTGCCTGTTGTCCTAGGATGAATCCACCCAAAGCTGACTCATTGAGTCAAGTGAATCCTGGCCTGGACCTCAATATCAAAGGTAGGCCCTGCCACTGTTTCATCTCCACCACCTGCTCATCCTCCAGGCTGCCACACCTCTATACTAACTGTCTGGCCCTGTCATCAATAATTTGCCTGAACTCCTTCTTCAAAGATTAGCGTACTTCCACCCTGTTCTCTTAGATCGTCTTCCAGGCTCCCACCTCCATTGGTAAGACATTTTTTCTCCATCTCCCTCTACCACTCCTTTATTTCCAACCCCCCTCTTAAAAACCCTCCAGATAAGCCCATCCCACCCACTGTGCCCTCTGGAATGCCCACTGCATAGGTAACAAACTTGTGTTTGTCTTAAACCTTTTCCTTTTCAGCATCTTCCATCTTCAAGTTCTCAATGAAACAGGGTTCATAAAAACTCAGTATTTCTGGCCACCCTTTCCAGCATTCATTGCACTTTCATTCAAATCCTATCCCCATCAGTCATGGTCAGAGTCAGAATATCCCTGCCACCTCATTACGACTTCCAGCTTCTCTGCCACTATCACCAGGTATTCTCTCTTCCTTTGAGGTTCATTCAATTCATACTTACCACCCTACAAAAATGTTAGCGGTTGCTATCTACTGACCTCCAATGCACTCTCCTTCCTTCTTCAGTAAGTTCCATGCCTGACTCACAATTCTTTCCTCCCCGCTCCTGCCCTCATACTTGAAAACTAGCATACATATTGATTTATACTCACTCAGACACCCTAACCTGCCAGTTCCTTAGTTTATTCATTTCCTATGACCTCCTCCTCGCTCTACCTCAGCTACACAGAGAGATAATCACACCCTTGAGCCTATCATCACTGTGTGTTCAATCTCCATGTTCATGGACTATTCAATTCCCTTCTTCAATCATAATATTTTGTCATTCCAGCTTTCCTTCTGCCTTGTGACCCTTAATACCATTATTTTCAGTCCCTCCACTCTTCAGTTGTTTCTCAGACTCTCCCCTACCTTGGCTATATTCTCCTCCCATTCCTCATCTTGACCCCTTTGTGAACTGGGTGAATTCTACACTATCCTCTATTTTCAAATCATTTGCCCCTTTGTGCCATCAACAACCTCCTAAAATCCTCCCCTCTTCTTAACTTCCCTATGACTATCGAGGGTGCCACCATCCTGCCAGTGACCCAGGCTCCAACTATATCACAACTATCCAATCTGTTACCAAGGCCTATGGGATCTACCTTCATAACATCTCCTCTGACCCTGCTACCACCCAGGTATGGGTTATCATCACCTCATGCTTGGAATATTGCAATAGCCTTTTGGTCAGTCATCTCATCCCCCAATCCCCCATTCCTCCACCTCCCTACATCAAGTCTTTCCTCACTCTCATCCATCCTTCACTCAAAATGATCTTCATAAAGCATAGGCCTGATGATGTCACCCCTCTCCCCACATTTAACAAACTCTAATGGTTCCAAATTGCCTCTAGGACCAAATGGAAAATTCCCCTGTTTGGCTTTCCTTTATAACCAAGCACCCTTGTATTTTATCATCCAACCCTCTCTTCCCCTCTCCATGTTCTGTGATACAATGACACTGCCCCCACTTGCTCCCAATTCTGGCCATTTTCCACAGCTCCCACCCATGCCTGAAATTCTCTCCCTCCTCCCCTCTCCCTCAAAGCTTCCCTGGCTTCCTTCCAATTTCTAGTTTCAGCTAAAGTCCCACCTTTTGCAAGAAGTTTCAGGGTTCTTCTTATCATCAATGCTCTCCCTCTGAGATTACCTCCAACATACCCAGTTCACAGTTGCTTGCACACCATCTCCTCTTTTGGAACATGAGCTCCTTGAGGACAGGAATTGTTTTTACCTTTCTTTGTATCCTCAGCACTTGGCACAATGCCTGACATATGGTAGGTGCATAATAAATGCTTGTTGACTTGACTGGATTAAAATAAGAAACTCAAGAAAGCACCAGACTTAAGCAAGTAAGATTTTATTTTTGTGGGGGAGAGTGTAGGGTTGGTTTTTTTTAGTATGGTAAAGATATTTTTTCAAAACTACTTTTTAAAGTCTAGTAAAGATCATAAGATTATAGACATAGATCTTAGAGATCATTTTATAGTTGAAGAAACTGATGTCTAGACAGTCTACTCGATCTGCCCTAGACAACCCAGGTAAAAAGTATGGGATTTGAATCCAAGCCCTCTGACTTCACATCTAGTACTCATTCCACTACATAGAAAGCTTAGCTCAATTCTAAGCTATTCCACTTACTACTTTTGCGATCTTGGACAACTCACAACCTCCTTTGGCCTCAGTTTCCTTTTCTGTAAAATAAGAGTGTTGAACTAGTCATCCACAAAGGTAGCTTAAAGCTTCAGAATATAATTATGTGACCCTGTATGCTTCCCAAGGTCTTGGTTTTGTGTATATCATGAAGAAATTGGATTAGATGATATCTAAGATCATAGGCAACTCTATCCTATGAGTATGACCCGTGGGCTCTCCATAGCACAATAGGAAATGAAAAAGAGGAACTAAAGATATTAATAAAATAATTGCATAACGGGAGAAGGATGGTACATTTAGGAAAGCCAGACCCAATTTTACATCAGTGTGAACCAAACAGAATTAGGAAGCTATAGTCACATATTCACTGCCAAAAACAATCTCACATTGCTTTAAAATACCCTATAGAGATGTCATTGGGGTTCTCCATTAAATGACACAGCCAACCAGGAGTTCATTGGTGCCCAGTTATTGCAAAGCCTATCAAAGATTTTTCTGGATGTCTTACCTAAGTAGGTCCCCCTACCTCCAACCCAGCATCAGTAATAATTCATGATCACAGCCTGAGTTTGGGAGAGGCCTTTATTTCCTCTACAGATATTTTCTTCCAAACTCTCTCTTTTCAATAGTCTGTCACAATTTTTTTTCTCAAAACAGTTTCTTTTTCATCTTGTTGTTATTTCTGGGTTTTTTCCTGGTGGAAAATGACCATGTTTGGTGTCAACCCAAATGGGAACCTTTATTGAAAGTTTCACATGCAAAAAAGAAATCCCCTCTGGTTGGGAATGTGGGGGAAATGATTTTTTTCTTTTCCTTTTGGGAAAGAAAAAGTCATGAGGGGAATGAGGAGGAGGGGAGAAGGACTGGGACATTGTTATATTTGTTCCAATATTCAAATGGAGATGAGTTAGATACTGCTGCTTGGCCTTTGTTCCCATTGGCTTTGTTTTAAAAATAGTATGAAATTAGCAATGTTTGAAATCCACCCAATGCCATTCAACTGAATCCAGTCAACAATGATTTGCTGCTAAACCTAGTGGTGAGCACTGGGGGAGGTAACAAAGATAAAAAGACAAGATCCCTGCCCTTTAGAAACTTCCAGTCTAGTATAAAGAAAAGCCATGTGCACATCTAGTTAGGATACGGTAATTCAATCAATTCAATCAATTCAGACATTTATTAAGTGTTCTATTTCAGGCACTGCACGAAGCCCCGAGACTATAAACAGAAGTCCCCCCAAAGCTTACATTCTAATGAGGAAAGACTGTATAAAAGGGTACTCAAAAGGCAGGGAAGGAGAGAAGGCACCCAACATGGGGTCACAGTAGAGGAAGTCAGCGCCTTTGTTCTGGACCTGCTTCTTAAATTAGACATAGCAGAATACAGTAAGTACATAAGAGAATGTCACTTGCCAAGATCCAGAGTAAGAAAATCAGCACCAAAGGTCTGGAAGAAAACTGATTGTTTCTCCCAAACCCTTCATTTTATATTTATCCACCAGGAAGCACCGCAAGTCACCAACCTGAACCTGTTCCACTAGAAGTCTTGACTCCCTGCTCTAACCCGTCCCCCACTCAACTATCAAGTTGATCTTTCTAATGACCATATCACTCCCCTATCAATCAACTCCATTAGCTCCCTATTGCTTCCAGGATCCAATAGAAAATCCTGTTTGGCTTTTAAGGGCCTTCGTTTACAACCTGGCCCCTTCCTATATTTCCAATCTTTTTACACCTTACTTCCTTCACTGTACTCTATGATTCCGTGCCTCTTGCTTCCCTGCAGTTCATTACATCAAACACTCCATCTCTCAACTCTGCATTTTTATTGACTTTATATCTCCTTCCTCATCTTCACCTCCCGGCTTCCCTGGTTTCCCAAATAGCTAAAATCCCACCTTCCATAGAAATCTTTCTTGTTCTCCCTTCATTTTAGCGTCTGATGATTCTCCCCAGTGTATCCTTTCTATAGTGAGACTGTGCAGAGCTGATTTGCATGTTGTCTCCTCCCATTACATTGTGAGCCCTTTGAGGACAGGGTTGTTTTTGCCTTTCATTGTATCCTCAGTATTTAGCACAGTCTGGAACATAGTAGGCACCTAATAAATACTTGCTAACTTGGCTGTGCAACTGAAGCCTCTTCTAGTCCCAGGTATGGGTCCATAAGTTTCACTGCATTACCCTAAAGCCACTAATCAATTCTAGCACAGACCATGACTTCTCTCAGTAGAGGATAGGTTGTTGCGGCTCAGTCATATCAGTCATGTCCAACTCTTTGTGACCCCATTTGGGGTTTTCATGGCAGAGATATTGGAGTAGTTTGCCATTTCCTCCTCCTCATTTTACAGATAGGGAAACTGAGGCAAACAGGGTGAAATTAATTGCCCGAGGCCACACAGCTACTAAGTATCAGAGGCCAGATTTGAACTCAGGAAGATGAGTCTGGCAGCAAAAGCTTTTTCCTTATTGTCCTGTCACAAACAGGGACTTCCTACTGCTTCTCAATACAGTTAGTTTAGGACTCATACAATAGGAATATAGGCAAAGGTAAACAGATATGGAGATAGACTCTGTTTCATCTCCCCATCTTGCCTCCCCTGATTCTGCCTTGCTACCCTGAATCTCTCTCACCTTGACCCTTTCAGTCCAAGTTTACCATGACCTAGAAGTTTGTAAGAGCTTCTCTGACCCTTTAAAACAATAACTCAACTTGGCTATTCCCTAGTTTTGTGACCCCACAGTTGGAAAAGAAGGGAGATGCTGAGTGAAGATACTGCATCTGTGTGATGAAAATGAAACCTAGAAAGAAGTGACTTGTCTAGAATCACACAGAGAGTCAGTAGCAGAGGCTTTGGTCTTCTGACCCCAGATCAAGGTTCTTGACACTCTACCTCCTCAGCTAGAGTGAGGGATGATATTGGAATGTCCCCTATCCCATTAAGGTCGTTTTAAGGATGATGGTTCATCGAAACAGCTTGTAAATGTAAGGTTTAAATAGAGAAGAAAAGATTTCCCCAGATGAGCAGCAAGCAAAGTCCCATTTCTATAGAAGGACAAAGGGAAGGAGACAAAGTTTGAAGAACAGCAGGACTGAAGTCAAGGCTAGGAGTCCCTTTTATTAGCCAGCACAAAACAACATGGTTTCCCCCACAAAATTACAAGCAAACTACTTCATCCATAATAACTGAGTCCCAGCCTCCAAAATGCCCATAGCCCCCATGGGAAGGTACAATAAAAAATCACCACCAAAGCCTCACTACCCTGAATGCTCATCATGCGAAACAGTCAGTCATAGCAGAAAGAGTTCTGGATTTGTAGTTAGAAGATCTGAGTTCTAAATCCACCACTGGCAATGTCAACTTGCATAACCTTAGGGGAAAAAAACATTTCATCTAACTGGACCTCAAGTTACTTATCTATAAAATTAGGGGGTTAGACAAGCTAGCCTCTAACATCTAAATCTTTGATGATAAGTTGATAGAGACTCTCTTGATCAACTCCCAACAGTGAACCAAAATCTGCTTTCTGCAGTTTCCACCCAATGCCCTTCATTCTATCTTCTGTGGCCAAACTGGATTCTTCTTCATGGAAGTATATCAAAGTATACCAAAAAAATTGAAAATATAAGTTTAGAGCTCAGGAGAGGGGTCAAGAAATATTTCAGAGTCTGTCCCAAGGTAGTAGTTGAACCCATGAGAGTACATAGATTGCTTCCAGATAACACAGAGGATAGAAGAAGTCATTGAAGAACACTCTCAAGGTCTGTCTGAAGAACTTTGGAATCAATTATGAGACATGCAAGACACTGGCACAGGACCACCCAGCATGATGTGTAAGGCACCATGTCCCATGGACAAAGCAGAATTGAAGTAGTTCAAAATTGTGAGATGCAAAAATTTAGAGACATCTCTAAATGTTCACACTGTGCCCAGTTTGTGGTAGAGTATTTCAAGCTCCTATTAATCTGATCAGGCACAGTCTGACACACTGTACCTTGACCCAGATATAGTGATGTCATTTTGGTCCTCTTCGAGTATGAAGGACAACAAACAGGGAGAGAAGAGAAAAAACCCAAGAATCTACCCTTGGGGAACACCACCCTTAAGAAGTTAGATAGAGAATGAAGAATCAACAGAAAAAAGTAATTACTGAGGTAACAGGGTCATAGGGAGACCTGTAGAATTATAGGGAGAGACCTTAGTCACTTTCCCATCCAAGGTAATTGATCTCTCTGAGTCTCAGTTTTTTTCACCTGTTTAGTAAGTGGAATTAGATGTAGATGGCCTCTCAGATTCCTTCCATTTCTGAATGTACAATCCTATACTCTATCACCTCATTTTATAAATGAGGAAACTCCTAGAACCATGTAGGTACTTCTAAGACTCGGGAGAGATTAGTTTGTAAGGAACTAGAAATGTTTACACAAAGACTTTAGCAGTGAATTCAGTTCAATTCAAGAAAGATTTAAGTACTACTCAGTTGCAGGCACTATGTTAACTAACCATTGAAGACAAAAATACAAATAAGCAAGATAGTTCTTGGCTTCAAGAAGCTTATATTCTAATGGATTGTAAGATACAAAGGGGAAGTAGAAAAATTGATGTTCATATGTAGTATGGTGCAAAGAAAGTGGTGTGGAGCCTGATTAGGAGCAAGATAAGGTGAAAGTTTACTTATCAAATTTGGTGAGGTAAAGAGAAAAGGGCTCTTAATTAGGTTTGAACCAAATGACCTCTAAGGCCCCTCCCAACTCTGTGATTCTGTGTTCCTATGGTCCAGTCAGACTAGACTTCCTATATTCCATCCCCCAGGTTTCTTGTCTCTCTGCCTCTGCTTAAGCTGGAATACCTGGAATATCTCCCATCCCCTTATCCCAATATATTAAATTTCAACTCATTATTTAAATTCCAACCCCAGTGCCAATTGCTTCAGGAATTATTTCCATATTTTCTCTCCCCCACAAGTCACTAATAGTAACAGATCATTACTAGGGTATAGCAACTGAGGTTTTCTCCCTAGGCACCAAAATTTAAAGGGCACAAAAATATAATGTATGCATTTATTCTGCAGTTAGAAGCCAAGATCATCATTAATTTCCCTTCTGGTTCACTTTGAATCTTCTTTAATTATTTTTTACAATTTATATCTTGAATCACAAAGATGAGTTGAGGGACGCTTAACTATACTTTCCCCTGGAGGCAGTTCATGTTGATTGACCTGGACTTATTTGTTGCTATGTGCCCTGGGTATAAAATTTGTTGGTTATGGCTTACTTTTGCCTTTTATGTTCAACATTTCTACCAGTAACTTCTGTGAAGGCATGGATAATGTGTTTGTCAAATTTGCAGGTGACCCAAATCTGGGAGGGATAGTAAATATGGTAGTTGACAAAGACACAATACAAAGAAATCACACCAAGAGATCTAGAGTGATGAGTTGAACATATGAAACATAATTTAAATATGAAATTTTAACATTGGGTTCAAAAAATCAACTTCACGAGTGAAATCAATAAGTAAGTATTAACTAAATACCTATTATGTGCCAGCACTACTATGTGATAAGCACTGGGGATATAATTAAAAAAAAAAAAAGAAGGTAGTTCCTGTCCTCAAAGAACTTCTACTCTACTGAAAGAAGACACACCGAAGGAAGTTGAAAAGATGGAGGTATGGGGTTCTCCAGAGGGCTTGGGGACAGGATGATAATGATAGAGTCAAGCCAAGCTGAGCAACTGGAGGCAAATGGAGAGCTAGCTGAGATTTTGAGCCCTCTATAAAAAGAAGCTGTGGGAAGACCCTTTTGCTCCACCTTCGAACCCTCTAATCAGAGGGGAAGAAGTAACTGAGATCAGATTGGCTAACATGAAAAAATAGGAAAATTTTAAATACTGGAGAAGACATGGGAAAATTGGAACACTAATGCACTATTGGTGGAGTTGTGAGCTGGATCCAACCATTCTGGAGAACAATTTGGAACTATACCCAAAGGGCAATAAAAATGTGCATACCCTTTGACCCAGCAATACCACTTCTAGGTCTGTATCCCAAAAAGATCATGAAAATGGGAAAGGGTCCCACATGCACAAAAATATTTATAACAGCACTCTTTGTGGTGGCCAAAAACTGTAAATCAAGGAGATGCCCATCAATTGGGGAATGGCTAAATAAATTGTGGTATATGAATTTAATGGAATACTATTGTGCTATAAGAAATCATGAACAGGAAGACTTCAGGGAGGCCTGGAAAGACTTATATGATCTGATGCTGAGTGAAAGGAGCAGAGCCAGGAGAACTTTGTACACAGCAACAACCACAGTGTGCGAGGAATTTTTCTGGTAGACTTAGTACTTCATTGAAATGCAAGGACTTAAAATATTCCCAATGGACTCTTGAGGCAAAATGCTTGCACATCCAGAGAAAGAACAATGGAATTGGATCACAGAATGAGGTAGATCATTTTCTTTTGTATTTTTTGTTTTGTTTTATGATTTCTCCAATTTATTTTAATTCTTCTATGCAATATGACTAAGGTGAAAATGTATTTAATAGGAATGTATGTGTAGAACCTATATAAGATTGCACACCATCTCAGGGAGGGAGTGAGGAGGAAGGGGAAAAAATCTAAGATAGTGGAAGTGATTGTAGGACACTGAAAACAAATAAAATAATTTAATTTTAAAAAAAGAAATGATGAGCAGGTGGACTTCAGAAAAATCTGGAAAGACATATATGAACTGATGCTGAGTGAAATGAACAGAAACGAGATCACTGTACATTGTAACAACCACATTGTTCGATGACTAACTTTGAAAGACTTGGCCCTTCTCAGTAATGCAAGGTTCTCAGATAATTCCAAAGGCTCATGATGGAAAATGCTATCCACATCTAGAGAAAGAATTATGAAATGTGAATGCAAATTGAAGCATAATATTTGCTCTCTCTCTTTTTTTTGGTTTTGTTTTTTCTTTCTCATGTTTCTCCCATTCATTCTAGTTCTTCTTTACAACACGATTAATGTGAAAATATGTTTAATAAGATTGTATATGTAGAGCCTTTATCGGATTGCACATTGTCGAGGCAGGGGAAGGAGGCAGAGAACTCAAAATCTTATGAAAGTGAATGTTCAAAACTAAAATTAAGTAAACTATTTTTTTTTAAAAAAAGAAGTAACTGAGGATATTAATGAGATATGATAATGGTCCTGCCATCTTACGTCCTGGTCAGCCCTCATCTGGGGTATTGTTTTATTCTGTCCATTGGATCCCCCAATAGGGGTGTGAAGCTGTCTTCTTTTATTTGAATTCTCAGTAAATAGTAAGCCCTTAATGAATGCCTTTTATTTTTCATTCATTCATTGCATGGTTCTGGATGCTACATTTTAGGAAGATCATCAATCAGCTGAAGTAGGTCCAGAGCAAGGAGATCAAGAAGCCTCAAGATCAAGCCATATGAGGAAAGAAGTTGAAAGAATTTGGGATGTTTAATCCAGAGAAGAGAAGGCTTTGGGAAAAGATAATAGCTGTCTTTACATGATAAGATAGCTGAATTATTCTGCTCATCCCTAGAGGTCAATAACTAGAGCCATGGGTAGAAGTTATGAGGAAATATAAAAATAAGATCCATGTTACTCAGAGTTATAAACATGGGCAAGTTTGCCTCAGTGGGTAGTGGGGGGCTTACCTCAGTGGAAGTCTTCCAAAGGAGCTAGCTCTGATTCCAGTGACACCTCTGAATTTCTATAATTCTGTTTCCCACACAGAGCTAGAGAATATCGGAGCTGGAAAGGATCTTAAAAAAGGCTTGTGAGTACAGCCTTTGTCACTTTGTAGATGAGGAAACTGAGGCAAGGAAGTTCAAGATTACCTAGCTATTTAGCAACAGAGCCAGGAATCAATCCCAAATCTTCTGACGTCACAGTTCAGAGTACTGTACCATGCTGCCTCTCTGACTATATGACTACCACCCATCCATCATATATACCCCCACCAGATTAATCTTTTCAAAATACTACCTTTATCTTATCATACTCTCCTCAGAAATCTTCAATGCCTTAAGGATAATGACTAGCCTTATCCCTGACACTTCCTAATGTGAGCCCTTCACTACGGCCTGAGCAGAAACCTCACTCTTCTCCAAACATGTAGCAAGACACCTGAAATGAGGAACACATGGGCTCAAATCCCACCGAAGATCTTTACCAGCTATATGACTCTGGGAAAGTCACTTAACTTCCTCTGTGCCTCAGTTTCTTTATCTGTAAAATTTAGGGAGGGGATACGTGTACTATATGACCTATAAGTTTCCTTCTGGTTCTAAGATGCTAATTCAGTTCAATTAGACAAACATTTATTAAATCCCTAGGTATGT
This sequence comes from Bettongia penicillata ogilbyi, assembly GCA_023548195.1. Classification (NCBI taxonomy): domain Eukaryota; kingdom Metazoa; phylum Chordata; class Mammalia; order Diprotodontia; family Potoroidae; genus Bettongia; species Bettongia penicillata. The sequence continues at coordinate 8,160,791 of JAJHZJ010000257.1, forward strand.
TTGGGGCTGAGAATACAGAGTTAAACACAGGACAGTCTCTACCTTCAAGGTAATTACATGGGTAGTTCCCAGGCATCGACTGTCTGAACTCATTCTGGGGATTGCCTAGCCATCACATTTGGCTTAAAACCAACCTATATGTGCCCTGAGGTCCCCCCCATAGCTGGGTACTATGATATTATAATCAGGGAGGAGATAACCAAGGCAAGGTCAACAGAGACAAAGAAATTCTTCCAACCACCAAAGGCCTGATTAGTTGTACCCTTTGAAAGAAATGTTCATCCTCTAGAGCTTATTATCATTATTAATAATTACATTATTGATAATGATATAATAATAACAATGTTTAAATGGGGAAAGGAGGACCAGAGTGGTGACTTCAGTAATATGTAAAACTTTCCAGCATGGAAACTCCTTCCAGTGAGGCAGATGAGAGACTCATCTGGACCTTTCCACAATCACAGAATGTTTAGAGTTGAAAGAAATTTCATTAACCATCTATTTCAACCCCAAAGGAATCCCCACTATAACCTACCAAGTGGCTGTCATCCAGCCTTGGCTTGAAGACCTCTTTGGAAAAGAAACCCATGGCCTCCTGAGGCAACTCATTCTGCTTTGAAAGAATTTGGAGTCTCAGACAGTGCCCTGAGACCCCAAGAGGACAAGTGATTTGCCCAGAATCTCAGCATCAGCATATGCCCAAAACAGGAACCCAGATCTTTCTGAAGCCAAGATCAGCCTCTCGACTTAATACCCTGTGCGTTCTCTCAAAATAATAATTAGCGAATGTGTATAGAACTCTTATGATCTGCAAAGTTCTTTACATATAAAGGTAGCATGGCAGAGGGAAAATGCTTGGTTTTGAAGTTTCAGTAGATGAATTCAAACTCCATCTCTGACACTTACTACCTACATAGCTTTAGACACAGGAATTAATTGCACTGTGCCTCAGTTTCCTAATCTGAAAAATAAAATGAGTAGACTCCATAGATTCCAAGGTTTCTTCTGGCACTAAATTTACAATACTTTGATGGTAATGATGGTCATGATATCTCCTCCATGGCACCTTGGGAACGGGGCACAGTAGAAAATGTGCTAAATTTAGAATCACAAAGGCCCAAGTACAAATCCCAGTTTAGCTTCTTATTATCTGAGTGAACTTGGGTGAATCTATTCCTGTCTCTGGGCGTCAGTTGCCTCATCTGTAAAATAACAGTGCTCTTTGTCCCTTTAAGATCTATGCCTGTAATCCACAATTTCACTGGGTCTTCATCATAGGTATCACTAACACAAGCAGAGATTGGGAGTTGCTTAGGCCAACTGAGAGGCACTAAAAACAGTCAAACTTACTGAGAGGGATGGCAAAGAGGGGCTTTGAAATCACTCCTTGTTATCAGCAGCTCTTCTTGAACAATGCCAACATTGGAGCAGCCCGACCTGTGCTGCCCAATGAGCCTTGATTTGCAGGCAGTGAAATAAACCAAACAGGCCAGGATCCAGCTTTCTCCACTGGGTGCAGAAGATGCCAAGACAGCAGCCAGGGCCTGACTTTAACCCTAACCCTAACCCTAAAAATGCGCTCTGATTCTAACCCTAAAAGCATTCCAGAGAGGCTCTGAGGGCCTCACCTAACCATGAAGGTGATCCCTGCTGGCTCTTAATGGCGTACAATGAAAGTAGGATGCTTAAAGGCAGCTGCTGCCTTTCCATTAAAGTTAGAAAACCAAGGCAGGCCCCACATTTTTCCAGTCCCCAGAGGAGAATGAATTTTCTCACCTTCCATGGAAATAAGTGAGCTGAAGGGAAAGGAGGTTGCTGGGTGGCAAAGACATCCAGGGCTCTGGGATCAAATTCTACCTCTGAAACTTATCTTCTGAGTAAGCTCGGGCCACAGACTTTCCCTCTATCTGTAATATGAGAATATTGGCTAAGATGGGGGCTAAGGCCTCCTCCAGCTGCAGTTTATGATGGGTTAATAATATCACAATAGCAAATATCAGTCATTGATCTGGCATGTTAAGATTAGCAAATTGCTTTATATGTGTTATCTCAGAGTAGAGGCAGAATTTGAATCTGGACCTCTTGTGCTCTCCCCACTGCATCATGATGCCCCCCAAATCTTAGTTACTTAGTTAATGATTCTTTGGAGTCACTTTCCAGCTCACAGTCAAGTGCTGGCAAAGTCACAGCTCATGGTTCCATTATAACGTACAACATCCTGAATTTTAAAATGAAGGAAACTCATGTTCCCAGAGCTGACTTGCCTTGGGTCACAGAGCTTGTGATCCTGCTTCAGGTTTGTGCCCCCCTCCAACAGATTCTCTCGTTCCCTCCCACCCTCTCCAGCTCCCTTTTGTGTGCTGAGAATATAAATTTTTCCAGGTCAGAGATTTTCTTTTTTTATATTTGTTTCTATTTGTAACTCCAACACTTAGCATAATGCCTATGCCTGTGACTGTCTCTGTGCCAAGATGGGCAGCCAGGTCTCTTGATTCCAAGTCCAATATTCTTCTGGCCATGCCATGAGCCTGCCTTTTTTCCTATCCTTCCCCTGACATGCTGCCCTGCTCCCTGACTCTCCCAGGGCACTCCAATGAAGGATTCCACCCACCCACTTACTCAATCCCAAGCAGCCCCATGCTCTGGGCCTTTCCAACCCACCTTTCTCTCCTGTGACTCATGCCCTGAGAACCTTACTCTCTACTGGGAAGTGAAAAGTTAATCTGACAAATTTATCAGGCTGATGTATAGGGCAGAGATTTACTCCCCCACCAATTCCCACATCCACTCAGCTGATATCGTCACAGAATGTCATCACAAATGAATGGGAAATTTGTTACAAAGCTTTAACACCCAATGATCTCTCCATCTCTATCCCTCCCCACCTGTCTGTCTTCCTCTCCCTCTGCATCTCCCTATCTCTTCTTCTCCCTATCTCTCCCTCTCCCATTCTCTTCCTCCCCCATTCCTTTCCCCCTCTTCCTCCTTTCCTTCTACAACTCTGGAATCTCTGGGAAATGGGGTGGGGGTAGGGATAAGGAAATTCTCTCTCCCCCTCTCCACTGGCCAGGTCAGTTTGAAGGCAAGCTACTCATCCAGTGGAATCCACCAGTGCTGCCAGCTTCGGACTCAGCTGTGATTCTCTAAAGGAGTACTGATGCAGTCTTTCAGAAAAAGCCAGACCTTCCCTTAGCCTAGGACTGGCAAAAATCTCCCCAGTCTGGCTTCCTCAGGGGTTCTGGGCTCTGAAACTGGAACCCATAAGGCAGGAGAGAAGGAAATAGGATCCTCTCAGCCCCCAAGTACTCATGAGACAGCCTCTCCTTCAGGTAACTAACTCCTGGTACAGGTCTGAGCACCCTCTGTAAGAAACTTCACCCTAAACTTACAACTAGTGTATTTACAAAACCTTCATCTCTGCAGTTAAACCATAACCAGGCAATGGTAACAGCAACAGCAGCAGCCACAAAGCCCATTTATTCAGGGCCTTGGTGTTGCAAGGTGCTTTCTATAGCTCACTAAATCTTTATAACAATCTGATGAGTACCATTTTACAGATGATGGGAAAAAATCTAATGAGTAACTTACTCAGAGTCACAGAGTTAGTAAGTATGATCATAAAGGATATGAACGGGCAATTTTCAGAGGAAAAACTCAAAGCTATCAATAGTCGCATAAATATGCTCTAAATCACTAATAATTACAGAAATGCGCAATACAACACGTCATACCCATTAGATTGACTAAGATGACAAAAAAGAAGGAAAATGACAAATTCTGGGTGAGTGTGGGAAAATAGCGACACTAATGCACTGTGAGTGGAGCTGTGAACCACACCAGTCATCTGGAAAGCAATTTGAAACTCTGCCCAAAAAGCTATTAAACTGTACATGCAGTTTAACCCAGCAATACCACTACTAGTTCCACCTTCCAAATCAATCAGAAAAAGAGGAAAAGGACCCACATGTACAAGAAATATTTACAGCAGCTCTTTTTGTGGTGGCCAAGAATCGGAAATTGGAGGGATGCCCATCAATTGGGGAATGGCTGAACAAGTCATAATATATGATTGGGATGGAACGCTACTGTGATATAAGAAATAACGAGCAAGATGGTTTCAGAAAAACTCAGGAAGACACGTACGCGCTGATGCAAAGTGAACTGAACAGAACCAGGAGAACGTTGTACATGGTAACAGTAATATTGTTCCATGATCAACTGTGAAAGACTTAGCTACTCTGATCAATACACAATCCTAGACAATTACAAAGGACCCGTAATGAAAAATGCTATCCATCTGCAGAAAGAAAGATGATGTACTCTGAGTACAGATTAAAGTACGTTTTCTTCTCTCTTTTTCTTTTAGAGCATAGATGATACAAATATCTGTTTTGCATAACTATATGTATTTGTAATGGGTTCTCTCATTTTCTTGCCTTTTCAGTGGGAGAAGGAGGAGAGAGAGGAAGGGGAAAAGAATTTGGAACATAAAATAAATGAATTTAAAAGGGAAAAAAAGCACTCCATGCTTTGCAAGGTGCCCAATCACACTGCTGTGTAGGGAGACTTTACCCATATTTTCCAGGAACGGAAGTCAAAGCCTAGAGAGAGGGAGTAAATTGTCTAAGATCACATATCTTGTAAACGTAAACCAAGCCTACAGCAAATTGGAATCCATTTTGCTATGTCAAGTCACTGCAAAGGTTCGAAGTTCCCTGCAGACACTAATAAGGAATCAGGCCCCCATTTCAAATTTTGCCTGAGGCACACAAATGCTCACAGACAACAGCTCTGCTTCAAACTCTAACCTTTTCTGGCTATAAATGATTATAACATGGAGGAGTGAGGCAGAAAAAAAGTCAGGACTGAGAACCAGGAGACCTGGATTTGAAAATTGGTTCTGACATTGGCTCCCTGTGAGTTTGGTCAAGTCACTTGGTTGAAGCTCAGTTTCCCTGTATAAGACCAGCTAGAAAATCCCTAAGGAATATCCCCTAGTGCCTCAGGTCTCCTAGCCCTGGCGCATCCAGCCATCTTTTCAGCCTTCTCAACCAACCTCTTCCCTCATTGGTGAATTCTTTCGGGGGCCTCCATTTTGTGGAGATGCCCAAGCTGGCCTTCACTCCATTCCTGGCCTGTTTCTGGTTTCTGGATTTCAAACCCATTTCCCAACACCAGGTACCTAACACCTCTCCATCTTCTGCATGCTGTCTTCTCTCATTGGAATGTCATTCTTGATTGCAAGGACATTTTTTATTTGGTTGTATCTCCAGCACTTAGCATGGTACCAGCACAAAGTAAGTGCTTAATAAATGCTTATCCTCTTCCTCCCCTTTGCCTCCTGCCTCTGATGAGCAATAGCTGTTTGAATCTTCTGAGTTTCAGGGCCCTTTCTAAGACTGTAAATTACATTACAGTTTATCATGACCCATGATGGCATTTGGCAAAGGTTTCATTCCAAAGATGTCATAGACGCTTGACTTATTTTACATCTGGTTTCTTGGACCTTCAGTTTCCTCAATGGCAAAAATGAGTCTAAGACTTCTGCAGCATCCCCCCCACCACAGTTATTGTGAGGTTTAGCTAAGACAGTGTCCATAAGGATCTTTGCAATCTTAATGGTCAACAGGCATGTGGATTCTCTTAGGCTAGGCCCAGCTGCAGTTTCCCCCAGCATGGGAGAGGTCAGCCAAGCTGGGGCCACCCAGCTGTGCTCTCTGGCTAGATTTTCTTCATTCTCCCTGTCCTCCCCGCCTCTCCCATCCAGAACTAGTTCTTCGCTCAGTCCTGGCCTAGCTCCCACACCAAGCAGGAAAACACTCGCTGTTCCAAACTGTGTTTTGAATACCTGCCTTAGTGCTCACTCATTCCTGCAGTATCCACTTGTCTACCAAGTTCAGAGGATAGGGAAAGAACAAGAAAGTGAAGGAGACATCGTCCCCGACCTCCTGGTGCTTGTACCCTGGTCCAGGAGACAAAGCTAAAATGCATGAAAATGTTTTTGGTCAAAAATGCTAACACCTGGGATCCTTTTTTGACTTTTCTGTGCAACTGAAATTCTGGAAATAAAAAGGTAATAGGAGCAGAGATTTTAAAGATGTCTCCTGGAGAAGGAAAGAATGAATGAATGCACCAACAAACAAATAAAAAAACAAGCACTTTGCTAAGCACTGGGGATACAGATCCAAAAGCAAAGAAAGTCTCTGACTCAAAAATCACATATTCTAAAAGGAGCAGAAGGGAAATATCCATGTGTACGTACATATATTTATATATACACATACACATACACACATACGCATACACATAACACATACACATTCTCATATGAGACCTGGAACAGCTCAGTGGTACAGTGGATAGATCTCAAATGCTAGAGTCAGGAAGAACTAAGTTCAAATCTCCCCTCAGATACTTACTAGCAGTGTGACCTTGAGAAAGTCACTTAACCCTCTTTACCTCAGTTTCCTCATCTGTAAAATGAACTGGAGAATCAAATATCCAACCACTCCAGTATCTCAGCCAACAAAATCCCCAATGAGATCATGGAGAGTTGGACACAACTGAACGACAAAATGAGAACTGGTGCCAAGGGAAGAGAATTTTGAGACTGAAACTAGATGTTGAACTAGAGCTTAAAGAAATAAAAACTGGGAAAAACTGGCTCTGAGTTCACAGGTGCTGAGTTCAAACTTTGCCTCTGCCACTCATTCACTTGTGTGACCTTGGACTGGTCACAATCCCAGTTCTAGACCTCATTTTTCTCAAAAATGAGACTTGGACTAGATGATCTAAAATTCTCTTTCATAGTGGAAAGAGCCTTAAACTGGGATTCAGAGGGCCTGGATTCCAGTTCCACCGCTGTCCTTTTCTACTTTTCTACTTGTATGACCTTAGGCAAGTCACTTAACTTTCTTCAGTTTCCATATCTCTAAAAGGAAATAGCTGAGCAAGGTAGATGCTAAAGCTTTCCAGGCCTAAATCTGATGATTTCTCACGTACCTTCTATCTCTAAATCCTATGTTGCCAAAGATACATAGGAATGAACAGGACTCATGGGAGGGATAGAGAATGAAGCTACTGTTTTTGTTTTTTAGGGAATAATGGAAAAGGAGCTTCTTAAGAAGTGAGAATGGGACCAGGCCTCAAAAGACTGTTACAGGACAATGGTCCTGGGAACACTGGGGTAATCTCTAGTAGGATTCATTGCTACCACCATATTCTTCACCACTTTAGAACTGTCATAGGAGCAGCTAGGTGGTGCAGTGGATAGAGCACCAGTGCAGGAGTCAGGAGGACCTGAGTTCAAATCTCACCTCAGACACGACACTCACTGGCTGTGTGACCTTGGGAAAATCACTTAACCCTAGTCGCCTCATCCTGGGTCATCTGCAGTCATCCTGATGAATACCTGGTCACTGGATTCAGATGGCTCTGGAGGAGAAGTGAGGCTGGTGACCTGCACAGCCCTCCCTCACTCAAAACAAAGTCAAGTGTAAGTCATGTCATTATCTCTCTGATGGCATGGTCTTCTTCACAACGAAGACGAACACACAGAGAGCTGCCATATACAAGTCATTTTAGACCCACAATCCAATGTCCTTCATCAAAACAAGCATCCCACCCATTCATCCCCTCACTCAGTTCTCATTGCCTAATCACATTAGGTATCAAAGATGCTGAATTTGACTTCCAGTCTGATCATGAGATCCTTCAAAATGTTCTGCTCTGGAGTTGAAGGTGAAAAAAAAGGAGAGAAGAGGAAGAGGAGAGTCATCTTTCTTCCAAGCTCAGTTCAAGCCACAGCTCTATGCCTCCCTCCCATTCCCTTCCTAATCTCCCCTTTTATTGCTTCCCACCATTCTGTAATGGGAATAGATTTACTTCCTCAATGTTTTATATGTATTTAAATATATGTTGCTTCTTCCTTTGATGGCACGTAAGCTCCCAGAGATCAATAACTGTCTACCTTTGGTCTTTGGGTCCCCATGGTGGACCCTTAATAAGTGCTCATTGAACATGTGGGACCCTTTCCCATTTTTATGATCTCTTGGGGATACAGTCCTAGTAGCGATAGCAGTACTCTTTGTGGTAGCCAAGAACTGGAAATCAAGGAGATGCCCATCAATTGGGGAGTGGCTTAATAAATTATGGTATATGAATGTAATGGAGTACTATTGCATCATAAGAAATGAAGAACAAAAAGACTTCAGGGAGGCCTGGAAGGACTTACATGATCTGATGCTGACTGAAAGGAGCAGAACCAGGAGAACTTTGTGCACAGCAATGACCACAGTGTGTGAGAGTTTTTTCTGGTAGATTTGGAACTTTGTAATAACACAAGAACTTAACTAAAAAAAAAAAATCCCAGTGGTAGTATTCTGACACAAAATGTCTTCCACACTCAGAGAAAGAAATATGGAAGTCATTCGCAGAATGTAGCAGATCATGTTTGTGTGTGTGTGGGTTTCAGTGTATTATGTTCTGATTTGTTATATGATTTCTTCCATTTATTTTAGTTCGACTACATAGCATGACTATAGTGAAAATGTGCTCAATAGGAAAGTATATGTAGAACCTATACAGAATTGTATGCTGTCAAGGGGAGGGAGGGGGGTAGTGGGGGAAGGTCGGGGGGCGGGGGGGATAAAATCTTAATTTTAAGGAAGTGATTGTAGAACACCAAAATAATAAAAATTAATTAATTAATTAATTAGAAACAATAAGTGCTCATTGATTAGTTGCTGGAAAGAGATAGACAAAGAGAACGCAGAGACAGAGAGACAGACATATAATGAATGACAATCAGAGAAAAGTCAGAAAGAGGAAGCAATAGAAAGGAGAGAAGATAAACATATAGACAGACACAACAAAGAGAAGAAGTGGCATTACAATGGGTTGATCCAGGAGGAAGCTGGCGACCTGTTGTAGGGTGGGATCTGCATGCACCAACTCGAGGATGGGGAAATGCTGTAAGATTGCTGCCATGCTGGCAGGGATCCCAGCCCTAAAAGATGATCCTGATTGGCGCCCCAGGCCTCAGATTGGCATGGCTGCCATCCAGGCTCTTTTAAGTGGTCTGGCTCAGCCACATTTCCTGTTTACCAAGAGGTTAGCTCTCTCCCTTGCTTCGATGACCCACACCTGCCCTGAGAATGACTTTATTAACATGGATTATTTCAACAAACATTTGCTAAGCAAAGGTCTAATCTGTATTGGAAGCTATGAGAGAGGAAGGAGAAGACTCAGTCTCAGCCCTCCAGGAGTTCAGGAGAAAGCTGGGGAGACCGGGTCAGCATTTATGTAAATGCCTCATCCCTTACACAATGCTTCAGCAAGGTTGGAATGTTGTTCCTGCTCAGGGAGACTGACCTGGTGGAAAGAGTATTCCAGGACTTGGCATCAGAAAATCCTGTGTTCAGGTCCCATCTCTGACCTCTACTAGCTGTATAGCTATAAGCAGTGACTTGACCTCTGTGGGCCTCAGCTCCGCATTTATCAAATAGTGAAGATAATTCCTGCAATGCCTAGAAGAAGCAAAATGATATAATAACTAAAATGCTAAACATCTGAAAGTCTGAGTTCCAATCAATGCCCAGACACTTACTAGCTGCGTGACCCTGAGCAAGTCAATTAATCCTGAAGTCTCAGTGTCCTCTTCTGTAAAACAGAGGGGGTAACAGTACCTATCTCCCATAGTGGTTGTGACAATTAAATGAGATGACCTATGTAAATATCAGTTGTTAACATAATTATTTTCTCCTTCAATAGATGCTGACAGTATAACATTTAAGAGTCTGAGAAATTTTTGGTTGTTAAAAAGGGGGTGTTCCTATTTTAAAATATTGAGAACCACTAGTTTAGTTTAGAGGGACAGTTGGGTGGCACATTGAATGGAGAACCAGACCTGGAGTCAGGAGGACCTGAGTTCAAATCTGACCTCAGACACTTACTAGCTGTGTGATCCTGGGCAAGTCACTTTAACTCTGTTTCCTTCAGTTTTGTCATCTGTAAAATGAGCTAGAAAAGGAAATAGCCAACCACTCCAGTATCTCTGCCAAGAAAACCTCAAATGGGGTCACGAAGAATCAGACACAACTGAAAAGCAACTGAACAACAGTGTAGTTTAGATTAGGCCCTAGTTATCAAGAAACAAAAAAAGAGGAGCATAGAATCATCCATTTAGGGATGGAAATAGGGGGTGGAGGTGAACCTCAGAGATGATCTAGCCTGACCCAGAGAAAAAGGAGCAGATTCCAGAGTCAGGATTCTCACTCAAGGCAGCAGACTTGAGAAGGAGAAGGGGAGAACAAAGGCTTATGGGTGGGATCTAAAAAAGGGGAAGGGAGAAGAAGAGAGAGAGGAGTCCAAGGGAGGCTGCAGCTACAGCCCCTCCTCTCAGGGAGGAATCCACTCACAGTCACTGTCTGGGGATTTAGTAAATATGGTCCCCCTCCTGGAGGGCTTGGCAGCTTTTAGACAAGCCCCTTGGGATGGTTCTCCCCAAACCTGAAAATGCCAGTAACGGAATCTCAGGCACTAGGAAAAATATTTTGGAGTTAGGGGGCTTATGGGTCCTTGTCATATCTCACTGTATAAAGTATCCCTTTCATTTCATAACATGGAGAAATTGTAGGATTTAGAACTGGAAGAGACCCAAGAGACTGCTCAGTCCAACCTATTCATTTTACAGATGAGAAAACTGAGGCCCAATTCACACTGAAAGTGGCAGCGCTAGGATTTGAACCCACTCCCTCTGCTCTTTCCAGAGACCCAGGTGGCCCCTCCAGGCCAAGTCCTGAAATACAGGTTAGCTTTCTCAGCAGAGGGACCAAAAAGATTCAAAATGGCCTGTAATGGATTGCCCGATTACGGATAAAGTCCCAGCTAGGAATGTTACAACAGGAACAGAGTTAATGCCGATGGCTGCTTCATATTCAATTTCAACCATGACCAATTTTTTTTTTTAAAAAGGAAAGAAAGAAAAAGAAAAGAAATAGGACAGGGAGTCCTTTTCAGTGGCCTCTTGCCTTCTGTCAGGGACTTTTTTCCAGAATGACTTTAATTGGTCAAACTATGCGTTTTTCACCACCCAGGCAGAAAATGCATAAACCAGAGTATGAATGATATTTGGCACCAGGAGCTGCCCCTTCAGTCTCAGGAAACCCTTCACAGGAAGCTGTGTGAAAGAACACTCTGTTATCTCCTGGGGTGGACAAGCACATACATCAGGCATCCCCTCCTCCCTGTCACTGGGAGCCCACAGACCTCATCAGACCAGATCCTGGCTGCCCTCTCCTGGAAACCCCACTCACTCAGACCCTCTGTACTCACAATGCCTTTAGCCATGGAATCTCGCCATTGTTTGAATCTCACTCAATCTTAGCCCAGTGAGAAAGCTGAGATAACATGGACTACGTGATCCTGACAAATCCCTTCACCTCCAAGAACCTTCAGGCTCTCCAGGACTATGTACTGCAAAACAAATCCCATCCAAAAAAAAAAAATGACAAACAACCACCCTTGGGGAAGTTCCTCATCACTCTGAGTGCATTAACTGGAGGACAACAGGGTCTTTACTTACTAGGATGTTGTGGGGACTCAGAACATTTGCTGATTAGAGGGGAATGAAGACAGCAAAGAACGACAAAAAAGAATCATAAACAAGAGGGTATGGCAGAGGAATAAAAGGCGTCATAGCACCGGGAGCATGCGGGTAAATGTTTAACAACTGATCCTCAAAAAACTTACAAACCAATGTACTCAGAAAGTTTCATCTGTGTTACTATTCTCTCCATTTCTTTCTTGAGCCTGGACATATAATAAAACAATCAGTTAAGCCTGACTTGTAGCATTTGTCAATTCCCAGCATGCAGATGCTCACACCACAAATTGAACAGCTGGTTCATTTGCCAATTTCCAATGTGTAAATGCTCACACCAGAAATTGAACAATTGTTCTGCAGAGCTCCCAGGATCTGGCTCCAGCAAACGCTGCAGAAGCTCCATCTACCCTGGGCTGAAGAAAAACTGAGGCAAGCATTGCATGGGAGGTATGAGAACCAGCATGAAGCAGGGCAGGAGCAGGTGGGATAGTCCTTAAAAAGGACAAGGAAAGTAGCTTCCCTGGAGTTTTCCATGCACCTGCTCTTCGGTCTCAGGAACTTTGTCTATTGATTTTGTGAATTTGGAATCCCAACTCAATTCCGCTCTTGCCCTCGGCTACCTTGTAACAAATATACTTTACATTCTAGAATTGGTTTGGTAGCCTTGGTTGCTAGTAAAACCCATGGGAAATAAGTTAACTTCTCACTTTTCCCAGATTTGTCTGATTTGAGGGCAAAAATGCAAGCGATAGAGGTGAATTATTACTGAAAACTCACAAGATCCAAGCCAAAAGTAGAAAGGTTGGGGTGGGTTAGAGTTTTGACATTTGAAAAGATGGATAGTTACTCATATCTGATTCTGCCTCTCTCACAGAGTCCTAGCCAGAGTGCTTAACTCTGCAGGGCCAAAACAACCACACCAGTCCATCAAAAAGTCAATCAGCTGAGTAGGGGGAAAGTACACTGAAGCATTCTGGTTGGTAGGCAAATAAAACTCCAGTTCAGCGAGCCAGCTTTGGAGAACTTTCCATGCACTATATTTGATTTTCTGTCTCCACTGGTTGTACACAACTAAATACCCTCAGAATGAATTAAAAGGCTAACAATGATCTCCAAAGCCCATAATGCTCCTCCAGGGAGGCACTCAGGCAGGAATGCTTAAGGATCAATTAGGATTTTTTTTTGTTAGTTCCCACAATACAGAACCTTCTGGATCAATGGGTTGGGTAAGAGGGTCAGAGAGAAAAATCAGAAGATACTCTTAGAGATGCCCCTTTTCTCAGGGGAGAGACAATCCCATCTCCAAATAGCTTCTGATCTGGTGGGGGGTGGGGGGGAACCAACCCCTATTCTAACAGAGGAGACAAAGCACACTCATTCATCAATTTGAGTCCCCCTCTCCCTCCTCCCCGATGCTCCTCCTCCTCCAGCTCACTTGTGCAAACGTGCTCTCCTGCTTCAGAACCCAAGTCCATGGAAGCACATCTCAAATCAGTCAATTCTTATCCTTGGCAACCATTCAGCAAATGCTTTGCTGGGAGAGAAGGCAATGTATTTGTTTTTTAAATGAGGTTTGGAAATTATTCATGCATTTCATTTATGCAGGCTCCCCCTGCCCGCAATTACCATTAATAATCATGAGCCTATTGCTTCTGAAATGGAAATTCTGAAAGAAAAAATGAGAACATTGGAAAGAATTGCCTATGGATGAGCAACGCTTTGTTAAATTTGTTCACCTTTGCTCCCTGACCTTTTCTAGAGGCTGGGAAAGCACAGGGGCCTCTCTCTATGGATACTCATAAATGTGTGTGTTCAGAGGACTTAGAGCTGGTAGAAACTGGTATTCTGTGACCCAGTAATACCAGTCTCCTTGTTATTCTGCTCACAAGACACTCCACTTCTCAACTCCAGGCATTTTCTTTGGCTGTCCCCCATACCTAGAATGCCCCCACCCTCATCCCTGCCTCCTGGCCACCCTAGCTTCCTTCAAGACCCTGCTAAAATCCCAGGCTTTGCAGATACCCCTAATGCTAGTGTCTTCTCCTTAATGATTGTTTGTACGTAATATCTAACACTAAACTGCTCCTTGAGGACAGAAACCATCTTTTACCTTTCTTGATAGTCTAGCACACAGAACATTTGCAGCTTAATAAATGCCTATTGAATGACCAGAGAAATCACAAAAATCAACCCCCCTCTTTTAGTGGGAGAGGAAACTAAACCCAAGAGCAATGAACTTGGAGTCATAAAACCTAAATTTGCATTCCAGATTGCCCACTTGGTTCCTAGGTGACCTTGGGCAAGTCACATCACTGCTGTTGCTGCTACTGCCAATATCAATGTTAATACTAAGGCTGAGGCTAATACGAATGCTATTGCTCGGGTCACATTTCATTGTGAGAACTATCTAAAAAGTAGAAAGATTGCATTCTGGTTTGGTGAAGGGAATGAATACACACATGTATGAAAGCATAGATCCTTAATTTTCATATGGAATCCTAGAATCTAAGATGTGCAGGGTGCTCTGGGTCAAGAAGACCTCCTTCTGCAACCTAGCCTTGGAGGAACCATCCTACCTCTATTTGAATCTCACCTGAGAGACAGAGCTGGAGGGGACCTTAGATGTTATAAGATCAAAAATGTGGAACTGGAAGATCTGGTCCAACCCTCTCATTTTACATATAAGGAAACTGAGGTCCAAAGAGGAGGAATAGTTTGCCCAAGGTTCCAATAGTAGCAGTATCAGAGAAGAGATTTGAACTCAGGAAAGCTAATTGCACTCAATAGTGTCTTTCACTGTATTACATTATTTCTTACCTCAAGGAGTGAGTATCCTATACAAGTCAATAAAACTGACTACAAAGTGAAAAACTGAAGAAGTGTATTGGGGGTGTGTTTGGGAATAGCCTAAGTCTTTAAGATGGAATTTCACTGGATTGACTGGAAGCCAGGAAAACCTGGATTTAAGTCCCATGCCTGACATATACTGACAGGTGCTCCAGGCAGCTCTCGGAGGTGACTCTGAAAAAGCTCCCACCTCAATTGGGAGAGGGAATTTCTTCACCTGGAAGTCCCCTACTCTAATAAAGCCACAACTTAATTCCCCATTCCCATTCCCAGAACTGGAAGATTGGAAGGAACTTAGGAAGCCACCTCATCCATCCACCCCCAAAATATCTATTTACTTTACTCAAGTAAAGAAGCCCTGACCATCTTACTTCTAGAGAGCTCTCACTGTTCAAAAACTTTCCTTCACCTTTAGTCTACATTTGCCATTTTGCATCTTCTACCCATTATTCCTGGCTCAACAACATCCCATCAATAAATACGCACTAAGTGCCTTCTATACACCAGGATACTATACTAGGCTCTGGGGATACAAAGACAAAACTGAGACTAACCTTGTTCTCAAAGAGCTTATGTTCTACTGATGATATATAACCAGGGGTGTGCTTGTGAATGTTTAACAATCAGCTCTCCAAGGGGGAAAATGCACATGACAAACTCTCAAATTTACTCTGAATTATTAGCATTTTCCCCATCATTTTGTCACGTTAATTTTTTTGCCTTTTAAAAAATTTTATATTTCATTTTTCCCTGATTTCATGAAAAACAATTTTCAACATTTGCTTGTTAAAATTTTGAGTTTCAAGTTCCCTTCCTCCCTCATCCCTTACCCCTCCTCCCCTCACTGAAAAGGCAAGCAATATGGTTTAGATTATATATGTGCAGTCGTGTGTAATATTTCCATATTAATTATATTGTAAAAGAAAACAGAGACCAAGAGAAAAAAAAGAAAAAGGAAGTTTTAAAAAGTATTCTTCAATCTGCATTCAGATGCCATCAGCTCTTTCTCTAGAAGCATGATGGCGTTTTTCATCACAAGTCCTTTAGAAATATTGTGGA
Source organism: Bettongia penicillata ogilbyi (assembly GCA_023548195.1). Classification (NCBI taxonomy): domain Eukaryota; kingdom Metazoa; phylum Chordata; class Mammalia; order Diprotodontia; family Potoroidae; genus Bettongia; species Bettongia penicillata. Next base: position 8,176,302 of record JAJHZJ010000257.1, read on the forward strand.
CCATTTGCATTGCTGAGAGTACCTAAGTCATTCACAGTTGATCATCATGCAACATTTTTATTACTATGTACAATGCTCTCCTGATTCTGCATATTTCACTTTGCATCAGATCCTGTAAGTCTTTCCAGATTTTTGTGAGAGGATTTTGCTCATCATTTCTTATAGCACAATAGCATTCCTTCACAATTATATACAGAAACTTGGTCACTCATGCGCCAATTAAAATCCTCTCACTTTCTAACTTTTTGCCGCAATAAGAAGAGCTGCTCTAAATATTTTTGTACATAAAGACCTTTTTCCCTTTTTTAAATTTTTTTGGGATACAGACCTAAAAGTAGTATTGCTAGGACAAATGGTATGCACAGCTTTATAGTCCTTTCGCTATAGCTCCAAATTGTTTTCAGTTGGTTTGGATCAGTTCACAATTTTACCAACAGTACCTGAGTATCTCAATTTTCCCATGCACCCTCCAACTTTTGCCATTTACCTTTTCTGTCATATTAGTCAACCTACTAGGTGTGGGATGGCACCTCAGAGTGATTTCTCTAATCAATAGTGATTTAGAGCACTTCTTCATTTAATTATCTTAAAACTGCCTGTTCATTATCCTTTGAGCATTTATCAATTAGGGAATGAATTGCATTCTTATAAATTTGGCTCAGTTCTCCATGTATAGGAGAAATGAGACCTTAATCAAAGAAACTTTCCACACACATTTTTCACAGTTATGATTACTGTTGATTATTATTTTTGCCCTGTTTATCCTACTGTCTGTCATTTCATTCTGTCCATCCTCAAAAAGTATTTTGCTTCTACTTGCTCCCCCAATCTGCCTTCTCTTGTATCACACCCCTTTTCTTGTCCCCTTCCCCCTCATACTTTCTTGTAGGGTAAACATAAATACATATAGATATCAAGGAGCAATTAAACAAAATTAAAAGAATGGAAAATAGAAGAAAATGTGAAATATCTTATTGGAAAAACAGTTGACCTGGAAAATATATCAAGGAGAGATAGTGGAAGAATTGATTATTGAACTACCTTCAATCCATGACCAAAATTAGAGCTTAGACATCATCTTTCAAGAAATTATCAAGGAAAACTGTACTGATATTATAGAACCAGAGGGAAAAATAGAAATTAAAAGAATCTATTGATTACTTTCTGAAACAGATCTCAAAATGAAAACTCCCAGGAATATTACATTCAAATTCCAGTGCTCCCAAGTTACTGCCAATAGTAAGATAGAAACAATTCACATATTATGGAACCACAGTCAGGATCACGCAAGATTTAGCAACTATACCCAACTAAATACATATGCAATTTCCTCTTTGAGCCAATTCTGATGAGAATAAGGTTCAAGCACTCTCCAACAAATCCCCCAACTTGCCCTCTACTGTAAAAACTCTTTCATGCCTCTTTTATATGAGATGATTTACTATATTCTACCTCTTCCTTCCCCTTCTCCCAGTGTATTCCTCTGTTTCACCCCTGAATTTTAATTTTTTAGAAATCATCTCAACATATTCAACTCACACCTAATGCTCACTTCCTATTTATACTTCTTCTAACTGCCCTAATAATGAGAAAGTTCTTAGGAGATAAAGTCTCATCACTTTGTGTAGGAATATAAATAATTTAATCTTATTGAATCCCTGATTATTTCTCTTTCCTATATATTTTTTATGCTTCTCTTGAGTCTTGTATTTGAAAGTCAAATTTTCTATTCAGTTCTCATCTTTTCATAAGAAATGCTTGAAAATCCTCTATTTCATTGAATATCCATTTTTCCCACTGAAAATTATCCTCAGATTTGCTGGGCTAAGTGATTCTTCTAGCTCCTTTGCCCTCTGCCATATCATATTCCATGTCCTCAGATCCTTTAATGTAGAAATTGCTAAATCTTGCGTGATCCTGACTGTGGTTCCATAATATGTGAATTGTTTCTTTCTTACTATTGGCAGTAACTTAGGAGCACTGGAATTTGAATGTAATGTTCCTGGGAGTTTTCATTTTGAGATCTCTTTCAGAAAGTAATCAATAGATTCTTTTAATTTCTATTTTTCCCTCTGGTTCTATAATATTAGGACAGTTTTCCTTGATAATTTCTTGAAAGATGATGTCTAAGCTCTAATTTTGGTCATGGATTGAAGGTAGTTCAATAATCAATTCTTCCACTATCTCTCCTTGATCTATTTTCCAGGTCAACTGTTCCAATAAGATATTTCACATTTTCTTCTATTTTTCATTCTTTTAATTTTGTTTAATTGCTCCTTGATATCTCATGGAGTCATTAACTTCCACTTGCCCAATTCTAATTTTTAAATAATTGTTTTCTTCAGTGAACTTTTGTACCTCCTTTTCCAATTGGCCAATTCTACTTTTTAAGGAATTCTTTTTTTCAGTAAATATTTGTATCTCTTTTCAGTGCGCCAACTCTGCTTTCTAAGGTATTTTTCTCTTCAATGGATTTTTGTGCCTCTTTTATCATTTGACCCATTCTACTTTTAAAGTTTTTATTTCCTTCATATTTTTTGTTCCTCCTTTACCAAGCTATTGACTCTTTTTTTGTGATGTTCATGTTAGTCATTTCTTTTCCAATTTTTACCTCTACCTCTATAATTTGATTTTTAAAATTCTTTTTGAGCTCTTCTAGGAATTCTTTTTTGGACATGAGATCAATTAACATTTTTCTTTGAGATTTTCATTGTAAGTAATTTTGAGTTTGTTGCCTTCATCTGTGTTTTGATCATCCTTGTCACCAGAGTAACTTTCTACGGTCAGGAACTCTTTTGTTTTTGGTTCATTTTCCAGCCTATTTCTTGACTTTTAACTTCATGTTAAAGTTGAGCTCTGCTCCCAGGGTGAAGGGGCACTATTCTAGGCTTCATATTTTTTGTGTAGATAGTCTATAATTATAATATAGTCTATAACATATAATCCTATATAATATAGGAAGTCCTTAATTCTTATGAGTATGATCTAAGGAGAGGCATGTTTACTACTCCCCTTGCCTGTGCTAAGATCTATGAGTGACCACAAGCACTCTTTTCTGCCCTAGAACTGTGATCAAGGTACCCACTCCCTTGGGACCACAAGCTCTGATGTCACAGTATTCCTCCTGCAACAAGAACTGCAACCCAGAAGTGAACATGAACAATGCAATAGAGTCCTGCACTAAGTGCCAGCAAAAGGACCCCTGGAGTCTCTTTCTGAGCAATTGTCTAATCCCCTTACCGTGTATCAGTTAAGAGCTCCAGAAACAGCTGCTGCTGCCATTGATTCAGCCATTTCCCTCAAGACCTGCTGCTTGTTTGCTGAGATTTGGCCTGTGCTGGTCCAAGCTCCACTCTCACCGAGGATTGACAGCCCTTTTATGTCAACCTTCTAAGTTGTTTTGAGCTGGAAAATTGTTTTATCCTGTCATTTTTGGGCTACTGCCACTCCAGAATTGCTTGTGAGGCATTGTTTAAAATTGATTGGAAGGAAATTTAGGAGAGTAAAGGAATGTCCCTGCCTTTTCTCCACCATCCTGGCTCCACCTGTCCATCACTTTCTTAAGTCTAGGCAAAAATTTGATGATTTCTATAAATATAAATCAATCAACCAATCAAATAAATTAAATGCTGATTTGCAGCATTTGCCAAGTCTCAAGATGTAAATTTTCACAATGAAAATTGAAACATCTGCTTCCAAGACCCCATGAGAACTGGCTCCAGTATAGCAATTCAAATTAATAAATACTTATTAAAAGACTACTACATTCTAGGTATTGTGCTAAGTTCTGGGGATACAATTAAGAAAAAGAAAGACAGTTTTCAAAGAGCTTATAATCTAGTCAGACAAGACAACACACAAAGAATGACTGGAAAAGGAGAGTGGGTGTTGCCAGGGGTCCCCTGGTTCAAGGGCATCTTATTCTATGGATTTAAAACCAGGTTGAGCTGCAGATATAGAGTGGACTGGAGTTATTCCCCTGCATATAATATGTACACAAGTAAGTATTTATTTTTAAAAATTTAAACAAATCTTTCTTCCATAGAAGACCTCTTCAGATTCTTGAAGATGGCTTTCATATATATATCTCCTGTAAGTCTTCTCCCAACTTCCTTCAAGCTTCTAGTATGATGTGGTCTCAAAGCTCTTCCCCTTCCTAGTTGTCCTCCTCTGGAAGTTCTCAGGCTCATCAATATCCTTCCCAATCTACAGCACTCAGAACAGAACACAATTTGTCAGTGGATTGTGACCAGAATAGCTTTTGAGGTAATACTGACACATCCAGGTGGAACTACTTAGGAGATATGTGGAAAGTAGAAGTCTGGCACTTGGGAAATGGTCTGGAGCTGGTGGTAAATATTTGGGGTCATCCACCTAGAAGTGATAACTCCCCACAATTCTGTCTCTCTCACAGTGCCCATGTTTTGCAGCTAGAAAGTATGACCAAGCTAGGACATGATTAACTATATTATCACTTTCAGAATCCCAGCATCCTGGTGTTAGAAAGGATCTCAGAGGCCATCTAGTCCAAGCCAAGCCTGACCAAGAAGTCCCTCCACACCAGGCCTAACAAAGGGTCATCCAACCTTTGCTTGAAGACGCTAGTGAAGGGGAATCCTTTCCCTTTTAGGGCAGCCCATTTCATTCTTGGGAGTGTGAGGAAACATCCTGGGATTAAGACCCTAGGGGAATGATGGGGGAAGAGGGTATCCTCCCTTTGTCTTTCCTTCACCTCTTCCCCAGTTACCAGTTTGTGCAGACTCTATTAGGGTGCCTAAGTCTGGAGGGAAGGCAGCTAGGTGGGGCAGTGGACAAAGTACGCCACTTGGAGTCAGGAAGACTCATCTTCTTCAGTTCAAATCTGGCCTCAGACCCTTGTTAGCTCTGTGACCCTGGGCAAGTCATTTAATTCTGTTTGCTTCAAGTTCCTCATCTGTAAAATGAGATGGAGAAGGAAATGGCAAACCACTCCAGTATCTTTGCCAAGAAATCCCCAAATGGGTCACAAAATGTTCAATGCAACTGAAAGGACTCAGTAACAACGGGTCTGAATGGAAGACCGTGACCGTTCACATTGCTTGGATGAGCTCTAAGTCAGCCACTCTATTCCTTCTGTTTAGATAGAGTACCACTGGCATTCTCCATCTACCTTTCTCCAGGCTGGTCCTGCCTCTGAGGATATAATCTTCTGCTCCAGGCATTTTTACTGGCTATCCAGCATAGAACGCTTGCCCAACTTCTGTCGGCCCTGGCTTCTTTCTAGTCTTCTCTAAAATTCCACCTTCTACACAAAAGCTTTCTGGATCTTCCTTAATCCTTCTCTCTTTTCTCTGATGATTTTCTCCAATTCATCCTATCTAGGAGGCAGCTGGTGGTACAGCAAATAGAAAACATAGTCAGGAAGACGAGTCCAAATCAAATAATGGGTCCTTAATTAATTTGTGTTTCCTTCTGTCCTTCTTGAAGTTGTCATTTGTCCTTCGTTCTCCAATAGGACATCAGGAGGTTGATGCCATGACTTTCAAGTGAATTGGATTTAAGTGAGGGAAGACTGTAAAGTCACTAGCCTCGCTTTCTCCTCTGGAGTCATCGATCAGGAAAGCTGGACATGGTTCTGGATCTTGTTTGTATATAGTTATTTGCATGTTATTTCCCTCAATGGACTGTGGGCCCCTTGAGGGTGGAAATTTTCATTTGTTTTCTTTAACTTTTGCCTGCCCAGCACTTGGACACAGTGCTTGGAACACAGTAAGAGCTTAATAAATGCTTCTTGACTTGATTTTTGATGATCCCTTCAGACGTCAGGTCTCTATCATCTGACTTGACAATGGCCTTGCCATCTGCCCTGCCATCACCCTTAGGATTGCTTGGCCTTTCAACCTACCCTGTAGCTGAAACTTTTTTATGCCTTATTTCTCCCAATTAGAACAAGAATTCCTTGAAAGCCAAGTCTGACTTGAATTCTCTATTTGTATCCCCTATACTTAGCACACTACTTTGCACATAGTAAGCACTGAATAAATGCTTTTCCATGTATTCATCCTTCTATTCAAACCTATATTTTCATACACCTCCAAACCTTCCCTCCTAGTTCACCCTCTGGGACCAGACAGTACCAGTTTAATGCCCTTGTAAGGAGGCAGTCCTTCAAATACTTGAAAATAGATTTAATGATATCACCGAAGTCTCCTTCCCTTCCCCTACTAAATCGGGATCAATGAGAGCACATACTGTCATTTTTAATATGTATTCTTCCCCAGTGCCTAACACAGTGTCCTGCACATTCAAACAGCCCTTTACACTGTGGGTACTTAATCATAGTTTATTGAATTTGTGGTATGGTAGGCATTTCATAAATATCTGCTGCATTGTATTGAATTTGTACATAACACGTCAGTTTTCAGTCCTAAATTCTAAGGTTCTGTGACTATTTTGAGACCTGCTCATTTTGACTTTGCTTAGTCAAGCATAAAAATACAGTTTGACAACATTTTATAGTTTTACACTTCTAATACTTTGCCAAGACAGATCAGTGAATGTTAAGAAGGGGTGATTCAGGCGGAATTAAATATTCCACAGTAACGTAGGCGTTCTCATTAATGTATGCCTTCTGATCAGAAGCACCTGAGCACCCCATATATCAAATGGAATTGGATTGCTGCCCACAATAATGGAGCTAATTAAGGTAGGGAAAGGGCAGCTGACGTCAGTAGCTCATTCAGAAGCTGGGGGAGGCAGCTCTGCTAGAGTGGAAAGAGCCCTGGACCAAGACTCAAGAGACCAGGAGTTCCAGTTTCAGCTCAGAAATTAACTGGCTCTATGACCTTGAACAAGCCCCCATAACATGTCTTGGCTTGATGGGTGTAGACCCGGTGATCCCACAGGTTCTTCCAACTCAAGCCCCTGTTATTACAGCCTTTCCCAGGCTAACATTCTAAGACTGAAGCTAGCACTAGAGTGTCTTTCCTGTTACTGGGGCCTGGGCAAGATATAGGAAGTCACTCTCACAAAATGTCCCCAGCTGCTACCTCCACCCTGGGAAACCCTGGGAACTCAGTGTTTCTCCGGCATATAACCCCACACGAGGAAACCCTGGGGATCTCATCCTATGGCTTATTTTGCTTTCCCAAAAGGGCCCTCAGCTCCTCTACAAGCATTCATGCTAAGACAATTACATTCAAGGGGTTTTATTTATAACATAAAAAATTACTGTAAAGACCCATAACTAAGTCCAAAGACAGTCAAGAAGAACTCTCTCTCTCTCTCTCTCTCTCTCTCTCTCTCTCTCTCTCTCTCTCTCACACACACACACACACACACACACCACATCATCATCATCATCATCATCATCATCATCATCATCATCATCATCATCATCACCACAGGGATCTATTTAGTCCCACTGATCTGAAACACTCCTGTGCGTCTCATACAAAGTCAAACATTACTTCCCACTCTAAGTGTTCCATTGTATTTATTGAGTGCCTGCTATGTGCGAGGCACCATGCTAAGTGCTGAGGATACAAAGAAATAAAAAAAACTCTGCCTCAAGATGTCCACAGTATGATGGGGGAGCGAACAACTGGAAACAAAGTAGATACGGACAGGATAAATAGGAAAAAATCAGAAGGGAAGGCCTAAGTGTTAAGAGGAAACAGGAAAGACTTCTTGGGATCTGAAGGAAGTCAGGAGATAGAGATAAGGAGGGAGAACATTCCGGGTATGGGGGCAGCCAGTGAAAAGGCCCAGAGCTAGAGAAGGTGTGTCTTCTTCAAGGACCAGCAAGGAGGGCAAGGTCCCTGCAAAGCATGGTAGAAAGGAAGGCGCAAGAAAACTGGAAAGGGAGAAAAGGACCAGGTTAGGAAAAGCTTGAGAAGTCAGAGGATTTTATATTTGACTCTGAAAGCCACCAGAGTTTATTGAGCAGGAAGGTGACCCATCCCTGCTTAGTCCCTATGACTCACAGTACCAGTGAAGAGAGAGGTCCGGGTTAGCTCCTCTGTGCCATGGCTGTGAGCCTCATTGATGCGTTTTTCTATTTCTTCATCTGCTTCTTAGTTCTGTGGTTACCTGCCACATTGATCTTTCTCCTGCTGCTTTAAAGTTAATTCAGAGCCTACAGTGTGATCTTCTAGGGGGCAGAGGAGCAGGGGTGCTATGGGGATACAGAAACTCAGTATAGGCCGAGAAGCAGCTTGGCGTAACCATCCTTCTCACTGATTCATCCATGAAGGCAATGCTGTGCATCTGCCTGCCACACTCGTGCATTCACTCTTGCAGGAATCCCCTGTACAAGAAGCAGGGAGGGGCTCACTCAGCCTCTGTTGGTGGAGGCCCACTACAATGCCATCCTATGGTTCCATGAAAAACTCAGCCTGTCCTTTTTTTAAGTCTACTGGCAAAGTCACCCTCCAGCTTCCAGTTTGGCTGGAGCCAAGGAAGCAGAGGGAGAGAGCTGGAGTAGGAAGGAGTTGGGAGAACTGAGAATGAAGATTCACTCCAGAGAGATCTGACGAGGGGAGACGTGTTCCAGCTCCCTGGTTTGCTCCGGACACCTGCCCAGTCAGAAGGTGCAGAGAGACACCTGCCTTGGTCAGAAGGGTCACAGAAGGGAGGTGTGATCTACAGTGAAAGGACATTTTACATTGTTCAGTTAGAGGAGAGTGGTTATTCTTAAAAAAAAACCAGAAAGCCTGTTTGATGGCTTTGTGGCTCTCATGAGAGTCATGAATACAAAGGCACTCCTAATCTGGAAAAATAAGGGAAATCTGACTATTAAAAAAAAACAAACTATAATCAAGTTATGTGAAAGAAAGGGGGATCAGAAGCTAGATGCTAGGGTCATCACAACAAGGTGGGTGACCTGGCCCTTCTCGCCATGGTTCCAATTCACACTGGCCCCTGAATCCATGGCCCATGCCACATCACATTCATCACATCCAGTGACCAGGAACACAAATTCTAAGTCTTCGTTCAACACCGCCCCCCCCCCCACTGGATTCATGAGTTGAATCTGACTTGTAGTCAATGTTGTATTGTCCAAACTCTTTTGCCTCATCACAAGAGGGGTGTTCGTTGAGTAATAAACAAATGAATGTGTAGTTTTCCTAGAACTCCTGGGTTCAGAGTAGCCTGGGTACTGTCTGGACTCTGCCTGAGTCTGGGAGAGGTCATGGGCTCAAAGTTACGTGGTATGTGTTTGATGAGGTGGACTTTACTGTTTTTACTCTTCCTATGTTAAGAATAAACATTGTATAGAGATAAAAAATAAAGTGGGTCAAGGTAAACCTATAAGCTAAATTAGAAAACACAGTATATGCTCATACTTGCCTCTGTATTGTTCTTATTTCTTTGACTCTGGATTGTTTTTATTTGATTGTATTTTATAAATGAAATTACTTGCTTGTTGTTAGAGAGAGGGGTGTGTGTGTGTGTGTGTGTGTGTGTGTGTGTGTGTGTGCGTGTGCGTGTGTGCGTGTGTATAACGGGGTTTACAGCTAAATCCCAGATGGACAGAATGCTGGTAGGACAATGTGCACCTAGATAGTCAGTAGAGGTGGTGTGAGAGCTTCTTGGAAGTGAGATGTGGAGGGAGGGAGGCAGAGAGGAAGGAAGGGAAGAGAGAGAGAGAGAGAGAGAGAGAGAGAGAGAGAGAGAGAGAGAGAAGAAAAAGGAGGAGAAGGAGAAGGAGGAGAAGCAGGAAGAGGAAGAAAAAGAAAGAAATTTACCCAGTGGCCCCAGGCCACCCAGGACACATCCATTTGAGCTATTTGCCTTCAGGGCTTAACTATTTATAGATACATAGATATACATATAAGTGGATGAATAAATAGATAAAAGAAATAGAGACAGACAGATAGATAGATAGATGGACAGGCAGATGGGCAGACAGATCATTTGGATTGAGTGGGAAAAAACTAAACTGCCCATTCTTTGTGGCAGGGAAGGAGGGGCACCTTCTAACTCTGACTGATGACTACTATACCCAACTACCTTTGCCTCTTAAGAGTCTCTCCCAAAAGCCAGGGTTACATTCACCTGTGCAAAGAAACACGGAATTCAGCTTCCTCCAGGGCGGATGGGTTCAATATAGTCCAAGCTCCATAGAGGTCATCGCTCTTGCTCAATATTTTAAAGCAAGCAAAGGAACTCCATCCTCTACCCATGCAGACACACACACACACACAAAATCTACCATCAGTGTCCCATGCATGCACATGCCATGATGTGTCTAATAATGAGGATGGATTGCATAGCATCATCCTGACTCCCTCCCCTGAGTTCCTTTATAGGCAACAGCACTTATTAGCCTTGGCCAATGGAGAGGGTGAGGCATTTGATCCACATGGTAAGGGTTACAAGAAATGTGAATGAGATTTCTTTTTTAATTTTGCACAAATAGTAACCATAGGGAATACATCTACAACTTTAAAGTTTGCAAAGCACTTTCTAGTCACCACATCATTTGACCCTCACAACAAGGTGACTGTTATTATCATCCCTGAGTATGAGATGAGGAAACTGAGTCTCAGAGAGGTTGACTTGACCTTACTTACCCAGGGTGACACATTTCTTATCTGTCTGAGGCAGAATTTGAAGGCAAGCCACAGGGAATTGGGACTGTAACGTTGGCCCTCTTACTACTGTATTTGAAACACTTGGAAAACCATCTGCCTAGTGATTATCAATTCATTCCTTCCATAAGTTCAGCATAGAGGGTTCACCCCAGATGCTAAGGTCCTTTCTCAAATTCTTTTGACATCATGAGAACCCCTGGATGTCCCTTAACCATCCCTCACCCTCTGGCTTACATGACCAGCCCCTTACTTTTTTTCAACAATAAATTTATTGTTGACATCCTTATACTCACAGAAGCACACAATCTGCGACATGGAAGGGATGCCATCGTCCATCTATCCCAACTCAGATCCAAAAGCAATCCCTATTATAAAACACCCATGAAACGACTTCCATAAAATAATGAGAAGTGAAATGAGCAGAGCCAAGAGAAAACAGCGTATACAGTAACCGCAATACTGTTCAAAGAAAAATTGTGAACCATCAAGTTATTCTAAGTACTAGAAATATTCGAATCAACTTTAAAGGATCAATGAAAAAAGATGCTATCCAGCTTCAGAGAAAAAAAATTGATAGATAAAAGTACACACAGTATAGTTTAACACATATTTATAAATGTGTGCCAAATGGTGGTCTTCTCTAGTGCAGGGCAGGGAGGGATGGAAAGAGACAGTACGAAACTGAAAACATAACCAAAAACTTTAATTTAATTTAAAAAAATTATAATACATCCAACAAGTGAATGTCTAGTTTCTTCTTGAAGATTTATAATAAGGGAGAAACCGTTACCTGCCTAGACAGTCCCTTCCACTATTGAACAACAATAATTTTAAAGTTCTTGCTGTTATCAAGACTCAACTTGCCTCTAATTTTACTTGTGCATAATTTCTCATCCATAATATCTTACACCATTCTCATGCCCATATTACACCTTTCCATTGCCCTTTGGGTGATCTTCCATCACATCTCCATTTTTGGAGATCACAGTATGGCATAACCAAAGGCCATACAGCATCAGCAGAAGAATACTGAAGTTAGAAAGATAGAACACTGATTCTTCCTGTCCATGTCCTTCCATGAATCCTCCAGAAAGAATCCACCCAATGCCTTCCTCTGGGCTAAAATATTTTGTGGGTACCAGTCCACATTTGGAGCAGTCTGTCAACCCTAGTCTTCACCATATTCCTGGCCCAACTCCTTTTTTGAATACACATGTTCTTCATGAAACCATTTGTACACTTCTCCTGCATGGGTCAATCAGCCAGCACGCATTTATTATCTCATCTGACTACACTCCTGAATTTCATTACACCCTCCAGAATCTCATCATACTGAAATATCACATTGACTCTGAAATCTGTGCTTCCTCGGTACTAGGGGCTCCCTCCTCCTTCTAATTGGACAGCATGGAAGGTAGACAGTGGAGAGCTTCTCCCAGTTCCTCCATCCATCTCCATCTTTTCCCACATGGTTACACTTCTGGACTTCATCATGCCCTCCCCTCATTCCATCTCTCCACTCTCACTTTACCTTCTTTTTATGTGTTGTCTTAACCATTGGATTATTAACTCCTTGAGGCCAGGAACTATCTTCTGCCTTTCTTTATATGCACAAAATTTAGCACACCTGGCATATTGTAGGTACTCAATAAATGTTTATTGAATGATTAAGAGTTGGAGATAAAAAAGAAAATAGTTTCACCACAAGCTCATGCTCCAATGAAGAAACAATGTACGTATCAAAACATACAGATAAATATAGAGTGGATGGAAGGTAACTTCATAGAAAATAAAATGCCATTGGTAGTTCTCTGTCATATCCCATAAGACATCTGTGGTCACTCAAGGGATTAGCCTAACCATCCACACAGGAGAAGCAAAGTGGATAAAAAACACATATGGTCCATACTCTGACATGCAGGTGGACAGCAGCCCAGTGAAATGGTTATGATGATTGATATTTATATACGCACTCATGGAGCATAACTAGTCTATTCAATTTAAAGCATTTTCAAATTTTCCATTCAGTATCTCATTTAAGCCTCAGGATTTATACCTTCGGCTGGCACTACAGATGGAAAGGAGCTGGCCCAGAATTGAGTTAGATGAGCACATTGGGCTGATCTGCATTTGGGAAACTGTACAAGGTTTTAATGATTCCAAGCTGTTCCGGGCTGCAAAAGCCCAGCTTTTTTAACACCAGTTTGTCTGAGGGATGCTGTTTGGTGCAGAGTGGGGAACACAGTGATCTTAGAAAAACCACAATGGAGGGTGAACCAAAGTGGGGAGAGGGAGTGTTAGTAGATCCCTCATTAATGAATGGATAACAGCTGACATTTATAAAGCCACGAAGCAATTTACATGCACCATTGCATTCAACCTTCACAGCGCCTTTGGGGGAGCAGCACATTAAAGTGAAATGAGAATCAGGAATCAGAGAATGTGGTTTCAAATCCTGCCTCTGCTCCATGCCATGCATATGGCCTTTGGTGAGTAGTTCTACCTGTCTGGGCCTCAGTTTCCTCACATGTGAAAAGGCATGGTTGAACTTGACTTCTAAGGCCCCTTCTAGCCCTAAATTTAAGACCACTGCAAAGCAAGTGCTACAGGATTTTTGTTCCTATTTTACAGATGAGGCTCAAAAGGTTGAGCTTGCCCATGGGTCCGTCAGAGGCAAAATTTGAACCTAGGGCTGACTCCCAGAGCAACACTTCCCAATATACCAAGATTGCTCCATTTGCGATACATTTTCACAATTATGCCTCCCTGTGATGCTGGGATTACATTGAGTTTTAGGTTATGATTATAAACCTTATCTGGCCCTTCTCTTCCCAGACTCACAGATTGGGCAGGAGCCAAAGAGGAAAACCAATTAAGGTCACAGTACCCTGGGAGCAAATTCTCATCTTTTCAGATCCTGCTGTACCCAAATAGAATAATATGGTAATAGATCGGAAGCAAGGAATCTTGGGCTCTGATAGCACATTTAAAGAACCTGGCAAATCTTAGGTCTTTGTAGAAATGCTAGCAAATGTTGTCATTATTGGTAGTGGTGGTGTCCCTTTGCCCCTTTGGACTCAGACTAGATGAGTTGTAAGGTTCCTTCCAACTTTGACCTTTCTTGGCTGTAGCTTAGGGTCCTACCCAAAGTTCCCTATACCCTGAGATACAAGTCAAGAGGGAATTGAAAAAAAATCAGTCCCACCCCTATTCTTGGCTTCTAGACTTCAAAGACATGCTTCTACTTCTATCTTATCTTGGAACTCCCCTTGTCCTCCACCCTGAAATATCCAACAACCTCTATGGTCTTCTCAAGCTGGAATATCCCTCTATAAGCCCTACCTCTTTCTCTGATTGGTGAATTCCTCCTGGGACTTCTTTTATATGGAGAGGTCCAGACTGGATTTCATTCCTCTCCTGGCTCTGTTCCTGGCTTCCAGACTTCAAAACTATGCCTTGGTTGGGTGCCAGCATCTGCTTCTCTCCCCTTTCCATTTCCCACTTGTGCGTTGTTATCCCCCATTAGAAATAATCCCCTTGAGGGCAGGAGACTGTCGTCTTGTTTGTATTTATATACCCACTACCTAACACTGAGCCTGATGCATAATGGACATTTAATAAATGTTTCCTTCCTCCTTTCTTTTTTCTTCTCTTTTTTCTTCCTTCTTTCCTTCTTTCTTCACATCCTTCCTTCCTTCTTTTCTTTTTTCCTTTTTCTCTTTCTTCCTTCTGTATTCCCTTCCTTCTTTGAGGAGATAGACTTGCACTGCTGTTGCTCAGTCTTTTTTCAATCATGTCCAACTCTTCATGACCCCATTTGGGGTTTTCTTGACAAAGGTAGTGGAGTGGTTCGTCATTTTACAGATGAGGAAACTGAAGCAAAGTTAAGTGACTTGCCCAGGGTCATACAGTTAGGAAGTGTCTGAGGCTGGATCTGAACTCAAGAAGATGAGTCTTCCTGACCCTAGGCGCAAGCACTGTGTCTACTGCTCCACTCACAAAAGAATAGGAGAGGAGAAAACAACAGAATTGGAACTAGGGTTTACTGAAAAGCTCAATGTCAGAGCTCCCCTCAGAGAAACCAAGCATTTCTAGGAGGAAAGACGATCCCAAAGTATTGCTAGAGGGATAATAACTGCCAGCACTCAGGCTGTGTTTTATCACAGGGTCAAACCTGTTCACTGGCCCTGCTAGAAAGTGACCTATCTAGCCCTCTTAAAGTTCTCCCAGAAATTCATAGAATCACTGACTTTAGGAATTGGAAGGAACCACAGTAGCTTCCCAGCCCAATCCATACAAAGCAATCTCCATACACCCGACCAGTGTCTCTTTGAAAAACGTCCAATGATGGGGAACTCACCACATCTTCCCCAGAAACTTTATACCACTTTTGGACAGATTTCATTTTTAGTACATTTTTCCCAATGTCAGACCTAAATCAGCCTCTTTGTCATTTCTACCCATTGCTCCTAGGTGTTCCCACTTAAGCCAAGCAGAACAAATCTAACCCCTTTTCCACATGACAGTTTCAAATACCTGCAAACTGCTACCATACTCCCCATCCCACTCTGAGTCTCACTTCACTAGGACAAACATGTCCATTTCTTTTAACTAATCATCATGTTACATGACTCTTCACTACCCTTGTGTAGTGGGCACAACCAAGAAGAATCCTCACTTCTTTATTTCTTACAATGCTTGTGAGAATCACTCATTGGAAGAAATACTGAAATGCCATTTCCCCAAAAGACTGGACATCTGATCAAAATTCAATGCTGCTAACTGGATGAGGATTCCTGTTGGTATGGAGGGAGTCCTCTGGGAGTCAAGAGGTCTAAAAAAACATGGCAACCAGAATACAGGTATCAGCAGAGCCTTCGTAGATCCAATCTAGCTGCCATTAATAGAGAAAAAGGAAGAGGCCACATGGATAAATTTTGAGGTCCTTGGTTAAGTGCTAGCAATGCAAAGGAAGGGAAAAAACAACCCTGTTATTTAAGGAGCCCTCAGTCTAACTGGGGAGTCAATGCAAACAATTACGTACAAACAAGATATAGGCAGAATAAACTGGCGATTTGGAGAGAGAAGGAAGATAAAGAAGGGTGGGGAAAGGCTTAGGTGGAAGTAATGTCCACAAATGTGCTACATGAACTAGCCCTATGATTTCATAGTATTGAGTTAGTTCCCAGTGAAGAAACCTTTCTCATCAATTTTTTTCTCTGCTATGGATAGTCTTATAAGAGCCCCAGCAAAGCCTGGCAGCCTGAAGGCAGAAATGTGAACATGAGCCCTTGAGATGCTCCTGCCGATACCAAGGCTAAACTTGGAAGAAGGACAGAACACTGGGCTGTTTGTCCTCCCCTCTGTCTACCTGTGCAGGAGAGAGTGCTTCCCCATCTGTGATCTTTCTGGAGAGATGGTACCCCTTTGGGAGTTGGAGTAGAAAATTATTGCTTTGCTTAATTTCCAACTACTATTTTCCTTACTAGCCTACTTCAGTTAAACACGTTGGATCTTGAACTCAAGGCTCCTCCTTGGGAATGGCCATTTAAGAACTATCTGGAGGATTCTGATTACCCAAAAAACAGTATTGTCTAGAGAGCTGACCTTGGAGCCAGGAAGACCTGAGCTCAAGTTCCACTTATGATACACATTGGCTATGTGACAAAACTTGGTGTTAGAACTGGGTAACATATTGGTGAGAAGTCTTCTGGGAGCCAAATGGTGTAATAAGTCATATTAATAAGTCATTTAGCTTCTCTATGCCTTAAGCAGTTCCCAAAGACTATAAGTAGCAGAGAAAATGCACTGGGGTGTGTGGGAAGGTGATCCTCCCTGGGAACTCCTTATAGACCTAGCTCAGGTCATATCTTGAAAAAGCATGAGAAAAGAGTTGGATACAGGCCTGGGTTTGAATCCTACCTCCTTAGTGATCTGGATGACTAGCATTTAATAACAGCTGGCATTTATATCAACTTTAAGGTCTGAGAAATGCTTTCAGATATTGTCTCATTTGATCTCAACAGCTCTGCGAGGTAGATACTATTATTATCCCCATTTAACAGATGATGAAACTGAGGCAGACAGGGGTTAAGTGACTTGTCCAGGGTCACTTCCTGATTATGAGTCCAATGCCCTATATCCACCACACCAAGTGGTCTTAAAGATCATAATCTTAGATCTAAAAGAGAATAGAAATATCACCTATTAATGAAAGAACTGAGTCCCAGACAGATATTAGTTGACTTGCCCAGGATCACACAGCTACTAAGTGTCTGAGGTTAGATTTGAACTCAGGTCTTCTTGACCGCAAGCCCAGTGCTCTACCCACTGCCCCACACAAGCTGCTGTCTCTTTCAGCATAGCTGAGCACAGGGCCAGATGCAGGATGTGAGAGTCAAAAAACTTTGTCTTGCCTAAAAAGCATGTACATTTGAGTCCCAGGGATCAGGCTGCATGCTTGTCAGGGAAGGGCCAAGAGTCTGCTGTCTGCAGATCACTGTGCTAATGATAAAAGGCCCCTGATGACGCTTCCCAGGATTCGAGTTGTCACAGACCATTTTCCTTCAAAGTTCAGAGAAGTAAGGACCATTTGCCTCCTCATTGTAAAAATGGATCATTGAAAATCACCTTATGTAACAAAAAAGGCTCTTAACCAACTGAAAGAACACTTCACAGGAAATGAGATTTCCATATCTTTTATTCTATCCCAGAGATTGCCCCCATCTCTAGAATCTAAACCCTGAGCACTTCAAAACTCATAACCAACATCTCTCCTCTCACAGCTCCCTCTCCCAAACTCCCTTCAGGGTAATAAACCAGTCTGCCTTTGCCCAGGGCACCAAAATAGAGAGGGTGAAACTGGGAAGCCACTGAGTTTAGTACCTTTCAGTTAAGTATTCATGAAGTACCTACTAGGCACCAGGCACTATGCTGGACATTAAAGACCAAATACAATGAAGGAAACCATCCTTTTTCCGAAAGACCCTACATTCCAGTGGGTACAACACTGGGTAGCATATGGCATGAAAATACCAGGTGGCAGACTGGCAGGAGTCCCTTGAGAGCCCAGAATGGTACAGTAACAAAAGCAGTTCTGGAGTCAGAAGACCCAACGTTGCTTGCTACCTGGGTGACCTAAACCTGATCCCCCTTAGTCTCAATTTCCTCATAAATTGAATAAGGAGATTAGACAAAATAGCCTCCGAAGTCTCTTCCAGGCTTACGTCAATCATTCTGTGACCCTGCCCTGCTCATTTCCCATCTCCACCCCCAGATAATTCCAGGGTCTCCATGACCACTTCCCCTCTCAGCCAAACTGAGGGTGTATTACCTGCCACTTTCCTGTCACGCAGTAATTGCTAGTCACAATTCTGCCCATTATATTCCCTTTTCTCTGTTTGTACAAACTGATTCTTGGTTCTCATTCTCCTAGCTCAGTCCTGAATGTCCATTTATGCCCATTACCCCCAACACTCCTCAGTTCATTAGCGGCATTTATCCCTCCCTAAATCCTAGAACAGGTTTTCCAAAATCCACTAATACATTGTGGATGGAGTTGAAAATTAGTGTAACCATTTCAGGAAACAATTTGGAATTAAGTAAATAAAATAAATAAATAATTGTTTAAAATAAGCAAATAAAATGTCCATACCCTTTGATCCAGAGATCCTAGAGCAAGGCAAATGTTCCAAGGATGTCACTGATGAGAAGAAACCCCTATATATTTATGTCACTTACCCACAGTAAATTTAATAAAAACTACATATTTATAGCAAAACTCTTTGTGATAGTAAAGAGTTAGAATCAAAATAGATGCCCATGGATTGGGGAATGTCTAGACAATGAAGGCACGTGAATGGAATGAAACGTTCCTGTGCTAGAAGAAACAACAATTGTGATGAATACAGAAAAGCATGAAAAAAACAATGAACAGATGCAATAGGAAATCATCAGTGAGTACAATGATGTAAATGAGAAGAACAATCCAAAAAAATCAAAAATTAATGTGGCAAAATTACAAAGAATGCACTTGGCCCCAAGAGATGAGAGGATCCAACTGCCCCTTCTCCCCATCCTTTGCAGAGGTGGGAGGTCTGTAGCGGTGGAACAGGGCACATATTTTCAGAGTTTTGTTGCATTGATTCATCTTACCGACTTTTTTTTCCTTAAAAAATTCCTTTGTTACACAAGAAAGTTCTCTGGGATAAGAAAAGGGGTAGAGAAACAAGGAGATAATATCAATAAAAAATTTGTTTGTAAAGCAAAGAAAAAGGAAGTCTTTTTCCAAATGAGGGAGTGTTAGGATCATGGCATACAACTGGAACAGACCTTCACAGAGGAGCAATCTTAGACCTGGAGAAATTCAGTGACCTCAAGGTTGGAGATATAATAATGATAAAATAACAAGTAGCATTTCTATAGTGCTTTAAAGTTTGTAAGGCACTTTATATATGTGATCTCCTCTGATGGTCACAACACCCTCTGAAACAGATACTATCATTATCCTCACCTTATAGCAGGGGAAACTGAGGGAGGAAATGGGTAAGTGCCTAACCCAGGATCACGCAACTAGGAAGTGTCTGAGGCAGTCTCCTCAACAACCAAGCCCAGGTCCAGCACTCTATCCACTACACCACCTTGGAAGAGAGAGGGTTTTAGAATTCAAGTCTTCTAACTCTAAAGCCATTGTTTCAGTCATGTCTAACTCATTATGACCCCACTTAGGGTTTTCTTGGCAAAGACACTAGAGGGATTTGCCATTTCCTTCTCCAGCTCATTTTATAGATGAGATAAACAGGGTGAAGTGACTTGCCCAGGATCACTCAGATAGAAAGTGTCTGAGGTAGAATTTGAACTCAGGTCTTCCTCACTCTAGTGCTCTATCCACTGCACCACCCAGCTACCCTACTTTCAAGCCATTCTACCACTAAAGCAAAGGCCTGATGTTCCCTAGTCTGAGCCCACAGATAAATTCAGACAGCATAACAAAAGACCCAGACAAGATTAGGAAATCAGTGGCATTTGAGTTGAGCTTTGAAAAAAACTAGGACTTCCACAAAATGCCAGGTAGCAGAGAGGACCTTCCACCTAGGAGGCTGTAATGTTAATTAGAGTTAAAGATCTTCCCCACCCATTGACAGGTTTCATCTGAAGCCCGTTAAGGGAAACCTTTGCTAATTTCAATGGGGCACTGAGTCTGGAGGGTCATGATGCCCTCCTGCTCTGAAAAGTGTATGCATACTCTGAGGTCAGGTTTTACTTTTGGGGTTTACTCTTTGGAAGAAGATTCATGTGCCAGATGAGACTCTGGGAAGCCACTAAGGAGTCCCCTTCTCTTCCCACTTTGAAAACCCAGATGGTGGTGTTCCTCTCTCTGGTAACTATGTATGTATGTATGTATGTATGTATGTATGTATGTATGTAATGATTAGACAGTTGGACCTATTTGTTGATATGTGATGTATATATTGCTTATGGTCAGAAAGTTGGAAGCCCTGTCTGCTTGTGTTTTCTCTGTTGGTGAATGTAATTAAAGAAGATTGTTGACCCCTCAAAAATTGCTTTCTTTTTAGAAAAACAGATCTAAGAACCTGTGCAGCAGGTCCTCCTGTGTATGCTCAGGTCCTTGCTGCTACAAAGGCACAGTCTATGTAGGCAGGGCATGACTCATCCTGTGCCAGGATCGACAAGTGGGCCAGTGTGGCAGAGGCATGGAGTGTGTAAGAAAGAAGAAAGTAAAATAAGCCTGGAAGAGTGGGCAGGAGCCAGGGTAATAAGGTTTTTAAATGCAAAACAGAGGAGTTTTCATGTTGTCCTAAGGGAATAGGGAGCCACTAGGGCTTCTTGAGTCATCTAGGGACATGGGCAAATCCTCATTTTAGGAATATCAGCCTGGAATGTGTGTGGAGGATAGATTAAGAGAGGGGAGACTGGCTGCAGGGAGATCACTTAGGGGGCTGGGGCTTCAGACTTGTTCAGTGAAATAAAGCCACTGCTACTGGCTACTGTGTAACCCAGAATACCCAGAAACCCACAGGATAACTTTATTTTTCCACATGTAATGTACCCAAAAGAAAGCCTCTGCATGGAAAACTCCCATGTTTCCCTCAGACAGGGTGTGGGTTTGGAAGGTCCGCAGGCAAGTGCTGGGCAGCCTTCTATCTCCAGGAGTGAGTCAGAGAGATGGCTGGCAGGTATATTTCGGGAGAAATACTGTGGGCTTATCAGAGGCTTTGTTGCCACGGAGACTGCCTGGTGGTCTCAGGATGGATCTAACAAAAAAACATGCAGAGGACTTAGGGCCTTTTCTCATCCCAAAAACAAATTAACCCATCCAGATGAAAACCAATAGTCATCAGGTCTCAGTCTGGCATTCAGCATCATGGGGAAAATGTCCCACTCCTCCCCTGAGTCCATGAGTTCTCCCACTAAAGTCCCGTGAGTGTGACATAATGTGGGAAAGAGGGGTGAAATGGGATTCAGGGGAGACTTGAGTTTTAAACCAGCCTCTGGCACTAAGCTAATAACCACAAGCAAGTCACTTCTCTTGAACCTCAGTTTCCCCAGCTATAAAATAATAATATCACCTGCTTCACAGACACTGTGCTCAGTCCTCTTCCCTCCTTTTTCTACTACTTTTTAAATTTCTTTCAGACCTACCTAGTCTTTCTCTGAGAAGCTATCTCAGCCCTAACAACCCTCCTTCTCCTGCTTGGTCTAGCTTTCCTTCAGGGGAATCTTGCAGACTAGAAAATTCCATCCCCCTGAAACCAAACATCTTCCCACAGAGATGAAGGAGGAAGCAAAATTCTGCCCCTCCCTATCCTCTTCATCATCCTGGAGCTCCTCCAATTAATGTTGGGATTTCCAGGACTGGTGAGAGCTGATGCAAGCACCAAGTCCTGGGGACAGCCTTCTAGATTTTTGTTGTATCAAGAAGCAGATTCTTCATGAGACCTTTTCTGGTCTCCCCTCCTCACCCCCAGCCACTGGTGCCATCCCCTCAAAGGCTACCTTATATCTGCTCTAGAGGGATGTTGTGTGTGCCTAGATATATCCATAGCAAATGCCTGTTAGAATGTAAGCTCCCGGAGGCCAGGTGTAGTGTCACTTCTGTCTTTGTATCTTCAGTGCCAAGAAGCATCTGGAGCGCAACAATGTCTACCTCCTAGGATTGTTAAGATCAAATATATGAAAGCACACTGCACACCTGCCATCGAAATACCAGCTAGCATGTCTGGTAGAATGTAATCTCCTTGAAGGCAGAATAAATGAGTGCTTGCTTGCTTTATTCATTACACCTCACCCCAATGATGATGACCTGACACTGTGGACTCTCTGCCCCCTCTGAATTCTGGGTGCATTTCTTTCCTTGGCTGGGGTGTGAGTAGGATCTCAAGTCAAGCTCTGTAGTCCTCCCTTATGAGTTCAACTCACCAAATAAAGGGGTCTAGTATCCTCTATGCTCCCTCCCTTCACCCTAGAAAAAAAGCTCCTTGACAGCAGAAATGATTTCATTTTTGTTTTCCTGTCCCCAATGCCTGGCACACAGTAGATGCTTAACTAAAGCTTCATGCATTGGATTGAATTGACTGACATCAAAGGTATGGACAAAAGAGGGCAAAGCAGTGTGATAGGGATGAGAGATACAAGAGAGAAAAAAACAGGCCTTGCCCTATTGGAAGTCATGTGTGTTCATCCTTCGTTGCCAAAGAAGATCGCGCCATCAGAGACTTGCCATCAGAGACATGACTTGCACTTGACTTTGTTTTTGAGGAAGCGAGGGCTGTGCAGGTCACCAGCCTCCCTTCTCCTCCAGAGTCATTTAAATCCAGTGACCAGATATTCATCAGGATGACTGGAGATGACCCAGGATGAGGCAGTTGGGGTTAAATGACTTGCCCAAGGTCACACAGCTAGTGAGTGTCAAGTGTCTGAGGTGAGATTTGAATTCAGGTCCTCCTGACTCCAGACCCAGTGCTATATCCACTGAGTCACCTAGCTGCATTTTTATCCCTCTTTTTCAGATAAGGAAAAGCCAGAGGATTTTCCAGACAGCACATTCGTTCTTTTAGTTTTCAAAACAATGCTGTAAGGAGTGGCTCATCACAGACCAGAAAATGTTAAGTTAGAAAGGGACCTTAAAGACCATCTGACCCTACCCCTTCATTTCATAGAGGTGGAAAACGAGGCACAGAGGAGTAGACTTATTCTGAGTCATCAGTGAGGAGTGATAGAGCCAGGGCTAGAATCTAGACACATCTCCTACTTCTCAGTGACTTTTCAAGAGTAGTTCCATCTTAGAGATGAGAAAAGTGAGGTTCAAAAGGGCCACAGAACCCATTAATGAGCAAGGTCTAAAACAAAGGCTTTCCTGTGCCCAAGGATCTCATGCTTCTTATGGAACCAAGAGAGCATTCAGGTAGAGATGTCTCATAAGCCACTCGAAATTCAGGACTTCAATTCAAAGAAGATATTGGGTCTAGTAACAGATATAGGTATCATCTGTAGAATGGTTAACACTGACTCCCCATAAATAAAGAGGCATCAGCTAAGAGAATGCAGAAAAGAGAGTGAAGAGGCCTGAGAATAATCACTGGGGAAGAGGGCGCAAGAGGAGACAGGAAGATACCTGGAAAGAGGCAGGAAAGGACGGGTCAGAGAAGGAGGAGGAGGAGCTCGAGAGAGTATGTACAAGGAGGTAGTTGTCAATAGGTATCAATCGGTGCTCCATAAAGGAAAGGAGGGCTGACTTTGAAGTTAGATCCAATCTATGTCTCTCTTTTCAAGACTCTGGACAAATCACTTCACTGTCTCTAGCCTATCTTTCTATGACATGTGATTTTTATTGCATCATGATCTGAAAAGGTTGCATTTAATATTTCTGCCTTTCTGTATTTGATTGTGAGGTTTTTAATGCCCTGATACATGGTCTGTTTCCGTGTTGGTGCCATGTACTGCTGTCAGTTTGGTGCCATGTACTGCTGGAAAAAAAGTACATTTCTTTCTAACCCCATTCAATTTTCTCCAGAGGTCTATCATATCTAACTTTTCTAAAATTCTATTCAAATACAAGACTCAAGAGAAGCATAAAAAGGTAAACAGGAAAGAAAAATATATTGTCCAATAAGATTAAACTGTTTTCATCCCTATACAGGATGATGGTACTTGTAACACTTGTATCTCTATTAGAGCAGTTAGGAGTATACATAGACAGAGGGTGTGGGTCTACATTGTCTTTAATGAGATGATATAAAAAAATTAAAGGATGAAAAAAAGAATTGTATCGGGAGAAGGGGAAAGGGGAAGGCAGAATAGGGTAAAATATATCATATGAAGAGACACAAATGACCTATTACAGTAGAAGGAAAGAAGGGAGGAAGTAAGTATTGTTTGAATACTTTTTATATTTATTCATTTATTATTGCTTGGCTAGTTCAAAGAGAGAATACTATACACACTCAGTTGGGTATATAAATTTATCTTGCCCTATAGGGAAGTAGGAGGGGAAGGGGACTAGAAAAGGGGGAGGCTAATAGAAAAAAGGGCAGATTGAGGGAGGTAATAGCAGCAAAACACTGGTGCAGAGAGACAGGGAGAAAGGAGAGAGAAAAATATAAACAGAGTGGGAAATAGGATGAAGGGGAATATACAGTAATCATCACTGTGAATATGAATAAGAACTCTCCCATCAACTGGAAGTGGATAGCAGACTGGATTAAAGACCTGAATCCTACAATACATTATTTACAAGAAACACTTCTGAAGCAAAGAGACACAAAGAAAAGATAAAAGACTGAGGCAGAATCTTTTATGCTTCAGCCAAAGTTAAAAAAAAATAAAGGCAGAACTAGCAATCATGATCTCAGACAAAGCAAAAGCAAAAATAGATCGAATTAAGAGAGACAAGGAAGGGTACTACATCCTGGTAAAAGGTACCATAGACAATGAAGTAATATCAATACTAAACATATATGCACCACGTGCAAATTCTTAAAGAAGAAGTTAAGTGGAAGAAATAGACAGCCAAATAAACAGAAAATAGATAGCAAAAAAAATACTATTGAGGGATCTCAATCTCCCCCCTCTCACAACTAGATAAATCTAGTCACACATACAAAAAAAAAAAAACAAGAAAAAGTTAAGGAGATGAATAGAATTTTAGAAAAGTTAGATATGAGAGATCTTTGGAAAAAACTGACTTGGAACAGAAAGGAATATATCCTTTCTCAATAGCACATGGCACCTACACAAAAATTGATCAAGTATTATGGCATAAAAACCTCACAATCCAATGCAGAAAGGCAGAAATATTAAATGTATCCTTTTCAGATCATGTTGCAACAAAAATTATGTGCGATAAAGGGTCATGGAAAGATAGACTAAAAATTAATTGGAAACTAAATAATCCAATCTGAAAAAAAATGAGCGGGTCAAATAGCAAATCATAGAAACAATCAATAATTTCATCAAAGAGCATGACTATAGAGACACAACGTTCCCAAACTTACAGGATGCAAACAAGGCAGTTCTTAGGAAAATTTTATATCTCTAAATGCCTACATAAATAAAATAGAGAAAGAGGAGGTCAATGAATTGGGTGGGCAACTAAAAACCCTAGAAAAAGAGCAAATTAAAAGTCCCCAATAAAATTCCAAATTAGAAATTCTTAAAATTAAAGGAGAGATGAATAAAATTGAAAGTAAAAGAAAACCATTGAACTAATAAATAAAACTAAGAGCTGGTTTTATTTAAAAAAAACAATAAAATAGATAAATTTGTTGAGTTGATTTTTAAAAAGAAAGAAAACCAAATTACTAGTATAAAAAATGAAAAGGCTGAATTCATCACCAATGAAAAGGAAATTAAGTAATAATTAGGATCTTTTTACCCACCTGTATGCCAATAAATCTGACAATCTAAGTGCAATGGATGAATATTTACAAAAATATAAACGCCCAGATTAGCAGAAGAGGAAATAAAATACTTAAATAACCCCATTTAAAAAAAGAAAGAAAGAAAGAAATTGAACAAGCCATCAATGAACTCTCTAAGAAAAAATCTCCAGGGCCAGATGGATTTACAAGTGAATTCTATCAAATATTTAAAGAACAATTAATTCCAATACTATATAAATTATTTGGGAAAATTGGACAATGAAGGAATTCTACCAAATTCCTTTTATGACACAAATACAGTGCTAAGACCTAAACCAGGAAGAGTCAAAACAGAGAAAGAAAATTATAGAGCAATTTCCCTAATGAATATAGATGTAAAAATTTTAAATAAAATATTAGCAAAGAAATTATAGCAACTTATATAAGGATAATACACTATGACCAGTTGGAATTTATATAAGGAATGCAGGGCTGGTTCAATATTAGGAAAACTACCAGAATAATTGACTATATGACATAACAGACCATAACAGAAATCATATGGTTATCTCAACAGATGTAGAAAAGGCTTTTGATAAAATACAGCACCTATGACTGTTAAAAACACCAGAGAGTATAGGAATCAATGGAGTTTTCCTTAAAATCATAAGCAGTATCTATCTAAAACCAACAGCAAGCACTATGTGTAATGAGGGTAAGCTAGAAGAATTCCCAAAAAGATCAAGAGAGAAACAAAGATGCCCATTATCACCCCTGTTGTTCAATATAGCACAAGAAAAGCTAACTTGAGCAACTGGGGAAGAAAAATAAATTGAAGAAATTTGAATAGGCAATAAAGAAACAAAACTTTCTCTCTTTGCCAATGATATGGTGATATATTTAAGAGAATCCTAGAGAATCAACAAAAGAACTAATTGAAACAACAACTTAAGCAAAGTCGCAGGATATAAAATATACCCACATAAATAATCAACATTTCTATATATTACCAACAAAGTCCAGCAGCAAGAGATAGAAAGAGAAATTCCATTTAAAATAACTGTAGACAATATAAAATATTTGGGCATCTACCTGCCGAGACAAACCCAGGAACTATGAGAATACAATTATAAAACACTTTTCACACAAATAAAGTCAGATCTAAACAAATGGAAAAATATCAACTGCTCATGGGTAAGTTAAGCTAACATAATAAAAATTACAATTCCACCTAAATTAATTCCCTTCTCCAGTGTTATACCAATCAAAGTAACAAAAAATTATAGAACTAGGAAAAATAATAGCAAAATTCATCTGGAAGAAGAAAAGGTCAAGAATATCAAAGAAATTAATGAAAAATGTGAAGGAAGATGACCTAGCTATACCAGATATTACAAAGCAGCAATCATCAAAACTATTTAGTACTGGCTAAGATATAGGGGGATCACTGGAATAGACTAGCAACACGGGACCAGTAATCAATGACTATAGTCATCTATTATTTGATAAACCCAAAGATTCCAGCTTCTGGGATAAGGATCCACTATTTAACAAAAACTGCTGGGAAAATGAGGCATAGATCAACATCTCAAACCCTATACCAAGTTAGGGTTGAAATGGGTACATAATTTACACATAATGGATGACACCATAACAAATTAGCAAAGCAAGGAATAGTTGACCTGCCAAATCTATGGAAAAAGGAAGAGTTTATGACCAAACGAAAGATAGAGAACATTATGAAATACAAAATGAATACTTTTTACTATATAGCATTAAGGGGGCGGAGCCAAGATGGCGGAGTAGAAAGAGGCACGTTTACAAGCTCCGAACCCACAGCCCATATATTTAATGTAAGAAGAGTTCCCCAGAAGTTCTGGATCACTGAAAGGTGTGCAGAAACAGAGTGGAAGAGATTTCCGTTCCAGAGAGCCCTGGAGAGCCGTCCCCAGGGTCCGTCGCGCCCCAGAAAGTGGACCCCACCCCAGCACTGCCCTGGCCACGGCCCCAGAGAAGCTGATCAGAGCAGGCTTCAGGGACGGAAGCTCCGGCGGCCGGGAAAGTCCCTACGCCCGCAGAAGCTACAGGTCAGTGAGAGAGACGACTGGGCTGGAAGAGGGGAGCGGGGTATCTCCGTGACTCGGGCCGCCTCAGGAGGAAGCGGCGGAGGCAGAGGCAGGGGTGGCAGTGGAGGCAGCAGTGGGGGGGGGTGGCGGAGGCAGCAGCTGTGGCAGCGGCCCGGGACTCCCCCAGCAGCAGGCAGGATCTTTATTACTGAAAGTCTCTGCATAAACCCTCTGAGGGAGCTGAGCCTGGGAGAGGCCCTGCCCCACCCGCTCCATTTCTGAAGGTCTCTGCATAAAGCCCCTGAGGGAGCTGAGACTGGGAGGCGGCCCTGCCCCCACCCCAGCACCAGAACTAAAGCTCACATTGATTAGCAGCGGCACAGCGTGGAAAGCCCATTTGAATCTCAGACCCCAAGCACTAGCTGGGCAGATCTAGGCGGGGGTGGACAGGAATCTCAGAAGTCAAGTAACTGGCTGGGAAAATGCCTAGAAAAGGGAAGAAAAATAAGACTATAGAGAGTTTTTTTGAACAGATGCAAATGATCCCGACTTTCGGATCTGATGAGGACGAGGATATATTCTTGCCATCAGGGAAAAACGTGGAGGGCGGGGCCTCAGTACTCCAGGCATACCAGGGGGATGTCGGGTGGGCTCAGGCCTTGGAAGAGCTCAAAAAGGATTTTGAAAAGCAAGTTAGACAGGTGGAGGAAAAACTGGGAAGAGAAATGAGAGAGATGCAAGAAAAGTATGAAAAACGGGTCAATACCTTGGTAAAGGAGACCCACAAAAATGCTGAAGAAAATAACACCTTGAAAAATAGGCTCACTCAATTGGCAAAAGAGGTTCAAAAAGCCAATGAGGAGAAGAATGCTTTCAAAAGTAAAATTAGCCAAATGGAAAAAGAGGTTCAAAAGCTCACTGAAGATAATAGTTCTCTCAAAATTAGAATGGAACAGATGGAGTCTAATGACTTTACGAGAAACCAAGAAATCACCAAACAAAACCAAAAGAATGAAAACATGGAAGAGAATGTGAAATATCTCATGGGAAAAATAACTGACCTGGAAAATAGATCCAGGAGAGACAATTTAAAAATTATGGGACTACCCGAAAGTCATGATCAAAAAAAGAGCCTAGATATCATCTTCCATGAAATTATCGAGGAAAACTGCCCTGACATTCTAGAACCAGAGGGCAAAATAAGTATTGAAAGAATCGACCAATCACCACCTGAAAGAGATCCAAAAAGAGAAACTCCTAGGAACATTGTGGCCAAATTCCAGAACTCCCAGCTCAAGGAGAAAATCTTGCAAGCAGCTAGAAAGAAACAATTCCAGTACTGTGGAAATACAATCAGGATAACCCAAGATCTAGCAGCTTCTACATTAAGGGATCGAAGGGCGTGGAATAGGATATTCCAGAAGGCAAAGGAACTAGGACTCAAACCAAGAATCACCTACCCAGCTAAACTGAGTATAATACTTCAGGGGAAAATATGGTCTTTCAATGAAACAGAGGACTTTCAAGCATTCTTGATGAAAAGACCAGAGCTGAAAAGAAAATTTGACTTTCAAACACAAGAATGAGAAGAAGCATGAAAAAGTAAACAGCAAAGAGAAGTCTTAAGGGACTTACCAGAAGTGAACTGTTTACATTCCTACATGGAAAGACAATATTTGTAACTCTTAAAACTTTTCAGTATCTGGGTAGTTGGTGGATCCATACACACACATGTACATGCATACACGCACACACACATACAGAGACAGAGAGCACAGATTGAATTGAATAGGATGGGACCATATCTTAAAAGAAATTAAGGTAAATGGTGAGAGAGAAATGTAGTGGGAGGAAAGAGGGTGAAATGGAATGGGGTAATTATATGTCATTTAAGAGGCAAGTAGGAGACTTCTTAGTGGAGGGAAAAAGAGGAGAGCTGAGAAAAAAAAAAAACAAGAAGTTTACCCTCATCACATTTGACTAAAGGAAGGAATAAAATGCACACTCATTTTGGTATGAAAACCTATCTTACAGTATAGGAAAGTGGGGGAGAATTAGATAAGCAAGGGGGGGGGGATGATGGAAGGGAGGGCAAAGGGAGGAGGGAGCAATTTGAAGTCAACACTTGGGGAGGGACAGGATCAAAAGACAGAAGAGAAACAATGAGGGGCAGGTTAGGATGGAGGGTAATTCAGTAAGTCTTACACAACACGACTATCAGGGAAGTCATTTGCAAAACTACACAGAAATGGCCTATATTGAATTGCCTGCCTTCCCAAAGGGAATGGGTGGGGAGGGAGGGATGGGGAGAATTTGGAACTCAAAGTTTTAGGAACAACTGTTTAGTATTGTTGTTGCTACTAGGAAAGAAGACATACAGTTAATGAGGAATAGCAAGTCATCTGGTCCTATAGGAGAAAAGAGAAAATGGAGACAAGAGAAGGGAGGGATGACAGAAGAGGGGGCAGATTGGAGATAGGGAAAATTAGACTGCTTGGTATATTGGGGTGGGGGGAGGGGAGAAAAGGGGAGAAAATTTGGAACCCAAAATTTTGTGAAAATGAATGTAAAAAGTTAAATAAAAAAAAGCCACCAAAAAAAAAGAAGAATTTACCCACACAAAACCAATGCAAACAAGATTAGAAGGAAAACAGAAAGCTGGGGAGCAATTTTTACAACCAGTGTCTCTGATAAAGTTCTCATTTGTAAAATATGTAGAGAACTGAGTCAAATTTATAATACAAGTCATTCCCCAATTGACAAATGGACAAAGGATATGAACAGGCAATTTTCAGAGGAAGAAATTAAAACTATCTATAGTCATATGAAAAAATGCTCTAAATCACTATTGACTGGGGTACCACCCTACATCTATCAGCTTGGCTAATATGATAAAAAAGGAAAGTGATAAATGGAGAAGATGTGGGAAAATTGGAAGACACATGCATTTCTGATGAAACTGTGAATTAATCCAACCATTTTAGAGCATAATTTGGAACTATGCCCAAAGGACTATAAAATTATGCATACCTTTTGATGCAGCACTACCACTACTAGGTCAGTATCCCAAAGGGATCATTAAAAAGGGAAAAGAACCCACATGTGCAAAAATATTTATAGCAGCTCTTTCTGTGGTGGTCAAGAACTGGAAATTGAGGAGATGCCCATCCATTGAGGAATGGCTAAACAAGTTGAGTTATATGAATGTAATGGAATACCATCGTGCTCCAAGAAATGATGAGCAGATGGATTTCAGAAAAACTTGGAAAGACTTGCATGAACTGATGCTGAGTGAAGTGAGCAGAACCAGGAGAACATTGTACACTGTAACAGCAACATTGTCTCTTCTCAGGAATTCAAGGATCTCAAACAACTTCAAGAGACTCACAATGAAAAATGCTATTTGAATGCAGATTGAAGGACACTATTTTCACTTTTCTGTTTTTTTTTGTTCTTGTCATTGTTTCTTTCTCATGGTTTCTCCCTTTAGCTTTGATTCTTCTTTACAACATGACTTATGTGGAAATATGTTTAGTATGGTTGAACATGTATAACCTATATCAGATTGCTTGCTATCTTGGGGAAGAGGGAGAGAAGGGAGGGAGAAAAATTTGGAACTCAAAATCTTATAAAAGTGAATGTTGAAAACTATGTAATTGAAAAAATAAAATACTGTTAAATGAGGGGAGAGAAATAATAAAGGATCCGGTTCCTCATAAAATAAACAAATAAAAACAAAAGGAGAGGGGCTGGATTTGCTGACTTCTCTGTGCCTAAATCACTTGATCTCTCTGGGTCTCAGTTTTTTTCCCTATAAAATAAAGGCATTGGACTAGACTGAAGGACTCTGCGGGCCCTTCCAGGTGCAGATCTATGATCCAACATATAAAATGTGACTTGGCAGAGTTTCCCAAGGAGGGCCTTGTTTTGGGCACCCTTTCTGACTCTGCTGTTGCCTCTGGCAGCCTGGGCAAGAAATAATTGCATTTATTTTCTGCTGTTTCCTTTAAAAGTATTAACTTGTCAGTCCAAATAGTCACAAGCAGTTTCACTGAAACTATTAGAATAAGCATGAGCTGAATGAGATGTTTGCTTCCAGGATGAAATTTCAGAGACAGCATCTCAGAGGTGCTGCTGATCTGGTCAGCAACTCTACATGAAAAGGCAGGAAGGGCTGGGGAGTAGTCCCTTCTTGGATCCACCACCACCCTGCCAACTAGGTGGAGCCATAGTGCACAAAGTGATGGGCCTGGAGTTGGGAAGACCCATCTTCCTGAGTTCAAATCCAGCCTTGGATACATCCTGGCTATGTGACCCTGGACAAGTCACTTAACCCTGTTTGCCTCTGTTTCCTCATCTGAAAAATGAACTGGAGAAGGAAATAGCAAATCAATCCAATATCTCTGCCAAGAAAATGCCTAATGGGGCCACAGAGAGTCAGACATGCCTGAATAACAACACCCTCCTAACCCTAACCCTTCCACCCCACAAAGGCTGGCTCCCCAGGTCAAGGGGATAAAAGAAAACAGAAAAATAAGATGCTCCTAGAGGCAATAAGGTCAAGGAGTGGACAGAGCTCCAGACTTGGAGACAGAAAAGAGTTCAAATCCAACCTCAGAAACTGACTAGCTATTATTACCAATGAACTTAAGGCCATGACATCATGCACACCATTCCCCAAGGAATTCCATCCATTTACTGCACACCAAGAGAGTCAAATGTCTGCCATTCCCTCTCCACATGCTACAGGGGAAAATCAAGCCTTCAAGCATTTATTTAGTACCAACTATGTGCCAAGCATTGCACTCAAGGCTGGGAATTCAAAGAAAAACATAAGACAGTCCCTGCCCTCAAGAAGCTCACAGTCCAAAGAGGGAGATGGCATGCAAAAGACTACATACAAACAATGTGTAGAGAGGAGAAACTGGAAGAGTGGGGCAGGCTTCAATACTAGGGAGAATTGGAATTGTACAATTGCAGAATTGCATCCACAAGAAGGTGGGATTTTAATTGAGACTTGGAGGAAAACAATGAAGCTAAGAGTTTGAGGTAAAGAGGGACAGAATGCCAGGCCTGGAGGAGAGGCAGAGAAAATGCCCACAGCCAAGATGGGGCGTCCATCTGAAGGAGCCTCCTCTGTCCCCTTTGCTTGTTTACCACCCACATCACCTCCCCCTTAATGGTGATTATTTCCCAAGATTTTTCCTGGCTTCTCCCCCACCCATCCTCCCCACCTCCCATCTCTCTCTATGTCTCTGTCTCTCTGTCTCTCTCTGTCACACACATGCACATACACACACGCACTCACATATCAGCAGTAGCACCACATGCACACACACACACACCAGCAGCAGCATACACAGCTTCATCTATGACCTCTGTATGTTTAATTCCCATCTCAGGAAGCCCTAGTCTCTCACCTGAGTTTCAATTCAGTTCCACATCATCAGTTGAGGCAGCTATGTGTAAAATGAGCTGGAGAAGGAAATGGCAAACCTCTCCAGTATCTCTGCCAAGAAAACCCCAAATGGGGTCACGAAGAGTCAGTCACGACTGAAATGACTGAGCAACAGCAACATGCCTTTGATCCTTGTAACAATCTGGGAGAGAAAGTGCTATTATTTTCACCATTCACAATTGAGGAAACTGAGGCAAAAGGTTAAGTGACTTGCCCAGGATCACGCAGCTAGCAAGCATCTGAAGCCAGAATTAAACTCAGGTTTTCCTGACTCCAGGCCCATTGCTCTATCCACTGCACCACCTAGTGACCCTGCCTGGCACATAGTAGGTGCTGTATAAATGCTGATTCCCTTTCCCAGTTGCCTGTTAAGTATTTCAAACTAGATATGCTGGAGACATAAATCAAATCCCACGAAACCAAAAGTGAACTCATTGTCTTCCTGCCTCCTTCTTCCAAATGTGCCTATTTACATGGAAGCCATATACCATGCACCATGTACCATGTACCATGTACCACACATCATATACCACATACCATGCACCGTGCACCATATAATACACCATGCACCACACGTTACGCATAATACAACACACACCATGCACTATGCACCATCCTCTCAGGTACATAACCTCAACATTTTCCTGGACTCCTCACTCCCCCTCACCCTACAGATCCACTCAGTTGCCAAATCCTGTTTTCTATCACCACAATAAGTTTTGTATCTAACCTCTTCTCTATACTCACTTAGCTAACACCCTAGTATAGACTCTCTTTACCCCTAATTAATCCCTTCAATAGCCCCCAGTTAGTATTCTTACTTTGAGCTTCTCCCACTCCCATCCATCCCATATACTGCTGCCAAAGCAGGTTTTCTTAACCACAAACCTAACTTTGTGACTCCACTACTCAACCACTTTGTGTCTAGGATCAAATATAAACTCCCCTATTGAGCTTTTAACCCCCTTCACAACATGTCCCCAAACCATCTTTCTAGTCTCAGTGGTTTTTACCTAACTGACCTTCTCTCTTTCTCATTCAACTCCCATCTTTGTGCCTTTGTCCTGCTCATTGCCTGTTCCTGGACTTCACTTGCTCCTCGATTCCAACTAATAAGAGTCGTATTCATTAAGAAACACCCTGAGGGAAATTACTGGGGAGATTCAGAGTCCCCCTTTTTTCTGTTTCAAAATCTCAGTCTCTGAAGGTTGAGTTGACCTTCTGCTCTATCCAACCCCATGCAACCTTACAAGGAATCTCTGGTCCAAGGTGAATTCCATTCCATCAAGGTTGGGTGGAGACAGGCCCTTTGGTCCAAATTGGGTAGAGACCAACCCTTTTGTCTAAATTGTTCAAGGCTGGGAGTGGTCTGGATATAAAGATAATTTCTCTGTCCAAGGGTGACATGAAATCGCTCTCAGCCCCTCATTCATTCCTTCATTAATTGTTAGTCAGTCAGAGTTGATTGAACATCTGCTTTTCCAAGGACATAGAAACTGTGAGCCCACCACCACTAGGAGTTTTTTGGTCTAAGAAAATTGGCCACATGACTTTCCTTTTATTAATAAACATGCTGCCTTATTAATAAAATGATTACCCATAAATTATGTTTCTCCAACCTTTTTTAAACACCACAACCCCAAGCACCATCTTCTGCTTAGATTCTTTCCTGGTCCCCCAACTACAAGTGCCCTCCTTCCCCAATTACCATGGATTTAACTACTTTGTATAAACATATATGCATGTGTTTATTAACTTTATATTTATACTTTGTATATTTTTATATATACTTGTTACCCACTCCATCAGAACATGAGCTCATTGTTAAGTAGGGAAGGTTTCATTATGTATACTTATCTTCCCACCATCTGGCACATAGTAGGTCCATACTAGTACTGTTTGACTGACTGATAGCCAGCAGATTCAAATTACTTAGGCAGAAATTATAAAAGGAAGTTAAAAGAACAGAGATAAGCTTTGGAATCAGCTTTAGCCTCACTGGGGCAGGGAGGGAGAAATGCTTCAATCTGTTCCACCTATTTCTTTTATCCTGGAAGGAGAAGAAGCAATTTCAATATTCAGCCTCTAATCCCCCAGTACAGCTTTGCTTCTCTCTCTACTCTGGCTATATAGACTCCATTCACACAGAATGTCCAGCATCTCTCCCCAAGCCAAAAACAACCAGGACAGTCTCCACCTGCTGTGAGGTTACTTCATCCACAGACATCTCATTGACCCTAGGATGAAAATAGTGCTGCCTATATAGATTACATTTCCCAGAATCTCATGCAGCAAATCTCTGAAGATTTCTCCCAGCTCCTAGAACTCTATCTCCAAAATCCTTATCCTCTTAACTAGAGGGGCTTCTCTTTCAGTTCACATCCATCCCTCCTTCACAGTCCCCATTCTACGTCCCTTCTTCAAGCTTTCCCTTCTCCCATCCTCCTCTCTCCCGTAAAGATGTGAAGGCAAGAGTCATACTGGACTACTTCCATTGCTTTCCTGAGCCTGCCAGTCAAGGCCTTTGCTCTAGCGACTCAAATGACTGGAATACACCCCAACCTCATCTCCTTAATTTTCTTCAAGGCTCAGCTCAGCTCCCACGCCCTGAAGGAAACCATTCTTAACATACTCCCTCATTCTTCAAATCGTCTAGCTCTGACTCTCCACTGTAATGGTTGTATCTCCCTATCCTACCAGAGGAAAGCAAGCTTTTTCAATGCAGTGAGTATTTATTAAGTGCCTCTCTTCCAGATCCAAAAATAAACAGGAAATGATCCCTACCCTCAGAAAACTTACATTCTACTAGAGTAAGCTACCTACATACAGAAGAGCAAATACAGGACTGTTTGAGGTACTACTACAGTTTGGGGGAATGAAAGCTAAGTAGAGGGGCTAAGCCTTGATGGTGGCTAAGGATCCATGGAGACAGAAGTGAGAAAGGACTCTTCATGCACAGCCTGTGAAAAGGTTTGGTCAGTATGGGCTCTGATGTGGATGTGTATCTGTGGGGCACCCAGTTCAGAGACTAGCACCTCTTAACAAGTATACTATCAGACAACCAATCATCTTTCCAATTATATACATGCCAAAAGTAAGTGCTTCTTGTTAGTAGAGCTGTGAACTAGCCTAATCATTCTGGAAAGCAATTTGGAACTCTGCCCAAGAAGCTATTAAACTGTGCACACTCTTTGATGCAGCAGTACTGCTACTGGGTGTGTATGCCAAAGAGATTAAAGAAAGAGGGAAAGGACTCGTAGGTGCAAAAATATTTCTAGCAACTCTTTTGGTGGTGGCAAAGAACTGGAAACTGAGAAGATACCCATCAATGGGGGAAAGGCTGAACAAGTTGTAGTATATGAATGTGGTGGGATAAAACTGGGCTGTAAGAAGTGATGAAAGATATGGTTTCAGAAAAAATGTCGGAAGACTTGTATGAACTAATGCAAAGTGAAGTAAGCAGAAACAAGAAAACAATGCACACAATAACATCAATATTATTAAAATAATCAACTCTGAAAGATTGAGTGGTCAATTCAGAGACTCACCACAACTTTCCAAAGTCCCCATGATGAAATATGCTATAGATAAAGAGGTGATTAACTCAGAGCATAGTATATTTTCTAGTGCTTCTTTATTTTTATTATATTTATTTTTCTTGCTTTATTTTGGGAGGGAGGGGTGTGGCTAATGCAGAAATTTAATTTGCATGACTGTATTTATTTTTAACAGGGTTTTTTTTCTTGCCTTCTCAATGAGTGGGAGAGAGAATTTGGAACTGAAAATAAAATAAATTTTTTAAAACAAATTTCAGAAGCAAAACTAAGTGTATCTAGGGTGAAAGTGGAGGTGATGAACCACAAAGAGGCTGACTTCCAACCCAGGATGCTTCCTGGAGGAAGAAATGTTATGAAAGGCTGATTCTTTCAAACTTGGGATAATAATGCTCATACTATGAACTTCACAAGACTTTTACAAGAAAAGAGCTTTGTAAACTGTAAAAGTAGGGTATAGAGAAATTGAATATTATATAATTATGACCAGGCTTCTCTCTAAAGAAAAAATGAGAAATCTTTCTTCCTTCCTTTTTTGGGGAGAATGGAAGCAGAATAGGAAAGGTGAGGGATTACGGGTACTCAGCACTGCATACATTGTACATACTATAAGACACTCTTGACAGGTCAGCAACTTTGGCTAACGTTCTTTTATTTTCCTTCTCCTTCTATTTTATTCTTTGTTACCGAGGATAGTTCGCTGGATCGAGGAGGGAGGAAGATTAGATTCAAAAATAAGGATAACATGAAA
Source organism: Bettongia penicillata ogilbyi (assembly GCA_023548195.1). Lineage (NCBI taxonomy): Eukaryota > Metazoa > Chordata > Mammalia > Diprotodontia > Potoroidae > Bettongia > Bettongia penicillata. The sequence goes on from JAJHZJ010000257.1 coordinate 8,213,587, forward strand.
ATTAGTATTTTCGACAATGGGAGACTAGAAACAGATGAGGTAAGCAATACTGTTGCTGTCGTTTGTCGTTTGTGAGAGGACCGGTGACATCATGGGGGTAATATCTTAATTTGCCCATGAATTGGATTTAACGGTTCACAGTCAGCTCTCCAGGGGAGAAAATGTGCACCCTGTTAAACTGTATCTGTGTTATTAACGTTTTCTCCATCACCTTCTCAAGTTAATCAATTAACATACAATCAATAAGCAAATTAAAAGGTCTAGACAATCAGCACAATAATAAATCAATTTCATTTGATTTGTAACAGTTTGCCAATTTCCAAAGTGCAAATGCTCGTATTGAAAAATTTAACAGTTGACTCTCCAAGCAGGTCTGAGCTGGCTCCAGCACATTCCTGGTAGTCAACATTTCTATAGCACTTTATATACCACGCCTTATTTGAGCCTTGAACCCTGTATGGGAGATGATATTGTTATCCCCATTTTACAGATGAGGACATCAAGGCTTAGCGAAGTGATTTGCCCAGGGTGCCCCTTCCTAATTCCAGAAAGAGCAAACACAATCTACTGCTCCTTAATCATTTTTCTGAAGCAACGTAAGAATTATTAGCTTTATTTCATGATGGGAAAATTATCACCCAGAGAGGCTGTATTAGAACCAGAGCTTGATATCAGATCTCCAGAGTCCAAGTCCAGTGCAAGAGAAAGAACCCCTCTTAGGGGGAATTGTGTAAAAATTAGCTAACTAGTTGCCAAGAACAATATATTTGTTGTAATTAGAATTCTTATTATTATTATTTAAGACAGCCCACTGCTACAAATGGGGCTTGATCCAGGCTGTCTCTTCATGGCTAAGGCCAGCTCTCTTCTGTGTCACCCAGGTGTGGAGGGAGAATCTCCAGGATTATTTGGATTTTATTACAGGGCAGAATGGCTGGGGATTCCCAGCTCTGGCCTGGCTGCCTGCCCTTCCAGAGTTAGCTCTGGAAAGAGTTTAATTAATGATTATAAATCCTGAGCTCAGCAAGAAGAGATTCTGGTAGCAAGAGAGGAGAGAACGTCAGAACTTCAGCCAGGAGATGAATCTAAGGGAGAGAGGGAGGAGGAGGGGAAGGTCAGAGAGCAAAGGAAAATTAGAGGATGGAGGCAGAAGGCAAAAGGGTAAAGAGTATCCAAGATGGACTTCTGTCTTCCTAAATTTGTCACCTCCTTTGTGGATTCTGAGGAAACCAGAGCATGAGAGATGACAGACATTTATTCTCTCCTTGGCTCAAGGACCCTTAAGGGTGTAAGGATTTCTGTACAGATGCTGAAAATGTGAAAGGAGGTGAAATTGGTCTTTGAAGTCCTGGCTGTGGACCAGAAACTGGAGATATAAAGGCAAAAATAAATCACCTTCTACCCTCATGGAGCTCATAGAGAAAGCTGATCTTGAAATCAATTTTCCCAGATCCACCCTTCCCTCCATCTAAATGGTTGGTGCCCACATTACTCAACAGCTCCCTGTCTGGAGACCTGACCCTGGATCCTCTTCCATCAATGTCATGCTATCATCAGTGGACTGCTCCTGGAATCCCATGGTGAAGGAGCTTGTCATTCAATGCCTAGCAGTTAGGGAAGCCACTTCTCCAAACATACTTGCACACGTATGTATATACACACACACAAATACACATGCATATGTGCACATGCACAGACACGCCCAATCATACTTCTTTGAGGGACTTGAATTGCCCCTCAGAAGAAAGATTCCTGTGGATTGGCAATAGAGTTTTCCTTAAGAAGACAATTGGCCTTGTCATAATTATGGTGCATTTCGCATGTTTTTATCTTCCTTTTCAACATCTGATGTATCTGCTACAGCTCCCTCACCTCATCAAAGACCCTGACTTTAGCCTGTAGAGTCTCGCCCACCACTAGAAAGCAATCTGACAAGTCATTTTGCACAAGGTGCCACAGCTCATAATAGCTTGATATGCTCCTTTCCCATGGGACATCCATATTTTAACAAGAAACTCTGCCTTTATTTGAAGGAATGAGACCGTAGTGATAGAAAGTCAGGCAGTCACAGATAGGGAAGATATTGAGAGTTTAGAGTTTCCTGCCTAAGACCCTTCCAATTCAATTCAAATGATAGGATCATTAGAAATAAAGTTAGAAGAGACCCCAGAATCATCTAGTCCAACAATTTCATTTTACAGATGAGGAAACAGAGGCCGGAAAGAGGATGGGACTTTCCCAAGGTCATGCTGGTATCAGAGTTCAGCTGACATTCTTAAGTGCCTACCATGTGCCTGGTATGAAGCTAAATGCTGGGGTTACAAAAACCTATATTTAACAGACCCCGCCCTAGAACATGTCAATGCACTTATGTTCTACTGGCAACATGTGACATGTCACCCTGGCCAGTATATTCTAAGTGATGCTGAATCATGGTAGGAGGCTGAGAGTGCTGAGAACCAGGGTGGTGGTTGCTGTTATCATTGTTGCTGTTTGTTCTTCGTTCTCGAAGAAGACCAAGACGTCAGGAAGATGGTGCCATGACTTACAATTGTATTGGATTACAGCCAGGATGGGCTGTGCAAAGTCACCAGCCTCACTTTCTCCTCCACAGTCATCCAGTGGCAGGATATGGATCAGGATGACAGAGGATGGCCCTGAGCACCAGGGGGAGCTTGTGGGGGGAGCAGGACAGATTTGTGGGGGTGGTCACCTGAACTGCACTTAGGCATGTAAAGCCCATTTGTGCAAAAGCAAGACGACACATGGAATTTTGTGTAGGGAGAACAGCACCAGGTCCTTTGGTCTAGACTGTAAAGAGTGGTCTGAAAGAAGACCAGAAAGGCAAGTGGGAGTCAGCCGTGGGAGGGCCAGTCTACTTGTTATTCACAGTCCTTCCTCCACTCAGCTGCCCCAGCCATCTTCCTAGAGCATGTGTCTGACTCCATTGTCTCCCCCTCCAAAATCCCTAGTGGCTCCCTCCTACCTCAAGAATCAAATAGAAAATTCTCTTTTTGGTTTTCTAAACCCTCCATCACCTGGCCTCTTTTGGACTTTTTCAGGCTTTACAATCCAGGGAAACTGATCACCTGTTTTTTTTAGCAACAGATCCTCTATCTCCAGCCTCCAGGGCCTTTCCTGCTTCCTTCAAGGGTTAGCTAAAATCCCACCTCCTACAGGAAGCTTTTCCCAGCCCCTCTTGACCCTAGGGCTTTCTCTTTCTTGATTATTTCCAATAATTCCAACATTTCCAATTTTCAATTCCTGTCTATATCTTCTTTGTACATAGTTGTTTGCATGTTGGCTGTTCCATTAGACTGGGTGATCCTTGAGGTCAGTGACTGTTTTTACCTTTTATATCACCAATGCTTAGTGAAGTATGTGGCCCAGGGTAAGTTTTATTGAGTTGCTCTGACTTAACTTATCCCAGAGCCAATTGAACAATTTTAGTAGGAGAGTGATATAGTCAAAGCTATGCTTTAGGAATATCGAGGTAGTAACTATATTGTGGATATATTGGGAAAGGAAGAGCCTGGAGGCAGAAGATGGCCATTTAGAAAGCAGTTGTCCACATGATAGTACATAGGCATCCACCTATTCTGCCAATGAGTAAGATCAGTCCTGATCCCCTGTTCTCACAACTCAGGACTTTAGGATTCCAAGAACTAAGTGAATCTATTACTGTTCTCATCAGCCTGTTTTTGGCCACTTCCTGCCTCTGGAGCCCTTTCTTAATTGGTCTTCCATGTCATAACCCTGAAAATTGGCCTGTCCCCAGGACCACTGAATTACAAGTTGGGGTGTGGGAGTAGATGAGAAGCTCCCAGTGCACAGAGACAGGGGAGCCGGGGAAATAAACACAGCAGGGACACCGGAAACCACACATTTCCAATTCGGCTGGAACAGCTGGAAATTCAAAGCAGTAAGTACTTGCACCCCATCCATCAGGCAGCACATGAGTGAAGCCCAGATGTGACCTTGCTGGTCCCCTCCATTGTCCTCTGGGCATATTACAAACTCTCATTTTCTCCAGCCATTCAGTCTCCTCTCACTGATTCATCAAACATTAGAGCCAGAGGGGATGATTCAAGATGATCTCCCCGGAAATGCTCATTTGACAGATAAGAAAACTGAGACCTGAGAGAAGTCATTTGTCCCGAGGTCTCACAGCCAGTTAGTGGCAGACTAGACCCCAGGGTTCAAGGTTCTTTGGGAAAAGGGCCATCTGACTAACTCAATTGTTTGAAATACTTAAATCCACAAAACTATAGCCCAACTGCCCATATAGATTATTGAAGAGAGTTTCCACACTGGGGATCCCCAACATTGATTGAAATTACAAGTCAAACCAGAAACAAACATTCTCACCCCTCAATGGATATGTAATAGAAGGTAAGGTATAACAGATAGGAATTGCCCTTGGACTAAGGCCTGGGTTAAACTCTCATGTCTGATACATGCCAGCTGTGTGACCCAGGTCAAATCACCTCATGTATATAGTAGGCGCTTAATAGATACCCACTGAGTAAATGAATAACTTAACCCTCTTGTGTCCCAAGCAATTCTCTAAACCCAGATAAATAACTAGGATTTCTGATTCTCAGAGAAAATTCAGGGATGAAAAGATCAATCCCCAGGTCATAAGAGAAGGTCACGTGAGTGGGAAGAAGCCATGGAGAGTATACTGATAGAAGAAAGTAGTCCTCAGAAAAGGGGTTCAGTTGCATTGGGACTCTGATTGGCAGCACAGGACAGGACAAGACAGTAGAGGTCTAAGAGCTGCAGTGAAAGCCGGTTAGAAGACCACTAGCATGCCTCCAATTGGATACTAGTGTCCTTCAGCAAAGCCCCAGTTGCCCAAGTTATGATTGTGTCTAAGACTATATGTTACAGACAAGCCATTGCCACTCTGCATTGGTGGGTAGCATTTTCACACTGGGAACACACCTACAGGAATGAAGTTACAAGTCATAAAAGATGGAAAGGAGACAGCAGAAAACACTTCTTAAAGGCTAAAGTTGTCAATGAAATGAACTTTCCTCTTTCCACATTTTATTTTCTCTCATGAAAAAGCAGAAAGCCAGAGTCACTGAGAACCTGAAACCCAGAGGACCCAAGAAAAGAAGACACTTGCCTAGCCAATCCTGCTGGGACCCCAGGCAGCTCCTAATTGTCCATCTCTGGAGCATTGGGCAGCAGGCCAACCAGCTTGCACTCCATGTGGGAACCTCCTCTCCACCCCAGCCTGTGCCTGACTCCCTTTTCCTCCCCTTTCATTTTCAGAGCCATGGAAGCCACAGTGACTAATTTCCAAATCAATTAAATTTACCCCAAGCACAGTATAAAAAAGCAAAGACAACAACATTTACATTTTTCCCCGCAGCTTGTCTCCACAGAGGGAGGAGAGTGGAAGAAACGCAGAGACTTTGTCCTGTTTCTCTTTCAATGTCCTCAGTGCTGGTCCTTCTTTCCCAAGGATAAAGGCCCTGGACACTCCATTGAGCATTCCATCTGAGTTCTGGGTTGTGCCCCAGAGTCTCAGGAATGGGCTGCACTAATCCCGGTCATCTCGGCCTTTGTGATCAACGGCCTCTATTTATGAGGTGGTTTAGAGGGTTGGAGTCTGTCTGTGCCCAGGATGAAGAAGTCATACACATCCTAGATTAATGGTCACATGACATAGAGTTAAATGTCAGTCTGCCACCTATACTAAGGATCATTCCGTGGTCAAGGATAATGGTCAGTTTGTGCTTGGGTTAGGAATCAGTCTGTGACCAAGATTTGTGGTTAATATGTCTGGAGTCTGGATCAGTCCATGGCTGGGGTCAGGAGTCAGCCCATGGTGGGGGCTAGCATGTCTCTGACCCAGAATCGAATGTCAATCTGCAGTAAATTTCACTCCTTAGTGGACAGGGGTAAGGCTCAGTTCCTAAATTGGATATGGTGATTTATTTGGGGCTGAGTTCAAGATGAAGGAGCAGTTCATTATCAGGATTAGGGATCATTTCATCTTTAGGAAATACCTCATCTGTTGTCAAATTTTTCCTCAGGATTTCACTGCCCATGATCTTTGAAAGATAATAGAGAATGGGAGAAAGGTCATAGGACCAGAGAAAGACTAATATCCCAATTTTCAAAAGGGGGAAGAGAATAGATTCTACAGACTGCAGGCCTGTGAACTTGATTTTGATTCTTGATAACATTTTTAAAATGCATTATTAAAGAGGGGAGGTTAGTGACTATTATCTAGAAAAGGAAGCAGTGATCACAAAGAGATAATGTGACTTCATTATGAATAGATCATTCCAAATCTTTTCTTTTAAGGTTACTAAACTCGTAGGTCAGGGGAATGTTGTAGGTATAGTTTGCCTAAATTTTAGTAAAGCATTAGAGAGTTATCTATTGCTGTGGAAAAGGCAATGACACCTGCAACAGATGAATTCAGAACAGAATGAATGGCCAACCTCAAAGAGTAAGTAAGCATTAATACACCAACCTGAGGGAGGTCTCTAATGGAACTCCCCTAGGGATCTGTGCTTGGACCTATGCTATTTCACATTAAGCTTGGATGAAAGCATAAATAGCATGATTAGCAAATGTGCTAACAACACAAAACTGGTAGGGAAAACTAACAACACACTGATCCAAAAATATGGCAGACTAGAAACTCACACAGTAAATGTAATAGGATGAAATTGAATAAGATTAATAGTAGGTCTTTATGTAGAGGTTTAAAGGTTTATAAAATACTTGACAAATATTATCCATTTAATACTGGAAAGCAGATGCGATTATTTTCTCCATTATACAGTTGAAAAAACTGAGGTTAAATGATTTGCTCATGACCTCACAAAGAGAAGATGTCTAAAGTAGGATTTGAATTCAGGTCTTCTTGATTCCACATCCAGCATTCTATCAACTATACCACCTATTTGCCTTACATGGGTTAAAAAAAATCTTCACAAGTGCAAGATGAGAAGAAGGTATGACCATTAGAAAACAGCAGGTAATCTGAAGGAGTCCTGAAGGTTCGGTATGTGAGATATGACAACCTCAGATACCATATGCCAGTTACGATCTTTGCCTGTGGTGAAAGGCATGATTTCCCAAATGAGGGATGTTACAGTCCTACTATGCTCCCCCTTATCTGACTATATATAAATCAGCCTGTTCACTTCGCACATCTCAGAAAGTGCATTTATAAGCTAGGTAGTGTCCAGAGGAGACAACCTGGGTGTAGGAAAGGCCTCCAGGTTCTGAACTATTAGGAACTGACCATTTTAGTTAGGAGACACAGGAACATATATTTAGACCTGGCCATCAAGTTCAATCTCCTCATTTTACAGAGAAGAAAACTGAGGCACAAAGAAGTGACTTTACAGGATCACACAGTTAGTGTCCGAGGCAGGATTATAAACTACATCTTCCTGACTGCAAATCCTGCTCTCTCATGACTATGCCTCGGTGACTTTCATGAGGGAGAATGAAGGCTGCCTTCATCCCCTTGAAGGCAGCCACTAGTAAGAAGAATTCTAGTGGTTCTGTTTAGCCCCTCACCTCAAAAAGCAGAGCTAGGAGCCATGGGGCGGGGGGTGGGGGGAAGATGCAGAAGGACAAATTTATCTCAACTCCCCATCAAGAAAAAAGATCTAGCCAATGGAGCTACTCCAAAGGACACAGGTAGCTAACCTTGAAATAGTACCTACTATGTGCCCCCAACACTGTGCTAAATACGTAAGAAATACTACCTCAGTTGATCTTCACAACAATCCTGGGAGGTAGGTGCTGTTATTATTCCTGTTTTAGGAAGTTAAGGAAAATAAGGCAGTGAGAGGTTAAGTGATCATACAACCAGTCAAGAATATGAGGCTGGATTTAAATTTGCATCTTCCTGACTCCAGGTCCACTGCTCTATCTACTGTGTCACAAAGCTTCCTCCTTGGAATGGGCTCCTACTTACTGGAGGTCTTCAAGAGAAGGTTGGAGGACTCTTTAGCCATCGATCTGTCACCAAGGATATATGAGCACTGCATATGTGCCAAACCCTGAGGTAGGTTCTGGGGATGCCAAACTAAAGTGGAAACACTTGCTGGTTGTAGATGGGAATCTCATTCAGGTGGGTAGAAGTTGGATCAGATATTCTCTGAAATCACTCCCAACTGAGAAAGTCTGTGACTATTTGATTTTTTCTTTCATTTGAAAGAGACTGACTATGGCTACCCTTTCCCAGCAGGCAGATGGAAGGGCACTTATTCATAATGATAGAAAAGGTCAAATGGTGTCCATTTCTTAGGTACTGAAGGCTCCTTGAAGCCTTTTCCACATTCCCTAGGCATATCTTCCAGGCTATGCCTGCCCCTACTTCATCTGTCCCTACTCCTTCCAGCTCTGAGAGACAGTTTGGGACAGCCTAAGACCACCATTCCTGAAATAATCCTTAAAGGACTGGGATGAGCCCCAAGTCTTCCAAACTCTCCATAATCTGCCAAATCCATTAGATGGCTATGCTTAAGCTAATCACTGTGAGTATGCAGTCTGGCCCCTTCATTTAAGAGTGGGGGCCCAGGGAGGGGAAAAGATTTATCCAGAGCCATAGAGCTCACTACGTACTGACTACAGCTGGGCCAAGACTTACTGACTTCTCTTCTGGTGCCATCTCCACCAGGGGATTCTGTCCTTACTCTGAGCCCTGCTCTACAAGTCACGCCAAGATGTACTTCAGTGACATTCCCCTGAACTGTCCTGACTCTCAGCCCAGAATTCTAGCTCAAAAAAAATTTAAATAATTCCATGGGTAAAAAAAAGGCAAGAGGGAATTGCTAAGCTGCTACAGTCTCTTAGAGGGAGGAGAAGATGGTGGACATAGCCCTGGAGCTAAATCTAAGCCACCGTATAATTTGCAGAAAGTCCAAACTTGACCTTCCACTATTCCAACACTCAAATGGTGCAGGTCAAATGAGGGTACCTAGACTGCCACCCCAAGATCATTTCCCCTCCCAAAATGAAACCAAAGCACAGGGAGCCTGAGGAAAGATAGGACTCAGCAGAGCAGGAGGAGTATTTTATCCATTGTTCATGGGCTAATATTTGTCCTTGTATGTTTTCTACTTTTCTATCTTTATTCAAGAGAAGGACAAATTTGGGCTAGATTATGGGGTCATTAGATGGATTTAGCTGAGTAAATGCCCAGAACCAAAGAGGGATCATTAAGGATTCCAAGTCAGCCTGCACAGGATTCCCAGAGTTTGATACTTGGCCCTATGCTGCTGAACTTTTTTACCAGTGACTCAGATAAAGGCATAGATAGCAAGCCTGTTAAATTTGCATGTCATGATAAATTTGCTTGGTGGCAAGTAATAGCTAATTGTTGGATGAGAGCATCAGCTCAAACAATTATGATGGATGCTAGAACATCTGGTCCAGTTCTAATAAGGTCAAATCTAATAGAAATCAATGTAAATCTTACACTTGGGTTCAAAAAGTTGGTTTCATAGGTATAGGGTGAGGGAAGTATGGTTAGATAGCAGTTTATCTGAAAAAGACTCAATTGTTCTAATCTTGAAGGCTCACAATGTCTCTGCAATTCAATATGGTAGCCAAAGGATAAATGAGATTTTAGGCTTCCTTTAGAGAAGCCAAGTGTTCCAAACTAGGGGGATCAAAGTTCCACTGTATGGTGCCCTGGTCAAACCACAGTTGGATCTTGTGTTAATTCACTGTGTCATATTTTAGAAAGGTCATTGACAAAATGGACTGTCCAAAAAAGGACCACCAGGATTGCAAAGGACCTCAGGATCTTGTCAAATGAGCAAATACAAAGAAGATATTGTCCTGGAGTATTTGAAAGTGTCTGTGAAAACAAGATTAGACTTATTCCATGTGTCTCTTTGAAACAAAACCAAAAGCTCAAAGTAAGAGAAAATTTCCCAATGATTAGAGCCATCCCAAAGTGGGATGGGCTGCCAAGTGATCTCCAGGCAATGGCTGGATGAACATGTGATCATGGCTATGGGAGAAGAGATGCTCAGTCAGACATATTTGGGACTAGATGGCCTTTGAGGTCCCTTCCAACTCTGAGCTTCTGTCATTTGGTGACATTTTGAATGGAGTAATCCAGGGAGAGGGGCTGAATCTTGCCCAGAGAGCCAAAAGAGAAGAATCACAGTCAAACATTTGTACAATGATTGACCATCCTGTTCAACCTTTCTACCACCTCCTCCTCCAGCAAATCTCTAATACTCTAAATTGCACAACAGAAGACAATCTGCATTGGTAGAGGAAATTTCCTCACTGGGAGCTCTCTTTAGTCATTTAAATCATAGGTCTGGATCCACAGTGCTATATAGAGGGCAGGGATTGTTCTCTGCTTCCAGAGGGTTTGTAGAACACTTCTGGGCAGACAATAAGCACTAAGGCTTGAGAACGGGAGACTAGAACCAATGATGACCTCTCCAAGGATCCCAAGTCCTAGGATTTTCTGAAGCCTGGATCCAGGGGGTGAATCTGCACATACTTAAAGAATTTTCGGAGTACCTGGGATGGGAAACAGAGGAGGCTCAGCGGAGGTGAACAGCTGGCTGACTGCTTAGTTTGGAATATTACTTCTGCAGACTCTGGACCCGAGAAGAATCTCAACTGCCTGCTGTCCTCTTGTGGCTGGTGTGGGGAGTACAGAAGCATCTTTTCAAAAAGAATCACAGTGCTTCGAGATTTGTAAAGTGCTTTACCCAGATTAGCTCATTTGACCCCCACAATTGTGTGAGGTGAGCGTTGTTTTTGTCCCCATTAGGCAAAGTGGCTGAAGAAAGGGAGAACGGGGAGGCGTAGAGGTTTGGGACGCTAAGAGTGAAGGATGGAATTAGGAGAAAGGAATGGGAGAAGTAGGGATGAGAGGAGAATAGAGAAAAAAAGACAAGAAGGAGGAAAGGAAGAGGAAGACGCTGAAGGGGGAAGAGAAAAGGAAGAAAGGTGGGAAAGGGGGAGGAATGGGGGAAGAAAAGAGAGAAAGAGGAGAGAATTAAAGAGGGGAGAGATGGAGAGACGAGGACAGACAACCAGAGTCCTGGAGAAGATGGGGGAGAGAGAGGGAAAGGAGAAGGAGGATCGAGAGGAGGGAGAGAGACATTAAGGAAAAATCCAGGAGAGGGAGAGAGGAGAGGAAAAAGAAGGGAAGGGCGAGACAGAACAGGGAGGAGAAGGAGAGAGAGGAGAACCAGGGAGAGAGGAAAGGAAGGAAGCAGAGGGAGGGGAAGGGGAAGAGGAAGCGGGAGAGCAAGGGAAGAGAGAAGGAAGGGGACAGGAGACGAGCTGGAGAATCAGGCTGCGGCAGAAGGCTGAGCCCAAGCTGCGGCTGCCGGCTGCCCACTCCTGAACCCACTGGAAAGTCAGACCCGCCCCTCCTCCCTCTCCCTCTCCTTCTCTCTCTCTCTCTCTTCTCCAACCTCCGGGTCCCTTCTTTCCAAAAGGAGTTTCTAGCTCCCGCCCTCCCAGAGCCCTCCTCCTGCCGGCCCCTCCTCCCGTCCCCCAGCCCCCCTTGGCGCTCTCTCTCCTCCGCCAAAGTGCCAGCAGAGCCTGAGCTGAGAGCAGGGGGGAGCCGAGCGGTGGCAGCTGCCTGGACCGCAGTCACAGCCGCTCCGCGACCCCAGCCGCACCGAACCGCACCAGACAGCCCTGGACCGCGGCTGCACCCCAGCCTCTCGTTCGCTCCGGCCGGCTTGGCGCAACTGTGCTTGGAGATCCATTTGGTCCCCCTTGGGTCCTCGTGCTTTCACCTTGGATCTACGCGTCGGGGAGCCCCCCAGCCTCCTCCTGTCACTGGGCTGCCCCTCCCCGCCTGCTCCGAGGCCCGGCACTGCCCGTGGGAACTTGTCAGGAGCAGTCCGTCGGGGCTGAGGGGGGAGTGGGAGGCGGGGCACCCCGGGAAGCAGGAGGAGGAGAAGGCGGCGGAGGAGAAGGGCAGCCGCTGCAGCGGGAGGGCCATGCCCGGCTTCCCGCACCCCGCCAGCGCCGCGTTCCCTCGGGTCCGAAACCCGACGGCCGCCCTCTAGGATGCCATTCCCGGACCTGCTCCAAGTCGGCTTCGACGGGCACGGCTCCGACAGCGGGCCGGGGGGCAGTGGAGCCGGCGGAGGGGGCGGCGGGGGCAGCGGCAGCGGCGGGGGCTCGGACGGCTCGGGAGTGGTTGTCGCCGGGGTCCCCGCCGCAGCTGGGAGCGCTGCCGTTGTTGGGGCGGGAGGCGGCGAGGGCAACCGCACCTTCCCGGGCGGCCCGGGGGTCGCGTGCCCGGCGGGCAGCCCTGGCGCCGGGGGCGAGGTGAACGACACAGCGGCCGTGGGGGGCGTGGTGGTGAGCGCCCAGGCGCTGGGCGTCGGGGTCTTCTTGGCCGCCTTCATCCTCGCGGCCATCGCTGGCAACCTGCTGGTCATCCTGTCGGTAGCATGTAATCGCCACCTGCAGACGGTCACCAACTACTTCATCGTCAACCTGGCGGTGGCTGACCTACTCCTAAGCGCCACGGTGCTGCCCTTCTCGGCCACCATGGAGGTGCTGGGTTTCTGGGCCTTCGGCCGGGCCTTCTGCGACGTGTGGGCCGCGGTGGACGTGCTCTGCTGCACCGCCTCCATCCTCAGCCTCTGCACCATCTCGGTGGACCGCTACGTCGGGGTGAGACACTCGCTCAAGTACCCGGCCATCATGACTGAGCGCAAGGCGGCCGCCATCCTGGGCCTGCTCTGGGCCGTGGCCCTCGTGGTGTCGGTGGGGCCCCTGCTGGGCTGGAAGGAGCCCGTGCCCCCCGACGACCGCTTCTGCGGCATCACGGAGGAGGCAGGCTACGCCGTCTTCTCGTCCGTCTGCTCCTTCTACCTGCCCATGGCCGTCATCCTGGTCATGTACTTCCGCGTGTACGTGGTGGCCCGGAGGACCACCAGGAGCCTGGAGGCCGGGGTCAAGAGGGAACGAAGCAAGTCTGCGGACATCGTCCTTCGCATCCACTGCCGGAGCTCCGGCCCCGAGGATGCCCGCGCGGGCAAGGGCCACAACTTCCGAAGCTCGCTGTCCGTCCGCCTGCTCAAGTTTTCCCGGGAGAAGAAGGCCGCCAAGACCCTGGCCATCGTGGTGGGGGTCTTTGTACTCTGCTGGTTCCCCTTCTTCTTCGTCCTGCCCCTGGGTAAGTGGCGCCCTCAGCCCCTTTCCCCATTCCCTTTACTGGCCCCCGGGGCTGCCCTCTTACCTTTCCCAGATCCCTCACGGCTTCACTTGGATTGCCTTTGGTTGATGAGCTTGATGCATAGGTAAAAATGAAAACAAAATTGATAAGTACAACTGGGAGAAGTAGGGTGTGGATAGGGTAGGCTTGGGGGGAGAGGGAGGGGTTGTGTATAGCGTGTACTTTCAGTGTGTGTACCTGGGGCACTTGTGGTGCCAAGGGAGGCTGGAGGCTATCACCCCATCCAGCTTTCTCTTACTGCCTTTTCTAATTAAGCTCATTCATTTTGCTTCCTGAATGATTTTTCCCTGTTCTTGAACCCACTTAGCCTAAGGTTGTGAGAAAGTGCAAATCTTGGTTGTACACGTCCATCTGTGTACCAATGTATAGACAATTGGGTGGGCGTGTGAGAAGCAGAGAGTCCATGGAGATAGGGATTTTCTCGGGATCACCAAGGAAGGGTCACTTGGAATGGCATCAGAGAAGAAGCAATAAACTGGAGAGTCAGGAGACCTGGATCCCAGGACTGTCTCTGTGACCTTGGCCATGGCCCTTTCAGCTTCTGACCTGCCTCAGTTTCCTCTCCCTGTAAAACAAGGAGGTTGGGCTGGGTGAGCTCTCCCCTTCCACCTCTGACATTTTGTCATTCATAGATTTGCTAAAGCCACCTGGCTCCTTCTGAAATCAGCCTGGGAATGCCTGGGTGAGCTTCTTTCTTAAGGGGATAATTCCCCTTCTCCCAGCAGCACCCTTTTATACACACACACACACACACACACACACACACACACACACACACACACAGTGTTCCCTGCAGAGGAGCCAATGATGCTGCGTATTCCATGCATTCACTCCAGGAGCCTCAATAGGGAGAACTCTCTGTTCAGTACAGTGTGACCTCACTGCAGATTCCAACATCTCAGAGCTCCAATAGTGACTCCTTACTGAGTAACACTCCACAGAACTCCAGACCCCTGCAATGACACAGGCTGGGTTGCCTCCCCTGGAACAAGCTGGCTCCCTTGAAAGCTGCCAGCCACGGAGGCGGGCCTGGGAGCAAGGGGTGAGGACATCTCATGATGCCCAGGAGTGTGCATACCTCTACACCCACTGATCATATATGTGCAGGAACGCATATATGTGTGGTGGGTTCATGCAGGTAGACAAGTGCACTGTTGCATCAAGAGACACATATATATGCATGGAGAGACAGCTATGTGCTTGTGGAGAGTTAATGGGACCTTCATTTTAGAATGGAGAAAGAGGTCAGCTAATCCAGTCCTCTCATTTTGATCTGATCAAATTTCCAGAGAAATTTGATGACTTGTCTGAAGTCCCCCAAGAATGGGCTTGCAGAATGGAAAAGATCTGGATCCAAGTTCAAGTCCTTCCTAGAACACTTATTTCCTCTATACTCTTGCTCTCTCACTCCCTTGGGCAGCTCATTCTTTGGGTCTCAGTTTCCTTATAAAATGGTGTCACTGGACTAGATGAACTCTCACACCTAGGTTTCAATCAGTCCTCTCTGGGGGTCCTTTGAGGACAAGTTCCATTTCATTTTTCTCTTTATATTCTCAGGCAGCATGGCATAGTGTTGGCCTCGGAGTGAAGGAGTCATGTATCCCAAGCCTGGCATAGTAGAGAGCTAACCTCCAAGTAAGGAAGACTTAAGTTCAAATTTGGCTTTGGACATAAGCTGTAACACTTAATCTCTGTCTGCCTCAGTTTCCTCAACAATGAAATGGGGATAATAATGCCGACCTCCAAGGTTGTTGTGAAGATCAAGTAGATAATATTTGTAAAGCTAATTTAGCAGTGTCTTGTGCATAGTAGGCACTTATAAATGCTCGTTTCCTTCCTCTTATCCCTTTACATCCCCAGCCTGGGACATAATAGGTTCTTAATTAATGAAAATCAGTCAGTGATAAGTAGCTATTCCCAAGGCTGTTGGTCCAGCGTTCTAGATTGTCTCCCTCAGGGTCGGAGGAGAGATGGTGGTTAACATGCTGAGGTTGGTTCTACTTGCCCGGTACATGTTTCTTCTTCCTGTCTCTCCCCATTCAGGTTGCCTTGATTCAGCTAGGCTAGTTTGTGTGCCCTGTGAGTGGCAGTTGGTTAGAAGTTGGTGGCTTTACATGGCATTTTCATTTTTAGATTCCTATCTATTCTAAAACTTAATCCAAGTGCCATCTCTACGAAGAAGACTTTAGTGAATGGGTAATGGCCTTCCCCACAACCATTCTGGGCTTTTCTACTGCATTTATCATACGGTCATGGATATTACAGTTCTGGGAGTTTGTCTTGTCTCCCTGCTAAATTGTAGGGAGAAGTGATCATGAAGGAGAAGACTCTCAGAATCTCTTTCCCTTTCCAAGTCCAGCATAGGCAGGCTCTATTTGTAATGAACCAATGATTATTGAACAGATAAATCGATGAATGAATGAAATGTGCATGTATACACACACATATAATGCTAGTTTTGCCTATATCTGCATACAGTTTACAAATACAGGTAGAAAGATAGATACAGACAGACAGATAGACAGATAGCAAATACACCTGTATATCCTTGCATGAACAATGTCTACACCAAATGCACCTATGTAAAAATACATTTTGAGCTCACAAATATAACATTTGTCTGTATATGTGTATGCATGTGGTCTTGCATATCCATGTAAATTCAATGTGTGGATAGAACAAGGACACAGCTTGATTGAGAATGCACATGCATGTACATGTACATGTATATACATAAGGGTCGGTGTGAATGTGGTATATTTACATGTATGGTGGCATTGCATGGGTGTTCATGGGCATATGTGGATTGTGTCCATGTAATTTGTATATATACTAGTGTGATCTAGTGGAAGAATCACTGAACTTGGAATCAGAAAGATCTGAGTTTGAATTCCACCTCTGTCATTTACCAGCTGTGTGACCCTGGGCAAGCTGATTAATTTCTCTGGGCCTCAGTTTCCTCATCTGTCAAATGAGGCAGTTGGACATGACTTCTAAGGACCCTTCCTGCTCTAAATCCCTGCTTCTGTGAGTAGCAGTGCACATAGGTACAGGAACAGACATGCTTTTCATCATGATAAGCTCATTAGAGATCCAGTCCTTCCATGTGCACCACACACACACACACACACACACACACACCCTTCCAGGTGAAGAGTGAGGGTAGCTGGGAGCTCCCTCATTGTAGCATCTATAAGATCCTCTATTCCAGCACACAAGGCTGGATGGGGAGAGGTGAGAGGAAGGGCATGATCCCCTACAGGGAAAGAGAAAGGCTGGCTATGGGTTGTTGTTTTTCTGGAAGCTTCCTCTGGCCTCCTGAGGTGTGCCATCGGTGTCCATGAGCACATCTGAAGGCTATACTGAACTCAGAGGGAGGCCCCTGGCCAAGGGAGGAGGGACCCAGGACTGCAGTGGGGGTGTTTCTACTTAGAGGCCTTCTCTGCAGGTTGGAAACCTCCCAAGCACACAGCCCTGTCTGGCACCTACTCACCACCACTGTCCATAGCAAACAGCATAGGGTAACGGAGAGGCTGGGCCTTTGGCACTAGCAAACCTTAGCTCACATTTTTGCCCCAAAGCTAGCTACCTACATGACCCCAGGCAAAGCACTTGACCTCTCCAAGCCTGTGGTCTTTCCCGTGGGAAATGAGAAGGTTGGGCCAGACCCTCTCTAGTCTTTGTTAATTAGGCCTTCCCTGTCTCAGTACTGCAACAGAAATGGAAAGAAGCCCAGGGATAGCTTTCAGAAGGACGCAGAAGAGGCAGGGCCTGAAGGGGAGCCCATGGGTCTCCATACAAGCTCCATTGTCCTAGCTTGGCCTCCCACAAGAGCTTCTCCTAGTTGTCTGGTTATACCTTCCAAGGGTACAGCTTGCTCATGGAGTTAGTCAGCACCTGCTTAGGTGCTAAAGAGAGGTGGCTAAGGGCTCAGCCTCAAGTAATGCCAGACACAGTGCCCAGGGAAAACTGCTCTATCCCAGGGCAGGTGGTAGGGAACCTTAGGGTGTGACAGACACATAGATTTTGTGGTTCAGTCGTTATTAGTTGTATCCAGCTCTTCTTGGGGTTTTCTTGGTAGAATTGGAATAGTTTGCTGTTTTCTTCTCCAGCTCATTTTACAGATGAGGAAACTGAGGCAAACAGGGGAAGTGACTTGCCCAAGGTCACACAGCTAGAGTCTGAGATCAAATTTGAACTTGGGTCTTCCTGACTCCAGACCTGGAACTCTATCCACTATGGCACCTAGCTGCCCATAACAGAGTATTTATTAAGTACATACTATGTGCCAGGAACTGTGCCCATGGAGGCATCGAGGTGGCACAGGGGAAAGGGCACTGAACTCAGGAAGTATTCAAATCCAACCCCAGACATTAGTTAACCATGACCTCAGGTGAGCCATTAACTTTCACCTGCCTCAGTCTCCCCAACTGTAAAATTAGGATAAGAACAGCACCTACCTCCCGGTGTTGTAAAGATCATATGAGGTAAGATGTGTAAAGCAGTTTGCAAATCTTAGAGCACTACAAAATAACAAACAAAATAGTTCTTTCCCTCTTAAGACCTTCGTTTAAGAGCCAAGACCTTTCCTAAGGAGGGAAGACAATACATAAAAGAGATATTGGAAAGTAAGTGGGGAAGGTGGTATAACTGGGAATGATGTCATAATTCAAATTTGACAGCCTAAAGAGGAGGAAGTAGGAATAAATACTTATATTTTTTGTGAAAAAATGATTTCATCACCATGGGGAAATCACAGCATGGGAACTTCTATCTTCTAATGCCCATCAGTGCTTCATCTCTAACATTCAGTCTCACATAATCAGTATGTATAGATGCAGAGCCCTGGTCTTCACAACCCTTCACCGTAATCTCACATCTTTATCCCCATTTTACCGACAAATCACTTGAGGCTCAGAGTGATTTGTCCAAGGTTGCCCAGCCAGTAAGTGTCGAGGAGGATTTGGCATAAGGTTTCCCTGTCCAATATTCTATCCATTACATAATGCTGCCTCTGGTAGTCATCAGAAAAGACTTTGCATAGGAGGTGGACCTTCGACTGCCCCTTGAAGCAAAGCTAGGGCTTCTAAGAGGCAGAAGTGAGCAAGGAGGGTTTTCAAGGCAGGTGGCACAGCCTATACAGAGGCACGGAGGTGGGTGATGAGAACACAGTTGTCATCCAGTTATTAAATTCCTAGGAGTACTGTAGAACCTAGGGCTACAGAGATAGTAATAACTCACTTTTCTATGACTATCCAAGGGTTTCCAAAATACTTTTCACACAAAAGCCCTGGGGGGTAGGTAGTGCAAGGGAGAATCTCTCCCACTTGCCAGAGGTGGAAACTAAGTCTCAGATAAGATAAATGACTTTCAGTGGTCACAGAGATATCGATCAATCGACCAGCATTCATTCAGTGCAAGTTCTGTAAAGAAGACAATGGCAGAGAAGTCCCTTCTCTAAAAGAGATTGCGGTCTAACCCAATAGATCGTTAATAATAAAAATAGACAATAATTGATAATAATAACTAATATTTATGTGACACTTTAAAATTTACGCAGTGCTTTACGTGTGTTGTTGCTTTTGATACTCACAACTCTGTACATCAGATGCTATCATTATCCCCTTTGTACAAGTGAGGAAACTGAGTCAGATAGCAGTTAAGTGATTTGCCCAGTGTTATTTAATAAGTATCCAAGGCAGGAGTTGATCTCAGGTCTTCTTGAGTTCAGGTGCGTGCTCTCTCTGCCAAATACATTGCCTCTTTAATTAGCATTTAATTAATTTTAATAAAATACTATTGTTTAATAATAACCTAACATTTATATAGTACCTTAAGATTTGCATAGCCCTTTACATGTCATCCTCACAACATCCCTGAGAGATAGGTGCTGTCATTATCCCCATTTTACAGGTGAGAAAACCAAGGCTGAGATAGGCTCTATCCCTTTTACAGGTTCACACAGCTAGTAAGGATCTGAGATGGGATTTGAACTCAGGCTAGAGACATTAAATAAGTTGTCCAAGGTCATCCAATTTGTTAATGGCAGAGCCAGGATTTGAGCACAGGTGCTTTGATATCAAATCCAGTGGTCTTTTCACTGCATTCCTCCAAGGGACTCACAGCCCAACAGGGGGTCAGATAGGGTCAAGAATCACAATGTGATGAAACAATTCTTGGAAATCTCGGGGAAGCAGATTGGTATAGTGGAGGCAGAGGGTCTGGATCATGGATCTGGACACATAAAGTACCTTGAGGGCAACTTCATTCACCCCCCTCATCTTACAGAAAAGGAAACTGAGGCCCAAGCAGCTTCAGTGACTTCTAGGAACAAAGATTCCAAGCTGTAAGGTACCTCAGAGGCCATCTGGCTTAATTCCCTCATTTTACAGAGGAGGAAACTGAGGCCCAGGGAAGCTGAGGGACACTGGTCAAGGTTACATAGGTAGTTAGGATCAGAGATAGAATTTGAACCCAGACCCTCTGCCTCCACTATACCAATCTGCTTCCCTGAGTTTTCCGAGGATTGTTTCTATCTAAATCCATCAAATATAGAAATTAATGGAATGAGAAAAAGAGAAATAACATGTGACCTTGATAGACCCCTTTAATATCACCAATAAAACACCCTGTGATGTAGAGACAGCAGGGATTATTGTGCCCTTTTTACAGATGGGAAAGTTTTTAAAGATGGGAAAGATGCCAAAGAGGGCAAGTGACTTGTGTCCAAGGTGGGGTTTGGACCTTGGTTTTGACCTAACATGGAAAACATATAGACTGAGGAGGAGAAGGTGCTCATGATCTCAGGCTGGGGTTGCAAGGTCAGGGAAGGCTTCCCAGAAGAGGTGGCCTTTGGGTTGGACCTTGGAAGAACATCAGGTCGGTGTACTGAGATGTAGGAAGGGGAAGGGGAAGGACATTGGCATTTCATAACCAAATTGGTTGAGTCTGCAATGTGCATGGCTCTGTGCTCAGCACTGAGATGACAAAAAGTCCAAAACACAGGACTTGCGCTCAGGAAGTTTCCGATCCAGTTGGAGGTTCAGGACAAAAATGCTTAGAGATGGAAGGAGTCTAGGTTGGGGTGGCAAGGGAAGGCATCCTAGAAAGGATGGGGCTTAAACTGAGCCCCGAAGGATGAGTGGTATTTAGATAGATAGGAAATAAAAGGAAAGAAGCCATTCAGGGTGGAGATTTTGTGGGGCACAGCATGAGCAAAGGTGTAGAAGGGAAAATAGATGGTCAGGAGACTAGCCATTGTGAAGGAGAGGGCTGCTATATTGGAAAAACAGGAAAGCAAGTCAGAAAGACAGGTCTGAACCAGACTAGGGTGGCCCTCAAATGTCAGATTGAGTCACATATACTTGATCTCTAAGGAGTTGGGAGTTACTGAGAGCCTTTAAGCAGGGCTGTAGCATGTGTCATGGGAAGATGAATCTAGTAGATCATACACAATAGACCGAGAAGGGGAGACCCTGGAGGCAAGAGGACAACCTAGGAGACTTGTTAGGAAATTTCAAGTGGTCTGTCCTCTCTTCTCAGAGGTGGGGGACTAGGGGTATGGAATACTACAAATACTGTTAGACATGACCAATGTGTCCATCAGATAGGGGAGGGAGAAAAATATTCAGAAACCAAGATGATATAACAAAGATCCCACTTCTGATGTTTACTGCCTCACCACTTGGGCCTCAGTTTCCTCCTCTGTAAAATGAGGTCATTGAATTATATGGCCTCTGAGGTCTTTTCTAGCTCTGTCTTTTTTGATTCGGGTTAGCTTTAGAAATAGCATGTGGGATTTGACTTCTATGGCTGACAAGGGAGAATGAAGGCATAAGCTTGAGAGAGCCCAAGGATGGAGTTCCTTCCTAAATAGAAACCTAGTGTGCCCAGAGATGGGGAGAAAGCGCAGCTCCAGCTGTTGTGGGTGGGCTGATGGATGTTCCATCCTGGAGCCAGAAAGAGATCTGGGAACTAACGCAGACTACCCCTCTGCCCATCACCACCAACAGTTAATGACTTGCCAGGGGGGTTTGGAGGAGGAGAGCAAGACACGCCCTGGGCTCTTTCTATGAATAAAAACCTCAAGAGGTAGGGTTTTCCAGAGAAGAAAAATTGTGATGATTCAGGAGGTACTGGGGGGCAGAGTCCAAAGCCCTCTGAGGGCCTTTTCAGGCCAAGGGCTGTGTTGCATAATGCTTAGAGTGAATAACTTGGAAGTCAGGAAGACCTGGGTTTCCATGCTGACTCAGATAAATTCATATTTTGTTTGTATCTCAGGGGCTAACACAGGCCCTGGCACATAATGGGCTCTTCATAAATACCTGTTGGTTGATTATACTTACTGACTCCATGACCCAGACGAGGTCACAACCTCTCTGCACCTCGGTTTTCTCATCTGTAAAATGGACATAATAACAAAGCACCTCCTTTATGGTGTTGTGGTGAGAACTGAAAATGAAAACAAATGGAAAGTATTTTGCAAACCTTAAGGCACTCTCCCAACATCAGCTAATGTTGTTATGGATCTGGATTTGGATTCCAAAGATCTAAGTTCATAACCCAACTGTGCTGTTAACTGGTTGTGGTTCCTTAAACAAATCATTTAATTCCTCTGGGGTTCCATTCGATATAATGAGATACTTGGACTAGATGTGTCCCAAGCTCCTTAGTGCTCCAACTGTTGTGATTGATAAGAACTGTTTTATTTTATCTTTGTATTTTATACCGACAACCAGCATAGTGCCTGGAACATCGAAAGTGCTTAATAAACATCAGTTCATTGATTAGTCATTTGACATGTATCCACAAGTGAAGGGGATGGTGAGTGTGACCAGGGACCCATTCCCTCAGATAGGATCAGGGGAATCGGATATCTGGGGATCAGAGGAAGCTACTGAAGGTGAAACCCCAGGGCATCTCCCTTCCCTCAGTGGGGAGTGATCATTAGGGACCTTTCCCCCACTGGGGAGGCCCAAGATTGAGATGGAAATACGACCATGAAGGAGAAAGAGAGAGAGATCTGTAGAATAGTGTCACTGGAAAGAGCCTGCAGGTCATGGAGTCTGACCTCATTTTGTAGATGCTGAAACCACCTCTCAGAATGGTTAAAGAATTTCCAAGGTCATCCATGCCACGTCCCTTTGTCCCTTTCCTTCTCTGAGGCCTCATTTCTTCAGCTTTTAAATGGGGGGGAGGGTAGATGTGATGATACCCCGCCACCCAAGATCCCTCTGGCTCTAGCTTTCTGTGAGTCTGGCGAAGAGGGAAGGAT
Organism: Bettongia penicillata ogilbyi; assembly: GCA_023548195.1. Taxonomy (NCBI): domain Eukaryota; kingdom Metazoa; phylum Chordata; class Mammalia; order Diprotodontia; family Potoroidae; genus Bettongia; species Bettongia penicillata. The sequence continues at coordinate 8,236,089 of JAJHZJ010000257.1, forward strand.
TCTGCCCTTAGAAGCGGAAGATGCTTACCAGGCTGAGGACACTTAATGGGAATTGCGAGCTCCTGGTAGATTCCCTTTAATGAATCAATTTGCAAGCCTTTTGGAGAAGAAATCTATCTAAATGTGAAGCATCTTTGTCGCCTGCCTCCATCCCCTGCCACTTTCCCTGTATAGAAATGCAGATCAACCGTCCTCCCTCAGCAGTCTCTCTTCCAAGCAATATCGAAAATCATCCACTTTCTAGTCTCTCTCCAAGTGAAATTGCTGAAGAGCCCAGACTAAAGGCTGAGGCAAAACCAAGGACTCAGAGAGAAGGCATCACTCTTCCATGGCCCCAACCACCAATAATCCTCTATCCCCCAGGAGGGATTCTTTGTCCCCTTCCCTCTCCCAGACTAGCTTGTTTAACCCTGTTGAAATTAGCCAAACTCCCACTCCATCCCCTCAGGGGCTGGTTTTCTGTATCTTCCAAGCTAACAATTTGTCCAACTAATAACCACACACACACACACACACACACACACACACATACACACATGTACACATGCATGCACACGCACACACACATGACATGGGCATTTCAGATAGCCAGTGTGGAGTAATAAATACCATGCTGGATTTGTGGGTTAGGAGGATGTGAACCCCAATCTTACCTGACACCGTCACACAGAGGTGTGCTAGAAACAGCTCATACGAGTTCTCAAGAGCCAGTTTGCTCAGTTTTCATTCTAAACATTTCTGCCTCAGAAATCACCCCAAAAATGATACAAATCAGGGTTTTGGTTTATTGCTTTATTAATTATCTAGACTTAAGAAAGTGATGGAGAAAGTGTTACTAATGCATATTAAATTTAAGGGTATGATCTACAAACTTTTTTTTTAATTTTCTAGAGAGTCAGTTATTAAACACTTCATACAGTTCTGGGTAAATTATGTGACTTTGCCAATACTCAGTTTCATTGTGAAGAGAGGGAGGATGCCTACAATCCCTCCTTTATAGGGTTGTTGTGAATCTCAAGTGAGATAATAAATGTAAAGTGCTTTGTGGATCTTAAAGTGCTCGGTAAATGTCTGTTAATAACTTTCTGCAATATCTTCTGGAGATAGTGTTCCTGCAGGGGTGGCCTTACAAAAAGACACAGCCTCCCACAGAGTCCTGGGATTTAAAACTGGAATGAAATTTAGAGATTATCTAATCCAAACATACTGTGGCCACCACCCATTTTACAGAAAATAAAACTGAGCTCAAAGAGGTCTCAGTCAATAACAGAACTGTTATTGGTGTCTCTGACTCCTACACAAATGTTCTGTCCATTGTATTATTTTTCTTAGGCCACTTGTGCAGAAGGATCATAGAGCTAAGGCTGGGGGGCAGGGCAGAGACTGCTTAGTCAAAGCTCCTTATTTTACAAAGGAGGAAACTGAGGCATAGGGAGGTTGAATATATCCAAAGTGATTCAAAGATATATCAAGAGGGAGAGAGGGCTAAGACTGAGGGGATCAGGAAGGGTCTGCCATAGGAGTCGCTATCTGGGCTGGACTTGAAGGAAAGGAGGGAGGTGGCGAGATGGAGGGGAGGAGGCAGTATAGATAAGCAGCGTTTATGTGCCCAGCCTCTTGTGCTCCCCTCTCCCCCAAGGAGAGGGCCCACTCTAGCAGGAGGGGCCAGGGAGGACAGGAGCGAGAAGGAATGACTCATAGCCATGAGTCAGACAACAACATAAGACAGGATATGACCAAGAGCTCCGGTGCTTAGGCAGTCTCCATGTTTTTAGGGAATCATCGAAGGGAGGGATGGGGCTGGACCAGGGGAGTGTGGGAAGACTCTCCAGAGACTGGGGGACCTTTGATGTGGGGGCCTTTAAGGACAGGAGATGGAGACGCTGTAGGGGCAGAGCAGCAGGGGGGAACAGAAAGAAGAAAGCTCCTAGGTAAGGGAGGACACAGATGGAAGGGTCCCAGTAGTGCCAGCCTCTGTGAGAGTTGGTGCCTGCCCTCAGACCAGTGCATGAAGGCAGGTCCTGGTGGTTAGAGGTCAGCTCCTCTCCCCAGGCTTTCAAAAGAGGCTCCCTAGACCTCCTGGGGCTACTTAGCTTGGAAACCCCAGCCTTGGAGTCATAGGACCTGGGTGCAAATCCTGGCTTTCCTGTGTGACGTCAAGCAAGTCACTGAATTTTGTTTTCCTCTCCTGTAAAATGAATGAGTTGAGTAGAATAATAGTCTTTAAATGGCATTTTAAAGCTGGCAAACACTTCATGTGTGTTATAGCATTTGATCCCTGCTATAACCCTGGGAGGTAGCTGCTATTAATATCCCCATTTTATAAATGAAAGAACTGAGACTAAGGGAAGGTGCTTTCTCTGAGTTACACAGCTCATCATGTGTCTGAGGCAGAATTTGAACTCAGGGCTTCCCAAGGCCAGCACTCACTTTATCTACTCTGCCACCTAAAAGGTCCTAAGTGTGAAGGATCCTTCTACTTCTTGTTCATCACTCATTGTGTGAGCTCTGGCCAGTCTCTTCTTCTCCAGGCCACCTCTTCTTCATCTTAAAGATGGAGGGGTCTGAGTTCCTTCCCTCAATTCAATCAACCAAGCATTTTCTGAGCACCTACTATGTACCAGGCACAGAGTGCTGAGACCTGATGATACTGTCACAATCATGAAAAGTCTCTGTTCCCAAGAACCTTCCTTATGGCACTTTGACACAAGCAAATACAAAGTAATTTGAGGAGGGGGATAGAGTGACAGGTGGGGGGAAAGGAAGGGAGGGAGAAAGAGAAAGAATGAGAGAAAAGGAATGAGAAAATGAGAAAGAAAAGAGAAAATGAGAAAGAGGAGAGAGAGAGAGAGAGAGAGAGAGAGAGAGAGAGAGAGAGAGAGAGAGAACTAAAAACTAGGGAAATCTGGGAAGGCTTCATGGAAGAAATATTGTTTTAACTGGGCCTTGAAGAAAGACAGGAGCATAGAGGAAGAGTTAAAGAGTGAATGTGTACTAGGAAGGAGTTGACTTGAATACACAAGTAGAGGCTGGAAATAGAATGTCGCATTTGAAGAACAGAGAGTAATCCAACTGAACTGAAACATAGACTGGGTGAAGGGGAGCCACATAAAATAATGAAATAAGACTAGGGGGAGAGAGGTTAGAGACAGCCTGGAGGGCCTTAAATGCCAGACTGAGGAGTTGTATTTAAACCTGGAGGTAAGAGTGAGCCATAGCAGGTTTCAGAGCAGGGCAGTGGCACAGTCAGACCTGTGACTTTGGCAGCTGGTTACAAAATGGACTGGTGAGGTGGGAGAGACTGGAAGAAGGGAGACCCATTGTAACAGTCCTGCAGACAAATGATGAGGGCCTCAACTGGGAAAGCAGTTGTGTGAAGGGTGGAAAGGGGATGGGTGCAGAGATCTTGTGGAAAAGAAACGAGGGCTTGGTAGCTGATTGAGATGGGGAGCAGATAAAGGAGAGTAAAGAGTCAGATGCCTCTGAGACAGAACCGGAGCTTGCCATTATCCACCCAGAGCCAAGGTGCCCCAAATGTGACTAGATCAAGTATCATGAGTTCTGCACTCAGATGTTTCATTTCATTTTTGGATACAGTCGGGCTTAAGTGACTTGCCCAGGTTCACACGTCTAGTAAGTGTCTGAAGTCAGATATGAACTCAGGCCCTCCTGACTCCAGAGCCAGCGCTTTAGCTGACCCTGGATCAACTTTTTAGACAAATTCAAGTGAGGACAGTGAGAGGTCACTGCTAGGGAGGTCACCTTGGGAGAGGTGGGACAGGGGGCAAAGTTCATCCAAGATGAAGCCCCTGATAGAGGAGGCTGCCAGCTGATATCTTGGCTCTTCTTGCTAACCAAGTGTAAATGATCAACAAGTGTTTATTACATTCCTGCTGGGTGCCGGGCATTATACTGGGCACTAGCGATACAAAAACAAAAATTAAAAATGAAGCAGTCTTGGCTATTCAGAGAAGTTGTTTCTAGGGATAAACGCTCTCAGCACCCTTTAAATTTGGGTGCTCTGGGAAGAAGCCCCAGCTGCCCCAGTCTAGTTATGGTTCTTCTTAAAGTTACAAATGTGGGTGATGGTCTAGATGGATGATTGGTGCCCTCGATGGACCTGGAGTCAGGAAGTCCTGGATTCAAATCCTGCCTCAGACTTTACTAGTTGTGTGACCCTAGGCAAGTCTTTTCAAGTCTTAAAGTCATGTTTTCTCATCTATAAAATGGGGATAATAATGGCACCTACATGCCCGGGCTATTGTGGGGCTGAAATGATGTAATATATGTGAAGTGCTTTGTGAACCTTAGAGCATGATAAAAATACTAGCTACTATCATTTTCGTTATTGTTATGCATGACTCTGCATAATGTTTCAGGATAACCAAAAATGCATCCTCAATCAGCAGACAGCTCATGGGGGAGGGGCTTTCACTGACTTCATCGAGACTGGCGGCTTTTAATAGTAGCATGAAGCAAAGGGGTTTTGAGTTTCAACCACTGATTAATGATGCTGGCTCTCCCAGGGTTTGTAAGGAGGGTTTGTGGCCCCAGGGGAATGTGTGCTGGCAGAGCACGCTGGATATTTCCAGGGGGACAGAGTGGGGAACATCCTACCCTCCCTTATACCCTTCATGGTCAGTGAGGACATCACCCCTGATCCTGCTTTCCCAGAACATGGCCTCTGAATTGTGAGTCAATCAATGGGGATGGGTTGCCCTGCACTATCCCCACTCCCCCACTCTCTCCCTCTCCTGATTCATCTTTGAATGAATAAATGAAAAAGCGTGTCCAAAGAGCCTACTGTGTGCCAAACACCATGCTAAATGCCAAGTAAACGAATAAAAAAGAGGAGAAAAAAGATTGTCCCTATTCTCCAATGGCTCACATTCTGACTTGGGGGCACAACACATCTAAAATGTGTTTCCCTGAGGTCCAGAAACCTTAGGATAAGCCAGCAGATCATACACTATAGCAGCCAGTTGATTGGTAAAGCCCAAAGAACTTCACGATGCAGGACCAAGTTAGATGGCAAGACAAACTCATCGTTCATTTTGCTGGTAGACTTATTGGTGATTCCCAGCTCATCTAAGTGAAATGAATCACGATGATACCCTTCCTACCTGGCTGAGCCCAGTGGGGTCTGGGCAGTCAGGGGAGGCTAGGAAAGAAGGCTAGGGGGAAGGCTCTCCCACCCCACCCCCAGAACTCCAGAAGAGGTTATTCCCATGCTCTTTATATGGCATGTGTGTTCATGTGTACCTGTGTGTGTATGTGTGCGTGTAGATTGTATATATATGGCCATATGGATTTGCCTAAATGCATTTTACAGAAATGTGTAAATAGATGTCTCTGGAACCTTATGCACCCCCTCCAAAGGGTAATTTGTTTCAGCCCAGAGGCTAGCAGGAGATTGGGGGGTATGAGGCTGTTTGCTCTTTTCTCCTCAAAGACAGGGTACTATACCAGAATTAGATCTCTCTGCCTCTGTAAATATCCCTAGTTTTGGGGAGATGCTTTCATTTGTAACTTCAATTCACTGTCCTGGTCCTAGCCTTTGAAAGGAAAGGATTACCACATCTATATCTGCAGGCTTGACTCCATCCCCACCAAATGCTAGTTAGGAAAAGGTCATCACAAATACTGAATGAGGAATAAATCCATTTATTCAAGTAGATAGCAACCAGAAATCAGAGTAGGTATACAGATTAGAATAGACCAAACAATGCACAGAGTGAGCTAGGAATAACTGGTCACTTGGGAGTGAGTTGTCTCAGCTCAAAGGGGGAGGGGAGAGAGAGAAAGAGAGAGAGAAAATGAATGAATGAATGAATGAATGAATGAATGAATGAGAGAAGGGGAGACAGAGACAGAGAAAGAAGGTGAGAATGAGAAAAAGACAGAAAGAATGAGAGAAAGAGGGAGGGAGAAAATGAGAGCAGTAGAGAAAGAAAGTGAGAGGAAGAGGAAAAGAGAATGAGAGAGATGGAGAAAGAGAAGGAAGGAAAAGAATGAGAAAAAAGAGAGAGAATGAAAGAGAAATAGAAAGAGTAGAAGAGAGGGAAAAAGAAAGAATGAGAGGGAGAGAAAATGGGAGAGAGAGGAGAGAGAGAATATCAGTCTCAGTGAGAGAAGAATCAATCTTACCCAAGGGGAAATTCCTCTAAAGAGGCAAACTAGAATTCAGAGAAAAGTCGAGGTTCTACATGTAATCGAAGTCTTTTCTCTTTCTCTGGTATCCTCTTTCTGAAGAAAGCTTTGGGATTATGTGTGTTGTATCAAATCAAGAAGACTGTCATTCCAAGCTCTCACCAACTTCCCATCTCATATCGACACACCACCTCGGGTGATCATTCTCTCCCCCAGACAGAAGAGCTGGATGCAAATATACCAGGTTAAATTCTGGGTTAGTCTCGTTTGTGAGTAGAACTGGTAGAGTTAGGGGTCAGTCTGTGGCCAGGTTATTCTGTGGCCAAGTAAAGTTTTCCTCCATCTGGCTCCCACCTACCTCTCAATACTTATTTCACATTATTCCCTTTCACTTAGAATCTGTTCCAGTAAAACTATCCTACTCCTAGTTCCCTCTAAGTGACATTCATTTCCCATCTCTGCCCCTTTCCCCCATGGGCCCCCATGTCTGGAACGTACTCCTACCTTCCTTCTCTCTGATGCAATCCCTGGCTTTCTTCAAAGCAGAGGTGTCAAATTTATGACCCAAAACTCCTGCACTAGAACCAGATTAAAATGTAATTGGAAGATGTTTAACAAAATAAATCAAAACATAGTATCACCTAAATAATGTTAATTTGTAGTTTTCCAAGTCAATATGAGCCCTGGGGAGTTTCTGTGCCTCTGCTTCAGTACCTGGTTCAGGCTACATCCTCCATCCAACTCCTTTCTTTATCCTTCATCCCTCTTCCCCCCACCTCACCCCACCCCTAGTTCTTAGGCCCTCTTGAAATCTCTCTTGTATTTACTGCACTTATCCGTGTCTATATTCTTGTCCCTTCCCACAGTAAAATGAAAAGTGCTGGAGGTCAAGAGTTTAATACCTTACACATAGTAGGTTTTTTAAATAATTTTTATTTAGGAATGAATTGACTTAGCCAAGGATCAGGGTCACTTTGTAGCCTGCTTTCGGGCTTAGCTGGAGGCCAATCTTGGAGCACCTCTGTCAGAGGGTAGAATGTTCCCAGGTTTTGAGCTCAGCCCATGGCCAGGCTTAGGGTTCAGTGGGTGATGATGGCTCACCCAGACTTCACAACTGACTTGTGGTCACCAGGAACAAACCTTAATGACTTCCAGGCTAGCCCATCTGCTTAGGAAAACTACAGCATCCTCATGTGGAATCAATCCATAAATCCATAAGCATATTAAGCACTTACTATATGCCAGACACCATGATAGAGACTGGGGCACAGAAACGAAAATCAGAGTCCTTGAGGACCTTCCATTCTATCAAGGGAGACAAACTGTACATGCATAGGTGTGATACTAAATATGTTAAAAAAAATTACATAGCTACAAGGTTACATGATAGAGACATTAGGAGCTGGGAGGGAATTGGAAGAGGCCTCAAGGAGAAAGTACTTGAGCTGAAAGCTAAAGGAAACTAGGAATTCCAAGACGCAGAAGGGAGGAAACATGATAATACCTAGCATTGATATCACATTGTAAAGTTTGCAAAGCACTTTACAAATATGATCTCATCCTACTCTGTGAGGTAGGTGCCAGTATTATTCTCAGTTTTACAGATGAGGAAACTGAGGCAAACAGGGTTAAGTGACTTGCCCAGGATCACACAGCTAGTAAGTGTCTGAGACTGGATTTGTACTCAGGTTTTCCTGACTCCAGGTGCACTGTCCCACTCTGGAGACAGAGAGCATTGGTTTTGGAGTCAAAGAATGTAAATTCAAATCCTACCTCTGTTTCTTGCTACTAATGTGATGCTGGGCAAGTCACAATCCCTCTGGGCTCCTGTTATCACTCCTGTAAAACAAGGGGTCGGGGAGTTGCAGTGGATGACCTGCCATCCTATGACCACCTAGGAGGGAATGCATTCCAGGTATTGAGGGGACAGCCTATGCCCATGTATGAAGGCTTGGAGGTTGGAGTGGAGTTGTTGTATGTGGGAAAAGTTTTAAAACCTCTTACCCAATCCAGAGAGTGGATATGGAGACAGTGAGTGGACATTACAGGAGACAGATTATAACTGAACATAAGAAAGGATTTTTTTTCACATGTCCATTAACAGTGGTCATCGATGGAATAAATTGCTTTGGCCAGTGTCACCTCCTCTGTCCAAGCTTGGGCAACTGGAGGATTCATTGGATATGTTCCCTGACTGTCCTCAGTGGGTCAGAAGACAGGGCTTCAATCCTGCCTCTGCTTCTTACCACGTATGTGTCTACAGGCTAATTGTGCCCCTTTGCTTAGCCTCTTATCCCTCAGTTTCCTCATCTGTAAAAGGAGGAAGTTGGATGGGGCAATCTCTAAGATCTTAGCCCATTTTAGAGCCTAGGAGTCTATGACCCAGTGGCAATTCACGCAGACACCATCCACTTGGCAAGAATTGTTGACTGTCCAAAAAAAATTATTTTCTGTTTTCTACAAATGCCATAGGGAGATCAGGAAGGTCTTATTCCCAGCCCCAGAGTTGTGTGAATCATAAGTGTGGGAGTGCTGGTATGGGGGGCAGGGAGGGGCTAAGGTGAAAAGGAGCCAAACTGGTGATTTCATCCCTGTGTGGAAACCTGGCATTGGCAATTTGTCTGAATCTTATAGTCGAAGAATTGCCTAGTTCACTCAGAGTTAAAATGACTAACCCAGAGTCACACAGCCGGTGTGTGTCAGAAGCACAGCCTGCTGATTTCAAGCTCATCTCCAAGCTGCCTTGCACCTAGCAGGGACTTCATAAAGAAATGTGATTTGAATGAATGAATGAAAGAATAAATGAATGGGAAGAGGAGAGAAGTTGAGAGAGATGAAAAAAAAAACAGAATAAACAGTCATCCAATTCCCAGTAGAGACTGAGCTCCCTTATGTTTAGAATTTCATGGCTTTCTTTTCTGAGAAAATCTCATAAAAGTGAAGATTAGCATGTCTAAAGAAAGGAAGGAACGCTGCATGGGGTACGCAGTGGGATGGCAAAAAAAAATGTAACATCGGGAGATTACAGGAAGCTGAACAGATGAGGGTAGGCCCACCTGGTGGGCACAGCAGGTACCCATCACCTATGGGTGCTGTGCTGTCAGAGGTTCCAGAGACACCTTCTCCCCAAAAGGTTTCTTCTTCCCCCAGTCCAGTCTTCCTTATGCAGCACTGGTCTCTTTGATCTACCACCCACTTAGAGACTCTCCCAAGTTGGAAAATGAAGCCAGAAATGTTCCAGACTCCCCATATGAACATGAACTTCCCAGGGATGGAAGCCCTGGGAAAGGAGGAAGGATGCTCAGGGTATCCTCTGTGGAAACAAAAGCCTAAATTAACTCATCAAATGAGTACATTTGCCCTGCTGAGAGTCTGGCCCTGAGAGCCAGAATTGTTAGATTTCTTCTTTTTAAAATTTTTTTATCATTTCTTTTTGTCATCAGTTCATTTCAATATATCCATGGTAAAAATATAAAATATTATAATTATATGTGACCTTAATAAACTTTATCCTAAAGACAATACAGAGGCTTTATTTATTTTTGATAGTTAGCCATCCTTTGCAACATAGAATAAAATAAAGGAAGAAAGAAGTCAGGGAAAAGAGTTGAATATAACCAACACATCAACTAAGACTGAAAATATACCCAGTGTTCCAAGTCCATGGTCTCCCACTTTTTCAAGAAAAGGAAGGAGGTGCATTTTCTCACCTCTTTCCCAAGGCCAAGTTTGGTCATCATAATTGCACAGAATCTGGTTTGAGGTTTTCTATTCTGCCATTTACATTATCATAATTGATCTCCCATCCTGGGCCATCTCCATTCATCCTGATGAATATATGACCACTGGCCCCAGATGGCTCAGGAGGAGAAAGTGAGGCTGGTGACCCTGCACAACACTCCCTCACTCAAAACAAAGTCAAGTGCAAGTCATGTCATCATTTCTCTGATGACATGGTTTTTGGCAACGAATGACAAACACAACAATTGTGTACATGGTTCTCCTGGTCCTGCTTCCTTTACTTTGCCTCTGTTCATATAAGTCTTCCAGTGACTCTCTAAATTCTTCATACTCATTGTCTCTTTCAACATAGTCATATTCCATTACATTCATGTCATTTAATTTGGCCACTCCCCAATCAATGTGCATCTACCTTGTCTCCAATTCTTTGCACTCATAAAAATTTCTGCTATGAATATTTGCATGTAGATGAGATCTTTCTGTCTTTCACCTTCTTAGAGTAGGTGCCCAGCAGTAAGATCTCAAGACCAAAGAGAATAAGTATTTTAATTATTTTTATCACATTTCCACATTGCTTTCCAAAATTGTTGAACCAACTCACAGTTCCACCAATATCTCATTTTGCAGTCCCTTGGAAGGGATTTTAAGTAAAGATTCAGCAGCTTAAAGTATTGGGGAGCTAAGATTAGAGAATCAGCCTAAGATGGAATCAGAGAGCAAGGACTAGGACAAAAATGGAAGGACCAGTTCACAGAGAGATAGGCAAGAACATAAATTAAATTTCCCTGGTTTGGGGAAAGCTCAGGGCTTTGGTTTAGCAAATAAATATAATTCTGACCAAGTGAGAGAGGAAGAGGTACATGGAGATATAAAGAGAGATGAGGGAGAAAAGAGAGAAAGAATGATGGAGAGAAAGTGAGAAAATAGCAGAAAGTGAAGAAGGAAGGAAGGAGGAAGGAATGGAGAAAGGGGAAAGGTGGAAAGGAGGGAAGGAAAAAAGGAAAATAGGGAAGGAAAAGGAAGTATGGGGAGGAAGGATGGAGAGAAGGAAAGAAAGAAAGAAAGAGAAAGGAAGAAAGAAAGAAAGAAAGAGAGAGAGAAAGAGAGAAAGAAAGAGAGAAAGAGGAAGAAAGAAAGAGAAAGAAAGAAAGAAAGAAAGAGAGAGAGAAAAAAGAAAGAGAAAGAAAGGAAAGAAGAAAGAAAGAGGAAGAAAGAAAGAAGGAAGGAAGGAAGGAAGGAAGGAAGGAAGGAAGGAAGGAAGGAAGGAAGGAAGGAAGGAAGGAAGGAAGGAAGGAAGGAAGGAAGGGAAAGAAAATGTTGAGAGAAAAAAGGGAGGGGAATGAGAAAATGGAAAGAGAAAAGAAGGAAGAAAAGAGAAGAGAAGAGGCAGTTAGACTAAAGTGAGGCCCATGCAAGTGAGAAATCTTCTAAGGGATAACCAGTCAGGAAGGACAGAATATACCTGTCCAGGGTTCTGTGGCCACACTTTCCCTTGCCTCCTTTCCCACCTCCTCCCAGCCCCACCGAGTGGGTCTTCTCTACCCTTTTTAGCATTGCCCCCTTAGGCTGGGGAGCCAGGGCCAGAGCCAGAGTCAGGCAGGGCTGCCTGCCAGCACCAACCCAACCCACTGTATCGTGTCCTGGGGGAGTTGGCCAGGTCCTCGAGCCAGCAATGATTTCATGGGAGATTTCTCCATGATGCTCTCTGCTTGTTTCAGGTGCCAGGAGGTCCCAGAGGACCAAGCCAGTGGCCTTCAAGCACTGGACAGATTGTGGGAAACTAAGGACATGAGGCCCTCAGTGACAGTCCCAGGCTTCAGGCCTGAAACACCAGGACATGCCAACTGCCCTGGATTCACCCTCCCCATAATCCCCTGCCACTTCCTGGCCTGGTCTGGCCAAAGGGACTTCTTTTGCTCCGTAAGCCCAGAGGCCCCTTGAGAATGCCAATAGGCACCTCCTCCAGGCAGTCATTCATCACCAAGCCTGCAAGTTTGGGTTTATGGGTTTAAAACTGGTTCATATTCATCCAGAAGTAACAACTCAGACCAAGGAGCCCTGGAGGTCAGGGATTAGGGCCCCTGTCTCCCTCCATCAGACAAAGGCTCCATGAAGGCAGACTATAGCATTGGTCACATGGCATTGCTTGAGAACAGAAATTGTGTCTCCACCATTAGATTATAGCCTCCCTGAGGGTAAGGATTGTACCTCTCCCAGTTGGGTCTCTGAGAGCAAAGACTATAGACCAGGGGGTCCTTGAGTGTAAGAGTAACTCTCTCATTAGGGAAAGAATATCACAGACTTTTGTAGCTTTAGTATCATACTCTGACAAACTACAAAGAGTAATTTTGTTTCCTGAAGCTTACAATTTCCTGAGTGACTGTGTGTAATTAAAGTAATGCATTCAATTCACCAAGTTTTCACTGAGCACCCACTGTGCACCAAGCCCAAGGTGTCCTTTTGTAAGGGAAATAGGAGACTGAGAAAGGAATGCTTCTTCCCTTGCCAGAAGCACCCTGTATAACTGGGCAGACAAGATCTACACATGTGAAATCATTAGAGAATGAGACAGCCTGCCAAATCGAATACAATCTCATGCCAAAATAGCTCACACATCATTATGGGCAGCCAGGAAGGGGAGCAATCAGGGTGTTAATCGAAGGATCCTAGAGTCACCGACCCGTAGAACTGAAATAGACCTTAGAAATCATGTAAGCATTGAATGGACTGAGCAGAGGAGTTTGGGAAGTTCTATTATTACATATTAACGGCCACCAGTGTCCACAGAGAATCTTGGACAAGTGGCCAAGGGTTATAGCTTTGTTACTGGAGCCAGAGGGATTAATGATGGCCACTCAAGTATAGGTCATTGCCACCAAAACACCACAAGTGTTATGATCCCTAAGAAGTCTGGGTTTGGTGATAAATGGAGATTATTCAAGGGAATGAAAGAAACTCTGTGGCACATCCCTGTAAGCTGGAAAATTTTAGCACCTCCCAAATACCAAGCAAAACATCCTCTGGCCACTGGAATTATAAATGATAAGCTTGTTGTGCTTCATGGACTGACAAATGGCAAATCCCCATTTGACAGACCTCAAACTATGCTGGAGAATTCAACCAATAAATTGTCCTGAAACCAGACCATAATGACAGACCAAATGGCTGCCCACAATAGCCCAGCCATCACATTGATCCGTAAGAATTTAGGAATGAGGTTTTTAGTAAATGCCGCCATTTTGAATGCTCAACATGCCAAGTTACATAGAACGAAACTCTTTCAGAAGATAGAGACTGAGCAGAGAGGTTTTAAAGAAAAGAACGTGACACTAATGATGGCACTCTGTACCATCATTCCCATCATCCCTATCATTCCATTCTCTCTTGGAGGTGGATCAAGGTTGCTCTCAGTGGGCCATGAAGAAGGAGCTTAGGAGCTTAGAACTCAAAGCAGTCACTTTTCCTTACTTTGCCATACTCTGTCAGACACTGAATATAAGGGAATAAGAAGTGTCTCGAGATTGTTTCTGGATGAACCCCCTCAAAAACAGATGAAAAGAACTAGGTAATAGCCAAGACTTACATAACATCTCACAGTCTGCAAAGCACTTTACACATATTAACATTGAGTTACAAATGTCAGATTAAGAAGGGGCATAAGGTAAGGGCCTTACTTTATAGATGTGAAACTGAGGCTCAAGGAGAAAATGACTTAACTAAGGTCACCCAGTAATTGGAGTTGGGGCAAAACTCCAGGTGTCTTGGATCCTATCATACTATATATAGTCTTAGATCCTATCATACATATATAGTCTCTCATATGTGAGAGAGAGGGTCTGACTCCAAATCTTAGTTAGTACTCCAAGAAGCCACTTGGCCATAGAGAACTCACAAATAAATACATGGATACTGTTGTCCTACTGGTATGCAAAACAGTAGATTAAAAAAAAACCTGGAATTGCAGACAAAGAATTTTCAGGTACTATGATTACCTAAAATAAGCATCATGTAGGAGAAAGATTGCTGGGTTTAGTCAGAAGACTTGGGTTCAAATACTCCCACTGCTACTTGCTAGCTGTGTGACCTTGGACCTTCCTCTGGGGTTCTTCTATAAAGTGAGGGTGTGCAGGTGGCCTCTGAGGTTCACTCCACTCTAAATCTCCAGTATCACAAGGTCAGGGGCAGGAGTCCTAGGGTTGGAGTTTGTTGAAGGAGATGAAGGGGAGCAGGCTTTCACCTTGCTCTTTACCACCCTGACTCTAAAAGCCAGGGAAGAACTTTGGGTGTTTCATTTAAGCAGATGTTAAGGAAAGAGAAAAAGGAGTGTCCAGCAGGCCAGAATTTTCTGATAGGGACCCAAAAGCCTGGCGCAGGGGATATGGGTTTGACATTTCCACCCTTTTCTGTGAACTATCAACAACAAAATGTTCTCCACTCGCTTTGCCAGAATAGTGCTGTTAATCACCCTGTCCCTGCTCCGCTGGCTCCAGAGTTATCTGCAGTCTTGGGCCTGGGAGCTTAGCTGTCCCTTGACCTCTTCCCTCTCCCCATCATCTCTGTGGCTCTATTCTAATAGGCAGATTTCCTGCTTGGGGGTAGGGGGCAGAGGCAGAGTTCAGAGGGAGAAAGAAGAGACCAGCTTTCCTGAGTGTGCACTGCCTGCCTGGATCAGCTCTCAGCAGAATTCAACTCAACAAGTCTTTGTTCAACACCTCATCTGGGCCAGGTGGTAGAGATTCAGTGACAAAGACAAAACAGTCCCTATCTACAAGAAGATTATATTCTCCTAAGGGTTACCTAGCCTTAAATCACTGAATGGGTGTTGCCTCAGTCAAACTGAGACTTGAGAAAGATCTTACCTTAAAAGGACCAAGGTCTCTCACTGCATCCTGGGCCATCTCCAGTCATCCTGATCTGTATCTGGTTCTGGAGGAGAGAGTAAGGCTGGTGACTTTTCACAGTCAGTCCTACCTCACTTAAATCCAATTCACCTGCAAGTCATGGCATCATCTTCCTGATGTCATGGTCCTCCTTCAGAATGAGGGACCAGCACCAACAATGTATGCGCTTCAGCTCACATATATTAAAGCTATCCAGGGACAGTGTGATCCAATGGAAAGAGCACAGCTCAGGAATCAGAGGACCCAGGTTTAAATCCTGCCTCTGAAACTGGGCAAAGATAATGATAGCTACACTGATGTAAAACATTTTAAGGCTTGCAAAGCAGTTGACACATATTATCTCCTTTGATTTTCACAAAAACTCTGAAAGGCAGGTGCTATATTATTATCTCTATTTGCTGATGAGAAAACTGAGAACTAAGGAAGTTAAATGCCTTGCCCACAGTCCCACAGCCACTTAGCATCTGGGGCAGATTTTGAATACAGGTCTTCCTAACTTTGTCTAGCTCTCTGCCCACTATGGTACCTAGCTGCCCCAAATCACTAAACCTCCCTTGGCCTCAGTTTCCTTCTTTGTAAAACAAGGGTGTTGGATTAGACAGCCTCTGAGACCCTTTCCAGCTCCAGATCTTTTATCCCATGTGCTGAGTGCCAGTGTCCTGGCCAGGCTTCTTTGTTGGGTGCAGTGGACAGCTTGGAGCCTGAGCCTTCCCATAAGCCATCACTTTACTTAGCAAAAATACAAATGAACATGACTTTTCTTCATTTTCTATAAAGTGCTCAACTCCCAAGGAAAGGCCATGAGATCCTAGTAACCTGCCTAGAAAACTACAGAGTGGTTCTTCTATATTCATTATTCAAAAAGCCTACAGCTTGATTCAGGTCAGTTCACGTGAGGTCATAGTAAACTCAAGCTGCACAATGTCTGTTTCTCAGTGTATAAAGTACTGGACCCAAGTTCAAATCAACTCTGCTACTACTTCTCATGGGTGGTGTGTGTCAGTCTACTCTGATAAGGCCCCTTATAACTGTCTGTATCAAAGTACTTCTCTCCCTTTGTGAGTTTTCTCTCCCATTAGAATGAAAGTTGCTAGAGTCAGGGACCATCTTTGCTTTTGGAATTCACAACCCCAGGACTTAGCACAGTTCTTGGCACTTAGTTAAACCTTAATACATTATTTTCACTCACACTGTGCCTCTCCATGATATACTATATGATCACAGGCAGATCATTTAACCTCCCTCAGCCTCAAGTTTCATCACCTGTATAATAGAGGTAAGAATAAGAATATCATTGACTGAATCAGATTGTTGCAAGATTGCAATGAGATGTGCTGCTAAAATTCTTTGCAAACCGTAAAATGCCCTATGAATGTCACCTCTCATCAGGAGGAAAGCACAACCTTGCAGACAGTCCCCACTTTTCACCTACAAGGAGGTCCAGTCAAACAAGAGTTGAAACTGGAATAGAAAGGATTTTAGCTCTTTGTAAGAGCTAAGATACAGGAGACACAGTAATAGACCTAGGGGAGACTGGGACTCTCCTGTTGGGAGGGATGATTATGGGCCAGGATAGTCTGGAGGTAAGAGGTTGAATTAAAGCTCTCCTCAATGAGTATCATTACAGGATCAAAGAATTATAGACCTTAGTGACCATCTATATTCTCTTTATTCTATGGTTGGAGAAATGGAACCCCCATAGGGGAAGTGACTAGCCAAAGTCACATAGAGGCAAGGCTAGAACTTTGGCCCCAAGTTGAGAGTGATTTTCCCTATTCCCATGATACCTCCAGACATAGGGCAGCTTCCCAGATACTGAACCCTGCACCACCCTTCCTCTCAGTTTGATTTAGTGTCGTCTCCAATGCTGGACTTTGAGTGAGGAAGACCTGAGTTCAAATTTTGCCTCTGCTTGCAGTGCAACGATAAGCAATAACTTAATCTTTTTGTGTTTCTGGCTCATCACTAAAATGTAAGAAATAATCTCAGCCATATCTGCCTCACAGGGCTGTGGAGAGGAGATGTTTGTAAAGTGCTTTTAAAGCTGAAAGTATCAGCTGTGATAGATAAGTGCAAATCCATTCATCAGTGTGTTTTTTTAAGTGGTAAAGATGTGCCAGACACTGTGCTAAATCCTGGGGATACAATGAGAAAAATAAATAGTTCCTGACTTCAAGGAACTAATGGAGGAAACAATATATACACACTTAAGTACTTAAAAATATAGACAAAGTAATTCAATCCAATAAACATTTATTACTGTGTGTCAGGCATTGTGCTAAGCACTGAAGATACAATTAATAAAACGAATACAGTTCTTGTCCTCAAGGAGCCTACAATCTAATGGGGGGAGGGGGGAGACTTACACAGAAAGAGGCAGGAAATGGGTGGGAGGAAAGGACATCAGACAGAACAGCAAGTGCAAAGATGAGCAAACTGGAGATCAGTTTCTGCCCCCTGTAAAGGAAGGCATTGGGAGGAGTTTGGTATTCCACTCTCCAGTGGGAGTGAGGAGGAGCTGTCTATCAAGGCTTGAGTTAGCACCTGAAAGGAGGAGAGGGTGAGAGAGACACTCTCAGCTGGTAAGACCAGGGAAGGTGTCTTGCAGAGGTGGAGCTTGAGGTGAGCTTTGAAGGAAGCCGGGGATTTTGTAAGAGGAGGTAGTGAGAAGAGAGATACATCCATGGTATGAGGGATATCATGTATGTTATAATTTTTGTCTCCAATAAAACCTTCCGGGTGGGAACTGAGTCACTCTCCTGGTTCTACTCTCTCTGCCCTGGCAAATCATGCCAAAGGCAAGCAGTATTTATTTCCTCCCCAAATATGATCTAATTCTTCATGAACAGCAGCAGCAAATGTTTGCTGAGAGCCTACGTGTGCTGGCATTCTGTTAGTTGTGAGAGGGGCATAGTTCAAATATGAGTCTGACACCTTTCTTGTCTTTGTTGGATTCCAAGGATCCAATGCAGCAGGCATTTATTAAGCACCTACTGGATTACAGGCACTGTATTAGATGTAGAACACAAGTTTATAAGGACAAAATTATAAAACAATCCTTGTCTTCAACAAGTTTTAATTCAATCAGTAGACCATGTATGTAAAAAGATAAATGATAGCAATGTCATAGAGTAAAGTCAGGAGAGGAGAAAGAGGATCTATGGGAACTGGGGCCGTCAGAAAAGGTGGGATTTAAGTTGAGCCTTGAAGATTGTATAGATTTTGAAAAATCAGGGAAAAGATTTTGGTCTTATAGCATTGTAGTCTTGGGAACTTAGGGGTGAAGAAAAGGTGGCAATGTATTTTTAATCTTCTCAGCAGCCAAAACGTGTTTTAATAACTGTTCACCTTCTGGACATCTGTGAATCAGTTCGACTAAACAGATCACTGTATGAAGGATAAATCAGAAGATAAAAAATCTCCCAGGGACATCTTCTCCAGAGTCAGCCTGTCAAGTGCATAAACACAATGTTGATTTCTTTGGGGGGAAGGGGGCTAGACCTGTGACTTCATGATTATAGGGATTTCCCAGCATGGAAATGATAATCCCGTTAATAATTTGTGAGTAACATTTAGTGCTCATGTTTCTTAGGGCACTGAAAGTTTAAAAGAGCTTCCTTCTCATGGTCAGAAAGCTCAGAAGTATCTGATGCTAGATTTGAGTTCAGGTCTTTTTTACTCCAGGTCGAGAGCTCTATCTGCTACATCATCAGCTGCTAACTCCTCAGATCAAAGACCATATTTGTAAAGCATTTAGCACATTTCAGGCACATGGTAGGCTCTATATAAATGCTTATTTCATTCCACTGGAATTGAATTCTATTGGCACCCATCTCTCTGACTTCAAGACAGCTTTGCTGCCTTTTATATAATACTTCAGAGTTTACAAAGACAAAGAATCTGTGTCAAAGAATCTTACAGGAATCTGTAAGAGATAGTAGCCCATTCACCCAAGGCTCTTGGAGTTATATGTCTGCTGTTCAATCATTTCAGTTGTGTCCAACTCTTTGTGATCCCATTTGGGATTTTCTTGGCAGAGATGCCAGAGTGATTTGCCATTTCCTTCTCCAACTCATTTTACAGATGAGGAAACTGAGGCAAATAGTGTTAAGTGACTTACTCAGGATCACACAGCTAGTAAATGTCTAAGGTTGGATTTGAACTCAGGAAGATGACTTTTCCTGATTCCAAGTCCAGTGCTCTATCCACTGCACCACATGGCTAGCTGTCCCTATCTAGGTTTGCTGTTTGGGCTAATGTTGGTATCTTGTCTAGAGTCTACTCTAAAGAAAATAGCTTAAAAGTACCTGAGAAAACCCACTGAGCAGGAAAAAAAAATGCGAGATAGAACCAGAAGGAAGTAAAAATTTTAACTTAAAAAATTTTTAAATTTATTTTTAACACTCATGTTTTGAGTTCCAAATTATCTCCTCCCCTCCTGTCCCTCCTTCACCCATTGAAAAGGCAAGTGACATGATAAATGAGCTTTTTGTAATGAAGGATCCAGAAGAGATTAAAAATAGAAAACAATGCTATCCAGTACGTATTGAAACTATTCCAATAACTTCTGGATATGGGCTATGTTTGCTTCCTTGCTGGAGGCACTTGTCAATTTCGTGTATGTGAAATGAGACGATCTCAAAACAGCTTGAGGAATACCTTTCTGTGCTCGGGCTTATTATGGAAAATGAAGAGTCCCTAGAGAGGATGGAAAAAAACACGTCTGGGAACAAAACCAGGAAATTAAAAATTCTGGGCAAGTTGGGCAAGAAAGAATGGAAATGAGGATCAAAAGTTTAGTGGGTGGGATAATCTAGCACAAAAGAGAAAGGGGAGGAGAAGAGGCAGGCATCAGGACCGTAGGAATGAAGCTTTTCCCATTTAGAGAGACTTTGGATTTTCTCTGTACTCTGGATGAGCAATATCTCACCAATAATGAAGAGAGAAGCTACAGTTTGGGGGTGCTTAATAACCCCCTGCTGGAAGTTCGCATGACCCATAGGGTCAAATGCTAAGCCTTGGACTAAGTGCCCAGAATATAATCAAGAAGTTCTTTAGATTTACGGAATATGCCAATATTTATAATTTCTTTCACGTGAATAAATGAGTTAACATGTATTGTGTCTACAATGTCCCAAACACTAAATAAGGCAGTGTGGAGATATAGAAGTAAAAGTGAGACAGTCTCTGCCCTCATATACAACTACAACACATATCGGGGAATGGTTACCAGAGACTGGAGTTTGAGTCTGGGAGGTCCCAGGGATAGGGAGTTGGCATCTAGGGGAGCCGTGGATTTAACTAATGATTCTGATTACATGTAGTATTCCAAGGGTAAATTTAAACTCCATTCTTTAGGAAGGTATGTCATTTATAGTTCACTATAAACTCAAATTTCTTAGGGTTTAGGGTTTTAGAATGAATTCCTTTCTCTTTTGTCTTTAAAAATGCTTATTAATCCCCCCAAAAATTTAAGTAGCCTGAAGTAAGGAAGCCCTGAGTTCAAATTCAGCCTCATATACTAGTTGTGTCACCCTGGGCAAGTCACTTAAATTCTATTTGACTCATCTTTAAAATGGGGATAATGAAAACATCTATCTCAAAGAGTTATCGTAAGGATCAAATGAGATAATTATAAAAGCACTTAGCCCAGTGCCTAGCACATAGTAGGCACTACATAAATATTTATTTCCTTCACATAAAGAAGTAAAACCCCACCATTTCTGGTAGCAATGATTCTTGAATTACAGTTCCCAAAGCCAGGCAAGAAGTAGAATATTCCAAATCCCATGGTGGGATATGGTCAAGGCATCAGAGCAGATAATAAAATGCCCACACTGGGTAGTTCCTGGTTATCTGAAGCATGGTCAGGCTGGCTAGATATAATGGACTGGGGCACTCCTTAACCAATCAGGATGTCAGGGTGGCATGCCCAAACTGGGTAGATTAATTCCCGCAAGGTGAAGGTGCTTGGTGTCTCAGGTTCAGGTCCCAAGAATGATGAAACATGGAGAATATCTCCAAGGACAATAAAGCCCTCAGCAGGAAACTAAAATATCATGTTTTTATTGCTTCTTTATATTAATAGTTGAGTACTTAAGAGAGGAGGGAGAATAACGGTACTAAAACTTCCCTCTCCCAAGTTACCAAGGACATTTTAAGTGCTGAGTTCAACGGTCTTTTCTCAGTCATCCTCCCTGACCTCCCTCTGTGCAGCCTTCAGCACTAGTGACCACCTGCTCTTCTTGGACACGCTTTGCTCCATGGGCTTTTGTGAGGCACTGCTCTCTCCTGGTTCTCTTCCTGCTGGACTGTTCCTTCATTTTGCTGGTTCATTATACATCTCCCCCACCCCCTCTGGCTCTATCTTGGACATTCTCCTCTCTCTCTCTCTCTCTCTCTCTCTCTCTCTCTCTTTCTCTCTCTCTCTCTTTCTCTCTCTCTCTCTCTCTCTCTCTCTCTCTCTCTCTCTCTCTTTCTGTCTCTCTATTTCTCTCTCTCTCTCTCTCTCTCTCTCTCTTTCTTTCTGTCTCTCTATTTCTCTCTCTCTCTCTCTCTCTCTCTCTCTCTCTCTCTCTCTCTCTCTTTCTTTCTTTCTGTCTCTCTATTTCTCTCTGTGTTTCTTCCTCTGCCTCTCTCCCTGTTTCCCTCCCTTCTCTCCGACTTTCACATTTGCTCTCACTCTCACTTTCCCTCTCATATCATAACTCCCACAGTTCGATTATCATCTCTAAGGCAGTGATTCTTAATCTCCAAATCCAAACCTTCTCTCTCCTGAGCTCTAACCCTACATCCCCATTGGCCCTACTGGACATCTCCATCTGGACATCTCATGGTGATATAAAACCCAACATGATGAAAACAGTGTTCATCATCTTCCCCAAAACCAAAACCAAACAAAACAAAATTTAAAAAAAATCTTTCATAATTATTTCAATAGTGGCCATGTGCCACCAGCCTACCAATCACAAGGTTCACAACCTCAGAGTCATAATGAAAGTGGACCCTTGAGGTCACTAAGTATAGCCTCTCAATTTTTACAGATGAGAAAACTAAAATTGAAATGATTTACCCAGAGTCACACAGCTAGTTATTGTGAGAGCGTGGATTTGAACTCAGGTCTTCCTGCACTCTTTCCAGTATACTACAACAACTCCAGTCTATTGCCTGCCAGTTGGACTATTGCGGAAGCCTCCTAACTGGTCTTTCCCATTTCCAAACCATCTACCACTCAGCTGCTCATATGTTATTCCTAAAGCACAAGAAGTTTCTATAGTTCGCCATTCCCATGAGGGTAAAATGCAAATTTCTCAGTCTAACTACAGGTCTTTCCACCTGGTTGTGTATTACCTCCCCTCGGGCACTCCATATCCCAGCCACACTGGATTATTAGGTGAAGTCTTCCAGTATTGTTGTTCAGTTGTTTTTCACTTGTGTCTGGTTTTCCATGATCCCTTTTGGAGTTTTCTTAGCTAAGACACTGGAGTAGCTTGGCACTTCCTTCTCCAGCTCATTTTACAGATGAGGAAACTAAGGCAAATGATAGAAGTCCCACCTCACCAGGTGTTAGTGAGAATTTTATATTTATATTTTTGCCTTAAAAACTCATGTTGAAATTTGCTTATGATTGGTACCTTTTGTATTGACTATAAAATCTTTTTAGGCCCCATGATATCAAACCTTTCTCCAGTATACATTCTAGAGAGATGAAAGGGCTCATGAGGTGCCATCTAAGATGCAGTGCTACTGGCCTTGGGACACCCATGCTGATCTTTTCAATACTGTCCATGACTCAGTTCAGAGGCTGAAAAATCAGCAGCCTAGCACAGCACGTAAGGCTCCTCAGCTCAGAAACCAGGGAACTTTCTCAGAAACCAGGGAACAGCTGAACCCACAGCAGGTGCACCACTTTACTATGATGAGATCGACATTTTATATAGCACCTCCAACACTTAACATGATTAACAAACATATCAAGGCAACCTCAGGCATCAGCAATAAGCCTCTGCGTTTCCTAGCTTTTACATGTGGGCTACAGGTATCCCTCATATTAGAGAGAGAGGGAGGCATTCCTCAGGGGTACAACAAATGTTTCCATCCTTTCCTACATCATGTCATCACTTGTCATATTTATTATCACGAACATCATGATGATGAAGATGATGATGATAATGATGGTAATGATGTCTGGATCTGTGGTTTCAGTAATGAAAAGTTACCATAGAATATAATGATGAAGGCAACATAGAATATTAATAATAGGTAACATTTATATAGTGTTTTAAGGTTGCAAAGCATTTTTTATATATTATGTCTTCGGGAAGACTGATAGAAATCATGCTGGTCTACTAAAGTGGAAAGATTTGTATTCAAATCTGATATCCAGTGTTTACTACTCATGTGATCAAGTCATATATCCTCTAAGAATCTCAGTTTCATTCTCTATAAGATGATGATAATAATTTCTGTACCACCTCATAAGAATGCTGTAAAAATCAAATGAGATAATGTGTATGAAGTGTTTTGGAACTTTAATGCACTATAGTAATGTTGGATGTTAATATTACGTGCACCTGTGTGGACATCAAGATATCTGAAGGAGGAGGCATGGCAGAGGACATTTGGATGATGGTAAAAAAAATACACAAATGATTTTAAAGGAGCACACTATAGACCAAAACAAGCCAGATGGAAGATGTGGATGATTCTTTCCTAAAAGAATTTACAAAACCAACCCAGATGAAAAATATGAAAGCAGTAGACCTGAGTTTGAGCCCACCTCCAGTGCTTTCTAGCTACATAATAGTGAGCCAGTAAGTCATTTAACCTCTCAGAGAGGCTGTTTTCTCGTACCTGTGGCACCCCCTTATCAAATTGTTGTGATTTTTAGTCTTTTTTTATTTATTTATTTATTTATTTATTTAGCTTTTTACATTCATTTTCACAAATTTTTGGGTTCCAAATTTTCTCCCCTTTTCTCCCCTCCCCCCACCCCAATACCCCAAGCAATCTAATTTTCCCTATCTCCAATCTGTCCTCTCTTCTGTCATCCCTCCCTTCCCTTGTCTCTATCTTCTCTTTTCTCCTGTAGGGCCAGATGACTTTCTATTCCTCATTAACTGTATGTCTTCTTTCCTAGTTGCAACAACAATACTAAACAGTTGTTCCTAAAACTTTGAGTTCCAAATTCTCCCCATCCCTCCCTCCCCACCTATTCCCTTTGGTACGGCAGGCAATTCATTATAGGCCATATCTGTGTAGCTTTGCAAATGACCTTCCTGATAGTCGTGTTGTGTAAGACTAACTGAATTGCCATCCCTCCTAACCTGCCCCTCATTGTTTCTCTTCTGTCCTTTGATCCTGTCCCTCCCCAAGTATTGACTTTCAGTTACTCCCTCCTCCCTTTGCCCTCCCTTCCATCATCCCCCCCCCAATATCTCCTTCTCCCCCGCTTTCTTATACTGTAAGATAGGTTTTCATACCAAAATGAGTGTGCATTTCACTCCTTCGTTTAGTCAAATGTGATGAGGGTAAACTTTTGTTTGTTTGTTTGTTTGTTTTTTTTCCTCAGCTCTCCTCTTTTTCCCTCCACTAAAAACATCTCCTACTTGCCTCTTAAATGACATATAGTTACCCCCTTCCATTTCCCCCTCTTTCCTCTCACTACATTTCTCTCTCACCATTTACCTTAATTTCTTTTAAGGTATGGTCCCATCCTATTCAGTTCAATCTGTGCTCTCTGTCTCTGCATGTGAATGCATGTGTGTATGTGTGTGCATGCGTGTACATGTGTATGTGTGGTCCCACCAACCACCCAGATACTGAAAAGTTTTAAGAGTTAGAAATATTGTCCTTCCCTGTATGAATGCAAACAGTTCATTTCTGGTAAGTCCCTTAATACTTCTCCTTGCTGTTTACTTTTGCATGCTTCCTCTCATTCTTGTGTTTGAAAGTCAAATTTTCTTTTCAGCTCTGGTCTTTTCATTAAGAATGATTGAAAGTCCTCTGTTTCATTGAAAGACCATATTTTCCCTTGAAGTATTATACTCAGTTTAGCTGGGTAGGTGATTCTTGGTTTCAGTCCTAGTTCCTTTGCCTTCTGGAATATCCTATTCCACGCCCTTCGATCCCTTAATGTAGAAGCTGCTAGATCTTGGGTTATCCTGATTGTATTTCCACAGTACTGGAATTGTTTCTTTCTAGCTGCTTGCAAGATTTTTTCCTTGAGCTGGGAGTTCTGGAATTTGGCCACAATGTTCCTAGGAGTTTCTCTTTTTGGATCTCTTTCAGGTGGTGATCGATGGATTCTTTCAATACTTATTTTGCCCTCTGGTCCTAGAATGTCAGGGCAGTTTTCCTTGATAATTTCATGCAAGACGATGTCTAGGCTCTTTTTTTGATCATGGCTTTCAGGTAGTCCCATAATTTTTAAGTTGTCTCTCCTGGATCTATTTTCCAGGTCAGTTGTTTTTCCCATGAGATATTTCACATTCTCTTCCATTTTATCGTTCTTTTGGTTTTGTTTGGTGATTTCTTGGTTTCTCATAAAGTCATTAGACTCCATCTGTTCCATTCTAATTTTGAGAGAACTATTAAATTCAGTGAGCTTTTGAGCCTCTTTTTCCATTTGGCTCATTCTGCTTTTGAATGCATTCTTCTCCTCATTGGCTTTTTGAACCTCTTTTGCCAATTGAGTGAGCCTATTTTTCAAGGTGTTAATTTCCTCAGCATTTTTTTGGGTCTCCTTTACCAAGATATTGACCTTTTTTTCATACTCTTCTTGCATCTTTGTCATTTCTCTTCCCAGTCTTTCCTCCACCTGTCTAACTTGCTTTTCAAAATCCTTTTTAAGCTCTTCCAAGGCCTGAGCCCCCCCAACACCCCCCTGGGGTGTCTGGGGTACTGAGGCCCCACCCTCCACATCTTTCCCTGATGGGAAAAATACGTTCTCGTCCTCCCCATCAGATCCGAAGGTCGGGATCATTTGCATTTGTTGGAAAAAACTCTCTAAAGTCTTATTTTTCTTCCCCTTTCTAGGCATTTTCCCAGCCAGTTACTTGACTTCTGAGATTCCTTTCTACCCCCGCCTGGATCCGCCCAGCTAGTGCTTGGCCTCTGAGATTCAAATGCGCTTTCCCGCGGCAAGCTTTAGTTCTGGCGCAGGGGTGGGGGCAGGGCCGCCTCCTAAGCTTGGGCCCTCAAGGGCTTTCTGCAGAGACTTTCAGGAAAGGAGCGGGTGGGGGCGGGGTGGAAGGCCCCGCCTGCTGTGCTCAGCTCCCTTGGGGGTTTTATTCAGAGGCGTTCAGCAGTAGAGCAGGGTGGGGGCAGGGCCGTCTCCCCTGCTCGGCTCCCTCAGGTTGGAAAGACCTTCAGTATTGAAGATCCTACCTGCTGCTGGGGGATTCCTGAGTCCCGGGCCGTTGCCGCCTCAGCCGCCCGCCCCCGTCTCTGCCGCCGCCGCTTCCTCCTGAGGGGGCCCGAGTCACGGAGACACTCCGCTCCCCTCCCCTATCGCAGCCTTCTTTCTTACTGACCTGTAGCTTCTGTGGGCGGAGGGACTTTCCCGGCTGCCGGAGCTTCCCCTGGAGCTTTCCTCTCTGAAGTCTGCTCGGGTCAGCTTCTCTGGGGCCGCGGCCAGGGGTGGGGGTGGGGTCCGCTTTCCGGAGTGCGATGGACCCCGGGGACGGCTCTCCAGGGTTCAGTGGAACGGAAATCTCTTCCCCTATGTTTATGCACCCCCTGAAGAGATTCAGAATTTATGGGGATCTCCTTTTACCTCAATTCCATGGGTTGTGGGCTCGGAGCTCGTAAATGTGCGTCCTTCTACTCCGCCATCTTGGCTCCGCCCCCTAGTCTTTTTTTTTTTTAATTATAAAGGGCTATACAGGAGGTCCCAAAAGCCTTAGCAGCTTTATGCTTTTAAAAGTGTAAAGCTACACTAAGATTTCTGTGACACCCTGTAAAACTGTCTGCTCCAGTTATTATGATGTGAATCTATAAGGACATATAAAACCCTGAAGAAGAGAACATGATGGAGAATATTCAGATGAGGGTAAAAAGCAAACGTATGTCTTAGGAATGTATCAATCAACCAGAATCTATGAAGAAGCTCATATTGCCAGACATGGTACTGGGTGCTGAAGATTATTATTGTTCAACTGTTTCAGTTGTGTGCAACTCTTCACGATGCCTTTAGGTTTTTCTTAGCAAAGATACTGCAGTGGTTGGCCATTTCCTTCTTGAACTCATTTTACAGAGGAGGAAACTGAGGCAAATAGGGTCCGAGGTCAGATTTGAACTCAGGGATATCTCTTGCTGACTCTAGATCCAGCACTCTACCCATTTTATCACCTAGCTGCCCATGATTCTGGAGTGGTTTCCATTTCCTTCTCCAGCTCATTTTGCAGATAAGGAACTGAAGCAAACACACTTAAGTGACTTTTTCAGGGTCACACAACTAAGAAGTGTCTGGGGTCAGTTTTGAACTCAGGTCTTCCTGACTCCAGGCCCAAGCTTTGTTCACTGCATCACCTAGTTGCTTACTAAGTTCTGTAGATACAGGGACAAAAATTAAACAATCTCTGCCCCCAAGGAGTTTCCCTTCTTTGAGAAGATACACAGTGCCTATCATACAGTAGGTGCTTAATAAATGCTTATTGATTGATCAATTGATGTTTTCCTATAAGTAGATCCAAGCAATATAAAAAACAAATCCCAGGTGATTCCAGGGTAGGGGGAGGCATCTGGTTGTTGGAGGAATTAGGAGAAAGCCTCACATAGGGGGTGGCACTTGCCATGTTTTGAAAAAATCAGGGACTCTGGGAGTCAAAGATCAGAAGCTCTATGTGACAACTTGTACAAAAGTATGGAGTTGTGTGTGAGGGAGAGTAAACAGAGCACTTCGACTGGACTGTAGAGTACAGGGAGGAGGAGGATAGGTAGCAAGCCTGGCAAGGAGAATTGGAGCCAGGCTGTAAAATACTTTAAATGCCAAAGGGAGAGATTTGTGTCAGTCTGAGAAATAATAGGGAGCCACTGAAGTTTATTAATCAGGAGAGGAACCACACTTTGGCAGCTGTGTGAAGGATGGATTTGGGAAGGGAGAGATGAGAGGAAGGAAAACGTATGAGAAGGCAACTGGAAAAGTCCTGGAAAGAAGCACCGAGGACCAGAACTATGGTGGTGACTGGGCAAGTAGAAAGAAGGTGGCAGCTGGGACCAACAAAACTTGGCAACCGGCTGGCTATGAGGGTAGAGGAAGGGAGAGTGAGGTGGAGGATATGGACTATGTTTTCCTAATAGCATTTATAAAACCAGCTTAGAACTATAAATGTGTGCGTGTGTGTACAGTGTGCATATAATATGGTTGTGTATATACATGTGTGTATGAATATACATGTCTGCATGTTGTGTGCACGTGTGTATATACGTGTGTCATGTTGTGTGCATACACAAATGCATGGGCACATGTGTGATACACATGCTGTGTATGCCTGTATTGCATACATACATGTGTCCATAATTCTATATGTACATATGTGTTTATGCATGTTCATGTACACATGTGTTTGTTGTGTATGTTGTGCCTTATGTCTACAGTACATGTGTGTATATATGCACACATGTGTGTGTTTCTCTTTGCTTCTTTCCAGGGCTATTGCAATTGCTTCCTTATAATAGGTCTCCCTTAATATCTCCTCAAATCCATCCTTCACACAGCTGCCAACGTGCCTCATTCCCATGTGTCTATTTATATATGATATATGTCTCTATATGTGTGTATATATCATAGAAAGAGAGAGTAGTACTATATGGTAGTAATATGTGTGTATACATATGTAATTCAGGGCTTCGAGTAACCCAAAAAAATCCCACTGGAAAAATGAATCTGCAGATAGCAAAGACCCGATGGATTCTTTTCTTGTTTTGCTCATAAGGTAGAGAAAGCAATGAATGAAACTAATATTCTATGTTTGTTTTATTGCTAATTAATAAGGAGAAACTGGCTGGTGAAGTGGAAATGATAGAAAACTGGCAGTGAAATTAATATGTTTCTGCTAGACAAAAGGGAAATAATTGAGCACAGTCAGATGGGGAAAGAGAAGGAAAGGAAGCAGGCATTAACAAGCACCTACTATGTGCCAAACGCTGTGCTGAGCCCTTTACAAATATTATGCCATTTGTTTCTCAAAACAAACTGGGGAGTTAAGTGCTATTATTGTCCTCATTTTACAGTTAAAGAAATTGAGGCAGGAAGGGGTTAAGTGACTTGCCCAGGGTCACACAACTAGTAAGCATGTGAGGCCAAATTTAAATTCAGCTCTTCCTGCCCAGCACTCTATGCAGCCTCTGGTATCCTATCATCATGAGTGCCAAGTGCATTTCTGAGACTCTAAGAAAGTTAATTTTCAAAAGCTCAAGGAAAAGAAGTACGTAGTATGATATAGTGAAAAGAGTACTGACTTTAGAGTCAGAGGTACTGGATTCATATTCTGTCTCTGACACTGCCTGTGTGACCTTGGGCAAGTCACTTAAGCTCTGCCTGCCTCAGTTTTCTCATCTATAGGATGAAGTATTTAAACTCAACATTCTCCGAGGTCCCTTCTAGCTCTCTCTAAGGATGATCTTCTAGGAGGAGATTCTAAAAGGGAAGGATGAGCCAAAAAAGATGAGAGACCTTCAAGAATAAAATTCTGACAATCCAGCATTGGAGGAAACACCTAGAGAAAGTGATCAGACTTGACAGTGAGTACAGATTCTCTAAGGATGTGTCATAATATGGAAGCAATGAATCATCACCTAGACTGGCATGGATAGTTAAGAAAAATATTAGGGAAAGTAAAATCCAAGATGAACTGGTCAAGTTTGTGGGGAAGATGCTAGAAACAACCAAATGGGAGAACTTAATTGAGTTTAGGTTGAGAAGAAGAAAGGAAAAGGGTAAATCTCCTGATTGAGGTAAATGGGACATCATAAGCTCTTATTGAATGAAATACCACTAACAGAGAACAGAATAAAGGAGAGCCACTAAGCCATATTACTTCTGATTTTTCCACTAAAGACAGTGGTCTTCAGATTGGAAACAGTAGAACATAAGTGCTTGACGGGGAATTTTAAGTCCCAGATAAAACAGTACCTGCCTCAATCAATTAAGGTGAACTTTCTTGGCTCAGTCAAGTTATTCCATAGAATAGTGAACAAATTGACACGTGTGATTCCAGAGAATGGTAAAATTGTCAGAAGAGGGGAGATAAGCAAAAATCTCCCTTTTTAAAGATAAAGAAGAATTTCCCAGATTTGCATGCTGGGAAGTTTAGCAGTGATCCCAAGGAGAAAAATGTTCTAGATTCCATTATTAGCAATAGTCTGGGAGCACTGAGAAAAGAAAGCAGTGATCACTAGGAGCTAGTTTGGGTTGACTCAGAACCATGGAGTCATCTTTAAGTCATCCCCTTCTTTAACCAATCAGGAGCCAAATCTTGGTTCTACCTCCACAACATCTCTCATATCTATCCCTTTCTCTCACATAGCTACCACCTAATTTCATATTCCAATAACCTCTTGCCTCAATTATTTCAATAGCTTTCTCATTGAACTCCCAACTTCCCATATCCATCCACCCTACATAATAATAGATAACATTTATATAGAGCTTTAACATTCTCAGAGTGCTTTATAAATATCTCATCTTATCCTCACAACAACCTTGGGAGGTTTGTGCTATTACTATCCTCATTCTGCAGATAAAGAAATTCATATTCCTAAAGTACAGTTCTGGCTAGTTTACTCCTCCACATGAGAATCTTCAGTGGGTTCCTCTAGGATAAAATACAAACTCTTTACCTTAGCATTTAAAGACTTTCATTATCTATTTCAAGCTTACCTTACCAAGCTTTGTGTACAATAGTGCTTCAGTCAACTACCGTTCCTCAAACTCAGCATTCGATCTCCCACCCTTTACATAGGACATCGCCAACATCAGGAATGCACTCCCTCCTCACCTCTGCCTCTTAGAAATGTGGACTTCCTGAAAATTCCACCTTAGGAAACCTTTCCTGAGCCCTGTAATTGTTAAGGCTTTCCCTGCTCAAATGACCATGTATGTGCTCATCCATTTACACACTGTATCCTCAACTCAGTCAAATAGAAGCTCCTTGAGGGCAGGGCTGGGGGAGAGGGGAGCCATTTTCCCTTTGAATCTTCCGTGTCCTAAACAATGCCTTGAACATAAGGCTTGACAGGGATTGGATTGAACCTTCAACCAAATTAATTTCAGTTTCTTATTTAAATGGGAAATTCTTTAAATACAATATCTATGAATTTCAGCAAGATATTTGACAAAATCCCTCTTAATAACCATGAGGACATGATGAAGACAGGCAGTCTTCATGACAATATGGTTGGGTACATCGGGAGCTGGAGGGACAGTGGTTAGGACACCAGACCTAGAACAAAGAAAACCCGAGTTCAAATCCAGCCTCAGATACATACCAACTGTGTCACGTTGGGCAAATCGCTTAACCGCTATCTGTCTCAGTTTCCTCATCTGTAAAACAGGGATAATAAAATTTTTAAAAACCTACTTCTCAGCATGTTGTGAACATCAAACGAGAGAGATACTTTCCAAACTTTAAAGTATTATATGAATGCTGGTGTTAGTATTACTAACTACTGTTGCTGCTATTACGGTACTGTTTGCATTTTTATTAGTGACTTGATAGCAGCTGCTCTTGTGGCCTGCTGAGGACTGCTGTCCTAGACCCATCTTGTCCTCATTATTATCAGTGACTTGAATGAAGGCATAAATAACATAATTGCTAAACTTGGGGAGATAAAACACAACTAGCATAGATAAATTATACTTCGAGTAACTGAATCAGGATCCAGAATGTTTGCAATATGAACAGGTCTGGCAAAATGAAATTTACAATGGATCAATGGAAAGTCTTGCACTTAGGCTCAAAAAATCAATGATCCAAATGCAGGATAAGAAAGAAATGGCCAAATGATTGCTAGCTCATGTAGTATAGACTTAAAGTTTTTAGTTGACTATCAGCCCAGCTCCCGGTACCAAACAGGCACTTAATAAATGCTTGTTTTAATTCAGGAAAGCAGTGGAACAGGCCTCCCAGGCAGCAGTGACACCATAGATAGAGCACCAGACTTGAAGTCAGGAACATGTGAGTTCATATGTGGCCTCATACTAGCTGTGTGACCTTGAGCAAGTCACTTAACTTTTGTCTAAGAGACAGCTAGGTGGTTCAGTGGTTCCTGGAGTCAGGAAGATCTGAGCTCCTATTCTGCCTCAGATACTTATTAGATGTGTGACTCTAGGCAGTCACCTCTCTTAGCCTCAGTCATCCTCATGTAAAATGGATAAAATAATGGCACCTACCTCCC
The DNA here is from genome assembly GCA_023548195.1 of Bettongia penicillata ogilbyi. Taxonomy (NCBI): domain Eukaryota; kingdom Metazoa; phylum Chordata; class Mammalia; order Diprotodontia; family Potoroidae; genus Bettongia; species Bettongia penicillata. Next base: position 8,268,281 of record JAJHZJ010000257.1, read on the forward strand.
AAGGTTGTTGTGAGGACAAAATAAGATAACATACATATAGCACTTTGTAACCCTTAAAAGGCCACATAAAGTGAGCTGTTATTTTTATCACTAAGTGATTTATCCAAGGTCACACAGGTCATTAGTGGTGGGACCATCTGACTTTCTATCTCTCACTGTATCACACTGCCTAGACCAAAATTAATTTAATAGGGAAGGGGAAAAAGGTCCATATGCTATCAATTAGTAGTCAACAAGCATTTATTAAATGCCACAACTATGCTAAGCCCTGGGGTTCAAAAGAGAGGCCAAAGGAAAAAACAGATCCTTCAGTTCCTGCTCTCAAAGAGCTGGCTGGCTCCAAGTCTTGGTCCTGGCTATCATAAGAGAGTTATATTCTCCCTACTCTTTATCCCTGCAGAGATTGTAGGAGGAATGAGGGGATGCTGCAGAAGGAGAGTTTGATATAATCAAATTATTCCCATCCATTAGAAATGTCCCAAAATGGAATAGGACAGTGGGTGCCCCATCTGTGCTGGAGGCCTTCAGAAACTGGACAGCTACCCACTGAATAGTTGTCATGAAAATTACAGTTCAGTTATGACTTGGACTGGCTGCTGCCATATTTCCTTCAGCCAAGTCAGTGACCCTGAGGAGTAACTAGGAGACAGATTTCAGTTCAATGCAAGGAAGAACATCTTGTAAAGGATGGATGGCCAACCATCAGCCGAGCTTGTCAAGAGAGTGCTTTCCTTGGCCCTGGAGGTGCGCAAACATAGGCTGGTTGACCACTCATTGACCATGTTGCAGAGAGTGCTGATAGTTTAAGTAGGTAAGCGTTGAATGGATGACCTCTAAGTTTCCATCCAAGTCAAAGATACTCCAACTTCTGTGAGCCAAGGAGAACATCATCTCTGTTTCACACAGGACTAAGCAATCCCAGATAGGTTAAGGAAGCAACTGAGGACACACAGCACATCAGTGGCAGAGCCAAGCCTAGTGCCCAGATCCTCTGACTCCTAGGCCAGTGGCAGCACAGTGGAGGGAATGGGGGACTCACTGTCAGAAAGACCTGAATTCAGATTTTGCCTCAGACACTCTCAATGACCTCTAAAGTCCTTTCCAGGCCTAATCTATGATCTTTCATTCAAAATCATTTAACCTCTTTAAGACTCAGTTTTCCTATCTGTAAAATTGGAGTAACAGCAATGGGACCCACCTCACAGGATTGTTATGAAGCACAAGTCAAATTATAGATGTGATCCCAGCATTTAGGCACTTTAAAGCACTTTATGTTATTAGAATTTCCAAGCCTATATCCATAGTTGGGGAAAGTGAACCCCATTTCACTGCTAGCCTCCATATCCAGGACATTCTTGCTTTGTGTCTAAACTCAGTTCCTCAGGATGCAGTTTAAGGCCCTGCGTGAGAAGGCAAAGAGACCCTCAGATTGTTGGTTATGCAACCTGGGTGTTGGCCAAGAATTCACTGTCCCAAGGCAGTGTCATCACCCCAGCCAAGGCTAACTTGGTCAGCGCAAGATTTCAGGGTGGGGTTTTTTAAAAAAAGTTTTAATGGAATTAACCTCAGTCTTTTCAAAGATAAGCAAAACTAACAGCTGCAATCAGGCCCTTAACACACCTTGCTGTTTTCTGGAGAGGTGTTATTTGGCTGAATGTGGTCTTTGAAAGGGCAGGGGGAGTCCCTTGGAAAACTTAATACAGTGTTCATCTTGGACATCAGCATTCCTCTGATGCCTCAGCTTCCAGAATTTTTCATATTCCTCTCTGACTTTTCAGCCAAGCATGGACTGTGTCCTCAGAAGGCACTGTTCTGTATTAGAACAGAGTAGAAACTAATCCACTCTTTCCAACATGCTTGTTATTAAAATTAAATATATTTGTGCAAATATATACTGTTGTCGTTGTGCAGTCGTTTTTGAATCATATGTAACTTTTTTTGACGCTATATGGGCTTTCCTTTTCAAAGATATTGAAGTACTTTGCTATTTTCTTCTCCAGCTCATTCTACAGATGAGGAAACTGAGGCAAACAAGGTTAAGAGACCTGTCCAGGATCACACAGCTAGTAAGCATCAGAGGCTGGATTTGAATTCAGAAAGAGGAGGCTTTCGGACTCCAGGCGCAGCATTCTATCCACTGTACCACCTAGCTGCCCATGAACATATATATACACATATATATATGTGTGTGTGTGTATGTATGCATTTATGTATGTGTATGTATATATTTATAATGTATAATATTAATTTTTAACTTATAAATATGTATTTATAACTTATTATTAAATGCCTACTATGTGTCAGGCACTATGCGATACAAATAAAATCAAAAACAATTCCTTCTCTCAGAGTTTATATTCTATAAGGAGGATACAATATGTAAACACCCTGGAGTCAGGAGGACCTGAGTTCAAATCCAGCCTCAGACATTTACTAACTGTGTGACCCTGGGCAATTTACTTAACCCCAATGCCTTCCCCCACAAAAAAAAAAAAGCACAATATGTAAACACACCAGTAAATACATGAGAATTCATGGAGGAGAGGCATTAATGACTATAGGGGATCAGGAAAACCACCCCATAGGAGATGGCACATGAACCAAGACTCAGTGGAAGGGAAGGATTCCAAGAGGAAGAAGAGGACAAAGGAGGTAGGAGGTAGAATATTGGATTTTGGGGAATAGGAAGTAAAGGTAGACTAGAGTCAAATTGTGAGGGGCCAAACAGTGGAGCTGTGTTTTATCCTGGAGATAAGAGAGAGTCACAGGATGTGACTGAAGAAGGGAGTGATGTGACCAGATCTTCATTTAAGGAAAATCACCTTAGTGATTTTCTTAGTGCGGAGGACGGACGGACAGGAATGGGGAGAGACTTGAGGGATGAAAACCAATTATGAGGCTGTTTAAAAGGAGATGAAACGCTGGTGGTGACTGCATGATTGGAAAGAATGGGGACATGAGAGAATTCAGATAGGTAGAGAAAGCTGGACTCTATAACTGGCTAGATGTGTAGGGTGAGGGAGGAGTAACTGAGGCTAAGGCCAACATGAGGAACCCAGGAGACTGCAAAGACACTGCTACCTAGGACAGAAATAGTGAAATTTGAAAGAGGGCAAGGTTTGTGGGGAAAATGATAAATCTAGTTTTAGACATTGAGTTCAAGATATTTCTGAGACAAAATTTGATATGTTTGCTAGGCAGCAGTTTGGGCAGCTAGGTGGCACAGCGGAAAGAGTGCCCAGCCCTGGAATCAGGATGACTCATGTCCCTGAGTTCAAATCCAACCTGAGACATCTACTAGTTGTGTGACCCTACGCAAGTCACTGAACCCTGTTTGCCTCAGTTTTCTCATCTGTAGAATGAGTTGGAGAAGGAAATGGCAAACTACTCCAGCGTCTTTACCAAGAAAACCCCAAATGGGATCACAAAGAGTGGAACATAACCAAAAAAACTGAACAACCGCAACAAATTTGGACTGAAGTCAAGTAGAGAGCATAGAGTCAGACATAGAGATCTGCGATTATTCTGCATTAAGATGCACGGTAAGCCTAGAGACGTTAAGGTTACCCAAAGCATGTAGGAAAAGACGCAAGAGGGTCCAGGGCAGAACTTGGGAAATGCCCACAGTCAGAGTAGGCATGATGAGCTAGCAAAGGAGACAGAAGCAGGGATGAGCCAAGAATAAAGACAGTCAGGAAAGAGGAATGTCATGGGAATGGAGAAAGAAAGGGCTGAGAAAAGACCATCGACCGAGGCATGAGGAGAACACTTGTGACCTTGGAAAGAGCATCTCAGTTGAAAGATGAGGTCAGAAGCCAAGTTACAAAAGGCTGAAAAGTGAATGAAACACGAGGAAGTAAAGGGTGCAGACGGCTCTTTTTAAGGATGGATGGTATATGTTGCTTCTAATCATGGAGATCATGGTGCTCCACACCTGTCCATTCTGTGGAATTCTGGTCCATGCCCTCTCATAGGCTCATGACAGGGAATCTACCCACCATTTTGTCAGCATTTCTTGCTTTCTCTTAATATGATAAGGCTACCGATGGAGTCCACAGGCTGTCCACTGGCTGGATGTACCTTGATCTTGCAACGTGATCAATACATGTTCTTTTCGTCTCATGCATGCCTTTGTCCCGTTAATCTGCAGAGTTCTTCATTGGTTATATGCTCTGGGCCACCCACACCCATCATATACCTCTCCATCATTTCCTGGGCAATACTCATTTTCAGGGGAGGGGAATGGTATTCCTTCACTCGAAATAATATAATGATACAATAGAATATTGGTATTAAAAATTCAAGGTTTTCTTCCAGAGAGAAATTTGGGATTCATTAAAAGAACTTGACAATTTTCCAAAAACCATCAAGAACCTTTTTCTCCTTTTTAGTTTTGAGCCTAACTTTTTTAAATTACTTTTATCACAATAACATGGAAAAAAATCTTAAATATTCCTTTTTTAAAATTTTGAGTTCCAAATTCTCTCCCTTCCTCCTTCCCTTCCCTTCCACTAAAAAGGCGAACAATTTGATATAGATTGTAAATGCAGTCATGCAAATGTATTTCCATATTATATATGTTTGCTAAAGAAAACACAGGCCAAAAACAAACAAGCAAAATAAAGTTTAAAAGGTGTGCTTTGATCTGAATTCAGACTCCATCAGTCTAGAGATGGATAGCATTTTTCATCATAAGTCCTTCAGAATTGTCTTGTATCAATGTATTGATGAGAAGAGCTAAGTCATTCATGGTTGATAATAGTGAAATATTTCTGTTACTGTGTACAGTGTTTTCCTGGGTTCTGCTCACTTCATTTTACATCAGTTCATATGAGTCTGTCTAGATTTTTCTGAAAGCATCTTTCTCATTATTTCTTAAAGCACCATAGTATTCCATCACAATCACATAACACAACTTGCCTAGCCATTCCCCAATTGATGGGCATCCCCTCAATTTCCAATTCTTGGCCACTACTAAAAGAGCTACTATAAACATTTTTGTATACTAGGTCCTTTCCTTTTTCTTCAATCTCTGTGGGATACAGACTGGGTGGTGATATTGCTGGATCAAAGGACTTGCACAGTTTTCTAGCCCTTTGGGCAGAGTTCCAGTTTCTTAAACCCAAGTCTTGTCCATCTTGCTTCAAGGATTAACTAGCTTTGCAGCTTGGGCAACCTTAATCCCCCTCTTCCTCAGTTTCCTTAACTTCTATAAAATGACAATAACAAAAATAATGATAATAATAGCACCTACTTTCTGGCAACTTTGGGGGGGTTTTGTGAGAATTAATGGAGGCTTCTAGATGGAGCAGTGGATAGAGGACCAGGCTTGGAGTCAGGAAGACCTGAACTCAAATTTGGCTTCAAACACTTACTAGCTTTGTGACCCTGGACAAGTCACTTAACCTCTGTTTTAGTCTCCTCCTCTATTAAATGAGGATACAGTAGCATATATCTCACAGTGCTTTTGTAAAAGTCAAATGAGATTATATCTATAAAGCACTTTAAAACCATAAAATGCTTTATAAATGCTAGTTACTATTATCAGCATACCTTAAAGCACCGTATATATTAGACACATAGATATGTAGGTGTTTGTGTGTTGATAGATGACCTCTATAGGTTGTCCATCTAACTACATATCATAGGCCTTCTTTGTCCACTTGCTTTGTCCTGTGTGAATGGTCAGGCCAAGCTATTCTGAATGGTCTCTTCCCAGAAGCCAGGGAGGTAGATCAGGAGTTACTATTTCTATTCTACAGCTGCCCCTAAGTGAGTTTAAGACTGGGAAATGTAGGGAGCAGGACTGACTCTGTAATAGGAGTTCTTAACCTTTCTTGTGATGTGGACCCCTTCTCAGAATTATGTTTTTAAATGCATAAAATAAACTATACAAGCTTTCAAAGGAAACCAATTTTACTAAAATGTAATTTTCTAATTCAATATACTAAAATGCAATGATAAAGAAAAGGTTCACTGACCCCTTGAAATGTGTCTAAAACCTTCAAAGGCTCTGTGGACCCTAGATTAAGAACTGCTGTAGAACAATGGGTCATTCCAGCAGAAAGTGCCCACAAGTTGACATCAAAGGACTTTGTTTAGATCTCATCTTTGCCATGATCACTAAAGTCCTGAGGAGAAGGGATGTCTTTATGTTCCGAGAGCCCACAGCAGTGCCTAGCACCCAGGAAGTGCCTCATCAATGCTTATTGGTACATAGGTGATAGACACACATTGGATCAGCCTTTGGCTAAGTCACTTAAACTCTCCAGGAACAGCATTGGCAACCCCAAGCCTGTCTCCCTCACAAAGTGGCTGTAAAGATGAGGTAGATGATATGTATGTGTCACTGTGTCTCAGGGAAAGCTGCTTGAAGGTGGTGGCACTGGAGTTTGATCTGGAAGAAAGAGAAGGCTCTCAGAGAGGAAAAGGGGAGGAGTGTTCTGGGTCTAGGGTGAGAGCATAGAAATAGAAAAGGGGATCTACCTGCTGAAACAGAATGAGGGAGAGACCTACTTTTGGGACAGAGTCCTCTGCCCAGGGCAGGATCAGAGAATCAGAGTTAAAGAAGGGGCGTCAGAGGCTGTGTAGGCCAACTCCTTAATTTAAAGATGAGGGCATAGAGAGGTCTTAGGATCACATAGTTAAGAAGTATCTAGGTAGGATTTGAACTCAATTCTTTCTGACTTCAAGTCATATATCTACTTTCTCTGCTATTACACTATCCAACCCCAAATCTCTAAGAGGGGAAGGAGAATGCAGGTCTTAGGTCTAGAGACAGGAAACAAGTGTGGGTACCTAAACATCTAAGTGACTCCAGAGTGGATAGGTGAAGGAGTCAGCAATCAAGGCAGCTGAGCCCCATAGAGGAAGTTCTTCCAGGACATGGTCTGTAGTATCCATGGCAACATGGTTAGCATGGATGCCATGAAGAAGGTGTCCAAAGAAGAGGAAGCTAGAGAGATATTGTTCCTACAGACCAGCATGATCCCAGGCAGAGGGCAGCCAAGAAAAAGCCATGGCCTAGGAAATAACTGTCAGATCATAATATGCCCATGGAAAGGGAGTACCTCAAGGCCTTGGGCAGAGGCCAAGAGAGGGTCCTAGAGAGAGAGAGGGTCCACATTACTCAGCGTCAGAAGATATCTTCCACGCCATGTTTGGTCCAACTAAATTGTCAGCACAGCTCCCAGGCAGCCCCAGAAGGAGAAGGTCATCCTGCAGACCATGGCTGGTTCCTGTGCCACCCCTCCCCCAACAACCTAGTTAGTCCCAGGAGCCAGAGTCCCTAGTGATGGCTCCACTGATATAGAACTTGGCTGGAAAGAAGAAGGTGTGAATATAGTCCTGAATTCTCTTGAGGAAGGCACTTTTTCTTAGCGCTAGTCAAAGAGTAACATCACAGGTTATTTTCATCAAAAGGACCATGCCACTCGAGAAAATACTGCAGTAAGACAAAAATGTCAGTCCCATCACCAAACAGCATTTTTCCACTTGGCGCCAGGGCCTGCCCCGTTAGTCAATGTCCCCGGGTGACTTCCAATTCAAACAGGATCTCAGTTCATAACAACAACATCATAGAGTTTCTTTTCTGTGGCTGGGTCCTCAGCTGCCAGCCCCAGTTTGAAACCATAAAGACCTGAATCCCAATCTCCCCTTCGGACCTCCTGGGCAAACACTCATCTGTGTCCCTGTAGATGTCAGAGTAATAGTAGGCAAGGAATCCTGGCGCTTTGAGGTTCGCATTCATTATCATGCTAGAACTTGCAAGCAGCTGGGTAAGACTGACAGGGACCGGATGACAAATAAGGAAACTGAGGCCCAAAGAATGAGATTGATCTGCCATCTGTTTCCCATTGGGCAAAGACCAGCACCAGCACCCCAACCCATGGCTTGGTTTCCTGGAGATGTCCCACTGAAGCAGCACAGTGCAGTTAAAAGAATGTTGACTTTATAGACAGAGGACTTGGGTTTGAATCCCAGTTCTAGAGTCTATGCCTCAATTTCCTCAGCTACAACAAAATAAAGGCATTGGATCAGATGATTTCTAAGATGCCTTCTAGCTCTGATTCTAGGATACTAGGATGAGTTCTTCTGGGCCAAATCTTCCCATATGGGTGGATGTTTTGTCCCCTTCCATTACCTCTTAGTAGTGAACTGAGGGTCATCTCCAGTCATCCTGACCTCTATCTGGTCACTGGGGCCAGATAGCTCCAGAGGAGAAAATGACTTGGCACAGAGCTGTCTCATTTTAAATCAATTCACTTGCATCTGATAGCATCTCCTTTTGATGTCATGGTCCTGTTCGAGAATGAAGGACAAACAGCAATCACAGTAGGGAGCCTGGGCATCCCTTCTCTTGATTCGCTGTATTTGCCCTCCAGCTGCCTTTCTGACACTTCAGAAGTGCCTTCTCTTCCTCTACTCACAGCCTCATCACCTTCCCAAGACTTATGCTGAGAACAGTAATCAGATCAACACTGCCATTCCTGGGAAGGACGTATCATCAACCCCAAAAGACTCCACTGACTCTCCCTGGGACTGGCCATTCCTATACTGTTGTGTTTCTCTGTCAGAGAAGATCCCTCAGGGCAAGAACCATCTTGCTTTTTTGTGCTCATATCTCCACACAGAAAGCACTCAACAAATGCTTTTCCATTCATTCATTCACTCAGATAACACCAGCCTGGCTATGCCTTCTCACAGGTACCTTGAAATATTTTCAAAAATTTAATTCACTGACCCCCTCCCTGGTTAAGGTGCCACCACAGATAGAGTGCTGGGCTTGGAGGTCAAGAAAATCTGAGTTCAAATCCTGCCTCAGACACTCTCTAGTTGTGTCACCCTGGGTAAATCACTTAATCTTTCTCAGCCTCAGTTTCCTTATCTGTAAAATGAGGATAGTAATAGCACCTACCTCACAGGGTTGTTGTTGGGATCAAATGAGTTAATATAGGTAAAGTGCTTTATAAACTTTAAAGTGCTATATGAATGTTAGCTATCAGTTGTTACTGTCATTATTTGGGGGGAGGGTTAATCTATGAACAACGTGCATGTTCTACTGACTTCCAGTTAATGTCCTGAGAATGAGAGGAAGGAGTCCAGCATGGAGTGTGGACCCCCCGGGGAATATCACACCGGATGAGCAGGCACAGATAGGATGGAATGCAGTGAGGTCCCACTTAATGCAAAGAAGGGACACAGACAGTAATTCACACTATTAGAAGTGAGAATTACATAACATGGGTAACTGGTTCCAGCCCAATGCCAACTTACAAAACTGATTCAAATAAGGCGAGAAATTCCTTCAAGGAGTTTCTTTATTCAAACTCACCAAACTTTGATGCTCAAGAGTCTGCTGGAATATCAGACAATCATCCAGAATGGCAGAATTGGATGAGGTTTCCAAGGACGGCTAATATAAGGTATTCCAAACCAAGAGCACTGTCTGAGAAATCTCACCACTCCTAGACTGGGATCGTTAGATTTCCTTCAGAGAGCGTGAAGAATAGTTCCTTCCAAATAGAGGTTGGGGGATGGAAGACATGATGCCCAGAGGTCCCTTCTGATGAGAATTCTGTCATCAACAACTGACACCAAAGTTCATAAAGCCCTTTACCTTGTTACCTTGTTGTCTTATTTGAATCTCACAACAGACCTGTGAGGTAGGTGTTGTTACTGTACCCATTTTATAGATGAGAAGCCTGAGAGGAGTTAAGTGACTTTCTCTGTGTCATAGAGTATCTGAGGTAAGATTTGAGCCCACATCTTCCTGACTCCAGATGATTCTTAACTAGGCCAGGCTGCCTGTTCATCACCACCTACCATCTCTTACCCAGCCCACCTAAGCCATAGCAGGAATGAGCTCACATCTCTAGTGGCTAGAGATCTCTGGTACAGAAGGGTTGAAGATGGCCCTGCAGAGTTATTCCTAAATCTAACTCAAGGACAGAAATCATGGAAAGGAAGTGCTTATGGGTTTTCAATTAGCAAAGACCTGTGATGGAGCCAGTGGAACCAGGGCCAACCCTAGAGAAGAGAGAGTCCAGGGTCTTTCAGCCTCTGTAGACCCCTCTTGGATGGAAGGGCAAGGCCAGACACTGGAGCCAGAGAAAGACCCTCTTTGTGAACATGGTTCTGTTTTCCCCTGGGATGAGATGAAATCAAAGGCTATGAAACAAAGAAAAGATGGGACCCATGCCTCCTTTGTGAGACCAAAGAGCCCTGAGAGCAGGAGCAACAACAACAAAGCTGGTCTCTTTCTAAGGCAGCCTTCCATGCTGATTGCCCCAATGATGGAGGGCCTAAATAGGCATGGTGCACTCGATTCATCCGAGATCCCAAGTCTATGATTCTGTCACTTCTACCCTCTGGTTGTCCATGTCTCCATCTACAGATGAGATTATACTAGATGGTCTTTGTGGTCTCTTCTCACTTTAGGTCTGTGATTTCAGACCCTTGAATCACTCAAGCTCTCTAGGACTGAGTTTCCTCAGCTATAAAATAAGATGTTTGGACTACATGGCGGCTACTGCTAGGATTTGGGTTCCTATGATCCTATAAGGAAAAAGGACAGGGATGTGGGGCTGACTACTCTGCCCCCAGGGATACCCAGCTTCCAGGATCCATCCCCACCACCCACTGGCACTGATGAATCCACAGGAAAGGATCTTTGACCTCAAACCTCTGCCCCCACCCTTGCCTGCACCTATGGGGTGTCCTGTTCTCCAAAGCTGATTGGAGATCAAAGTTCATGCTGCTTGCCCCAGGGGTAGAGATTGCTAGCAGCAGCTCTGATCAGGTGGCCTGGACTGGAATCCCAGCTCAGCATATTACTAGCTAGGGGCCCTTAGCTTCCATTCTCTGTAAAATGGGGGCTGAATTAAATGATCCCGAAGGTCCTTTCCAGCTTTGAATCCTGTCTTCTGATAAATGATTAGCACATCCCAAGTTGGGATGTGATTTCAGTCCCGGGTCTAACTTTGGAGATGAAATGCTAAACCCTGCTGAGGGGCCCAACCAACATATGAGAAACAGGGGAAAATAGAAGATTATCCATCACCAAAGGGTAGATTATGTGGGACAGGCAGAACTGTGGGAATACTGTAGTGGAAAAGTGTCAGTCTTGGAATTGAAGACAAGAGACCTGAGTTCAAATTCTGTTTCTGGTTCTACCTTTTGTATGATCTTTGTCAAAGTTGTTTCTGCTTCCAAAGATTCGGTTTCTTTGCCTGTGACACAGGGATGATGCCATTTATGTTGCTTCCCTAATAATAATGTGGGAAAATTCCTGTTAACCTTAAAGCATTTGTGAATATGAACTCTCAGCCTCAGTTTACTTATCTATAAAATGAGAGTGATAGTAACAGCTGCCTCACAGGGTTGTTATAGGGACTCAGTGAGATGAGAGATGGAAAACTAGCTATTACCTGCTCAAAGACGGGAGAACTTAGTCAGGGCTGGAGTAGACAAGAGAAGGCGTCTTGGAGGAGGTGGCATTTGGGTTAGGAGGGAAGGAAGGAAGATCAGCCAGATGAGATGTGTATAAAACATTCTGAAAACCTAAAATCATTACATAATGTCTACTGTTATTGTTACCTCTTTATCAATGGATCACAGATTTAGACTTGGAAGAGATTTCCTAGGTCATCCAATCCAGACCCTTCATTTTACAGAGATGGAAACTGAGGCACAGAAGGGTTAACTGATTTGGCAAACATCACACAGTTATTCCATGTCTGAGGCAGGATTCAAACCCAGATCTTCCTGAGTCCAAATCCAGTGTCCTGTACACTAATATCATTCTGCCTCTGAAGTTCAGACAGAAACAATCCAGAGGCAAATCACAATCCTCCTCTTCTTTTTTCATTATTGCAGGCAGACAAACTAGCATGAGTGGAAGTAGCCTTTGGAGCATGAGAGTGAAGAGTCTGACTAGACCAGAGGAGTCACCTGGGAGAGTGAGGGCAGGGCTGGTCATGGAGCCAAGAGGGAGCTTGTGGAAGGCTTGCCCTTAGACACCTCCCTCTCCAGCTGCGAGTTCTACATTTGGTTTTCGCAATTTGTTGCTGAGCCGTTGCAGTCCTGTCCAACTCTCCGTGACCTCATTTAGGACTTTCTTGGCAGAGATCCTGGAGTAGATTGCCATTCGCTTCTCCAGCTCACTTTACAGACGAGGAAGCTAAGGCAAACAGGGCGAAGTGACTTGTCCAAAGTAAGAGGAAGCTTCCTGACTCCAGGCCCAGCACTCTATCAACTCTGTCACCTAGCTGTTAAGTTAAAGCTTAAATAGACCAAGGTCTTGAGTTCCCTTCTCACATGTGGATCCAGCTGTTTTCACTCCTCCTCAACACAGAGTGACCCCTAACCCAAGGGTGACCTCCCGCCCTGGCCATTGCCTGATCCCTATCCTAGACAAAGACTGATCTCTAACCCTGGTCACACCATGATCCCTAACACAAACACAGACTGACCTCTGATGCTAGCCACAGACCGACCACTAACTCTGACGCAGACTGACTTCTAATCCAGACATGCTGTTGTTCAGTCTTTCAGTCACGGCCAACTCTTTGTGACCCCATGGACCGTAACGCAACAAGCTCTTCTGTCTTCCGCAATCTGTCAAAATCTGCCCAAGCTCAGGTTCATTGTTCCATGATACTATCTCTCCTTCTCTTCCTCTGCCATCCCCTTCTCCTTTTGCCTTCCAACTTTCCCAAAATCAGGGTCTTTTCCAATGAGTCCCATCTTGATGTGGCCAAAGTACTTAAGCTTCAGTTTCGATATTGACCTTCTGGTAAATAGCCTAAATTAATTTCTTTTAAGTGTCAACTGATTAGATCATGCTGCCCAGGGAACTCTCAAAAGTCTTCTCCAACACCACAATGTGAAAGCATCAATTCTCAGCCTTCCTTATAGGATGTCTCTTAATGCAAACACAGACTGACCTCTAACTCTGATCGGAGAATGGCCACAAATTTTGGCCACAGGATGACCTCTAACCCTGACTGCAGACTGATCCCTAAGCCTAATACAGACTGACCTTTTACCTGGCAGCAGACTGACTCCTAAATCAGACTTAGACTAACTTTTAAACCAAACAGAGCCTGGCCTCAACTTCTGGCCACCAACTGAGTTCCCACAATAAGCCAGCAAAGCTTATAAAGTGAACTTGCCAGCATACCCTGGAGGAGCAGTCCTGTTGGCCTTTCCCCTTTCTGGCAGAGGAAGAATGGGTAGAATGGGGGGGGGACTAAATGCTTAATAAATGCCTATTGATCAACAACAGATAAATTGTTGAATCTGAGGCAGAATGAGAAACCGTCAAGCAAAAGAAGAAACTTTTCCTATTCCACTTTCTTCCCAAAATAAAAATTACCCTCAATAGTATCTCTGAAAAAAAAAATACCATCTAACTGAGCCTGATCAACTCCGGTGGCAGGCTGGTTCATTTCCCTTCAGGGAAAGAAGCAGCAGCAATATTCCCCCATAGGTGCTGGCATACGTTATCCACACCTTATGGCCACCTAGTCCTGTAGTCCCACCCATTGTAGTCAAAGACAGATACATATCCCATATAGGTGGCTTGATGGAGGAAGAAGAAGAGGAGAGAGGAAGAGGGGGACAAAGGGAGGGGGGAGGGGAGGGGAGGAGGGAGAGAAGAGTGGAGAGAGGGGAGGGAGGGGAGGAGGAGAAGAGGGGAGAGGACAGAGAGAGAAGAGAGAGAATGTGGATAGTTGCTCTGCGTGACCCACCACACTACTGACGACACAGCTCCCAGAACATGGCCCCAGTGCACAAAGGGTGGCACATTTTATGAGTCTCAATGCATCCTCATCTATAAAACAGGAACATTTGTCTCTGCCCCTTTCCTCTCCAGGGCTTTTGGGAGGAAATTGGTTTGTAAAGAATAAAGCAGCAAAGAAAGGAGATATATTACTGAGAGGGATCAGCAGGATGGGAAGGAACCTGACCTTCCTTTGGGATCCTTGGGCCAGACTTTGCTCCTTGGGATCAGCATGGAATTCATCCTGGTCCTTAGCTCTCTCCTTGCAAAATCACCACCCTGGTCTAGGTCCTTGTCATCTTGTGCCTGGATTATTGCAATAACCTGTTGATTGGTTTCCCTTCCATCAAGTGTGTCCCCAATTCAATCCATTCCCTACCCACTTGCTAATATAACCTTCCTAAGGTGCAAGTCTGATTGAGTCATTTCCCTGCTGAATAAAATCCAGTGGCTCCCTATACCTCCAAGATCAAATTTAAAATCCTTTTAAAGCCATTTACAGCCTGGGCCCTTCCTGTCTTTTCAAATCTTCTAATGCCTTACTCCATAGCCCACAATCCAGCCTTCTTACTGAACCAAGAACATGACCCGCCATCTCCTTACCCCATGCCTTTTTTACTGGTTCTCCCCCCAGCCGAAAATGCTCTTCCTCCTCCCCTTGGCTCTCTTCTCTGGTTTTCATCAAGATTCTGCTCAAATCTCACCTTCATCAGGAGACAATTCCCATTTACAACCTTGGTTGTACATAGCTGTTGCCTGTTGTTTCCCCCATTAGAGTGTCAGTTTCCTAAGTGTAGAGACTGGGCTTTTTAACCTTTCTTTGTATCCTTAATGCTCGGAAGAGTGGTGAATGCTTGAGAAATGCTTTCTTATTGACCCACTGACTTATTAGCCAGTGGCCATCACCGGAAGCTCTTCAGGAACCCCTCTGTGGAAGGACAGGCAGAAGGCGTGGCCACAGAATGACATCTCTCTGAGCTGTAGCCAACTCTCAAGGCTGACCTGAACTGGCCTCCAGACCTCTGGCCGCCTGCCACTAGGGCTGTTAGGACAGAACTCTCTTTGGTGTCAATGGAATGATAAAGCTAATCGCAATAATAATGTTCCTAAGCCAAACACAAGCTCACTGCTTGGCAGAGTTAACCCGATGATTTGTCATCCTAGACCTAGATTAAAAGAAATTCACCCTGAGTAAGAAAGTTATTTTCCAACCATGGGGTGTAGAAGCATGGTGGGTTCAGGACCAATAGTCTTTCCTCTAGTCTCTGGCTCCACCTGCTGGTGAGAATAGG
This sequence comes from Bettongia penicillata ogilbyi, assembly GCA_023548195.1. Classification (NCBI taxonomy): domain Eukaryota; kingdom Metazoa; phylum Chordata; class Mammalia; order Diprotodontia; family Potoroidae; genus Bettongia; species Bettongia penicillata. The sequence goes on from JAJHZJ010000257.1 coordinate 8,283,359, forward strand.
TCCAGGACTAGGGATGTGATGAAGTGAAACTTCCAGCCACCAAATGAGGGTGGGCTCCTTCTCTGCAACTTAAAGGCTTACTGCGGCGCCTAGCCCCCCTGGAGGGCAGAGCACCTTTCTTTGGATCCCCAGCACTTAGCACATAGTAAGCACTCAGTAAATTCTTCTTGATAGATTGAGAATGTGGCAAATCATGTCACCATTGATGTATAAATGACCATTGTCAGACGTTTCCTTAAGAGCAGGATTTACTTTGTATGTGATTGGGATGGAATACTCTTGTGCTCTAAGAAATCATGAGCAGGGTATTCTCAGAAAAACTAGAAAGATTTACATGAACTGATGCAAAGTGAAATGAGCAGAGCCAGGAGAACATTGTACATAATAAAAGCAACATTACATGATGATCTGCTACAGACAACTTAGCTATTCTCAGCAGTACCATGACCCAAGACAATTCTGTAGAACTTATGATGAAAGGTGCGGTCTGTCTTCCAAGAAAGAACTAGTAGAGTCTGAATGCCAATCAAAGATATTTTTCTTCATTTTACTTGGGGGTTTTTGGTCTGTGTTTTCATTCACAGAATGCCTTACATGGAAATGTGTTTTGTATGACTACACATGTATAACCTATGTCAAATTGCTTGCCTTCTCAGTGTGGGGTGGGACAGAAGAGAGAATTCAGAATTTGGAGAAGAAAAAAGAATGTTAAATTGGTTTACATGTCATTGGGAAAACATAAAATATTAAATAAGAAAAAAGAGTGGAATTTACTTTGGGTCAGAAGATTGAAATGATGATTAAGAGGAGAAGGAGGGGAATGGGATGATGATGATGATGATGATGATGATGATGATGATGATGATGATGATGATGATGACAGTAGCTAACATTTCTGTAGCAGCTTTTCCAAAAATAATGCGCATGCTATCTTATCTGATCCTCACAAAGACTGTGACACAGGTGCTTTTATTGTTCCCATTTTCTAGGTGAGGAAACTGAAGCTAAGACAGATTTATCCAGGGTCACACATACAGCAAGTGTCTGAGGAAGGACTTGAATTGAAGTCTTCCTAAGCATCTGAAGTGAGGTCCCTAAAAGGTCACTTGAATTCAACAAGCATTTGTCATTGTAGCATCTATTTTTGCTGTTATTCAGTTGAGTTTCACCCTTTGTGACCCACTATGAGATTTTCTAGGCAAAGATCCTGGGGTGGTTTGCCATTTCCATCTCCAGTGGATCAGGGAAACAGAAGTTGAGCAGCATACCCAGGGTCAAATAGCTAGTAAGAGTCTGAGGTCCCTGTCTCCAGACCAAGTACTCTATCCACTGAACCACCCAGCTACCTTACACATGTGCCAGGCACTGTGCTAAGCCCTAGAGAGGGGGAAAAGACACATAGAGAAGAGGCTAGAAGCACTAAAACACCTTTTTTTTAAAAATTTCATATATTTGCCAAAGTTCAGCCCTAGTTATTGGCTGTATCTTCAGTGATTCTCTGTTGCCTCTAGGGTAAAATACAGTCATCTCAGTCTAGCCTTTATGCTCTTGTACCATTTGGTGCTAACCTGCTCGTCCAGTCTTATTCACATCATTCCCCTTCATGTACTGTACAGTATTTCAGTCAAACCAGATTACTAGTTGTTGTCCAAACAGCCTCAGGATGAGAAAAGAGTAAATCTCTAGATTCTCCAAAGAAAAGAAGAAAGTCATATTTGCAAACAGCAGGTCAATGAACTTGACTTTGATTCCCAGTAAAGATAGAATTCAATAGTAAAGATAGAATTCAATAATAATTAAATGTTCAGCTAGTGAATATATTTTTTAAAAGAAAGTAGTTATCACAAGGAGCCAGCAGAGCTTTGTCAAGAATGGGTCATACCAGATTAACCTTACTTCTTTCCTTTTCCAGGGTTTTATGAATGGTAGTCCAAATAGATACCATAGATATAGTTTACCCAGATTTTGTAGTTATGTGATTGTGTGATTTGTTCATCGTTCTTGAAGAGAACATTGACATCAGGAAGATATTGCCATGACATGCAAGTGAATTGGTTTTTAGTGAGGCAGGACTGTGCAAAGTTACCAGCCTCACTTGCTCCTACAGAGCCGTCTGAGCCCAGTGGTCAGATACAGATCAAGACTAGAAGTGGCCCAGGATGTAGACCCAGATTTTAACAAAGTGTTGATAAAATAAAGTCTTTCAAGGGGAAAGGGAATGAGAGCTTGACAACAGGGAGATTCGATTTGGAGCTGGACAAGTGGTTAGTTAATAAGAATTAGCCAGCTGGGAAGAGGTCTGCAATGAAGTGCATCGGAGATCTCGGCTGGCAAAGATTTATTTCTAATGACTTGAACAAAGGCATAGAAGACAATTTATCAGAGTTGCAGATGGCGTGAAGCTGGAAAGGTTATTTAACACTCTGAATGACAAGTGAATATTCAGAAAGATTTTGGAAAACTAGATCATCATCTTTCATTAGATGAAACTCAATAGGCATAAAATCTTACACTTAGGTTCAAAAAGATCAGCCTCAAAAGTAAATATCAGATGGGGTTTAGGGGCAGTTTGTATGAAAAAAAAAAGATGATGAAAGAGAGGGGGTAAGAAATTTCAACTCCTAGGTGTCCTCTGCCCTTCTGTCCCAGCTCTTCAGGCTTCTTATCCCCCCACTCCCTTTAGGGCCTGGCTCCCTGCTGAATAACTGAGAGAGAATGCTCTTGGTGGTGTGACTAGGCAGAAAGTGGCATACTTAACAGAAGGTCTGCAGTTCACCAGGGCTCCCAAAGGTCTTTCTTCCTCATTGTCAGTAAGATGCTTGCTACATGCCAAGCATTGGGCTTTACAGGGTGACACACTGAACTGAGCATTGGATTTGGAATTAGGAAGCCCTGGGTTCAAATCCTGCCTCCACAAAGTAGCTATGTAACAGAGTCACTGAACCTTTCTGGGACTCACTTTCCTCATCTGTAAAATGAAAGGGCTGGACTAGATGAAAAATGTCCTTTCCAGATCTTAGAATCCCTTCCCATTCGTTCCTCTTTCCCTACAAGGATACTAAGCATTGGGACATTTCTTCTTTGTGGCTCACTTGAGCTATCTCAAAAAAATAAATAAAAAGACCTGTGGCCAGGATTGCATCTGTCTGCCAGATGCCTTCCCCTCCTTGCCACCGACTTGACCATCTCCTGATGGGGAGAAGGACTTTGCTGACCAGCCCTACCTGCTAGAAACCTGTTTTACAGCGGGAGCTGTCCAAGATAACAGCAGGAGCCTGAACTTGGTTGCTGGGTTTGCTGAGTACTTTCCACATTATCCTTAAAGAACAATGATGCTCAGGAGAGAGTGAGTTCTTCAGTATTAGAGGTTCTCACAAGAAACTACATGACCACTGGTGATGTTAGAAGTGGGGAAGATGGTGGATGTTGGAGGTATGGAGTGGGAACTCCTGCTTAGGCAAGAGGTGAACTCTCGTCACCAAACTCCCTTCCAAATTCTGCTTCTGTGAGGGGATCCCTAAAGCACCGTGAGGGGGACCCCCAAAGCACTTTCCTGGGAGTCTGCCCCAGAGGTGTCAAAAAATGGGTGGGCTGCATTCTGCCCAAAACAGATTAAAATGTTGTTCCTGACTATTTTACCGTGTTTAAATACTAATTTTTTAAGAAGAAATATACAAACATCATGATTTTCTAGGTCAACTTGTGACTCACAGGGCTCCTCAATTCTACTTGAGTCTAACACCACTGGTCTACCCTATTTCCCTCTCTCTGGTATGTTGTTTGTTTTTTAATTATCTGCTTGTTTTCTTTTTCCCCCATGAGATGGGGGTCCCTGGAGGCAGAGGCAAGGACTACCCAAGAGACTGTAGTAGATTTAGAGGGGCTATTGAGTCATTTGTAGATAAAGAAGCTGACTGGTCCAGGATTAAACAACTAGTCAGTGTCTGAGGCAGGATTTGAAATCTGCTCCTGATTTCAAACCCAGCACAGCAGTCTGAACCATCTAGGATTAGTGTGCCTTCCCTATCGATGAATATCTGGTCACCGGACCCAGATGACTCAGGAGAAGAAAGTGAGGCTGGTGACCTTGCACAGCCCTCATTCACTCAAAACAAAGTCAAGTGCAAGTCATGTCATCATTTTCTGATGTCACAGTCTTCTTCGAAGCACAAACACAACAACAAGTCTTCCTATGAGACTAGAGGCTCCCTGAGGGAGGGGCCCCTCCCCCACCAGACAAGAGGCTCCCAGGGGCAGGGGTCCCCCCTTTTAGATCAGGAGCTTCCCAGATGCTGGAACTGTATGGCTCCTATCAAACCCGAAGCCTCCCCCTTTAGATTGGGGACTCCTTGGGGGTAGGGGCTGCCTCCACCATCCGCTGCTGAGCGAGAGTTTCCTGCATCAGTGCCTCAGCTATCAGACTGGGGAGTGGTGGTGGAAGGGTTGACGTCCCTCCTCCCTCCGACCCAGGTGCCCCCTCACACATTCCCTGTTGCTCTTTCCCTCTCTCACTGTCCGTCTTTCTCCGCCTCCCTCTAGGCTCCCTCTTCCCCCAGCTCAAGCCGTCGGAGGGCGTCTTCAAGGTCATCTTCTGGCTGGGTTATTTCAACAGCTGCGTGAACCCCATCATCTACCCCTGCTCCAGCAAGGAGTTCAAGCGCGCCTTCCTACGCCTGCTCCGCTGCCAGTGTCGCCGACGGCGCCGACGGCCCCTCTGGCGAGTCTATGGCCATCACTGGCGGGCGTCGGGGGCTGGGGCAGACCCTGGAGGTTCCCGGCGGGACTGCGCGCCCCTCGGGACGGCCCCGCTGACCCCTCTCGCCCGGCCCGCCTCCCTGCTGCCCGGAGCCCCGCCCGACGGGGCAGCCGGCCCCAGGCTCAAGGCCACGGCCGCCTTCCGCGAATGGAAGCTCTTGGGTCCCTTGAAGAAGCCCACCACGCAGCTGCGGGCCAAAGTCACCAGCCTGTCGCACAAGCTCCGCGCTGCCGGGGCGTCTGGGGGCTCCCCGGGCGGGGGGTCGCCGGGCACCCCCTCCCGCAGCGAGGTGGAGTCCATCTGCCTCGGGGTTCCCCAGGATGGAGTAGAGGCGGCTGCCTACCACCCTTACGACTTGGACGACTACTGTGGCCTCCGGGAGACGGATATTTAAGGGAAACTCTCCCATGGAGTCAGTGGGGGCCCTGGCCGCGGGGTCTGGTTGGGACTTTGCAAAAGAAAACGTGTGTGCGTTGGGGAAAGGTAGAGGTGGGTAGAAAACTGGACCAAGGCGGAAAGGGGTCCTGCGGGGGTGCTCCCCAAAGCAGCCCCAGATCCAGCATCTACTGGCACATTAGGGTATTTTGGGCCTTGGGTTTAACGGCAGATGCTGTGGGAGGGGCACGGGGTCAGCGGGGACCAAGGCTGCAGGTCAGACACTGTTCCTTCTTCAGGGTTTGGGACCTTTCCAGCATCTGTCTCAGAAGGAAAATGAAGACACTTCAATCAGCCCAACAGGTTGAAGAACACCAACTTGAGGGTGCTCGCCTGGGGCCCTCCCTCCCCCAGGACCCATCCCCACCTTGGGGCTCTGGCTCAGTCTGCCCTGAACTTTGGTCGCCTCCAGACATGGAGCCAATGTCTAGCCCTAGTAGGCGGGGCACCCCAATCTGACTTTTCCATTAAGAACCCATTGGGAAAGCTTCCCAGACCCAAAGCTGGACCCCAGAGTTAAGGGAAGACATGGCCTGCTACCCCCTTGAACATTCTTACCCCTCCCCCTGCCCAACCTCTTGCCCTGGCTCTTGGACAGGGATCTCCACTTCTGTCTGTAGAAAGTCTAGGGTCCCTTCCCAAACTAATAATATCTGAGTCTAGGAGAGAGGCAGTGTGGTGGAGTGGCTAGAGGGCCAACCTTGGAGTCAGGAAGCCCTGGGTTCAAGACCTACCTCTGACACTGGCTGTGGGCAAGTCACTTAACCTCTTGGTGACCCAGGCAACTAACTCATTGAAGACTCGATGAGTTACTACATGAGTGCTGGGAGTTTCCACACAAGAAGTTCCCTGCCTAATGGACTCACAGGTCCAGAATAGATTCCCCCTGGCAAAATACCAGAACTCCTAGGATCCTATACTCCCTTTCCTGGGTGTTGTGGTCCCTGGCCACTCACCTTTAGGTGCTCACTGATCTCCAGGAGAGGGCCTGACTGACTCGGGAGTCTAAAAGTCCTCTTCTCTTGGCCTGCCCTCAACTCACTGAAACCATGGTTGAAGGCCCATGAGTTGCTGTTCTGCTCCCTCCCCCCCATTATTCGGAGTTCTGTCCATCAATTGCCCCCTTTTCCAATGGGCGTCCCACACATTGGGAGTCCATGGTGAGCTTCTACCACCTCTAACCCCTGTCCCCCAGTAACCTCCCTGCCCTGCAAACTTCTCCCTTCTCTCTCTTTTGCCTCTGCCTTCCACTGACTCTGCATTGCTTCTTGAGGGAGAGGAGAGGAGAGGAGAGGAGAGGAGAGGAGAGGAGAGGAGAGGAGAGGAGAGGAGAGGAGAGGAGAGGAGAGGAGAGGAGAGGAGAGGAGAGGAGAGGAGAGGAGAGGAGAGGAGAGGAGAAGAGGAGAGGGACCACCTCTCTGGAGATGTAGGAGTGGGGAGGGACCACCTCTCTGGAGATGTAGGAGTTTTCCATCCCCAAGTGCCCACCTCTCCAGCCAGGCCCTTGACACTGAGCAACGCTCCTACCTGGACACACCGTCTATCTGCCCACCTGTCCTGACTGGCCTCTGCCCCATGGTTTCTCCTCTATGGAGCCAAACCACACCGTCCTTACTGTTTACACTGTACATATCTCTGAGTGCATGTTATAATGCTTCTCGCCATGTTTGGGAGCATCGATGGAGTGCTTTTCCTTTTTCTTTTTTGAGATGTATTTATTGGTCAGAATATTTCTATTTTGTGACTTGCTCTGTGCTCAGCATCCTGGGCACACTGTACCTACCCCCTGCAAGCCCCTGCTCCCTTTAGCTTTGCTTTCTTTGTCTAAAGTCCAGCAAGCACTTGGTGGCCAGAAATGATCAACTGTATGTAAAGTGGCTTTATGCTATAGGAGGGGAGAATAGATGCTAATTATTTAACTGATTGCTGCTATCCTTAGGAGCTTTTAGAGTCAGAAAGGTCTATGAGGGAAGCAGTGTGGTAGAGGGGCCAGGGGGCCAATCTTGGAAGCAGGAAGCTCTAGGATCAAAACCTACCTCTGACATATACCACCGTTAAACATTTTTAAGACAAAACAAAATGGTCAATTCTCCTCGGGGACATAAGCACAACTTTTTACCTTGCCTTGATCAACAGGTAAGTTCGAGATGTGCCGGGAGTCCCAAATGAAGAGGCAGCCATCAGTTAAATGAACAAAACATTAAATTGCAAACAAGCAGGAAAACAAGTTAATGGACCCAAGATCCTCAAACCTGGCTGTGATCTTTGGCTGTCATCTTTTCATTTCCTGTGTCTTCACCAAACTAATAAGCCGTTATCTCTATGCTGCTGTTACCAGTCCAGGAGGAATCATCCTGGTCCCAAAAACCCTTGGGTTTCCACTCACATCTTGGTAAGAAGCCCACATTCTTAAGAAACTCAGAGAAAGGAAAAAAAGAAAAAGAAATAAAAAGGGTAATTTGAGGATTTAAAATGCAGACAGCATGGCCCAAAATTACCATAAAGGAAGGTTAATAGTATACAAGGGGAGAATAGCAGCTTAAAAATTACTGTAATTTCAGACCTATCAAACCTCTCCCATCCAAGATTAAAAGGGTCCTGTAATTCCAGGCCTGTAATGTCTAAGGGAAATGCTGGCTTACCATAATTTCCAGCTTATTGCATGCATAAGAAGCTTGAGAGAGGCTAATATCTTCTGATCCTCTTTACCCCTCTCCTGTAAGATTGAAATATTATGTTAGGCCTGTATCGTGCACCCACTTTCAGCAAGGGGAGAAATACAAGGTTACCACATCATTTCCAACCCTTTCCAAGGGACCTCTTACAAGGCTGAAAGGTCCCCTTGTTTGTGGGCAAGTGGCTCCCACTGAGTTGAGAAGTGTTCAGAAGCTGAAAAAGGAAACTCAAAACCAGCATGGTACTTTCCATTTGTGAGGCTCCTGGAAGGGTTTGAAGGAGGGAATCCAGATCCCTAAAGGAACGGGTGGGCTAGGGTTCCATGTGGTCTGAAGAACCTAGTCAGACTCCCAGGGTTGAGAGCATCAGCCAAAATTGTCTGATACGGAAATGTAACCCCACAAAAAACAAAGAATTAGGATTATTCCTCTAGAAAAAAGAGTACTAAGAAAATATTAAAGATTTCAGGTTCATGATGTTACTCAACAAAGTCTAAGTATGGAGCAGGGGGAAGAAGGCAGAAGTTGAAGTAAGACAGGTGTAGGTAAGACTTTGAGATGCTGGACCCTGGGATGAGCAAGGTGGATTTGGGAGTCCTCAGATGGAGGACAGAAGATGGATCACCTACCCTGGGGGATATAGAAGGGGGATGGGGAAAGAGAAAAAAAGCCCCTGACCCATGGCCTCTCCCAGCAGCCTGGTCTGCTTCCTGCTGTCCACTAACACATTGTGAAGTGAATCATCTGTCGTTCCACTCTCTTCTGTGTCAGGCCCCTCTCCCCAGGTGCCTAGTGCCATCATGGGCACTGCCAGTCCAAGGCAGAATCAGCTCTCCCTGCCCTTCCCTGGTTTATTTGGCCAGAGAGGACAGGAACTCCCCTCGAAGTCAATGGACTGAGCTTATCAGGGAGTCTGGAAGGGGTAATTTCCTGGAGGCTGGCCTTCCTCCCACTGCCAGCCCCTAGCCACCACTCAGTGCCATCTCTGTCAGAATCTGTGCCCCAAGGGGCTTCTGTGGAAATTCGTTCCGATGATCAATAAAACACCATGCTTAGTAATCTTGGTCTCAGGCTTCCCATCTGTGGGCTGGGCCTGAAAACTATGGGAGTGTCCATCTTGAGAGATGCCCTGAGTACAGAAGAACTCAGTGAGCTTGTTATTTTCAGATTCTGTTTTCACTCGACTTTTTTCAGTTAACTAATATTTATTTTCTCTCATATATATATATATATATATATATATATATATATATATATATATATATATATATATATATATATATATATATACAGTCAGGCAAAGCAAATCCCATTAGCCATGTCAAAAAACACATCTCATTGGGAATCATGGGTCTGTCTCTTTTCTCTCAGGAGGGGGGCAACAGATTTCATCATCAGCCCTTTGGAGTTACGCCTAATCCTCAGCACTTGAGGAGGAGCCTGTGGGTGGAAGGCTGGGAAAGAGACATATTCACTGCCCGTGGGGAGTTAACAACCTAGTTAAAACAAAACATACACAGGACACTAGAAAACAACTCAAGCACGACCATAATAGAGTTCCTGTTGTATGAGCTATAAAATTTCAACTGAAAGAAACTCTAGTGATCACTTAGTCTAAGCCTTGCTTAGGGGCAGGGAAACTGAGTCCCAGAGAAGAGAAGGGGACTTCCCAAAACCCTAGATGTAGCTTATAGTAGAACTGATTCATTTACACACTTCTCCCTGACTGGAACTGATACAGTAGAGCAACTGCCCTGGTTTAGGAAAAATAATCCAGGGATACTGACTGGAAGGCCCCAGAGAAACTGCCTAATATGTTGCCTAGGAATGGGAGGGAGGGCTTGGGGTATCTCTTCCAGCTTTCTCCTGTTAGCACTAGAACAAACAGGGATAGTTTGTTGGATGTGTGGCCTTGGAAAGTAAAGTGAAAAGTTTTGAAATAAGGGGTGAGGCGGGAGGTATGATTGTTTACCTGGGGGGATGAGAAAGGGGAGCAGAGTGGGACTTCACCAACTTCATCTTTGAGAAAAGCACCATGACAACCATATAGTGTCTAGTCCCTGAATTACACATAGTAGGAATCGACTACAGAAAGAATCAGACAAGATGAGGAAAACAGTGATGACAATGTTGATGATGATGGTGATGATGATGGTGGTGATGATGATGGTGATGGTGATGATGATGATGGTGATGATGGTGATGATGATGGTGATGGTGATGATGATGATGATGGTGGTGGTGGTGGTGGTGATGATGGTGATGATGGTGATGGTGGTGATGATGATGGTGATGGTGATGATGATGATGGTGATGATGGTGATGATGATGGTGATGGTGATGATGATGATGATGGTGGTGGTGGTGGTGGTGATGATGGTGATGATGGTGATGGTGATGATGATGATGGTGATGGTGGTGGTGGTGGTGATGATGGTGATGGTGGTGATGATGATGGTGATGATGATGGTGATGATGGTGATGACGAGGATGATAATAGCCAACGTATTTATATAGCATTGTAAAGGTTTCCAGAATGCTTTGCCAATGTTAATTCATTTGATTAAACAAAAGGAGAATCATAGGAGATCAGATCACAGCTTTAGAATTGGGGGCAGATATTGAAGGTTATCTAGCACTTTACAGGTGAAGAAACTGTTAAGAGTTTCTTGATCTTAAAGAAAAAGACCTTGGAATGTATCATGGTGCTCATCTATTGGAGCTGTCGCCAGAGACCCAGGCTACTCCCATAGCCCTTAACCTAGGGCAGGTACTACACCAGCAGTGAAAAAGCACTACTAGCTCCAGAGTCAGAAGATCTTGGTTCAAATACCAGCTCTTCTAAATTGTGCAATGGATTGATCACTGGATCTAGAGTCAAGATCTAAGATCAAATCCTGCCTCAAACACTCACTAGCTATGTCACCCTGGGCTATCACTTTAATACTGTCTGCCTCAGTTGCCTCCCAGAACATGGAGAATACAATTAAATAATATTCATAAAGAACTTTGGAACTTTTAAAGTGCTATATAAATGCTGGCTAGGTGATAGTAGTAGTAGTAATAGTGGTAGTAATTGATTTCAATCATTTTCAGTCGTGTCCAACTCTTTGTGACCCTTTGGGTGTTCTTGGCAAAGATACTGGAGTGGTTTAACATTTTTCTTCTCCAGGTCATTTTGCAGATGAGGAAACTGAGGCAAGTAGGGTTAAATGACTTGCCCAGGGTCACAGAGCTAGTAAGTGTTTGAGGTAAGATTTGAACTCAGGTCTTCCTCACTCCAGGTCTGGTGATCTATACACTATACCACCTAGTTGCCCCAGTAGTAACAGTATCTGCATAACTATGGGCAATTCACTTAATTTCCTCTGGACCTGTTTCATATAAAATTATAGAACTGAACTCAATGGTCTTTAGGGTCCCTCTCCAAGTATTAAAAATCAGTAGTGGATAGATTAAAATTTAAGCCCCTCAGCACTAGGTCCTTGCCAAGGTCTCACTGCCACAGAGACCTTAAGTGACAGGAAAAAGCTATGGTCATCCTTGAATATGAGAGATATCCTTCTCTCATAGGGTGAGAGACTGAGAGAAGAAGGAAGAGGAGAAGGAGAAGGAGAAGGAGGAGGAAGAGGGGAAAGGAGAGAGAAGATGGAGAAGAAAGGAAAGTAGAGGAGAGGGAGAGGAAAAGAAAGGAAGGAGGAGGAGGAATAGGAGGAAGAGAAGGAAATGGAACTTGAGGGAGGAGAGAAAGAGACAGAGACAGAGAGAGAGGAAAAGGACTCCAGAGGCGATCTTGGATGTCCCGATGCTGTCCTCACAAATCGGGAGTGGATTCCAATTATCCATCTTAATAACATAGTGATATTTGTATAAGCAATCAAGAAGAATTTATTAAATGCCTAATGATATGCTGGGCACTATGAGTGATAAATTGAATGAATAAGTATTTATTAAACACTGAATGTGTACAAGACACCAGGCTGAGGACTGGGGACACAAACAGAAAAGTCAGCCAATCTCTGTTCTCAGGGGGCTCATATTCTAAGGGAGAGTCACCACATGTGGAAGCTTTCAGCTGCCAGTCAGGGAAAAAGGTCTCGTGGTCCTTAGGGTGCAAAAGAAAAACAGATGTCAATGTTTCTTAAACATCCTAGTTTCAGATATTGAAATATTTGTCTGTGCCAAGTATAGTAGTGTAAGAACTTTCCTTTCTGGGTGCTCAGTAGCAGCAGCAGGAACAGTCACCAGACTGCATCTCTACCAGGGTTGATTCCCAGAATGATGGCTGCAGTCACTGGACTAGAATTAATGCTGACCCCAGAGCTCTTGGTTCAGGGTCTGAAACCATCTCTGTCAGGGTCTGAGGAGAAATGGTGATCTCCGTGGTAGGAGTCTGACCTGCCTGCTTATGCTGCCTCCTGTCTCAGGGTGTCCTGCTGCTCCACCTAGCTGCTAAGCACTGGAGATACAAAACAAAAATGAAACAGTCCCCCACCCCCCCAAAAGTCCTTACTTTCTCAGGGGAGATGTTGTGGGCATATATAGATAGCAAGTGAATACAGGTGAAAAGGCATGCCAGTGCCAGCTAGGGAACCAGGAAAATCTTCAAGTACAATGTGAGCTGGGCTGAGTGAGCTCTGGAGGAATCACAACCTCAGAAGAGAGGTAGTGAAAGTATTGTCATTATTCTTACAGATAAGGAAACTGAGGCACTTGCCTGGGATCACACAGATAGTATCTGAGGTGGAATTTGATTCCAGCTCTTCTGGTTATAAGTCCAGCACTCTTTCCATTCCACCACGGAGACCAGACCTCCCCTTGTATGACTCCTTAGGGATCTGGCCTCCAACAATTTCTCTAAACTCTGTTCTATTCCCAGACTATCCGACCCCCTAAGGAGTTAGTTATATATGTCCTCTCATCCATGGAAGGAATGTCTGGGTTTGGGGGGTTTTCCCCCTCTTTATGTGGCTCCTGTGAATCTTAAAACCAGCTGTTGGGTAGAGGACTGAATGGTCCCTTTGGCCCTCTCTGCTCAGAATATCTCTCCTGTGAAATGCAAAGTGAGTATTGCTAAACTATGAAACCAGGTGGTATTTGGGGTTCTGGGCATTCAGGAGACAGATATGGTGTGGGGGTGGGGAGGCTTCTCTTTTCTTCTTATGGATGTGAAAGAGTGTCCTTCCCTAAGTGGTGGGAACCCAAGGTGTTTGCTGCTATATGATGGAGAAAATCCGGATGTGTTCTGAATTGTGGAGGAGGAGTAGAGAAAAGTAGGGAGATGTGGCAATGAATAGGAACAGGGGAAGGAAAGGGCAGCTTAAGGGTAGGGTTTGTGTTAAAGGGAGAGCAATCACTCCAAAGGGATGGATGAGGCCAGAGGTGTGTGCAGCTCACTTCGGGGTCTCACAAACACAGGATAGACCAAGGTTGATAAGAAGAGGGCTACTCAAAGCAAGAATTCAAGAAATGTCACAAGAAATTCAATTGGTCTTTGGAGAAGCTGGGAAGCAGGATGTGCTGCTGAGAACAAGATGACCACCCCTCCACATACCCTAGAGACCTGGAGCTTCTAAAATGAGAATGAAGGTAGAGTCAGCTATGTGTGCTAGTCATAAAATCGTGGACTCTATAGCTGGGAATGAGCTAGCTTCATTTTAAGGATGAGAAGTACCTTACCCAACCACACATGGCTAGCAAGTGTCAGAGGTAGAATTAAAACCCAGGTCTTCTGACTAATGTTGTTTAATGTTCTTTTTACAACATCACTTCTTGCTACTTATGTGAGCAGATTTAGGGGGTCCTGAAGTCTCCTAGCATAGAGGAGATTTTATATCATGATAGAAAAATACAGTCAGGGCTTTCATGATATTCATCAGGACAATCCTGAAAAATCTCTGTCCAGAGGTAGTAACAGTAACGGGCTCTCCAGGAAAAAAAAGTCCCAGGGGATAATAGGAGTGGCAGGGACAGATGGAAGTACTATCTCTTTGATTGCAGCAGCACCCAAACCAGGGTAGTAATAGTGACCTTGGGCTTTGAAGATCCTATCAGTCTGTCCTGAGATGTCATTAAATCCTCCCAGTACTGAACTTCAAAGATTTGGGACAGAAGGCTAACACTAGAGGGTGAAAATGAGTAAAGGAACACAGGTGATCCAGGTCAAGATCAGGAAAAGCCAATCACTCCCCCCAAAGCACGTGAGGGGCCAGAGCATAAAGACTGGAGAGAATTGTAAACCAAAGAAGACAATGACCACTATAAAGAACTATTGTATATTCAAAGGGGTCCAAAAATCCAGCCCAAAATGTGTGTGTACATAGAGTGATGTGCAAGCGTACATGCTTTTAGCACATATGTGTGGTGGTAGTGAAGATGGTGAAGACATTAGAACAGGTCTTCATTTCCATCCATCAGAAGGAATGCAATGACTTCATGATAGGTCATCCAAAACTGTCTCCCTTAGCCCCTCCAATCCAGCTGGCATGCCATATCCAGAAGAACCTTTGCAGCCATAAGTCAGATCACATCACCCTTCTGATACAGTCTCTCCTTATCCTTGTGGAACTGATGGAGAGATGTGAGCTAGACAGTAGTACAAGGGGATAAATTCAGAGCTGCTTAGATATTAAGATTGACATAACAGTCACCAATGGACTGACACATGACTTGGAGGAAAGTCTAATAAAGTGCGCCAGGGATCTGTCCTTGGTACTGCACTGTGAAATATTTTTGTCATTGATTTGAAAGAAAATGGAGATGCCACAAAGTTGGGAGAGTGAGCTAACATGCTGGGTGACTGTCAGGATCCTAAACTCTCTCAACAGGGTAGAGCATTGAACTAATGTTAATTAAGTAAAATTTAATATGCAGGATGTTTAGGGTATGATTGGATCAAGTGATTGTGTGTGCTCGTGTGTGTGTGTGTGTGTGTGTGTGTGTGTGTGTGTGTGTGTAAAGATGAAGGATATTTGTAGGCATGGGTTCAAAAAATCAACTTCACAACAAGATGATCCAGGTATGACTACATATCAGTTTGTCTAATAAGTAAATGCTTTTTGAATTATCTGAAAAAGATCTTGAGCTTTCAGTGTACCCCAAACTCAACAGCTTTTCATCTCAATCCTATCCTCTTGTCTTATCATCATCATTCCCTGCCAGACCCCAAATCTGGATTGCTCCAACCATCCACCACCTTTGGCCACACTAAAGTGCTACTTAATAGAGCTAGAAAAATCCTAAAATCATGCTGATCAGCTTGCAAATTTATATTGCAGGATCTCAATTGAGTCTTCACTTCTGCAAAGCGGTTCTTCTACACTTCTCAAATGATTTGCTGTTCCACCCACAAAATGACTTGTCCAATCTTTTCATCCTTCCTCAAGCCTCCCATGGCATCCCTTCCCTCTCTCAGCAGAGAACCTCACCTCAAATTTCACTAGAAAAAGGAAGGCAATTTGCTGAGACCTTCCTTTTCCCCCCTCCTCCTATTATCCAGATGGCTTTCACCATTCTCTCCTCCTTTCTCTATAAGCTTAAGCAAATGTGCTTTAATCTCATCTTCACCAGAGGATTACTCTATCATCTCCACTTTCTAAGTAATCTTCCATCTCTCCCTATCTCCTGGCTGCTGCCCTACTGCCTACAAATATCCTTTATCTTTATACACACACACACACACACACACACACACACACACATGAGCACACACAATCACTTGATCCAATCATACCCTAAACATCCTGCATATTTTCACACACACACACACACACACACACACACACACACACACACTCACTCACTCACTCACTCACTTGATCCATTCGTATCCTCTGGCTCTCCTCCTGAATTTTTTCCCCCTCAAGCCTAACCTCATTGGGAAAGCTGTCCCTCATCGGTGCCTTTATTTCCACTTAGTTCATTTAATTCTGAACCCATTGCATTCTAGCTTCTGCCCTTATTATTCAACTATAATGGCTCTATGCAAAACTAACTAGAATTTATTCATTGCTACCAAGGCCTAAGTTATCATCAGTCTGTGCAGATGATTCCCAAACCTATATCAATGTTCTCATTGAGGAAATCATTCAACTTTTCATGACCCTATTTGGGGTTTCCTTGGTGGATACTGGAGTGATTTGCCATTTTCTTCTCCAGTTTATTTGACAGGTGAGGAAATTGAGGCAGGGGTAAGTGACTTGCTCAGGGTCACACAGCTAGTAAGTGTCTCAGAACAGATTTGAACTGACTCCAAACTTAGCACTCTGTGCACTTTGACAATGCCTCCAAACCTACATGTACAGCCCCAATCTCGCTTTGGTACCTCCCATCACCAATGGCCTACTGGACATTTCCAACTCAACCTGTACCTGCTCTCAGATGTGACACAGGCCTCCTTGCCAAACAGGTCACTCCATCTCCTAACTCCAAACATTTTCACTGGCTGTCCACCATGCTTGGATCACTTACCCTCATTTCCACCTCCTAGCTCATCTAACGTCCTACCTTCTAGAAGATGCTTTCCCTAGCCCTCTCGAATCCTAGGGCCTAACTTCTGAGATTACATTTGCACTATATATTCCATTCACATCATGTAGTGTGTCCCAAAGGTCTTAGTGCAGTTTTGTACTTTAATAATTTCAGCAACATAAATGCTACAGACTTATAGAAAGTGACATTTAAAAGGTTATTTACATATTTAAAAGAGCCATACGCTTCTTACGAAAATTCAACAGAATCACTGCCTCACTCTAGAAGGTTTCCAAATTCCGTAAAAATTTCCATCAGTCGCTCAGTGACTGAAAGAATTGCATTTGTAATCCTGGCCTCAAGATCATCTCAAGAATGAGGTTTTGATACAAACTATGACAGTTTCAACATGATCCCACAGAGATAGATCAGGTGAGTGAAACGGATGAGGAAAAGGATCTTTTCTACTAATTTAGAGATCTGACAAAGTTACTTCAGAAAGTCTCACACTTGCGATGCATAATGCAAAGTGCTCCATCTTGTAAAAATTAAATATACATTATTCAAAACTCACAAAACAAACGTAGCAAAGACTTAAGTCATTCAACTTTCAAATGCTACTTTTGTAACTTTGTAGAATTTATACTTCTGAAATGATTAAAGCTTAAAACCGCATTAAGATATTTGGGACAACCTGTATATCATGCGCATACATGGTTGTTTGCAGTTGTCTCCCATGGGATCTGCGAGCTCCTTGAGGAAAGGGATTGTGTTTTTCGCCTGTCTTTGTATGGCACAGTGCCTGGCACATAGTAAAGACTTAACAAATAGGTACATGAATCAATCACATTATATAGGAGCCAAAACAGATAATGAGATCATCAGATAATGAGATCATCTAGTCTAATGCCCTTATTTTAGATAAGGAGACTTAGAGATGAGAATTATCTTCCCAAGATCACACCCAGGTGCTAAGTGATAAGAGCAGGATATAATTATCTCACTGTATTCTGTCCTCATCAAGTCATATCATAACTGTTGCTGAACAGTCTGTTGCCCATACCTGAGGTCCCATACCAGAAATCCTGTGATCGTGATCCGTATTTCTACCCCTCCCCTGAAGTCCTCCCCCGACGTCCTTGGGCAGCTAGATGGTGCTGTGGATAGAGCACCAGTGCAGGAGTCAGGAGGACCTGAGTTCAAATCTCACCTCAGACACTTGACACTCATTAACCGTGTGACCTTGGCCAAGTCACTTAACCTCAATTGCCTCATCCTGGGTCATCTCCAGTCATCCTGATGAACATCTGGTCACCGGATTCAGATGGCCTTGGAGGAGAAGTGAGGCTGGTGACCTGCACAGCCCTCCCTCACTCAAAACAAAGTCAAGTGCAAGTCATGTCATGATTTCTCTGATGGCAGCGAAGGATGAGCACACCTCCAATATCCCACCAACATAATGACAATAGTGTTTATGTAGGGTTTTAAGGTCATTCCAGCTAATGGCCAGCAGAGGGCGCCCAGAGCCTTTGTTCTGACTGCAGGATAACCTCTGAGCCTTCTAGAATGTGGGGGCAAGGTTCAGAAGGACCAAGAGCTCCCTGGGGGAGGAGAAGACTCTGCTTTCAAAGACCAGGTGTTTTTGAAGGGCAGGGGCGCTATCTCTTCCCACTTCCACTTGCAAAATACCAGAGGCTCCCTGAGGGTGCCAATCATATATCCCTTTAAAAAATAGCTCGGTTTTCTGTAACGCTCTGTTTTCACAAAGCACTTTTTTATTTTATTTTTATTCATTTTTTTATTATTAATAGGGGTAATAACATCTAGGATTTTTATAGCACTTTAAGGTTTGCAAAGTCCTTTTCCTATGTTCTCTCACTGATACAACCCTGGGAGGTAGGTGAGGAATTTATAGATGAGAAACTAAGTCTAGGAAAGGTCAGGTGACATACCCAGAGCCACATAGCCGTAAGCATCTGAGTCAGTATTCAAACTCAGGTCTTCCAAATACCAAATCCACCACCCTATGCCCTGTGCCACCTAGCTGCCTATAATTATGCCCATTTTATAGATGAGGAAGCTAAAGTTCTGAGTTCAGCAAGTTACCCAAGGACATACTACTGGTGTTTTTGTCTTTTCTATGAGACTAGGGGTTCCCTAAGGGAAAAGTAGTGTTTTCTCAACTTCAGGTCCCTCCTATCCTGGTCCACTCTTTGGTGCCCAGTGCCCAGTCCAGAATTCTACAGACCACGCTCCCAGGACGGAGAGGTTGGTTAGTCCTTGCTATCTCTGATAATTTGAAAATCTGCAGCATCTTCCATAGAGGGATGTTTGAGGAAGCGGAAGCATGCCTTTTGCCACAAATCATCAGGTTCCTCCCAACTGTGGCTCTGGAAAATAACCCCTCCTTCAGGGAGCTCCCCGGCAGGATCTCCAGTTCCCATGTACCCTGGGGGTAGCAACAGCATGACCCAGTGGAAAGGGCCGAAGGCTCCTCATTTAAGGATGGGATAATGTCAACCCTCCCTCTGGAAGTGGGATCACATCACATGGCCCTGCCTCCTTGGACATCCACTAGACCCTGGCGAGGAGTGACTCATTTCACTTTTATCCAATGCAACCGGGGATCCCTGGTGCTTTAGAGTGTGACTCTATCAGCCAGTTCCTGGAGATGCAGACTGCCCTTCCTTCATTGTGGATTGGGTCTGAGGATACCATTGACCAGGACAAGTTCACAGTCTCAGAGCTCCACTTCATCCAAGAAGACTGACCCCTACTCTAAGTACTGACTCCTAAACAAGGATGCAGACTGGTCTCTAATCCAAGTGAGAGACTGATTTCAAACTTAACCAATCATTTACTTCTAATCTTGGTCACTGACTGGCCCCCTAACCCAACTACCAACTGCCCTCAGCCACAGTCTGACTCCTGAGTCTAGGTCTCTTTAGATTATTGGTAGTTTGAGGTCACCCAGGCCCTGCCTCCCACCCCAGGGAGCTAAACATGATATTTTTTTAAAGTGATCAAAGAGAATAAGGTATAGACCAAAAGGCACATAAGAAGGCAATTAATTGCAGCTTTATGGATGGGAGAATGTAAGGATGGACTGAGAAAGGGTCAGACACCTCTTTTATTCCAAAAGTATCGAAGGCACTTACAATACAGAGCAGGGGGAAAGGAGAGAAAAACTGAGAGGAACCAAGCAGTCCAATCAGAAGGGTGTACAGAGATGAAGTCCAAGGGGTTAGAAGCGGATCCCCACCCCAGCCCTGTTAGAAGGTACAGTACAGTATGTAAGAAAGCTACAGGGGATGCCCTGGGTAATATCAGTTGAGGCTTCTGCATATTAAAAAAAAGGTAAAAAATTAATTCTTCTCAGGATCAGGAAAAAATAACTCCATGGGCCTTGGAGAACGAGAGGCCCTGAGGAAGGGGGTCCCAAGACATGGGCTCTCTGAGCCTAGATGCCTCTCAGGTCCCACGTTGAAAAAGGTCTTGATACATCTCGATGAGGCGGGCTGCCTCTCGCTGGCCAGAGAGCAGGGCACCATGAGTGGTGGAATAGTACTTTCTGTGTGTGGCCTCCCCAGAAAATAGGACCTGCATGGGCTGGAAACAGACAAAAAGAGAAACCAAGGTGAGTGCAAAAGCCTCCTGGAGTGGCATGGTGGGTGAGGCTTGCCTACGCAGGAACCCCTTTTTGATTCAAATTGCTACTAAGCAGGTACTGAAGGTTTAGGCACTATCTCCCCTCTCCAGTTCCAATCCCTTAGACAACTGAAGGCAAAGAACCCTGTGCCTTCAAAAAGGCCAGATTATGAACACTGGACAGAGCCTCAGCAGCATCCCGTCCAGCCTGTGCCTCAGCAAGAATCCTCACTATAACATAAGTGATAAGAGGCCATTCATCTTGTGCTGGAAAGCCCTCAGTGATGGAAACTCAGTACTTCTCAAGGCAGCCCAAAACGCAGAATGAGACTAATCCTTCATCCAAATATCTGCCCTTCAAATAAAAAGTATGTCTCCTGCCAAGAGCCTGCTCTTATCCAGGCCAAACATCCCCAGGTGTTTCAACTGATCCTCCAATGTCATGAGTTCCCTGGGGCCCTTCATCATCCCAGTAGGCTTCCCCTGGGCACTCTCCAGCACTCCCAGCTTTCCAATGTCCTTCCCAAACTTCAGAGCTAGATAGGAACATGATACTTCTACTGAGAGCTGGGCAGGGTCAACCAGCAGGACAATCCCCTCCTTATTCCCAGATGCTAAACCTCTTTCCTCATGTAATCTCCTTCCTCTGGTCTTCCCCCTTCAATACTTGACCTATCTACTCTCCATATATACTGCACATACCTATTGATAAACACATTGTCTCCCTCATTAGAAAGTTCCCCTGAGGGAAGGAGCTGTTTTTTGTATCCCCAGACCTTAGCACAGTACTTGGCACACAGTAAGTGCTTAAGAAATGCTTGCTGATTGATCATCCTGGATCCTTCCCAGGTTGGTTATCCACAAATATTGATGGAATTTAGCTCATTCTCTCATCAGACAGGATATATTTGAGTCCAGGGTTCAAGTTAGACCTTGATAGGGATTGGTCTCATGCTTTTCCCCACAGCCTAGTTGAGTCCAGGGCCAATCCCTCTACAGCCTCCAAAATGCTTCCAGACTGACTAGTGGTCCCCCTTCCTCCCTCCAGGAGGGTACCCTACTCACCGCTGTCTTAGAGCTCTCTGTATAAGGCAGCGGCTTGGCCAGTCTCTCCACATCAGCCCCGCTTGAGCCCACTTGGGTGTAGGAGTAGGAGCCCCGGAAGTAGGGGTTGCTGCCCCAGGAGGAGCGGAGGATCCGGCGAGGCTTCGGAATGTCAGGATTCCCTGTTGGGGATCCATGCAAGAGGGGGGGAGTGAGAGGTGGACCCTGGCAGGATGCAGAGCCCCCTTAGGGTCTGACAGCTGAGGAAATTCCCTGACCCATAGGCAGACATAGAGCCAGTGGTCACCTCAGGGATGAGTAGAGAAGAGGCATGAAGGGAGGGAGCATTGGGAAGGAAGTCACAATGGATTAGAGGCAGTGTGGTACCAAGGGAAGAGGGTCAGAGGGCAAGAAATATCTAGATGACAATCTCATCTCTTCCCTTTGCTTCCTGGTGACTGGAGGCATTGGGGCACTTCTGAGATTCAGCTTTTCATCTCCAAAAAGAGAAATTTGTTTTCAAAGACCTCTAATGTCCCTGGCAGCCCCAAATCTAAGCTCAGCCTTGGGCCAATACAGCACACCAGATTTTCCAGTCAGAAGATCTGGCTTCAACTCCTGGTTCGACCACTTATTCCCTCTGTAGCTGGGCAAGCCCAAAAGGCCCATAGGGGGAGGTCACAGAAATATCCACCTTCCTCACTCCAAATGTCTCCTTTCCTTCAAGAAGCAGCTACAATGAGCCCTTTCCCCAGCTGCCAGGCCCTTGGCCACCCTCATCACTCTGTATGACTCTGCATGTTTTCTTCTATGTGCCTAGATCTGGTGTCTCCCCTGTCTATACTATCAGCTAGCTCCCTCAGGGCAGGAACTTGCTTTCACTTTTTTCATGGTACCTCCAGCGTCTAGTACAGCACCTGGAACCCAGGAGATGTTTACAAAATGCTAGTTACTTGATTTGCTCTCAGGTTTCTTCTGCCTCTACATCTATGACTCTATTGGCCCACCATCACCTCCTAAGTCACTGAAACCCTCTGGACTTCTTCTTCATCTGGAAATAGGTGCCAATAACATGCCTACCCCCAGGAGGATAGCTCTATTGGGATAATAGATGAGATACGTAAACACAAGTGGCAGGAGCCATGAAAGGGATAAGTTCTGATTTGCTGAAAGCACACTTTTTGTGATAAACTTTCAGAAGGAAAGGTGGTAGCAAGCACAGGATTAGGTGCCCGACAAGAGAATGCTTGGGTTTTCTTCTTTTTTGTACCAATTTAACTCCATTGTAACTTTCTCTAGAGTCTCGTCCTGGTTTGCCTAGTCCTTGGATACCATGCCATTCTAAACCACACTCTACCTGCCTAGATGAGCCCTGATTGGCAACAGGTCTGTCACCTAATGACCAGACTAGCTTGGTTTGGAGAAGCTCATCAGCAGATTGACTGCAGCAACCCTCAAGGACCATCTGTTAAGTTTCAGGGGAGCTGTAACTACATTATTGAAGGGAAGATTCATGCAAGGAAATCACAGCTGTTAAAAAGCATTTTCCCCAACCTCATTTAAAGATGTACAGAAGGAGGCTCAAGAAGGGAGAATACGTACTGACTTAAGCCAAGAGCTTGGGAGTGAAAGGGTACAAATGTGTAGAACCCCAACTAGAGCCAAAACACCTGGATTATGGCACCAGTTCTCCCACTTAGTAGTTTAGGAAAGTCATTGAACCTCTGTAACTTGGTTTCCTCAACTGTAAAATGGGGACAAAAATAGCACCTACTAAGCCAAAGTTTTTGTTTTTTTAAGATCAAATGACATAGTATTTGTAAAACGGCACAATGCCTGGCACGAAATACGAACTGTTGTGAGGATGATGATGATTATAATTATTAGGGCAAAAGGGGAGTAGAAACCACTAGCCTGAGTCACATAATCAGGGAAGGAGTGGTAAACAGAGGTAATGACATGTTAAAACAAAGTGCAAAGCCTGGTATCCCGTTAAAAAAGGAAGGAGTTCCCCTTGATAGAACTAAGACGACCCATGACCATTGGGAGGGCCAAAGCTTAGCCCCAAACTTGGTGGCCTTTAAAAAGATAAGCCTGCTAGTCCAAGACAGTGTTTGAGGCAGGAAGCAATTCCATGGCAAGGAGAAGGGAGGGGGATTTTCTGTCCTATACCCTGTCATCCACAAGGGGGTCATCAACAGATCCCACTTGCCCAGCAGGAGATACTATATCCAACAGAGAACAGAGAACACTCTGCATAACCTCTGGTAGCAGAGAAGAGAGCTGGCTATGGATTCAAGAGGGAACTAGTCCTGGCAGTTAAGAATGGAGCTAGTGAGAGGAGTAGACCCAGACACCTACCTGGGTGACTTGCTACCAAAGACGATGTGCCCAAGAAGTAGCATGAGGATACCATAATACAAATATTAGGGCCTTACAGTGCTTGAAGAATAAATTACATCAGTTACACTCATACCTCACTCATGATATACTCTACAATTCTTCCCACTGACACTTGCATGTATTTATGGGAAAGTGTCCTCAAGAGTGAACTCGAGTCAGGGATAATTTTTTAAAAATTTTCTTTGTATCCCCCCAACTCAACACAGTGTAAGTGCTTTGTGAATGCCTGTTGACTGATTAAGTAAATTGTGTCTACTGGCTGATTATTAAGGTAAGGTACACCAGATGGGACTCATGAGCTATAGTTTTCAGATCCTGGTCCCAATCTCTAGAGAGGACATCATAGATTTAGAGCTAGAAGGAACCTAAGACATCATCTACTCCAATCCCTTCATTTTGCAGATGAGGAAACAGGCTCCTAGAGGTGAAGTGACTTCATCAAAGTCGTAAGATCATAGATCTGGGGAAGGGACCTTAGGGACCATCGAGTACAACTGTCCAATTCAACAGTTGAAAGAACTGGGGCCCAGAGAGGTGAAGTGATTTACCTATGGTCACACGGACAATAAGCATTAGAGGTGACATTTGAACTCAGGCCCTTTGTCTCTAAAGCCAGTGATCTTCCCGTTATCATCTGCCTCCCCAGGCTTGTTTCTTAGTTGATGAGAACATACTCTGGACATTAAAGAAGGTGACTGATAGGGAGGCCATTGGAGGATAGATGCCCCTGCCGCCCACCTGTGAACTTCCGAAGCATCTCGGTGCAGATCTCAGCCACGGCCTCATCGTCACACCTTTCCATGACAAGGGCCTCCTCCCCGCAGATCCAGCCACTGAGCACGTGGCCGTACCGTTCAGGTGGGTAGAGGACGTCAAAGCCACAGATCTTGCGGTACCACAGCTCTTCAGGGTAGGTGAGGCTCCGGCTCTCGGCCTCATCCTCCCATACGAACTGGAGCCGGTTGCATTCGGGCCCCCAGAAGGGCTCTTCGAACTCCAGAAAGATCTTGTCCGTAGTGCTGATGCCCAGGCGGCGGATGGCCCCTGCCTTCTCTGAGGGAAGTGGGGGCCTGAACAGGGTAGAATGGTGCTTCTTCAGGACCCCCAGGGACATGGTCACGATCACATGGTCGGCTGGGATCACCTCACAATCCTCGCACTCCACAGTCACTGGCCACCGGCTTCCCTCTTCTTCCCCTCCTTCGCTCCTGTCTTCCCCAGAGTTTTCCCCACCTTCGTCGGAGGTGTCATTATTGTGATCGGCCAGTTGCTCGATCTCGGGGCCCTCCCGCCGAGCTGATGCCTGGTCCCAGTGAACGCAGCGGACTGCCTTGCCCAGCTGGATGACACGGTCTGGGATGTCGTGAGCCAGCAGCTCTACTATGCGCATGAAGCCGCAGGGGATGACGTGGTGTGCTCCCGGGATCTCCGTCCACTCTCCAAAGGCGCTAAGGGACACCTCGTCCATGCTGTGGGAGCTACTCTCACAGCTCTCCACCTGATGAAGCAAGGAGATGGAGAGGGAAAGGGAGAAGGAACGGTTAATTAGCTAAAGGGTTGGAGGACTTTCCTGATAGACTCTGAGACAGTCAAGTTTCTATCTGTCCAATGAGACTGGGGGACCACCCAAAGTTAGTTGAGGTTATTAGCCAGGGAGCTCCCAAGGTCAACTCTGCGTCTTCTATTTGTAGACTGCCTTGGTAATGCCTGCAGGGTCTTGCATGTACAGCAGAGACTTGATAAAATGTCTGTTCAATGAATCGATGAATGAACAAATGAATAAGGGTCAGCCAAAGTCTGAGACTATCCCCAGTATCACCCAAGGAGTTCCCAGGCCTTGCAAGCACCTGAGATTTGAGAACTGTTTGTTCAGTGCATTCCTGCATGACAATGAAGGAGTCCACAGAATGGACAGAATGCTCCACTGTTAGTCAAAGGGCTTTGGTACCAATCTCACTCAGCCCATGCACTTGCGGCATGCGGTATCTACTGGATATGCTAGCAAGTCACCTCTCTGGGCCTCAGTTTCCTCCTCTGTAAAATCAAGGTGTTAGACTCGATAGCCTCTAAGCTTTGCCCCCTACCCTAGCTCTAAGTCTGTGATTTATTCTGATTGGGAGATACTGTCTCTCATCCTTAGATAAAAGGTGTTAGGAGGAATACATCTTCCCCCAAATCAGGCCAAACACTTTCTGGGAATAAGAACTATCTCTTCCATTAGGTCAGGGGCCCCAGGGAGCAATGGATGTGTCTCTTCCCTCTGTCATCCAGCCCACCATCCAGCCAGAATCAGAGAATCATCGGAAGAGACCTCAGAGACAAGCTAGTTCGATCCCCTTCATATGCAGGTAAGGAAACTGAGACCCAGAGATGGTCAGTGACCTGGCCCAGGTGCCACAGAGTAAATGAGCGGTGACAGCCTCTGCGCCTTCTCGAGGCTGGGCCCCACCTTCAGATACTGCTGGATCATGGCAAGCTTCAGGCATTTGGTGGTCTCCGAGTCATCTGGGTCAGCTTTGATGCGGTTTCGCACTTCCTCTCGGGTGAAGACACCCACGCTGTTCTGACTCTCAGCATTGACTGGTTTACCTCTCTGGAAGAATTCCTGGGTCAGGTTATAGACCTGGGGAGAGGAAGAGATCAGAATGAAGGCTG
Source organism: Bettongia penicillata ogilbyi (assembly GCA_023548195.1). Classification (NCBI taxonomy): domain Eukaryota; kingdom Metazoa; phylum Chordata; class Mammalia; order Diprotodontia; family Potoroidae; genus Bettongia; species Bettongia penicillata. Next base: position 8,309,444 of record JAJHZJ010000257.1, read on the forward strand.
GGAAGGGGAATGCTTCCATTCATTCACAGGCTCACCGACCTGCTGCTGAAAGGGATCATGAGGACATTGGATCAGCCCCCTCGATTTACAGATGAGGAAACTGAGGCCAAAGGACTTTCCCTAGGATCTCCCATGTAACAGCTAGAGCTATAAGGGGCTTCAGAAGCCTTCTGGTCCAACCCTCTCATTTTCTAACTGAGGAAACTGATTCAGCTTAGAAAGACTAAATGACTTGCCCAAAATCATGAAAATAGTAAGCAGGGACATAGGACCTAGGATCTACAGTTGGCAAGAACTGAGAGTCATCAGAGGTGGGGAACCTACAGCCTCAAGGCCTCATGTGGCCCTCTAGATCCTCAAGTGCATCCCTTTGACTAAATCCAAACTTCACAGAACAAATTCCCTTAATAAAAGGATTGTTCTGGAAAACCTAAACTCAGTCAAAATGCCCCACACCCAAGGACCTAGAAGACCACATGTGGCCTTGAGGCTACAAGCTAACCACTTCCACTGCTTTGTTTTACAGATGAGGAAACTGAGGACCTCAGAGGTTAAGCAAGCTGCCCACAGCCACACAAGTAGAAAGTTATGGAAGCAGGACTCTAGTCAGATCCTGTCTGTCTCTATGTCTAGCATCCTTTCCTCTGCCTCAATTCTAACCCATGTTCCAATTTGAGCCTTCCTCCAGACCCCAGCTCCAAGTCACCTCCTCCAGGGAGCCATCCTGAATTAGTCTCCCTGGATGGTGTGTCTGTTCATTTAAGCCCTTTAGCACTTGCCTACTTAAATCCACTAGACTAACTTCTCTTACTGTTGTTTTTTAATGCTCAGTTATTAAAGACAAGGTGGTGTGTATGTGTGTATTACGTGGGGGTGTGGTTGAGTGTAAGGGTATGGGGGTATGTCAGTGTGTCTGGGCAGGTGTTGCCTTCTCCACAAGACCAAGATGTCCCTGAAAGATGCAAGATCAGACAGAAGGCTCCTAAGGGGCTCTTCCCCCACCAGAGTAGAAGCTAAGACATAACACTGACAACCCCAGGAGCATGGGGGCCGCATCACTCAGTCTCAGGGGCAGCATCTAAGTTCAAGTTCATACCTTAAAAGGAATTCCCACTCCCTGGAATATGGTCCCTGAAGCAAGGGAAAACCCACCACCTTCCAGAGAGCCCAGCCCACCGATGGACAGAGAGCTCTCCCTCACTCCTTATATCATGTGTCCTTGATGAACTCCAAGAGGAAGGAGAATTTTCCTGGTTCCTGGTCCGGTTCTGGTTCGAAGTCAAATTCCCTGCACGACCTTGAACATATAAGTTAACCTCAGTGGACCCACTTCCTCTCCATAAAATTAACAAGTTGGACCAAAGATCCCTAAGGACCTTCCAGTTCTGACATGGTGTCTCTGAGACTTTAGTGGGAAAAACAAAGTCCTGTCCCTGGTGGCCTCCAGCTCCAAGGCTGCGTGATGGTCCCCACCGCCCCCAGGAAGCACCCCAAGGGCCTTGGACAGGTCCCACATGTGTCTGTGCACGTATCTCTCTCCAAAGAGCCCAAAATCCTGGTTTACTGTTCCCCTCCAAGATCTCTCTTGGGTTCCGTCTCAGGGATGAACATATGAAATCCAGAGGAGGACAGGCTATCAGAGGAGGGGACGGGCCAGGAATGGTTTCTAAAGAGACCCTAGCCCTTCCCTTGGTTACCAAGCAGTGCCATGGAGGGCCAGCTGACCTGGTTTAATGAAACAACAACCTCAGAGCCATGTCAAAAAGGTCAGCAACCTGGCATTGTGGTCTGTGCACTGGACTTCCCTACTTACTAGCTGTATGACTCCAGGCAAATTCCTTAACTTCTCAGGGTCTCAGCTTTCTCATCTGTAAAATTAGAGGGTGGGACTCAGTGGCCACTAAGATCCCTGGCTGCTCTAGATCTATAAACCTAAGTCATATGACCTCTCTGGGCCTCAGTTTCTGCATCTGTAAAATGGGGGGATCAGACCCCTAGATCAAGGTAGATAAAGGATGAGGGGTAGGGATGGAGCTGGTGAGAGAGAAAGCTCACATAAAGAAACCCTAGGAGGGAGGCCTCTGAGAGACACAGTGCAGATGGCCAAGCCTATCCAATCCACCCAGGTTTGTTGTCCACCATATTGTCAAGTTTCCAATGCTTCCTTGTCTTTGTTTGAAGACCTGCTTTTGGAGCCAGTTCAGTCAATGTCATCATTTTACAATCAGGAGCTCCTGTGGTCCCCCAAGAATACCCCTCAGCAGGTTCCCTGACTCCTTTGCCAAGCTTGGTGCCCTTTCTTACAGTCTTCCCACCCTAGCTGCCCTCTCCAACCATCTGTAGTCCAGTAGGTGGAAACAAGGGCACCACTCCTAGCTCTCTAATACAATCAACTAGTCATTTTTCTGGGACCCAGATCCAGTCTCTGCTTGAATACCTTGAGTGACAGGAAACTCACCATCTTTCAAGGCTTCAGTTATTAGGAAACATTTCCTTACAGTAACTGAAACCTGGAGCCAAGTAGTCACCAGGTTACCTCCTGCAGTCTTCTTGAAGTTCCCCTTTCCTCCCTCCCCTTCCCACTTATGCATTGTCTCCCTTAACTGGATGGGGGGGGGAAGAGAGAGAGAGAGAGAGAGAGAGAGAGAGAGAGAGAGAGAGAGAGAGAGAGAGAGAGAGAAGAAGAAGAAGAAGAAGAAGAAGGAGGAGGAGGAGGAGAGGGAGAAGCACCTCCAGGATTTAGCACAGTGCCCCCCACACAGTAACAAATAAATTAATAAATGCTTTATCTTTCTGAAGATGAAGGTCTATCATCCTTTGATCTAAAGTTGGAAGAGGTTAAGTGACTTACCCAAGGTCACATAGTCAATAAGTGGCAGAAGCCAAATTTTAACCCAGGCCCTAAATCTAGGACTAGTGCTTTTCTTCTGAGATTTGCCCCCTTTGAGGCCATCAGAAGCTGGTCATTCCCCAGAGAGGAGCATGGATTTTGAGGCATTGGGCTGACCCAGTCATGTCTCCATGGCACTGCTCAGGTGGGATCTCCTTAGGAACCACTCCCTATGGCAACTGGTAGGTCATGGATTAGGGCTCTGTGGAGAGGGAAACGTGCACAGATACCACAAGTCCCCTCTCGAGCTTCCTAGTTGATGTGAGGAGGCCCACAGCCCCCAAACTGGACCTCACCCTGGGAGGGTTTCTTTTCCCACAGAATTCTTACAGTGATAGAGTTAGGACTAGAAGGGACCTTAGGGACCATTTAGCCCAACCCTCTAATTTGACAGCAAAGGAAACAGTCCCAGAGAGGTTAAGTTACCCAAGGTCACACAGAGCTTGGTCCCAACCAAAACATCAATCAATCACCCCTCTCCTGAGATGAGTCTCAGAGGGGATGTGTGATATTAGGAAAAACTTCCTAAATCTAACCAGGTCACAGTTATTTTCTTAATAATTGATCCATGCAAGGTGCCATTCATCATTGGAATACCAATTATAGGTTTCTCATCTGTTTCACTTTCTCCAGAGAATAGCAGAAGCACAAAATCTGAGAGTTTGGAGAGATTTCTAGGATCGCCTGGTCCAACTTCTACCCAACCAGGAATCGCCTGCACAGCATCTCTGTCAAAAAGTGGTGATTCGGTGTCTGCTTAAATACCTTGAGTGATAGGGAACTCACCACTTTCCAAGGCTTCAGTTATTAGGAAACGTTTCATTATACTAACTGAAACCTGGAGCCAAGAAGTACAAACCTAATCTCCTTTCCTGGAGATGATTCTTTAAGATGAAACATCCCCACTTCTTCAAACGGAATGGAAAGTCATAAAGAGTAACTCGGATATTGCTGAATTGGTAAGTATTCATAAAAACTACAAGGCAGTATGGTGGATTGGCCCAATCCTCCCTCTGACACACACTAGCTCTACAACCTAAAGAATTCCCTTCAGGTCTCAGTGGCTCAGGCCACTCTCAAAGACTGAGTAACCAAGGAGTAGCTGATCTTTCTCTTGGAGGGACAGATATTCCTGTTACTGAGAGATCCAAGATCCTTTATCAAGGCAGCCAGGTGGGGCAGGTGATAGAGCATGACGACTTGGAGTGGGGAAAACCTGAATTCAAATCCTGCCTTGGAAGCTTAGCAGCTTTACGGCCCTCAGCAAATCTCTTAGCCTCCGTTTTCCTCATCTGTAAAATGGGTTTGAAAATAGCAACTCCCTCCCAGAGTTTTTGTGAGGACCCAATGAGATAATGCTTTTATAGTTGTCAGCAGGGTCCAACTCTTTGTGACCTGTTTTCTTGGCACAGATACTGGAGAGGTTTGCCATTTCCTTCTCCAGCTCATTTGACAGATAAGGAAACTGACACAAATAGGATGGAGTGGCTTGTTCAGGGTCACATAGCTAGTAAGTGTCTGAGGCTGGATTTTAACTCAGAAAGATGAGCCCCCCTAGTTTAGGCCTGGTTCTCTGTCCACCGTGGCATCATCTAGCTGCTAGAATATTTGCAAAGCTCTTTGTTTAAGGCACTGCATGAATGTTAAGTATTGGTGTTGTTACTGGGCTCACTCACAAAACTAAAACGATTATCTGACTACATAACTGTCTCTTCAGCTAATTCTCAGGCCCCACTTGGAAAGCAGAAGTAATCACACTGTAGTCCGAGTGGGCGAGCCAAGGTCCAGAGAGGGGCACTGAGTTTTGCCAAGTCACAGAGCAAGTGAAGGACGGGGCCAGGGCCCCTCCCATTACACTTCCCAACTCTCAGCCTCAGGGAGCTCCTTGCCTCCTTTCCCCCCTACCATGACCTCCCACCCCCATCACCTACCTCGTTGTATAAATCGCTGAATTCTTCAACCACATCCTTAGGGATTCTTTGGCCACGATTGGTGAGGTAGTAAGCCACGCCATCCTTAGAGTAGAGGCTGATACGGCCCACACTGCGCTCGGCATCAGTTGTCTCTTCCAGCAAACCGTTCTCTTCTGCTAGATGGTAGATGGGGTTTCCATGGGAACCATGGATCCAGGTAGCTCCCAGTTCAAAGGTGGCGTGTTCTAATGAAGAGGACGGTCAGAATCGTCAACTCTCCCATGGGTAGAAAGCTTCCTTAGAGCCACATAGACTAAGAAGGGAGCCCAGAGGCCCCTGAATCCGATCCCCTCATTTTACAGATGAGGTGACTTGGCCAGCACCCCACTGCGGGGTCCTAGGAGCACAACTCCAGAGACAGAAGGCACCATCGAATCAATCTACCCTCTTCATTTTATAGGTGGGGAAACTGAGGCCCAGAAAAGTGACTTGCTTCATGCAAGGTCATGCCACTCCTCACTTTCCCACCTTCCCCCTGTGATTAGACAGGGCAGGCATTAACTCACCTCTTTTACAGCTGAAGAAATAAACCCAGAGGCAGCAATAACTTGCTTCCATATGGAACCCATTGACTTAGAAGCCAAAGAACCTTGGGTTCAAATTCTGCCTTGGTTTCTTACTGTATGACCAGGGAAAGGTCAAATCACCTCTATGGCCCTTAGTTTCCTCAGCTGTAAGATGAAAGGATTGGGCTAGATGGCCACTAAATTCCTTCATATTTCTAAATTTCCCATCTTTTTGATGCAGCAGAACCAAAGGAGTAATGTTCAGTGGGGTTAGCGCATATAATCCTGAACTTGGAGGCACAAAAACTGGAATTCAAACCCAGCCTCAGACACTCACTAGCTAAGTGACCCTGGACAAGTCACTTAACCAGTCTCAGTTTGTTATCTGTAAGATAGGGATAGTAATACTATTGTGCTTCACAGGGTTATTGTGAGGCTCAAATGAGAATATACAGAAGGTGTTTTACATACACCTTAAAGCCCTATGTAAATGCTATCATCATCATCCTCATCCTCATCCAATGACCACACAACTTTAAGGAAAACACAGAAAGACTTCAGAGCTCTGAGCAGGGCAGTGCCCAGACTGCCTCCTTCCTCTTAGCAGAGAGGTGGTCGACTACTAGTGCTGAATAACACATCTATGACAGGGAGACTGTCCTATGTTTTTGCTTTAAAAATGTGTTTGGGGTGGTGTTTTTCGAGTAACTGTCTTTCCATCATGTCCCCCCCTGCCCCTCCTCAATAAATTCCAGTGGTTCTTTATTGTCTACAAGATCAAATTCAGAATCTTCTGTTTCACATTTAAAGGCCTCTCTAACCTGGCCCCCGCTTTCCAGTCTTCTTACACCTCAGTTCCCAACATGTCCTCTTGGATCCAGGGACACCGGCCTTCTGGCTGCCCCCCAAACAGCACCACCATCTCTTGGCTCAAGCCATCTCCCATGCCCACAACACTCTCCTCCTCCATGGCTGACCACTGACTTTCCTGGCTTCCTTCACGTCCCAAGTAAAATCCCACCTCCTACAGGAAGGCTTCCTCAGCCCCTTTATTCCAGCACCTTCCCTCTGTTAATTACCTCCTATTTATCCTGCACAGCTTGCTTACTATATATTTGTTTGCATAGCGTCTCCCCCATTAGACTGTGAACTCCTTGAACATAGGGGATTATCTTTTGCTCCTTTTTGTATCCCCAATACTTAACACAGTGCCCAGCACAAGGTAAGCATTTAATAATTGCTTATAGAATTGAAATTTTGAATTTAGTTGCTGAGTAGCAGCATGTTTTAGGGGCTCAAATTTGAGAAGTCTTGGGTTCAAACCCTCCACTATCACACACTGCCTGGGTGGCCCTGGACAAGTCAATTCACATCTTGGTGGTGTGGGCAATTTGCTAAAACAGAGAAGGTCTGTATTGTATTGATATTGGTAAAGGGAGTTAACTCACTGGGAGCTCCCTATCCCAGTGAAACCCCAGGTTAGGTTAAAAAAAAACAACTCAGGTCTTTATTATAATGAGAGGAAGGGATGGTGGGAAGAAATAGGCCATTAGAAAGGAAAACAATGCTTTTTAAGAAAGTAGCAGTGATTGGTTAAACTAAGCCTGCCCCCCATCTCACAAAGCACATTAATGCTCAATCAGGGTCAAGATACCTACCTCCTTCACACCAGGCCCATCACCCTCTCTCCACGACCACTTGAACCCTTCCCACAGTTTTTAGCCCTTCCCTCCTTCCCATCCCCCACTGGCCTCAGCCCTCCAGAACCAGGCAATGGAGATACCATTCTTTCCCTTCCCATCTTCCCCTACCCAGGAGGCCCAGGACCCATGCAAGCAAAATGACTGCTTACAAAGCATGGATGAGATAGAAGATGCCAACTCCACTGATTCAGCCAAGATGGCAGGCCACCAGGCCTCTGCCTCCTCAGATCCTCCAGGCCTTAGCAGCTATCTGGCCTGCAGACCTCTCAGGCACAGTCATCTAACCTATTGATGTAGCCTATGCATTTCTGGACCTTTCTTTCCACCCTGCGGCTACCATTTCTTGACTCTTATCTCTTCCAGTTGGAGTGTCATCTCCATAAAAGACAGGACCTTCACTCAACAAGGGCTGCCAAGAACCAGAGAGGCCCATGGCTGGGACAGAGCAACACCAAGGGCATTTGTAAAAACCCATGAAGGAAGGAAACTCCCACACTAATTCATACCAGTGCTCAGCCCTAGTCAGAGAGTAACCTGCATTTGCCTTTAATGAAATAAAAAGGGTAAACTGGAAACCAGAGAACCAGGCTAGAATCCTCTATCAACTACTCACTCACTGTATGACCTTGGCCAAGTGATTTCCCCATCCCCAGTCTCACATCATTAATTTCTCATCTATAAAAGAAGTGTAAGAGGGAGGGAGGAGGAAGGAAGGAAGGAAGGAAAAAAGAGAAGAATATTGGATGAGAGAGTCTCTCAGGCCCCTTCCTGCTCTGACACTCTATGATTCATTTCCTCTTGCTCCATCCTGGACAGAGAGGTCAACCAGTATTCGCCCTTTGGGAATTCTCCTTCCTCCCTAAAGTGTTTCAACACAGACTAACAATAATGGCTCCCATTTCTAGAGAACTCTAAGATTCACAGAGGGCCAGGACATCCACTTTGCAGGTGAGGCCACTGGCATTTAAAAAGGCTAAATGATTTGCCCAGCGTGACTCGGGGAATAGGAGACAGACCCAGGTCTTCCTAACTCCAGGCTTAGCCCTCCCTCTTCTTCAATAATACAGTGTCCTTTTCCAGACAAGAGAGACTGAGACTGTACCTGTAATTGCTCTGGTATCAGGGACTTCCAGGGGAGGAAACTCCCTCTGCCAGTACAAGCTGACACTTCTCTCCGTAACTTAGAGTCCCAGAGGTTTCCTGGGCCATGCATAAGAAATGACCTACCCAGGGCCCGGTGACCAGGATATGTCAGATTCAGGATTTGAACTCAGGCCTTCCTCTGTCTGAGACCGGTCTTCAGTATGCCTGCAGGCCATCACAACCTTTATACATCTAACTCTTCCCCAGATATATACCACAGGGCAGTGTCTAGGAAGGGACTTTACAAACTGATCAGGGGAAGGAGAAGAAGAGATCACTGAGGGTACCCAGGACAAGAGTTCTAAAGCAGGTAGGGACCTCCAAGATCATCAAGTCCTTCCTTTCATGTTATAGACGAGAAACTGAAGTCAAAGTTGGCAAAGTGACTGCCCAAGGGCACATATTTAGAGTCAGGCCTAAAGTGTGGTCTGAGAGGAGGAGGAGGGGGAGAAAGGGAGGAGGCACGTCTACAGCACTTTAAAGCTTCACAACTATTTCATCTCCCCAGGCTTCAGTTCCATCCTCCATTCATCATTCATTCCTCCTGCATTAACCCTGTGATTTCATCCATATTGGGAATTCCCAGTGTAGAAATTCTTCCACCAATGCAGATCTCAGAATTCTAAACTATAGGAGCTGGATAGGACCTCAGCAGTAACTTAGTGACAAATCTACAGGCACTGAGAGACTTCGTCATCATGATAATTTCTATGACACTTTACGGTTTGCCTATCTCTTGACATGGATTATCTCATTTGATTTTCATAGCAATCCTGTAAGGCAGGTGCTAGTATTATCCTCATTTTACAGATGGGGAAACTGAGGCTCAGGGAGACGAGAACAGCTCAACATCCTGCTCAAATCCCAAACCCAGCTCAAAATCCACCTCCTTTATGGGTATTTTGGGGGGGAGGGGGAAGTGCCTTTTCATTATCTGTACCCAAAATGTATTCCCTCCTTATCTGTCGCCTTCTAAAAAATTACTTGTTTCCTTCCAAACAAAGCTCAGACATCACCTCCTTCTAGAGGCCTTTCCCAATCCCCATCAGTTACCAGGACCCTCCTCATCCCCCAAAAGAAAAGGCCTTGCATGGACTTTGTACATATTTTGGATAGACTATTTACACCTGCTCTCTCCCACAATGGACTCAAACCGCTCCCCCAGGGGCAGGTTTCATTTTATCTCTATCTCCAGCAACCCTGAATAAATGCTTGCCAATTGATTGTTTTGTCTTTGTGCCCCTAGAACCTAGCACAGTTCCTGACACATAGTAGGTGCTTAATAAAGGCGTGTCGATTGTTTTGCCTTTATATCCCCAGTGCCTAGCACAGTCCCTGGCACATAGTAGGCTCTTAATAAATGAATGAATGACTTCATCGAGGCGAAGAGAGAGAGCTACACAAAGCTTTATAATTAGCCTAGTTACGAGATAGGTCTTGCTTTTTGTTCTTGGGTTCAAGTGCACTCTTGAGAGTGTGTGCACATGGAAGTACATACACACACACATATACACACATACACATATACACATATACACACACATACACACATGCACACACACATACACACACACATACACACACACACACACACTCCTACCTCAAACTACCTTCTTGTCCCCTATCTGTGGATCTGCCCTGTCACCCCAATATAAACTCCTTAAGAACAGGGCTATTTTGTTTTGGTCTTTGGATTCCAAAATCCCTGCGTTGTGTCTCCTACGGGATTGGGTGAATTGAATATCCCATCTCCCTGTTCCCTACCAACATCATCACCCTCCCCCTTCCCGCAGCACAAGGTCCAGTCCCAGTGGGAGGGGCAGCTCTGGTGGGGAGGTGGGGTAGGCTAGGGGAAAGAAAAAAGAAGCTGTTTCCTCTCCTCCTCCCCAGGCAGCATCTCATTATGGAAGCTGCTGCTAAAAATAGGAGTCCAGCTCCCCAGAGTGCATCTCAGCACAGCAGAGCGACGGCTCTTTCCAGGTGTTGCCCAAGCGACCAAGCAGACAGGTCCAGGGAGTGAGGAAGGCAGCCCTGGATACCAGCCTGTGACTGGTAGGCATCAAAGGCCACTGACTGATAAGTAAGGACAATACAAATTAACTTCAGGACTTTCTTTTTCAAGTACACTCCTATCTGCTGAACCTCCACAATACCCTTTCGGCACAAAAAAAAGAGCTGGGCTGATGGGGCCATGCTTACACTTTTGGGGGGCCTAGATCCCTTGGGCAGCCACCTGGTGAAGCCCATGGATCCTTTCTCAGGACCCTGTTTTTAAGTGCATCAAAGAAACTACATAGGATTGCAAAAGGAACCAGTTCTATTGAAATATAGTTGTCAAAAATGTTTAAGTTCATTGATCCCAAGCTAAGAACTCTTGGACTGAATGGTCCCTTGAGTTCCTTCCAGCATCAACGTTCTGAGAGTCTACAATTCTTTAGGTCACTTCTACACAGGCCTCAATCTCCCTACCTATCAGCTTCTCCAAATTCATGCAGGCGATCTCTGAGATCCTACCTAGTTCTAACAATTTATGAGTCTAAGTAGGCAGGGCAATCGGCATTAGATAGAGCTAGGTAGATAGAAAGCTGAGTTCATATCCAGCCCTAGACACTTAGCTAGTTATACTGCCCTGGCCAAGTCTGTTTACTTCAGTTTCCTCATCTGTAAAAGGGGGATAATGAGATCTGCTAGGGTGGTTGTGGCAATCAAATGAGATAATATTTGCAAAGTTCTTGGCACACTGCTTGGCACATAGTTAGCACTATAGAAATGTTAGTGGTGACGATGATGATGTAGTGGTAGTGGTGGTGGTGGTGGTGATACAATGGACCAAGTTCCTGAGAGACAGGAAGACCTGACTGCAAATCCTGTCTCAGATGCTTACCATCTCTGTAACCCTGGGCAAGACTCTGAATCTCAGCCTCAGGTTCCACATCTGTAAAATGGGGGTGATAATAGGACCTCCCTCAAAGGGTTGTTGTAAAAATCAAAAGAGATAATACACCTGAAATGTTTATATGAACATTAGCTATTGCCTCATTTTGATAGATGAATAAAGGGGAAGAAGAAAGATGAAGGTGTCTTGTTCAAGTTCACAGAAAGTTGGTTATTAGATCAGAAAGGGCCAAGAAGGACATTAAGGGCACTTCCAATGCTCAAATTCTGTGAAGGTGGAAGGGACTTTAGATGGTTTCCAATTCAATTCTATTCAGAGGAGCAACTGGAGGATCATTTTGGCCAGTCCAAGTGGAAGGACAATGACACTGAAGAACATGTTGGACTTAGGAAAACCTGAGTCTGACTCCTCCCACCCATGACCTGCTGCTGTGTAACTCTAGAAATGTGACTTTCCTATTCAGTAAACTGGATCTAAGATGGGTTCTACCTACTTCATTGGAGCAGCCCATAGGCAATAGTCTATGGAAATAGCATCGATGGCAGCCATCGATGGCCGCCATTACTGTTCCTCCGCTTCACAAGTCACAGAACCTCAGACTTCCAAGTTGGCAGGAACCTCAGAGACCATCTAAGCCAAGCCCTCTCCAAAAGGAAGCCCCATTATACTGAAACTGACCAATCGTTGTCAAGTCTACAAGGAGGGAAACCCACCACTCCTCAGAGCAACCATTCCATTTTGGGACAGTTCTTATCTTAGCAATTTTCAGCTGATATCTAGGCAGGGAGGCGGTTCAGTGAATTCAGATCTGACCTCAGACACTCATTAGCCATTTGACTTTAGTCATTTAGTGTGTCTGCCACTCTATAAAATAATAGCACCTACTTTGCAGGATGTAAACATCAAGTGAGATAACATTTGTAAACCTATGAGCACTATGTGAATGTTAGGTATTGTCATTATATCATTTATAATATAACATTTTACATTATATATTATATATATTATATTATATATTATATATTATGTTATATATTTTTACATAGATAGCATTTTTATATTATATATTTATATATAATTATATCTTAATATATGTATCGTTATATATTCACGTATGTCTATATAAATATGTCTATATATAAACGTGTATTTATTTATGTATTTATATATAAATATATGCCTATTTATATATAAGTATATACTTATTTACATAAATATATATTTGTATTTATTTGTTTGTTTCATACTATATATTTTTAAATCTACTCTTCTGCAACTTTCACCTTATCCATCTGTTCTACTCCCTGAGTCAGACAGAGAAGAAGGTTAACTCTCTTTCTTCCACTCCATAACCTTTCACAAAGAGTTTGAAGACAACACTCTCGTCCTCTCCCTTCTCCAAGCTAAACAACCCCAAGGCCTTCGATTGATTCTCACGTTCAATGAAACATTCCAAGAGGAGAAATGATTGCTCAGATGGCAGAGCCAGCCAGGAACCTAGCAGGAATGAGAACTCACATCTCCTGGTCCTGTGCTATGGCTCTGACCCAGAAGAGTGTGGGTATTTGGTCCACTTGGGGTACGGGGGAAAGGGAGAGGAGGAGAATCAGACTACAGGGCTTCCCCCCCACACCTGCTACATTTGTGGCATCAGGAGTCAGCTAACAGAAAGAGCTCAGCTCAGACCTGGAGACCTCATCTATAAACGAAAGAGTAGTCAGCTAGAAAGCCCTTCCGTCCTGATGGGTCTATTGCCAAACATCTGAACTTCCTGTCCCAGCCCACGAGGGGGCGGAAGATCAATTTAACTAAACATTCATTAAGCACCTACTAAGTATGAGTATGAGCCTCTCCAAGGTGTCGGCAGGTAAGATTATTATGACCATTCTCAACAACAACATTTCGATAGCATCTACCATTTTCTATTATCTGGGAAGGTTGGTAGTACTTGGATGGAGCACCAGGCCAGGACTCAGGAGGACCTGAATTCAAATCCATTCTCAGACATTAAATAGCTGTATGACCCTGGGCAAGTCATTTCACTCGGTTTGCATCAGTTTCCTCATCTGTAATGTCATCCAGAAAAGGAAATGGCAAACCACTCTGGTATCTTTGAGCTGTTACATTATTGCCCAAGGTCTTTTGGTCAGTTAATGTCCCAGTTGGGACTAGAAAACCTGAATCTCCCCTTAGCCTAGAGCTCTTGCCAATATACCATCATGCCTTGCACAAATTAATCATAAGAAAGAGATAATAATCCTTGGCCCTGCCTCACAGGGTTACTTTCAGGCTATCAGGAGAGAATATTATCTGAAAGAAATCCAGAAACATTTTCCAAGGAAAAGAATGCTGTTCCCAAGGAATCAGCATCTAGTGGTGGAATTCCAGGGGACATGACCATCAGCAAGCAGACTTTTGAGGAAAGAGAAGGTTGGGAAGGAGCGGAGCAGGGCAGGGCTCCTCACCGAGTTTGACGCTCTGCACTCGGCCTCCGATGCGGTCCGACGCCTCGAGCACTATGACATCCGTGAAGCCGTTGTCCAGGAGGGCTTTGGCGGCGGCCAGACCGGCCAGGCCAGCGCCAATCACGACCACTCGAGGCTGTCTCCTTCTCGGCAAGCCACGACTGAGAGGGTCATCCGCACTGTGACCAGAGGTTTCACAACTTTGCATACCGTCCGAGCTGGCTTTCTAAGGAACCTGCAGGCGGGGGCAGCAGGGAAGGGGGAAGAAAGGAGGAAGAGAATGCTGAGCCGGTAAAGTTTGTCACCCCTCATTGCTCTAAACCTCCTTCCATCCCTCCATCCCTCTATCCATCTTTCCATCCCTCCCTCTATCCCTCTTTCCATCCCTCTATTCATCTTTCCATGCCTCCCTCTATCCCTCCATTCATCCCTCCTTCCCTCTATCCTTCATCATGGTCCTCTTTGAGAATGAAGGACAAACATACCAACAACCATCCATCCCTCCATTTATCTCTCCCTCTGTCCCTTCATCCCTCCATCCCTCTCTCCTTCCACTTCTAAGGGTGAAATCCAATCACTGATTTGCCCAGCCCAGACCTCCCAGGCACCCCCTGCCCTTCTCCCCACCTTCGGGAAAGACCTTGATACTAGTCCTTTACCCATGGATAGCAGGGTATGATACAGGCTCAGAAAGTTAAGGCTGAAAGGGCTCCTTAAGAGTCCATCCCATGTGGCCCCTTTTTTTATGGATAAGGAAACTACAACCAAAAGAGCTACAGTGACTTGGCCAGGGTCACACAGGTAGTAATGGGCAGAGCCAGCACTCAAACCCAGATCCTCAGACTCCAAAGCCCAGCCCCTTCCCTCCTCACACTCCAAGTAGGTTCAGAAATACCCTGGCCTCCGTTCCTCATCTGTCACATCCAAAGGGTAGGCTAAATGACCTCTGACATCCTGTCCAATTCTAATTCTATGAGCCTATGAGGTTCCCTTTCCCAAAGGGTATGGCAACAAACGAATTTTCATCCTTGAGAAAGGAATTTCAACAGGGTGAAGGAATTGGGGAGGAGGGATCCCCAATTATAGTCCTGGAATCCCATCAGCCCGGCCAGCTCCATTCCCACCCCCAACTATTCCCTCATCAGCTGGTGAGGACCCTGTCTTTTCTCAGCCAGACTGTGGCATGATTACTGACCCTGAGGCAAAGCAGAAAAGGGGAGAAGGGAATGAAAAAGAGGAAAGTAAGGGAGAGAAAGGGGCCTGGTGGGGAGGATGGCACAGACCCCAGAGCAGGATGGCAGTCTCAAAGAGGGCACCCCAGCCTCCCCCGCAAATAGCACCCAGCCCATTCACCACCTTACACAGGAAAGAGGGACCCCAGTGACCAGCTCAGAAGCAAAGGAGAAAGCTCAGGAGCCCAAGGACAGGGTGGACCTGCTGGACCCTGAATCCAAGTAGCCAATGACCCAGGACAAGTTCAAAGAGGGCTCCTGAGGGCAGCCCCGGAAATACCTCTTCCCTATCTTTGCCCTTCTCTGGCTTTCCCTCCTTTTCCTTCTCCCCTTCCCCAATTCTGTGTGTGTGTGTGTGTGTGTGTGTGTGTGTGTGTGGTGTGCAAGTGTCTCTTTCTTTCCCTCCCTTCTCTCTCTGTCTCTATCTCTCTCTCCCTTCTCTCTCTTTCTCTCTCTGTCATATATACATATATATATGTATGTCTCTCTGTCGCTTTCTGTGTCTCTCTGTCTCTCCCTCTGTCTCTCCTTCCTTTCTCTTTGTCTCTTACTCTCTGTCTCTATCTCTCTGTCTCTGTGTGTGTGTGTCTCTCTCTGTGTATGTCTCTCTCTCTCTCTCTTTCTCTCTCTCTCTCTCTCTCTCTCTCTCTCTCTCTCTCTCTCTCTCTCTCTCTCTCTCTCTCTCTCTCTCTCTCTCTTTCTCTCCACCCCCAGCCCCCCCACACACACAAAACTTAAGGAGGCCAGTAATTTGGTGGGAAGGACCATGGTTCCCGCCCTTCCCCTGGAGAGTACCATGGAGGCTCAAGATGTGGCTGGCCTCTTTGATTCCAGCCTGCTTTGGGGCTGCCCTTCCTCTATTTGTCCTCTCCAGTCACCACAAAACACACACTTTAGCCCTGGGAAATAGAGGTCTCTGTACAATGAAGAGGGTGGGTAAAGGAGGCCAGACGTCCCATTAAAGTATTCATCTGAGGCAAGCCATCCCATCCCCTACTCCTCCTTCCTTTCAGGGATCACAGGGCAACCCGTCCGTTGGAAGAGGGCACCTTCTGGGGGAGATGGCTCTTGTGCCCACACCGTTACTTCTTGAGGCCCCAGATGGAGAGGGGTCTCTTTGGCCTGACAGCCAAGCAGGCTTTTCTGCTGTCCTCTATAGGCACTATTCAATCTCCAGTCCCCATGCCTTGCACACAATGCCCCTCAAACCCAGAATGCACTGCCTTTTCATCTCCCTTTTTTGGAACCTAGCCCCAAACTACCTTTCCAACCTTATTACACATGAATTTCCTTTCCATCCTCTGGTCCAATCAAACGGCCCCTCTGTTCATTCCTCCTCTGCACTTCCCATCGCCATCCCTTTGCCCTGGCTGTGTGCTCTACCTTTGCCTCTCTACCTTCTTATTAGAATCCCTAATTTCCCCTCAAAATTCATTGTCTACTTGAAGCCCACCCTGATTCCCACCATGTTTTACCACAGCTATTAGTGTAGTCATCATGACAAAAACATGTATCTTGCATATATTTGGCATATGCTTCATGGAATGTCAGCTTCCTTGAGAGTTGGGACTGTCAATATTTTCAATATTGTATTTTCAACAACAGGGCAAGTAGTGTCCAGGGCCTGGAGTCAGGAAGACCTGAGTTCAAATCCAGCTTCAGACACTTCTTAGCTATGTGACCCTGGGCAAGTCACCACCACAGTTTCCTCATTTGTAAAATGAGCCAGAGAAGAAACGGCAGACTACGTCAGTGTCATTGCCAAGAAAACCCCAAACAGGCTCATAGAGTCAGACACCACCAAAACAATTCAACAATAAAAATTCTCAACAGTGCCTGGCACACAGTAGGTGATTAACAAATGCTTGTTGCTTGGTGACTCCTTGGAGGCTCAGTTCAAGTGCTTCTTCCAGCAAGAGATCTTTCCAGATGTCCCTAGGACTTTAGCACTCTGACCGCTGAAATGACTTGGTAAAGCGACACCAAGGCTTTCCAGGTCTTGATGGGCACATACAGTATTTCTTGAATGGAAGCAAAATGGCTTCTCCAAGGGGTCCAGCATCTGGAAGGTTTGGAGACCATCCCCTTCCCACAAAGACTGATCTCCATGATGCCCCTCACTGCCTTAGGGGAATTCAGGGATTTGGAACACATTCCCACCTTATGAGAACAGTGAAGACAGGGTAACACTGTGTCTTGGGATCTGATCGGAGTTAGGGTCCCAGAGCTTGGCAACTGAGTGGACTGAAGGGGTTAAGACTCTCCTGGAGAAGGAAATGAATGCCTTCCACCAGAGAGTGCCCCATCTGCAGCCTCTGCCCCTCCCGCTGTGACCACATCCCTGAAAGGGACCAGGATCTGGAACCTGAGCATCTGAGCCCCCACTTCCTTACCTCCATATAAATAAAACAGGGGAGTGGTCAGTCCTCTCTGCCCCAAAACAAAGGCTGTTCCCTCCCTCAGTCATCCAAAGCTCAACCCAGAGGGTTCTTAGTATCACCCAAGCAGCTGCGGGAGCCTTGAGGATCGTCATTATCTGCAGAGGGCTCCAGAGTCCAGTCGGGTAAGTTCTGCCCTATTCAAGCTGGTCTTGCTCCTCAGGAGCCTATTCTCCTGGGTCCTTAGCTCCCCAGCCTGCCAAGTGGAGAATGTGGTGACGCTGGTTCCTGTCTCCGCATCCCTGACCCCATCTCCCTGTCTCCCCCTCTCTCTCTCTCCCCTTCCTTCCCTCCCTCCCTCCTTCTCTATGTCTTCCCTTTTATCTGTCTTTCTCTTTCTCCCTCCCTCCCTCTCCTTTTCTCCTTCTCTTCTCTCCATCTCTCTCTCCCTCTGTTTCTCTCCCTCTCTCCCCATTCTCCTCTTTCTTTCCCCCCTACTCTATTACTTCTCTGTTTCTAACCCCTCCCACCTCCCCTCAACAAAGCATTTCACACCCCTTCTCAGTCTGCATGGTGCGCTTCAGAGACCAAAGACTTTTCCCAGGTACTAAATTTAGAGTAGAGGATGTGGACAGTGGGGAGGAGATGATGAGGTGCGGGGGGAAGGAAGGGGAACGTGATGCTACCGGATACTTTTATGGTCTGGGGAGGGAAAGGCCGTCATCTCAACACTTTCAAACCCCCTGGCCCGCAGATCCCTGCCCTTCTGATGCAGCTGCTGGATGTAGCCCTGTCAGGTTTATAAACACTCACAGCGTGCCCAGGCAGGCACGGTGCCAGCTGCTAAGCAGTCTGCTGACGTAACCAGGGCCACCAGAGCAGCAGAGGCGTCCGGCAACGTGGCGTTCACTTCCTGCCCCAACCCCAAACACATACACGTGGCCCGTCAGGAAACTACCCACCTCACCAGCTGCCGGCCTGGGTGCTGATGACGAACCTGCAGGCGAGCGTCCCATGGACGCTGCACAGCCTCATATCACCTACCCCGGTGCCTACTCAGTTTGGGTGACATGCACAATTTCACCCTTCTTTGTCCATCTCTTCTCTCTAGATCTGAGAGAACAAAGCATTGACTCTGAAATCAAAAGGCCTGGGTTCAAATTCCACCTGGGAGGCTTATACCCTGTGTCATGCTCAGCAAGTCATAAAAAAAAACCCCTGCCTCAGTTTCCTCCTTTGTAAAAATAAGGACATTAGACCTTAGTAGGGCCTCTGGGGTCCCTTCTAGATTCAGGATCCTATGAAAATCTTTCTCTTATACTACTCCTGTCTAGTCTCCCTCCTTCCAGTTTCCACATCCCACCCATGCCCACAGAGCTATGGAAAGAGCATTGCCTTTGCCTCTGCTGTTAATCAATCAATAATTTCTGAAATGCCAACTACATTCCAGATGCAGTGCTAAATTGTGAGAATACAAAAAGAGACAGAAGACAACCCCTGCCTGATCTATGAGATAACATGCAAACAAATACATACAAATACGAGATAATAAACAGGAGGGCACCAGAAGTAAGAGGAATTGGAAAAGGCTTCCTGGAGAAGATGGGATTTTAGTTGGGACTTAAATCCAGGGAGATCAGTGGCCAGAGCAGAGTACAGAGGGAATTCCAGGCATGAGGGACAGTCAGAGAGAATGTCTGGACCTGACAGATGAACTGTCTTGTTTACAGAATAGGCAGGAGGCTGGGATCACTGGATGGAAGAGATGTCTGGGAGTACAGTGGTGGTAGTGGCGTTTGTCCTTCATTCCTGCAAAAGTCCATCAACATCACTGCATCTGACTGTGGCTGATCAGACCAATACAAGCTCAGAATGCTCTACCATAGGTTGTGCACAAATAGCTTGTGTGAACATTTGGGGTAGATTCTCCAAATTTGTGCATATCATGTTCCTTTTGAGCTACTGCAATTCTGCTTTGCTCATAGAACATAGCGCCTTCTCAGATGAGGGCCCACCATGCTGGGCAGTCTTGTGTCAGGCTCTCCCACATCTCACAATCGATGCCAAAGTTTTTCAAAGAGACGTTAAGGTGTCCTGACCACTATGTGAACACGTGCCCTGTATGAGTTCTCCATAAAACACTCTTTTTGGCAAGCATATGTTTTGCATTCAAACAACGTGGCAGCCCATCGGAGTTGCGCTCTCTGAAGCATAGTTTGAATGCTTGGCATTGAGTAAGGACCTCAGTGACTGCTACCTTATCCTGCCAGGTGATCTTCAGCATCTTCCTAAGACAGTTCAAATGGAAGCAGTTCAGTTTCCTGACATGGCGCTGGTGGACTGTCCATGTTTCACAGGCATACAGCAATGAGGTCAGCACAACGGCTCTGTAGACCTTCAGTTTGGTAGTCAGCCTAATACCTCTTCTCTCCCAAACTTTTCTTCGGAGCCTCCCAAACACTGAGCTAGCTCTGGCAACGCGTGAATCAACCTCTTTGCCAATGTGAACATCCCTGGAAAGTACACTACCAAGGTAAGTGAACTTATCCTCAGCATTCAAGACTTCTCCGTTCGTTGTAACTGACGGTTCCACATGTGGATGGGGTGGTGGCTGATGGAGCACCTGGGTTTTCTGGTGTTGATTGTCAGGCCAGAATGAGCCCAGGCAGCAGAGAATTGATCCACACTTCATTACATTTCAGCCTCAGAGGCTGCATTGAGTGCAGTCATCGGCAAACAAAAGGTCACACACCACCTCTTCCCCCACCTTCTTTAGATCCCCATTGTTTAACACAGAACCTGGCACAGTAGGCACTTAAGAAATGCCAGTTGACTTGGTGGTCCTTGTAGCCCCACTGCCTGGTATACCTGATAGGCACTTAAGAAAGGCTCTCACTGAACTGAAACGAATCATTCTGTCCAACCCTCTCACATGTGGGGGAGTGAAGGCCGGAAAGGATAAGCCAAGCCCCAGATCCCAGGGAGATGACAAGGAGTGAGACAGCATTTGAACCCACAGCCTCGACCCCACATGCAGAGGCCTCCACACTGCAAAAAGCCTTGCTGGGGAATGAGAAGGCTTCCAGCTCTAAACAGTGAGTGCCCATGGAGCTGTCTCCTGGGCTCCCTCTCCCAACTTCCTACCGCCCACCTTGCTTTGGGGACACAAATAAATAAATAAATCCAAGAGAACATCCGGCCGGCCCTCTGATTTGTATGCATGGCCAAGACAGAACAGTTTGTACTAGCTTCGCAGATAAAGGAGAAGATGGGAGGGCAGAAAGGGAGGGAAGAGTGTGATGGCTCAGCAGGCAAGGAGGAACATAGGCAGATGGGGGCCTGGCCTCCTCCTCAACCCTCCCAGGCATGGGCAGGTCACTCAGAGGCCATCACCTCATCTAGCGCCCCGCACACGCAGGAGCCTAAGCAACCATGGGGGAGCAAGCCAAGCCTGCCCCCCCCACCCCAGCAATAAGGTCACAGGACCCAGGGATTCACAACGCTGCCGTTCCCTGCCCCCAGCCCCAGGAAATGCTCCCCATGCAAGATGCAAGCATGAGAACTGACCCTCATAGCACAATGTAGTGTCAAAGAACTTTCCTGACAATGCATTTGTCCTCTGAAATAGAGCAAGGAATGTGGTTAGTCCTACTTTCCAGATGAGAAAACTGAGGCAGGTGTAGGAGATTTCCCCAGGATCAACAGCTACTAAGGCAGAGCTGAGATCTGAACTTAAGTCACCTGTGTCTTGGACTCCCAGAGAACATCTACGCCCCCAGCCCCAAGCCAAGGCATAGTAAGTAAACACTGGTCCCATTGGCTCAGCTAGGCTGGGAAGGCAGAGGCTGCAGCAGGGCTGAAATGAGTGGAAGACGGAAGGGGAAAAGGCACCCACAGGGAGTAGTTCTCCTTCAAGAGGAGTTCAGGTGAGACCAGACGAGGTCAGCAGTCCTCGGTCTTGGCACTCCCCAACCGCAGTTTCAACATCTTATCCCATGAGATGAGTCAGCACCGCATCACATGAGGCTGTGGTTGTGAAGATGACCCAATGACTTGCTGACACTGATGGGAACTGGGCTCCATGCACAACAGGGCTATGCCCACTCAAGGCCAGCTTCCTTGTCTGAACAGGGCTGTCCGCAGCCATTCACACCCTCCCACCTGCCCCTCTCCCATAGCCAGTGGACTTTGGGGTCAGCCTAGGGCTCGAGTCGGTCTAAGGCAGAGGTTAAGATCAGAAGTCAGTAAGCAGTCAGGGCCTAGGTCTGGAGTCAGTGACCAGGGCCAGGGTGAAGGGTCAGGCTGTGGCCATGAGTAAGAGTAAGTGTGTGGCTAGCAATAAGGCTCAGCAGGCAGTCTATGACTGCTGAGTCACAAAGTTAGGGGGTCTCTTCAGTGAGTTAAAGTTAGAGGTTAGTATATGGCCAGGGCTGGAGCCAGAGGTCAGTCTGCGGTCATGGGTAAAGTATGTGGTCAAGACCGAGGCTTAATGGTCCATCCATGGCCAAGGTTAGGGGTCAGTCCTTGAGTTAAGGTCAGGGTTCTGTCTGTGACCATGAGTAAGGTTAAGTGACTAGAGCTACAGTGCCAAACCATGGTCCAGATTAAAGGTCTTAGGTTAGGAGACAACCTGTCTGCATCTAGGTCCATTCAGTTTTTGGCAAGAGTTAGAGACAGGGGTCAATCTATGGTTAGAGATGAGGCTATGTGTATGACCAGGCCTACAGAGAGTCAGAGTTAAGGGTCACCATGGGGTGTCCAGAACTAGGAGTCAGTCTGCAACCAAAGCTAAGGCTAACTGTTGGACCAGTATTAGAGATCTGGCCTGTGGCCAGGGACCCAGACAAGATGGCTCAGTGCAGCTCATCCCCATTATCAGAGACAGCTCAGGGTTATTCTGCCAATAGGTCTTTATATTTATTTCATGAAGAAGGCATGTACACAGCAATCAAAATACAATGCAATGTGAGGACAAATGCACTCCCTACACATACACCTTATCCCACTCTTTTGGGGATCTTAGCACAGCCTATGATTCACAGGACATATTTACCAAATGGTAAAAACTAGCCAGCCTCCAAGTCCGGTCTGCATATTAGACTAGCTGACTCCCTCTCACCTCCATACATACACAGTCCAACCTAAGGTCAATGGCTCCACTTCCCAGATGGGAAGAATGAGGGTCCAGTGACCTAAAGGTCAGGACTGACTCCAGGAACCTGGCTATCCATCTCACCCTATGGGATTCAGTTAAGTAATCGACAAGCCTTTATGAAGTACTGAACTATGCGTCCAGCACTGCGCTAGGCACCGAGGGTACAAGCACAAAAAACGAGACAGTCCCTACCTGCAGTAAGCTTACATTTTAATGAGGGAGAGAATACGTGTAAAATAGATGTATAGCAAAAGTATAACTTCAGTATGTGCCTCTCTACACATGTGTACACATACATACACCCAGAGCAGTTAAATACAAGGTAGACTGAAAGGAGGGCCTCAGCAGTGACACAGGGAAGGAAAGCCTTCATTCAGATATGGTCCTGAGCTACATATTAAAAGAAGAGGATTCCACAAGGCAGAGGCCAGGGAGGATATGCATTCCAGGAAGGCAAAGGTTTGGAGATAGGGACTGGGGGTACAGGAAGGAATGGATAGAAGGGTCATTTGGCTGGATCGCAGTGTGAGCTGGGGATTAACGTCCAATGGTGCTGGAAAGACCCGGAGTTGAGCTCTTTTTCAAGGGGCAAGGGTCATGACAGGCTTTCAAAGCTAAACAAAGGTGATTTATATTTGATGCTAGAAGCAATAGGGAGCCAGAGGGGAGTCAAAAGGTCAGATCTTTACTTAAGGAGAATGATGGTGGCAGGAGAAAGGCGAATGGACTAGAGGCGGGGGAATCAGTCAAGGAAACTCTCTGGGATCCTACTGGAATGGTCTACCTTAGAGATCTATGAATAAGAGTCTGAGCCAGAGTGGGCACTATGGCAGGGCAGAGAAGGGGCCACACCCAAGGCACAAACAGCAAGATCTACCAAGACATGAGGTTGAGGAAGAGCAGGCAGTCTGGGGTGGGATGCAGAGATTACAAACCAAGATCCTAGAATGATGGGGATGGCGCCAGCCAAGAAATGAAATTTGGAGGCAGGGAGAAGGGGGTGGAGGAAAGAGAAGGGGTTTTAGCCACATTATGTTTATGATGTTTCCTCCAGTGCATTGCGGGAAATGTCCAATGGTGAATGCCTAGGGCTGAAGCTCTGGGACAGATGTGGACCTGTGTAAGCCATGAGCACAGAGCTAATAGCAAGATCCTGCGAGAAGTGATATGAGAGAGACAGAGGAGGGAAGGGAGTAAGAGGTGGGGAGGGGGAGAGAGACAGAGAAAGAGACAGAGAGAAGAAAAAGGAGGGGAGAGACAGAGAGATGGAGACAGAGAGAGAGACAGGAAGAGACAGAGACAAATGGAGAGAAAGGAGAAAAAGTGAAGAGAGAGACAGACAGAGAGAAGGGCAAGGCTTAACCTTTTTTGTGTCCTGGACCCCTTCCATGCCCAGAGAAATCTATAGGTTCCTTCTCAGGATAATGTTTTAAAAACAGTTGAAGGAAATGCTAAGTTTCAGTGACAGGTTAGTAAAAATAAAGATGTAATTAACTTTTTCCATCCAAGTTCCTGGACCCCCCGAAATCTATTCCTGGGCCTCCTGGGTGTTCATGGACCCCAAGTCAAGAACCCATGGTAGAGAGGGGCCCAGGACAGAGCCTTGGGGAGTTCCCTCAGAAACAGGGGGTGACATGAATTATATGCCAATGGGGCTGAGAAGCTACCGACCCCCACAAGTCTACGGGTACCTTACATTCCCTCCTCTGGCTCAGCCACCCACATCACTGTTTGTCCCTCTCCCCAGCCCATTAGTGCTGACACTGGAACCACCAACATGTCTAGAGCTTTTTAAGGTTTCTGAAGCACTGTTCTGTGGCACAGGAAAGAAACTGCCAGATTTGGAATTGGGACCTGAGTTCGAATCTTAACTTAAATATTACTTCTGTGATCTTGGGTGACTGACACACTCTCCAAGCCTGTAACATGACAGAGGTAGGACTGGATGGCCTTCAAAGTACACCCACTCCAGGCCTATGATCCCATGATCTCATTTGAGACTTGAAACAGCTCCATGAGAAGGAGATTGGAGCTACTATTGCTGCCATTTCACCTATGAGGAAATTGAGCCTCAGACAGATAGAGTGAGTTGCCCAGGATGTCCAAGTATCTGAGGCAGGAACATGTCTCTGCACTATACATGAGAGTTATCTATCTATATTTATAGACTGGGGCCTTCCTGGTGTCATGATGTAAGAGAAAGGATTCAGAAGGCTTCAGGTCGCAGCCAAGCAGGCCTCCTCCCTGCACCCCACACATGACCTAAAGTGCTAACTATGAGTTTAATGTACACAGCATACCGCTAGGGAGATTAGAAGTACCTGAGGGTGGGGATGTGGATACTAGCTGGTATAATGTAAAAAAAAATGTTATAGCTAAAACTTGGGAGTCAGGAAGATCTGAATTCTAATCCTGCCTCAGACATGTTCTAAGCTGTATGACTGAGCAAATCACTTAACGTCTGACTGCCTCAGTTTCCCCAGCTGTAAAATGGGGATAATAACAGCATTGATCTTAAAAAGCACTGAACGAGACAAGACACATAAAGCACTCTGCAAACCCCAAAATGCTAGATAAATGTCAGCTGTTGTGAGGATGACTTCACTTCTCTCGCTGGTGGAGGAGGCCAGGTCTCCCATCTGTAGGGTTGTCCAGATAATGCCTCACCTCTGAGCCCGGCCCAGCCTGGTTTAGAAGTCTAAGGCTCAGGCCTGGGGTCAGATGCCCAAGTGCCCCGAGAGGCAGGCCCCAGAGCAAGGCTGCCTGCTGACCCCAGCTGGGCACTGTGGGAAGGATTTTGTGTCCGTGGCTCCAGGGACAATGCGATTATTCTTCAGATTTTCAAAACACCCAGAAATCCTAGCCTGTCTGCCTCCTGCGTTGGCCAGAGGGGTCCAGAGGCAGCAGACAATGGGCCTCCTGTGTTTGCAGCAACTGGGAGCCCTCCCTCCCCCTTCCCTCACCACTCACACCCCCCACACACATCCATTCCTGAGGGACCTGCTTAGTCAGCAAGGAACTCTAGGGCCCCCTCCCCAGCCCTGCCTGACCCTGCTGCCAAACTCAGCCTCTCTGGACCCCCAGAATGAGGCAAGGCCTGGGGGGAGAAGAGGAATAGATGGATGGGGAAGGACAGAAGGGGACAAAGGGAACAGAGAAGAAAAGGAACAGAAAAAGAAAAGGGTGGGAGAGAAAAAGGTAGAAAGAAAGGAGAAATGGAAACAGCACTGTCTCGGGAAACCGGGAGCTGGGTTCAAATCCTACTTTTGACGCTAAGCACCGTGACCTTAGGGGAAGCATTTGGCATCCCTGGGCCTCAGTTTCCCAAGTTAGAAATTGAGAGTTAGAACAAATGACTTCACAGGTCCCTGCCAGCTCTCAAGGTATGATTCAATTAGGAGGGAGAAGATGGAGAAGTCAGCTACAGCAGCACCTTCGCTCCACAGAGGAGGAAACAGAACGAAATGATTTGTCCACAGTCTCACAGCTAAGCCAAGACACTCAGAATCCCTGAGTTACACAAGAAGTATCTGAGAAAGGATTTGAACTCAGATCTCCCTCACAAGTCCAGGCTCTCTCCATAGAACCACCAAGTTGCCTCAGCAGACAGCCGGCCTTGTGGTCAGGGAGAACTGAGTTCAAGTCTTGCCTCTGGTCTATGCTGTCCATGTGGCTCTGGACATGTCACTTCCCTCTTGTGTTCGTCAGTTTTCTCATCTATAAAATGGGGCAGCTGGACACCATGGCCTCTAAGATCCCTCCTGGCTCTGGCTAATGATCCTAGCACCTTGAACAAGTCCTTTTCCCTCTAGGAGTCTTGGTTTTTTCATCCACAAAGTGATGATTTTGGACTCAACCACCCCGATGGCTCCTTCCAGCTTCACTTAGGATCCTGAGCCTTAAATGCTCAACACCCCAGGGACTCAAGACAACCCTTTGCTGAGCAGGTAGGCACTGACCTGCATGAGGAGAAAGCGTTTCTCTAACAAATGAAATCATAGGACCAGTAGTCAACAACCAATTAAAAAAAAACCAACATGCTAGGTACCCAAGAAGAAGATGAAAACTGACTTCAAGGGACTTATCTTCCTGCCTCTGGGCTTCTGCCCATGCTGTGCCCTCTAGCTGGCATGTCTTCCCCATTTCACTTGTTATCACAGATTTGCCAATATTTCCCTTCACCACCACCCTGGTCCCCAGCTCCCATGTGAGAAGGGTATCATTATAGCTGTCCTCCAAGGAGAAGGAAGAAGAAGAGATTATAATGCCCACTTCAGAGATCAAAGCTTCCATCATAGACTCCAACTGTCAATGCTAAAAGAGACCTTTTAGGCCAGAATGTCAAGGCAAAGAAAATCAATCTTTTTTTAAGTTTTTTTTTTTTATTCCCCTTAGTTTACAGATGAGGAAACTGAGATCCAGGCAGGGAGAAGGATTGTATCTCAAGATCACAGTATCAAAGCTAGAAGGGACATTGGAAGGAATTGACTCCAACTCGTTCACTCTATAGAGGAGGAAAGGAGGGCCCAGAGAAGTAAGGTGACTTCCCCAGGGTCATACAGCTAGTGAGCAGGAGAGCCGGAATGCCAGGCAAGACACCATGGTCTTCCCACCAACCTACACAGGCTGACCCCTTCTGAATCACCAGTCTAATGAAAGTGAAAACCCTCTGGGAGAGGCAGGGCAGGGGCTGGCTGTGATGGAGTGACCCACCAAGGGGACCCTGGGTAGACCCGCTCGCCTAGAAGGACCACAAGGCAAGGTGTGGGGAGAACAGAACCTCCATTTCCACCCCTGACAAAGGCCAGGTCCAGGCCTGAAGACACGTTTGCTCAGCCCTGCTTTGGCCACCCCTCAGAATCCCTCATTTCCTTCCTCAAGCCAAGGACAGTCATTTATGTGGATCCCGTCCTGATGCCCCAAGCTGTTAGAATCCTCCCTCCAAAAAGACCCTCTCTTTTGTACCAACATGGTGGACCAGAGTGGTCACACATATGGCCGGCAGCCCACCACACTGCCCAGACTGATGTGGGTGTGTTGTCTTCCCCCAACCACCTGAGAGTTCCTTGAGGACAGGAGCTGTCTCTTTTTCTTATTTTGTATGCCCAGAGCTTGGCCTAGGACCTGGTCCACAGGAGGCACCTGATAAATGCTTACTGAATTGAATTTACTGAAAATAAATTTTAAAAATAGATAACATTACATGTTAAAAATAAGTCAACAAGTGATCCACAAAAGTGGGCAGTGGCTGTCATTTCTAACTGAGTTTGACATCACAGATGGAGAGATTGTTACTTCTAAATAGATTGGTTGGCTAGCTGGTGTCCTTCGTGCTTGAAGAGAAACCAAAATGACGTCACTATGGCAGGGTCAAAGTCCAACGTGTCCAGCTGTGGCTGATCAGACCAAGACAAGCTCCAAAGGCCCAACCACCTGATGTCTAGAGCATTTATGATTCACTTCTGCCCAGAGACTGGACCTATGATGTAACTGATTAGGGAACTCCCACTCCCAGCGATGATGAGTACCTCCTTCACATCCAGAATGAGAAAGGTTCCTGGGGCATTGGGATCAAGTGACTTGCCCAAGCTCACATATCCAGGAGGTATCAGAGAAACACTTGACTTCAGACCTTCCTGACTCCATCTGGCTCTCTCCCCTTAGGCCAAGCTGCCCAATAGATTCTATAAATCTATAAGTCTGAGTCACTGCACCTATCAGGCCTCAGTATTCCAATCTATAAAATTAGTATAATCATACCCACCCTCCTCACCCCAGAAGATAATAAAGGTAAGAGATTTGAAAAATCTGGGAAGGCATAGGGCACCGTGTGTTCTACCAGGCACTGCTCAGCACACTTCAGCAAACATGAAATGATCTCCTACGTACCAGCCCCTGTTCTAGGTGCTCGAGTTTTAAAGACAAAGTTATAGAGTCCTTGATCTCAGAGAGCTTATAGTCAGACCTCCGGGCTGGACCTGGCAAGCATCCATAAAGCCCCCCTACACACACACATTATGTGTGCGCCCTCTCACCCTGTACATGTCCCTGCCTGAAATTCAATTTCCTCCTCTAAAAGAGAAAAGATCCAACTATGTGGAGCCAGTTCTAATCTCAGACCCTGAAGGCTCCAGATGGGCTTTCTTCCCCCTCCCTCAGGCAGGAAAGGTCTTCAAGTTCAGGTGTTAGACCCTGAGCCCAAGGCTGCTTCTTCTACTATACCCCGGTGAACCTTTTGGCCCAGCCAGAAAGAAGAGAGTCAGAACCAGGCCTAGGAATGCCATGGCGGGGGGTGGGGGGGGTCGCTCCATCAACAGATACAAAGTTTAGACATAAAAAGAAAGAACGAAATAATTGACGGGGGGAGTCAAGAGTGAAAAGGCCAATTCTAAGGCTGAGACCTCCATGAGGATGCCCAGGCGGGTGAAGACAAGACTCCTGCCAGGTTAAGGCTCCAAAGAGGATGTCCAGGTCCTCTGGTTGTCTCATTCAGCCCCCACAGGCAGGGCTGCACCCAGACTGACACAGACAGGAAGCACCCCCCCAGAACCGAGTTTCTTTACACCCTTCCCACCCACACCCCACCCCGCTGCCTATCCTTTCTAGTTCAGGAGTTCTCCCTGAGAGCAAAACTAAATCCCTCCCCACCCCTGGAGTCAGAGTCCAATTAGCCTCAAACGGTGTCAGAAAAGGGAAAAAATGCTGACCATTTTAGCACGTATGAAAGCTAGAGACTGACTCACAGACCTGTTAGCCGCGGCATAATGCCAAGCCTCAGGGGGCCCTTAGCCTGATTGATGGGAGACACATGACACAGGCCCTGCTTGCCCAAGGAGCCCCTGGTCTGATGGGGAGACACAGCCCTGTCCTCAGGAAGCCCCTGGTCTGATGGGGAGACACAGCCCTGTCCTCAGGAAGCCCCTGGTGTTATGGGGGAGACACAGCCCTGTCCTCAGGGAGCCACTGGTCTGATGGGGAGACACAGCCCTGTCCTCAGGGAGCCCCTGGTCTGATGGGGAGAAAAGATATACACCAGGAACTTCTCCAGACTATACTATCTTGCACTTGCTGACCCAGCCCTGTAAATATTCTCATGTCATTTCCTGTGTTTCCTGTCTTCCTTACTATCCTGAGAGCTCCCGATGACACAGACCCAGACCCAGCCCTATTCCTTGCTCTCCCTCTTGGTGCCTAGAGCAGGGCTTTCCCCTACTTGGAGGCAAAAGACTGAGTCAAGAGTGCTAGATGTGCCACTTGCCATAGCTAAGTAACTTTGAGCAAGGAATCTCCTTGGTTCATGCCTCAGTCTCCCCTTCTGTAAAAAGAGGTAGAACTCTGCTCTGGAGGGTTCTTTTCAACTCTGAAAGTCTCCATCCATGGAAAGTCCTCCCCAACTGCTAAAGCACTTTCCACACAATCGACAATGATTCTAATTTTTCATCACCATGCTCAACGCTCATTTGCTGACCCCTCCAAATCACATCAGCAGAGTGTTGAGACCAAGACCTGGAAAATAAAGGGTCCAAACCCCACACCTGGGGCCAAAGGAGCCACAGCCTTAAGACGGGAACTGCTCAAGTTAGAAAAGACGGAGAGAGCTAACCTCAGTCACTTACAGGCTGCTCAAGACCTCGCAAGTCACTTAACCACCGTTTGATTCAGTTTTCTCATCTATAAAATGGAGGGAGGAGGTCATAACAGCACCTACCTCTCAAGGTTGTTTTGTAAAAGGGCTAGTACATACATGTTTATTCCTTTCCCTTCCTGACAGAACAAAAAAATATTTCAGATAGGGAAAAAAGAGCTGGGGAAAGCAGAGATTGGTAGTCTAGGGGACAGGCCAAACGTATTCAGTCTCATCAGCGGAGTGAGCTGGCCAGCCCTGGCCCCCATGAGAGTTTTGGCCATACAACGTCGAAGGTGGTGAGTCTCCTATAGTGGACTGGCAGAGGACCAGGAGGGAAGGCACTGGCCATGGCTGCTGCAGAAAGAAAATACATGCTGCCTGCTCCACCCAATGACAGCACCTTGAGACAAAGCCCCTTGGTCCCAGGCTAGTTACAGCCTTACCCTGAGATCCAAAAAGGACCACACAGCTAAGAGCAACAGAGGTCTTCTGAATTAAAAGTCTAGCTTCTCCGCTCCCCCACTGTGTGAGGAGGGGAGAGAAGAGGATAGGAGGTACTGAGAAAGCCCCTGGGACAGTCATTCATAAAGATTATCCAATTTAATATCGACACCCACTCTGAGATGAAGGGCTATTATTATCCCACATTACAAGAGGGGAAACAGAAGCCCAGAGATAACTTTGTCTTCCCCAGGTTCCCACAGTAAGTACTGAGATCAGAAACTGAATGCAGATCCTCTGACTTCAAGGCCATGACCTTTTCCCCTGGAAACACAGACTTATGACTATTATTTTGTAATCAGCCCCTGTATTTGAGTCCTATCTTATCTGATAAGACTGTGAGCAAAGGCTGGGTCTCCTCCTTCCTTGTCACACACACACACACACACACACACACACACACACACACACACACACACACCTGGTCTCCTCCTCTCCTTCCTTGTCTCCCTCACACACACACACACACACACACACACACACACACACCTGGTCTCCTCCTTCCTTGTCACACACACACACACACACACACACACGCACCTGGGCTGGGGGCTGAACACAGGAGAGTAAAGTTCAATGCTGACCTCTCCTCCTCCAGGCTCCAAGCAACCATCCCCCTCCATGAAGCATCTTTGCCCTGCTCCACCATAGCCCATATCCAAGCCTCCCCATCTCTCCTGACCCAAATTTTCCTCTGGCCTTTTGCCTACTTCTCCCCTTTTGCCTCTGTCTCATGCTTTAAACTATTCTGATCCCCCTTAATAAATGCCCACCTCCTCGAGGGCAAAGTGCTGGGACTTCTGTGGGCACTTTCCGAGTCTGATGCTATCAAGACATCCACCTCTCATGATCTCACACAATGTCAGGGCCGGCAATCCCTTTGAAAACCATTTCATCTGACTTCCTTGACGCAGAGAGGGGGTCCTGAGGATTCAGCAGCAAGGCACAAATATGGCCCAGATCAAAGCCCAAAGGTCTGGGTTTGAATCCCTACTATTTACTGCCTCTGTGACTGGAGTAGGGCTCTCCCTCCCTGGTTCTCCAACTGTAAAAAGTAGGGGTTCTAAGATGCCTTTCAAGCTCCTGACCTTGGATCCAAGGGATCTCTTAAGACCAGCAGTGTTTCACTTGGGGTCCATGGACACACTCCTTTCCCATCCCACCCCCATGCATAGATTTCAAGGAATTCATGAACTAGGATGAGGGAAAAATGAGATCTTTCTTTCAATATAATTGTCTCCCTTTGGGACCTTACACATTTTGCATCAAAAAAACATGATTCTAAGAAGAGGTCCTCCAGGCTGCACCTGACTGATGGCCACGCCAGGACACAACCAAGGTTAAAACTCCTGCTCTAGACTAAGCCTCGGAGAGGAAAGGGACTTGTCCAAGGTGATACATTCAGGAGATCTCTAACTCGAAGCATTGCCCCCACCTCTCTTCTCTCCTGCCTCCCTCTGACTTCCTTTCCTTCCTCTCACATTCCTCCTTTCTCCTTTTTCTCCCTGCCTCAGCACCCCCTTGTCCTCCTGCCCCCAAAGCTCTCTGACACCAGCCCACCCCTCCTTTTCTGCACTGCCTTGAGGAGGTAAGGAGGCAGCTTCTGTGAGACCCCCAAATGGAGGCCAGAGACGGAGTTGTCAAGGGCCGCCTGGGCAGCCTTGGATCTCTAGCTCTGCCCCTTTGGGGACACAGCCTGCTCCCTGAGGAGGGTGAAGCACCATATCAGCCTTTATCTCCTTAACACTGTGCCCAAAACTGGGATTTCTGAAGTGGTTCTAAGTCTGCCAAGTGCCTTATGTACCCTAGCTCACAGGGATCTCACCACTACCTTGAGGGTCGGCACCAGAGAGGGCAGCTGATTCACCTATGGTCAAACAGCTTGTAAGAGTTAACCCCGGGTCTTCCTGACTCAGGGCCCAGTGGTAGATCCACCACAGGACCCTGGGGAAAGCTAATGTATAGTAGATTGAAAGGCGGAGCTTGGGTCCTAATGCCTGCTGACCTGGAGCAGGTCATTTGCCCTCCCTAGGCCTTGGCTCCCTTATTTGCAGGAGGGAGAGGGGGATGTCAAATTCATTCTCCTGCCCATGGGCTCTTGACAAGTGTGCAGTTCATCCCCACCTTGGCCTCCCATATCAGCCAAAATGACTCCACTCCCCAAACAAGTCAATTCAGTGTCTCCCTCACCTTGGAGGAGGGGGGGGGGCACATCTTCTCAGGCAGCAACTCCGGACTCAGGTCCCTGGGCATCTTCTTGCACTGCCCTCCCCAGTCTTGACCACATTCAACCCTACCCAAGCTGCAGGATCCAGAAGACCCCTCGAAGTTGCCAATGGCCAGGAGGGGAAGAGAAGCTCACACCTCCCAGTTCTCATGAAGCCCTGGAGGGAAATGGCTCCAATCAGGTTTGGGGGAGGGGGAGAGGAAAGAGTAAAGGAAGAGAGGGGTCCGAGCCCATTCAGAGCTGTCATTTATGAGACAGAGAAGGCGTGGCTCCCAGAGTCCTGCGCTGGCTGGTCCGCAATACCCCAAGAAACCAGAACGATAAAAGCTATCATTACTGCTAATACATTACAGGCTGTCATACCTGCACATAAATACCAAGCAGTCAATGCTTTTGGATGCTGCCCAGGTGACATCACTGCCCTGATTCCCTACAGCTTGAAGGAATAGAGAGGTTAGGCAGCTAGGTGGAGAAGTAGATGGAGAGGGGGGCTTAGAGTCAGGGAGATCTGAGTTCTAATGCTGCCTCTGACACTTCCTGGTGGAGTGATCCTAGACAGGTCACTAAATGCTCTCTGTTTCAGTTTCCTCATCTGTAAAATGGAAATGATAATAGTGTCAGCATTGAGAGATATTTGTAAAACACTTTGCACCCCTTAGGGTGCATAGGCAAATGCTAGCTATTACTAACATGTTATTGGATAAAATACCAACTCCTCAGTTGGCATTTAAAGCCTGTCCCATTGGACTCTAGCCTTTCTCTCCAGGCTGTTTTCATCTTCCTCCATTCTGGCCAGATGGGAAGACTTGCTCTTCTCTCCCTGTGCCCTCAGCTGCCCAGGCCATCATCCTTCTCTGCAATCCCTCACTTCTTCATTCAGGCTCGGTTCAAAGGACACTCTCTATACCTTAGGCCTTCCCTCATTCTCCCCAGTGGGTAGCATCTGTCCTTCAAACGAATCCAAGCATGGCTATGTTCTGTGATTACTTAAGTGCACTTCAGTTATTACCCCTCTCAGTCTCCCCCAACCTTGGAAGAAGCCAGCTACCATGACCTTTGAGGAAAGGGGATGCTTTCCAACCTATCCTTGTATGCCCTGGCACTGGACCATCGGTCTAAGGAGCTTCCAGTGAGGAAGTACCCTTTACCAATATCGCTTTCCCTTGCCCCTCTCCCCCATCAGCTCTGCACTTCATAGTCTCAGAAAACTTCCAGAGAGCAGTGAGAGGTTAGGTAACTAGCGCAGGGGCACACAACCAGGATGTTTCTGAGCTCGGACTTGAACTAGGATCTTCCTGACTATAAAGCAGGCTCTCTACCCATGAAGCTACCATGCCTCCTGCCCCCTACCGCTGCCCACCACACTCCCCCAGTAAATGTCCAAGACTTGTTGATTTCAATGGCACAATCTCATTTAATTCACATAACAGCCCTATGGGTAAGGCAGGAAAGGCATTAATCTCATTTTACAGATGGGTTTAGAAAGGTTCTACTAAACCACAAAAATTATAATAATATAACACCAAATATAATATAATATCAGAATTATAAGAAACTATAACTCACTGATTTCAGCCATTGCCTGGTGAGAATCTACTTAAAGCAACTCAGTATGATGGATGGATATAGGGTCAGGAGGATCTGGGCTCAAGCTACCCATGCCTGCCTGAGACCCTTAGTAGTTGGGTGATCCTGAGCAAGTCACTTAACTTCTATCTGCCTCAGTTTTCTCAACTGTCAGATTAATAATAGTTCCTATTTCATAGGGTTGCCATGGAGATAAAATGATATTATAAATAGAAAGGAAGGAAGAAGAGGGAGGGAGAGGGAGAGAAAGAGAAAGAGAGAGAGAGAAAAGAAAAGAAAAGAAAAGAAAAAGAAAAGAAAGAAAAAGAAACCTTAGAGTCACATATAAATTCATGCTTTTAACCTGAGTTTTTGAAGCCTTCAGGATTGAAGAAACTATCACTCCTTCTCCCTACTCCCTCCTCCCCCCATTTGAATCCTTACTGTCTCTGTTTTTCCTGATGTCTAACCTGAATCCCTGGGAGTAGACAGTTCAAGTCCCCGTATTTTCTTTGTTCTGTCTGCAGGGCCGCCGCCTGCTGCTGGAAGATTGTTATTAGAAGACCTTCCCAGTCTTCCCCTCCCCATCTTCCAGAGATCCCCTGCCAATAGCTCCAGGCTAGCTGCTAAAGGGTGAGGAAAAACAATCCACTCAGCATTTTCCACCAAACCTTTCATAATCACTTAACAAGAATTTTTGCTTATGAAAAACACAGAGTATCCAGTTCTCCTTTTGTCTAACCCTTTCTCTCTAGACTCCAACTCAAAGTGTCTGCTCTATGTAAACCCTCCAGCCAGAAAGATCTTATGCCCAAATCCATACGCATGATGATGAAGGCCTGTCTATCTAGATGAGTCCTACCTACCCAAACTACTTCCTATCATGACTTTGGACAAGTGGCCTCACCTCTCTGGGCCTTGGTCTTTTCATCTGTAAAATGTGGAGGTTGGAAGAGATGATCTCTGCTATCCCTTCTAGCTATTGATCCAAGATCCATGGTCCTTTCCACTCCCAGTTCTCTGGAAGTCTAACCTTTCAAGACGCAGAATCACCTCAGACCTGGTCATGTAACCTCAAAAGATTCTAGTCCAGTCTTTAACTGGCCAGGAATCCCTGCTCCAATATTCCCAACAAACAGTCATCAACTCCTCTCCCAAAGGCTCCAGTGACCAACCTCCTGATCAGGGAGCAGAAGGAGATCTACATATTTTTGGACATGGCCAGTGAGGGAATTTGTTTCACTACACTGTAAATATTTGTTACAAGAAAGTGTTGGGTTTTTTTCACTGGAGAAGAGAAAGGTGAAAGAAAGAGAAAAAACAGAATTTTTAATTTTTTTTTAATTTAAAAGACCTTAAGTAAGGGAAAAATCTATTACCTCCCAAGACAGCCCATTTCATAAGAGCATCGATCTTAAAGTTAGAAGTTAACTTAGAGATTACTGAGTCCAACTAATCCATTTTACAGATAAGCAAACTGAGGTTCATTAGTTAAGTGACTTGCCCAGGGTCACACAACTAGTAAGCATCTAAGAGAAGATTCAAACCCAGGTCTTCCCTGATTCTAAGATCAGCACTGTATTCACTATATCCATACTAGATGACTCTCATAGTTAGTAAATTTTTCCTTACACCAAACAGAGTCAATGGGGAAAGCAGGCTGGGAGTCAGAAGACCTAAGTTCAAACCCCAATTCTACCACTAACTGTTTGAATGACCCTGACAAATCACTCAGAACCTACTGGCCTCTATTTCCTCATTTGTAAAAAAGAAGGGATGAGACCAGATGATCTCTAAGACCCACATTTAAATCTAGGATCAGATGACTTAAAGATTTTAATGGTACAATCTCATGTGACTCAAGGTATTAGGCACATTTTACAGATGGGAAAACTGAGGCTTAGAAAGGTTATGATTAACTTAAAATTAGAATAAAACTCCTCAGTAGCCCGTGACTGCTCATTCCATCCCATTGCCCTTCTCTGGTTCTTCTGAAGGTCTCTTATGCTAAATACATTGTCTTGTTCTACTCTCTGATCCCCAACTGAACTCTGGGTTCCTCCAGTACAAAGGTCACCTCTTCTCTTTCTTCTATCTTCCCCACAGGCCCCAACACAAAGCTAGGCACACATATGGAGGAACAGATTGTTTAATAACATAGAAAAAATAAAGAGATTGGGCGTGACTGGGAGGGACCACCCAGGTGGATTTGAGAATGATAGCAGTCAACAGAGAGAAGGTAAGGTAGAGTGGACACCGCTGATTTCCATCCTGATGGCTCAGCCAAGAGCAGTGATCTTGGGACTGGACAGGACAAATCAGAAATGGCAGGTAGGGAGTTAACACCCAAGATTAGTAAAGAGATAGTAAAAGGACAACCTAAGTTGTGGATGAGCTCAAGCCACCAGGAGCAAAAGAGCTATATTCTCAAACACTTAGTGAATAATAGCTAATATTTGCATACTTCTTTAAGATCTGAAATTTATATGGATCCTCATAACAACTCTGCAAGATGGGTGCTATTATCATTCCCACTTTACAGATGAGGAAACTGAGGCAAACAGATTTAATTGACTTGCCCAGGGTCACATCACTAATAAGTGTCTGAGGCAGGATTTGAACTCATGTCTTCCTGACTCCAAATCCAGCACTGAATCACCTATTTGCTGATGCACTTAGCAAATGTGATTGCTGAGCCATTAACAGTGACCTTTGAAAGATTTGGAGAACTGGGGAGGTGTTGCAGGATTAGATAATGGCAGATGTCTTGGTTTGCAAAAATGAAGCATGATGTCTGCCAGTTAAGAGTCAAGTGATCCTACCTTCGGTTCCAAGCAAAATTCTAGAATGTATTATTAAAGGGCTGGTCAATAAGCCTCCATGAAATGATGCAGAGATCACAAGGAGCCAGCATGGCATCCCCAAGATTGAAGCAGACCACACTGACCTCACTTCCTTGTCTGAAGAGGCTCACAGACTGGCAGATGAGGGGGACAAGGGATGTCATAGATAGTGTTTCCCTACATGTTTGCAAAGCATTTGACAAATGGGGTGTCAAAACCATGACCACCTCACAAGGCTATGATGTTACTAAGCAGCATAAATAATATGAGAGAGATCAGCTAAAAGATAGTTTAAGTTTGACTCTATAGTAAAGTCAGAGACCAGAGTTCCCTAGATGCAGCTGCCATCTTCTCTCCTTGCCCAGTCCCTGACCCCTTCTTCTGCCCAGCTCTATAGTAGGAACCCTTCCTCTGCTCTCCCAACAATCAAGAATCAGCTTTTGGGGAGGGGGAGGATAAGCACCAGGGACCTTCTCGACCAGCCTTTCCATCACCACCAGCCCTAAGCTAGTTTGAGGCTAGCTGAGATTGAGACCCTAAAACCTGAGACATCTACCCCATTTATCCTGGCTCCATCAGAGCTGTGCTGGGGACAACCTGTTACATATCATGACTTCTCCGTTCCTCAGTTTCCCTATTCATAAAATAGTTATAAGAAAGAAATGACAACATTTTGGCTATAAAGTCAACACAAAAGACACCTGGATGGATGTTAAAAAACAAAATCAATAGTTTCCCATTGCCTCTATAAAATATAAACTGTGGATAAAATATAAACTGTGCTGGCATTTGAGCTTTTCCATAACCTAGCTCTCACCTACCCTTCCAACCTTCATTTTACCCCCTTCACAGCTCTACTATGGCCATGCTGACCTGCTAGCTCTTCCTCCCTTCTAAGCATAAGTCCTGAATGTTCTCAGACCACCTCTGTCTCCCTGGCTCTCTAACTCTCCATCTATCTCTCAGTTTCTCCGTCTCTCTCTGTCTCAGTCTTTGACTCTCAATCTCTCTGTTTCTCAGACTTTTGTCTCAATCTCTGACTCAATCTCTCTGGTTCTATCAACCTCTGTCTCTCTCAACCTCTAACAGTCTCTCATTCTCTCAATCTCTCATTTTCTCTCTTTCAATCTCTCCATCTCTCCTCTCATTTTCTCTTTCAATCTCTTTTTCTCAACCTCTCCATCCCTTTCAATGTCTGACTCTCATTCTCACACTCTTTAGTCTCTCACTCTCTTATCCTCTCTTTCAGTCTCTGTCTCAATCTCTCTCTAATTCTCATTTTCTCAACCTGTCTCCTCATTCTATCAATCTTTGCCTGACTCAATCTCTCACTCAATTATTCACTTTTTTCCTTCTTGAAATAACTTTTTTTACATACTCTGTTTATATCTATTTGTGTACATGGCTAGTCCCTGTAAAAGCAGACTATAACCCCATTGAGAGCAAGATGACTTTTTAATCTTTCTGAGTTTTCCTAGCACATAGCAGACAACTTGGTACTTAATAAGTAGGAGCTTAACTGTTTGTTGAAGTGAGGCACTAAAATCTAGACCTTTCCAGGTAGAACTCCTCCCCCTGGGGGGAGGGGGCGGGAGAGGAAGGAGAGTATTTGTTTTTAGCCACCTTCTCTCCTGGACTTTCCCAAAGAACACTCTCACCAGCTCCTAAATAACAAAGCAAGCACCCCAGGGCAGGGACCCATGTAGACTGAGGTTTTGAAAGACAGTCAAGAAGGTAAAAACCATTATTTCCTCACACACTCTTACCCTACAGTTCAAAGGCATACAGGCATAAAGTAAACTCCAAGAATGTTAAGAAAAACAATAGATTCAACCGACCAGGTTGCCAAGGAGTTCAAAAGGAGAGTTAATTACTCACCTGCTGTGGCAGAGAACAAAAGGTTCCTTCCTGAGTTGAATTCCACTCCTTTCCCTTGGCTACCAGACTCTGAAACAAGTCACTTAACTTGCCTAAACTCAGTTTTTTCATCTGTAAAGTAGGACTAATAATTTCTGTAGGGAGGCTGTTGAGGGTCAGATGAAATCATGGAGGCAAAGCACTTTGCAAACTTTTATTAAAACACCAGATAAACGTCAGCACCTGCCATTATTACTGTAGTTCTGCCTGGGACTGAGATTTTCTTTTTTTTATTGAGCAAATGAAGTAAACAAGCAAACATGAATCAATTCAAGTAATAACAGTCCCTTGATGCAGCAGGTGGTACAGTGGAAACAGGTGGGTGTGACCCTGGGCAAGTCTCTGGGCCTCAGTTTCCTCATTCATATAATAGGGTTGGCTGGATCAAATTACTCCATAGTCCTGCTCTAAACCCAAACCAGATGCTCTCTCCCCCCAGATCAGTGATGAAAAATAAATGACTTAATCTTAACCTCAAAGCATTCTGCCAGGCTTTGGTTAGCTGAATGTGATATTAGCTTTCCCTTATGGGGAAGGAGTTCTAGCCACTCTATCACAGTAGGTTTGGAGCAGGTGACCTTGAAGAGACCAGAAGTTGATAAGGAGTAATGCCTACCAGAGATGACTATATTCATCAGTCATTGGGAAGTAATAGAGCTACACGCCCAGAAAGACATGACATGTAAGTTGTCCCTATACAAATGTATCCTGTGCTCTCTCTGGCTCACTGTTCCCACTGTATGTATTTATGGGAAAGCATGCCCCAGGTTTATGTGGAGAACATTCTATTCCATTTTTTTCTTCCTATGCTATTTCTTTAAACACCTTTTGCTTTGAGCTAATTATATAACCTCTGGCTCACTAGAGAAAACACAAACACATCAGTGGGGGCTCAAGAACTATGTCTTCTTGTGGATGTGACTCTACAGAGTACGATAAACCTAAAATAGCTATTCTGGGGATGCCACATGGGAAAGGTCCTACAACATCATCTAAACTTAGAATTAATCTGATATTTCAAAAAAAAAAAATCAACAGATATTTATTAACTCAGCTTGAGTATGATGGCTTATCTTTCTAAATTAATGTCACCATTTGTGAGCCTTTTCTGTATTTGACCAATGAAAAGTGTGGAGTTTTAAATATCTATCAATTCCTTTTATTGTTGGTATTTCATAAGCTTTTCTCAAAATGGGTGGTGTACTGTCTCTGGGCCTTGGGGAGCTGGAACAATAAGACCTGACATTTCTAAAACACTTTAATATTTGCAAAGTATTTTATATACATTATTTCATAAATGCTATGATAAACTCTATGTCACAAATGAGGGAAGTGAGAACAGCACAACGAAACGTTCTTAAGATTACTGCCAAGTGTCTTAAGGAGGACAACCACACTGGGGAGAGGCCCTGAGTCCATGTTGCATGAAGACCAGTTGAAGGAGCTTGGCATGCTCAACCTGGAGAACAGAAGGCTGGGAGGGTTGGGAGGGGAAGGGGACCATGATAGCTATCTCCTAATATTTGCAAAGTCATCATATGGAAGAGGGACAAGATTTATTTGATTGTCCCCACATGGTCACCCCAGGAGCGTCGGGAAGGAATGACAGTGGACCCCGTTAGCCTTTTCCCAAGAAGACTTGCATTATCTCAAAAGATAGTGTTCATGTTGCTGATTTTTTTAAACTTTCCATTTAACTTTATTTTCATAATCCAAAGGTATAGATTATCCTCAAACATGAGATTAGCTTTTGCAACATACAAATCATACTTAAAACGCTAGCACAAGACCATGACAGTCTGGAATCTGGGAGACAGCAGTCTGGTTCACACAGAATAATTTAGGATTTTTTTCATTTGTTTGTTTAAAAGAAGTGAGGAAAATGGTCCTGCAATCTGACAGGGAGGAATAAAACTTTCTATGCTGTTGCTGTGAGGTCATGTCCGATTCTTTATGACCCCACGGACCACAGCACACCCACCTGTGCTCCACCATCTCCTGATTCCGTCCAGACTCATGTCCATTGCTTCTGTGACACGATACAGAATTTTCTTCATAACACAATTTCTCTAGACCTTGCTGGGCTTGGATCAGCTTACGCTGGCTCTGAACTATATCACTTCTTTTGTTTTTGTTTTTTATTAAATTATTTCATTTGTTTTCAGTGTTCTACAATCACTTCCATATATCTTGGATTTTTCCCCCTCCCTCCCCCTACTCACTCCCTTCCCACTCCCTCCCTGAGACAGTGTACAATCTTATATGGGTTCTACACATACATTCCTATTAAATACATTTTTCACCTTAGTCATGTTGCCTAGAAGAATTAAAATGAATGGGAGAAACCATAAAACAAAACAAAACAAAATACAAAAGAAAATGGTCTGATTCATTCTGCGATCCAATTTCATAGTTCTTGTTCTGGATGTGGAAGGCATTTTGCCTCGAGTCCATTGGGGATTTTTTAAATATCAATTCTTTAAATTGATCCTGGGTAAAAGTTGCAAATTACAGATGTCTGAGAAAAGACTGTGACAATTAGAACTAGCCACAAGGGGAAAAGACCACCTCAAGAGATCACGGGTTCTCCTTCCTTGGAAGTCTTCACGCAGAGAGTGGCTAACCAGTTTTAGGTATAGGGATTTCTTTTATGAATGGGGTGGACTAGAGGGCTGCCAAGGTCGCATCTGATTCGCAAATTCTCTGATTCTCTGAAGTTCAGAGTGGTCAAGTGATTTGCCTAGGGTCACACAGCCATAGCTCAGTAAGACTATATCTCACTTGACTGATCAAAAGACTTTAGACTAAATGAGAAGTCTGAAAGCCAGGGCATAAAGTGAAATCTGTATTGGCTAGAGGATATTTTTATGCTTAGTCTATAAGCGAAGCATAGAGGTTGCTAACATAGCTAGGGTGGTACAGTGGATAGTGCAGCAGGCCTGGAGTCAGGAAGACTTATCTTCCTGAGTTCAAATCTGGCATCAGACACTTCTTAGCTGTGTGACTCTGAGCAAGTCACTTCACCCCGTTTGCCTCAGTTTCCCCATCTGTAAAATGAGCTAGAGAAGGAAATAGAAAACCTGCCCAGTATCTCTGTCAAGAAAGCCCCATATAGGGTCATGAAAAGTCAGACACAACTGAAATAGTGCACAACAACAAAGCTAATTAGAATGAGGAAGAATTCCAGAAATTGGAGCAGGTGCCTCACTACCACGTCTTTAAGAACCAAAAGGCAGACTGAGCTGGGGCAGAGAGACAGAGGAGGTTTCATCAGCTTTATAGGCATTTCACAGCGGAAGACCCAGGCTGGGACATCCCATGGAAAGGTCAGCTCCTTCTCCATCTCCCCTCCCAATGCCTGTCCACAGACACAATTATATCATCCCTTGCTTCATCACCCAAACATTTCCAGTAACATGAGTTTGGCCTCTACCACAAAGAGGCCAGGGGTTACCTAGAAACCGAGACAAATGTAAAGTGAGACAGATAACCCCACTTTTACCTAAATGTTAGGAATTTTCCTAACTAGGAGCTAAAAGAGGGTAGGACTGAACTAAAAACCCCTTACACAGACCACAGATGCTGTTACATTTCTCTCTAGGCTTAAAACGAGCTGATATATTCAACAGGGTATTACAAGGGCAACTAGGTGGTTCAGTAGATAAGAGCATCTAGTCCTGGATACTTCTTCCCTGTGTGACCCTGTGCAAGTCATTTAACCGTTTGCTTCAGTTTCCTTATCTACAAAATGAGCTGGAGAAGGAAATGGCAAACCACTCCAGTATCTCTGCCAAAAAAAAAAAAAACAAAAAAAAAAACCCAAATGGGGTCACAAAGAATCAGATATGACTGAAAACAACAAATTACACTTCTCAAAGACAGAATTCAAACCAAGGCCTCTCCTGATAGCGAGTCGGCTGTCTCCACCCTGTTGTGCTGGCTGGCCCATGAGACTGAGGGTTGCATGAAGTATTCTAGCTCCCTAAACTGGACAACAGCTAACCCATTCCCATAAGATGGCTCTGATCCCTGACCCTTCACCTCTTTCTCTTAACACATTTCACCTGCCTTATGGTTAAGGAAAATGATTCATTTACAAAGGGGAAAGCAGAAATTCAGAAATAATCATCGGAATTACCAAGAATTTATTGCAGAGATAATTTGGCCAGTTCCAAGCTTTGTCAAATCCATAAATAAGATTTGCAAAAGCACTTTACCTAGGAGATTTAAGTGCAAGGCATGCTGGGAATGGTATCTGAAAAAACTGACTTTCAATCTACCTAACAACATCAACAGTGCCAACACCACCAACAAATAACATT
The DNA here is from genome assembly GCA_023548195.1 of Bettongia penicillata ogilbyi. Lineage (NCBI taxonomy): Eukaryota > Metazoa > Chordata > Mammalia > Diprotodontia > Potoroidae > Bettongia > Bettongia penicillata. Next base: position 8,352,788 of record JAJHZJ010000257.1, read on the forward strand.
TACGTGGTGCTTTGAGGTTCACAAAGCCAAAATGTACTACAAATATTATCTCAAGAAACCTGGGAAAGCTAAGTGCTATTATTAACCCCACTTAATAGAACAAGTGACTTGGCCAGGGTCATAGAGCTAGTGTGTCTGAGGCTGTATTTGAACTCGGGTCTCTCTGACTCCGGGCCCAGCACTCTTATCCACTGCACCACCTAGCTGGTATTATTATCTCCATTTTACAGATGGGGAAACTGAGGCAAAGGTTAAGTGACTCACCCAGGCTCCAGCAGCCAGTAAGTGACTGAGGTCAGATCTGAAGCCAGGTCTTCCAGATTCCAGACCCAGAAACATTTTATCCTCAGTACTAAAGGTATTTGAGATAGCAGGACTAGAAATCAGAAAGCCTTCCACAGGTGCTGCTAAGTAGTTGTTTCAATTAACCTGTCTGGGCCTCAGTAAACATGCTAGGTCTCACCTACTGCCTCCAAGGGATGTAGGGGAGGGCTGTTCCCAGGGCTGCTGAAATCACAGATCCTTATCTTATTCTGGTATTACTGGTATGGGGAGGAGGGGCAGCTGGACAGGTGATGTCACTAGGGGAGGGATGAACACCTACAGCTCAGCAACTCTGACTCTCGGTGAGTGACCTAGACGGGCTGGATCTACAGCACTGTCCACATCATGCTTCTCAAGAAGGTGCTGCTGTTCAGTCGTTTCAATCATATCTAATTCCAAGGTCCTATTTGGGGTTTGCATGGCAAAGATACCAGAATAGTTTGCCTTTTCCTCCTCCAGCTCATTTTACAGATAAGAAACTTGAGGCAGTGTTAAGTGACTTGCCCAGGGTCCCTCAGGTAGTAAATGTCTGAGGCAGGATTTTAACTCAGACCGTCCTGACTCTAAGTCTGTTGCTTTATCCACTGCACCACCTGGCTGCCCTTAACAGAGGAGTACATTGAGGCCCAGAAAAGTCAAGTCCCTTCCCAAGAGTCTCACAGTTAGCAAACGTCAGAGGTAAGATTTGAACCTAGGTCTTTCTGACTCCAGGTGGGATTCAGACTATTCCAGGAGGGGTTCTTGGAGAGGAAAAAAAGCTTCCCCCTTCCTTAACATCCTCCCCACCCCTTCCCCAGGGATTACCAGTGAATCAATAGATAGTTAGGAATCCAAAGACAAAAGTAGGTAGACTGTCTGAAATTCAGACCATGGCAGTGAGCTAACTCACCCCAGAGCCATGACAATAATAAACCAGGGACCAACACTGGCCCTGTGATATCCCTACCACAGGCAACTCCTGGCAAGACAACTTCCTCTCCCAGGACAGGTTGGAACCTTCTCTACAAGGTATAGTCTTAGGGGCTTGCTTAGAGCACTTGGATTATATGACTTGCCAGGTTCATATAGCCAAGAGGTGTCAGATCACTAAGGCTTTAAATCTAAGACAGTGCTTAGCACATAGTAGGTGCTTAATTAATGTCTATTGACTCACTGACTGACACACTGCCTCTAGACCAGAGAAACAACCATCCCCATATCAGTAGTCTGGTCCCCTCTGCCACTCTGGTGATGCCCACAGGTCTCTTCTCAGAATCATGTCTTTAAATGCATAAAATAAACCAACATGAGATGACAAAGGAAATCAATTACACTGAAATAAAGATGTAGGTTCTCAGAAGGATTTTTTTTTCCTATACAAGTTCACCCTCAATTGATTTGTCAATCCCAAAGTTAGGAATCCCTATTTTACACCAATAGCTAATCCATTAACTAAGGGGTTTGTCTTGACCCAGCAGTGTACACTACAGTGTACACTGCCAAAACCAATTGTGTGTCGGCAACATTAACTCCAAAATCAATTTGGTGCTAGGAATGGGCAGAACCCCACCACCCTTTCCCACCATTGAGGAAGGGGTTTCTTCCCAAATGTTTCTGTCTCTACCTCTGAATCCTACCCCACTACTCCTCTCATCCTGCCACCCACCCACTCAGTACATTTCAGCCAGGATGGAGCCAGAGAGTAGAAAGAATCTTAAAAGAGTCAGTGGGAGGATCTCCTGTCCCTGGCAGACTTCCCCTTTCCCTTCTCCTTTTCAGGTTCTAAAAGCTCCTGGGCTTCCTGCCCATTTAGGGGGACAGATGGGGGGAAAAAAGGCAGAGAAAGTTAACAGAGCCTGAACACAGCAGGTTGTGCCAGGAAACTTGGAGGAGAGAGGAGAAGAAATGTCTGGTTTTCTGTTTTGTTTTTTAAGAGTCCCAATTAACATCCTCCATTCAGATTTCCCTCCGAGGGCCCAAAAGACAAAATAAAATAAAAGAAAGTAAGTCTTGGGAAGAGCAATGTTCAAGGCAGGCCATAGTAGGTAGTATAATTAGAGGTTAACATATTTGGGGCAGCTAGGAGATGCAGTGGATAGAGCACCAGACCTGGAGTCAGGAAGACCTGAGTTCAAATTCAGCATCAGATACTTCCTCACTGTGTGACCCTGGATAAGTCATTCAAATCTGTTTGCCTCAGTTTCCTCAACTGTAAAATGAGTTGGAGGAGATGGCAAACCACTCTAGCACCTTTGCTAAGAATATTTCAAATGGCGTCACACAAACGAACAACAGCCAATACAGAGCTGTTCCCACTGCTGCCTTAAGACTCTCAGCAAGTCACTTGTCATGTTGGGTTTCACTTTCCTCATCTGTAAAATGGAAGTGTTGCGCAAGATCAACCCTGAGACATAACAGATAATCCCATTAGAGATACCAAAGTTGGTCGTGCCTCCTTGCCCAATCCCAACAAAAAGTCATCTCCCTATCATAGTGCAAGAAATTCCAGCCTTAGAACACTAATCCCTTGGGTGATTTCACTGGTTCTAAGCAAGTCTCTGAGACATAAGTGGTCAAGAGACTGCCACTGGTCGAGGGGGTATCTTCACCTAGGTGAAGGGGATCTCCCTTAAAATGGTCAAGTCCTTACACTTGGAGTGAGTGAGATTATTGGCTATTGTCTGAAGGAGGAGGGGATGGAGCTGGGTGCCAATGAGACAAGGGGGATCAAGGACAAAGGGCATAGGAAGGAGGAGATGTTCATGGGGCTTTAGGGGAGAAAGAGGAGGATTCTGAAACCTGGTCAGTAACAGCTGGAGGTGGGGGAGAGGGAAGTAGGTGGAGGGCAATCATATCCTCCCTCCTCTCCAACAGACACTGCCTCCAGGGAGACAATCGGTATTTTTCCTATTTCAGAAAAGGGTTCCTGCCCAGAAGATTCTGAGAGCTCTCCTTTGAGGCAGCAAGAAAACCTCAGCCCCATCCCTGGGGTGGCAGCTACCCCGTAAGAAAAGAAAACAGGGTGACTTTGGGCAAATCACCAACCTCCCCCAGCCTGAAGTTTGGACTCCGCAACTTCCACAACCCTAGGATTCATATGTAACAGAATATGGATCCTCTTCTCTCTCTTCCCAAGCTGGCACTTCAGCCTAGGCCCTTGTCCCCATGATACCTGCCTCCAGTCTCCCCTTTATATTCTATCCTGCACATGCTGCCAGAGAACTCTGCTTACATCATGCCCCTCCTCTGCTGGAGACCCTGCCCTGTTATATTCTACATGTTTTTTTTTTCTTCTTGTGCCTCTGTTAGAGCCCTGCTCATCCTTCCCACCTTCGGCAGAATGGCAGCTCCTATCATCTACGATCCTTGAGGAAAGGACGGTGGTCAGTGTTGTCTTTGTACACACTGTACAGCATCTGACTGGGTTTGCCCTGGACACGGAGAGGAGAACGGTCCCTGCCTTCAAGGAGCTTATATTCTAAATGGAAGACAGCACATGTGTATCTCACACACACACACACACACACATATACACACTCACTCACTCACTGCCCACCCATTCCATGCTCAGGTCCATCTCGCTACCTTTGCTCACAGTGTGCCCACTGTCAGAACCACCTCTCCCTCTCTGCTTTTTCCAACTCTATTCTTCCATTGCCCTTTCAGTCTTCTTACTACATGGTCAGTACTTCCTACTTCTGGTTCTTGATCCAGGAACATCAGTTTCTTTTGTGTTCTTTACAAGGGACATTCACCTCCCAACTCTGCCCATTTACATTGGCTCTCCCCCATGCCAGGAACACTCTCTCCTCATCTATACTTCCTTCAGCTGAAGTCCTGTCTTCTGCCAGAAGATTCTTTGGGTCCTCCTTAATCATAGTGCCCTCCCTCTAGGACTATCCTCAGGCTACCCTGTCTATATCTTGTTTGGCCATTGCTATCTCTCCAGTTAGACTGGGAAGTCCTTGAAGGCAGGGATTTCTTTGTGTCTCCAGCTCTTCTCACGGTGCCTAGCTTAATGACTCACATTCAAGACCCAGAAGAAAAGTCTCATTGTCCCGTAGGGAGTCTTCCCTGACTATGCCACCCCCTTAGGATCTTTCCCTTACTCTGCATTCCTCCAGCACCAATACACCATCTCATTAAAGTCTCAAGTTGCTTTATAATTGTTTCTTCATATATATGGCCCTCTGTTCCCTGAGACATGTCATTGGCATCTCAAACTCATCATGTCCAAAACTGAACTCATCATCTTTCCTCTAGACCTACCCCTTTTCCAAAATGTCCTCATTTCTGTCCAAGGACCTATCATCATCTCTATCACCCAGGTTTACAACTCCCAATTCACCTTCTCCTTTTGTCTCTTTCTTTATTCAGTCAGTTGCCAAATCTTGTCAATTCCACATCTGTCCCAGCAGTCCCCTGCCTCCCCCCCACTCACCTTACCAGTACCCTAGCTTGGGCTCTCATCTCAAGTGTAGTAACAGGCCAGCTTCCAAGGTCTTCCTTCTTTAATCTGTTACCCACACAATTGCCATTTATGGAGAGGTCTAGCTGATAGGGACTATGTTAGGCACTGGAATTTGAACAATTAAAGACAAAACTGAAAGAGTCCCTGCCCTCGTGGACTCTCTAAATGGACATTCTAAAAGGAAGACACCATGTGCGTGTTACACAAACACACACACACACACACACACACACACACATACACACACACTCTCAATAAAAAGTAAAGGATTGGAGTTGATACTAGCAGCTAGGGTGAATTGGAAAGGCTGAATGTAGGAGGTAGCACTTCGGCTACCTTCGGGTTTGGGGGAAAACTAGGGATTCTGAAGTAAAAGGGAGGGAGGAGGTATATCCCACCTGAGCAAAGGCACAGACATGGGTCCGAGGGACAGTAAGGTTAGTCTGACCGTGTTACCTGCTCATAAATGGCTCCCGATTGGCTCTATGATGAATGAATTAATCAATAAACATTTACTGAGTGCCTCCAAAACACAAATGCCTTTAAGTGTTTTCTCCCATAAGAATATAAGCTCCTTCAGGACAGGGACTGTCTTTCTATCTCCTTATATTTGTGTTCACCAAGCTGACCTAGCACAGTGCCTAATAAATTCTGGTTGACTCAACTTGGCGCCATCTTTCCAGATTTATTTCACATCATTTGCCTGTAGATCTGCCAAACTGGACCAGACTGGCAGTTTCCCCAACATAACATCCTTTCTAGGAATTCTCCCAGGCTTTCAGCCCCCCACCCCAAATCTGGCCAGGCTTTAAATGTCCTCCTCCTCCTTACCACCAACCTCTCAGAATCCAGAGATCAGAGTTGATGCTACCTCTTCTTCAAACCTGATCTCACAGGATTTGGCTCTCTTCCCCCTTATTTAAAGATTTACACAAGATTCTAGATCTTAGATTTAGAAAAGCCCTCTGTGCCAAACCTCTCATTTTATATAAAAGAAGAAAAATGACTTGCCAAGGGTGATACAGATCATACAAGATTGCATCTGAGATCTAATCTCCTCTCCTCCCAGCAGAATAGAAACCCCTTAAGAAAAGGGATTATCCTGTTTTTGTCCTGGTATCTCCAAGGTGAACTTTTGCTGTTGTTTAATCATGCCCAATTTTCTATGACCCCATTTTGGGGTTTTCTTGGCAAAGACACTGGAGTGATCTGCCATCTCTTTCTCTAGTTCATCTGACAGATGAGGAGAGTGAGGCAATGAAAGTGAAGTGGCTTGCCCAGAGTCACACAGTTCACAGGTGTTTGGGGCTGGGTTTGAACTTAGAAAAAGGAGTCCTCTTGACTCCAGGCCCACCACACTATCCACAGTGCCACCTAGCTGCCCCCAAGGTGCCTAGCACATCACATGATAGTACCAGATCATAGAGGCTTAATAGATGCTTGTCAAATTGAATCAAAATTAATTGAACATGCCTCTCCACCAGGGGCTATCTGGGAATGAAAGCCCTGTCCTCCAAGCCAAGACAGTAACTGATGGAAAGAGAAGTGAGCACTTTCAGTTCTTAGGAAGGTATTTGGTACCAGAAGCAGCCTTCATACCCTTCACACAACTTGGAAAGCCCTATCTCCCTTCCCCCATCTCTGACTGGGGCTGGGAATTCCTGCCACTTCCCAATCAGCCCCACCCCTCCTGCCACTGTCTATGAAACTTCCACCTGAAGCTGTCCCAGCCCAGTGAGGTCAGAGCTGTTGCCAAAGACACCAAGAAGCCTGAGGAACCAGGAGGCACATGGGTGTGGGGAGCTACATGGCAAGAACCCATCAGTCAGCCCAGCCTAGGCAGGCCCATAGGATCCTGGGAGAAAAAGAGGGAGAAGCATGGGGACAAAGGCAGAAAGGGGGGACAGAGAGTCACCCCAAAAGAGAGAGACAGGACAGGAGGAGGGGGAGGAGAGGCAAAAAGAGCCACCCAGAGTGGAATCAGGAATACTCATTTTCCTCAGTTCAAATCCAGCCTCAGATATTTATGAGCCAGGGGACCCTGGGCAAGTCACTTATGCCTCTTTGTCTCAGGGTCCTCATTTGTCAAATGAACTAAAGAAGGAAAGGGCAAACCACTCCAGTATCTTTGCCAAGAAAACCCCAAAATGGGATCACAAAGAGTTGGTCACAACTGAGCAAGAAAAATAAACATGTGTATATTTTTTTTGAAAAGCTTGTTTATTCATAGAGTGAAAAAAGGAAAACAATTTAAAGTCATCTTCTTCTTAATAAAAATACAGATGTCTTTCGACCTTAAAAGAGAAAGTAAATGCCACATTTCAACACTTTGCAATGGGCTGAAATTCTAAGCAATTACTTTTTTCTTTATTTTTTTCTTTTGTAATAGCAGAACAACATTTAGTTAACTCTTTGGTCTTTTTAAAAAATTGTGTGTGTGTGTGTGTGTGTGTGTGTGTGTGTGTGTGTGTGTGTGTGTGGTATCTACTTATTTGCATGTTCTCTCCCATTAGCCTGTACTGTAAGCTCCCTGAAGGCAGGGACTGTCTTCATGCCTTCCTCTGTATCCCCAGCACACTGTTAAATCCTTACTAAATGCTTACTGATCTGGTTTAACTGAGGTCCATGTTCACATAAAGGATCAGAGACCAAAAACTGCCCTTAGAAGCCATCTTGTCCAATTCTCTCATTTTTATGGTCAAAGAAAGCAAATTTGAGAAAGATTAGAGAGTTTCCTAAAGTCACACAACTATTAGAGGCTAGGTCTCCAGAGTCAGTGAAGGAGAAGCAGATACACAGAAGGGGAGATACTGAGAAAAGACCATGAGAAGGAGGAAAAGATCAGTAGGCATGGGAGTGGGAGCACAAGAAATGGAAAAGTTGGGGTGGAGAGAGGAGGAGGAGGAAGAGAGGGAGAGGGAGAGGAGTGGGAGAGGAGAAGACAGAGAGACAGAAAGAGAGAGAGAAGAAATGGTTTGAAAACAGCATAAGTATAGCAAAATTATTTTTACATTAACTGATGGGGAAGAAAGGAAGGAATGGGAGAGAAGAAAGAGATATAGAAAAATGAGAGAATGAAAATGAAATAGATAAGAGTGGAAAGAATAAGGGACTGGGAGACTGAAAAAATAAGACAGCAGACAAGATGGAGAGAAAGGGAGAAAGAATTGATAAATGAATGAATGAGTGACAAAACAGGGAACAAAACAGGAAAAAAGAAAAGTTACAGGCTGATGGGCAACTGGAAGTTTCAGAGAAAGAATGTGCCCATGGCTCCCTGGGTACTGGGATGACGTGCTGGGACTTGTAATTCACTCGGGCTTGTCCAGGGAACCAATCACTCTTGGGTCATTCCAACAATGTCCAGCTACAGGCCCGAGGGTGTGCATGCACAGGCATGCACCCACACATACACAGACACACATACCCTCCGTCTCTCCATTTCCTCCAGCAATGATGTCCAGGTTTCTGCTACCAGGCAGGACACCCAGTGGGGAATGCCCTCCCTGCCCAGCCTTTGCTCATTAGCAGGGTGTTCCCAGCCCTGGCCTCAGTTTGCCTCAGTTCTTGGTGTCTCTGGGTTTCCATCACAGTTCTCTTGGACGTTAATCATAAGGAATGTAACCAGACTTGCCCTCATCAGAAGTCAGTTAGGCTCAAGGGGAATTCCCTCTGGGGAAACAGGGCCTCCAAGGAAAAGTAACCAGAAGCAAGAATCCCACCAGGAGGCTAACGTTCTTAGAACACAGCCAGGGTCAGGTCGTGCCAGGAGTCAAAAATCCTGTGGTTCCCTGTTGTTTACTACCATGAGTAAAAGAATATATCATATTTGCATAGGCTTAAAAGTCTGCCAAGATGGCTATGTACACACATGTCTATGCTTATGTGTGTATACACACATATATGTATACCAATATAATATGATTAAATTATTTGATTCCCCACAATAATTCTTTGCTTGATCCCCATTTTACAGATGAGGAAACTGAGGCTAAGAGAAGTAGAATGACTTGTCTATGGTCAGAAAGGTAATCAATTACAGACTAGGGATTTGAACTCAAGCCCTCTGATCGCCAATCAATCACTCCACCATGGCACACTGCCACTCTCCAGCTGTCTGGGTTGAATTCACTACAACCACCATTTATGAAGCACCTACAACATAAACCAACAGTTAGTAAGGAAAGCCCAGGTCTGCCTCCAGCTTCTGTGGCCCACTGGCCAGAGGCTGGAGATGAGTCAGAGGACCCCAGATGTCGATAGAGCTGGAAGAGGCCTCCAGGCCCTCGCAGCCAACACCCTCATGTCACAGGGGTCAGCTAAGGTTTTAGAGTCCCAAGGCTCTAGGGTCACATGATAGGTTTCTTGGAAAGCCAGGATCCCAAGTCCAAGCCTTGTTCCCTAGAACCTTCATCCTATTCCACAAAGCCCCACTTTTTGTCTCAGTTTCTGCCTGGAATCTGGGGAAACCCAGTACCCCCGAATAGCCCTGACCTATGTGATCAACTCTTAATGAGCCAGGGCAGTGTCTCCCGATGCCTCATGAGCTTCTTGAGGACAGGAACTGCCCTTGCTTTTTATTTGTATCCCCAGGGCTTAACAACAGTGCCTCACAGATCAGGTGCTCAATAAATGCTTAGTGACTGAGCAAGGTGATACTGCCTCCAACAGTGGATGAGCCAAGAAGAATTCAACAAAGAAGAAAACAATCTCCAAAAATATTTCCAAGGGCTTTGGAATAATCCTATCCAAGGGTTTCCCCTCCCCTCACCACCCCGATCCTTCCCCTGCTGCAGATGAACATTTCTGTCACTGATTCAGGAAATGGGCAATGGGGCTTTCCTTCCAAAGGTGGCCAGGTGCCTGCGGAATCAGTGCCGGGTCCTGCAAGGCTGGTCCCAGCAAGCAGCTGGCAGTCATCAGCACGTGCCTGTGACCCTCTCTGACCACAGGCTCCTATTGTTGTCCATCTCTCCCCAGCAGCCTGCTGATCAGAAATCACACCCATGGGAGCTGCAAAGGCCTCCAGGTAACTGAAGAGAATGAGGTCTGCCTGGGATCTCGAGTGACCTCCCTTCTGTCTTAGCGGACAGGCCGCTCCTCTGCTACCTGCCTGACCTTGTTCCCCAGAAGTCATTTCAAACCTTGGCATCATCTTCTCCATCCCCCTGCCTCCAGAGAGTCTCAATAAAGTCTCAGGCCAAACTTAAGAGTTCTTAGAGCTAGGAGGAACATCTCAGTCAACCTTCACCTTTTACAGAACAGGTAGTCCTCTTGGGCTTCTGATGTGGTCACTGGGGACCCGTGGAGCAGTCAACTCTAGAGTCTCCCCCTGCTTCTCCCACTTTGTGAATGTTCCCTGATAGAGAGGTGAGATTGGAACCCAGCTCCTCTGACCTTGGATCCAGTGACCTTTCTGCTTTATTCATAAAGTAAAATACTAATTATGTGCCTACAGCTCAAAGGCGCTATGTCGAGATAATAACAGCTAGCATTTCCATAGCTCCTTCAAGTCTTTCGTTTGAATCTCAGAACAACCTTGGGAGGTAGGTTCTACTCTTATTGTCACTTTACTGATGAAACTAAAGCAAACAGGGTGAAGTGACTTGCCCAAGATCATACTGCTTACAAGTATCTGAGGCCATATTTGAACTCAGGTCTTCCCAACTCCAGGCCCATGCTCTAGCCATTTCACTGCCTTTAAGAGTTTGAGAGAATACAAATTTTAGCCAAAATATAAGCCTGAACTTCTTACAGTATACAATCCAATTTCCTGGTTCCTTCCTCCTCAGGAAATACTCTTCTCTGCTCAAGTTGGTCTTTCTGTCCCCCTAACATCTTACGATCATTCCTGCCTGCCTTCTTCTCCCTGCCCCATTCAGGAATGCCCTCTCTCTTAATCATAATCAGTCACAGACTTATATTTGCAGACATTTACATATATACATATACATACACATATATATGGCCCTAAAGTTTGCAAAGCACTTCATATTCCATATTTCACTTAAGTCTTACAATACCCCTTCCAAGTGAACACTGAAAGAATTAGGATGCCCATTTTACAGATAAGAAAACTAAGGCAACATCAGATAGGTAGAAGGCTGGACTTGGGCTCAACTCTCACCTTTGATGCTGTGACACTGGGCAAGTCAGTTTACCCCACAGGTCTCAGTTTCCTCATCTGTAAAATGAGGGGTCAAACACTCTAAGGCCCCTAAATCTGTGGTCCTATAACACACCCACAGTCACATAGCTAGCAGATGTCAGAGGTAGAATGTGAACCCCGGTCTTCCTGACTGCAACCTCAGAATTCCATCCTTGATAACACTCTTCACTCTAACTTCCTATGTCCTGTCCATTCCAAAGTAGACTTTAACAATGCTAGGTAAATGTTTTATTAATGTTCATATATGTTTATCGATGCCCAAACTCACTTCCCACTCATTCCCAATTGTTGGCGGGGGGGGGAACCCTCCACAGTTAATATCCCAGTGTCAAAGAAAAATAATTAAGAGTCAAACCGAGAAACCTCATCTGACAACATACACAGCACTCTGCTCCAGCAATACACCACCTCTCTGCTGTAAGGGAAGATCAATAGCTATAATATTATTTTCATTCCTATCTCTTCCAGGAAGTCTCCCTTAACTCCTCTACTGACTAAGATTCATCTTAGTCTTCTTTTTTTTTTTTTTGTCAATTGGAGTTAAGTGACTTACCCAATCACAAGCTAGTATCTGAAGGAAGATTTGAACTCAGGTCCTCCTGAATCCAGGCCCACATAGTTGCCCCATTCAAACAACTAAACAAACCAGAATGGCTGATGGTGCTATCATCCCACATAGTTTTTGCCTGTCTCCTCCATCACAAGAAATGCTTTATCAGCCCCTGACTAACAGGGGCTCTTCCTTCACTTAAAGGAGGTTGGCAAATGGACACCAGGAAGTTCAACTTGTTATCTGGCCTGGCCATATGTGAACCTCCTCAGCCTGTGCTGGCCACAGAAAAAAAAAAAGAATAACGAGAGGAGCAGCTCAGAGACGTCTTAGACTAAAGGAAAGTTCTTCAGGCTAAGACACAGAACATAGGTTGTGGAATAGGAAGCTGGAAGTCAGAAGACCTGCCTCCTAGTTGTATGACCGTGGGCAAGTCAATCACCATTTATACCATAAAGTACTGTAAACACCCATAAAAGAAAAAGAAAGAATTCAGACTTCTTCACTGGTACAAAAGGAGGGTCAAAAAATGTTAAGGGAATTTTCCAGATGGGGTGCCATGCCTCTAAATACCCCCTCAGTGATGTGGAAAGGATAACAGTACTCCAAAGTACTTTTGCCCAATCACCCTACGAAACATAACGATACCCATTTTATAGGTGACGACTTTCCCAGGGTCACACAGCTTGAGTTAGAACTGGGGTCTAGCCTCCTGCCTCCGTTCTTTCTTCTACATCCTCCTGCCTCTAGATGACTCATCCTCCAGCCCTGGCTCTCTCCCTAACCTGCTGGGTGTCCTCGGATAAGATAGATAACTTCTCTGGGTCTGCAAGGTCTGATCTAGGGTATGTCAAGAAGCCAAGAAGCTTTCCTGTCCTGGTCCCAGACTCCCAGAATCTCAAGGCTGGAATGGACTTTAGGGGCACATGTCCAGTTCAAGCAGCAGCCCCCAAGAAAGGCTCCCTGGAACAGAGCAGACAAGGGGTCTTGTCTTGCTCCTGCTTGAAGGCCAGAAGGCCTCAGGTGAGAGGGCACTCACTTCCTCCCAGGCAGGCCCTTCCACTGTGGAACAGCTCTCTCTGTTTGGACAGAAAACCATCTGCAATTTCCACTCACAGTCAGTTTTGCCTCTAGGGTCAAGCAGAATGAAGCTAATACCTCTTCCATAGAAGCATCTTGGAAATGCTTAACAGATAGGTATCACGGTGGCAAGGGAGGAGGGACCCATGACCTTCTCTTCTCCGGAGTAAATATCCCAGGGTGCTTTAGAGCAGGGACTGTTTTGGATCCCTAGCTCTTGGCACAGCAACTAGCACATAATGCTTGTTAACTGACGGACTAACTCACCCTCTTAAGGCATTTAAAGACCCTTTCCCCTCCATCCCAAATCTTTGGCCTTTAGGAATGTAAACTTTAAGACTCCAGTTTAGCAGCGGATAAGGTAGACTCCCACTTGGAGGCAGCAACTCAGGCCTAATTCCACGACACCAGGCCATGAGAAGACTCTCCATTGGATGCCAGTTTCTGCAGCTCTCTTCTCCCCAGGAATAAGCCCATGGAACAGGAGATGGCTCCAGAGATGGCCCAGATAAGCCTTCCCTTCACCAACAGCCAATTTTTATTCTGTAGGCAAATCTTTCTACACCCTGAGGGCTGTCTATCATCCGAGATGTACAAACACATCTAAATAGAAGCCCGACATCCTGATGAAGTGGAGGCTTAGAGTTCAGAGACCTCGGTTCTAATTCTAGCTCTGAGTGACCTTGGTCAAGTCTCTTCGGTTCTCTGCACCTGCACTGTCGCATTTATAAAATAAGGAGGCTAACCTAGATGATCGGAGGTGCCTTCTGGCTCTAAATGCTGATCCTACAAATCCCACTTGCCAATTACCAGCTGTTCGAACCTGGGCAAGTCTCTTCAAGGCCAGAGTGTGCATTCTCTCATCTGTAAAACACAGTTAATATTTGTTCTGCCTAAGCCACGGCCCATTGTGATGACCAAAGGAGACACTATATGTCAAGGGAATAGAAACCCCTGGAAGGAAGGGAATCTACTAGCATATAGTAGGCACTTAATTATAGGGTTTTAATAGTAACCACAAAAATAATAACATTCCCACCCCTGCAACCCCCTCTCTCTCCCTTAACCCAGAGGGGCCCTGACCCTGTCCTGTTAAGGTAGAAAACACCATAAGCTTTTCACACTGAGAAAAATAAGTGACTTACCCAAGGTCACAGAGTCAGTCAGTACTGAATTATGGTGATAATTCCCAAGTCCAGTAAACTTAGTCTTGGTCAGAACCAGCCTCAGTGCCTTTCCTGTCCCATTCCTCACTCTCTCTGTCTGCCACACCCTCCCCCTCCCCACTTGGGCCCCTAACACAGACCCAGGTCTTTCCATAAGGGCTGACCTCTTCCTGCCTGCCTGAAATCCCTCCCTTCCACCTCACAGAGCCCTCACCAGGGCCCCCACAAGGCTTTCCTGATCTCCCCAGCTGTTGGTGCTTTCTCTGCCTACCCCTCACCCCCTCTCAATTACTTTCAATTTACTCTGGATACATATTGGTTCTCCCCAGGAGAATGTAATTTCTTTGAGAGCAAGGATTGTTTCATTTTTTAGTCACTATATCCCCATTGTCTTTTACAGTGCCTGCCTGGCACACAGTAGGCACTTTTTAAAATGCTTCTTGAATTGAACTGACAAAGAAGGAAGGAAGGAAGGAAGGAAGGGAGGGAGGGAGGGAGGAAGGGAGGGAGGGAGGGAGGAAGGGAGGGAGGGAGGGAGGAAGGAAGGAAGGAAGGAAGGAAGGAAGGAAGGAAGGAAGGAAGGAAGGAAGGAAGGAAGGAAGGAAGGAAGGAAGGAAGGAAGGAGGAAGGAAGGAAGGAAGGAAGGAAGGAAGGAAGGAAGGAAGGAAGGAAGGAAGGAAGGAAGGAAGGAAGGAAGGAAGGAAGGAAGGAAGGAAGAAGGAAGGAAGGAAGGAAGGAAGGAAACAATCATGTATTATGTGATTACTATATGCCAAACACTATGCTTAACAAATATTATCTGAGCAAACTGAGGTGTACAAAGATTAAACAAATTGCCCAGGATCATACAGCTACTAAGTGACTGGGACTGAATTTGAACTCAGCTTCATCTTCCTCCAGGTCCAGCTCTATACTCCTTCTACCACCTAGCTATTATCCTTTGGAGGATGGACTTCCCAGAAAGCTACGGGAGGGCAACGTTTAGTCCGAAGGTAGAGTCCATTGGTATAGTTTGGGCAAGACAGACTTCTTAGCACTCCTGAAATCAAACTTTGTACATGGTCTCCTACCCTGCCTGGAGCCTTACCTGGAAGAAAGAACTAAATAGTTCTAAGACTTGGTGTCCAGTATTCAAATTCTGACTCTGATACTTTGAGTCAGCTGGGTGGCTCAGTGGATAGGATACTGGACCTGAAGTCACAGAGATGTGACTTCAAATCTGGGCTCAAACACTTACTGGACAAATCACTTAACCTCTGTCTCCCCCAACTTCCTCAATTCTAAATTGAAAAGAATAACTCCTACCCCTCAAGGTGAAATGAGCTAATAATTATAAACCTGAAAACGCTCTGGACATGCCAGCAATCAACCATCATCATCGTCATCATTATTTACTATTATTATCCTTACTAGCTCTGTGACCCTGGTACAGTCACTAGTCCCTGAACCTCAGTGCCATCATCTGTAAAACAAAACATGTTTCTACAGACCTGGAGCTTTCATTGGTTCACAGAATTCCCAGTGAGGAAATCCCCTCTATCAAGATAGATCTCCACCTACTCAACAACTTCTAGTCTTGGAAATCTGCCTGGGCAAATTTCTGGTTAAAGGTTAACCTGCCCAGGATCACACATCCAGCATACGTCAGAAGCCGACCTCCCTGATGCTCTTCATCCACCACATACCACTAACTTCCTACAATAATAACGATAATTAATAAAACAAAAATAAGATAACTAGTTTTTACATAATACTTTAAAGCTGTAAACTGCTCACTAGCTCATTCTAACACCAACAGTACTCAGAGGTAATCACTACAGACATCATTTTTCTTATTTTACAAAAACAGTTAATAGATATTTATTAAGCACCTACTATGTGCCAGGTACTTCATAAACACTGGAGATACAAATAGAGAGAGAGACAGGGAGAAAACCCATGCATGCCTTCAAGAATCTTGCCATATGAAAGAAGACTGTACTTAAAAGATACCCAGTGGTGAACAGATCAGTCACAGAAGTCCCAAAGTAGTGCAGCTAGTTTATAGATAATTTCCTCAAGGAAATTGCTTTACCATTGGCCCTGCAGAAGGATCTGTCAAACCCCTGAAAACTGACATCTTCCCTGCCATGACCGATCCTTACCATCTGCCCTGCAGCAGAACCCTCTTCTGGATATCATTTCCCCCCATCAGGAGAAAGTGGGTATGTCTCAATTTCCCATTTTCAAGTACTTTGCAGAGTGCTTGGCACATAGTAAGCCCTTAAGAAATGCTTTTTTAAGCCTTCTTTGATTGTCCATGGACACACAGTTAGTTAGGTGTCAGGATTGAGATTTTGAACCTGGGGTTTTTCGACTCAAAGTCCAGAGCTTTGACAATAGGGGTACTATCTACCTTGTAGGATTGCTATAGAGAAAAGGCTTTGTCTGACTCCAAGCTCAAAAGAAGCCTGGCCTTCTTCTGCACCCTCTGGGGTCGGTCGCACTGGACTTTCTGTTTTAAGTTCAGAAACACTCATCCACAATATTGCTCCTCTATTATCCTCAGCCCAAACCACAGAGACGTTGAAGAGTAACTGCAAAAATGGCCTGTTTTTCCAGAGACACGGCCAGTGAATGCCAAGTCGATCTGGCATTCAATGCTCCCCACAAATCCTTCCAATCTTTTCAAACTACTCTCCCTTTCCCCAACACAACTACTCTGTTCTAGCAGGCTGGCCTAACTTTTCAGTCCACAATATGTCCTTCTTCCAAGGCCTTTGCAGACTGAGTTAGAGTTAGCTTTGGAATCAGGGGAACTGGCTTGACTATCCGCTCCCCAGTCACCTTGGGCAAGCAGCCTTCCCCTGTCTGGGCCCCTTTTCTCATGCATAAAATGAGAGGATTCACTCAGATGATGTCTAGACAGCCTTTCAACTCTAAACTAGCCGCATCTTAAAGTTTCCTCCATCCTCTTCCCTCATCCATATCCCACACTGATCCTCCAGTGTCCCAGGAGGCAGAGGGGGCTGTGTTTGTAGGACAGAGATGCTGCCTCTGCTATGTAGTACCTGGGTGACACTGAGCAAGTCACAACCTCTCCAGGTCTTAGTTTTCCCATCTGGTATATGAGTGGGTTGGATGAGAGGGTCCTTTCTGTTATATATAAAGGATTCTCTGATCCCACCTCCTTTCTTCCTGAAGGATTCTGGGATAATTGTCTTTCCTTCTCAGACACTATCTGACCCTCACTTACTCCAGCCCTAGTTTACCATTTGACATTAAACTGCTAGACTGTTGCTCACAGGTGATGTCTTGTCTCTCCAAGTAGACTGTAAGTTCCCCGGGACAATCCTCTTTCTCTCCCACCAGCACCAGACTCAGGGCTACCAGAGTACAGGTAGCTAGTGACCTGCCCAGCACCTCACGCAGTGGGCATTTTTCATTGAATTAAAGGCTCATCATGCATTTACTAGAGTGAAATCTTTTGAGGAGAGTGAGGGTGGCTAACACAGGTGGTTGCTCTGGGGAAAGGATATCTGACTATTCCACCCTATCTTACCACCATTTCTCCTTCTTTCAATTCCGTCCGTTTCCCCTACCAATGCAATACCATGGAAAGGGCAATGGATTTGGAGTCCAAGGCCCAGCGCTCAAATCTCAGCTTTCCTACTTACCATCTGTGTGACCATGAACGAATCACTTCAACATCAGGACCTTTGACCTTTGGCCTCTCTTGACCTCAGTCCTCTCATATCTAAAATGAGAGCAGTTGGACCAGAAGGTTCCCCAGGCCTTCTAGGTCTAGGCCTGTGATCCTATGATTCCCTCCAGATTTTTGTTCCAGGTCTCCCACTATGACACCTGCTGGCTACCTGGTCATGAATAAGTCTCTTACCTACTCTGGGCCTCAGTTTCCTCTTGTGTAAAATTAGAAGAATAATTTGTCCTGAATCCTGCATAGTCCTTGTGGAAGCAATGTCTTTTGTAAGCCTGAAAGCACTGTGGTTAGAAATGTGAGTTGTGTGGCCATTATCAAGCAAGCCTTAGTTTTGTCCCTCTTTCAAAGTCATGGCAAAGAGCACAGGTTTGCTTGGGGTGGGAAATGTTTAAAGACCAGGGACTCCCATGACCCCACCAGGTTTTCATTAAGGAATACAAAGGAAATCCTACACCAACAGGCTCCCACAGTGCTTCCTGCCCCCATCACCCTTCAGACTTTCTACTGATTGCTCAAACCTCCAGTGGCACTGGGAGCCTCAACTTTACTGTTTACAATTCTCTACCCCTGCCTTTAAAAATGGCTCAGCTTCTCAGAACATCTGATCATTCCGTTTTCCCTATAAGAAAGTAGAAAAACAAAAAACAGTAAACCCCAGCTTGCTGAAGGTTACTTGGAGGTCCCTTCTGTAAGGAGACTGCTTCTGCT
Organism: Bettongia penicillata ogilbyi; assembly: GCA_023548195.1. Lineage (NCBI taxonomy): Eukaryota > Metazoa > Chordata > Mammalia > Diprotodontia > Potoroidae > Bettongia > Bettongia penicillata. The sequence continues at coordinate 8,370,935 of JAJHZJ010000257.1, forward strand.
CATGTCTCTACCTGGTTCCCTTCTTTGGGGCAAGCTGAGGAAGCAGGCCTTTGTCAGGAGGGAACAGTGCTCTGTCTGAAGGCTGCCTCTGACTCCAAAACCCACCACAGCCCATTGTGCCCCATAGGAGAAAGGGACATGGGACTCCTAAGGTGAAGTCTTTCATCCAAACACATTGGCTACCAAGTTAAGTAGAATCTTGGCCCTGCAGCCCAAAGCAACCTTACAGATCATGGAGAAAGTCAGGGGTGACCACTTGTTGGGTAGATGATAAAGGATTCCTTCACATGGCTTTAGAGAGTAACAGGGGTCCTCTCCCACTCTTAAATTCCATGATTCTGGAATGGGACAAAGAGATAGTGAAATACAGTGGGGAAAGGGTTGGCTGTAGAATTGAAGGACCTGGATTCAAATCCCACTTTTTATACTTACTGTCTGTATGTCTTTGGCCAAGATACTGGGCCTCAATTTCCTCTTCTGTAAAATAAGGTGAGGGAGGGAGGCAAAATTAAATGACCTTCCAGTGCTCGGTCTATGATGACTAGAGGCCCTTGCAGCTGTAAATCTATGACCCCTCCATGGCCCATAAGCTCCTTGAGGGCTTATATTCCCTTGTACAGGCTCCAGACACTAATTCCATCCATAAGGGGAACTTTCGTTGTGGAAAATCCCTTCATTGAGACAGGTCCGCAGCTGAATTTGTCTCATGCTTGCATCATATTCTCAGCTCTTTGGCAAAATGCCTGGCACCTTGGGGGTATTTCATAAATGCCTATTGACTGATGAATTGTAATATAGTCTTACAGAGTTGCCTTGAGACCCTGAGAGGTTAAGTGACTTGTCCATGTTTACCCAGTCAGAATATATCAAGGGCAGCACTAGAACCCAAGTCTTCTGACTCCAAAATTGGCAGTCACTTCTCTACGGCTTGTAAATAAGAAGAGTTGAGTGGAATTCGTCTCACACATAGAATTGAAGAGTTAGAAAAAGCCCTGGAGAAAATCTAACCCAATCCCTTCATTTCAGAAAGGAGGAAACAGACTCAGAGAAGAAGAGTGACTGGTCCAAGGTCATACAATTTAGGAACTAGAAGAGACAAGATTCAAACCCAACTCATCTGTCTGATTCCATATCCAGGGTTCTTGTTACTGTATCTAACCAGATGTTCTGTGTCACCAGTACATGCCCACTTACTGAACACTGAACACCTGTCCCACACAAATACCATACCATACAAATGTGCACCCTTGAACATACATGTATTACAATGTGTGCACACATGTACACACGTATATGAACAGCACACACCACAACCTATGGACCCATTACCTAATGTGCTAAAACAGAAAAACAGCAAACATGGGAAACATAAATGAACACAACGTATTTCTGCTCGGGTCACTTAATATTTTACGAGAGTCTACTACCGGCCAGATTCTGATAATAGGAAGGAATACTGGCTTGGGAGGCTCAAACCCCTAGGCAATCACTTCCTCCATAGGCCTCTGTGACTCAGTTTCCTTAACTATAAAACTAGGAAGCTGGACTGGGATGACTTTTGAGTTCCCTTCCAGTTCTGAGCCCTATGAGGCAATGACTTGTCCAACAGCTGATGATAACACACAGGTCTGAACAAGTCCACCTAAGGCTACACCCTAACAAGTACACCACATAGTCTGTATTATGCTACATCTATGTTACAATCCTGGCCACAGCACACGAAAACATACCTGGAACATGGAATGACTGACAGAATATTGCAGTCAGCAGGACCACCCCTGTTCTTCCCCCCTAAATGTCCCCAGGCAAGTGACACAACCTCTCTTGCCTCAGTTTCTCTAAAAGTGAAATGAAGGGGTTGAGTAAATTATTTCCAGGTTCTCTTCTAGATCCATCAAAATCTATTATGATTCTACATACGTGTTACACAAGGCCACGGTACACAAACACCCTTCACCTTGGCCCCAGTGTGGGGGAAGAAATGGAAAGTTGAAAAGACTCCACTTACCACCCTGAACAAAAACTGCCACATATAAAGCCAGAATCCTAATCATCACCATACACACATACACACACACACACACACACACACACACACACACCTGAACATCTTTTCTTAGAGATGGACCCATTCTTCAAAATCTAGTAGGGACTCTCTCTATCCCTCTATCTCTCTCATACACACACACAATCTCTCTCTGTCTCTGTCTGTCTCTCTCTCTCTCACACACACACACAGAGACACACAAACACACAGACACACACACACACACCCCATCTGGAGCTCTCTGGTTTTTTCACTAACTCGGGGCCTCTTCCTGGCTGCCAGAGTGAAGGGAGGGAGCCCCGTGTGGGTGTGTGAGTGAGACAGGTTGTGCTTTCAAAGCAAAGAGAGCCGGGGAACGGGGAAATCCGGCCGTGTCTGGGGTTACCTCGGGTGCCCTCCAGTGACAGGGTCACACACACACAGTCACTACAGGCAGACAGATACACGGGCGCGCACACACACACACACACACACACACACACACACACACACCCTTTCCAGTCACACAAAGGGCCTCCCGACCACACAAAGGCACAAACACACCTAGTGCACAAAGGCGGAGACACACTCGACCTCCAGCCCCAGGGCCGAGGCCCCCTAAGCGAAGCTGGCAGGGAAAGGTTTTGAGCTCCGGCACCTTTCCGAGAAGCCACCTCCTGGGAGCGGGGGGAGAGGGGCCGGAGCTGGGGCAGGCTTTGTCTCGGCCATCCGAGCCCCGGCGCCCCGGGTGTGCGTGTACACACACACACACAGAGTCACACACATACACACACGAGCGCGCATACATACATCCTCCCACCCCTCGGGCACTGCACACACGCACACACACACTCCCCCGCAGGATCCCCCCATCTCCCCTCCAACACTGCTGCTCGGAGATGGAGATCACGACCCTCCCGGAGATGCAGGCAGGGACATTCGGGGCCACTCGGCGCCTGTCAATCTCGGAAAGCTTCTCGGAGGGCGCTTCCCGCACCCCGGTCAGTAGGCACCCACGCTAACAGGGGATGACTGGGCGCCCGTCTCCCCAGGGGGTCCCCCCAACCCTGCACCCTGCGTAGGCGCACACGCGCGCGGACGCCGCGCTTGGGGCTCGTCGCTGGGCTGGGGTGGGAAGGAGCCCGCGGTACCTTTCCCTGCCGAGCCCGGGGAAGTGAATCGCGGCTGTGCGGAGCTCCAGCCTCCTGCTGTCCTCCTCCTCCGGTCCTCCTCTCCTCCTCCTGCAGCCGCCGCCGCCGGGACTGTAGGGGCCGGCCCGGCCACCGCGGCCTGTTTATCCTCCGGGCTCCGCCTCGCTTTCCCCGTCTCGGGCCCCCTCCTCTCCCCTGCCGGGCCGCCCCGCCTCCCCGGAGGCTGCCCCGGGCTCCGCGCTCCGCCCTCCTCCGCCCTGGGCCGCTTGTCCACAGCCAACGGGACGGGAGTTGGAGGGGGCAGCAATCCCGGGGAGATGGGGGACCCAACCCGACCCCCCGTTCTAGGGAAACCCAAGACCGATCTGCACACTGCTCTGAAAAGCCCCTTCTGGCGCCCTGGCACACACACCTCTTTAACCCCCAAACCCGGCCCCCCTACGTGCCTTTGAAATTTCTCCCGAGTAGTCAAGTGAGCTAGAGCGAGTCATCGTCCTCTCCGGGCCTCAGTTTCCCCTTTTGCCAAATGAGGAGTTTGGACTACGTGGTCTCTAAAGATCCGTTTCAGTTCTAAATCCTGTGAGGCGATGAACCGGACTTTACCTGTGGGATAGACAGGACAGAGGCCATTAAGCCCCATTTGGGGGACTGGAGCGGCACCAGAATGCAGGTGTCCGGCATTTCCAGCCCTTTTCCTCCAAGCTTTGGCCATAGTCTAGAAGGTTTCTGGAAGGAGTTTCTCTCCCCTACCTTTACCTCTCCTCCTCCTCCTCCTCCTACTTCTCGATCCCCTAAATCATAGATTTAGAATTGGAAGGAATCAGTATAGATCCCCCTTTTTTATAGATCAGGAAACTGAGTCACAGAGAAGTTAACTTGCCCAATGTGACACCGCTAGTAAATATCTGAAGCTGGATTTGCAACAAGTTCATTACCCTCTCTGCCCTACTAGGCTGCCTCCTTAGAGACACCAAGAAGGTCTACAGTATCATCTCTATTTTTTTTTAAAAGCTCCTTCTCCTATTCTCTGACTCAACCTACAGAACAAGCTTTGTTCCCTCGAAGCATATTGTGTAGGATGAGCCAGAGACCCACCCCACAACCCCAAAGCACACCACACCCCAGCCCCGAAATTCACTCCATCTCAATAAAACAGAATGGATTCATGTTCTCAAACTAAATCCAGGAATCTCAAATTGTGAATGTGTCTCAGCCCCTTTCTGGGCCTCAGTTTCCCCATCAGTAAGAGGAGAAAAATTAGACTTAAACTCACACCCTTCTTGTTACTTGCCACCTCCTGCAATCCCACACAATGGTGCACATCACTATCCATACCTTCTCATGTTGGAATATACTTGTCCGTGTTTCCCAAAAATCCCCCACAGGGGGCCTTCCTCTGGGTTTCTTGACATTAGCTAGGTACCGTCAACATACAGAATCTGGTCATCAGCCATCCCTCATTCCCTCTAGCCAACCAAGCCTCCTCCTTTTCTGCTTGTACATCTTTTGGATACAACATGACTGTAGGTCCCTAATACCATGAGCATATGTAGCCTGATCCTAGGATAAATTTCCAGTCAATCATCCAAGGGGCAGAGGAGAAAAAGCACTATACTATTCTCTTACCTCCCCCATCATGGGTTTACAGATTTTAAACTGGAAGAGAAAAGGCCAAGCCCTTTATTTTATAGAGGAAAAAAAAGAGCTAAAAAGGCCAAGTAACTTGCACAGGGTGACACAAGACATAAATGTTAGAGGCAGTATTTGAACCCAGACTCTCTGACTTTCAGGCAACTCAGTAGTAAAGTACAGTGCCATCCCTAGAACCTGAGTTCAAATCCAACCTCAAATTCTTACTCACTGTGCGACCCTGGGCAAGTCACTTAACCCTATCTGCCTCAGTTTCCTCATCTGTAAAATGAGCTGGAGTAGAAAATGGCAAACTATTCCAGTTTCTCTGTGAAGAAAACCCCAAATGGGATCACGAAGAGTCACACATGACTGAAAAACAACTGAGTAGTGACCTCTGACTTTCGAACCACTCCTTCCCATAACCAGACCAAGATGCTTTGACTGCAAATCCAACTGCTCTTTCCATCATACCATTAATCCAGAAGAAAGACTGAATCCTTCCTCAGATATTCTCTTCCTTTCTTCACTCTGGGATTTGCAACCCTGGATAACTATCCATTGCAAAAAATAAATGACAGTGTAGTCATCTCTCAATTACCCAAATGTAGGCTGTTTTTATACCTTGTCTGCTGCAACATGGATTCGATGGTTGTAAGTTGGAATTGCTTTTTGTTTGTTTATCATCTCTTTAGCAGAAAGGATTTAAATCCTAGATTCCCTCCCAATACCCAGCATGCACCTGAGCAGTCGTTCATCCATCAATCAGTGTATTTAGAAACCACCCTTAAGGATCTAGTTGTACAAAAATATTTGTACAAATAGCTCTTTTTGAGAATTGGAAATTGAGGAGATGTCCTTCAATTTGTGAATGGCTAAACAAGCTGTGGTATATGGTTGTGATGAAATATTACTGTACTATAAGAAAGGATAAGCAGGATGATTTCAGAAAAACCTAGAAAGACTTACATGAACTGATACAAAGTGAAATGAACAGAAACAGGAGACCATGGTACACAGTAACAGCAATATTGTACGATGAAAAACTGTGAATGATTTAACTCTTCTCAGTGATACAATGATCCAAAACAATCCCAAAGGAATCATGATGAAGCAAACTATCCACCTCCAGAAAAAGAACTGAAACTGTCTGAATACAAACTGACACAATTTTCTCTTTCTTTTTATTCAAGTTTTCTTATACAAAATGACTAATATGGAAATATTTTACATGATTGCATGTGCATAATCTATATTGGATTGCTTATTGTCCCAAGGAGGGCAGGAGGGAAGGAGGTATAAAATTTGGAACTCAAAACTTTTTTTAAAATGTTAAAAAAATGTTTTAATATGTAATTGAGGAAAAAATAAAATATTGTATAAAAAGAAAAAAGAAAATATTATTCAAAACTTGTATTTTCCACTAAAAAAAAAAAGAATGCAATTTAGGGAGATTTTCAATACTGCAAAAGACCCAGGGTTTAATTAGTGTAAAATAATTCATTACCAATGGGGGGGGGTGCCATATTCCAATCAACTGTCTATGCCCAGTCGACCAACAAATTATTAGAAGTGTTAAAACCAATGCCAAGCCAGAAGAAAGGATAAAGATGAGCAGACAATATGATCTGTCATCATAACTGCTCCAACCTGACCTATCTGAGTGAATTCTTGGCCTTGAAAAATGGAAACAACAAAGAAAAGCCATCAAGCTAATCGATGTCCTATGAAAGTTTGACCTATGTAAAACAATCACCCCAGCAAGAAGGTCAAAGCGGCTCGTAAACCACCTTACACAACAAACACCTAATATTCTTACCAAGCAGCAAGCCAAGGCAATATTGCCTTAATATTTAAACTCCCAAGCAAAACCTTGAGGGAAGATTCTAAACACTATACAATGAAAAGCAGTGGAGGAAATATTGAGTTCACAGGAAGTTTGGCAAGAGATCAAATTAATCCAAATCATCCCAAGAGCATTAAAGTTGAAATTGGAAGGAGAACAAATAGATTAAAAATGGAACCAGAATTGTCGTCATTTCTGTAAGAAATTATTTTCTTCATCAATGACAGTGGAACCAACACATTTGGAATCTAATATCTCAGTCCCCAGTGAGGTATGAAATAAGACAAAAACAGGAAAGTAGATGAACCAGACCAAATTTACACAAAGGAAATCCGTGCTGAATCCAACAGTTTGGAGAGTGTTAAAGGGACTGGCTCTTAGGATAACTTAAAGAGGAAAAAATACTAAACAAGTAGGGAGGAGGGGGGAATTCAGTCAGCTTTACAACAGAAAAAGAAAATGATTGTGGGGCTTTTAGTAACTATTGCTCAATATTTTCTGATTTCTATAAAATCTTCATGAAAATGACCTACACACTTATTGGGATTCAGCCCTTGAAGGTCTAAGGAGAGAACAGACTTTCCTAAATAACTTTCTCTGCTCAGATCACATAAGAGCATAGCTTAAGAACCAGTAGGGAGCTCCATCATTTCAGAGATGAGCCCAGGGGGTAAAGTGACTTTTCTAAGGTAACAAAAGAGATAAGTAGAAGAGTCAAAATTTTAATTCAGATTCTCTTGGACAATGAGTAACACCCTTTCCCCTGTTCCATGATGTCTCTTAATTATCTAGAGTCAACTACTGGATAGAGTGCCAGATTTGGACTCAGGAAGACCCGAGTTTGCATCCTGCCTCACGTACTTACTATTTCTGTTACTATGAACAAGTCACTTAGCCTCTGTTTCATCATCTATAAAATGGGCATAATAATAGCATTTACAGAGGCAGCTAGGTGGCACAGTAGATGGAGCACTGGACCTGGAGTCAGGAAGAACTGAGTTCAAATCCGACCTCAGACACTGACTCTGTGACTGGGGGCAAATCACTTAAACCTCTGTTTGCTTCAGTTCCCTCAACTGTAAAATAAGGATACTAATAGTACCTATCTTGAAGGGTGGTTAAATAAAACAATATTTGTAAAGTGTTTAACCTAGTGCCTGGCACATAGTAGGCATAATATACATGTTTATTCCCTTCCCATGCCTATATGCAAGGCTTGTTGTAAGAATTAAATGAGATAACATGTTACGGCTCTTTGCAAATCTTAAATCGCTAACAAAAGCTATTACTATTTTGGATAGTTACATAACAAATAATAATAGTTATTTATGGTTTTATAAAGCACCTTACATAAATATATATGTATATCATAAATATAATCTCATTTTATTCTTTTAATAAATCTGGGAGGTAGGTGCTATTGTTATCCAGTCATTTCCAATTGTATCTGACTCTTCATGACCCCATTTGGGGTTTTCTTGACAAAAGGTACAGAGTGGTTTGCAATTTCCTTCTCTAGCTCATTTTACAGGTGAGGGAACTGAGGCAAACAGCAGTTAAATGATTTGTCCAGGGTCATACAGCTAATGAGTGTCAGAAGTAAGATGTGAACTCAGATCTCATTGACTCAAGATCTAGCACTCTATCCAATATGATACTGGCTACCTAACTAGCTAAAAGGCATAGGAAATATAAGATCCTCACTATTTATTTTCTGTTGGTTATTAAAAATCATTCAAAGAGTCTCTCTGTGGTATCCTTTTTAATATTTCTATTCTTGAAATGATCTTGGGTGGCTCTGAGATATGGAATGTGTGCAAAGAATGGAAGTTGAGTGTGGACCAACCATCCGAAGAGAGGTAGATAATGTGTAGGGGTAAGCTGTAAGACATTATAGACAAAGAGATATAGGGGAGAAAGTAGCGTAAATGACTAATCAAAAAGAGAATCCAGGATATAGGGAGAATGAGTGACACGATAAGCCAACTACCATGTTCTATTGGCATCCCCAAGATTGCAAGAGAACTCCAAAGGTCTCTGATACATCAGGTAGACTCCTCATGGCAAACTTATTTACCAGAATGGACAAGAATTGCCCAGGACAGCAATGATCTCCATTGTTGAAGAGCACTTCCAAACTGAGAGATCCCATGTCTATTGGAGAATGGGTTGCAATCTGCACCATTGGAGGAAACACCTTCACATATGGCTTATAATTAACTTTACTTCCTTATGGATGATATTTTTCCATATCCCATACTCATATGAAATCATTGGAAAGTAACAATTAAAAAGATATCTCAGGGAAAAGCTGTACATACATAGGGGGTCACAGATGTATTAAGTATTTTTGTTTATGTAGACTACTATTATTCTCCATAGTCTCAAGTTGGTCCTATTTTATAACCAAAATGAGGCAGGATATACTGTCTCCAATAATTCAATTCAATCCAGTTAAGTATTTATTATCAAAGAGTTTCCCCTAAAACATCAAAGCTAGAAACGAAGAAAAAAAAGCTATAAGGAAAAAAAATCAGAAAAAGCTAAAGCTTAGAGATCATAATTTTATAGGTAGGGGAACTGAGACCCAGAAAGAAGAAACTGCTTGCTGAGTAAGTGTTAATCATCTTTGGATTCTCCTCAGTGCCAGACATAACACATGCTCAGTAAATGTAGGGAGAACACTGTAATTAGGGGAGACAACCAACAATGAATGAAACTTCAACTGCAGGGTAGACAGAAAGGCCCAGAGTCCTTCAGGTACAGCGTCAGGAGAGATAGCAAGGCCTGGACATCAGATGATAGTGAGAGGAGACTGCGGGCATAGAGGCAAGCCAGAAGGGAAGACCTGATGGCCCATTTTATCAGAATGTACTGGAAGAAATGGAAGGAACGGAGCCATCCAAACCTGTGAGCAGTTAAGCTGCCAATCTAAGGGGAAAGAGAGGAAGGCACTTCGTGATAAACTCCATTGTTTCTCCACAGCTAAAAGACTAGAAATTCCATAACTACAGTTTAAATTTCAGCACCCTGGGTCAAAGTCTAACTGCCCCACCCTTGTTATGGCTCTGCCTAAGTCAACCTACATTCCAGCAGGTCTCCAACATCTGCTCCATCTCTAAGTTCATCCCTTAGCAATTCAGCTTAACCCCATGCTAGGCACTGGGGGGTGAGGCGGGGGGGGGGAGGTCAGGGGTGGAGTTTACACATTAACCAAATACAGCTGAACTTACCACATCCCTTATAGCCAGGGCTGGTTGTATCCTCATCATCCTGGTCATGGGAGCAAGTTGCTGAGAGGCCTGACAAAGCCTTGTTGTGTCCTCAGATCTCCTTATCTCCCTGTGGGTCATCCTGACCCCGACCACGTCTAGCTGCCTGTGTATCCTGGTTCAACCTTCCCTCCCCCACCCCCAGAGAGCAGCACACCCCACTGGTGGCTGCCCACTCTGTCATCCACAAGTAAACATGATGGAGTCATCGCTGCCCCGGCAACCAGCTGGGCTTAGCGTCCAAACCGGAAAGCACAGAGGCTTAGATGCGGCTGCCTTTGCAGCTCTTTGGAAAAGAGGAGGGAGTGGGATAGAAGAAGGAAAGAGGGTGAGAGAAAGAAGGGTGAGAGAAAGGCAGAAAGGAAGGAGTGAAAGAGAAGAAAAGGTAAGAAAGAGAAAAGAAGATGAGAGAAAAGAAAGGAGAGAGGAAAGGACGAGGAGAGGAGGACAAAGAGAGGAGAAAGGAGGCAAAGAAAGAAGGAAGGAACGAAGGGAGGGAGGAAGAAAGGCTATTCACTCCATAGTGAAATGCCTGTAATATAGTGACCAGAAAACATTCCTATTCTAGAGAGGAAAGGTCAACATCTTGAGCAAAATTAGAGTAAACAGATTGTGTATCTGAGCTCTGCTCTCACCCACTATCATAGTAATTACCCCCATCCATGTATTTAGCCCCCAGAGGGCACAGAGAGAAGTTGTGGTTCACCTAGAAGACTACTGGGCATTGTGCCCATCTGGGGTCTGTGGTCAGGACTAAATGTAAATGAAAGCCCAGTCAGAGGCCATCTGCATGTGATATGTCAGTCAATCAACACGTATTTATTAAGCACCTCTTGTGTGCCATGCACTGTGCCCTCCAGGAGCCCTTACAAAGGCAAGAGATGACGGGGACAGCAAGCAGCCCAGTGTGGCCGGAGCATGGGAAGCACGATGAGGGAGTCACTGGAAATCAGTCTGGGAAGATGGACCGCAGCGTAATTGGGAAGGACTTTCAATATTAAATTGGAAGTTCATGTTTTGTTTCAGGAGCCATAGAAAAGCACTGGAGCTTTCTGAGAGCCGTGACCTAATCCAAGCTGGGGCATTGCTGGAGGATGGAGTCAAGGCAGGAGAGACTTGACTCAGGGAGACCAATGAGGAGGCTTTTACAACAATCCAAGGGAGGCGGGGTGGTGCCTCTGATAAAAACAAGGCTGTGTGAGTGGGGACTGGGGGACACTTGGAAAGATGTTGTGAAAGAAGAATCAACCAGGCTTTGCCACTAAGCCAATTCATGGGGTGAGACAGAATGAGGAGGCAAAAATGATTCTGAGGTGACAAATCCAGGTAACTAGAAATAGTCTGTTATTGAGTCAGGTCTGACTCTTTATGATTCCATTTGGGGTTTTCTTGGTTTGTCGTTTCCTTCTCCAGATCATTTACAGATGAGGAACTAAGGCAAACAGGATTAATGGTCACACAGCTAAGAAGTGCCTGAACTCAGGTCTTCCTGACTCCAGACCCAGCACTCTATCTACCTCGACACCTAGCCACCCTAATTAGAAAGATAGTCATGTCTTAAATAGAAACAGGTAAGTCAGATGGAGGGAGGGCCTGGAGGAAAAGATAATGAATTCCATCTTGGAAATATGGTTTGAGATGTCTGTGAGACATCCAATTGAAGATGTCCACTAGGCATCACAAGATGATGCAGCCTTGAGTTTGAGAGAGAAATTCTAATTGTTTATCTGAGTCACCTGCATATGATAATAGAAATAATAATAGCTAACATTTAGAAGACACTTAAAGGTTTGTAAAGCCCTTTACAACTATTGTCTTGCTGGGTCTTCACACCTACCTACCTGAGAGGTAGGTGGTATTATTCCATTTTACAGATGCGGCAACTGAGGCTGACCGAGGTTAAGTGACTTGCCCAGCTAGCAAATGTCTGAGGCCAGATTTGAACTCCACACTTTGTGACTCCAGGCGCAACACTCTAACCACTGCCCCATCGAGCTGGTGATAAATTTTTAAAATTCATGAAAGCTGATGATGCCACCAATGTGACAGCTAGCATCGATTTATTATTTTAAAGTTTGCAAAGCACTTTACAAATATTATCGCGTATGATCTTCATAATAACCTTGGGAGGTAGGTGATATTATACCCATTTTATAGTTGAAGAAATGGAGGCAAACAAAACACACCCGCATTAGGGAGAAGAACACTGAGAACCTCATCATTCTGTAAGACATCATCAGCCTTGGGATTCCACCACGTCACCCACCACTCTGTGCCTCTGAAAGGAGGGTGGAGATGTGAATACCAAACTTCCATTGAAGGAGAGAGCTCATCTCAGACATCTCATTTCTCACCTGACTGCACTACCTTAGGATTTCTCTGACTGACTTCTCCACCCACACTCCCACACAAGGTACCTTTCCCTCCCTTTTCAGCTTCTTTCCCTGGATCTTCCCTCATCAGATTGCAATCTATGGTAGGGACTCTCTCTGTCTCTGTTTTGTTTTACTGCAGAGCTTAGGAAGGCACCTGGAACATAGTAGGTGCTCTAGAAATGTTAGTAGTTATTATATTATAATCAGCATACGCGTGTGGCCAGAGGCAGCTCCCAAGGATGGTGAGTCAGGCCAGGGCACAGCTGGAGGTACTCGTTCATGTGGCCAGTCAGGAGGATACATAGGGTGGCATCTGGTGCTCCTTCTCTGACTCACTGTCTGGCCCTGGGGGTAAAACAACTGGGTGCCTCTGTTTAGCCTATGAAGAAGGTGATTCAGATGATTCCCCTCTGTGACTTCAGAGAACAGAATAAATCCTGGATTAAGATCCTGTCCCAAACAGAGAGGACTAAGGAGGCAGGATAGAGAGGTCAGCTGGTCTCCATGCTTGTTAAAGTCCTAGATTCACGTCATCCTAGGATCACAGGATTTAGAGATGGAGAGGTCCTTAGAGATATTGGGCAGAGCAACACGAAAGGGTACAGAGGCTCAGCAGACACAGAGGCTGTTCTCACAGTGGGCATCACCAATCTCCAGCCCTTCCCCCCACCTTAAAAATGAGGATCTCAGGATTTGCAGAAATGAAATCACTTGATACCAGACAATGAATTCATGAAAGAAAGGGGCTGGAATGTGAGTCCCCTAAGTCCCATAGTGGGAAAAACTCAAAGGAGCTGGGAGTCAGAGGAGATTGGTTCAAATTCTGCCTCTGATGGTTACTTCGATACAACCTTGGGCTTCAAGTTTCCTCACAAGTAAAATGACAGGCATGGCCTAAATGGCCATTACTCTACCCATTACTACCCAGGCCCCACCAAGATCAAAACTAGCCTTTAGGAAGGACTTCTTGATGACAAAGAGGGTTGTTAAATACAGACATGTGATGGCAAGAAGCAGAATCATCTTTGCTCTCAAGGATCCCAGGTCCAACAGAAGACAGAAGAGAGAGATGTATGAGAAAAACAAGAGGATATCTTCAAAGCAACATGGGAGAGTGAAGAAGCGTCACTTCACGATACTCACCACCACCCATCCTCAGCTCTAGTCAGACCGGCCCACTGGCCGTTCCCTCCAAACCGACTTACAGATGGTTCAGGAGGAGAAAGTAAGGCTAGTGACCTTGCACAGCCCTCCCTCACTCCAATCAAAGTCAAGTGCAAGTCTTGTCGTCATCTTGATGTCATGGTCCTCTTCAAGAATGAAGGACAAACCCAACACAACTCCTCTCTACATAACCCACCCTTGAGCCACACTGGCCCCCTGGGTATTTCTCACACAGGACACTAGCTCCCATTTCATGCCTTTGCACTGGGGTAGCTGGGTGGCTCAGTGGATAGAGCACCAAATCTGGTCAGGAAGACTCTTGGGCTCCACATCTTATGGCTATAGAACAAAACTGACAAAACACTTTTCTATGTACTTGCTACCTGGAAGCTCCTTTCAAGTTAGAATTATTTCATTATTTATGTTTATATCTCCAATGCCTAGCAAGCAGTAGGCTGCAAGGTGGCCCAGTGCCTAAGGAGAGTATCCAGGACATGGCGTCAGGATGATTTAAGTTCAAATTCTCCCTCTGACTCTTCCTAGCTGTGACTTTGGGCAAGTCTCTTAACTTCTCTCTGCCTTAATTTACTCATCTGTAAAAATGACGATAATACCTATTTTCCTAGGTTGTTGTGAGAGATGAAATAAATTCTGTAAAGCACTTTGCAAATCTTAAAATATTATATAGAAATGCTAGCCACTACTAGAAGTAGTAGTTGTGGTAATAGACACTTAATAAATGCTCATTGATTGACATCCTCAGTTTCCTCATCTGTAAAATGGGGACGATAATAGCACCTACCTTGCAGGGTTGTTGGGCAACTGAAATGAGATAATAATTGTAAGATGCTTAGCACAATGCCTGGCCCAATAAGCACCATATAAATACCAACTATTGTTATTGTAATTATTATAATTTATTATCAATTAGCTGATATTGATATTAAAAAGATGGACCTTAGTAAGTTTAAGTCATGAAAGAAGTGTTGGAATTTCTTGAAGGCAATCCAACCTAGTTACTTTTTCTGGTTTAATCCTGGGCCCAGCTCAGTGACCATTTGTACTATCTGTACCATACGTACTGGCAGACAAGTGCTATAGGTTGTCCATTCAACTGCATAAGCATAATCCGGAGAGCAGACATTCCTAATCTGTGTGAATGGTTGGGCCAAATTCGTTCAGGTACTTAAGAACCTCTGTGAACATTCCAGGGCTTGAAGCACCCACCAGCAAAACGGCATCCACAAACAAGAATATCTACAGGACCTAATCTTCCCACTGAGAATTCCTAGCTCAACTGCATCATAATGGCAAATCCCTTCGGCTAGTCTTGATCATCTTGTTTTGTATTCCACGTTTATGATCAGAAGATTGTTGAACATTTACATTAATGTTGACATCGAGTATTGACATTTATGGATAGAAGATTGTTGAACAAGGTCATCTTTGATATTGTCTTTCAAGGAATCTTAAATTATTTTGGTGGGTGCATGGAAGACATCTTGTTGGAAGAGAAACTTAAGGCTTTGTTTGTCTCTCTCAAATCAAATGCTTTTTCATAAGAAACAAACAATGAGAGTAACAGAATCTTATATTCTTTACATCTTTCAATTAACTATGATAATGAAGATGTGGTCCGTTGTAGAATATCTGCTAAAGCATACCTGTTTTCAACCAGGTATTCTTCACAGATGGCTCTCATGTTACACGCGCAGGTGAATCTCTTCTATTTTAATAATAACAGCTAGCATTTATAAAGCACTTTAGGATTTGTAGACTATTTTACATATATTATTCCACTGGATCCCTTTTCAGTATTAATAAGGTCCAGGATTTTCCCATATCTTTTGGAATCTTCCCTCCAAATATCTTGTGCATTGATTCCCACAACAATCTCACAATTGCATTGCTTCTAGCATAGACATCTTCTGTGTACATTTGATCCACCTCTCCTGCTTTACCTATCTTTATTCTCTTTATCATTTCTACCTCCTGAATAAGCATATCTTGGACTCTGAAGTTAGAGTCCAATTGTGATGGCTCTACTCTCTTGGATAGTGAAAGCAATTTTTAAAAATGTTTGCAGATCTTTTCCATTTTCTTCTGTTTGTTATTGTCCTTACATTTTCATCCCTAAGTGCATCAGAATGACTTTATTGAGTTGTGTGTTTTGCCAACCTTTCTTTAAACTGATTTTACTCCAGACTGTTTCTCTTTCCTTTAGGAGAGATTTAATGGTTTTCTTGTCTGCCATACTGTTCACTATTTTACTTATATTGTACTTTCTATGCATTAAATCCCCCACTCCTTTATCTTTTGCATGTAAATTTTTGTCTCTAGGTGATTTAGTCCAATGTTCAAGTCTGTCAAAAGCTTTTTGAATGCTGACCATCACTGTTCAGCTTTAGATTATTTGTGAGCATGATGGGCATAGCATCTATATCTTTATCCAAGTCATTAATAAAAAATATTGAAGAGCAACCCCTGTGCCCAAGCACAGATCCCTGGGGCCTTCTGCTGAAAAGGCTCTTCCAAGTTGACATCAAGGCAATTCATTACTCCTCTCTCTCTGGCTACTCAAGTAATACCAAATCTACCTATTTGTCCTTCAACCCTCCATCTTTTCTAAAAAAACATGAGATGCTTTATCACACACTTTGCTAAAAATCTAAGTGAAGAATAACTGAATAAACTATGGTATTTGAATGCAAGGGAATATTATTATGCCATGTTTCTTAGTACTGTGCCTAGCACATAGGAAGTAATAAATGCTTATTTTTTTCCTTTCTGCTTTTCTTCTTTCCTTCCATCCATAAAAAAAATAATGAAAGTGAAAGACTCCAAGAAACCTGAAAAAGATTCTATGAACTGATGCAGAGCCTAAAGTAAGAATGATCAAGAGAAAAATTTGTACAATGACCACAATATTGTAGTGAAAATAACTTCAAAAAATTTTAAAACTCAAAGCCATGCAATGACCAGCCACATCTGCAGAGGACTGGTGACAAGCTTATTACTCAGCTCCTGCTAAGAGATGATAGATTAGGGGTGTAAAATGACATACTTATTCAAACATGGTCAACGTGTGAATTTGTTTTGCTTAGCTATGATTATTTGTTACAAGGGAGACTTTTTTTTTATTGGGAGGAGATTTAGAAAGAAGGGTGATAGAACTGTCAAGACAGCGGGTCATTGAAGCTTTTTTTAATAGGAAGAAGATAATAGAAATGGTCATAAACAAGTAGGACAGTTTTGAAACTAGCATAATAAGTTTATTATCTCTTTTTAGAAAAACTGTATTTAGTAGAGATTTGTGCTTTCATACGCTACCCTCTTTTTTGATTCTTCACACAGGAAAATGTTCATCTTTGTCAAGTTCAGAATGACAAAAAATAGCAATTATTAGAGTGCAAAAAAAAATCTAAGTAAGCAATATCTATAAAATTCCCCGTAACTACCAGTTGAGTAACTCTGTCAGAAAAAGGAAATGAGATTAACCTGACATGACTTGTTCTTGATGAAGCCATACTGGCCCTTTGTGATCACCACTTCCTTTTCAAGTTGTTCACCAATCATCCCTTTGGTTTCTAGCCAAATGGGTCATTTTCCTCTTCATAAACAAGTTGCGAAAGCCAGAACAAGGAAGGTGAATTCAAAGTTCCTTTTTTTTTTCCAGAAAGCACCCACCCCATTCCAACCTCTAGCCATGACACTATTCTTCCTCCCCAGCCTAGCCTGAAATACACATCCATCCCTCTTGTGAGAACCACACAAATGATCAAAGAAATCCTATTCAATTCAACAAATATATATTAAACAATTACTGTGTATAGGGCACTGTATTAGGTGCTGAAGATACAGAAACAAAAACAAAACAGTTCTTGCCCTCAAAGAGCTTATACTTTCCAGATGTGAAAACCATATGCATGCAAATTAGTAAAGAAAAAGGAGGGAGAGGGTGCTAACAACTGGAAAGAAGACTCAATGAAAGCTTTATTGAGAAGGTGGAACCTGAGCTGAGCCTCAGAGATGCAAAAAGAGGGAATTTCAGGAATGAGAGACAGCTTATATGACTCCATGGCCATGACAGAGTATATAGAGCTCAGACAACAATTACCACTTTAATCTGGCTAAAACATATAAAGAGAGACTGAGAGTTTTTGCTGGCCAAAAAATATGGAGCCAGTACAGTCAGACTTTGCTGCTAAAATATGCATGATGAAGTCAAGAAGGCCAGTTACATGGGTGAAGAACAATGATCTTACCTTTTGTTCTGGTTCAAATGTCTTTGCATGCTACACCATAGCACATCATCACCATTGTCACCATAACCATCAGAATATAGTCAGGAGTAGCTAACCCTAAGTCAGATAGTTATCTATAACAGAAGACTTTGATCTGTACCCAAACACTGTGGTAAAAAAAAAAGGATGATATTTTGCTGGAGACATCATGTCTGGTTATTGTTATCTGGAGGTAGCATCTATGACTAAAATGTCATCAGCCTGCCTTATTAGGGAGAATTTTTAGTCACTATAACATAGTAGACTAATGGGGACCAGCAAGGACTGAATTTGTCATGACAGCTAGTGACAACAGACCCAACAGAGAGAAAAGGATATCACCAGAGAACACCAATGGTCCAGAATCCCTGGAGTTGTGAGTTTATCCTTCAATGCTTGCAACCTAACCTCTACATTCCCCATAGTCGTGCCTCTAACGTACCATCTCTTTGCTTACCCACTCTCCATTTTAAGATCTGTGCATTTGAAAGACATTGTGCTATGTGTTTAAGAGAGGAATATTTTACTACAACTTTTCTTGTTATGCAATTTTATAAAATACTTTTGCTTTAAACTAATTATGCCTTCTGGTTAATGAAGGAGAAAAAAATAGCACATTGGTAAGGAATCATAAATGATGGTATGAGTGGTTGTGAACCCACAGAGTGTCTTAAACTGGGATTGTTGTTCAGGGGATCCCTACATGCAAAAGGGTTGCTCCAGTTGCTACCCATAAAATGCATGAAAGGTAATAATGTAGAACAATATTGAGAAAGTATGTTGTAGCCAGATTGTGGGAGACCTTAAATCCTAAACTACAGAAACCATATTTTAGACTAGAGGCAATAGGAAACCACTGAAAACTTTTGAGCAAAGAAGTGCTACGGTTAAACCTGCATCTTAAGAATTTTAATACGGCCATCCACGGTATGTATAATGGATGAGAGAAAGGAGAGAGTGGGAGAAAAACAGTTAGGAGGCTATTGCAATAGTCCTAGGAAGAGGTCTGAGTAAGGTCCTGAACTGTAATGATAGATATGTAAATAGAAATAAAAGTATAGATGCTGTGGAGATAGAATTGGCAGGAACTGGCAACTGAAGCAGGGGAGAGAGGAGAGTCAAAAGTGATGCCACCATTATGAATCTCAATGAAAAGGAAGGTAGTATGTGAGGAGGACGTGGATCTCAAGTGAACTAATTCAATGACCATGCTTTGCCCAGTTTTATCCTAGACTGAAGGGAGTCAAAAAACGTCTGAGACGTTACACACACGCACGCACGCATGCACGCACGCACACACACACACTCAAAAAGCTAATAATCTAAGTGAAGAAACAAGGCGTTTGCTTACACATACAAAGATGTTCAATAAATATTAGGTCACGGATATGAAGTCTCAATCCACAAGTCTGAGCTGGAAGGGGCCTAAGAGACCATCTTGTCCCACCTGAAGAAAAATGTCCTGTATAAAATCCCTAAAAATTGAATGAATGGATAATGAATGGATGGATGGATGGAGACATGTACTAAGTGCCAAATACTACAGTAAGCACTGGTGGTATAAATACAAAAAGTAAAGACAATCCCTGCCTTCAAGAAGTTTTTTTCTAATGGGGAAAAGAACACATAAAAGAGTTGAAAAGTGGGAGGCGGGATTTCACAAGTGGAGACATAGTAGTCAAGTCTGATTAGTCAGAACAGAGGAGGGAGAAGAACTAAAGACTGACCACCTGGGCCCTTCCACAAAACAGAGGTGCTCCCCAATGAGAGATAAGGGATGCAGAGGAGAAGGGACCTTCCAGGGTGAGAAGGCCACAAAGGAAGAGGTAGAACACCACAGTCTTGGAAGGATCTTTCAGGTAAGAAGGCAGCTAGATATTGTAGCAAATTCCAGAATCCAAAGTAGAGTTGGGAGAGGAAAATAAGCCACTTCAGTGTTCTTTAGATAAAATATCTCCAGTTACATCAACTAATCCTCATTGGTACCAGTTTAACTGCTTGGTCACTTTCTTATAAATCTCTTCCCTAAACCATGGTCCCCAGAGCTGAACATGATACTGCAAATGGTGTCTGACCAGGTCAGAGAACGGTGGGACTCTCGTCACCCCAGTGCTAGTTCCTTCCTTAATGAAACCTATGCTTGAGTTCTCTTTCTTGACTTCCATATCAAACTATTGATCCAAGTTGAACCTGTGGTTTGACAAAAAAAAAAAAAAAAAAAAAAAAACAAACCCTGGATCTTTTTCAGACAACCTGCTGTCTAATCACATTTCCTCTATCTCATATTTGTGAAGTTATTGAGGTTTTTTAAAACCATTTAAGACTTTATACTCATCCTTATATTAAATTTCTTCTTATTTGATTTAAAACCCTTCACTTTGGGGCAGGATGGTCAGATAAGTTTTCCTGGAGAAAATGGAATATACTTTGAAGGAAAAGAAGAATTTAAATGGGAATAGAAGGGAGGAAAGGGCCACCCCAGTGGGAGGAATGGTATATCACTAAATATGCCCTTCCATATTTCGTTGTGTTTTCAATATCTGAGATTTTTTGCACTTTGATGGAGCTATTATTTTCATTTTTGTTATAAATAGTATCTATGGAGCTTTTTGTATAGTTCTTCCTTCACAAAAGTCTTGTGCTCATTCCTCTTTCTGGCATAAAAGGAGCCTGGGTTCTTAAAGACTGAACTAGTAGACACATTGGCAGACCACACTATCCTGGAAAGGCTTGGAGTATAGGTCAAGAGACCAGCTATATGTTGATTCCATACCAGGCTAGTCAAGTTCAGAAATGTTGATCTGGGGTGCTAGGGGGTGTCTATCTGGCCAAAACAGCCTTCTTCCCTGGGCAGTTTGCTTTCTCTTTCCTAGTGATGGTGATCCAGTGATAGAAAAGTGGGGAGGAAAGGGGAGATGGGAAAGGGTACCCTGAATCACACAATATTTTCCTTATTTATAAATGTTAATCTATTAAAATTTTGAATTTTATATTTTTTCATCATATTACTTGGCATATAATAAAAGCTTAATAAATAATGGCTAAAATGAATGAATGAATGCTGGAAAAGGGCATTTTAAGCACATACTATGTTCCAAGCACTGTGCTAGACAAAGCAAGATAAGTCTAGCCCTCATGAAGTTTACATTTTAATGCATATAAAGGACTATTTTTATTCCTGGTATGAGTACATATTGGTAAATACTATATACAACCCTGGCATAGAAACTTTACTAACTGTGTGACCCTGAGCAAGTCACTTAACCCTGTTTCCCTCAATTTCTTTATCTATAAAATGATCTGGAGAAAGCAATGGTGAACCACTCCAATATCTTTGCCAAGAAAACCCCAAATGAGGTCATAAATAGTTGGACACAACAGAAAAATAACTGAACAACATGAAAAACTATACCAATGAAATCATAGATCCACACCCTATTCTATCAGGGCAGGGATTATCTCTCTTTATCCAACACAGTTTAACACATAGTAAGTGCCTAACAAATTATTTTTTTTCTTTCACTTCAACAATTATTTATTAATCACCTACTATCTACTAGGCACTATGTTAGACAAAGGCAATATACATCTTGGTTTTCTATGAGTTCAAGGCATTGGTTAGAAAAAACATCTTTTTTGAGAATATAATGTTACCAAATGTGGTAGCAAATACCTATCTCTTAAGTTCAAGAGTCCTGAAAAACAGGAGGGTAATCCAGTTGGTGTCCACAGTAAGAAAGAAAGAAAGAAAGAAAGAAAGAAAGAAAGAAAGAAAGAAAGAAAGAAAGAAAGAAAGAAAGAAAGAAAGAAAGAAAGGAAAGAAAGAAAGAAAGAAAGAAAGAAAGGAAGGAAGGAAGGAAGGAAGGAAGGAAGGAAGGAAGGAAGGAAGGAAGGAAGGAAGGAAGGAAGGAAGGAAGGAAGGAAGGAAGGAAGGAAGGAAGGGGAAAAGAAAGAGGAAGGAAGGATTATTTAGGAATTTGTTTAGGATAAAGAAATGAGAGAGGTCAAGGGTCATATTCATTCAATCGATCCACAAACATTTATTAAAAGTCAGGCACTGTGCTGGGTGATGCAAATACACATACAAAGAATGAAACAATCCCTACACTCTGTGATCTTGGGCCACCCAGAAGCCTTCTTCCATACTTCATGAAGGCTTTCTCAAAGAAGAGAATGGGAAAGGTCAGAGGTGGCGAGCACCTGACGTCATCATAAAATAGGACCTTGACTATGTCTTAACAGACAGGAAATGAGCAATTACTGATCGAGGAAGTCTAGTTGGGATTGGCCATGCCTGTGTAGTGGGATCATTGAATGGTTTGAAGAAAGGTCAAAACTGACATCAGTCTAGTAGAAAGTTTAAAGAAGAGGAGGTCAGAGCAGCTGCAACCCAAACTGCATCAAAAATTGACACTAAAAATTGGCCAACAAATCAAAGCCAATGGAAGCCCTTGTGTGTCCAGGGCAGTGCACGAGATGTTTCTACTAAGTCATTGTCTATGTGCCCTACCAGACCAAACCATCTGTTCCTGCCATCTAGTCCTCACTATATAGCGTCAAACCCATTAAAATGTATTTCTATCCTCAGCACTTAGCACTGCGCTGGAGTTACAGAAGGTCACTTCCAGGACCAAATCTCTGCCCATAGGACCCTCTTCCAACAAGGAGTCTCTCATCTCTGGGTTCAGAAACAGACTAGGTTTAGTACTGGTGGAAATCTGGCCTCTAAAGAAAGGAGTAAGGGACTTTCTCATACTCTTTGATTTGTTATTCCCCTAACTACCTGAAATCCAAGGAAAAGCACTTAAAGCTTAGGTTTGACTAATGTCAGGAGTCTTGCCAAAAGGGATCAGATGGGTAGTCGGTGCAAGGTACAGGTCAGATATAGGTCAGCTACTTAATTCCTCCTTTACATCTCATAATTGTGTAATAACAAAGACTTCAAACATGCTATGTTAACACATAACTCATGATAGCCTCCTGGAAGACTGATATTTCAAATATCAAAGCAGGAGACATTCTGTAGGACTACTTAACAGTCAGTCACCTTCACCTCGTCTCTTGTACTGTCCAAAAATCTCCCTCAAGGTTCACGTCTCGTGGCAAGTCAAGGCACGGTTCAGGCCTTCCCTCAGTCAGTGGACATCTCTTCCAGGAAGGGTATAGATGCATAAAACCATCTTCGCCAGTCAGCACTGACTGGAGATGCCATCAGCTTCTGAACTCCCAAGGTAGCCATTCCTGAAAAGTCCACCTTTCATGATTACTATTTGGTCACCTGTCCTCAGGGGTGAAAGAAGAGAGAGAAGAGTTACCTGGGGCTTTTGAGATATGAGCTCAGGCTTATCTAACCCGCACTATGGTGTGAAGCCATAGGTGAGCAGCTGCCATGGCAAATGGGTTGGGGGAGAATATGGGTGTCCATCCTCCCCTCATGGAATGCCCAAAGGTGAGCTGTTGTAGATTTCCTGAGTGTTTGGCAGATAGAAACTGTATGAAAGGAAAAGTTGACTCTCTCTTTAAATTCTAATGGGTGATTAATTCTTCCTGGCTCATTTACATCTCCTCTTTGGATGTGTCTCCCTTCCCAGGCTGCTGTCATGGGTACTAAATTTCTAAATCATCCCAATATTCAAAGTCCTCCAGCACTAAGCAAGAGGACATGGGGTTCAGCAGCAGCAGCCAGGCTAGCTCAGCTCAGCACTCTAAGTTCTCCATGGGTTTGTCCTACTCAGAGCCCATCAAGGGAGGCCCGAGGCTCATGATCACCCCCATTGTACTTCTTAGTTAAATGACAATCTCAGCAAATCAACTAGGATACATTTGGCACACCAGTCCATACCTCAAATTCTGCAAAGGTCAAGAGGGAGGTTCAAGAGTTGTCCCTTCCAGTGCCTTATACTAAGGTGCCTTGAGAAATTCTACATGGCGCAATTCCTAACCATCTTCTAAATGCCATGTAAAAAGCCCCAAGCAGGCTTGGCATATTTCTTAGACAACCCCCAAATTAAGTGTTTTCTTAGAGTCTAGACTGGTGAGCAATTGTAAATTCCAGAAGATTATAATCACCTCAAATACTACCAAAAATTCGATAAACAAAGAACATTTTGCAAAGTTTATCATGGGTCACCGCCTGCCTAGTATTTACAAGGACTTCCAACCCAAGCAACTAGAAAAATAGTATTGATCAAGCTTGAACCCAAAAGGGAGATATGAGAAGACACTCCAACTTCTTTGCAAAGATGGGGGGTCATAGAAGTGAAGCACTACATCCATATCCCACTTTTTCAATATTTTGGTTACTTTTCTGAAATTTTTTTCTTTATTGCAAAATGATGGTTCTCTGGGAAGAGGTGGGAGAGTAATAGAATGGCCTATGAATGTGGTGGCAAAATAACATATCAATAAAAATTATATATTAAAAAAATTGATAATAATATTGAAAAACAGAGGAGAAAAGAAAAATGAACTTCCCTCTTAGAGAGAAACTCTTATCCCAGATGAATACTTCAAAGATTTCCACTCAATCAACAAGCATTTTTTAAATGCCTCCATAAGAGACTGGTGAAATGTCCTAGTCAAGGTCACTTGTCCAAGGTCAATATGAATGTACAGTGGCTTCCACACTCCCAGTCATCATAGCTCAGGCCCTTGGGTGTCTTTAAGCAAGCCTTTGAGTTCCTGAGCCTGCTACTCACATGGATGGCTCCTCTAAGATGTCTTAATGCTTTCCTAGCAATGATCTCATTTCATAGACTCATAAAGCTCAGAGGGGAAAAAGACCTTAAAATCTGACTCAGACTCTGTCCTGCCTTCTAGCAATAAGGCATTATTATCCCCATGTTACAGATGAGGCAACTGAGGCCCAAAGAGGCTAAGTTACTTGTCCAAAATCACAAAACTAGTTAGTTGAAGGATGGAGAAACAGTGACCAGAGCCCAGTCGAATCTCCTTCAAGGACACTCATGCTATGATGAGATGTCATCAATGGCCCAGGAGCTACAGGGTCCCCTTCCCCACTAAGGGGGGGGGGGTGTCTTCAACTCTGGGATCATGGAGGATGAGTTTAGACCTCAGAGAGCCTAGCCTCTAAGAAGAGGAGTCCATGGATTTCTCACATACTCTGACTTTTTTTGTCTCCACCCTGGGACTACAAGGGAAATCACTTAAAGCTGAGCTTTGGCTCATGTCTAGGGTCTTCCCAAAAGAGATCAGAAAGGCCCTCAGTGTGCAGTGTAGATTAGGCATATAGCAGGTATTTATTTCTCCACACAAAGGACATACATTCTAAATAGTGCCATGCTGCCTGGCATTTATTAGATCTGAGTTTTACTCCCCACCAAATTATGTCATTAGGAAGCTCAATTTTCCTCATCCTGAAAACAATGGATAATACTCAAACCATCATAGGACTGTGAGGATGAAGGTGGAGTGGGATTTGGCTTGGGCCAGTTAAGTGGCACAATGGATAGGGCACTAGCCCTGGAGTCAGGAGGACTTGAATTCAAATTAGGCTTCAGATAATTACTAATTGTATAACCCTGGGAAAGTCACTTCACCCTGTTTGTCTCAGTTTCCTCATTTATAAAAGGCACTAGAGAAAGAAATGGCAAACCACTCTAGTATTTTTGCCAAGACAACCCCAAATGGGGTCATGGAGAGTTAGACACGACTAAC
This sequence comes from Bettongia penicillata ogilbyi, assembly GCA_023548195.1. NCBI lineage: Eukaryota > Metazoa > Chordata > Mammalia > Diprotodontia > Potoroidae > Bettongia > Bettongia penicillata. The sequence continues at coordinate 8,396,358 of JAJHZJ010000257.1, forward strand.
AGATTTCATAACAACATCTCATGACTCACGACTGGAGTGGGATTGAGCTCCTCTGGACACCTCTGGTGACACACGATGATGAGGACACTAACCCAGAAAGAATGGCCCACTGGGTAGACTTTAAAAGGAGAGAGTCATCCTCTGTTGCTCTCTCTCTTCCCATCTACCAACCATGTGAGGAGTCTATGGGCCTTTCTCTCTTCTTTCCTCTCTCCATGAGGGAGGAGAAGGGCTCCTCTCCTCTCTGATGGCCATGGCAGCTGCTTACAAATGGCGGTAAAGATATTTGTGCTCCCTTGGATGAGTCTGAGACCTTGGCTCTCTCTTCTGCTTTGTTTCATTCTCTGAGCATAGACAACTGAACTGTGGTCATGAGAAATGAACTTTGGAGGAGTTGCTACCTCTGAAGTTGAGGAGTTCCTGGCTTGCTCCATTGGTGTTAATTAGCCACAGGATGGGTTACCCTTCCTGGAGAAGATGACTGCCAAGAGGATGAGTTCAAATCATGCTCAGGAAGGTCAGGACTGAGGTCAAATGATGCTGAGCTGTCTCACAGAATTGACTTGCCTCAGTGATAATCTCATTCCTCAATGCGTGGAAGAACCCACAAGAGGAAATTCCATTCTGGATCTGACTCTCACTAACAGGGAAAAACTTTTGGCTGGGGTTGGAGGGGCTGGGAGAGGGAGCGAGAATGATGGAAATTCTCAGGTGATATAACCAATCCCTTCAAGAGCATGTTAGAGGCCAAGAAATTAGATTTTGGTAAAGCACATTTCAGAAGGTTCAAAGAAAGATAGGTAGGATGTCATGGACTAAAATGCTTCAGGGAAATTGATCCCAGGAGGAATGGGAGATGCTTAAAAATGAAATTCTTAAGACACAAAGGGACAAAATGGGATATGTCTGAAAAATTGACACTGATGCACAGGCAACTCACCAATCAACTTAGATGGTAAAAAGAAAAATACATGAGAAGGAAGTAAGTCCAGATGACCAAAGATGGCAATATGAACATGTCATCATTCTGTAAAAAAATTGATTAGTTGAAACTGGCAAAAGGAGAAGCAAAGAGAAATAAAAAAAGATTTTAGTTACAGTGGGAGAAAAAGGAGGAATGAAGAAGAGATCGGACCTTTTCTTGGGATGAATGGGACAGTGAAAACTGACAATAGAGAAGGCGGAGCATTTAACTAAGTCTCATTTTGTCTCTATCAAGGAGAATGAATTTGGCACTGGAAACAAGACAACAAAAAATGCCTAATGCTTAATCCCAATTGGAGTGAGCCCTTACACTCACCATAGACTGAGCTCTCCTCCCAGACACTGATTTAGCCCTAACCCTGACATTGGCAATGAACCTGGTTGCAAGTTTCACCATCACCACCACCATCCACCCAACCTTTACCATAGGCTGCCCTTGAATTCTAGCTAGAGACAGATCTCTAATCTTGGTCATAGGTTTCACAAATATTTTAAGAGATTAAGAAGAGTCTTCCCTCCAACCTTCCAAAGCAGTATCACCATAAAACTTGATTCGGGAGAAGAGATTGTGTAGACTTGAGAAGGTATCTGAAAATAGCAGTGACACAAGTCCTGTGGGCTCCACTTTTGCCTGGTCTGCTCAAACCTGACCTAGAGCAAAAATTAATTTTATTAAGTGATGTCTATCTTCAGCACCTGAAAACCCAGATTTCTAACCCAGCCCAGCTCCACCCATCCCATTAAACAGGCCCTTTCCCTTTCACCCCTCAGTTTTGGCCTGACATTCCCATGTAAGATATGTGTCCTCAAAGTGTGTTCCTGCTGTGTTCCAGCCAAGCTACGTCTTAACAAGGATTCTTTCATAGGAACTCACTTATTTTATAGGGTGTATTTTAATATTTTGCAGGTTGCTGAGAGATGTTGCCTTCCTTAACTGATTTATTCCTCACCATAGTCCTGTGGGCAATTATGTGGCACAGTGGATAGAGAGTCAAGCCTGGAGTCAGGAAGATTCATCTTCCTGAGTTTAAATTTGGCCTCACACAGTTACTAGCCTTGTGACCCTAAGCAAGTCATTTGAACTGTTCAATTCGCCGTAAAATGAGCTGGAGAAGGAAATGGCAACCCAGTCTAGCACCTTGGTCAAGAAAACTCCAAATGGGGTCACAGAGAGTCACACATGACTGAAAATGACTTAATGACTACATCATAGTCCTGTGAAATCAGGGGAAATATCAATTGTTATCTATAACTAAAAGATAAGGAAATCAAGGTCTAGACAGGTATAGGGCTTTGCTGGTGATTACTGAAGGGAAGTAAAAGAGGAACAAACATGTTTCTCAGCTAAGCATGATACCTTTACAAAATAAATGACCATGTATCAGTGTAAAAGCCTTCAAAGGCAGAAAAGCAGAAATATCAAATACATTTCTTACTAAACGCAATGCAGTAAGATTATTATAATAATATCCAGCATTCATATAGCACTTTAAGGTTTGCAAAGCTCTTTTATGCATCTTAACTCATTTATCTCTCACAATAATCCTGTGAGATAGATGTTCATTTTTCAGACAAGGAAACTGACTCATGGAAGCTGGTAAGTTCTGCAGCAGGATTTGAATCCAAATCTTCCCAACTTCAAGTTCTTCATTCTACTCACCTGGTTACCCTTATCAATAAAGCAGCACTGAAGAAAGGATGAAAAGTTAACTGGATATTAAACAACTTGATCCTAAAGAGTTTTTGAGACAAACAAAAAACCATAGAAACAACAGATAATTAGGTTAAAGAGAATTATAAAAATGAGATGACAAAAAATTTTGGAGATGCAATCAAAGCAGTCCTTAGTTTAATGTCTGAACACTTGAATCAATAAAAGAGAGGGGGGATAAACAGATCAATGAATTGGCCATACAACTAAGAAAACTAGAAAAAGTAATAAAATTTTAAAAAAATGAATTAAACATCAGCATATAAACCTAAAAATCAAAGAAGAGATTAACAACATTGAGAACTATAAGCTAATTTGGTTTCAAAAAACAAAACAAAATTCCATGATTAAAAATGAAAAAGGTATATTCCCAACAAATAAAGAAGAAATAAAAGAAATTATGAGAAACTATTTTTACAAAATACAAAATGAATAAGAAGTAGAAGATTTAACCCAATCTTGGGGAAAAAAAAATATTGAACAAGACATAGATGAGCTTCCAGAGGAAAAAAATCCTTGAAACAGATAGATTTTATAAGTTAATTCTATCAAATTTCAAATAAAAATTAATCCTAATTTATATAAATTGGAAAAACTAGGAAAAGAAGGGCTCCAACCAAAACCTATGATATAAATATGATTTTATTACCTAACCCAGGAAAAGGTAAAACAGAAAAATAAAATTATAGATCTCCTTAATGAACATTGATGCAAAAATATTAAATAAAATGTTAACAAGGAGACTACATCATTGTATCACAAATATTCTACACTGTTATAAGGTTGAATTTACACCAGGAATGAAAGTTTGGTTCAATAGTAGGAAAACTATCAACACAATAGTCCATATTAATAAAATGAAAACAAAAAGTATGTGATTATGTCTACAGATGCAGAAAATATTTGAGACAAGACTTTTTTGTAATTGAATCATATCAGTGATGTCCAGCTCTTCATGACTTTATCTGAGTTTTTTTTGGCAAAGATACTGGAGTGTTTTGCCATTTCCTTCTCCAGCTCATTTGACAAATGAGGAAACTGAGGCAAAGAGGATTAGGTGACTCACCCACGGTCACACAGCTAATAAATGTCTGAGTCTATATTTGAACTCATGAAGATGAGCCTTGCAGACTCCAAGTCCATTGCTCTATCTACTGCAGTATCTATATAATATCCATGACTGTTAAGGAAAACAACTATAAAATATAGAAATAAATAGAACTGCCCTTAATATAATGTTATATCTATTTAAAATCAAGAGAAAAAATTATATATAATGGAAATACCTAGATTACTTCTCAGTAAGATCAAAGGAAAACAAAAATAGCAATTATCATCATCATTATTTGAAACAATGCTAGCTGTAGCAATATGATAAAAAAAAATTGCAAAAAGAGAAAGGAGAGGGAAAAGTATCACTTTCTTCAAATGATGCTATGGTCTACTTGGAGAACCCTAGAGAGTCAATTAAAAATTAATTGAAACAGTAACTTCAGCAAACTTGCTAAATATAAAAAAATCCATACACATCATTAACACTTCTGCATATTATCAACAAAACCCATCAGGAAGAGAAAGAGAGTGATTCCATTTAAAATAGCTGCAGAATGCATAAAATATTTGGCAGTCTATCTCCTGAGACACACATTACCACTGCACAAATGCTATACTAGGTCTATCCTATCCTTACAGAGATTATTATCATTTTCTGCACCTTCTAATTTAAGGGTTCTAGTAGCAGCTGATGCGTACATGGAAATTTGGGGTTTGCAAAGTGTGGATTACCTAATTTTATTGTCCCCGAAACTCTGAGTTATTGCTAATATTATCCTCATTTTATAGATGAAAACCTGCAGTTCAATAATAAATGACTTCCCTCTCGTCACAAAGTAGTAACTGACAAAGGCAAGTTTTGAACTCAAATCTCCCTCAGTCTCTGAATCAAGCTTTGGAGAGACTTTTTCTGAATTCCATTAATGTTGATTAAGTCAAACACCTCATAGTCTACCTTGCTCCACTCTGGAAGTACTCATTGTATTCGTTTTAAATCTCTTTCCCTTTCTGGTGACAAGGAGATGATGTGTTCTTGGAGGAAGGCTAGAAAGGCATCCCAGTCCCAGAAGATTAAAGGACCTCAAAGACCAGTGAGTCCCACCCCCCTCAGTTTACGGAGGAGGATATCCATTGCCCAGAGACATTAACTGATATGCCCAAGATACAAGGTACTAAGTATTAGAAGTGAGATGTGCCTGGAGGTCATCTGAGCCCAGGGACAGAGCTCTCTTCCACAGAGCAGGCCTGGTCAGTCCTACATTTGACATTCCATCTCCTATGTCCAAACTGCCATCTGCCACTCCTGAAATACATTCCCTTCTCATTTCGCTTTTCCCTCCCAGACTGTCTTCCTTCAGGGCTAAGCTCACTTCTTCCAGGAAATCGTCCCCAATCCATCCCTGCTGCTAGACCTCTCTACCTCCTCAAATACATATTCTCTCCCCGCTCCCCCAATAGAAGGGAAGCGCCTTAAGGTCAGGACTCTCTTTTTTATTTTTTCAGTTATTGCTGGGATTGTTCCTGACGCAAAGCCAGTGCTTAATACATGTTTGATGAATTTCATTGGGTTTCTTGCAAACAGCAGTGTGGGAACACAACCCTACAAGAGTCCAGAAATCCAAGGTATTCCTTTCTTTAAGGACAACATAGAATGAAGGCTCACGTTCACTAGGCAGTGACCAGCTTTTTGGTGCTGTAGGCTGGATCTTCAGGAATTCCAGATTGGAGGGCATTGTGCGTCAGGCCCAGTGAGCCAGAGTGCAGCGTAACTCTGATGTGCAACGAACAAGAATTGTCACAGGGGCCTTCTAGAGACGGCCACCTCCCCTTGTTTCCTCACCTAGGAGAGTGAATCTGATGGGTGGGGAAGATTTCAGATCACATAAAAGGAGGATCTGATGAATTCATTCATGAGTAATTGACTGTTTCCCTCGGCAGGGGAGGAGGGAAGGGGGAAGCATTTCCACCTTTAAAGAGTCAAGGGGATCTGTTGTCTAATAATGGTGAGCTTTCTGGTTCAATGATAAATCAGTCAGTGAAGTCCTTCAGGAGATGAAAGAAATTTTCCCAGAGCCCTTCAAATCCTGCTGTCTGTGTGGCCCATCACACAGACCTCCAGTCAGAAGGGACCCCCTCAGAAGCCTCAGTTTATATCCCTAGGACATTCTAGGATTTCCTTGGACTAGAAACACCCTCAAAGCTCCCTGTCCTGTAGTGGTTAGGGTTAGGGAGCTGCCTGGAGCCCAGAGAGGTTAAGAGGCTGACTGAGCATCACACAGCTAACATTCATCAGAGGTTGGACTCAAACACAGGACAGCCTGACTTGGAGACCAGCTATCCACAATACCACACAGCCTCTCAAGTATTCTCCTATAAAGTTCAACTCAAATACCACCTTCTCCAGAGAGTCTTTCCCTAAGGATCTTCCCCCTCCAACCTCCTGTGCAGCTAAGTGGTGCTTCAGTGGATAGAGCCCAGGGCTTGGAATCAGGAAGACTTGAGTTCAAATGCCGGCTCAGACACTCACTAGCTGTGTGACTCTGGGCAAGTCACTTCATGCTGTTTGCCTCAGTCTCCTCATCTGCCAAATGATCTGGAGAAGGAAATGGCAACCCTTCCCATCATCCCTATCAAGGAAACCCCAAATGGGGTCACAGAGAGTCAGGCACAACTGAGCAACCACAACTCTAACCTCACCTAGTGCTTGGTATGGACTCAGGTCATTAAAAAGTATCAGTGTAGGTGTTAACTATCTGTTTATGTTCACTTTCCCCTCTAGGATTGCACCTCACCCACCGTTAACTCAGGGCTCTGCTTCTGGAACACATTTAACAAATACAGTCCCACATTCTGGGACCTCGGAGGTCATGAGTCTGACCCTCTATCTAGTCCATCACCTTCATTTCACAGAGAAAGAAAGATGAGAAATGACTTCTCTGAGGTCATACTCACACATTGAAATGGCAAAGTCAGGATTGGAACCTGGGGCATCCGACTCCCAATCCAACATCCTTCCAATGTCCATTGAAAAGGGCTGCTTTTCCTATGCCCCAGTCTCTCTGGTGTCACTTCAGATGTCACTGCACAGTCACTTTCTCCAACCAGGCCTGGGTGTCTTTCTGCCCCGAGGCACGCAGCCTGTCCCTTCCAGGTCAGAACACAGCATCTTGGAAAGTTGACTTCCTGCAGGCTGAGAGAAGAGGAAGAGGAAGAGGAGGAGGGGAAGGAAGACTGTCTCAGGGCAGTCCGGCACCCTTCCAACTCCACCCGTAATTCCTCTCCTTGGTTTTTCAGGCTTTTCTTGGCAGCATCTCCAGAGCCATGCTTTGTACTACTGATCTGCGCCAAGCACCAACTCTTCTTTGTGGTTACCCAGGTTTCTCCATAGAACTGACCATGAGGCCTGGCTTATTTGGTCTCCAACAGTGGTCTGCTCTGACCCTGCCCTGTGCAAAAGCAGGGCTTGGTAACATCAAGGGAAGAAGCCAAGAGACCCAGGTGACCTCCAGGGATCTCCAGGGTTTGACTGACTAGATCTACCTGGGAATGGCAGCCACCAAGATCTCCAGACATCTCTCATTCTAACCAATCCATCAACAAGAATTCATTAAGCGTCTGCTATGTGCCTAGCATGGCACCTGTGATGTCGTTACTAGAAGTAACTCCTGGGTAAGGAAATTCTACCAGTGCAAACTGGCACCTTTTCCACAACTTATAGTCTGAACTGTGCTTAGTTCAATGATTTCCCTAAGGTCACACAGTCAATACATATCAGAGGCAGGACTTGAACCCAGGAAATCCTATCTTGAGGTCTGCTTTCTATCTATGATTCCAGGCCAAAGATACAAACTCAAAAATGAAATAGTGTCTGCTTTCAAGGAACTTATGTTCTATTGGAACATACATGGGAAGTGATACAACAAAGGAAGATGGTGGAAAGTTGTAAAGATGGAAGGCTATACCTTGGTCCATTTACAGATTGAGAACAGTAAAATCAAAACCCTCTCAAGTTGCAGATTAGGAAACTGAGGCACAGATAGCTAAGGGACTTGTCCAGGGTCACACAACTAATACATTAGGTCGCAAAGCATTGAGGGAATGAATACAGTTGCCCCCTAAGACAGCCAGCACCTCTCAGTAATATACTGGGGAACTTGACCAAATGGTCCCTAAGGCCCCTTCCAGGGCCCATCCCCATCATCCTATGGTCCTAAAACCTGGCTCTGCTGCTTATAAGCGAGGTGACCTTGGAAGAGTCACTCGACCTAGGTCTCAGTTCCCATACCTGTGAAACAGGGATGTTAGATGAATGATCTCTGATGTCCTACCTAACTGAAATCCTTGAATCTAAAAACTTGAATATTTATGCATGTCAGGCAGCAACATAGAGGGGTTGTGGCAGGACAATCTGACTAGTCTCTCACTGGGTTATCTTGGGTTTGTAACTGGAATAAAATGAGGTATCTATAGCCCATCTTTGTTGCTGTTCAGTTGTGTCCAACTCTTCATGACCCCATTTGGGGTTTTCTTGGCAGAGCTACTGCAGTGGTTTGTTATTTCCTTCTCCAACTCATTTTATAAATGAGGAAACTGAGGCAAACAGGGTTAAGGACTTGTCCAGGGGCACACAGTTAATAAGTGTCTGAAGACTGGATTTGAACTCAGGTCTTCCTGACTCCAGACCCCACAGCACGGTATTCACTGCAGCGCCACCTCGAAGTCCTCTGTTAACAAAAGGAGGTTTACAAACCAGAGCAAGAGAAGGGCTGCCAGAACTAAGGGAAGGATTTTCCCTGAAGATACAGCTGATTCCACTGAGCCAAGCTGTCACATGTACGTTGGTCATGCTGCTGGTCTGTGGTCTGTGGTCTGAACCCTGAGGGAAGGGCTGTAGTCTCTGTGTCCTGACTGCTTTTTGTACACAGGAAAGTGTAACATTCCAACCTTTAGTACCCTAAACCAATTCAATCTCAAGGAGAGTTTCAACATCTTTTAAAGAGAAGTTAGCCTAACATGTTTGGGGCAGGGAATTAGGACACTGTTCTCATCACCTTGGGTAGATCAATCCTAGAGCTGGGTGGTAAAGTGGATAGAGCACCTAAGGAAGACCTGAGGTCAAATACAGCCTCAGACATTTCCTAGTTCTGTGATCCTGGGCAAGTCACTTCACCCTGTTTTCCTCAGTCTCCTTATCTGTCAAATGAGCTGCAGAAGGAAATGGCAAACCACTCCAGTATCTCTGCTAAGAAATGGGGTCACAAAGTAGCGCATGACTAAACAGTAACAGTAACAGTAGCAGAATTAACGCATAACGCACATCTTCCGTCTCTAGCAAGGTCAGGAAAGAAGAGATAAAAAGAAGCAGCCCCGAACTAGGTTAAGGCTCACCTAGGCAGGACACGAGTTCTCTCTTCTATGGCGACCAGTCTGGGTGACAGGGCAAACCAAGGGTGTGTTGGTAAATGTTTAACAACTGACTCACTGAAAAAAACATAAACTCACAACACATTTCTAAGCTTAATCTTCATTATTAACATTTTCACCATGACTTCCTTAAGTCTAGAGACAATCCACAAAACAATCAATCAAGCCCAACTCTTCACATAGAAGTAGTTAAGTACAGCCTTGACAGCATCTCAAACTTTAAGAGAAGAGAGCTCTGAGGGTCGGGATACTCCTTTCAAAAATTCATTAAGTTATCCACTCTTTTTACTCCTTAAACAGTAATGGGACAACCCTGTCATCTCAAAATGACAAGCCTTTTCAGTGCTGAGTTAAATGAATGAAAGCAACCAAGTTTGTCATCTCCAAAGGGCCCAAGGACTGAGTTTTCATATCCACAGAATCCCTGGAAACTTTTGGGGAGCTCTGGGTCCTCACTTCCTGGGATGACTTCTGTTAGACGCTTCCCCCAGTTAAATATTTTTTGTCCCCAGAAAGTCAACTGTGCTGATTATATTAGCATATGTGTCCGCAGTTCTCATGAATTCTGGAAAGTTCTCGGTGCTCCTGGAGAGGTCAAAGCATTGTCTTTTCAAGTATCTCCCCCCAGGCCTGGAGATCATGATTATTTCCAAATACTAAGTTATTCAAGGTCAACAAACAAGGGACATTTTATAAAAGCTTGTCAGAGGTTACTTCCTACTTAGTACTTTAAAAGGTGCTATTCCAACCCAAGCAAATGAAGAAAAGGGGAGGAAACATTGAAAATTGGAATGCTGATGCAACGTCAGTAGTACAATGATATCCTAGGACTTATCAATGAAATACAACTTAGAGATCATCGAATCACACCTCCTCATTCTAGAAATGGAGACACCAAAGCCTGGGTACTGAGGCTTCCCAGTCATCTAGAGAGACAGAATTCCAACTCAAGACTTCAGGAAATGGGACTCTGAAGTAAGAGCAACTCTGGAAGTTTCTGGGTATCCGTCAGGGAACTGGTCAACAAGCATCCATCAAGCCCACACTCTGTGCCAGGTGCCTGCTAAGTGCTAGAAATACAAAGAAAATCAAAAACACTATTCCTGCCCTTAAGGAGCTCCCTTTCCAATGAGTGAGGCAACATGCAAGCAACTATGTGCATATTACGGGCTCTTCTGAAGAACTTCTGAGTTCAAATCCAGATTCAGACACTTATTAAGTCAATTCACTGTGTTTGCCTCAGTTTCCTCATCTGTCAAATGAGCTGGAGAAGGAAATGGCCAACCATTCCAGTATCTTTGCCAAGAAAACCCCCAATGGGGTCACAGAGAGTCAGAAACAAGTGAAAAAGATTCAACAAGAAGTAGAAAGCCATCAAGAACCTGAAGAAAATACAGAGGACAGTAACCAGTGAGGTGAAGGTCCTTGGGCTTGTGACAAACGAGAAAATGCTTAGCCTCGGAAAGAAAAGCTGAGGTTCACAGGATCCTAGAACTCCACCTGGAAGAGATGGTTCTAGCCCCTCTTTTTATAGGTGAAGAAACTAAAGACCAGAGAGAAATGACCAAGCCCAATGTTAAAAGTAGGAATTGAACCCAGGTCCTCCGAGTCCAGAGTAAATGTTCTTCCCCCTAATTGCCCGGTGAAGGAAATTGAGGGACAACAACTCTAGCTGCCTTCAGGGGCTTTAAGCAATCTTAATTTTCCGTAGAAGAAGACTTACATGTTTTCAGAGGTATAATTAGGGTAGACGAGTCTAGGTGTCCAGGGCACCAACCTTGGAGGATGAGAGGAAGTACCCCCCTGCCCCTCAGTGGCCATTTGTTTCTCCTGCCCACGCTGGAAGTGTGACCACCCTGACCTCCTGCCAGGACCCTAGGATCACCTGCCATTGTAGCCCCTTCCTCCCGGAGTCTGCCTTCCTTGGCCCCTGGAGGAGGGAGATGGGGGTTAGGGACTGGGCATTTGTACCCTCTGGGGGACATGTCTCTCCATTGCTCAGTATCACCCCTTCTTCAGGATGCCCCTACCCAGTCTACTGCTAGAATATGAACATTCCTAGTTATAGCTCTGTTTTCTTACCCTCAGCCCCAGAGGGGAAAATCGGGAACTACGTGTGAAAGTAGCCAAGTGGGTTCGCAGGTGAAATGATCACTTGTATGATGTGCTGTAGAAGGCAGTTTTGCCCAGGTACAGGTACCCTGGCCCCCTGACCCTAACCAGACTAGCCAGTTCACAGAATCACAAATTTAGAGCTCGGAGGACTGTCAACAGCTTTCTAGTCTGTTTTATAGATAACAAAACCACAGACAGATTAAGAAACTAGTTCAGGTTCTCTTCCTGCAACCCCCACCCCCCGCCAAGGTCACACAGAGGTAGAATTCAAATCCAGGTCAGCAGTTCACTTATGTACTCCCTCTCCACTTGGAGCCTCTAAGATTCCCTAAGGAGCCAGTACAAATGCTTCCTTTCTGTTTAATCCCAAAGAAGAAAGACTCCCTAGAAAAGCCCCCAGAGGTGGTTAAAAAGGGGAGAGTGATTGCAACATAATCTCCCTCCTACTTACACAGAGGACAATGGGAGAATTAATAGATGATTGCTGACTTTCCCTTGGCTGAGGCTCGTACATTTCTGTGGTTCCGAACCACCCACAGATCCAGAAAAAGTCAGGATATTTCTGGAGAAGAAATAGTCCAGGAAACTCCAACTGTCTCCCTAAGATTTTCTCATTCACTGTCTCTTAGTGCAGACAGTCATAATTCCAGAAGCCCTATTTCTCCAACTTCACAGTTGTTCATAAATTCAGGGCAGGGAGAGACCACTGTGACACATTATGGTTTGATGGAGGAGCTCTACCTCCAGAGACCAGAGGATCTGAGTGCAAATCCCACCTCTGACAGCCATTGCCTAGGTAACCTTGGACAAGTCACTAAACAATTGCAGGCCTCAGTTTCCTCATCTGTACAATGAGAGTTTGGATCAGATGGCTGCTGAGGCCCCTTTTAGCTCTAAATTTGTGATTCCCAGCCAATCAATTTCCAGGTTTTATCAATTCTGCCTTCATGGCATCTCCCAAATGATCTTTTTCTCTGCCCTCACGTAGTCACCTGGTCTGGCCGATGTTTCTCTGCTTATCTCCCCGCTAGGCTGTGAGCTCCTTAAGGGCAAGAAGAGGTTTCTTCCTTCCCTTTGTATTTCCAGGCTTACCACCATACCTGGCACATAGTAAGAGCTTTACTAGGAAGTGAATTAGCAATTAATCTCGGGTTGGGTTAATAATAGCTATCATTTATGTGGGACATTAAGGTTTGCAAAGATATATATATGTATGTATGTATGTATGTATGTATGTATGTATGTATGTATTATCTCATTCGATCCTTGTAATAACCCTGGGAGGTCAATGCCATTATAATCTCCATTTTACATATGAGGAAACTGAGACAGACAAAGGTCAAGTGATTTAGAGTTTAGGGAAATTTAAAGTAAGTTTAGAATAGGGTTAGAATGAGGTTAAATTATGGTTACTAAGAGTAAGACAACATCCCAAGGACAGTGTAGCGTCTGATCTTGGAAGGACACTTACCTGAAGGGACGATGGTCATTCAGCTCATGATGCTGCCTCCTTATGTGAGGCCCCGTGGATAGAGTCCAAGCCAGCCACAGATCAGGGCTAGTTTGGATTAAGCTTTTCCCACACGAGGAGAAAAGCAACGGGTTAAGGCCCTGGGGCCTGGTCCAGCTGGCTTGGGCTCTGGAGTCAGAAGTTCCCCAGTGCCCCAGAGGGAGTGGAGAGCGTCCTCAGCAGAGCCCTGGCCTCCACTCCTCCCAATCCTCTGCCCCTCTTCCACCTCTGACAAAACAGTCTTTGTGCCCTGTGTCTCAGTCCCTGGAGCCCTGGGCGAAGCATGGAATACCAAAAACTCCGACTCATTGCCGTGGATTAGTTTTATTTCTAGTTCTCTCTCCAGACCGCCCACTGCTTCCCACCATTCTCAGGCACGAACCCAAGGACCCAAGCACTCAGACACATTCTTTGCTCCCCGTCTCTACAGAACCCAGCAAAGTGTCACACTCAATATCAGACTCAAACATATGCTCATGCACAGTTCGGTCTTCCTCCTTAGCTGACTTCTCAGGAGTAAATCTTATCTCCTGAACTGAATTGGGAGCTGCCTGAGGGCAGAGACTCTAGGATCCCTCGGCATAACTGAGCAAAGCTATATATCAATATATCAAGGATTGATTGTGAGCTCCCATCATTGGAATTCCTTCTAAATGAAACAGATCAAACCCAATAGAGCTAACCATCCTAGAAAGCTGCCTGAGACTTAGAGAGACCAAGTGACCTATGGGCCACGTTACCCAGGATTTCCGGACTGCAGGCATAGTATTCACTTCACCGCTTATCACCTATTTGGGGGAAAAGACTTCATCAGCTGGTAGGAGCCTCTGATTCCCTTTGTATAAATTCCCTCTACCAAGGCGGATCAACCCCTCATGTATCATTTGTAGCCTTACCCGCCCTTCATTTTCAGAGGACCACTGATAGATACTACAGGTGATGTCTGGACTTGCGTGAATTGGATTTAAGTGAGGCAGAGCTGCACACAGTCATCAGCCTCGTCTTGCCCCCTGAGTCACTGGAATCTAACGGCAAGACACCAATCAAGACAAACAGTGATGACCCAGGAATTGCTGGGACACTGAGAAGTAAGTGACTGAATATAAGGAATGTACTCATAATGCACTTTTCAATTTAACTTGCATTATTAAAATTTTCTCCATTGCTTTCTTAAGTCTAGACAACCAACAAAATACAAGCTCTGATTTGTATCTAGATGTAAATGTTCACACTGAAAATGTAATAAGCCCAAGGAACTAACTCCGACCAGCACTTGGAGAGAAATGCTACAGAGGGCTGAGCCTCAGTGCTCAGCCTAATGATGTTAGATGTGGAAGCGACATTGGGGTTCATCTCTAATTCAACCCATCATTTTACAGATGGGGAAACTAACTTGCCCCAGAGAGGCAAGTGACAGGGACATATTTAATGGCAGATATAAAGGGGTTTGGGTCTTGTGGCTGCCAAATCTGCTATCTAATCTCTTTCTTCTTTTGATCACAAGAAAGCGGCTTCTTTTTTTTTTCCTTTTTTTTGGAGGCAATGGGAGCTAAATGCCCAGGGTCACACAGCTAATAAGTGTCTGAGACTAGACTTGCTTCATTTTTGATATGGCTTGTGAAAACTGGTATCAGTCATCCATTGTTTGAAAGTGTGTCCTTATCTTGTTAAATAGATAGCTTTAAAATAATTAAAAACAAAACAAGATAAAAAACACTTTGTACACTAAGGATTCTGGTGATCTTATCTCTGGAACTAAATATGAAAAGACAAGTCATCTGAATTATCTCTCTTCTCTAAAAAAACAACTCTCTTAGAATGTGGGTTTTTTTTCATATCATAAAATATTTCCATGAAATAAATGATCTAGAAAAAGCACCTGTACCTCGTATGTCTTTTAGCAAAATCCTTTTCCTCATTTCCCTAGGAAAGATGTGAGATTTGAGGAATGGACACAAAAGATGGAACAGATAAGAGAAATTCTTTTTAAGTACATTTCAGAAAAACTGGAATATTGCATGGTATTTGCTCATTTTCCTGTGCCAATAAACAGAACACATTGCAAGTAAGTCTATCTTCCTCTCATCCATTTCAGTCTGATAGGGATAAAAAAAAATACCTTTAATTTCTATTAATTAAAATAGCACTTTTATCACTTGAAGTTCCACAAAGCACTTATATGTCTTTGCCTCATTTGATCCTCATAACTCTGTGAGAGAGGTGTTTTCATTATTCCCATATTACAGTTGAGGAAACTGAGACCAGGAAAGATTAAGGAACCTGCCCAGGGTTATATAACAAGAAAATGCCTGAGGGAGGATTCGCACACATCTTCCTCACCCCAAATCCTTCATTCTATCCACTGCACCATCTATCTAACTGACCCTAATCAAATTACTTTTTTCCCTTTTTTGGCAGAAAATAACTCATCACTGCTTTCTGAAAGGGGGAAGACCCAAAGTGTTTCTCCCTTCGATGATGATGATGGTGGTGGTGGTAATGGGGGGGAAGGATGTGATGGACCCCTGTGGCCCCTGTAACCCAATGAAGGGCCTGAAATCAGGAAGACCAGAGTTCAAATCCAGTTTCAGACACTTGCTAGCTGTGTGACCCTAAACAAGGTGCTTCACTTCTGTCTACCTCAGTTATCTCTTTTGTAGACTGGGGATAATAACAGCACTGACCTCTCAGCATTGTTTTGAGAATTGAATGAGAGGGTATTTGTAAGACACTCAGCACAGTGCTTGATAAGTGCTCATTTCCTTTTCTTCCCCCTTCCTCCCTGTAGCACGTTGCCTATTTCTGCACACTGGCCAGACTGTAATTAGGACCAGCCTTGCCCCTTCATTATAGACTCCCCACCAATACCTACAGAGACCTACAGGGACCTACAGAGTCCCAGAGTCTGGAGGAGGCAGCATTCTTGCCATTTGCTTTGGGAGGGGGCAGAATTTGTGCCTCTTTAATCATTTTCCCATCATGTCCAACTCTTGGTGGGCCCATTTGGGGTTTTCTTGGCAAAGATACTGGAGTGATTTGCCATTTCCTTCTCCAGCTCATTTGACAGCTGAGGAAACTGAGGCAAAAGGGGTTGAGTGACTTGCCCAGGATCACACAGCTAGGAAGTATCTGAGATCAAATTTGAACTCACAAAAAGGAATCTTTCTGACTCCAGACCCCAAATCCTGTCCACTTCACCACCTAGCTGTCCCATTTGCGTCCCATCAGATACAAAAAAAAATTACAGGTTTTCCTCTGTTTACACGTATAGTGATAACAGTGATCATCCTAGGTCCCAAGTTAGCTCTGGAGGGGTGGACTTCTAAAAACAAAAATGGGAAAAGCTAACATTTATAGCAGTTTAATTATAACAATGACTAGCATTTATATAATGCTTCGATTACAAAGCGCTTTACAAACATTATCTCATTTGTTCTTCACAACAACCAAGGGAGGTAAATTCTATCATCACCATTCCCATTTTACAAATGAAGATATTGTGGCAAACAAAGGGTAGTTGATTTGCCTGAGGTCATACAGTTAGGAAATAGCTTAATCTAGATTTGAACTCGGGTGTTCCTCACCATCAGTTCCACTATCCCATTATCTACTGCCCCATCTAAGCTAGATCAGTGCCAAGAACTGAGAATTCCAAGTGCCTGCTACATAGGATCTCTCAGGCTAAATCAATCTAATCCTGGAGCTCTTGCCACTGGGTTTTTTCTCTCTTTACTATGCCCATTTTACAAATGAGAAAACTGAGAATCAAAGAATGGTTTGCTCAGTGTCACATAACTATTAAGTATTTGAGGTAGGTCCAGACTGCAATCAAGATGACAAAGCTATGTGGCTGGTGCCTGAGGATGTTTCCTTCACCCAACAGGCACATAATATTTTGTCAGTTAATTGATCTGGGAACTTCTGAGACCCATTTTCCTCCTCATAATCCCAAGGTCAAGGATAGGCAGACCGGATTTCCCTTCAGGGAAGTTTTGGGGGAACCATAAATTCTAGAGCTCAAGACTTGCAAGCAATCCAAGAAATCATACAATCTAAGCTCCTCCCTGATAGATCCCCTCTAGAGTATCCATGTGACTGGGCTATCCAGCCACCAATTGTACATTTCCAGAAATGGGGAACTGACTGTCTCAAAGGGAGTGTGTTCCATTGTTGAGTAATTCAAGTTATTAGAAGGTTCTTTTGTATGTTGAGCTGCGATCTGGCTCCTTGTTACATTCACCCACTGATCCTAGTTCTGACCTCTGAGGCCAAGTAGAATAAATCTAATCTGTCTTCATATATTGGAAAACAACCATCAACCCCATATCCCCAAATCCTGGCAGATGGGACCCTAAGTCCTCTAAACCTGTGCTAGCTAAACACAAACCCTAGAAAATCCTATCAACTTGGAAGGATTTTTGAGTATAGACCTAGTAACTGACTAAAGTCCCTAAGCAGACAAAGTGTGAAGAGTCTCCCCACCAGGCAGGCCACAGGATGATGAGTTTTTTCACCATTAAACTCTTCACCATTATTTTCTAAGCTGAAGGTCTGGGATCTGCATCAATGCACAGGATAACTAAGTATCCCAACAACTTCATATAGTAGGTCCTTCATAATTGCTTGTTCCCTTTTTCCCTTCCCTGGGCACACCATCTCTGTGCTGGACAACACATCTCAGGGATGTGGTTGCCAAGCTAGTCCTTTCTATCATTGGCTAAGCCTCTTTACTCAATGTGGATGCAGTGACTTAAAAGCCTCTCTCTGACAGAGATAACTATAGCTCTTTTAGCGTGTAGCCAAAAGCAATAAACTACCACACCTAGCCAGTCAGGAACTAGTAGATTTAAAGCTCAAGCTAAATTTAACAGGTAACATCATTAAAGACTTGGGAGTCTAGAAGATCTAGAATCAAGTCTTACCTCTGAAAGTCATTCAAACCCTGAATACCCCAGGCAATTCTCTAAAAACAAAAATTACCAAGGACTAGAAGAAACTTACTGCATGATTCAAGAGCATTCCCAACACTAATGAAGTAACAGGTCTGGATTTTTTCTCAAAAAAAAAGATAAAAAACATTCCATTCTTTTGGCTGCTTTGTGCTAATTCAAAGTCCATAGTCTCATATAACTATTTGACTTATGGTTAGGAAATACCTTGTAACTTCCATTTAACCCCTGATCACAAGCCTCTGCTCTTAAAACTTGCTTAGGAATCTGTTTATAAAACACACATACAAACACATACTAGCTGTGTGGAGGCAGAGGCACTGAGATAAACTTTACTCCCAAGATCCTCTTTAATTAGCATGCAAATACAGTTGAGTAGGAACAAAAGGCTGAGTGAAGGCACAGTCCCGCCTTTATTACATATATCACCCAGCAATAAAACCCTTCGCTTTCACACTGAGTTTCAAACAACACAAAACCTCATTGTTTCCCTACACTAATAATATAGTCAAAAACTCACATTGATGAGGGTGGGCCTCTATCTGGAAGGGCCCTCAAAAGCCATCTCATCCAACCCCCACCCTCTTATTTACAGTTTGGGAAATTAGAACACAAGGAAGTTAAGTCACCTGACCAAGGTATCCAGGTGTAATGGTAAGGGAATTTGAAGATCTTCCCAGTCCCTTAATAGGTCCATGTGACCTGCTTTGAACTCTGGTCAAGCCCACACCTTAAGTCATTTGGAGCCCATGGTAGGAGGAGCTTGCTGAATGGATGGAGCAGGAAGGGACAGTGAGGTGGAACTGAGAGGGAAGCAGCAGGCAGAGCAGAGCAGTTAGCATGAGTGAGGGAGGGAGTGATTTTGCCTAAAGGAGTTTGTTTGGGGGAGGCCCAACAGAGGGAAGGCTTGGGGATGGCAGTCCTCCCTGTGTTGGTAATGTGTACCATGGTGGAACTGGCTTTCTGGCATCTGAATAAATATCTTGATTCCACCTTTGAGGAAGAGAGTTTATATTTTGCAAATTTACTCTGGAAATATGTCTGAATATCCATAGTGACTGCGGTGGGTACTGCATTACCTTACACCAGGTTGAAAGCATCCCAGGTAAGATATGAATTGAGAGTCGGTGATCTTTCCACTGGACTTCGCATTTATAATTGCTTTAGAGTGTACAAAACTATTTCCTCACAACAAATTTATGTGAAGCAACCATGTGTTTGGGCTAAAGGTAGGAACTAGACAGTAAACCTAGGAAAAACAGACAAAAAACCCAACTGAAAAGACCATTAGAGATAACATAAAGAGAGTTCTATCAAACAAAAACCGCTGCATAGCATTTACATAGTGCTTTCAAGTTTAAAAATCTCTTTTGAGCATAACACTTAGACCTATGAGAATATCATTACAGGTATCATTATACTTACTTTACAAATGAGAAAACTAGGTAGTTTTTTTTCTGAGTCACCCAGCTCACAAGAGTTAGGGACAAGATTTGGGTCTTCCTGCTTCTCGGGTAAAGTTCTCAGAGCCCTTCCAGCTCCTATGTTCTATGGCCCTAAGGGAAAGAAGCAGTGGTCCTGGAAGGAAAGGGTTCACCTCCCCTTGTTTCTCACCCTCTTCTGGGCAGGGAACCACTGTTTGCCTTAGGGAGGAAGCTGCTGGGCCATCTGATCTCAGGACATGAGGTCAAGAACAGGAGGAGTCAGGCAAACAGGATGGTTTAGGGAGCCTGAGGGGGGTGAGGGGTCTGAAAAGGTAGACAAGGCCAGAGCAAATTTACAGCTGGGAGAGGTTTAGCAAGAGGATGAAATCCCCAGGGGTTCCCCAAACCACTCAGCAGGAGGAACAATTCATATCCAGACAGAATTTTCCTCTTTAAAAAATGGATTCTCCCATCAGCTCCTCAGAGGAAGGAAGCATTTAAGTATTCATTGTCATAGCTCCAGAGAATGTTAGAACAGAGGGTCATCTAGTGTGGACCTTAGAGGTTATCTAGTGTGGACCAAGCCCCCACGTTGTGATAGTGACAGAGCAGGGAATGACTTGCCCAAGGTCACGTAGCTAGCTGTCAACAGAGCCAATGAGCTTTGCCAAAGCAAGTGTTTATTTAGTTGACAAAGTAACAAATTCTTGGGGGGCAAATGGAGAAAAATTAAACCAGAAAAGAATAAGCTTAGGGTGTATGTATATGTGTGTGTGTGAGAGAGACAGACAGAGATGGAGAGGGGGACAAGAGGGGGGGGATAGAGAGATTGAGACAAAGAAAAAGAGGAGAGAGGGAGAGACAGAGACAGAGAGGGGAGACCAAGGCTAACTCCCTGACTCCCACTTCCTCTCTAATGCCTTTAGTAATCTCCCAATGAAGGCTGGAGGCTCCCCAAACAGTTCAATGGCAAGAGGCTAAGTCACAAATCTCTCCTAATTTAATTGTGTTCATTGCTAAGCTGTAGGATCATGGAAATAGAGCCAGAAAGAATCTTGGAAGCCATTGTCCAACCCCATCAATTTATAGATAAGGAAACTGCAACTGAGAGAGAAGTGTATGTGACATAGTACCTGGCACATAGTAGGCACTTAGCAAGTGTGCATTGACTAACTGACATGACTGAATCAAGTTTGAACCTAGGTCTTCATGATTCCAAATCCAGCAAATTGTTAAATGTGCTGTCAGGGAGACATTGTTACCACCACCGCTGACATGGGCATATAGCTTAAGAGCTGGACAGAATGTTATCGGAGGCCACTGAATCCAACCCTCTCATTTCAAAGATAAGATAATTCAGAAACAGAGAGGTTAAGCAACCTGCTAATAAGTGTCTGAGCTGGAATTTGAACCCAGCTAACTAATTAAAAGGCTAGAGTTCTCTCTGTAATATCCTCCTGCTTCTCCTCCTCTTCTTCCTCATCATCACCACCATTATCATGATCACCACCATCACCATCACCACCATCATGACCACCACCTCCACTATCACCACCATCATCGTCACGACCACCACCATGACCACCACCATCACCATCATGACCACCACATCCACTACCACCACCATCATCATCACGACCACCACCATGACCACCACCTCCAATACCACCACCATCATCGTCACGACCACCACCACCACCATCATGACCACCACCATCATCGTCACAACCACCACCACCACCATCATGACCACCACCTCCACTACCACCACCATCATCATCACGACCACCGCCATGACCACCACCATCACCATCATGACCACCATATTCATGATCATCACCAGCACTGCCATCATTATGACCACCATCACTACCATCATCATCATCATCATGACCACCGTGGCTACCACCCATCATCATCACGACCACCACCATGACCACCACCACCACCATCATGACCACCACCTCCACTACCACCACCATCATCATCACGACCACCACCATGACCACCACCATCACCATCATGACCACCATATTCATGATCATCACTAGCACTGCCATCATTATGACCACCATCACTACCATCATCATCATCATCATCATGACCACCGCAGCTACCACCCATCATCATCACGACCCCCAGCATGACTGACATTTATTGACCTTTCAGGCTCACAAAGTACGCTGCAGACTTCGTATCATTTGACCCTTATAACTACCCTTTGTAGTAGGTGTTATCCCATCTCCATTTTCCAGAAGATCATGAGAATCAATCAATCAAGTATTTACTGAGCAGCTCCTATGTGCCATGGACTATGCTAAGCACTGGGAATACAGACACAGAGAAGAAACAATCCCTGTTCTCAAGAAGCTTACATTCTCTCAAGGAAGGACAACATCTATAAGTATGTGCAAAATAAATTCAATATTTTTATTGGAGGGGAGATAAAAGCAATGTTGGAGCAGGGCAAGAAAGACTTCATCTAGGAGGGAGCATTGGGTCTGAGCTTTGAAGGGAACCACAGATTCTAGAACGCACGTTCTAGTTATAGGGAATGGCGACTGCAAAGGAGGAAAGGGTGAGAACAACAAAAGGGTTACTGTAGGGGAATGATGGGTAAGAAGGCTGGAAAGGCAGACTGGAGCCAAGTTGTAATGGGCTTCCAGTGTCAGACAGTACAAATATCACTTATACTTTAAAGATCTTGTTTATACAGAATAATAGCAGCTAGCAAAATTATCTATCACTTTAAGGTTTGCAAGGCAGTTTACGAACATTACCACCTTTGATACTTATGACAACACTGGGAAGTCAGTGCCATTATCATCATCATCCTCATTTTACAGATGAGGAAACTGAGGCTAAGATAGGTTAAGTGACTTGCCCAAGGTCACACAGCTGGTATCATCTGAGGCCAGATTTGAAATCAGGTTTTTCTCACTCCAAGTCTAACACTTGGGAAGGGAAGGGAAGGGAAGGGAAGGGAAGGGAAGGGAAGAGACCTGGGTGCTAGGTGACCCCTCCTGCTCCACCTAACTGCCTGTGGAGTTGTTTGCATGTTGTCTCCCCCATTAGGCTGTGAGTTCCCTAATGGTAGACACTGTTTAGCACAGTGCCTAACACATAGTAGACAGCTAATAAATCCTTATTGACATCAACAAAAAACTGAAAACAATTCCTTAATCTCAAAAAGTTTATATTCTCACAGAAGAGACAAAAAGTCTAGATTCAAATATATGTAGAAAAAATAAAAAGAGAATAAATATAAAGTCATTTGGGAGAGAGGGCCCTGGTTTCACGCAGAAGAACTTAAATGCACTACAGCAGTTTTAAGGGGAGACGTGGAGGAGAATCATACAGACTAGGAGGACAAAGACGGGTTGTGATTGGCCTTCCTGGAAGAAGTATTCTCATCCATGAGATCAGGGAGCCACAGAAATATGAATGGGTTACAAAGAGATCAAATAAAGAGGAAAGGAATCCATACCATTGTAATAATAGCAACCACATTTTATGGCACCTACTATGCTCCAGGAACTGTGCTAAATGCTTTACAAATATTGTATCATTTGATCCTTACAATAATGCTGGAAGGTAGGTGCTGTTATCCTTATCTTATAGTTGAGGAAACTGAAGCACAGAAAGGTGAAATGACTTGTCCAGGATTACTCAACTAGGAAGTTTCTGAAGCTAAATTTGAACTCAAGTCTTCCTGATTCCAGACCCAGCGCTCTATCTGTTGCACCACTGAGCTGCCCATAGATATACCTCCTTAAAGATGAACAGCACTTCTTTTTGTGGTAGCAAAGAAGTAGAAACTAAGGAGAATTTCCATAAACCGAGAAATAGTTAATTATATTATGGTATATAGACAAAATGTAATGCTAATTGGGCCATAAGAAAACATGAAAGGTATGATTTCAGAGAAGTTTGGGAAGATTAGTATGAACTGATCCAGAGTGAAGGGAGCAGAACCAGAGGAACAATTTAAAATTAACAGCATTGTAGCATCTTCATGAGCTTGGACAGACTTGGGGAGATGGTGTATAACAAAAGGACAGGGTGTGCTATGGTCCATGGGACCATGAAGAGTCAGACGTAACTGTATCACTGACCAACACAACAATATTCTTCCTTAACCTTTTCTTCTACAGACTATCTCCAGCTTCTTCAACTTATCTGCAGATAACATGATTTGGATTCTCCCTCCCCATAATGGTCACTCTCCTTTGAATGCACTCCATCCAATTTTCCAATAATCCTTCAAAAAGGGACTCCTCAGAAATAGGTCCAGCTCTACAGATGTTGTCTGACCAAAGCAGAGAAGAGTGGGACCATTGCTTTACCTGCCCCGCTTCTGGACACTGTGTTTTTTAATGCAGCTAAAAGTCACAGTAGTTCTTTTGGCTACTACATCATAGGGTTGGCTCAAGACCTTGACCATTCATAACTCTCTCCTCTCCTCTCCTCTCCTCTCCTCTTCTCTGTTCTCTCCCTCTCTGTCCCTCTCTGTCTCTGTCTCTGTCTCTCCCTCTCTATCTATCTATCTATCTATCTATCTATCTATCTATATATATATATATATATATATATATATATATATATATATATATATCACATACACACATTCTCTAAAAAGGACACACACTGACACAAACACAGCAACACAACTCAGACGCATGACACAAAGAGGGAATCAGGAGCATGAAGTGTTTCCAAGAAATGGGAAGCAAAGGATCTCTCTCCCTCTCTCTCTCCTCACCTTTCCTTCTCAACACTTCTACCTGCTACAAACATGCTCTGGTCTCCTTTGCCTTAAATATCCTTTTCTATTGATCAGTATAAGTAGAGAATACTGAAATATACTTGTTCTTCAGGACAGAATTGTGACATGGAAGATGTCAGACTTCAGTGCCTGCTGTGACCCACTTCATTCATGTCCATTTTCTAGGCATCCAGTCCCTTCAAACCGTCAAGGATCACCTAAGCTTTATTTCTACCCAAAGGAATAAATCTGTGATGGTATAGTTTCCATTTGTGAAGCAATAAAAGAGCTAGGTTGGCTGGATGTTTTGTCTGGTGGTACACAGATGTTATCCTCTTCTTGTTCTCTCTGTCTGCCTGCCTGTCTCTCTGTAGGTGTCTGTCTAGCTGTCTGTTCCTGTCCCTGTCTGTCTCACTCTATCTCTTCATCTCCGCCTCTTCTCTCCCTCTCTTCTCCTCTACTTTCTGGTCACCATAACTAGCAGTGGACTTCTTCAGTCCCCTCAGAATATTTGGGGGGCATTATCCACATGCCACATCCATTCAGCCCCATAGCCTCCTCCAGACCCCAGGAATCTTTCTCCAAAGGGTACATACAGGTCTAAATTAAGCACTTCCTTCCAGGGGAGAAAATGTTCTAAGGGAAGTTGAGTTCCAATTCCATCGGATGAAGGCAAGGGAAAAAAATCCGTTCCCCAGTGTGGTCCCCACAGCTCGGAAATTCCGATGGCAGCCCTGGCCCATCCTCGGCTTCCTGCAGAGGAAGGAAGAGTCAATCCTTTGGGGATTATTCTTGGCCCCAGCCTTGGCCAGCCGGGATGGCCGACCTATTTACATTGGCTCCCATCTCCCCCAACCTCCCCCTCCACTGCTTTTTGTTCTCTCTGCTCAGCTGCTGGGTTTGAGAAAGACAGGTGGCTCCCAGGTCACCAGCTTCTCCTCTCTCTTTCAATCTCTTGTCGCTTGGTCCCAAAAAAAGTCTCAACAACAAATTGCCCCTGTTCTCCAAATGCATTTGCTTGAGAGCTGTAAAGAATCCAAGTAATCATAATTATAGCCAACTGGGCCTAGCATCCAAAAGTTCAAATTCTTCCTCTGACATTTTTTATTGGGTTGAGCCAACATCAGGCAAGGGTGAGACAAGGTGATGGTTAGGGTCCCTTCCAACTTTAAAATGATGGTCTTTTCAGTCCAGGATTTTTAACCAATGGGTTAAGTTCTGTTCTAGATATTGGGGGCTAGAGGGACATGAAGAGCCAGAGGAGGCATCCCCTAGTCTTTGGCTAGATGGGGTGACAACATTTACATACATGTATATGTATGTATCCTATCCAACAATATACGGATAGGAAACAATACGCTCATTAGCCAGGTACCAAATGGAGCCATGAAGGCAGTGAGGGGTCAGAGAAGGGTGAGAGTTCTGAGAATTTGACTGGTCTGGGAAGACTTCCTGGAAAAGGTGGGCTTTGAGAGATGGAGAAAGGCAACACAGTGGCAAAAAAGAGCCAGCCTTAGAGTCTGAACCACAAGGGTTCACATCCCAGCATTGACACATGCAGGTTATGTGATCTGAGGGGAGTCACGTAGTATCCCAGTTTCCTCAGACGACTCAGAGGAGTTTCCAATCTGTGTGGACAGAGTTCAGGAAAGGCCATCTTCAGGGAGCAAATGGCGACTCAGGACAAGGGTTAGTCCAGGGTCCTGAAGTATCTTAGGATGTGATTCCAAGTACAATAAAAACTTTCTGGATGGTGGCATGGTGAGGCTGAGACTTGCTTTAGCAATGTGATCTCAGCCCTACTGTGTACCTTAGCCCTTCATGTCCATTTCACAAGCATTTATGAGGCACCTACTCGATTCCAGGTGCCATGTTTGGTATTAGAAATAGAAAAAACAAAATAAAAGTCCCTGTCCTCAGGAATAAAAGCTCTGCAAAGGTAGGGCTTATTTTTTTTTGTCCCATTCCAAGCCTTTACACATACTAGGTAACTAATAAATGCTTATGGATTGATTGATTTTACTTGGGAAAAGCAATGAATACAAATAAATAATATACACATATGGACAAAATAATTTCCTAACTTGTACAAAATGAGGAATGCATAGCCAAGAAAACTACTCAGACAAGGACAATGTAAATGGATAGAATGAGGGGGAATGACCATGACTACATGAGTGTGGATCATCATTGTTCGGTCATTTCAGGCATGTCTGACTCTTTGTGACCTTATTTGGGATTTTCTTAGCAAAGATACTAGAGCGCTTTGCCATTTCCTTCTCCAACTCATTTTACAGATGAGGAAACTGAGGCAAACAGAGTTAAGTGACTTGACCAGGGTCACACAAATAGGAAGGGTCTGAGGCCAGATTTGAACTCAGAAAGGTGAGTCTTCCAGACTCCAGGCTCAGCACTCTGTGCACTATGGTGCCACCTAGCTGTACACACTGTGACTGTGGAACATTGCATTTACTATCCAACTGGACTGGTCAGTTTTTTCCTTTGCTTTTTTCCTTTTTATTTTATATTCCGTGTGATAAGGGATGACTTATGGAGTCATGACTTATGGGGCAAGATAATGGGAAATGAAAATAACATAAAAACAACATATCAAGAATCTTTAAAGATGGTTATTTCCAGGGAGCAGGCACAACCCAATAGGAAAGACAGTTTGCTAACAAAAGGACAGGAGGTACAGAAGGCACAGTGAAGCCACATGTTCAGATGCCGCCTCGAACTCTTAGTACTGATGAAGGTCCCTTTCCAAGGCCCCAAAGTCTTCTTCTGCAAAGTGAGGTAGGAGTTGGTTTAGATGGTCTCCAAGGCCCCTCCTCTCTCTAGATCTCTGGTCTTAAGATCTTAAGGACAGAGAAGCAGGGTGGGCAGAGACTTGGAATCTGCTGAGACTGATTCTTGAAGTGGCTTGTGGGAAAGAAACCAGAAGACATGGAAGAAGAAGGAAACCACTGATTCAAGCGGTCATTCTGTGCCCCAGATTTCTCTGCTCCCTGGAGGTGTGGCCAAAGGTAGTAGAGGGCCACTGATGCTGCTATGGGGAGGTAGGAGGGAATGGGGAGGGCGCCCCGCCCCCCAGGACTCTACTAAGTAGAACCATAGCAGAGCAGATTGTCGAAGGTAAAGCTAACCAGGGCAGCTGGGTGGCACATTGGATAGAGAGCTGGGTCTGGGCTTAGAGAGACTCGAGTTCAAATCCAGCCTCAGACATTTACTAGCTGTACGATCCTGGGCAAGTCACTTCACTGCTGTCTACCTCAGTTTCCACAACAGTAAAATGGGAATAATAAATGTCCCTACCCCCCAGGGTTATTGTGAAAAATCTAGTGAGGAAAATGACTGGAAAGCACTGACCATCGTGCCTGGCAAATAGTAGGTTCTATATAAATTTTTAACTGTCATGATTATCAATCCTGCAGAAATGCACAGAAAGGAGAGGAAAGGCAGGGTGCCAGCCTCCCCTGGGGCAACTATCTGGTGCCAGCTCCTGGCACCTCTGATGTCACCCTCAGTTGATCACTCTTACCCACTTGTTGCCATTTACCTCAGTTTTCTCGTCTGTAAGTTGACAAATCTTGTTGTTTTTACTTTTACAACATCTCTTGTAAATATCACCTTCTGTCCACTCACACAGCCACCGCCTTAGTTCAGCGCATCATCACCTCTAAAAGGACCGTTGTAATAGCCTCCTAATTACCTCTACGTTGGTCTCTTGCCTCCAGGCTCTCTCTTCTCCAATCCAGCCTCCACTCAGCTGCCAAAGGGATTTTCCTAAAGCACAGACCTGACCTTGGTTACTCCCTGGCTGAATAAGCTGCAGTGGCTCCTATTATCTCCAGGATCAAAGATAAAATGCTGTTCGTTGTTTAAACCTCTTCACAACCTAGTCCATTCCTACCCATCCAGTCTTTTTACACATTACTCTCTTCCCCACATTCTATGATCCAGTCACACTGGCCTACCAGCCACAGGATTCGCCATCTCCCATCTCTGTGCCTTTGTGTGGGCTGTCTCCCATGCCTAGAATGCTCTGGGTCCTTACCTTATGATGTCACTGGTCTTCTTTGAAAATAAAGGACAAATAAAAACATCAAGTTTCCCCATCTTCCTTCAAGACTCACCTCCAATTCCACCTCCTGCATGAAGCCTTTCCTAGTCCCCATAACTGCTAGTATCTTCCACTTTCAGATTACCTTCCATCTACTGTGTGTGTGTGTATGCGTGTGTGTGCTGTGTGGATTGCTGACATGTTGTTTCCCCCTTTAGAATGTCCACTCCTTGAGGACAGGGTCTGTTTTAGCCTTTGGTGGCATCCTCATCACTGGCCACTGTGCCTGGAATGCCATTAATGCTTAATAAATTGTTTGTTGACTGACTATAAATCTCTTAGTAACCCTCTATGATAAGGACACTAAGGAAGATAGAATGATAGATCAGATCCACCAGGAAGGGGGAGATGGCATACACATAAACAACATAACAAATTAGAATGTGTTAATTGCATCAAGTGATCACAAAGGCAATGAGATCAGAGCTGAGAGAGATCACTTCTAGCTAGAGAGTTCTGGAAACCATGCTTCTAAGAGGAGGAGGCATCTGAGCTAAGTCTTGAAGGGTGAGTTCGATCTCAATAGATGGAAGTTAAAAAAGAAGACGTTCCAGCCGCAGGGATTAGCAGGAGCTCCACTTTGTCCAGATCCTTTCTGAAATATGGCGCCCAAGTCTAGACATCATACTCTACATGTGGCCTAATCAATGTAGCATCCAACAGAACTGTCTCCCCTGACTTTGTTCTCCTGATCGGTGACGTCCCCTCCTGTCCTCCACCTGCCTTTATTAACTCAGCTTGATACCATGTTAGTTTTGTTTTGGTTTGATTTTTTTGGTCTATATGTCACATTGTTGACTCACAATGCACTTGGAGTCCAATTCAACCACAGGTCATTTTCACATGAATTATTATTGTCCCGTCATGCCTCTCATCTCCTGTACTTCATTAGCTGAATGCTAGTAATGCCCCCACCTGTCCACCAATCCCCCACAACTGGGAACAATCTCTTTTGTTTAAGAAAATGAGAAGAGACAAAAGCTACCCGGGACCATCTCTCTTCATTTTCCTAATCAAAAGAGAAGTCCCGTAAATAAACCATCCTTCCGCTGGTAGGAAACTTGGCTCCCATTTGGGACAATGGGGAGACACTGCTGCTGTTGGCTGAAATGGGAACCTGCAGTAAGTAAACACAACGTAAAACTGCATGGGACAGAGACCAGAGTGCTGGACAAAGAATTAGGAAGCCCTGTGTTTGAAGACCACCTCAGACACTTTGCTAGCTAGTACTCTAGCTCTGATTCCTTTAACAGATGGGGAAAGTGAAGCTGAGAGAGATGACCTGACAGCTCTCAAAGTGTCACAGCCAGAACTTGAACCAAAAGTCCAGCATTCTTTTTATTACACCACACTTCTGTTCCTAGGATCTGGCCATGTTCCTCTTTCTAAAGGGCTTTGGCCAGTTTCCTGTGTGTTCCGGACACTGGCAGAGAGAGAGAAGGGGTCACTGGAAAAAGACTGTGTCTTCTTAGGGGTAGAAATAGAGCTGGACTCCACTCTTCTGGTGAATAGTGAATGCCCACACTGTGTGACTGAAACAGGAGCCCAGGGGAGGGAGAGCCAGCATTGAACCCAGGGACCCCACAGGGGACAAAACCACTGAAATATTGGCAGCTCTCCCCCTGACCCTCTGGGGGTGGCCTTCAAGGTCATAGGGATGGCCTAGTCATGAGAAAGAGAGATGATGCCTGATCTGTGGGGTCTCTGCTGCTCTCTCTGCACCTCTCCCCTGAGCACACTGGAACATTTCCAGGTCTTCAGTCCCCCAGGACCAAATCAGGAATTTTGCTCTCTGGTAACTTGAATTATTAACATGCTGCCATCAATATGAATCTCTGCCCATAGCCCTGTTGTGTCTCCTCTCCTCTCTTCCTCTTCAATTGCTTCAATAGTGCCCAACTCTTGGTGATCCAGTTTTAGGTTTTCTTGGCAAAGATCCTGGAGTGGTTCGCCATTTCCTTCTCCAGCTCATTTTACAGATGTGGAAACTGAGGCCAAAAGGGTGAAGTGACTTGCCCAGAGTCACACAGCTAGTAATTGTGTAAGGCTGGATTTGGACTTGGGTCTTCTTGACCCCAAGTCCACTATGCCACCTAGCTTCCCTTTTTCTCTCCCTCTGCTTCTTTGACATCTGTCCTATGTTCTCTCTTCTCTAGCTTGGTTTATACATTCTTCTATGGTTCAGTAAAAAGAAAATAGTATTTAACATCAAAAGACCCAGATGTGAAATCTGGTCCTGCGCTTAGTACCTGAAGACTAGTTAATTCCCCTATGAGCCTCAGTTTCCTTCTCTGTAAAATGAGGGAATTGGGCTGAATGACCTAATGGAAGGTTCCTTCTGGCTCTAAGGCTCTGATCCAAACTGTTTTTCCCTAGATGGGTGACCTTTCTAATGTACCATACCAGGGCCTCTCTGGAGCTGCAGGGCCCCCTGAGCTGTGACCACAGGGTCTGCCTCTCAGTTGGAGTCTCTAGGGTAGAGTCAAGCGTACTGTGTCTGGAAGGTGGAAGGCTAACTCTGCCTCTGTGCAGGAGAATGACCTGAATGACCTCTGGAGGTCCCTACAACCCTACCCTTACCTGTTTGCTTTTCTTCATTGCTATTTCTCAAGGGTTCATCTGCCTCTGTCTCTGGGTCTTGCAGTTTGTCACTCTCTACTGTTCGGGTGTGTGTGCGATTTGACTTTCTCCATCTCTTACTCTGTACCTCTGCCTCTTGGGTACAGAGTGTATGTCTCTGCCTCTTCCTCTCTGTCACCCTCCTACTCAGGGCCTCTTGGACTTGGTTCCCACCTGCTCCCCCACCAACTTTTCAGTCACAAGCCCCTCCCCTACTTCCTTTCCCACACTTCTGTGGAATGCAGGCTGTGGATTTTCCAGATGGAATTTGTTCTCCCCCTGGCACTGATACCATCCCCTCCACCACCACCCCTCCAAACACAAATACTCAGTTCCATAGACCACCCTCCTTTCCTCTCCCCCCTCCTCTCTCCTATCATCTCCTCTCCACTCCTCACCCTCACTCTCCTTTTCTTTCCTCTCCTCCCCTCCTCTCCTTTTCTCCCCTGATCTTCCTGCAATCCCAACAGAGCTCTCCTTTACCAAAACCATCCCCCATCTCTTTCCTTTCCTCACGGGGATCCCAGTACCTGAGGGTAAAGAGGCTACTCCATCATGCCCTATGGACCTGGGGCAGCTGTCTTTTGAGTGACAAAGCTGTCTAGATCACACCCATGAGCAGCATGCCCACTTCTCATCTCTAGCAGAAAGTAGGAGACCATTGGATTCCCTGCCTGGAATGTCCTCCCACCTCAGCTCTGCCTCTTAGTAGAGATCTGCCAAGATCCTGGCTGACCTCAAAGACCACCTTCTATTCTTCTACGTGAGACTTTTCCTGATTACACACACACATACCCACACACACACACACACACACACACACACACACACACACACACACACACATTGCTCTAGTGCCTTCAGCCATATTATTTTGGTTATGGTTTGTATCTATGTGTGTAAATAGATGTGTTCATAGGATCTCACCTAGATCCTATGAAGGGGCTAACCCCCTCATCTTACAAAGCACAAAGAGATTTAGTGACTTACCCACAGCCACACAGCTAGTATCTGAGGCTGCATTTGAACTCTGGCCTTCCCAATTCCTAAGTCCAGCACTGTATCCACTCCTCCAACCTACCTAACAGCTAGAAGCATCTTGAGGACAGGGGTTGTTTCCTTTTTGTCTTTGTGTGTCCAGAGTCTAGCACAGTGTCTGGCATTTATTAGTGGGTTAACAAGTGCTTCTTGACTGACTAGTGCCTGACAGAAGGCAGCCATTGGTGCAGGAGAAAGAGCAGGGGGCCTGGATTCCAGCCAGGGTGGTGGTGGTGGTGATAGTGGTGGTGATGATGATGGTGGTGGTGGTGATGATGGTAATGAAGATGATGGTGGTGGTGGTGATGATGATGGTGATGATGATGATGGTGGTGGCAGTGGGGGTGATGATGATGATGATGGTGGTGGTGGTGATGATGGTGATGGTGGTGGTGGTGACAATGATGATGGTGGTGGTGGTGGTGATGATGATGATGATGATGATGATGGTGATGGTGGTGGTGGTGGTGATGATGATGATGGTGGTGGTGATGATGATGATGGTGGTGGTGGTGATGATGATATAGCATCTATTATATTCCAGGCACTGTTCTAAGCCCTTTCAACAAGAATGATCTCATTTGATCCTCACAACCCTCCTGGAAGGGAGGTGCTATTAGTTTCCCCATTTTACAGGTAAGGAAACGGAGGCAGAGGTGAAGTGACTTGCCCGAAGACACAGCTAGGAAAGTGTCTGAGGACAGACTTGAATTCCTGATGCTAGGCTCTCTGCTATAGTGCCTAGCTGCCTGTGTAGTAGATCATATGCTGGGCTGGAGTCCAAAGACCTGGGTTCAAATTCTGTCTTTGTCTCTTATTAGCTAGGGGACCAGGAGAGAAGAAGGAAACAAGCATTTCTCAAGCCCTGACTACATGCCAGGCACCGTGCTAAATGTTGGAGATAAATGAGTCTCTGTCCTCAAAGGGCCTCCGTTCTAATGGGGAAGTTGTTGAAGTCTGGAAGTCGGGAACCAGGCTGGGAAGGGCATGCAGGCTGGCTGGCCTGGGCCTCTACCAGATTGGGGCTTCAGGAGGAAGGGGAGAAGGCCACGCTGCCTGGAGGAGGCCTCAGGGTCTGGAAGAGACGACAATTTGTTGTTATTCAATTATTTCAGTCATGTCTGACTCTTCATGACTCCATTTGAGGTTTTCTTGACCAACATACTGGAATGGTTTGCCTTTCCCTTCTCCAGTTCATTTTACAGATGAGGAAACTGAGGAAAAAAGGATGAAGCAACTTGCCCAGGGTCATATAGATGGTAAGTGAGGACAGATTTGAATTCATGAACATGAGCTGCCCTACAGACAGCAAGCAGTGCCTAGTTTTGAAATCCAGAGAGTCAGAAGCAGGGCTAGAAAGGAAATTAAGTTACAAATCACTGAAAGGGGGCAATGAGTCTTAGTTTTCTCATCTGTAAAATGGGATCATCATCCTTTAGTGTCAGGGTTGTTGTGAGGGCCCTGCCGGACCAATCCATCAAAAAGCAGCCCCTGCCCTGGTGGAACTTCTGTCCTAGTGCAGATAATTAACAGAGAGAGCTGTGCAAACTTTGGAGCATCATATGAATATCCATTTTTAGTATTATGGAGCTGCGAATGTGAACTGGGATTTAAAGATTAGGAATCTGTAGGACACTGAGCCACAAATACAAGGTCCTTTTGGTGCAGGGAGTCAGGATCAGGGGCAGGATCTGGTTGCCCCAGAATCATGCATTTGAGCTCCAGCATTGGGTGAGGAGGAGAAGGAGGAGAGAAAAGGGGGATGCTTCTTCCCCACAGTGACCTCTAACCACATGTCTCACCTCTCTGAGTTCTACTGAGCCACTGCAGGGCATGACTACTCCTGGGGTCTTTTCACTGTGGTGCCCTTCTCCCAATGTACACACATACACACACACACACACACACACACACACACACATACACACATAGACCAGACTCCTG
Organism: Bettongia penicillata ogilbyi; assembly: GCA_023548195.1. NCBI lineage: Eukaryota > Metazoa > Chordata > Mammalia > Diprotodontia > Potoroidae > Bettongia > Bettongia penicillata. The sequence continues at coordinate 8,430,017 of JAJHZJ010000257.1, forward strand.
GGGGGCAGGCCAGCTTTATCTTCTGTAAGACTGGGTCTCCTCATTCTACTCCCAACTGAATGAGACCCAGGGAAAAGAATTCCTAGATCAGGCTAGCACAAGTGTCTTAGAAGGGCATTTTCCAAGACATTTAGGAGACATCTATTGAGTATTAGCACATACTGTTCTATCAGATCCAGAATGATTTAGGAATACAGACAAACACACATGATTTAATTCAATAAGCAGGGTTTACTGAACATATACAAACCAATCTAGTGGATCCATTCACAGAGAAAGCTTCACTGAGACAAGTACCTCTGGATGTTCATTTTATCTGCCTAAGGTAAAAGCTCCGGAGAAGACTTGACCCAGCTCCAACCCCAGTGGGCCCACAGATGTTAGGGGCTATGCAGCTTAAACTGAGTCAGATTAGCTGAACTGGGATCTCATCAAAATGCACCAGGCCTGAGTGGGTCGGGTGAGGATAGACACAAGGCTTAAGGGAATTCACTGGGAATCAAGGTCTACTCACGGACATTCATCATCCTTCTAACAGTCTTTTCCTGCATTTCCTCCTCTTCTAAAGAAAGGCAACCCAGTCTAACTAGCTTGAATCAAATACATACCTTGGACCTGGACCCAGTCTTCATTCAGAAAATATCAGTGCAACATGGGCCACATTGTCTTGTGGTTGCATTCCTTTGTGACTTGGTGCATATTTGGTTCAAGGTCAGTTTGTACCTGGGGTTGGGTGAGGGTTAGTCTATAGCCTAGGTTGAAGTCAGTTTGTATAGCCAGGAACAGGACAATCTATGGCCAGGATTACAGGTCAATCTGTGGCTGACTTTGGCTTCAGTAAGACCTCCAACCTCCCATCTCTTAACCCACCTCCACCCCCCCACCCCACCCCCACCTTCTAACCTCCACCACCATGCTCCAAGTACTGAACTAATAGACTATCACCCATACAAAGGACACTTTCCTATGGACAGAGACACGTGTGAGCACTCATTCTCCTCCATGCACCTCTCTGGGTCACATGGGCCAAAAAACCCCAAAGAATTCCATGGGCCCCTAGGCCGTGCCTGGAGCCAACAGCTTGTACCAATTACAGACTCTATAATGTGATTAGATTTCCCCATCAAAACCATGTGAGTGAAACTTCTCTCTGCTTTGTCCCAACCCACTGTGAAATTTGGGAGGGGGTGGGAGGGAGGGAGAGAGAGGAGACTGGATGTAAACAGAGCCAGGAAAAGAGGAGAGAAGTTGCCCAAGAAAATCACTTGGGGGGATCAATGGAAGTTTAGCCTAGACAAGAAAGGAGCGTTCTTGAGTGGCTGTCTCATGGAAAAGGGATTAGCTGTGCTCTGCTTGGCCCCAGGGGCCAGAACCAGGAACAGCGAGAAGTTATGAAGGGGCAGATTTAGGGTCAATGTAAGGAAACATTTCCTAATGTTTAGAACCTTCCACGAGTGGAAAGGGCTGTCTGCCTAGGTGGGAGGGAGGGCAGCCGTCTGTCCGGGGGGTGGGGGTGGGGGGCTGTCTGCCTAGGTGGTGAGGTGATCGTCTCCCTGGGTGGAGGGGGGGTGGTTGTCTGTCGGGGGGCGGGGGAGGCGGCCGTCTCTGAGGGATGCTCAGGCAGACGCTGACGGATGACTCCTGGGAGTTGCTAGAGAGCGGATTCGTGCATCAGGTACCTACTGGACTCGCTGACCTCTAAGGTCCCCTCTCAAGACCACGGTTGTGCGGGCCATCGAGGCTAGCCCCAGGAGGGCGCAGAGCGGCCCTTTCCAAGAGGGTGTCGCTTATCGGAAGCCTGTTTGCGCCGCATTTCTCAGCTTGGCTATGTGCCAGGCCCTGCTGAATGAAGAATAGCGCTTTGCAGAGATCGGGGCCCGCTTGCCCAGGGAGCCGCAGAGATCGGATCTTGTTCACCAGTCTCCGACAGCCCCAGTCGGCACAGAGGGGGTGGGGGGGGGGGGAGTGGGGGTAGGGAAACAGAGTCTTCTCTGGCGTGCCAGTGCCCGGGTGACAGAAATGCCACGTATCGAATTTCTCAGCACCACACAGTCTTCTCCTGGGCGGAGTGTGGTGGCGGGGCTGAGGGGGACGCGGCCGGTACTGATGGAAGAAGAATAGCATCAGCCACGTTACAGCGGTGTGAGGGGGTGTCTGGGATTGGGGAGCGGTGGAGACGCACGATCCACCCACCTACACTTCCTCAGTGGCGGAGGGCGTATTCTGATGCGGAGATTCAGCCTCTGCTTTCAGGGAACCCCCAAAGTGAAGGGGGAAAACGGAATCCCGTCTTCCAAAGCAACAGTGGACAAAAAAAGAAAAGATTCTTAATTGAGCACCTACTATGTGCCAGGCACTTCACAAATATTATCTCATTTCATCCACACAACAACCCTCTAAAGTAGGCGCTATTACTACCCCCATTTCATAGATGAGAAAACTGAGGCAAACCAGATAAATGCCTTGCCTCCAATCACACAGCTAGTAAATGTCTGAGGCTGGATTCAATTTCAGGTCTTCTTCACTCTTGTTCCAGTGATCTATCTGCTGAACCACCTAGCTGCCTCTGGCTATGGAGTCAGAGGATCCAAGTTCAAATTCTTGCTATGCTTGTTACCTTTGTGGACTCTTTGAGCCTCTGTTTCCACATCCATATAGGATATACAACTACTCATAGATACAGAGGAGTTATGTAGATAACTATGCTATATATATATATATATATTATGTATGTGTATACCCCTTACAGGTGCTATTACCCTCCTGAGAGTGTAGACCTTCATTCCGGCAGTGAGGACTGGGCTCCTCTGCTTGGGCAGGCTCCTGGCTTGGCCATATACTCAGCATCAACTTGGCATTTAGCTTAGTGGAGGCCTCACACAACACCTAAGTCCAAGGCACTCACAGTTTCTTCTTACAGCTCATGACCCCAGTTCAAATTTCTCAGATGTCTTACTGGTGTCTAGAGGTGGGGAAGGATGGAGTCAAGTGATAGGGTAACCTGGAGAAGGAAACCCACCAATGGTCAGAGGAGAAATGGAAAAAGAACACTTCTCACCTGGCGCACCAGAGGACAAGGGCAGTTGCAGCCATACTAGGAGAAGGGGCATTCCAGGCCTAGTTTCATCTGGGGCTGGGGGGACAGCAGGTCCAGGGGAGGCACTGCCAGCTGAGCACCACACAGGCCGACCTGCCAGCTACACCACACAGGGGCACATACCAGAGAGGACTGCAAAGCATGCATGGCACAGAGACAGTGGGGAAGGAAGTATGCCAACCCACTCCTCAGGCAGATGTTGACACCTTGAGGCAAAGCCCCATTGACCCAGGCTAGTTATGGTTACTATAGAGGAACTATAGACAAAGGTAAGATAGTAACAAGACTCATACTCCCAACTCTTTCACTAAGTCAGAGAGGGCAATTCAGTGCTATTTGATTAAATTCAACAAGCTTTTATTAAGCACCTACTATTTGTCGGGCAGTTTAATAGATTCCAGGAATACAAAGACAAAAATGAATATGGTTTCTGCCCTCCAAGAGCTTTGGTATCCTCCGCAGACCAGGGGCTCCCTGGGGGCAGGGCCTGTGTCTCCCCCATCAGACCAAGATTTTTCCATTTGGATGGGGGAAAAGAGGGAGATGGTCCGGTTCAGTTGGTTTCCATGACTACACAGTCCAGGCCATACTTATTCCTGGGTCCCAGCCCAGCAACAAGATCCTGCCCAAAGTCTTTCTGCTCCATCAGCAGTGTGTCTGGAGCTAGTTCCCAGGACAGTGTCTCCCAGGCTGATGCCAGAAAGGCTAAGAATATCAACGTGACACCACCACCACATGGGGCTGGGCATCAGGCAATGGTCCAGGGACAGCATGGGCATATGAGAAGTGCCTAAGTCAATGCCCTTTCACCCCTCAAGAACTGAGTCCATCTCTTTTCTATCCAATGGGATGCTTCCCTAACCTGGTCAGTCGAAAACAACTGAACTCCAGTCACACATGCATTCCTCTAATTCCAGCCTCCCACCCCAAAGAAGAAGTATCCCTGAGATGGGCATTGGGAAGGATGAGATTCAGAGGGAGTTGGAAACTTCCCCTACTCTTGGGGAGACCATAGTCCCCAATAGGATGAAAAAGGCATGGTCTCTGCCCTCTGAGAGGTCTGGTGGTAGAAAAGTTCTGTATCTGCCTTAAGGAAGTCAGAAAGTCCTGAGTTCAAATGCTGCTCTGACACTTCCTAGTTGTGTGACCCTGGGTAAGTCATCTAAATCATGCCTGCCTCAGTCTCCTCATCTGTAAAATAGGGATCATAATAGCACCTAACTCCTGGGGATACTGTGAGTATCAAATGAGATAACATATGTAAAGTACTTTGCAAAGTATTTTAAGATGATATATAAATGATAGCTATTGCTTTCATCATTATTAGGAGGTACAACCTCTTACATAAAACATATTCCCCCAGTCTAACAGGTAAGGCAAAGGCCCCACCCTAAGTTCAGAGAAAACAAATAATGGAGGAGACATGGCAGACATCACGGAACCAGGACACAACCAATAGCGACAACAAACTACAACAGAGTGTAATCGAAGCTGGGTGCGATTCCTCAGCAGGAAGGTGTAGATCCACATCCCTCCTTCGACACTCATAAACTGTGTGACCTTGGGCAAACCACTGAATCTCTCTGATCCTCAGTCTCCCAATATGGAAAGTGGAAACAAAAATGCCTTCAGTATTCCACAGAATTGGGTTCAGGATCAAATGAGAAAATACGTATAAAATATTTTGTAAACCCTAAAGCCCCGTAGAAATGTCCACCATTGTTTCTTGTGGTTGCTTATGTAACCCCCTCCTAGTAGTGGCCTATGGGAGCAGGAGAGGTGAAGGGGAAGCCCAGAATACTGTCTCTCAGCTTCACACCAGGACAATACAAAGAGAGGAAGAGTGAAGGAGTCAACCGGTGACTTCAGATGCCAGCCAGGTTGGTTTTGTGAAAGGAGTAAGGCAGATGATGGAACCAGACTCCAAATACTTGAGAGTGTCCTTTTCTGGTCATGGGGACAGGATTGAGAAAGCTTGGACTGGCATGCCATGTGGAGGGTCCTTCCGCAGGACTGGTATAAAGAACCCCAGGTAAACAACGCCTGAACTGAGAATTCTGTCCCTTAGCTTTTGGATCAAGGAGTGGTCAACCTCTTCCCTCCATGTAGCAGGTGGGGGGAGATTTGAAACAGCCCACAAACTCACTCCTGGCCTTGGGGAAGCCCAAAGGTGTTTATTGTGTTTTGTCTTATTACTTTTTTTTTGTGGTCATGAGTGAAGATCTATATAACAATTGTAATAGCTAGTATTTATATAGTGCCTTAAAGTTTAGAAAGCACTTTATATATATCATCTCATTTAATTTAATGTTATATAAGTATACACATATATAGTCTTTTACTATATGTCTCCATATAGAGAGAAAAAAATTCTATCTACCCATATATATATACACACACACATATGTATTTCTTTGTCATATACAAAATGTGTGTGCCTATATATGTCTATGTATGTATTGTGAGTGTACATATATATGACCATATAGGTAAGAGGGCTCAATTGTATGGGATTATATATTATAAACATATATGCTTGTGTCTGTGTTCATACACATACACATACATATATACACACAAGCATATACACCTACAATGTCAAAAAAACTTGCACAATTTTGATCTTTAATAGTTCCATTGAAACACAGAATAGAACAGAAAAGAGTTCTCCAGTGAGTAGCAACAACAGAATCAAGAGTCTAATTGAATAATTTCATACATACCAAACCTTTAGTCCAGTAAGATGAGTACTGCAACCCACAGAAGGTGTGAAACTAGAGGAAAGAGATAGTCATACCTTTGAGAGCTATAGAAAGTTTGGCATCCCTTCTTAAATGCCCTCTGATGTTCGATGCAGCGTGAGCTTTGACCAGCTTCACTATTGAACAGGATCAGGCAACTGGCCAGTAGCACCTCTAGTGGTTAAAATAAGTATTACCAGCAACAGCAGTAGTGGTAGTAGTAAGAGCAGTAGTTTTTGATTCATCTCCTACTTCTGTGTTATTTTAGCATCGACAACAAGTAACTGAAAATCCTGGATTATTTCTACTTCTGTTGTGGGAAGAATTTAAAGAGACTGTTTTCATAAAAATAGGAAAGGGTCCCACATGTACAAAAATTTTTATAGCAGCACTCTTTGTGGTGGCCAGAAACTGGAAATCAAGGGGATGCCCATCAATTGGGGAATGGCTGAATAAATTATGGTATATGAATGTAATGGAATACTATTGCACTAGAAGAAATAATGAACAGGAAGACTTTAGAGAGGCTGGAAAAAACTTATATGATCTCATGCTGAGTGAGAGGAGCAGAACCAAGAGAACCTTGTGCACAGCAATGACCACAGTGTGCAAGAGCTTTTTCTGGTAGACTCAGATCTTCATAGCAATGCAAGGACTTAAAAAAATTCCCAATGGTCTTTTAAGGCAAAATGCTTTCAACATACAGAGGAAGAACTATGGAATTCAATCGCAGAATATAGCAGATCTTTTTTTGTGTGTGTATTACATTTTGGTTTGTTATAAGATTTCTCCCATTCATTATAATTCTTCTACACAGCACATCTATAGTGAAAATGTATTTCATAGGAATATATGTGCAGAACCTATATAAAACTGTATGCTGTCTCAGGGAGGGAGGGAGGAGGTAGGGGAAAAAATCTAAGTTATATGGTAGTGATTGTAGAACACTGAAAATAAATAAAATTAATATTAAAAAATAAAGAAACTGTTTTCTCCTCAGTTGAATCCCTGCCCAGTCACTTCATCCACATCCTTTAGTCTGGCTAGTGATATTTTACAGCAGGTTCTTGGGCTATCCCTTTCACTGAGTGGTAAAGAAAGAAACAGGAAGAAAGGTTAATATGGCAGCCTTCACCTTCCCAACTGAAATTCTAAGGAGAACCTGCAGCCTGCCTTCCCCCTGGAGTAGTGCCAGCTGGCTGGGGACTGACCAGGAGCTGAAGAGGACCTTTAACTGAGCACAATGTGTCCTCTATGTGAGTCTTGTGGCAGAGACAGAAGAGGCAGAGACAAAAGAGACAGATTTCAGGTCAAAGAGAATATGACAGAAAGAGCAAAAGATAATGACAAAGAAAGAGAGTGGATGACAGACAGAAATAGACACAGAGGCAGGAGGAGGGAGGGGGAAGAAGTAGGGGGAGAGAGACATGGAAGAAAAACAGAGACACTGACAATGAACAAGGGAACTAAGTGATGAAGAGGTGTCTTTGATCAGAGGACTTTCCATCTGTAAGAGACTCCAAGAAACCATTCTATCTCTTCCAGCTTCCAAGCAGAATTGCAATGATTACATTTCCCTCAAGCCACGCCCCACATTGGAATTCCTTTTGTTTTTAAATTTCCCACTCTTAAAATAGAGTCTTCCACAGTCTGCCTATGCCCCCCCATGCAAGGACAAGTCAGGAGGTTATTCCCCTGAAGCTCCATCCCATGAGCTGAAACCCAAAGCTACACTTGGGTAAGGAAAACTCTAGATCTCATGGATTCAGGGATGATACCATGTGTGCTTTGGGGAGAACAACACCCAGGGATGGATCCTGAGGAAGAAGACTAAGAATTCTACATTTGAGGAAGGACATGGACCAGCTAGAAAGAATTCAGAGAAGAACAAGTAGGATGGTGAAGAGTCTTGGGAACTGGGGATGGTTAGTCAGGAGAAGAGAAGACTGGGATGGGGTGGAAAGTGAAAGGGAGTACTGGAGACTAACAGCTGTCTTCAACTATATAAAGGGCTACCATGGACTGAAAAAGGATTAGTCTTGCTCTGCTTGGCCCCTAGAGCTAAAAGCAATGGACAAATAGCAAATATATGAATTTAGGCTCAATTAGCACTAAACAGATGAGGACTGACTGCCTTAGAACATGCATTACAAGCTGGAAGCGACCCTATCAGTGACCTGATTCCACTCCATTTTCCACTTGAGGAAGCTAAGGCTTCCCAAGTAAGTGACCAGCCCAGGATTATCCAGGAAGGCAAGTGCAAGGCCAGAATTAGAACCCATGTCCTCTAAAGCTAAAACCTACTGCCTTCAGAAGTAGTAAATTTGAGGAGACTCAAGGAGGACATGCTAGTTGCCTTTAAGTATCAGAAAGGAAAGTACATGGAAGAGTAGCCCAACCTTCTCCATGGCCCTAGAGGGCTGAAGCAGGACCAAGAGATAGAAATTACAAAGACACAAATTGAGACTTGACGTTTAAAGAAAATCTTTCCAACAGGTAGATTTGGCCAAAGTGGAACGAGCTGCCTCTGGAGGTAGCAGGTCACCCTTGCTGGAGGTCAAGCTGGATGACCCTTTGTCAAGGATTTTTGTTCCCATAGGGGTTGGTCTGGTTGGTCTCCAAGGTGCCTTCCCAATCGGGGATTCTCTTATTCTGTGAGTTTCCCCTTACCGGAGGTCTCCAAGCAGAGCCTGGATGAGCTCTTGTCAGAAATATTATATGGGGCTGGGGGGATTCTTGTTTAGATAAAAGTGTGGTCCCTCCTGGGAGAATGTGAGCTCCTTCATGTCAAGCACTGGTTCCCTTTTGTCCTTGTATTCCCAACACCTTGAAGTGCCTGCCCTTTAAAGATTATTATTGTGTAATTATTATATTATTTATATTATATTATAGAATGTATATTATATATAAATTAACATTAAGGATTAATAAATGTTTGCTGATTACAACACAGATTCTGTGGGTTTACATTCCAGTGTGGAGTTTAGTAGGAAGACTTCGCCTCCTAGTGGTAAAATTGGAATTCAGTTGGTCAGTTAGAAAAATTCCTAAATATAAAGAGAAAAAATACCAGGCAGTTTGGGAAGGAGGGAGTAAGAGAATGGGGTGGATGGGATCAGAAAAGGCTTCATGCAGAAGATGAGGCATGGGCTATGTCTCATGGGAGGTATCAATGAAAAACAAATATATTCCAAGTCAAGGAGATGGTTAACACAAAGACACAGAGAGAGATGCTGGAGTGTGGTGAGTGAGGAACAGAGAGAACAGTCTGGCTGATAATGGAGTGGGGGGAGTTATGTTCAATGAGGCTAGGGGCCATATTGTGAAAGCAAACCAGAGAAGCAATAAAAAGTGTCACAGAAGTTGAATAAGAGGAATCACATAGTCAGATTTGTACCAAGATCGACTCCAGCCGAAGAATCAGGGAAGGCTTCCTGAAGGAGATGGTATTAGAGCTAGGCTTTGAAGTAAGCATGTTTATGTCAGGAGATGATCAAAGATTATAAAGAATTCAATGGCCAGGTAAGCAGTGTCTCTGATGGTGTCAGGAAACACCAGTTACCTTAGAGGCAGCATGGTGTAGTTGGATGGGTTCTGTACCTGGAGTCAGGAGAACTCGGGGTTCAGATTTTGACTCTGGTACTTACTACCTGGATCTATACATGTTGCTTCAACTTCCTCATCTTTCTCTCATTTTTCCACCCGTTGCCAAATGTCTTTTGGCCCTGCCTCTCCCTACCTGAAATTGTTCTCATTAAGATTATTAATGATCTCTTTTTTTTGTTTGTTTTTCTGTTACCCAGTGGCAATTGGGGTTAAGTGACTTGCCAAGGGTCACATAGCTAGTAAGAGTCTAAGGCTGGATTTGAACTGAGGTCCTCTTGACTTTTGGGCTAATGATCTCTTACGTGCAAAATCCAACCACCTTTCCCGCAGTATTCTTCCTTTTTGACTTCTCTGCATCCTTCACACCTCCTATTTTCCTGGATCCTCTCTCTCTCTTTTCTGAGTTTTTGTGACACCTTCCCTGCTATCTGACGATTCCTACCCAGTTGCCATTGCTGGGGTCCTTATCCCTATGCCACCCCCTAAATGTGGGTATCCTACAAGACTCAGATCTGGGTCCCTTTTTTTGTTCCTTTATACTCTCTCTCTCTCTCTCTCTCTCTCTCTCTCTCTCTCTCTCTCTCTCTCTCTCTCTCTTTCTCTCTCTCTCTCTCTTTCTCTCTCTCTCTCTTCTCTCTCTGCTCTCCCTCTCCTTAATCTTAGTTTCTTCCCTCCCTTCATTCCCTTCTATTTGCCATATGTCTATATAGATAGACACATATGTAAATATCTACCTATGCAGAAAGGAAGGAAGGAAGGAAGGAAGGAAGGAAGGAAGGAAGGAAGGAAGGAAGGAAGGAAGGAAGGAAGGAAGGAAGATATAGAAACTTCAAAAGCAGGGACTATTTTTTGCCTTTTTTGGTAAGCCTGGCACAGAGCCTAAAACATAGTAGGTAGTTATTAAACACTTGCTGACTTGACTCTTTGATTTCATGTGCTCCCTTTGGTCCAATTATCTTTTCTGTACAGCTGACTCCTGTTTCTAAATCCCCAGCCTTCATTTCTCTGAGCTCCAGACCCACACCCCCAGTTGCCTCCTGGACATGACCATCTGGATGTTCTCCACGTAAGTCAACCTCTACACTTCCAAATCAGAGCTCTCTACTGTGCCCTCCCCAACCCGCCCCTCTTCCAGATGTTCCTGTTTCTATTAAGGACACCCCCATCCGTCATCACCCAGATTCACGATCTCAGACCGCTCCTCTAGTCTTCCATCTGCCTCACCTCCCAGATCCACTTAGCAGATCCAGACTTGTTGATGTGGTCACACACCATCCTTCCTCTCCCTTCATTCACATTTTCCAGTGCGATTTCCAACCCCATCCCTTTTCTCCTGACTATTTCAGTGGCCTCCTTATTTGTATCTGCCTCTAGTTTCTCCTATTCCTGATCCACAGTCCACATAGGTGCCAAATTGATGTTTCTAAAGTAAAGATCTGACCGCATCCCTCCGCTTCTCAGGAAGCCTCGCTGGCTCCCTATCACATCTAAGACAAAATGCAAACTTAGCAGTTTGGTATTTGAAGCCCTTCGCGACCTATTTTTCCAAGTTAATTTCTAAATTTCCTTTACTCTGTGTTCCAACCGATATGGCAACTTGCTGTTCTCAAACCCCACATTCCATCTCCCATCTCAATCACTTTGCACATTTACACATGAAACTCCGGTCGTCTCCTGGAAGCTGTCAGAACCTTTGTTCCCAAGGTAGTCAATGATACCAAGAAAGAGAACTGTGAGAAGGTTGCCATCTAGAGGGGGAAAATATATTAAACTAATTTATCGAAACTATGAGAATGGTAGAGGTCTGAATGGAAAAATGAACTACAGACTCCAAATCTTCCAGTGCCCTGTTTACTCATCTAACAGGGGCTTGAATGAACACTAATCATTGATATCTTAGGGTGCTCTGAGTTTTGCAAAGGACTTTTCATGCATTAGTCCCACAACAAGTCTATGAGGTAGGTACTATGGGTAGATATTCCCATTTCACTAATGAGCAAACTGAGACTCAGAGGTTAAATGGCTCTCCCATAGTCACATAGCTAGTGTCAAGAATGGTCTTCCTGCCCCCAAACCTAGTATTTAATCCACTAAGCGATACTGCCCTCTGCAACTGTTTAATTAAGCACCAACTGTGTGCCTTCCCTCAGCTCACAGGTGGGAGATAGGATTTCTAGTTCGAGGACCAGCTATTACTAATCCAGTAGAGTGTGTGAAGGAGAGGAATGTTATATAAGGGTTGAAATTCAATTCAACATGCATTTATTAAGCACTTACTACATGCAGTTAACAGCACTACAAAATTGAGTTTGTATTGTACTGGGGGAGGAGGGAGAAAGGAGGATACAAAAAGTCAGTCAATAAACATTTATTAAACTTCTAGAAGCTTATTTTTATTTATCTTTTTTGTTTTATAAATATATAATAATATATTATATAATATATAACAAACATATTTTATAAATATAAATTTGTTATATATAAAATATAAACTTTTTATTTTATTTCTTGATTGATTTTTCATATTATTAAGCTCCCACTACATGCCAAGTGGGCAGCTAAGTGGAACAGTGGGGAGAGTGCTGGGCCTGAAGTCATCAAACCCAGCCTCAGACATTTCCTAGCTGTGTGACCTTGAGCAAGTCACTTAACCCTGTTTGCCTCAGCTTCCTCATCTATAACATTAATTGAAAAAGGAAGTAGCAAATTACTCCAGTATCTTTGCCAAGCAAACCCCCAATAGGGTCACAAAGAGTCAAACATGACTGAAAAATGACTAAATAATAGGCAAATTAAAGATAAAGTAATTTCAAAGAAACTGTAGGATCCTGAGGACACTAACTCCCAGGATTAGGAAAGGCAGAATGTAAGAGGTGACCTCCCAGCTGAGTCTTCTGGAAGCCTTGAAGGATACCAAGAGGCATAAGTGGGAAGGGAATGCATTGCAGACATGGGGGTAAACTGTAAGAGGGGATGTCACATCCATGGAAGAGCAGTAATCTAGACTGGCAGAAAGATTGATATCAACATTAAATCAATCTGAAAAGGGAGACTGGATTCCAATTCTGGGTAACCTTAAACCACAATCTATACAGTTGATAATTGCATGAGCTGCTGCCTATGCAGGTACTACTGGGAGCTTTCGAGTAAAGGTGTGGCATGCCAAGCCTGTGTCTTCACAGACTATTTTGGCATCTGTGTAGAAGGGGAGATGGATTAGAGAGAGGAGAGACTGGAAACAAGGTCACCAATTAGAAAGTTATTACAATAGTACATTATTTCAGACCCTCTATTAATATGAGTCACTAACCACAATTTTTTGAAGACAGATCTGGACAAAACTCAAAATTGCTGTATGTGCATTTGCTTTATTAGATGACATAATGGCAGTGAAAAGTCTTTATAAACTGTACTTTCCTTCTTCAATGATTGCATGTCATTGGCATGGATGGGTGCTCTCTTGGCTGGTATAGACGGAAATCCCATATTTTTTCATCCTGTGCAAATTTCATTCATGTCCTTCCACCAATCCTGGGAGTTGGGGGCACCCCACATAGGCATGGTGCTTTCCTTTAGGTGAGGTAAGATTACCTGGGTACTTTGTGAGTCACCTTTTATCCTTTACCCATGCTATAGGATTGGCTCACTTCCCAGCATCCTTTGGAAAGTGCCTTCCTGCCTCACCCCCCCACCAGTTTTGTATGCACAAGTGGTTCTTTTGTTAACAGCTTATTAACATAGACTACTATTCTCTTCTTTGCCCTTTAGGTCACTTGCAATTTGATGGCAGTCTATGATCCTTAACTATATATAGCATCATTGAAAGAATATTGGCATTTTTTTTAGTTGGGGTTTAATTTTGGAGAGAAGCTTGAGGATGCTGAAAACATTGCCTGATTTCTCAAATCCAACCCACTCTCCTCCTCCTCTTCAAGGCTAGACCAAGTTCTTTGTTCATCAGCTGTATCTGTCCAAAGTACCGATGGACCAGTCCTGTAGAGGATTAAATATCCAGTGGTATCCCATAATCTGGCCAATAAGCATCCTTCACCCATTTGGTTTTTCTTGAGTAAATAAATAGGCTGAATTCTTTGTAGTATTTCAGAGCTTGGTACACTCAACCCTAGGCCAGCTAATAACCTAGCATCCCATAACCTAGTTTATATACAGCAGATTCAATCTTTGGAACTGCTCGAAAATTGTATATTTGGCTTACTTTGTACCTAACCAGAATTTCTCCGAGGACAACCTTTGAATATAGCTTTTACCTAAGTCTCCACAAATATGGTTAAATGGGACTTTAGTTCTAATACAAGCACTCAAGAGAACAATGTATGTCAGAGATAGGACAGCCTTTATTTTACCACAGAAAATTCAAAATAACATGAAAGCTCATTGTATCCTACAAAAAATAAAAATGATTTTTTAGCCAAATCCCAACATTTTAATGAGATCTGCCAAAAACCTATAAAGGCCTTCTGCCTTACTGAGGCTCCTCCATGGAGTAAATTAATTAGAAGTTGCTAGAGAACAACAGAGGACTCTCCATCCCGGGGACCCACATTAGGCTGGAGTTGTTTAGTACAGTAAACTTTAGAGTAAAGTAAGGATTAGGATTCTCCCCAGAAGGAAAACAAACTCTATTGCTAGAAAGACAACCCTGATCCTATCAGATCTGTACTATTAGAATAAATTGAAATAAATCTAAGAGGCAAAATGCAGGTCTTGCTCCTTCATGTCATGGCTTTTTCCTTCACTTTTAGGGTTATATACACATTCTTGGTCCAGGAATCCTTGACATTTCTCCAAAAATCTGGATTCTAGCAATTCTTGCTAGTCTATCACCACTGCTGCCCCCTAGCTGTTGCGATCTCTTGGACCAAGAGGCTCCACCATGACATTTTCACAGCTACCAACTCTACTCTGAATTTAGGGGTGAGAGGAAGGAGAATGCATCCCTGAGGGCCTAGGAAATCTTTACCCCCTCAGAGACCAAAATCCATTCAGGTCTCTTGTCTCTAACCTGTCTCAACTCTCTCTACCCATGTTCAACTCTGAGAGATCTGCCTGCCCCTTTTTAGAAATCTAGTATAAAAAGGTAGGCAGATGGTGGCTCAGACTACTAGGTTTGGAAACAGGAAGACCTGAGTTCAAATCCAGCCTCAGACACTCACTAGCCAGGTGACCTTGGGCAAGTCACTTAACCTCTGTTTACCTAATCCACTGCAGAAGGAAATGACAAACCATTCCAATATCCGTAACAAGAAAAACCCATACAGGCCACAAAGAGTTCAAGAAGACTAAAAGACTGAAAAACATCCACATAAAAAGGTATCTCTGATACACATTCTCTAAGTCAATCAAATCATCCCCAGTCCTTTATGGGAATATTCACACCTGTCAAAGAGGCTCAGATACCTTCACCTATAATCCAAGTCCCAAACAATGGCCTCAGGATCAAGAGAATGAATTTGACAGATTCACCAAGCAACAAGTATTTACTAAGCACCTACTATGTGCCACATACTCTTGTTAGGCACAGGGGCACAAACACCGTGAGTGAAACAATCCTTTAAGAAGCTTCAAAGATGTTTGCCCCGAGTCGCTCATCCAGTTCCAAGCTCCTCTGTGCACACCTTGACTCTGAGAGGTTTTAACCTTTTTTTGTAAAATGGATCCATTGACAGCCTTGTGGGGCCTATGGACCTTCTCAGAATCTTGTTTTAAAATGCAGAAAACAAAAGGCAGAATAGAAAGAAAACCAATTTTATTGGAATTCAGATAGTTTGATATTTTTAAAAACAAATTCATGAGTGCTGTTCTACCCATTTCAACTCTGGGCGAGAAGACATTGGCTATGAAAGTTTAATCATACCATGGCCCCGTGGTTTGCAAAGGGTGGGTAGCTGGGATCTTCAAGAAGGAGAAAGGATATCAAATTATCAGCTGCTGGTGTGTAATTCAGCTGTACTTGTTGGCCTTTTACGTCTCTTCATTCCAGTGCATTCCCTCTGTTGATTTCCTATTTATCTATGTGGAGTATTTATTATCTCTTTATCCCAAATATGCTTTATTTGCACATAGTTGTTTGCATGCAATCTCCCCCATTATATTGGGAGGACTCACTGAGGACAGGTCTGTTGCCTGGCACAAAGAAGGTGTTTAATAAGTAACTTCCTGAGCTCCAGGAGTCATCCCAGTTAAACTCAGTAGGAAAGTCATGCCTCTGTTCACAGGCTTGAAGAGATAGGAGGTTCTCAAAGTTCATCTGTTCTAACACTTTCATTTCACAGATGAGGAATCTTGCTTGGACCCAGAGAAATTAAATGACCTGGCCAAGGCCACTCAGCTCGCAAGTGGCAAATTTGAACCCAGATCTACCAAGTGCAAATCCAGAACCCTTTTCACTGACCCATACTCCTCCTCTCTTGTGCTATCCTCTCCTTACTTCAAGGGACATATCAAACAATTGTAACCCAAAGTACCGACATCTGCCCCCCAAGACCTAGTACTGCCCTTTCAGTTAGTCTCTGAGGACCCCTACAGCAAATCTACTCTCCAAACAAAACTGTGCCCCAATGGATAGGGCCCTTTAGGAAGGGGAGAGGCAGTCCCAGGTGGAGCAGCCCAGAGAAACCCCAAGTGGCTCTCTTAGAAGACAACTCTTGGCAGCAAACCACATTGGCACTGGGGCCACTCGCCCTCACTCCTTTGGGAGCCAAGCCAGCTGCTCTCCCTGACCTTGGCTCGAGATGTTTTCTTGCCTTCCTGTTCAAGCCGCTGACTTCATACCTACTCATGACATGGACTTGCCAACTCAATGTCCCTTTCTCTCTCCAAGTCCAGCGCTTTTGCCGTTGTCACACTGGTGCTTCAATCTTTTATCCCTCTACCAAGGGTTCCTTACCTGGGGTCAATCAGTCAGTTAATAAAAGTTAAAGTGTCTACTATGTTCCAGCTTAGGAGGCACAGTGGATAGAGTGCCAAGCCTGGAGTCAGGAGGACTTGAATTCAAATCTAGCCTCAGATGCTAGCTATGTGACCCTGGGCAAGTCCCTTCACTCAATTTGCCTCAGTTTCCTCATCTGTAAAATGAGCTGGAGAAGGAAATGGCAAACCACACCAATATCTTTGCCCAAAAAAAAACAAACCAAAATGGGTCACAAGGAGTCAGACAGGATTGAAAAACTACTAGACATCAATAACAAAATGGCCCAGACGCTGCGCTGAGTGACAGGGATACGCTAAGAGGCAAAAGACAGCCGCTGCTCTCAAGCAGCTCACACCCATGGCTGTGAATTTGTTTCTGTTGCTTTATTTTGATAGCCGGTATAACTCAAGCCCCAACCCATGGGTAGGGGACTCTCCTCTCATTGGTGGAGATCACATTCATGTGACGTTGAGTTTGGGAGGTTGGGAGAGAGGAGAGCTCCGGTCTCTTCTGTCTTGTCAGTCTTTGGACTTTTCTCAAGTCTCTTCTTCATTGTCCAGAGGCTCAAGTTACTCCCAGAGACATTGCCGTTACTTCCAGCTTCATCCTGCTGACCCCTCTTCAAGTTGCTGAAGGGGAAGTAGCAGATATGAGAGGAACTGACTGCCTCCATCGTGACCCATCCCCAGCCTCCTACCCTAGAGACTTCAGGGGCCTCGGGAGAGACCTAGGACTCTCCTTGGGCAAGCTCAGTTACCCTAGTCCCAATGGGAGAGCTCCTTCACTCTACATTGCCAGGCATCCAGTCCCCTCTGTACACTTTCCTATCCCCACCCTAGTTCCCTCACCCCTGCCCCCCTCCCTTCATCGCCTCCTTCCCCTACCCTCCCATCCCCTCATCCTCCACTTCCAATGCCTCACCCCCATCTTCCTATCCATCCTTTATACTCCCTGACTTCACAGAGACCTGACTGGTAATAACCAACAGGGCAAGCAGTAAGGCATGAGACCAGGCTTTGTTTTGTTTTGTTTTGTTCTGTTTTTATAACAGGCCCTCATTCAGGTGATCTGAGCACTAAGTTCTGTGATGGGGGATGTGGAGAAGCCGGCCATCCTCATCCTGCCCCCTGCCTTCTTCCAGCTGGACCCAGCTGGCCCCCATTTCTGAGCATACTTTATTCTCCCCATGCCTCTCCTTCCTGTCCTTCTGGCTCCCCTGGAGTTCATCAAGTCTCAGCTGAAACCTCACTTCCCACAAGAAGGTTCTTCCAGTCCTCATTAACCTCCATGCCTTTTCTCTGCCATTTTATTCTGCATATATCTTATTTGTACACAGTTGTTTGCATATTAGAATACAAGCTCCCCAAGAGCTGGGATTGATCCTGTCTTTCTTTGAATCCCTAACATTTAACACAAGATCTGGCACATGATATTTAATTAAGGCTTGTTGACTGGATTTGACTTGTTAAAAAATCTGCATCTGGTTTAATCTCATTTTTCTACTCTGTCCTGTGGCTTTTAGACATTTGCTATGCCTGAAAATGTCTGTCTTGGTCTATACCTTGGACCTATCACCTCTCTGTCCAGAGGAGGGTGCTCTGTATCATTTGATCCAATTATTGTAGTGGGGGAACCATGGTCCCTGCCTATGATTGACAATCCATTAGTTACAGGCCTACTATGTGTCATGCAGAGGCAGTGTGGAATGGATGGAGAGCTAGATTCAGAGCCAGGGAGACCTAGGTCCTACTTACATCCTGCCTAGAAGAAAAGAAAGAGGAAAGGGAAAGCTCACTCATTAAGTATCTAGTTTTGAAAGGTAGGCTGACTCAGTGACACATTGTTCCTGGACAGGCTTGCCAATCAGCCTGCAACTGATATCATCACTTAGTAACTCATCACCCTACCTGTTAGTATTTAGAAACTGTCACTTACTACCTTGGGGAGGAGCTGAGATGCAATGACTCCATCCCCTTTTACTGGTGTAGACCTTTCTGAATCATCTTTATCTCATTACGAAATTTGTCAATAAAAGTTGGCTCCATCTTGCAGCCACTGGTAATTCCTAGTGATCTGCCTGTTAAACTTGTTGCTACCTTACCATATTTAATAAACTCCTTTTCATTTTCTTTATCCTGAGTTTTGCCTCATTAATCAAGGCAAAAGCCCAAACAAAGAATTTTTCCTTTTAACACTATGTGCCTGGCACTGTGCTAAGGGATATATAACTGTTATTTCATTTTCTCCCTCACAACAACCCTAGGAGACAGATATTGC
The DNA here is from genome assembly GCA_023548195.1 of Bettongia penicillata ogilbyi. Taxonomy (NCBI): domain Eukaryota; kingdom Metazoa; phylum Chordata; class Mammalia; order Diprotodontia; family Potoroidae; genus Bettongia; species Bettongia penicillata. The sequence continues at coordinate 8,448,669 of JAJHZJ010000257.1, forward strand.
TATTAAGATTATTTTACCAATGAGAAAACTGAGGTAGATAGAAGTGATTTGCCCAGGTTCGTACAACTAGTAAGTGACCAAAGCCAGATTTGAAGTGGGCCTTTCTGACTCCATGGCCAAGGCTCTATCCACTGCCAGCCTTTGACTTCATTGGTATAGGGTATTCCCAGATGAGGGAACTCCCTTCACCTATGAGTCTTACAGTTAACTTGTTTTTCCTTTTCTCAAGGGAATTTGGAGAGGGGTGAGACATATTTGCAAAAATAATAGTAATATAAAGGCAAAATGTACCAATTGAACATTTTTAAATGTTCTGACAGAGAAATACATAATTATATAGAGAACTACTTTCCAGGAAACTATTCCTGTTTTATGGTCTTGGAAATAAGGCCCATTATCCATCCAGCAGCAGTCAGTGAACAAGCTTCCTCCAGCCATCTTCAAGGTGTTTGCCCAAACATGGATATTCTCTTAGGATGCTTCCCTTTAAACATCTATGTGTTCACAAGATATCAGGAAATAGTAAATATCAGAGCTGCAGGGCTGTGGTCAAGTTTGCCCTCTTTGTATGTGCACAGTAATTTTCATGGAAATCGTATTTTATTTAGACTGGAATTTTGTTTTATCCCTTTCCTCCTCCAGAGGTAGTAGGGTGTAATGAATGGAAACCATGATGGAGAATCAAAGATCAGCATCAGTTCAAATCCTGCTTCAGGTACTTGTCATCTGGGTGACCCAGAGCAAGTTGTTTCATCTCTCTGGGCCTCAGTTTCCCCATTTGTAAAATGAGAGAGCAGGACTCCAAGGCCTCTAAGCTCTACATCTATATGACCCTTTGATCATCTAAATAAAATATCAATTTATGTCATTTTAAAAAAGACAAAGAAAAGACAGAAGTGTTGGACTTGACCTTGACATTCTGGCAAAATCAGCCATGTAAATAAATCTGTGTAAATAGCATAGAAATCCCACCGAGAGGAGTGAGAGCTGGCAGTCTGATCTGGAGCACAGGGAGGAAGGTGGGGGTGGGGAGGACCTCAAGCATAGACCAGGAAGGAGAGAGGAGCATCGGTGGCCTCAGCCTTTCCCTGCTTTCCTTCTTCCTCCTCTCCTGTCCTGCCCTCCTCCACCCTTCCTTCTTTTCTTGCTTCCCCTTCTCCTTCTCCTCTTTTTCCTTCCTCCTCCTTCTTCTTCTCCATCTACTCCATTTCCCCTTCTTCTCTTCTAATTCCCCTTCCTCCCTTTTTCTCCTCCCCTTATCCTTCTTCATCACTTTCTATCTCTTTCCCCTTCTCTTCCATCCCTTCCTTTGGCTCGTCTCCTTCCCTCTCATCTCCTCCATCGGCTTCTCCATCCCTTCCTACTCTTCTTCTCCTTCTGCTTCTCCTCTATCCTTTCTTTTTGGTGCTCCCCTTCCCCCTTCTCCCTAGCCTTCACCTCTTCCTCCTCCCTCCTCTCCTTAATCCTCCTCCTATTCCTCATTCCTCTGTGTTCTTGCTCTACAATCCAGGGTCTTGGCTGGGCGGTGAGCTTGGCACAGGCAGTGCTGGGTAGATTCAGCAGCAGCCTCTGGGGAAGGGGGAAGCAGAGGAATGTGATGGAAATGAACAGCCTTGTCCCTGGGACCCTGCCTGGTCATGAGGCAAGAACAGCCTGTGGTTTGAACTCTGACCACCAGAGAGCATGTGTGCCATGATGCTCACTACTGTCCCCAATGGAGCAGATCTCCCTAGGAGAAAACATTCGGTCCTTCCTATCTTTCCACCTTGTTCTTTTCTCTTCTCTTTTTTCTTCTTTTCCCTTCCTTTATTTTCCTCCTTTTCTTGCTTTTATTTTTTGTTTTAGTCATGTTTTATTGACTTTTTTTCTCTTGTTTTGTCATTTTTCACTTTCACTGAGATAATATTTGTAAAGCACTTAAAACTCAGTGCCTGGCACATAGTAGGAGTGAAATAAATGGTTGTTCCCCTCCTCCAGATCCCTCATCACTTACCACCACCAGCCAACACCACTCACCACTCACAAAACAATAATCCTGTAAGAACAAGGATAGTTAAGCAAAATTGACCATTTCTGAAAATGTACATCTTCTGCACCCTTAGTTCTCCACCTTTCTGCCAAGAGGTGGGAAACATGCTTTAACATCAGTCTTTAGAGTCATGATTGCTCCTTTTTCTGAAGTCTTTCAATTCAAACTTACATTCCAAGACCACCCTAGCTTCTCCACATCATCCTCCCCCCAAAATGCCTTCGGTTCCTCTCAAATGTGATCAGTACAGGATGGCTCTCAAGGAGAAAGAGAGACTTAGGGGCTTAGTGCCCAGTGTTATTGAGGCCAGGGTCAGTGTTTCAACCTTACCTTAATTATTGAGTTCCCAATGAAAAAAAGCTGTGTCACAGTCGCAGGACTGTGATATGACATGAGGACTGTTTCTAGAACCTGGTCACCCTTGATCCTCCCCTACCCAAGCCATCCACAAGCTGAATCTCAACTCTGATCACCTAGTCTAGACTGACTACTAATCCAACCACAGCCTGACCCCCAAATGTGATCACATACTGGATCCTAGCCCAGCCAGAGCCTGAGGCTCAGTTCTGGTCACATGTTGAGTCCTAACCCATATATAGCCTGACCTCTAATCTAGGTCACTATATTCCAAAGAAATATGTTGTGAATCTATAATTAATTAATTAAATCTCAATGGGTAATTTTGTATCAAACCTAAAATCTTTCTAATCCCAATATTATTCATCATAACTGACAAATAAGCATTTATTTTAATAACTGGCATTCACATAGCAAAGAGCAAGAAAAATATATATGTATGTATACATACACTCATATATCTATGCATATATATATCATTTTGTTGCTTAGTTATTTATGTCATATCCAAGTCTCTGTGATCCAATTTCAAGTTTTCTTGGCGAAGAGACTGGAGTGATTTGCTATTTCCTTCTTCAGTTCATTTTACAGATGAGGAAATTGAGGAAAACAGGGCTAAGTGACTTGCCCAGGGTCACACATCTAGTCAATATCTAAGGCTGGATTTGAATTGAAGTCTTTTTGACTCTAGGCCTGGCCCTCTATCCTCTCTCTCTCTCTCTCTCTCTCTCTCTCTCTCTCTCTCTCTCTCTCTCTCTCTCTCTCTCTCGCTCTCTCTCTCACACACACACACACACACACACACACACAATTGATGGGATCTGCCTACCATTCACTTTCACTATAGTCCCTATAGCAACTCAAATGCACCAATGTCCAAGAGCTTGAAGCCCACACCTCCATTGGCCTGTTGGATGACTTCAAACACAACATGTCCAAGACCAACCCCAGAATCTCAGGGTACCAGGGACCCCAGAAACTATCTAGTCTGAATCATGCCTAACCCCAAATCCCCTCTACACTACACCCAACAAGTGATCCTCCACCTTTGCTAGATTTCCAGGAAAGAGAAACCACTCTGTTTTGGCATGGTTGTTGTGATAGTCAGATGGCAGAGAGCCAGTGGGGTGGTGCTGCCTGCCTCAGACCTTAAGTTATCTGTGTGAACCTGGGCAAGTCCCATCACCTCTCCCAGACTTGGCTTCCTCATCTGTATAATGGGGTTAACAATGGCACCACCTTCCCAGGGTTTCTGTAAGGATAACATTAGATAACATACATATAGCACTTTGCAAACCTTAAAATGCCATAGAAATGCAGTTATTCTGGTTGTGATTTAACATTTTTCCCAAATCACACATTCCTATAGATCTATTTGTATGTTCCCTCCCACAGTGCTGATCACAACCTATCCATGTCTGCCCACCCTTATTGTCCCATCCATTCTCCACCAACGGATCAGCCAAAATGCTAAGGGCCTTCTTTCCTGACTCAGGTCAGTCTGTCCACCCACCATCCCTCAGCCCATCCTCACTTGGAAACACAGATGTCCCCAATGACATCCTTTACTCTGATTTATCTTCAATATTCCTCCTGGAGAGCAGAGACCAATCCAATCAGTCAGTCTGTCAATGGGCGTTTCTCAAACAGCCCCTGTGTCTTTGTCTCCCCAGAACCAAACACAAGGTGCCTGGTACACAGCAAGTGCTTAATAAGTGCTTGTTGATCAAATAATTGATTGCTGTGTTGCAGTCCATCTCCACTGTGGCCTCTCATTCTGAAATATGCTCATCTTACAATCCTGCCTTCTAAAGGAAGTCTTCCCAAGCCCTTTGAAGGCCTTCCCTCTGCTGATTGTCTCCAATTTCTCCTGTCTAGAGTTTGCTTCTATAGACTTGCATGCTGTCTCCCCCATTACACCAGGAGCTTCTCTAGGGCACACACACAGTCTTGTGCCTTTCTTTGGTTCCCCAGCACCCAGCACAGTACTTAGCACACAGTAGGTGCTTTAAAATGTTTCTTGACTCACTATTCCATGGGTCACATCCATGTGACATCCAGCCTAAGTATGCTTCTTTGTAGTTTCCACCCCAGGTCACCCAGTTCTGGTCACCGGAACCAAGCAAAACAAGCTTAATCCCTCAATATCTTCACACCTCATCTCCAAAAAGAAAAGAAAAGAAAAGAAAAGAAAAGAAAAGAAAAGAAAAGAAAAGAAAAGAAAAGAAAAGAAAAGAAAAGAAAAGAAAAGAAAAGAAAAGAAAAGAAAAGAAAAACCAGTTTCCTTGCTTCCTTCCCTGATCCTGTCAGTGGTGGCATCACCCAGACTTGGTCCTCAGAGATCAGTTTTCCTCCCTCCCTTACCTTCAGTTCTTGCATCCAACCAGTCACCAAGGGTGAGGATTCATGGTGAGCTGGCTCTCATTTCCTTTTCCTCTCTGTCCCCATTGCCACCACTCAAGGCCAGACCCTTGTCATTTCATGCCTGAGCTATGCCAAATATTCCCTAAGTGGTGTCCCCAACACTCCACCCTTCCAGTCCAATCCACTCTGCACTCAGTCATCAGATGAAATAATTTTCCTAAAGTATTCCTCTCTCTGGTTGTGCCAGTCAAGACCTTTGTTTCCAAGGACTCCCCACTCCTTCAAGAGAAATCCTAAACTTACTTTACTTACTTAATCTGCCATTTAAGATATCAGGGAGCTGCTTTCTCTGTCCTATCTCCCTCTTTTCCTAACATGGGATCATTGACCCACAGATTTAGATCTCAAAGGGACCCTTAGCAAACATCTATTCCTGTCCCCTCATGTCATTTTTATAAATGAGGAAACTAAGGCCCTAAGAGGTTTAGTGATTTGACAGAGGTCACATAGGCATTATTAAATAGTGTATAGCCATAAGAGTTGAATTATAAGGAGAGTTGAGCACTGTAGAATCAATGCTTTCAAATGGTGATGCTGGAGAAGACTTTTGAGAGAGTAAACCAGTCAATACTCAAAGAAATTAATTCAGGCTGTTCACTGGAAGGTCAAATACTTAAGCTAAAGCTTAAATACTTTGGCCCCATGAGAAGGGGGAACTCATTGGAAAAGACCTTGATGTTGGAAAAAATTGAAAACAAAAAGAGAAGGGGATAGCAGAGGATGAGATGGACAGAGTCATGCAAACAATGAACATGAATTTGGACAAATTTGGAGAGATAGTGGAGAACAGAAGGGCCCAGAATTCCATGAACCATGGAGTGATGAAGAGTTGGGCACAACTAAACAAATGAACAGTAACAAATGGTATTCAAACCATGTCCCCTGACTCACAATGTGAACCTGTAGCTTGCTGTTTCAGTCAGGCTGTCAACCAGATTGGAGTGAATGAGACCAGCTTCTCCCTGCTCTCTGATCCCACCCCTACACACACACACGTACACACACACACACACACACACACACACACACACACACACACACACACACTTTCATTCCGTCTTCACTCACCCACCTGGAATACCACCCACCGTATGCTTCTCTGAATCCTTCTCCTCTAAAAGCTGGCTTCAATCCCACTGGCGGTCCGAAGCCTCCCAGACTTCTCCAGCACATAGCGATTTCCCCCTCTTGACCACTTAATTATACACCATCTCTGGTTGCTATTTAAAGTGAATAGTTTGTATCACTCTATGGGGTAAGCCCACAGCTAACCCAGTCACAGTCACAAGATCTAGAGCCCAGAGGGACCTCCGAGGGAATCTAAGCCAACCCCCTTATTGTATAGAATTGTTTAAGAGAACTGTCCAAGGTCCCACAGTCAGTAAATAGCAGGGATAGAATCTGAACCCTGATCCTCTCACTTCCGATCCCAGAATTCTTTCTGTTTTTGATTTTTAACTTAACAGCCATCAAATAAAATAGAAAACAAAAGCAAAATTGCATGTTAACCACAAAATAACTGATGTCTACCTAGTGCTTAAAAATTTGCATGAGTTATAAGATTGCACGCCATCTTGGGGAGGGAGGGGGCACTGAGGGAGGGAGGGGGAAAGGAGGGGGAAGGAAGGGAGAGAAAATCTAAGATTTATGGAAGTGATTGTAGAAAACTGAAAACAAATAAATCGATTAATAAAAAAAAAAATAATTCGCATGAGGTTTTTGTGGACTTCTCATTGAACCTCCAAACGATACTGTGAAGTATGTTAGGTGAGTACAGGGTTATCATTATTATTGGACAGCTAGGTGTCGCCTTAGTATATAGCACCAGGCCTGGAGTTAGGAAAACTTGAGTTCAAATCCATCTTCAGACACTTCTTAGCTGTAGGACCCTGGGCAAGTCACTTCACCCTTCTTGCCTCAGTTTCCTCATCTGTAAAATGATCAGGGAAGGAGATGGCAAACCATTCCAGTATCTTTGCCAAGAAAACCCCCAGTGGGGCCACAAGGAATCTGACAACTGAAAAACGTCTCATTATTATCTTCTTTTTTCAGACAAAGACGGTGAGCGTCAAAGAGGTTCAGTGACCACAAAGGTAGCAAGTGTCAGAAATAATATTTGAACTCAGGTCTTCTTGACTCCAGGCCAGCACTGTACCCACTGCACTACCTAGCTGCCTCCTTCCCTCTTTCATCTATCTATAGTAATCAGTATATGAATATCATTCTGAGTCTGCAGATCTCAGCTAGAATCTCATCATAAGTCTTTCCATGAGTTTCAGGGATCTTTCTGCAAAATCAGGCTGCATTTTAATGACTTTTCATGGTCAGGGTCTGATCGTAGTTGTTTATGTTCCCACCACCACCAGCCCCCTAGCACCTAGCATGGAATTGAGTTCACCATAGGAGGAAGAAAACAAGCCTCTATTAAGCACCTACCATGTATCAGGCACATGCTAACTGCTTTACAAATCATTTTCTCATGTGATTGTCTCAGTGGTGGAAGATAGGTGCTATTATCCCCATTTTATAGTTGAGGAAACTGAGGCAGACAGATTAAGTGACTTGCTCAGGATCATGCAGCTAGTTAGAGTTTAAGGCAGGACTTGAACTCAGGTCTTCCTAACTCAAGGTCCAGAGCTCTATATCCCCTGTCCCACCTAGCTGCCATCAAAGTTCATAGCTGTGGTAGCTGGACTTGGGATTCTCTAAACTCTCTTTCAGTTTTAAAACCCATGTCACCATGATCTAACAAAGAGCAATATGTGGAAATTCCAGGAAGGCAGATTAGGAATTTCCCAATAATTAGGGCTTTTCCAAAGTGAAACAGGCAGTCCTTGGAGGGAGGGACTTTCCCCATCCCCATCACTGATACTGATCGTTGGATTAGAGATTCAGAGCTAGAAAACACTGAAGAGGTCATTGAAGGCAATCCCTCACTTTTATAAACAAGGAAACCACAGTGACCTATCAGGAATGTGTAGTGTAGATGATGGACTAGATGACCTCAGAGGTCCCTTCCCCTTCAAAATTTGGTGATCATCTAGCTCATCATTTTACAGAGGAGGAAACTGAGACTCAGAGTCTAGCTTACTTGACCATTGTCTCTTAGAAGGAAGAGCTAACATCTAAACCCATGTCTTCTGACTCTGAATCCTACATCAGTCTGCTAATCTTTCTACATGTGCTTCCCTTTTTTCTAGGGTAGAATTCAGTAACCCCAAAACACCCATGAAATGAATCAAGGCAACAGTACCCAAGGTCTAAGGTCATCACCAGCATTGAGTGTAGGCCTGAGTTGGGCTCCACTTCTGAAGCAGAGAGAGGATGGAGCCTAATTAGGGGAGAGGTAAAGTGACTTAGAGGTTGGGACAGAGCTAGCATTGGGTGGTTCCAGTTCTACATGACTTGGTCCATGCTTGGAACACCAGAAGAATGTCACTGGACCAGAAAGGCAGCTTCCCATGGATAGGCACCAATAGTAAGAGCTGCCATTTGCATGTCACTTTATGGCCTGCAAAGGGTTTTACTTACAATTTTTCATTTGATCCTCACAAAAGCCTTTTGAGTGAAGTGCTATTATCCTCCATTTTACAGAATGAGAAACTGAGGCTGGGAGAGGTCACATGACTTGCCCAGGGTCACCTATCCCAGGTGGGATTTTTTTTTAGGTCTTCCTAATTCCAGCTTCACTGTGCTCCCTAGCTGCCAATGAAAAGGATCTGCAAAGGACAAGATAAGAGGAAGATGCAGAACTTCCTCCTTTCAGATCAGCTTCAGGAGACAGCAGATTCCCTATAAACCTGAAAGGAGGGAGGCAATGTCAAGAAGTGAAGATCTTGTTAGACTTGGAGTCCAGACAACCTGAGTTCAAATGTTGTCTCTTAGTGTTTCTAGTTACATTTGCCTTTGGACAAATCATTTGACTTCTTGGTTTTCTTGCTTTAAAAAAAAATGAAGTTTATGGAAGTATGTTTTGCATGACCCCACATGTATAGTCCATATCAAATTGCTGGTCTTCTCAATGAGAGGGGAGGGGTGGGAGGGAATTTGGAACTCAAGATTTTAAAAAATGAATGTAAAAATTATTTTTACATGTAATTGGGAAAAAATTTTTAATTTTTTTAATAAAGTGAATTATGCTTTTGTAAGAGACAATAATATCCTAGTGGACAGAAATATGGCCTCAGAACCAGGAGGACACACATTCACATATTACCTCTGACACATTCCAAGTTATGTTGGCTCCCTGGGGCTCTGGGCAATATTCTAGGACTTTAAGTTTCACAAAGGGTGCCAACCTAAACTGATGGGGTGAGTTTCCTCATCTAGGAATTCCCCATATCAATGAAATCACCCATCCAGTTCCTAACCCTATTCTTAATCATACCTGTAGCTTACTGGTTCTGAGAACCAAATGAGCTGAGATCTCAATCACTGTGCAAACACCACAGCTCTGAATAAATGCTAATCACTTTGAGGGTGAGGGAATCAAGGTTAGGTGACTTGCCCAGGGTCATACAGCCAATAAGTCTCTGAGGTCAGATATGAACTCAGGTCCTCCTGACTCCGGTGCTCTATCCATTGTGCCCCATACCAATCATTATTATTACTCCAGAGAGTCCTAGACACCCCCAGTCTGGGTAACTGGCCTCACTGCTTGTGCCTCTCCTCTTCATGGAACCTGGATCATAAGATAGCACCCAACTCTTTCTGGCCCCATTTGCTTCTTTACCAGAATGAAAGCCCTCTCTTTTTTGGGGGGGAGTAGCTTCTAACGGACAACATGTGGCAACTTAAAGCTAGGGAGGGAGAGGACAGGTGGACCCAATGGTATCTCTCTCCTTTCCAAAAGTCCCCAAAGGACACCTCTTCCAGGAAATTTTCCCAGACTGTAATACTCAACCCATTGGAATATAAACAGTAGAAGATAATTCACATTCCTAGAGTTTTAAAGGGATTTTTAAAAATGTTTCTTTTTACTTCAAGCCTAACACAATAAGCAATAAACATAACAATATAGAAAGAATGAAAAAAAGGATTGTATAAGATGCTAAGAAGTTCTGCTATAGAGGGTTTTTTTAATAAAGAATACATTAAATTTTAGAAAATATTTTTAAAAATTGGCCTGTTTCTTGGTGTCACTCTCTGAAATTCTTTTGTTTGTTTTTTTTTTAAATGTTATATTGATAATTTTTTCCTTTTTTTCATTTCTATCACTCCCCACTGACTCATCCCACCCTGCCCTCACAAATGAATGAAAAAACATTTATTAAGTATTTACTATGTACCAAGCATAATGTTAAACCCTGAGGAATCAAGTAATATTAATATCTAGCATGTATATAGCATCTACTATGCAACATGCCCTGTTCTGAGTATTTATAATTATTTTCTCACTTGATCTTCACAATAACTCTGGGACATGAACATTATTATCATTTCCATTTCCACAAGAAAACTGAAGCAAAAATGTTAAGTAATAATAATGATGATGGCTAACATTTATATATCCTTCAACAACAAAAACATTTATATGGCATTTACCATGTGCTCAGTACTTTACAAAATTATCTCATTTGAGCCTCGCAACAATCCATAGGCTGGATTTGAACTCAGGTCTTCCTGACTTCAGGTCGAAAGATCCACCCAGTGGATCACCTAGCTGCCTCAGAATTCTCAAGTTTCTTGAAATCTAGGGATTGTGTCCTTTGGATTTTTGCCCCCAGCAGCTGCACGGTGCCAAGAAACATAGCACATGCTCCATAAATTCTTGTTGGTTGGTTGAAGTGGACACCATTAACATCCATTATAATGGATGGAACAACCAGAGCTGCAATGATACACATTGCCAGATCACAGCTAACCAGCTCCCACAGGGCTTGATTACTAGCCCTGAGTAGTTGGAGGTTGTCCTTCTAATACTCTAGGTCATGAGACCCCACTGGTGTTCTTTCTCCCATGATTGTCAATCAAGAGCAGTAGATTAGCTTTCACAATGGGTTATTTACTAAGATGGTATATGAAAAGCAATTAGTACAAAACATATCACCCAAAAGTCTTTGACACACTGCCACTAGAATATGCAGACCTGATAGGTGTATAGGGGGTATTCAAAGAGGACTAACATCTCTGATTGAGCACTAGCCCAGACCTCTTCAGGGTTACTCATCCACCTGGCACTCAATTCTCACTAAGAAATTTGTGTGTGTAGTGGCCCATACCCCAGGAAACCATCTCTGCAAATGGGCTAAACCAGGTTAGGTGTAAGGAATAAGTCTCAAACTTGTCAGTGAGTTATGAGGTGAGGAGGGGAGGGACATGTCTATCTGTACCAGGACTTCCTCCCAGGTAGAATGGGTGGATGAAAACATTTTGTTCCAACAGACATGAAGACAACTGAAGAAGGTGTTGTAGAGAGCTTAGAGCTTGGTTGAATGTCAAAGATGCCAAGGTCATCTACTCCATCCAGGGCCATTAGTACTCATATTAACTCTTGTCCCGCTATTGGACTTCAATGACTCTGGAAGAGAGAGTGAGACTGATGACTGTGTGTAGGTCTACCTCACTTATATCCAATTAATGCTCCAGTCAAAAGACATCAGCCTATGAGGCACTGGTCCTCTTCAGAAATGAAGGAAGGACAAACAACTATCCACCAGGCACTGTGACAGGTGCTGGGGATACAAAAAGAGGCAGAAGATAGCCCCTGCCCTCAAAGAACTTATAATCTAATGATGGCATCTACAAGCAAACAAATACGTATTAACAGCTATGTACAGGATGAACAGGAAATAATTAAAAGAAGGAAGGCGCTTGAATTAAGAGGTGTTGGGAAAGTCTTCCTATAGAAGATGGGATTTTAGCTGGAACTGGAAGTAAGTCAGTGGGGTAGGGAGGAGACCAACCCACAGTCAAAGTGCTCTTCTGGAATAGCAGCCAGAATTGTTCTCTCCTGGTTTGTGAATGGCTCGAATCTCTCTAAGCTCCAGAACTGGTTAGATGCTTGATGAACAACCCATAGTGTACCAACAGGCTTCCTCAATCAGCAGGAACTACCTTGGTCTTACGCCATCACTCCAGTTTATCCGATGGCTTTCAATGAGTTTTCACAATTAGACCAAGGTAGGTGCTCAATACACAGACCTGAGTTCAAATCCAGCTTCAGACAGTCACTAGCTATGTGACCCTGGGCAAGACACTTAACCTCTGTTTGCCTCAGTTTCCTCATCTGTAACACAGAGATAATGACATTTGTTGTTGTGATGACCAAATGAGACAAGATTATAAAGGACTTAGCAGTGTCTGATACATAGTGAGCACAATATAAATGTTGGTTGTTATTAGGATGATGATCATTGAGACATGTTCACATCTAGCTGAGGTATCAGGAAAAACATTAGGTCACTTACTTTAAGTGGGGTGGGGTGGTCTTGTTGATTTACTTATTGACACCCACTCCCCCTTCATTTTATAGTCTGTTATTGAGCTTAAGGATCAGTTTGTGTCCAGAAAAATTCAGAGCTAAAGGAGACCTTGGAAGTCATCTGACCCAGCCCTCCTCATTTTATAGACCCCAAATGCCACTGGATTTCAGGTTGAGGTCAAGGTTCAATGTGTCACTGAGGTATATAATCTCTGAAGTGGAAAGAACCTTCCTTACTAGTCATCACCCCTCCTACCTCCTCTCAAGCATTGCCTGGAAGGAGGGAAGAATCAGACAGCAGAGGGGAGGTGGGGCTGGGAGGTTCAACATTTGAGCCCCCCACCTGTTACTCCCAAAGACGTCCAACTCCCTGAACCCTCAGTGACCTGCACATATGCTTCCTTTAATAGAATGCACTTCTGGGAAAAAGAGAGACAGACACAAAATCCCCAAGCCCTGTTGGAAACCCTGCCCGGGCCCCTGCTTTTCCAATGAAGAGGGGGAGGGAGGAGAGAGATGGCGTAAGAGAAGGCACAGAGCCACTCTCAGCCCACCCCTCCCTCCACCACCAATAGAGGATCGCACTCACTATGCCAAGATTGAGTAATGTGAGCTCCAGTCTCTGCATACCTGGGAAGGTGAGGAAAGGAGACACTGCTTCTCCCACAGGGTTCTCCTACAAGGAGATAGCCTGTGGAGGTGGGTTTGGGGTGGAGGGGAAAAAGGAGAATCGAGATATTTGAGCCGAGCACCATTTCCATGGCTCCTTTATCTGACTGGGAGCGAGGTCCTTGAGATTAGGGCCTGTGTCGCCCCATCATACCAGGGGCTCCCTGAGGGCAGGCCTGTGTCTCCCCATAGTACCAAGGGCTCCCTGAGGGCAGGCCTGTGTCTCCCCATCAGACCAGGGGCTCTCTGAGGGCAGGCCTGTGTCTCCCCATCAGACCAGGGGCTCTCTGAGGGCAGGCCTGTGTCTCCCCATCAGACCAGGGGCTCTCTGAGGGCAGGCCTGTGTCTCCCCATCAGATCAGGGGCTCCCTGAGGGGCAGGCCTGAATTTGAGCTGCCATGGAGCAGTAGCTTAATTTCCTGCTATTGCTGGCATCATACTGGACCTTGAAGGAGACCTGGCCTTACAAGGAATTTGAACAGGTTCCCCATGGCATCAGTTGCAGCCCCTATCCAGAGTGGGGAAACCGTAGGTCCCCAAGGGCAGGCCTTAGAGAATTTAGACTAGGAGGTACCTTAGAACATCTCCTCTAGCCCATTCATCTCACAAATGAAGAAAATGAGTCTAGAAGAGGGGGAAAGGACTTGCCAAGGTCACCTACAAAACAATTTTCAAAGCCAAGATATGAACTCAAGTCCCTCTGATACCAAATACCTCATCAGGTATATACCATTCAGGATTCCTCTGGACTAGATGAGGTCCTTTCTGGTTCCTAAATTCTCTGATTCTGTGACTCCAAGTACAGGGTTCTCTCAACTGCCTCCACCTGCATTGAATTCAATTAAATAAAGCCAATAGACTCAGAACTGAGAAGGCCCTCAGACTAAGGGTGCCACCTCTATCCCAGGTTCAGACCATTCTGTCTCCCTTCTAATCTACCTCGCTGTTGATTAAAAAGCATGAGGACCTTGGGAAGAACAAGCATTTACTGGGGAACTTTTCTGTCCAAATGTAAGGTGCAGGTGGCCATCTGCCTCACCTCTGTGTAAGGCCAGCCCTGCTGGTGAGATGTGATCCATCTCAGCATCCAGGACCAACAATTTCACTTCAGATGAGACAAAAGCCAAAGGCAGCCCAGGATCTGGGAGGGCTGACTTTTCTGTGCATCTGATGGTGATAAGAAAATGCATTTCCCAGTTAGTAATCACATACTGCCATACTCATGATGTCTTTTCAGAAAGACCTCCCTGAAGACAAGTTATCTGTACACCAATGTTCATCCTGTAACAGAGGGGAAGGAGAAGCCTTAGGAAAGGATCTGGGATTTCATCACTGTAGGACCTCTAGGGAGAGGAAAGTCCCTCCATCAATGTAGATCAATACTGTTCCTGCAATTCACAATCGTAAGAGAGCTGGCAGGAGCCTGGTGGGGTTTAGTGACTTGCTCATCATTAAGATAGGACTTGCACCTCTGTTTTCCTCATAGCTTACTAAGCTAAATACCAATCAAAGCCAATACCAAATGTGAAGAACAAAGGAAAAGAAGGAGAAAATAGGGTACACACATTTGAGGGAACTATAACTTGACCTATTGAAACATGCTTAAAAAATGGAAATGGATAAAAGAACAGAAACTGACAGAATTATCACCATTTTCCAAGGACGGAAATTTAGCTGATAAAAATCATTCACTGGAGGCAGACTCCAGAAAAACCTAGAAAGACTTGGATGAACTGATGCTGAGTAAAGTGAGTAGAACAGAACATTGTACATAGTAACAGCAACATTGTACTGTAACGAACTTTGTTAGACTTAGTTCTTCTGAGAGATCTAAGGTAATTCTAAAAGACTCCTGATGGAAATTGCTATCCATATCCAAAGAAAGAACTGTGGACTCAATGCAGATTGAAGCACACTATTATCTCTTTTGGTTGCTGTTTTTCATTTTTTCTGTCCATGCTTTTTCCTATTTGTTCTGATTCCTCTTTTACAATATGATTAATATGGAAATGTGTTTAATATGATCATGAATGTATAGCCAATATCAAATTGCATTCAGGGAGGGCAAGGGAAATTTAAAACTCAAAATCTTATAAAAGCAAGTTTTGAAAACTAAAAAGAAAAAATTTAATTTAATTTTAAAAATACTAAGACCATAAAAAAAAGAAACACTCACCGCAAAAAAAAAAAAGAGACCAAAGACTCTAGAAAAAGCCCAAGGCAGTAAATACTTGATCTCCTTGCCAAGTGGTGGAATGTGGCAGCCAAGGTCAACATTGATTTAGAATAGAAACTCATTCATAAAATCTTATGGGGGATGACATTGGAAGATTAAAAGCAGTATCGCTTCATAAAACTAGCAACAGCGGAGGGAAAATTGTGTTTATAGAAAGCTTGGCAGCAGACTAAGCTAATGTAGAATGTCCTCAGGGTATTGAAGGGTGAACCTAAAGGGAGGATAATGGCCACATCTGAACTGGGACATCAGAGTCCTCTGATGGAACGAGGAAATTGAAACGGTACTGAAGAAAACAAAGAAAGGAAGAGAAGCCAAACCCAATCAAGGATGCACAGTGGAAGTCCATGTCAAAGATGGCACCATTTTGAGGGTCCTGAAGGATCAGTTCTCAAGCTGTTGGAAAGCATGGGCATACCCAACATTTGGGGGGAAATTTCATACCTTATTATTTTTAAAAAGTAAGCAAGAAAATATCAATAATTACCAACTTGTACACCTGCTTTTTCATTTCCACAAAATCTTTATGAGAATAATATATGTAGGTATATTACTATAGAGGACACTTTCAGCACAACATAACAAGGGCGTTCCTTATAAAAGGAGAAGGAAGCAGCAGGCTTTGCAAAAAGTAGTTTACAGGAGAACAACATTTTTTTTTTGGTGACAATTTGGATTAAGTGATTTGCCCAGGGTTACATAGCTAGTAAGCATCTGAGGCCAAATTTGAATTCAGATTCTCCCCTGACTCCAGGGTGGGTGCTGTATCCACTACATCACCTAGCAGCCCCACAGACTAACATTTTTACAATCACACTCTTGACTAAAACAAGCAAAGTATACAAATTTCTTCTCTGCTTTGATGTCTTGAGAGAGATAAAAAAAAGTTAAATCATTAGAACTGCTTTAAAGACTCTGTGGCAGGGGCAGGGGGAACCTAGAGCTTTGAGGGCACATGTGGCACTCTAGGTCCTCAAGTGTAGCCCTTTGACTGAATTCAAACTTTACATGTGCCTTTGAGGTCAAGGTTCCCTACCCCTATGTCCACTCCAATATAGGGTCTCCCACACATATGTTGAAATCATACAAGATTTGGTACAATAGAAAAATCATTGGGTCTGGTGTCAGGGGAACTTGTTCTAAGCCCACCCTGACACATCCTACCATTGTGACCTTAAGTACTTTTTCTTAACTTCCCTGGACCTCAGTTTCCTCAGCTATAAGATGAAGAGCCCTGAGGTCCTTTCCAACTCTGAACCTATGAATCTGTTATTACAATACAGGACCTGAGAGAGGTACAGGAAAGGCTGAAGCACTCATTCATCCTCAACCTGTGAAGGAGCTGCCTAGTTCTATACCCATGTCCAAGAGCAGCTCAGTGGTATAGTAGATAAGAGTGCTGTGCCTGAAGTCAGGAACATCTGAGTTCAAATCTGACTTCAGTTACTTATTAGCTGTATGACTTCAGACAAGTCACTTCATCTTGCTTGCCTCCATTTCCTCATCTGTAAAATGAGAAGGAAATGGCAAACCACTTCTGTATCTTTGCCAAGAAAACCTCAAATAGAGTCATAGGAAATCAGGAACGACTGAAGAACAAAAGTTTCAGACTCACGTGCACAGACCAACATCAGTCCTGCACCTGGTCAGGGAAACTGACCCCTGAAAACAAGGATCAGACTCTTTTTCTCAAAATCCTTTTCTTTAATGACTCAATCACCACAGAGCCTCAGGAAAAATCACTCAAACGTCAGGTCTGGCTTATGTCTGTGGAATCCCCAAAAAGGAATAGAAAATACTCAATGTACTAAGTAGATCAGTTATAGGACAGCTATTTATTTCCTGAACACAAAAGAAATGCTTACAACACAAAGACTCACCAGAACACATTGACAAAGATTTAAACAGGAAGCAATGATTTTGTAATTTTTGTTCTGCCCTCTCAGGAAGTTGATATTTGAAACACCAAACCATGAGACATTCTGTCAGACTCATACCTCACCTTGGTGCTGCACTCCATGAACAGCTCTTTGCAAGTCAGGTCAGGGGTTGAGTTCCTCTCTCTGTTGTTGGTCACCTCCCAAGAAGTACTAGCATAATTTCAGAGGACTTCTCCCAAAAGTACCAAGAGAGAAACCCAAGAACCCTAGAATACCCAAGAGAACAACTCCCTCAAAGTCCATCTCTCATGATCACTGTTTGGTTACCTATACTCAGGGAAAGGAACACAAAACAGAAAAGGCAGAATGGGCAGCTAGAGGCCTGAAACCCAACATAAAGCTTGTCTAGAAAGCCCACGTGTTCAAAGTCATTTCCTTCCAATAGAGGAGAGAACATGGAATAAGTGGGCAGTTCCTCCTGCTTCAGTGACCAATTGTCTTTGACTCGATCCCTTCCCCCCCCCTGCTATGATAGGGGCTGGGGGATTACTGTGTCATCCCAAAGTGTCAAGGTTGTGGTCCAGTGTCAGGGGCTATGGCAGATGTGTAACCAGAAGGGACCCAATTCTGATCTGGGGGTTGTATAATTTAGCCAGAGCTGATCAGTAGAGGTTTCTCTTCTCATACCCATTACACTATGATCCTAGATTCCTTGAAAATTATAACAGCAGAAATCATTTTGTTCAATGACCCTCTGATTATTAATATCAAGCCCTGCGTATGACTGCCAAAGGTGTTTGCCACTGTCATGGAGAATGCTCATCAGAGTACAAGTCAAAGAGGGATTTGCTATAGGTAGTGAAGTCCTCCATAGGCTCCTTTTAGAAGATAACATTGGACTGAAAGCACCAAGCTCTGGAACATTGCAGTCTCTTAAATGAAATCCATAATCAATTAACAAGGGTATGGTGGATAGAGAGTCAATCTGCCTTGGAGTTAGAAAGATCTGGATTCAAGTTCCACTTCAGACGCATACTACCTTTGTGACCCTAGAAAAGTCATTGAATTTCTCCATGCCGTAGGCAGTTCTCTAAGATCTTGCTTGCTGGGTACTTCCTGATTTGTACTGGTAGCAGAAGATTCCACAATGAAAATGCAAGAGGCTTTGAAAGTGTGATCTGTAGACTCCTGGGGGTGCAAGATACCCTTTCAGTGGTTCCCAAAATCAAAATCATTTTCATAATAATACTATTCACCTATTAAAATATTCCTCCCTTTTCCAACTACATATCTGCATGTGGCTGAATTTTCTTCATATATTCAAAACAATGTATCGCAACAGATTGACCACAGAGGCAGATATGAGAATACAATTGTCTTTTATTAAGCCAGACATTAAAGAGATTTGCAAAGAAATATGTAAAACAATGCTACCTTTGTCACAAAATTTTTTTTTTGTTTTGGAAAGTATAGGGTTTTTTCTTTAGGATATTGTTAATGTTTATGTAACAATTAATGTTTACTACATAAATATCAATAATGAATAAATATAATAACTACAAATATAAATACATTTATAAATATTAACATGTAATGCAGTTTATCATTTTTAATGAATGAATAAATATTTTAAAATCTTATCATTTTTAATTTTGAATATGGTAAATAGCTATAGTTATAACCCACCTAAACAAAAGCTCTGTGGACATCTGCAATAATTGTTGAGAGGGTAAAGGGATCCTGAAACCAAAACGCTTGAGAGTTGCTGCTCTATGCAAATAAAATCAGATATGGTTTTTTAAATCGTTCATTAGCATTTGTCTGCTCTGAAGCTCTCAGTTCATAACCTAAATTCATCCTTAACCTGAATAAATCAGAATCCTTTCTCCCATTTCAGCCCCCGCCACCATGGTCAGGAAGGGTAGCATGGCTTGAAGCAGAAGCCTGTGGTTATGAAGATAAGTACTTGTCCCCAGCCTAAAGGCACTACATGTTCCAGAACACTCTGACCCTTAACTACCTGTAAAGTAGATGAATAGTGAATTCCCTCAATGCGGGATCTTGGAACCCAGGTTTCTAGCAAGAAAGAGTAGAGAGAATTCCTGAGGCCGTGCTGGCTTTGTGAGTTTCATCGTTGATAACCCCAAGTTCAAAAATTCTTGAGTTTGAAAGGGTATGTACTAGACCAGGAGTGGGGAACCTGCAGCCTCGAGATTGCTTCTGACTGAGTCCAAGTTTTACTAACAAGTACTTTTATTAAGGGGATTTGTTCTGTGAAGTTTAGATTCAGTCAAAGGGCCACACTTGAGGACCTAGAGGGCCACATGTGGCCTTGGGGCTGCAGGTCCCCCACTCTTGCACCAGGCCTTCTAGAGAGAGCTCTGCTGATACCACATGCTCTTTGGAGAAAGAAGATAGACTATGGTGGTCCTATGCATCTTCCTACTTCAAGAACAAAGTAGGTGAATTTCCCACATAGTGCAGATCTCATGATAAGAGGTGGGTGCTTACTCAACAAGCTTTGAAGCATCCATACTTGGGAGGGAATGAGCAGATCTAATTCACAAGGAGGTGCTATGAGTCTTTGGGAGAACACTTCATTGACTGAGGATTGCCCCAAGAGTAAATTCAAGTTCAGTTCTCTACTTTGTGGGTGGAGGTAGGGAGATGGTGAGTTAGTCAAGTGGCTTATCCTTGACTGTATGTCTTTAATTCATTCATTTATGCTTTTTATTTGTTTGTTCATGGGGTTCTGTAAATCCTTAGTATCTTGTGCCTTTTCTGTGGGGTAAAATAAAGGCTGTCCTGTTCCAAACAACCATATATTCTGTTGAATGCCTATTAAGGATTCAAGAACTCTGCCACCACATTTAAGACACCATAGACATGAGCTATACCTCAGTTTTATCTTGGAGATTCCCCAGAATTAATCCAGTTGGGAAAGGTGAAAATGAGCCAAAGGAAAAGAAAATGACCTTCTGGAGTCAAGTCTCCAAAGTGGAACCCAGTATCTATGAGGCTCGTCTTCTTGGGAAGTCATAGGTTACAATAGCATACGATGAGTGAGCACAGCCAGTGCCCCTGGAATTAGGAAGAGAGAGAGAGAGTAGTTTACCTAGGGTAGTCCCAAAAAGCTTCATGGCCAAGATTTCCCAATTTTGTAGGATCAGAAAGATTTTAGGATGAGGGGAGGGATGAAAGTCATTCCTTTTAGGAATGACCTAAGGAAAAGAACTGGGAATAAGCCTGGTATAGGGGTTAAGGGTGTGGAAGGCGGAAGAGAGGAGAGAGGAAATCAGGTTGACTAGACTGAGGGCCAAAGTAACTAATTCAGGAGCCAGCACTTCAGTTCCAAGCGTTCCCTCCTCCAAATGACAGAAATCACATGCCTTCTGGTAACCAATCCAACAGGTTTTGCGTTTTGGCCTTAATATATTGTTTCTGGGGTGGGGGTAGAAACTAGGCTAATGTACTTTGGCCCCTGAGCTATATTTAAATGTCATCTTGGATAGTATGTCAGGCTGTACACCTCCAACTCAATAAGCGAAGGGTTACCTAATATCCCAGGTGAATGCACAACAAACTAGTTTTTCATCTCCTGTGGGTCCTGAGGGCAAAGGTCAGGAGCGCCTCTATCAGAAGCAGTCCTTAGCACTTCAGCAGCAGAAGGGACCTTAGGAGCCCTGCAGAGGATGCAGCTGCACCTGGGGAAGCAATAGGCTGCCCTTGGGGACAGTAGGATGCCAAAAGTCAATGTTATTCTTGGATCCTAGGAATGACACACTCTGGAATGTCACTTCCCTCAGCCAAGAGGGAACAAGATAGAGGCTGTATGGAGCTCCAGGTGACAAAGAAATCCAAAGAGTCCTATTTTTGCAGTAATCGGGGCAGAGGTCCAGAAGGAATAATGGGTCCTCCAAGAAGGAAAGAGTACTGGGTTCAAATCTCTCCTCCAATGTTTACCTGTGTGACTTTGGGAATGTCACTTCATCTCTGGATCTCAGTTTCCTCATCTGTAAAACGAATTTGAGCTGGATGGCCTCTAAGATTTCTTCGAGCTCTAGTTCTTTAGAACAGAAGGTCCCCCAAGCAGGAACCATGTGCACCCACTCCTCCCACACATACCAGCTGCTAGTTCTTGGTTAGAATTGCTTTTTTTAAAAAAAATTTTAACTGTACTATGTGTTCTCTAGACCAAAGGACGGGAATGCCAAAGGCTTGGTCTATTGTGCCTTCATTCATTCATTCATCCATCCATCCATGCTGCATTCAACAAACATTTCATTGCAGATCACTAAGCCAGGCACCAGGAAAGAGATAGAATTAAGAGAGAGGTGACTCCCCTCTTCCTGAACTTTCAGTCACAGCTAACTGGTGAAGTAGATACAATTTGAGATTTTGATTCAGAAAGCCCTGAATTCAAAACATGCCTCCAACACTTGCTAGATATATGATAATTAGTCTCATCTGTAAAATGGGAATAATAGTGGTATCTCTTACCTCCCAGGGTTATTGGGAGGATCCAAGGAGATGGTCTATGGAAAGAGCTTTGCAAACCTTAACCCACTCTACAAGTCTAGCTATTATTATTGCAGTCTAGATTTGGAACTTTATTTTTGTTCTTTTTCCATCCCTATTTTATACATAACAAGAGTTGAACAAATTCTTGTTGATTGACTGACCTGTGGATGATAAGGCAGCACCCAAGATAGCTTTAATACCCTATCTTACATGATATGTGCATTAGAGGAGCCAGTCAGCATCGGGTGCCAAATGCCTGAGGGAGATGAGCTGGGGTCCTGGCATGGAGGAGGGAGAGTTGTTTACACCAAGAGACTTTACTGCTGGAAACTGACCACTACTTGGCAGCATCAACCAGGTCTTGGCCTTGATCCCATCACTCTCCCCTTCCACCACCTCCAAGAGGATGCTGGGGGCTCCTTCTCACAACTGACAAATTCAGGTCACTGAAGCACACTGGAGCAAAGGGGAGTGGGCAGAACTTCAGGGTGTCAGAGCTGAAAGGGGCCATTAGGAAACATCTAATCCAGAGCCTGGGGATAGATTGGAGGGGAATCTGTGAATTTAGATAGGAAAAAAATTACCTCTTTATTTTCACTAACTTGTAATTGAAATTTAGCATTTTGACCAATTATTTAAAAATACTATTCTGAGAATGGGTTTGTAGTCTTCACTCAACTGCCAAAGGGACAGAACACACACATACACATACACACACACACACACACACACACACACCACACACACACACACACACAGAACTCCTGCTCTATACCATCTTCCATTCGACAAATGAAAAAAACTGAGGCTGGGAAAGGTAAAATGATTTGCCAAAGGATATAGATCAAATAAATAACAGATCCAAGACCTGACCCCCACCCTCCCCATCTTTTGAGGTCACTGCTCTTTCCAAACTGACTATGAAACCTCCTCTCTCTCTCCAGGCCCTGTCTTGTACCACCATGTGAGCCTCACTCCCAGTCCAGATTGCCAGTTCTTTGAGGGCAGGTGCCCTGTTCTATTTCAGACAGAGAGCATGACATAGTGAGTAGAGTGTTTATCTGGAAGTCAGAAAGATCTGGGTTCAAATCCTGACTCTCGCCTTTACTGACAAAGAGACCTTGGGCAAATGACTTCAACCCTCTGAAGCCTTAGTTTCTGCACTTTTAAAACAGGGGTGATAATCCCTGTAGTGCTCATTTCACAGGATACTTGTGAGATTCCAACAAGATCCTATATAGGGTGTCTCAAAAAGAGAGGGCTTTGCAAACTCTGAAGCACTGGAGGAATGCCAGTTGTCATTATTGCACTTATGACACTTAAGCCAGAGTAAACACTTGAGAAAAAAAATTATTTATTAATGAGTAGATGAGAAGGAAAGAAGCGGGGAGTGGGGTTCACCTTGGAGGCCCAACATGGGTCCCACTACTCACCATCTCAGTCCAGAGGGTTTGTTTTTGGACTAGATCTATGATTCCATTAGTGTGGGAGATTCCTGTGAGAAAACTCCTTCTACCAGTGCAAAAAGGCACCTACCCTATGACTTGTGATCTCAAAGGGTTGCTGAGAAACTGAGAAATTAAGTCACTTGCCCAGGGTCACACAGTCAATGTGTGCTAGACACAGATCTTGAAACCAGGTCTTCTGGAGACCAAAGTCAGCACTCTCTATACTATGACATACTTCCTGTCCAAATACAAAGGGCCCTAGGCAGGGGCAGCGTCTCATCTCTTCTCCAGTCCTACCTTGATGCCTCATCAGAGCATGAAGGTGTCTTCCAGAAGCTGTGTCAAGAGAAGACAAGTAGGTCTTATGAAGATTTGCCACAGGTGGCTCAGTGAGTAGAGTACTGGACCTGGAGTCAGGAAGACCTAAATTCAAGTCCTGCCTTGTGTAATCCAAGTCCCAAAATTCATTGGTATGGGACTCTCTCCTCCCTGGTGCAGCTCAATGCCCCTCACCGCTGCGAGGGCTGGGGTAGAGCTGGTGAAAACCAGAGAGAGCAGTGGTTGACTCCTTTCATGCCCAGGAGTCTCTCCAGGCTCTGGTGTCCCCTGTCTCTTCAGATTTCAGACATTGCTGGCTTGCAACTTTGAGAGAGAAGACAGATGATCCCAACCCCACTTCAGGTTGCTGAAGGAAAAATAAAACTGTGGGAAGACCTGATGGCATCTAGCAATGTCCATTATGTCTCTATCACCAGCTTACTACAGTAGAGATGGCAGGGAAATTCCCTTTGTGTGAGAGTTAGCATCCATGTAGGAGACCTGGGGAATCCTTCATGAACTTCAGATTTATTATATATTATTCCCCTTCATGCATTCTTTGGTTCAGTCAAATTGTGCTGTTTTCTGTCCAGGGCTTAGCACAGTACCTGACACACAGTAGGTGCTCAATAAATTCACCTTGACTGTCTCTGGCACATAACATTCCATCCCCTCCTTCCTCTACACTTCTGTCTTCAATGCACTGTCTTCTCACCTTGACCTTTTAGAATCCCTTTGTCCTTCAAAGCTCAGCTCAAGCAACATCTGCTACATGACACCCCTCCTAATTTCTAGAGCTTTCCATTCATTACTTTGCATGAAATATGAAATGTGTGTCTGTGTGTGTGTATGTGTGTGTGTGTGTGTGTGTGAGAGAGAGAGAGAGAGAGAGAGAGAGAGAGAGAGGGAGGGAGAGATGAGGGATAGAGGGAGAGAGACAGATTTTGTATTTTGTATCTATAGATTTATATATATATATATTTATATGTATATATAGTCTCTATCATGTTTTGATATATATCTACATATGTGTCTATAGATTTGTATAGATATATACTTGTATCTATATAGTGTCTATTATATTTTGATATATTGTGTCTATATATATATATACATTTGTATCCTTATATACATATTTTGTATCTGTATAGAAATTTATATATTGAATCTATTTTATATCTACATAGTTTCATATCTATTTCATAGAATATACATTTCATTTTTATTTTGATAGAAATGGCTGTATTTGTGTGTGTTTAGTATCTGCTTATGTGTTTTCCCCCACAGTACCTGAGTTCCTTGACAGCAGGGAATGTTTCACTTTTGTCTTTGTATACTCAGTGCACCAGCACATCGTAGGCACTTAAAAATGCTTTGTTTCCTTCCCCTCCCTCCCATAAAGCAGGCATTTAATAAATGTTTATTGAATTGGTATGTGTTATTTGAAGTAAGTTTTGGAGGTTGGGAAGAATTTTGGCTGTGGAAAGCTATTCTGGGTAGAAAACAGCAGGATCAAAAATTCAAAGCTGGAAACCCTGTGAGCAGATGTGTGTGGTCTGGAAGGGCTTGAGGATGAAGTTCATCGATACCTATAATTATACCTTCAGAGCTGGAGGAGACCTTAGAGAAGATTGAGTCCAATGCCCTCATTTCACAGGTGAGAAGGTTAATAAGAGACTTTGCCTAAGGTCACAAAGAGTAAAATGACACAGGCTGAATTTAAACCCAACTTCATGACTGGGAATGTCTCTCTCTAAAGTGCCATACCACCTTCCACCAGTTCAGGCTGAGAAGCAGCAGGAGATGACAATGAAAAGGTAATCTGGAGCAAATTGTGGATCTTCAGTGGCAGAATCTAGACATTAATGTCTAGGCATCAAAGAATCCTTGAAAGATCTTGATCCTAGTAGTAACATTATCAGAGCTTAATGGAGCAGTGAACAAAGTCAGATGGACTGGATGGGGAGGAGAGTGGAAATGAGGCACTTGATTCCCTGGGTCTGTGTCCTTATCTGCAGATCAAAGCCCAGGGTGAAGCTGACCAGGGAGCCCTGACCTGCTGGCCTCCAAGGGGCCAGAAGCAGCTGGGTAAGCCCTCCCAAATATCCTGCCCTTTGGCCAGCACTCCCAGGGATCCAACAAGCCCTACCAAAAGGCCTGCCCAGGGCTGGACACTGGAACTACAAAGAGAAACCAGTGGAGATCCTGCTCTCCAGGAGATCCAAATCAAAAGGGGCAAGTAACATACCCACAAATAACTATGATACAAGGGGAGGCAAAATAAGTAGAAAAGGGAGGTGCAGGCAACGAGCTGTTTCTAAGAGATTTGAGGAGCGAGCCATCAGCATCACCTGCTGAAGGGAATTAGGGAAAGTGCCACACCTTTGGAGGGCACCTGAGCTGTCCTTTGATGGAAGGTATGAGATCTGGGGAGCAGGTAATCCTTTTCAAGCCTGGCAGGATAGTGATACTCTATAGAGAAATAGAGAAGGTATCTAGAAATGGAGGACTCACCTTGGGGGTTAGGGAACAGCATCTCTGCTCTACTCTCACCTCTGACTGAGGCATCAAACAGAGTATTCCAGTCTTGTGTCCAAAATGGAATACAGCCTCTTGAACCTGACGAGCTTTAGGCATGGTGCCAAGGCAGACCCTAAGTCTCCCTTCATGAGACACTGCCTAGATTAGGATTTAGAGGATCTGGATTTGAATCCTACTTGGCCACTTGCTAGGTAGTGACAAGTCAATCACTTGAAGCTTCTGTTTCCTTATCTGTAAAATGAAGGGCTTAGATTAGATGACCTCCAAGGTCCATTCCAGCCTGAAGTCTATGACCCAAAGATCAGGTCCCAAGTGCTCAGACTCATCTTAATGCCCCCAGTTTTGGGAGGCTGTGCAGTGAACTTCTGTTTTGGTCAGAAACCCTGAGGGTCTTCCCCTTCCAGACTGATTTTTTTAATATTTTTTTTTATTTTTGACTAGATAAAGAGGCCATTCTTTGACTCATTTCTCAATAAGCCTTCATCACCGAATGGGTGTTGTCTCAGTCAAACTGACACCTGTTAAAGACCTTAGCTTGAAAAAACCAAGGTCCCCCACTGCATTCTGGGCCACCTCCAATCATCCTGATCTATATCTGGCCACTGGACCTAGAGGGCTCCAGAAGGGAAAGTGAGGCTGGTGACTTTGCACAGCCCTGCCTCATTTAAATCCAATTCACTTGCATGTCATGGCATCCCCTTCCTAAAGTCATGGTCATCTACTCTACCTTTTCATCTTTTCTATCAAGGGCAGCTGGCTGGGAGGTGGTGTAGTAGATAGAACACCAGGTCTGGAGTCAGGAAGGAAGACCTGAGTTCAAGTCCATCCTCCAGCCACTCAGTGGGCAAGTCATTTCACCTCTGTTAGTCTCAATTTTATCATCTGTAAAATGAAGATAATAATAGCACCTACCTGCCAAGATCAATTGTGAAGAATCAAATGAGGTCATTGTGAAGTGCTTAGCATAGTGGCTGACTCATAGCAGATACTAGGTATTGTTAAAATTATTATTGTAGTAGTAGTAGTAGTGGTGGTAGTAGTAGTAGTAATAGTAGTGGTAGCGGTGGTAGTAGTAGTAGCGGTAGTAGTAGTAGCAGCAGCAGCAGCAGCAATAGTAGGAGTAGGAGTAGTGGTAGTAGTTGTCTCCATCTTTTCCATCGGGGTAGCTAGGTGGTGGTGCAATGGACTAGGTTTGGAGTCATCAACACTTGAGTTCAAATCCAGCCTTAGACATTTGCTTTGTGACCCTGGGCAAGTTATTTAATCTTAGTTTTGGGCAAGTTATTTAATCTTAGTTCTGGACAAGCTATTTAACTTCTATTTGCCTCAGTTTTCTCAACTCTAAAATGGGGATATACTAATAACACTTCCCAACATTGTTGTGGGGATCAGATGAGGGAATAATTGTAAAGCACTTAGCACACTGCCTGGCACATAGAAAGTAATGTTAGTTTGGTTGCTATTTTCCACAGTAACAGCCTAAAATGGTTTC
Organism: Bettongia penicillata ogilbyi; assembly: GCA_023548195.1. Lineage (NCBI taxonomy): Eukaryota > Metazoa > Chordata > Mammalia > Diprotodontia > Potoroidae > Bettongia > Bettongia penicillata. The sequence goes on from JAJHZJ010000257.1 coordinate 8,476,007, forward strand.
TTTGCTGAATGTTTTGCCAAAATTCTAGGTTAGCTGTATACAGCATTCCTCTGACCTACTACTTAAAAGTTGTCTTGTCTGGGCCCATGATTTCATCTCCTTAGAGGAGCCTGCACAAGGAATCTCCCTCTCCCAATGGAGCTTCACTGCAGCTCAGTGTATTAGAGTTGCCTGGGGCCCTGAGAAGTTGGGGACTTGCTCTCCATGGCACAGCCAGCCCCATTCTACAGAGTTTTAGTGAGTAGATGACACACAGGGTGGGGAGCAGGCAAGCAGGACAGGTCAGTTTGATTCCATGCACCGAATTTTATTCTTTCAATTATAATACCTCTTGGCAATTTAATGACCCAGCCAAAAGGGAAAAAAAAGAAAAAGAAAAGAGGTGAGTCTGGTCTAACCTGTTTTGGATGATGCCAGGCTGCCTCTTTGTATTCACTCCTTTTCCATCTAGATGTCTACCAATTCTCTCTTTAATTAGACAATTTTCTCAGGGCTCAAAGTCAAGCTCCCTCATAGACTACACATACTATTCTCCTAAAAAATTTCTCAGACAATACATAGCCTTCTCCAGTCTTGAGGTAGCTCTTTCCATTTTCCACATCTTTCAAATCTCACTCCCATCTCCTCGCTCTTTCAAGACCCAAGGAGTTAACATCTCAGCCAGGAGACTTGAAATCATCAAGCTTCTCTCCTATTATCTCCCTATTTGTCTTGGACACCAACTTGGTCAGCCATATTTTTCAGGTCTTTCCAGTCCAAAGGCCATTCTCCTTGGCAGAGAAACAGACTCCATGTAAGGATTCATTAGATCTGCCCACTCTGTGGTCAGTTCTCATGGCCCCAACTACCCCCAAGCATCATTTCTATCCCTCCTTCCAGCATCCTAATCCCCCCAATATAACTTTTTAAATCCCTTTTGGTCATCAGTTTTTCTTACCTGCTTCGGTTCTCTCTGGCCCCTTTCTTACCATAATGTTTTGTTCATTCTCTCTTGCTTGCACTTGCTACCATCTTCTGTTTAAAATCTAAGTTGATTTTATGCGACTTATAAGGGTGAATGCCTTATGCATCTGCCTTGATCCCTTCAGACAATTCCCATTTTCCCTCCTCATTGTAATTTTTCTCTTTTGATCAATTAATCCAGTAAGAATTGTCAAGCACCTACAATGTCCCATGCTTTGTGTGAGGCTTTGGGGGTACTAAAATAAAAATGGCATAGTCCTTTCCCTCAAAGAGCCATGGACAGTCTTCATTCCCTTCCTGGCTATGCTTGTGACTCTATGGATCTCAAAACCAGGCCTCTGCTACTGCCTCAACCTGGAACCTCCCTCAGCATCTGGAGTCTCCTCATCCTGAGCCTTCTCACCTTGGAATACCCTTCTGATAGCCCCCTTGTCCCATTGGTGAGTCCCTCTTGGGGCCTCCATTTTGTGGAGGGGTCCTTTGTTCCCCTGCTAGCCCTGCTGTTCATTTCCAGCCATCTTCACCATCACCAAGTCCCACCAACTGCTTTAAAGCTCCCTTTGCTGTGTGGAGTGGACACTCCTTAAGGGCAGGTTCTGTCATTTTTATTTTTTGTTAGTATTACTATCCCCATTTCTTAGTACAGTGTGTGGCATATAGTGAGCACTTAATAAATGCTTGTTTCCTTCCTTCCTATATATAAATTAAACATTATGTGACTAGGGGAAGCTGGCAGCTGAGGTCTCCATAGGTCTTCATGGCCTCATTCCAGTCAGCTCTATCATGGGATACCATGACACATTGCTTCTTTCTCTGGCCCCATTTCTCCCCTAAGCCAGTCACAAATTTGGGGTCCCCAGAATCATCTGTTCTAGCTCTGACATCACCATAGCCAGAGGTACCTAACATGGAACTCGGCATGGTCATAACCCCACCACCATCTTCTGTTTAGCCTCCCAAGTATCCAGTGCACTCCCAAAGTTATAAACCCCATATGGGGATGCCCAATGACACTCTCCCCCCGCAAACACACACCACCTCACTCAGAACAGGTCTACCTGTAGGCAAAGAAGGTGGCCTCTATGTAGATGCTGATTTCTGGGGCCTCAGAAAGGCCCCCTACCATGTCCTTCACTGTAAGGGAACTGGGGACTCATTTCAAACTCAATATGTCCCAAACTAATGTCATGATCTTTTCCCCTAAACCTGCCCCTCTCCCAATGTCCTTATTTCTGTGGAAGGTCTCCAAGGTTTACAACTTTGGCATTGTCCTCAGATCTTCACTCTCTCTTACCCCCCACCCTGCTTTAGATCAGTTGTCACATGTTGCCTTTCCTATGTCCACAAGACCCCTCCCATCTGACTGCTTCTTTCTGTGCCAGTTATACAGTCACTTCCTTTGTTCAAGCCCTCATCACCTCAATTTTTACAACAGCTTCCTGACTGGTCTCTCTCCCTCAGGTCTTTGCCCAGTCCAGTATATTCTAAAGACTATTTAACTAATGTTTCTTAAGCTCCCCTACTCAACTGATTCCAGTGACTCCCAAGTTCCATTAGTATTAAATATAAACTCCTCTGTTTAAAGTTCTTTCTAACCTGTCCCCAATCTACCTTTTCTGGTCTCGTTGGGCATCATCCCCCCTCTGAACTCTTCAATACAATGAGACCTGCCTTCTCTCCATTACTTATACATTACAGTCCATCTCTAACCTCCTTTATAATGGAGGGCTCACATGCCTGGAATTCCATCCCTCTTTCCTTTAAAGACACAGCTCAGGCCCCATGTTCTGTAAAAGCCTTTCCTGATCCCCGCAACTGCTCATGCCCTCTTCCTCTAACTACCTTGTATTTAATTACTTTGGGTAGATTTCTATTGATTCACTTTCTATTTATGCTATGTATATATACATATCCACATATAGACATCTATGTATATGTATGTGTATAAATACACACACACACACACACACACACACACACTTGTCTTTCTATCAGAATAAAAGCTCATTACAGTGGGGATTCTTTCATTTATCTACTTGGATATCCCATGCATAATACACATCTGTGCCTGGCACATAGTAGGAGCTTGACAAATACCAGTTGATTGCGCTGGACTCTGCAGACTTTTCTACCTCTCTCAGTGGACTTCTCACCCTGGACATGCCCCATTCCCCATTCTTCCCCTTCTCTGACTGGAGAGTTCTTTCTCAGAACCACTATTACAAGAAGTGTCCAGGCCAGCCACATTCATTTCCTCCCAGCTCTCCTTCTGACTCTCATGACTTCTACACCTCCTCCTCTCCCACCCGTTTTTCAGTGTTGTTTTTTATGTATTGTCTTCCCCCATTAGAGTGTAAACTCCTTACTTATATATGTATTCCCAGATTTTAACATCGTGCTTGGTGAATAATAAATACTTTATTCATCTATTTATCTCTTTCTATAAGTTATCTAATTATCTATCTATCTAAATATCTATATATACTTGCCAAGCTACTCTATGTTACCTAATTCTATATCTACTTATTTTTCTATCCATTTATCTCTCTATCCATTTATCTATGTCTCTCTATCAACCATCTATCTATCTCCTTGTCTCTCTCTTTCTCTGTGTCACCTGCCACTTACTAGCCCTGTGACCTTGGAGAAATCAACTAACTTCTCTGGGTCTCAATTTCCCCCTGAATAAAATAAGGCTGGAATACACAGTCCTTCCAGCTCTGAAATTCTAGACTAGAGGCTCTTTTCTTGAGAGTTGTTTCTGCCAAGGGGGAGAGCCAGAGGGCTCTGGATGCCTGGCTGAGGACAGAGGGGAGAGCTAGGCAAAGGAGGGGGAATGGGAAAGAGGAGATTGGGGCTGCCAAAGATAAATCCCCCCACTGTCACAGTTAGGCTGCCATAGCCTGCCCCTGACCCTATGCCCTTACTAGGCATTTCCCCACCTTCTCTCTCCCTCAATCCAAACATACCTGTCCTGAGCCTTGCTTCCCAGTCCCTCTGAGACCTGCCTACAGAATGCCAAGTGGCTAATTTGATAAACAAATGAAGACGGAGGAAGTGTGTGCTCTTTCTCCAATAACATTTGCATTTTCCCAAAAGACCTCGGGAAATAATGCTTCACAAAAAGTTACTGTAATTGTGGGGATTTCAGGTGCATGGTAAACCAATGGAGACATCTTTAGTTAGGTGGCATCTGAAATCTGAGACATGTGCCTAGCCACCTAGAGCTCCTTCTGATGTGTGATACAAAAAAAAAAAAAAAAAAAAAAAAAAAAAAACTCTGAGGATGGAGGAAGGAAAGCTGGGGTCAAATCCTGGAGACTGGCGCTTACTAACTGAGAGACTGTTGGCAAGTGATTGTTCTCTCAACCCCAATTTCCTCATTTGGAAAATTATTTTCTTCCTCTGTTGGACTTTAAATTCCTTGAGGATTGGAAAGTTGTTGATATTTGCATTTGTACACCTGGTGCTTCAGACATTGTCTAGTGTAAGGTCAACATTGAATTAATGCCTTTCCCATTAACAGCTACGATGTTTGCAATATTGCTTTCAGGATGAAGCAATGTTCTTCCTGCTTAGGGGCTCTCTGGGTCTGTTTGTCCTCTCCGATTTCTTGTGATGAATGAACTCTCTCAATCTTCAAGAATTAAGCAAATGTTATTGTTTGCATAACCCCCAGTCACAGATGCTCAGGGGTCCTCTCCTCTTCCCAAAGCTAGAGGCCATTTTGATTTTCATAAAACCACAGAATGTCAGTTAAAGGGAAATTTAGAGGTCACCTTGCCCAACCCCTACCTGCTACGTGAATCCTGATACAACTAGCAATTAGTGAAATCAAAAGTGGAATAGGCCTCCTCAAAAGGAAATGGGTACTACTCAGTAGTATGCTGGTAAACATTTAATAACCAGCTGGAAGGTGGTGGAAATTTACCCACAATACACTTTTAAGTTTGATCTGCATCCTCAGCACGTTCTCTATCACTTTCTGAAGTCTAGATAATCAACAAAATAATTAATCAAGCTCTGATTTTTTTTATGGTTTTCACCAATTTCTGAAGTGGAAATGCTCACACTGAAAATTTGAAACTGGTTCTCCAGAGCTGAGCCTACCCCCTGGGGCTCTCACCTCACTAGAGGCTTCAAAGATAAGACAGGATGATCTTGATGTTAATGCTGTTGAGATGATACCCATTCATCTGTAAGCTGAACTAGTCAGTCTCTAAGGTCCCTTCCAGCTCTGAGGTTCATGACCCTCATCAAGGGACCATCCAGGATTGCATACCTCAAGAGATGAAGAAGTCACCCATTTTAATAGGCAACCCCTTTCATCATTGGACACCTTTCATTGTTGGAAAATTTTTTCATACAGCAAGATAAAACCCTACCTCATTGCTCTGAGTTCTCCTAGGAGGGCCAAGTAGAAAAGAAAGGGTCATAGAATAAGGAAAATAACAGAAAAGTAACTTCGTATGGCTTTCCATACTCCAGCCCCTTTTGAAATGATGGAAGTGATAGATTCAAAGAATCAAGGGAAAATTTCAATGAGATGATACAGAATAGAGTGAGCAGAACCAGGAGAACAAGTTATACAGTGACTATAATACTATAAAGAAAAACTTTAAAAGCTTTAATAGCATTGATTAATGCAGTAAGTGGTAGCTACTCCAGAAGACCAATAATGAAGCAAACTACCTTTCACTTGACAGAGGAGTGATGGACTCAAGAAGTAAAATGAAATATACATTTTCAGACACGGCTGGTTTATGGATGTGCTTTCGTTGAATGTATTATTTAACCTGAGAAAGAGTTGTTTTTTTTTTTTTAATTGAGGGGCTGTGAGGTGAAGAGATGGAGAAGGGCAGGTAATTTTGGTATTCATCAAGGACAGATAGAGATAGCAACTGAACCTGTGTTTTCATTTATTCAGAGAACTCCTGGATGGGAAAACTCCCTCTATCAATGCAAGCCACCACTATCTCCATAACTTATAGTCTCAGAAAGATGCCTAGAGTACTGCAAGGTTAGGTGATTTGCCCAGTGTAACACAGCCAGTGTATGCCAGAGTCAAACTTGAACCCAAATCTTCCTGGCTTCAAGTCTGCCTCTTTACCTAATGTGCTATGCTTTCTCTCAAGCACACACAAAAAAATTTTAAATTACTTTTAAAATAATAGCTATCACCCTGAGGCATGGTCTGTCATCCCTCAATCCCTTTTGTTTTTCCTTTCTATCTCACTCAATGGATTATTTTTCATCTCGTGAAAAGATCACCTGCATGGTAGAATCTGGCCATCCCTTTTCCGTTAGCAGTTTCTGGACTTCCGTGGATCATTCCCATATGACAGAATCTAAGTTTTAGAGTTGGAAGGAACCTTAGAGGTCATTTAGCCCAATGTCCCTCATTTTACAGATAAGGAAACTGAGGCTAAAAGAGAGTAATTGACTTTCCGAGGATCACAGAGGGAACATGTAGCAAATCTAGGCCTTTAGTCTAGATACTCTGATCCCAAATCTAGTGCATTTTTCCGCCCCTTTTCCTGTATAACAGCCCTTCCAACACTTGGAGACTGTTATCATTCCCTCATTGAGGTAGCTGGGTGTCCCAGTGGATGGAGCACTGGGTCTAGAGTCAGGAAAATCTGAGATCTAATGCAGCCTCAGATACTTACTAGATATATGACTCTGGGCAAGTCACTTCAACACTGTCTGCCTCAGTTTCCTCACCTGTAAAGTGGAGACAACGATAGCATCTGCCTCCCAATGTTACCAGAAGGCTCAAAAGAGATAATATGTGTAAATAGTCTTATAAACCTTCAAATACTGCATAAATGCTATCTCTTATTGTTTTTATTATCTATGCATCTTAAAGGATATAAAGAGCCTCTGCACTTTTCCTCACTCTTTCACTTGTAGACTGATGGGGTTTATAAGAACTTAGAATGTATAAAAACTAGGGAATCCTGAATCCCAAAGTGGACAAATGGCCATTGATTATGGTCTAACTTACAAGAAGTTTTGGGGAAAGTATTATATGGTCACCATATGTTAGGATGAGGTCTTTCACTGAGGGAATCCAGCTCTGAAGTAGGGAGAATTGTGAAAAGGAAAGATTACATCTCTATTCTCTTACCTTCTGCCTGGGAGGTGGCAAGCCTCAAAACCCCTTCAAGGAAAAAGAACTGAAAAAGAGTAAGGCTGTCTAGTCTAAAGATTTTTATCTTTCTGAGAGAGTACAAAAGTTCCCCAGCTGAGGTCTACCACTGAAACTGAAGCTGGAGGTGGTAGACATGGAAGTTGCTCATTGAGGAATAACCCAGTAAAGCTAGCCTATTTGTCCATCCAGCACAGATACCACACCCATTAATAAACTTCGTAAGACAGAATGGACACTGGGGTCCTGTGGCTCTCGAGAAAAAAGACATTGAACACTGTAGTTCCAGAGCTCTGAGTTGCTTTGGCAATATGTGTTTCCTACACATATGTCTCACTATCATTATACACTAGGTGTGTGCCCACTCTCTTCAGAACTGTGATATGTATTTATACGAGATCCAAGATTTATAGGGGAGAAGAAGGGAAGATGTTTCCTTGACATGCCATTGGAGTAAATGCTTTTGTTTTGAATTAACTAAGTCTACCACCTGATTGCTAATGAGGAACACACCAGTACGGGGCTTATGAGCTTGGTTTTTGCAAGGCTGGTGTAGTAGGAACCCTACCTAAGAGTTCAGGTTGGAGGAGCACTTTACACTCACAACAAAGGAAAATAGGGAACAAGAAACACCAGGTCAGACAAAGTATGCCATATTCTCTCCCATTCCCCATTTCTATTAAGAGAAGTTATGTTTCATTATCTGTTTGCTCAGAATTTTACTTCCCTTTAGCGCTATTTTCATTTACACTGTTGCAGTCGTTTTGTATGTTGCTTTCTTGGCTCTACTCACTTCACTCTGTATCAGTTCATGGGGCAGGTAGGTGGCCCAATGCATAGAGTTTGGGGCCTCAAGTCAGGAAGACTCATCTTTCTGAGTTCAAATCCAGCCTCTGACACTTAGTGGCTATATGACCACAGACAAATCACCTAACCCTGTGTGCCTCAGCTTCCTCATCTGTAAGAAGGAAACAGCAAACCACTCCAGTATCTTTGCCAAGAAAATCCCATATGGGGTCACAAAAAGTTGGAAATGACTGGAAAAAAGATTGATATCAGTTCATAAGAACCTATGTGTAGTGTGACTTATTACATTATGATATAAAGATAAGCGTGTTATCTCCCACGAATAATATAACATGAGGAGATTCAGAGAGTTAGGTTTTCCCCTATGTCCTGCATGTGCATTTTACACAGATCAGTCCCCTTAGAAGGGACTTAATTAATTAATTAATCCCATGGATGGTAGCCTCAATGGGCAAGATAAAATACTAATGATGAATACAGGGGACTAAGAGTAGTCCTTCTTCCCATAAATATCCTTAATTCATTGGCAATGGGCCAGAATAGAAAACAGAGAAAGTCTCAAGTAAGCACCAGTTAGGAATACTACAGAAAGCACTCCTCTTTCCCTCCTTGTCCCTGATATGCTGTCAAAAAAATAATAATAATAAAATATATAATGGATAGGAATAGGAGAGAAACATAATAAACTTATGTTAAGTGAAAAAAATTTTTAAAATTTAATTTAATGTTTTAAAAAATTTCACATAATACCAACTCCAGAATTTATAGTATACCTAATAATGAAATAGATAACAAACACAACACTAATAACTCAGATGATTCTAAAAAAAGGAGATGGGTGTACTTAAGACCAGAATTCTAAAAACCTTTTTTTGAACTTGACAACATGAATCCAACTAAGATTTCAATTACACTAAAATAGAGTCATTCAAAAAGGTGGATATCTGCCATAGCCATCATGAATGAATTCATTTTCTCACAATATTGGATGCAATATTTTAAAATATTTCAGGACTTGAACACAGCAATACGTGGCAGTAGCTGTTACAGCAATAAGAACCAAAAAAGAAAAGCTGAGCTATCAAGAGATCAATTCTGGTAGGCATGGGCACCACCGATGCAGAAGAAATTTGAGAAAGCGGAAAATGAGATTAATGTGGCATAAAAATCACTAGAAAACCTGAATGGCTATTGCCCAAATGAAATCTTCAGAAAGCAATCCAGGAAATGAAAGCATATCTGCAATTCTAGTTTCCCTTAATTAGTAACCAAAAGCAAAAACCAAAGATTAAAGTAATCCACAGAGCCCCAGAGCAGAAACAAGCTTAAAATAAACAATTCGACATTATTTTTTTTTTAATGTGATAACAGAAACTAGAGATCTAAAGATATTGAAAGCTAGAGAGAGATGCTGAATGTGGAAGTGGAAAGTTTCTGTTTATCTGTACAGTGACCAGAAAGCAAATAAAATGAAAGGGCAGTTTAGGTCAGATGAGAAACAGAAAGTGTACAGACTATCAGTAAAATCTTTTCTTTAAAAAAAAAAAAAAATATATATATATATATATATATATATATATATATGTAATCCTTTCTTTCAAGGGAGGTGACCCTAACTGTCAATTCTTTGCAAAACTAGAAAGTGGAACAACCAGATAAGAGACATAATCATTGACCTGGTGGCCCATAAATCACCAGCAAAAGCCTTTAAAAGGCAGCTTCCTCCTAGGTTAATACTACCTTTCTTAACAGATCACATCCTATATCTCCTACCAAAGGATGAGAATATTAGTAATTCCTTCAAATACAGGCTGTATACAAAGCATTCACTTTATGAAAACATCTATAAATACCTACTGAAAAGCAACCCATTGAATGAAGAGTATAATGAGGGTGCCACAAAGTCTCAGGTGAATAAGCAAGTTCTTACCAATTCAGTAATTATTGAACAAAACCATAGTATTTATAGTCGGTGCAGGAGTCAGAAGGACCTGAGTTCAAATATCACCTCAGACACTTGACACTCACTAGCTGCATGACCTTGGGCAAGTCACTAAACCCCAGTTGCCTCATCCTGGGTCATCTCCAGCCATCTTGATGAATATCTGGTCACTGGATTCAGATGGCTCTGGAAGAGAAATGAACCTGGTGACCTTCACAGCCCTCTCTCACTCAAAACAAAGTCAAGGGTGAGTCATGTCATCATTTCTATGATGTCATGGTCTTCTTCAGCAGTAAAGGATGAATACACACAGGCAATATTCATACTGCTTTTGTTGATTACCACAAAGGCTTTGACTCAGTTCCATAATTGTTGCTTATTCATGTACTACAAATAAATAGAGGCATGTATGGACTCCAGATTTATGCGTATGTGAAAAACTATTCCCTATTTCAAACACACCATTTGTGATTTTGACACAATTATATAAAAAACATTTGGTATAATACACAAAACTTTGCAGGACTACAGTTTAAGCTCATTATGATTCTGCCTTGTCTTTAATCTATTATTTTCTCTCTTTAAAAAGAATTAAAAATAGCTTCCAAATGAAAGTATGAGGGACATACTTGGTGTCCATGGATAACATTAAGCTATATTGCTCTAGGCAAAAATATATTAAAACATACTGCTAGGTCATGTGAGCCGCAAGATGAAGGACTACACATTTCTCTGATCCTCATGACCTCTCAAACCTTTCCAAAATAGATATTATCCACCAAAGATAAAGCAACCTTAGCTTTTTTATGGTCTAGGATATCCAGAATACAAAAGGTCTAAAAAAAGTTTCCCCAGATCTAGGAACTGACTGCTCACAGACCCTGAGCTCACTCAGTACCCCTCTCCCATTCTCCATGCTACCAGCAGCAAGGCTGTACTAGCAGACCCAAAAATACAACCCATCAAAACATCTAAACCATCCCTATGTCTTAGTTCTCCCTTCCTGCCAGAACTGATGTATATGATGAATGCAGAGAAGCATGGAAAGATCTATAGGTAATTATGCAAAGTGAAGAGTGACTGCCTTCTAAGCTGTGGTAGTCTGATCAGACCTCAACAGCCAGTTTGATCACAACCCTTCAAGAGCAAAAGTCTGCTAAGGACTGCAATCTGGAAGCACTAGGAAAAATGGGCTCTGAACTGCAGGAGCCAGGTCAGAGAACTCAGGACTAGAGGGTGGAGAGGTTGGTCATCAGGATAGTACACTATTGATGGTGGGGATGTTGTGCAGTAATTCACCAAGCCTGAGGGAAAAGCATAGCATTCATCTGGGGCCAGTTCTAACCAACTGAAAGTCAGTTTGATCAGGAACTTAGATTGGTAAACTGTTAATTATCCAGTGTGGGAGGAGGCTGAGGTACTCTGAGATCCAACCCCCAAGGTAATCACAACCAGAGGGGAGGGAGTCAGGAAGTGAGTAACAGGGAAAATAAGGAGATGGGGAAATGACTGAAAGTACCAAAAATTTCAGGGGGAAAAAACCTCAAAGACCTTAAACATAAACAGATGAATCAACAGGAAAAGCAGTAACAATAGAAGGAAACATGGCCTCCAAGTCTACAAAACAAGTTCAAGAATCTATGAACAAGTTCTGCAAAATAAAGGAAAATGATCCAACATTTAATGAGACAGAGGACCCCGTGGAATCTGAGGAGAATATGGAACCACAACATGCTTTCCCTGAGTGGTTTAAAAGAGGAATGAGAACTTATATTCTGCACAGCAAAAATAACAAGCAGAATAGAGAAACTTCAATTTGCAAAGGCCATTGATAAGAAATAAAAAACCCTATTTACTCAGAAATATCTACAGCAACACTTTTTATGATTGCTAAAAATTAGAAACAAATTAGCTGCCCATTAAATGGAGAATAGCTAAACAAATTGTGGTACGTGAATGTAACGGAATGTTACTGAGCTATAAGAATTGATGTCTGTAATGAATAGAGAGATGCATGAAAAGATCTAATTATGCGGAGTGAAGAAAACAATATACACAGTAACTGCAACAATGTAAATGGAAAGAATGACACACCAAAAAAATCAGAAATATATGTAGATTCTCACCTCACCAAAGAAACAAAAGAGAGAACAATAGATTAGAAATGTAAATCCATGCAAGTGAAAGACAACCTAGAAGAAAAGAAAAAATATTTTTACAGGAAAATATGCTTACTATGAATCTCAAAGACAGGATATGTTAGCAAAACCTAAGGCTCATAGTTCTCCCAGAAGAACAGAATGGGACAAAAACCCTTACCACCATAATGAAGGAAATCATAAAAGAAAACTACCTGGAACGTTTAAATATAGAAAATGAAATTCTAATTGAAAGAATTCACAGATCACTTCCAAAAAAACCCAGAGTTGCAAACTCTGCAAATAGTGGTTAAATTTAGCAATTCAACTGAGAAATAACAAGTTCTATCAGCCATCAGGAGAAAGAAAGACCTTCACATACAAAGAAAAGGACACTCAAAAAATTCAAGACTATTCTGTGCCCACTAGAAAAAGGAGGAGAGAATGGAATAATGGGTTCTGAAGAGCAATGGAGGTCAGGATGCAAATCTGAGCTTGATCATATTGGAGGAAAGATAGTCAATAATAAGAGTTTGAAACATTTTTAGAAAAAAAACCAGAACCGACAAGGTTATTCGCCTTTCAAACACCTCAAACATCAGAAAAGCAGAAGGAGTCAATAAATGCAGCAGGCAAGGATAGTAACGGCAACAGAGTGACCATAGAGAAGCCAGTAAGAGACTTCTTTCTAAATATACATAAAGAGACAGAGAGAAGGCAGAAATCTGGTGGATGTAACCATGAAGAAACAGATAGAGGGCATTATGCACAGGACTTGTTGTCATCCAGTCTACAGGCAAATGCTTCTTTTGGGATGACTACATTATACCACAGGGGTGGCGTACATGAAAGAGGGATAAGGGCAGAGAAGGGATACACTAGGGTCAGATTAAGAGCTAGTGATGAGAGGAAGATGACCTTAGTGGTCTCTGAAAGAGAAGAATCTACAGGGGAATGCATGAGGAAAAGAAAGATTGAAAAGGTGTATACTTTGTGGGTGGGATGGAATTTCCCTGACAAAAGTTCCTCTTAATAAAGAAATGGCTGGTAAAGGGAGACAAGGGCCTTACAATGAATGAAGTATGGGGAATTTTTGGATACAGAAAATAATAATAATATTTATGTGGCATTTTAAGGTTTGAAAAGCAGTTTACAAATGTAATCTCATTTAATTATCATAACTACCCTGTGAGGTTGGTTATTAACAATAATAACAAAATTAATATTAACAAAACATAGAAGTCAAACCTCTCATGTTATAAATGAGGAAAGTGGGGGTCAGGGAGATTGCCCATAGGTCTTCAATGACTGAGTTTATATTTCCAAGTCCACACCATGTTGACGCAAATCCAGGGGAACCCAACAAGTATTTATTAAATGCCTACCTTTATTAAGTGCCCTTTAATGGTCAAGTGATCACTCTGCCCCTGCTTGAAAGCCTCCAATCATGAGAATCTCACCTTCAGGGGAGTCCACTTCTGGATAGTGCTAATCAAATGAAATAACCTATGTAAAATGCTTTACAAACCTTAAAGTATTACATAAAATACTGTTTGCCATGATAATTATTGATGTCATTATTCTTCATTATTAGGAAGTTTTTCCCGACTTGAAGACAAAATCTGCCCCTCTGAAATTGTTTTTTTTTAAATCAATCAACATTTATTTAAAAAAGCAAATCTGATTCACCTTCCACAGGACAGCCCTTTATGTAGCTAGAGACATAATTCACATATGGTGCCCTTCAATTTTCTTGTCTCCAAAGAAAACATTTTTCAAGCAAATTCTCAACTGTCACAATTTTGAAACTTTTTATCCTCCAGGGCACCTCCTGTGTGTCCGTCTATTTGGTGGAATGTAGTACAGAGTAGTTACTGCTCCCCATTTTATTATAGCAGTTAAGTAATGCAACAGACAAAGCCCTTGACAGAGAGTCCAGGAAGACCTGAATTCAAATGCTGTCCCAACACTTTGTAGCTGTTTGACCCTGGGCAAGTCACTTAACCTAGATGCCTTAGTTTCCTCAAAAACTAATGAGAGTTTTTGAGAGTTATAACAGTGCCTTCTTCCCATGAATCAAATGGCATAACGTTGGGCGGTGTTTTGTTTGTTTTCACTGCTCAGATATCTTTATGTTTCTTTTTATTTTATGGACACTGACAGTGCTACAAATACTTTCCCCACGCAATCCCTTCCCACAACTTCTACATCAAGAAAACAACTATTTTGTTCAAATGAGATTATATTTGTAAAGTTCATAGTGTACAGTAAATACTTAAAAGTACTTGCTAATTCAATTCAATAAGCAATTCAAAATTCAGTAAGCATATATTAAGTGCCTACTATGTGCCAAGCACTGGGGATAAATAAAGAGGTAAAAAACAACCTCTGCATTCAAGGACCTTATAAGCCAATGGGGGAGAAAATATACAAAAATAATTGAAATACCCCATTCCTTCAAAATGATTATTTTGTATTTGGTCTTTTTTTTCTTTACTAATCTGTATACATGTTGTTTTTCTCCAATAGAATCTAAACTCCTTGAGGCCAGGAACCATTTCATTTTGGTCTATCTATACTCAGCACCCAACACAGCACCAGTCACATAAAAGGCTGAAAGGATATTAATGCCCTTAGAAGGGATTTCCAGGAATACAACAGAGATGATGAAGAGGCCTGGGTCTGAGCCAGATGAAGGTCCGCTAGAGTCAAGCTTTTGACTCTCTATTGTGCCTTGGGCCCCCTTGAATCATATCTGGTGAAGTTTATGGGAATCCTCAGAATGTTTTTAATTATATAAAATGCAATTCATAGCATTATAAAGTAAACTAATTGCACTGTAATAGTTATCAAAATACGATGTAAAATAAATAATATATATAAATATAAACATATAAATAAATATATAAATGAATGAATGAATAAATATGATGTAAAAAAAAGATCTCAGGTTAAGAAACCCAAGTGAAAAAATTGAGAATGTCTGACTTGAAAAGAAGGTTGGGTGGAGCTGGGTTAGAACCTGGCAAATTCCTCCATATATTTGAAAGCAGGAGTCTGCTGGTACATATTTAACAAGGTTTTCTTTAGAAAAAACAAAAAGCACCAGCAATATATACTTTTAAGTTCAACTTGCCTTATTCATATTTTTTTATCACTTTCTTAAGTCTTGACAATCAACCAAACAATAAATCCAGCTCTGGTTCATATGGTTTGCCACTTTTCATGGTGTAAGAGGCTCACACTGAAAATGTAACAATGTGCTCTTAGAAGCTGGTTGACACTGGCTCAAGCACACCAGGTTTGAAGCTTCAGATTTGTTCTGTTGGCCCAGGGGCAGCACTGAGCAGAAGCTGGAAAGGCCTGGTATCAGTGGAAAATGTCTTAACAACAAAGCAGCCTTAAAGTGGAATGGGCTGCCTTAATCTGTCAGTCATGTCCTGGCTTTGGGCTGGACGGTCACTGAGATGCCTTGTGATTCTGGGAACTGAATCATCCGGATGGAAGAAGGAGAATAGGGCACTAAGGGATCATGGGATCATGGTCATTGATACCAGGCCTCTCAGAAGCCACCTAACTTAATCCTCTCATCTTACAGATGAGTAAACTGAGATCTAAAGCCAGGAAGTAACTTGCTGAACAATGTGCAGCTGGTAAATGCCCCTGCCTACCCAGAGCTAACTGTTGTAAAAGAACGCACAAGAAACAGTCCAAATGACAGCCTCCTATAGGTGCAAATGTGGGAGTGTTTGTGTCAGTCGTTTGGAGAACTCACTGATGCACCTGGGTTCCACCATGTGTTTTTTATAAAACTGGGCTTCCCCTCACCCCCTTCAAAATTTCCCATCTGTTTCTTCCTGGCCCAGCTATGAGAGCCAAAGGGAGGCCCAGTGGATCAGGAATCCAGCAGCATTTCCCAATTCCTTAGGACTCCAGAGCCCACGATCAGTGATGGCGCTTCTTCAAGCCAGGAGACAGCCCTATAGGGCCCACTAAGGATGGATGTTTTGGGCTCCCCTCCCCCTCCCAGGTGGCAAGGGCCAAACTCTCTCCCATCAGGAACAAAGCCAGTCTGTCCCACCGCCTGGCTTATTTCTTTCTACTTTTTCATTTATTTATCCAGCTCCAACAGCCTCTGGGCTGCCAAATATGTTTGTTTACCTATGGATTTCCTGGTACTGAAGAAATCACAGGGGAGAGGGGGAGGGAGACGGTGATGAGATGCAGGAGCTCGGATGGCTGGGGAGTGGGAAATGCAGCTGTTCCATCTGACCTGGGGGCTTTTGTCACGCAGGGTAGCAGCTCCACACCCCATCCAGGGCTACATCTGGAGGCCACATCTTGGGGGAGAGCAAAGATGGGTGTGTGTTGGGGGAACGGGCAAGAGAAGGGGGGGGGCAGTGGTGTGATTCATTCCTGACCACCCAGAAGGCTGCAGCCCCAATTCAGATGGAAACTTGCCACCCCTTCAACATTCTGTCGCCAAGCCCTGAGTCACTGTCTCAGCTGCCAGGTGCCCATCCAGGGGTGATTGGTATCAACTGGGCATTCTCTAGGTGTCGAATTCCATTGCATGCTGCTGTTCTCTCTCCTGGGCCTCAGCAGCATGGCATTCCCTTGGTTCTCCCTCATCTCTCTGACCTCTTCTCCATCTCCTTTGCTCTCTGTAATGAAAATAGCTCTGGATTTGGAGTAGCGAATTTAAATACCAACACTTCCTGGCAAAGTGACATGAAGAAGGGCCCCGGGGACCTATCTAAGACCACCGATTCCTATTAGAAGGAGGAGTTTTCTCACTGGGAGCTTCTACCAATGAAGTAAAATTTTAAAAATGAACTGGGCATCAGCGGAGGCTCCTCTGTTTCCTCTCTGTCTTGGAGAGTTTATCCATTCTGACAGCCTCCTCTGGTCTTCCACACACCCCCAAAACAGGAGCTCACCAAATGCTTGGTTCCTTTCCACCGCAGGTGCTGCGATCTGGCCTTGAGCTCCCCTGCCTCTGACTACTGATTCTCCCGACCTTTGGAAGATCATGAGGTCACAGCCTAGTCCCACAACACAACAGAAGCACAAGCACCTGGCTCTGTGACCTCCCATTCTAGAAGCCTCTGTTTCTTCATCTGTAAAATGGCATCAGCAACCCTTCTATTCTGCTGCCAACACTCGCTGTTTGTCCTTGCGATTTTCTCAGCATGTATCTACCTATCTCCATGTTATCTCTCCCATTAGACCATGAGCTCTCTGAGAATTGGGATGGTTTTTTGCCCTGATTTCTATCTCCTGTGCTTAATAAATACTTGTTGGCTGACTGACTTCATCTCTATAAAAGAGGGTAGAACTGTCCACAGTACTTTTCTCTCAGGAATCTTGTGTTTGTCCACACTGAAGGGTTTCCGTGAAGAAAGCCTATTAACATCCTTACGGGGTATAGAAATGTCAGCTACACCCACCCACTTCACAGCACGCTAACCAAAGTGACAGGCTTTGTAGCCACAAAACACCATAAACATATTTATTAGTAGTAATAATACATATTTAATAGTATTTATTATTAATAATGCATATTTATTTATCTAATGCATATTTGTTAGTAATACATATTTATTACATTTAATGCATATTTGTTATTAATAATACATATTTGTTATTATTGTCAATAAGGATGTGACTGGTGACTGAAGAACTTCAATGGTAAAACATGCCTCCTGTGTCTTAAGAGATAGATAGGTGGTGGACTACAGGTACAGAATAAGGTATACATTTTCAGATTTGGCCAAAGTATTGATGTTTTCTGTGGTTTAGACATACCTCCAAGTATTATTATGTGATTTAGCTCCCCAGTAAGCCCTACAAAAACTCCTACTAAGTTGATCAAACTTCAAGTTTTATTAAATAATATATAAACCTCATGGACATCCTCCCATACTCCCACCTCTCCTAAGTAATAAGTGCATTTTCACCTTCTGGAGACAGTGCTCTGCCTTTGTTACCTAACCCAAGAGAACTATTCTGATGGAAAGTAATTCCAGAAGGAGTGGGAGAAGGAGACAACTTCAGGCAGGTGAAGCCATGAGAAACATCTCTATAATAGCATTGCATAGCCATCCACCTACTCTACCTAAATATGAGGTAGGGTAATGAAAACAGAGAGGGAAAAGAGTAGACCCCTTTGGTTTCCCATCACATTCTCTGGGACTTATCACTCTTTCTGACTCGCTGTCCTGAAATTGCTACTTTTCACAAAAGGCTGAAGGAGGCCTGGGAAGTGAGAGGCCAGATGGAAGCAGGATCAGGCAGGATGGGCTGATGCCCAGTTCTCCAAACTATGGAAAAACTCATCCCAGTCCAATGTGACTCAGTCCTCCAGAGATCAGGATTCTGAAGGCGGCCAGATGAGTCCCAGACTTCTGGCTAAAAACCTACTGAGCAGTCCCTGGTCCTCTCTTCACATTTCCCTGGCCTGAGGTAGCTCCCAAAGAGGCCTGAAAGTCCTGCTGAGCTGTGGTTCATCCTTCTAACGTTCTGGCTGCCCCTCCATTTCTTTCTTTTCACTTTGAACGTGCCTCTCTTCTAGCAAATCCATCTGGATGAGCCCCAGCTCATTCCACAATCCATCCACTCTGTCTCTAGTCCTTTCTCTGCCTGTGATATATTTTTCTACCTACTATCTCCCCCATCAAAAAATCTGGAGATAGAAGGGATTTCAGTCTAGCGCCTTAATTTTATAAATGAGGAAACTGAGACCCAGGGAACTTCAGCATTTTGCTCAAGGTCTTACAGGTAGTAAGCATCAGAGGTGGTATCTGAACCCAGGTTCTTTGACTTTAGAACCAGTGATCTTTCCACTATACTTACTCATGCCAGGAAAATCTGTGTCTCCGCCATAAGACCAGGGGGATCAAGGGACCTGATCTTTACTCATTACTCTATAATCCACAAATGAACTATATTTGAAGTCATGTTTGTCAGATAATTTGAAGAGGAAGTGGAGAAGGAAAAAATAAAGGAGGAAAATTCAAGGCAACCCCCCATAGGGACATGGGGAGGTACCCATCTCCAAATTTCAGGGTTCAATTTCAGACAGGGTACCGATCTCCAGATTTCAGGGTTCAGCAATGCTGAATGTGGTCCAAGTGCCAACCCCTCCCATCACACCTGTCTGCATCTCCAATCTGAGGCAGAATCTAAAGGGTCCTAGGTCAGTCTATGTCCTTCCGGCATCATCCCACATCCTGGCTCCCCAGTGGTATCAAGAGATACTCCACAGCCTCCAGAAACACCCTCCCCATCCCTTCCTTGGCAACCCAAGCCTACTTCTGGTTCTCCTCCATCTACCCCTCCTTACTTGAACCTTTCCTACCCAGAGGCAAGGAAGCCTGGGGAATGGATAGAAGTATTACCTTCACTGAATGGCTCCTTCCAAACCAGATATTTGCCAGATTTGGCTTTTCTTGAATACCATGGATGCCATACATGAGCACTTCCAGATGGATGGGTGAACTCCAGGCCGACTCTTTGGTCACAGTCTCAGCGATCTCACATGGATTTCACATTCCTATTGGCAAGAAAATTGATGGCAGCCACCTCCCCAACTCCCAACCTCTGGGCTACCTCAAAGGTGGCAGAGACGCTTGACGCAACAGACCCCGGAATGCTCCCCATCCATAAAAATATGCAGCTTTCCATCCCCACTACTGCAGCCCACAATGAAACCCCCCATCCTCACTCTTCCTCACACAAGACACTCCATCTCCCAATTCCAACTGTTTTCTCTGGCTATCTCCCACATCTGGACAGTTCACCCTCCTCCTCTCCATCTCCTGGCTCTCTTGAAGTTCCAGCTAAAATCCACCTTCTACAGGAAGCCTTCCCTAAATCTCCTTCCTCCAAGGGTGTTCCCTCTATGCCTTATCTCCAAATTATCCTCTACCTAATTTGTTAGTACTTGATTGCTTAAGGTTGGAGACAACCCTAGTCTTTCTTTGTATCTTCAATGCTTAGAACCAAATACATGGTGGGTGCTTAAGAAATGATAGTTGACTTACTGCATGACCAATAATAAAAGTAATTATAACAACAATGAATGACTCACTTCTGTATAGTGATTCAGAAATCAGAAAGTGTCTTTTCTATAAAAAAAAAAATAGCAATGGTTCCTTTAGTGCCTGAATTACAGGCATGCTATGCATCCCTTTGAATCCCACACAGCCCCCTCCAGGACACTCTTAAAAGGCAACCCCTTCCCAGAAGGCAGCTTAATTTAGTGGAAAGAATAGTATATTGGGCATTCAATGCCCTTCATTGGAATCTTACCTGTTGCCAGCTATCCTGACTTTGAGAAATTTCCTCCTGTTCCCCAGCCAGAGCTTCCTTTTCTGGAAAATTCTAAGACTCCTTCAAGTTCTAAAGTCAAGGGTCCCAAGATATTCTACGCTTAACTGTAGCAGAAATGCAGCTGTCAGGATCAGTTTGATCCAATAAGCATTTATTAAGCTCCTACTATGTGTAAAGCCCTGAAGTTTTTAATAATCAAGGGAGAAGAAGCACTGAAGGAATGGGACCTTTGGGTGGGAAGGAGAAAAGGAATAAGGAGGGGTCATCTCAGAGATTTTAGAGACAGTTAAAAGAGAGGGGACCATTAGTATTATTTTTTTTATCACTGTTATAATTATCATAGCACACTGCCAATATTGCTGTGTGGCAGAGACATTGCCTGGAATACACTGGATACATTATATGGAATTCAACAGTATCCAAAGTACACAAAGAAGCATCCCAGAGCTGAGTGTTTTATGATTTACAAAAACCTTTCTTCACAACAACCCTGTGGGTGGACAAGTACAATTTTTCCCATTTTACAGAAAAGGAAAACAAGGCTCAAGAGGGGAAGAGATTTGCCCCATGTAAAACAATTATCCTTTAAAGCAGGTTCTCTTTACTCTTTCCGATGAATATTTGTCTCTTAGATTTTTTTTAAGAACAATAAAAGGAGGATTTTAAGGGAGCTGCTGAGTGAAGATAGCCAAGGGGCTGGGAAGAGCTGCCAAGTACTTTCTTCTGTTCTCCAATGAGTCTCTCATCTCCCCTCATCCCAGATCCCAAAAGCTTCATCATTTTTATTGTGGTGATTGTTGCAACAGTCAGTCAATCAATATTTAGTAAACACTATGTGTCAAACTGGGCTTAGCACTGGGGATACAAAAGGGGCAAAGGACAGTCCCCACCCTCAAGAATCTTACAATCTAATGAGAGCGACAGCATGCAAACCAATAAAAATGCAGCAAACTATGAACAGGATAAATTGAAAATAATGAAATAACTAACAGAGGGAAGGGACTACACTATTCAAATTAATCAGAAAGGACATATAAAGAAAGATGCTACCTCCAGAGAAAGAACTGAGAAATAGAAGTATGTAGAGAATGACTTTACACAGGTATACCTACTTGTGTTTAATGGTAGCCATCTATGAAGGAAAGGGGAGAAAAATGGGAAATTTACATAACTTGCATATTTAAAACGAATAGCCAGTTGTACATAGTGAACTTGTGGTTTCCTGTGCAATTATCTTTTTGTTGCACTATGCTATGGAAATGCTTGTTCTATTGCATAAGTTTAAAAATAAATAAATTTAATTTTTAAAAAAGATGGATTTGGACAGGCTTCTTCTAGAGGATGAGATTTGAGTTGGGACTTAAAGAAAGGCTGGGGAGGTTAATAGAGTAGAAGAGGAAGAGCCTTCCAGGAGTGGGGAACAGCCAGAGATCCCACCCATAGCCAAGAGATGGGCCAGTATATTGGGCAGTAAGAAGCAAAAAGACCAGACTGTCAGGAGGGGGCTCAGTTATGAAGGGCTTTGAATGGCAAACAAAACATTTTATATTTAATCCTGGAGGCAGAAGGGAACCACTGGAGTTTAACAAGTAGAGTAATGACACAGTCAGATTTTTCTGTTTAGGAAAATCACTTTCATAGCTAAGTGGAGACTGGACTGGACTGGGGAGAGACTTGAGGCATGCAGATCCCCCAGCAGCCTCTGGCAATAAGTCCAGGTGTGAGGTGGTGAGATTCTGCACCAGGTTGGGGGCAGGGGCAGAGAAGAGAAGGAGGTACCTGGGACAGATATTGCAAAGGTGAAATTAACTGGCCCTGGCAACAATTTAGTTATTGGGAGGCAGGGTAAGAAATGGTGAGTAATCAAGTTATGAGCCTGAGGCACGAGGAAGATGGTGTAGCCTTCTCCATAATAGGGAAATGCAGCAGAGGGCAGTTAAGGGGAAAGATCTGCTTTGGACATATAGAGTTAAATACATCTTTGACCATCAGTTTGAGGTATCTGAAAGGTGGTTAGAGATGTGAGATTAGAGGTCAGAGAGACTGGGACATGAAAGGTAGATTTGAGTCACTGTCATAGAGATGATAATTAAATCTATGGGAGCTGATGATCTGTCTGTCTGTGCTCATCCTTCTTTTTCATAGAAGACCATGACATCAGAGAAATGATGACACAACTTACACTTGACTTTGTTTTGAGCGAGGAAAGGCTATGCGAGGTCATCAGCCTCACTTTCCCCTCCTGAGTCATCTGGATCCAGTGACCAGATATTCATCAGGATAACGGGAGAAGGCTCAGCATGCAATGGGAGACCTTGGCCTATTCAGGTACTCACTTAGAGGGAGGTAATGCTCACTCTGTGAAGAGGTCTCTTTAATAAGTAATCAGGGAGCTGATGAGATCACCAAAAGAAGTAGTATAGAGGGAGAAGAGGAGAGGGTGCAGGACAGAGCCCTGAGGGAACCCTGTGGTTACAGCATATAAGCTGGAAGAAGATCCAGTGACGGAGGCAGAGGATCATGGGTTGTGATGGTGTGGTTGTTACTGAGATAATATCAGTAAAGTGCTTAAAAAAGTGCCTGACTCATAGTAGGCACTATAGAGTAACATTAATTATTATGTAATACTTATTCCCTTTTCCTTTCTTTCTTTACCCTTCTATAATAATAATAATTGCTATTAATTATTATTTCTACATTAAGTTTTGCAAGCACTTGACATGTTAACTTATTTGTTAGGATGGTAGCACTGAGAGCTGGGTAATGGAGATCATCTCATGCAACCTCCCCAAACCCCCCTATTTCACTCCCTTTTTCCATCACACACACACACACACACACACACACACACACACATGCATGCACACACGCATGCACATACAACAGAGAGAACAGCCAAAATGCCTGGCAGATACCCAAGGCCTCCTTCAGGATGAAGGCCAAGAAGACAGGACGAAGAAATAGTGTAGGAGAAAAACCACTTTTTGAGACTCTTGAAGGTCCTAAATTTTTTTGTCCATGGGCAGTGGTGGTTTCTATACCCTCTGATCTGGGAATGTCTCCTGAACTCTTACATTTGCCTACTTATGACTCCCCTCTGCTGTTTTTGGTTTGGCTTTGGGTTTTTTTGCAGGTGACAGAAAAGCCACCAGGGTCCCAGGGACCTCTTGAAAATGGTCCCAGCCTCCAGTTGAACCATTTGCTTAACATGGTGCTTTGACAAGATTCTGGACCCAAAACTGTACCCAGTCTAGCTATGTCCACTTTGGAACTCAGGTGCATTCAAAAGAGCCCAGATTCCAGGCTGTGTGTGGCTACTTTGCATGATCAGAATGTCTAGGAAACTGATATCAACAGCTGCTATCACCTGACTAAGTGGCTGTCAGGAGCCCTGGTAGGAATTCTTAAGAGGGCTATTAAAAAAAAAAAATTCTGATGCAGAGTAAGGGAAACCATGATATCTTGAAGCTGTACAAACCTATGGAAAAATAAAACCCTTCCCCGCACCTGACCTTCCAAGTACCCAGATACAGAGCTAGCCTGAGATTTAGGAAAGCAGTTTGGTGAAGTAGTGATTCCCACTGTAATCGGAAGACCCTAAGGACAGACTCACTTCGCAAATAAACAAGTCACTTCCTTGCTCTAAGACTCAGTTTCCCCATCTGTTTAATGATGTGGGGGGACTAGAAAATCTTTAAGACTTCTTTCCCCAAATACAAACTCCTCAGGCCAGTATTCAAAGTCCTGAGCAGTCGGGCCATAAACTCCCTTTCCAGACGTGTTTCATGTTACAGCCCTTCCCACAATCGGCAATCTGTCAAACAACCCTGTTTGCTCTTCCGTGAATTCCACATCCATTTCCCTTCTCTGTGCCTTTATATAAGCTGGCTCCTATGCCTGGAATATATTCCATCTTCACCTCCCCTTCTCAGAATTCTTAGCTCCCATCAAAGGTCAGGTCAAATGTGACGCATATAGGAAGTCTCTCCTCATCCCCCTGCTTTCAGCAAGAATTTAATAAGCTCCTACAGTTAGTGTACCTGGCATTCTGTTAGGTACCAGGGATCATAATATCCTAGAGACAGAACTGGAACAATCTCAGAACCCCCTAATTTTATGGACAAAAAAACTGAGGCCCAGAGAGCCCTAGCTTGACTTGTCCAAGCTCACCCAGGCAGTGTTAAAGTCAGGATCTGTTCTTAGGTCCTCTAACTCCGAGACAGTCAGATGATTCTGTGGATAGAGTGCTGGGCCTGAAGTCAAGAAGACCTGAGTTCGAATGTGGCCACAGACACTAGCTGTGTGGGCCTGGGCAAGTCACTTAACCCTGTTTGCCTCAGTTTTCTCATGTATAAAATAAGCTGGAGAAGTAAATGGCAAATCACTCCAGTATCTCTTAAAAAAAAAAGAGGTCATAAAGAGTCAGACATGACTGAACTCAACAGATGATCTATGCCAGCATTTGGCACAGTTTCTGGCACATAGTAGGCACTTGCTAAACATAAATTGACTGATTTATTGACAGTAGAATGGAACCTACTTGAGGACAGACTATTTGATGGGGTTATTTTGCCTTTGCACGTAGAGACAATAAATGTGCACTGTCTTGAATCACAGGGCAGACATTTGCAGGGTGGTCAGGAGAAACAATACAAGCACACTCTCAAGGTCTCTCTTAAGAACTGTGGAGTTGATTATGTGATATGGGAAATACTGGCCCAGGACCACTCAGCATGGTGTGCCCAAAGCTTCTGTGCTCTATGAACAAAGCAGAATTGAAACAGCTCAAGAGAAATGTAAGATACACAAGTTTAGAGAATCTACCCCAAATGATCACACAGACTATTTGTGCCTGTCTTGTGGTGGAGCATTCCGAGCTCATATTGGTCTGATCAGTCACAGTACACTGAAACTTGACTCTAGCACAGTGACGTCATTTTGGTCCTCTTCTAGAACAAAGGACAACTCCTGTCTTGAATACTTGTTAGATTTCATTTCTAAGTCCTATGAATCTTAGAGATTTAGGGCTATACCAATCAAACTCCCATGGGATATTTTCTAGAACCAGACAGAAATAATGACAAAATTCCACTGGAAGAACAAGAAGTCTCAAATCTCAAGGAAAATCCAGAGGAAAAGTATAAGTGAAAGAGGAATGGTATTGTATTACCAGGTTTCAGGCTATATTATAAAGCAGTAGTCATTGAAACTATTTAGTAATGCTGGGGAAACATGGCAACATCAATGAAATTCAGACCATCACCTTACACCAGAATAAACTCAAAATGTATCTCCAGTCTGAATGTCAATAGTCACACCATTTTTAAAAATGAGAAGTGATGAAAATCAAGAACCTTTCACAACTATAGGTAAAGAGAGAATTTTTAACTAGATAAGGGATCAAAGACAAAATACAAAATTTGATTCCATAATATTAAAAAATTCTCACACCAATAACATCAATGAAGGAGAAATAACAACACAAACTATAGAGTAGGGAAACATTTTCATCAAATATCATTGAAAAAGATCTAAAATCTACAATATGCAGTGAAAAAACATAAATATTAAATATCTGGTCATTCCCCAATAGATAAGTGATCAAAATACAGTTTTCAAAAGAAGAATTGGTAGAATAAACAACCATTTGAAAACATGTTCCCAATTATGAAGAGTAAGATACATGTGAATCCAAACAGCTGATGTTTTACCTCAAACCCAGCAATGAAGAAACAAATGAAAATAAATTATAAAATGTGCAAAGCACTGGGGATACAAATAAAAAAGGGGAGACAGACCATTATTGCAAAGAGCTCACATTCTAAGGTGGGGGGAGGTTTCAGGGGCAAGTTAGATGGAAATACCCTGTGGTCCTTTTGGTGCAGCAGCAAAGGCAGATGGTGAAGCATCCTCTTCAATGTCATGCCCACTGGTAAAAATCATTCCTTTTATGATTTGGAACCATTAAAGAACATCAAAGACTTTTAGCAGCAAGAATTTTTTTAAAAAAATTTATACATTAGTCATGTTGTAAAGAAGAATCAGAACAAAAGGGGGAAACCATGATAAAGGGGAGAAAAAACAACAAAAAATAGATTTCAGACGTGCATTCAGACTCTATAGTTCTTTCTCTGGATTTTCCATCATGACTGTTTTGGAATTGTCTGAGATCATTGCATTGCTGAGAAGAGCTAAGTCAATCAAAGTTGGTCATCACAGAATGTTGTTATTACTGCATACAATGTTCTCCTGGTTCTGCCCACTTCACTCAGTATCAGTTCATGCAAGTCTTTTCAGGTTTTTCTGAAATCTGACTGCTCATGGCATGAAATTTCCTATTCCTGACTTCAGTAGCTGTGGCTCTTGATGAGTCAGAGGCTACAACACCTTTCTATTGAAAGCAGTTGGTCATTAACTAGGGGTGGTCGTGGTGGTTTGACTCACTTGGTACATGTGGTCACCTGTGTCTCTTGCTTGGCTGCTTTCCCTAGGCTGCAAATACAGCAGTTGGTAGGGATGGCTGGCCCCTTCTTCACAGAAGTTGTTTCCCCAAATGATAGCTTTGGGGATCAGGCTTAGAAACAAGACTGCTTAATCTGGGGCTGGGGGCTCCATTTTTCCTGGGCTTACCTGCTTATTGGTGGCAGTTGGTCAACAGTTATATGAAATGGTAAAGATGACAAAAAGGTTGTGTTTGTCCTTCGTTTTCCAAGAGGACCATGACATCAGGGAAATGATGACATGACTTGCAGCTGACTTTGATTTGAGTGAGGGAGGGCTGGGCAAGGTCACCAGCCTCACTTTCTCCTCCATCTGGATCCAGTAACCACACATTCATCAGGATGACTGGAGATGGCCCAGGATGCAATGGGAGACCCTGGCCCTTTTAGGCTAAGGAGTTTTTAGTCTCACTTAGAGTGAGGTAACACCCATTCAGTGAATAGGCCTCTTTAAGAAGTGAGTCAAGGGATGGCCCTTTAATTAGAAAAAAGAAAAAAAAATCAAGCTGGGAGGGGAAGACCCTCAGGGTTACTGTTCCAAAGAGAAACATTACCACTGATATTCACTCTAAACCAGGAGAGCCCAAAATACAGCCATTAAGTGGAGCTTGGGCAGGGACCTATTGTTGTCCAATCTATGAGCTTCAGGGCAAACTAGGTTTAAGGTTTTGTGAAAGATGAAAGGAACGAAGGAGGGAGACAGAAAGAGAGAGAAAGTTAGAAAGAAATCTAGCCAGTAAACCCCAAGTTAACTAGGCAGCTTCTGGCCATCAAAATTTACCTTCCTTAGGAGAGGAGAGGGAGAGGGATCTACTGCAAGGAGGATCCCCATAGCCTTCCCTAATAGCAGGTACCTTGTCTCACAACACAAACAAGATATTCTTGGTGATGCCCAGCATCGATCCTACCTACTGATACCACTTCACTTTGACCTGGCTGTCCCTACAGACAAGGAAAGAGCTCCTTGCTGTCCTTCATTTCTTTCTTTGGATGAAATGTGCAGAGACAACTGTCTAGTTGAGGGGCCAGGAAGGACAAAGGAGTACAATCCATCCAGGGCACACATGCTATTTTGTGTGAATGCTATGCAGATTGTGGGCCCTGGGGGCTCTTTATTTCTTTATGTGGGGCTTTAAGTTAATAAGCATTTATAGAACACCCATAAA
Organism: Bettongia penicillata ogilbyi; assembly: GCA_023548195.1. Lineage (NCBI taxonomy): Eukaryota > Metazoa > Chordata > Mammalia > Diprotodontia > Potoroidae > Bettongia > Bettongia penicillata. The sequence continues at coordinate 8,504,008 of JAJHZJ010000257.1, forward strand.
AATTGGGGCAGAAAAAATGCTACCTTAAGAGCCAAGATGAGGGTGGAAGGTGAAGGGAAACAAAAATGGAAGGCTCAAAGCAAAGTCAAAGGGGAAAGGACCTGAGGTTGTAAGATAAATGAACAAGCAGACATGTGTGACAGGAAAGAACTATATGTCAAAGGTTAGGACTGTGGCTCAAATTTCTTATGTAATTATAGCAGCTAACACTGTGTTAATATAATATAATATAAAAGTGCCCTGAAATTAGTATTCCCCTCCAACAAAATCCCAGTATTTGGTACCTCCTTTACACTACTTTCATGTATGCATTGTATAAATTATCTGTATATAGAATTGAGTTTCTGCCCTTTCATGTACCACAGTGCACATTTTTTTCAGTCAGCACATTTTTTAGTACCTACCTTTTATTCACCCCTGCACATTTATAGAGTGCTTTCTGTATATATAACACTTGACTGTACTTCACGCAATATTCAAATAAGACATTCCCTGAGCTTACAATATAGTGAGGGGCAATAAAAGATGACAAAAAATCAAGAACAATGAATGTTGATAGGGAAGACAGACTCACTAACACATTGCTGGTAGACCTGTTTCATAGTTCAACCATTCTGAAAATTAATTTGTAATTATGCCAAAAAAGTAACTAAATAGCCCATATTCTTTGACCCAGCAATCTACCATCACTATGGCCTATGAGTAAAATAAAAGCTCATTTTGCAGTAAAAGAAAGATAAAAGACAAAAGAAATCCAGAGAAACACAGGAAGACTGTTATGAACTGATGCAGACCAAAATAAACAAAACCAAAAGAACAGTTTATATAATTACTACAATGGTGTAAAAGAAAGGATCACTGAAAGGAAGTCAGATGCTTAGTGATCATGTGTGTGCGTTCATCCTTCGTTGCCGAAGAAGACCATGCCATCAGAGAAATTGTGACATGACTTGCACTTGACTTTGTTTTGAGTGAGGGAAGGCTGTGCAGGTCACCATACTCACTTCTCTTCCAGAGCCATCTGAATCCAGTGACCAGATATTCTTCAGGATGACTGGAGATGACCCAGGATGAGGCACAATTGAGGTTAAGTGACTTGCCCAAGGTCACTCAGCTAGTGAGGGTCAAGTGTCTGAGGTGAGATTTGAACTCAGATCCTCCTGACTCTTGGCACTGGTGCTCTAGCCACTGCACCAACCTAGCTGCCTTTCTTAGTGATTAAAAAAAGGTGAAGACCTGGAGAAGAGAAAATGAGTCCTTTTACTCTTCTCATGGCAGAGGAGTCAGGGGCCTGCCAGCACAGATGGTCTCACACTGTCAGATGCACTTATTGCATCAAATATATTGGCTTAATTATTTTCCTTTGTCACAAAGGAGTACCCAATGTGAAAAGGGGAAGAGTTCCCAAAAAGTTATAGATACACTGGAGCGTATGGGGCATTCAAGGCCTCTGGTGTGAGGACTGCCAAGACCTTTCCAGGACTGCTCATCCACCTTTGGTGTCTACCCAGCATTCAACTCTCACCTGTGGCTCCAACAGACAGCAGCCACACTCCAGTAAAACAAATTCAGCAGGCAGGACTAAATAAGGAGTCCAGCTTCAGGTGCAAACAACAAACTCCTTACTCCTGACCCAGTGCTCTATCCATTAGGCCACCTAGTACCATTGTGATACCAGTAGGTGCTTAATAAATGCTCATTTACTTGGCATACATCATCTACTTTGAACCTCACAACTAAGTACTATCATTCCCATTTTACATATGAAGAAACTGAGGTTCAAATAGACTAACAGCTGTAAGCATCAAACAGCTTGTGGTCAAACAGCTAGTAAGTGTCAGAGGTGTGATTTGAACACAGGACTTTCTAACTCCAAGTCCAGCTTTAGCCACTACATGGCTGGAATGGTATAGTTCCTCCCAAGCAGGCCTAGGCCAACTGGGGTAATTGGAAGGGCCCTGGGTGTCTGAGGAGCAGAAGGTATCATAAAGAAGGGGAAAGGGTCCAAGAGACAAACTTCTCCCGACTTCACTATTTTGTCTAGTGTGTCTCTTGCCAAGCAAAACCAGAACAAAGCCTTGGTCTGCCTGGTGCAAGGTTGGAAGATTGGATCCCCTACATGTGCAATGTAAGCCTTCATTATCACACTTATCATAGAATAACCTCGATTTGTCACAGAAGCATAGATTAAAGCCCTGCCTGCCATGGAGAGGACTGTTGTTTCATCAGTAAGATACATATATTTACAAAGAAAAAAAAATTAAAAAATAATAACCAAACTAACCCTAATTCTAAATTTACATTCACGAGCAGGGAATTGGTCAAAGCTGTCACTCATAATTTTTGTTATCTGAAATAAAAAGAAGAAAAAATGCCCAGGGCAACATAACAGGGAGTGGTAGCCTCCAAATCCTGCCAAGGAAACTAACTTTTGCGGTGAGGCCTTCAAGTTCATATGAGGTACAACTGCTTCAAGGAAGAAAGGATCATCTGAGAACTTCCTTTTCTAACCAACTACTCCAAGGTCAGTTGTCCCTAGCCACGAAGGACTGCACATACTGACAGTGCCTTTTAAATTTTGGTGATCCAAGGCAAAGTCCGGTCACCCTGACCTACTTACAGCTCTGGAAATTGTATGCACAGAAGCAGAGGCAAAATATCTTCAGGGTTCCAAGTAGCAGAGTCTGACAGAAGCAAAGCAAAGGGCATGAAAAAAGGCAAATAATATGAGATGGGACTGGAAAAACAGCCTGGAGTCTGTCTGTAATGGGCCTTGAATCTCGGGGTAAGGAGAACAGACTGTATCCGGCAGAAAAGCAAAGTCATTGATGATACAAATATACAAGAGTACAGAGGTGGCAGATGTTCAAGGAGCAGGAACAAGTAACTTTCAAGAGAAGAAATGCAATTTATCAATGACTCTGAGATATGTGTAAAGGATTTTATTTTTTCTTGTGTTCTCAATTGCAGAGGAGGGGCAGGCTGGAAGGGTGATCCAGGTTATTAAGAAAAATATTAAACCATATGAGAGAATGCTCCAAATCGCTTGTAATAAGATAAATACAAGTCCAAACAATTCTGAGGTTTTCACTTCACACCCAGCAAATTAACAAAAATGACAAAAGATAGAAATAGTTCCCATTGAGGGGATGCGGGATGACAGATGCACTAATTCTAAGTCATGGAGCTGTGAATTCTCCCACTCAGCGTGGAAAACAATATGCAATTAAGCTTTGTAAAAAAGGCACAAAATGGTACATGCCCTTCGACTCAGCATTACCATTACTAGACACAGCCCTAAGTAGGTCAAACAGATGTGGAATGAAATGAATAGGAACTAACCAGAAGAACAAGTGATAAGACGACTTCAATATCAGACAAAGGAGAGCATTCTGATCAGCTCGAGGATGGCCCATGAGTCCAGAGTTCCGCCCCCCACCTGGCAGAGAGGTGGTGGATTACCACACAGAATGAGATATCATCATTGTGGGAATACGATTTGCTTGACTCTGCTTGTGTGATATGTGGAGGTTTTCTTTCTTTTCAGAGGGTGGAAGGAGAAGGGAGGGATAAGAATTATAATGACAGTCAGTTATAAGAATGGCATTTATCTAGCACTTTCCAAAGCACTTCACAAATATTACCTCATTGGGTTCTCACAATCCCCATTTTACAGATGGGGAAACTGAGGCACAAAACTTAATGCTTAATAAGCGGAGGGGGAAGCCTGTTAAAGATAGAGGGAGAGCTCCCGTACATACAAAAATATTTAAAGCAGCATTTTTTTTGTAGAAGCAAAGAACTGGGAAAAGTGATTGCCCATCTTCTGAGGAATGGACAAACTGACATGCATAAGTGCAATGCACTATTCCTGAACTGTAAGACATGACGGATGTGAAGAAATTCAGAATTTAGAAGGGAACGCAGACAGGACAATTTTATCACGACCAAATTAAATTTAATTTATACTTTTTTAAAAGCTGTCACATCACAAATGTTCGTGGTTTTCTGTACATTTTTGTTCTGGGTATATTAGAATGTTTCTGTTGATTGCTAATTGTTAGGTTCATTATTTTAAAATCAATTTTACATTTTAAAATGGAATTGGGTAAAAAAATCAAATATTATAAGTTAGAAAAATAAATAAAATCAATTTCAAAAGAATTCAGAGAAATTTGGAAAGACCTGCACGAACTGATAAAAATAAAGTGAGGTGGCAGATAGAGCATCAGCCATGGAGTCAGGAGGGCCTGAGTTCAAATCCAGCTTCATACAATTGCTAGCTGTGTGACCTTAGGCAAGTCATTTCACCTTACTTGCCTCAATTTCCTCATCTGTAAAATGAAATGGAGAAGGAAATGACAAACCACTCTAGTATCATTGCCAAGAAAACCCCAAATGGGGTCAAGAAGAGTTGGACCTGATTGGAATGACTCAGAAACAACAAAGTAAAGCAGATCCCAGAAAGCGGTTTGTATCAAGTACATGCTAATGGATAGGAAAGTAACTTTGAAAGAATTCAAAAATCCAATCAATGTAGTGATTAATATTGTAATTAGAAGATTGATGGTAAAGCTTGCCTTCCACCTCTTGGCAGTGAGGGGATGACCTATAAATTTTGAAGGAGCCATGCATTTTTAAACAAGGCCAATGCAATTTGTTTTGTTTAATTGTATTCGTTTGTTACGAGAGTGTTGGGGGGAGGAGGCAGATAATTGGGAAGCGTTGACAAAGTCCAAGCAAAGAGCATCAACAATTTTTTAGATCATTTAAGGCCAGGGCAGACACACCATGTCGAAGAAGGAAATGAAGGGTGAATGAGCATCAGTACTGGGTCACGAACAGGTGACTGTGGCACACAGCCAGTAGGTGAGATAATCACGAACGTTAAATCCAGACCAGCAGGCCAGAGCCGAAATTCAATATAAGCCAAGTCCAACAGGCCACCAGGTAGAGAGAAGCGGCCCAAACCAGACAGACACACCATGGCAAACATTGGGATGGAATGGCTATGAATTAATAACCAGGAAGCAGCCCGTGGTGCAAGCAGAGGTACTTGATTGAGAGCTGGGGTGTGCCCACCACACCTGCACTGAGTCTGAAAGGTTCATGTTTAGAGGAATGACTTCATATGATCTGTACACTTGGAAGATTAACCTGATAAAATTACTGTGTTGGAAGGTTTGGAGTGGATATAATAGGAGCAAAGCAACTATTTATTCATTTAATCATTCATTCAGCATTTTTTTAAGACCCCATCATATGGGAAAACCCTACCCCACTGGATTCAATTACCATCTGTCATTTCCACCAACTGCCAACCAACTGTCACACACAGAGCAGACAAATCAGTCCAGAAGCAACATGGGAGAGTGAAGTCAGAATGTGCCAAGGAAGTACTTTGACCGCCATCTTTCTTCAGACCATGATATACATGATATATATATATATATATATAGACAGCCCAGGTCCCTGTATCCAACATCCTTGGGAACAGCAGCAGCCCACAAACCACAAGACCTGCTTCCATCCTAGCCCTTGTAGCAATCACCAAAGGGAGAAATTCATTGTGGAGAAGGGGCCCACTTTCCTCATCACCACCAGCTAACCCACTGCCCCCAACAGGCAGCTAAGCACAGGGGCCTGAGAGTGTCATCGCCCTCCAGACCCCCAGTCCTCAGCTCCGCACTCACTCACCTGCCACATCCAATCTGCTGCCAAGTCTTGTTTATTCCAGCTATATAACACTTCTCTGATACACTCCTTCTTTCCTCCTGACACTGCCATCCCCCTGATGTAGACTTGTATTACCTAGTACCTGGACTACTGTCCCCTCATGAGTGTCCTTATCTCGTCTCTTTCCACTCTGGCCTATCTTCCACTCAGCTGTCAAACTGAGCTTTCTAAACCCAGATCTGACTTATCAAACTCCTTTTCAATAAACTCCAGTGGGTTCCTATTACCTCCAAAATCCAATATGAAATTTAATATATATAAATCCTCTGTTTGGCTTTTAAAGTCCTCTGTTCCCCTTCCTTGCATATCACCTTTCACTATATTCCACAAGTCAGCGGCCCTGGTCTCCTTCCCATATCCCCACCTATTTCATTTTCACCAGTAATTCCCTTGGCCTGCAATTCTCCCTCCTGTCTTTCACCTCCCAGTTTTTCTGGCTTCCTTCAAGACTCAGCTGCAGTCTCACCCTCTGCAAGAAGCTTTCCCTTAATGCTCCATTCTCCCATGATGCTACTGGTTTCTCCCTGTGATTCTCTATTTCTCTTGCCTATATTTGCATAGAATTATTTGCCATATTGTCTACCCCATTAGACTGAGAGCTCTGTAAGAGCAGAGGTTATTTTGCTTTTCTTTGTATCTCTAGTGCTTAGTACAATGCCTGGCACACAGTACATGATTACTTGTTTACTTGACTTGTCTTAGGGCCACACACAGTTCGAAAACAACACAGATCTTGCCCTCACAGAGTTTCTAATCTAATAGGGGGCTAAGCAAGAAACACAGATAACAAAGCAATGATTATTTAACAGGATAGCTCTGTAATACTCCATGTCCCTGTTACACATACACATGTGTGTATATATGTGTGTGTGTGTATGTATACATATATATAAATATACAGAAAATATATACAGATAATACAGAAACAGAAAATATATACAGAAAAGAAATTTGAATCCATCAGAGCTAGTGAAGTCACCACAAAAGAATGAATAGAGAAAAAAATGAAAGAGGGTTTTGGGGGACAGCTACACTGAGAGGGAGGAATGTGAATAATTATCCATATATATATTTATATATATTATAAATATAAATTATATGTATATATATGTATATATATATATATATATACACATATAATTTATAAATAAGTAGTTCTACGATAAAGATAAGGCAACTAGATGGTGCAGTGGATAGAGCACCAGGCCTGGAGTCAGGAAGACCTGAGTTCAAATATGACCTCAGATACTTACTTGCTGTATGACCCTGGACAAGTTACTTTACCTTGTTTGCCTTAGTTTCCTCATCTGTAAAATAATCTGGAGAAGGAAATAGCAAACCACTCCAGTATCTCTGCCAAGAAAACCCCAAATGGTTGACCTGGACAAATCACTTAACCCTGTTTGCCTCAGTTTCCTCATCTGTAAAATGAGTTGGAGAAGGAAATGGCAAACCACTCCAATATCCTGGCCAAGAAAACCCCAAATAGGGGTGACGGAGAGTGGGACATGGCTAAAATAACTGAAGAACAATTACAACACGAGATAAAACGGGGCCTGGACCTCTGACTTCACTGATTTCCTCAGTGAGGAAATGCCTTCTAACAATGCAAGTCTGCAACTTACAGTCTTCTTGTAGTCTGAGACATTAAATGATGAGCCCGCAGTCGCATCTCCGTAAGTATGAGTCAAGACTTGAACTCAGCTCTTCTGGGCTCAGAGGCCAGCTCTCTATTCAATAGGCCATACTGCCGATCATGCAAATGTGAGGGTTGGGGGGGCGTGCAGAGAGGGGAGGTACAAGTTAAATTTTTTTTACTGGACAGAGATAAATGGTCAAAAATGCTTGGAAACCACTGCTCTGATTGAAACTGTATATCTACAAGGACAACTCAGAGAGCTTCCCCATCCATATGGATGTACCTTTAACAAAAGGGTAGTTAGTAAGCATTTATGAAGCATCTACTATGTGCCCAGCACTGTGCAGCTTCTGTACTCACAGTCTAACACAGAAGACACCATACAACTATGTACAGACAAGCTATAAAAAGGATAAAGTGAAGATAATTAGAGAGTGAAGGCACTAGATTGACGGAGGATCTTGAACTGGGCCAAGAATTCAACAGAATCACCCAACTGGTCAATCAATAAGCCTTCATTAAGTGCCTACTATGTGACAGGCACAGAAAATGCAAAGAAAGAAACCACCCCCACCCCCCACCAGAGGCCAAATGCCCTTCAGGAAAATACAAAACTCCTTTAAGGAACCCAAACTTTTCCCAGAAACAAAGGCCCATCCCTTCCATCTCAATTCTCTTCTCCTATGAGTATAGGGCTGCGAGTTATGAAACGTAACAGTCTCGGAAGAATTAAAAAGGAGAATCATGCAGATGGAGAGCCATGTGGTAGATGGGAACAGATGGTCACATGGAATGAATGGAGAATTTTAGAGGATGGCTCCAGAAAAGGGGGTTATCAGGGACATACATGACGATGAAAAGGAGAAAAATGGGTTCATCAGGTGACAAGAGCAAGCAAGGGGTGATAGGGAGATGACCTGAGTGAGTGCTCCCTGGGGTATCAGGAGAAAGCAACCAAATGTATTGGTTGGGGGAGGGGAACTCCCTCCATCAAGCTCATGGGAGAACAAAAAAAAAGAACCACTCAGAATAGGAAAGCAAGGATAGCGTGCCAATTTCTTCCTTGTTGGAGGCAACATCCAAGTTGATGTCATCATGGATCCATCTGAGAGTCTTAGTATAAGAATAGCACTTTCAGATTTATACAGACACTACTTAATCCTCACAAAAGTCCGATGAGGTATAGATGACAGATACATAAGTAGATAAAGCATTAATCCAAAGAATACAAATGCAAACAAACAAGATGGTATCTACCCTCAAGGAGCTTAAATTGTAATTGAGAAAGCAGAAAGGGGAGCTGAGAAACAGCAAGAGGAAGATGGTTAGGAGGAGAGTAGTGAGTGAACTCAAACATGACAGGAGCCCCCCTGAAATACTGGTCCCAGCAGGTAGTCACGGAAACAGAAGACTGGGGCATCCAGGCAGAGGTACCCCCAGAATGGGAAGGTAATTAGAGGAGGAAAAATTCACAGAATGAAGTCATGAATGGGTAATGCATCAAGCAGTAAACACTGATTAAGTACCAACTAAGTGCTAGGCAATGTGCGCTGAAGAGTTGAGAGAGAGAGAGAGAGAGAGAGAGAGAGAGAGAGAGAGAGAGAGAGAGAGAGAGAGAGATTTGGGAGTAACCTGTACAGAAAAGAAAATTGAATCCATCAGAGCTAATGAAGTCACCACAAAAGAATGAATAGAGAAAAAAATGAAAGAGGGTTTTGGGGGACAGCCACACTGAGAGGAAGGGATGTGAATAATTATCCCACAAAGGAGACTGGAAAGGAGCAGGAGAACCAAGAGAGGACAGTGTCAGGAAGGAGTATTCAGTATCCAGGCTTGACTAGTGCTTCCTATAAGAAGAGAATGACTTAGAACATCTATGAAGACAAGATACATTGATACCAACTTCCCAGTATCGTGTTACTTTTAAAAGGGATAAAACTTGGCTAAACGCACAGGACTAACCAAGCAAGAAGCTGGGATGAAAAGAAAAACGAAACCCCTGAGCTGATGTTATCTGCTAGGAAATGCTAGGAAATTCCTGGGGCCATCTTGGGAAAGCACCACCATTTGAGAGGACCCAATAGATCATCTAGGACAGTCACTAAGCCCAGACCTTTTTACTGAGGACACTTAGCCAGGGTCACTCAGGGAGTTAATGTTAGAGCTGGTGTAAGAATCTACAGCTCCTGTCTCCTCAGAAAGGTAAAAAGAAACGTGTATGTTCAACGTCAGTCTTCAGGAAGAAGCAAGAAAAAGACAAAGAAGGTGGATATCAAACACCAGTGAGAAGGATCAGGAAAACAGGGAAAGGGAAAACCTGAAAGGTGCAACCCTCCAACCCTTCCCCTCCCCACCAAAAAAAAATAACAAAAAACAGAGGGAGAAGCTATCTCCAAGGCAGGAGAGGACACAGAATGAGCCTAAATCCAAGGAAATGCTGCTGACAATTTCATCTTTGCCTTTATATTTCTAGCGCATACCTAGCCCAGCGCCTGGCCTATCAATGCTTAATCAATGTTTACTGATGTTCCTAGAGGAGGGAGGGGGAAGCAAGAACATTTAAATAAAAGGGGTGGGGCAGTAAGACTGGATGACAGTGGGCCCAGATTAGAAATCTCCTAAGGATAGCTATCTAGGGGAGATCATTTTTTTAATCATGTTTTTTTCACTTCAAATAACCAATAAACATTTATTAAATGTGTTTAATTAATTTATTAAATGTGCCAACGAGTCATCTGCCCAAGAAGCAGTGAGGGCATGGAAAGAGATCTAAATTAGGAGTCAGGAGTAGTGGGTTCAAATCCTATCTTTGGTTACTTGTGTAACCCTTGAGCAAGTCATCAACGTTTCCTGGCCTTAGTTTCCTCCCAAGTAAAATAAAAGAATAAATAATTTCTAAGTTCCCTCCCAGCTCTAATAGTCTTTGAAATCCAGCTTAGAACTTCACTGAAGGGGCAGGGATAGAAGCTCTGGCAGAATCATCAATCAGAGTGTGGTTCTGCGTCAGGATCACCCAAACCAACCCACTAAGTTGAACCAGCAGGGTGGAATAGCGGAGAGGCTGACTTGGCAGCTGGAAGAAATGAAAATTCTTTTCTCAGACAACTTCTGCCAGTTCCCTTGTCTGTAAACTGAGAGTCACACAGCTCCTCCCCCATTGGGTTATTGTGAGGATCATCTAAAATGAATGCATGAAGTGCTTTCCAAACCTTAACATGAACTGTGGAAATAGCCATGGAAATGTTGGGCATTTTTATTGTCATTATTAATCCAAAGGAAAAGTCAGGATTTGGGGTAGGGTCATGGGTTCCTGAACTCAGAAACATGGAGATCATCAACAAACAGTAATGCATATCACAAAGTGGAAAAAGTCTAGCTCTTGAGCTCAAAGACCTGGGTTCAAATCTTGACTGTGGAATCTTAGATAAGTCACTTAACCTCCCTGAACTTCAGCTTCCTCATTCACAACAACACCATACTAGCTAACATTTATGTATAACTTTAAGGCTTTCAAAGCACCTGACAAATATTATCTCCCTTGACACGCACAATAACACTGTGAAGTAGTCGTTTTTATATAGACACTCTAATCCTCACAAAAGTCCAATGAAGGATAGATGACAGATACATACGTATTATGTATTATTCCCATTTTACAGTTGAAGAAACGGAGGGTGTTGGAGTAGATGGCCCCTTCCACCCCTGGATCTATGATCCTCTGAACACAATAACTTAGAGTTATGAGGAGCATAAGGCCCTAAGTCTCAAGCTCCTTGACTAGAAGTCTCCATAAAGGACAAGGGTGGAAGGAAGAAGCCCAAAGGGAATTTAAAAAAAAAAAAATAATAAATCAGAAAGAGCCACCAATGAAATCCACACAAATTTAGTATGACAGAGCTCAGAGTAGAAACATGCAGTAAAAACGGTCCCTGAGGTCTCTGGAAACATTGACTTTCTGAGATCCTATAATAGTCTGAGAAGGAGTCTAATGGGCTCTGGGGAATGGAGCACAGGAGAAACAGAAAAAGGGAATAAGACTTGGAATTCATCTGGTTTGTGGGGGATGAAAAGGGAATTGAACATAGGATGGGGAGGTGTTTGCTGGTAGACTGGAAAAGAGTTGTAAAGATGCATTATGCTAATACCTTTTTATGATAAAAATACACATATCATCAAATCAATCATTCAACCAGAATTTATTAATCGCATACTAGATGCCAGACAGTATGTTAAGTAATCACTGGGAATACTACTACTACTACTACTACTACTACTACTACTACTACTACTACTACTACTACTACTACTACTTATGTAGCATTTTAAAGTTTGAAAAGCACTTAACCTATGTTAACTCATTTGATTCTCACTGCAACTCTGTGAGGTAGGTGCTCATTTTACATCTAGGGAAACTGAGGTACAGAGTAAGTGACTTGCCTAGGATCACCTGACTAGTAAGTGTTGTTGGCAGGGTTTGAATTCAGGTCTTCATGACAGCAAGTGTGAAGTTCATTTTCTCATCTCCATTCTATAATGCCAGTGGGTGTGGATGTCACTGCAGAACAGAGTTGGCTGACTAGTATTATATGTTCTCTGTTCCCTCTCCTCAGTTCAATAAAGGCAGAACTGAATCCTTCCCACGTCTTTCCCTTGTTCTCCCTGGAGGGTAGTTCAGGACAGTAGTATCAAAATCAATTAGAAAAGGGGTCCACTTAACTGTTCAGAAGCATCCCTACAGGCTACACATTAACTTAGAAAACCAAATATTAATACTATCTGTGTTCTGTTGAATTTTTATTTATTTTGTTAAATATTTCTCAGTTATATTTTAATCTATTTGGGTAGCACTCTGGAGTGGGGCAAGCTGTGTGTCTGATTCCTCTGGTTTAGGGTGCATTTTTTCCTCCAGTCAACTACTTGCCCTTTTTCTCTCTGAAGATTTGGCCAACCATATTCAGCTAAAACAATTAATTTACTTTTTAGCCTAGGGGCAGTACAAAGAGCCTTGGATCCATATGGTCTCCTATTCCTCTATTTTATGAAGTTTATATCAAATGAAAAGTTGGTAGCACAGCTGCAATAGCTCAGAGCCCCCTGTTAGGAAAATTTCTAACCCAGGCAGAAGTTTGGCTCCCTGACATAATAAGTTTATGTTTATGTCTAACCACAAGTCTCCTTAGGTTTGAAGCAAAAAGCAGGATGCGGGCAACTCTTAAAGAAGACAGCAGAGTATATTACAATGTCTGTTACAATGTAGACAGAAAAAGTTGGGGAAAGGACAGTCCTTTATTTTAGCACTTCTTCTCTGTCCTGAGGGAGGTACAAATAGAAACTTTAGCCCAAATCTTCTGCACCAAGATACTTTCACTTTCTCTTTTCAGTCTCTCCTTTTGTTTCTTCCTTTAGCCTGTTGTCTTTATGGAATAAATTTCCCCCAGCAGTTCCTTAAGTCCGGGTTGGGGTTGGGGACCATGAATTCCCCACTGCTACAGAAGAATTTTTTCTTTTCCCCAATCAAGAAAGATTTTGTGTGGAAGGTGGTATATAAGTTGAATTTTGAAGGAAGCTAGGGATTGTAAAACGCATAGGTAAGGTAGGTATTTCAGGTCTAGTCTGTGAAGATCATGGACAAGAGATGTAGAACTGGAACAGACTACCAGTGGTATAACATGTCAAAATTGACTAAGTACTTTCCTTATGATTCCCACGAGATAGATAGTATGAAAGATATGATCTTCATTTGACAAATGAGGAAATTCAGACTCTGAAAGAGTAAGGGTCTCAGAGGTTGGCTAACCATTACAGACTGAAGATTATATGAGGGGAAATTAGAAAACAGAAAGCTTAGCTATCACATTTTTGTAGTGAGTCAAACCTGGTCATAGAATCACAAAGAATTATCAACTTAGGGTTGAAATCTATCTCCTTCCAACTAACATGCATGCTTTGGGAAGTATGAAGTATGTTATAAACATGAGGGACCATGAAATGAATCTGTGAATTTGATGTATGAAAAAGAACAGGGAACTCAGAAGCTATTATCCTGGGAATTATTATTACTTGAGTGACTGAATAAAAATTTCTTACCCTCTCTGGATTGGAATTAAATCCACATAAATTCAGGATAAGGAACTTACCAGCTAGAACTGAGTTGAAAGAGCTATATTTGAAAAGGCAGTTTCATTGTCCCTTCTTCTGAGTCAATGGCTCTTTCTATAACTTCTATCCTTCCATTCCTTATCCTTCATCCCCTTTTTAAAATGTTATTTTATTGACATAATACTTCCTCTGGGCTACTTCTTAAACTTGTACTCCAATTCCCTCCAGTTGGATCCCCAGAAAGTGGTTGCTACTTTCAGGTTCTAGGGATAACCTTATGAGTCTGCAAATCTAATAATGCAGGTCACAAGTCCCCACCAGTGTATTTCTCACTAACAATCAGCCAGCAGATAAAATTAACTGAAAGAGAAGGCATTTACTTAAATGGCATTGCAAGATAGCTACAAACCATTTTCCTCTCTAATCTTGGATGCACTGTCCCATAAATATACATGGGGAAATGTCAAGGGGAAGATTAGGCACCATGGTACTTGTATACAATGAGACATTCGCACAGGGAATACATGTGGCTGAGGCAATTCAAAATCCAATACTACAGAGCCTCAATATTATTGATTTCTTAAAGCTGCCTGCTAAGCATTGTGAATATACCGGCAGCTTAGCCGGACTTGCTACTCACAAGTCACAACATCTCTGCTGTATGAGTTGTTCGCTAGATGAGTCATTCCTCTGGACTCTGGGAGTTTGCTCCTTGATGGGTAGCTGTAGTCTCTACTACCACCAGTTACAAGCTTAGCTGTAGACCTTAGCTGCAACACTGCTGTGTTCTTTCAGAAAAAAAGCAGAGACCCTTATGCTAAGACTAGCAAAAGTCTCTTCAGTTCTATTCCCTGAGGACCTCGCCTCTGAGGCTTGCTACCTCCCAGTCAAGAGATGGGATAGCAAATGATTAGCATTTCCTTTCTACAGCTCTTCCTGGCAAGTGACTGGGTCCCCCTCATCATCCTAATTTATGGGTGACTATCCACTACATTTCTCAAATCACCATCTTTCAGATTAAGCCATAAACAGGCAACATCCATTTGCCCAACAATCACCAAACAGCTTTGGGATTCAGGATTTCCCAGTTTGTTTTAAAACTCTAAACTTCTCCTGGATAGTCCATGCAAATGAACAGATGGGAAAAGGCAAAGAGGCAATTTACCGTGCTTGTCAATAAATCAAGGCCTCTCATTTCTATAAAGGGCATTTTCTCAAGTTTTCTCCAAGGTCAAGTTTGGTAATTATAAATACATAGCACTTGATTCAATTTTGTTTTTCCCCATTTGCTTTGCTATTGTCACTTTGTCTACTGTTTCTTCTTTTTAAGTTTTTTTATTTATAAATTTATTTTTAGTTTTCAACATTCACTTCCATAAGATTTTGAATTTTAAATTTTCACCCCCTCCTTCCCCTCACCAAGTCAGTATGCAATCTAATATAACCTCTACGTATACATTCATGTTAAACATATTTTCACATTAGTCATGTTGTAGAGAAGAATTAGAATGAATGGAAGGAACCACAAGAAAGAAGAAACAAAATAAAACTCTACTGCTCCTTAATTCTGCTTACTCCAGCCTTCCCCAGTTCACTTAGGTTTTCCCATACTTCTCTGTCTCTTCATATTCATTATTTCTTATAACCCAGAAATAGTCCATTGAATTCATGTGCCACAGTTTGTTCGGTCTTCCATAATCGATGCTTTCCCCCCTTTTAATCTCTCTTCTGCTGGCTCCTTTCTTCTTCCTTTTTTTTCCTTCAGATGTGTAGGATGATCTTTGTATATGCTTAACAAACACTTGTTAAATTGAATTCTCTCTCTCTCCCCTTCTCACCTATCTCCCTCTTTGCTATAATCACCTACTTTTCCTTCCTCTTTCTCCAAGTCTCTCTAATTCGCTTTCATCCCTCTCCATTCCGTGCTGCTGGAGGAATCAATCAGCAAGCATTTGTTAAGGGCCTGGGCTAAACTGCGAATATGGCAAAGGCAAAAACTGGCCCTGCCCTGGAGGAACTCACCAGAGGGGACAACATGCAAATAATAAGAAAAATAGCTAGGTTTGTAAAGCACTTTACCCATTGTCACATCTGATCCTCGAACTTCAAGAGGGAGGTTCTATTATCATCCCCATTTTACAGATAAGGAAAAAGAGGCTAAGTGACTTACACAAGGTCACACAGCTAGTAAGCGTCTGAGGCAGGATCTGAACTCAAGTATCTAGGCAGAGAGCAGATATTTATGAAAGTAATCTGAAAGGGTGAAGGTATATGTAGCCAGGAAGGAGGAAAAGTGACTGAGATAGACCTCCTGAAGAAGGTAGCATTTGAGTTGTCTTGAAGGAGTCCACGCATGACAAGAGGCACAGGTGAGAAGGGTGATGGTACATTCTAGGCATGGGAGACAGACAATGGATGCAAAGGCAAGGAGGTGGGAAATAAAGTGTCATGTGTATTGTGAAGCATCGGGAAAGTTAATAAGAATTGGAGAGAGGAGGAAGAAAATACTAAGTTCACCGAGAGGAGGGGTCAACTTACTGCTTTTGCCCTGAAAAAGTAAATAGATTCTGCCACCGCCCCACCCCCACCCCCACCAAAACCTACTTGAATGAATTACTACTCTAGAAAAACTGAGACAAAGCCCCCCACCCCTCCCACCATATGCTGGTGCCTTGCTTCTGGAAATTAGTTGTTTTTGTATTTCTGGTGCCTAAGATAGTGCCCAGTACCTAACAATCCCTTAATAAGTGGGTGTTGTCTGTCTGATTGATTCCAAAGGAGAGTGAACTGGCCACTTTACTGAAAAGGCCAGAAGGTATAATTACAAGGCTAGATTGTTTATCAGGTTTCCGGTGTGCCCCGAAGCACCAGAAGAAAACATTCTGAGTAACTATGCTGAGGCCACAGAGGGCCCTGGCCAGGAGCAGTTAGAGACTCATAGGATTGGGTGGGTGGGGGGGGGAGGTAGGGAGGAGGCCCTCTGGCTGAAAAAAGAGAGAGAAAGAGAGAGATAGAGACAGAGAGAGACGAAGAGAGGGGTGGATATTCTTGGCAGAATATCAGGTCAAGAGAGTCTAGGAAACAGAAGCCCTCTGGGCTTCTCCTACAAAGAAAATCATTAAACTCTCTTCCAGTTGGAGAAATCACTGGCCCCTAGAGAAAATTAAGTTAATTCAACTCAGCCCAAGGGAAATGGGAGAAGAACAGGCAGTTTTCAGATGAAGAAATTAAAACTATCTGTAGTTATATGAAAAAATGTTCTAAATCACTACTGATTAAAGAAATGCAAATTAAAACAACTGTGAGGTACCACCTCACACCTGTCATATTGGCTAATATGACAGAAAAGGAAAATGATAAATGTTGGAGAAGATGTGGGAAAATTGGAACACTAATGCATTGCTGGTAGAGTTATGAACTGATCCAACCATTTTGGAGAGCAATTTGGAACTATGCCCAAAGGGCTATAAAACTGTGAGTATCCTTTGATCCAGCAATACACTTCTAGATCTATATCCCAAAGAGATCATAAAAAAGTGAAAAGGACCCACAAGTACAAAAATGTTTACAGCAGCTCTTTTTGTGGTGGTAAAGAACTGGAAATTGAGAGGATGCCCATCCATTGGGGAATGACTGAACAAGTTGTAGTAGTGTATGAATATAATGGAATACTATCGTGTTCTAAGAAATGACAAGCAGATGAATTTCAGAAAAACCTGTAAAAACTTACATGAACTGATGCAGAGGGAAATGAGCAGAACCAGGAGAATATTATACACTGTAACAACAATATTGTGCAATGATTAACTATGATAGACTTGACTCTTCTCAGCAATACAACGATCCAAGACAACTCCAAAAGACTCATGATGGAAAACGTTATCCATATCCAGAGAAAGAGTCTGAATGCAGAGTGGAACATACTATTTTCACCTTTCTTTGTTTTCTGTTTAGTCTTTCTTGTGGTTTTCCTCTTTTATTCTGATTCTTCTTTCACATGACCAATGTGGAAATATGTTTAACATAAGTGTACATATATAACCTATAGCAGATTGCTTGTTGTCTTGGGGAGGGAGGGAGAGAGAAAAATTTGTAACATAAAATCACATAAAAATAATGTTGAAAACTATCTTTACATTTAATTGGAAAAAATAAAATACTACTAAGTGAGCAAGAGGGACAGAAAAAGTGGAGCGTGGTCTCAAATCTCTTGCTAAAAGAGTAAATTTGTCCATGCTGGGAATCAAATCCAAAAAAAAAGGCAGGTAAGGAGAACAATTAAATTCAAGAAACATTTATTAAGCATTTTCTGGGTACAAAGATAAAAGGATATAATGTCTATAAGGAACTTTACAAACCTTCAGGTGCCAGATAAATGTGAGCTACTACTCTGAGGAAGGGAAGCAGAGATGGAGGTTGGTAATGAGCCCTCCTACAATACTGTTGCTGGTTAGTTGTTTTAGTTGTGTCCAACTCTCCATGACCCCATTTGGGGTTTTCTTGGGGGAGATATTGGAGTTCTTTCTGAAAGAGCACAGGTGTGCCCCAGTTGAGAATTAAAGTAAAAGTTGGAGGTGGTGGAGACTATAGCCGCCCATTAGCTCAGTGGTACAGTGAATAAAGTGCCAGGCCTGGAGTTAGAAAGATCTGAGTTCAAATGTAGTCTCAGACCCTTCCTAGCTGAGTGACCCTGGGCAAGTCACTTCACTGCTATCTGCCTCAGTTTCTTCATCTGGTTTGGTTATAGAGCCTTTCAACTCTTCGAGTACGTTTATTCTCAACTTTGTATTTTCCCCAATGCTGAACACAGGGTGACAGAAAAGGTGCCTAATAATTAATTACTGAATGAGTGAATGAAAAGGATCAAGCAAATGAGCAATTATGCCTACTTTGTACCAGCCATGGGCAAGGCCATGGGATAAAAGTCCAAGTAACAAAATGATTCTTTGTTGTTGTCCCCATGTAGGGTTTTCTTAGCAAAGACACAGGAGTGACTTGCCATTTCCTGTTCCAACTCATTCTACAGATGAGGAAACTGAGTTCAGTGACTTGCTCAGGGTCACACAGACAACGCATGCCTAGGGCTAGATTTGAACTCAGGAAGATTCATCTTCCTGACTTCAGCCTTGGTGCTTTATCCACTTTGCCACTTAGGCGCCTCCTAACAATCCCTACCTAAATTCTAATGGAGGAAATGAAAAATATATCCAATGTATCCCAAAAAGTCTTAGCACTGTTTCTGTACTTTGAGGACATCCTAAATATAAATCATTCAGTCAACGAGCATTTATTAAGCTCTTCTGAGCCAGGCACTGTATTATATAAAGTACATAAGTACAAGTATGTTCAAAGTCATTAAATGCGACGTAGTGGGAAGGAGGACAGAAGCAGGTGGCCCAGATCAGAAAAGGCTTCATGCAGAAGATGGTGCCTAAGAATCTAGCACTCAACAAATATTTTAAAATATAATATGAATTATTAAAATTAATGTAAATCTATTTAAATAAACAAATGCATCTGCCAGTCACTATGATAGGCATTTGGAATGCAAATATGAAAGAGAAATCATTCCGGCCCTCCAGGAATTAACAGTGCACTCAGAGGATACAACCTTATCTACCAAGGGGGTGGAAGTTTGGGACTTCCAGGCAGTCAATGGGCATTGGGAGCTGAGCCACAGGGGAGGAAACCATCAAGCCCTTTCCACACTTGCTCTCTGAGCAAAGTGGGAAAAGTATTGAGGACAGAAGAGTTAGTACGATATAAGCAAAAAGGGATCAGAAGTTGGAACTATGTCAAGAATACAGAAGAATAGGATGGCCAAAAAAAGAAAGAAATGCTAAATGCTAGAGTTAGAAGGGGCCTTAGAGATCATCAAGTCAAACCACCCCACTTTACAGAAGGGGAAACTGAGGCTCAGAAGTTGTGACTTGCCCTGGGTCACACAGGTAATGAAAGAGCTGAGATTCAGACCTATTACCTGTGACTGCAAGTCCAAGGATCTTCCCACTGTGCTGGTGGGGAGAGGGCCCAAGAGGTAAACAGGAAAATGCTACCCCAAAACCAGGCAAGTGTTTGGAAAAGCCATGTGTCCAAACAGATTCAGGTTGGATCTAACAGGTCGCCCGTAATTTGTCAGATCTGTCAGAAGTGGTACAGTAAGTGTGCCAGCATCCTCTTGTGTCCTGGCATGTGATCCTAAACTGTGTTTGCCTAAACAAACTTCAGCAATGGGCATGTTGTTGCCATTGCCAGGATTTCTCTGCACCCAAAAACACCTGTATGTATGCAGCTGGTGACACCTAGGTGATCTCAGGCAAATCACTGAACGTCTTTTTCCTTATCTGTAAAATGGGGCTAATTATACCATGGGGAGGGGGTGGCATCCATCCCCTCTCAGTAAAGGACCATGACATACTTTACTGAAAAAACAGAGACTACTCATAGTGATGTCCCTCCTCTGTCCTTCTCTACCTCCCAACCCCTTGACATTACCTCCCATTATCTCCTAATAAGAGCATATTCCATCCAGTCTCTGTTGAAAATGCAGCTCTTTTACCAAAGCCGACCCCTCTAGACAAACTCTTCCCCTGGCAAATAGCCTTCCAAACCATCCTCCCTTCTTACCAACCTCTCATCCCTTTCCCCTGGCTCCTTCTTGGCTGCCTACACATAAACCTAAGCCTTTTCCCAGCTGACAAAAGAAACGCCCCTCACTTGACCTCTCCATCTTTTCACACTTCTGTCCTCAATTCTCCCCTCTCTTACAGCCAAAGTTAAGAAAACACAAGATAAATACCAAAACTGATCTTTTCCCATTGCTTCTTCTTCCTTTCACTCTCTCCTCAGTCCTTAGCTCTCTCTTTCCCAACCTTATCACTCAACTGACAAAGCTCTTTGCAGTCAGCGATGTTCTCTTAATGGCCAAATCGAATGGTCTTTTCACAATCCTTTGTCGTACCTGACACTGTTAACCACCCTCTCCTCCTCAGTAAGCAGTCTGTTCTCTCTTGGTTCTCCTCCCACCTGAACAACCTCTCCTCTTCCCAGACCATCATCCCTCTAACTGGGTGTCCCCCAAGGCTCTATCCTGGGCTGTGATTTTTTAAATTCTCTTACTATATTCTCCCTCCTGGTAACCAAATCAGCTTCCATGGGTTCAGGGATTATCTCTGCAAAGATTTCTATGTCTAACCCTAGAGACAGCTAGGTGGTTCAGTAGATAGAACCCTGAGAATGGAGTCCATAAGAGTTGAGTTTAAATCTAGTCTCAGACACTTACCAACTGCATGACCCTGGGCAAATTCACTTAACCTCTGTATAGTAGATGATTAAGAAATACACACTAGATGCATAATAAATACGTTTCCTTCTCCTTCATTGCTCCAAGCAAGCATCCCAAACTGACTAGTATACATTTCTAACCAGATGTCTGATAGAAATCTCAAACTCAACATGCCCATGATAGAACTCATTTTCTTTTCCCCTAAATTTACCCACCCCTCTTCTGAATTTCCCCATTTCTATCAGTGCCCCTAGGGGCATCTAGGTTGCTCTGTGGATAGAGCACTGGGCTTGGAATCAGGAAGAATCATCTTCATGAGTTCATATCCAGCCCCAGACACTTACTAGCTGTATGACCCTGGGCAAATAACTGAACCCTGCTTACTTCAGTTTCCTCATCTCTAAAATGAGCTGGAGAAGGAATCACAAACCACTCCAGTATCTTTGCCAAGAAAACTACAAAATGAAGTCAGAGTCAGATATGACTGAAAGAACTGACCCACAGCCACATGAAGGTACCATCATCCCTTTCTGTCATTCAAGTTCACCCAACATATCTAATCAGTGGTAGGCACTTTTGTCTCAAGGAGGCTGTACTAGTTTCTCCTTGAAGGAGAAGGGAAGCCATCCTCTGGACCAGACTGGGTGGAGAAAGAATGCTCCAGCTGTTGATATAATTTCCTGGTCACCTGGCATAGAATAAAGAGCCCAGCCTTTGAGGACTCAGTAGTTCTCGTTGCTGTGAAGCCAACACACCTCTCTGACTCAGACCACACAAATGTGGAGGCAGAGGGAAGATGATTCCGACTGAATTGAATTGCCTTTTAATTGTTAAGTAAGCTTCTTTTTATCAAATGCCAAATAATCCACAAAGGTTTCCCTGTGTTCCAATTCCTAACCCAAACCTCCCTCCACCTCAACCAGGCCTAGAAGAGCCTCGGCAACAGTGGGTCTCTTTTTCTGAGTATCTAAAATAAATCCAGTTTCTCTACTGTTCTAAAGTTCATATTTAATTCCTTGCTCCCAGGAATTTCTAGTGATGTCATGGAAAGAACACTGGCCCAGGAATCTAAAGTGAGTTCTAGGCCTGGTTCCGACACTATATATAAAAGTATACACTGGTGAAAATCCATTTGGTATGGCCCCAGTCCTGTCCCATTCCCCCACACACTTGACAACTGAATGTTGCACCCGTCTGGCCCTCCTCCCCAGGCTCTTGTTTGTGTGGAGCAGAGTTAAGTTTCCTGGGTCCCTGCCCTTCATTTCTTCTTGCTTATTTGGCAATTTAGAAAATACTTTCACTTCACTGGTCCAGATTAAGCCACTCTCTTCTCCCATGGATGATGGGGAAATCTTTAAGTACTATTGTCCTTAACTGAAATTCCAAATTTGAGCCCTAAGTGGCTCAAAGATACACAGCTGGACACCAAAGGCACACCCACTGTGTGCTACCCTTGGACCAAGGACAATGGAGGCTGCACTGTAAGACTGTTCCTCGTTGAGTCTCCTTTCCTCCTTCCCATCTTCTGCTTTCTCTGGGTGATGCCCTTCACTCGAACCACCCCCTCCTCCTCTGTACTACCCAGAATCATGGGGGCAAAGGGTAGATCTTAGAAATAAATAATCTTCTAGTCTAATCTCTCACTCAAGGTAGGAATTCCTCTATAACATCCCTAAGAGCTGGTCAACCAGTTTATGCTTGACTATTTCCAGTAACAGGGAGCTCACCATCTAACAAAAATGAATTAACGAATGAGCACTTATTAAACACTTATCATGTGCAAGGTTCATCTTCTCTTGTGGACGGTTTTAATTGCTAGAAAGCTTTTCTTACATGGAGCCGCCATCTGCCTCTCTGTACATTTGCCTTTTGAAGTCTCTGACAAGAGCAAGTCTCTGACCTTCAATGTACATATTGTCAGAATGTCCTCAAGTGTTTGCTTGCAAGATTAACACCTCCGGTTTTCTCTGTATTTTATGGGTTCTAGAGCCTTTACCAGCCTGGTCACCATCCTCTGGGACCTGCTCCAGTTTTTCAAGGTCCTTCTATGATGCGGCACCCAGAGCTGAACGTGGTCCTCCAGATAGGAGCTGCCTTCCCTGAAAGATGCAGCTTGAGCATCACCTCCAGCAGGAAGCCCTTCCCCATCCTGGCAACAACTGGTAGTGAGTGACTGTGTATTTATTTCTTTTTATTCTCTCTGTATTCTGTAAGCCCTGTAATATGTCTCCATTATTTTGCCATGACATAGAGTGTTAAATTCCTTCTGAGTAGGGATTATTACATTTATTCTATTTGCATACTCCGTGCCTGAGGACCATCTCCCTTTGTCCTGATCTACATCTGGCAACTGGACCCAGATGACTCTGAGGAGAGAGTGAAGCCCTCCCTCACTGTGCTCTAATTCACCTTCCTGATGTCATGGACAAATGACACACAGTTCCTAGTACAGTACCTGATACATGTAACAGAAGCATGTTAATTAATGGATTTAACAGGTGCTGGTCTTAGAGTTAGAAAAAGCAGGGTTCAGATCCTCCTTATGACACTAGTTGCATGACCATGGACAAGTCATTTCAAGTCTCAGTTTCCTCATTCATAAACTGGGGATAAGACTACCTCCAGTGTCTGCTTCACAGACTCAAATGAGCTAGTGCCTGGAAAGTCTGTAAAATGCATGTTCCAGACTTGAAATCATTTTACAAATGCTCAATATTACCATTTCTGATGTCATTATTGACATCTGGGAGAAGGGGAGGGGGAGAAAGCAGCCATTTCACACAGCTGGTTTATAATGAGCCTGCAGTCCCCTCCTTACAACACCCAGGTTGATTTTTTTTTGCACTTAAACTACTGAGTTGTCCACTATCACAGGAATCTCCTTCTGCAAATGGTCCTTCCTTGTCACCCCCAGGTGCCAACACCTTCTCTTGCAAGGTTGCCTTGCGTGCACTTTTTACATGTCTTATAAATACCTGTATGTGCCCATGCTGTCTTCCTCCATTACAGTGTTCATTCCTTTTGTCTTTGTATTCCTGTCAATTAAGTACAATGCTGATCACATAACAGGAACTCATAAATACTGTACATTGATTGATTAATCTCTCAGTCTGCCTTAGATAACCATGTAATTTTTTAACCCAAGTTCAGGACTTATTTTTTTCCCTGTTCAATTTCATCTTGTGAGATTGGACCCATCATTCTAGCCTGTCAAGAAAAGGCATATGCCAACCAGCATTTAAGAAATCACCTCCCAGGTTCATGCCATAGTGTGGTAGAAAGAACACTGAATTTGATGTCAGAAGACAGGTTCAAATTAGGACTCTGCTACTTGATACCCTGGGACACTTGGGACATTTTGCTAGTCATTTAATGTCACATCAGTTTCTCCTTATATAAAATGAAGGTATACTAAGCCCCTCAGCTAGGTGGTACAGTGCGTAGAGCTCTGGAACCTAAGTTCAAATCTGGCCTCAGATACTGACTAAGTGATTCTAGTTAAGTCACTTAACCTGAGTGCCTCAGTTTCCTCAGCTGCAAAATGGAGATAATAATTGCACCTGCTTCCCAGGTCTGTTGTGAGCATCCAATAAGACCGTACTTACAAGGTGCCTCGCATATAATAGGTACTTAATAAATGTTTATTTCCTTTAGGCTAGCTCTCCATCCTCTTTATTCACAAATTTGACAAACATGAAATCTACAGTTTCACAAAGGAAAGATTTGCTGAACATTGCCGGGCATTGAATTTTGGTAAATCCCACTTCTGTTCATTCTTACCTATGCCACTTTGGACAAGTCATTTCAGATCACTTGGCATTGCTTGAGCCTTGATTTCTTCATCTGTTAAAGGAGGGCGTTGGGCTAGTTGGCCTCTGAGATCTCTCCCTGATCTAAAACTGGAATTCTGCAGCAGTCAGGGTCAGTATCTTGGAGGAAAAGACAGCAGGTCAAGAGTTGGGACACAGATTCAGATAAGGGAGAAGGGAGCAAGCCTCCTGGGAGCTCTCTCGTTTATTCTCACTGACTGTAAAAGTAGACATCGCCTTCTCCCAAGACACCTGGAAGTTATCCCAGGCAGAGAAGTTAATGAAAGTGATAACCATTGGAAGGCCAGGGCTGGAAGGCCAGGGACACCCGAGTGCTAGGAGAATATGACTAGTTTTCCTCCATCCCTGTGCATGTTGGAGCAGCCCTGACTCTTTTACAGCATCCTCAGGTTCCCAAGTCCCCTTCCCCCAAGCTCCACAGGGCTCCATTTAACATTTCCCAAACCCTGACTCGGAAAACATTGGCCCTACTGTCCTCTTGTCTTCCTCTGCAGTAAAGCCCAAGGGTCTTCTCAATGAGAGCATTGTAGAGCCTGGTTAACTCTGGCCTCCTAGAGGCAGCTCTGTGGGAAGGAAGGGATGGAGGAGAGGGCTCTGTCTGTAAGGTTAAGCAGAGACCATCTGGGTGGGTACCAGTCACAGAAGAACCCTTCGCTGCTACCACCATCATCCCCACCCTCTCACCCCCACCACTCACACATACCATCTTTACACTCTGAATACACTGAGACATTGATGGAAGAGATAGCCAGGTCCCAGCTGCAGTTGTGCCAAGTGAAATCAGTGTCTAGAATAAAGTCCAAGGCTGGAGGCTAGAAGGGAAAGGAAAGGATGATGTTGGGAGGTATGTCTCCAGTGTCTCTTGATAGCCTCCTGTCTGGGCCTGGATCATGGCTCATCCATCCTCCCACTCTCCCTGCACAAAGGAAAAATGAGTCTTTCATTCATTTGACAAGCATTTCTCAGATGTTTACTATGCCTTGGGTACTATGCTAGTGCTAGGGATTTATTAAGGTTCCTGCCCTCAAGGAACTTATATTCTGTTGAAGTTCCCCCTCCTAAGAGGAGGTAAGAGGTGGCAGAAAATTGTATTTGAAAGAGAAGCCTTTAGAAAAAAGGGGGGGAGGAAAGAAGCACCTGCCTCAGTTTCCCCATATGTAAAGGATTCCTAAATTCAAAGTCTAATAGTGAACTTACAAGCACTAGTGGGGGTAATGTATGTGGGACAAGGAGAGTCTTGCCCCAGTACCCATAAGATCACATCTGTGAGACAACCACATACTTCAGTAAGGCTGACCTTGGGTTAGCTGAGGTACCCCCCGGCAGGGAGAATGAATCTGAGGCTCAGTGTCCTCATCCATAAAATGGGACAATGGTACTTGTACTAACCTCTGAGGGCTGTTCAGTGAGTTATTACGGAGAGAATGAACTCTGAACTGGAAGCCAGGAGACCTGAAATCAAGCTGTGGGACTTCAGTATCATCTGTAAAATGGGTGTGGTGATATTTACATAACCTGGCTCACAGGATGATTGGGAGGAGAGCACATGGAAGGATCTACCTTCACTCTCCACCTATCCCAGAAGCAGCAGGGACAGAAGGGGTTTGTTTAGTGATGTGGACCAGGCATTTTTAACAGGAGTCTTTTGAGGTCCTGAGGATCATAAGTCCCTGACCAGAGAGGAATCTGAAGGGGGAAGAAGTCCTCTAAGAAAGAAGCAAGAGGCAAAAAAAAAGATATTGGCTAGAGGAGAGAAGGATCCCCAGGAGGTGTGAGGAACACCTAAGATGAGAAGCTCCAGAGAGCCAGTGAGAAACACAGAGCATGCGGGAGGTCTTCAAGGGTCACCAAGGGAAGAGTGCCCTCTCAAATGAGGGTGTTGACTGCCAAATTCCTGAGCGGCTCTATATCCTAGGAGATGGTGAACACTGAGTCATAAAACCAAAGGTATGGGATTCAGGTTAAACTCTCACATTGTCTACTTGACACTAAATGCCTCACTCCTTGACTGCTGTCCTGATGACACTGACCCTGCCTAACAGCTCTTACCATGGGGTGAGCCCTAACTTTGACCAATGGTCTCCCCTCAAGCTCTGGCTCACAGACAGACCCCTCCCCTTGCCACAGACTGAGCCCTAACTCTATGAAACATGAGTACTAGAGAAATGCCACAGTGTCAGACCTTGCAGATTAGTTCTATGTGGCACGTGGCTCATACCAAATATGCCAGGAAGGAGAACCGGGACAAGCAGACTCCTGGGAAAAGCCTTGTGAGAAGCATCCAGGCCCACCCCCACACAGTCCAAGCTGCTAAAGACACTTCCAAGAGGAGAAGAGCATGAGCCAGATGGGAGCATCCATCTGGGCTCAGAACACCAAGCATCTCTTCTCCCCTCTGACTTTGGAGGGCTGGGAAATGCCCTGGAGAGCGTCCTGTTCCCTCGGCTTGCCGAAATCAAGTCGCAGACAGGAGTAAAAAGAATCAGGTCACAGGATTTTGAGCTGGAAGGAATCTTAGTCCAAATAGCCCAAGCTCCTCATTTTCCAGAGAACTAATGACTCACCCAAGGTCAAACCCAGGTCCTCTGATGTCCCACTACTATGCCTGCCCTCCAGTAGTCATTTGATTCTGATTTCTAGTTTCCTATTCTTATGCTTTTCAGACAGATGCCCTAGATCCAGCCTCGATGATTAACTATAGAATCACACAAGCTTAGAGTTGGAAGGGCCCTTTGAACTCCCATTAGGGCAGCTAGGTGACCTCAAAGTGAATACAGTGCTCAGCCTGGAGTCAGGAAGACTCATCTCCCTGAGTTCCAATACAGCCTCAGACACTTACCTGGGCTTCACCCCATTTGCCTCAGTTTCCTCATCTCTAAAATGATTTAGAGAAGGGAATGCCAAACCATTGCATTATCTCTGGAAGAAAACCCCAAATGGGATTACAAAGAGTTAGATATGACTGAAAAATGACTGAAAAAATTACAACCCCCATCCTAATGGATAGATCCTTTTTTTATCCCCCTAAAATGGTCACACAGGCTTGACCTGAATAATTCCGTATCAGAGAACTCACTGCCTAACAGAGTGCCCCATGCTATATTCAGAAAGTTCTGTTAGGATGTTTTTTCTTAGGTTCAGCTCCAATCTGCTTCCCTAGAACAGAGACTATTTAACTCAGAGGAGTTAGGAAAAATAAGATAGTTTTCCTTCAAGTATCTAAAAGTCCATTGTGTGGGAACAGGATTAGCCTTGCTCTACTTAGCTTCAGAAGGCAGAACAGAAAGTAGTCAGGGGAAGGAGGGAAAGTTAGGGAGAAGATTGAAGTTTACAGATGTCAGATGGCAACTTCCTAACAGTGACAGTTATTCCAAGCCCTGACAGGCTGATTCCATTCCTCTGGAAGAAGGGTGATGTCATGGTCCTTCAAAAGCAGAGGACAGACAACAACACTGACATCTCCTCTAGAGGTCTTCAAGCAGACTAGTCAAAGCTACCCCAGAGAAATCTGCTAGACCAGGGGAAAGAGCACCAGGCCAGGAGTCAAGAAGACCTAAGCTCAAATCTGGCCTCACTTATGAGCTGTGCAACACTGGTCAAGTTACTTCATTTCTGTCTTCCTCGGTTTCCCTATATGCAAAAAAGAAATAATAATAGCACCTGGCTGAGCGTGACCTCTTCTTGCCTCAGTTTCCCCTGTAAAATGAGGGAAATAATAGAAGCTACCTGGCAAGGTTGTTGTGAGATCAAATGAATAACATTTGTGGAAGCACTTGGTTCCTGGCACATAGTAGATGCTATACAAATTATTATTCCTTCCCCCTACTTTTTGATGATAAAGCTGGAGTCTGAAGAGGGAGTGTCGTGTGTGAGAAACAACCAGAAGACCAAGGTAGATCACAGTAGTACTCTCCCTTAAGCCTTTTCTCTCCGGTTCATTATTTGCCCTTGACATAGTCTTTTCATTTTGTTCCTGGGATTAAATTATATTGGCAGTCCTTTCCACCTCAAATATCCTACGCTTGGCCCTGTTCTCAGCTGGCGAATGAGATGAAGGGTCAGACTGAGACACAATCTTGCTCAGTTCCATGACCTCTGAATGTAGCAGCCTGGCCTGCAGGCTAGGGCTCTAACTAGCCTTGGAGTCAAGAGGACTTGTATTGGAATTCCCCTCCAGAGATTGGCTGGGTGAGGCTGAAGAAGTCGCCAGAATCTCTTTTTCCACCTCAGTTTCTTCATCTGTAGAGTGGCAATGCCTATAGGGCTCCCCTCACAGAGCGTTTGAGGTGCAAAGGAGACAAGGGGTGTAAAGTGCATTCTAAACCTTAAAATCCTATAGAAATGCCAGCTAATGACCTTCCTGTGCCAATTGCTAAAGCTTTTGGAATCAGCAACATGGGGATCATGCCTGTAAGTGATCTCTCTAAAAATGCTGTCAGAATGGAATGAGATCATGAATGATATAAATATAATCAAAACAGATACGATGTAAAATGTAGCATGAACCAGAAAGTCCATTAAGATGTTAGCTGTTAGGGTTGGTGCTAATTCTCCCTTCTGGAGCTGCAGGGAACAAGTTTAAGCCTCTAGGGTGGGGGTTTTCCCCAGGACAGCTGCGCAGCATCACCTGAGTAAGCAACAGCATACTGAAAGTGAATGCAGTGTAACTTGGGTTGCATTCAGTCAGGAGGGCAGGATTTCCAGGAAGATAGAACTGACAGGGGAATAAGGAAGGGATGATCCCACTGTACTCTGCCCAGAGTATAGCAAGAGATCTATGTTCAGGTCTAGGCACCAGAGCAATTGGGAGACCTCAAAGAACGGCCACCAGGTTGGTGAAAGGTCTTCTGTTCCTTCAAATGAGGATGGACTAAAGAAAATGGAACTAGTTAGCCTGGAGCTGAGGACTTAGGAGGGGAAGGATAAAGGCCAACCTGCTGAAGAAGTATCAGATTTGTTCTGTGTGGCCCCAGAAGACCCCGCTAAGAGTCATGGGGGAAGACACGGAGAGAAGGATTTGGACTTGGTGTCTCTGTCCAATTGATTCTCCGTCCCACACCTTGAAGTCATTGTAGAAAGCAAGGAACAGGTCACAACTATATGTTTAAAAGCTTTGTTAAAACCCTGTGATCCCCTTAGGGATGGGGACTAGACCTGTAATTTTAATGATGTAGGGAACTCCCAGGTAAGGAAAGTTGCTCCACCTAAGCAGGTCAACACCTGCTCTTTAATGTGGCCTAAAACACTGAAGTAAAGTGATTTGCTCAGGGTCACACAGTCACAGGAGGGGGAGCAAATCTCAAAGGCAGGTCTTCCAGGCACACCCATCACAGATCGGTGATGGATTGATTCTGGCAGTCAGGTCATTTTTCCCAATGACGTGTAAAATAACTCATCCTGATGCAATTCAAGGGGCAGCTGCCCAGACACACCTGTCATCCCTTTATGAAGATGCTGCCTGATCAGGGCAGAGTCAAGTGAGAAAATCATCTCCCTCGTCCTGGAAGCTAAGCAACCTGATGTCTCATTACATTTTTGGCTGCCACATCCCAATGCTGACTCATCTTCTAGCAGCCAAGCTGTGATATGGCCCTTGTTGGGGAAAACAATCCCTGGGCCCCACTGGCCTTGGTGTCCTAGGAGCCGATGCTCCCACATTCTGCTACCCAGGCTAGATGTCAGACCCGCCCACCCTGGATTGTGATCAGTTGCCAGCTGAGAACAGGGCCAAGCATAGGATATTTGAGGTGGAAAGGACGTTTGGCATTATTCAATCCCAGAAAAAATGAATAGAATATGTCAAGGGCAAATAATAAATCTCAGATGAAAGGCTTAAGAGAGAGTGCTCTGTGATCCAACGACCTTGGCCTTCTAGTTCATGGTGCTCCATCTCCAGACTCGGCATTTTCCCTAAATGTCCCCCCAAGCCTGGAATGCCCTCCCTCTTCATCTTCACTTTTGGTTTCTTTTAAGTCTCAGTCAAATACCCACGTTCTTCAAGAAAATTTTCTGTTGTTGTTGTTGCTGGTGGTGGCGGTAGTGGTGGTGGCGGTGGTGGCAGTGGTGGTGGTGGTGGCGGTGGTGGCGGTGGTGGTGGTGGTGGTAGTGGTGGCGGTGGTGCTGCTGGTGGTGGTGGTGGCGGCGGCGGTGGTGGTGGTGGCGCTGGTGGTGGTGATGGTGGCAGTGGTGGTGATTCCTACCTTCTCCTTGCCTATCATCCTTGGATGGGAAGGTAGGCATAGAGAAATACAGCATTGCTACAGAAAATCTGGAGAGTGTTTTAAGAGGTAAGCCTTCACAAATCATTCCAAAATATTATTTGTTATCATCATCTAGCCCCACTCAGTCCTCATTTTTCATGTGGGGAAAATGAGACCCCTTTCCAGAGAGGTGGTTTGCACACAGCGAGGGGTTTGAGACAGCTGAGCCTAGAGCCCAGATCTGCAGCCTTCTAGCCTGAAGGCTCCTTTCACCCACCACAGCTGGGTTCATGTATATAGGCTTTGTCCCCGCCCAAACTCATCCCTCATGGATAGAGGCAGTGGATTCTCCTATTGTTTTCCCCAGTAGCAACAGGCCTTCCATAGAGCAGGCTCTCAATAGATCAATATGGATTGATCTGGCTTGTGACCAAGGATAGGATTTAGAACTGAGAAGGATCTCTTTCAGTTCTTCCATTTCAGTGCTGTCTGACTCTTCAGACCCCATTGGGGGTTTTCTTGGAAAAGATACTGGAGTGGTTTGCCATTTCCTTCTCCAGCTCATTTTGCAGATGGGGAAACTGAGGCACACACAGTGAAATGACTTGCCCAGAGTCACACAGCTAGTCTGAGGCTGGATTTGAACTCAGGAAAATGAGTCTTCCTGACTCCAGGCCTAGTGCTCCATGCACTATGGTTCCACCTTGCTGCCTGGGACAGATCTTATATTTTACTTCAATCCCTTCATTTTATAGTCACTTAGTTAATCAACAAGCACTTTAAGCCTTACTAAGTGTCAGGCACCACCAGAGATATAAAGGCAGAAGAGGGTAAAAACATAAACAGAGGAGTAAAAAGCAGAGTAATTTCAGGGAGTTGGGGGGACTGGGTGAATCCAGATTCTTGTGGGAGGTAGCATTTTGACCCTTCCTTGTTGTAACAGCAAGGATGCCAACATACAAAGGAGGGCCTGCTGTACAGGATCTTAGGTCTCTGCTTTCCTAAAAGGAAAGCAGCTTTTGAAGGGTCAACAATCACTTTAATCAAACATATATATCAACAGAGAAATACAAGCAGAAAAAAAAAGATCAACAGGGCTTCCAACCGTCTGACCATAAGCAATGCATATATCATAGATCAACAGAAAGATCCAACTGTCTGACCATTACATACATACATAGTTACCAGAGAGAGACATCTGAGTTTTCAAAGCTGGGGGGCTCCTTAGTGACTACCCACAGTCTCATCTAGCCAAACAAACCCTTCCAATGAGTAAACCCCAAAGTAAAACCTTGCCTCGTAGTATTTATGCACTTTTTGGAGCCTGAGAGCAGGACCCTCTGACCCAGTGCCTCAATAGAAATTAACGAAAGGTGGTGAGGTCTGTTAATGGGTGAGGAAGATCTTTAACTCTTCCCTCCACCCACCATTAACCTTACATTATATGGCATCTAGGTGATGCAGTGGATAGACCACCAGTGCAGGAGTCAGGAGGACCTGAGCTCAAATTTCACCTCAGACACTTGACACGCACTAGCTGTGTGACCTTGGACAAGTCACTTAACCCCAATTGCCTCATTTTGGGTCATCTCCAGTCATCCTGAGGAATATCTGATCACTGGATTCAGATGGCTCTGGAGGAGAAGTGAGGCTGGTGAGCTGCACAGCCCTCCCTCTCTCAAAACAAAGTCAAATTCAAGTCATGTCATTATTTCGCCGATGGCATGGTCCTCTTCAGCAACAAAGGACGAATACATATACAACCTTACATTAACATTACATTTGTAGGAGTAACAAAACACAGGGGAAACCAGGTCCCCAAAAGATCAAGTGATTTACCTCTGATCAGGACGATGCAATCACTTTCTAACTGGACTCCAGGCTCTCACCCTCCTGTGCATCCACACCACAGCCAAAGCAATCTTTCTAAAACACAAGACTGTGTTCCAGAAGTGTCAATATCTCCCTATTACCTCTAGGACAAAATACAAATTCCTCAGTCAGGCATGTAAAGTCCCTCAGGATCTGGCTGTAGCCAACTTTTCCAGACTTACTGCACATTCACACATTCATTCATTCAGTAAACACATATTAGGTGCCCTACTATGTGTCAGATGTCCTAAGGCTAGGAATACCAAAAGGCAGTCCCAGCCCTTGCATCTCTTTATTCTTTGTTACAGGCAGGGATGCGTTGGTAACTGTTTAACAATGGCTGTAAAGGAGAGTACCATTGACATTTTTGGGTTTACACCAAATTATTAACATTTTCTCCCTCACTTTCTTAAATCTCAACAATCAATAGAACAATCAATGAGGCCCTAATTTGTAGCTTGCCCAGTTCCAAGGTGTAAATGTTCACAATGAAAATTTAATCATCAGCCTGGTTCCAGACAAACTGGCCCATCTACTGCTCCCCAAAGTCAACACTTCAGCCTGTGTGCTTTCTGCCTAGAATGCCTGCCTTTCTCACCTCTGACTCTGAGTCCCAAGTCACTCCTGGCAAGCCTCTCCTGACTCCTCCGGATCTGGGGTTCCCGAAAGATTTTCCAGGACACCAAGTACACTTTGAATTTTGCTACGAGGGACATGCATTGTAGAGGTTAGGTTATTCCTGATAAAATTTATAAAATAATTGAGTTTAATGTGAATTTTACCTACCTACCCAGTCTGTGGAGTTTGGTAAGCAGAGAATTCACAAAATAAACAAAACTTGCCTATTATATGTATGACTTAACCTCAAAACATGTTAGACCTTGAACTCACCATGGACTCAACAAAAAAACTTCTATTGAAGAGAAACCACAATTGTGTCTCCCTTCATGTTGCCAACTTTAATGTTCAGAGAGCTATGATTTCCCATGGCAAAGAATACTGTGCCCTAAGCAGTAAAAGATCAAGAATTACCTCTCTGGTTAGTGTTAGATCCTTACTCCTGAAATTATCATAATAGTTCATTAATAACAGAGCATTTCTAGAGCACTTTAAGGTTTACAAAGTTCTTTACAAAAATTATCTCATTTGATTCTCACAACAATCCAGATGGGGAAAGTTCTATTAATATACTCATTTTACAGATGAGAAAACTGAGTCAGAGAGTGGTTAAGTGACTTACCTTACCCAGGATCATATAGTTAGTAAGTGTCCAAAACAGTATTTGAACTCAGGTCTTCCTGACTCAAAGGTCCAGTGATCTATCCTCTGTAATACATAACTGTCAAGTTATCACGTATACACATCATTATATACTTAATATATATGTATATCATAAATCATATGTTTCACATATTATATCTCACACATATTTATAGCATCACATATATTTATATTACGTATCATATGTGTGCATCATATCTATAGGATATATATTTGTTGTATAACACGTTTGTACATATCTGTATCATATATCATATATGTATAGTATATCATATGGTATCATACTTATCATATATTTGCAGTATGCCACATAACATATTTATATTATAATATGTATTGCATATCACACATT
Source organism: Bettongia penicillata ogilbyi (assembly GCA_023548195.1). Taxonomy (NCBI): domain Eukaryota; kingdom Metazoa; phylum Chordata; class Mammalia; order Diprotodontia; family Potoroidae; genus Bettongia; species Bettongia penicillata. The sequence continues at coordinate 8,538,302 of JAJHZJ010000257.1, forward strand.
TGTAGTATGCCATATACCACATATATATCATATATATCATTATATATATCATATATTTGTGGTATACCTATGTATTTTATATCACATATAAGTGTCATATATCATATATAGCATACCCATTTACATGTGTAATACATATAGACATGTGCAATATATCAATATATTATGCACATGCATATGTATTACATGTGTGTATGGCTGTTACATATATTTGTATATATTGCATATGTGTATCATATATAGCATACTATATATACATATTACTATATATTACACATAGCATATATAGTATGCCATATATGTATTAAAAATATTTTACATATATGTATCACATACATTTATATTGTATTATACATGTTTGTAGTATACCAGATATATCTATATACCATAGTATGTCTCATATATCATGTATATGTATAGAATACCATATATTGCATGTATACCATGTTTATAGTATATATATAGCATGTGTTTATATATCATACATATGTATCATGTCATATATATTTATAGTATATCCTTCATAAAACATAATTTCCCTGAAAGCATGAATTGACTTTCTATTTTGTTTATGAATCCCCATCTCCTAGAACAGAGCCTTAGGAAGTGATGAGTTGATACCTGTTGGCTTGTGGGACTACCCAGTCACATAGCCTCATGCACATCACATAATCAAGTTCAAAGGTTCACACTGAGGCAGAGGAACAATATAAAATGACCTGGCTAACCTGGGATTGGGAGGGCAGGGACCAGTACTGTGATCTTGGCTTCAATTGTGGGGTTCTAAGTATAAGGTGTGGTGGGGTTGATGGTGAGCCCATGATCAAATGGATGAATTCCCCCAGCCAACCTCGTAAGATAACAGGCGTGGTCCTCTATCTGAAGGGCATCTCCCATGAAGGGGGACACGTGAGACTCTTGATGCTTCCCAGTGACTAAAGGGCTGATCAGGCACGCCATCTGCCCCACCCTTTCTTATGGAGGTCAGATGGGAGGAGAAGGGAGAGAGAAAGAAACAAAAGTTGAGAGGAGGACGAGGAGGGCTGTGGGAGTAGAGTATTAGCTTTCAACTGGGTAGTGGAAGGAACACAGGACTTGAAAGCCAGAGACTTTCGGTTCAAAGCCCTGCTCAGCTCTTTGTTGGACATCACTTGGAAGTCACTTTCCAGGTCTCAGTGTGCTCCTCTGTAAAAAGGACAGGGATAGATTGGGTCAGTGGTCACCATACTTTTTGGATCTTGCAGCCTTCCCTAGCAGTACATTTTTCTCCTTGGTCATTATATTAAGGCGTGAGAGTGGGAGTAATTCTCTTTTTTCAAAATCATTATTCATTTAGTCAATTTGCATTTATTAAGTGCCTACTATGTGCCAGGTACTGTGCTAAGGATCTATTCCTCTCAATCCCACCACCCCTCTCTTCAAGAGAAAAACAAAACCCTTGAAACAAATACGCATAGTCAAAACAAGAAGATTCCTATATTGGTGCAAAAATGTGTCTCATTTTACATATTACATTGAGCTAACACTTATTATTGCTGCTGTTCAGTCATTTTTCAGTTGTGTCCAACTCTTGGTGACCTCATTTGAGGTTTTCTTGGCAGGGATCCTAGAGTGATTTGTCATTTCCTTCTCCAGCTCATTTTGCATATGAGGAAACTGAGGCAAATAGGGTGAAGTGACCTGCCCAGGGTCACACAACTAGTAAGTGTCTGAGGCTGCATTTGAACTCAGGAAGATGAGTCTTCCCGACTCCAGGCACCATATTCTACTGCCGCCTTAGCACCTACTTCCCAACACTGTTGGGAGGATCAGATGAGATAATATTTATAAAGCACTTTGCAAACCTTTAAAGATTACGTAAACAATTGCTGGCTATTGTTATTATTAGCTAATGGGTAAAAGGTAGAAATGATTGTGTTGGAGGCAAGTCCCATGATTGGCTATCTCAGGGAGGAAAGGATGGGATCAATCTTCTTTCCCTTAGCTAGTTGGTCATGCATCCCGTGGGATAAAGACATAGCACCCCCTGCCCCTGCCCCTACTTCAGAGACCACTGGACTGGAAGATCTCAAAGGTCTCTTCCAATTTCTGATCCCTGGATTTCATAAATCACAATTTCAGATCCCAAGCCAACAGCAGAGAGAGAGAGATTCATGGCTTACCTCATCTCCTTGAAATCAAGGCTATTTTTTTTTTAATTTAGGGGCAGGATAGAAGAATTCTCTAGGTTAGGAGGGTTGAAGGGTCTTTCCTATGCATGGCCTGGAGTCTGTGGGCACTGGATTACTCTAAAAGAGGTTATTCAGTAGAAGTCCCTTTTTATTCATGTTTTGAATCAACAGTTTGGTTGACCTGGGGCTGCAAAAGGAGTGGGAGGAGGTCCAAAAGGCTAGGGCTAGGAATACCTAATCAGAGCCTGAGAACCCCAGGAAAAGAGATTGTTTTTGTATGGGCCTCTCATTCAGGGTGCACTTGTTAACCACCTCCTATATTTTGGATACAAAAATGAAAAACTACACAGTCTCCATCCTCATGAAGCTCACAATCAGACAGAAATCATTCCACAGGCATGGTGGACACAAAAAAAGACAAAAACAACTCCAGCCTTCAAGGAGCTCATATTCCAATGGGGAAATCAACATGAAACAGCTATGTACATCCAAGAAACAGAGAAGGTAAATGTCTGGTAATCTGAGCGAAGGCACAAGTATCGTTCTCAAAGAGAAGAACAGAAGTGGATCTCTGGCAAAAGATGGGATCTGAGCTGAGTCTGGAAGAAAACCAGGAGGTAGCAGTGAGGAAAGAGAGGATTCCAGACATAGAAGACAGCCAAGTATGCCATTGTTAGTGTATCAATATGGAAAGGAATCAATCAATGACAATTTATGAAAAAATTGCCAGGCAAAAATCTTCTAAGTACCTACTAGATGTCATGGATTATGCTAGGAACTAAGGATACAAGTCAAAAATAAACCAGTCCCTGCTCTCAAGCTGATACTCTATAAGCTGATACAAAGACATTTAAAGGATACACAAGATAAAATTCTAGACCCAAAATGGAAGCAAAGAGGAGGAGTACCTGGCAAATATCCTAGTACTCTTACAGAAGATGAGCCCAGTCCCTGGCCTGGATGGCCAAAAAGACATAGAAGCAGTTGAGAGTCAAAGTGAAATGCAAAATATTTAATCAACAATCCTGAAAATGGCTTCATGTTTAGCTGGTTTTATGGATCAACCTCTAAGCAGAGAATACCAGCAGTTACCACTTCCTGCTGTTTAGTTTGTTGAACTTCATTCTTACCAAATGTGTGCTTGTATTTAGCATTTCTTTAGTGGGTAGGAAATAAATAACTGTCCCATACCTGTTCATATTGCATGCTCAGAACCTCCCTACTCCTCCCTTTTGGGGAGGATCCTAAACATAAGCCAACACCTAAGCCTTAATGGAAAATGACCAGGATGACCAGAGTGAGAGGTCTTAATAAGGCAATAAGCAGGGAAAAAAGGAGTCTTCTTGGAGGTCAGACTCCACAAAAACTGAACCTGGATCTGGGAGATGAGAGTAGAAGGGCTCCTTAGTGGAGCAGCAGACTGCCCCATCCCACTGGCTCTAGCAGTTCTTTATGTTATACAAAGTAAATAAAAAGGAACAGAAGATGATTTTCAGGGTCCTCATAACTAGAGACATTAGGTAAGGCTTCATGTAGGAAGTGGCACCTAGCTCTGAAGAAAGCCGGGGATTCTAGGAGGTGGAAGAGCAGGGAGTCCATTCTAACCCGGAGGAACCACTCCTGCAGAAGCCCAGAGAGAAGATAGGTCATTTTCAGAGATCAGTGACCAGGCTAGTTTGACTAGAATGGAGCACGAGTAAAGATGAGTAATATGGAGTAACACTAGAAAGTAGGCTAGAAATTAAATTGTGAAGAGCTCAAGTGTCAGGCTGAAAAACTTGTATTTTATCCTAGAGGCAAAAGGGAAATAATAAAGATCTGTGAAGGGGGGTCAACTGACATGGCTTGCCCCACTCCTCTTCTCTGGAACAGAACTCACTATGTCTCCTCCCCAGACCCTTCCCTAGTCCAGGTATATGTGTTTTAGGAACATTAATGAGGCAGCTGTGGAGAGGACTCACTGGTAGAGGGAGTGACAGAAGGCAAAGTTAATGAGCATTTCTTAATTACTTGTTACATGCCAATCTCTGCATTAAGCACTGGGGATACAAAGTAAGACAATAGATACAGCCCCTGACCTTAAGGAGCTTACACACTAACATGGGAGACATCACGTACACCATTAGATACAAACAAGAAAGATTCATCATTGTGGATATTGTACAGTTGTGTCTGACTCTTGTGATCCCATTTGAGGCTTTCTTGGAGTGCTTTGCCATTTCCTTCTCCAGCTGATGAAGAAACTACAGATGAAGAAACGGAGACAAACAGAATTAAGTGACTTGCCCAGGGTCACATAGCTAGTAAGTGTCTAAGGCTAGATTTGAACTCGGACTTCCTGACTCCAGACCCAATGCTCTATCTACTGCTTGACCTAGCTGCCCCAGCATAGATGAGAGACAATCTGAAAGGGGAGGGCATGTGTCTGGGAAGACCAGGAAAGACCTTCTCAGAAGAAGGGTTTGGAACTGAGCTTTGTAGGAAGTCAGGAAAACTAAGAGGGGGAAGTGAATGGGTAGATCATTCCAGGCATGGGGCATAGCTGGGGCATTGACACCGAGATAGGAAAGTGAAATGTTGTGTCACTAGATCACAGAGTACCAGAGAGGGGAGTCATGTGTGAGAAGAATGGAAAGATAGGAAAAGGGGCCAAGTTTTAGAAAGTCTGAAGTGCCAGAGGAGGCTGCCAGGTAGGAGGCTATTGTGATAGTTCAGATGAGAGAGGCCATCAGAGCTTGAACCACCTTAAAGGTTGTATCATGGTAGAAAAGGAGATAACATCATGGAAGTAAGACGGACAAAACTTGACATCTCACTAGAAATATGATTTGAGGAAGAGGGAAGTAGTGAAAACGAGTCAGAGGTTTTGACCCTGACATGACTGGGAAGTTAGTAGTATCATCAACAGAAATAGGGTAGTGTGAAGTGGGCAAAGATCTGGGGAGGACACATAATGGCTTCTGTTCCAGACAAGCGAAGTGTGAGAAGACCAGCAGGAAGATGACGGTATGAGAGTGGAGTTGGAAAAGACTCCAGGATTAGATATGCAAACTTGGAAATCATGGGCACGGAGATGATGCACTTACACATTCCTCGTGATGGTGCCACCTTCCTCTCAGCCATCTGGCTCATCTTTGCCTCTTCTTCTCCCTCATGTCCCACCTCCAATCCCAGCCTAGTTCATCATCTATAATTGAATCAATGCAAGCACCACGGAAGAAACTATGGAGGAGAGAAGGAAACAGGGATCCTTGGGGATAACCACGTTCAGAAGTCAGGAAGAGGTTGATTCAACAAAGAAAGCTGAATGGTCGAGAGATGTCTAGAGAGAAATAAGACTGAGCAGTGTCACCAAAGCCAAGGAACTGCAAGGAAGGGCTTTAAATCCCGCCCCAGATGTTTACTACATGTGCAATATCAGGCAGCCCAACTCACTGAACCTCTGTGGGTCTCAATTATAAGATGTGTCATGACTCCTGAGTTCCTTTCCAGCTCTAGGCTTAGGATCCTAAGGAGGAGAGATTATCTAGGAAGGAGGTGATAAACAACGTTAAAAGCCACAAAGACACAGAAGGAAGAGCCCTGCATAAAAGGTCACTGGATTTAGCAACTAATTTTTTATGGTGGCAAAGAACTGTAAATTAAGGGGATGCCCATCAATTGGGGAATGGTTGAACAAGCATTAAGAATTCCATGATTATGATGGAATACTGTTGTGCTACAAGAAATATGAGGATGTTCTAAAAAAAAAGATCTGGGAGGACTCCAATGAATGGATGCAAAGTGCATTAAGCAGAACCAGAACATAATACAGAGTAACCCCAATATTATACTGAGAATAACAGCTATTTTCAGCAATACAAGGATCCAAGACAATTCCAAAGGATATATGGCGAAAAATGCTATCCACCTCCAAAGAAAGAACTGATGGAGTCAGAATCCAGATCAAAGCATGCTTTTTTTCCCCCAGTTATTCTTAGATGGGTTTTTTTTTTTGGTCTGCATTTTCTTTTGCAATATGACTAATGCTAAAATGTTTTGCATGACTGTACATGTATAATCTATATCAAATCCCTTGCCTTCTCAAAGAGGGAAGGAAGGGAAAGAATATGGAACTCAAATTTTTTTTTAAATATTACAAAATTTTGTTTACATGTAATTGAGAAAAAACAAAATTAAAACTAAATAGATTTAGCAAGTAAGGTTATCCTTAGTAACCTTGGGAAAAAGCACTTTCGATTGAATAATGAGGTGGGAAGACTGCAAGGAACTGAGAACTGAGTGGGAGGTGAGTAAAAATTAAAATGAAGCCTGTCTAGAAGTGTAGCTGTGAAAGATAGGAGAGATCCACTTCCCTTTCTTCTCTGAGCCTTATTTGAAAAATTTCCAGAGTTGTGATTGATGTCTAAAATTCTAGATTAGGTCTTCAAATGTGTGATTTAAGGGGAAAAAATGACAACTACATTTCCATACAATTCGTTTCCTTGGTAATCATAGATCTTATTTTATGTATCTAGAAACATTATTCTGAGAATGGATCTGTATGTTTCATACATACAGGTCCATGACACAAAAAGGGCAAGAGCTCTTGCCTTGGATTGTAAGGAATCCTGCACATGGTCATTCAAAAGCCTTTAGTTGTATTTTCTATATGGGTATAGCTCGTCTCTAGCTGAACTTATAGAGCATGAGTCCCCTCCAAAGAGCTAGTGTAAGGCACACCAACACAAAACTGAATGAGCAGGGGTCCTTTACACTGGTGACCTACTTAGGAGTAAAGGAAGGAGCCAGGGACCCGGGACTGCTGCCCAGTAACCCAGCATTAAAGAGAACTTGCCCAGTGTTAAAATTCAAACACTCCAGGGACAGACAGTACACCAAGTCCCTAATACCTTGGCATGAATGAGTTTGTGAAACCCTTTCCCTCCCTGACAGGTGGGGGCATAACTAACATACTTTGCTGTCTTGGAAGAGAGGAGAGTGATTTATGGAGAGGTGAGAATGGGAGGGCAGGGTTTTACCCACGAGGGGACCCTAGGAGGTCAGAACTGGGCTTTAGAGCACCCTTTCCACCGACGAGGGCGCAGGGGCAGAGGGCGACCTCATGCCCAAGGTCACACGGCTGGCAGCGCCGGCCAAACCCAAGGTCCCCGGCCTTCGGGACCCTGACCTGGGGTCTGCCACCCAAGTTACTGTATAAGCTTCAGGGCCTGGAACACGGCTGGCACGCGATGGGGCATCAGGAGCCCCTTGTTGTACAGGGCAGCAGACCGGATCGGGGAGGGCACCAGGGCAGGACCTGAACCGCGGCCCGGCTGCGCTGTGGGCTCTCCACGGGACTCCGCACACAAAGCGCGCGCCTCGCCGGTCCGCTCGGGGCCATCCTGGGCACGGGACGGCCCGGGACCCCCGGGGGCGCCTGCCCGCCCGCTGCCCCCCGGACGGACGGGCGATCGGCCCCAGCCCGGGGAGGCCCGGCCCCAGCCCGGGGAGGACCGGCCCCAGCCCGGGGAGGCCCGGCCCCAGCCTGGGGAGGACCAGCTCCCAGCGCTGGGCCCGCGGAGGGAGGAGTTCCGAACCTTCTTCGGGGAGAGTTCCCCAAATTCTGCAGCGCCCGTGAAACAGTAGACGCCGGGTCCGCCGCCCTGCCCGCAGCGAGCCGGAGCTAGGGGCGGGGCGGGGCAAGAGCGAGGAGGCTGCGCAGTGCGCCCCGGACCGGGGCCGACCGCGCAGGCGCACTCCCGGGGTCCGAGGCCGCTTCTGCCCTCAGTCGCCCTGGAGCATCCGGGTCCCTCCTCCCTCCAGGAGCGGCGGCCTCGCCCCGCCCCCGCAGGCCCCGCCCCCGGGAGCTCCCGCCCCGCCCCTCGGCGCGAGGGTGCCCCAGACCGAGGCAGCAGAGCGGGAGGAGGAGGAGGAGAAGGACCCCGAGCCCGACCCCGACCTGCGGCAGACCCGAGCCAGTGAGTGAGGGAGCGTGGGGGAGCGCGGGGTGGGGGCGGGGCGGGAGGACCGAGGATGGGGAGAGTGAGGGGGGCTCTGTGATGGACTGGGGTCTGGAGGATGGCACAGTGATGGGCGGGGGGGGTCAGGGGAAGAAGGGACGGGGAAGGAGGCTGCGGGCCCTGGGGGGGGCAGCTCGGGGCGCTCAGCGGGCATCCGGGGGGGCAGCTCGGGGCGCTCAGAGGGCATCCCGGGGGGGCAGCTCGGGGCGCTCAGAGGGCACCCCGGGGGGGCAGCCCGGGGCGCTCAGCGGGCATCAGGGGGGGCAGCTCGGGGCGCTCAGCGGGCATCCGGGGGGGCAGCTCGGGGCGCTCAGCGGGCATCCGGGGGGGCAGCCCGGGGCGCTCAGCGGGCATCCGGGGGGGCAGCTCGGGGCGCTCAGCGGGCATCCCGGGGGGGCAGCTCGGGGCGCTCAGCGGGCATCCGGGGGGGCAGCTCGGGGAGTTCAGCGGGCACCCCGGGGGGGCAGCTCGGGGCGCTCAGAGGGCACCCCGGGGAGGTGGGGCGCTGAAGGAAGAGCGACGGGTCCGAAGGAGAGACGCTCTGGGGCAGAGCTGCAGGGCACCTGGTGCCAAGTTCGGGGGGTGCTCGGGATGGCGAAGCCGCTCCTCTGCTTCTCCTTTATCTCTCCCCTGGCATATATTGGGCAGTAGTCCCGTCCTAATTAAGATAAGCCTGCCCGCGCTCTGCACTTTGTGTGCCCTTTGGAGATGAGCTGCCTTGACTGCCCTGGCAGGAGCCCTCCTCTGGCACTGCCCTCCCCCCGTGCCATCCCCGCACACACGGACCCCCGCGAATCTCCTGAACCTGCCCTTCTCCTGAGGGCTTCTCCTGCCCTCCCTCCCTCCCGATGCCAGCCGGGGCACTGGGTGCAGTGGCAAGGGTGTGGGCTGCGGGGCGTTATCTCTTTGGAATCTGCACAGAAAGTTTCGATGCTGGAGGTGCCCGCACTGCCTGACCTGGCCAGTAGGACTCGAGAGCGTGTGTTTGGGGGGTGGCATGGAGGGCGGCAAAAGTGGAGCAGGTAGAGAGGATGTGTGCGGTTGAAATGGATGTTCACTTGTGGATGGGGAGTGGCTTGTATTTGTCTCTGTCACGTTCTCCATGGCATCCCCTCCCTGGTGGGTGTTTACCACCCTCACTGGTCAGCAGTTCACACAGTTCTGAGGGCTCCTACCTTATACAAAAATCTACATCCATGCCCACTTGGGTATTTACAAAAGGTGCCTTCTAAGCCTCATTTTTCTCTCTACTTTATATAGTATACATACACACATCTACCTATATATGCATACATATGTGGGGGAAATAAAAATACCTCCTTTGTGGCTACCTCCTAGGTGGGTGGGTGGGGCATTTGGTAGAGGTCATGTAGGAATGTGTGAGGGTAGTAATATAATATAATATAATTAATATATAATATAGTTAGGAGGTCATCAGTTCATTTTACTGATCTTGTCCATTTGGAATTATTCCATGCTTTTTTATTTTTTTGCTTAGTATGACATCAGTAATTTGCTCAAGTAGGAACATCACGCTAAGCCCAGGCATCCTGTACCTTGTTAAAGTTGTTGGACTGAGTTGGATGCAAATGTATGGGCAGCACTTCTAGCAGAAAATGTACTCTTAGTTTATTCCCATTTCCATGTGTTCAAATAACAAGGTAGTGTCTTATTATTTATTCGTTCGCTTATTTATTTATGTAACCTTTAGCAAAAGGTTTTCTTGTGGGTCACCTTTGCTTTGATATGAAGTTGCCCTGTTTTTAATTCTCCGGTAATGCAGTTCAGCTCAATGGCTCCTCATACAGGACTGCTGGAGAACAGAAGGGCTAGAGTACATTTTCTCATTGTCCTGATTCTCTAGGGCCTACATTCCTGAAGAATTTAATGTTGCCAGCCTGACTTTGTCCTTCTTTGTGGTTTTGTATGTCTGTGGGCAAATTTTACTATAAAGAGAACCACTTATTCTATAGACAAAGATCATACCATCATGCCTGCCTTTTTATCTTTTTTCAGGTTAGGCTTGGCAGGTTTTAGAACTGCTTCTGTAGGGACAATTATATTTTCGTATATGGTTGCTTTAATCAGCCTCCTCAGCTGCAAGAATAGGAAATGTCTCCAAAGAAATTTTTGGCCTCACAATTTTGAGGGGGAAAAGTATAAATATGTTAAACTGACTAATGTTAAAATTATCTAATGTTGACCCATGACTCAATGTAAGTTATTGGTTACCTTCTTATGATTCCCTTTTAAGCCAAATGCCTTTGAATCCTTGAGTCTTTTAAGAGAAAATTGTAGCCTAAGTAAGATTTATATTCTTCCTGTAGAAAACAATTACTTTTAGTAGGGGGCAAAATTTTTCTGCTACGTGACACGCATTTTAGAAGTATACATGCTCACCTTGGGTCTGATCATAATCAAATTATTTTTTACAGAGGTAGAAAGTAGCAAATACTGAACTTTCCTTTGCATGGCTTTTGGTTTTATAGTGTACTATCAAGAACCCCTGTCAGTACCTTTAATATCAATTAATCAACTCCAGGGAATCAAATTAAAAACAAGAACTTGAATTTTGAAGGATTCCAGTTGTATTATGAAATGCCTCTGTCAGCTGTTGATCACTGCTTGAGAAATTTTTAAGAGAGCTGTTAAATCTAGGAGATTTTTGGTCAGTTTAAAGAGATGTGAGAAAGCCACTTTACAAATCATTTCAGAGATCTAAGTACACTGAACTTTCTCCTCTCTAGGATTCTGTTCATCTATAAAACTCTATAAACTTACATGTCTGAGCTTTTATAGTACATGGGTGATATGATAATGTTCATAACGATCTTCTTGGAAATTCTACAGAGTCATGAAGTTACTTCTGGACTATCACCCAAAGATTCTGTTTGGAAACAGTATAGCTGTATTTTGTGGTATTCTCAGTCTTTGGAAATGGTTATCCCTAAGTGCCTTATACCTGGATTTCTCAAATGCAACCAACTCAGTATCCTGTCTAGTACCCTCTCATTCCCCATGTTATTTATCGTTTTTTCAAGAGAGTGTTTAATCAGATTAACAGGTCTTTGTGGAAAGAGATGAAGATTTGTTAGTAACCAAATTTAAAACAGGCACTGGTGCTTTGGTAACTCTATTTACTAGACTATTTGAATGGAGTACCACCATTCCCCCTTAATCAAGCCAAATATATTTAAAGTTAACAAGCAGATGAATTCTGTATTTGTTTATTTTACTTATTCTAAAATTAGTCAACCAGAAAACCATTAAACAACACCTAAATGGAATTTATTATGGATTAAGTTAAAGATGTTTCTGACATTTGGAAATTTATAATCTGTAAACTCATAATTTTGGAACACTTTGTGACTGCCTGATCCCCTGAATTAGTGGAAACTGCCTGGTCCTGTGTACTTACCTAAAGGCGAGAAAGATTCCACTGCCAAATGGTTCTTTTGATTCCTATATTCCCTCCTGACACCACAGCATTTTTGATTAAAAATTGAAAGCCTCTTCAGAGCAGTCTTAAAAGTGTGCCTGCCTGGCCTTAACACTGCATCAAAACCAGTTTAATTCTTGGTTTTTCTTTTAATGGTTTTCTTTCCTTCAGTGATCCCAGGTGCATAGATTTGGCACTGGAAGAGCCCTCAGAGGTCCCTTTGAGGTCATCTCTGGAATTCTGGTTTCTAAACTTTGATAGCTTGCTCCTCTTGGTACACAATGAGCGCCCTTCCCACGTGCATATTTACTTATTCGCAAATTATATACATACTAGTGTACTTATAAGCATGTACCTCATAAAACTTACATGCAAAATAGGCATTTGAAAAGGATGAGATAAATGAAATTGAGTGGAAAGACATTTATTAAGCGCTTTCTTTGTGCCAAGAATATGCCAAGTATCAGGAATGTAAACAGATAATTAAGATAGTTCCTGTTCTCAAATAATTATATTTGGGGGAGAATATGTGTGTATATACATATATATATATATATGTATACATACACATGTATACATATATATAAATGTATTATAGTTCAGCTTTAGAGCAAGTAGAAAAACCAGGTAGTTCTTAGCATTGCTATGGCAAGACAGATGGTAGTGGATATGAATTGCCTTGTCCACCCCACAGCCAAGGTTTCGGAGGACTAGCCTTGCAACTGTGGGGAAGGGGAAACCCTGGTGGGTTTGAACATTTGAACAGAAGACTGGCTGGGACATTGGGGAAAAGGGTCCTAGGCTGGTCCTGTATCAGTGCCTAGTGACAGGAATTGAGTTTAAGTCAAAGACAGACAAGTGAGGCCATTGGAGAAAGGGATCCTGTGCTAATCTGGTGCTGTGATAGGATTTTCCATGCTTCAAAAAAGCATGATTAGAAAGCTGCATGGGAACTCCAATAACAGATGCAGTTTCCTACTTCTTTCTGCCTTAACTGGTCTTTAGGAATTGTGGCCAAAATCATCCTTTGGATGGTGATGGTGCAGGAGCAGTAGGTAGAGACAGATGTATTCGCTGGAACTCCTCCATCTGGGGAAGGGGTGAGCAGGAGCAATGCTTATGAGCACACTTACAGCAGCAACATTTCCACCCACCCCCAAGCCCTCCTCACCCCTTCCAGGGAAAGATGAAGTAACTTTCAAACCTAGAATAAGTGGGGAACCACTGGAGTTACTTAGTAGGGACCTGGTCGGACTTGTACTTGAAGAAAACCACTTAGGCAGCTGTTTAGAGGATAGACTGGAGAAGGAAAAGACCTGAGGCAGGACCAGTTAGGAGGCTATTACAGCATCCAGGGGAAAGTCTTGAGGGACTGTTTGAGTGTGAAGTGGCAGAGAGGAGGCAGAAATGACAAGATTGGGCATCTGATTGAATATCTATCTGAAGTGCGGTTGGGTGAGGGATTGATCAGAACGGACTTCTAGGTTGCAAACCTGGATAACTGGAAGGATGGCTGTGCCCTCCACAAGATTAGGAAAGTTTGGAAGAGGGGTGAATTTGGAGAGAAGGCTAATGTCATGATAGCTGCATGCAGATTACAAGCCATTCATGTCTTGTCCTGTCCCACTGCGGGGAGGGGGTTAGTGGCAGAGCTCTTTCTCATGACTCATGCACAGAGCTGCTGTCAGGAGGTGATCTGAGGGTCAGGACACATCAGTGTGCTTGGGGATAGGGAGGATTAGACCGATGGTACCTGCTCAGCTGGAAATGTTTGTGAAGTGAGGAGTGCCTGATCTGGGGCCCAGTACTTATAGGTATAGTTAGATATACATTTCAATGTAATTGATTTCTTGGTAATTTCTGTATTTTGTGCATTTACAAAAATTTTGAGAAATCCTTAGATTTCACCAAGCAGCCAAAAGTCCATGACATAAAAAAAGGTCAAGAAATCCTGGATTAGGTTCTAACTGTTCTGGGATACTCACTCTCAGCTCAGAATCAAGAATGTTGGGACCTTGCATGGAAGAGGGAGATGAGAGAGTAAGGGAGTGTTGTGGTATAAGGGAGGTTATGACTGTGTTGGAGACAAGTCACAGAATTGGCAGTGGGCGTGAAGGTGAGATTTGACCCTTCCTTTTAATGACTGATCACACACTCTTTGGGGTCAGGCAGCTGCCCTTACATTGGACACCACTGATCTCAGAGGAGATCATTGATAGCCCCACTTTGAATTTATCAGGATCCATGAAGAATTTCAAATTACTTCATGTATTTTATTTCCTAACTTCACTGCATTCATGAGTTGTGAATGGTGTGAATGGTGACACAGCTTTTAAATCATCTCGCCGGTAGTGAAGCCAGAATTTATACAACAACAGCCTTTTGGTTTCTGGTACAGGGTTCTTGTGTTGCATGATCTCTTCTTATACGGAATCAAGTTATCCATTCTGGATAAACTGTTCTTTCTAGTAGTAGGATGAGAATTATCAGAAATAATCAGTGTAACTCTGGGAGGCAAGTCTATTATTGACAGGAAGAAAATGACTCTTCCCACCTCATCAGGGACTACCCAAACCATATCCTACCCCCAACACACACCTATAAAGGCTGTGCAGTCCAGAAAAAAGAGGCAGTTTCCTTTTAGTGATATTACTGATATCATTTTTTGTCTTTTTCTCATCTTTTCCAAAGTTGACAACCCAAAGTTTGACAAGTTTGACAACAAAGTTCTGGGTTTTTTCCTCTGGCTACAGCCCACAACTCTAAGTTGGGAAGCAGCTGTTTCTGCTGTCCATTCTCAATGACATGAAGCATTTCCTTCAGATTGTAGGAACGTTAAGTCTGCCTAGTAGCTATTCTTATGTAAATATATAGCTATTTAAGGCCTAGAAAGAGTTTTCTTCACAGCAGTCACCAGAGGTAGGATTTGCAAGTATTATCCTTATTTTGCAGATGAGAAAACTCAGGTCAGCAGAGGCCAAATGACTTGTGATCACACAGCTAGTAAATGTCAGGTCAAATCTGAACTCAGGACTCTTTTCTGAGATCAATAGAAGGGTAGAATGGAAGGAACGATGGGTTGGGAGTCCGAGGGCTTCAATTCAAATCTGAGCTTTGCTGCTTTAATCCTTGTATGACCTTGGTACCTCTCTGGGCCTCAGTTTCTGTATCCACCGTTGTTCCCCAACTGTGCAGTGTTTTTTGATTAACCTGTTTGGCTTAACTCCTTTGCTATTGCTATTTGCAAAAGATGATACTGCAGTCACCTACTGAACTTCATAGTGAAACATTGAGCATTTACTTTCTTTTACTGCCTTGTCAGCTGGGTCTAGTTTAGAGGTGGCCCAGGGGGGCTGCAGAATGCCAAGTGTAGCAGAACCAGATTAAAAAGTAATTGGGAAATGCTTTTTTAAAAAGTACAGAACAACCTAGATAATGCTGATTTGTGGTTTTCTAAGTCAACTGCAACCCACAGGGATCAGTTTGCATTTGAATTTGACACCACTGTGTTGAGAAGAGAGAGTTACGTTTTGGATTAAGGGATACCTGAGCTCAAATCCCACCTGTTATACAAATGGTAGGTCATGTGACCTTTACAAAGCCCTCATCTGTGAAATGGAAATGATAACGCCTGTAGGACTTATCTCAGGGTTGTTGTGAGAATTAAACGAGAAGACTTATGTAAAAGTTAACTAACCTTAATGAATGTCGACTACCATTAGTCTTTATTACTTCCTGCGTCTGTGTAGCTGTAGTTCAGGAGACCTTTTCCTTCCTACCAATTAGCTATATTTTATATGGCCTATCTCAATTTATAGTACTGATTCTGCCTTAGTCACCAAAGTATTTCCTTAATAATAGCAGCTAATATTTATATAGCCCTGTGCCAGGCCCTGTATTATGTGTTTTACAATGATTATCTCATTTGACCCCTGTAACAATCTGAAGAGTTAGGTGCTGTTACGACCTCCATTTTACAGCTGAGGACACTGGGGGAAACAGTGGTTAAAGGACTAGTAAGTATCTGAGGCCTGATTTGAACTTGGGTCAGCACTCTATCCACGGCCCCACCTGGCTGCCTAAAATCTTAGAAAGGAAGACTGACTGATTATTTCCATATATGACGAGTTCTCACGTTAACGCTTTAGTTTGCAGGTTAGTACAGTTATCGTCATCTGATAAAGAAACTGAACGACATCATAGCCCCTGGATCATTTGTTTTCCAGTTTGCTTTAGAGCCAAGCCTGTAATTTAATGCCACGGTCCAGTGGTTCTTGTTCCCTGCTCATTTCTCGCCAGTCAGTTTTCCCTAGTAGATTGTAAGGGCAAAAACAGCCTTCCTTTTATGTTTGTGTCCTCAGCACTTAACACGGTTCTTGGCAGTCATAGATAATTAACAAATGCTTGTCGATGAGTAGATTGTTTCTGTTTCTAAAAATAAAATTCTCTAAAATATCTCAATCAAACAGTAAGTGCTTAAATGGCGAACATGTGTGAGCGTGTGCTGGACCCTCCAGGGCATACAAAGAAATGTCATGGGAAGAATAACTGGCATTTATCTAGCCCTGTAAGGTGTATAAACATTTTTGGTACGTTATTATTTGAGCCCAACAACTCTATAAGGTAAGCACTGTTATTAACCCCATTTTACAGGCTAGGAAATTGGGGCTCAGAAAATGTAAGTGACTTGCCAGTGGTTACATGTTTAGCTAATGTTGGGGGTGAGAATTAAACCCAATTCTTCTGGCTCTCTCTTCTATAACAAAGCCCTACTTTCTGACAGTTTACACTTCAGATGGGAAAAGTGTAAGACATGCATATGAAAATAATAAGTGTAAACAGATTGGGAATTTGAAATTTATTCTACTTCCTCATTTTAAATGAAAATTTGCCCTCCCTTGAGGTTCCCAGATCCTAAGCGATAAACTCCCACCTGATGCTTCCAGAGTGCCCCTTCCACTCTTCCTCAAGGACCTTTCTTGATTTGAGGTTAATCATGCTATTTTTATGCCGGCTTTTCATCCTTTGTGTTGTAATGCATTGCTTTCCAGGCTACTCTCCCAAATTCTGCAGTGCTTTATTGCCTGGTTTGTAGTCTCTTTTGCCAGTTCCACACCCTGATGTCCTTCCTGGGAGACTTTAATGGTTGGTCAGTCGTTGTCCTTCATTTTCAAAGAGGACCAGAATGACATCACGATGCTAGAATCAAGTTTTGGTGTGTCTGGCTGGATGATCAAAGCAATAGGAGCTCGGAAGGCTGTTCCCCAAGCCGGGCACAATTAGTCTGGGTGATCATTTTGGGTGGATTCTCTGAGTTTGTCCATCTTATGTTTGTCTTGAGCTGTTTCAATTCTGCTTCACTCATACAGCATCTTCTCTGATGTGGGCATGCCATGCTGAGTTGTCCTGTGCCAGTATCTTCCACAGCATACAATCAGTTCCAGAGTTCTTAAGAGAGACCTTGCATTATTTCTTCTGACCACCATGTGAACGCTTGCCCTTTGTTAGTTCTCCATAAAATAGTCTTTTTGACAAGAATGTTTTGCATTCAAACAACATGACCAGCCCATCGGAACTCTGCTCTCTGAAGCAGAGTTTGACTACTTGGCATTTCAGTTTGAGAAAGAACTTCAGTATCTGGTATCTTACCCTGCCAGGTGATCTTCAGAATCTTCCTAAGACAGTTCCAATGGAAGCGATCCTGGCATGGTGCTGGTAGACTGTCCATGTTTCACAGGCATGCAACAATGAGGTCAGCACAACTTCTCTGTAGACCTTCAGTCTGATAGTCAGTCTAATACCTCTTCTCTCCCACACTTTCCTTCAGAGCCTCCCAAACACTAAGCTGACTCTGGCAATGCGTGCATCAACCTCGTTATCAATGTGTACATCCCTAGAAAGTGGTGACTTTGTCTTGACAGCCCTTCTTAACATCTTGCCTATATTCAATTTCCAAAACTTCCTTAGCCACTCAGCTTCTACAGAGCATCAAGATGGTCTTGCCCCAGACCTCACCATCTCTCAGAATACAGCACTGCCAGGGCTGAAACTTTGAAATTCTACTTTGCAGCCATAATCTCTTGCAGTCCAGTTTCTGCCATGCTACTGAGACTGATCTCTTAAAAGTCACCAGTGACTTCTTAATTGCCAAATCTAGTGACTCTTTTTTCTCAGACCTTATACTTTTTGATGAGTTTGTAGTTTTTGACACTAATACTGTTTTTCAGTACTGGATACTTTCTCTTGACTTTGACATCTAACTAATACCTGATATCTATATGGTACTTATATTTTGCAAATTATTTAACATATATTATCTCACCTGACCCTTACAATAATCGATCAGTAAAATCAATAAAAATTTAATAAGCTCCTATATGTCAGGTACTATGCTAAGCACTAGGGATACAGAAAGAGACAAAAGACTGTCCCCATGTTCAAGGAGCTCACATTCTAATTGGAGAGACAGTAAGCAAACAAATATAGACAAACAAGCTGTGTGCAGAAGAAATGAGAGAGGGAAGGCACTAGGATTCAGAGGGTTGGGGAAGGCTTCCTTTCCTCTAGAAGATGGCAAGTAGATACTATTTTGTTATCATTCAGTCATTTCCGTCGTGTCTGACTCTTGGTGACCTCATCTGAAATTTTCTTGGCAGAAGATACTCTAATGTGTTGCCGTTTCCTTCTCTAGCTCATTTTGCAGATAAGAAAACTGAGGCAAACAGGGTTAAGTGATTTGCCCACAGCCACATAGCCCATAAGTATCTGAGGTCAGATTTGAACTCAGGAAGACCAGTCTTCCCACACCCAAGTTCTATCCTCTGTGCCCCCAACTGCTCCAGTAGATAATGTAGGTGTTAATGAATATCCCTGTTCTGTAGCTGAGAAAAATGAAATTCAGAGGAATTCAGTGCATGGAAATGTCAGTTATCATGAGGAAATAACTTGGCCAGGATCACACAGGTAACCTGCATTAAAGGATCAGTTCCTGAGGCAGTGTTTGCACCCTGGAATTCTGACAGATGATGAAACATGTTGGTGGGCTGGAGGTAAAGAATGAAACATTATATTTCCAGACATGGACAATGTAAACATCTATTTTACTTGATGGTTTATTGGTTACAAGAGAGGGTTTAAAAAAATCTTTTTAGAGAAATAGAGGGTAATAATAGTAATGCAAAAAATGATAGCCTCAATGAAGCACTTTTTAAAATTGTCCAGAATAGGAAGACAAGTGAGACAGCTTTGGAACTAGCATGCTTATTGTATTATATATACCCTTTTTAAAAATCAAGCTATATGTAACGCCTGACTTCAGATGTTGGCTTTGGTCCCAGATTGTGAATGGACAAATCACTCTGTCTTCCTGACCCTCAGTTTCCTCATTTGCAAAGTGACAATTATTAAAAATATTTGCATAAAGCACCAAACATATATTAAGAGCCTCTTCTTTGCATGGCACTGGAGATGCAAAGATTTTCAGTGGGCAGAGAATCGTGGGAAGATAGTGGAGTGTTTTTAGTACCTAGAGGGCCCCAGGTCTCCTACAAACACCAAAAATGCAGCAAGAACAAGGACAAAGAAAACCAAAAAGAAATAGCTATAAATTTATTCATAAGGACCAGAACTTCAGGAAAAGATTGTCAGAAGTCTGAGGAAAGTATCTCACATGAGCATCCTGGCCACACAACTTGAGACCAGGCCAGACTAGCACCCAGCCAGCCCAGCCCATAGCTACCCTATATGCCAGGCACTACAAAGAACTGAAAATACAAAAAGAGGCAAAAGACGTTCTGCCTTCAAAGAGCTTATACTCTAATGGGGGAGACAACATGCGAACAAATATATGCGAAGCAAGCTATGTCCAGGATATATAAGAAATAGCTAATGAAGGGAAGGCACTGGAATTGAGAGGGGAAGGCTTCTAATAAAAGGAGGGATTTGAGCTGGGACTTAAAGGAAGCCAAAGAGATCAGTAGGTTTAGTGGAGGAAAAAGGACACTCAAGGCATGAGGAATGGTCAAAGAGAATACCTTGAGCCAAGAGGGAGTACCTTGTTTGTAGAACAGCCAGGAGGCCTATGTCACTGGACTGAGTAGTATGAGGGAATAAGGTGTAAGAAACTGGGAAAGATAGGAGGAGGCAGGTTATGAATAACTTTAAATGCCAAATGGAGGATTTTGTATTTGATCCTGGAGGCAAGAAGGAGGCACTAGAGTTTATTGACTGGGAGATGACATTGTCGGGCCTTCAATTTAGGGAACACACTTTAGTGACTGAGGGAAGGATGGACTGAAGTGGGGAAAGACCTCACAGCAGGCTATTGTCATAGTCCGGGTGTGATGAGATAAGGGCCTGCACTTTTCGGGGAGCAATATCAGAAGAGAAAAGGGAGTATATTTAAGAGATGCTGCAGAGGTGAAATCTGCTGACCTTGGCAACAACTTAGATATGGGGGTGGGGGTGAGAGATGGTGAGAAGTCCAGGACAATTCCTGGTTGTGAGCCTGGGATCCTAGGAGGATGGTGTTGCCTTCTAAAATAATTCAGGAGGTAGAAGGGAAGGGGGAGGGTATAGAGGAGATAGTTTAAGATATCTACTAAACATCCAGTTTGAAATGTCTGAAAGGCATTGGAGGTGTGAGATTGGAGATCAGCAGAGAGACTGGAGCAGGAAAGGTGGATTTGAGAGTCATCAACAGAGATAGTAGTTAAATCCATGGGAGCTAATAAAATCACTAAATGAAATAGCATAGACAGAAAAGAGAAGAGAGCCCAGGACAGAACCCTGAGGGACATCCATGGTTGGTGAGTATTATAGGGAAAAGGATCAAGCAGAGGAGACAGGAGTAGTCATAGATAGGACGAGAGCCAGTAGAAAATGCTGCGTGGAAAACCTAGAGAAAAGAGAGCATCAGTAAGGTTACAGTGACCAACAGTGTCAAAGGCTGCAGAGAGAGAGGTCAAAAAGAATGAGGATGGAGAAAAAGCTGTTGGATTTGACAAATAAGAGATCATTATTAGTAACTTTGGAGAGAACAGCTTCAGTGGAATGATAGATAAGGTTGGAAGCTGGATTGTAAAAGGTTAGGAGGGAGTGAGAGGAAAAAAAGTGGAGGCATCTATTGTGGTGCCTATAAGTGGAAACCTTAGGGAGGAGTTTAGCTACAAAGGGCCAAGGAGATATAGGACAATAGTTAGCAGGAATGGAAGGGTCAAGTGAGGGTTTTGTCAGGGTAGGGGAAACAGGGGTATACTTGTAGGAACAAGGGAATGAATCAGTAAACAGGGAGAGATTGAAAATAAGTGATGATAGTGGGGGGCATCTCCTCCTGACAGGTAAGATAGGATAGAATGGGATCACTTGGACAGGTTGAGGGGTTAGCCTTGGTAAGGAGTAATGCCATTTCAATGTGAGACAGAGGAGAAGGAGGAGATAGAGAAAGCACCTGAGTGATAGGAGAAGAAGGAATTCATGGCAGAAAATCTTAATTTTTTTCTGTAATATGTGAGGCAAAGTTCTCAGTTGAGATTTTGGGGGTAGGGGAAGCCATTAGAGTTTTGAGGAGGGATGAAAAGGTTTGGAAGAACTGCTGTAGAAAATGGAAGAGTGCATTGATAAGGGAGGTATAGTAGGATTACCTAGCAACAGGTCCCGTGGAGGTTGTGTAACATAAATCTGTTGTGGACTCAGTCAAAACAGTTGCATGGTTTTTCCATCTTGGTTCAGTAGAATGTATGTAGTGAAAGTGAAGGTTGGTGAGGTTATGATTGGCAGTAAGATAAAGAGGGCTAGGCTTTCAAGAGAGGACAGAGTAGAGTTGAATTTGTTCACTTTGGGGCTTTGACTTGGACAAAAGAGGAGAGAATAGCCAGTACAAGGTAGATGGCTTGGGAAAGAGCTGAGGGATCATGGGAATGAAGGTCACAGTGTGGATAAAGAGTAGGGCTTTATAAGAGAAGGCAAAGGCATTTGGGTCAGATGGGAGATTTCAGAATTCTTGGACATTGAGGGTGGTGCATTCATGGCTGATGGCAAGATCAAAATATGATCATCTTTGTGTGTGTGGCTATGGTAGAGTGGAAGAGTAGGTTATCAGAAGTGTATAGATTGAGGAGCTGAATGGTAGGATGTTTCAGGGAGAGGATTAAGGGAGAGAGAGAAATTGTGAACCGTGTATCAGAAGGAGAATGACTTGGGGCTTCTGTAGAAAACAGGTCCTAGGATTTTGATTGGGTGGTAGATAATGTATACCTTTAAGGGTATTAAAGGTAGAGAGGTTGCTGAATAATGGAGGTAGGGGGAAGAATTCAAAATTAGGCTTGGAGCTAGTGTTAACCCAAGGATGGAAGGGGGGATGGCATTTGGATGGTGATCTATAGGTCAGCCCCTGGAAAGTAAAGGATCTGAGATCTTACAGGAGGCCTGCTGCCAACACAATTAACCTTTTGTTGAGACATATCAGAGTTACAGTCCAGGACAGAGTTCACTTTGGGTTTGGGATTATTCAAAAAGGAGGTCCAAGTCAAAGCCCAAGTTGAGCCATCAGGGAGCTAAGCCAAAACCTAGTATTCCTTCAGAAGGCAGTACCTAGCCTTAGCCAAAGTATCTAGAAACAAGTAAGGTCTGCAGCCTGTGCCGTCCAGGAATACAGAAGGGAGCAGCATCTGACCCCCAAACAAAGCCCCAATCCAGAAACTGAGGCTCAGTGAACAGAAGGAAATGCCCTGCTCAATGAAGAATACCTTGGACTGAGAGAAACCCAAGAGGTAAACCCAGAAGAAAATGTAACTCCACAGGCAGCCCAAACAGAGCCTTGGGAAAAGAACATTCTGTACTGAGGGCCTACAAGAGAACTTAGAAAAAATGAACAGGAGATCTGAAATGTAATGTCAGAGGAAATGACAGCTAGTGGGGAAAGACTGACAAGGAGAATTGATAGCTTAGAATGTGTGGTGATAAATCTTACCCAAGAATCGAACTCTTTAAAAATTAGAATAGATAACATAGAAAACAATGACTCCATGGATGACAAAATGGTAAAATTTTAAAATTGGAAAAGCAGAAGAAAATGTAAAGTGTCTTACTATATATAAAAAAAAAAAACTGACCTGGAAAACAGGTCAAGGAAAGACAATCTAAGAATCATTGGATTACCTGCTAATCATGACCCTAACCCCACTTACTACCACCACCTCCCCCCCAAAAAAAATTTGATACCATATTTCAAGAAATCATGAACAAAAACTGTCCATATCTATTAGAACCACAAGGAAAAGTGAAAAATACAAAGAATCTGCCAATCTCTTCTGGAAAGAAACCCCAAAATGAAAACTCCCAGGAATATCATAGCCAAAATCCGGAGCTTTCAAGTCAAAGACAAAATCATGGAGAATGACACAAAGAATTCAAGCACCAAAGAGCCACAGTCATGGTCACACAAAACAGTGCAGGAGAGGAGAGCTTGGACTATGAAAGATAAAGGCTTACAGACAAGAACGACCAAGTATAGTCCTATGGGAGGGAAAACGCATTTGAATGAGAGAATTCTGATGAGTAAAAACTATGAAGTACAAATTTAGGAGTCAAGAGTAGGTAAAGGTATTTGATCAACTGAAAAAGACAGCATGATGATGAATTATTGACATTCCAAAAGGAGCAAAAGAAATAAATGTCCTCTCAGAACCTAGAAGACAAAAATGGAGCAGTCCCCACCCTCAAAGTGCTTGCATTCTGTTGGGAGAGATACAAACATATATAACAATGGTATACGAAATAGAAATGTAGAATAATTCAGGATGGTGGGAGAGCACTAGTAGAAGAGGAGTTCATGGGAAGGTTCATGTATAAAACCATCTTGAGCTGGATTTTGAAGGAAAAGGGGGATTCTGTTAGGCACCAGGGAGGGGATAGCCATTGCAGAGATAAAGATGGGGAATGGAGAGGAGCAGGACTAGCTTGCCAGTACTGTAGAATCCTGAAAAGGGAGTAATTGTGTGAAGAAGCCAGGTTATGAAGGACTTTAAATGATAAACTGGTATTTGATCCTAGAGGCAATAGAGAAAAATTGGAATTTATTGAGTAAAGGAGTGACGTGGTCAAACCTCCACTTTAGGGAAATCACTTTGACAGTTGAGGATGGATTGGAGAATAGGGAGACTTGAATCAGGAAGAACAGACAGGTGGAAGGGTGACGTGAGCAGTCATAGAAGTGACAAAGTTTGGAAACTTATTTGGGATGAGGGACAGAAAGGAGTAATAGAGTTCATTTCCTTAGGTGACTGGAAGCATAGTAGTATCCTCACAAAATAGAAAAGTTTAGAAGGATGAGTTTGAGGGAAAAGAAAAATTCTGTTTTCAATTGTTTCAGACACCAGCAGGACATCTAATGTGAAATTTACCGTAGGCGGTTGGAGATAGGGAGAGAGACAGGGGCTAGATGTATAGATCTGAGAGTCATCAGGATAGAAGTGAGAGCATGGGAAAGAAGACCCAGAATGGAGCTTTGTGGAATGCATTCATTGAAAGGGTGAAATGTGGATGAAGAGCTGGCAAAGGAAACAGAAACTGGTCAAATAGGTGAGAGGCAAGTCAAGTGGTGTCTTGATAATCCTGAGGAGAGAAAGCCTCCAGGATGAGATGGTCAGCAGTCAAATGCTCTGAGAGGACTGAGAGGAAGTCTTCAGATGTGGCAGTTAGGAGATCATAGGTCACTTTGGAGAGTGTTAGTTGAAGTTGAGTGATGAGGTCAGGGGCCAGACTGCAAAGGATTAGAAGTGAGTGAGATAAGAGAAAATGGATACAGTGAACTCATAAAGAGTTGTTTTTCTAGTTTTGCCTTGGAAAGGGAAGAAAGCTCTTTAATATGAGAGCTTGAATGGAAAAGAGTGTTTCATGAGGAGCTTTTTCAGGATGGGGGAGACTCCTGTCTGTGTGGTCTGCTGGGAAGGAATCAGTAGATTGGGAAAGAGTGAAGGGGATAGTTGGGGGAGGAGATTTGATCTTCAGGAAAAAAAAGCCGGAAAGCATTTTGTGAACCTGACATACATTTTAGCTGTTAAGATGATGATGGTAATGTCATTTTGTTATTTTATTTGCACTGTACTCAAGCTCAACTGCAATACTATCGTTGCTCACACTGTATTTATTAAAACTATTAAAGCTAGAATTCTCTCCCTGTCATAACCTGTTTGCTTCCTTCCCAACTCAACTGCCCTGATCAGCTACAGACATTCTCATCAGACCTTTAATAGTGGATTGTTTTATGCAGCTCTAATGCACTTAATCTCATGTAAAATATTTATGTATTTTATATATGTTGGTATTTTATCCCCCATCTAAGCTACCCAAGAACAAGAGACCAGAGCTTATCTAAACATTCTATTTTATCTAAGCTTTGTCTTTTCCATATTCCAAAACAGTACCTGCACACAGTAGGCATTTAATATTTGTTGAATGAACGTGACAGTCAGTGCTATAGAAATTCAGAGAAAGGAGATTCAAAAAAAGTCTCTAAAAATAGTTCAAAGTGATGTCAAAATGTAGCCAAAGACGTTTGTAACTTCTTATATATTTTAAATTTATTTTTTGGCTTATCCTTGTATCCTGTACTATTTTGGCATGGGTTTTTAAAGTGTCATTGATAACAGTTTCATTACTGTTCATGATAGATTAGTCTTTCATAACAGTTATTGAAGCTTTAAAAGAAAATACTTCCTTCATCTCTGTTTCTTTTCCCCTATCTAGATAGGTCACTGGAACTACCAAACCACCAAGTGCCTTCCTAGTGAGCTGAAGGATTCAGATATCAGAGTGTCAGGCTGGATAAATTTAGGGTTCTAAAAAATACCAGATGGCTTTGAAGGGATTGTATGCACTCCAACTAGTTCAGTCCATTGAGAGCCAGCTGGCTGTAACCTGTCTACTGTGGGGGTAAGAACCCAGAGTGCCAACTGGCCCTAGAGAATTTGGTTGGCATCTTTCATTTCAGTTGGCTACTCTTAGGGAATCTGGCCTTGGCCTTCTCTCTGCCCGAGGGACAATCTAGAATCATAGAGCGTAGCCCATGGCCTCATCTCTGGGGAGTCAGACCAAGCTTGATAATTGACTCTACATGAAGTGGGAACAAAGCCACTCTTTGATAAGTATCACAAGTATTCCTCGCTTCTAAATAATAGGATTGCTCTTGACAAGGTTAATGTAGATTTGGCACCAAGGGAATTTATTATTTGAAAGCATGCTATATTTTGATACTTTTGAATTAGTCAGTCTTGCTTTACCATTTTGAAAGTTCTGATTTTCATCAATCAGGTCTTCCTAAAGTGTGGTTTAGACTGGTCTTGTGAATAGTCATTTGGGTCAGTAATGCTCAGTGAATGTGGTCATTAAGCTTGTTTTTTTATGTAGACCCTTCTGGACTTTCACTTGGTTCTTGATGTGTTCTTAACTTAGCAGATGCTCCTGTCCCTTCGAGCTCCTTTCTTTCCATAAGTAAACTCTTTTCCATGCTAATTTTGGAATGGGACCCAAAGCAGTGTTAATATGGTACTGCCAATGGAATGGCTTTTCAGTTTGTTTGATGATGAGTGGATTGTACTCTCAAGATCAGTAACCCCATCACATCCATGAAGATCCTAAAGTTGTCTCTTTCCTTACCAAACTTCTCTTATACACGTGGTGCTTATGTCAGATATAGGAGGAGACCAAATTGCACCAAACAGATGCAATCCCATGTCATAAATTTAAGGATTTAAAATATCGAAGTGATTTTTATCTTGAAACAGAATCCAGGGATCTAATCCCAATGTACTTTGTCTTGGATGGAAAAGGAAAAACATTTGGCAGGCCATGTAAAATGCAGATCTGAGCTAACATAGTTTATGGGAAAGGATGGGGGAAGGAAACTGAAGATGGGCCAGGCATCCATTTTCTTTCTTTCACTGGGAAATAACTTTTACAATGCCTCTTAAGAAACATGGCATAAAGGCTAGCAAGTACTCTACCGTTACCAATTAAAATGAAGCAAATTTAACTGCAACTTTAGCCCTATGAGACAGTGAAAAGTTATGGTAATGAGGAGGAGGGCTGCACTGTGATAGATGTACATGTGGGCTGCCAGCCGGCATGGGTCACTACTGTAAACAGTCCTGTTTAACGTTTCCTGGGGACATCATTGCTTTGCTATTCAGATGCACACCCAGACATTTATAGCTATCTATTGCCATAGGAGTCATAGGAATCTTCTTAGAGAATAACTGGAGGAGAATTAGCCCCTCTCCTAACCTCCCTCCTAAAACCATTCCCAAATGCCAGTTATGCCTTACTGTAGTAAGACTATGTGTTGTGGTTAAAAAAGCAATGTCCAGGTTGTGATCAGAAGGAAGAGAGCCTTAGTAATAATTCTTGATTCTCCTCCCCCCCAGCTCTGAAGATGTAATTAAGCACTTTATTTGGCTGCTACTGGATTCTGGCTGATCTAAATACCAGGTTAAAATAAAAATGTCTATCCACATAAACATCTTAGGAAAAAAATCAGAGCTTCTTTTATGCCAAAGAGGTACCAAAGTACCATTCTATGATTTTTATTTGGTAAGAAAGAGTTAAATTCTTTGTGATATCATTTAAATTTCCGAACTCTATTTCTGTTGACGGCATCACCATCTTCCCGATGACTTGGCTTTAAAGCTTCAGTTATTTGTGACTTTTCCTTCTCCTCCCACAACCAATCACATTTGCCAAGTCCTTGTCTGTTATTCTTCTAAATCACGCCTCACTAACTCGTAGTGCCACCATCCTGGTTCAGCTTCCCATCACCCTTCACCTGAACTATTTTAATCCTGACCTAAATGGGCTCCCTGCCTTTCTCTCTTCCCCTTCCAACAGCTATAAAATAAAATAATCTCACCAGCTTCCACCAGAGCCCCTCACTTGATCAGGAATTTTCAATAGCTCTTCATTGTCCAAAGGACCAAATACAAATTCCTTAGTTTAACATTTAAGTCCCTCCAAAATCCGCCCCTCAACCCAACTTCACTAGTTTATGGACCTGTCATTTAGACACATTACATTCCAGCCATACTGGGAATGGACATGAAAAAGTCTGCCATTTTTTATCTTTTACTCTATCTGTCTCTCTGATAGCCAGCCTTAAGACTCAGCTTGGAGGACACTTCTTCTGTGAAGCTTTTTCCAATTTTCAAATGCTCAGATGTTCTTTCATTGCTTTGCCTCTTTATTGTATTGATCTGTCTGTTAATACCCCCTCCCACTCCCATCCCCCAATTGCAAACTGCTTGAGCAATGGAACTGTAGTTTTCCCTCTTGGTTTCTGAGTACCTGACACATGGTGATAGAGACTAGACTTCTGATTTCTTTGGTGTAGAGAAGGGCTGTGTTGAAATCGGTCAGTGGTTGGCACATCTCTACAATTTTGTTGTTGTGTTTGTCCATTTTCAAAGAAGACCATTACATCAGAGAAATGATGACATGACTTGCACTTGACTTTGTTTTGAGGGAGGGAATTTATGTCTCATTGTTAGTATGTGTCAGAAACAGGACTTGTACTCAGGTCTTTCAGGCCTCAAGGCTGGCAATGAATCCACTCTATCATGGTTTCTCACAATATGTACAGAAGAGCCACCATCATCTGAAACTATTCTAAAGGGGAATTGGAAATGGGACCCTAGAATATAATGTGGTTAATTCCTTTGGTTGGCGCTTTTAATGGAGTGTGGTCTTTGCATATCTCTAGAACACTGTACATGTTGCTTCCTAAAGGTTGCCTTGTAATTCTTCTAAAGAGAGAGGATGGAGGAAGTACTAATTTCTTAAGAGACAAGTATTCCAATCTTTGTAGAAAAGAAACCCTCTGGATTCAATGGAGATCACAGCTGTGGCTTCCTTTTTTTCTATGTCTCATTTTTCTCACTGTGAATATATTGTCATCACCATTTGGAATTCCAGAACAGTACAGAGATATTGCATAGTTAATTGGGGGATGAAGAGGGAAGGGTATAAAATCAGTTGCCATATAGAAAGCATAACTGAAAATTATATTCTTTAAAATTATATTTGTTCTCTGTAGTAGATCTATTATTAAATTATTTTAAAAAGAAAACAGTATTCATTGTTTAAATATCTGACCATATCATGTAAGAGTTTTTTACAATGAGGTTACTAGGCCCAGAGCAAATCCCTTCACCTCTCCTGGCCCCATGATCTGAAACTATAAATTGCTTAGCCAGGCAGATTGGCATTGGCCAGGATTTTTTCCAATGAAATCTAAAATCAGACTGACTCTTCCCTCCTCACCCCTCACCCCCATGAAAGTTTAATAGGGAGAAATTTAAAAATAGCAAATTTT
Organism: Bettongia penicillata ogilbyi; assembly: GCA_023548195.1. NCBI lineage: Eukaryota > Metazoa > Chordata > Mammalia > Diprotodontia > Potoroidae > Bettongia > Bettongia penicillata. The sequence goes on from JAJHZJ010000257.1 coordinate 8,567,276, forward strand.
AAATCATCTTAAAGAAATGTGAACTTGTTCCTATAACAATTTAAAGTGTAAATAGAGAACACAAATACTTCACCTGAAGTTTAAGATTAGGTGGGAATTAAGTGAAACTTTTATGGAATAGAGTTCATTTCAATAAATATTCAGAATCTTCCAACTAGAAGAGACCTCAGAAGATTATTTGGTTCAGTGCTTTGTACACTGTGGCAAGTGGGTTTTTATTCTAGTGTTTGCCAAACTAATTTGGCCACAGAGCATTCATTTTAGGGCTTGAAATATACTGACAGAACTTATAAAAACTGGTCTGGGAGTGGTCTAGGACCAGGTTAAAGAACAACTAGAAATTGTAGAGCGTAACAGAGAAAACTAAGCCTGTTGGTTTTTTATGCCCCTTCAATTGCTTTATATACTTGTTTGATGATGGGGTCCTGTTTATGTTGTGCAAAATACCAGGATTCCACAGGAAACACAATCTGAACCTTTCATGATAGTAAGAGTGAGGGGTAGAAGTTACAGAATGGCAGATTTCAGCTCAGTATAAGAAAAAACTTCAAGTAAGACTATCCTAGAAAGGAATGGGATTCCTCCCGCACTGGAAGCCTTAGGCTGTGAATAAATTACCGATCCAACTATTCTGGCAAGCAGCTTGGAATTATGCATAGAAAGTCACCAACATGTCAATACAGAGGTCCCCCCCGCTAAGCATGTAGGGAGCTTAGAGAGAGAAAGAAAGGTCCCATCTGCATCAAAGTATTCATAGGAAGCTCTTTGTGTGGTCTCAGAGAACTGGAAATAACGTGGATGCCCATCTACTGGGGAATGACAGAAAGAATTTTGTGTGGTGCATGAATGCCATGGGAGATTATGGCACAATTAGAAACAATCAGTAGGAAGAATTCAGAGAAGCGTGATGACTCATAGGAACTGATAAGAGGGAAGGAAGCAGAACAGGAAGAATTTATATAAGATTTTATGGTTTGCAAAGTACTTTATATATATTGTCTCATTTTTACCCTCACAATGACCCTGGGAGGTAGGTGCTACTATTTATCCCTATTTTACAGATGAAAAAACTGAGGCAGACAGAGCTAAAGTGACTTGTAGGGTTGTTCATACAGCTCATGCCTGAGATTGGATTTGAACTCAGATCTTCCAGTCTCCAGGATCAGTGTGTGCACCTCGTTGCTTTGACAGCCAGGGTAGGCAAGGAAGCAAGGGTACATTTAGAAAAGAGGGTGATGAAAAACCAAAACTTCTCAATAAAAATATGGTTAAAACAAGTGTCATGTTTACAGTGACAAAAAAAAAAAAGAATTCCTACCTCTCTTCAGAATTCAGTTCCTACTTGAAGCCTTCCCTGATCACCCCATCGACTAGTGTTACCTGAAATTGTTTTGTATCTAGCTTTTGCATACTTTGTATTTACTTATGTGTTTATGTATTTATTTTTTTCTTATCTGCATGTATTTCTTCCTTGAAAGTACGTATGTTCCTTAAGGGCAAGACCTGGGTTTTTGCTGTTTTTTATTTCCAGAACCTTGGCACAGTGCCTGGCAAATAGTAGTTGCGTAATGAATGCTTATCAATGGATTATTTCCTTATTTTTCATGGTGCAGTCATATATTCCATCACATTCACATGTCACATACACCATGATTTGTTAGACCATCGCCCAGTTTTGTTTCCATTCCTTTAGTACCACAGAAAGCATTCTCAGATTCTTTGGGGTCCGTGGGGTCTTCCTGTTTTTGGTCTCTTTAGAGCATATGCCCAGCAGGAGGATCTCTGGCCCAGCGGGCAGGCAGGGTTTGGGGAGTTTTCTCTCATAACTGCACGTTATTTTCCATAACAGACCAATTAATAGCTCAACAGAAAGTATCTTAGTGTGCCTATCTTCCCATGGTCCGCTGATGTTGGTAATTTCCATTTTTCACATCTTTGCCAGTTTGTGTGATGTGAAGTGAGGCTTCCCTCTGCTGTTCTGGAGCAAGTTTTCATATGATTATTAGTAGTTTGTGGTGCTTATTTTCTTAAAAAACCCAGCTCAAATTACCTTCTCTGGGAAATCTTCCCTGATCTCTCTCTCCCAGGCATTGGACCTTTTGTGCCATAGGAAAGGGAAATTAAATTAGGATGGTTCACTTTGCCTTTCTCAGACCTCAATGGCTGCCCATGAGTTGTTTAATGTGTTCTAGGACTTTACCAAGGCATCAACACTATAGGGTCATTCTCTAGAAAGAATAGCATGCCAGTTGGCCTTTGTTTAGTCATCAGAACTTTTGTGATTTCTTAAGCACTAAAAGTTCTAAAATGACTTTTACAAACTATTTTATACCCTAGAGTTATGTTACCAGGCTGTGGTTTATTTGAATGCATCTAGTTGGTTGGGGGCTGGGAAAGGGAGGAATTTAGTTATAACTTTCTCTATTTTTATTTTGTTTTACATCATTCCATCCCAGGATTTCCCTGGCCACCGTCTACATACCATATTTTCCAGAAAGATAGAGATTAAGAATTTTTTAAACTTCAGCCTCCCAGCTCTCCATTATTACTGGTCCTTCTTTCCTGTGTATTTGGATAGTTAAATTTTCTGTAGTCTTCCATTTGCCTTGATATTAAAAGATTATTTTTTATTAATATTTTTCATGTGGTTGTCTTATATGGCCTCAACTTGAGACAGAGAAAATAATTTATAGGCTGCAGTTTTTTTATATTGACATGTATTAAAAGTAGAGATTTTAATTTTAAAGCTACCCTCCTTAAGATGGGTCCCTCAGCCTGTTTTCTGATGTCAGTACTTCTTGTGTGGCAGCAGTCTTTGCTGTTCTTTTCTTACATCTCATGACATTACTATTCAGTAAAACTAATGAAATGTCTTGGAGATTCCTTCTGCTCTCTCATAGTGAGATCAGCTCAGAAGATTACTGGCTCAACACACTGATAAAATGAGGGGGATTAGATAAAACTGGATTTCATTGTGCTTATCCAGCATTATTTCCTATACACACAAATGGTGAGAATTTAGAAGAGACCAGTAGGGTATTTCTTAAACAAGGAAGAAAAAGCTGGCATAGAAATAAGGGAAATGTTTAAAGTGTACTCGTTATTTGATTTCTAAAAAAAAAAAAAAAAAAGGAAAGAACTCTTCTTCATGTATATGTGACAAAGTCAAGATTTTTATTGCAGGTGATTTGTATCCAGTTTCATTTATACAGGTTTGTCCTGGTTTGGTTATTTTTTTCTCCAAACATTTGTAAGGAAAACATGAATTTCAAAACCACTTTTCTCCTGCTCTGTTTTGTCTGCTTCTGTATTAATAACAGGATCCTGCAGCTCTAGTCTCCGATTGAAATGGAGATATTATCTTGAGGAACTCTTGAATGGTTCAGTTTAGAGCCTACTTGTTGCTGGTGGGTTTTGGCAGTTGTTTTAATGTGCTTAGTTAGAGGTGAGGGAGGAAATGCTGGAACTGAAAGTTTGGTTCTTTAAAAGCCAACCCTGAAATGTTGTTTCTTGAAGGGAGTATAAAATAACTACTGGGCCGTCTTGATTCCCACTATGATTCAGGTTTGTGGGCAGGGGCTTGTACCCCAAATGATAAATGCTTCTTAACACTGTCCTACTTCACCTTCCAATATACAAACCCTAAAACCATTCAGAACTTAGGGACGGAAATCAGGGAAGTGACTATTTCTAACTGTGGGACTCTTCACTCTTTAGGAAGGATTCCCAGTAGAGTGATTGTTTGTATGTGCAAGTCCTACATCTTTCATCTTTTTAGGTTCTCAATACGAAAACTTGGATAATCCTACCTAGTTCCTAAGATTTTGAGCACAGTCAGAGATTCTTATCGCCAGTTTGGCTGGAGAGTCATGAACTTTTTGGCCACAGCAGCTAAGAACTTCTGCTAAATTTTAGAGAAGTTGTAAGCTACATGGTATCATATGATCATGGGTATAGATTAGGAGTGGATCTTAGAAGCCATCAGATCCAACCCATTCATTTTACAGAGAAGGAAACTGAGGACTGGAGAGGCTCAGTGACTTGTGCAAGTCAGGATTCTAACTCAGGCTTCTCTGACTCCAAATCTAAGACTCTGCCCTGAGATGTCCCCACTGATGAAAACACAGCTCTTTAGCTGACATATCCTTCTACAACTTTGACTAATTAACCAACAGATCTTTGAAGATAGTCTGAAAATGAAAATATATTCAGAAATAAATGAGTTTCCTTAGAAACTCAGGTATGTTGATGAGGGACCCTTGTTCGGTTTCAGGTTTGATTATATGACCTACTCTGAGGTGCTGAGATACTGTAAGAGCCAAATATTGTTTTATTTACAAAAATTTGGTGTGTAGGCAACTTTACCAGGAACATACCCAGTTTATAAAGATCATCCAGTTGTAATTTAGCTTATTTGTTTTGTTTTTTTAAATAAATTTCTCTAGCAGAATGAAGTAAAATCCTGAGCAAATATTTAGTGCCTAATAATGGGACGTGTTAAAACCAAGAATTTACACTAATTAGTATTATTCTTTTGGACTTTTAATACAGTGTTCATAGAGATATAAAATACTTTGAAACAGTAGTTACTAAAAATTAAGCATACTTAAAGGAATATCTTTTGGATTGTAACCTAGTTTTGGGTTCAGAAAATATGGTTTCTATACCTGTTAGTCAATCTTAGCTTGATGTTTTGGAAACTTTGTAACTTTCAACATTTATATTGGATAACATCAAATATTTCATGACAGGAGTGAATAAGATGTGTTAGGAAAATTTACTTCAAATACTTTCAGATTTTAAACTTCTTTAAATTTCTGGAGTTAAAAAGAAAGAAGGACTAACCTGCCAGAATTTGACTTTATAAATGAAAATTAATTCCTTGAACCAGAGGTATCAAATACTCTACAGCACTCCCAAGCACAGCTGGAACCAGTATGTAATTGGGAAATATTTAACAAAATAAGTAATAATACAATAAAACATGGATAATGTTGACATGTAACTTTCCAAATCAGTATGCATCTGCAGAGATTTTTATCTACAGTTTAGTGTCCCCTTTATCTTTTTGATTTAACACCACTGCCTTACGTAACACTTGATCTAAAAAAAGAAAATAGTTAAGCCTAGGCATCCTCTCTCCCCAAGGAAAAAAATTATTCCATGTAGGCTGTGAGGACAGCAACTTTACTCAAAATCTACAAAATTATAGGCATGATTTTTCAACATATGTACATTAAATATTATAGGAATAATCATAGCTAAAGCACCTAAATTACTTTGATCATGGTTAGAAAGCTATCGGTCTCTGCTTTCTTCTTTCCTTTCTTTGGTTTATTTGTAAGTTGTTCCACCTGCCTCACATTTCTCTTAGCATTTTGCCTGGACCTGTCCTCCTGTGTACTTACTGCATTCATCTTACGCTCACTTTGCCCTCTTTGACCACTCTGTTTTAATCTGGCTTGAGTTTAAACCATGTACTTTGAGCTGTTATCTGTTAGGTTTTAGATAAATTAGACTTTGATAGCAAATGAAAATTAAACATTGTTTCCTCAGTTAATAACAGAGAACTCTGTCATTTTAGAAAGCCCTATGACATGCTAAATGACAAATATCCCTGGAGAGAGCTCTGGATGAGAAAGAGCAGTTTCTTAAAATAATTATTTGGGTCTTCTCTGAAAGATGAAGATGGCTACCTTAAGGGAGTGTCACAAAAAACAGAGCATGCATGCATACACATACACCCCACCAGGAAAGTTAACATTCGGCTGGTTTTCAAGGAGTCAGTAGACAGTTAAGTGTTAGCAATTACCTTTTCCTGTAAGATCATTCCTTTGTTTAATAGACGTTTCAAGGTCATGCTATGTCTAAGGAGCTGGATAAATTGACAGACGGAGCAAGCTCATCCTCCAGGTGAAGCTGCTCTTGAGTCAGAGTTAATAAAGAGGGAGGAAACCTGGGTTTGACTCCCAGATGGATCACCTACCCATTTTGTCAAGTGAAATCACTGCAACTGTCTGGGCCCCATGTGCAAAGTGATGGGTGGACAGGAGATGACCTGTGAGATCCCTTTAATCTGCAGTGTTCTAGATAAGTGTGAGCTAGACATGTAGGGATGTGTGGGTGAGTGATGAAATGTAAGCTTTGTATACACACAGGTGTATTGTTTATGTGTGTACACATACACACACACACACACACACATACACACACCTCCCCTGATAAAATTGAAGGTCTTAAGAGTAGGATTTGTTTTGTTGGTTTTTTTGTCTTTATATCCCCAGTTCCCAGCATGATACCTGGCTTATAGTTGGCCCTGAAGAAGTTCTTGTTGATTATATATATAAATACATCTACTATATATAAATATATCCACACTTAATTGTAGTCTTTTGGGAGGGGCATAGAGAGGAAGGGGAAAAGAACCAAGTAAAAAGTACACAGCAGAGAGCAAAAGAAAACTAGCAAGAAAGCAAAGATGGACAACTCAATGAAATGGAAATTATTGCTATACATTTTGAATCCTCTCTTATGTTCACATGCTGTGCTTTTGTTCTTTTCTTATTTTGCATTTGTTTCAATATTTAAGTTTATAATATATTTCTTTTTCTTTTCTTATTTATTTAAATTTCAATAATTAAAAAATCAAAAAAATGCTTGTTGACTGATAGCAACTTTCCTTGTGTGAGCTTGGACAAATCATTTAACTTCTTGGGGCCTTGGTTTCCTTAGCTGTAGAGTGATAAGGACTGGAACCAGTAGAGTTGAGTCAAAGAATTACAGAATATCAGATCTGGTCACCTCGTCCAACGAAAGTCTTCTCCTTTGCTTGAAGACCTCTGCCTCCTGCTCCATTCCACTTTGGTTTGACAGATATTCTGTTTCACCAGCTGCTTGCTGAGATGATGGCAGGCAGGAGTGCTATTCAGACATTGTCTTCTCCCACATTATCCTCCATACTCAGCTGGTTTTCCCTTTCATTTTTTTATCGTCAATGCCCCAACTCAACTGTGTCCTTCTCTTTTCCCTTTTCCTTCCAGCCCATTTGTGTCATTTTATGCTGTTAATCTTGGTTCGCCAGTAAAGATTACACTGAGATGGAAATCACTGTTACACATTTCACATGATATAATCTCGAGGGTGAATTTCAGTCACTCTTCTTGGTTTTGCATATCCTAAGCTTCTATAAATCTGCCCAATACATTGTCTGAAACTCTTGTGAATTCTTAAATGATCATTTTATTTTAAGAAAGTATATTTGGCTTCACTGGGAACATAATTTAGGTGTGAAATGTTAATTCCCTCGACTTTTGGTGTATCATATGTCATTATTTGGCATTGGCAAAAAATCCTGTGCAATTGAGTTTAAAAAGATGTTTTCACCATGACAGCAGTAAAATATCTCCTTGTCATTGTAGTTTTCAAGCTTGATAAGTGCCTCAATGATATGGCTCTAGATTGATGAATTTCCTAAGAATTCTGTCACTCTTTCTCAGAATCTCAGTAATCTGCCCCCTTGTTTTGAGTATTTCCTGGAATATTTCCTATATGGTTTCCTGCAATAGAGTAGTCAGACTTATTCTCCCTGTTTAGGGAAGAGTGGAGTAGCTCTCAGGTTATCTCTCCAACCTCTGTTCTCCAGATCCAGCCCTTTTTGTTTGCTAAGGTTCCTAGAATTTTTAGTTTGGGTATTGATAATTTTGTTGGGTTTGGGCTTTTTTTTTGGCTAGTTTTCTTGTTTATTTTTTGTGTGTCTGTCATTCTCGGACCTCTGGAAACAAATCTGTTTTTTTATTAAATCCTTTGTTCTATTTTATTTTTCATAGGTTGTTCTCAGCTGCTGAGTTTCAAAGTCATCTAGAGCCTTCTTTATTTCATCTCATTATCATTTTCCTTTTCTTTTATTTCCTTCAATAATTTCCTTATTGCTGTAGAGAGTACCACTGTCTTCTTAGTTCCCCAAGCTCCCGGTGGTCTGTCACTTCCCATATCTAATCTGTTGCCAAGTGCGGTTGATTCTACCTTCACATCTCTGGTACACAGCCTTCTCTCCTCTTCCGGTGCAGGCCTTCATGCTTCATTCTGGGACTATTACAGTAGCCCTCTGCTTTGTCTTTCTGCCTCAAGTCTGTTCCTATGCCAGTCCATCCTCCACCTGTCTAATTAACTATTAAATCTTCTGTTGGGCTTTTAAATCCCTTTTCTAACTAGCCCCTTCCTACCTTTCTGGTCTTCTACCCCCTTGCACCCTTTCATGTATTTAGTGATATTCTGTCTCTTGACTTCATTCATTTCCCTGACCGTCCTCCGTTTCTGGAATTCTCTCCCTCCTCGCCTCTACCTCCATCTCCTGGCTTCCCTGGCTTCCTTGGGTCTCACCTAAAATCCTACCTTCCTCAAGAAGCATTTCCCAGTCCTCATTCATCATAGTGCCTTTCCTCTTGGACCATCTCCAGTTTATCCGGAGTTATTTGCATTTCATCTCCCTCGTTTGACTGAGAACTCCTGGAAGACAGGTTCTATTTGTGTCTTTCTTAGTATCCCCTCCTGGCACGTAGTAGGTGTCTAATAAATGTTCGTTGACCCAACTTTTATCCATTGTGGTATTCTTAAAAACAACTTCAGCTTCCTTAAGGGAAGCCTCAGAGTTCCCCAAATTGTCCTTCTCCTGTTTCTGCTTCAGTGCCTTTCAATCCATAGCACTGATGTGTTGGAATTTTCCCTTTTTTTCCTTCAGTTTGCTCATTTCTTTGATTGTTTTCTTTTGAAAAACAAATTTTGTTTGGAGGTTTGTGATAGTCTCATTTTTTCTCCTCATTAATTTCCTTTGTTTTTTATTGTCCACTCAAATCCCACTATCATGCCACATCATGTCAAACCAGTGACACTGGTGAAGGCTGTGCCAAAAGAGCATGGGCTCAGGCAGGCCCTTTGCCTCGCTGAAAAGGCTTCCCGTATGGACTTGGCACCAGACCATCCCAAGGCTAGTGGCAGCACAGGGAATCTTTCAGGCACAGTTACCCTCATTTTGTTTTAACATTCATTAAGCATCGACTCTGTGCCTTGGCTCTACCCTATAGCCAGGGTTACAGAGAAAGCAGCCGAGAGACACAGTACATAGAGCGCTGGGCCTAGAGTCCGGAAGAGCTGAGTTCAGATTTGGCCTTCGACACTTAACAACTGTACGATGTTGGGCAAAGCCTTTAACCTGTTTGCCTCAGTTTCCTTGCCTGCTTCCCAGGGTTGTAGTGAGGACCAAAGAAGGCAGTAATTGTTAAGAAGAGTTAGCCCAGTGCCTGGCGTATATTGGTGCCGTGGTAAGCGTCAGCTGCTGCTGCTGCCTATATCGTCATCCTCGTCTCTATCACCTTCAAACCAGGCCCTGCCCTCCAGGAGTATGAGGAAGACAACACGTAAATATCAGAGTACATGCAAGATATAGTCTGCTAAGGATGTGGGAGAGATGGAATGCGAATGCATTGTTGGTGGAGCTGTGAGCTGATCCAGCCACTCTGGAGAGCACTTTGGAACTGTGCACAAAGGGCCACAAAAATGGGCACACCCTTTGACCCAGTAATATTGCTCCTAGGAGTGTATCCCCAAGAGATCGTAAAAATGGTAAAGGGTCCCACGTGTATAAAAATATTTATAGCAGCCCTCTTTGTGGTGGCCAAAAACTGGAAATCAAGGGGATACCCATCCATTGGGGAATGGCTGAATAAATTATGGTATATGAATGTAATGGAATACTATTGTGCTATGAGAAATGATGAACAGGAAGACTTCAGAGAGGCCTGGAAAGACATATATGAACTGATGCTGAGGGAAAGGAGCAGAACCAGGAGAACTTTGTACACAGCAATGACCACAGTGTGTGAAAGTTTTTTCTGGTAGACTTGGAACTTCATTGCAATGCAAGGACTTAAAAAAAAGTTCCCAAAGGTCTTTTAAGGCAAATGCCTTCTACACCCAGAGAAAGAACTATGGAATTCAATCGCAGAATATATCAGATCATTTTGTGTATGTGTGTGTGTGTGTGTGTGTGTGTGTGTGTATTATGTTTTGGTTTGTTATATGGTTTCTCCCATTCATTTCAGCTCTTCTACACAGCATGACTATAGTGAAAATGTATTTAATAGAAATGTATGTGTAGAACCTATATAGGAGTGTATGCTGTCTCGGGGAGGAAAGGGGAAGGTAGTGGGGAGGGAGGGAAAAAGAAATCTAAGTTATATGGTAATGATTGTGGAACACTGAAAATAAATAAAATTAGTTTAAAAAAAAGATATAGACTGTCAGAGGTTGACTTTGAGCTGAATGTTGAGGGAAACCAAGGAAACTGGAGGCAGGGATAGGGGCAGGTCATTCTCAGTGGAATGGGAACAAGTCAACATCTATTTGAAAATGCATAAATAGTAAACGTATAAAAATGATGCAGCACAGCAGGGTGGTGCAGCAGATAGTGCACTGGGCTTGGAATCAGGAAGACTCATTTTTATGAGTTCAAATTCAGTCTCAGACACTTACTAGCTGTGTGACCCCTGGATAAGTCACTTCACCCTGTTTGCCTCAGTTTCCTCATCTGTAAAATGAGCTGGAGAAGGAGATGGCAAACCACTCCAGTATCTCTGCCAAGAAAACCTCACATGGGGTCATCAAGAACTGAACATGACTAAAATGATGGAACTACTTTTCAACTGCAGTATATCTTGATTTTTCCATCTAATGCCTGATGATTGTGTAGTGAGTTGTCACTGCTCTTTCATGTTAAGATTCCTTCAAGAGAGATCATCCACCTGCCCCTGTCCTGCCCTGCCCTGCCCTGGAGAGATGAGATGACTTATTTTAATAGCAAAAATGGCATGTAGCTCATGATTCAGGGTTAGAGCCATAAAAGACTGAAAAATTCTACCAGACTGATAGATGCTTCTAACCAAAGAACTGTGGTCCTGATTTACCACATAAAAAACAATGATCCCACATCACTCTTTTCTGGCCATAGGAATACATAAGTAACCATCTTGGTAAGAACCCCCTTTTAATATGGAAGATAGCTCTCACACATTCTATTTCACATCAGATGTAACAGTGTGGTGCCTTATTCTTTTTGATTGTGTGCCTCCCTGCTCAATTTTCCCCAGAACTCAGATGGTGTTTGTGAACTAGGTTCTCACGATCCATTTTCTCTCTTGAATTATTGGCATCATAGCATTACAGGATCTTAGAACTGGACAGAGTTTACCTACCTAGCCTAGTCTCCACCTAAAATAGGAATTCCCTTCCTTTCTGCTCCCTAGAAGTATACTCACATTTCCCTCATCCTTCAGAAACCCCTCTAAACACTAGGATACCATCCTGGATTCTTCTCCCATTCCCAGACAAACATGAAAACCAATCAATACACACTGTCTCCGCAGCCTTTCCTCTCATTTTCTTCTCAGCCCTTCAGAGGCTACCTCCTGCCTCATCACTTAACTGAAACTACTCTTCCTAAAGTTACCAATGATCTTTTAAATATTATATCCAATGGCTTTTTTTGGTCCTTGTCCTTCTTAACCTCTTTGCAGCCTTTGATGTTGCACCCTCTCCTCTCTGTTGGACCAGTTGTCTAACATTTGACTCCTGTTTGGTGGATCATTCATTGTCCATGGCCCATTCTGACTGTGAGTGTACACCAGGATTCTGTTCTGATCCTCTTCTACCTCTTCATTCCCTCTTGGAAACCTCATTAACTTCCATCAGTTCAGTTACCAAATTACATGTGTATGTGCAGGCATAGTTCTCACCTGCGCTTTAGACCTGCATTACCAACTGACTTGGACATGTTGAACTAGCTATCCCATAGGCACCTCAGATTCAAATGTGCAAAGTAGAACTCATCTTCTTCCCCAAACACCCCTCTTTCAATCTTCCCTGTTTCTGCCTTTCCATTCACCCAACACTGCAACTTCAGTGTAAATCCTTGACTCCTCACCCATCCCACAGATCGACCTGTTTGCCCAATTTTGCAGTTTCTGCCTCCAAAACATCTCTCCATTCCACTGTCTCCTCTGCAGTCACACAGCCCTAGTTCTGCTTTTGGCTTTCATCAGCTCTTGCCTGCTCTGTTGCAGTAGTCCATCATCTACACAGCTGCCAGACTGATTTTCCTAAAGCACAAGTCTGATGTTGTCACATAAAGACTTTCCCCCATTAAAATCCCTCTGACCTCATCCTTTAAAGTTCTTCACAGCCTGTGTCCAAGCTGCCTTTCCAGGCCTGCTAAACAGTCTTTTCCAGCATGTTGCCCTTTCTATTATCCTCACTCAATCACTATTCTCCTATTGATCTCTGTTTACTTGTTGCTTTCCTGCTGCCTACAAATGAATCCATGCATGTCTCACCCAAACTCAAAAAGGCTTCACTTGATCCGACCATTTCACTGTCATCCAATATCCTCTCCTCCCTTTCATGAAAAGGCTATCTGCAATCAGTGCCTCCATTTCTTATCCCCTCTTTTTTTAAATCCCCTGCAGTTTGGCTTCTGACTTCATCATTCAGTTGAAACTGCTCTGTCCAAAGTTATCAGTGATCTCTTAGTTGCCCAGACTAATGACCTTTACTCAGCCCTCTCTTTAACCTTTGATGTTGCCAGTCACCCTCTTCTTCTTGGTATTCTCTCCTCTCCAGGTCTCCTTTACCCTACACTCTCCTACCTGATGGCTCCTCGGTCCCTTCACAGTCACTCCAGTGGATTGTGGGTGCCCCCTGAGGTCTATTCTTGGACCACTTCTTTATACTATGTCACCATCAGCTCTCATAGGCTTAATGATCATCTCCATGTAGATGGTTCTTATTCTAGTTAGCTCACATTTATTTCTATTTCTTATTTCTAATAGCTAACATTTATATAGTGCTTTAAGGTTTGAAAAACATTTTACAAACATTCCCTTTTACTCCTCTCAGCAAACTTGGGAGGTCGGTACTATTATTATCCCCATTTTACAGATGAGGAAAGTGAAGAAGACAGGTTAAGTGACATGCCCAGGGGCCCAGTGTCCCAAACAGAACTTATTGTTCCCCCACCAAAACCTTCCCCCAAGCTTCCCTGTTACTGCTGAGGTCACTACCATCCTTCCAAGTTCTCATGCTTTGATGTTATCCTCCCAATATCCAATCTGTGGTCAATTCTTGTCAGTTCTACCTTTGCAACTTGTCAGGTCAACATGCCTTTCTCTTCATTCACACACTGCCACCATGGTGCCCACTCTCATCACCTCATGCCTGGAGAATTTTAGCAGTCTTCAAAACAGCCTCCATTATTCAGGTCTTCCCATTCTAGCCTATCCTCCACTTGGCTGCCAAAGTGATATTCTTACAATGTGATTTTGACCATGTCACCCCCCCCTCCCAATAACCCCGTACTTCTCCATTTCCTCCAGGATTTCCAGTCTCTTGATACTTTACTCCCTTCTTCATACTGTGATCCAGTGATGTTAGCTCACTATTCCTCACAAATGACACTCAGGGGGTCTTCTCATTAGCCGTCCATATGCAGAATGGACAGACTCTCCCTCCTCATCCCACCTCTCAGCTTCCTGGACTTCTTCCTTCAACACTCTGCTCAGATCCCACCTGCCACTGATCACCTCCTGTGTACATTGCATGTAGCTTGTGTCCCCAGATGTCTACATGTTGTCCCTCCTCCTCCTGGATGGCATTGCCTGAAGAGGAGGGAGACTTTTGCCTTTCTTGGTACCCTCCACACTTAACACAGTACTAGGCACAAACGAAGTGCTTAAGGAATGCTGGTTGATTGATTATTCCCCTTCACACACACACACACACACACACATGCACATGCATACGCGCACATGCACACACAGCTCACACATGGCATAGCCCATCTCAATGCTTTTTGCACTGTCTGACCCCCATAACTAGAATGAATTCTCTCCTCATCTCCACCTCTTACAACTTCTAGCTTTCTTCAAGCCTTAACTCAAGAGCCCTTGTTATATAGGAAGCATTTTCTATGCCACCGCCACATAGTAGTGTTGGTTGATTATTTGAAATGATCATTCAGTTTCTACCTGAAGACTCCCAGTGGCAGTTCTCTGCCTCCCAAGACTGCTTATTATTTTGGGAGAATTATAGTATAATACTGTAAATAAGTTGCATAGTAGTCATATTTCCAAGATTACACCACAGGAAACATATAAGATCCTAGAATGTAGGAGTATCATTCTTTTCTAGTCCCCTATACAGATCTTAGAAAGTAACCTTACATCATAATCTTTTAGTCTGATTTTTTAAGGGGAAAAAAATAAATGTAATGGACATTTTGAATACTCAGAATTAGTATTACCAAATAGATAATGAAAGAGATGCAAAGAGGACTGGGCAAATATGTTTTGTGAGGCTAATCTTTTACTTCATGTTCTCTGGTTCTCTGATGTTTCCTGGGACATACATGGCAAGACTGGTACTGGCCATTTAACATAACGTAAAACTATGCTCTACCCAAGTATTCCTTCCGCCAGTAGGTGGTAAAAATCTGACTTTAGATTAATTTTTGTGGAGAGGGGGAGGAATAATGTAACTTCAGTGAGCTTGGCTGCAAAATCGAACTAATCTTGCCTTGTATTTTGAGAATTAGTTACTATCTTATAAAATACTTTTAAAGAGAAGAGACTGCCAGTGCTAATTATCTTTCAAGTACTAACTCTTCGTGACTCAGTTACAGTAGGATTATTCACTCCTTGTGTAATGACTGTGACCAGTTCAGAATATTTGAAAGTATAACAAGGGTAGAAACCAGACACACCCCAAATGTTGTATTGTATAATATATTTCAGCTATCTTATTATCTCAGCTGTTTCATTATCTAGTAGAAATAGGTCCCAGAATGAATCCATCTGGCTATAGTTCAGTTTAGCAGAGTAAAATGATAATGGTAGGCAAAGAAAGAACTTTACATAAGTAATGTTATATATAATAATTCCAGAAACTGAAAATACTTTTCCTCTCAAGCTACACCATGACTTGAGATTTTGCTAAAACTGAAGAATACAGTCCTAACCATTACAGTGAAAATATTGTCCAGTTACATAGCCATGCAACCTTTTTCTCAGAGATCAAAGTCCAAAATGACAACTACATTATAGGCATTTAATTCACACAAGCGGGCCATATGCAAATTTCCTTTAAGAGGCTATGATTTAACTAAACACTTCCCTCTGAAATACCCCTTTATTCCTCATAGCTCTAGAAAACAGTTTAGCTTTGGTTTAGCCTTAGGAATGTGGGATATGGGCCCTGGGTTCCCCCAGTTCATTCCTGGTTCAAGAGAACTTGTAAACCAGGACTCATTGTGAATATCTTAGAAAGCTCAAGTCTGATTCGAAGGAAGGGGGACTTGTTGGAAAAGAGAGACTTAGCATTATAGAGCAATAAGCAACCAAGCCAATCCTTGACTCCAAGCTAGTTAACACCTAGATAATCTAACACAGATGATTCAGTCACCTACTTTTAAGGCTCTAGAATAATGTAAATTCCAGCATTTCCTTCAGTGTAGTCTATTGCACTGTGAAATAACTCTCTCAGTTAATTTCTTTCCCATTAAACAACCAGAAACTTTCTTTTATTGTTAATCCTTGTATCAGCTCAAAGTTGGCCCAGAGTGCCCAAAAGTTGAGATAATTGCGAACTCTTTGGGTGTCTGGAAGTCATGGTCAGGCCGTCAGACAGAGCCAGCTCATACCCCGTTCTTTATTTCCTTTATCTGCAGATCTGACAAGTGATCTCTTACCTCCTCCGCCACCTCGCCTATGACATCACCCTTTATGTCTAAGTCATGCACCTATTTTGAGTGTGAGATGTTAGTCTACACCTAGTTTCCACTGGATTACCTTCCATTTTTCCCAACAGTTTTTGTTAGTGAGTTCTGGCCCTAATATTTGGGTCTTTAGGTTCAGTAAACACTAGATTACTGTGCTCGTTACTTCTGTATATTGTGTACCTAATCTGTGCCCCTGATCAGCCTATCTATTTCTTACCCAGTACCAAATTGTTTGGATGATTACAGCCTTACAATATGTTTGAGATCTGGTACTTCTAGGCCCCCTTGCGATCCTTTTTTTTGTCATTGATTCCCTTGATATTTTGTACTTCCAGATGTTATTATATTTTTCTAAATCTATAAAGTAGTTCTTTGGCAGGTTGATTGATATAGCATTGACTAAGTAAATTAATTTAGGTAGCATTGTCATTTTTAGTATATTGGCTTAGCCAATGCATGAGCTATTAATATTTCTCCAGTTATTTAAATTTGTTTCTATTTGTGTGTAATGTTTTGTTATTGTGTTCATATGGTTCCTGTGTATGTTTTGGCAGGTTAACTTCCAAGTTTGGTTTTTTTTTTTTTACTGTCTGCAGTTATTTTAAATGAAATTTCTCTTTCTATTTCTTCCTGCTGAGTTTGGTTGGTAATATACAGAAATGGTGTTGACTTAGATGGGTTTATTTTATATCCTACAATTTTGCTGAATTTGTTAATTATTTCAATTGGTTTCTTATCTGACTTCTCTAGGATTTTCTAAGTAAGTCATATGATGTGCAAAAAGTGATAGTTTGGTTTCCTCTTTTCCTATGCTTATTCCTTCAATTTATTTTTTCTTGTCTTACAGCTAGCATTTCTAATATAATATTAAATAATAATGGTGATGGTGGACATCCTTATTCCATCTCTGATCTTATTAGAAAGGTTTCTAGCTTATCCTCATTACATATAATGCTGTAATGTATCTAGTCAGCATGGTTTCCAGTACTGCTCAGCAGCAAGCGATAGAAGTCAGTGGAGAGTGGGAGTAATGCATGCCTGGGGATAGTAGGGCTAGAGTAGTAATAGGAAAAAGGGCACAGACTTGAGATTAGAAGGTAGTGTAGACGTGAACTGGTTTACCTAAGGGTCTAGATGGGGAAGGAAGGAGAGTGAAGGCTTGGAAGAAATTGAAGATTGGAGAGACTGGAGGTCACTATGAGACAGGAACAGGGTTAGAGGTTGTAAGGCAGAGGGAAAGATGAAATGATAAAAGATAATGCTCAATGAAAGAATTCATTAACATGGAAGTGGAAGATTTGTGGGTGAAAACAAGATCCAGAGTAGGATCATCTTCTGTGTGTAGCAGAGGTAGAGTGGAAGTGTGGAGCATGGGAGGTGAGTAAGTTGAGGAACTTGAAGCGAGGGTGTTTGAGGGAATATCGATATGGATGTTGAAGTCTCCTCGTAAGAGGGCAAGAGTTGGGAAGGAGAGAGACCACAGATTTGATGAAGGAAAAGTGGGTGTCCTGAGGGTCAGAACCTTGATTGAATGATCAGTATGGTTTTAATGAACCTCAAAGGAGGAGAGGTTATTGAATGGTGGTGCCGGAGAGTGAATCTGGAAGTGGCAGTGGAAGCAAGGAGAGTGTTCCAGTCCCCCCACCAGGCCCAGTAAATTGGGGAAAGGTGTGTGTTCATCCTTTGTTGCCAAAAAAGACCACGCTATCAGAGAAATGGTGACATGACTTGCACTTGACTTTGTTTTGAGTGAGGGAGGGCTGTGCAGGTCACCCTACTCACTTCTCCTCCAGAGCCATCTGAATCCAGTGACCAGATATTCATCAGGATGACTAGAGATGACCCAGGATGAGGCAATTGGGGTTAAGTGACTTGCCCAAGGTCACACAGCTAGTGAGTGTCAAATGTCTGAGGTGAGATTTGAACTCAGGTCCTCCTGACTCATGCACTGGTGCTCTGTCTACTGTACCTCCTAGCTGCCCCAAATTGGGGAAAGGAGTGAAAGGGCAAGTAAGGAATGGCCAGGGCTGCTGCATCATCAAGAAGGGTTCAGGTTTTTCTGAGTACAGGATAATGAAAGGAGGAATCAGAAAGGGCATGATTGAAGATGAAGGCAAATTTCTTAACTATAGAGCAGGCATTCCAAAGAGCACAGGTTTGTACAGTGACAGGTGGAGGTTCAGAATCACTGAGATAGGAAAAGTATGACAGGGTGGGAGTTGGTAACCATTAAGAAATGAGTTCAGCTTAGAGTCCCCAGGGGGCCAAGCAGCCACTGTAGG
Organism: Bettongia penicillata ogilbyi; assembly: GCA_023548195.1. Classification (NCBI taxonomy): domain Eukaryota; kingdom Metazoa; phylum Chordata; class Mammalia; order Diprotodontia; family Potoroidae; genus Bettongia; species Bettongia penicillata. Next base: position 8,585,378 of record JAJHZJ010000257.1, read on the forward strand.
GGTAGAGCAGGCCAGAAGGTGAATGAGTGATGGAGAGTGATCACTGTGAATGCACCTCACCTAAACCTAGAGTAATAGAATATCCAGATAAAGCCAAAGCTGTAAATGATTCCTCTGATTTGCCTTAGCTTATACACAACTCACTGAGGAGCTCATGTCTGTGTACTTTAGATGGCTGTGTTTTAAACTGTAACTTTAGTTTATGGATAATAAACTGCTTAAAACTACAAGTTCTAGGCTATTAAGCTACAAACTCCATGAGGGGAAGAACCAGGGTCTTTTTCTTTTCTCCATTGACTATAGTATCTAACACATTGTTCAAAAGTGATAAATAGTTTCACTTAAATGCTCAAATGCATCTGTGATTTCATCGATTCAGGATTTCCCTCTAATCATGGAGATTTGCAACCCATCCATCCCCACCTGTCCTATTGGGGGTCTTCCTTGCTTTCTTCCCAAAATAAGAGGGTACCATTGGAGCATTTTATCTACCTATCCTTCCTCACTCCTGACAGTTCACCTTTATTTACTTAACATGGTGCCTTTACTCCTATTCTTCCTGAGTTCTTGTATTCCTCTCCATCCTCTGGGTGGTTCTTCAGAGGCAGTTGTGTTCCAAGTCTTGCCGCCATATAGCAACATCCATAAAATGTTGAGTTGAAAAGATAGGCCTTTATTTTCATGGAAGCTTAGAGGTAGTAAAAAGTTTGCAATTTCCCAAAAACAATATAGCCCATTTGCTTTCTCCTTCAATTCTAGGTCTGGCTTATTGTCTGTCTGTACCCTCTGTCCCAGATAGACATACTGTTGGACAGGTGTTACAGAGAGCCATCTAAATACTGTTGAAATCTGGGCAATAGACATCCTTCATCCATCTAGTCTCCTATACCAGATGGACAAGCCAAACTCCTCTGAATACTGATCTCTTCTAGTAAGCTTTTCAGTATCCTGGGGCTTGAAGCAATTAGCACAAGGTCATTTTTACAAATAAGATCATCTGGAGAATCTTTCCATCAACAGGAAATACCTCCTTGGCTTGGACTCTGGAAGGGATTTCCTTTATCACAGTAGTGAATGCCTTTGACAAGCATACGTGTCTTTGCCTGGTGTTTACAAAGAGTTGTTGAAAAGGGTTATTTCCACAGTTTAAATTTTGCAAGAAACACTGAATGACCTCTATGAATGGATAGAAGATTCTTTGCTAAAAAAAAAGAGTTTGTGAAGAGGTGTTTTGTTCTGCCAAATAAAATGTTCTTTCATAATGAGCAATCAGTTACAGTGGGATCTTATATCTTTACATCTTCCATTTAGTTGTGAGATAGTATCTGTTGTTGATGATGGCTTAAGAAAAGCTTATTTGTTCCCCACTAATGCTCTTGATCTGTCTGTAGATGATTCTTATAAAGTTTTCGTATGTATGTATATTCATCCAATTTTTATAGATGGGAGAGTGGATATAAAGTAGCTATTAATATTCTTTCAGTTACCTTTTTCTAAAGCATTAATAAGACTCCAAATTTTTTCCCCCACATGTTTGCTATTTTCAGATACTTTGTATGTGGTCCCTCAGTGCCTTTGCAATTGTATCATCTCCAGCCTGTGTCTCTTTATATACTTGGTTGAATCTGAAGCCCATATACTGCACAACTATAGGTCCCTGCCTAAACTTCACTTAATGTCTCTTTTTGAGACCCACCTGGCTTCAGAGTGATTATCAATAGTAAGTGTGGCTCTTTCCCTCCCGTCTTGATGCACTTATTTTTTTTTTCTTTTGCTCATTAAAGGGGATATTCCCAGATTACTTCTTAAAGAACCTTATTCACTGAATAGGCATTACCTCATTCTAAGTGAGTACCTGAATAGGCCAAGGTCTCCCAGTGCATCCTGGGCCTTCTCCCCTCATCCTGATGAATATCTGGTCACTGGATTCCGAGGGCTCTGGAGGAGAAGCGAGGCTGGGGAGCTGCACAGCCCTCCCTCCCTCAGAACAGTCAAGTGCAAGTCACGTCATCATTTCTCTGATGGCGTGGTCTTCTTCATAAACGAAGGACGAACGCAGACCTGGTTGAGTCTAGCTGCTTTTGCCATCTCTATCCTCTTTGGTTCCATTTCTGTCTCCTCTATAAGCATCTTTGGAGACTGTGATGTCAAGGTGCGAATGTGAAGGTTCCACTCTCTTTAATGGAGAGACTATTTGTTAAAATAGTTTTTTGCACGTATTTTCCATTTTTCTTGTTTGTAGTTCTACTTTCATTTTCATCCTTGGACGTCTTTGGGAAGACTTTGCTTCGTTGGCTGTCTTGCCGTGACTTTTTTAACCTGATATTACGCTGCCCTGCTTCTCTCTGCTGTATAAGGTAATACCATTCATGATGATCTGTCACCTTCTTTGTGAGATTTTGCCGACAAGTTTACGTCTAAAACCAGCGTTACCTTCGGCAGTAGATGTTTGCCCACCTTATGGGCTCCTTTAGTCTCCTTGTTTTGGTAATCAATTTAAATTAGTTAAACTTTTGGAAGAAATAATTATAGTCAACATTGATTTCACTTGTCCCTTTCCATTTTTGATTTTCAGTTCAATAATTTCTCATTATTATTCTTTTTTTTCTGATCTTAGCTCCGGAGATCCTGTGGTTTGTGCACTGACAGTTTACTCAGGGTTAACTCCCCCATCAGTGATAACAAGTCTCATCTTGTTTGTCAGAACATAATCTGTTTCTTTGTTATTTGGGGCACACTGTGTCCAGTGCCCACTAAATTATTTTTAAGTGTTCGTGATTTTTTTGAAGTGTGAAGCTTCTATGTAATCTATAAGTCTTTGACCTCATTTCATTTTCCCAAATCCATACTTTGCCACATTTCTTCCCAGAAATGCTCAAAATTCAATAAAAATACTGTAGCTAATTTTCATTAATGTCAATACTTAAATTCTCACAAACCATTTATTTGTAAAATCCTGGGATGATTTTGCTATTTTAAGGGAAACTAATCCAGTCCAATCTGACTTTTTCCCTCCCAAACTGATGCTATGAAAGTATTTTCTCACTGAAGGAATTAAATGGTGAGGAATTGTTAATCTGGATCCATCAAGCAGTTTTGGACTTATTTTTTTTAATGGTTGAATGTATATAAGTCCCCTCTAGCTTCTTCATTTTCTTTTTTGCTGTTAATCTCCTTAAAGTTGTATTTTTAATCCTTTACCAGTTCTACAGAAGCAACTCTGATGCATATTCATTCGTAGATTTTTTTCAGTCAGCATCTTTAAATTGGCATAGAGAACCATCTTTAGCATCTGCCAAGCCTAGACTGAGGTTGGCATTAACATAGTGGTCATCTACTCCTTTTCATGTTCCTTCTTCTAAATAAAATAAAGACCTGTGAAAACAAGGATAGGGTTTCTGTCTCAAGAATTCTATGGCTTATCTTCTTACCTGTTTTTCTTTGATATGTGGGCCCTTTTTCATGGCTAACTAGCCTGTTTTAACTTCCATAATTTAAGCACAGCTTTTCTTTACTCTCAGTGAGCTTCTCTCCTCTGTGGGGTACAGTACCCAGCAATGATCACACCACTACACATGTGTTTGGAACAAGACTTTGTTCCACAGGATGGAACAGACACTAGGGCTCTTGATGTAACCTAAGCTAGAACTCACATTCTCCAAATACTTGCTTTGGAAATTGTGTGTTTTCCCTTATTCCATGGAGTATAGTATCTCATATCTGTCAAAGGTTTGCCAGTTTTCATAAACACATCTCATCTCATTCAGTTCTCCCAATAATCCGATGAGGTAGGCTGGCATTAGCCCCATTTTCATTATGGAAACACACTTCCACATACAATAGAGTATAACTTGCTTCAGTTCAACAACCATAAGTGCAGGACCCTGTACAAGGTGCTGGAGATGCAAAGCCAGCTCTAGGAGAGCCAACATTCGCCTGAAGGGATATGACACCAGCAAGGGAGGGATACACTGGTAAATCAAGCCTGTGTCATGGAGAGCCCTTAGACCTGGGGCTAACCCTTCTCCAGAAGGACTTAATGAAGTTCTTTCTGTTCACTAATCCATCCACAGAGTAGATTTTCTAGATAGCAACATACACATTGAGAAGTACTGCCTTGGTGACTAAAACAAAACCAGCTTACCAGCTTATTTTTATCTTGTTTGCTTTGTAGTGAAAGTGTTTAACTGCCAAATCTCTTGCTTACCTGACCCAAGGAGTGGACAGTGAGATGTTAGTATAGAGTGAGTACTGGCTTAAATGAAAGGAGGCCTAATGGTTTTCAGTGAACTGTGTGTTGGATATAGGTGTGTCAGTAATCCATGTGGCCTGTAATGTTAGATGCCACACACACAGATAGTTATGTACTTAGCCATGGCATGTGAAGGAGCTATTTGCCTCCCTGTAGTTTCCTTCTTTTGAGTAGCAATGCACATAGATTTGCTGAAAGAAAAAGTTGGCTTTTCTGTCCGCTGATGCAGAATTATTCAGAAAGCCAGGCTTTCATTGGATGCTTTGTGATAGAGATTATGTGCGTTTCCTGGGGCTTTTCAGTAGTGTGGTTGAAATGGAGGTTAAATCCATCTGTTTCTCTTTTTTTCTCCTCTAACTCTTTCTTCATTTTGCCTTTACTTCAAACTGGGCATTCTGAAATTTACTCTCACTGAGTCACAGGAGAATGAATGAAACAAACCGATTAAAATTCTGCGTAAAATTATAATACAAGCAATCACCGAGGGAGTAGGATTAAGATAGGCCATGTCTGATGCCAGTGGTTCTCACAACAAATTCTAGTCCCTGGTCATTATTAAACTAAAGGTCTATGAAGAATTTTTGCAATGCTTAATTAGTATAAAAAGTAGAGACTTCATCAGTGGGGTGGGCAGGGGGAGAAGTGCAGGAAGTTACTTTTTTTAGGTACTACCTTCATAAAGCACTGATTCCATTTTAAGCACTATGCAAATATCTCTGTCATCTACACAGCCGTATCCCACGTTGCTAGATGCTTGCTGTATTCCTTCATCTGGATGCCCTGTTGGCCTCTCAGTTAAACATGTCCAAAACTGAATTAGTCATTCCCTTTCCCCCAAACCAGTATCTCTTCAAAATGTCCTTTTCTTTGTTGAGGACGTCACTATCCTTCCTTCTTCATCCACCCAGGTTTGTAACATTGGAGTCATTCATAACCCCCATAGCCCATCAGTTGCCAAGCCCTCTCTTCTGTCTTTTCCTTTCTCTCCATTCATCTGGCTGCCCCCTCAATCAGCCCCTCAACACCTCTCACCTTGATGGTTACCTCCCATTTAGAATCCCCTGCTTGTCTTCTCTTCCCTTTCCAACGTGTCTTCCACACACCTACCAAAATAATCTTCCTAGGTCTGACTATATCACTTCCCTGTTGAAAAAGACCCCCCATGGCTCCCTCACCCCATAGTTAAAATGTGACCTCCTGCCTACCTTTCCAGTCCTATCGAGGTACACACCACATTCCAGCCAAACTAGTCTAAAAGGACCTTCCTTCTGCTGCATTCACACAAACCTTCTCCCATGCCTGGAATGAAGTCCTTCCTCAGGTTCACCACTGAGAATCTTGTCTTCCTTCAGGATTCTGTTTAGAATCTGACTCCTCCATGAAGCCTTTTCCTATCTCCCTACTTACCAATTCTCTGTTCTCCAATTTTCTAGGCTTTATTTTTCTATGGACATAGGACCATGTTGTATACCCCCCAGAAGATGAGGGTTTCTTGAGAGTAGAGACTGTCCTGTTTTTGTCTTTTGACTAGAGATAGGACATCTAAGAGAAAGTAATTCTGTCCATCAAAATTGAAGGAAATATTTTCATTTTTCATGTTTTGTGGTCAGAATTAAAGTAAACTTTGTGGGCTATGATTTCCATTTTCTTTTCTTGTTCAGAGATGGCGTCAAGGATGAAGCATTGTTGAATAAAAAATAAAATTTCCACAAACTTAGTTATTTTGTAGACATCAGAGCAGTTTTAGCTCCCATGTTAAATAAAATCCAGATGGTTTCTGGTAGTTCATCTACCTAATAATTAGATATTTTAAGCTGAAATGGAAGAAGAAGAAAATAGAACAAATTTTCTTTGCCATGGGCTGTTACTTTGGGGGAAAAAACCATTTCTGTGTCTTTTTTTATCTTAGAATGGATGGTCTACCTTATGGGCCTGTTTAAGGAATAATCAGTAGATCTAACTGAGCCAAGTTAGTAACAAGCTCTTAAATGTTCCACATACAGATGTTATTTTTATAACTCAAATGTCTTTTGATACTCCTTTAATTTGCTTTGGTGTCACAACAAAGCAAAGATTGTTAGAATTTTTTGTGTCCTAAACCCCTTTGGCACAGTCTGGTGAAGCTATAGGTCCCTTCTCAGAACAATGTTTTAAAGTACATAAAATGCAAAGGATTACAAAACAAGCCAGGGATAGTGAAAATAAAGATGTATCTTTCCCATCCAAGTTCAGAACCCCTGACATCTCTCCCCCAAATCCTTGGAACACCATAGACCCAGGTTGAAAAGCCCTGCATTAAAGCAAGATCTAAGATAGAAATAAGATGAAAAATCTCTTTACAGAAATTTCATTGTCAAATTCTTATTTCTGTTCATCTTTCTATGAATAAGCTCCATTGATGGATGTTTTTCTTTCCCATTAAACCCATTAAGGAGAGGAATAAATTCTTTTATCTTTTGGTTGGCAAATGAATTTAATGAGGCCACTGAAATATAATTCAACAATTCACCCCTTTTTGGTGTGCTGAGTTGTACCTTAGAGCTCTGAAATAAGTTTATTTGTAATAAATATTTGCGATTTAGAAAAGGACAAAAGGGAAGGTGTTTACTTTGATTTGGAGCGGGGGAGAGGAAATAAATTGTTTTCTCACTAGGGTCAGCTTATAGAATAATACTCTTATATTGAGTATATTAAAAGAAAAATGGTTTAACTGGAAATATACATTGAATATTATTTTTAAATTGCCTGTATGGAGCACAGAACAAGTTATAACCTCTTTCTGTGATACCTTCTTTGGCTTTTTTCCTTTAAGAAAGACATAATGGAGTCAGACAGAGACCCAAAAAAGAGCACCTAAAATTAACAAAGGGATGGAGAAGCACGGGCCACAAAATCTAAGACTCTTCCACTGGGAAGAATGAAGTCTGTAAAATCATGAATATGCTAGAACTAGAGAGTCACTAAAGATAAAGAAAAATTAACTGAAATTGTAAGTCATTTCCAAAAGATTGAAATGAATTTAACAATAGATTCACAGTAAAGTATTTTTAAAAAAGGAGTATATTTTGGAAGATCCTTAATTTTTTCAAGGTTGGTACAATGAAGAACTGTCCATAACCTTCCCTTGGCATCACTGTCATGGACAGAATATTGAGCAAGCCTGAATGCTTGTTGAATGGACTTTGGTGTTTAAGCCAGGTTGTATCTTTTTATATTTGAACACAGAGGTTTCTATGTTTTCTAGGACAAGGACATGTTTTTAATATCAAACAATTTCATGGACAAACACAGTCATACACAGGATAGTACTTATATTATTCAAATTCATCAAGAAAATACATGAAAAAGAAAAGAAAATACAGATTGACCAAAAAACCCCTGTGAATTAGTAATGCTTTTATTTTCAATTAGCAAGCATTTATTTTCTCTGCTTGCCACCACTTATCCCTATTGTGAAAGGGGAAAGAAAGCTCTTACAACAAATATGTATAGTCAAGAAAGACATTGTCCATGTCCACAAATGTATGTCTCATTCTGCATTTTAAATGATCGCCACTTTGTCAAGAGATAGGCAGTGTCATTGTTCATTGTCAGTCCTCTGGAGCCTGCCCTTCTTTCAGCCACCAAAGTGACTTTCCTGAAGTGCAGGTCCAGTTACATCGCCCTCTACTCAGTAAACTCCAGTGGCTTCCCATCACCTGAGATGAAATATAAAATCCTCTACTTGGTGTTCAAAGCCCTTTATAACCTGCCCTGCCACCTCTATTATCTTCTAATACCTTACCCCATCTATTCTGGATCCTGTGCCACTGGCTGGAAGGCTCTCTCTCCTTATCTCCATCCCTGACTTCCTCTAAGTCCAACTAAAATCTGAGTTTCTGCAGGAAGCTTTTCCCCATCCCTTTTAATTCTCATTGCCTTCCTTCTGTTGTTTCTAATTTGTTCTGTATATATTTATATACATTTGCCCATTGCCTCCTCCATTAGACTTATGAGCTCCCTGAGGGCAGGGTCAGTGCCTGACTCATAGTAGATGCTTAATAAATGTTTACTGACTAAAAGTAAGTGTTTAAAACTATCAAGGGCTACAAAAAACTGGGAATAGTTTCATGAAGAAGGTGACATGAGTTAGACCTTCAAGGAGAAAAAAGCGTAGGACTTAGAGGACTGGAAAGGACATTTGAGGTAGGAGTAACATCATGAGAAATGAATCAATTTAACTGAAGTACAGGAATCAGAGGGACAGGAGATAAGACTAAAGAGCTCCAAAAGCCAAGACCTGTACTGTCAGCCGTGGGGAACCTTGAAAGGCTTTTGAGTAGGGAAGTCTTGGAAAGAGTGGTGTTGTATGGTTTTCCATAAGTAGAGTGGATTAGGCATATGAAGAGGCTGGAGGCTGAAGCCAGTTTAGGAGGTTCTTAGACTTAAGTCCAAGTATAAGGCAATGGAAATCTAGGGAAATGTGAAAGAAAATTTGTCTTTGAGGGAGATTGCAGAGGAAGAACTTTGCCAAATCTGAAGGAGAAAATGAGAAGGATGAGTCAGAAGGAACTCTAATGCCTCAACCCTGGTAATTGGGAGGATGATGGCCTCTGAGAGAAACCATCAGAGAGGAGATGTCCCAGTAATCACCATTCCTTTAACTGGTCATCCTCCGTTTGCTCCAGCCATTACAACCATATTTGGCTATTCTTAATTCCAGTAACTTAGGTTAATTATGTTAACCTGAAATATTAGCCTTCAGTATACAAATATGGGTTTGTGGTTTTTATTTAGAGGCAGCTGGGTGGTGCAGCATGGAGTCAGAAAGACCTGAGTGCAAATCTAGCCTAAGACACTGACCCTGAGCAAGCCATTCACCTGCTGTATGCCTTGGTATCCTTAACTGTAAAATGAGAAAAATAATATTTCATACTTTCAGGGCTCTTGGGAGAATTCGATGAGACAGTTTGTAAAAAGGCACTGTGCCTGGAATTTAGTAGGTCCTTATTCCTCTTCCTTCCCTTAGAAATCAACTCTGGCCCAAGGAGCTTTCATTATTTTGGAAATCAGTATGTTTTCTGCTTAGGCTTAAGAACTTTCTTATATAGAAAGTTTTGCCATGACAGTATTTGGTATAACAAAACTTGATCCTGTAGTATGAATGTGTTTCACACAGTCTGCAATTTCTAGAAAAGTGAGTCATTTTAATAGCAGGCTCTACTACAGGGTCAGCTTGGTGGCACAGTGTATAAAGTGCTGGGCCTAGAGTCAGGAAAACCTGAATTCAAATTCAGCCTCAGACACTTAACTGGCTATGTGACCCTGGGCAAGTCATTTAACCCTGTTTACCTTGGCTTCCTCATTTGAAAAACAAGCTGGGGAAAGAAATGTTAAACCACTCCAGGGTCTTTGCCAAGAAAACCCCAAATGGGATCCCAAAGAATCGGACATGACTAAACCAACTGAACCACAACCACCAACAGATGGTTTGACATAGAAATATATCTGATACGGTGAGCAGTTACCGACATCACCTCCAAAAATTGGAATGTTGTTAGATTTTATTTTTGCTCGATCAGATAAACATACAGTATTTTAGGGTAGGATTTATAAGATAGTCCAATGATATTCTTTATAATGCCACAGGCAGCGTTTATCTTTCATAATAAAAGACTTTTACTCCCTTTGATTTTCCAAAGTGACTTTCATCTTCAGGGTATTTCTCATACAAGAATTGCTTCTTTGAAATTTCTGGCTTTTTGTATTTGGACAAAGTCCATCTCTTGAATTCAAGTCATAGTGTAAGACCCCTTTTTTTTAAGATTGGGCTGTACCTTGATGGCAAAGGAAAAGGTCTGTTTTGTGGGAGCTTCTTAAAACATTTAATTATTTACAGATTTTAAATTGGTGAATTTGTCCCACATCTTTGTTTCAGGGAGTACAATTTGAAAAAAAAACCCTGAACTTTTTCTGCAAGAATTATTCATTTTTAGGAATCTATATGTTTGGAATTAGGCTCAAATTCATTTAAAGAAAAACTTATTTTCAGGCAGTTGCCCCTGAAGATAAATTAGTCTGCCTACCTGTGACCCATTGCCCAAACTTCAAATAGATATTAGATCTCTTCTAGAAAGCCTCTTAATCTTGATTGAGTAATAAATAATTTTATGATGTAGTTTTCATCATGATATCCTCTCTTAGTTTAGAAAAGAATTATAGTTTAATAAACTTGGGAAAAAAGACTAATGCATATTAATTTTGCTTCCCCATTATTAAGCACTTCTTTCCCCAATATGTATTGAAAATGTAAACATTACTTAGCAATTACTATTTGATTAAATAGGAGAAATGATTAAATAGGATAAGTTAGACAAAGTACATTCCTGGATCTTGGTATTTCCAACAAAGGACCTTTTCCTCTTTAACAATATATGGAACAGATAGGTGGACTTTTTTTTTTTTTAAGATTTTTAAATTCACTATGGAATTCTTATTTCACTAGCTCTGAGTAACCAAATTACATTTCAGACCATTTAAAACAGGCTACAGTTGAAGAGAGAATTTTTCTTATTTTAATGCCCTCCATTTCCAAGGACTTCCAGCTTATCAAAATGTTTAAGTTAAAATGTGCCATCTCCTCTGAAGTTACCTCCCATTTACTCTGTATTTCTCTCTGTATATCTTTTTATGTCAAAATCTATTTATATTTTGAATCCCCCATTCAAATGTAGGCACCTTGTGAGTAGAGACCATTTCTCCCCTTTTCTCTGTATGGGGCACTTAGCCCAGACCCTGAACATAGTAAACATTTAAATACTTGGTGATTGGTTGAGTTGCTTAATGAGACTTAGGTATGTGGGGTAGGGTTATGTATTTCATATTTTTCCTTTAAAATCAGAGGCACAGTTGGGATGACAGAACACAGACCTAGACATTAGGAGATGTGGATGATGCAAAGCTAACTCTGTGTTGTGGGAAGATTGTCTTTACCACCCTGGATCTGTTTCCTATGTGTCAGATGGGTAAGTTGTAGTAAATGGTCTCTGGTCCTTTCAACTCGGGTAGAGTCAGTCTTTCTAGTTCTTTACTCTGCCTCAGTCGCAAGTAGGATTTTTTTAGAAGGAAGTTTTATGGGATGGTTTTTGTTTTCAAACTCAGTCTTTTCTCCTGTTCTTCCTCGTCCTCCTCATCCATTGCCCTCCCCACCCCGCTCCAGATCTCCATCCTAAATTCTTCAGTTGATGACTCCCTATCCACTCTCATGAGACCACATCGGGGAGACTCTCCGCAAGGCTTTTACACTCCATTTTCCTCCAGACAGTTGCCCAGTGGGGGCCACCTTTCAGTTCCCTCTTCACAGTGCCTTCACCACTAGGACGTCTGCTCCTTGGGGGCAGGCACATCTGCTTTCTCATATTTATATCCTCAAGACATCACCCTCCTTAGGTTGTTGATCTCTTCAGTATCCAAGGGTGAACAACAGTATCCTCAGAGCTTAGCACAGTGCCAGGAACATAGTAAATGCTTAATGAACTTTTTATCCACCTATCTAAATTATAGAAAGAACACACATTTGTGGTTCTCTCTTTATCATCAAATAGAAACAAAATCAACAGACATCCCAGTCATTGCCCTCAGTTTTTATAAGCACAATAAATTCCTATATACCTCTCCAACCATTCTCCCCACCTCATCCTGTCATTACTGTGTTTTACATTTATGACCAGTTATTCTTTCTTATTAAATAATTTGTTGTTTCCACTATCAGAAATCACAAAAGTCATTATTTTTGTTCTTTTTCTCCCTTTTTAATAAGGCCCTACAAATTCTGTATACCTTGTCTACTTTTTCTCCTAATCTTTTTTTATATTTTTTTTAAATTTTGGAGGGATTTATTATATTTTATTTTCAAATCTGCATTCTCTTCCTCCCATTTTCCCCTCCCTCCTCCATTGAGTAAACAAGAAAAATCAAACCTGTCACAAAAATTTATAATTAAGCAAAACAATTCCCAAACTGGCCAACCTGTAATCTTTATATATCTAGTAGTATACATGTTTATCAGGCTCCATTGTACTGCCCAAGGACATGGAAATGACACTAAAGAAGAATGAAGAAAGGAAAGCATTTGGATCAATACAAGCACACACAGAGGAGGCCAGTGCCAGAGTGATATGGGATGGTAGCATTGAGGCTCGACCTGGCATCAGGACAGCCTGGGCACCAATGTAACTTCAGACCCATGCTGACTGTGTGGCCAGGACAAGTCTGTTAAATCTGCATAACCTAAACTGCAGAGTGGTTGTGGATCTATGTGTGTAGAGGGACTCTTCAGGTCCAGACCAAAAGAAAAATGCTACCCCCAAAACTAGTTGAGGATACCAATAATTACTGACCCACATGTCAGCTCTCTTATATTTATGTGTAGGAGTGCATATATGTTGTTATTGTGAACTTGGCAAACACTTGTAAATATGAATAGTTCGACATACAATGAGCAGAAAAAGGTGAAACTAGATTTCCACTGTGTCCAATTAGTTCTTTTTCTAAAAGTGTGTAATTTATTTGTCTCACCAGCTCCAGAGCTGTCTTGCTTCTCTGTATTTCCCTTAGAGTATCTTTCTTCTCAGTTTTGTGTTTTAAAATTTCTTCCTGCTCTTGATCATGGTTTTCTTTATGGATCACCATTATTAGCTTCCTTTTTCTCCCCCCTCCAGAAAACATTGCTCTTTTTTAACTAAGAAGCATAGTCAAGGCTGACAGAACAAGTTGGTATATGCTCACTTTCTCACCACTTCAAGAATCTTTGAGGATGATCTGCACATGTATCAGAGGCATTCTTGATGAAAAATAAGAAGTTAAAGAAGTCAAGCTTCCACAAACAATTTTCAATTACAAACCACATATTTACGGTTACGTGATTGACTGAAAGATACAAAAAGATATATCCCACAGGGTTTTGACTTTTTAAAAGTATTTGATTCAGTAGCTCATGCAAGATTCCTTGACAATTATATAACAAGACATAAGAGGGATAAATAACTTTGCTCAGTCCTCAGATTTTTAACATGGAGGGACACTACATAGGACAGGGATACAACATGCTCATTCCAGTTGTGTGCCAGTAATGTGACTTCAGATGGAAGAAAGATTCTTGCACTTGTGTATGCAAATAGCACTGATCTAATTATCTTAAGACCCACAGTTCTGAAGAGCTTTTTGAGATGCACAGTGACCATAGAGTTTGGCCTAATGATCTGTATAAGAAAAGAAAACAGATGAAGAATGCCTCTTTTCATACTGTGATGTGCAGTTGGATGGTCTGCCTTTTGAGCAGATGTAAAACTTCACATTTCTTGGACTGATACCGTAAAGAGACACCAACCTGGGACCAGTGCTGAATAGGAAAAAGATGTGCTAAAGTGCTTTGGGGGCATTGTGAAGCAAAACTGCAAGTAACCCAAAGCTCAGTGGAGAGACATTGTGAAGGGAGCCGCAGCATATTGCCAGTGACAGTAGATACACAGAGTAAATAGCGCTCATGTTGTGTCTCATCTTGATACCTTTGCAGGGACCATTCCCTGTACATGGAATATAAACTCCCCTTCCTTTCTGCTATCAATAAACTGTATTAGAGAATGTACTTTTTAAATTCAGAAGAGGGCATCTAGGTGGTATAGTGGCTAGAGCCACTGGCCCTGGAGTCAGGAGAACCTGAGTTCAAATGCGGCCTTAGTCACTTCCTAGCTGCATGACCCTGGGCAAGTTACTTAACCTCTTTTGCCTTAGTTCCTCATCTGTAAAATTATCTTCAGAAGGAAATGGCCAACCAAGCCAGTGTCTTTGCCAAGAAAACCTCAAATGGGGTCACAGAGAATTGGACACAACACAAGAAACTTTGTAGAAGGGTTATTTTATAGGAAAGTGTATGTTGTGAGGAAACAAAATGTGCTAATAACATTTTAAAAATAACAAAATCTAGATAAACTCCATGTACAGCATTCTTCTGATATATGTCTACCAGCCCTGGCTTGTACAGTTCAACCGTTCTGTGTTTAAGTCTCATCTTCTACCAACACCATGCACAGAGCCAAGATAAAGAAACAGCCATGGACAAGTAGAAAGCCAAACCACTTACTGTTACAGGAAATTTTCTGGTACCAGAGATGGTTATAGAATACAGTACTTTAATAAATCAGATAGAACATCACATGAATGACAAAATTAGAGAGATAGTAATGATAATTACTTTGCTGGTTGAATAAGGTACTGCAAGATTATCCTAGGAACAATAAATTAGTTATTGAACTTTGTAAATACCCGGTAAACATTCTGGTTGACAGAGTGCTAGAGAAATAGCCTACTATATATAACAAGTACTAAAATATAGACCAATTGAATTAGACTATACATCTGTCATGGTTGAGCCGTATGGTCACAAAGACACTATACAAACATATATTGCTGTTCCAGGGTAGTTTACAGCCACATTTCTAGTTCTAGATCATAATGAGACCTTTAATGGATCTCAGTGTTTCTATTCTGCTTAGCCTTTCAACACTGAGGATCAAAACCCACCTCTACCTTCATATACAGTAAGATTCTTGCTCATGTCTTCCCATGAATCTTTCACACAGGGCCCACCTCATACACCAGGCACCTTTAACTGAAATAGTATGGTATTAACATATTGTGTAGAATTTGGCTGGCCTCAATACTGACTTTACTTGTATTGTTATAGTCATCATATATATTTTTCCTTTTCACTCGACATTCCTTTATCTGATAACCACATCGTTGCCCTAAGTTAGGGCTTAAAGGTGAGTCATTTGTTGGAGGCTCTGGACCTAAAGTTGAGGAGCTTGGTGCCAAGGGCCCTAGTTCTGAAGATAAAGAGTCTGTTGTATGAGCCATTAGTGCTATCTTGTGTCCTGGATATCCAAGGTTGATTTGAGAAGACTTGGCTTCAGTGCCTCAGGGTCAAAGAGAGAGAGATCTCCTTGGAGGTTTGAAAATATGTTGGTCATTAGACAAGGATCTCATATTTAATGTACTGAAGGTCAAGTGACTATTTCTAGGTGGTCTAAAAACTGGATTATTCTTTGTGTGCTTTGTTCCTTTATAAAAGAAGTATTTTGCTGTTTTTCCTACATGGTTGTCCTTTGCAAATGCCTCCCTCCTCCATGGAACTCCTTTTAACAAAGAAGTATAATTTTTTAAAGAACTAGCAGATTGACCATCTCTGACAATATAGGCTTCATTCTGCACTCACAGTCCACCTTTCTCTGCCAAGAGGAGGCTTTATTAACTATCTTCTCGAGGCAGTTCTGAAGTCTTTTTACCCTTTGCCTTATTGAAGTCAGCCTGTAACGTGTTCTCTTGGTTCACATAATGGAAATGCATCCCTTGAGCCCCTCACCCTTTCAGGTTGGCTCCCTTCAGAACCTTCATTTTAAGGAGGCTGCCCAGGTCAGCCGTGGTTCTTTTCCAGGCTGCACTCCTCCTCTCACCAACTTTCCTTCATCTCCCCTACCCCAGTCTTGCTTTTCAGCTCCCTTTTATATATTGGCCTCCCCTTCTACAATGAGTAGTGAGTCTTTCTGCATGTACTTCCATTCCTAGTGCTTAGCAAGTGCCTGGCACAGAGAAAGTGCATAATGAATGCTTGTTGACTTGAATTGACTTAGTTTTATTTATTTTGTTCTGTAGTGATTCATGTGTCATCCTAAGCTTCTCTGAATTTAATCAACCAGAAATCATTTATTAAGCACCACTAGGTGTCAGATTGGATAGCTAGGTGGTACAATGGATAGAGTACTAAACCTAAGTCAGAATGGCTCATCTTTCTGAGTTCATCCTGGGAAAGTTGCTTCCCCTCTTTGACTCAGTTTCCTCATCTGTAAAATGAGCTGGAGAAGGAAATGGCAACGCTGCAGTATCTTTGCCCAAAAAAACTCAACTGGGGTCACAGAGAGTCGGACACGACTGAAATGACCGAACAACAGCATGTCAGGCACTGTACACTAAGTGCTCAAGAGACAGACAAAATGAAGCCTCTTTGCCTCCATCTGCCATCCCACTTCTTCATCTACATCAACAGCCCTTCAGGATAAAAGAGGGCAAGGTGTTCTCAGAATCACAAATGTGAAGAGTTTTGCCAGAGGTCACACTTGGAACTAGGACCCAGGTCATCCGTCTTTCCACTGTGAGGGAAACCGACCTGCCTATTGAGTGGCTGGGCTGGGGGTACAACCAGCCGAGACTCACTGACCCCAAGCCTCAGGCTCCTTCCCCATAAGCCACAGTTTCTTCCGATCCTTTCTTTGTACCTCCTTGACTGTTAACCAGCTCACAGCTGACTCAAGCCTAATACTTTTGAAAATGATAAAATTTATTAAGCACCATCTGTTTAAGAAAAGAAATTATTCCACTATTTATGCAGAGGGAGTGGCTTAAACCCTAGTAATGGCTGGTTCGGAAGACTGTGAGACCAGTCATGAGCATTGAGAATGTACAGTGTAATTTTATATGGCCATAGTTTTCTAGCGTTTGCTCTATGTGTGATAGGAATCTGTTAAAAATTGCTTTCTAGCTTTCTTTCCTTGCCCCATGTGTATCTGAGGATAGGAGGGGGGAAATGCTGTATTTGGGGAGAAATTTGTCACAGTCGAACCATAATTTAAAGTGTTTGGGCTGTTATTTTGTTCAAGTTTTCTTGCTTCAAGTTTGCTTCGAGTTTTAAGTTTTAAGAGGGGAACTACCATAGGCTGACATTGTTCTTTGAAGAGGAAGAGTGATCCTCTGATACAGGCTATTCTGATGTACAAGTGATGGGAGATTAGAAATGAACTGTTAAAAACGTTTCTTTCTGGCAGCGAGGTGGTGCAGTGGATAGAGAGCACTTGGCCACAGATTGGATATACGGAGGGAGTGTGAGGGAGGAGGCTAGTTTGACACGTAGGTTGTAGCCGGGTTGACTGGGAGTCTGGTGGTGCCCTGACAATGATAAGGAGGTTAGAAAGAGGGGAGGATTTGGGTGGCAGGGTAATGGGTTCTGTTTTGAACCTGCTGCATGTTTAAGGTGTCTGGTAATTCACCTCAAAAAATCCACCTCAAAATATCCCAAAATGGGATATGTGGAATATCTGGAATTTGGGGGAAAGGTTAGAGCTAGATAAAAGGAACCTCAGAATCAGCTGCATAGGGATGATAGTTAAGAAACCATGAGATCTGATGAGATCACCAAGCAAAGTAATGGCAGGAGAGAAGGGAAGAAAGGCCCAGGGCAGAGCATTGGGGGCCACTCGTCGTGCTGGTTACCTGAATGAAGGTCCTTCAGAGGACGCTGAGGAGGACAGGTAGGAGGAGAACCAGGACTGGTTGGATTGCAAAAACTTAGAGAGAAGAGGATTTCAAGGAAAAGAGATGATTGACCATGTCCAAGACTACAGAGAGGTCCCAGAGGGCTAAGACTGAAGAAAGGACATTAGATTTGACAGATAAGAGGTCACTGGTCACTTTGGAGAGAGTCTGGGGTCTGGTGCCAAGTTGTGGAGGGTTTAACAGAGTGGGAAGAAAAGTGGAAGCACCTGTTGTAGACAGCTTTCTCAAGATTATCCATGAAGGGGATGAAAAATAGAGGATGATGTAGAGTTAAGGGGTTGGTTGGAGCCAGTGAGTTTTTTTCAAGGATGGGGAGGGGAAATATGAGCATATTTGTAGGCAGTAAGGAAGCAACCAGTAATTGGGGAGAAACTGGGTATAGCTAAGAAGGAAGATGAAAGGAGGAGCAACTTCCTGGAGAAGTCGGATGAGATAGAATCACTTGTGGGAATAGGATGGTTTGCCTTGGTGAGGAGGACCATTTCTTCGGGTGAAAAGTGTTGAAGGTGGAGATAGGGGCAAAAGGCATTTAAGTGATGGAACATGAAGAAGAGGGGGAGGAGGGATAGTCTCATTTTTTTCGGTAAAATAGGAGGCAAGGTCCTCCGCTGAGAGGGTGGGGGAAGGGATGCCATAAGAAATCTGACAAATAATGGGGAGGTTTGAAAGGGCCACAGTGGAGATTGGGATAATGAATCAGGTAGGGATGTGTAAAATAATTAATTGCCTTGCTCCGGTGAGGTCCCATTTGAAATGTAACAAATTTGTAGTGGATCCAGTTAGTGTGGTTTCCAGCTTCATTCAGCAGCAAATTAATAGAAGCAAAAGCCTCAGATGATGGAAAAAGTTCAGGGTTGAGGCTTGGCAAGGAATGATTGGTGATAAAATAAGCGGGCAAGGGGATTGAGTGCAAAGAATAATATGGAGCTGAACTGTTTTGCCAAAGGGTCACTATAGGGAGGGGATGAGCGTACAGCCAAATGCCAAGCATGATGTTCTGGGGTAGAGGGAGTAGGACAACTGGGAGGGTGAGGAGCAAGAGCGAGGGCCATAAGGAGGAGGGGAAACAAAGATAAAAGTTGGTGATCAAATAAAGGAATTCCCTAGTTGATGAAGTTGAAAGTAGAAGACTTGTGGGCGACGGCAAGATCCAAGGTGTGCCCATCGTTGTGTCAAGGGGGAGGAATCTGAAGAACATTTATTTAGGCCTTCATTCATTCATTCATAGTGCTATCAGAAAGAAGACAAGATCTCTGGAGATGAGATAAATTTATCAGTGACCCTTCCTATTTATTTACTCTTCCTGGTGCATTACAGTCTTCCTGCCCTCTTCTCTCCTTCCCCTCCAAGCTTAGACGCTGTGCTGTTATCAGTCTGTGACCACAGAAATGCCTCAAAAAGAGCACACCGGCGAGTGGTCACACACCCACCTCTCCTCTTAATCTTACAAAGCTAATGCTGCTTGATTTTTGTCCTCTCCTTAATAAACTCATGTTTTCCTCTCTTCCCTCCGTTTTTCTTCCCCCTCCAGCATATCCATGAGCTCCGATTTCCAACATTACGGTTTCAGAATGCCTAACATCGGGTTCCAGAATCTGCCTCTCAACATATACATTGTGGTTTTCGGCACTGCCATTTTTGTCTTCATCCTTAGCTTACTCTTCTGTTGCTACTTAATCAGGTAAATCAGCTTTGGGCGTCCTTTCTGTGGCATTTCAGCCTGTGTTAAGTCATAAAATAAATACATTCTTTAAGTGAAACTTTTTTATAGATTGAAGCAGTATATTTTCAGACTTGATATTTGGTCGCCAATATGTATTACTCTTTTAAGTTGTATTGAAGGATTAAATGGGTTTTGGTTTTTTTTAATAGTATCTCTGGTACGGGGAGATCCATTCCCACAAGTTTCAAATGACCTACAGCCTTCATATGATAATGGAGAATTACACAGAATCACTGTTCAGGAATGTAGGATATTGTCAAAAATGAAGAACTTTTGGAACTCTATGGTACACCTCAAAAATCAAGTTTCTTTTCCCTAAAATATTTAATGTTTTTATTTCTTGCCTGACAGTTTGAGTGTTTTTGATGAATCTCTCTCTAATCATAAGCGACTGGACAGCACATGTACCTTGTTCTTCTGCAGCACCGGCTACAAATGAGTTCCTTCAGTTGTTCCACTCTGGTTCCCAGACTTGAAATTTAAAAAAAAAAAAAATGAGCCCTAATTTTCAAGTCTAAGAGTGAGAGTATATGACACCATTAAAGCATGATGAATGAAAGAGCTTTTTGTGGTAGGAGTGGAAAATGAGCCACATGTTACTAAATAACCATACAATTAATATTTGTTTAATGTGTTTAAATCATAGCTTGGAAGAGAGAAAAAAATCACTATAAAATTGGTTTTATAATAACTTATTCTAACAGTCAGTGGGTTCTTGTGGATCTTTCTTCAGGCTGACTGGCTCTTTCTTGGTGATTCAAAACCAAAGAATCCATGGTAAAATTCATTCTATACAGAGAAAATCATGGAAATACTTGATTAGAAATGTAAAAGCTGTGTATAGTGAGTTCTAATTACTCACAAACCCCTCTTCTAATGAATTTTTAGGCCTTAACCATAGATGTAACTATGTTGTATTTTCCAAAGTTAATTGTGGCTATGCCAAGAGAAGAAGACCTTTTGTGTTTTTAAAAACAATTTTTGGTAGAACTCTTGTTTTTCCAGGCTTCTCCAGTATAGTTCACAAATTGGTTGTAATTGAATTTATTACCAAACAGTGTTTCTAAAAACTACATGACACAGAAGCTGTAAGCCATCACATGGAAAAGGCCTCAAAATAATTTGATTACCCAAAGTGCAGATGACATGAAACTGACAGAGACTGCTAACACACTGATGATAGGGTCAGTCTCCAATAACATCTTGACAGGTTAGATCGTTGGCCTGAATATAATAAAATGGAGTGTAATAGGGATAACCATAAAGTCTTTGAGGATGTAAAATCCAACGTCATAAGTACAAAATGGGAAAGGCATGACTGGAAAGCAGTTTGAAAAAGATCTGGAGGATTTTCCAGGCTACGGCCCCTTGTTCTAGAGTGATCGGTAGTGGACCCAGTCAATACAGATGACCAGCAAGCAGCTAGGAGCAAAGGCAGCGAGTGGGAGGAGCGATCCAAGGTTGGGGCTTGGGAAGGCATGATTAGTGACGGCATATGGAAGCAGGGCTGGCGTAGAGTGGAACCTCCTGTTTCACCAAGGGCGTTAGATGAGGAAAGTTAGTGTCCACGGAATGGCCTGGGAAAGAACTGAGAAGCAGCGGGAAGGGAGGTCACTGGGAGATCACCAGAAGAACAGGATTAAGAAAGACAGAATGAGAGATAGGCAATGTAGCATCATGTGTGAGGAACATCAACAGAACCGTAAAGTTCATGGAAGGGAAAGATGTCTAAGGAAATGGAAAGAGACAGGGTGGGGCCAGGTTAGGAAAAGTGCCAGCCACACCAGGTCTGGAGTGAGGAAGACTCATCTCCTTGAGTTCAAATATGGCCTCAAACACTTCCTCGCTGGGTGATCCTGGGCAAGTCACTTTACCCTGTTTGTCTCAGTGCCTCATCTGTAAAATGTGATGGAGAAGGAAATAGCCAAGAAGCCCCAAATGGGGTCACAAAGAATCAGGCACAGCTAAAACAAGTAAACAAGAAAAAGAATTTATTCAGCGGTGGAGGAGGAGGAGGGTGATATGGCCAGGCCTAGGCCTCTTAGGAAAATTATTTTGTCATTTAGGAGAATGGATTTCAGGTAGGGAAAGACTCAGAGTGGGAAGACCAGATAGGAATCTATTGCAACAGTTCATCCATAGGTGATAAGGGCCTGAAATTATATAGTGGCTGCTTGAGTAGAGTCCTATGTTTCTCCTTTTGGCAACCAGCCTCCTAAACAGAGCCACCTATAGTTCCTCACCTTCCATTTACTTCTTACCTTCTGGCTGTCCAGCTTCCTTCCTTATCCATTGACAAACTACCCCTTTCCAGTTCCCTTTTCTTTAGAAGCCTTCGAGCGAAGATTAGATGATGCTTGTTGGGTACAGTGGGTATGGTTTGGACCAGATGGCCTCCGAGAGCCCTTCCAGCTCAGAAATTCTATGGTTTTGTGATCATTTAAATAGAACTACTTTCAGGACCACTGCAGTCAGAGCAATATATGTTATAAATGGTAGTATGTAGATTGTGGGCGATTTGCCAGTTTAATGTTAAAACCAAAAGTATCACTAAAGATGACAGAATAAATCTCACATGAAGTGAAAGGAAAAAGAAACAATTATTAAGTGAGGCTTAGGAGAATCAAATATTTAATTTCACTTCAAAATATATAAGGGCCTATTATAGGCTGTTGATTATTTTAAAAACCCACTAAGCCCTTAATCTTATTAAAAGAATGGAAAAATCCTAATAACATCTACCAGTCTTGAAAGCATGACTTTATGCAATGTCTTTGTACTTCATCAGATTGTTTTTAATGAGCCAACAAAAAAAGAAGCAGATAATTTTATTTACTTACTATGAAAACATACGCAAAGGAATAAAATCTGACTATATACATGGATAATTTGTTTATTATATAAACTTAACACATTATATATGTAGGTTATTGATCATTTTAATTTTTCAATTATGTAGAAACTAGAGGCTTTTGTTTATTCCTTTTTAGCCTTTCAGATTCCAAAATTAGAAGAAACAAATAACTTGTCAGTCTGGAGAGCTAAAATGCAATATCTCATAGTTTTAATAGAATACAGAAAATTTCATTTGTCTATTAAGGAATATATGAGTGTTTGGGGAAATTTTGTGGTTTCATACTCAAGTTTTTTCATGATTAGAAACTGTGTTTCTATTTATGGGCAGTAAACAAAAATTATATGAAATCTTCAAGCTAGAAAAAAGCCATTTCTTATTTGGTGGTGTGTCAGACATTAAGTTCAAAAGCTCAAGGGGATTGTTAGATTTTTAAATGCTATTACATGAAGAATTATGTTCTGGAAATAAATATGGCTTGTCATAGCAGCTATGTGATGAAGGCCTGCTCAGCTAGCACTTCAATTTTCAGTATTCTGACCTTGAGACTGGAAATTTTATTCATCTCTGCAAAATTTTTGGCACCTAATAAATAGAAATAACTTTGGGAAATGGTACTGCAATTACTGAATACAGGAACACTGATTATTTGCTTTTAAATAAATTCCTTGAGCTTTAAGAGAGTTTGAAAGCAGCCAGATCATTCCAAATTGTGGACCCCAGTTCTAAGACCCAGCCCTGCCCCCTGCTATCTGTGTGTCTTTGGGCCTAATATCCTCATCTGTAAAATGAGTTGGCCTGGCTTGCTTCTGAGGTCTCTTCTAGATCTAAATCTATGACCTCTATGAGCCATGTATTTTCAAGATTTCACAACCTTGAGAGATCCACATTTAGAGGAGAAAAAGTGTTATGTTGGCAAAGACTACAGTTCATCCATTCAGCAACTTTCTTTCATAAAGATGTCACTTTTTTAAAAGGCTGGTGTGAGCAGATCCTCCTGGAGGAAGCTACTATCAGTAGGTTCAGTGAGGTCATGATTAGAGATGCTGCCTTTTTAGATTGTGCTTCTTGCCACCAATTTAATGATTATAACAGAGGAGTTAGGGATTCAGTGCATCAAAAGTGTTTTCCTTTTTTTTTAATTTTATAGCTTCTAGCTTCATTCCTGAGGTAAATCTTAGCAGTTTGCAAACTTTTTTAAAAAATGAAATATTCTTATCCTTTTTTCTTTTTTAAAGAAAACTTAGCAGCACATTGTGCAAAAGGTTCAATTTCAACTAAAGCTTACAAATGAAATTTACATATATTTGTCTTGTCATTAACCATGAAATAAAAACTGTACTTAGAGTGAAATGTATTTAGGGTAAAAGCTAAATTGAGGATTTGGGGGTTTCCCCAAAAAAGAAAACATTGAATTCTAAAAATTTTAAATCTAATTGAAATGTATTTATCATCTTTGATTCTTAACTTAGTAAGTGAATTTAATTCTCTCCAACTCCATAAGCATCTTCTAATATCCTTGTTGAAGTGACAGTGTGATGTAGTTGAAATGAAGGCAGTGCTAGATGCTGAACATAGTAAGTCACAGTAGCACAGATATATCTTTACCTTAAAGAAACCCAGTCCACAGAAATGCAAACCTAACCAGCCCATTGACGAATGATTATTTGGATTACGAGATGAGTCTTTGCCGTACATAACAACTTCTTTCAATAGTATGTGCTGAGATTCACTGGATATGGTAGTGGAAGGAATCTTAGAGACCATTTAGTTCAACTGCTTCATGTTACAGATGAGGAGACTGAGACCCGGGGAGAGGAGGTCCCTCAACTGCTAACAGTGATGACGATTCATGTTTATGTAATGTGAAGATTTACGAAGAAATCTCGTCACCACAATCCTGTGAGGCGTACACATAATACAAGTATCATACCCCCTAAGGAAGTTGAAGTTCAAAGCGTGCCTGACTACGAAGGGTCAGAGTTCAGGCCATTGCAACCAGTAGGTCGCAGAACCAAGACCAGAACTCTGTTTGAAGCCTCACTTCTCTATCATCCTTTCTTCGTAAACTGATAGTCAGGTTTGTGTGTTTGAGATTCAACTCCCCATGTATGGAATTTCAAGAATCTAGCGTGGATGTTACACTTTTAGAAAAATGCTGAGGGACACAGAAAAGTTCTGCTGTACCTATGTAGTCAGGTTCATCTAAAAAGCATATTCACAAAACTACTTGAGTATTTATAGCACATCAGAGCCAAAAAAAATAGAGTCTCAGGTACTCATTCTCTGTAAAAGGTCAGTTGAGTGAAATCAATTGGGCTTAAGGTTTTCTAGACGAGGGACATTTTTAGGCAAATTTGAAAGCAATGATAGGGTAATTCAAGATATAGAAAATGAATATTGTGTGTGTTCTGTAGGCGAAAAACTGTCTGTTGGCTGGAATGTGTAGTGGGAGTACTATGAAGTAAGATTGTTAAGGTATTGATAGGCAGGATGGGATCAGGTTATAGAAAGCCTCAAATGATAGTCAAAGGTATTTGAATTTCACTCAGGGATCAATAGTGAGCCACTGCAGATTATATCTTTGTTACAAGGAACAGTCCCCACTTTTTTCTGTTGTATAGGAAGAACCACCAGGACGCATGCCCTTCTCCTTTGCCCTCCTTTTGCCCAGACCCCATCCTAGATACTGGAGGAGAGACCTGGCTGTCCATACTGCTTGGATGAGCTGGGAGTCATTGCTGTAACACATCCAGTGAGATGGAGTCCTACCAGGCCTTACCATCTGCCCTGCTTGCTCTTCTCTCCAAAGATCTTCTGGGCCTCCTGATCTGCACTGCCATTATGCCCTCCAGATCCCCAGGCACTTCAGTCTGACCCCTGCTAATACACCCAAAGGGCCAAGCCCCAAGCCTTTCCCAACTGAAATCTCCTGTGTGTGCTGTCTTCCCCAGTTAGAGTCATTTTCTTGGGAGCAGGTATCTCTTGTTTTCTGTGTTTGTTTCCTCAGCATTTAGCATAGTTCATGGTTTTTTGTGACTTAAGACATGGGGAATCTTACCTTCTTCCTGTTGTTTTTTTTTAGGTTAAGACACCAGGCCCACAAAGAATTTTATGCCTACAAACAGGTAAGATAATAAAAGTAGTTTGTGTCTTTTCTTTCATTTGGTTTCTTTCTTAAAAAGGAATGCCAGTACTCTGACCTGCTGCTCGTGACTGTGCTGGTTCCCCTTGAACTGTAGAAAGTCTTTGGGCTTCTCTCTTCTAGTGCTCAGCACTGAGGCCAACGTCTGCCATAGGTTAAGCACCTTTTAAAGCCTGTCAATTGATTACTTTATTTTAGCATTGAAGCTTTAGGCTAGTTATAAATAAATATATCAATAAATATATTTTGATATATAAGTATATCAATAAATATATTTTGATATATAAGTATATCAATAAATATATTTTGATATATAAGTATATCAATAAATATATCAAGGCTGAAGGCGACTGAAAACTAAGAGCCCAACATAGTGACATGACAGGAAATTGACCCCAGCTTCGGATAAAAAAATTGTTGGGCCAATTGGAGTAAGCTTTCTTTTCTGTTAAAGGAATCCATCGTTCCTGCATTTACTGTTGCCATTTGTAGATGCTGTATAAACTTGAATTTGACAAAAATATACATTTCAAACAGATGTGTGTATCTGTAATGAGAATAGTTAAATGTGGAAAGTTTGGGCTAAAAGCAGGAGGAGTTGAAGAACCTGTGAATAAACCAAGAAACTACTTACTGAAAGCTCTTAAATTTATTTAGGTACATTTTAGATCTAATCTGAAAACATTTTTATTGAATGATTTAGAAAGGCTGCTACAATTTCATGTGTTATAGTATTCAACGTCCTGGTAAACTGCTTCTTCATAATCTTCCTACTTTATGATCACCCTCAAATCTAATGCATATGTCAGCATCTGCTCTTAAATCCCTTTGAAGTCATTTGCAAGGAAGTATATAAATGCTGTGTATACTGCTTTAAATTTCTGTCATCAAAGAGTGGATTGACTAGCATTTGGCTGGCTTTTTACGTGGCACAACATTTTCTGATTTGGTGTGTAGATATCAGCACCATAAAGTGGAAAACAGGGCAGAGGATGAGAACTGAAGCTACTTAATGTGGACTTTGTGGTTTGTATTGATCGTAATCACCCTAGGAGCTTTCTGTCTGGAGTTAAAATGCCCTAGACTTTTAAATGGCAATTTTGCTAGCATCCATTCAATAAACCATTGTTTTGGCTTTGATTTCAATGGAGCATCTTATGGTAGGAATTGCTTTCTCAGATTCCACACCCATTTATCAGCTTATGCATAACTTGCAAGTGAAGTAACCTAGCAAAGCACTAAATAGAGGCGTGTTAGTGATGACCCGTCCAAAGGAGCCCCAAGCCCTAATAAATCCAGTAGTTCTCAATTTTCTGTATTAATGGTGATCACCAAATTTGGCTAAGTAAGCCCAAAAAGTACTTTTACCTGTTGGCAGCAGTCTCTTATCCCATCAACTGTTCTTAAGAGTTCTTCAAAAATAATAGTTATCTTTTCTTGTCTCATAAAAAACAATTTAAAAGGCAGGCAAGTGAAAGAAACATTCAGAGAGACTTCAGTAGCTGAACTGTTTTATTTAGCATCAGTTGCCCTTTAACATTAGTGAGTGACACAACACAAACATTACATTCTGTTTGCTTCCTGCTGTGATGTTGGCACATCAACACACCAGCCATATGTGGGCAGGCTCAGCTAGAAAGTGAAACTGGCCCCTGGCTAAGTCAGAAAGCAAAACTGCCTCCAAAGGGGGAAAGTAAACTTATCCCTGAGTGGATGAGATACACTGTTGGAACATGGGCACATTCCCAAAGCAGGACGGTAGATGTAATAATTATTTTTTTAATGTGACTTACCATAAAAGTTATTTTGTTACTTTAATGAGAACAGGGAAGAGATCTACCTCAGTGCTCAAATTCTTATTCTTAAACATGACTTCCTTGCTTTTTTGTTTTAAACTGAAATGTACTTCCTACAACATAAAACCAGTTTTATCCCAGATGTCCTTCCTGAAAATACTCTGCCCTTCTCTTCTGTCTTCTTAGAGGTGGAAAGGACCTCATTATTCTGACATTCAGTTTAATTGTCATCCCTTTTTTATATCCTCCAATTAAGAGAAATATTTAGATTAATTTTTTTTTACCAAACATAGCATTAAACTGTCTTGGGAGTGAGTAAAGGGTCTCTGAACATTATCCACAAAGTAACTCATTAAAATGCTATGTGAATTCATTTCAAACAAAAAATTCTGATAAACATTAAACTTCCAGGGGAATGATGTACTTGTGCAGAAGAAAAACTGTTAAAAGCTTATAAATAGAATGACAACAAAGTCTGAGAACACAAACAGATCAGTATAAAAACTTAAGCTTTTGTTTTTCAGGTTATATTAAAAGAAAAAGTTAAAGAACTGAATTTGCATGAGGTGAGTAGTGAATCTTATGTGGTAGCTAACTGGGAGCATTCTTGTTCTAAGAGCATGAATGGCAGTCCTTAATGGGCTTCATGCAGCTGAGTCCCCTGACTTGCCTCTGAGAAAGCACAAGACAGTTTTGGGGAGGTGCCCTTGAAGGCTGTGCTGGTACCTTCGCTTTCAGCCGAAGTCGAACTCAGATCTGTTTCCCTACTTCTGATGGTTTGGTAGTGATTCCTTTATGCATTTTTGCCTGTGGCTGCTTATGAGCAAAGACAAATGTTGGGGGTAGAGACCCAGAGCAAAGGGATGGACTTGGT
Source organism: Bettongia penicillata ogilbyi (assembly GCA_023548195.1). Taxonomy (NCBI): domain Eukaryota; kingdom Metazoa; phylum Chordata; class Mammalia; order Diprotodontia; family Potoroidae; genus Bettongia; species Bettongia penicillata. Next base: position 8,613,387 of record JAJHZJ010000257.1, read on the forward strand.
GGCCATGGAACAGAAAGAAGTTAGCTGGCCCATAAGGGAGTCCTCAGGCTTCCCTTATTAGCATTGTCCTCCAACAACTAAATACACTCAGGAATTCCTGTCCCTCCTGCATTCTGTATCTCCTTTAAATCGTTGGTCAGCCAGTAGATAATGTGATGATGCACCCAGCTGAAGCACTTTGTGAAGTTTGGCTCATTTGTGTTCAAGACTTGTAGTATCTGAGACTTTTCTCCATGCTTATTATATCAGAGATCTTTAAAAAAGCAAAACAGCCGTTTTCTTCCCTGCATAAACACTATGGAGCATGACTTACTTCTCTCATAACAGAAAATTAGACAGCAGGTGGCATAGCACCCTGTCAGGATGCCCTGAGTTAGACCAGTGTCTGCCCTCAGACACATCACTTAACATCTCTTGGCCTCAGTTTCCACATCTACAACATGAGAATGATAAGAGTAGCTACCTCTCAGGACTTCTGTAAGAATACAGTGAAATATTTGGAAAGTTGTTTGCCACCCTTAAGATGTTCTGTAATGGGACCTATCCTCATCATCATTTTGTTGTCACTATTAGTATTATTTTCCCAGAACTCTGTAATCTACATTGTTTGTAATACCACACATTCAGATAAACAGCTGATTTTAAAAGCCCTATTTGCACAATTCTTAAAATTATCCAAGGTGGTCACTAGATTCTTCTGGTGAGTTTATTATCTGAGAGCCACTGTACCCTCCTTTGAGATAAATTATTTTTTATTAACAGAGAACCCTTGGGTGTATAGCACTGGAGAAAGCATTTCAATCAATCAGCATTTATTAAGTGCCTATGATGTGCCAGACTCTGTGCTAAAGCATTCTGTGTTTTCCTCATCACACTAATAGGCACAAATCAGAGATGAATTTCTAACTTTTTCTACTTTACACATCTTGCTCTTTTCTCATTATGTCATAATCAAATGTTACTGATTTGGAAGCAAGCTAGATAAGAAAGAAACTAAGGGGAAAGAGAATGAAAGAGAGAGATTGATAAGAAGAGAAGAGTCAGTGAAAAAGAGAAGGATAAATTCTCCAACTGACAAATGGTTAAAGGATATGAACAGGAAGTCTTCACAAGAAGAAATCAAAGCTATCAATGGTCATCTGAAAAAATGCTCTAAATCACCAGTGACTGGACAAATACAAATTAAAACAACTCTGAATGCCACCTCATACCTATTAAATTAGCTAACATGAAAAGAAAGGAAAATGACAGATGTTGGAAGGAATGTGGGGAAATTGGAACACTGATGCACTGTAGGTGGATTGGTGAACTGATCCAGCCATTTGAAACTGTGCCCAAAAGGCAATCAAATAATTGTGCATATCCTTTGACCCAGCAATACCACTACTAAGTCTGTATTTCAAAGAGATCAATGAAAAAGGACATATGTGTGTGTGTGTGTGTGTGTGTGTGTATTTATGACAGCTCCTTTTTTTGGTGGCAAAGGATTGGAAATTGAGGAGACACGTGTCAGTTGGGGAATAGCTGACCAGGTTTGGCATAGGATTGAATTGGAATATTGTTGTACTATAAGAAATGATAAGCAGGATGCTCTCAGAAAAACCTGGGAAGATTTGTATGAGCTGATACAAAGTGAATTGAGAAGAACCAGGAGCACATGTACATAGTAGCAGTGTGTATTATATTATATGATGACATGATATTGTATGATATGATGATCAACCATGAGTGACTTAGCTATTGTGATCAATACAATGATCCATGACAATTCCAAACAAACCGTGATGAAAAATTCTGTCCACTTCCAGACAAGGAACTGACGGATTCTGGGTGCAGACTGAAGCATGTTTTCTTTCACTTACTTTTTCTTGTTTTTACTTCTACAACACAGCTAATGTTGAAATATGTTTTGCATAACTTCTATATAGATATCATATTTCTTGCCTTCTTAATGGATGGATAGGGGGCTGACGGAAGGAGAGAATTCAGAACTGAAAATATTAAAAAGAAAATAAAGAAAGAGAAGGCAAGGAAAATATTTCAGTCACCTGGCATTTCAAGAGACTATTGCTTGTACAGGATAAGCTAGGGTTACTTAACCAGTTGGTGTCCTTCTACTAGTTAGAAAATCCCTGCTCGTTACTCAAGTTTGATGCTAAATTTCTCAGTACTACCTCTGAAATCATAGCAGCAAGGAGATTCCAACATGGTATTTTTTTAAATTTGTAACTCATTAGCTGCCTTCAAAGCATAGCCCCAATGCCACCTCCTCCAGGTATTTCCCAGTGGCAACTCCAGAAATTACTTTGTGTTTATGCTGCCCATGTTTTGTATCTTGAGGACCTCATCCCCCACCAGGACTCCTGCCTCAGTCTTGCCATTGTGCTACACTGGATCCCTTCTGTAAAGGTGTTAGATATGTTCAGTAAGCTCACATCTCCCAGTTTTATGCCTCACCTCATGTAAGAGAGTAATTCAGCAGGGATTCTTCTGTATCTTCCAAGGAGCCCTGAGTGACATCGGTGTATGGGTGTTTGCAGATGGCATTTTGGCCCCAGACATTGCAGGTCCTCTTAGAAGAGCCCCACAAGCCCTCACAGGAATTTGGTCTGTCGCTCCCTACAGAACAGAAAAAACAGATGAAGAATGTCTGTTGCCCAAATTTCAGCAGGAGTTTGGATACTTTATAGGGCTTGTCTGGGACAGACATGAAATGAAGAGGAAGAAAACAGTTAGATTGCTTTTAGGAAATTGCCAAGCTATTTTACTGACCCCAAGCTGTCCAAGCTGTCTTTTTTTCAACACAGGCATTTTACCAGTGTTGCCTCTGTAGCAGTGGGACATGGTATACACTACCTCCAAAAACCCATTGAGTGTTCCACATAGGCCAATGGAAGGAACCCCAAAGAACAGTGAGCAGTTGGATTGGTCACATGGCAGGAGGGAGGAGAAGCCAGTGGAGAGCCGGAAAGTTCCACCAGTGTCCTGATGTCAGGAGAAAGCAGGGAGGTTTCTAATTAGATGGATGATCTGCAGTGACCACTGAGCAGCAAATGGACAAGAGTTCCATAGCAGGGTTCTGATCTGTATTGTTGAAGGGAACTCCTGCATCAGAGAATCACAGACTGTTGGGCTAGCATGAGTGTGTCTTATAAAACCTTAGCTGCGTACAGAGTGTTGTTTCCACACCAGAATGGGCTTAGAGGGCAGGAACTTGCCTTGGTGTCTTTGGCACCTGAATTGGATTGTTAAATGAGTGTAAGGAATTTACATGTTCTGTTCAAACTCTTGTAATCTGGGTTCAACTGAATTGTTTAATTTTGCAAAATGCAATTGATGGTTATTTCTTAAGGGCCAGTTATGTGTCAGGCTCTGCACAGAATGGGTGAATAAATGGTTATGCATTTAATAAGTGTGCCAGGCACTCTGCCAAGTGTCAGAGATACAAAAATGCATGCACAAGAAGCCCTTTCCTCAAGACAGCACAGAAAGAAGTGGGAAGAGAGGAGAAAGAGGACAGAGCTGCTGCATGGCTAGAGAAGGCCAGAGAGGCCTGACTCTGGGCTGGGAAGGAGTGAGGATGGACAGAATCCAAATGGCCTCCACATTCCAGGAGTTTCCATCTAACCCATTATTGGAAAAGCATGTGTACAGCACACCTAGAAGTGAATGTGGAGTAGATATAGTTTTTATGGAGAGGCCCTAGCACCCAGGGGTATCAAGGCAAGCCTTCCAGAGGACAATAAAGGTTAGTGGGCAGTGCATGTCAGGGCCGAGGGGCAGCTGTTCAAAGACATGAGACAGGAGATGGAATATCAGGTGTGAGGCTCAGTGAGGGACAAGCCCAGGAGGCTAGCCTCGAATGTGTGTGAAGGGCTTTCAGAGCCAAAGAAGAGCTTGTCATTTTTATACGAAGGGGCAACAAGGAGCTGCTGGAACATGTTCTAGGGCAAGGAAGGTGATGGCGTTAGGCCGGTGTGTTTTCAATCCCTTTGGCAGTTGGATGGAAGAAAGATTAACCAGGGAAGAACCTGAACCAGGGAAGTCAAGGAGGAGACAGTTCTAATAGTCCAGGTGGGGGGTGGGCCGCAGCAGTTGAGAGGAGAGACATCATAGAGTTCAAAGCAAGGACATATGGAATGAGGAGGAGCCAGACAGAAGTGGGGGTGGGGTGGGGTGGAGCGTTAAGATGCCAATTTATTATATAACTTTGGCCATGACTTCATATTTGTGAGGGTTGTTGAATCCTTCCCCTCTTTCATGTTACCCATAACTACAGACATATCCTCACCTGACTTACTTGGTCCTAGAGAAACACAATATTAAGTGAAATAACTTTTGGAGACAGTTAATTTGATAATGCAGCTTTATAAATCGGGCAGTCAGCCAAATGCCATGAGAGTGAGTGTATGACTTTACAACGGGGTTTGGATTTTGAAGATGTTACTACAAAGTGGCACTGTTATCTGCCAGATGTTTTTAGTTAATAGGGTTGGTGGATTTGGTTTTTGGGGTGGGGTCAGACCCATGATATCGTTATTGTAAGAAGTTCTCAGGGTGGAAGGAAGCTTTCCCTCTTAGCACAGAAGGCCAATTCTTCTGCAGTTTATGTTTTTAGAGAGTTTTCAGGGGCACTGAGAGGTTAAGTTGCACAGCATCACATGCCCAATAGGTGTCAGAAGCAGGATTTGAACTCAAGTCTTCCTGAGTCATCTAAACTTAGTCATGTAAAAGATTCCTTTATCAAAGAGCTCTTCTTACAGTTATTCCCCAAGGCCTCAGGCCTAACACTGGGTAAAACGTATCCAGGTTTGAGCATTGCATTGATCTTTGCTGGATTTTAACCTTTCCAAATCCAAAAGCTGCATCCAGTATTAAAGCCCTACTTAAGACCATGAATTATAAGTTGTGATTTCCGACTTGGACAATGACAGCATAGGAACAGAAAGAGGCTTGTTTCTTACAGTGCCCAGTGCTGTGACCCAGCTCCTGCTTAGGATTTCAGCCTTTCATTGCCTTCTGTTGAGATTGGCCTGCCATCTACATTCCCCCCTCTTTCTTTTGCCCTACTGATGCTGCTGACCTACCTGTGACTCATAACTTGGAGGCCTAGCAGAGAAAAACCACCCTTGTTTTACAGTCTTTTCCCAGGGACCATCATGAGCTTCTTGACTTCCCTTGGCTCCATTGTCTTTGGATTTCTTAGTGGCAGGAGTCTTGTACCGAAGTGTTTTCCTTTGTGCATTCCTGTAGCTTAACAAAACAATGCCTTGAACAGTGCTTGGCACCCTGTGGCTGATTAAATGCTTACCAACCAAGCAAAATGGTTACACATTGAATGTTGTTTTAATGTTGATACTGAAACCAGTAGGCAGTTGAACCACAGTTCTGGAATGTCTGAGTCTGTGAAAATCATCAGATGACTTCAGCCAGGGCAGAGTATAGCAGCCTTTACTCCATTTGGCTCAGGGACCTATATCAAGTGGTTAGACAAGGACACTGTTTAGAATGTGATTCTGTGACTATCTGGTGGATAGTGTTACCTAGGATTTTTCTGGGTTTTCATCTGTACTCATGCTTTAATTTTTCACTCTTTTTTCTACTAATTACTTTTAGCATTTCATTAAAGAGATGGTTGGTGAACACCCAGAAAGGGAAATGGTGATTACAAAGCTTAGCTTGGCTTCATCAAGAAGAGGTCATAGCAGACTATAACCTCATTTCCCTTTTTGACAGAATTACTAAGTTTAATCAGACGAGTGGAATGCTACATATCACCTCAAACTCAGCCAAAGTTTGGATAAAGTATCTCATGCTTTTCTTTTGAAGAAGATGGAGAAATGTGGATATGATAATATGATACAAAAATGTGATAATACAGTCAGATGGATTGAAAACAGGTTGGTTGTTCAGATTCTGGAGTCCTTGTAGATGGTTCGATGACCCCATGGCAGGAAGTCTCCAAGAGGTCTGCACTGGCCCAGTGCAGTTTAAAGCTATTATCAGTGACTAGGATAAAGGCGTAGGTGCTGTACTTCTCACATTGGCAGAGGCACAGAGCTGGAAGGGAGAATTAATACAGCACCTTCTTGACAAATGAAAGCACCATGGTGAGTGTGAAAAAATGAAGTTTGGTGGCAGTAGATGGCAAGTTTTATAATTGGGCACAAAAATCCACTTCGTAGCCATAAGATGGGAGACATGGTTAGTTAAGAATTCTGAAGAAGATGTGGAGGTTTTAGGGGCCAGCAGGCTCCATAGGTGGCAGTCAGTATGGCAACCAAGAAAGCACGTTCAATCTTGGTCTGAATTAACAGAGGAAGAGCATCCCATTGTCTCCTCACATTATCAGACTTCATCTGGAGGGCAGTGTTCACTTCAGGGGCCTCTGTTAAAGAAGAACTTTGAAGAGCTGGAGGCTATTCCAAGAACACCAGCATGGGGAGAGAACTTGAGTCCACAACCTGTGAGGGCTGGTTGAAGGACATATTAACCTGAAATAAAAGTGACTGGTGGGGGAGGGGCTGTCTCCAAGCACTAGGAAGCCCAGAGTGTTCGGGAGAAATCAGATTTACCTTACTCTGCCATCTCCAACTGCCTTCAGACATCTCGAACTGAATGACTTGCAGACATCTGAACTCAACCTGTCCAAAGCAGACTTTATATCTTTCTCCCTAATCCTTCCCCATGACTGTAGAAGGCACTACCATCCTCCCAGTGCCCCAGGCTCACAATCTGGGAGTCACTGCAGACACCTCACTATCTCCCCCCCCCCCCCCCCCCGCCCCTCTCCCCACCCCCGTACCCGCCCGGCCTATATCCAAGGTCTTGCCAAGGCCTATTGATTGCATCTGTTCACCATGTCTCAAATATGCTCCCTTCTCTCCTCTTACACTGCCCCCACTCAGGTGCAGACCCTCGTCACCTCATGCCTAGACTGTTACAATAGTCTAATGATGGGTTTGCCCCCACTTCAATTCTTCCACCATTCAGCATTCAAAAGTGATCTTTTTTTTTTATAATTAATTAATTTATTTATTTAACTTTTTACATTCATTTTCACAAAATTTTGGGTTCCAAATTTTTTCCCCCTTTTATCCCCTCCCCCCACCCCAATACCCCAAGCAATCTAATTTTCCCTATCTCCAATCTGCCCTCTCTTCTGTCATCCCTCCCTTCTCTTGTCTCCATCTTCTCTTTTCTCCTGTAGGGCCAGATGACTTTCTATTCCTCATTAACTGTATGTCGTCTTTTCTAGTAGCAACACAAAACTAAACAGTTGTTCCTAAAACTTTTAGTTCCAAATTCTCCCCATCCCTCCCTCCCCACCCATTCCCTTTGGGAAGGCAGGCAATTCAATATAGGCCATGTCTGTGTAGTTTTGCAAATGACTTCCCTGATAGTCGTGTTGTGTAAGACTAACTGAATTACCCTCCATCCTATCCTGCCCCTCATTGTTTCTCTTCTGTCTTTTGATCCTGTCCCTCCCCAAGTGTTGATTTCAAATTGCTCCCTCCTCCCTTTGCCCTCCCTTCCATCATCCCCCCCCTTGCTTATCTCCTTCTCCCTCACTTTCCTATACTGTAAGATAGGTTTTCATACCAAAATGAGTATGCATTTTATTCCTTCCTTTAGTCAAATGTGATGAGGGTAAACTTCTTGGTTTTTTTTTTTTTCTCAGCTCTCCTCTTTTTCCCTCCACTAAGAAGTCTCCTACTTGCCTCTTAAATGACATATAATTACACCATTCCATTTCACCCTCTTTCCTCCCACTACATTTCTCTCTCAGCATTTACCTTAATTTCTTTTAAGATATGGTCCCATCCTATTCAATTCAATCTGTGCTCTCTGTCTCTGTATGTGTGTGCATGTGTGTATGTGTGTGTGCGTGCATGCGTGTACATGTGTGTGTGTGATCCCACCAACTACCCAGATACTGAAAAGTTTTAAGAGTTACAAATATTGTCTTTCCATGTGGGAATGTAAACAGTTCACTTCTGGTAAGTCCCTTAAGACTTCTCTTTGCTGTTTACTTTTTCATGCTTCTTCTCATTCCTGTGTTTGAAAGTCAAATTTTCTTTTCAGCTCTGGTCTTTTCATTAAGAATGATTGAAAGTCCTCTGTTTCATTGAAAGACCATATTTTCCCTTGAAGTATTATACTCAGTTTAGCAGGGTAGGTGATTCTTGGTTTGAGTCCTAGTTCCTTTGCCTTCTGGAATATCCTATTCCACGCCCTTCGATCCCTTAATGTAGAAGCTGCGAGATCTTGAGTTATCCTGATTGTATTTCCACAGTACTGGAATTGTTTCTTTCTAGCTGCTTGCAAGATTTTCTCTTTGAGCTGGGAGTTCTGGAATTTGGCCACAATGTTCCTAGGAGTTTCTCTTTTTGGATCTCTTTCAGGTGGTGATCGATGGATTCTTTCAATACTTATTTTGCCCTCTGGTTCTAGAATGTCAGGGCAGTTTTCCTTGATAATTTCTTGGAAGATGATGTCTAGGCTCTTTTTTTGATCATGACTTTCAGGTAGTCCCATAATTTTTAAATTATCTCTCCTGGATCTATTTTCCAGGTCAGTTGTTTTTCCCATGAGATATTTCACATTCTCTTCCATGTTTTCATTCTTTTGGTTTTGTTTGGTGATTTCTTGGTTTCTCAGAATGTCATTAGACTCCATCTGTTCCATTCTAATTTTGAGAGAACTATTATCTTCAGTGAGCTTTTGAACCTCTTTTTCCATTTGGCTAATTCTGCTTTTGAAAGCATTCTTCTCCTCATTGGCTTTTTGAACCTCTTTTGCCAATTGAGTGAGCCTATTCTTCAAGGTGTTATTTTCCTCAGCATTTTTTTGGGTCTCCTTAACCAAGGTATTGACCCGTTTTTCATACTTTTCTTGCATCTCTCTCATTTCTCTTCCCAGTTTTTCCTCCACCTGTTTAACTTGCTTTTCAAAATCCTTTTTGAGTTCTTCCAAGGCCTGAGCCCACCCAACATCCCCCTGGGATGTCTGGGGTACTGCGGCCCCGCCCTCCACGTCTTTCTCTGATGGCAAGAATATTTCCTTGTCAGATCCGGAAGTCGGGATCATTTGCATCTGTTTGAAAAAACTCTCTATAGTTGTATTTTTCTTCCCTTTTCTAGGCATTTTCCCAGCCAGCTACTTGACTTCTGAGATTCCTGTCCACCCCCACCTAGATCCGCCCAGCCAGTGCTTGGGGTCTGAGGTTCAAATGGGCTTTCCGCAGCAAGCTTTAGTTCAGGTGCTGGGGTGGGGGCTGGGCCACCTCCCAGGCTCAGCTCCCTCAGGGGCTTTATGCAGAGACCTTCAGGAATGGAGTGGGTGGGGGTGTGGGGGCCCCCGCCTCCCAGGCTCAGTTCCCTCAGGGGCTTTATGCAGAGGCCTTCAGTAATAGAGCGGAGTGGGGCAGGGCCAGTCTCCCAGGCTCAGCTCCCTCAGATTGTTTATGCAGAGATTTTCAGTAATGAAGATCCTGCCTGCTGCTGGGGGAGTCCGGGCCACCTCCGCTGCTGCCTCCGCTGCCACCCACGCCTCTGCCTCCGCTGCTTCCTGCCCCGCCGCTGCCGCTGCCACTTCCTCCCGAGGGGGCCCAAGTCACGGAGACACTCCGCTCCCCCTCTCGTCCAGCCCAGCCTTCTCTCTCACTGACCTGTAGCTTCTGTGGGCGGAGGGACTTTCCCGGCTGCCGGAGCTTCCGTCCCTGAAGCCTGCTCGGATCAGCTTCTCTGGGGCCGCGGCCAGGGCAGCGCTGGGGTGGGGTCCTCTGTGGACGGCTCTCCAGGGCTCACTGGAACGGAAATCTCTTCCCCTGTGTTTATGCACCCCCTGCAGTGATTCAGAATTTATGGGGATCTCTTTTTACCTTAATTCTATGGGTTGTGGGTTCGGAGCTCGTAAACATGCATCTTTCTACTCCACCATCTTGGCTCCACCCCCCAAAAGTGATTTTTCTAAAGTATTGGTCTCATCATTTCACACACCCTGCCCCCCCCACCCCACCCCCAGTAAATTCCAGTAGTTCCAGGCTCTATGGCCTCTAGGATCAAATAGAAAATCCTCCATTTGGTGTTTAAAATAAGCCAGTCCCCTTCCACCTTTCCAGTCTTCTTACACCTTCCTTCCCAAAACATGTGCTTTGATCCAGTGACACAGGCCTCCTGGCTGTTCCACAAACAAGACCCCTTTAGCTCTCACCCTGGGCATTTTCTCCATCTGTCCCCCAGACCTGGAGTGCTCTCCCTCCTCTACCTTCTGACCTCCTGGTTTCCTTTGAGTACTAACTAAAACCCTGCCTTGTACAGGGATCCTCCCCCTTCCTTTGGTTGGTTATTTCCTATTGATTTTGTATATAACTTGTTTTGTATGTATTCCTTTGTATGTTGTCTCCACCATTGGATTAGGAGCTCCCTGAGGGCAGGGAAGTGCCAGGCACCTAACACAGTGCCTGGCACACAGTAAGCATTTAATAAATATCTATGTCTGATTGTTTGGTCCCAGAGGACAGACCCAGGAGTGGTGTCAGATGGCTAGGTTACCACTTGTCAGGTAGGCTATTATGAGGATTCCTTCGTGTCTCGCTTAGCCCTGGCTACTCAGGTCCTTTCCAACTCTGAAATGCATCCCTAACCTGCTGTAAGAGAGAGATCCTTGAAGTCAGGAAGACCTGGGTTCATGCCCAGCCATCAGTGGCCTACTGTCAGTTCCAATGTGGTGCTCTGAGTGAGGGGCCAGCCATGCTGGAAGTCCTCAGGGGTATTAGAGTTGTGCTTGCTAGGCAAGCAGAGGGACAAGACTGATAGCTGTACCTTAAAAGAGGTATCATGGGAAATGATTTTGACTCTACACGCAGACTCTCATCTTGTCAGCAGTCACTGGAAAAGACTTATATTTGTTAAGAATACATTTATATTGGAAGCAGCAGAGACCTGTTAACATTGCCCATAAACCTATTGGGGCCATCTTTGATGAAATCCACTTGGGTCTCCATGTACTTGGGTTAGGAGTGTGAACACTGTCTTTGAGAGTTACTGGAGGAAGCACTTCTGATCATAAGCTGTTTAAATTCTTCAAGGGGAAGATAAGTTTGGAAGTACAAACTGAATGAGAAATACTTTCATTCAGATCTTAGACCTTGTGATATAGTTGAATGTGGACTGAACCTGGAGTCAGTGCACATGCCTCTGGCCCCAACTCTTCTTACCCTCTGTGCCTCAGTTCCCTTAGCTGGCCCCTTCCAGCTCCCATCTATGATCCTGTGACCCTATCACCTTGGCAGCTGTGTGCCTGAAATGAGTCCTAAAGGATGGAAGTTGTACATGCTCTAGGGTCAGAAGAAAACTAAGCATGTATTAGATCTAAAATGGTGAACACTAGTGTTCAGGTCCCAGCAGGAGGGAGCTTTAGAAGTCCTTTCCCCTCTCACAGGCCAGGGTCATCAAGCAGATCTGAGAATGGAAGCCTCCCTAGAGAATGTCTGTCAGCGTTTGGGAGACTGGGGTTTTAGGGACAGAGAACTGATTGAGGAACCAGAAGTCCTTCAGATCTGATTAACTCCGGTGTTTGGGGCAGGCCTCTGAATCTTCCCACACCTTGGCATTCTAGGCAGCAAAAGGAGGGTGACCAGTAGCTGTCACTGGACCTGTTTGAAGTAACATTTTCTTACAGGAAACAAAATTGTTGTCAGTTTTATACTAGGATTAGTCTATGTGTCAGTAGTCCCATATACACATACATACGTACATACACACATGCACATACAGATACAACAGAGGCAGCCTCAGGTCTCAGCCCTGCCTCTGACCCATCTGAGGACTCCGAGCTGCAGAGAAAGAGCCAATGCGCACTGAAGGAGGAAATTCTTCATCTGGGAGACCAGTGACATTATAGGTGCAGTCCCCATCCCCTGTAAATATAAAAAGAGATTAGAAATAGGTTCTCTCCCTTTGTTTTCAGTTGGAAAGGTTATTATTATAAACCAGGATTAAAGTGAGCTGGAGTGTCCCCAAAGAATAAGAAGAAAATCTTAAGTTAAAAGATATTAATGCTTTTACCCCAAGAAACGTAACATCCTCTTTGGTAGCAGACACCTGGCTGGTCTGATCAGGGCCTGGAGAAGCCATCGAGTGGCTGCTTAGATTAAAAGCTCATTCCCTGCCTTTAATTCCTATTCTCCCCCTTCACCCAGTTTCATGGAATCATAGCTCTAGAATTGGAAGAGACTCAGGAACCATCTAATCCAGTACTCCTCACTTTACAGATAAAGAGACTGAGGCCTGTGGAAGGTAAATGACTTGTCTAAGGTCACACAGATCATAAGAGGCAGAGGTAGGATTTGAACCCAGGTCCTCTAGCTCAGAAGCCAGCTATCTCATGCACTGAAGGCATATCCAAGTATTTAACTTACTTATACGTTTCAAGGTGTATAAGGAGAATGTGGTTATCAGTCCCTCTTCCTCATCTATAATGTGAGCCACTCCTTAGCATCCCTCCAGGGCTGTAGGCTTTGGGATCCAAGGCCAGACAGGAGAATGGTTAGGGTTTATCCAGAACACGAAAGCCTTGCTCACTCTGAAAAAACGCCCTGGCATGAAGCAGAAGCGGCCTGTGTGACTGACGACCCTTGCATGGGAAAGCTATTTTTAGAGACCCCGGCCTCTTCTCTGACCTCGAGGTCAAGCTTTGGGGCCAGTACTGACCCACGGAGGGGAAAGACTCAACCCCACACTGGGCTGCAACCCAGGATCCTGCCTCTTCCTGAAACACCCTGCTACAGAAACCTCCCATTTTCACGGTTCCCAGGACTAAATTGGTGGGAACTTTGCTGAGCATTAATTCAGCAACTTTTTAAAATACATTGGTTTTTTTTTAATGTCAGATGAAAATAGGTGCTGACAGCCCTAGGGTGATGCCAAGCTGAGAGTTGCCACTGGTTATAAATAGCATTTTACTACAGGCTGACGTGTTGTTTATAAAGTTTTCCATATCACAGTCGAAGCAGCAGAAAGGAGAGAACAAGTCCACGTTCCTTGTACATGAGCAACCTTTTCCCATGAACCCTGAAAACCTCACATGCTGCCTTAAAAATAGCCTGTGCTCCTGTGGCCTTGACCGGCCCACCCTCTGTGCATCCCTGGTGCCTGCTACAGAGAGGTGCCACCAGCCTGCTGAGGAACCCTTCCTTCCACGCAAAGCTCTCAGATAATCTGCAGTGGAAAGTTGGCATGTAAATTTAGAAGTTCTCTGCTGGGGGTTCTTGGCTGCTTTCCCCAGCACAGTGAAAAGCTGAACTGAGGGGCCTGAGGAGGGGGGATTGTGTTGGTCAAATTCAAACACTTAGCTTCTCTTCAGTGTATTTATGTAACACCATCTCTTACGCCCCTGAGTGCTGCTGGTGTCAAAGGTGGCTGCACCAGGGGGTCCTAGTCAACGCCAGGACAGCCTGGCTCTTTCTTTCCCTGTCAGAGAGCCTGACCTGCAAGGTTAACCCAAGGGAATGCCAGATTTGGTGAGAATGCAGCTAGCGTTTCACTTTGCTTTTTCCATTACCTTTTTTATGTTTTCAAAACGTTCTTAATCACGATGTATCTGAATCAAAACCTGTATATAGATTAGCAAGTGGCACCACAGTGCCTGGGCATCAGACCTGGACTCAGGAAGACTTGAGCTTGCCTCCGGTTTTAGACACTTACTAGTCTGGCTGCTTCAGTTTTCCTAATAGTAAAATAAGAGCCCTCACAAGATTGTTGTGAGAATCAAATTACATATTTGTAAAGAGCTTAGCAAATGTTCACAGAAGCCAAGAGGAGCTGCTCCTTGTTTCAGGGTCTACCTGCAGCTAATTATGGTATATGAACAGCCTAGGCATGACCTCTCTAGATATAGTGAGCAGGTCAGACATAACAAAGGACACAACACTGAGCTAGCGCCTGGAGTGTTCACTCACTTGTGGTGTCTGCGTCTTTGTTTTTCCACAGCGACTGACCAAGATGTGATGAGCCCCAGCAGGTGGGAGGCCCCTGAGGGTGTCACATAACCCCTGGCTTGGGCTTGGCTGTTTCACAGGCTAGAGTGTTTCTAGCAATAGATTCCTCTCACTCGGGAATGTTTCTTTCAGATCTGTGCAGTTTGTTTAGAAGATTTCAAGCCCAAAGATGAGCTGGGGATCTGTCCGTGTAAGCATGCTTTCCACAGGAAGTAAGTATGGAGCCATTTCAGTGTCATGGTATATTTACTAGCTCACATTGGTGACAGTTTTTACAGGTGTTCAATCTGAAACCAAGGTCCTGTGTGGAATAGGTTCAAATGCTTATGTGTATCCCCTCCACACTAAAGGCATTGGCCAAGATCAAACACATTACTGTGGTGGCCCCCCCTTAATTGGAACTGTGTTTACTAAATCCCAGGAAACTCAGTTACTATTAGAACCATCTTAATGGAGAATCACATGAGCATTCGGAAGCAGAAAAATAACCCGAACTGACTGGCTCACTACACCTTGCCCCTAGTGACGAGCGCTCTTCTCAGTTAGGAGCACAAAACCATTTGGAGGTCACATACCTAAAATGACCTCATCGTTGCAGAGTGCTCCGGAACGTGACTGTGATCAGAAGCTGGAGTTTGTGCTCAGCGAGACATAATGATTTTCTTGCTGTTCTCCTTTCTTTCCTGGAAGCATCTTCCTGAGGTCCTTTTTAGCAATCCTAATAAAATTGCACGTGCTCCATTTTTTATAAGAGATAGTTCTCCTAGTTTCCCACCTTCTAAGACCACATATTCCTTCAAGTACCAGTGAGTGACAAAGAATACCACCTGCACAGCATGGACTTTGACTAGAAGAGGTCCAGGGAAGGGCCTGTCACTGGGGAAACCACATAGAATGTAGGCAGCTGACCTTGGCCCCAAACGGAAGGCCTGAGAAATCCTTCTCTTCAGAAGGGACAAGCACAGTTTCAGCCCTGTGGAGGTTTGGTTGTTACCTGTCGAATTCTCTTGAGCCAAGACTCATCCATGGTTCATCATTCTCTTCCCGTGCATCCTGGGTGCCTTCTGGTTTACTTTCCTGAGAGATGAGGTTGGGAAATCTGAGCCCACACCTTCAGATGGAGGAGATGTGAAGGGATTCAGAGAGGGAGGGAAAGCAGATTGTAGGGGAGGTGGGTGGAAATTGGTGAGGAGAAAGGTCAAAGGCTGAGGGAGGTGACAGGTGCAGTAGGATGCAGATGCTCAACTGTGCACTTGTCTTCAGTTACTAAATAGTAATTGTTCCTCTTTTACCCAGGAACTCTGAGGGTCTTCCCCTCCCAGTTTGATTTTTTTTTTTTTGTTAAAAGGGCCATCCCTTGGGTAACAACCTAAAGAAGTCTATTCATCGAATGGGTGTATCTCACTCAAAGTAAGAATGTGATAAGACCTTAGCCTGAAAGGGCCCAAGGTCTCCCAGTGCATCCTGGGCCATCTCCAGCCATCCTGATGAATATCAGGCCACTGGACCCAAATGGCTCAGAAGAAGGTGAGGTTGGTGACTTTGCACAGCCCTCCCTCCCTCAAATCAAAGTCAGCTGCAAGTCATGTCATCATCTTGATGTCATGGTCCTCTTCATGAATGAAGGACAAACCCAACAACAGTGTGAATACTATAAGCAAGAAATGCCTGTGGATTTTGAAGGTGTTACCTGACTATAAAGGAAAAGCTGCCCTCAAGAAATGGGCAATGAGCTCCCTGGCATGATGAAGGGATTACTAAAGCACAGGTGACTGATGCTCCAATTGCTTCTTTGTCTTTCACTTTCCAGGTGCCTCATTAAATGGTTAGAAGTTCGAAAAGTGTGCCCCCTCTGCAATATGCCTGTTCTCCAGCTGGCCCAACTGCACAGTAAGCAGGACCATGGTCCCCCACAGGGACCCCTCCCTGGAGCAGAGAACATAGTATAGCTCTTCCAACAAAACAGACTCTTGCACACACGATATCAAAGTGAACCCCAGGCAGAGAATTTCAAGTCTCTGAGTTGGCCTTTTCCTGCAGTGATGCTAGTGATCCCCATGTCTCCTGATGAGCTCTTTGTTGAGCTTGGAGCCCAGATGTTTGGATCTCATCACCACCAGAATCCTCTGTGACCATCCGATGCCCTGGCACCAAAGGCCCAGCAGCGTCTGAGCCTGCAGATGTGGGTGTCAGAGAGCACTGGCTTCAGGGTGTCTCCTGTGAGCTTTGTCAACCTATGTGCAACCCAAGCACTTGTATCCAAGTAGAGTTTGCCTTTGCTAAGCAATAGTGGGTGATGGTAAGTGTGACAGAAAGGAGTGTGGGCTGAGCCTTGGAGACTGGCCCCCGCACTGGACTGCCAGGTGAAGACGTGTGTCGCATGAAACTGCAGCAGCAGAATGCTTCCTGTGGGTCCCGAGCTAAGTCCTGATGAACCAGTGTTTGGTGGGGCCAGCAGGGCCAGCTCAAGGCTCACTGACATTCTGTTCCATGAGGGAGGCTTTCCTGGAATCCTGTGGTTCCAGTGAAAAATTCTGAGCCACTGTGGGCCTCAGACCCAGTAGGCAGGGTGCATTTTCACCTGGAAACATGGCATATGCAAGGTTAAGCAAGGGCAAAAGGGATTTGTGACTCTGTGTTCCATAGCTCTTCACACTGGAGTTTTGCTTCAAATAATATGAGATAGATAAAGTCTGGGCAGAAACCATCATGTTCTCATCAGCACTTCCAGCCTTCTAGAACTGAGTAACCAGATGTCTTCAACAATAATGATGGCAGCCAGGAGACCCATTGGATAAAGGAGCTTCTGGACTGGGTCATTACTACCACACTGACTCAAAGTGAGTTCACAATTATACAACGTTCAAGGACTGGGCCACCGATGGATTTACCAATGACTGTATAGTTAGAGTGGACACAAACTCCCCTGAAAATCAGAGCCCTTACAAGAGCCACATACCCAAGACCAGCCAACTTGGCAAAGTGAAGAATGTTGATCCCACCATCTTTCCCTTCCTTCTGCTCTCCAAAAACCTGTCTATTCAACCCCAGGTCTCCCCTTTGCTACTTGCTCTCCTCTTTCCATCTTTTGTTCTTATTAGAACAAAGTGTCTGTTGTTGAGTTTCAAGCTAGTTAGTTCCAAGGCACTGTACTTAAAATATCACATGGAGGGAGCCCTCAGTATTTAAAAAAATATTTGAACTTGTAAATATTGTCTTCAGCAGCACAGGGTTAAGGACCCATTGGTTGTGTGTTCAGTTTTGTACTTGGATCTGGAACACAGTTTAAAGCATATTTATAGAAGAATTTAGATAGCTTTTTTCTCCTTAGCACTCACAGACTTCTATAGAAGTGGCTCAAGAGTGTCTGATCTTTGGGGATACCCAAATAGTTTGTAAATTAACTCTTATAAAGAAGCAGATGTTCTAGTAAGCTATTTTTCAGAGTCCATCCCACCTGCTTGGCATAATTTCTTGACTGCCCTCTTCATATCCACATAGGCTGCTATACCTTTAAGATGTCCCCCACCTGTGGGTGGTGGGACCCTTTCACTTTGAAACATGGCAGGCATAAAATTGAACTAAAAGGAAGAGATTTTATCTTGAAGTGTTTCAAACTTTGCACCCCAATCCCCACCATCCATAGGAATAAAAAAAGGGAGCATTCAGTTGACTGAAGTGATTAAGAGGTTAGAGAAGGAAAATTATTAGCTTGAAAAAACACTGAAGATTGAGTTCACTTTAGAAGCTGCTGCTCTGGAGAGCCAGGATCGACTGTTTCCTGCCTATGACTGTGTTCCCTGAAGGCCGTGTTGTTTCCTTAACCAGGTAGTGGAAGTGAAGGCTGCTTTTCTAGTAGTGCTTTTACCTGTTCCGCTCTGTGCTTGTTTCCTGAGCCAATAATGGCTTTGAATGTCTGCCCTTCTTCTGTATTTGTGGCAGTTGTTAAATGTTGGGAAACCAATAGATTTGCCTGAGCTTTGCTGAAACAGGTTTACCATAAAATATTTTAGTGACCAACGTCAAGAGAGAAGGTTTGCCTCGTCTCAGGATCTTTACAGCTTAGCTTTATTGCTCACAGACAGATCCTAGAATTTTACAGGAACATGGAACTGCTTTGGAACAAGTGCCATTTCTTCCATATAGGGCTACAATCAACACAGAAATCAAAAGTCTGGAGTCTGGTGAAGCTTTTAGCTTGTGCTTCTCCTGCCCCTCCGAAGTGGTTTCCTTCCACCTCATCTGTCTATGGAACTGCATCCTTTGAGGCATGTTGACTGCCCTGCTTCATTGGGCGGGGGCACCTCACCAAGTGACTTTATTTTTTAAGGGCAAAACATTTTAGTCCAATATCTTAAATATTATTTTCAACTGCAAGCTTTTCAGATGTTTACTATGTACTCCCAACTGAACCAAAGCAGCAGAACCAAAACGTCTTAGTATTTGCGGATCAGAAGGTATCTGAACTTGGTATTACAAAAGTTCATCTCGTGTCTACACTGCGGCTGTATGGCTAATTCCTGAGCAGAAAGTTGCATCTGTTCCCACAAATCCATCTTGACTCTTGTTAATATGCAGTGTGGACTGAGGTTAAGGAAGAAGTTACTGGGAGAAATGAGCTGGGGGATTACAGAAATCTACACTCTGTTCTGCTCAGTCAGCAGCTCCTCAGATACAGTATAAAGATATTGCGCCAAAAGCCAACCACATTTCTCAGTTTCTTATGAATCTAGAGTCCCTGACCGAGTAGATAACGTAGGTATTGATTCCATTAGAGACTTTGCACTGGGAAGGACCAGAGAGATCCTCTCCATCAAGCTTAAAGACCTTCCCCAGCTGGATTCTCTGCTCTTTCCCGGACTTGTTCTGCACTGATGTAAATACTAATGGACTGTGATTGTGTACTCCTTGAATTCTGGCCAAAACAATACAGAACTGTTTGGTTATTTGTAGTTAAAAATTTAATACCAGTATTAAATCCAAGATAGAGAAAGAAGGAATGAGGAAGAAATCCCTTTGATCCTTGAAGCAAGCCGAAAGCCCTGGTAAAGTCACTCGTACTGCCTGATCTCTTACTGTCCCTTGGTGAAGAACCAGGAAGATCTTAGCTGTTAATTGAGATGTTTGGGGACTTTTGCCTACTTACTGATCAGTGACTTTTGTGATTTTAGCTGAAATGTGAAGAAAGGAAGCTGGAAAGTTGGACTAAATCAGCAGGCCACTGGCCATTCATTCACCTCCAGCTGCTGAACTGGAATCCTTCGAATTCCTTGGAATTCAGGGATAGAACATGGAAACCGGGGCACTTTGATTCCAGGCCTGGAAGGCAGCACCGGCCCCCCCCCCCCCGTTTTCTCAGCTGCTGCGCTTCCTGTTATAGAATCATTCAGTTGGTCTGTTGCATAGCAGTCTGCAGCGAAGGTAGACAGGATATCTGCTAGGAGGCATTTAGGGATAATGAATAGCTCAGCAAAGGAGAAAGCATTCAGCACTTCCTACACGGTGCCCAGCCAGCATGGTACTAGGCTGTAGGGGCACAGATGTTTAAGTGCCCTGAGACTTACATGCTCATAATGGAGACAACAGTTGTAGAATCAGATTTTGAACACGAAGCAAGTTGTGTTTGTCTTCTCCCCTATTTGCTGCATCCCTCCCACCTAGCACTAGCCTGTATCACTTGGCAGTGGCAGTGTTATTAGCACGATGCCATATTACCTCATTATGATACACTGACAACGTGATCAGACCAGTCGATGAGCCACAGGGAAATGCGGACCTCATACAGTATTGAGACTTCCCTAGGACGCTGGATTTCCTTCAGGCTTTGATTGGTCACTATCCCAGCAGCACTCGAACCAGTGACCCCTGTATCTTCCCATTAGGAGCAGAGACCGCAGGCTATACTCCGATCTTCCGGGGCTGAAGCCTCTCCCTGCCTCTGATGGCTCACCCGTCCATTGCTTTCTTGTCCTGCAGCGTTCATGTCTACCTCAGATGCACCGTCGCCTACAGCTAGGGTGGGGGAGAGGGGTGTCCCCTCTCACAGAGTTCACCAGCTGCATCTTTACACATTACCCCAACACAGCAATGGGTCCCCGGAGCTCATCCCTGGGGAGAGCTGACTGGGGACAGACATTTCAGAGGGAAGCCCTCAGCTCTTCCATTGGTCATAGTCAGTTCATCTGGAAATACTGATTCAAGCATCACAGAACAAATGGAGTTAACATTTTTTGAAACACATTCCTTTCCAGTAAGGCATATCATTGGCTTGGTTGCAACATAATGGAATGCTTTGTTTCTATACAAATTAGAAACTTTCCATTCCCTCCCTCACCCTTGCCATAAATGCCCTTGATTTGACCTTTTAAGTGCCCAACTAAAGAGTGATCAGATCTAGACCTTCATCAGAGCATTCATGGTGGCCTGAGCCAAGTCCATGGGAGTGGTTGGCATAATCCTTGTTCTTAACTTCCCTTGGTTTAGCCAGGTCTTTTCCATTGTTAGATTGTTAGAGCTCATTGAAACGTTTCCCTTATCCTCAGCAATTCCCTAGTAAAGAGGAAGACTCCAGATGTGATGGGAGGTGGGTGAAAAGGAAGGGAACCACAGGAAGCTTGTTAGGCTGCCTTGAAGATCTCGTCTCCCTTCCTCTTACCCCTCCCCCAGCCACATGAAGGGAACTTTATGTGGATGGTTGGCCTGCATCGTTTTCCAGCTGGTGAGTTGGAAAGGTCCAGTGTCCTAGTGGCAGCTAAACTGGCTTGTAACCATGCTTGAAATTAGCTATGTGTATGCATGCCATGTGTATTGTTGTGTTCCATATTGATCCATTTATTTTCCTTTCTCCCTGTATTGCTTTGAAAAGGAAACAAGAATGGTTTCTCTTTTTTACATAATTCCTTCCCTACACATCCTTTTATCCTATTTTGAAACAAACTGCTGGAAGCAGAGTCTTCACTAAGCCAAATGTGGCCTACCCTGGTCAGGAAAAGGGGCCTTCTATTGTGAATTTTGGGGGATCACTAATACATTAGGTCAAATTATCTTGATTTGGGTGTGGTTATATTTTTTTTGAGGGAATGGGAGCATTGTCATAGTTATCCATTTTTATTTCCAGAGTTATTCCTTAGTTGGGGACACACCATGTTAAAACAGAATTTGGAGCCACAAGAGCTGAGTTCAAATCCTGATTTGCTACTGGCATAACCATGGGCAAGGCTCTTCTTGTCTCTGGACTTAAGTGTGCTCCTCTGTAACCCAAGGAGCCCGGACCTCCATTCTAAAGTGTATACAGAGCAGTGTGGGATGGTGCAGCACCCTCCCATGGGATGATAGGGTCACCAGTGAAGTCGGGACCACATCTCACCCCCTCCACCCTCAGAAACCCTTTCCTCAGTGACTGTGGGGCGGGGATCACAAGTATAATGTCCCCATTTTACAGCTAAGTAAGACTGAAACCCAGAGAAGTTGTCATGCACCCTGGATCACAAAGCTGGTAATTAGAAAGTTAGGATTTGAAACCAGATCTCTTCTGACACCAAGAGTAGCGCACGTCCCACTGGGTCAGACTGCCTCTCTGGTCATCCACAAAACGCACCACAGACCAAGATCCAGAGCTGTGTGCCATCCCCCTTTGTCTCTCCTGACTCCTGGGCTGGGCCACAAGGCATTTGGTTCCCTGTGGCCTGCCAGTAAACTCAGCCTGTCCTAACCTTGGGCCAAAAGCTTGATTCCTGAGCCTCGAAACTGAAACTTGAAAGAAATCCTAATCAGAAGCACTTTGCGAATCTCATTGGACTTTCTCCTCTCTATCCATCCAGCCCTCTCTCTCAGATCCTCAGCCTGACTTTAAACATGTTTTTAGCCAAACTGCAAGGGATTGTTGAGGAAACGGAGGAATGTTGTGCACTGTGTGGCTATCTGGGTAAAAAAAATCGCTGTGTTTTTACTAAATGAAGATGAGAATCTCAAAGGTTAGTCTAGGCTGTAGAGTGGGGAAGGAAAGCAGGACTCAGACGCTTACTCCCATTTTAGAGTATATAAAAATGTCTTGAAAACTAAGTATTTTGAAGTTCAAATTTAGAATCTAGGTTTGTAGAGAAAAGTAGTTCTGGTCAGCATTGTTTGTCTGCCGTCTTCATTTGCCAGACCACTCTTTGAGTGGCCAAGGATCCTAAACTCTCACCCCCACCGTAAAGTTTGATGCTGGAACAGATTTCTCCTAGAACTAAATCTCTATACACATCAAGAGAACTGATTTCTAACTGCACCAGGGCCATCCAAGCCCGGATGCTGGCACCTGGGCCCAAAATCAGCGCCATCTTGTTAGCTGGGGACGGGCTCAGGCTCTTCCAGCAAACTCCCCCAAGATCCTCAGTGATCATCTCTTGACCTTTGGGATGGCTGGAGTGCCACTTTCCTTTAACAGAAGAGTTGCAAGGCAAGATGTCTAGTATTAATGAATGAATAGCCAGTGACTGTCTCCAGTGAAAGAATCAGCAGTCCCTCTGTTCCTGTGAAAGGGAGTGTCTTTGTCACTGAGTCTGTGTCTCATGGCAGTCCTGGAGA
The DNA here is from genome assembly GCA_023548195.1 of Bettongia penicillata ogilbyi. Taxonomy (NCBI): domain Eukaryota; kingdom Metazoa; phylum Chordata; class Mammalia; order Diprotodontia; family Potoroidae; genus Bettongia; species Bettongia penicillata. The sequence goes on from JAJHZJ010000257.1 coordinate 8,635,957, forward strand.
TAATTCTGTGTGGTGGTGCCAGTGGGTTATTCAAGTAGATATCGTGTAACTCCTGAGAAAGTTTATGAAACTCTGAGCTTCGGTTTCATAGACTATTTGTACACTAAAAATTCTGCAGCAGAATATTTTCTAAAACATTTGCTGTTTTTGTAAGCTATATTTTTGTATATTTCATTGCTATTTTAAAATTCGAATGCATCTTTTGCTAATCACATTCTTGTTCTAAAAAAGTGTGCATGTGATTGACTTAAATGTAAATAAAAGCAGATTTTGAAAATACACATTGTCGGAGTTGATAGTCTCTCCATTTGTGGTGATCCCTTGGGGTCACCCAGCCAAGGCCTATTTGAACAAAGGCCTTTCAACCAGCGGGGCATCTGTGAAGAAACAAACTGTATCACGAAGTACGGGCGCTTCCTAGCGGAGGTGAAACTCACTCTGGAAGGTTAACCAGTCCGCGACGTCGGCTGAGCCCTTTGCGGGAGCATCCCGTGCGCTACACTGGACACTATGGAGGAGGCAGAAGAACAGGAAATAGGGAGGGAAAGCAGTCCACACCATGGAGCCTTTGTACCACAAAGGCTAGGAGAGCTTAAACTGCGCCAGATGGGAAGGCAGATGTGTCTTTGGAAAGAGCTGATAAGTGTTTATTTCTCTTGTTTCACATAATTCTTATCCTTGCCAGCTGACTCTTGGTGAACAGCCATTGGGGTTTCCCAGTGTACCTTGGACAACACCAGTAGTGAGCTCAAGAGGGCTGATGGCCCAAGGCTGCTCTAGAAGGGAGGAGGGCAGGGCATGGGGGGTGACCATTCTGTCCCAACAGAACCCAACCCAGAAGGCCAGCCCAGTTGCTGTGGTCACCAAGGCCTCCAGACTTGGCCCTCCCATGCCTAGTACTAGAACTCCCACCCCTGGGGACAGAAATAATTGTCATGTCTTCTTGAGAAGCTGTCACATTCATTTCTTACCTCTTCATTCCTGGTGTGATATTCCTTGGCTTTTGCCTTCCAGGCTTACTTGGGGATCCAGATGTCTGAGAAGGGTTAAATCTTAGGCCAGGATTCCCTGCTAAAACAGACCAGTGTCCCCTGTGGTTACCCATTGGTGGTGATGACAGAGAAGAATTATCATTCACTGTGCTAGACCTTCAGGGTGCCCAAGGTGGTCATAGGAAGGCTATGAAGGCAAGATGGCCTCCTCCCTCAGGGAAAGGCTCCATAGACAGGCACAGATTAATACACCTAATGGATAAGTGCCTAAGACAGCATCAGGGCATTAGCCATCAGCTGCTCCAACCTCCTCATTTGACAGATGAAGAAACAAAGAAAAAGGCCTGTTCCTGGATTCTCTTCCCACACCATGCCAGTCAGAAGACCTGCACCCACCATTTTGTACATGAATCTCTTCTGTCTCCCAATTAAGACAGTAATCAATCAATAAACCTTTATTAAATGCCTTCTGTGTGTCTGGCTGACTTGTGATGATGGCAGGCATGCCTGGTTCTTCAGGTACTCTCCAGGACAGACTACAACTAGCAGCAGGAAATCCCACTTTAATTAAGCACAGAGGGTACAGTGGCAGAAAGTAGGAGAAAGCAGAGGCAGACAGGGGTGATGGGGCAATGGGAATGTGGAGGGAGGCAAGCTGAGTGAGGAAGAGGACGGCGAGGGGATGAGTCACACCACATGGGTTGGAGTTGGGACCCTCAAGCAGCGCAGATCCTTAGGAGAGGGAGGAGTCGTCAGAGTCACAAGGGGGAGGTCTCATAGGTTTGGGAGGGGGAACAGACTAATTTCTATGCCTTTAGGGATTCATTAGCCTATCCAAATCATCCCAAAATTCACTGAAACTTTAGAGTGAACATATCCACATCATCTCAGAGCTATCTCATGTTCCTGATGGTCTGGAATCTGTCTGGGATTTATGTATCATAACACCTCAAACCCTGAGAGCAAAGCCCAGGTGACTTCGACTGAGTCAGCACATGCCCCCAGGACCTGAATTTGGGCCAATATAGGAGACAGTTTGTGAATTCTCCTCTGACCTTTGGGAGAGTTTGGGTTCCCTGTGGCCATCTCATTTTCTGCTCTTGCTCCTTTATACTGGCTACTTACGTACTCACCAGACGGACTGGGGGGGCCAGGGTCAGGGGACCCAGAACAACTTACAATTTCTGCCCACAGACACCATGCTAAGCACTCTACAGATATCTCCTTTCATCCTCATGAGCACCTTGGCGGGTAGGCACCATACCCCCTTAAGGCAGCCAGAGGCGCAGTGACCCGGGCCCGAGCCCCTCCTTGCCACCTTCCTCTCCCCTCTAATGGAGGAGGGGGCTGTTCATTCAGCAAAACTGGACTGAGCTCAGCCCCTGCGGTTTTCCCTATCCTGAGAGACATGGTTGAGATCATCGTAATGACTCACATGGATATAACTTGAAGACTAATAAAGCTTTCTCATCCCCTGTCTCATTTAATCCTCACCATGACCCTGTTGGCAGGAGCTCCCAGAGAGGTTTCATAAGCTGCTCAGGTCACACAGCTCCCAAGTGTCTGAGGGGCTCATACAGCCTGGCTCTGCGGGGAGGTGGCATTTGCCTCCAGCATGTAGGACCCTACCCTGCTCCTGTGACCACAAGGACCCTGTCTTTCTGTCCTGCCACATTGCCTCAGAAGCATTTTGGGACGGGCCCTCTTACTGGATGGGCGTCTCTGGCCTTCCAGAAGTCGGCAGGGTGACAGAGAAGGGCTCAGGCAGAGAAAGTCACCAAGGGATCAAAAAGAAGAAAGAACTTGGCCAGAACGTGGACATAAGAAAGTCTGTGCAGGCAGGATCCCTTTGCCCCTCAACTAGCTGGCTGAGTGACCCTAGGTGAGTCATTTCCCTTGGTTCAGCCATAAGGGGGGGGGCGGCCATGGCATTAGATCCAACATCCTTTCCAGCTCCAATATTCAGGGATTCCTTCTCTCTTCAAATCTTCTTGGAGTATCCTGCAGCCCTCCTTGGAGCCAGGGGAGCTGAGCAGGGTCTCCAGAGCTGGGTTGGCTCCATCTGCCCCCCAGGATTCTAAGAGTAACACTGAGGGGCAAGAGAGAATTCTGGGATGTCACTGGCTTATGCTCACACTCATGCGGTTTATCAGTCAGCCAGCCTTAAGCAGCTTATAGAAAGGTATTTACTTAAGGTGATAGTTTATAGAAATCCTATACATTTAGCACAGAGTAGGTACTTAATGTGTGTTCCCTTCCCCTCTATCAGCTCCCCAGAATGTAGACACTGCCCTCAGCTACCCGGGTACCATTTAGTACACCAAGGGGAAGGTAGGAATCCCATTTAACATCCACCAGACCCTTTGAAGTTGGAAGGCCCTTCTCCAGCCAGAGTGAGAGCGGGAAAGGAGACCTGGCTGAAGCTAAGACTTTTCCTTCCCCTGCCCCCCAGGAGTGATTCCTCAGGGGTGTGCTAGAAAGCCACATCCTCTGATTTCTGGAATTCCTCTCCTTTCTCCCATGCTGGATAATTTATAAATGATCCCTAGAACCTCCTTGGCCTATTAGAGCACAATTCTTGGGCATCATGTAATGGTACAGGCTTTTTCACACTTGTTCTGTGGCCTATTCTTGATTGATCATGGATTGATCAAATGTATTCTCACCCACATAAGGTATCAAGCTAAAATGCGGTGGGTAGTTTTGACCTATACCCTTATCCTGGTTAGACCACCCACTAGGCTCCCTTGTGGGGATCACCTTTTGGGAAGGAGTTATCTATACTTTGCTTCTGTTTCCTCACCTCCCACTTCTCAAATTCCTTGCAGTCTGGCTTCCAACCCTCCTACTCAACTAAAGCTGTTTTTCCCAAGGATCTCCAAAGGCCATATCCTTCTCAAAGAGACCAGTCTCACCTCCCTTGGTCTCCACTGATTCTCTTCCCATAGTGATCTACCCCACCACTAATCCATTTCCTTCGTTGGATCTTCCTGTCAGGTCCACTAAGTCTCCCAAGGTTCTGTCCTACTCCTCCATATACCCTTTGCCTTGGTGATCTCATCATCTCCCAAGGTATCAAGGTCTCCCAAGGTCTTCATCACCCAAGGTGTCAAGCATCATGTCTACACAGATGACTGCTAAATCTATGTACACAACCCTAAGCTCTCTCCTGAGGCCCAGTCCCATATTATCGACTGCCTGCCGCACATCTCAAGAATGCCCCAGGTTAAAATCCTATCTTAGACACTAGGTGTGACCATGGGAAAGTAAGTCATCTTTCTCTGCCTGTTTCCTCATTTGTTAAATGAGGAAGTTGGATTTAACAGCCCCAGAGACCTTTACAGGATGCATAAATAGGTCAAAGTCAACATGTCCAAATCAGAACTCGTGCCTCCTTTCAAAGGCACCCATTTCTGTTGATGTCACCCAGGTTCATGACCTTGAAGTCACCTCAGAGACTTCCTTTTGCTTCAAGCCCCAGCTTCAATAATTCTACCTAAATTAATCTACTTATTCAGGGCCATCCCAATTCAATTACCAAAAAAAAATTTGTTGAACTAGAAACAATTATAACAGAACTCATTTGGAAGGACAAAAGGTCAAGGATATCAAAGTAATTAATGGAAAAAAATTGACAGGAAGGAGGTCTGGCAACCCCAGATCTTGAAGTGCATCATAAGGCTGCAATTATCAAGACTTCCTCGTACTGACTAAGGAGTAGAATGGCAGATCAGTGAAACACAGCAGACATACAATACATAGTAGTAACCTTGTGTTTAACAAATGTAAAGACTTAAGCTTTTGGGATAAGAATTCACTGTTTGGTAAAAATTGTTGGGAAAACTAGAAAGCAGTCTGATAGAAACCAGGTATAGACCAGTATTTTACACCATTTACCAAGATAAGATCAAAATGGATACATGACCTAAATATAAATGGAGATACCATAAGTAAATTAGAAGAACGTAGAACATGTTACCTATCAAATTTATGGATAGGAGAATTTGTGAAAAAACAAGAGATAAAGCACATTGTGAGATGCAAAATGAATAATTTTGATCACATTAAGTTAAAAAGTTTTTCTTCAAATAAAACCAGTGTAGCCAAAATTAGAGAGCAGAGAAATGAGGGGGTGAAGAATTTTATAGATAGTTTCTTGGATAAAGGTCTCATATCTCAAAGTAACAGCAGACTTTGTCAAATTTATAAGAATACAAGTCACTTTCCAGTTGATAAGTGGACAAAGGATATGAACAGACAGTTTTTGGAGGAAGAAATCAAAGCTATATGTAGTCATATAAAAATGCTCTAAATGATTGATTAAACAAATGCAAATTAAAACAACTCTGAGATGTCTCACACCTATCTGATCAACTAAAATGATAAGAGAAAATGCCAAATGTTTGACAAGACATGGAAAAGTTGGGACACTAATTCACCTTTGGTGGAACTATGAACTGATCCAACCATTTTGGAGAACAATCTGGAATTATACCTATCCAAAGAGTTATAAAACTGTGTAAACCCTTTGACTTAACAATACCACTATTAGGTCTGTTTCCCAAAGTGATCAGGGAAAAAGGGAAAGGACCTAATTGTTCTAAAATATTTGTCACAGCTATTTGGAAATTACAAGGACGCCCATCAGCTGGAGAACGGTTGAATAAGTTGTGGTGTGTGGAATGTACTGTGTAATGGAATACTAGTGTGCTATGAGAAATGATGGGCAGATTGATTTTAGAAAAACCTGGAAAGATTGGCATGAAATAATGAAGAGTGAGATAAGCAGGCCAAGAGAACGTTGTGTACAGTAATAGCACTATTGAATGAAGATGCTAACCACGTTCGGAAAAAGTACTGATAAAGTAGAAGTTATGTATCGTATGGTTGTGTGTGTGTGTGTGTGTGTGTGTGTGTGTCTGTGTGTGTCTGTGTTTGTGTCAAATGTTGGTCTTCTCCAATGTGGGGTTAGGAGGCAGGAAGAGAAACATGTTGGAACTCAAATGTGACACTAAATAAATAAATTGATAAAAAGAAAAAACAAACCAACCCTGAGAATTATCTCTTCCAGTGGCCAGTGGAAAGGAGGGAATGGATGAAATGTGGAGGTATTCCCCCTCTAGAGGTATGAAGGAATCAATCAGTAATTATTTCTTTAACATCAACTATGTAATCACCGTAGTCTAGGGAAGAGAAGGGAAATGTTGAGTTAAAGATGGAGGTTGACAGAGAGCTTGACCTTCATGTGTGAGTCCTGTCTCCCCGACCAGACCGGAGCCTCCCTGAGGGTAGGAACCATGTCTCCATCAAGTCAGGACCTCCTCCCATTGAACTGAATTGGAAGCAACCCCAGAAGTCAGTGAGTCCACCTCACATCTGAGCAAAATCCCGTCTACATCATACCCAACAAGTGGTCATCCAACTTTTGCTAGATCATTTTTACTGTTCAGTCATGTCTGACTCTTCATGACCCTGTAAACCATTCTCTGTGAGGTTTTCTTGACAAAGACAGTGGTTTGCCATTTCCTTCTCCAGTGGATTAATGCAGAGATTAAATGACTTGCCTAGAGTCACACAACTAGTGAGTGTCTGAGGCTGGGCTTGAACCCAGGGCTTCCTGACTAGTCTCAGCACTCTATCCACTGGGCCCCCTGGCTGCTCCAGAAGACTACTAGCGAAGGGAACCCTGCTGCTTCCCATGCCAGCACCTTCCATCTGGGCACAGGTTTTCTTTTCAGGAAGCTTAGATCTGCCTCTCTGCCACCTCCACCTTTGCTCCTAATTCTACTTTCTAAGGGTTTGAACCCCGCCTTAGACCCTGGACTCCCTCCTGTGACCTCACTGAAGTGTGTCAGTGTCCCTCCTGAAGTGGGGTGCTCAGAACAAAGCCCTCTGTTCCAGATGCAGCCTGACCAGGACCAAGGACAGCAGGGCCCTCAGATCCAAGACCAGGACTTCCAAATGCAGCCTTACATTCACTTCTGACTGCCCTATCACACTACTGAGCTACCACTAAATCCCCAGAGCAGGTGGGGACCGTGTCTTCTGCTTTCTTTGTCTCCTCCCAGCATCGTGCATGGAGGGCATTTGGTTCGGGACGGGACAGAACCCTGGGATGGACCTGGAAGTGGAAAGTCTGTTACTTTGGCATTTCACAGGAGGTAGAGGAGCAGATCGAGAATGCTAGGAGGAAACTCTGAAGAGTATTGGCTTGCTGGAATGATTGGGCTCCTTGGGAGGAAGAATCTCCCTCATTGCCTTTTCTTCCCCCAAGAGGCTTCCAGAGCCAAATTATTTCAAAGTTTCACTTTCTGTCCTTCCTCCCAGAGGGAGTCCAAAGAATCAGAAACTTTCCCTCCAGCACACACATCTGCCAGAGACGAGTGGGCAGAAGTGTAACTGGCCTGGGGAGGGGGGTTAGAGGGGGAGTGCCTAACCTGACCCCAGGGCCATTTATCCAACTGCCTCCAGTCTGGAGTCTTTTAGAAGACTAGTGAGCCTCTGCTACATTTTCAGAGATGGCCTTCAAGAAATGTGATGTAGAAGAGAACGAGAGGGAACCTAGCGAATCTGCAGCTCCTGAGTATCCAGGGCCTCGGGCCACTAGTGGCTTATTCAAAGGACCCAGAGACTAGCTTGTTGGTGGGTTTCTCCCTTAGAGATCCTCTCCCTCTTCCCCAGACAGAGTCAAAAGTCCCAGACAGAGAGCAGGCCTTAACACCAGCCTGGGTGTCTCTATCTCCCGTCCCTTGTTCCTCAGCCCATCAGAGGGCATAAACCCTGTCAGATGATGAGAAAGGGCCTGGGCTCAAATCCCAATTTAGTCATTTGGCATCTATTTTGGCTTGGGAAAGAGAGTGTCTTAATTTCTCTGGGCCTCGGTTTCCTCATCTGTAAAATAAGGAGGGTGGCCTGTATGACCTCTGAGGTCCCTCCCAGATCCAAATCAACATTTCTACCAGAAGAACCAGAAGTGTGTTAGCCTGAATAAAGGGCAACGTCCTGTTGCCCCTCTGCCTCTGAGAACCAGGATCCTCAGGACTTCTGCGTGTACTGTTGTGGGCATTCAGTCTCCTCCCGGACTATGGTTCCCAGGTTCTTGGCAACTGATGTCAGGCTGGCATGAGCCTGAGGCAGGGGTAGATGTTCTGATAGTGCCCACTATGGGAGCCAAATTTTGGGGGAACCCCCAGGGACTTGAGTCGTCACTACCAGGACAAACCTCATCATTGAGTTGTGCCCTGGGGATCTGAGGGGTCTGGTGTGGCCAGGAAAGCGGGTGAGAGAGCTGGAAAGTACCTTCCAAGCTCCCTGATAGACTGTGGGGTGTGAGGGTAAGGGATCTGCTAAGTGGGACACTGAAAAGACAAACTAGAGACCCAAGGTCAGGATTCCTTCTCAAAAGTGAGAGCATAGGCCCCCCTCCAGAGAACTCAGTTACCAGGGGCACTTTTCCTCATGCCCTCCCCAACACAGCGCTTTCTTCTCTTCATTCATGTCATGTGGGTGGTCACACAAGGGCAGGAAGCTCCAGTCAAATCCCTCTTTCCCTGGGGGTGGTGGGAGAAGGTGTCCAAGGGCCCTCGGCTCTCTGGTCAGAGGCAGGTGGAAAGAGTTGAAATGAGCCGTCGTAGTATGGTAAAAGAGCATAAGATCTTAGCTCTGATTCATATGAGGACCAGGTTTGACCCTCATCTCCGCGACCTCTGTCACCGGACCCTTGGACAAGGCATCAGCCCAGTGTCCACATCTGTAACATGAGGGGCTAAGACTACATCTTGACCTTCTTTTTTTAGACCACAAAAGAGGTTTTAAGTGGAGTAGAGAAAATATTCCCCAATACTCCCTCTTCCCGCCACCACCCCCTGCCCCCCCCCCCGCCTTCACCCACCCCCCCCAGCCAGGAAACCAGGAACAGACCCAGGCATTCCCACAATGTTAGGAGGGACTGCCCTCCCAGCCTGGGCTGGGCTAGGGATTTTCCATCCGTTTCCCATGCTCTGTCGGTTTGCTTGCCCCTGAGTCACCACCCTGGATGGGAAAGGAAAAGGGTGATGGGGGCAGGGGAAGACAAAGGCCAGTGTCCTGGCTGGCTGGTGCCCTATACACAGCTAGAGACACACGGAGTTCTCCCGTTCATAGCTAGTTCTCAGGGGAGAAGATGGTGTGGGACATGCCCAGGACACTGCTTGACAAGAGTCTTCCACTCACCCCACAAGACAAGCCACTTTGAACCACCGTGGTCCATAAACAAGCCTCCTACTCTGTGCCTAGGATATAGAGCCTGGACACTGGGCTCTGGGATCGTTCCCATGGGGCCACGCTGCCCTCTGGCGGTAGCCAACGCCTCCTGCCCAGAGACTGAAGCAGGGATATTTTAGATTCCTTTTCCAGGGTCTCCACAGCAACTCAAGGATCCCAGACTGGGCTGGGTTAGTGGGCGATATGGGTGGGGTTCAAATAAAATGAAACTCAACAGGGGAGGTGATTATGATGATATTTTATGTCACTTACACTAGGTTGTACTTTACAATTTTTGTCTCATTTGATTCCCATAACAACGTTGAGATGGAGGTGGGGATGGGTGCTATTATCCCTATTTTACATATATGTAAACTGTGACAGAGGGTTATGTGACTTGCCCAAGATCACACAAGCTAGTAAGTGTCAGAGACCAGATTTGAACTCGTCTAGATCTGCTTTATCTAATGAGCTACACAGTCTCACGTGTGCCCCTAGATAAGTCACTTGATCATCCTCAATTTCCTCATCTTTTAAGAGAGGGTTGGACTAGATTTCTAAAGTTCCTTCCAACTCTGGATCTGATTCTTACCTCCGCTCTGTGACTCTGGGCAAGTCACTTTCTCATCAAAGTATAGAGTGCCTACTATGTGCCTGGAACTAGGTGGAACACTGGGGACACCATGACAAAAATACACACTTCTTGGCCTCAAGGAGCTTACATGCTAACAGAGGAGATTGTGCATAAAAAGTAGAAAACATATAGAGAATTAATACAAGACGGTATGGGAGGGAGTCCTGAGCAGCTGGGTTGGGGAGGTGGTGTTAAGAAAGGCATCATATAGAAAGTGGTGCTCAGGCTGTCTTAGGTTGCGGTCACTACCTTCAAGGCTGACCCTCTGCAACCACCTCTCCATTGGCTTTCAAATTCTGGTAAGTCAAGGCCCCTCAGGGCTTCCGGGAATCTCTCTAAGACTAAATTCCACAGTAATCACAGAGTCACATTAGCAAAGTGAGTTTTCTGTGTAGAATTTCACTACACTAATAAAATCACAGGCATGGTGCAAAAAAAAAAAAAAAAAAAAAAAGGTCACTGCTTTCCTGGGCTGCTGAGCATCAAATGGAATAATGTATACAAAATGCTTTGGAAACCTTACATTGATGTATAAATTTGAGTCATTATTAAGAAAATGTCTTCTCCTGGGAGGACTCTGCCTTGTGAAAAGAACCTAAGATTTAAGACAGCCAGTTTCAGGACAGCTGAAATGACACTCAGCTGGGACATATCACACAGGGCAAGTCAAGCTTTGGGGGATCACCTATGGGCTTGGATGGGCACTACCAGGGCAAGGCACGTCTCTGGGCCATCCCCTAAGGATATGGCATGGCCAGCAAGGCAATGGGGAGTGATCAGGATGGCTGGGATTGGAGGACAGTGTCCCCAATACTAGCGGGTACCTCTTTGGCCACAACCCCAGCAGCATGTGCCTTTCATAGTTAAGGCTTACAATGTTTACGGAACTGAAGCAACCCTAAATGCCCCCAAGAGCTGCTGGGAAAGGGGGCTGTAGGCTTTATCCTCAGATCTCTGGCAAAGACCACCGCCCAACAAAGGAGCCCACAGAAATGCTCTATTAGCCAGACTGCTTTGGGGAGTCTCAGGCAAGGCAAAAGAAGCCACGATGAGTGGCTCCAGGACTGCTGGCCCCAGAGCAGACTGTTATGGCAACATAAGTACCGACCCGATTTGTAATCAGTCAAATTTCAAGACAATTCTTTTGTTGTGCAACTTATGTTGGTAGGATGTGGAATAGGGTTAGTGTTAAATTTGTGCATGGTTTCAATATCAAGAACTGGCAGATGAAGGAAGTCCTTCTACTGATAGAGATTAGCAGGCACCTTCTCTACAACTTAATCTTGGAAATCTGGGTCTCATCATTCTCTTTCAGTAATGGTTTCTATTTTGTTCTCTGATTCAGTCACTACTTAGGATTTTATTGTTAAGTCTACATTTGGATCTTTTGTTTGTACTCCCTGACCTGATGACTATTATTGTGTTACAGTTTATAAAGGATGTTTACTATTTCCGTCCTTTTTAATATTTGTTTACATTATCTGTGCCCTAACACATAGTCAATTTTTGTAAAAGTTCCATGTGCTGCTGATATAGATACACACATACATACACACATTTGTTAGCAGTTCCCACTTGTACAAGTCTTTTAGCTCGTCTCTAGTGACTTAATTTTATACTTCCCTTTTATCTATTACTTATCCAAAATTATGAGGAACACTGAACGTCCCTGCTAATATCACATAGATATGCTCAGGCACCTGGAGCATATAAATATTGGTACTGGTTTGTTGTCTATGATGCCTTTGAGCAGTTTTTTTTGTTAATCCCTTTTCGTAGCTTGTCATTTTGTTTTGCGTAGTCTGATAACAATTTCAACTCCTGTTTTTTGGATTTCCAGTCCCTCAATTTTATTATGTATATCTTTTTCAGGTATTTCATATAAACCGTTAAGATACTAGTTTTCTTATCCCATCTTCCAGTTTTTCATTTTATTGGACCGTTTAATCCATTCACATTTAGTTATGAGTTAGGTTTACATTTTCCTCCATTTGCTCATTTTTTAAAATTAAGTGTTGTTTTCCAACATTATCTACTTTAAAGGCAATCCTCCTCTCACTAGCTGCCTTTCCCTTAGCCTAAGCCCACCCCTCCCATTGGCTATCCCTTTGTTTCATCTTGCTGGCTCTTTTTTTAGAGTTATTTTATTCTTCCTTTTTTTTCCAAGTCAAACAAAATTATTCTCCCTTTCAATTAATTTTGTTCATTAGGTTTTAAAATTTTATTTCCTGCCCCTTTTTCTCTCATTTTGTTCCCTCGTTCTTCTCATCATCTCTTCTCTGTTTATTGTAAACTTTTTTGTACTAGGGAGTGCACGATGTAGAGAAAGTATATTCAAAGAACACAAAGAATTGTGTTGTAAGAGCAAACGTTTGCAGACAACAAAGGAGATGAGGAAAGGCTTCCTTGGAGGAGGTGGTATCTGAACTGTGCTTGGAAGGAAGCAAGGGAAGGGAGTTTGACTCTCCAAGTTACCACTGATAGATTTACTACATTTGTGTGTGTATTAACATTCCCCCAGAAGAATGCAGTCTCCTGCAGGTAGGGCATTTCTCATTTTACCTTTCCCAAGTACCCAGCAGACTTCCCGTAAGAGAAAGCACTCCAGGTATAAGGAAGAGCCAAGGCAAAGACGGCAAAGTTGGTTGGATGGCTGAATTCCACAGAGGGAGTGATATTTTAAAAAGCTGCTAAGAGAAGTTGGGGCCAAGTTAAGAGTTTTACAAGCTAAACAGTCTGCATTTTATCCTACAGGCAAACAGGGAGGCAGCAGATTTTATTGGGTATGGGAGTGTTATGATCATACCTGAACTTAATGAAAAATCATTTAATAAATGTAAATTGCAGAAGATAGTGTCAGGCCTGAAGTCAGGAAGCCTGATCTCCCTGAGTTTAAATTTGGCCTCAGACACTTACTAGCTATGTGACCCTGGGCAAATCATTTCACCCTGTTTGCCTCAATTTCCTCATCTGCAAAATGAGGGAGAGAATAAAATGGCTAACCACTGCAGGATCTTTGCCAAGAAAACTCCAAACAGGATCAAAAAGAGTTGAACACGACTGAAAAATGACTGAATGGAACTGACCAAGTTCTGAGTTAGGCCTTTCCTCCCAAATGCTGGAGGAAAGAGAACACTAAAGAGAAAGACCTGACAGTGAGGAAGGACTACTTTGTCTTTTTAAAGCAACAACAGGAAGAGATCAAATAAGGGATAGTACATTGCTTAGTATGGATGAGAAAATAACAGAGAAGGCAAATCTGCTTCTCATTTTGCTTGTTTTCTCTGTAAAAAGCAAACCAAAAATACCCTTTGAATTGGGAAGAACCAAAGTGACTTGTTACCCAAGTTGAGAGAAAAAAAGGGGCAACCTTCCTGTCTGTCCTTGACAAGCTCAAAGCGCATCTTCAGTATCAAAGAATGAGCGGATGGGAGAGGTGAATCACTCTCCATATTTGAAATCACAGGGAAAAAGAGGAAGGTGTCATAGGACTGGAGAAAGGCAAAAATCCTGATCTCCACAAAAGAATAGTCTACAAAGCACACATCAATGTCCTTTACTTGCATTCGTGACAAAATTCTAGAATGTAAGATTGAAAGTATTTGCAAATTAAGAGCTAGAAGGATCCTTGGATAATATCTGCTCAATCAACAAGTATTTTATTAAGCACCTACTATGTGCTAGGCGTTGGAGACAAAAGCACCAAAACAATCCCAACTTGCAAGAAACTTATGTTTTAGGAGGGAAACAAGTTATGTACATAATAAAGCATGCTTGTTACATATATGTGGGCACATGTGAAGTAGCTAAACGTCTGTGCACCTAAAAGGTGAAAGGGACTCAATGAGAGGGAGGCAATGAGAGAATGTATTCTAGGCAAGAGGGATGGCCAGTGCAAAAATGGGAGATGAAGTGTGCTGAATGAGGAACGCAGAGAAAGCTGGTTGGGCTGGACTAAGTAGTACTGAAAAGTAAGTAGGTGTGCATTAAAGCTGGAAAGAGGTTGAAACCAGGGCTTTAAAAGCTAAATAGTTTAAATTTTATTCTCAAGGTCATAGGAAGTCACTGGAGTTGGTTTAGTATAGGAGTTCCATAGTCACGTTTGCACTTAAAGGAAAATCACTTTGGCAGTAATGTGTAGGAAGGACTGGCATGTGGACTGACTTAACGTAGGGAGACCTATTTGGTAGCTATTGCTATAATTTAGATAAGAGGGTTTGAAGTGAAGTGATAGCTGTATGAGAGGGGTTGAACACAAGAGATAGGAATCAAGATTTGGCAGCTAGTTACATGGGGTGAAGATTGAGAAATCAAGGATAATGGCAAGATTCTGAACTTCAGTCTATGGAAAAGAGGTAGTACCTTCATAAAAATAAGAAAATCTAGAAAAGGGAAGGATTAAGAAAGTTAGTTACAGACATGTCAAGTTTGAAAATGTCTCTGGACACCCAATTTGAAATTATCTAAGCTCATGGGAGAGGCTGGGGATGGCTATGAAGATCTGGGTGTCACCTGCATTAAGTTAATGGTTAAACCTGTGGCAGCTGAAGTAACTGAGATACAGTGGGAGAAAAAGACCCAGGAAAAAGGCTTGGGGTACTCTCCAGTTAAGGCACATGACATGAATGAAATGAAATGAAAATGAATGAAAAGCCAGTAAAGGAGCCTGAGAAGTTACGGTCAGACAGGTACGAGGTGCACCAGAAGCCAACCTCACAAAGGGTTACCAGTCAACAGTGTCGAATTCAACAGTTGAAGTCGAGGAGGATTTCCACTGGGATTAAGTGGAAATTAAGAAAGCATTCATAACTTTGAAGTAGTTTCATTCAGTGATGAGATTAAAACCCGGAATGCAGAGGTCTGAGGCTGAGAAGTGGAAGTGAGTGCAGAAATCTTTTTCAAGTAACACGGCTGAGAAAGAGATATAGGACAACAGCTCAAGAGGATGGCAAGATCTAGTGAAGGTTTTAAGGACAGGGAGACTTGGATGTATTTCACAGAAGAGAAGGAACCAGTTGAAAGACAGCAGCATCCCGTTCGCCTGGAAGGGGAAAAGTGGAAGGTCAGTGTACTCCAAATGCAAAAGGATGGAATCGAGTAACCACTGCAAAGATAAAGGACACCTTCTTGTCAGAAGCTGAAAGGAGTGAGACATCAAGGAGTTTTGAGAGGAAGGGGAAAAAAAGGAACTCAAACTGAACAGCTTCTGCGGGGGGAGGCGGGGATAGGGCATTAAGGAGAAATAAAAGGGCTGGCTTGCTTCAATGAGGACCCATTGGAAGTTGGGTAGTATGAAATCCAGGGTCATAGGATTTCTTTGACTTGAATACAAGTGGAAGTAATCCAGGTCTGATGTTGTACAAGCAAAGAGTGGGTACGGGACAAGGGACAAAGGATTTGAAAACAGTAAAGTTGAAAGGGCTAACTTTGGGGTTGAGGATTGGTAACAAAAGGGAATAACCCAAGAAAGTGCTGAAGGATGCAGAGAACGGGGGTCTACATGAGGGCAAAGAGTACATAGGTGGTTTAGGAGGGGGTTGAAACATAGGAAGTGGAATGATGTTATGTCAGATAAGGGTTAATTAATTAACACTGGCTGATTTTAATTGGGGAAATGGAACACTTGTGGGCAACTGTAAGATCTAGTGAGTGAACTCTGTATGTGAATGAGGAACTTAAGGAGATTTAGGAAATGGGGCATTGGGGAATTTGAGGGAGCACCAATATGAATCTATTAAAGTCCACTTGTATAAAGGTACCCACAAAAGGCCAGAGATCAAGGGGACTGAACCAAGTCATGGGCTGAACCAAGTTTTGACTGGGTGAAAAACTTTGTGTGGAATTCAAAAAAAAAAATGAATACTCAAGTGAGAGGGAAAAGGGAGTCTCCAAGTGAAAATGGAGAACAGGATTATTCTAACTCTCCTTTCAAGACTACTTTGAGAACAGAAGATACACTCTATATTGGAGAGGCCATCAGGGTTACACTGGCTTCTGGGAAGACTACTGTGTGAGAAAAAGAGGTCCAGTAGAAAGAGGAGTTTGTTCAACATGTCCAAACACCTAAAGAAAACCTTTACTACTAGCTTATAAGGTATGTCTGATGGGCTTCCAAATCATTGGTAAAAACTGTTAAGTAGTACAATGGGTTCCATCCTGTTGAATAGGACCAAAGATGGCCCCTGGAACACTCTGTTTTAGACCAAGTTAACCCGTTCCTCTTAACAATTTCCAGACATTCAATCAGCTCACATCAGGACTGCCATTTTTGTTTTGTACAACGTTGTTCAACTGGTAGGTCCGAGAAACGTAGCCATTATTTACCAAGGATTTTCCAGAGCTTTTAATGAGGTCTCTCATGCTGTTCTGGTAAACATTAAGAAAAGTGAGCTTGTGAACCACAGTACAGGTAGGTGAATGTAAGTAGGCCTTCAAAGTGTCCTATCAGTAATAACCCTGCAAGACTGAGTGAATATGAAAATAATGACTTAAAAGGCGAGTACAGCTAGGCTGGAATCCTGAAACTGCCACTTACTGGCTGTGTAACCTTAGGCAGTCACAACCTGGAGGCAGTTGCCAGAAATATGGAGATGACAGTCCCTCCCTACTCTGCCCTAGAGTCAGATTTCATCTGAAGAATTATATTTTCGTTCTAGATACCCTACTATTTTAGAAAAGGCACTGATACATCATAGTAGGTCAAAAAAAAAAAGGTAATGTAGGAAAAGGGCATTTTCATAAGGATTCACTGAAGGAATGAATTTTGAGCTTAGAAAAAATTTACTCCAGGTACAAGCCAGGTGTGTTTTAAGATCTGAAAGGTGGGCATATCAAAGGACCAAATTTGTTCTGTTTAGTCCCATAGAGCAATGGATAGAAGTGTCCAAAAAGGCAATTGTGAATTGATGTCGAGAACAACTTCCTAACACTTAAGAGCTAACCAAAATGGATGGGCTGGTTTCAAAAGTAGTACTTTCTCTCACAGTAGGCTTTCAGAGACCCTTGTCAGGTATCTTGTAATGGAGATTACTTGGGGGTGTAGACTGGTCTCAATCACTGAAGCTTCTTTCAATTCTAAAATTCTGTGATCCTAAGTTTCAGTTTTTACTTTGGTAAAACAGGGCTAATACTTAAGCTGTTGTGAGGCCCACAATAGATTAACATAAAGTAACCCCCACAAAAGCACATAACTGCCAGCTCTTGCTGCGCCTCAAATGAAATAAAGTTCGTCTGCATTTCCCTACTTTTAGCTAGTGCTGCCCATCCATGTCCCCCTCAGTTCCATTCTGCTCATCCTTTTGAGGCCCAGGGCTAGTACCACCACCTCCAGGATCACTTGGCAATTGCTTTTATCTGCTTCATGTGCATCTTTTCTACTTAACGAGATCATAATCTCCCCACAGCATCCAACCACAAGGCTAGAGACAGATTACATAGCAATATCTTACATTTATAGTTACATTATACAGTAATCCTTAAAGTACTCTATTCACAAAAAGCCAGTGAAGTAGTTTGCAGAAGGACTGTTAGTCCCATGTTATAAACAGAGCAGATGAGGCTGAGAGGCAGGGGCTTCCTTTCTCCTTGACACTGATGACACTGCTTTCTCTGGGCTCTGCCCCTACACCCCCCTTGGATGGATCTTCATTCACATCATGCCTATTCAGCTGAGGAATCCCCCAAAACTTTGTCTTGGGCCCTCTCTTTCCTTACTCACTCACCCAATGACCTTGGCTCCCATCATTCAATTACATCTAAACAACACTCTTTCTCTGACCTATAGATTCATCCCTAACCTCTGCCCTAAGCTTGTTTCAACTCACCAACTGCCTTTTAGACATCTCTTACTCAACATGTTCCTAATACTAAATCATCATTCACCCGGTCCCTCTCATTTTCCCAAGCCACCTTCTCGGTCAGGAATTTCCAACCTCATTATCATTCTCAGTCCCTCACTCAGCTCATATCTAGCCTACTACCAAATCTTCTACCCTCTCAGCTGTCATGCTCCTTTCTCTCCACACACAACTACCACCCTAATTCAGGTTCTCATCACTTAGCCTACATGTGGGTCTATAGGTATAATGAATTCCCCAAAACACACTATTTGACGTTATTATGCAAAATGTTGAGTGGTTCCAGCCCAGCGGAAATATGCAATATGAACTTTAATTATTATTTGCATCAATCTGATAACTAGTCACCTCAAGTCTCTCACCCAAGTGTCAGTTCTTTTCCTAAAATGTAGCTTTGACCATGTCAACCTGCAATGGCTCTCTATTCCCTCCAGGATCAAACAAAATCCTGGCATACATTCCCTCATCATCAATTCCTTGGATTCCTTCAAGTCAGTTCAAACCCCACCTTTTGCAAAATGGCTTTTCCTGGAAGATCAGCTTCCACCCACCTAACTTTCCTCTAACTAGTTATGTTTCATGTTTGTTTCTCCCATTAGAATAGAAGACTTTTCTGCACATCCCCAGTGCCTTGTCTGGTGCCTGGCAGCCAGAAAGCACTTAATGCTTTTTCTACCGGTGGAGGCTAACTTGCCCCCTTCTCACAGACCTTGTGTCAGTCAGGATTCATTCCAGTCCAGTGCTCTTTACACTCTAATACATCATGCTAACTTCCCAGTAGACTTTACAATTCCAACTGAAGATGACCATGGTTAGTTGGCTTGAGAAATTATCTTTGGTTTTTTTTTCCTTTAACAGTAAATATCCCATGACTGCTCACCCTCACAATCACTCTTTCCCCTCAGAGATAAATTAATTGAAGAATTAACTTAGAGAACATAAAAATAACTATAATAGTGTATCCACAGTGAAATTTAAAAGTTGTTTAAAAAAAAGTTTTTAATACATTATGCATACATAAATTAAATGATCAAAATAAAGAGGCCAACTTCAAAACTTTCCAGTATTCCAAGGTTGTGTGTATACAGGTATACAAACACTGATAAAGCAGGCAAAGTAGAAAAACAAAGGGTAAAGAGGAGATGGTGACGGCAGGCTAAGGCTTTGTGACTTTTACTCAGAACTGCTGTGGTCTGAGTAAAATACATAATTGCACCAGGCCAAACTACTTAAAAATTTACATGGGCAACAAGAAGACAAATGGACAAAAGAAAGTAAGGCTTGTTCCCTGGGGTACACAGTCAATTGAAAACATTGCAAGTCATTTTCTGGAGTCTTTTTTGTGTATGTCCTACTAATCTAATGCAAGTGGAAAAGAAGGGACTTCAGGGAGCTCCAAAGTTGTCTGATCACTGCTCTGTATAACCACTTCCATGACAAGACCTCACTGCTTCTGTTGATCTTTAAAAGTTTCTATAAAAATAGAGAAAAGTTCTGAAGAGGCCAGGAAAATCAATTTGTTAATCAAACTCTCTTAGCAACTGGTGCTAAATGGGACAACTGCTGAGACTAGCACAGATTTTCTCTCTCTCTAGTATTCCAGAATAGTACCTGGTAACAAGATAGCAGTCACGCTTTTCAATGAGACATCCAACTAAAAAATAACTACAAGCGGTTAGGTAAGAGTTGACAGATTATTTATTATCTGTTCAAATACAAGGAGAGAGAGAAGATCTTTGTTCCTTTTTAATCCAGGACTTCAAAAAACAAAGTTAACAACAGAGCTTGGGAAGTCCTATATGGGGCAGGGAAAGGAAGGAATAATGAATGACTCAAACAATCAGAAGATTAAAAACCTTCATGTTTAAAAAAAAAAAAGTTCCTAGTCAGGAATATTTGCTTAGTCTTAAGTCTCAAAGCACTTCCTCAGCCTGGGCCCTCATTTGGAGTTGATGCATTGTTACAGCACCACCACGAATGAACTAATGCCAAGGTCCCACTCACATGTCGATTCTAGGAAGATCAGTCTTGGACACAAGTCTTACAGGGGACTGATATGGGAAGTTTCCCTTCATTCATACAAAAGAACTTTCCCAATCTCTTCAAAATTATACCAGCCAGCTATTTTTGATCTCCAACCTGACTTACCTGGCTTCCTCCTAGTGCCCAAATGCTTTCCTTTACAAAGATTTTCCTCAAAGGAGCAGGGAAAGAATGCCATACACAGAGTCTGAGAAGACAGACTAGAGGAACATAAACCTGGAGTGAGTACAGCACTTTGTGCTTAAAAGGAACCCATCAACGTCCTACTGATCCTAGGCTAATAAACAGCAGAAGTGGACATCGTCAAACAACTCCTATGCAGTTGTTAAACTTCGGTGGTGGGGGAAATAATTGTGATCCTGTAATTTCAGATAATCCAGTGTTTGAGTTAATTAGCTTGTTTAGACCCACCAAACCTCCATATAAAGTTGCAAATCCAAAGAAGATTTAATGTTTTTTCCTCTGCCAGACTTTAAAAACTTTTTCTTCTGATTATTCCCCGAAGGAAAGCAAAGCATATATTTTCCATAGCTTCCAAAAAATATTTCTCTGAGAAATTCAGATCTGCTTTTAGTGAATTTCAAATAAAGCCTCCAATTAATTTTCTACTGAATCTGAAGTAGTCAAGTTCCTACCTCCTGACAACTTAATCGATTTTGTAAGTTGTTTGCCTTTTGGGTAATCTAAATAAAGCCTACATCAAGCTTTATCTACTGGTTCATTCACATACAAACTATACACACTACGTACATGCACACAAGTAACTGAGAAAGTGTCTCAATAATCCAATCCACAAAAAAGGAAGGAAACATTGCCACTCTTAAGAAGGAAGGAATGCTTTCAATAAATACTTTAGCCCTAGATTAAGAAACTATAATATAATCTGACAAATTGACTTTTTAAAACATACTTGTTTTTAAATTTGAGTAAAATGTCCCACAAACCATTAAACCCCTAGGACTGACTACACAGAACCTTTCAGAATAAAACACTTTTAAAAAAAGATATATGTACACACATCATAGTTAACACCTTGACATTCTCATCAGCACAAAAGTATGAAACCAACACTTCAGTAATAACATGGAGAAAAGACTCCCAAGAGCATCTATACAAAAGATGTGATTTAGATTAGAATACGGACAAGGTGACTGACATTTAACATGCTGGATGAGACACTGAATGGCTGCCTATTGAAGACAGACCAGCTTCCCTGAAGAGGTTTCATCAAGTGACACTTTTTCCCATGTGGCAAGGTTAATGTGACTTTCCTGAATGAATTTAAACCGGGGATACTCAATGAATGGGGCAGAGTCCACCCCTCTATAGTCATTTCTTTTAGAGGTTTCTCTTGGCATAACTCAAGATTTCTCTTCACAACTTTAAAATACTTCTGTCCTTTCTCG
The DNA here is from genome assembly GCA_023548195.1 of Bettongia penicillata ogilbyi. Classification (NCBI taxonomy): domain Eukaryota; kingdom Metazoa; phylum Chordata; class Mammalia; order Diprotodontia; family Potoroidae; genus Bettongia; species Bettongia penicillata. The sequence goes on from JAJHZJ010000257.1 coordinate 8,657,129, forward strand.
CACTTTGATTCAGGTCATACTCTTATTATTATAAACACCACTGGAATACATCTTTTTTTTTTTAAGGGAAAAAAGTCTGCATATTCCATTGTGGTTGTGGAAGGCTCTGGTAATAATTTCAGACAAAAGATCAGGGTAATTTCAACAGCTCGAGGAGAGCGCCCACTGCTCCAAAATAACCCTAGAAAGGCAAAAAAATCAAGATATTTATTAACAAGGTACACCAAGACTTAAATGTATGTTCCTATATGTCACTAAGTTCGAAGTATAACTGGAAGAAGGTGAGGGTAGTGGGAATAAGACTACCAAATCTACTTTCAAGAGCATCACGTAGAAAAAACAATGAACCTTATTTCATATGAATATTATTTCTAGTTGTTCAGCATGGACTGAGATTTCTTGTATCAAAGGATATCCTGTTTTAGACATACAACTTCAAGAATGGCAAGATAACCACACAGAAAAGAAGCAACCACCATAATGACTGTTTTTATTTCAGCATGGGAAAGCAAGGTATTTTCTACAAAATTTCTCTATTTCAGCCGAAAATTGGGAATTTTACTTTTCAATGCAGCAATACAAAAAAATACCACTTTTAGCTTTATAGCTGCATACTTTAGAGATTATTCACTGTCCCCATGTTGGGCCCCCTCTTCCCCAAAAGAAAGGAAAACATTTAATGCTCATTATTTTACTTTTACTTTAAACCAATGAAAAACTCAAGAATCAATTTATGCTTCAAAACATTAACAGAAAAATATTAGGCATGCACTTTATTTTTTTTTAATGGGCTTACCTCATGCTCTGAAAAAAGTGCTTTCAACTGCCCCTTGGACCAATAATCCAAAGCATATGCAAGAAGTCTCATGGAAATGGTATTAACTCGCAAAAAATTTCCAACAAATACCACCTGGTTAATGTTCTGAACACATTAAAAAAAGGCAGTTAGATTTCAACATGGTTTCCATTCCATTTTAAAAACCACACCCAAACAACATTTTTTTTGGTCATCTTTAAGACTATATTTAATCAGCCCAATATTTTTTGTTTGGGCGGGGGGGAGTTAAAATCATTTGAAAGAGCCAGGTTGGTATTACTGTTCATAAGCTTCTATGCTACTTTATGAAGTTTTCCCAATTTTAAGACCCCATTTCACAGGGCCAGAAATGAGGAAAGATACCTCTGCAGACAGTGGCTTTGTCCAATATATATTATATACCCAAATTCCCAGGTAGGAACCTCCATCTCCTTCCCTTTACCTATAAAACAAAGGGTGTCAGACTAAACGATCTTGGATACCTCTTCTTAGCTCTTATACTACTTTAAGAATAATAAAAAAGTAAAATGAGCAAATTTCAACTCATGATCAAAGGAAAAAAGAAACACTGATGTAAAATGGGTTTGTCATTGCTGTTGGGTTTTTTGTTTTGTTTTTAGTGGAGGCAACTGGGCTTCAGTGACTTGCCCAGGGTCAATACAATCATTAAGTGTCTAAGGCCAGATTTCAACTCGAGTCTTCTTGACTCCAGGGCCAGTGCTCTATCCACTGAACCACCCAGGTATTCCCTAAACCAGAATTCAAAGTTCACATCTTTAATAAATAGGTTGATAAAAGTGAGAAGGCCTCATGAAGGCACATCAGGGATATATTCTCAAATACAGGGTCCTCATCCTTTTAAAAAATGTCTACTCACTTTTCAAAGTAAGGCAGAGCCTATAAGCCTAACTTGATACTGACCAAGTATGACAGTTGCTTTTAATGTGAACCATAAGTAAATAAGCAGACACTCTGTCCAAAGTTCACCTAACTTTGCAGATAAACATATACTCTTGAGGTAAAATTTCACCTTGAAGAGGAGGAAGGGGAAAGGGAATTAAGAGCTGGATATGAAAATCTCCTTTAAGGTGTCTTTCAATTCTAAAGGTCGATAATGTTAATAAATACTTGGCTCCAAATGTCCTTCTAATTTTAAAGTTGTAAGAAAGAACTTTATGAGCAAACTACAAAGCCAGAGTATACCAAAACAGCCAAATTACTGAAATACAATTTACATGGTTCATCTGCTAAAATGGGATGCATAACTGTCATTGTGCAGCACATCAAGTTGTTTACAAAAATGAAGTTAATATACTGTAAAAGCAGAGATTTCTAACTGTCTGGAAAAGGAAGGTCTAGAGAGGGACAGGAAGGAGAAGAGGCAGAGGGTATAGATAGTTTTCCCCTTCCCCAATATTAAGTCTGAGGTTAAAAGACTGAACTAGGATCCAACTCGGTCTTAAATCAAACCTAATTTCAGGAGCGCTGTGTCAAACATCTTAGTTCCCAATATTATGAAGTGGGCATCCCTCTCAACCAGGAAATCTCAAGAACAATCAGGTTTTAGGTACCCTCTTTTCAGTCCTTGATTAAAAGAAAATGGATCACTAAACCTGACCCCAAGAGAGACATTTAAGACATCTAGGGCTCATTAGGAAAATAAGGTGACAAATGATGCCTCCCTCTAAGATAAGCTTTTGTCCGTAGGCCTTTAATTAAAGCTTATAGCTACCTAAACTATCAATTAGAAGAGAAAGGGAGAATACGGTGGTCAGCAAGCCAAAGAGCAGGACACTAAAAAAGCAGCATTGTCAGTCCCAGGCAATAATACAGTTATATCAGCAGACGGCTTTCCTCACACCAAGCACTAAAGGAATGGAAACTCTCAAGGCCTAGGGGACAGGATGGAACACACGGCCCTGTAAAGATAGGAAAGGCCTGGGGGGGCTACGTAACAGGGATTCTTGGGTAGCCACAGAGGCCGAGAGAGAAGGGGAATTAAAAGTATGGGAACAAGGAGAAAAAGTCTCCACAGAAAACTTCCCCTGCTTTGACTCGTGCTGGTCATCACTTCTCCACCTTCCACCCTCCTGCCCCTGCAGGGCAGCTATCATCATTGGCTTGTTCTAAGTCCAGCTCCCCCTGATCTTATCAATATTATTAATATCATCAATCTGATCTTATTAACATCATTATCATCCAAACTCATCTACTCAGCTAAGTTCTGCTTTAGCACAATGTAGGAGGAATGGGTGCGGTTGGTGAGATGAGACCCAGATCTGAGGGACAGTCATTACCAACAAGCTATCAGAAGACTGGTCTCTCTTCCACCCTTTCACATTTCATCCCATTGAGAAAAATAAGCTAATGCATGAGAAGAAAATAACTGGCATTTATGGAGGACGCTAAGGCTTTTTGATCCTTACAACAGCCCTGTGAGGTAGATACTACAGGTATCACCCTCATTTTACAGATGATAAAGGGAGGCTTGAGAGGGTTTAAGTGACTCACTCACAGTCACACAGCTATTATGTCCTGGAATTCAAACCAGATCTTCCTGACTCTAAACCCACCCATATTACCAGATTACTAATGCTGGCTTCAAACAGAATTCTCTAATGTAGGAGGCAAAAACCCTAAAAACTAGAGTCTTCTTTAACATTAAGCTACAGCACACTAATATGGCCCAAATGGAGTGAAGATCCGTCTCGGCTCTTTCATAGCCCTGTACAATGCTGCTTGACATCAATGCAACAAGGCAGCACTGTAAAGAAGCTGAAAGCACTGAGAGAGAGACAGGGAGAAGTGATCCAGATCTCCCAGGGGTTGCCATGCTCCCAGAAGTCCCACTTCACTGTTACTCTCCCCCCCCCACCCCTTCCACCAGAGCATCTGCTGACTTCTTCCTTCTCCCGCCCCTTTCTCCCTCATGTCACTTTCAATCTCATTAATTCCACAATCTGAAAAATGCGCACCCCCCCCCCCCCACACACACACACACGGGAAGTTGTCTTTCTTGCCCAAAGTATCATAAAGAGATTAGTTTCCTTTATTACCTCATTAAGAGCACACATGCGTGCTATTGAGCCAATGTTGTTGGTGATGGTGATTAAAGTTGCTCTAGCCAGGTCCTCTTTGCTGACAGCCTCTCTTTTTTCCTTGCTCACCATGTTTCCAAAACTATAATGAGAATATTGAAAACCCAGCACTATATGAGGGGAAAAACAAGGCAGTGCAAAAGGGATTGGAAACTTAGTATAGTCAAATTCAATTCTGAAACAAACGAAATTTTTATTTTAAAACTATAGGGAAATTAGCCAAAGAAAAAAATTCATTTTAACTACAATAAGAAGGCATTCTAAACAAATAGGCAGCTATGTAATACGACTGCACTGGAACCTTAATAATTAGCAGTAGAAAATCAAGATATTCAACTGGGCCTTTTCTTTGCTTATCATCTCAATTCACTGAAGATCATTAAGCCTCCTCCAGGGAGGTTTGAGATTCATGGCCCTGAACCACTTGGGTTCATTTCCCTTCCTTGTCCCTTTACTATCCCCAATCCCAAAAGAGCATGTTTCTTGATCAATCAACTACATGGCTTTTCCATTTGGATCGTTGCAGCAAGATGTATGACACAAACCTGCTGGTCAGAAAGAAGCAAAAATGTCTATTCACTCATTTCCATAAAGAGGGTTTAACAAATTCAGGAGAATTGTGGTTTCTAGCCAATATTTCTGGAATTCCTAAAAGGTAGGGTATTTAAACAGAGAAATCAGTTTTCTCTGAAAATCTCAGAGGAATTAAAACTAGTGCAATATCTACAACTCGTTTTCCTTTATTATGTTTTTTAAATAAATTTTTATTGATGCATTTTCACATCATCTAAATTTCCTCCTAGTATTCTTCCCCTTCTCCAAAGCCTAGCCATTAACAAAATGTTTTACTGAAGAGAAATAGACAAAAAAAAGGAGAAAAAAACAATGAGAGCCAAACCAATTCATTTATCGAAAATCTGAAAACATACAATGTTCTGTGAATCTCCCACCTGTGTAAAGGAATGAGGAGATAACTACAACTATAATGGCCCTGGAAAAGGTAAAGTGGACAACTATAACTAAAATAATACAAATTCAATACTGCAAACACAATGTAACCATAATCTATAATGTAATCACATACCAGAAAAATTATCCAAAAAAAAAATGGTGTTTTAAGAAATGCTGTACAGTCATATTTTCAAGTACTTAAAATTAGTCACAAAGCTGACATAAAAATATTTTATTCCCAAATATTTTGGGATCCCCACCTCCCCCACACCCAATCTTACCTAGAGGCTACAGCCCAGCCTGGCAATGAAAATCTCTCATAGTCCCCTCCATAGATGTCTCGTACTAGTTTATCCACCTTGGTGCTATCTCCACGAGATGCCATTTCAAGAGCCTCTTCAAAAGTGGTACAGCCAGTCAGAAGACAGCAAAGACCAAAAAAGGTTCCTCCCCCAAGACTTTGATTAAAAAACAAAAAGCAGAAATTCACACATTGCATCATTCTCTCCACACTTCAAAACAGAGACCGAAATGGAATAAGAACTTCTTTATGTAACTAAAAACACCTCCCACCCCAGACAAGCACCGTGAATCCCCACACCTCCATTTACCCAGAGAATTCAAAAACAGAGATGCCGGTTTAAGAGCATTTAAGAGCAAACCACACCAAAAAAACGTTAACCTCTAAGACAATTCACCTCCATGCTCACCATTTATTCGTCCAAGTCAACAAGTAAAGGAAGGAGCAAGTGTTCGGGCTAGCACGCTGGCCTACCATACATTTTGCAACTGAATATTCTTACATTGTGTACATCATCTCAGACTAATAAAGAGTGTTAAGAGAATGGGAAGAGAAAGCTCAACGGAAGTCTGAGTATCAACAACAAAAAAAAGAATCTATTTTACAATCATTTAAAATGTTCTTCAAAGCATACTTCTCAGTACTTTAAAAACTGAGCTAATGTTGTATTGACAGCTGTCTTTAAAAACGGACCTCACCTGGTACCGGTAACACGCTTATAATTATCTTTGGAATATACTGCCAAGATGCTAACCCCAGAGCCGATGTTCACCAGAAGAAGAGGATAGGGATTTTTCAGATTGAAGGGTAACTTCTGACACTTTTCAGAATCAGCTGGGTTTTCAAAGTAATAGCACTGGGACCGTCCATTGAATCCAACAGAATCAATGTATAAAATTCCTTTAATTAAGCAGTCCAGTTCATCAAGTTTGCAAAGCTGAAGATCACCTATCTGGAATGAAATTTTAAAAAAATTAGCTAGATTTTTTAAATGCTAAAGGTAAAGTCAAATTCTTCCTACAAGAGTTCCTTCCCTCCCCTCAAGCACTGAAACCAAGATTAGTCACAAAAGTCTATTACTTATGGATGTTTTATAGGAGAGAAAGGGCAATCTGTTTGGAGAAGGAAACAGGTAAGAGTAGGCAATATGATGAAATCTAAACATCCCTCACACCTGAATATATTCTGCAAATGAAAGCTCAGGCAGGTCTGTTAAGCTGTTTTTCTTCAGCCAAAAACAAAAGTGTCTTTATCAAATGGCCAAGTAGAAAACAAGCTATTTCCTCATATGAAAAATACATTTAAAAAATTACTAAAGCAACGTTTCTATTACGGAATGCCCACAAATAAATGCATTTATAAACAGAAGAACTAAATTCAACATACTTCAGAGCAAGCGTATATTCAGACTAGAATATTTTTACTCAAAAGAGGCAGAGATCAAGGGACAGTTAAAGCAAGTTAAGCTTAATACTGTGAACTCATCCTCAAAGTTAGGAATGTACCCTGATGCTTATTTCTAATAATCTAAACAAAATGTTTCCAAGTTTAAAAAAATATACTAAAAGCATCTTCAACAGATGTACAAAACTAGTAAGTGACATAAGTACTGACTAAAGTGGCCCTCAGTCCCTAAGTCAGAGGAGAGCTGAATTAAGGGAATCAGAGGACACTATAAGGCAGGAGAGGATGGGTTTCCTAGTCATGAGTTAACTCTGCCAGGGAAGGAGAAGCATACTAAAGGCATGTCACTCCTCTGGGGATGATAGACAGAAGCTGAGTTGCCCGAAAAGAGATGAAGAACTAGAGAATAGCTAAAGCAGAGTCAATGCCTTACAGGGAATAGGGCCAGCAGACAGCAATGCAATGACACCACCAGAAGATACAGGCAGCTCTGCAGCATCTGAGGCATGATCTGCCTTCCTCTCTTATCACTGTTTCCTGCCTCACACATGATCCATATGTGTCCCCTCTTGGCAGGGAGGGTATGTCTATTTGTGGGAGCGAGCTCAAGATTTATGCAGAAGTTTGATTATTTTTATTACTACACTAACTTCATTAAAGACCTTTGCTTTGGGAACAAAAAATACTACTTTCTGAGTACCCTAAAATAAATGAATGGTCATTTGTCCTTCAAGTCAAAATTCCTGTGGTTACTTAGTTCCTGACTAATTAATCAATCAATTAAACTTGTTAATTTAATCAATACTTATTTTTATTAATTAAATACTTGAAGTTTTTCTTTTACTTGACAAATTCATTTTGTAGATATCTAAAAACCTTTATTTGTTTGTGGAAGTGGAAAACCATCAGTGACTTTTTGTATTTCTTCATATTCTTTGCTAGACCAAATCTAACTACCTTCATAAGGACCTAGAGAGTCATTGCTTTTTGAACCCTCCATACCACAAACTTTACTTTTTAAGTTTAATTCTTGGCTACCAAAAAGCAAACATTCCACTGCTGAGAGATTACTTAACTCCTATTCTGCTCAGGGTCCCCCCTATGACTTTTCTGCCATGTTACGTCTAACCAGTATTTCTCTATTTTTTAACTTTTCAAGGTTGTCTGGTGTCCTAAAGTGTTCTGTCTTGTGCTTATCCCTATTGAACTTCCTATTTCTGACAAACCAATACTGTTCATTCTGCAGTCAGGTGAGTGACTCACACTTTGAATTAATTCACTAATCCAAATTATTGAGAATAATATAGGCACATCCCCCTAGTGAGTAAACTCAAGATGGTATATAAACATCTCTATTTATACAAAAGTTGTGAGGATTTATTCATAGAATTCACATTTTAAAAAATATTTGCTATTACATTTTATTAAATATCTAACTCCCTTTCCATTGACAATTTAAAAGATCTACAATTTCATCAGTTGAGTATCACACCTCAGTATGTGGTCAAAAACTTCAGCCTTAGGAAGATGAGCTTCAAGTTTCTTTAGTGCATTCATTAGACAGGGTTTCATACTCTTCACTATTACCTCTTGACATTTACTATACAGGATATGTCCCCAAAATCTTAGTGTGGTTAACTACACAAAGACTTTTGGAACATCCTATGGTTTTTGAATGACCAATCTGATAGCTCCACAATTTTTCAGGCATGCAACTACTGTGCAAAATGAGGCATATTTGTTCAAATAAAATCATCCCCAGGATGAATCCCTGTGGGGCTGGCTCTATACAGACTACCCTTTCCAAAAGACTGAGATATGATGGAATTTTCCAGATGGTTTAGACAGCCACATAACAAACTGTGATGAATGACACCTTAGAAGTTGAAGGAAACGGAGTTATGACAAGTACGTGACATCTGCCCCCTTCATTATCACATCTCAGTATAATAGTCCAACATCCAAGCATTAAGTACTTAAGATATTATAGAACAAGAAAAAAATCATCTTAAAGGTATTAATGAGATTTTAACACCTGAAAGAAGAGATGGGAGGACTTCTAAGGGTCTCTAAATGGGGCAGGTGGGAGGGAGAGGGAATTGGGTACTATGTAATTAAAAGGCAATTTAATGATGATTAACCATTTTAGCTTTTAAAGAAAAAGAGAAATAACCCATTTATAACGTTAGATGTTAGAAAACTAAAATCCCAAATCACTTTTTACCAGTAATAAAAGAGATTAAAATGTCAAGGTAAACCATACCCCCCACCCCTTAGGTGACTCAGAATGATATTAAAAGTAGGTTCTAATAACTTTTACAAAAGCCCTGAGTAATAAGAGAGGCTCCCTGCCAAAAGAAAATAAAAATACAAAATACAGAACAAAAATATTTAAGACATGTCACCACTTGGGGTGCTTCTCTGTGTCCTTACAATAATTTAAGGCACTTTCCACTTACTGACAGATACATTCTATTAAAAGTCACTTTATCAATGGAACTAAATTGTGCTTCTGCAGAAAGTGCTCAATCTGAAATTCAAGCAGGTGGGGTTTCAATCTTGGCTCTTTAGCTTTTACTACCTGTGTGACCTTAGGCAAGTCCCTGTCTGGGACTCAGTTTTCTTATCTGTAAAATAAAAGGACTGAAACAGATATGTCAGATGATCTCTGAGGTATCCCTCACCTCTAAATCTATTATCTTATGATTCCAACTAAAAAAGTTTTCTAAGAATAAATTTTTTAAATTAGATTTCTTTTAATTAGTATGTAAAGTCTTTTTTTTTCCATTTTAGTTAAAGCAAAGTTCAGAGAGAAAACAGCAAAGGCAGACCAGAGAAACAAAGAAACTCCCGTTACAGAAGGTTTTTCTTGAATGAAAAGTCTATGTTACAACCTTTCAGGGCACAACTACAAAAAATGACTCTGCTGTATTTTCACAACTATGGCATGAATGGGCCTTTACCAGCAGCACCTGCCCTGCAGTTCAAACAGGAGACCAGTGCTGACAGGCACAATGTCTGTAAGAAGCAGAAGAGGACACACTGGAAAGAGAAGTGGACTCAAGAGTCAGCAGAGCCTCAGGCTCAAAAAGGTCCAAGTCCCTTCTCTTCTTGGAGTTTCTTTTCCTCACCTGTAAAAGAAAGAAAATCCCCACAGGCCCTAGGACACAGGGCTGTCGGGTTCAACAAGAAAAGGAAGGAAACAAGCATTTATTAAGTAAACCCCTGCAAAGTTCCAGGTAATATGCTAAGCACTTTACAAATATCATCTCATCAGAATCTTACAAACACCCCAAAGGGGGATGGAGGGGTTATGCTATTATTATCTCCATTTTATAGGTGAAACTGAGGCAGCCAGAAGTGAAATGACTTGCCCAAGGCCATACATATCTGAGGCTGGATGTGAACTCAGGTTTTCTTGACTTCAGGCCCTTGGTGCATTATCCACTACACCACAGCTGCCTCCAGGTATATAAAGTGTTCTGTGAATGTCACCTATTATCATTATTAAAACATATTAGAAGGAAATTCAGAGATAATTATATTCTCCATTTTGAGTCTTTATTTCTCCTCTAGAAAAGCTCAAAAGCTTTAGACCAATATTACCCTGTCATACACCTATGCCAATTCAACCCCAAAAAATTTTGTTTTTCAGGAGGAATGCAAAAGGAAGGGAGGAACAGGTATCTAATCCACCTCCTCAAACCATTCACCTACTCATTCCTAACCTCCATTACATGTTTTCTACAGAACTGAATACTGGGAACTTAGAAAGTCCTTAGAAACCATCCAGTCCAATCCTCTCATTTTAAAGGTAAGGGACTAAGTCTGAATAAAATCACATAAAAACTAAAATCCAGATCTCCTGATTTTATTTATTGTATTTTCCAATATCTCTCTCATTCACACACACACACACACACACACACACACACACACACACACACACACACCACACCCCCTTCTCTTTACTCAGATTAACAGGGAATAAAACAAAAATAAGTCCTTACTGTGTGCCCAACCATACTCAATGAAGAACACTGCTCTACTCCAGTACTTAGATGCACAGTGTTCAATGATTCAAAAGGAAAGGCACATAAATCCCCTTTCTCTTTGGCTGCTCTCTGTAGCTTAAAAGGATATTGGTTTCAAGTCTTAAAAATGGAAACGGTGTTTCAAATGGCAATTAAGTTTGCTACATTCTTTCTTACACAGGGCTTAGTGTGTCCTTTTTCAATTAAAAAAATAACATTGAGTCATTTGGTAATAATTCTAGAAATAACCTAGAAAGTATAGATTATAGATATGGTCTGTTTGAAAATTGCTCTTTAAGTATTCCTTCCCTGTTTAATTTTTTATGTTTGCCATACAAAGACCAAAGAAACAAGACACTATACTTTAATGGCTCCGATTCTCGCCATCACACATGAACAGGAAGCCAAGAAGCTGCTTTTATTTAATAATCCCACTATTGCTATAGGTTTATTTCCAAATCAAATTTTAATTTGAACCTGACTTGAAAAAAACTAAATTTGGAAGACTAGGACCTAAAATAATTAAGCAGATGGAAATGCTTCCACAATCACGTACAGTACTATTTTAAAACAAATTATTAAACTATAAATTGTATAAAAGCTAAAAAAATGCATACTGTAAGAAAATCCTGCTCAAATTTGTATGCTCCACCTCCAGTGGCACAAAAGACAGTGTGGAGACTTGAGAAGTTTTTATCTCTGCCCATCTGAATAAAAGCAGGCATGTCATGAGTAGGAAAGCGTATAAAGTGCAGATTGCCTTTACGTCCACACAAGGTCAGATCCTTCAATTCAAGGTGGACGTCCCGGATGCCTGTGGACCCATATGCCACGTTTGAGGTTAGGTATTTCCTAATGCTTTTAAGACTTTCCACTTCCTCCTCCTCTTCTTCAGCAGTGATATCTTTGGGTTCGAAATAAACCAGCTTGACCAGGGTTCCACCAATATCCAAGCCAAACCACGGAAAGACTAAATGGGAAATAAAAGGGGAAAAAAAGAAAAAACAATCTTATTTTTTCTGCGGCTGCAATAACAACGACAAACTACAATTCCTGCCTCCCAGTTAAATTAAGCAATCTCTCTTCACTCCCTGCAGTGTACAAGGGGATTGTGGATTGCAAAAATGTCAATTGCCTTTATCTTCAACACAATTGTGGAGAATAGTTTTATTATGCTTATTATACTCTTAGCACAGGGACTATTTGGTGAATGCACTATTTCAAAAAGGTCAAAACTTAAAATACTTCATTAAATGGGACCTCCTGAACATCTAAATTATACAGGTCCTCTCATTTTCATATTTAACTGGCAAATCAGGAAAACATCAGATTGAAAGAAGTCATATTCAGATCAAACAGAATGTAGACTTTAAAAAGTCATCTCTGAAGGCAGTTTTTCACTAACTATTGCCTTAATTAACTTTTAACAGTCAAAAAGATACTGTGATTCTGAGTAAGACAGCTAAAATATATCCATCAGGACTGGGTCAAAAAAAACAACTAAACAGAAACTCATTTCAAAGTATGAGGAAAAGCACATGGTGAAATGAGATCTTAGAATCACATATGAAAGCAAATAAAACTAGAACAAAGGTCAAATTTACAAACGAAAACTAGCACTCTATACCTGCATATAGGATGATTTAAACAATGTTAAATTTCATAGTCAAACAGTTTCTATAAGGTATCTAAAATAATGAATCACAAACATAAACATTTGGAAGAATGGATTTAGAACAGTGACTATTTGTCCCTCCTCCTCCCTATCAGTCTAAGTGGGGAAGATCTATATAGTTCTAGTTCAATCACAAACTAATGGGGAGTCAGGGTAGTATTAAAATCAAGGGCTAGTGAACTGAATTGTACTCTCAGGTCAAAAATGCTGTGGCTTAAGTTTGTAGAGTCTAAGCAAAAACTTACTAGTAACAGGAATTGAATTTTGACTGGGCAGGCTCAGTTTACTTAAAAGGGGGTTTCAAAGTTGAGTTTGAAGACTAGGAAAAGTAAAGTATGCAGAAAACTGCATCTTATAATTCATAGGATCAAGATTTAAAGCTGGAAGAGATCATTTTACAGAGGAGGAAACTAAACTCAGAGCCATTAAGCATAGTAAGGAATAGACCTGAGAATACATCCCAGGTCCCCCATTCCAAATCTAGCACTCTTTCAACTATGTGCAAAGAACATACTTGGAAAAGAGAGAACATGGGAAAGAAAATCAGCCCAAAGTAACATACCACGTATCTTCCCTGTGTCCCTAAGCCTACACAACACCTTGGCCTCACCCTTACCGCGGATAACAAAAACAACTTAATGGCGTCAGGAACTGTGCTAAGTGTTTACAAATACTACCTCATTTGATCCTCACATTATTATCCTCATTTTCCCGAGGAGGAAACTGAAGCAAATAAAGGTTTTGAGACTTGCTGAAGGTCACACAGATAGTTGTCTAAGGCCAAATTTGAACTCAATGCTTCCTGACTCCAGGCCTGGCACTATGTCATCAATCTGACTCATTAACAAATTGACCTACATATGCAATGTAGCATTGCCACAAAGGATCATGTGAACTGAGGTGATGGCAGCATTGTTAAAATCCAAATCAATCAACAAGCTTTCATTACCTGCTATGTGCCAGGTAACGAGAAAACAAAAACAAAAATGAAACTGTCCGTTCAACTCAAGGATCCTACATTGATATTATATGTAAAAAGGTTAACCATGAACTAAATGACACACTGCGTTTTTAATTTATCAACTTTTAAGGAACATAGAAAACTCTGTTATTTTCTTCTCCCATCCTCTGAAACTCCCTCAAAATCCAGCCAAATTCACATGGTAAAATAAAACCTGCTATACAATCTCTCCAAAACACTCCATTAATATGGTTCAAGAAAAAAAATTTCTACTTGACTTCACAGTTTAATTGAGAAAATTGAAATTATTTTATTCCAACCCAAAAGAGAGTTGCTGTACAACATAAAATTTGTCTACAAGAACCAACAGAACTAAGAGGAAATTTTAAATCATTCTGTGGGAAACAAGAAAGTTCTGTTTTCCACAGTTCTAGGTGAAAAGGGTTGTGACTTAGCATGATGGACAGATTAGAGGTCAGAAACTAATTGGCAGGCAAAAAGTCACATGGCCAGGGGATGGTATCTCTGGAGAAAGTTCAGAAAACGGTATAAAAAACCCCTTCTTTCTACCCGTCTACTCAGGAGGAATGGATGTAAAGATTAATAAAAGCTTTCCTGATTTCACAACAGGCATTGTTCTTTGCAAGGTGAGCATGTTTCTCACTATTGGGGTTTGTTAGACGGGCTTCACTTCTAACAATTCTAAATGGTTCAAAGGGTTTGAGTCCCCACTTGCATTCCTTTTAAGCTAAAGATCATTTTTTTATTATGAGTTATTCACCTTTAAAGTCAGTTTTAGTTTTCCCACTTTGGAGTAATAAAGAACATACCCAATATGTATTTTCAAAACTGCATATCTTGCAGTCACCACATGAACACATCTTCTGGAAGTAAAGAAATAGGAAATGTGGGAAAGCTCTGTCTAGGCTTCAGTTTCATGACTGAATATTTACTTTATTAATATGTGTAAAATGGAATACTAGAGATTTGGCATTATTAAAACACTTCCTTGCTACAATTCCCTAATTTTACTCACCTGACAAAAGAAAAACATCAACAATGTATCCCAGCACAAAAGGATCTACAAGTCTGATTGCTATTTACAGCAAATGTGTAACTTTTCAAATGTCTGTTCAATAATATAAGGTATCCCCAAAAGCTTAAAACTTCACTGACCCTTTTGGGACCTCCCCTATCTGTTAATTACATACGTCAAACTAATTCCTCTTGCCAAAACTTTAAAATATATACATTATTAGAACTCGTTAGATTTCTTTACCATTTGAAAAAGGCTACCTATATATACCTCAGAATTCAAAAATACCTGCACCATGGCTTTTGACAAATTAAATATCAAAATAATTTCATATGTGGAATTTCTCAGAAAAAACCTAAAGCAGAAATACTTCGGTATCAAAGAGAAAAAAAGATACTGAAGGAAGAGGATAGATAATAAGCAAGTTACTATATACATGTCTTTTCATGGTTTCTGATCTTGACAATGAGTCAAGCTGTTCATCATCACAAGAAACGACATGGTGTAAGGTCTATTTGGAACTAAGTTTCTTGATGGTTTTAGCCATCTGTAATTTAACCTATAGTTCCATTATTTTCTAATGTTTTGCCAGTCAAAGGGCTCAAGAAATATTATTACTATTGTTTGCTTCATAAAGTTAAGTAAAAACAGCATTAATAAAATCTATTAGATTATTCATATCTCCCAAGATCTTAAGCCAAAGCTGTCATAATTGTCCTTGATAAGCTGTTAGCTGCAAAACTACAGAAAAAAACAATTAATTTTCACTTTTATTTCCCTGAAATATTTCCTTTTATTAAGTGACAACTGCCCTTCCATTAATTTTTATAGAATTTTAGTGTATTTTCACACTAGAATTTTCCCTTTCCGACAGTTTCTGAAATGAACTAAGGCCCTTATATTCTAAATGGTTTCTCAATGGAAAGTATACACACTGAGTTAACGTCTCCAGTATTTTTAAAAGTCTACCTACCATCCTTAGGGAAAAGGTATAACCCATACACATTATCATTAAGTTTCAATATGCAACATATAAATAATGTAACCAAATAATGAGAGATGATTATTTCTGCTTTCATAAAAGGGGTAGTAAATCAGGGAATCAACGTTTATAAAATACTGCATATGGTATGACATCAGTCTCCAGTAAGCTTTTGTTTGGGGAAGAGAAAAGCATTCAAAGAAATACTGCGATGAGTTTGAGATTATACATCTTAACTATTCCATTTACCAGCATAAACAAGCACATAAAGCAAAAAATGCTCCCCAAAATCAAAAAGGCAATTACTACATAAGGATAAGGAGACATCGAGTTAGGAATCCTGAGAGACTTTGGATTAAAGCTTCAAACATCTTTACTGCTTTTTAAAGAGCCAATTTGGGAAATCCCTCCCACCAATCCCACTTTCTTACTGCCTCCAGGACTAAATTAGTTTTCTCTCCTCTCTGTAATTTAAGTTTAAGTAAGATGTGCTTGATAACATAATATACAGTTATTTTTGCCTATCCTCTCTGCAGATAAATAAGAGGGCAGAAACATGGTGAAACATGGAACCGTATTATTACCCCAATGCACAATTCACATGTGCAGACCACTGAAGACCCTAAAATACAATACACTGCACTATTTTACTACTGCATAATTCACTTTCCTTTTGTCTATAAATACTGTCAATGTTTCATATTCCTAGTTTTATTTCTATGAGACGACGGCCATGTTTGCTTTGGGTTCACATACCTTTAAAGTTGGCAAAACACGCCATTTAAAAGAAGAGTATTTTTAATGCTCCACTAAATTCGATCCAAGTGCTAGCTAGAGTTTTCAACTAAATTGGAGCCTAGCAAGAGAATGCAAAAGCCCACTGCATCTCACAACACAGCCATGCTCCACCATGCTCCTCTTTGCTCCAATTCAGCAAACCCGTTATAACTTGGCACAATTCCTAGCTCTGTAGTAATGGCAAGATGAGAAAACAAGGGTCTACTAAGTTGGCATGTTCAAGCTTCCAATCAAATTCCTGAGGCTCATTTTCTAGAATGGAGGGTTAAAAGCCATCCCAAGGAGTGCAGTATTTTAAAACCATGTCATTAACTGAACTGACACGCTGCAACAAGCTTGGCAACACTTGAGCTTTAGCTCCTTGATTGCATCTATATGCCACGTGCACCTTCTTGTTCCCATCTTTCCCCCAGTCACACAATCTCCCTCCTCC
Source organism: Bettongia penicillata ogilbyi (assembly GCA_023548195.1). Taxonomy (NCBI): domain Eukaryota; kingdom Metazoa; phylum Chordata; class Mammalia; order Diprotodontia; family Potoroidae; genus Bettongia; species Bettongia penicillata. The sequence goes on from JAJHZJ010000257.1 coordinate 8,673,619, forward strand.
TCACGAGAATCAGAGGCTCATTAAAGGTTTGCCACAGTCCTCAACTATCTAGTACATTTGAATTAATTCCTGTACCAAGTGAGCTCCACATTCTTCTCACTACTGACTGCAAAGACTTACACCCTTGCACACTAATTTTTAACAGTGAGTCGGATGAAAGAACCTCCTATCCCACAGTATGCTGCAACAAATTCTCAAACAGAAGAGGTTTTCACCCAAAAAGGTTGGTCTCATTATCATCCCCTACCTAAGCCATGCTTGCCCCTCCCCCTGTGCCTTTTCCCCCTCTGTAAGCCTCTCATCTTTGCTACTCTTTGAACATCCAACACCTCCTCATTTTTCTGGGGCAGCTTTGGTCCCATTTCTTCATGAATTCTATTCAGACTACTTGGGTGAACACCACTATCTCCACCCCTCAAAATTCCTACAGCATTTATAAGTTTTTTCATTCATTTTGGCATTTACTTGTTCTAATTATTTCACATACATTAGTTTTCTTCCCCCAAATGCACTGTAAATTTGTATGACAGAAACCCTATTTATTAATATTCCATAATGCCTACTGCATACACAGCAGCTAATAAATACCAATTGAAGAGCAGGTGGCAAGGATAACCAAGCACCTACAAGATACCAAAGGAGAAACAAGCAAATTAAGAAAAAAATAAAACAATATATGGTTGATGGTCCATAATCAGACTCAAAGAATTTTAGAGCTACACTGTACCTTGGAGATATTCCTTTTACAGATAGAAACTAAGGCCTAGGAAGGTTAAGTGACAACTTTAAAACATAGAATTAGTGAAAAACCAGGAATAGTAGCAAGGTACTGCATACTCTAAGCAAACAAGGTTTCTTATTTAACATGAGGGGAAAAAAGTTTAAGAAATAGTGCAAGGTCCAATTTAAAGGAAAGATAAACTAATTTATTCAGAAAAAAGCTATATATTCAGGTAACTTGAACATTAAAGTGGGAGGTAGGAAACAGAAAATTAAAAGCCACATATTTCATCCTCATATAAACACACCAATGAGGAGAGGGGAAGATGAGAGATCAACAACCAAAGGAAATCTTCCAAATTTCCTGGATATTTTATCCAGCAGAATAAAATTAGCACAATTAAATTCAGTGTCAAACAGCACCCCCATACACATTTACAACATATATGATTGTGTAGCTCTAGAAAATTTCTAATATCAACAATTCTTTTAGGCAAGTAAGACATGGACAGCAACATGGCACAAATGGTCTGCAATTTTAGTGTCAGCTCAACACTTGTCACTCAGGTAAGGAAAGAACATTAGAAGAAATAAACAAAGGGTTTCCTTTGCATGAGAATAACTCATGTGATCTAGTTGGAAAGAAACACTAGCAGGGTAACTATGTCCTCTAAAACACATTCTCTAGAATACCCGTAGGGTAGTAGCTTCGAGTTTCCTCTCTCGATTTCATATAGGATTAAAAAGTCATGCTCATCATGCACAAGAGCAAATATTTCAAATATAGAGAGCAGGCATATCCTACAACATTAGTATATACAAATTTACTCCCTAAAATCACTTTTTAAAGTCACCCCCACAAATCCCCAAACATTCTAACCTACTTAGAAATTTTCATAGAGAGGGAACAATGAAAACAAATTTCCATATTGCTTATAGGGACTGATCGAAGTACAGATAGGTAAGGGTCTAGGTTCCACTTCAAAGCAAATGGCCAGCAGACTGTTTTTTTAACTTTCTGAGTCCTAAGAATTCCATATCCACAAACACATAAACCAGGAAGACTGGAATTCAAGTCCCAACTCAGATATACTATCTGGCCCGGGGTTAATATATTTAACCTTGTGCTTTAGGTAGAGGGAGGTTTCCCACCTGGGAGTTCCCCATGTTAATGAAATCACAAGTCTAGACCCCATCCTTACAGTAATGTTGTTTCTTCTCCATATGAAGGGACTCCACAGTAACACAAAATCTTTAAGGAAATAATTTCTTTTTATCACCTAATTGGAGTAAAAATAATTCTTCACTCCTAGGGCATGGAGTGAAAGACAACATGGCTATCTTTCAGAAACTGTATTACTAAGATAAGGAAGCAAAAAGACTAGTAATAAAAACATTCCACTTCATAATGCAATAGTCCTACACCACTGAAATTAAATGAAAATTGAACTTGATAAAACAATAGTTCATACAGACCTCATATAAAGTGAATACCTTTAGATAAAACACTAAGATACTTTTCACTGCTCCCTCCTCACATTCTGCCCAAAAAATTTGGTCATGACAAAAGAATCCTGATTAAGCCACTGAAAAGTTAAGTTTTATGAACTGAAATTAATTTAAATGGGGTTATTAAGTTTAACTAGTCATTTTGATATTAAATATTAAGTTCTAATTACTCATTTAAAAATTAGAAAATGTAATGTCATATAATGGGGATTATTTCCGCAAAAATTCACATCATGAGGCATGTCTTTTTATTGCAAATATCACATTTGAGTTAAGAACTAGTTTCATCAAAGGAGAAATCTAAAAAGAATTTCTGCTGAGTTAAATTAGAACCAGGCTTCAGGGAAAGATTTATAACTAGATCACAAAACAGGGCTCAGGATGCCGGATTTAAGATGTAGGTCTTTGTCTACTAAAAAAAAGACATGAGGTGCAGGATGCACAAGATTAGAAACACTTCCCGGGGAGAAAACTCTGGGACACAGGGTCCCACGGGAGCCGGCTAAGGAAGGCAGGTTGCGGCTCGGGCTGTCACCCAGGGCACGGCCGGGAGGGTCCGCGGGGGGAAGGAAAGGGGCCGGGGAGGGGCAGGACCCCGCGGAGCCCCTTATTCCCCCCATCCCCTCCCCGAGCCCGGTGCCCCGGGGGCCCGCGCGGGGCGGGGGCGGGCACCGAAGGCTGGGCGGACCCAGGCCGGCCCCGCACCCTCCCCTCTCCCCAGCAAGGGCCGGGCGGGGGGCTGCCCGGGCGTCCCCTCTCCCCCGCCCCATCCCGGCGAGGAAATCGGGGCGGGCCCCGCGCGGACCGCAGCAAAAGGGGAGGTGGGGAAAGCGGGGAGGGGGAGAGGGGCGGGGACAGAGTCCGGGGAGCGGGGGAGGGGCGAGCCCGGGGGCGGGGCGGCCCGAGGAGCGAGAGGCGGCGTGCGCCCAGGCGCGGCCCCGAGCTGCGCGGGCACGCGGGCGGGGGCGCGCCCGTCTCCGCAGTGGGGCGGGGGCGCGCGCGCGGGAAAAAACGGCGGCCTGGGACCGGGGGCGGGGGCCGGCCGGCCGGGCGCACTTACGCGGCCGTTTCTTGCGGAGGCTCTCCAGGCGCTGGCGGGTGGCGTGCGTGGTGCCGCTGTAGGAGCCCGGCCGCTCGCGGTTCACGCCGCCCGCCGCTCCCCGGCACTGGCTGTCGGCGGCCCCGGCGGCGGCCGAGGACAACGACGAGGCGGCCGAGGTGCTGCTGGCCCGTCGCCGGGCGGGCTCCCGCCTCCGTGGCTCCAGCGCCGGCCCCCCGGGCCCCGGCTCCCCGGACGAGGACGACGCGGGGGCCGGCGGGGCGCCGGCTGAGGCGGCGGCCCTAGCTTGGTGCTCCATGGGCGCCCCGGGCCGGCCCGCTCCCATCAGCTGCAGCCTCCGCCTCTCCCGCCCGAGCCTGCCCCCCGTGCCCACCGCCTCCTCCTCCTCAGCCGCCGCTGCCTCAGCCGACGCCCCGCCCTCCGTGGGTTTTCTCCTGTGCGCCGGCGCAGAGCGAGCCAATTGCGGCGGCCCGCCCAATGGGCTCCCGCCATGGGGGCAGAGTGATTGCATCTCCGTCCAATGGGAGAGGCGCAGAGTGGGCGGGGGCAGGGAGGCAGACCAGCAGGAAGGCGAAGAGGGGGTGGGTGGGGAGCGAGAAAGGCACGCCCTTGTCCAATCGGCTCTGGAGGACGGAAACTGACGGAGGGCGGACCCAATTGAAGCTTGTCCCCTCCTCCCATCATCCCGTGGGCGGGAAGACGGCTGGGAGGGGAGGAGGTGGAACTCGGCGCTCCCGCCTATTCCACGCTCCCGCCCCTCGGCGGCATCTGCCCCGCCCCCTTCCCGCCAGGCGCCCCCTCCCCCAAGCTCATGCCCCCAAATCATGTCACCTGCCAAAAATAACTTCAACCGCCCCCTGAAATAACGTCACCCTAGAACTTTTAAAACCCCAGGACTCCCGCCAAAAATAACCTTCCCAACTCCACCCCCCCACGGCTCCCCAGTTATCCTTCAGAATCGGGCTCCTTCAGGTTACGAACTCACCCCCCCAAAGCCCGGGCCCCCCAAACTACCAGAACCTCTCCAAATATTACCTCCGCAGCTTCCACAAGGCCCCCAGACTGGGAGCCAAACGCTAATCCCTTTCATAAAATAACCACCCCAAAGCGGTGTCTTCTTAAAACCCTACAGCCCCCCAAAATGACCTTGCCCCCCAAAATGAACTTCTAACCGCCTGTCCTTTTATGATATGACCCAACCCAAAAGAGGACCTTCTGGGGGGGGAACCTTGGGCCTCCAGGTCCCATGGGGCCCCCAGGTGGCAGGATCCCCACCATGCTCCCCATGACATAACCAGACCCCAAAACCTTTACAATACCAGCCTCCAGTAACCCAGCTCCCCATGACATAACCAGACCCCAAAACCTTTACAATACCAGCTTCCAGTAACCCAGCTCCCCATGACATAACCAGCCCCCCAAAACCTTTACAGTACCAGCCTCCCATGACCCCAGCTCCCCAAGACACTGCCCCCCAAAATTAACTTCCACAGCCCAGCCTTTTATAAACTTCTCTATTCCCTAAAAGGACCTTCTAAAACCTCAGCTTCCTATAATATAACCCACTCCCAGAAAACTTCTGAAACCCAGGCCCTCCCTCCAATGGACTAACCTTCCAGACCTAGGTGAACAGCAGAAATACCCAAAGCCTATGGGTGGGCCTTGCCCGGTAGTCTTCCCACCCACTGGCACAGCTCACAAGAGCCTGATCACCTTCCCTTCACAAAGTAACATGCCTGGCCCCAGAGGGCAGGGGACTGTATAGAGCACAGGGCCTGGTATGGAGGGTCCCATTTTAATAAATATTTATCTAATTGAATTTACAGGAATTTTCTTCTCTGCCCTACTCCACACATCCAGTCCAGCCTCGGAGTACTGTCCTGCCTTTCCTACCACAAGGAAGAATCCCCGCTTCTTCCCTCAGCCCATTCTTCTCCAGAGAAGCAGCTAGGTTGCACAGTGGATAGAGCCATGGAGCTAGAGGCAGGAAGACCTGAGTTCAAATCCAGCCTCAGACTCTTCCTAGCTGTGTCATTCTGGGCAAGTCACTTCACTTCTGCCTCAATTTCCACAACTCTAAAATGGGGCTACTAATAACACCCCTTAGGGTTGGTGAGAGGATTAAACGAGATAGTATTTGTAGAGTGCTTAGCCTAGTGCCTGGTATATAGTAAGTGCTTAACAAATGCGTATTTTCTTCCAGAGGAAGGTGGGGGTTGTTATATAGACAAGGAGACATCTGGGATGAAGCCTTCTTCAAAGGGCCTGACCAGTAGACTCCCATCCCTTTAGGTTCCACTTTTGTGTTGTCAGCTATTTTCCTCACTGATTCCCATTTCATCAGAAGATCCACCTCCCAAGGGCTAATCCCAAGGACCCCTAGCTAGAATGCCTCCAACCAGCTCGGTGGCAAACCGCCCAACCATAGGCAATCATTTGTGATGTTGGGTCTTAAGAGGCTTTGAAGTGGCTGGTGGCTATAGACACACCTCAGAGGGGCCCCTCTTCCTACATTTTGTTTTCTGTCCTTTCTGCATCAGTGAAATGTGCTGGACACTGGGAGAGAAGAAAAGGACTTAACTTAGTCTTCATGGTAACCACCAGGAAAGAGCGGGTTAAAAATCCTCCAACCTCATGGGGGAGGAAAAGTGCCATCCTAGTTTTGGGGAGTTGGGTGGAAGGAGAAAGTCAAAGTTTCTTTGCCTAAAGGAAGCCTGAGGATCTCCCTTCCCCACAATAGGCACCATCTCTCCATCCACAGGAAACATGAAGATAATGAGTTGGGCCCTAGCTGAACAAATGGCAGTACATGAATGGAATGGAATACTGACTGCTGAGCCATGACAAAAGATGGGTATGAGGGGCAGAGCCAAGATGGCAGAGTAGAAAGATGCACACACTCTAGCTCTTCCCCCATAGCCCATAAAATACCTGTAAAAAATGACTCTCAACAAAGGGTAGAGCAACAGAAGCCACAGAATAAGAGAGTGAAAGAGATGTCCAGATAAAGGCAACATGAAAGGCCAACAGGAAAGGTCTATCCCATAGGATGCTGAGCAGAGCAGAGCCCAGCCCTGGCTACTGGTCACCTGGAGGAACAGGACAGGAACAGGCCTCCGGGGCAGAATCCCCAGCAGGGAAGGTCTCAGATCCCTCAACCCACAAGCACCAAAGAAAGCTTCAAAGGTCAGTGAGAGGGCTTTCCCAGCTGAGTGATAGGGGAGCAGGATGCCCCCAGCACAGTCCCCAGGCAGCTGTGGTGGCAGGAGCAACAGCAGAGCAGCAGCACTTCCTGGCAATGGCCACATCAGGCAGCAGCTTCCATCGTGGGAGTGGCTCAGCTTAAAGCCCCTGGAGGAATTGAGCTGCTGATCTGAATCTCAGACCTGAGCACAACCCCAGGTAAGGAGGAGCTCTAGGACCCTCCTCTTGACAAAGAACTCAGAAGTCAAGTAACTGGCTGGGAAAATGCCCAAAAAAGGGGAAAAAAAAAAATAAGACCCTAGAAGGTTGCTTTCTTGGTGAACAGGTATTTCCTTCCATCCTTTCAGGTCAGGAAGAACAATGCATATTGTCAGAGGAGGTCAAGTCTTCTGTATCCAGTACCTCCAAAATGAAAATGGGCTTAGGCTGTGGAAAGGCTTGAAAAACAAGTCAGTGGCTTGCTACAGGAGATCCAAAAAAATGCCGAAAAAAATAACACCTTTAAAAATAGGCTAACTCAATTGGGAAAAGAGGTCCAAAAAGTCAATGAGGAGAAGAATGCTTTAAAAAGCAGAATCAGCCAAATGAAAAAAGAGGTTCAAGAGCTCACTTAAGAAAATAGTAATTTGAAAATGATCCCCAATTGATAAATGGTCAAAGGATATGAAAAGGTAGTTTTCAGAGGAAGAAATTAAAAATATTTATAGTCATATGAAAAGATGCTTTTCATCACTATTGATTAGAGAGATGCAAATCAAAACAACTCTGAGGTACCACATCACACCTATCAGATTGGCAAACATTACAGAACAGGAAGATGATAAATGTTGGAGAAGATATGGGAGAGTTGGAACACTAATTCATTTTGGTGGAGCTGTGAACTGATCCACCCATTCTGGAGTGCAATTTGGAACTATGCCCAAAGGACTACAAAAATATGCATACCCTTTGACCCAGCAATATCACTTCTAGGACTGTATCCCTAAGAGATCATAAAAATGGGATGTACATGTACTTCTCTCTTATAGGGCAAGATAGATTTCTATATCCCATTACCTGTGTTTCTTATTTCCAGGTTATATGCAATAATAATTCTCAACATTCATTTCTACTATTTGAATTCCAACTTCTACATGTACAAAAATTTTTATGGCATCACTCTTTGTGGTGGCCAAAAACCAGAAATCAAGGAGATGCCCATCAATTGGGGAGTGGCTAAATAAATTATGGCATATGAATGTAATGGAATACTATTGTATTATAAGAAATGATGAACAGGAAGACTTCAGAGAGGCATGGAAAGACTTGATTTGATGATTTGATGCTGAGCGAAAGGAGCAGAACCAGGAGAACATTGTGCACAGCAATGACCACAGTGTGTGAGAGCTTTTTCTGGTAGACTTGGAACTTCATTGCAAAATTGCAAAAATTCCCAATGGTTTTTTGAGGCAAAATACCCTCCACATCCAGAGAAAGAACTATGGAATTCAGTCATAGAATGTAGCAGGTCATTTTGTGTGTGTGTGTGTGTGTGTGTGTGTGTGTGTGTATTATGTTTTGGTTTGTTATATGATTTCTCCCATTCATTTTAGTTCTTCTGAGCAACATGACTATAGTGAAAATGTATTTAACAGGAATGTATTGTAGAACCTATATAAAATTGTATGCCATCTCAGAGAGGAAGAGGGTAGGGAAGGGGGAGGGAGGGGAAAAAATCTAAGTTATATGGTAGTGATTGTAGAACACTGAAAATAAATAAAATTAATTTTAAAAAATGAGAATAGAGCTGAGGGAAGCTAATGACTATATGATAAACCAAGAACCAAAAGAATGAAAAAATGGAAGATAATGTGAAATATCTCATTGGAAAAACAACTGATCTGGAAAATAGATCCAGGAGAAACAATTTTTAAATTATGGGACTACCTGAAGCCATGATCAAAAAAAAGGTCCTAAACATTATCTTTCATGAAATTATCAAGGAAAACTACCCAGATATTCTAGAACCAGAGGGCAAAATAAATATTGAAGCAATCCACTGATCACCTCCTGTGGCCAAATTTCAGAGTTCCCAGGTCTAGGAGAAAACATTGAAAGCAGCTAGAAAGAAACAATTCAAGTATTGTGGAAATACAATCAGGATAATGCAGGATCTGGCAACTTCTACATTAAGGGATCAAAGGGCTTGGAATAGGATATTCCAGAAGTCAAAGGAACTGGGATTAAAACCAAGAATCACCTACCTAGCAAAATTGAGTATAATACTACAAGGGAAAAAGTGGTCATTCAATGGTATAGAGGACTTTCAAGCATTCTTGATGAAAAGACCAGAACTGAAGAGAAAATTTGACTTTCAAACACAAGAATCAAGAGAAGCATGAAAAGGTAAACAGGAAAGAGAAATCATAAAGGACTTTCTAAAGCTGAACTGTTTGCATTCCTATATGGAAAGATAATATTTTTAACTCTTGAGACTTTTCTCAGTACTTGGGTAGTTGGAGGGATTATACACACACACACACACACACAAACACACACACACATAGACACAGAGCACAGGTTGAGTTGAATCAGAAGGGATGATATCTACAAAAAAATAAAATTAAGGGGTGAGAGAGGAATATATAAGGGAGGAGAAAGGGAGAAATGGAATGGGGCAAATCTCATAAAAGAGATAAGAAAAATCTTCAGTGGAGGAGAAAAGGGAGGAAGTGAGAGGGGAAAAGTGAAGCTTACTCTCTTCCTTAAGGAGGGAATAACATGCTCACTAAATTTGGTATGAAAATCTATCTCACACTACAGGAAAGTAGGGGAGAACAGGACAAGTGGGATGAGGGGGATGATAGAAGGGAGAGCAAATGGGGGAAGGGAGTAACTAGAAGTCAACACTTTTGGGAAGGGACAAGGTCAAATGAGAGAACAGAATAAAGGGGGGACAGAGTAGGATGGAGGGAAATATAGTAAGTCTTACACAACATGATTATTATGGATGTCTTTTGCAAAACGACACATATTTAGTCTGTATTGAATTGCTTGCCTTCTCAGTGGGGATGGGTGGGAAGGGAGGGAGAGAGAAAGAGAAGTTGGAATTCAAAATAGTAGAAATGAATGTTGAGAATCATTATTGCATATAACCTGGAAATAAGAAACACAGGTAATGGGATATAGAAATCTATCTTGCCCTTTAAGAAAAGAGAGAAGATGGGGATAAGGGAAGGGTGGGGTGTGATAGAAGGGAGGGCATATTGAGGAAAGAGGTAATCAGGATGCAAGGTGTTATGGGGTGGGGGGGGTAAGAGATGGGAAGAAAATTGAAACTCAAAATTTGGTGGAAATGAATGTCGTAATCTAAAAATAAATAAGCCCCCCAAAACAAACAAAAAAAACATGGGTATGAAGAATTCAGAGAAAGTTGAGAAGATTTGTAGGATTTGAAGTGGAGCCCAGAGAACAATACACAGAGACCACCATAATAGAAAGGACAATAACTGAACATCAGAAAGAAGATCAGTGCAAGGATGAGTCAATGAGGACCGATGATGAAACACATTGAACAATGGAGCACGTGCACAGGATAAGGGATGCATGTGCTATCAGACATGAAAACTAGATCAGTTTGTTTTGCTAAGCTGATCTTGTTTGTTACAGGGAGAGTTTGACTGAGCATGGTTGGACAAGTCACTTCACCTCACTAGAACTCAGTTTCCCCATATGTAAAAAGAGATATACTAGACAATCCTGAGGAGCCCTGCCTTCAACTTCAGATCTCTCTGTACCTGAACTTTGACAGTAGAGGAGTAGTGCTGTTTACTCAATGACGAATGTTCTCACACTTGGTCATACTCTTCACATCTCAGGGATGTTACATCTTAATGCCAGCCAGACCTTGGACTATTCATCTCCCATTCCCTCCTTCTACTAGCTCTTACTGAAACCAGACTGTCCTGATGGCTCACCCTCCCTTCTGTCCTTTACAATACTGGTTGCACCTTCACTCCTTTTGGACTACCCCTCACTCCCCATTGCCACTTCCAGGTTCTCTCCCTTCATCCCTCAGTAACCTCTCTTCCTTTGAGGTTCATGTTATTCATATCTTCCACAAAACAAAATCCTGGTAGCCGTTGCTACAGACCCTCCAAGTCACTCCTCTTCCTTTCTCAGTGTGTTTGATATCTGGCTTCCCCAACTCCTGTCCTCACATTAGGGGACTTCAGCATACGATTAATTCTCCCTCAAATACCCTAACTACACAGTTACTCAACCTACTCATCTCCCATGAGCTACTCCTCTACTCCACCTTGGTCACACCTTTGATTTTGCCATAAATGTACCACCTCCATGTTCAGTAATTCTAAAACTCTCTTACCCAACGATAATCTATGAGCATTTCACCTCTCTCTCTCTCTCTCTCTCTCTCTCTCTCTCTCTCTCTCTCTCTCTCTCTCTCTCTCTCTCTCTCTTTTTCTCTGTCTCCCTGTCTCTCTCCATCTGTCTCTCTGTCTGTCTGTCTCTCTCTGTCTCTCTCTTTCTCTGTGTCCCTGTCTCTCTCTGTCTCTCTGTCTCTGTCTCTGTCTCTCTCTCTCTTTCTCTGTCTCCCTGTCTGTCTCTGTCTCTCTCTGTGTCTCCCTGTCTCTCTCTGTCTCTCTCTCTGTCTGTCTGTCTCTCTCTCTCTGCCTTCCTTTATATAATACTGCACTTTATCCCTTGACCCCTCAATTCTCTCCCAAACATTTTCTCCTGCACTAACCACTCTTCTCCTCATCTTGACTCCTTAATGAGTCAATTAAACTTTACACTACCTTCCTGTTTTGAATCCTTATCCCCTTTATCATATCATTAATTATACACAGCCGAGCTTCAGCCTTGGATCACTCCCACCATTTACCTTCATACCTATGCATGTGCTGCTGAATAAAGGTGGAGAAAACCATGCAACAGTTCTGACTGGAGCCACCAAATTACCTCAAATTGGCCCTCACTGCTGCTAGGCAATCCTGCCATAATTCTCTTATCAACTCAGTTCTTCTAAACCTTTTTATCCCTCCTCAAAGCTCCCAGGGCTCATCTTCCTCCACTCTCTCAGCAGAGACTCTGCCTTTTATTTTATAGAATAATATTGAAACCATTCACCATGAGCTTCCTCATCTTTTATCACTCAGATGCTTTTGGCCACCTTCTCCTCATTCACTCCAGTCTCACATGAAGAGGTGACCTCACTCCTGATCAAGGCTGACCTTTCTATTTGTCCAAGCTATCCCATTCCATCCTACCTGCTCCAACAGATAGCCCCCTCTATCATCCCCATTCACTTATTTACAATTTCTCCCTGTCTACTGGATGGTTTTCTACTGCTCAGGTCTCCCCCATCCTGAGAAAACCTTCCCTTGATCTCCCCATCCCTGCTATCCTTCTATGTCTCTTTTGTCCTTTGTGGCTCTCCAATAGGGGCCTAACCTTCCTCTCACTCTCTCCTTAACCCCCTACAACCTGGCTTCCAACCTTATTATTCCACCAAAGCTCCCCTCAAAATTACCAGTCATCTTTTAATTTCCAGGATCAATGACCTTTTCTCTATTCTCATTGTCCTCAACGCCATTGATCACTCTCTTCTCGACGTGCTTTTCTCTCATGCTCCCTCCTGGTTCTCCTCCAACTATCTGACCCCTGCTTCTGTCTCATTCATTGGATCCTCCTCCAACCTATGGTTATAGGTGGTCCTCAAGGATCTGGTCCTGCCCCCTCTTCCCTTCTCCTTATACATGGATTTAATTACCGTATCTAGGCTAATGTTTCTCAGCTCTACCTTTCCTCCCCCAATTCTCACGTTTCCCTGCAGAATTTAATGTATTTCTATATCAAATTTATGTGACTAACCTTCCTTTGGTCATTTTACATGAGAGCAAGATGCATCTGATCCCTGCTCTCCCTATCCCTTTTTCCATGACTGAATACTCTTCTCACACAATTTAATTATGAAAAACAAGTTTTAGCTCCTTCTTCCTCTTTCCTACGTATATGTATTCTTTTTATCCTCCCTTTTCTGTTTTTTCTTAAAACCCTCAGAATAACATCAACTAACCTCCAATACCTCTGTTTATCTTGTTTAACTTTCTCAGGGAGGTTCTGAAAGGATATTTGTTTCTCCTTCCCCTATTATCCTACTCTTTCTCCCTCCAAGACTGCAGTCTACATATGTCTCTGGTCTGCTTCTGGTCCCACTAAGAAACTGGGCTTGATCTCCTGAGGCAACACTAGCTTTCTGGGGACTCCCTTTCTTTTCCCTATGGAGTTTGTTTTGTAGTTCTGGGATGGAGTAAGTTACTTACTGTAGTTTCTCATTGGATTTCTTATTTAGCTTAGCAAAAAATTCAGGATTTTTCTAGAGTAAGTATGTGAAAACTGGGTAATCTGACCATCTATCAGCTTTTACAAATGGTACCTGAGAAGGTATAGCAAAAACAGTAGTTACAAAACAGTCCCAACAATTCAGGGACATACTCTTCCCTTACTTTCAAGGTCTTTGGGAAAAGTGGGCTCAAAATATAAAGTACAAAGGTAGTGAGGCACACATATAGGAAATATGTGGGTCCAGTGGTTACCTTGTGACTCCTGGACTTGGGAACCCATTCCTCTCTTCACAGAGTCCCCACCAAGTTTGGCTTAAAGTGGGGATGGGAGTCATTTCATTGCTCTGCTAGGATGGCCTCTTGCTTGATATATCAGCTCATGAGTTAAACTATAACTGAACTGGCCTCTCCCCACACTTCTCTCCTTTTGCTACTAGATCCAGTATTGTGGTTGTCAGTGGGACCCGGGATGGCTTTGAAGCATCTCTCAGTTTCCCTATTGTCACCAATCCTTCTGGCTCTTCAGTCAACTACAAGACTCTTCGTCACTCTACTGTACCCTTGCCTAAGGTTTAAATAAAGATTACTAAGCTTCCACATGTTGGACAGAAGCCAAGCAGAGGTTATTGCATATGCTCACTATACCCTATCAAGAAAGACAAATCAGAGCATGATCTAAGGACTGAACACTCACTGGCTCTTCCTTTCATTAAACCCCTTTTTAGTGTCTTTCACTGGTTCATCATCTTACTCCATCTGGGTCTAGGCAGAGGTCCCCTCTGGGTCTAGACAGTCTTGGCTACATGATTTGACCCTATACACCAAGGGCTCTTAACCCTTTTTGTGCCATGGTCCCATTCAGAAGACTGGTGAAGCTTAGGGACCCCTTCTCAGAATAATCTCAGTTGCCTACATTCATAGTTGAAGGAAATACTCATTTCAGGTAGAGGTGAGTGAAAATTTTGAAATAATGTTATTTTCTTCTCATCCAAGTTCATGGACTCCAGGTTAAGAACCAGTGTTAATAGCTATTAACTAGCATCAATATACCTCAAAGGTTTGCAAAGAACGTTACAAATACTATCTCATTGGATCTTCACAACAACCCTTCTCTTCTTCATGTGATTCGCTTCCTTCAAAGTCACTATCTAGCCCTGACACTGATTACTGGGATCTTTCTGAGCCATCTGGCTAACTTTCCACCCCTCTTTTTTTCCTAACCTTTGACTCTGACCTTGGGTTACTTGGTTCCACTTGGTGAGTTTTTGTTTCATCTTTCTGATGACCAGGCCTTCCCAGGCATCTCTACACCGTGCCATGCTGCCAACTGCAGATTCAACATGATCTTCAGGTCCCCTTTATGTTTCATCATTCTGGATTAAAATACTGAGGGCAGGTACTGTTTTGTTTGCTTGTATTTGTTGTTTTTTAATTCATATTCATTTTAATTTTAGTTCCAGATTCTCTCCCTTTACCTAACAAGAAAGCAGGAAAAATAAAACCCATTATAAATATGTGTAGTCAAACAAAACAAATTGCTTTTTTTAGACATGTCCACATGTATATGTATGCATTTATGAATATATATGTACCTACATATACATTTGCATAATGCAGACACATGTATAATTCAATCTGCTTCCGTGTCTATCAGTTCTCGGTCATGAGGTGGACAGCACGTTTCATCATGGCTCTTTTGGCACTGTGGTTGTTTCCTTTATCTTAATCAGAGCTCCTAAGTGTTCTGAAGTTGTTTGTTCCTTCAGTTTGTTGTTACTGTATGAATCATCCCCCTGGTTCTGTTTATTTCGTGCTGCATCAGTTCATATAAGTCTTCCCAGGTTTTTCTAAAACTGTCCCTCTCGTCGTTTTTTACAACACAATTCATCTACCATAACTTCTTCAGTCATTTTCCAACTGATGGGCATTCTGCCTGTCTTCATTTGTATTCTTAGTGCTTAACACAGTACCTGGCACATAATAAATGTTGGCCCAATTAATCTAACTTATCTATCTGTCTCTCCATCCATCCGTCTATCTCTCTCAGCAGGGAGTCCACCTAACTCCACAACAGGCAATGGGAGGTTGCAATATATTGATCAAACAAATTTTTGATCTTTCTCCAAGCCTATCTTATAGAATGGATGATATTTCCACTACTTGGTATAGGATAACTATCCATTATTCCACTCTCCCATGTGTTCCCTACTCACCAAGTTTTTTTAAATTTTAAAATTTTATTTTAAATTTATTTTAATATTTTAAATTTAATTAAATTTATTTTAAAATTAAAATTTTATTCTGGATTTCAGAAATAAAATAAGCGTTTCTATAACATAGTAGGGCAGAAAAAAAATGATTGCACGTGAACCTGCAAATCTGTTATGTATGACTTGCAATTCTTTTAAAATATATAAAAGAGTTATCAGGTAAATTTCTTTTTTCCCCTTTTTTCTCTTCTCCCTAGAGATGGCTACCATCAGACACAAATGTGTACATTCTACACATACTTCTATTTATCAGTCCTTTCTCTGGATGCAGATAGCTTCTTTCTTCATTGGGCGAAGTTCTTGACAGTCAACTTGAAAATCATATAAAGTTTGCTCCTTCCTTTCTATTACAACCCCAATTGCCTTTTGGAAAGTTAGCTGGACTCCCTTGTGAACAGTAAGACAAGAAGGATGGAGAACTAGCCAATGGATCTTAGAGATCTCATTCAGCGTTTGTAGAGCTTATAACTCTAAAGAAGAGGATTGAGATGAAGAAGAAGCTAATTGTATCTTAGGGTAATGGGTCAAAGAACTGAGCCACAGCTGTCCCAACCCACTGTCTTGAGAGAAAGTTAACCCTCAGATTGGGGAGGGTTAACTTTTCTTTCAAGACAGTGATAGCCAACTTAGGCCATCCACAAGACAAGAATTCACATGAGCAGCACCAGGACTTTTCGGCCAGTGATGATTGAGTTAACTTATGGTACTTTGAGAGCAATGGAGGAAGTGGTGATGCATGGAGTCAGATGAAATCCATTACCAGAGGACATGAAACGGGCTTTATATGTAACTGCTACATACGGTACACATTATAAAGTGTATCTGTGCTCTACATATATTAAATTATTCTTTGTCATTATACATGCTAATATGTTATTGCTATACATGTGTGTGTTATATTTCTTCACATGTTCTATGGGTCTGATTCATGTTGCTACCCTATAATGTCATTCTAAATGTCATGTATTATGTGAGATGTATATTCCTGGTCTACCATACACAACATTATCATGCATACTATATAATCCCAAACCACAGGGTGGAGACAGCTTTGGCTGAGTTTGTTGGCCCCGAATGCTAAGACGTGTGCACATGTTACATGCTTTACTCTGTAGTTTGGATAATTTCCTATGACTGTTATATACTCATTTATGGTGTTTATATTGTGCACTTAGGGAATTGATGTCATATTTTTTAAACGTATGTTTATAGCAGCAATATGGTATAGTAGGTAGAAAGCCTGCCTCAGTCAGGAAAACCTAGGTTTGAGTCTAGTCTTTGACACCTACTGGCTGACTTTGGACAAGTTCCTAAACCTCTCTGGGTGTGTTTCATAGGGTCATAGATTTAGAACTGGAAAGGATCTTGGATGTCCTCAATTCCAACCCCCTTACTTTCCAAAGAAATCAGTCTAATCTAGAAATAAATAATATATGCTATAGAGGCACCAGTATTGTTCATTCAGTCGTACTCAACTCTTCATGACTCTATGGACTGTCCTTGGGGTTATCTTGCCAAAGACGCTAGAATGGTTTGCCATTTCCATCTCCAGTAGATTAAGGTAAACAGAGTTTGAGTGACTTGCCCAGGGTCACACAGCAAGTAAGTGTCTGAGGCCAAATTGAATTCAGGTCTTCCTGACTCCAGACCCAATGCTCTATCTGCTGGGCCACCTGGCTGCTTCCTGGTACTAGTATACCCCAATATAATTTTCAGGGACTATAAATTTCACAAGGGGGAAGATATAAGAGGAGCCTTCTATTCCCTTTGTTACGGGTTGGCCATAGCATCTTCTGCCCTTTTAGACTCTTGGGTTGATAATGGTTAGTGAAAAGAGGATGCTGACTTCAGACACATTGGCATCACTTGACAAGAGGACTGGCAACTAAACAGAGGCACTGAAAGACACAGTGGCATCTGAGTTCCTTCTGTCCTCCTGCCACTGTCCCCAGCAGATTTGTAACGGACAGATGGACATGGTCATTAATTCCTGGCAGACTGAATAGCCTGATTATTGCAGACTGAGTATTGTGCAAACAGACAGGAACTTGAGCAGACTTGGGTGAATGAAATGGCAGAGGAAAGAGCCTTGAACACTGGAGAAGACATTCTCCATTCCCATTTGCCCAGTTGGCTGCAGCCATGTGAATCCCCAAAGTTTCTCCAGACCTCTCTGATCAAGTCATGGTCTTAGGAACAGAGAGGAGCAAATAGAAGGGTCTTAGAGACCACCTAGTCCAACTCCCTCATTTGACAGAACTTAGAAAGATAAAGTGATTGAGGACTCTGATAATGCACGGGTCAGCACATTCCAGAGGGCAGATGATGAACCATGCAACCTACATTCTGACAGAGGGGCAATGAACGTAGGGTATAGAATAAGACATATGTTCAAATACAGCCAAAGTAGGAAATTTTGTTTGAATATAAATGTGTTATAAAGGCTTTGTTTTCCTTTTTATTTTCCAGTGGAGATTAAGGGGAAGATGAAGTGAGTATCGTCATAGAGTAGGCCTTCTTAAACTTTTTCACTGGAGACCCCTTTTCCCATTTCAGCAACATTTGTTGGCATTGTGTGCCCTGAGGGCACACGAAGTTTGTGGTTTGTGTTCAGAACCAATGCTGCAGCGAAGCTGCCCCATGCAATATGAGCAAGGCTGCCAGAAACACCTTGGATTTATTATGTGTTTGAGTTTTAATTAATTTCTGTTTGTTGCATGTTCAGACACCTATTCCTGTTGCCAGATTTCAGTTTAATGTGAAAATGTGTGTAATAAAAATGTATATATAGAACCCATATAAGATTGCATGCTGTCTTGAGGAAGGAGAAGGAGAAATTTTAAAATTTATGGAAGTGATTGTTGAAAACTAAAAGCAAATAAATTAATTTTTAAAAAAAGAAATTTCAGTTTAAGAAGCGCTGTATAGGGTAGCAACACTCACACAAGAAAAGAGATTCACTCATCTCTCCCTAGTCATACCTTGCACTTTCCTCACTTTGAGGCTTTGCTTTTTCTTTGCCCTCTGCCTGAAATTTTCTCTGTGTCTCTACCAGGAGAAACCTTATTCAATCTTCAAAGTCCGTTTCAGTCGGCACCCCTTCCATAAAGCCTTCCCTATCTATCCCTAGGCAGAAGTGATTCCTCCCTCATCCAAGCTCCTAACTTGTTTAGGCCAATTCAAGGCAAGACAACATTAAGCCATATTCTGCCTCATGTCCCTTATTTCTGTAGCTTTCTCCAACCAGACTATTAGCATCTTGAGGATAGGTACTCTGTTCTATTAAAATCTTTGCATAGCACATGCTCTGGAGTGACTACTCCAATTCCCACTTGTACTGACAAGTTGGGTAACTTGTGTCTACTACATTTCCCCTTATGGTTCTAGGAATAAGCCCAAAGGGATTGGAGGTATATTTTCTAGTTTTATAGCTCAGCCCCCACCCCTATGGTGCTCCACCCATGATTATCAGTTGATACAAATTAGCCAGAATTAATTAGTTTTCAGAAAGGGCTATTTGCATAGGCAGTATAGTAAGAACAATTATTAAGAACTTCCCCCACAAAAAAATCAAATCATCTGTGACACTCTCTTCCATGGGTACATATAGATTCCAAAGGGATAAGGTTTCAAATTAGAAATCATATGTGGCAAAGGAAAGAAAAGAAACAAATATTTATTAAATACTTACCACGGGCCAGGTTTCAAGATAGATGTGAAACCCATGACCCCCTAAGAGGTGCCTTGAAAACGGAGACAAATGGGTACAGCCGAAGACATTCCTAAAGTGCCCATATTATATCTGAGTGTAGCTGCAAAGAATGTGCAATGGCCTTTCAAAGCCTTAAGTGTGGTCTTTTGATTGAATCCATTAAGACCACACTTAAAATATGTAGAAGGCTGTTGCTCATGCCTTGCTCTGTAAAATATGAATTCAGTTCAAAGGCCACACTTAAGGATTTAGCAGGCTACACGTGACCTTAAAGCCACAGGTTTCCTACCCCCCTCTAGACTTTCAAAGTTCACACAGTCTTCTAGCGGTTGTTCAATCTTTGCTCTTGAAAAGGCCCAATGACATAATGAGGTCTTGACTTGCAAGTGACCTGGATTTAAGTGAGGCAGAGCTGCGTCTTCATTATCCTCACTATTTCCTCCAGAGTCATCTGAGTCCAGTGGCAAGACATAAGCCAGGATGCCTGGTGATGGCCCCAGAACAGTCACCTGTGGTTTGGGAGTAAAGGGAGTTGGGATAGAGAAGAGTGAGATGCTTCTTACTCCTCCTCCAAGTGACTTCTCCTTAGAAGTTGGCTGGCCCAGTCTCCCTGGCTTGGTCACTTTCTCTAATCCCCAGGAGCCTGCTGGTCTTATGCAGATCCCAGCAGTAGTGACCAAGTCACCTAGTGAGAAAGAAAGACATGTTCTCATCTGATAAATGGATGAGGCTAAGTGGATAGTTGACCCCACTTACGTTCGTATCATCTTCAATGTTTTACTCAGGTCATCAACGTTTGCTGAATGAATCATTGATAACAATGATTGTCAAATTTATTGTGCTGGCAGAATTTGTATATGTTCTTAGACAAAGTGGCTCTATCTGGTGTTTTTGCTTAACTTCTTTTCTTTGTTACACGATAGAGTTCAGATCCAAGGTGGAGGTAAGGAAAGGAGAGGGTATTTCCAGAAATGAATGCTGTGCAAAAACAAAAGACATTTATCAGTCGATAAACATTTATGAAACTCCTACTATGTGCCTGCCACCGTGCCAAAGGTATAGAGAATCACTTCTGTGGATCAACATGTGTCAGAGGATAATAGGACATGCATTGCATACACCCAAATTGCCTACCATGTCTATGGGAGTGGCCTCCTTCAATTGGCTGTGGAGCTGTTTTTAAAAGTGGCTACCCGGGACAGTCTTACCTTGTTTTCTGCTACATCCACAGGATAAAGATAGACTATAGTTCACCCACAGTGTAGGTTCCATAAACTGAATCGGGGAATACCTTCCTCTTCTTCTCTCCTTTTATCTTTTGGTTCTGAGAAATGGGTCTGTGGCATTTTTGTTTCTTTTCTGTTTCATTTTTCCTGTTTTATATGTAGGCAATAATCCCCACTACACCAGGAGTTCATGTTATAGCAACCTTGGAGCCAGGATTCCAGGCAGAATGTGACAGTCAGCCAGCCCAGCATTGAAGCCTTGAGAAGTCAGGGAGTCTGGGACTCAAACCCAAGGCGGCTTTGGATATAGAATCTGGGATTGTGTTATATAGGAACTGAGTTAAGCTGGTTATTATATCTTTGAAGTAAATATGTCTTTGTAAAAGCTAATCTACCAAAGGTTAAATGAATTGGAGCTCAGGGCTTGCTTATACCTGAGGGCACATCTTTGGATGTGGATGCTGGAACCAGACCCTAGATACCCCAGAGTCCTGGAAAATTCTGGGGAGGGATGAAATATAACATACCTGTCCTTGGGATAGTGGGAGCCAGGGTAGTTAGTGTTACAATACTAACATTAGAAAATGCTAGAAAACAACAAAAAGCCCAAGTCGTTGTGTAGTGTTACCACGTCAGATGTTCTAAGGTGGGTTTTTGTCTTCTAAGGGAGGAGAGTAATTGGGATGGGAGCTGTGTCTTAGTTCAAACTGTGACATTCTAATCAGAGACTCTTCTTTCTTTCGGCCTTGCCTGGAAATGAATGCACTGTTGCTAGCTGTCAATTCTCAAATTCTCCTTTAGAAAAGGGTATTGGTCTGGACCCAGAATTCCCAATGAAATAGAATGCCACATGCATCTGAAGACTCACTTTAAAGAATCAGGGAGAACCATTGAGGCACATGAGAAGTGAAATTACAGAATTTTAGAAAAGACTTAAATTTTTAAAAATCATTTTCAAGTATGTAGTATTCAAATGAATTGCTTCCAAAGGTTCACCAAATAGAGGCTCTTAGGGGACCTGCTTCAATGAATAGACCTTTCACCCACTTTCTGATGGTTCTAGGCTAATAGATGTTCAAAACCTTGGAAGAATCTCATCCTCATAGTTAATTGGTTTAAGAGAATTTTTACCTTGAAGTGTGAAGGAAAAATAAGCGTAGTGCCCATATGAGTTATTTTTAATTTTCAGATGTTCCAAAGTGGTTCATTTCAACAAATATTTATAAAATACCTTCCATGTGCAAGGCACACCAACCCTGCTCTCAGGGCATTTATTGTTATGGGAAATTAAGTCCATTCAGGACTATTATGTGATATTTGTTAGACATGGTCAACACACAAATTTTGTTTGCCTGACAGTGCATATTTGTTCCAAGAATTTTCTTTTTCAATTAGAAGGTAGGAGGAGAAGAAATTTACAAGCAAATCAATAAGCATTTATTAACCATATTCTATGTGTCAGGCCCTGTGCCAAGTGCTGAGCATACAAAGAAAAGCAAAAAATAAAGAACAGGAACTCAAGAAACTTACAATCAAATGGGGGAGGCAACATGTCAACAGTTATGTACAATTAAGATATGGTCAGAATAAGCTGGAGATTATCAGTAGAGGGAAAGCACTAAAGACTTCGAGCAGAGTGTGGGACTTTAGTTGAGATGTGAAAGGAATTGTGGATGCTAGGAGGCAGAGAAGAGGAGGGGGAGTTCTAGGTATGGGGGACAACCAGTGAAAATGCCCCAGGCTGAGAGACAGAGTTTCTTGTTTGAGGAACGTCAAGGGCACCCATTTCACTGGAGTATAGAGGATTTAGAAGGGAGAACGGTGTAAAAAGACCTGAAAAGTAAGAAGAGGCGAAGAAACTGATGGAGAGCATATGAAAAGAAGGCATGTTAATGCACTGTTGGCCAGGAATTTGTCCACTTATTCTAGAAAGTTATGTAGACTTTTAGAAAAGTCATTAAGTTATATATATATATATATATATATATATATCCCTTGACCCAGAAATACCCCCCCCCCAGAGATTAAAGAAAAAGGTTACATTTATACAAAAATCTTCATAAGTACTTTGTTGTAACAAAACTGAAAACTAAGAGGGTTCCCATCAATTAGGAAATGACTCAGCAAATTATGGCATCTGAAATGATGGAATATAATTACGCTGTAAGAAACGATGAAGGCAATGAATGCAGAAAAACTTGGGGAGAGTTGTACGAACCGATGAAAAGCAAACTCAATAGAGCAGGAATTTCTACAATGACAACATCGTAAATCACGTTGAAAGACTTAAGAATCATTGATGCAAAGATCAACCGTGACTCCAGGGGACTAAAAATAGCCAGAGAGGTAAACAACAAATATTTAATACGCATTTAACTATGTGCCAGGCATTGTGCTAAGCACTTGCTGATACAAATACGGCCAAACCCAGGACCGTGCCTGTCCTCAAGGAGTTCAGATGAGAAGATAATACCATAGAAGGTGAAATCATCAGGGAAGGAACCCTCGAGGGGGGGCAGTGGCAAAATCAGGAGAGTGAGATGCACAGTAAGCTTTAAATCCAGAACAAGACATATTGTGGAAAAAGGCTGATGTGTGGATTTGTTTTTTTGTCCAAAGGATGAGGTTGTTGTGTTGTTTTTTTTTTTTATCTGGGGATATGGGAATTATGTGGGGAAGGGAACTGGTCATCATAATAATATGACCAATAAAAACCAAGGATTAAAAGAGTATAATTGACACATTTTTTTTAAAGCCCAGAATGATGTGAGGGTTCTTTAGGGGAACCTCCCTTGAGAGCATGGGAATCCCTTGGAATTTACCAAACAGCCTAGGGAAAGGGGAATGAAAAACCCTGTGAGTGATCTACATGCTCAGGAAGATTACAGTCTTATAGAAGCCCAGGATACTGAAATTAGTGCAGGATTTTGAGTCAAGAGACCTGGGTTCAGATTTCCCATCTTATCCTTACTAGATATTTTACTTGGTGATTTCACTTTGTGTCTGGAAAATGGGAATTCAACTCAATTCAATGAGCTTTTATTAAACACTGACTAACCAGGCACCCCTGGACCTACAAAGACAGAACTGAAGTAAACTTTGCCCTTAAGGAGTGTAAATTATACTAGGAGAAAGCAACTAGTACACACATAAATTAGTTTAAAATGCAAATGAAGTAGTTCTGTTATTTGAATCAGGAAGCCCTAATAACTTGAGGGAAAGGATCAGTAAAGCCCTTATGTAATAACTGAGTTGTGAAGAGATTGGGTTTGTAAGAGTTGGAGGTGAGAAGGGAGAGCAGCGAGGTGGTGCCACAGTCTAGCTGTGTGATCTTGGTTAAACCACTTACCCCTATTTTCATCAGTTTCCTTAGCTGTAAAATGAGCTGAAGAAGGAAATGGCAAACCACTCCAGTATCTTTATTAAGAAAACCCCAAATGGGGTCACAAAGAGTAGGACATGACTGAAAAAGGACTAAACAATAACAGGGAGGATATATCAGGCATGGGTGCTAGCCCTTGCAAAGGCCTGGAAGTGGGAGATGGATTATAATCTATGCGGTACTGTGTGTGTGTGTGTTGAGGAAAGTGGGAGTCAAGAACTCTTGCATTACTTCTGCAAGATGAAAGGGTTGGACTCCGACATTCTATGAAGGATGGACCTGCCTCCCCAGGCCAGGCAGTCAAGGAATCCCAACCGACCCCCCACATTCCCAGGTCTCACAAGCTCGGAACCAAATGACCTTGAAACAAGAATAGTCTCCTTAAAGAAGGGCCTATCACTGCCTCCGACAGAAACGAATAACCATTGGCCCCCAGGCTGATGACGTCTCAGTTCAAAAGCCAGTAAAACTGGAGACTTTTAAAAGCCATGACTTCAGCAATTTACTATAGTTACTCTCTTCCTGGGTTTCTTCTTGTTAGGTCTCTGGGAAGATGCATGATGGGAGGGAGGAATGTTTTTTCCCCTTTTCCTTTTTTCTTTCTTTTTCTTACGCTCAGTACAAGCAAATTGATTAAATAAAAGCCAGAGTGTGATTGCCAGGAAATTGACAATTCAGACTGCTGGGAGGTGACAGCTGGGGAGTGAATGCTGTTTGTCCGAGGTACCCCCTTCTCCAAAACACAGGCTGAGAGCAGGATGCTGGGGGGTGGGGAGGGAAGAGGAGGAGGGAAGATCTCCCTATCCTCAAATAACTCACCCCCACCCTTGAGCTGAGTGCATCCCAAATCTAGAACAGTCCCAGTGTCCAAGGACCTTGGAGATGTTTGTTATCATCATCTCACATTTACATAGCATTTTAAGGCTTGCAAAGCACTTTATAAACACCATCTTATTTGATTACTACGATAACTCTTGTGAGAAGTGAGGGAGAACATAAGTCTTAACAGAAACTATTGCCTCTGTATTTTCCTTCACTCTCATCATCTTGAAATGGTGCCACCATTGTACCCATTTCATAAACAAAGAAACTGAGAAGTTAAGTAACTTTCTCAGGGTAAATGACAGCAGTGAGGTTTGAACTCAGGACCTCTTACTCCAAACTGGGCATTATCCCCTCTATGCTATGAATCCAGCCCCCTCACTTTGCCCATGAGGAGGCAGCTAGGTGGTGGATGGAGTGCTGCAGCTGTAATGGCGAAAACTCCAAATCCAGCCTCAGACATTTACTAGCTGTGTGACCCTGGAAAATTCACTTGCCCTCTGTTTGCGTTCCTTTCCTCAACTGTAAAATGGGAGTGATAAGGACACGTACCTTCCAGCATTGTTGTGAAGATAGAATGAGGTAATATTTGTAAAGCACTTTGCAAACCATGAAATACTCTAAATGCCATTTTGCTTTTCTGTACCTAGCATTTAGCACAATGTCTGGTATGTTACTATTGAATCAAGCTAAATTGAATCAAAGCATATTTGGGAGTACTTCGATTACGGTATTACATGGCGGTATTACATGGTCTTTGTTCCCCTCCATTTTGTAACATGTATGCGTTTGTGTCACAAACAAGATTATAGACTCTTCAAGGATGAGGATTTTGTGTTCTTCCCTTCCCTGTATTGGAAGCTCCAGGACAGGAACTATTTTATTCAGTCTTTCTTTATTCAGTGACTTATTCAGTCACTCCCTTCACACTGTCCTCAGCATATAACAAGGACTTAAGCACTTTGAGTTCGATTCGCAGATATGCAAACTGAGGCTCCAAAAGTCAAAACAATTTGTTCGAAGTCCCCCAGTGATTTAATGTTAAAGTCAGGATAAGAACCAGGACTCACCCAATGCAAAGTTTCTCTCATCCCTTTCTGGTTGACCAAGGTCCATCAATGTAATTTTGGGAAAGAGGACAGAACCCAGAGTCAGAACATGGGCTTGAGTCTGACATTTAGTAGGTGAGAGATCCACTGACCCCAAGGCTCCTTATTTGTAAGATGAAGATTTGTCTTCATCCCTGGGCTACTGGAAGGAAAGGGCACTGAAAATCTTGAAGCAATTTATAACTTGTGAGGTGCTTTACATACAGCAATTCTACAGCATGATCATCTATAGGAATTACTATTTTGCAGCAAAGAAACTGAGTCTTAGAGAGGTTAAGTGGCTCCCCCAGGGTTACATGGCTAGTGTTAGAGATGGAATTTAGATCTGTATCTTTCTGACTCCGGGTCCAATGGTCTATCCGCTAAACCTTGTTTCCTGTCAGTAGAAGTCTGCTACATTATGGGATATGGAAGGAAGCTGAGAATGGGAAGGGAAGGTGGGGACAGGGGTTTCCTGGAGCCAGCTTGAACCAGGGATAGCAAATTGTTAAATTTTCAGTGTGAGTATACATTTTGGATATCCAAACTATAAATCAGAGTTTAATTCGTTGATTGTTGGGGGAAGAAAGCAATGGGAAAAACAGTGCAGATTAAATTTTAAAAATATGCTGTGCTTGCACTCCTCTCCAAAACATTTATCAGCACACCGCTGTTTGGAACTCAGTCTTGCCATGAGAAGATGAGGCAGAGGTGCTCCTGACCTCCTCAAATTTTGTCGATTGTCTGGAGCAGTAAGGAGCAGGGCTGAGATAGTTCCCTGTAGGAGGAAATTAGCCCGGGGTTGTGTGTGTGTGTGTGTGTGTGTGTGTGTGTGTGTTGCTGAGTAGATCTGTTCCCACTCAGTGCTAGGAAGATCACATGATTCAGATAACAGAAGGTTATTTTTCAAACCTCGTCCCAGGGGAAGTCACTCAGTCTGTCAGACTACCTGCCAGTGGACCACCTTTATGGAGAATGTTTTCCATGTAGAGCACTCTGAGAAAGGTAGGGAAAGAGAAGGGGTAGTCATGGTTCCTCACTATTCTAAAGAGAGAGAATCTTTGTCGTCAGGAAGTCGATCATCTGAAGGGGAAGGAATCATTGAGTTTTTAGAGTTAGATAGAAACTGAGAAACTCTAGTTTAGTCCTCATTTTGCAGATAGGGAAACTGAGGGTCTCAGCTGGAGTATCATGTGAAATAGGATGGATAGAAAGTCAGTGTTTTAATCTAGTCTCTGCCATGAATTACCTGATCAACCTCAGATAAGTTATTTCACATCAAGAGATGTCCCAAAAGATAGAGCACTGGACTTGGAGTCAGGAAGACTCATCTTTGTGAGTTCAAATCTGACCTCAGACACTTACAAACTGTGTGATCCTGGGCAAGTCACTTAACTTTTGTCTGCCTCGGTTTCCTCAGCTGCAAAACAAGGATTATAATAACACCTATGGGGGGGAGGAGCTGTTGTGAGAATCACAGATAATATCTGTAAAGTGTAGCACTGACTTGACACATAGTAGGTGCTTATTAAACATTTGCTCCCTTTCCCCTTCCCTTCACTGGGCCTGGCGTTACCTACCTGTAGAATGAGTAGACTGGAAGAAATCACTTGTAGAGTCACTTTGGATTCTAAGTGTGTTCAGATCTTTGGGTCTTCTACAAGGTCTGGATGGATTGTGTTCTGCACCATAAGGACTCAGAGGATGCCCCAGAGCCATAGAGGTGCCAAAATACAAAAGTATGTGGTTGGACAAGGCAGGGAGTCAGGAATGTAGCAAGAGAGAGGCGTGGAGCCCTTGGGGCTTACAAAATGGCAGAAAACTTAAAGTCCTGCAGCACATGGGGCACCTATCTATAGTTGAGCAATGATCAGAAGCCCCCTGGGTGACAGGGCACTGCACCAGTGGAGGGAATGGTGGAAGAGGAGGGGAGGATTCCACAAGCTCTGAGCAGGTCTGGATAATCCGTTTCACCAGTATATGCCGATGAATATCTGGTCACTGGACTCAGATGGCTCTGGAGGAGAAGTGAGGCTGGTGACCTGCACAGCCCTCCCTCACTCAAAACAAAGTCAAGTGTAAGTCATGTCATTATTTCTCTGATGGAATGGTCTTTTTTGACAACAAAGGATGAACACACACACACACACACACACACACACACACACACACACACACCATGAGGCATAAAGAGATAGGACAGGACAGGGTGGCTGACTCAGTGTAGGCCATCTCCACTGCTGGGGAAATAAGTTTGAGCCCACAGTCCAGGGATGGAGGGAGGAGGGCTTGAGAGAGGGACTCAGAGGGGTCCGGAAAGATGACAGTAAGTAGCCTATCTTAGGGATCCTTCGACTCTCACCCTGAACCATGTCACTGCCTCTATCCCTGGATTTCCACGGCCTTGTGGTTTGGAACTGTTATTTCTGTGCCAAACAAAATGAATCCTTCATCTTATAGAGGATGGGAGACCTGACATCAATCCCAACTCTGATACTTATTAGCTATATATGTCTCACCCTTCAGAGCTTTGGTTTCCCGATCTCTAAACTGGGGTTTACGATACATAAAGGGCCATTTTAAGGATCAAATGAATTGACAGAAGTAAACGTCACCTACTATCACCTCCACCATACAGTTTTGTAAAGAGCTGGTTGATATTGGATGATCCTTAAAGGGCTTTCTCAGTTTTGGTTTTCTATATTGCTCATCAATGATAAGGGTTGCAGGTTCCCATATTAGGGAATAAATAGGGGTTGACAGGCTTTTCAGAAAATTCAAGAGGTCATCTTATCCACCCATCTATCTCCCAAGCCAGGATGAATCTATTCTTCTCCAACTCAACTCTCAGGGACAATTTGTCCCCCTAATCTTTCTCTGGCCTCTCCATTTCCTTTCCCTCTCCCCATCTCCAACTAACTCTGAGTTAGTAACAGATGACCTTGACAGAGTGTGTGTTCATCCTTCATTGCCGAAGAAGACCATGCCATCATAGAAATAATGACATGACTTGCACTTGACTTTGTTTGGAGTGAGGGAGGGCTGTGCAGGTCACCAGCCTCACTTCTCCTCCAGAGCCATCTGAATCCAGCAACCAAATATTCATCAGGATGACTGGAGATGACCCATGAAGAGACAATTGGGGTTAAATGACTTGCCCAAGGTCACACAGCTAGTGAGCGTCAAGTGTCTGAGGTGAGATTTGAACTCAGGTGTTCCTGACTCCTGCACTGGTGCTCTATCCACTGCACCACTTAGCTGCCCTCCTTGATGGAGTATGTTGAAGTTCATGAACCATTGTCTCATTTGATTATCACAGCAAACCTGTGAAGTAGGCACATAGATAAGTATTATTGGCCCATATTGCAGATAAAGAAACCAAGGTCAGAGAAGGGGAAACCCAAAGCACCACAGTGTGGTAAACAGCAGAACCTGGATTGGTCCTTGACTTTAAACCCTGCATTTTTTCCTGGGGTTCACACTGACTTTGGGTGGGCTGGTTCTGGTCTAGACTTCCTCTCCCTGGCCTTCCTGGTTTCAAAGTCTTTTTATCATGAAGCATTTGGATAATTATTATAAGCTTGCCATTATTATATTGTATCTCATTACCTCTCATGTAATCATACTGCATTACATATGATTTACATTAGATCTTATATACTACATGGTAAAAAGGTACAGAACAGGCAGCCTCTCCTCATTCCCCCACCCCACTGCTAGTGCTTTCTGTCCATTTGTATGTGTACATAAACACATGTATACTTATGACCTAAAATGTACGTACCTGGCTTTTTTGCGTGCCATGAACACACAGATCTCATATTTGCCTTTCTTTATATCCCTAGTCGTTGGCACAATTTCTGGCAAATAGTAAGGGCTTAATAGTTGCGTTTTGACTGACATGCATGCTAAATCACATGTCCAGTTAGTGACTGGGACAGAATTGTAACTCCTATCTGCTTCACTAGCTGGAAGCACAGGAATGGGAACCACAGCCTGACTGGGTAAATGCATACATACTAAATATACTTTGGACCGAGACATGAAGGGGCAGGAGCAAACAGAGGTGAAGAGCCAGACAGGTTCTAATTATGCTCAGGCATGGGTTGGTGCTGAGTGGTACCCACACAAAGTGGGGATGGACAGTACTGGAGCCTTCTCAGCAGGGTCAGGCTCTGCCCATCTTACTCTCCTGCTGCTACAACTTTATTAATTCAATAAACACTTATTAAATGTCTCTCATGTGCTGACTGGAGATAAGACAAAAATGACAAAAATGAGCTAATCTCTGTCCTTGAATTTACATTAGTCCAATAAAACATGCTCCCAGGAAAGTAGATATGAAGTAATGTGTGGAGAGGGGAAACACTGGTGCTTCAGTAGTTATCAGGGAGATTTCTCTCAATTGGAAATAGGGGCAGTTTCTGACTACAAGGGGATGGGGACCCACAGAATTCCAATGGCTGTTTGATGGTGGTGGCAGAGCATGACCAGGCCAGACTCCTTTCCTCTCCTGGCCCTCCTAGCTGAAACAAAGATAGGAAGCATGTATTATGCAGGAGCTCTTTGCTAGGGCCAGTCCATGATGTGCTTTAGGGTTCTGAAACATGGTGACCAAAGGGAGGGGGTGGTTCTTTTAAAAAGGGAATTCCTGCCTCAAGTACCAATGGTTCCAGAAAAGTAAGGCAAAGAGGTGATGTGCACGCTATTGTGGTGGGAGAAATAAGACACAAGAAGCGATGTGTGTATAATATTTTATTGGGAGAAATAAGGCATTGAGTGGTTTACCTCAGGAACAATCTTTATGGCCTAGACCACTGAGAACAAGATGTTGTCAGGTCCTCCTGAAAAGATAGTAACAATGATAATATAATTATATAAATTTTCCAAAGCACTTTGTATACCTATATTCTTCCTTTAAAATCAGGCTTAGCAAGGCCAAACAACTTGCTCAGATCCACACTGCTAGTAAAAAATAAAACTTAAAACTATGAAACATAAGAGGGTCTTAAGTTTTCCCAACTCTAAATCCAGCATGCTATCCACTACACAGCCAATCCCCAAACCATTCCCTCCCCACCTAGTGTGAGGGGCAACACATCCAAGCTCCCAACCTACCTATGGTCCCGAGGAATGAATGGAGAACAAGAGAAGGGTCTTCAGGGGCTGGCCAGTTCGTTCTAGGCTAGAGTTCTTCCTCCAGCTCGTCTCTGCACCAGTCAGGAAGCTGGGACCTCACCAGCCTAATCGTACCTGTCACATCACCTAAAGATTTCTTTCTCAACCAGTTTTCAGAGCAGGGCTTTTTCCACGTGGAGTCCATGGTTAGATTCTGGGGGTGGGGCTATGAATTTTTTCAATATCTGGGTAATTACTCCCATATAACTTATTTCCTTTGTCCTCCTACAGATTTTACTTTATGCAGTCTCAAAGATGATTATGAGAAGGGGTTCGCAGGTTTCACCCCTGCTAAAGGGGTCTGGTACCTAACACAGTTTAGGAATCCTAGTTTTCAGTCTGCAGAGAAAAGGTGGGGCCGTCTCCCTAACACCCCCTCCCCCCTTCCGAAGGCTTCGATGTGGAGTGAGGACCCCTGGCCTCCAACTCCACTCGTCCCAGAATCTCAACTGGACGGACCACGAGGAAGCCACTTACTTGGCGTTCTCCTGCTCACCTGCTTCAGGTTTCTCTCGCCCCTTCCAGAACTGGTGCGGCAGTCCGGCTTGAAGGCAGAGGGTTGGACCAAATGACCTCTGATCCCTTTCAAACCAGTCACAGAAACTCAGAGTTGGAAGGAACCTCAGAGGCCACCCCGTCCAGCCGGCACAGCGCCCCTGGGCAGCGGCCGCCCGCCGCTCGTGGGAGCCCCGCTGGATGGCACTGCCAGCCCGGGCGCCTCTGGGAGCGGCTCTTGTCCTCTCACTCCTCCCTGGCGCACGTGCAGGGGGCCGAGGTGCCCCCGTGTCTTCTCCGGACCAGGCTGAACCCTCCTGGGTCCTCCCGGATGAATGAACGCAGGCCCGCACGCGGGCACCCAGGCCCCGGGTCCCCATGCCGCCTCACCCCGCAGGGTAACCGCCCATGAAACCCAGCCGCCCCCGGGGGCACATCCAGCGCCTGACGGAGGCCATCGGCCGCCTGCCTCCCTCCACAGACGAAGAGCTGAGGGCGGGATGGAGAGCCCTGGGTTCGAATCCGACTATAGGGCACCCATCCGGGGAACCCCTGCGAGCCGAGACGGGGAACTGAGGCCTGGAGGCGACGCGGCCGCCCCAAGGTCACGCCGGCGATCCCGGTGCGGAGGGCCCTCCTCCCCGCCCCCAGCTCGGGTTACGTAAGGAAGCCCCCCCGCGGGCCCCAAGGAGTTAACCGCGTGCGTCAGCGGTGGCGTCACCAGTTACCAAGGAGGCTTGGCAGCCCCCGGGACCCCCGGGAGCCCCAGAGGCCGAGGCCGGGGTCCGGAGGGCCCCTCCCCCCAGGAAGCTTCTAGAAGAGGGCGGGGGGCCCGCGAGTCCCGAGGCCTCCCCCGGGTCGGGGGCACTTACCGCCTGCAGGAGCCCCCCAGGAGGAAGGGGGAGGGCGGGAGGGCACCGGGGGCGGCGGCGCGGGCGCCCAGGCCGGCGGACCCTGGGGCAGAGCCCGCGGCGGGGCAGAGCCCGCGGCGGAGCCGAGCCAGCGAGATGCCGATGGAGAGGCAGCCGCGAGAGAAAGGGGAGGCGAAGGCAGGAGACTGGACGGAGGGGGCGGAGGCGGCGGGCCGGGGGCGGAGGCGGCCGTCACTCAGGCGGCCGGCCCCGCTCATTGGCCCCAGCCGGGCCCCGCCCCCGCCCGGCCCCGCCCCCGGGGAGCGCGCAGCCTCCCGCAGTGCGGGCCGGCCTCGCTTTCCGCAGAGCCCC
The DNA here is from genome assembly GCA_023548195.1 of Bettongia penicillata ogilbyi. Classification (NCBI taxonomy): domain Eukaryota; kingdom Metazoa; phylum Chordata; class Mammalia; order Diprotodontia; family Potoroidae; genus Bettongia; species Bettongia penicillata. The sequence goes on from JAJHZJ010000257.1 coordinate 8,705,855, forward strand.
CGGCAGCTTGGCCGAGCCAGACTGGGGTGGGGGGAGCTCCTCTGTAGCGCGAACCACACCCAGTCCCCCCTCCCGCCTTCCAGCCGGACCACCCACCAGCCCCACCCCCCACCTTCGGGCATGCCACCGGGGGTGGGCTGGGCACTGCCCGCTCCTCCGGTCCTGGCTCGATCGCTACAGAGCTCGGAAGCCACGAGCGCGAAGGGCGAGGCGGGAGGATGCGGGGGGGACCACGCAGCACCCCCTCTTCCTCGACGCAGGCCTGACTCCGACTTGAGCCACGGCAGGGAGGCTGCGACCGCCCTTCCTCCGCCCGTGGGACATCGGGGCCCCCCTGGAGGCTTGAGTGGGGGGCTGGCAGCGGGCCGTGCATGGACATGGACACGGACACGAGGGGATGCTCAGGATGAGGATGAGTGTGGAGGTGCAGACACGAGCATCCACAGAATGCCTGCAAGGCCCTTTACAAATGGGGGGTGGGGGGGCGGCTGAGCTGGGAGACAGCTCCGGAGCCTGGATCCGTCTGGACCCCGCGGCTTGAACTGGGGCACTGAGGCACAGACCACGTGCCCAAGGTCGGACCAGGGCCAAGTAATGCGGACGGTCCCATTCCACTAACTCTCTTCTCCCCTTGTGGTCCCCTAGGGGGAAGGGTTCTTTTTGTGACCTTAAGTCACCGCACTGCTGTACCTCAGTTTCTTTATTTGTAAAATGGGGAGGCTGAGCCAGTTCATCTCTGACAACTCCAAATCTCGAGGATGATCAGTGCTACGGCCGGGGTCTTGACTCCTGCCTGGGTCCAGAACCTGCTTTCAGTGATCGGGGGTGGAAGGAGCCGCCCATCCCCTGGCTGGTTTAAATGAAGGGCTGATGCAGCGAAGGTGGAGTCCCTGGGAGGGATTGAGGGAGCTTGGAATAATGGGGTCTAGAAAATGCCGCTCACCTTCTCCTGTCCATGTCCTGACTCAGTAAGGGCTGTGCCTTCCCCCCACCTCCCAGGCAGCCTGGGGTCTCTCCAGCCGCTCCTGAAGTCCTGGCAGCCAGTGACAGTGTTCCCCTCGCTGTTGATTTCTCCAAACAGCTTTATTGTAGATGCTGACAAGCAGTCACGGGGTTCCAGGGGGGTGATTGGGGGCACAAGACAACCCACTCTTTCCTGCCAACCTCTTCACTAAGTATAGGAAAATGGACCCTCAACAGGATCCTGGCTTAAAGTGCTAGGTGTCTGCAGCATGAGACTAGGCTTACAACGCTCTCACCTAAAGGTATTGGGTTGAAATGGGTTGTAAGGAAAGAAGCAGCAGACCTGTGCTTTGGGCAACCATCAGAGAACTCCTTGGGGATAAATGGCCTGAAAGAAGGCAGACTCAGGCTCTCGATGCTGGCCCCAGGGCATCCCCTGTGGCGTATTAGAGCAATCATACGAAATTCCAGGTTTAATCAACACTGCATAAAGCGGTGGGGAAAGATCTGTAGGTGTGGGGCCCAGCCTGGACAGGATTTGGAGACAACAGGAAGCCCTCCTCCCAAGGACTGGCTCTCCTCTCCCCCAGGGAGATTCTTCTCAAGTCTCAAGATTGCAGTTTTTCACCCCCTCCACCTAGGATCATTGCTTCACTTCCCTACATACCAAGCACCTTCTCTACGTTCATTCAACATTGGACAGCAATACAGCCCCTCCTCTCACACTGGTACCATGAATACTATGGTGCCAGAGAAGACATATACAGGGGCTTCCCAGCTCAAGAGACAGGGAGAGGAGGCCCAGGGCAGCACAGCTCCAAACAGAATGTGTGCTAACAGAGGGCAGGACTAGCTTAGTCTGGAATCCCACCTAACAGAGCAGACACAGTATGCAGCTTATTTTAGATCTGAATCCCAGCTCTATTCCTCACTACCAATGTGGCCTTGGGTGTCATGGAGCCTCACTGACTCTGGTCCCTCACATGCACTGCATGGAGTTTGGACCAGTCCCTGGTCCAGGCATGGGGGACCTGAAGCTTCAAGGCCATCTGTGGCCTTCCAGGTTCTCGGGTGCAGCCTTGTGATTGAGTCCAAATTTTACAGAACAAATCCTTTTACGAAGGGGTTTTGTTCTGTGACATTTGGATTCAGTCAGAGGGCAGCACCTGAGAACCTGGAAGGCCACAGATGGCCTCGAGGCTGCAGGTTCCCCACCCCTGGAGCAGGGGATCCCTAAGATGTGAATGATGCAGTGACACCATGATAGGTCAAGAAGCAGGGCAGGTGAAGGGGAAGGCAGTTCAGTGGACCGAGCAGAACCCTCTTAGGAAGGGATGCTGGCTCAGAACGCCAGAGTAGCCAGGCTGGATCCCACAGGAGATGGCCTACAGAGCTGTGAGGGAGGCAAATGCTGAAAGTGGGCAGAAATCATGTAGGGGGCGACAGCTGCCTTGCTGTGAGCTTAATTCAGAGTATTTAGAGCTGGAAGGGACTTTAGAGATCATCCAATCCTCTCATTTTACAGTTGAAGAAACTGAGGCTGAGAAAATGGCCTGTCCAAAGACACAGAAAAGTAGCTGAGCTAGGACTGGAACTCAACACTCCTCATTTCCTATCCAGCAGCCTTTCTATTATGTGCCAGTGGCAATGGGACTGTGAAAGGGATGGGAACGAACTAGTTATGAACGAATGGGATGGTGAGGGCTGGTAATGACATGGAAGCACCTGGGAGGAGCCTGGCATCCTTCCTAGGCCCAAGGATAGCTGCAGAGAAGACCTCCTTTGCCTGTCTTGTGCCCACCACCCGATGACAGCTCCTGAGGCCTCCTTGGGAAAGCAGAGAGAGAGGGACTATGCCCTCTCAGCTCTGCTGGCATGTAGGCATGGCCATGAGGCTTCATTTTCAGTTGGGTCCTTGGGCACAGGCTTGACAACTTAGTCAAGGCCTGATATGTTCTCTGTTTCCCATGAGCCTCTTTTCTCTCTCCAACCTGTCTCAGTTCCTCAAGATCAGGGCCCAACCCCTCGTTTCCTTGGCAGGCCTGACACAGGGGGTCTCAATAAAAGACCAGTATGAAAGTACCAGTGAGAAGTGGGGGGGGAGGTGTGCTAGGGTGGTCAGTCAGCATTAACAAAGGGCCTCACATATCTGCCTGGTGGAGGAGTTCTCTCTCACTTTCCTGAAAGACGGTCATTCAGACCATGCTGGGATACCCTCAGTGCCAGAAAAGCTATTACTTCTCAACACAGCCCATAGCTTGGAGGGTTGTAAAGTTCACAAGAGCCCTAGTCCTGAGATGAATCTTGTCTGCCCCCTCCATTAGCCAGGGATCAAGCTATATAAATAAATGTCAGGCCTCAACCTTGACAGGCTTCCTAAAATCCCCACTCTGGGACCAAGTGCCTCACAAACACAGAAGAGAGCAGATGGCCACCAGCAGCTCATCCCCACTGCAGAAAGCGACAACACAAAGCATGTGAATGGGGGACAGAAGTACACAAAGACTACGTTCAGGGCTCTCTAAGTCTCAGGCTCTTAAATGGCATTGCATCTGACTCCCTCCTTTGTACAGAGGAAGAAGCAGCTTCATGGGCATGACCATCCCTGGCCCTAGGGGCCAGCTCCACTGACTATGGTCAGATAGCCCCATGAGCACAGGGGGCATTTGGACTGCTCCCAGGGCCTCTCCCTCCCACCCAACCTGCAACAACTTCTCTTCACAGCCCCCAGATGGGGGGCCAGCCACAGGCTCTGAGGCTTGAGAGGAAGGGAAGGAGGGGGCCATTAGACCCCTTATTTTTGGATGCGCTTGTAAAAGACAGCCAAGGCCACAGAAAAGAGCACCATGGCCACTGCAGAACCCAGCCATACTCCCCAGGAGCCATCCCCACTGGGACCAACTCCAGGCTGGGCTGCAGTGCCAGGTGTCTGGCCCAAGCCAGGACTGCCCCCAAAGAGGACTTCACTGGGCCTCGCATCAACATGGAGCTCAAAGGTTCCCAGGGAGGGGCTCTTTGAGCCCCCAAATTGTTTGGGAGGACCACTGGCTTCTGGTTTCCCAGAGGAAGGCACACTGGTGACTGATAAGTAGTCATTCTCCTCAGGGAGATTCCTAGAACTGGTGCTGATGAGGAGGGACTCCATGCTCCCAGAATCACTGCTGATCATCAGGCACTCAGAATCACCGGAGTAAGGCTGTTCATCACATGAGTGAAGCACCCCAGGCTTGCTCATCTCCGCCTCTTGCAGGGGAGGGGGTGCTCGCCCTGAGGGGGCTGGCCCAGGGGACACAGGGTAGGGAGGGCTGGGGAACTTCTGGGCCAATGGCAGCACCTGCAGGGAAACAGAATCTGGGCTGTCACTGGGATGCCAGGGCTGGACATCACCAAATTGGGGGGAATAGGGGGGACCCTGGGGTTGCCAGGGCCAGAGGGAAAGGCAGAGACTGCCACAGCAGACCCCAAACCAGCCCAGCCTTTGGCCTTGATCATCAGATCCTCTTAGTAATTGTGAAAAGGCCACAGGGTGTTTGGGGTGGGCACAAGGACATGTGGGGGGAACTAGGAAGAGGATCCAGAACAGGGTCCAGTGGGGATCTCCTTACTATGCTCCCCGCAACCTTCCCTTTCCCCCCACTTTTGGCACTCTCCTGACATGGAAGTCACTGAAGATAAAGCATTTTGCTCACACTCTAAAACAAATCCTGTCCTGAAAGTCAGGAACTACAAGACCCACAGGAAAAAAGGACCTCCTGGTCCCTTCCTGTATGAGACTTACAGAGCTGGTGGGGCTAGACCCCCAAACTGTTCCTGGTATGGAGGCCAGCAAGGGAGCCTTAGATCCCAAAGCTCTGTACACTCAAGGCAAGGGCCAATCCAGAGATCCAGAGGCTGTGTGAAGTCAGAACAAAATAAGAAGTCCTCCAGGCTAGGCAGCTGAAGTCCACAAGGGACTTTGGAGGGAACTGGACTGGGGGTACCAGACACCCTTGTTCCTCAAACCCCAGATCCAGAGGGACACTGCAGTGGGCCAAGCCTCAGTCACCCCACTATCCCTGGCAGGGAATGACCACAAGGGATTCATTCCATGAGGACCCAGGCTAAGGGGATAAACGGGGTCAGGAAGGGCTCAGAGAAATGCCCAGAGAATAAAGGCTTCCCTCATGGGTCACTGAAGGGAGGCAAGGAAGCTTGGGGGCTATCTCTGTTCTGCAAGGCCAGTGTCAAAGAAAGCAATCACAAGTGTCTCCAAGTGTGCACTGGGCCATTTGAGAGGGCTGAAGCCAGAATCACTAACCCTCAAAAGAACTTGGGACATTCTTCCTTCTGAGGGAGAGAGAGCTTACCTTCTGTGGCCCTTGGATCCCGGGAGCAGGCTCCCTGCTGGCAGGCAGGCCTGTGTCTTGGAGGGCAGGGGGAGCTGGCAGCTGGTTCTCATCACCCTGTGAGGAAGCTGCAGCTTCAAATGATGAAGGCTGTGAATGGGGTCCAGGTATTGGGCCTGCCTTCTTAGAATGGGGCACAAAGGACACAGAGGGAGAAACGGGGCCTCTGGAAGATGGTGGCCGAGAGGCAGAAGCTGGGGAGGGAACAAAGGTGAGGCACCTGTAATTGCTGACACTTCTCCCAGAAGGCCAGGCTAGCCAACCTGCGCCTCTGGGCTGTCCCCTCTAGATTTCACCACTATTCCCCAGCTACATTCTCACCTGGAAGATCACTGACAGTCTGACTAGGAAGAGAATAGGGGGCAACTCTCCACTGGGATGAGAAGCAGAGGCCTAACAGCGAGCCCAGTCCAGATCTCTCCACGGGACTGAGCTCCTTTGGGGCAGGGCCACAGGGAAGGCAGATGGTCACCACAAATGCCACCCACACCACTGATACTGACCAAAGTCCCCTGAGTTTTAAAGTTGTAACAGAACTTTGTGACCTGCCTGTCCAACTCCCTGTGACATGTCCAAAGCATAGTCAGCTGGCCTCCCACTTACTTGGGGGCCTTCTCCCTGTTAGCATCTCCCCTCACTGCTCCTGGCTCTGCCCTCCGGGGCAAGACTTCAGAATCAGCCCCATCTCTCTTCTATCTGCCCACCAGCCTGTCATCCACTCCAAGATGGTGGCCAGCACCTCTAATCTCTCCTACTCTTGCCTTGGGAGTTCTGAGCTACAGTGGGTCAAGCCGATGATGTCTGGGAATCCGATATGGTGAGCCTATGGGGAGGTTGAAGCTCCCATGCTGATCAGAAGGGGATGGGGCCTCTAAGAGGCTACTGTGCTCCTAGCTTAGGTGAGATAAGGGAGACCCAGTCTTGAAAAAACAAACAAAGCCAGCTAAGACATTCCCAGGTCTTTTTTTCTCCCAGTTCTTCACTGTCCTGGCCACCCTGCTAAACATCATGTGCCCCCCATGGTCTATGCAAAGCAGAGGGAAAAGCTCTGCCTCTTCACGAAGCTCAACATGGCATGTACTTTCTTGCTGGCTTTCCCACTTTCTCACTGACTCTGGGTGAGTTTATAAGCCACTAAGACTTCCTAATTGTTTCTACTGTCTAACCTAACCTTCCCCATCTTCTATTTGTAAAGCTGGTTTTTGGAACCATGTTCAAGTTGTTACCTTCATCTTATTAGTCAGATCGATTGACCCATCGCTATCTTTGGGGATCTCATTATCTGTTATGTTCATCTTCAGACTGACAACTATACCATCTGTCCTGCCAGTGACTGACCCAAGTCACTAGTAAAAATGCTAGGGAACACTGGGCCCAACACAGATTCCCTGAGAACTTCATCAGAGAACTCTGACCACTAGTCTCACCATCCAATCATCTGTCCAACTCTCAACGCAGCTTCTAACTGTATTACTGTTTAGTCCACAGGGCATCCAGGGGTTTCCTCACTATCTCCTTACTTGTCTTGAGTGGTCATAGTTGTGTGACTGTGGGCGAATCACTTAATGTCTGCCTCAGTTTCCACATCTGTAAAATGAGGATGATGATGGCATCCACTTCCTGGGGCTGTTATGAGGATCAAATATTTGTAAAGCTCTTTGTCCAGTGCCTGGAACACAGTTGGCACTTAATAAATGCTTGTTCTCTATTCTCATACATGCATATGTGTCCTGACATACCCAAGCAGGCACATAAATAAGTCATTGTTAGTCTCCTCCGGGTACCTTTTGGAAGCATCGATGAAGTTTATCTATACCTTCTCCTCTTCAGTGACCAGGTGCACCTGTCCCTAAACCGCACCCCCCCCTTCTCCAGACTCAACTGACTGAGTGCAACTGTCACCCCCTTGTTCTGGTGAGGTATTTCTGCTTCCTTTTCTGGACGTCTGAGCCTGTCGCACACAAGTGTGAGGCTGCTAGAAATTCTTTTGCAGCTGTTTGGTTCTTCCATTTTTATCTGTAAAGGCCCATGGGATGACTGTGCTCAGCTGGACCCCTCCCAGGCCTTCTGTTGCTTTAGGAAGAGATACAGTTTCTATTCATCACCTTTTTAAAGATTTTTACAAGTTTTATGTTCTAAACCTGTTATGGGAATAAATAATTTAATAAGTTTACATTCTAAACCACTACTGCCTGTCTACTACCTCTGCTCTGTAAGGAAACTGAGGGCCTGCTAACGAAGGCACTCGCTTGAGCTCTTGTTAAAACAACTGATTTACACGGGTTAAATTTCCACATGACATTATTGTAACTGCTGTCAATATCCTTTCTTTCATTGATCACCCATTCTTCAGTTTCAATAATTTGTTTGAAGAAGTCAGGATTCAATTGTTTCCATTACATATGCTTATGTTTTTCTCATTTTTATTTTTTTCACCTAGTTTTTTACTACTTTAGATCTTTTCTCAAGCATGTCTGTGGTCCGGTTATATACACAGAACTGAGAGAGGAATGACTCTCAAATTGTCAATAAACCTTTAGCAAGTGCCAAGTACTGTGCTAAGCACTGTCTTACTAATCAGCTATCATGCCACCTAGAAGACCCAACTAGGTGGTTCTGATTATGTATCTCTTTAATGGAGAGATAAAAATCCCCACATTGCAAAGAAAGGTCTCAAAATATGCTAGAGCTCTTGACCAATAAACTTTATTGGGACTGACCCATTATCACAACCTGAATTGTTACTCACAATCTCCTGGTCATCATTTAGCCAAAAAACCCTAAGAGCAGGAAGACAGAAGACCTGAGCCCAAGATCCAAGACCCCCAACTTCTCTAGGACGTTCTCCAAGGGCCCAAAATCCGACAGAGAGGTATAGGCAATATTGTGGCTTTCCTCAATCCCACCATGACAGTCACAACAAATGCTGCTCTCAATACGGAACAGACAACAACAGTGCAAAGTATGCTGGGGTTGCTGCCAGAGGACCTGGGTCCTGTGCCTCCGCTGCCTCCTATCATGTGATGACCCTAAGCATATTCCTGCACTTGTCCTTTGCAGTGAGGGGGCTCCCTGCCTTCCAGCCTCAAGTCTAGGATCCTAGGATACTGCACAGAGTAACACAGACAGCATTACCACTAAGGTAATGGAGAAGGCCATCATGTCCTCAGGCCATTTCCAGCCCCTCTCTGAGCTAGGATCCCAGACTAAGGAGACAGAGAAATCGTGGTGGGGATACTGACCATGAGATGATACATCCAACTTTTCTGGGAAAGTCCCAGAGTTACTCTCTGCCTCCATCACTCAGTTTGGGGGAAAGAATGTGGTTGGCTCAATGTTGTCCCCACCTCCAGGACTAAAGAGCTGTTGTACCTGGGAGACTGTCACTTGATCCTCCGCTCGCCTTGCGGTGTTTTTCAGTGACTGTAGGAGTAGGAGCTGACAAAGAAGAGTGTCCAGGGTAGATTTGGGGGTTCCTGGATGTGTTCCCAGAACGGGCAGGATTCAGGGCCACCCCTGGGACCTAAGAAAGGAAATATATTAGTAATGAATCCAATCCTTTCAGAAGCCAACAATCTGAAACCGTGAAAGATATACTGGATTTCAGAGGCAGAATCTGGGAGCCTCATCTCTGACACTGGCAAGGGAGCCCTGGGCAAATAACTTTATCAGAGTCAGTTTCCTCATCTGTAAAGTGGGGAAAGTAGTTGTACTCTTGACCTAGCAGTGTGGTGTGAACACTGAGAGGCCCCAGGCAGTGTGGTCAGAACACAGGTCTCCCTCAGCCCTGCATCCAAAGCAACCCTGACAGTAGCACAGAGCTACTCCTCTGGTTCCCAGTTCTGTGTTCTCCACTCCAGGAAGTAACATTTATTTAATTATTCTACATCTCTTTAAATAAATGTAAACTCAGTGTCTGGTCTAACAATTTTTATTCTAGGGGCACTGGCTTTCTACTTTCCCCAACCTTTCTGACCTTCAAGATGGGTTCAAATAGACCCCTGTGCTGACGCAGTTTCTGACCATTCCAAGGCATATCCATTTCTCCCTTCCTGGAATGCCCACAGTTCTCAGCTGAGTCTGGACATCTAGGTTGTTCTCTGTTTCAAGTATTCCCAGACCCTCAGCTCCGATGATATAAGATCTATTGTATCCTTAACCTTGCCCAACACACATACTTCTAAAGACACTTATTGGTAGATTCCCAAGTGCTCCTCCAAAGTCTTCTGAGTCAGTTTGGGAAAGATGAAAGCAGAGCAAAGATCTGTAGATCTCACTTCAACGGTCTGGGGTCCCACCCTGAAGACCAGAAACCATCATCCCAACTGGGGAAGGAAAAGGTGTACCTCACTCTTAGAGTCTGGTGGCTGTGTGTCCTGGATGGGAGCAGTATGGCTGCCTTGCTCCTCTCTCTCCAGCTCTTCTGGATAACCATTGTAGGTGGTGTCAGGCAAAGAAGCTGGCTGGGTAGCTGGACTCCCACTGGCAGATGGAGGGGGCCCTTGGACCAAAGCAGAAGGTCGTGGTGAGGTGTTCAGGGACAACTGCTGTTCTCTGGCTGGGACACCGGGTGGAACAGGGGCAACAATGGCTCCGGGATGGATTTGGAACCCTGCTGGAGTGTGGAGGATGGGAGGAAAAAAACAAGGAGGCAGGTTGGGTTACAGGAAGGTCAGGCCTAGGTCCCAAAGGTCACATAGGCCATGCAGTAAAAATGCAGGCCATCTGAGTGGTCCCAAACTGCTCTACAAAATGCCCTTGATTCACCCTGAAAAAAGAAAGAAAACTGGGGGGTTTGTTTGATTAGCTTTCTGGGCTTTCTTGTGGCTTCCTGCTACCGCTCAGCTCACACACCCACTGTGCCTGTGTCTGGCATTAAAGTTACTCACAAGGTGGACACTACAGACCTTTTTTGGCTCATCCCACATCACTTCCCTTCTTACATTCTGGCCAAGGGACTCCTGATGAGTTCTTTTCTATGATCTGTCATCTCTGGTCTCATTACCTTTGCACAGCCTCTCCTTTCTGCCTGAAATGCCCTCCCTCCTCACTTCTGCCTTTGGAATTCCAAGCTTCCTACAGACAAAGTTCCTGATCTACCCAAGTCACTTTGTGTCAATTTCTATTTACTTATCTTTGCACTTTATGTCCCCAGTAGAATGAAAGCTCATTGCAGGTAGGGATTTTTAAAAAATGTTTCCAGATACTCAGAGCCTACTGCAAAGTCTAGTACATCTGTTGTTCAATCATTTCAGGCGTGTCCCACTCTTTGTGACCCCATTTGGGGTTTTCTTGGCAAAGATCCTAGAGTGATTTACCGTTTCTTTCAACTAATTTTACAGATGAGGAAACTGAGGCAAGCAGAGTGAAGTGACTTGCCCAGGGTAACACAGTTTAGGAAGTATCTGAGGCCAGATCTGAACTCAGGAAGATGATCCTGCCTGATTCCAGGCCCTGTGTTCTATCCACTGCACCATCCAGCTTACAGGCCAGGCAGTTTAACAGACAATTGTGGAATGAAAAGAAGGACAGACGGAAGGATGTAACTGACAAGATGTTCAATAGAGATGATAGAAAGAGAGGATAAACAGATAGAATAAATGCACGCGCGTGTGCACACACATACACACACACACACACACACACACATATGGAGGTGGGGAGAGAGGAGACGAGAGGGTGAGAAGGGAGGAAAGGTGCTGAGGCATAGACACACCAAGACTGGGGGAAGTGCAAGGAGACAAAAGGAAGGGCACTCACGGGCCTGGTTAGAGGCATAGACATTAGCAATGACATCAGCGAGGTCCATCAGCTCGCACTCCTTCAGGGCTGTGATGAGACAGGTCACCCAGCCATTGCGCTTCCGAAGGTGATCAAACAGCTTCCACACGCTGTCACGGTTTCCATGACGGTCAATGTAGGCACGGAGCTGGTCCTGGAAGAGAAAGCTGTGACCATGGCTTCAAAGAGTTCACCTCCCAAGCTAGGACTGTGGCAGCCTCCAGGCCCCCAGAGAGGAGAAAGAAGGGACTGACACACTATGAAGAGCTTCTGTAGCTAGGGTACAAGTCTGGGATAGGCTAGGGCAGCCTTGAGAGTGAGGGTAAGGAACCAGGGGAGAGGATGCAGGTATCCCAGGGGGTGTGAGTATCCTGTGCATCTAGCTGACAAGAGGAGGGGAGGGGAGTGGAGGGGAGAAGAGAAGAGGGGAGGGGAGAGGAGAGGAGGGGGGGGGAGGGGAGGGGAGGGGAGAAAGCTTCAGGTGAAAACTGCCTCTCCTATATTACCTACCTGGTCCGCAACGGTAAGGCAGGGCAGGTGGGACAGGATCTCCAAGACATCGATGCGGAAGAAGTCGCTGAGGTGGAAACGAATGTACTGCTCAGTTCGATCCTCAGCCAGAGGCATGGTCACTCAGGGCCTGAAGGGGAAAGGAATGGGTCTATGGTGTGAAAAATGTGGAGGCAGAAGGCCTGGGGTTGACTTCTGGCCTTGCCACTCATTATCTGTGTGACCTTGGGGAAGTTCATTCTCTTCTCCCTCTCAGGGAGATGTGGTAGGGGTGGGAACCTGGATAACATGAGCTAAGTTCCTTTCAGTTTCTAAAGCAAGTGAGGACAGTGTACTGGCCCAGAGATAACCATCAAGGAGAGTGCCAGTAGAGATGGAGAATTCTTCAGAAGATGGAGGAAAAATCAGTGAGGCCATAGAACCACAGAGACTTCTTGCATTTGGAAAGATGGAGGGCGAGAGAGGAAGGCTTGTTTGTGACTGTCATCTGACAGATACCGGTGAGGCATCCAAACCCAGGCTCCCCCTTTTCAATGAGCAAGGGTGGACGATCAGGGAGACTCTGGTTTTCTCTTCTCCTGAGGACCTTCCATAATCCAGTGTAGTCCAAGTTGGTTGGGAAGTCTGGTTTGGAGGCAGAGGGATGGACCAAATGACCTCTGATCCCTTTCAAACCAATTACAGAATGTCGGAGTTGGAAGGAACCTCAGAGGCCATCTAGTCCAACCAACACCTGAATAAGGATCTGGACAAGGTGTCACCCAGCCTTCCCCTGGAGACTTTCTGTAGAGGAGAACCCATGACAGCCTGAGGCAATCTCTTCCACCAGGAGGCAGCTCTGTTAGCATGGTTTTCCTGACATCAGATCTAAAAACGCTTCTTGGCAACTTCAGCCCGTCCTTCTGAGTTCTTCCCTCTGGGGTCCAATAGGATAAACGGTCCATAGACAGCATCTGCCAAGTCTCCTCTTTACAGCACAGACCCTGTTCCTGTGCCATGATCTTGAGACTGTCACATCTTGGTCACCCTCCCTCCTAAAACACAGCCTGCATCCCACACAATACTGCCCCAGTGCTCTCCTCGGGGACACAGTTTTCCTAGCTGAAGTACCCCATATAGTTATCAATGAAACTTCTGTCCAGCCATTCCTCTTCTTGTCTCGGTGCTTTTTGAGCCCAGGTGTAAAACATCAATTATCCTTGGGAGGTCTAACTTTCCAGCCCATGCCCATCCCTCCTGGCATTGTGTCACCTGTAAATCTGATGTTAAATCATCCCTTCATCACAGCACAGGATCGAGCTAAGATCCGGTGGCCTGGCGCGCTGGTGACCTCCCTCCCCTCTCCCACGGAGCCACTGATGTCAATCCTTTGTGCCTGACCACTTCACTGGTTCTGAATTCACTTCACCGGACCATCATTTAATCCATGGTTCCCTTTCCCAAAATGGCATGAGAGAATTGGGCAAATGTGATTCGGCAGCATGTACAATGCACCATTAGAGCTTCACTCCTTTGGGAGTAAAGTCTTATCTCCAGAAGGTCCTAGTTACCTCAGCACAGAAGGGCACATCTGATGGCTCCAGCAGCGAGCACTGCCACCTAAGGACAGGGAGAGAAGGGGATATTGGGGAGGGGCCCGGGGTGTCAGGGTTGGGAGAGCCCTTCTGGGGCCAAGAACGAACAGCACGGGGCCTCACCTCTGCTCCCGGCCTGACCCTCCCCCGGGGCGGAGGGGGGGTGCCCTCCCCGCATGAGGTCTCGGCATCTGTAGGCACCTGGTCAGTCACCAGGCTACGGCCGCAAACAAACACTCCCGTCCTCGGCCCCTGCCCAGGTCACGGCTCGGACCGTGGGCAGGTGCCCGGTCTGGGACACGTGGACCAGCCGCCCCCCCCACCTCCTCCAGCCTAGGTCCCCTCCTCGTCCCACCTGCTGCACTCCCAGGCTCCCCTCCCCCACCCGAGGACCACGGTCAAGGGCAGACGGGCCGCGCCCCCGCCCCACCCCCAAGGCCCGCTCCTCCCCTCCTCCCTCCCCACCACTACTCCCCTGCCCTTGACCTCCAGGGCGGCCCGGCGGGGGTCCCCGAGACGCCGCCCCGCCTACCTGCGGGCAGAGCCCCGCTCCGCTCCGCTTCGGCCCAGCGGAGGCTGGGGACGGCTCTGGCGCAGCGGCCCAGGCTCCGAGGCTGCCCCGGGAAAAGGCGGAGGCGCCCGCAGCGCCCAAGCGGAGCCGAGGACGGGGGTGGCAGGCGGGGGCAGGCCCAGGCCCAGGCTCGCGCCCGCCCTCGCGGCGCCCGCCTATTGGTCGGCGGGGTGAGGGGGCGGGGCCTGGAGAGGGAGGGGGAGGGGGAAGGAGGGAGGGGAGGGGAAAGAGGGAGGAAAGGGGAGGGAGGAGAGAGGGGAAAGAAGGAGGGAGGGGGTCGGGGGAAGGAGGGAAGGGGACGGGGAAAGGACTGCAATGATTTGACAAAATCAGGAAGAGGAGTCAATAGGCCCTGCCAGGCGCCACCCGGCGCGTCTCGGGGCAACAAGTTACCCCCAAAACGGGCGGAGGAGGAAGGGCTTTGTCGGACAGGGCCGTCAGCCTAGGGAGGGGGTCCTTGGGCCACAGCACAGGCCGCGGGGGAGGGGAGTCGCTTTTTGGGGGCTGTCCCCGGGGCTCCCGTCCTCCGATGGCTCTCTAACAATCCCGGGGAGGAAGACAGGCCAGGTCGCCTCAGCTCCTTCTCGGTGCGGAGGGCGTGTCCAGCCCTGGCAGGTGGGAGGAGGAAGAGAAGAGCCTGGGCCCCGCCTGCGGGATCTGCACCTCGCTGTCCCCCTCCGAAGAGCGGCCGGGGCACAGGCAGGCGCCTCCTTCCACGTCCGTGGAATGAATGCGCGAATCCCTCCCCGGCGCATATTCTAAACAGACGAGCACTGGAGAATGCAGAGCCAGGGTCCAAGGTCGGCGGGGAAGGTGCCCCGTCCGCAAGCTCCTAGGCGGCGCTAGAGGGCACCTCGGTCCTCAGACCCTGGGCTAGTCATCGGACCTCTGTCTCGGTCCCCTTATCGTGAAGCGGGAAGCACCCCGGCCCCCACTTCCCAGGGCTGATGTGAGGATCAGAGAGAGGACTCCTGAAAGCGCTTAGCAGTGCCGGGCACCCAGCTGGGGAAACGGGAAACGCTTCCTTCTTTTCCCTTCTTCCCTTACAAGGGGCCTAGGATCAAGCTCAGTTCTCAAATTTCTTGGTCTCAGGATATATTTACTTTTAAAAATTGCCGAGGATCCAAAAGTTTTGTTAAGGTGGGTTGTATCTATTGATATTGACCATATTAGAAAGAAAAACTAATGCATTTTTGAAAGCCACTTAAAAGTAACATAGTAACTATTTTCCAAAACAGGACCTATCTGGTGAGTATTGTTTTACCGACTGTTGTGAGGCTCTTTAACGTCTGGCTGAATACTTGGGGTCTTGTTTCTGCATCATCTGATCTGCTGTGATATGTTGTAAGAAGAGAATCCAGCCTCACGCAGAGATGGTGTTGGACAAGAAGTATAGTAGGCAAAGGAGGTTTTCAATGAAAATCCAAGGGCCACATGGACAACCAATTCATTTTACAGATGAGGAAACTGAGGCAAACAAGGTGAAGTGACTTGCCCAGAGCCACACAGCTAGACACTGGGTTTGAACTCAGGGACATGAGTCTTCCTGACACCAGGTCACTGACCAGTTACTCAAACCCAGATCCTCCATGTAAGTCATGGCTTTTTCACACTCCATTATGCATTAGGAAAACACTACTTGGAGTGGTGAAGATTTTGGCTGGAGAAGGGAGGAAGGAGGCCTGCCGCAGGGCTCCATGCTGGGGAGTGTGGGGGAGGCCAATCTGGGGCCTCCCTCAGGTTATTTTGTATAATCTCTTTATTTTCTAGAAGAAACTGGAAACCAGGGTGGGAAAGTGCTGGGTAATTGCCTAGCTTATTCCTTGGCCCACTGTCACAGTGTCCTCCCTAGGCTCCCCTGGATGACAAGCCCAGGTACAAGCACACTGCTCCCCTGCTCCAACACCAAGGGCTCTTCATGACTGTGCAGCCCAAACACAGGCTCCCGTTTGGCACTGCAAGCCCTTCACAATCCGACTCTGGTCACTCACTGACCAAGAACAGACTCAGCAGTTAGTAATAATAGTAGATGACATTTTATCCACCACTAAGTTTGCCCTGAGTTCTGTGCCAGTCACTGAGGATTCAGACAGACAGGCCTCAAGGCAGTCTTCCTGCAATATTCTGGGGAAGGACCCAGGGGCTTCCTGTAGAAGGTGTTGCATGAACTGAAGCTCTGAAGGAAGCCAGCACTGTGCAAGGCTGAGGAGACACTGGGCCTGAAGGATGGAAAGCTAGTCCAAAGACAAGCAGATGCCATGTCATCAACTGAAATAACCAGCAAGATAGTCTGGTTGAAAAGTAGAACCATGTTCAATAAATCTGGACAGCTAAAACACAAACAAGAAAAACATTTTTTTATTCTATATTAAGAGGAGCCACTTGACTTTATTCAGCAGGACAACAACAGAGCTGGACCTTCACCTTAAGAACACTGCTCCCCAAAGAGTATGGAGGCCAGGCTGGGGGGGGAAGGGGGCTGGAAGATCAATTAGGAGGCTAGTGCAATAGTTCAGAGAAGAGTGATGAGGAACTAAATTGAGGAGTGGGGGAGTGGAAAGAAACATGCAAAAGATTTGGGACCGGATTGGATGTGGAGATGAGGAAACTGAGGTCACACAGCTAAGTAAGTGTTTGGGCCAGGATTCAAATTCAGGTTTTTCTGAATCCCCATCCAGTGCTCCATCCATTCCCCACAAGATATAGCTAAGTTAGGAAGAGGTGGGCCTTGAGATCTAATAGATGACTTTGTTTTGGGTATTTTGTACTGGAGCTATCTCAAGGCCGCCTACGCACTTGGAGAAGTTCACAAGAGAGGTGATGTGGGGCTTGTGCAGCTGAGGCTGTACACAGAGGTGAGAGTTCAGTCTGGGGAGCCAAGGATATCAAGTAAAGAGAGGGCCTTGGGGTGGATGCTGAGGAGTGACCAGGCTGAAAGCAGCCTTCCTTAGCTGGCACACACAATTCATCTACCCCTTCTGGACCTTTGTACAAACTGCCCCTCATGCCTGGAATGCAATCCCTTCCTCCCCTCCACCTCTTGGGATCCCCAGCCCCCTTCAGAGCCCAGAATAGCATTTCAGGAAAAGCCCCAGCCTGGCTATACCTCACTTCCTCCTCTCACCATGAATATGTTCCTCCTTTGCTGAACTTCTGCAGTTCTGGAGCCATGAACTACCACCAAATCAATTCAGCCACCTTCTAGACACTGCTTTGTTTCTGCATTTATAGCTCAGCTACTCACACAGTTAAGTGCTTGCTTTGGGGCAGCTAGGTGGTACAGTGGATACAGTACCAGTGCAGGAGTCAGGAGGACCTGAGTTCAGATCTCACCTCAGATACTTGACACTCATTA
The DNA here is from genome assembly GCA_023548195.1 of Bettongia penicillata ogilbyi. Taxonomy (NCBI): domain Eukaryota; kingdom Metazoa; phylum Chordata; class Mammalia; order Diprotodontia; family Potoroidae; genus Bettongia; species Bettongia penicillata. Next base: position 8,722,994 of record JAJHZJ010000257.1, read on the forward strand.
GCTGTGTGACCTTGGGCAAGTCACTTAACCCCAAATGCCTCATCCTGGGTCATCTCCAGTCATCCTGATGAATATCTGGTCACTGGATTCAGATGGCTCTGGAGAAGAAGTAAGGCTGGTGACCTGCACAGCCCTCCTTCACTCAAAACAAAGTCAAGTGCAAGTCATGTCATTATTTCTCTTATAGCATGGTCTTCTTTGGCAATGAAGGACACACACAAGTGCTTGCTAAATAAATTCATTCCCACCTGCCAGAGACTTTTCTGGGCTTTGTGCTAGTAAAGGCTCTCTTGCTTTACAGACTTATCGATGCCTAGGTCATTGCTCCTTAAAGGAACCTGACATGGAACCTGACATAACCAAAAATCACTTATTAATCAATCTCCTGAAGATCCAAAGTTCCAGGTGGCGAGCTGCATTGGAGCACTTTGGGACATAATGCTGAGCAAACCCTGTGGTTCACTCCTTGGGCCCCCACCTCACTCTCCACAATCTCCTCTTGGGCCTGTTGGCAATGTGGAGTGGAATGGACCCTGCATCCTAGGCCAGGCTGGCCAGCAGAGGCCAAATGCTGGCAGATCTCGACAGACAGGAAAGCCTCCATCCAGGAGCTCAGTTCTGGACTGTCCTTGCCAGCTGAAGACCTGCTAGAGCTAAATCTGGAGATGCTCCTCATCAGACTGGCTACACAGGCACATGCTTTGGCCACTGCCCCCAAACCCTTACGCTAAATGTATAGAGAGCTATGACCTGGGAGGGTAGAGGATGCATCCCCACCAGTGAAATCACACAGCCTTTAAGTTTGAATAGATCCCACTACTAAGAAAGCTCCCAGTGCTCAAGGCTGTCTTTGTGGGCTATGAACTATGGAGTCTACACCTGCCACAGGCTGGCAAGTGTGAGGCAACCAATCCAGGTCTTTGGAAGCAACCCCTTCCTGTTTGATTGCAGGGAGGGACTTTATTCTTGCTGTCTCTCCAGGAGCTCTTTACTTCTGTCTTCAGCCCTTCTCCCCCCTGGTCTTAAGGAATGCTTTCTGGGGAAGGCAGCCTGGCCTACACTTAAAATCACATTTCTGCCAACTCAGCAGAGTTATAGAAACTAAAACTGCTCCCTCCTTCCCTTCAAGAGTGCAGTAAGGCTCGTGATCACTACTAGAAAGTCCAGGTCACTGGCTTGGGAGAGGAGGCCATGCAAGGGTCAGAAGGAATGTGGCACTGGGGATATAGCAGCTCATCTTGAATTCCATCTCCGCCAGTTACCAATTCTGAATCTGGGCAAGTCAATCCACCTTTGGAAGCATCAGTTCCCTCATGTGAAACAAAGACATGAACTGTTGGGCTTTTTTTCCTCTTTTCTGTGTTCTGGACCCCCAGGCCAATCAGTAGCTGTGGACTCTCTCTCAGAATGATGTTTTTAAATACATAAAACCCACAGGGGTCACAAAGGGAATCGATTATACTAAAACCCTATTATAAATGTTCACAGAGCCCAGGCTAAGAATACTTGGATTTGATAATTCAGGTCCCAGGATCCTACGCAGGCAGGAGCTTCCAGGCTCTCCATGAGGACACCCAACCAATCCACAAACTTATAAAGTGCCACTAAGGGTCAGGCACTGAGCTAGGCACTGGGGCCAAAACAAACATGAAATCATTCCCCTCCCTCAGGGAACTTATGTTTTATCAGTGAATACAACATGTACACAAGTAAGGATAAACAAAATAGAATCGGTAAAAACTACAGCCTCCCTTCTCTCACTGATCAGATCTTATAAGCAGTCCATGCTATGACCCGAATGCGATAGAAGGGCAAGGGAAGTCACCTGTGCGAACCCTCCCTGATGCACCTCTTCCACAGGTGCAATTTGGAAAATTATTAGGTGAACCCTCCCTAAAAGGAGTTCTGGGCAGCACAATACGGTTACCTCCTTCACACCAGTATTCTCCTGGCGATATATACAGCTTCACATCAGACCCCAGAACATGTATTGTCATAAAAACCACAATTAATGGTGACTCAAAGCAATGGAAAGATGTGCAGCGGACAGAAGACTGAAACATGTTACCCATGAAGACCTGATAAAAGGCATTGCTGATGCTGGGTCAGAAAAGGAGGTGGCCCGGTCAGTTTGCAACAGGATCTGCTTCTGTATCCACAAGACAGCAAAGGTCTCTCCAGTCGATTCCAAACCCAAAGTGGAATGGCCTGAGTGAGAACGCACCAGCCAAGATCAGCATGGGGCTAGGAGCCACGGAGGGCCAGCAAGGAAAGCTTTTGTGAGGAGGCAAGGTGAGAGTGAGAGCGAACTACTGTACTCAGTTACAGCGCTTCTTCTGACAAAGCAGACATGGCGGTCAATCCTTGGAGAGGCCCTCAGTGCAATGTCACCTTCTACACCCCAGACACCTGGCCTGCGGAGGGAGGGAGGGGCCGAACCCAGCAGAGTGGCCTGGCTTGGTGAGGGACTCCTCCCCTCCCCAATCCAGCCTGGTTGGCTCTAGGAGGCCCTCACCTGGACAAGCTGGCACTCAGCTCTTTCTCCAATCCCTGAACAAACTGGTCATTGAGGAAGAGCAGCTGGCCCTGCGGAAGGAAGTGGTTGAGGATGATCTCGATGCGGTCCCCTCTGAGGAGGATGTCGCTGCCCGAGGACAGCAGCTTCAGGTGATCCAAGAGGAGGCGGGTGAGCAGGCGCAGGGTGCTCTCAGCCAGCAGCAGATTCTCATGGGGTTCACAAACCAAGACACAACCCAGGGACAGGACCCCAAGCCACACGGCGACCTTGGCTTCCTGGAATGGGTCCCCAGGTTGCAGGCGGAATACTCCAGAGGGGGCATCGTGCAGGGGAATGGGCTCATCAGAGGACTGGGGGAGGAGATCCATGGGAGGCCGGCCCAGTGCCTGCCGCAGCAGCTTACATGCTCTCTCTGCCTGTCTGAGGAAGGAACAGAATTCAGGCCCACAGGAGGGGGACTGGGAAAGAGTAAAAACCTGGCGATGGCTTCTGAATGGAGAAGGGCAAACATCCTGCTGCTTTCTTTCACAGTCACCCCTTCGGAGAAGACTCCTCTGACCAAGCAGTAAAACCACACTCTGTCTCACCCTGGTCTGAATGTGCGCCTGAGTGTGGTGCCAAGAGTTCCCACCCGAGAGCCAGGTTTGGGCTGAAGCCCAGCTCTGTGACTGGCCCAGTCCCTTGGATTATCTACATCTCAGTTTCTCCTTCTATAGCCCTATGCACTCGGAGAGCTCTCCTACAGCTAAAGTGGCCATCTTCACGGCCAAAGACAGGAGATGTTCTCCCACCACTTCTGCATCCTATGTTTAGTGAGTGTCCTGGTGTCCTGGGTTAGGCCACCTTTCCAACACCTACATGCCTGATTCTGAGAGGCCAGCAGGGGGCGACATCAGCCTAGCCCTGAGGAAGCCCAGCCACCAGGCTCCAGGTGCTTTCAGGGGCTGGCTTCTCTCCCAAGACAGCAGAAAGCTTCACCCCAAGTTCTGGGGCTGTGGCTGGGTGGCCATGTTCTGGTGAAAGTATGGAGGGGGCAAGGCAGGGCAGGATGAGGCATACCTGCCTCCATGAAAGGTCCATTTATCCCACAAGGGTTGCTTTCCACACCTGGGTCTCCCTAAGATCTAGCTAGATTTAAGTACAGTTTGGCCCTGTTAAATTGGTTCAGACTAAAAAGAAATAAACATCAAACTGCCACTGGATAATCCCAAAGAATCTGACTCTGGAAAGCATCTTGTTTTTCTTTAGGCAGGACTACTTTCCTAGTTATCCTAAACAATAGAATTGTTGAGTGGGAAAAACCCAGAACTTGCAAGTGGCAGAACTAGCTTTGGATGCCTGCAAGTTACCTCATTGCTCTGAGCCTCTGTTTCTGGATCTACAAAATGGGCATAATGATTCTTGTATTCCTACATGCGAGGGTTATTGGGAGGAAAGTGGTGGACAAGCAAACCTGAGAGGGCTATGTCAGCGTGAGGTGCTCCTCTCACAATGCCAAGCAGGCTTTTTGATGAAAATGGAGGAGGAGGACCCAGAAATATGCCCTGGAACCCAGGGAGCCCACCCAGGTCGAGCTGGGCTTTCTATTTACCTCGCTACAGCCAACAGCTGTTCTTTCCTGAGCAGCCTGTCCCTCTCTGGTCCGTGAGGCCTGGGGTCATCTGGCAACCTCTCTGACCCAAATACTCGAGAGTATAGCACTCGGCAGAAGACAGCATCACCAGTGGCCTGGCCACTCAGCGTGTGGATCAGGAACGCATGCACCATGGTGTCTGGAAGCCTTGTCCTAGCATGGGGTCAAAGAATACAGAATAACAGAGATGGGATTAAAGCTGGTGCTAACTTTACATTTACTGTCACTTAGCTGAACTAACAGAGCCTCTGGCTGCACAGGCTGATGGAAAAATCCTCATCTAAACTGACTGCAGTGTGGAGTGTCTATAAGCACAATTGAAGAAACCTGGGCTAGTAAGCTAAGTGGTTAGAGCCTAGTTCTTATGGGACCCAGACTACACACGAGAAGCCGTCCAAAACAGGACAAAATCCAGGGTGAAATCCTAATTTGGGATCATTCATTCATGCCATCCAATATTCAACAAGCCTCCATTAAGTATAACATAGCTCTGTGGAAGTCAGGGGCCCTGGGTTTGTATGCCACCCTGGATGCTCACTAGTAGGCCTCCAGAATATATGACCCCCAAGGCCCCTCCCACTCTGCATCTACGATCTTACAAACTGTCTGTAGAGCCCTGGGGACATCCAAAGTTGAGACAAACTCTGCCCTCTGACCATGGAACTCATAGGTAAGCAGGCAGAGGAGACACAGCTAGAATCTGGGGCCAGAATAGGCCATCTTTCCTGTTAAGGTCTTGCTGGGCTACAAAAGAAGTGAGGAAAAGCCCAGTTCCCTGGCTGCCAGCTGATTCCGCAAACCTCTAGCCAGGACACAGAGGACAAAATGCTCTGGAGGGGTCCCTGGGGACTGTGGATGGGATGGGGCTCCCTTAGGCTCGATTCCCTTGTCAGAGAAACAAGAGGGCTGGGAGGTCAATTTAAAAGGGATCCACAAGTTAGCCTGGTTATACTGAAAAACCAGCTCTGGATGACAGAGAGCGAACCACACTCTCCCCTCTTTTTTCAGGCATTATGAGGATGGATGGGGCTGTATCCTGACACAAAGGCACCCACTTATTTTGGCTAAATTGTTTAGTGGTTACAATGAGGGTCTGATTCTGGGACACAGTCACTATATTGGCTGTTTTTGTTGAACTGTTTTGTTTGTTTACAAAGAAGAGTTCAATTTTGGGGCAAGTGAGGGAGAACAGAAAGGAGTGAGCAGCCCATCAAGAATGCTGCGATGTTTAAAAAGAAAGAAGGGTCAATGAGATGAAGGGTTTTAACCTTTTTTTTCTGAATTATGAAACCTTTTGCTGTTGGGTGAAAACCCAGGACTCATCAGAATATTTTTTTAAATGGATAAAATATGGCATTACAAAGGAAACCAAAGGTTAGTGAAAATAAAGATGTAGCTTTTCTCCCCATACAAGTTCACTGAACCCTTAGGTCTGTGAACCCCAGGGAAAGAATCCTTGAATGACACAAGAAGTAAAATAGACGATTTTCATTATATAAAATTAAAAAGGTTTTGCACCAATAAAATCAATTTAGCCAAAATTAGAAGCAAGCCAAGTACATGGGGGAAAAAAATCTTTACCGTGAATTCCTCTGCTAAATGTCTCCTATGTAGGAATCTGATTCAAATTTATACAAATAAGGGAGAAGGGGGAAATCAAGAAAGGCTCCCCTTAAGCAGAGCCAAGCCTAAAGGGAGAGGGGCAGGAGGCGACAGACACACCATTCATTTCCACATGTAACGTTCCACCCCACCCACCAAACAACCCCGTCAGGTAACATATGCCACCTAAGCAACGTGCCAGCAAGACCCTCCCTGCTTGACAAAGGAGAAAGGAGCAATTTTTTCATCTCCGGCCCAGGGTCAAGGGCTTCATGCAATTCTGGAGAAAACGATGGAGATGTGACCTGGCTTAGAGGGCAGTCTGGTGTGTTCGGAACCAGTCCAACGATTAAATCCAAAACTTAGTCATTAAAGGTTCCCTGCCCTCTTGGAGGGGCAGTGAGGGGGCTGGGGTCGGGGAGACCTGGCCTCAAGTCCTGCCTGGGTCACTTACGAGCTGTGTGACCCTGGACAAGTCACCGACCCTCCGCCTGCCAGCTCTAAGAGGCGGGGTGTTACAGCATCGCGGACAGAGTGTGGCCACCTCTTCTATTTTTGCAATGGTTGATTCTGAGGCCTGAGCCCTCCCCAAAGTGGGGTGGGCTGCCCGGCTCTCCCTTGCTCAACAACAGGAGCGGAGCGCTGCGGGCTCGGACTCTGGAGTCCGAAGCCCTGGGTTCCAATTCCACTCCTGTCGGTTTCTGCCCACGTGCGCGCCTCGACCTCGCTGGGCCTGTTTCTTCATCTGCACAATGCCAGGGGTAGGCTACCGGGCCTCTGAGGGCCCTTCCAGCTCTACAAATACAATCCCACGGCCTAGGCAGTCAAGGGCGGGGGCGTGGCCAGCATGACTCGGGGTGGGGCTTCCCGGGTCAGCTGATCCTCATGGCACCCCGGCCCCGCCCTCCCCTGGTCCGCACTGGCTGGAAAGCGCGCGCCTTTGGCGTCACTTCCGCGCATGCGCCGCTCGGCACCAAGTGCATCCTGGTCGCTGTGGTCCCTGTCCCACAACGGCCAAGCGCGCGGTGGTCTTTCTCAGGACAGCCTCCTCCACCCATTCCCCTCCTCATCAAACCGCTCCCCAAGGGTCCCCAATGCCATCTGGGAGAGGCCCTACCGCCCTCACCCCTCTTACCAGGCCGGGCAGGTTCGGGGGGCCAAGCCCCTGACGCGGGGGAGCCGGGACTCGACGGAGACGCTTACGTCAGCGCGTATGCACGGCCCGTGGTTGGCCTCGAGCATGAGCACGCATGAGGACGCGGGGGGGGGGGGGGGGGGCGGAGCCAGAGAGGGCTTTAAAGGGACTGCGTGCAATGTGGAGGCGGGGCTGCAAGGGAGAAGGGGAGGAGCTTAAAGCCTAGGCTCGGGCCTTAGAGGGGTCGTACGTGCTAGCCCTGAATCCAACCACTTCCCTTCCAGTTCCCAGTCCTGCGTTGGCTCCCTAGTACCCTAGGATCAAGGCACACTGCGCAGCCCTCCACGTGGCTCCCCAAACCCCGAGCTCCTGTGTTCTCTGATCCCGCCCCACCCCCCATCTCAGGGCAGAGAGAGAACCTCGGTTTACGTCCTGCCCCTGCTTCCCACTGCGGCGGGACCTTCTCCAAGTCTCAGTTCATGTGAAGCGTGGCAGCCTTGGCCTTCCAGACAGAAGTACAGGCGTCTGGCGCCCTCCCGAACCCTTTTCCTCTTCCAAACGTCAGTGTTTTTGCCTTTGCCTTGTTCCATCTAAGCCCCTGGAGGGCAAGGACTCTGCCCACCTTGGGCACGGAAAATGTGGTCACCCTTGGGTGAATTATCAGCCCTATCGTATTGCTTCTCAGTCGTCCTGGACTTGGGTATTTTTCTTAAATAGTATTTGATTTTTTCCAGTTACAGGTAAAAGCAGTAATTAGGATTTTTACAATTTTGAGCTCCAAATTCTCTCCCTCCTTCCTTCTCTCCCCCTTCCTGAGACGGTAAACAACGTGATCTGGGTCATACCTGTGCAGTCGTGCAAAACATTCCCATATTAGTCATGTTGTGAAAGAAAACACAACCCCCACCCAAAAAAAACATTTTAAAAAAACAATACAATGTTTTGTATTAAAAAAATACAATGAGAAACAAAATGCGTAGATCTGCATTCAGACCCCACCCTCCGTTTGTCTGGAGGTGGACTGCGCTTTTCATACTGAGTCCTTTGGAATTGTCCCAGTGGATCGTGCTACAATGTTGCAGTTCCTGCCGTCTGCGCTCTCTTGGTTCTTCTCCCTTTACTCTGCAGTAATTTATGTAAATATTTCCAGGTTTTTGGGGTTTCACCCTGCTAGTTAATGATTGTTCCATCCCAGGGTACCTAGGTGGCGCAGTGGATAGAGCACCAGGCCTGTAACCAGCTTCCTGAGTTCTGTTTTAGCCTCAGACATTTACTAGCTATGTGACCCTGAGCAAGTCACTTAACCCTGTTTGCTTCAGTTTCCTCATCTGTCAGATGAGCTAGAGAAGGAAATGGCAAACCACTCCCGTATCTTTGCCAAGAAAATCCAAAAGAAGGGTCATGAAGAGCACAGTTTAATTGCCCTTTGGGCATAATTCTAAATTGCTTTCCAGAATGTTTGGATCAGTTCACAACTCTACCAAAAATGCCTTAGTACCCCAATTTTCCCACATCTCCAACGTTTGTCATTTTCTTTTTGTCATGTCAGCCAATCTGGTACCTCAGAGTTGATTTAATTTGCATTTCTCTGATCAGTAGTGATTTAGAGCATTTTTATATGACTATAGATAGCTTTCTGTATTTGATTTTTTTTTAAAGTACAGAACTTCAGAAATTTAAGACTCTTCCTAAATTTCCTTTTGTTAGATTTAGCCCACTGTTGCACCCTGCTGAGATTCTGTTACCTAATGCATTAACTACCTTGTTTTTGATCAAATGAGATCCTTAGAGTACTACCTAAAAATTAGCTATAATTATTATCACCTGAAAATCTGATAATCATGCTGTCTGTGCTTTCACCCAAGTCTTTAATCAAAAATATTGAACAGGACTGGAGCAGCTATGACACAGTAGATAGGGTCCTGGACTGGAAAACTCATCCTCCTGAGTTCAAATCTCATATTAGCTGGGTGATTAACTAGCAGGGTGATCCCCCCAAAACCTGGACAACTCACTTAGCCCTGTTTACTTCAGTTTCCTCATTTGTCAAATGAGCTAGAGAAGGAAATGGCAAACCACTCCAATATCATTGCCAAGAAAGCCCCAAATGGGGCCACTAAGAGTCAGACACAACTGAAATGACTGAACAGGGGTGAAGACTGAGTCAGCTTCTTCTTCGCTTTCTGCCTTCCCTGACTTTCTTCACATCTCATCTAAAGACTTCTCTCCTACAAGATGCCTTTCTCAGTACTCCTTAATCCGAGTGCCTTCCTGAGTGTTTTTTGATCGATTCTTTGTGGCTTCATTTGGGGTTTTCTTGGCAGAGATGGTGAAGTGGATTGCCATTTCCTTCTCTAGCTAACTTGATAGATGAGGAAACTGAGACTAACAGGACTAAGTGACTTGCTCAGGGTGATATAGCCAGTAAGTGTCTGAGATTTGATTTAAACGCAGGTCCTTCCGACTCCAGGTCCAGGACTCTGCTTTGCACCGTCTAGCTGAAACTCTCCAGAAGGAGTCTGTGAATCCATTTGGATTTTCTGCGCTGTTACATGAAAATATCAAAACCAAACAGCACTTCTAAGGTGGAAACTTCCTTTAGTTTAGCCAGACTTGAGACATTGGAAGCTGTAAAACAGGCCCAGCCATCTCAGCCTGTTAGTCAAATAAGCAAACACACCTTCTAGTTGCTAAATACTCTGTTGCCTTCGCAGATGTTGGACTCTTTTTTTTTCAAAAGTATGTTAGCCAACAACATATCAGTTCATTTAAAAGTTTTACTGAATTCGTAGTAGTTGATGATGTGATATGTTCATTCCCCGGGAGCAGATACCACTCAATTCAGTTCAAGAGGAGGCAGCTTCCTTCAAGGGTCAGAGCTCTGGCTTAGGAGACAGATGACTTATTATAAAGGTGGGGTTAAAACCACCCCATTTAGCCCTGGTGCACCTTTTGACTGATTCAGACGAGAGCAACTGAGTGTAAACAGGGCCCGTATACCAACAGAATCAATCAAAGCCACTTTGTGAGAGACTGGATCATATCCTAAGCAATTTGTATTGGAGGGAGAAATTATCTCATAAGAAAGACAATCGAGGTGGAGAGGAGATTCTAAGTATCTGGACTCCTGAAAGTGGACCGCACAGGGAGCAAGGGAATGTCTGAATTGTGCCAAACAGAATAAGATCACAACAAATGAACAAACTTTGAGGAGAATCTTTAGTTCTACAAACATTTCAGAGGGAGGGAAATCTCAAGGAAAGATCAGCTTTCTCCAACTTCCCCCCAACACCTGTTTATTCCCAGACACCATAATATAATTTGCTGTTTTGTTACCTAAACTTTTGCTTCAGCCACAAAGAGATGAGGGGTTAACTAAAGATCGATATAAATGAAAGGTTAGGCTGAGAACCCAATGAAGTTTGCAAGTAATGAGCTCACCTGGGGGACAATAAGATGTTTCCCTCATTCTCAAGAGGTCCTTTCCTCTTCAACTTTAGGAATTTTAAATTTTATTTTAGATGAAAAGTTCTGTGTTCAATCACAATCATCTCAAGCCCCCAGTGAGGAAAATTCCTAGCATGTTGGTAGAAATTGGATTCTCTGACTGACCTTACATTTATAAATACTTAAGCCCAGACTGAGGCAAAATTCAGTTTACTGGAAAACATTTGGGTAACAAAATTGCAGATCATATTATAATGTTTGTGAATACACAGGTATTGGGGAAATGGGGAAAGAGCTGACCTTTCCCTGTATCCTCTCTGAGAGCATTACGGCATCAATGCCCACTTCATACGTATCAGATTGGCTAAAATGACAGAAGGGGAAAATGACAAATGTTGGAGTGGATGTGGAAAAATTGGGACTTTTATTCATTGTTAGTGGAACTGTGAACTAACGCAACCATTCTGAAGAGTAATCTGGAATTTTATCCAAGGAGTTATAAAACTGTGTACACCGTTTGACCCAGCAATACTACTATTAGGTTTGTTTCTCCAGGTGATCAAGAAAAAGGAAAAGATCCATATATTCTAAAATATTCCTAGCAGCTCTCTTTGTAATGGCAAAAACTGGAAATTGAGGGGAGACCCATCAACTGGGGAATGACGGAACACATTGTGATATAATACTACTGTATAATAATACAACCAGATGAGCTGGTTGGTTTTAGAAAAACCTGGAAAGACAGGCATGAAATAATGTAGGCTGAAATCATCGCAATCAAGAGAATGTTGTATACAGCCACAGCAATACTGTTTGAAGAGTAGCTGTGAGCAACTAAGTTATTCTGAGTATCATAAATACTCAAATGAGTTACAAAAGACTTATGAGGGAATGTGCTATCCATCTCCGGAGAAAGAATTGATAAATAGAAGTATGCATGGTATGGTTTTATATATACATACACACTTAACATATGTGTGTGAGTGAAATGATGACCTTCTCTGTGTGTGAGGTGTGAGGTGGGGAGGGAGGGAGACAGTTCGGAACTTAAAATGTAACAAAAAATAAATTAAAATAAAAAATAATTGACTCTCCTTAATATCTCCCACTTCCCTGCTGACAGAGTCTCTAATGCCTATTGGACGTCTTGAACTACATGGTAGACATCTCAAACTCAACTTGTCCAAGATTGAATTTGTTCTCTCTCCTCCCAGATCCTCTCCTGTTTCTAATTCTTTTATTACTATTGGGACTCCACCATCTTCCCAGGAACCCAGTCTCACAAAACCATGTGTCATTACCCGATCCAATCTGCTGCCAAGTTCTGGTGTTCCCACCTTTACAACTTCTCTAGTAAACTGCCTTTTCTCTCCTCTGACTGTCACCATCTTGGTTCATGCCTTTGTCACTTCAGGTCTGGATTATTGCTATAGCTTTCTGGTTGGTCTCTCTGCCTCAAGTCTCTCCCTACTTCAACCTGTCTTCTCTCAACTGTCAGACTGATCTTTGTAACACACAGATCTGACCATGTTACCTTTCTATTTAATAAACTCTCATAACTTCTTTTGACCCCTGGAATCAAATAGAAGATCCTGCTTGGCCTTTAAAGACCTTCATAAGTCCTGATCTTACACTTTACTCCTCTCCACATACTCTGTGATCCAATGACACTGGCTTCCTGGCTTTCCTTCTCAAATAAGACACTCTTTTCCTCCAGCACTGAGCATTTTCATTGACTATCTGCCATGCCTAAAACTCTCTCCCTCCTCTTTTCTGTCTCCAGCCTTCTCTAGGTTACTTCCAATCTTAGGTAAAACCCTACCTTCTTTAAGAAGTCTTTCTCAGATTCCCTAAATGCTACTCAGTCAATACATCATGTATTGAGCACCTACTGTGTGCCAGGCACTGATGCTACAAAGAAAGGCAAAAGGCAGTTTCTGTCCTCAAGGAGTTCCCTATCTAATGGGGAAGACAACACCCGGAAAGCAGCTGAAAACAGGGAGAGGGTAGGAAGGGAAGGCACCCCACCAAGGGCATTATAAAGTTCTGCTGCAGCCAGCGGGGAGATGATGAGGTGTCTGCCCTGGACCCCTTCCTCACACAGAGATTCAGGGAAGAGCTCCCCAATGTCCACTCTTCACCCTCTCCAACCACAGGGAGGCAGGGATGGACACTAAGGATGGGGTGCTGAGGAGGTATGAATTTCAGAGTTGATCTTGCACAGCCCTCCCTCACTCAAAACAAAGTCAAGTGCAAGTCATGTCATCATTTCTGTGATGGCATGGTCCTCTTTGGTACCGAAGGACGAACACAAACAATCAGTCTTACAGGAAGCTAAGTTTCTAGAGAAAATGATGGAGACCGAATGGGCAGCCTCTTGGGTAGTGATGAAAAGTGATGCTAATGCCTTTCCTCTCTGATAATTTATGATTTATCATATGTGTGCATAACATATACATATGTATGTGATCTACAAAACATATTAATATAACATAATTTATATATTATATACGTAATATATTATAATCATATAAAATATCTGCATATGTTTCATATAATGTATGTTCTTATTTGTGTATAACTTTTTGCATGTTGCTTCTGTTACTAGACTGTGAGTCCTTGAGAACAGGGAATGTTTTTGCCTTTCTTTGTATACTAGTGTTTAGCACAATGCTTGACACATAGAAAGTGTTTAATAGATGCTTCTTGACTTGACTTGACTTTCTGAAGCTCAGATCTTCCTTTCCTTCATGCTTTCTCCATCCTCTCTCTTTCAGACCCTCAAATTCTCTTCCCCCCATTCGAAGAAAAGTCCCCCCTTTTATACAAATTGTTTTAGCCCCTATTCTGTCTTTCAGACAACGACTTTGATTGATTTAAGGTAGACAGGTCCGTTCTCCCTTGGTTCTAATTATCTGACTCAATCAAAAAGAGTTTTCTCCTATTTAAAGCCCCAGAGACAAATGGCGTGGTTTTAATCCCCCTCTTACACTTGGGTTCAGATCTTGGCCCTGCCATTTATTAATCTGTGTGACATTGGGCAAGTCACTTAACCTCTAGATCTTAGTTTCCACAGTAGTAAAATGAATGGGTTGCACTATGGCCTACCGAGACGCTTTCTAGCATTAAATATATGAGCCTATGATGTTAAGCGCCGGGGGATTCTATTTCTACATCTACAAAATGAACCGGTTGGATTAGCTCACCTCTAAGGTCCTTTCAAAAAGGGGTCACCATGACCTGAAAACCACAAGGCAACAACAAAGATCCTTTCAAACTCTCCATTGATCACATTAAATGCTTACCACTTGAAAGGCACTGTGTATAGAAAAAGAAAAGTTTCCGTCATCAGAGAGCTCTCATTGCTTTTGAGGCTCCAGTGTGTGCACAGATAAGTAAAGTGCTGTCACTGACAGAGGGAGAGTGTGAAGGGATTTGGGTGCGGGCACTAGGGGAAAGCTTCCCTGAGGAGGAGGCTGGAACTGGGATCAAGGGGAGAATAAGGTGGACAAGAGAGGGGAGGACCCTCCAGGCATGGGGCAAGGCCCGTACAAACACAACCCTAAATGCATACTCCAGGAAACTGTGCCGGAGAGTGCGACTATTCTCACATGTGGGGGTTGCCAACATTTTTACACCTTAAAAATGGGTCTTCATAGTGGGGTGGGGAGGAGGAACCCCTGCTCCTTCCTCTAGGGAGAAGCCTCCATGCCAGTCTTTCTCCGGACACCAGGGGGAGCGCCTGCATTGGGCCAAGGGATGCTTTACCTCTGACAAAGTCCTCTCCAGCTTTTCAGCATGAACAATACCTAGTGCTACTACTAACAACTCACATCTATTTAAGCCCAGTCAACAAAGATTATCCTACTCATTGTACAGACGAGGAGAGCGAGGCCCGAGTATATTATACTAGCGCATATTAGAGTCATACAGACTCAGGGCTTCCGGTCTGCAGGAAGCTGCTACCCAACAACACATCCCAAGTACCAAGATTTTTATTTTGTACATGAGGCTACAAGGTGCTCGCTTATTGGTCTTCAAGCCTTGGTTTAAGCTTAAATTCGATTTTTTATTTATCTCCACACAATAAACATTTATTCCAAACCCTTTAATGAGGAGGAAATGATAGCTCTCTTGAAAGATTATAGAAAAGTAATTAGGTAAGGAGCAAATGGCAGAGGTTATATAGAGGAGAATATAGTTTTGATTTATGGAACAGTTTCTTAACTAAAGTGGAATGAACCTCCTGCTGAGAGGAGGGGTCCCAGAATCCTGGAGCCAGAGATTCAGAGGTGGAAGGGACCATCAGGTCATCTAATCCAATTCTCTTTTTTATGTAGACAAGGAAACTGAGACCCAGGGGATGTTGAGTGACATGTCCAAGGTCTGAGTAACACAGGTGAGATCCAAACCCAGGCCATGGGAGGTTTCCAACAAAAACTAGATGCCTATTTGTCAAGTGTAACATAAGCTGGATAGACTGCAATTTCCAGAAGGATTTCTATAACTAATATTTTCAGAGGGCTTCAGATGCTATTATTATCCCCTTTTTATAGATGAAGAAACTGAGGCCCAGAGAGGTTATGTGACATTTCCAGGGTCACAAAGTTAGTAACAATCTGGCGTAGGATTCAAACTCAGGTCTTCCTGACTCTAATTCCTTCCCTGCATCCAACACATCCTTTAGCTGCCTCATAAAGACTTCTACGGCTAACCATAGCCACAGTTAAACCAGCATTTGTGGCCACAAACACCTACTCTGTGCAGGGATTCCATGGCAGGTGTTAGCCACGGAAGGTAAGTGTCAATTGAAGTGTTCACATATTAGGTTGCAGGAGAATTCAACAGAGGGAGAGATCATTGTAGCCTAGAAAAGTAAGGAGAGAGTGACCACATGATAGCAGTATGGCTCCATCACCGATGGCAATCCCCTAAACCTGGAATACTCCTCCTGGCTTCCTTCAAGTCTCAGCTAAAGTCTCACCTCCTGCTACAAGCCTTTCTCAGTCTCCCTTCTTAGTGCCATTCCCCTCTTGATTATGTGCAGTGTTTCCTGTCTATACCTTGTTTGTACAGATTTGTCTGCATTTGATGAGAGTAGGTACTGTTTTTTGCCTCTTTGTATCCCTAGGGCTTAGCACAAGGCCTGTTTGTCCTTCATTCTCGAAGAGGATCATGACATCAGAAAGGTGATTCCATGGCTTGCAGGTGAATTGGATTTAAGTGAGGTAGGACTTCAACTTAGGTAGGACTTAAGTGAGGACATCAAAACCTCACTCTCCTCCGGAGCCATCTGTATCCAGTGTTCAGATATAGATTAGGATGACTGGAGATAGCCCTTACTGGCACTAAATGCTTGCTGAGTTTCCCCAGGACTCTTTGAAAGTAGGGTGATGGATAGAAGCTTCCCTAGAAAGTGATCTGAGTGCATTTGTGAGAACCAGGCCAAGGAGAAGAGACAGAATTCAAAAGTTCAAACTCTCCAGGGCACAAATGAGTAATCCTCGTGTGCTTCCAATGACAAGGCCAAGAGATTAAAATCTTAGGGGCACAACTATTCCATTTAATTATGAATTCTGATGACAGAAAGCATACCTTTGGATTAGATAAGAGCCCAGGAAAAAGCTAAAGACTAGAAGATTCAGGGCCCATAACGGTCCCAACCATACATGCCCAGAGGGATTGTCAAGGGTCTCAGAGTTAGAATTTGAATTCGGCCCCACCCACTGACTGGACCACAGTCATGGATGCTGTGGAGGTCAAATGTCTCAGGGGCCAAGGGGAGGAATCAAGAAATCCACAAGCATTTCTTTAATTTTTTTTTAAACATTTCCACCTTTTTCATGTTAGATAGAAGAATTAAAATGAATGGGAGAAACCATAAAACATAAAAACAAAATGTAATACAGAAGTAAATGGTCTGCTTCATTCTGCGATCCAATTCCATAGTTCTTTCTCTGGATGTGGAAGGTGTTTTGCCTCAAAAGTCCATTGGGAGTTTTTTCAGTCCTTGTTTTGCTATGAAGGACTAAGTCCACCAGAAAAATTCCTCACACATTGTGGTTGTTGCTGTGTACAAAGTTCTCCTGGTTCTGCTCCTTTCACTCAGCATCAGTTCATGTCATAAGCATTTCTAAGATGTGCCATATACTTGCTGGGTGCTAAGAGGATACAGAGGCAAAAGTGAGACTGTTCCTTCCCTCAGGGAGTTTATAGTTTCTGGAATTAGTCTCATAAACCCTAGATTTGTTCAGGGGACCTAAGCTTAAATCTAATCTCTGCTAGCCAAGGGCCTTTGTGGCAGCTTAGTAAATGTCTATGCCTACTTTCTTATCTCGGTGAAGACAAAGCTTGGTTTTCCTCTCCTTTCCCCTGCAGCAGATCTGGGCACAGAATCAGGTCCACAAGGTAATGTTGGTGGGATGATACATTGGACTTTGGGGTCAGGAAGACCTGGTTCAAATCCCAACTCAGATACTTAACTACTAAGTCCCTTAATTTCCTTGACCTTCAGTTTCCTCATCTTTAAATGAAGAGTATGGCTTCAAATTCTCAGGCTCTCATTAGGAGAGTTTTGTAACCCAGATGAAGGGGCAATGCCTTCACTCAGGGACACTCAACCAGCAGACATGCACATATCTAAACACCCTCATCTACAGGGTCAGAGACACAAAAGACTCTCAGAAGTCACTGTCAGGCACTTCCCTTTAGAGGAATTCCTCCTCCCACAAACTACCATCCAGCCTCGGACTAGGGGGAAGGAGGAGATCCCTGGAAGGATAAAAGGCCCCTGGCACTGATCTAATTTCCTCAACTATAAAAGGTGTGGGTTGAGTTCCAAAGTCCCTTCAGACTAAATTTCTGGCTCCTTCCAGCCCAAGCCAGCCCAGACCTGACCAGCAGGGCCTGGAAAGGGACCAGTGCTGAGAGCACAGGGAAGGTTTTTTGGGAACCCTTCGTTTTAATTTTAAATGAAACTCCCCCCCCTCCCCATGCAAATCTATGCAAATTTCATGCAAATAGTCTCTGTAATTGGGGGCCTCCAGTTAAATAAGTTTTGTTTTTTTTTTCCAGGGCCTCACCTGGTGCAAGGGGGAAGGAAGGCAGTGTTACTTAGTGGGAGCAGGGTGTCCTCTCCAGGTCTCCAAGCATCAGGGGTGTTCCCTAATATCTCTCAGAGCCAGAGCAAGTGGTGGGAGGCTGATAAGGAAGGGGTGAGAGCAGATGGGCCAAGTCTCCTCTGATGCCTCAAGGCAGATGGGGAGCCCCACCTTAGCATACCAGCTCTGAGATCAAAAGTTCAGGAGGGAAAGGGAGGGAACTGACCTGCCTGAGGAAACTCTAGCAGGAAAGAGAATCATTAGCCTGGGAGAACTTTCAGCAGATGGAGGAACCCATTGCCATGGAAGCCAGTGGTAATTAAGCATGGAATTTCAGGCTGGAGGAGAACTTTAGAGATCAGCTGGTACAGCCTCCCCATTTTACAGAGGAGGAATCTGTGGCTCAGTCATACAGTGGGGTCTGGTGAACTGGACACTTAGGTTTGAATTCTGTCTCTGTTACTTAAAATCTGTGTGACCTTTGTCCTATCTGGACCTCAGTTCCTTGTCTGAAAAAGGAAGGGGTTGGATGATCTCTAAGAACCCTTCCCATTCTTGGTCTATGATTGAAAGTTCTAGGTAATGAACAGCCAAGCTGGGATTCCAACCCAGATCCTCTTATTCCTCAACCTGGCTTCATCTCAACCTACCAACTGAAATAATGTCAGGCAAGGGAAACCTCCGGGTATGTTGAGTTGGAGAGCTGGGGGTAATGGAAGATGTCCATCACAGGTTTAGAATTAAATACTCATTATCAAAGACAGTAAGAGCAATGATGCAGCCAAAGCAGTTCTTAGGGGAAAATTTATATCTCTACACACTTACATCAATAAAATAGAGAAAGAGCAGATCAATGAATTAGGAATGCAATGAAAAAACTAGAAAAAGAAGACATCAAAAATACCCAATTAAACACCAAATTGAAAATCAAAGGAGAAATTATTAAAATTGAAAGCACAAAAAATATGCAACTAATAAATAGAACTAGGAGTTGGTTTCATGAAAAAAATCCATAGTAAAATAGATAAACCATTGGTTAATTTGATTTAAAAAAAAAAAAAGAAAACCAAATTACCAGCGTCAAAAATGAAAAGGGTGAATTTACCACCAGTGAAGAGGAAATTCAAGCAATTATCAGGAGCAATTTTGTTCAATTGTTTGCCAATATATCTGAGAATCTAAGTGAAATGGATGAATATTTACAAAAATATAAATTGCTCAGATTAACAGAAGAGGAAATAGGATACTTAAATAACTCTATTTTAGAAAAAAGAAATCGATCAAGCCATCAATGAAGTCCCTAAGAAAAAATCTTCAGTACCAGATGGGTTCACAAGCAAATTTTAGCAAACATTTAAAAAACAATTAGTCCCAATACTATAAAAACTACTTCAAAATATAGGCCCAAAGGGAATCCTAGCATATTCCTTTTATACTACAACTATGAAATCATGAAGAGCAAAAATAGAGAAAGAAAAATGTAGACCAATTTCCCTAATGAATATTGATGCAAAATTTTTAAAAAAATAAATAAAAATTTAAATAAAATTAAAAATAGGAAAGCCATCAGCATAATTGACCAAGTCAATAATAAAACCAATAGAAATCACAATTATCTCAATAGATGGAAAAAAAGCCTTTAATAAGATAAAACACCCATTTCTACTGAAAACAATAGAGAACATAGGGATAAATGGAGTTTATCTTAAAATGATAAATAATATTTGTCTAAAAGCATCAGCAATCATTATCTGTAATGGGGATCATCTCAAAGTCTTCCTAATACAATTAGGGGTGAAGCAAGGATGCCTATTATCACCTCTATTATTTAATATTGTGCTAGAAATGTTAGCTTTAGCTATAAGATAAAAAAATAAATTGAACGAATTAGAGTAGGTAATGAGGAAACAAAATCATTGCTCTTTGCATATGATATGATGGTACACTTTGAGAATCCTAGAGAATCAATTAAAAAACTAGTTGAAAGAATAAGTAACTTTAGCAAAGTTGAAGGATACAAAATAAATCATCAACATTTCTATATATCACCAAAAAGTCCAGTAGGACAAAATAGAAAGAGAAATTGCATTTAAAACAACTGTCAACAATATAAAATACTTGTGAGCCTCTCTACCAAGACAAACCAAGGAACTATATGAACATAATTACAAAACACACAAAAATAAAATCTTTTTTCACAAAAATAAAACCAGATCTAAACAACTGGGAAAATATCAATTGCTTATGGGTAGGTCAAATCAACATAATAAAAAGGACAATTCTACCAAAATTAATCTTCTTATGCAGTGTCATACCAATTGAACTATCAAAAAATTATTTTATAGAGCTAGAAAAAAATAGAATCCAATACTCAATCAAAGGTATACAGAAGCACAGGGTGGTGCAGTGGATATAGCACCTGATAGATATGGACCTGGAATCATCAGTACCTGCAATAAAGTCCAGCTTCAAATTAGTCACTTCACCTCTGCCTGTCTCAGTTTCTTCAACTGTAAAATGGAGATGACGATAAAAATAGTACCTGTCTCAAAGATCAAATGAGATAATATTTGTAAAAGTATAAATAATAAGTGCTTATTTCCTTTTTTTAAAAAAATTCTGTCTACGTTCACTAACCATCTAAAAATTTCAAAGCATCTTTTTCACCAAACCAATCAACCCACAAGTACTTACTAAGAATTTACAATGCCTAGTGTAGCTCTACCCTGGGAGCCATAGGAACAAAGAGAAATATAAGACAGGATGCTAGTTCTTAAGAATGAAGTCATTTTTAGACATCATCTGGTCTGATAGGAAATATTTGGATCCAGAGGTCTTGTGTTTGACTCTTAGATCTACTACTTACCTGTATGATCTCAGAAAAGTCACTTAACCTCTCTAGGTCTAGATGTCTTTATCTCACCTCTAAGGTCCTTTCTAGCTCTAAATCTGGGAAGTGCAGGGCCTGGGGAAAAAAATCTATATGCTTTGTTTCATATATGATTTAATTCAACCAACATTTATGAAGTGCCTACTCTTGTGTAATTAGCTGTGTCCAGAGTAGGGGAAATAGTGCTAGGGTCTCCCAGTATGGTAACTCCCTCTATCAATGCACATCTGGCACTTTATCTCTTACTTATCTGTGCCCAGGGCACTGAGAGGTTGTTACCTGGCAATGGTCACACAATCAATATGTGTTAGAAGAAGGACAGGGCAGCTCTCTATCATGCCAAGATGCTTTTCAACCCTCCCTGCAACACCCCCCCCCAACCTTATTTTATAGATGAAGAAAATACAGGATGGGTGAAATTAAGTAATTTTCCCAAAGTTTCAAAGGTTGTTAAGTACCAGAGGCAGAATGTGGCCTCAGTCCCTCTGGTTCCTCATTCAGGGCACATATCCTCCAGTCAAGATGGCAACCTGAATGGAGGAAGATTACCCAGATCCCACATACTTGCTCCAGCAAAACTTTGAAGTTCCAGTTAGACCAAACAATGATCGAAAAATTCAATGAGAAACTATAATAAGTTACTTTCACCCCAAAACTGCACAAGAGATCAGTCAAAAGCCAGAGAGTTAGTTACTAGTGCCCCAGTTTCATTTAATCCCTTAACATCAATTAACTTTTTTTTTTTTTTACAAAGGAATATATCCTTCAAAGATACAGGAAGACCAAATGTATCACCTAAACTGACAGGCAGGCCTTTGTGCATGCCTACAATGTCCCTCAAAGGGAGCCCTCTGCGCCAAAGTTGTCCAACTGGTACTTGCCACAGAAGGTCCATATATGCTCCAGTTTCTCCAGTGCACATCCTTTACAATTGCCAGGATTCTCCCAGAAGGATCTCCCTCCTCATGGAGCAAACATGATCTTTGCATGATTACATACAACACTACCCTCCTCAAAGGATTGCTATTATCCCTAGGGTGGGGACAATGGAAGAAAAAGAAAGAATTAGCCTGAGAGAGGATAGAATTGACAACACTCAGAATGTTTGGATATAGGAGTTGAGAGAGATGTGTAGAGGGGTCAGAGGTACCTCCAAGAGAAGCAGCCTGGTCTAGAAGACATAGTCCAAGACTTGGAGTCAAGAAGACATGGGTTTGAGTTCTGCTCCGGTCCATCCCAGTTGGGTGGCTCTAGGCAGGAACTTCACTTCTCAACCTCAGTTTCCTCACCTGTAAAATGGGATAATAATAGGACCTAGCTCATAGGACTGTTACGGGGTTTGAAAGAGGTGTACATAAAGTGCTTCACAAATCATAAAGCTCTAATTAAATGTCAGCTATTAAGATTATTCTTATGATTTTGACTTTTTTCCATCTTTTCCAGTGGTGTGAAGTAGAAACTGTTCTGGGATAAATTGATATTTTGCTAGTATTCTTTAATATTTAACGTCCTACCTATTGTCCAGACCATTTTCACCTTATGTTTTTGAAATTTTTGTCTTTTGTCCTATTTCTTCTTTTACAACATGACTCATATGGAAATATGTTTTGCATGATTGTGCGTGTCTAGCCTATATCAAATTGCTTACCATCTTAGGGAGGAAGGGAGGGAGAAAATTTGGAACTCAAAATCTTATGGGTAAAGAAAGAATGTTAAAAATTATCTTTACATGTAATTGGAAAAAAAATAAAATGCCATTTGAAAGGGGGAAAAATAATTTAAAAAGTGATAGATTTGGACTAAGAGAGCCTGTTTTCAAATTCTGACTCTGTTAGGAAGGAAGGAATAAAGAAAGGAAGGCAGGAGGGAGAGGGGAAGGAAGGAAACATTTATTAAGTGCCTACTATGTACCTTCAGGTACTTTGTGAATATGACCTCCTTTGGTCTTCACAGGAACCTTAGGAAGTAGGTACTATTGGGTCACACAGTTAGTCTGAGGCTGTATTTGAACTTAGATCTCTTTGACTGTGGTCTCTTACTCTATCCACTGCACTATCCAGGTGCCAGGGTTACTACTTGCTACCTGGGTAACTTTGGACAGGTCATTTCATCTGTTTCCCTGGGATCTCAGTTTCTTCACTTGTAAAATAAGGCAATTGGACTAGATGAACACTAATGTCCCTTCCAGGTCAGCTGGGTGGCTCAGTGGATAGAGCCCTGGGCTTGGAATCAGAAGGTTCATCTTCCTCAATTCAAATCTGACCTCAGACACTCACTATGTGACCCTCGGCAAGTCACTTCATCCTGTTTGCCTCAGTTTCCTACTCTGTAAAATGAGCTGGAGAAGGAAATGGCAAACTATATCTGTGTGATGGACACTACTTAACAAGAGTATCGTCAACAACACACCTTCCAACTATAAATGTGGGGTCCTCTGATTTCCTTCCTTTTAAATCTACTACAAAATCACCTTCAATCAATCTTCCTTGATGAACCATACTTACTTTCATTTCTCCTTGACATCTCAACTTTGCTGATGAATATTATCAATACTAAAATCATTTACAGCCATTGCAGCCATTGTGGTAGCACACAACTGTAATCCCTGCTAGGCAGAGCCTTGAGTTTCCCTGATGGATCGCTTAAGCTCAGCTGTGAGCTGCAGTAGGATTGATGCCAATTGGGGGACCACACTAAGTCTGGCGTCAATGAGGTGAGCCCTGGAAGGGGAAAGGAGAAGCCACCAGGCAGCCCAGATCAGACCAGGTGAAAGCTCCTGTGCCCATCAGCAGTGGGGCTGGGGCTATAAAGGGTCATTGCATTTCCAACCTGGACAAGATAAGGAGACTCAGTCTTCAAAAAATAAAATCATAAATTGTTGATTTTTTTTCAGATTTGATCAATGTTTGTAGGTCTGCATATATCATATATACACATATGCGTATATATATATGTTGTATGTGCATATATGTGTATATTATAAATGTATGTGAGTATATTTGCATTATATGTGTATGTATACGTATATAATGTGTATGTACATATATGTGTATTATAAATGTATGTGTATATATGTATTGTGCATGTGTGTTTATACAACCATATATAAACACACACACACATATACACAATGCACCACCTCCTTAGCTATTTCTGCAATCGGTACTGTTTTGTACCGAATAGAATAATTATTCAACCCATCACCTAAGCTCACATCTAATATTATTCTTTTGCTGAAAACACATAAATCCAGGATCCTATAACCAATCAAAACAGCTTCCATCCTTTGGGGATAAAAGCGGTCCTCATCACTATGGCAACTCTGCAGTGTCTGCTGTATTAAATAAAACCCATCCTGTTCCATGGCCTCCAAGGTCCCTTCCACTTCTAAATCAGTAATCTTATCATCAGTTCTATGACCCCATGATCCCAGCCTTTTAAAGCTTTTTAGTAAAGAACACTCCAGAGAGATCATCTCTACTAAAGCTTGCATTGCAGACCTTAAAATACTATGTTATTAGCATTTTCACAAAATCTTGCATGCCGTTATTAAAGTTTTAGATAAAACTGTTGAAAAATAGTAATTACTTTCCCTTAAAGAATAAAATAAAATAAAACAAATCCTATCTTTTAGCATCTTGTTAGCCTGAATGCTTCTACGGGAGCCGTATGCTTTTTCCGTTTTTTGTGGACTTGATTTCAGATGTTCCCAAAGAAGGACCAGGAGTGGAGGCATGCACCAAAAAGATTTGTGCGAGAAAGTCCCAAGATGGAGCCCTGCTATGGGAGACCACACCTAAAGACATACACCTGGAGTCCAGAAGGGACAGTTGGACCCAGGCAGATGCCCTCTTAATTCTAGTGCCATCCCTCTATTGATTCTTTCCACTTTCTCTTGTTTATACATCATTGTTTGCATGTCCTCCCATGAGATGATGAGCAGCTTGAGAACAGGGACTGTCTTCTGCCTTATTTGTATTCTCAGGGTTAGCATAGAACCCAGCACATAGTAGGTACTTAATAAATATTTGCTGAGTCTGAGAGAATGGGTATAAGAAAGATACGAAATGCTTTATCAGTGTAGAGTTGGAAATGATCAGAGACCCTTCATGAAGAAGATGGAATTTGAGCCAGACCTTGAAGGATGGGTAGAATTTTGAAAGGGGAAGATGGGGAAAGAAGGATAGGTAGGGGGACCTGTGTGACCAAAGGCACGGAAGGAGGAAACCTATCTAATTCAGCTGGAGAGTCAAGTATGTGAAGACTAGTGAGAGGCATGGTTGGAAAAGTAGGATCATAGATAAAACGAGAATTGTAACTCCTGGGAGATCACTTAGTTCAACCCCCTCCTCCTACAAAGAAGAAATCTTGGCAAAATAGATAGTCACTGAACTGGGAGTGAGTGAGACCTGGGTTTAAATTCTGCCTCAAATACTTCCTACATGTGTCAATCATCCCCTCCCTTAGTTTTCCCAACTCCACAATGAGTAGTCTCAAAGAACAGTCCCCACTCAAAACCTATGATCTAACTGATTTCTCAGAGGTAGTAGTAAAGGAAGTGGGATTTGAACTCAGATCCTCTGTGTTTACATTTGATCACGCTGATTGCTGACATTTGAAAAGAAAACCAAAGAGCATCTGAATGGAAGTGAGAACCGGAGTGGATGGAATTAGGATTCCCATGAAGTTCAAATCTTCCCTAGGTGGGAAGGCCACCCATAACAGGAGCCTGAATCTCCAATCTGGTAGGTAGCTCCTGGTCTGGAGGCTGGGGGATGGACAAGAGCCAAAGACCAGGGTTCAGATCTTGGATGTGCTATGTACACAAGTCACTCCCTTGGCTTGAGTTCCTTATTCGTAAATGGGGGGAAGGGATTGGTCAGGATCATAGGAACATAGGCTCATAACTTTAGAGGTGGAAGGGACCTTAGAGGAGGTCAAGTCTCACCTCTTCATTTTACAGGTGAGGAAACCGAAGCACAGAGACGTGAACAACGTGCCCAGAGTCACACAGCTAATGAGTATATGTGGATCTGTAACTTCCCCTTCAGTCCTAAGTATATACTCCTTCGATTCCAAGATGACTCCTCAAATTCGCTTCTGAGTTCTAAATCCTCTGGATAAATTGGGGTAAAAAAGAAAAATAATGACACTATTTGGTTGTGTGTGATAGTGAAAAAAGGAGGGAAACAGAGACCGAAAATAAATAAATAAATATAAGAAGTTCTATCAGTGCAAAGCAGTTCGGTGAATTTGCAGACAGTCCCTGCTATCTCCCCGGGCTTGGTTCGTCCCTCCACTCCCCTCCTCTCTCTGGCTGGGTGGCTGCCAGCCTGTGTGTGTGGCCAAAGCCCCCGCTGAGCTAAGCCAGCCAGTTGGTTTTCTAAACCTTCTCCTTTCTTATTCGCTTCAGGGAGCTGGTCCTGGGAAAATCCAGAGACCAAGGGGCTGGTGGGTGGGGTTGGTCAAAATGACATTCCTTTCCCAAATAAACAAGGGAAGACCCTCCCCTTTTCCTAGCATGGGAGTGTATAGAGGAGAACTGGATTGCAGGGTCAAGAGATCGAGCTCAAAGCCCACCTTGGATGCCTCGTAGTGGAGTGACCCCAAACAAGTCACTTCCCCTTTCTGGGTCTCAGTTTTGTCCTCTGTAAAAATGAAGGAGTTGGACACAATGATGTCTAAGGTCCTTTCAGACAGTAACAACAGTAATGACCGAATTTATAGTGATCTATAAGGTTTGTAATGCATTTTAGAAGTGCCATCTCACAGACCTGTGAGGGAGGTACTGCTCTCATTCCCATTTTATAGCTGAGGAAACTGAGGTAAAGAGGGGTTAAATGACTCGCACAGGGATACACAGCTAAGCAAAGGTCTAGGGTGGGATTCAAACTCAAGTGTTCTAGATTCCACATCCATCACAGTCAGATGATGTTGCAGGGGACAGACCATGATGAGGATCCAATGAGATAATATTTGTAAAGTGCTTAGCATAGTGCCTGGCACATAGTAGGAATTTGATAAATGCTCATTTCCTTTCTTTCCTTTCTATCCACTGCCCCACCTAACTGCCTCTAGATGCCTGTTCTTAGGATGCTCCAAAAAAACCCCCTCCAAAAAGCATCTGCTGAGCTGCTCCGCCCTCACCAAATCCCTGTAATGTTTAGAAATCCCCCTGCTCCAGCCCTGAATGATACATACACTGCCTTCTGCTGTTCTCCTATTGTCCCATGGGTGGGGGCTGTGACTCCCCTCATCTTGACTCTGAACTCCCCAAGGGGAAGTAAAGCATCCAGGCTTGAATTCTGACTCTTCCATGGGCTACGTGCGTGGCATGGGATAAGATACACCATCTCCAACCAATCTCCAACAGATTCCACTGCATCTGGAGCCACCTCCAGTTGTCCTGATGTGTATATGGCCACTGGACCCAGATGGCTCCAGAGGAGAAAATGAGGCTGGTGACCTTGCACAGTCCTGCCTCACTGTAATCCAAGTCACCTGCATGTCATGGCATCACCTCTATGGTGTTATGCTCCTCTTCAAGAATGAAGGACAAACCACCACAACAGCAGCAGATCCCACCAAGTTGCCATAGCAATGAGGATCTCTTATTTCCCAGAGGGTTTTAGTTTCCTCTTAAAGTAAGGGAATTGGATTAGATCTTCTTTCAGCTCCTGTATACCTCTAACTCATTTATGGAATGAAAAAAACAAACCAAAAAACATTTATAGGGATGACTCCTATTTGCAAGCACTATGCTAAGCCCTAGGAATCCTAATCACAAATCAAGACCCTCTAATTATGAACGGCAGCACCTACAGGAGGGCTCATGGTCACATTCAGTCCATGGCATATGGAAAGACCAGATAGTGCTTGGACTCTGCCTGGGAGACTAGAAGGATAGGTGGTAAAGCTCTGAAAAATTCAGAGAGTAGTGGAAGGGCAGGTAGTTGACAGCTCAGAGTCCATGGGTCCATGAGTCAGAGTGGAGTTGGGCTCTGGAATTCCTCCATCAGAGAGAAGGATGTAAGGGTTAGCATCCATCTGACAGTGGGCATTCTGTGCAAGGGGAGAACTGGGGCATGGGCCATGAGTGGTAAATTGGTGAAGACAAAGATCGCTGGCTCTCTTCGGTAACTGATGGTTGGTCCTGATATCTGAGTATTAGCTGGCCATCTTCAGCCAGGGAAAGGAAGGTCCTTCCCATCTTTTCTCTGCCAAGACAAGGGAGAATTCCTATCCTGCGACTGGATCAAACTGAATTAAATCTCAACAAAAAAGTCTATTTGTGGAATCAGTCCTAGCATTGGACAGCTTGTAGACAGAAGTTGGTTGAAAACCATGGAATTAGAGAGGATCTTAGAAATCAACTTCCTCATTTTTCCAATGAGAAAACCAGGGTTCAGCTTGCCCAAGAAAACCCAGCTAACGATTTGAGACAGAGTGGTGCCTCTCCCAGACTACACTATAAACAGCTTCAAGTGCTCTGAAATTGTGAGGTATTATATTCACTATCAAATTCCTAAAGGAAGAAGTACTCAGAGACATTCCCATCCCTTCTCCCTAGCCTTTGGGGCTCCATATATTAGAGCATATCTCAGTGCTGCCCATATAAAGCATGCGTCTCAGGTTAGAGAAAGAGAGAAGGAACTCATATATGGAAAAATATTTACAGCAGCACTTTTCACTGTGGCAAAATAAGTGGGTGCCCATCAATTAGGAAAAGCTTAAAATGTTGTGGTAGATGAAGGCGATGGAATTTTGCTGGGTTATAAGCAATGAGCAACAAGGATGGATTCAGAGAAGCGTGAAAAACATATATAAAGTGAGGCAGAGGGAAGTGAGCACAACCAGTAGAAGAATAGCAAAGAGGATAATAACAAAGAGGGAAAACCAGAGTGATAAAAAATAATAATGAGGAAAAATGACCTTCCAACCAAAGCAATCATCAGTCCTGCTTCCAAAGCCTGAGGCTGATGGCCATCCTACAGGGCTAGGGAGAAAGGTGGTGGAC
Organism: Bettongia penicillata ogilbyi; assembly: GCA_023548195.1. NCBI lineage: Eukaryota > Metazoa > Chordata > Mammalia > Diprotodontia > Potoroidae > Bettongia > Bettongia penicillata. The sequence goes on from JAJHZJ010000257.1 coordinate 8,751,336, forward strand.
TACTGGTGCAGAACCAGGCATACATGATGTATGTATGTATGGATGCATATATATATAAATATATATATATATATCCACACACACATATATATATACACCTATATACATTATATATATAGCATATACATATATATATATATATAAATGGCATATATATGCTATAATCAGGAGAGTTTCTACTTGAGGGAAGGAAGAAAAAATGAGAGTTGGTAAGCATCGGTAGATATGGAAAAAAGAGCATTACTAAAGTATTTTATTAATTAAGAACTAAAAGAGAATGTATCTCAGTCAAATATAAACTCCTAGAAGGCAGGGAAACCAGATGCAGGAGTGGGTAGAACATTGGATCTAGAGTCAGGAAAACCTGAACTCAAATCCAACATCAGACACTTACTAACTGTGTGACACTGGGCAAGTCACTTAGCTTCTGTCTACCTCAGTTTCCTCAGCTGTAAAATGGAGATAATAATAGCACTTACCTCCCAGGGTTATTGTGAAGATTAAATGAGGAGACATTTGTAAAGTTCTTTGCAAACCTCAAGTGCTGGATAAATGTTAATTATTTTTTTTAAGTGTCTGAGGCTGGATTTTATTTTATTTTTTCCACTTAATAGTATTTTTTTTCCCAATTACATGTAAAGATAGTTTTCAACATTCCCTTTTACAAGATTTTGAGTCCAAAATTTTTTCCCTCCCTCCCCTTTAATATCTTCATCTGAAAACTGCCTGTTCATATCCTTTGATCATTTCTCAATTGGGGAATGACTTAGTGTTAACTATTATTATTAGTACAGTTCCTTATGTTAATAATAGAGTCTTAATAAATTCATGTTGAATTTGATTTGAGTGAAATAGCTATCTCACTTTTCTCTGCGTATCTAGGAGTGTGGTGGCAAATTACAATCAGCTATCAAGGGGTATGGGTGTGTGTTGGGAGGAATATATGTAAGAAACACTTTGAAATTTAATATGTATTAACATTTTCTCCATCATTTTCTTTTCTATGTCTAGACAAGCAACAAAACACAACCTGTGAGTAGCAGCTCTCCTCCTTCTCCAGCGTTCAACCCCCAAAAGCTACCTTTCTTCCTCAAAGTTTACTGGCTACATCTGTTGCTCAGAGATCAAGCCTGAGACCCAATTCACGCTGGAACTCATAAATTGGACAAGTCCCTACCCACCTAGCACAGAGTGGATTTAAATACTAAATAGTAATTGTTTCTCTTTTACCCAGGAGCCCTGAGGGTCTTACCCTCCCAGTTTGATTTCTTTCTTTTTTTTTTTTTTTTATTAAATGGGTTATCCCTTGAGCAATTACTTAAAGAAGCCTATTCTTTGAATGGGTGCATCTCACTCAAAGTGAGAATGCTATAAGACTCTGGCCTGAAAGGACCAGGGTTCACATTGCATCCTGGGCCATCTCCAGCCGTCCTGATAATATCAGGCCACTGGATCCAGATGGCTCAGGAGAAGGTGAGGTTGGTGACCTTGCACAGCCCTCCCTCACTCAAATCAAAGTCAACTGCAAGTTATGTCATCATCTTGATGTCATGGTCCTCTTTGAGAAGGAAGGACAAACATAAATCAAGCCCTGGTTGTAGCATTTGCAATTTCTGATGTGTAAATGCCTACATCCAAAATATAACAATTGACTCTTTAGCCAGCACAGTCCTATGTATGTCCATGGAGCTTATCATATACTCCAGTGCTTTCAATGGATCTGTGATTTTAGGAATGAGGAAGTCCTTTGCAGTAACATAGACAGATCACCATCCTTACTTGCCCATTCTGCCACGTATTCCCCTAAATTCCCACACAGAGTCCCTGCCCTGGAAGCCTTTGTACTTTTCTCCTGAGGCCGGACTAAGGATGCCAGCAGAACCCTCTGGCTGTCTGGCCCTCAGTCCCCAGGCTTGCTGCAAGTGACTAGCCCATCTTTTCCTCTTGTCACACATTCTTTAACCATGTCCTTCATTCTTATTCTTTGGTGTTCCTCCTTGGTTCTTTGTTACAATCAGCCCATAGCTACCATGGGCCTCTCCTTTGACCTCTAGGTGAGACTCATTTTAACTCTTTGGAGTATGCTGCATTCCATATCTCATTCCACTGGTCATAAGGATGCTGAGGGTCTAATACACAAGGTATCCGAAGGATGGAAAAATATTGAAGATGAGTGTATGTGTGGTGTTCCATTGAATATTTTTGTTATTGTCACGTTGTTTTTTCAGTCATGTCTAACCTTCATGACTCCAGTTGGGGTTTTCTTGGCAAAGACACTAGAGTAGTTTGCCATTTCCTTCTCCAGCTCATTTGACAGGTGAGGAAATGGAGGTGTACAGGGTTAAGTGACTTGCCCAGGGTCATACAGCTAGTAAAAATCTGAGGCTAAATTTGAACTCAGAAAAATGAGTCTTCTTGATTTCAGGTCCAGCACTCTATCCACTATACCAACCAGCTGTCCTTTTAAATATTCTACCCCTACTTGAAAGTAATTAGCCTTCGTTTAATGAGAACATTTCTTAATTCAATCAATCAGCATTGCTGGTATGTAGGGTCCCAACCAATCGGAATCAATTAGGGGAAGGGTTGCAAAGTCAATGTGATAAGTGAGACGAAGCATTGGAGTATAGGTCATTACCCTCTACCCCTCCACATCCCCACTCCATACTTCTTTAACAAAGTCTAGAGAATGTGCAGACTGATTTCTGATAAGAAAAGTCAAGAAGAAATCACAGTGAGTCATTTTCCCATTCTAGGGTTACATAAGGAGACAGACAAAGAGGTCCTCAGAGAGATACTAAGTATGAGGGCAGTCCAGGAGTGCATGAGCACATGAGATGACACAGAGCAGTCTGGTACTGAGAGATGAAAAAAAAGGAGAGACCAAGTACCAGGGCAGAAAGAGAGACCATAGGATCCCTGAATACACTCTCAGCACAATTTACCCCCTTACAAACCTAGATAAATCTAATCAAAAACTAAATAAGAAAGAAGGTGATGACTCAAAAAGAATTTTTACACAAGTTAGATATGATAGACCTCTGGAAAATATTGAATGAAAGTAGAAAGGAGTATACATATTTCTCAACCATGCATGGCATCTTCACAAAAACTTACCACGTACTAAGGCACAAACAAATGCAGAAAAGAAGAAACATTAAATGTATTTTTACCAACCGCAACCCAAAAAAATTTCACAAAAATTATATTAAATAAAGGGCCTTTGAAGTATAGATTAAAAATTAATTGGAAATGAAAAAACTTAATCCTAAAGAAATGGGTGGGTCAAAGAACAAATTATAAATGATATGATGGTTTACCAAGAACTCTAGAGAGTAAGCTAAAAAACTAATGAAAACAAGCAACTTGAGTAAAGTTGTAATATATGTATATGGATGTAATATAAACATATTTAATATATTATAAATTAAAGTATGTAGAATATAAAATAAACCCACATAAATCATCAGTATTCTGTCTCTTACCTACAAACCCAGCAGAAAACAAGTTATTAAAATAACTAACTGCAATAGCTATCAAATCTACCAAGACAAACTCAAGACCATAAGAATACAATTTCAAAATATTTTTCACACAAATAATGGCATCTGAATAATTGAAGAAATGTTAATTGCTCATGAGTAGGTCAAGCTAATCTCATAAAAATGACCATGCTGCCTAAATTAATTTACTTATTCAGTGTCATGTCAACTGAACAAAGGATTACCTTAGAGAGCCAGAAAAAAAAAAAAAAATTCATCAGAAGGAACTAAAATTCAAAGATACCAAAGGAATCAATAAGGGGAAAATGGAAAGGAAGGAAGTCTAGCAGAGCCAGATTTCAAGCTATATTGCAAAACTATATCATCAAAACAATTTGGTACTGGGTAAGAAATAGAGAGATTGATCAGAGGAATAGGTGGTTCTGATTCTGTTTACTTCCATTCGCATTGGTTCGTACAAGTCACCCCAGTTTTGTCTAAAGTCATCCTCTTTATTATTTTTTACAGCACAATAGCATTCCATCACATCCATATATCATAATTAGTTCAGCCATTTCCCAGTTGATGGGCATCCCCTCAGTTTCCAATTCTTTGTCACTATAAAAAGAGCTGCTATAAATATTTTTGTACATACGGGTCCTTTTCTTCTTTCCTTGCTCTATGGGGCATAGATTTAGTAGCAGTATTGTGGGTCAAAGGGTAAGCACAGTATGATAGCTTTTTGAGTATAATTTCAAGTTGTTTGTATATTGTACACAATATGCAGAACCAAACAAGCGCAGTAACCTCGTTTTTGCTTTGTTTTGCTTTTGTAGACCCAGATATTGGGGCAAGAAACTTATCATTCAACTAAAACTTTTGGGAAAATTAGAAAATAGTTTAACAGAAACTAGGTATAGACTAACATCTCACATCATATCAGACAAGCTTAAAATGGGGACATGATTTTGATGAAAAGGATGACATCATAAGCAAATTAATCAAGCATGGGGGAAAAGTTCATGATCAAACAAGAGACAGAGAGGTTATAGGAGGTAAAACTGACAATTTTCATTAAATAAAATTAAAAAGGTTTTGCACAGACAAAACCAAATGCATCTACAATTAGAAGAAAAGCAGGAAACTGGGAAAAATCTTTGCAGCAAGTTTCTCTGATAAGGTATCATTTCCAAGATATATAGGGTATTGAGTCAAATTTATAAGAATAAGAGTAATTCTTCAATAGATAGTCAAAAGATATGAACAGACAGTTTTCAGAGGAAGAAATTTGAACTATAACTAGCTATAAGAAATTTTTTTTTCCTAAGCCACTAGTAATTAGAGAAAATTAAGGCAATTCTGAGGTACTACTTCAACTTCAACAGATTGGTTAAGATGACAAAAAAAATGAAGAGGATAATTGCTGAAGGGATTATGGAAAAGCAAGTAGTGAACCATTCTGGAAAACAATTTGAAATTATCTCAAAAAGCTATTATACTGTGCTCACCCTTTGACTCAGCAATACTGCTACTAAATCTATAACCCATAGATCAAGGAAAGAAGAAAAGGACCCATATGTACAAAAATATTTATAGCAGCTCTTTTTATAGTGACAAAGAATTGGAAACTGAGGGGATGCCCATCAACTGGGAAATGGCTGAACTAATTATGATATATGGATGTGATGGAATGCTATTGTGCTGTAAAAATGATAATAAAAGGGGTGACTTGTATGAATCAATGCAAATGAAAGTAAACAGAATCAGAACAATTTATAAAATAGTATCAATGTTGTAAAGATAATCAACTTGGAAAGACTTAGAAACTGGCCAACACAGAACCCAACCACATTTCCAAAGGACTCATAATGAAACATACTTCCAGACAGAGAAGTGGTGTCTCTGAGTGCATACTGAATCACATTTTCTTCTCTTTTTTGCTTTTCTTTTTCCTTTTTGGACAGAGCTAATGGGGAAATCTGTTTTGTACGACTGTACGTTTTTGCAATGGGTTTGCTGTTCTTGCTTTCTCCGTGGGTGGAGGAGAGGAAGGAGAGAGAAAATTCAGAACTGAAAATAAAATACAATTGAATTTTTAGGGCTTTTGTGCACTTTTTAAAAGCAATCAAAGTCATTGCTTATGAGACTTAAACTTACCCTGAGGAATTTATATAAAAAGGAGGATCTTATCTAGGAACTAGAGATTTCTCAGGATCTAAAGAAGAGTCATGCAGGGCTGAGCCAAGAACCGGTAGCCCATGGGCAACCAACAAAAGGGGAAAGAGAAGGTAGACTCAGGCTGTAGTGGAAAAGGGGCATGTGAAGGAGGCCATCATCTATCTTTACAGGCATCTTGGAGCAGAAATTCCAGGCTGACACCACCAGAGTATCCCTCTACTTGAAGATTAAGGGAAGCTATAAGAAGAGCTCTGCTCTTTCCCCAACCTCCTTTCCCTGTTCCTGTCTATTCACAGACACAGAGGAGGGAATTATGGAATAATAGCTGTCATTTCAATAAGTTTCCAAGGCTATTTCATTGTTCTTAGTTTTAAAAGCTATAACAGGGTGTTACTCCTAGAAAATATCTTAGACATTAGACAGTCTTCTTGAAAGCTATCTAAACATGAATCTAAGATATCCTTAGTAAAGGTATTAGTAGAGAGCAAATAGGTTTTTACAATCAAAAACCAACAATGGACCACCTTTACCATTTCCCAACTGACCAAGAATGAGGAAAATGGGACATTCCATTGTGCCAAATGTTTATTGAGTATAAAAAGCATTAGATTAGGTAGAATAAACAAGTCATCACGTTGTAGCTAGGTGGCACAATGGATAGAGCACTGGATATGGAGTCAGGAAGTCCTGAGCTCAAACATCATCTCAGACTAGTTATGCAACCCCTGGGCAAGTTAATTATCTACTGCGTGCCTCAGTTTCCTCATTGGCTTTCGGATCCTAAACATTAGTTGAGGCATAAAACAGGGAGATATCTGTTTGCCAATGGTGTTCCCTATCACGATGGAGAAGCTCCAAGGCAGAGTCCCAGTTGAAGTGGTGGATTGTCGTTGGTCATCCTTCGTTATAAAGGGAACCGTGACATCAGGGAGACAATGACATGACATGCAAGTGAATTGGATTTAAGTGAGGGAGGGCTGTGCAAAGTCACCAGCCTCACTTTCTCCTCTGAGAGAGGTAGTGTTAACGGTATGGTTCTCCTGTTTGGGGATGACTTTGTACTGGTTGAATCAAGCCCCTGGAAAGGTCTGTTGCTCAGTCATGTCAGACTCTTCATAACCCTATTGGGGGTTTTCTTGGCAAAATACTAGAGCAGTTTGCCATTTCCTTCTCCAGCTCATTTTACAGATAAGGAAACAGGGTTAAGTGACTCATCCAGGGTAACACAGCTAGGAAGTGTCTGAGACCAGATTTGAACTCTTCTTGACTTCAGGATGGGCATTCTGTCCTGCATCACTCAGTTCTATCATCACTGAAAAGGTATAGTGGGAAAAACCAGAATTGGAGTTGGGAAACCTGGATGTGAATTCTCAGCTTTGTCAAACCATGGGACCTTACGCAAGTCCTCTCTCTGGCTCTGTTTCTTTGGCTGTAAATAAAGGAATTAGATGAGATTATCTCTGCTACCCTTTCTGTCTCTGAATCATGAACACAGATCCCTCCTCTTAGCTCAGACAGGTTGTTGGAAGATAGCCTCTGAGGACCCGACCAGCTCCAAGATGCAAAGCAGAACTGAGGACTTTGGGTTGTGGAGAAATAGTAAAAGTTTCAGGGCTGGGCTCCAAGGGAGAAGGAGGGAAGGACACAGCCCTGGGCATGTCAATGCCTTAGAGGGAATGGGAAAGTGAAAGAGTCTGTGAGAACTCTGTGCTTTGGCCTAGGGGAGCCCAGGAATCTCAGTTCCTGATCACTTGACTTTGCACTGGCTTCTTGTCTTGAAAGAGCATTAAACAGGCACTGAGCTATCCACTATCAAGTGCCCAATTCTCCTGGGCCCAAGACCAGTGAATATGGCAGAGGACATAAGATCTTTGAGGACAGGCACAGTTTCTATTTTTCTCTTTGCATCCTTCAACACAGCCTGGCACATAGCACCAAATTAGACCTGAGCTCAAACCTGATCGTAAGACCATCCGCAAGTCAGTTAGCCTCTATTTGCTTCAGTTTTCTCATCTGTAAAATGGGGCTAATAATAGTGCTTACCCCCACCAGGGTTATAGTAAGAATCAAATGAGATAATAACTGTGAAAAGCAGTTAGTACAATGCCTGGCACATAAGTGAATGTTAATTTTTATCATCATTATCATTAATGAATGTTTGTGGAATTGGATTATATTGCTTGAGCAATCCAATGAATTAAATAGACTTAATCGCAGCACCTTTCTTGTGTAGACCTTGTGTAGACCCCTGTACTAGGGGGACACAAAGTTTAGGTGGGATAGATTTTCTGCCCTTATGGGGAAACACACTCTCTCAAAACACTGAAACATATAATAGTCTAAAATAATACATGAGATGTTCACTTAATGTACTTTATGAGATCGAAAGGGGAAAGTTTTCACCCACTGTAGGTTAGGGAGGCCTTTGAGGATGAGCTTTGAAGGATGGATGGGAATTCAATGAGAGCAGAGAAGAAGGGAGCACATTTTAGAGACAGGTAATAGAGTGAATGGAAGGCAAGATCTCTGAAAAATCCTTTAACCATCATTAAGATGGTTTTGGCTGTTACTGTCACTGTCCCAGTTCTGCTTAATTAATTAATTAAAAGGAAATATTGGGGCTTTTTAAAATCAACTTTGGATTTGGGGATCAAAAAACTCAATTCAGTTTAATAGGAAGGTAAAGTGCCGGTACGGGGGCTTCTTTGAGCTAAGAAAGGAAGCATATGGAGAGCCTTGAATGCCAACCACAGGGATTTGTACTTTACTCAGAAGGAAATAGAGAGTGAGTTAAGTTTTTGACAAAGAGGAGTGACATGGCTGGGTTTCTCTCATCTATCTTTGGATCCGCCTTGCCATTTACCCACTTCCTTCATCTTTGGTGGTTGGCTCATCTTTTGGAGGTCCAGTTCAAACAGTACCTCCCCTAGAAAATCTTTCCTGATTCCTATCATTCCCTTTCCCTAGTTGATTTCTTTTTTTGTCTGAACTGTTTCCCTATTGTCTCAATGACTTCAATATTCTATTTTGGAGAGGAAATGTGGTAGGTATAGTCCTTATCCCATGAGATGTGTCTGTATCTTTCCATAAAGGATTGACCCAATGCTCTGGAGGCTTATCTTTTAGGTATTAGAATAATTCTGGCACATCCATCAGTTACTCCTCACTCTTGATACATGAGCAGCCCACGAGCACCTTTGGTGTCTCTCCTCAGAGGGGGCATTGTGGAGAGCAGGTGGCAGCATGCAAGCTCCCACAATTATTTCCACTAGTAAGATGGCATCCCTGAATGCCAACGTCAATTCACTTCTAAATGGCACTTATAGGCCCCTGCAAGATCTTCATATGTTTTTTGTATCTGTTTATGAGAACCTGCAAGTTCTCTGTACTTTCTTAATTTTCTGTGGGATGAAATACAAGCTACCCTTCCAGTATTTGTTACTTGTGTGGGAAGTAGGGACTTTTTTATTCACATTGTGAACTCCTGGATATGATTTATACATAAGCTATATATATGTTATATTATTATATTATGTTACATATAATATATTATTATGCTATGTCATATATGTGTGCAATATATTATTGTTATATGAGAATATAGTCCTATAGCGTGTACTATTATATTATGTATGTAATATATTATTATATTATATGATACATTATTATATTACACTATATCATGCATGAATATAATATATTGTGTACATGATATATTATATCATGTGTGAAATATAACATTATATTGCATCATGCTATGTTTCATACTATATGTTGTACATGAATATATTATATTATGTATGCAATATATTATGTGCATATTATAACATTATGTTATATGTTATACTATATTATGCTATGTATGTAATAGACTATATTATATTGTATATGTATTATTATGCAATGTAATACAATATATCATTGTATATTTCTTGATATGTGTATTTCTTGATTCCTCTTAATTCTGGCACCTTCCCATCGTTGATTATTTCCAGTTTGCCCAGCCTATCCATAGCTTGCTTGTACAAATTTTGTTGCTTGGTATCTTCCCCAGGAGGTTATATTTTTTACCTTTCTTTGTATCACCATCACTTAGCACAGTGCCTGGCACAGAGTAGAAGCTTAATAAATGTTTGTTGACTGACCCAATATATATTTGAGGGCTTCCCAGAGTATGCAAAGGATCAAGGAAGCAAAGAGAAAGGACCTTTTGGGGGTTAAACCCCTGGATCCAGCTCAGTCCATGTGAGTTCAGAGAACAGAGGGGTTCCAGTTTACAGGTTACATTTGTATTCTATTTTATGTTCTAGGGGTTTGTCCCCTACTAATACCCTTCATGAGGCCAAGGATTTTGTCTTACTTATCTTTGTATAATATTTATCTGTATCTAAGATGAAATATCTGTGTTTTAGGTGAAATATCTGAGTCTCAGTGGAAAGGCAGCCTTGAGACACAGTGGAAAGATCACTGAACTTGGAATCAGAGCACCTGAGAGCAGTGAGGTGGTGCAGTGGAGCACCGGCCTGGAATCAGAAGGATCTGAGTTCAAATCTAGCCTCAGATACTTATTGCTGTGTGACTGTGGGCAAGTCATATCACCCTGATTGACTCCAAAGAAAAGAAAGAAAAAAAGGAACCAGAGCACCTGGAAGTGAATTCTGGCTCTGTCTGAGACCTTGGAGAAGTTGAACTTTTACCTCTCTGAGTCTCAGTTTCTCTATCTATAAAGTGGAGACTGTACTGCCCACCCGTAGGGATCAAATGAGATATCTGTGAAGTATTTTGTAAGCCTTCATGTGATATATATGCATACAGATATACATAACTATGTGTATATGTCTGTGTATTCCCTAATAGAGTGTTATTACCTTCCCCTCAGACCTAGAAGACAGTTGTCCCTCTATGTACAGCTCCTCTAAAATGATGCTGAATGAGTAACTACCTAACCCTGGGTCTATCTGTAGGAGACTGGTCACTAAATTATCATATGTTGTACCCTGGGAAAAAGCACTTAACTCTGAGGACCCAGGGAGGGACTCAGAGACCGAAAGGGCACTTTTATTAGGGAAAAAATGTCTAAGAACACAAGATTCCTGGGCACTCTGGCATCCTGAGAATGCTGTGTTTATCCTTTGTTCTGAAGAGGACCATGACGTCAAGATGATGACATGACTTGCAGTTGACTTTGTCCTGAGTGAGGGAGGGCTGTGCAGGGCCACCAACCTCACCTTCTCCTCCTGAGCCATCTGGGTGCAGTGGCCTGATATTCATCAGGATGACTGGAAACAGCCCAGGATGCAATAGCCTTTCAGGCTAAGGTCTTGTAGCATTCTCACTTTGAGTGAGATACACCCATTCAATGAATAAGCCTTTTTAAGTAGTTACTGGAGGGATGGCTTCTTTTAATAAAAGGCAACCTGAGATATAGCACTAAGAAATGAGAAATAGTAATGGGGGATACACCCCATAGGTAAAACACAGAGAAACATAGGAAGCAGCTGGTACCCCAGGCATTCTGTGCTTCCGTTGTCTGGAAGGCAATGAGGGTTAATGAAAGGAGCCCTGACTTTTGGACTGAGACCTCACCCTGATGGTTGGGTGAGTCCTCTGTGTTTCTTTTAGGAATCCATGGGGAAATTCTGAGTCATTTTCCCTGGACGGATGCTGGTTCTCTGTGTACCCCTTGTGATAGACTTCCTCTTGATGTGGGGGGGTGGGAGGTACCAGGAGCAGGACAGGGTGTGAGAGGTAGGGGGATGGGGGTGTGGGGGTGCCTTTCCCCAAAACTGTCTGTTTTTCTCCTTCTCCCCAAAGTGACTCCATTTTCCTAGCCCTGCTCTCCGACCTAAATCACAGCTTTCCAGGTTCCATGAGGTGGAGTTCAGAGGGCTTTAGAAATCAGTTAGGCAAAAGTTCTTCACATTTTTTTGTGTCCTGGGCCCCTCTGGTAGTGTGGTGAAATCTAGGAATGAATCCTGTCTCAGAATTAGGTTTTTAAATGCAAAAATAAAATAGATAGACTTGTAAAGGAATCCTGAACAAAGAATGTAAAGATTTCTCCCCCAAATCCAAGTTTATGCCCCCTGCCTCTGAAATATAGCCACAGACCACTGGTTAGTAACTCCAGATGCTAGGCCCCCACACCCCCCCACAGTACGGGAACTTATTCCTGCATTCCTCCCCACTTTCTGTCCCCATCCCCCGCTCCCCAGCCCCCCACCCCACACCCAAGCATCCTTTCCTCCGTGGGAAGAAGCTGGGGATGGAGCACGTGTTGGGGAGAGGGGGGTAGCCAAGCTGGCTGGGGCAGGGGCGGAGAGGGAGACAGCCGCATGCCATTCGTCCTTTTAAAAGGCAAACATTCCTCTCAGCCAGGGGGGGAAGTCCAAACGGGGAAGCGAGGCCGGGCAGGAAGCCAGGGCACAGGGCCCCGACACGTGAAGGTTCCCTCAGCAGCCTCCTCCCTCTCCCCCGGCATCCAAGTGGAGCAGCCAAGTTGGCCAGAACCCTCCCTCCACACATCTGCAGCAGCAGCTGGGGGGAAGAGGGAGGGGACCCATTTCCTGGATTGGGGAAGATCCATATGGGACTGACCATGCCTGGGTCGTGGTGCCCCCAGGCAGCTTCCCCTCCCCACCCCAAGGATTGGAATGGAGCTTAGAGGGGCTGCTATTCATTCTATGGCCCCACTGATGCTCCCTTCTGTTAGAGCCAAAAGGCACATTAAAACTATCTATTTCTGATCTTCTGGGTGAGAAAACTGAGGGCCAGAGGGAAAGGCCTGCCTCTGACAAGTCCTAGCTGTATGTGGAGGAACTTCCTTCACCCTGGAGTTCATGGGTCCATAGTTTGAAAGCAGGAAGGAAACTCAGAGGCCTTCTGGTGCAATCCTCTCATTTTACAGATGAGGAAACTGAGGCCCAGAGACTAAGTGACTTGCCTAAGGTCATGGAGTCATAGGGACACAGTCTGATCTCTTCATTTTACAGACAGGGAAACTGAGTCTGAGAAAGGGTAAGAGGCTTGTCCTGGCTCACACAGCTAAGATATCTCAAGCAGGATCTGAACACACATTCACACATGCGCACGCGCGCGCGCGCACACACACACACACACACACACTCCTCTCCTAGATCACAAAGGGAAAGTGACTGGTCCAGATCACACAGCCAGGAAGTGATAGAACAAAGGAGAGATGAGGGGCCAGGCCAGGCCTTTTGCAGCTACCCCATCTCCTTTGTGGAATGTAAGTGGATTTCTATTTCCTGATCACCTGCTGTGTGCTTAGACTTGAGCTGGCTTCAGGAGAAGACAGAAAAGGCATTGAAGTGTTTGCCCTGGGGGTAGCTGCTCAACAAGACAGCATATAACAATTAGGGAAACATGCTACAATTCTAATAAAGATTAATTGAAGGTCTCTCTCTCTCTCCCTCCCTCCCTCTCTTGCCCTCTCTTCCTCTCTCTCAGCAACTGGGTGGCTCAGTAAGTAGATTGGAATCAGGAGGATTCCTCAGTTCAAATCTGGCCTTAGACACTTACTAGCGGTGTAACTGAGCATATCACTGCACCCTGTTTGCCTCAGTTTCCTCTTCTGTAAAATGAGCTGGAGAAGGAAATAACAAACCACTCCAGTATCTTTACCAAGAAAACCTGTGGGGTCACAGAGTCAGACATAACTGAACAGAAAAGGCCTTTCTCAGTAAAGAGCCTGGAGGTCTACCAAGAGAGCAGAGAGAAGGCAGGAAGCCTATGTGCTGAGCAATGTTCAGAAGACCTTGTACCCAAAGTGAATGTGCAGGGAGAGTTCTTCCATATCTGCAGGGACCTGGGCAGCCTGGCTATGACCTGAGCCTCCTTCCTCTCCCTTCCCTCCTCAGCATGGCCATCAGAGGCCAGCTGACTGGTATTACAGCTGTGGCCCATGATTGCTGTCCTCATACCTGGAGGCCACCCTTTCCCCCTGGACTTTTGCTTCATCCCTCACCAGCCATCTCAAAAGGCATCTCCTCTGGGAGCTTTCCCATCCCCCATCCCAGGTCAGTAACCATTCGTCTCCCTCCCTCAGGCCTTCTATAGGTGTACTGGGCTGCAGAGGGGCCTGTAGAATCAGTGGAGAAATGTAAGCCAGGGATAACAATTGAGAACAGGAGAAAGATGTAGAGGGCCTGCTGCCGAAACATGCTCAGGAACTCAAGGATGTGACTTTTCCCGGGTCAGTGGATCGGTGGGCAACAGTGGGAAATCAAACAGGAAGAGGGAGGGCCAACCCCCAGGATGCTTTAGGGGGTACGAGGAGGGAGAACTGCAGCATCTTGAGTTCCTGGACACTTGGGGGATAGGTATGGCTCTTCAAATCTACTTTCTGTGGTCTCTGAGGGAGAAGACAGCAAACAATTTATTGTCAAATAACAAAAACACAGCTTTTTCTGTTGTTAGTTTGAAAAGCAGCAGAGACCTAAGGGTGTGAAAACACTACTGGCTCCCAGGTCAGAGGAACTGGGTTCTAGACCTGCTTGAGACACCAGCTGTATGAACCTGAACATGTCCCTTGTCTTCTGTGTGCCTTAGTTTCCTCATCTGTAAATCAGAGGTTGGACTCTGATCTATGATCCTATGACCCAGCTCAAATACTTGTCACCTATACTCCCTTGGTTAAATGACTTGCCCAGGGTCACACAGCTAATAAGTGTCTGAGACAGGATCTGAACCAACATTGTGCTCACTCCATACACAATGCCCTAACAATTACACTGGGCCGTCTCTCCTGGGAGGGGTTACCTGGGTAATCAGAAGGGCAAGTCACTAAGCCTCAGTTTCTCCATCTGCAAACCAAGGCGTGTGGACTTGAGGATCATTAAGGTCTCTGTGAACTCTGGCCCAGTCCCCCACTCTGTAATGTGGGGATGGATAGCTGGGCTCTGGCAGGAAACGAGGTCAAGTAAGGACCAAGACCCAGTTTGAAAAAAACAGAACCCCCTGCCTGCTGGGCTGGCTTAACACGTCTCTTTAAAGGCGTGCTTGGGGCTGGGAGCCTCACACGAGCCCTGGCCACACGTGGCCCTAACCCTGCCAGGGATCCTGCCCCACCCTCTCCCTCTCCCCGCTTCCCATGGTCTGGGGCCACCACCGAGCCAGGCCCCGCCTGCTTGGCTAGGCTCCGGCTCCCCCCACGCAGGGCGCCTCCCTTCCCTCCTCCTCCCCTCCCCAACCACTTCCTCCCTGCCTTGACTTGTGGAAAAACAACATTTCAAACAGGGCAGGCGGGAACTTTAAACTGCATGCAGACCCATAGGGTGCTGACAAGACCCTTCTGGGAAGGGTTTCCAGTATGGCACTGGGGAAAGCCTGTGGCCTTTCTAGGGGAGGTTGGGGATGTTGGGCAGTGATACGTGCTGGGTAGTGGGGAGCCTGCAGGACATCCCTTCTGATTCCCTCATATCCCTTACCTCTGCCCTGGCAACCCCCCCAGGAGAGGCAGCTCCGGGAAGTTGTTAGGCACTGTGCATGGACTGAGGAAAATGTGGGTTCAGATTTCCAACTCAGACGCTTACTAGCAGTGTGACCCTGGGCAAGTCACTTAACCTGTGCCTGTCTCAGTTTCCTTATTGACGAAGTGAGGAGGTTGAATTCTATGGCCTCTAATATCTCTTCCTGAGTTCAAATGTTTCCCCAGGCAAAGTGGCTGACCCTGAAGCAAGTCACTTAACTTGTTTGCCTCAGTTACTTTACATGTAAAATGATCTGGAAGAGGAAATGGAAAACTAGCATCTTTTCTAAAGAAAACCCCAAAAGCGGTCAGGAAGAGTCAGACATGACTGAAAAATGACTAAAAAACAACAGCAAATTTCCCTTCTGTCTCTAAATCTATGCTCCTGCTTACTCTCTGTGTGCTCTTGGGCAAGTAAATCACTTTGCCTCAATTTGCTCATTTGTAAAATGAAAGACTGGTTGTTGATGTCTAGGGTCCCTCTCTTCTGCATCTAAATCTAGGGCCAGGGTCACAGAACCATGGATCTGAATTGTAAGGGAAGGCAGAGAACAGCTAGCTCAGCCCCCTCATTACCACATGTAGAAACTGAGGCCTGGGGAGTTAAATGATGGGTCTGAGACCATCACCCAAGGAGACTCAGGGACTCCAGAGCTCCACCAGAGGAGGAGCCCCGAGTCTCATCCATCACTCTCTGGCTACGTGAGGCAACCTTGGGTTTCTCTGACTCCTAATCTCTAAAAGGAGAGGGCTGAGCTCCACAGTGGTCTTAGAGTCACTGAGCTTTAAGGTTAGAAGGAAATTTAGAAGTCATTTAGTCCAATCAGCTCCCTGCAAGGTCAAAGAGCAAGTTAGCAGCACAGCCCAGCCCAGACCTTCTGGCTCTTCTTCCTGTAAGGTCCTTAAGAACTGACATTCTATGTCTCTCCTCTTGAGTACTCTACTCTTTCCCCAGCAAATTCTGCTGCAAAGGAATCGTTATCAGTCATCCCAGTCACAGGAATGGAAGTCATCCAGAAGTACTGGAAATTCAAGCATGGGATGGGGGTGGAAGGAGGAAAATGGGAGAGAGGCCTGTATCTGCCTCGAATTTTCTGTTCTTCTGAGAATATACTGGCCACTTCTGGAGTTGGAGAGCCCCCAGAAGGAGCTCACTTGCAACCCAACTGCATACTCTTTGATCCAACAATACCACTACCAGGTCTATATCCCAAAGAAATCATTTTAAAAAGGGGAAAGGACCCAAATGCACAAAAATGTTCATAGCAGCTCTTTTTGTGGTGGCAAAGAATTGGAAGTTGAGGGGATGTCCATCCATTGAGGAATGACTGAACAAGTTGTGGTATATGGTTGTGATGGAATACTACAATGCTAGAAGAAATGATGAGGAAGATGGTTTCAGAAAAACCTGGAAACTCTTAGATGAACTGATGCAAAGGGGAATGAGCAGAACCAGAACATTATACGCAGTAACAGCAATATTGTGAGATGACCAACTTTGATAGGCTTAGCTCTTCTCAGCAATGCAATGATCTAAGACAATTCCAAAAAACTCACAATGAAATATTCTATCCACATTCAGAGAAAGAACTGTGGAGTCTGAATGCTGATCAAAGCATACCATTTTTGCTTTATTTTTTTGTTTTTTCTTTCTCATGGTTTTTCCCTTTTGTTCTGGTTCTCCTTTTGCAACATGATTAATGTGGAAATATATTTAACATGATTATACATGTATAACCCATATCAGATTGCCTTGGAGAGGGAGGAGAGGAGAAAGGGAGGGAGAAAAATTTGGAACTCAAAATTTTATTAAAATAAATGTGAAAACTATCTTTACATATAATTGGAAAAAAATAAAATATTATTAAGAAAAAAAAAGAGAGCTCACTGGGTGACCTGTTCATTGGTTCTTGTATTTTTATTGTTAGTTCCTATAGAAGCAGTACTTAGATTATATATTTACATATTACATGTATTTATGTATTATATGTTATATTTATTATTATAGTATTATGTATTATTTATATGATATATATTTATGTAAACATTATATATGTGTATAGATAGATTATAGATTTAGTGCCTAGAGTGCCTGACCTTTAAACCACAAAGACTAGGAGTCACCTAGCCAGTATGGGTAAGAGGCAAGATCTGAACCCAGGTCTCTTTGACGGAGAAACCAGCTATCTATTCACCAGGCCATGCGGCTTTTGACAACCACATTACAGAATTACAAAATAAAGTGTCATATGCTCCCTGAGAGTAGGGTGTGGTTTTTGTCTTTGGCTTCTCAGTCCTAAGATCAGCAAATTGTGTGTGTGTATGTGTGTGTGTGTGTGTGTGTGTGTATGTGTGTGTGTGTGTGCTCGTCCTTGCACTTGACTTTGAGTGAGGGTGGCTGTGCAGGTCACCAACCTCACTTCTCCTCCAGAGCCATCTGAATCCAGTGACCAGATATTCATCAGGATGACTGCAGATGACCCAGGATGAGGCAGTTGGGGTTAAGTGACTTGTCCAAGGTCATACAGCTAGTGAGTGTCAAGTGTCTGAGGTGAGATTTGAACTCAGGTCCTCCTGATTCTTGCACTGTTGCACTGTACCACCCAGCTGCCCCTAAGATCAGCACACAGTAGGTGCCAGTTGAAAGAACAGCTAGGCTAGTGGATAAAGCACTGGCTCTGGAGTCAGGAGGGCCTGAGTTCAAATCCAATCTCCAATTCTTACTAGCTGTGTGACCCTGGGCAAGTCATTTAACTCCATTGCCTCCAAAAAAAGAATACTAGTTGACTGACTAGTCTGAGGGAGAAAGCAAGGCTTCAGTGAAAACCCCTTCCACTGTTGAGTTTGGTGGGGGAAGGAGGAAGAAAAGAAGGGAAGGAGATGCAGGAGAAAGAGAAGGAAGTTAGCACAAGGGAAAGGAGGGTGGGAGTATTTGTTAGAGTGCTAAAGCAGGGAGAAAATGAAAGGGAGTGAGGAGGCTGGCAGGTGAGGACACCAGCAGTCATTCTCAGGGCCGGAAGCCTGGGGGAGAGCAGACAGAATGCCCCATCCTCTCCACAGCAGGTGCTTCTGGGAGGGGGAGCATTTGAATTGGCTTCTAAGGGATGAATAAGAGCCATGGGCTTTCCTCACATCCTTACCAGGAGTCCTAGAGGCTCTGATCTCCTGTGAGAATTCCCAGCCATCTCCTTGGCCCTGAAAAGACACCACCAACTCCCTCTGGGAGTGAACCCACTTTGCGCAATGCCTATGGTTGAGATGAGTGCTGGGGGAAGAAGGAATCCCTTCGGGATTTGGGCTTGCCTTTCCTCATTTGTAAAATGGCCCTTTTTACCTTACAGGGTGGCAGGGAGGTCAAAGTATTGTAGGAAAGTATTGAACGCTGGTTGAGATACTCTGGTAGAAAGCTGGTCTCAGAGCCAGGAAACCTGGGTTCCAGGACTGCCTGTGACAGACACCCCACAAGCACATGGCTTAGCCTGTAGGTGGTCTGAGCAATTTTCTAAATCAATGAATTGCAGAGCAGGTGCCAAGCTCCTCTATTGAAAGAAGACATTTCCTCATCAATGGGGGCCTATACCAAAGCAATCCCTGTTCCTGTTTTTCTTCCCTCCCAACTCCCTCTCTCCTTTTTTTCTTTTTCTTTCTCCTCTCCTCTCTCCTGCTCTTCTCCTCTTCCTAATTTCCTTCTCCCTCTCCTTGTGTCTTTCTTTCCTCCCTCTCATCCACTCCCCTCCTTCTTTTTCTCTGTTCTCTTCTCCCTTTTTTTCTGCCCTCTCCACTCTTCAGACTTTGCAGAGTTGGGAACTCTAGGCGGAGGTCCCTGAACCCTAGGTCACATGGTCTTCTGGTTCTCAGAGGTTCCTGACTCACCCTCTCTCCCCAATCCTTATGGATGATCACCCCTCTTCCTACTCCCTCCACCAAGTTATCTTTCTCCTGGGCCTCCTTCCCAAGAATGCTGACAAACTGTTTCTCCACATCCCAGACAAGTCTCAACAGACCGAGGCCAGTAGCATTGCGGATCTCCACCCATTCCATCCAAACCTGGGGCCATGAGAAGAACAAATGCTTAATTCAGTACACAATAGAAACTGTTGGCCACACCTAGGGAACCTTGTGAGGGAGAGCCCTGGTGATGTGGTAGGAACAGTGCTGGACATGGGACATCTAGGTTCCAGTGCTACCTTTTTACTAGCTGTGGTAACCATGAGCAACTTCTCTGAGCCTCAGGTTTCTCATCTATAAAATGGGTACAATAACAGCATCTACCTCCTAAGGTTGTTATGCGGATCATAACATATGTGAAGCACATAGCCAACCTTAAAGCACTATCTGCTATTATTATTCAGTTACCTCTCACTTACCTGGACTTACAGCATTACCCCCATAGTACAGATAGACAAATTGAGGCAGCAGTCTTCTTGAATTTACAACAAGTTTTTGGATTCCCCAATTCACCCATTGACTCTCAACCCTATCATTCCTCTTCATCCCTGTTGGTTCCCCTTTTCCTTCCCAACATGGACATGACTGCCTCAGATATTCCCGTTTACATAAAATGTGAATTGCTCCCTGTCCATTTACGTCTTGGCGTCATGATTCTACCTTTTCTGGCTCTGTGTTTCCTACTGAGACTTGAAGATTCCCTGAGAATAGGGGTTGTTTCTGTGATACTCATCCAGAAAATTAGAAAGAACTTAGGAATAGGGAGGAGAAAGCAGAGGAGGAAGAGTGGTTCTAAATAGTGTTACCCCAAATCTACAAGAGTCTTTGATTAATGAGTCTCAACCCTTCTCTTTACCTCCTCCTAATTACCAAATTTAATTTTCCCCGCCTCAGTCCTCATTCTTGACCTTTCTCCAGCCAGTAGGTCACTGTCTTTTTCTGGATACTCTCTCTGCTCTGGGTTTTCAGGACATCCCTTCTCCAATCCCCTCTTGATTTTCCTGCAACCTCTGTAACAATTCCTTCTCAGTCTCCTTTGTGGATTCTTCATCCAGATCACACTCACTAACCAGGGGTATCCCTAAAGGTTCTATGCTGGCTCCTTTTCTCTTTCACCTCTATACTCTCTTGATTAGTGATCTCTGCACAGCTCCCAAGGAGTTAATCATCTCAATATGGATGATTCCCAGAAGTATATATCCAGTTCTAATCTCTCTCCTGAGCTTCAGAATCACATCTTAACTAGCACCTTTTGGACACCTTAAATTGGATGTCCTGTAGACATTTTGAACTCATCATGTCCAAAACAGACTTCATTACATTACATTTCCCCCATCAAAGACTCTCCCATCTTCCTAACTTCCCTATGATGACTGATGAGGAAACTTCCATCCTCCAAGTCACCCAGGCTCCCAACCTGAGCACCATCCTTGACTCCTTTCTCAAACTCACTCCCCAATGTCAAGTCCTGATATTTCTACCTTGACAACATCTTTCCTATACATTCCTTTCTACAGCTCAGACTCTCATCTCTTCCTGCCTGGACTGTCATAATAGGCTACTAGTCTCTGCCCCAAGTCTCTCCCCACTCCAATCCAGGCTCCACATAGTTGTCAACGTGATCTTCCTTAATGAAAGTTCTGACCATATCACTCCTCTGTTCAACCAAATCCAGCAGCTTCCCTGTCACCTCCAGGATGGGATATTAATCATCAATTTGACTTTAAAGCTCCTCACTAACTGGCTAATTTCTCCCTTTCTGGTCTTACATTTTATGCCATCTGCACAAGTCTTTTTGCTCTGTGTCACACATGAGATTCCATCTCTAACTCTGGGTCTTTCCACCGGCTTCCCTCAATGCCTGGAAAACTCTCCCCATCACCTCCACCTCCCAGCTCCCTTCAGACCTCAGCTCAAGTCTTACTTTTGAGGGAGGCATCTCCCCCAGTTAGTACCTTCCTTCGGAGATTACATTGTCAGCTTGACTTTTGTACTGCCGCTGGACTTCAGTGACTCTGGAAGAGCGAGTGACACTGAGGACTCTGCAAAGCTCTGTCTCACTTAAACCCAATTCACACACAAGTCAAGACAACCCCCTCATGAGAAAGGAGAGCTAATGACAACAAAACCTTCTCCACATATATCATATGTATGTTGTATGGTCTTCGTGTATTTTATTTAGCATATATTATATCCCCCATTAGCATGTAGACCTTATGTGGACAGAACCCTTGCCAGTTCCTGGACATAGTAAACAATAAATACTTAGTGATCAATTGACCGAAATTCCACAGGTAACAAAATGATGTTAACAGAGTGGTACATTGAGGCAGGGGTCTGGATCTGAGCCTCAGCTCTACCAAGGGCTTCTTGCAGATTTCTAGGCAAGTCACAGGTGGGCTCTGGGCCTAGATTTCCCCCTTCCCCATCTATGAAATGGATTGGGGAGTGGGGAGGAAGAAATCATCACCACTCCCTCTTCTGTGTCCTGGGCTTGAGAAACAATTTGAAATCGTTGACCCTGGGATCTTTATTTAGTAAGGAGTGACTTTGGGAGAGGTATTGGGAGGGATAGGTTATAAATATAACCTGCTGGCTGCTTCTTTTCCTGAAAAAGCCAGGGATAGAATGATAGAATCTAAGTTCCTTGAGGGCAGCCATTGTTTCCATTTTGTCTTTGTAGCCACTAGTATGAAGGAGTAGGGATTTAATAAATGCCATTGAATGAATGAGTGAGGCAGGAAGATACTCAAGTGTCTAATGGTAGGCTCCTGGCTAGCTTTGTAAGGTCTCATTCTACTAGGCCCTAACAGAAAGGGCCCTGGACTGCTCATTAGAATAATATTTATTTATAATACAATAATTATAATAACTAAAGGTTTTCGGAAGCCTATACATCTATTATCATACTTGATTCTCCCAGCAACCTGATTTGGTAGGTTCCCCAAGTATTGTTATCCCTTATTTAATAAACAGAGGTTTGCAGAGAGGATGAAAACACGGCCAGTCAATGTTGTCCTCACAGGCTGGGTTTCCCTACCTCTAAAGTCAGTGTTGACAGCAGAGTGTGGTCAGTGTCTTGGTTTACAGCTGGGCCTGGGAACCAGGATGCCTGGTTGCTCTCACTGCAGAGGCCTTTCCTGCTGAATGCCTAGACTCTGGAGAGCCCTGCCCAGCAGCCTGAGCTGGCTCTCACAAAGAATTGTGCCAGTGGAACAGGGGCATGGTGCCAATAAAGGTGGAACCTCTGTTAGCCTGCTTGGCGGGTTATTTAAAACTCCATTTATTTCTTGCCTGTTCTAATTTTGAGTTTGGCACTGCCCTTGAGGCCCCAGCCCTGACTGGAGCCCTGTTTGCTGAGGGCGGGTGAAAGAATCAAAGGACTTTCTCTACCCTAGAAGATGATTCAGGCACTGGGAACTTAGTACAAGCCTCACTGAGATCTGGATGGAGGTGGAGTCATCTTTGGCTCCTTCCTTCCCTTTGTAGCCAGTGTCCATGAGGGCTTGAGGTTCTAGGGACTCTGCTTTCCAAATATCTTCCCAATGGTCCCCTCCTCCACCCTAATCGGGTCTTCATGATCCCACTCTGGTGCTGTGGGCTGGCTTCACCAAATCCTGGAAGCTCAGATCTAGAGAGGGTTCCTAGAGTCCATGCCATCCCAACCACAGCTGACCAGGAATCCCCAACCATGCCCCCAATAAGGGGTGGCCAGCCTCTTCTTCAAGAGACCTGGGGCGATAAAGAGAAGGAAATCCATGACCTCTGGAGGCAGCCCAGAATACATGGAAAGTACTCTAATTCTTAGGCTGTTTTCACTTAAACTCACTTGAACTTTCTCTCCCCATAATTGACATCCATTAATCTTAGTCCTTACTCTGGCTTGTCTTTAAAAAAAAAAAAAAAAAAAAAAAAAAGGAGAGTTTTATTGATGCTTTGGGGGTGGGGGAGGATTAAATCACTGTTGCTTCCCAAAATGAACCCTCCCTTGAAAGAAGGAACAAACAGGCAAATCACTCTTGTATATCAAAATGTATACAGTGCTTTAGTCAGGAAGTCAGGAAGTTATGAGTTCAAAACCTGCCTTAAACACTTACTTCCCTGTGTGAGCCAGGGCAAAATCATTCACCCTCTTTCAATCTGTTTCCTCATCTGTAAAATGGGGATATTAATAATACCTACCTCATAGTGTAGTTGTGAGATTCAGATGAAGTAACATACAAAACTCTTTGCAAACCTTAAAGCTAACTGTGATGATGGGATGATGTGTGACAATATATGCAGTACTCTGCACATCTAGTCCACCACCTGTCTATAAAGAATAAGGGGAACAAATATTGTTTGCATGTGTGTGTGTGTGTGTGTGTGTGTGTGTGTGTGTGTGGGCATGTGCCAGGTACTGTACTAAGAGCTTGGCAGGTATGATCTCAAACACCTCAAACACCTCAGTCCTTCAAGACCTAGAAAATAACCGTCATGTTCTTCCCTCAACCTTCTCTCTTCTAGGCAAAACTCCTCCCTTTCTTTTCCACACAGCATGCCTTGAAGACTCTTCACTATCAAGGTCATCTTCCCCTAGAACCTCAAATGGAAAATGGGGATAAAGTCCTGACCTGAAAGGGATGTTGTTCACCATGGATGGATTGTGTAATGCACATAGTTACAACGAAATATAAAAGTTCTCTAGAATTTATTATCATACCACTCCCTCTCCTATAATCTCCAAACACTTCTGGTTTCCTATAGGGTAAAGTCTTGATTCTTAACCCCAGATACTGTATTTAGAGGTCTCCCAAGGTAAGAGCCATTACCTATCTTTCCAATCTTATCTCCCAGTCCTCTTCCATATAACCCTTCATCTCCAAGCCTGATGCCCCTCCCTCATATGTCCAACATCTTCATTACCCAGCCCCCCTCAGCAGGGATCTCCTTGTCCTCTCCTATGCAAATTCTACCCATCCTTCAAGGTCTAGTTTAAAACCATTTCCTTTACAAAATTTTCCTGTTGGACACTTAGATAGGAGAAATGCTAGTTCCCCTAGATTTTAGCAATGTGATTGAGTTAACCTTCTCTTAGGTAGAAATGTGAGCTAGATGAGAGGATAATTAAGATAGCTAAATGACTAGACTCAGAGAGTAGTCACTGAAGGTTTGATGTCAGCTGGGCTAGATCAAACTCTCTGGGGGAGTGTTGAGGAGATCAGAGTTGGACCTGAGCAGTTTCATGCTTTTATTGGTGACTTGGATAAAGGCACAAATGGTATGTTCAAAACCACACAGATGATATTAAGCTAGGAGGGAGACCTAATACACTGAATGGCAAAGTCAAGATCCAGAAACATCTTGCCAGTCCAGAACATTGCACTATATACTACACCTTATTCAGTCATTCCCTGAGAGATGGGCATCCCCTAAATTTCTATTTCTTTGGTACCACAAAAAAGCTGCTATAAATATTTTTGTTCAAATATGCCCTTGTCCTTCTTTTATCTCTTTGGAGTACAGACCTAGTAGTGATATTGCTGGGTCAAAGGGTTTGCCTTTGACAGTTTTATAGCTCTTTAGGAATAGTTCCAAATTGATTGGACCAGTTCAAACACACATTTTTTTTTTAATATCAATTTCATAAGAACAAGATGAAGGAAGTGTGAGTAGGAGGCAGTTCATTTGAAAAAGATCTGGGAATTTTAGTGAACTGTAAGTTCAAGATGAGGTAACTAGCATATGGCAGCTAAGAAAACTGATGCCTCTATCAGTGAGCCCCCCATCCAAGGAGAGAATGATCTGCTGCACTCCTCCTTGGACAGGACACATCAGAGCATTGTGTTCAGTCCTGGATACCACATTTTAAGAAGACTGTTGAGAAACTAGAAAGTATACAGTATGATAAAGCACCTTAGGAACTGGAAATGGTTAGATTGAAGAAGGGATGAATCAGAAGGGACGTGGTCATTTATCCGAAGGCTTGTCTTGTTGATTAATCAGTCAGGCAGCCAATAAACATTTATTAAGTGCCTATGTTAGCACCATGCTTAGTGTGAGGGATATAAAGAAAGGCAAAATATATTCCTTCCTTAGGAGGAACTCACAATCTAATAAGGGAGAGAAGATGTGTTACTATGTGTTAACAAGTTATAGACAGGATAAAGTGTCTATAGGGGGAAGGCATTTGAATTGAGGGATTGGGAAAGATGGGGAGTGAGCAGGTTATGAAGGGCTTTGAACATCAAACAAAGACTTTATATGTGATTCTGGAGGTGATAAAGAGTCACTGGAATTTACTAAGTAGTGGAGGTGGCACAATCAGATCTCTGCTTTAAGAAGAATTTGAAAGTTGAGTGGAGGAGGGGCTGGGAGTGGGCAGAGACTTGTCCCAGGGAGACCGACCAGCAGGCTTTCGAAATAGTCCAATTGAAATGAAGTGATCAGGGACTTAGGTAGCAGTGTCCAAATGAGAGAGGTTACAAAGGTAAACTGGGCAGATCTTGGCAACAGATTGGACAAGGGGGAAGAGTTAGAAGGCTTCAAGGTGACACTTGGATTTGAGTTTGGGAGATTGGTACCATAGAGGTGCTCTCAAAACTAATAGAGAAGTGAGGAAGGGGAGAAGGCTTGGGGACATGTTGAGTTTATGATGTTTAGGAGACTTCTAATTCAAGCTGTCCAATAGGTAGAAGATTCAGTACTGGAGGTTAGGGATAGATAAGTAGGTTTAAGAATCATTAGCACTGAGATAATAATTGAATTAAGGGAATTGAATCCAAGGAATATAGTATAAATGGAGAAGAGAAAAAGGTCCAGGACAGAGCTCTGTAGAGGACATGACCTGGATGAAGATACAGCAAAGGAGATCCAGAAGGACTGGTCAGATAGGTAGGAGGGTAACATAGGTAGGTAAGAGCACAATATATTCCAACTCTCCTACCTTGACTAGAGAACTGGGGGGAATGAGAAAGGAGGCCAGGTCTCAGTGAAAGTCAGAAGATGGAAGGAGTGGGAAAAGAAGCTATTAAATTTGCTGCCCAAGGAATAGGTATTCTTGAGAGCATAGTGGAAGTGGTGAAGAACTTTAGAGTGGGACATTAAGGGGTCGTTGGGTTGAGAGGAACGAGAATAAAAGATCTGATAGAGGGGAATTGAGTGGTTTTGAATGATGACCACTGGGGAGTTGAGAATTATTGGGATGGGGAAAGTATGACCAATGGGGAATTTGTTACTAGTTTATTAGATTTTCATTGTCTATAGGAGTTTGACCTCAGAGTGGTATCTTCTTATGGCCTTAAGTGGTCCAGGTAAAGGAAGCCATGTTTGGAGCTGACAAAATGGAGTTATTCCTCTTTCCCCGAGGGAAGAGACCCAGTTGGAGAATGACTTTTCTCCTCTGCTCTAGAAGGGAGAAGTCTGATGAATGGTGTGTTCTCCCCTTATCCCAGAGGCAGAAGACTGGTGCATGATGGGATGACATTATTCCTCTTCTGACATGAATTATTTTGCTTAGCCCCAGAGGGCAGAACTTGGGGCACTCTTCAGAAATATATTAGCAATGAAACAAATATTTTTGGACATGGCCAATAGGGAAGTTCGTTATGCTTGACTATCCATATTTTTGCTGGGGTTTTATTTTTCTTTTTTCCAAGGTGGGTAATGAGATGGTAAGGGGGAGAGAGAGAAGTGATGAGATTGTCAGAAAAAAATGAAAATGTAAAGAAAGAAGAGTCACTGAAGCTTTTTGGAAAATGTACATAAGAACTGAAGGAAATTCATAAGAGAATGGACCCACAGAACAACTGTGAAAGTTATATATTTAATTTGTTGTTTCCTTGGAGGCAAGGAACAGCTAAACATGGTAGAGATTAGACTGGGTGTGGTGGTGACCATGTGGCCATCTAACTCCTCAAGTGTGACTTTTTAACTGAATTCAAACTTCACAGAACAGGTTCCCCACTCCTGAATTACACATTCCTCTTTTTCTGTTTTTGCTTTATATTTAGAGATACTCATTTTGTTTGATGTTTGTTGGGTTCAGAATGAAAAATATATAAATTTTAAAAAAATATACTGGTTTCTTCCCTGCTTCCCACAAATGTCCCCATCCTTAAAAATCCCTCATTTGACACCCAGCATCCCCTGAAACTCTTGTTCTTAGGCCCTTGTTTAGCCAAACTCCCAGGGGCGGAGGATGATGACCTTCTCATATGGAGTCCTCTGACCTATATGGATTTTTGTGATTCCGATCTTTCTTGACTAGCCTCTTGCCCATCTGACATTTCTTTTCAGTCTCCTTTGCCAAACCATTAGCTGGGTCAGCACCCCCACTCCCTCGCCCCAATAACTGAAGATTTACCCAAGAGCTCTATACTGGGCTATCTTTTTCTTCTCCTATACTTCTCACAGTGACCTCATTGGTGCCGTGTCACCTCTAGATATGTGACTCCCAGATCTGTATTCCAGCCCTGAATCACCAGCAACCTCTTGGACATTTCAAAATGGATGTCTCTTAGGCTTATGTCAATATATCCAAACCAGAATTCACTTTTTCTTCCAAACACTCCCTTCTTCTGAGCTCCACCATTTTTGTCAAGACACCACCATCCTTGTAGTCATCAAAGTCTGCCACCTCAAAGTCACCTTTGCCTTCCCTCTTCCTCAGCTCCCTGCCATCCTTATCTGACAGATTACCAAGTCTTGTTGGGTCACAGCATCTCTCAGATGTGTTACCTTTTCTTTACTCACTTGGCTACCACTCTAGTTCAGGCCTTTATTTACCTCTCACCTGTTTTTCAAAATAGACTTCTAAGTGGTCTCCACTTTTTGGGTCTCTCCCCACTCTAATCCATTCTCCACAAGGCTGCCCAAGTGCTTTTCCTAAAGCATACGTTTGAACCAAAATTCTGCTAGCTTATTATCTTTAAAAATCAAACACAGACACCTCTGTTTGGCATTTGAATTTGGCATACAGTCTGACTCTGGTCTACCACAATTTCAGGATTTTATGCCCTTTCACACACTGACTTTTCAGCCAAACTAGCTTTATTGCCATTATTTGGACATAATATTCTATCTCCTATCTCCGGGCCTTTTCACACGAGGTGTCCATTTCCACCTCCTACTTGAAATTCGTTACTTCTTCACATATGCCTTTCAGAATGTAAGAGCTCACATTTGTATAGCATTTTACAGTTTCTAAAACCCTTTACATATATTGTTTCATTTCATTCTCGAGGCACACCTGTGAAGTCATACTATTATCATCCCTATTTTTCTAGATGATGGAAACTGAGACTGATTCAGGTTAAGTGACTTACCTAGGGCCACACAGCTAATATCAGAGGCAGTATTCAGACTCCAGTCTCCTTAACTCCAAGTCAATTACTCTATCCACTATGGCACCTACCTTCTTCATTCAAAACTCAGCTTTACTCAATGCCACTTCCTAAAGGAGCTCTTTCCTGATCTCCCCAGATGCTAGCATCTCCTCCATCCCAATGACCTTGTATATATTTTTTATGTTTGTGTAAGGGAAGGAGGGTGAGATTCCTGCTCTACTCCTGCTTCAGTTGGTGTAGTCAAAGGATTTTGTCAATTTACTCACAAGAATGAAGTGTTAAACTAAGCATAGAAAGTGCTGAAGATGTTTTACATCCTGAGCTCTCTTTGAGGGGAGTCAAGAAGGAAACAAGGCTGAGCAAACAAATTAGCCAGTCCCTGTGAGTTGGAGGCAGTTTCGGAGATCTCTAGAGTATCTATACCAGAGGACAGGGCTGTGAGGATTTTCTTTCAGGGATCTTCTTTTCTTCCCCTGCCCTTCATCAGTTATAGCCCTTTGAACTGGAACCAGTTGGCCAGAAAAGAGGCAAGACATTTAGCAGGGAGCAGAAGGGCACCGATGCAGAGAATCTTTGGAAGAGCAAGCAGCTTCAACATGCATGAACCCTGGCAGCAGAGAAGAGAGCTAGCTATGACTTAGAGGTACATTGATGCAGAAGGGTGCTGATGTGTCATTGGAAGAGCAAGCAGCTTCAACATGCATGAACCCTGACAGCAGAGAAGAGAGCCAGCTATGACTCAAAGGAGCAGGCCCGGGCTACCTAGAAGTAACCTGCATAGCAGATACACCACATCAGAGAGAAAACTTTGAGAGGGTGGCACAAGGAGACTTTTAGGTCTTGCAATGTCAGGAAGTTTAACTTGCCTTTACTACATGGAAATCCTGCATTTGGTCTCACAACTTCTACTTCAGGTTTGGGTCAGTCAAACATTTTAAGTGCCTCCAAGCATTATGTTTGGGGATAAAAAGAAAGGCAAAAAACAGTCCCTCCTTCGAGGACCTTACCCTCTAATAGGAAAAGGCAACAACAAATAAAAGCTGAAAATAGGAAGTGAGATAGGGAGGGACAGGAAAGGTACCCAGCAGGAGGCAAGATGAGATCCTAAGGAAAATAGTCAGGTGGGAAATGTCCACTCTTCCTACAGACACTATGTTTTTTGGGACAATGCACCTCAGATTTATGGGGAGGGGATACAAAATAATATGCAAAGTGCTTTTCAAACCTTAAAGTGCTAAATCAGTGACAACTAATATTATTGCAGCTCCGTAATATACATGCTTAGTAAATACCTTTGCTAAGAGCTAATTTTGTCTATTGGCAAGACTGTTAATGAGAAGCACCTAAGTAGGGGCTTGTGAATTTTAAAAAAAGTGTTAGAGGAACAAATTTAGTGTTAACTCTAGAACTGGTAACCTTCCTGGGTTCCCAAAATGTGTGTGCAAATCCAAGTGTGGAGATAGCTCAAATCAGGTGCTACGTGTGCGAACTCTTCAAAGTTGCGGATGTTTTATTTTCATCACTTTATTTGCAATTATTAGCAGGGTGCCTAGGCACTTAAGAGTAAATATTTGAAGTTGTAAAAAAAAGGTCAAACTCGATAGAGGTGGGAAAACTTTCTAACACAACTGATCCAAATGAAAGGACTGAACTGGCTCAGAAAGGAGTAGGGGGTCTTCCCATTTCAAACAAAGGAGATTTTATTCAGACACAGGTTTGAGTCCAGGGGCCAGCTCATCCACACCTTCCCTGTCTCAAAATTCTAACAGTTTAAGTACCTTTTTACACTAGATCTTAACCTCCCTGATATGATGCTTGTGTTCTATGGATTCTAGAACGTATCAGGTGCTGTTACTTGTCAACTTTTCTATGTTCCACCTCCATGACATTGTACAGGCAGGCCCATGCCTGGAATGCTCTCTAATCTCATCTTCAGCCGTTTCCTTCAAGATCCAGTTCAAATCTTGCATTTCCTTGTTTTTATTCAACAGTTGCTCCCTGGCTCAATCTTGTCTCCCCAGTTACTGAGGCCAAAGGCCTGTTTCCACTTCCCCTGGGGATTTATATGCATCCCCTCCCCCCATTTTCTGGTATAGAATACACCAGACAGCAGTGACTAAATTCCAGGGCTTTATTGAACAAAAGGTAACGAATCGGAAGGTGGAAGGCTATCCAAGTCACGGGCCCTCACCCCCTTTAACTTCTCCTGACATAGAGCAGGAAAAACCTTAGATAACTGTCTTCAGGTGAGGAAATGGATCTCTACCAGCCCTACTCATTTTTAAATAAAATGGAAATCCACTTCACACTCATGGATGGGGTCACACACATAGATACACACACAAACTCACGCTGGGCAGGGTTCCTGTGAGAGGTACAGATTAAGTGCTTTCATGACGGGGAGCCTTCAGTGGGATATACACATGGGCAGAGAGGTCACACCTGAGCAGGAAGGTGGCTTAGCTCTCTCATCTCAGGACAAGGCTCGAGGGAGACAGGGGGAAGGCTATTGGTCACGGCTCCTCCAGCACACACAAATAACCCAGGAACAGATGGGAAGTTCACAGTAACACACATTGGGCAGCCTGGTACCCAGAAGCATCATTCTATCCTCAGGCCCTCCCAGGGCACAATGCCGCAATCTTGTCTGCCCCCTTCCACAGTGCCAGTTCTCATATCCCTACCCAATGGTTCTTGGGGTCTGATTCAAGGGGACAAAAAAATTCCTACGGGTCTCTTCCTTAGGCAGAGGGCAGGCCTAAGTACTACCTGACCTTGCCTACAATACTACACCGCACTCCTGTTGGGTTTAGAGACCCCGAAACTTAATCTTTGCCCTGACCCCAACCACTCCCCAGTGGCAGACCTAGTAGGCAACCACCAAATGGGAGGAAAAAGAAAACAACCTGATACTGTGCAAGTTTATGAAGTGCTTTTTAAGCGAACAAAGACATTTCCCATCCCCCTTATACCTTAAATTTTTTTTTTTAAAGATAAGAGTATGCAGAGTGCCCCTTCTGGGCATGGTGATCTCACGGAAGGCCCACTCGGCCCTTCTCCTTGGGATGGACAATTTCAGTCAAACAGCAGCAATGGCTCAAAGGTGGCTGGGGAAGGGGAATGGGGTAGTGAAACTCCCTTCAGGAGGCTTTGTTTTTAGAAAATAAATGAAAAGTGAGTAGTCAGGAAAGGGAGTGAGTGAGAACTCCTCAATTCTCTCCCTCATTCACATGGGGACAGCCTCCCCACCTACCTAAGCACAATATTTTATACAATTTGCATAACCAACCTGTTTTGGATTCAGGATAGCACAAACTCCAAATCCAAGAAAATAAACACGCAGGGGGAAAGAAAAGATCTAAACTCTGTCCTCAAATGTTCCTTCGAGCAAGAGAGATCCCTTTTTCTCTCCAGAGGAGATGCCACTGGACCTGAGCTGATGTCAAACCAGGCTCCTCTTGCCTTTCAACACCAAAACAACAGAAAACAGGCAAAGGACCAAAGATGAAAAAGAAAAATACAAAAAAACCTACAATACACAAAACCCTGTCATGGGTAGCAGGAGCAAGGGAGATAGCTGGGCAGGATGGGAGTAAAATCCTATGGGATTCTATGTCAGAAAACCTCTCACAGGTGAGGAGAGGCCAACAGAGCACCTTCTAAGATCTAGGATGGCCCCAGCATCCACAATCCAGACACACAGAGGAGGCTGCCGGACATCAGAGTGGGTCTGATGCCCCTGGGACTGGCACGTGGGCAGCAGCCACCCACCATCAAGGTAGCATGGCCTTGGTTGGACCCGTGGTTCAAGTCCAACAAATAATTAAATAAATGGGTAAGAAGGGAGAGAAGAGGACTTTTCCCCAGGAAAAGTTGGAATTTGGGAAGAGGAAAAAGCCATATCCAGGAACAAGGTCCCCCACGCAAGGGTGGAAGCTTCTTCAGGAGGATGGTCCCTAGGAGGGTCAACTGTGGCTGATCTCCCAGCATCTGGGGAGAGACAGGGAGCAGGAAGGAGGCGGTGAGGAGATAAGAGGGGAATGGTCAAGCAAAGTGGTCACGACTGGTTCCCTGGGCCCCTCAGAAGTCCTTCAAGCGGCTGTACATCTCTCGCTTGCTCCGTTCTCCCGACCAGGTGCGGCTCTTCAGGCGAAACCTCTTAAAATCTTCTTTGAAGTCTTCATGGTTCATGGGCCGGTAATCCTGGGGCTCACAGAACGTCTGCAAGGTGGGAGGAAGGAGACAGTCAGCAACCCAGAAACTCATGCCTGCCTCCCCCTCTCCCCTAAGCTTGCCTTCCATTCATTCTGTGTCTCCCTGTATCTTCCCCTCTCCACCTTTAGAAGGGAAGCTCTTTGGGTCACGGACTGTTTTCACCTTTTCTTTGTGTCTGGCATACAGTAAGTGCTTAACAAATGTTGTCAGTTGACTGACTCTTCCTCCTCAGAGTTCAGATCGGATTTGCTCTAATATAGCTAAGTTAACTAATCAAACTCTGGGTTTGTTTTTTGAAGGAGTGGCTTTGGAGACCAATAACTTGATGTTCCCCTACTATCTACCAGCCCAACAGAGTACCAAAAGCAGGAGAGGCTCCCATCAGCCGCCCTTACCGGGTGCTGTGGGAAAAAGTCCTTGTAACCTCCTTTGAGGATATACATTTCAGGGTAGTACAGATTGGGGTAGTCATTGGCCGCTCTGTCTCTCTCTCGGATGAAGCGGCACCTGGGAACGCAAGTCAGGGTAGAAGAAAGGAAGGTTCAGGTATCAGACCAAAGAGAGCCTTGAATGTCAGTCAAAAGTTAAACCTGGTCAACATCTGTAGCACCATGATCTTATAGAGGCTAGCCCAGCAACCTCAGGCTGAATCCAGTCTGTGGGACTATGGAAAGCTTCAGTATGGCACAGAGTGCCTTGGAGCAGGGAGGGGCAGCATGGGATATAGCGTATTGAATGTTGGCCCCAGGAATCAGGAAGATGTGTGTGTGACACTTTCATCAGATACTTACTAGCTACAAGACATTGGCCAAGTCACTTACCTTCATTTCCTCATCTGAAAAACGAAAGGGGCTCTCCACGGCCTCTCAGGCCCCTTTCAAACTCTTAATCTATGATTAAGTGCCTGGTACGTAGTAGGCGCTTAGTGAATGTTTGTTTTCCCAAATGCACAAGGGTTCTAGGAGAACCCTTCAAGAGTCACTCGTAAGAAGTTGGACAACAGTAACAGCCACATGGTATTTTAAAGTTAACTTGACGTATGACTTGATTATTTCAACTGAGCCTCTGCTCAGTTTACAGAGACTGAAGCTCCGAAAACAGATTTGTCAGCACTAAGCAACACATCTAGAACACAGCAGGTATTTGTGGACTGATCCATACCATAGTGGGAATTGCCTTTCGGGCATGGGTCAGACTCCAAAAATAGGTGAGACGTCCCCAAAAGACAGATCACATTGGCTCTTCCCATCCACCCTCCCTCCCCCCACGGTCAGGGGAGAACCCCGAGAGACACTTACATTCGAGGCCCTCGTTCAGAGGAGAATTCACAGTGGAAAATTAGGATGACCCTCTTGTCCTCACTGGGGAGAATGGGATTCACCAGCAGAAAATTCTCTGCATCTTGTTCCAAAGGGAGGTTGACTGCTCCCTGGAGAAAGGGCAATTCCAGTGCTTAGATGAGGGTTTGTGGAAGGCTTCCACAGGCTACACAACCCT
This sequence comes from Bettongia penicillata ogilbyi, assembly GCA_023548195.1. NCBI lineage: Eukaryota > Metazoa > Chordata > Mammalia > Diprotodontia > Potoroidae > Bettongia > Bettongia penicillata. The sequence continues at coordinate 8,785,469 of JAJHZJ010000257.1, forward strand.
CCCCCTTTCACTGATTCAACGCTGTGTGACCTTTCTCTCCCTCAATCCCTTGTTTCTATCCTGGGACTGTCATTCTAGGATCAGATTTAGAGCTGAAAGGGACCTAAGACACCAAGGTGTTCACCTCTCACTTATTTTACAGATGAGGAAACTGAGGCCCAGGCAAGGTAAGGCTTCAAGAGCATTTGAGGTAAGATTCCTGACTCTCAAGTCCAGTGCTCCGTTCATAGTACCGTACAGCCTGGCGTTGGGACAGGAAGGAAGATCTGCTGTCCCTGTACCTAGAAGTTGTCCTTGGCTTCCCCTTATGGCCCAGGAGACCACTTACCCTATGATTACACCTTTCCCTTCCCCTCCACAGATATCTTGCCTCATCCCAATCTGGTCATCTTTTCACCTAGTTCGAATTGACCTTATCTCACGGAGGGGAAGCTGCTGACCCTTGTCTCAGAGTTCAAGACATTGCCTCAGGTCAGCAAGCCAACTTACCTTGATGTGGCCACCCTCAAATTCGTAGGGATATCTGCAGTCCAGGATGACACATTTCTCGACAATATTGCTAAACTTCCCTGTTAATACAGCCACCATCTGTAGTGTCAAGAGAAGGAAGGTGGTGTTTGAGACAGGAGACACCCGGAAGACTGAGGGCTATTTCTCCTTGTCCCCTTACCCCAACCTTGCAAATCCCAAGCCCTGCCTGCCTCTCCTCACCGTCTCAGGTGATATGTACTTAAGGTCTTGATGCCGCCCATCTATGGTCTGCAGGAGAAATGCCTAAAAGAACAGAAAGAGAAAGGAGGATGTGAGGGCAGATCATTGCTGCTGAACCACTCTCTGTATCAGTCCAGATGGGCTAAGGAAGGTCACTCCTCATTCCCAGAGATCGGCTCTTGGAGTCTTCTCCACACAAACTCTGATGCTCACCTGTCTTCTTTCCATAACCACCAGTCCCATCTATTATCAGTGGGCTAGCTATGTTTAGGGTTAATCCAGAAGGGAAGATGAGGAAAGATCTCTAACCAGCCAACACAAGGCCAGATTCCAGATCCAAAGATTAATTTCTAAAAGGATCAATCTTGTGGGAAGAAGGCCCATCTGTGCTCCATGGTGCCACTGGGTAGGGAAAGGAGGTGCAGAGTGCACAGAGGAGGAAGAGGGACTTGTAGGAAAAGGGGACCATTTCCCAGCAGACTCCAAGTAACTTTGTAGTATAATGGGAAAGGGCAGCTAAGTGGCAGAGTGTATAGAGCACTAGGCCTGGAGGCAGGAAAACTCATCTTCCTGAGTTCAAATCTGGCCTCAGATACATACTAGCTGTGTGACCCTGGGTAAGTCACTTAACTGTGCCTCAGTTTCCCCATCTGTAAAATGAGTCAGAGAAGGAAATGGTAAACCACTCCAGTTATCTTTGCCACGAAAACCCCAAACAAAAGGCATCACAAAGAATCAGACATGACTGAACAAGAAACTTTGGACTCAGGAGTCAGGACTGCAACGTCCCCTCCAGCCCCAGAGTCACTTAATCTTTCTGGGCCTTATTTTACTCATCTGTAAAACCAGGGGGTTGGATTAGATCACCCCTGAGGTCCTTTCCAGCTCTAAGCCTAAGACTGCTTCATTCCCTTTAGTTCTATCCCAGCACCTAACATGGCAAGGTCAGGTCCATAGTAGAATGCATAATAAATGTTTGCTGACTGATCCTATAACCAACCAGGCCTCATGGATTTCCATCCCAACTCAAAGTTTTAAGCTCCGTTTTTCAAGGAGTCCTAGGTACCCCTTCTCCTGCTGATACCTTAGAGTAATCTCCAATCAACTCTCTGGGATCATTGTCCAAGATGGTCTCAATTTCATCATGACATAAAGACCTGGAACGGAGGAGTCGAGGTTTCTGTTGGAACAAAGGGAACATCATGGTTGAGGCCAACCGTGTGTAGGATGGGAGGATGAGACAATGACCAGCTTTTCTCTGTCGGTCACAAACATCTGCTTCCTTCCTGTCTGGCATGGGGTGGAAGGCTAGTGTTGTGCTTTGCTGATGTGAGTAGCAAAGAGATCTCCTGGAGGTGGGGGTAGTGGTTGTGGTGGGTAGGAGGGGAGAAAATAATCAAACCCTAGGGCAGAAGAATCAGCTGCTTAAAAAAGAAAACGAAACAAAAAATCTTGTAGAAAACAAGACGAAAAAAACTAAACGAATCCTATCATCCTACGGTCCTAAATTTCAGCTCCAAAACACTAACCAAGTCTGCCTCAGTTGTACAATCTGTCAAATGGGAATGCTCCGCTAAACCCTAAAAGCTATCTTCCCTATTTTATAATCTCCAGTGCCAGCAAAGAGTGTCAAACCTACCACCATTGCCTGCCCACACCTACTCCTAATCAGATAGGTTGAGTCTTTTGGCTTTCTTTGTAGCCCCATCATTTGTCCCAGTGCCCAGCACACAGTAGGTGCTTAATTCATGTTGACTGACTGATCCCCTTCCCAGCTTTGATAGCCACTCACTGGTTCTTCTTCCTTCTCCTCCAAGGCAGTGGTTGGAATGGTCACGCTCTTTCTTCGCTTGTTTTTAACTGGTGTGTCCTTGTCCTGGGGCCGCTCCAGCCGCTTTAGGACTGGTCGGATAGAGCTGCTGGGCATGGAGGGAGAGCGGAAGAGTCTTCGGCATTTGCTGTGCATAACTAAAGACTTGGGGGTAAGGGTAGGTGTAGGGAGGAGAGATAATAAGACAAGGCAACAATAGCCTTTAGAGAGGGAAGTACACAGACACTCGTAAATTTTCACAACAGCCCTACACAGGGATGTAGGTACTCCAGAGCTTGTCCCCATTTTACAGAGTGGGAAACTGAAGCAGAGAGATCTTAAATCATTTAATAACAGCTAAAAATAATGACCAGCATCTACAGAAACAACTGTTAAGCACTACGCATGTTTATCTCATTTCATCTCAACAACTCTGTGAAATAGGTGCCATTATTATCCCCATTTTTCACAATGAAGAAACCAAGGCCAGAAAGAAAGGGTAAGCGACCTAACTAATAATTCTCTGAAGCAGGATTCAAACCCAGCTCTCTGCTTCCATACCCAATGCTATTCACTGGGCCACCTAGTCATCTACAGTTTTGCCCATAGTTACATAGTTTGAGACAGGATTCCTGGACCCCAAATCTAGGACTCTATTTGTTAGACAACATTGTTTCAAGGATAAGGCAGTTAAATTTCAAGTGTGTGTTAACTAAAAGGTTAGGATGTTGTCTCTCAGAGGTTGGCCAATTCTTATGGAAATAAGTGCTTTAGAGCCACAGACTAACACCTTTCTCCCACCCCCAAAGCATTGGTTGTCACAAGGGGCAAGATAGCTAAGTGTAACCTGTAATGGCTCTTAGGGGAATTGCGGGGGAAGAATAAATTTGGAGTCAGAAAACCTGAGTTCAAACTCTGATTCAGATTTGTGTGATCCTGGACAAGTCACTTATCTTCCGTTTGCCTCATTTTCCTCATTTTCCTCATCTTAGATTTGGACTCATGGCCTCTAAGGCAACAACCCATCCCTCCTCCTGAATCTTAGGTTCCAAGCCCATCCTTACTGATGAAAACCATACCTGTTCACTTTCCTCTGTTTCTTTCTTGACCAAGGGAGCACTGATGAGGCTTTCCATCCCTGGGGGGACCTCCTCCTCATTCTGCAAGAAATTTAAAAATAAAAGGTTTTTATAGGTCAAAGACAGAATGAAATAAATGGAACAAATAAATAAATGAAATAAATAAATGAGGGACTCCTATATTTCAACCACTTCTCTAAGAAGGCTTGGGGTGTGTGTGTGTGTGTGTGTGTGTGTGTGTGTGTGTGTGTGTGTGTGTGTGTGTGTGTGTGTGTGTGTGTGTGTGTGTGTGTGTGTGTGTGTGTGTGTGTGTGTGTGTGTGTGTGTGTGTGTGTGTGTGTGTGTGTGTGTGTGTGTGTGTGTGTGTGTGTGTGTGTGTGTGTGTGTGTGTGTGTGTGTGTGTGTGTGTGTGTGTGTGTGTGTGTGTGTGTGTGTGTGTGTGTGTGTGTGTACATAACACTGGGACAACATGAAAGGTCAAGTCCATGAAGTTATGGTTATCCTCATCTACTTTTCCTGTTTGTCTTGGTAACTCTTTGATGGCTAATTACCTGCTCCTCCTGGACCCCATGGAAGAGGTATTCTACCTCTGCTGCCTCAAATTCTTTCCAGGTGTTGGCACTAAGATCAGTCTTCTTCCCCAGACTCTGAGCCTGCCCCACACTGGGGTTCCCTAGTACAAGGGGCTGGGAGGTGTGGCCCTGTAGGGCCTCTTACCTTCAGGTCATCTTCTAGTATGTCCATAAATCCGTCATCTCCATCGTCACCGGCCTCCTCCCCATTGGTAGAGGTAGAGTTTATGGAGAAGCGGCGTAGGGGCAGGAGACGCACGTCTTCTTCCTTCTGTCCTGGAGAGAAACACTGGATAGAGGTGAAGAAAGATCAGTGGTGATAACGTGAACAGGGTGATCCCACCTCAATCCCAGGTGCCTCCATTAGGATATCGATTCCTCTATTTTAGGGACACTGCTAAACCTCTTACATACCATCAGATTGGGGGCTGAGTTTGGCCTCTGGGCGAAAGCCTCCCTCCGGCTGGCCCACTCAGCGGTAGTGGACCGGCTGTGCCCCACTGGTCTGGAGGGCATCTTGAAGACAAATCCTTCCTGTAAGAGAAGATGTATCAGGTCAGACCATCATCGAATGGCACCACATTCCCACTCCCCCTGCCCTTCCTTGTCTGCCCAGCCCCCAAGCTCACATTTTCCTTGTCTTCTCCACCACTGACATCCATCTGGATGTCACCCATGCTCTTTCGGGGCATGTTCAGGGTCCTGGAGTTGGTGATATTTCTCAAGGCTGGGGTGGATTCCAGGAGTCTCATCTGACAATGCAGAAAAGTGGGAAGATGGTTCAGGGTCATTTCTTAACCTTTGCTCTGGTTCTGATGCCCAGGTCTCATCCACCCTCAGGATTCTGGAGGTCCTGTGACCTGTCTCTACCTGGGCCCACGTTATCCTCTCAGCCCATGCATTAATTCTGGATTATCTGTACGACCACTCCCTTTTGTGAGCCTGGCTGGGAGGTATAGCCCTGTCTGGACTTGGGAGGTCAGGGCTGAAGCTAAGCCTGAATGGAGAGGGCTTGTCTCCACCATTCTTCAGGACTCTGAGGCCGCCTAAACCCTGCCAAGAAAAGTATTGCAAAGGGCTGCAGTGAAATCCTTCCACTTCCTGTCTCAGCACCCCAGGAGGCCCAGATAAGCCATGCCCTCATTCGGCAACCACAAAAGGGGAAACTTACTGGCAAAGACTGGAAGCGTCTGATGGGAAGTCTCTCTCTGAAGGAGAAAGGGACAGAGAAGGGAGGTGAGCAGAGATGGCTAACATGGAAATCAAGATCCCACCCTTCCTGTGACTCAATCTGCAGAAAAGATGCCTTCTCAGCTTTCTGGTGCCCGATGGACACCAACACCAGGAGGAGGGGAAGTCCTTCTATGCTACTGTAGGGAGCTGGTCTCAGAGTCAAAAGACCACAGGCTGTGTGACCTTGGACCAGTCATTAGCATGAGTTGCAGAGCAGGTACTAAGATCTGCTTTCCTGGGAGTTTTCTCAAGCTGATGACCCCTGCCCCCCACCATCAACTCCTAAAGAGACTCCAATGAGGGGCTCCCACTAAACAGAGAGCCAGCAATACTCACTCTCGAACTTGGCCAGCCTCTCGAATTGCCTCCTGAAATCTGTAAGAAGCCAAAAGAATTTCAAATCACGAAGGATGAAGAAAAAAATAGGATGAATCCCTGCTAGTAAGACAGAGAAGTCAAGCCCAAGGGGCTCTAGACTAGCAGTCTAGGAGGGGTAGTAAAGGTCAACTCTGCCTAAGATTCAGCACCAATAGTCCCACCCGCTGTGGAAGACCCAAGGCCGTGATCTGCTGGGGACACTTGCTATCAGTGACTTTCTCAGCCCTAAAATGAGGATGCACCCACATCTCAGAGCTATTGTGAGAATTAAATGAGACAACATGAAGCCCTCAGCAAACCCCAGGGTACCGAAGAAATGTTCCTTATCACAGCCCCAGGATCCTTGCTCAGACAACCTCTGGGATAGCACCGTAGGTCGTGGGGAGAAACAAGAGATGGTGACTGCCCCAGGACCGAGCTGGGCAGGGCAAGTCTGGGAGAAAGGCCGGCCATGGAGAGGCAAAGATGGGTCAGGCCTGCTGCCTGTCCCCATGGGGCAGTGCTGGACCGCTAGACAGGAAATGCTGATAGATGGACTTAATCCTTTACAAGTCTAATGGGTTGCTCTGGCCAGTAGTAAGCGGGTCACTCTCCACTTTCAGAAAAAGGCTAGAGAAGCAATCGTCAGAAATGGTCTAGGGGAAGGGGCATCGGGAACGGTGGGGCAGTTTCCTCATCTGTAAAATGGGTGTGGGTGAGTCTTGGGCTAGATGGCCCCTTCCAGCAAAATAATAGAGCTGATGATGGAGGTGCAGCTTTAGCAGAGGACAGAGTGCTGGAATTCAAATCCTGCCTCACACACATTAGCTTGTGACCCTGGGCTAGTTACATGACCACAATTTTCTCATCTATGAAATCAGGAATCAGAGCTAGGTGGTCCAGTGGCCCAAGCCCAGGAGTCAGGAAGACCTGAGTTCAAATCTGGCCTCAGACACTTCCTAGCTGTGTGACCCTGAGCAGGTCACTTCACCCTGTTTATCTCAGTTTCTTCATCTTTAGAACGAGTTGGAGAAGGAAATGACAAACCACTCCAGGATCTTTGCCAAGAAAATCCCAAACAAGGTCACAAAGAGTCAGACACAACAGAAATGGTTTAACAACTAGGTCAGGGTAATTACTATTCCTATTTCAAAGGATTGCTGTGAAAGTCAAATATGACAGCAGATAAACAGAGCACCTTGCAAACTCTGTTATTTGGGCTGGCTCTCTGGGAGGGTGGTGGGGAGAAGCACAAGTAGAAATCCAGGCAGAGTTAAGGTAAAATATGTCCAGAAATTTTTCTTTTAATTAAAAAAAGCACTTTGCAAAACTGAAGTGTTATATGATATAAATCTTATGTTAACTCTTATTTTAGAAAGAGATGGTTTCTTTCAAGATGGTACAGTATTGATCTTAGCTTTTCTCTCTGTCTGTTGGCCCATTCCTTCTTTCATCTGCATATTCTCTTCAGCCACCCCCTATCCCTACAAAGTAGCTCCACACCTAATGGGGACTGGGCTGGAAGGGGTAGAATTCTGGGGGACATGTTGGCTCTCAAAGACCTGGGGGGAAACAAAGGTGGGACAGAGTGTTGTTTGATACTCAAGGCAGGGATAGCCCAGCCTTGGAATAACCTTGGCCTGTACTGTGTTGGGGGGTAATATTAAGCCTGGGAGGGAAAGTATAGGGATGGGTGGAAGAGAATGAAAGGATGGTGAGAATAAGATAAAAAGCCCTTGGTGGAGCGGGAAGTAAGGAAGGCTCAAGGATGTTTCTAAAGGTTGCCCCTGAATGGAGGTGGAGAGAAAGGAAGCAGGCATTGCTGGGGCTTGGGGGCAGGGTCTCAAAGGCTGAGTCTCCGGGGCAACCAGACCTGCTTCTCTAGCCCTCCACCTGTATGCAAATCAGGACAGCTGGGCCCCTGCCACGCCATGCCATATGGGCCTCCATAAAAAGGCATCTGGAGAGGGTTGAGCCTGGCAGCTGCCCTGCTGAATGCCCCCTTCCCCCAGGGGGTGAGGTGGGGAGTGTGCCAGGACAACAATGAGGGCAGGGGAAGGTCTTTCCAGATTCCTTGGGAGAGACAGTATCCACCCCATACTCTGAACTCAGGGGGCCCTAGCATACTCCCAAAGAAAAAAAGAAATCAAGGACCCTGCGTAACCTTTCACCTGATCACTGTCCAGATCATCACTTCTCCCTGAAGGAGGGTCTGCTTTTTCTTCCTTCCAATGGAATTCCCTCCATCTCACCCCATCCCCGGGTCCCTCCCCTGCAGCCTTTAGAGAAGACAGAAGAATTCTGACAGATGTGCCTTTAGAAGTTTCCTGGGGGGAGGTTCTATAGAAGGACCACCCCCTTCGCATGGCCTCTGAGGACCACCTGCCCCTGCTGGGCTATTGTGTGTGCCTCCCCCAACCCCCCAACACACACACACACACACACACACACACACACACACACACACACGCGCGCGCGCGCGCGCGCGCGCGCCCTTCGAGCTCATGTGAGAAAAAGCAACTGTCACGGCAGGTGCTAGGATGGGGGAGACTCAGACACCAGGCTGGGAGGGGAGTGGGGTGGGGTCACAGGCTGGGGGCAGAAGGACTTGTCTCCTTTCCCCAGCTATCTCCTTGGAGCAAGGAACAGATCTCCTGCTTGAACCTATGTTCTTGGCACCCCACCCCTCAAAGTTATTTTTTTCTAAATAAAAGTGGGGAGGAAGGTGCTACTTTTCCTTAGAAACCTCTGTTACCCCACCCTTCACTCTCCTGCCCCTTGTTTCTACCCTTTTCTTATAACTAACCTGAGAACTTTTTTTTTTTGGGGGGGGGGAAGAGACCAAACACTTCCTGTTGCCTGTAAAAAGGCCTCCCTCTTCCCCCCACCCTGTTTCCTGTTTTTAAATAGAGTCTAAGGTCAGGCTTGGCATATTCCTCCAATGAGGGTATTAGTCGACCTAAAGTGCCAGGGAGGGCCTAAGATCATGGGGGAAGGGGAGACAGGTTGAAGTATGCCAGATCTGGAGCCCTTGGAGGGGGAGAGGCAGTGGCCTCCCTCAATCTTACTCCCAAACCATCAGGGTAACAGCTGAGCTGGGCCACCTGTTCTCAACTCTTCAAACATTTAGAGGACAGCCTTCATGTCTTTGTCTTCTCCAAGCTACAGACAGACAGACAGACATCTTCAGTTCTCTTGTTTTTCAAATATGAAGGTTTTATCACTCTCTCTTAAAAGCCTTTCTTAAAATGTGGTACCCCTCCAAAATCCAACGCAATACTTGAGCACTGTACTTACACGTGATCCATTATTTGGGGGTCCATGGGGCTTGGTGAATCCATGGAAAGACCTGTGTGGGACAGATGATCAAGGCTGGATGAAGAGTTGTAGAGTGAGAGAGAGAGTGTGTGTGTGTGTTGAAGTTGACCCTGCCCTTTCCCCTTCCCCAGGTAACCTTGGTCACATCACTTAATGGATCTCTGGGATTCCCTTTCCCTGTCTGTAAAAGAAGGGAGCTGGACTTTGAGATCTCTTTTAGTTCCAAAGGAATGTTGGGTTTCCATGGGGTGCTCTGGGAGAAGGCGACCTCATTCCAGGAGCCAAGACATACATTCTAGGTCAGCTGGTCACATTTCTATGCCATCCCATCCTCCAAGAACCCCTTCTTTCTGGGCAGTTTAAGTCAGGGTGAAAAAAATTTAAATGGAGAAAACCCTTCCAACCAGGCCCCAAATAATTAACCAGACACTGGACTTCTAATCTTTGAAATGGGGAAACTGATACTGTAGAATCATAGAGCTGTTGGAAAAAAGCACTCCAGAAAGTTTCAATTGCTTCAGAAAAGTGAGTATTTTAGAGTCCAAAAAGGGAGAATTCTGTTGTTCAACTTTTGGCTTATTAAAAAAAAAAGGGGGGGGTGGGCTGGGAATCTGATCTCAGGACATTGTCATTCTTAAGCTATTGGTTAAAAAAAAATAGGATTGAGGAATATTTCAATCTCCCTAAGGGGGAAAAATAGAAGCTACCCACATACATACACTACCCTTGGGGAGAAGGCTGGTGAGATCAAGGAAGGAGCTCAGCCCTCCACACCCTGAAAACAAAGTCAGTAGCTACTTCTCTCTCCGGGGGCACTGGGCCCTCTTGCCCCTCAGCAGAGAACATTCAAATTTACTAAAGTATTTAATCTGTGCCAGGTATTTGAGAGTGGCACACTGGTATCATAGCTAAGACCCATGTAATTCCTACCTTAAGTGGGGGGGAGGAAGGGGGTGCGAAGGGTATTATACACTAGCTACAAGGCTATATCCATGGTCCTACATGTAGCAAGCATCAGAGCCAGGATCTGAACCTAGGTCCAAAATCTTACCATAGTGTGCTTGCTGCTTCCCACAAAACCTGGGCCCACATTCCCATTCTCGATGATCATCTCACTTCAGGAAAGTGCCTTCCTTTCCTCCTCTCTAGAAGGGTGGCCCAGGAAGTCCAGTGATCTGCCTATGGCCCCCAAGCTTAGCCAAGGTCTACGGACTGATAAGGTCTCCACGAGACTCCCCCATCCCACCTAAATACAAAGTTTCTCTTTCCTTCCAGGGTCAGTACGCTCACCAGCATCTGAAAATTCTGATGTGTCTGAGGCCTCAGAAGACAAGGATTCCCGGGAGAGCGAGACAAGTCTGCTCCGGAAGGCCAGGCTTTGCTTTTTTCTCTTTGGGGTCTCACTGTCAAACAACAGGCGCACATGATCAGAGAAGGAATCATCACTATCCCTCAGTCACAGGAGCTGGTATCCTCATCCTCCCCTGGTCTGTGGGTCACCTCCCCCCAGTTTGGAGCTCTCGGTCCTCATACCAGTGAAAGAGCCTTGGGTTCAAATCTTATCTCCGCCTTTGTGACCTTAGGTAAGTAATTTCCCTTCCCTCATCTAGGAAACAAGGAAATTAGACTAGACCTGGAACCCTTAGGCAGTCTGTTGAAGCTTAGAAGACCCCTTCTCAGAATGTTTTTGTAATGAATAAAATAAAATACGGGTCCTCTGAGGACCCCTGATTCTAGAGATGAGGTCCTCTGGCTCCTTCCACTGGACACTTTCCCTTATCTCCAAGACTTCTCCTCTCACAGGGTCAAGGCAATTCTGGGACCTTCCTCAGGCAGAGGAGGCTGGAGCAGTAACCTTGAAATGACTACTGGCAGTAGCAGGAGTTTAAATTCTAGAGCCAAGTTTCTATAACCTAGTCTGGTGAGATAAGATGAAAAGACACCTGGGAGTCAGGAGAGCTAGGTTCCAGTTCCAGACCAGCCAATAACTCATTGTGCTACCTTGGGTTTCCACATCTGGACAACGGAGGATTTTAACTATATGACTCTTAGAATCCCTTCCAGCTATAATCTCCAACAGTGACATTCAGGGGATTAAAAAGGAACCTTATCCAAATGGAATGTAACTATGCACTCAACAGGCATTGATTCATTCATGCCAGGTATTGGGCTCATTATTCTCTTAGGGAATTCAGAAAGTCAATGATAAACTCCCAACACTCTCTCCTGCCTCTCCCACCCAGTCTAGACCAGGCCCAAACCAGGAATGATGACCAGGGATAAAGGATTTGGGAGGAGTGGGAAAAGAGAAGGTAGTCACTATCTCAGAGCTGCTCCCATGTCTCTAGGCTAGTGAGGGGGTAGGGTAAGGATGCTTAAGCCCACAAATTCAAACTCAAACTTCCAAGGCCAACACATCCATTTCAGGCAATGCTATCTATTCCTTACCTCTAATCAAGCCCCTTAGAACACCTTCCTGACAAGAATTCAATTCAATTTTTAAAGTACCTACCATGGGTCAGCTATCTTACCACCCCACACCCAACCCCCAAAACAGCCAACACAGTTCCTCCCTCCTAAAGGAATTTCCATTCTATAAAAGCTATGGCACTGTAGAGTTTTATGCCCAGTATGGAATTATTAGAAAAATGCAAGTCTAGCAAAATGCATACTGACTGAGTCTTAAGTCCTGGGTTCTAGTTCTGACGGCCACGAATAAAGTGGGAGGCTTTGTGAAAGGCAGATCTCTCTTTTATAAACTTGCTCACAGTAGGCATTTCATAAAGGGTTAGGCTAAGTGTCCAGATGATCAAGGTCTCTTTCAGTTTTAGGACTGGGGAGAGGTAGTGTGGTTAAATGAAATAAAAATCACAGAAATCTCAAATTCAAATGCCATCTTGGGCACCTTTTACCTGTTTGACCTGGGGCAAATGGCTTAACCTCTCTGGGCCCTGGTTTCCTCATCTGTAACATGAGGGGAGCGTCTCTTCCAGCTCTAACTCTGGTCTAGGACCCCAAATCCCAAGCATGAGATCAATGCCACAGCCTTCTTTCCAAAACCTCACCCCAGGATCTCCAGCCTTTTAAAATGGCTGCATTCTAGGAGGCTCGCAGCTGAAGCTAAAACGCTGCCCCGGATTATTGCAGATAACTCCCCTCCCGGGTCTTCAAACGCTAGTCTGAAGTCAAGAAGATAAATGCTGGCTTCCATTAGCAAGGTGATTGCATCGATGAGATAGGGGGAGGAATAAACCTGGGAAAGGCTGCCGGGACTCCAAAGGTGGCGGCGTGGTCTCCAGACCGAGAGTCTAGAACAAGCTGCACGGTGCCTGGGTGGCCCTGTGGCCCAGCCTCGTGCCTTAATTTACAGATGGGGCAAAATGAGGCTCGGAGAGGTGTCCTGCCCGACTCCGATGGGAACTGCCAAACTCCTGGCGCTGTGGATGGGCCATGTGCCGGGGAGCAAGGTTCTCCGCCCACGCGGATTACCACCGGGCCCTGGGTGGCCTTCCCTACGACCGCTGGCCTGGGTCCCAAAGGGCAATGGAACCCCCCCACCTGCACCCAGTGCCTCCAGCTCCACAGGTCTCCCCAAGGAGGCGCGTGCACACGCAGTTTTAGGAAGGCTACGTCGGGTCTGCTCCAAGCCACCCTGCGGTCCTGGGACCCCTCCAGCTTCCACCCGGGGGACACCGACCTCTCCACCCCCACGCATCTCCGGAGCGCCAAAGCTTCCTTACCTCCCCAGCCCGGTGAGGTCGTTCATCGTTCGCGTGAGTGTGGTGACCGGGGACGAGGAGGCCACGGGGTCCGGGGAGGTGAAGAGCCCCCGGACCGCGGGCTGCAGCAGTCCGGCCGCCAGCCGAGCTGGCCGCGCGGCCCCGAGGGGCTCCCGGCGGCCCGGGCTGCGCTCCGACTCCGGGGGGCCATCCCAGGGGGGCGGCTGCTGCTCCATCATCGCGGCCGGGGGGCGGGGCTGGGGGCCAAGGGGCAGAAAGGCGAGAAGCGGGGCCCGGGCAGGCTCCGGGCGGCGGGCGAGCCCAGATGTGCCAGAGGTTGGGACGCCGGCTCAGCGCCTCCCCGCCTCCGGAGCCAGGAGGCTGAAATGGCAACAATGTAAAAGACGACGATGCTCCGGGAGCGGAGGGAGGGAGGCTGGCGCGGCCGGGGCGCACGGGCACGGGGCGCCCAGGGATGGAGGGGCGGGAGGAGGAGAGAAGGAAGGAAAAGGAGGGAGGAGAGGAGGAGGAAGAGAAGGAAGAGGAGAAGGAGGAGAGGGAGGGAGGGCCGGGGCAGAGGGAGCAGGAGACGTCAGAACGCCGGCTCCGACGAGCCGCGCAGCGCTGCGCTCGCCCCCAGCCCGGCCTCCTACTATTTATATTCGAAAAATAACAGCGGCCCCGCTGCGAGCCGGCAGCCAATGGGCGCCGGGGGCGGGGGCTGGTCTTGGGGGGAAGGCGGGGGTGTGGGGAGGGGGGTCACCCATAGGAGAGGACCGTCCCGGACTGGGCATCTCCGGAGGTGGGAGATGGAAGAGTTCACACCCCGAGGGTAGGGCCCGGACCCTGATGCCCTCCCTGGATGCCCAGGGCTGGGATGCTGCGCCCTCGCCCCCGCCACGTGTGCCGCTCCCTGCGGCTGCCACCCGAAACTGCCAGTATTCTCGGGCACCTGGACCGGCCTCCCCGTTTGCAAGGATCGGTGGGGCTCCCGGGAGACCCCTCTTTCTCTTCCTCTTCTTCCTCCAGTCATGCCCGTCTCAAAAGTGGGGCTGGGCATGGAGGGGCCGGGGAGAGGGGCATCTAGAGTGTGGAACCCCGGGGTCCACACCAGCCTGGGCTGGCCTTCGGTTGCTATTGTGACATCATCCGTTCGAGAAGCCCCCATCCCGGGGCCCGCAGCTGTTGGATGCAACCCAAAATGGAAGTCGCCTTCTTTCCCTCCTTCCCCCTTCCCCCAACGACTTGGCAACCCTTTCTACGCACTTAATAGTAGCAACATTAACGCTGAGAGAAAATACTACAGGACTCCACCTCCAGTCTGAGCTCCACAGCCCAGCTCCTTTCTCCTTTATGAAATTTTGTAAAAAGGAAAGAAAACAGAAACGACCTCTGGAATTTGATAGCTCGAAATTATCCATCGTGTCCCTAAACCGATCTGGATAGGAGCTGAGGGAGGATGAAATGAATGGGGGAATCTCTCCTGTTTGGCTTTCAAATGATCCTGTTTTAAGCCGTCTTGGCTTTGGGCTAGATGGCAAATGAGGCACACATTCTGATCATTAGCACCCTGCTTCTGCTACGGGCCCTTGGTTACCTTCAAAGTAAAGTGGGTTTTTGGAAGGGGAGGGTTGCTATGATTTTTGCTTAAATTATTCAGTTAATGGAGCTCCCTAGACAAGGGAAAGATAAATGATGACTTGAGAATCAGGGGGACCACAGATTTGGGGCTTAGGGATCTTGCAACCCAACTCCTTCATTTTACTGATGGGTAAACAAGGGCCTAGAGAGACTATTATATCATTATTGTGTTAATAATAAATAATAGTTACTATTATCATACAGCACAGTGAGCAAAGTACATTACACATAGTATCTCATTTCATCCTCCAAACTGCCCTGTCAGGGAAGCACTTAGACTTCTCCCATTTTACAGAAGAGAAAACTTGCTCAGGAGCACCCAGATAATAAATAACTGAGACAGAATCGATGAATAAACGTCTATCAAGCATCTAGTCCATGGGGAGTCTTAAATCCAGCAGAGAGATGAGCTCCCATGTCTTAGACATGGCAGGCCTGGATTGGTACTTCCCAGTCTTGTCCAGGAATTCCTGCTCCTGGCTGTGGGGGCAGATGAGGCCTTTAGGTGGGGACCCTGCTCAGACTGAACCAGGAAATGAAAGAGGGAAACAAAGCCTCCTACCCAAGGGCAAAGAGCTTTGCTGCTCCAACCTGTCTCAACTGTGGGCCTTGGCTCCTCCAAGGCTGGCAGGACTGAGCAGGCACTGAAAAGCCAAAAGTCAGGGGTGATAAGATTGATAAGATCTCTCCATTCCTAGTACTTAGAGGTTTACAAGTCACCTCGAATACCCCCCTCCTCACCTGCTTTTAGAATCTCTTGTTTTGGCCAAGTCAATAGAGCCCTGGACCCTGGAGGCAGGACCTGAGTGCAAATCTTACATCAGATACTTAGTTGCTATGTGGCCTTGGGTAAGTCACTTATTCTTTTTTTTTAGTTTGGCCTCAGTTTCCTCATCTGAAAATGGGGATAGCACCTACCTCCTAGGGTAGTTGTGAATTTCAAATGAGAAAATAATTATAAAGCTCTTAGCACAGTGCCTAGAATGTAGTAAGTATCGTATCATATGATTATTAGCTATTATTTTTATTTTTGTTATTGTTTTCCTTTGGAACTACTCAGGGCCTTTCCCTAACAGTTATTGCGTTCCCTCTCCAGTCCCCAAAAATTCACTTTGTATTTATTTTTTAGAGGCAATGGGGATAAGTGACTTTCCTAAGGTCACACAGATAGTACATATTTGAGGTAACACTTGAACTCAGATCCTCCTGACTCCAAAGTCAGTGCTCTACACACTGTACCACCTAGCTGCCCCCTACTTTGTGTTTATTGTGTCTATACTTGTATGGACATGTTGTTTCTTGAAGGTAGCTAGATGGTATACACCACTGGACCTGAAGTGAGGAGGATCTCCAATCCAGATCCGATATTTATTTACTGGTGGTGTGGTTCCGGCCAAATCACTTCTTTTCTCTCTGCCTCACTTTCCACATCTGTAAAATGGGGATGCTAATAGCACCCACCTCCCAGGGTCATTGTGGGGATCAAATAACTTAACATTTGGGAAGTTCTTTAGAGATACAGAAAAGCTAGTTCTTAATTTTTTTTGTCTTTGTATGCCTATCAGCTGGGATAGGACCTGTCTTGTCTGTTGACTGGATCATACTAACTGATTACACTGGCGATCAATCACCCCAGTTTACATACTATAAATTTAACCTCTCCCCACTCCATTCCATCCTCAACCCGGGTGCCAGCATG
Source organism: Bettongia penicillata ogilbyi (assembly GCA_023548195.1). Lineage (NCBI taxonomy): Eukaryota > Metazoa > Chordata > Mammalia > Diprotodontia > Potoroidae > Bettongia > Bettongia penicillata. The sequence goes on from JAJHZJ010000257.1 coordinate 8,801,608, forward strand.
ATTTTTCTAAATAGCAGAGATGACTGTGGTACCCCTCTACTTAGCACTGCCATGGCTCTCTCTTTCCTCTGGGATCAAGTGCTAAGTCTTCCTTGGTGTTCCAAGCTTTGCCCAGCCTGGTTCCTTTCTCTCTTTCCATCTCCTTTCGAGCTCTATAATTCAGCCACATTGGCCTCCATGACTCTGCACAGGTTGCCCCTCTTCACCTCCATTTTCTGATTTGCTCCAGACTCAGCTTAAATCCCACCTTGCTTTTCCTGTTGTCTTCCACAGCCTCCACGTGTTCCTTCTGAGATGATCTTCTATTTTGTGTGGATCATTTATATGACTATATATTACATGTAATATTTATATTATTTATATTTTGGCTTCTCCATTAAAAAAGCTGAACTCCTTGAGAGGAGGGACTCTTCTTACCTTTCTCTGTTTTTTCAGTGCTTAGCAGTGCTGTCACTTCAGAAATGCTTGTGGATAATAGACTTTAGAGATCTGGAGTTGGGTCATTTAGTCCAGACCCTTCCTTCTTACACAGAGGAAACTGAGGCTCAGTGATTGTGACTTAGCCAAGGACAGTCAGTCAGACAAGCTTTTATTAAACATTTTCTACGTTACTTTAGGCATTGTGCTAAGCAAAAAGAGTTCCGCTACCCAGAAATTCATTCTCATTTGGAAGACAACATGTAAATAACTAGATAAATACAAGGTATATGATGGGTAAATGGAAGATAATCTCAGGAAAAGCCATGGGGGATGGGGCAATAACAGGAAAGACCTCCTGCAGAGCATGGATTCAGGTAGTAACTAGGTGAATAGATATTAGAACTGGAAGAAGACTCAGAGGTCGACTTCCTCCTTCTGACAGACCAGAAAACTGGGTTCTAGAAAGGCCCAGGGACTTGAGCATATTTAGTAGGGGAGGAAGATGAATTTGAAATGAAGTTTTGTGACTCTGAGTTAAGGGTTCTTATGGTAGTCAATTACACCATCCTGCCTCCTCCAAAGAAATGGTGACTCAGGTCATCCTTAGAGGAAACTTCTGGGTCTGGATCCATTTGTAAAGAAATGTTTGTTGACTTTCCATGACTCCTGAAATGCCTGGGTCTGAGGGCCTAGAGGTTCCCAGAGCTATAAAGAGGCTGGCTCTATCTATCTATCTATCTATCTATCTATCTATCTATCTATCTATCTATCTATCTATCTATCTATCTACCTATCCATCCATCCATCCATCCATCCATCCATCCATCCATCCATCCATCCATCCATCTATCCATCCACCCATCCACTCATCTATCCATCTATCCATCTGTCCATCTGTCCATCTGTCTTCTCTGTCTAGCTATCTCTATTATATTTATATGTATGTAGATTTTTAAATTATTAATTAGTATATATATTATTATTGTTCAGTTTTTTAAGTCATATCTGACTCTTTTTGACCTCATTTGGAGTTTTCTTGGCAAAGATATTGAAGTGGTTTTCCATTTCCTTCTCCAGTTCATTTTACAGATGAAGAAACTGAGGCAAACAGGGTGGAGTGATTTACTCAGGGTCACACAACTAGTGTCTGAAGACAAATTTGAATTCAGGAAGATAAGTCTTCCTGGCAGCAGGCCCAGCACTCTATCCACCATACCACCTAGTTGCTATACACAGACACAGATACACATACAAGTGTGTATATGTGTGTGTATATATATATATATATATAGATATATATATATATATTTGTATGTGTATATATATATTTTATATATACATACATACATTTTGTACAAACATACATATAAAAAGTATATATTTGTATATATACGTTTATATGTATTTATATATACATATCTAAAAGTGTACATATACAAATATATATATATATTTAAATCCACCTTGGAGGTTTTTTCCTTTCCCCCTACACACCTCACCACTTAAACAGTCTTTGAGTTGGCTGTGCCCCTCAATGTGACCCTTTAATATGCTGTCTTGCTTCCTGGCTCTGGAGTCAGGACATGTGTAGATCTGAACTTTGCTTTGTGGCTTAGGACTCGACTCACAGGGAGAGAGAGAACCCTGTATTTGGATTCAGGGGGCTTGGAGTGAAAACTGGTTCTGCTACTTGCTAATTGTGTAACCTTGAGCAAAACATTTTACTTCTTCTCATTTGCAAAATGAGAGGTGTAGACTACATGGCCTCTGGGGTGCCATTCAGCTTCGTCTTGTTTCTATGATCTTGGCTATGAGTGACAAATGGAAAGTTTTCTGAATTAGCTTGGCTAATGGCTTGGGAAGGAAAAACAAAATTCGCTGATAGGACAGGGATGGGGAAACCGATGCCTCAAGGCCACATGTGGCCCTCTAGGTCCTCAAGTGCAGCCCTTTGATCGCAGTTAAACTTCACAGAACCAATCCCCTTCACGAAAAGAATTTGTTCTGTCAAACTTGAACTCAGTCAAAAGGCCACACCCTAGGACCTAGAAGGTCACATGTGGCCTCAAGGCCAAAGGTTTCCTACCCCTGGCAATAGGGTCTCTTTTGGGGGTTGCTTTAACCAGTGTCTCCAATGCCTTCTTAAAACACCATGTTAAATTTTGGGAAGGATACATGTGGTAGTGGATAGAGATATGAACTAGGACCTCTGGCATACACAGGCTTTGTGACCCTGCTGTCTCCTTCTAGCTGTGAAATGACTATAAGGGTACATGGAAAGGCTGCCGGGGCAATGGGGAGGCTTGACACTTTAAGTCAGGAGGAATGTAGACTCAGCTCATTAGACCGTGAGGAAGATACCAAGGAGAGATCACAGCTGGGCTAAGTCAAAACTTTTAGCAAAACTCAGTGCTGTTCCTACATAATTATTCTCTCTCCTTCCATCATTGTCCTACACACCCTGACCAAGTTAGAAGTTAATTTGTCAATCTGTCAAAAAATTGAAACAAAGATCATTACCAAGAAGACGCCATAAAGCTCCAAGCTAGAAGGCACCTTAGAAGATAGAACCCCCTCATTTGACAGAGGAAGAGACTGAGGTCTACAGAGGAGACATCCAAAAATCACCCAGCTAATTACAGTGAGCAGAGCCAGAATTTCACTTCAGGTCTTCAATCTTTGGGTTCCTTCACTCTTTCTCATAATATTGGCTCACATTCTCATGGGAACTCTAAAATCTGCCTATTTCAAAGATGAGCACACTGAGCCCCAGAGAGTTAAATAACTTGCCCAGGACGTCATTGTTGGTAAATTGCTGAGATAGTATTAGGGCCCAGTTTTCTTTCTGATTGTAATTTTGATTCTGACTCCTATAATAATATACGAAGTCCTAGAATAATAACTCTCAAGCCAAACTTGTTATCATAAATTTAATTCCCAGGAAAGCCTATTAAGCAACACTTAATTGCATTTAATTAAGATCTTGCCTGTTTCCCCTCTCAAGCCTTGGTTTACTCACCTTTAATAAAAGTGGGTAGAACAAGATGGCTTTTAAGCTTCTCCCACCCCTCAGAGGCATGGAGGGAACAGGTTAAGGTTAACTTTTTGGCCTTAGAGGCAGAATGATCTGAGTCCTGAGTCTTCCTCTGAAGCTAACTAGCTGTGTAACCCTGGGCAAGTCATTTAATTTCTTTAAGCATCAATTTCCTCTCCTGAAGAAAAAGGACAACTCTAACCTACCTCAGGAAGAAGGGCAGGTGATTTGCCCAAGGTCACCTAGATAAAATTAGCAGAGCTAGAGGCCTGTGTGTTTCTCAAATGGGCTAATGCTTGCAAAGTGCTTTGCAAATCTTGAAACTCTCTATAATAGTCACCTGTTATGGTTATGGTTGCTCTTTCTCACTTCACAAGATGGAATCTAGGCTTTGAACCTGATGGATTTATTTGACCTGGATTCCATTCCAGCTAAATAGTAACTATGTCATTTACTTGTAAAGGAAATTTTTAACAGGGAACTAAAGATAAATTGGTCTGGTGAGCCACCCAGAGGGGCTTTGAGACTGTGGGTCTGTAGGTTTGAGAACTAATCTGAGCCTTTATTATTTAAAATCTTTTCCATCTCATGAGGCAGCCTGACTGTGGGCAGAGAGCAGGTCTTAGAATCAGGATAATCTGAATTAGAATATCCCTTCTGATGCATCCCTGTGGTATGATCTTGGACAAGTCACTTATAACCTCTCAGGGTCCTGGGAAATTCTAAGATTATAAGTTGCAGACAAAGTATCCACCTGCATTGGTAGAAAGAGTTACCTCATCTGAGCGTTCTTTATAATGATGAAACCACAGATCTTGGTCCTATCCTTAAATAGGGCGATGAATTTCGAGTTGGAAGGGGCCTTTATAGATCATCAAATCTAATCCCCTCCTGGAATTAATCAATAGCCATTTAGTACCTTCTAGGCAATGTGGATCCAGACAGCTAAACTCATCCCTTCCCTTCAGGATAAAATTATAGAGAAAAATAGCAAGGATACACAGAAGTCCAAGATGTTCTGATGGTCTTTAGTGTGGTGAGATGTTATTAAAAAGCTTAAGACTGTACTAAGACTTTGGACACTTTGTACCTGTACAAGGTAATGGTGTGAGGGGAGACATAGCATGAGAGGGAATCAAGGAAGAGGTTCACTGGATTTCAGAAAACCTGAAAAGACTTATGTGAACTGATACTAAGTGAAGTGAGCAGAACCAGGAAAACACTGTATACAGTAACGGCGACATTGTGCAATGACCAACTATACAATTACAATAGTCTAAGACAATTCCAAAACACTCATGGAAAATGCTATCCACATCCAGAGAAAGACATTTTCTTTCTCTTTTTTTTCTTTCTCATCATTGTTCCCTTCTGTTCTGATTCTTCTTTCATAACATGACTAATGTGGAAATATGTTTAATATAATTGCGCATGTATATCCTATATCAGATTGAATGCTTCTTTTGGAAGGGTTGTGGAGAGAGGAAGAAAAAATGTGGAACTCAAAATCTTGTAAAAGTGAATATTGAAAACTGTTTTTACATGTAATTGGAACAAACAAAATACTATTAAGTACTTTAAAAAAGGGAAAGAGCCTCCAATGGGAGCCGAGCTTTGAGGGAAGATGGGAATTCTGAGAGGGAGAGAGGAGGAAGGAGGACATTCTAGGCATAGGGGACAGCCTATGTAAAGGCATGGAGATGGGAGATCTGCTGTCTAAGGGAATAACAGTAGGGAAATGGTGGTGGTGTAGTAGTGGTAGTAGTAGTAGTATAGACTAGTAGTTGTAGTAGTAGTAGTAGTAGTAGTAGTAACTAACATATATAAAACAACTTAAACTTAGCAAAGTACTTTACAATATTATCTCATTTGATCCTAACAACAACCCTGAGAGGTAGATGCTCTTATTATCTCCATTTTATAGATGAGGAGACTGAGGCATACAGAGGTTAAATGACTTGCCCAGAGTCACACAGAGAGTGTCTGACTTGGGGTCCCTGGTCTTCCTGACTTGGAGTCCCTGGTCTATCCATCGTGCCTCCTAACTAAATTATGAATGCCAAACAAGGGAAGGCTACATGACCTAACTGGTCATTGTTGTAACCTCTAGGATTTGAAATCAATTCCTTCGGCTTTAGATGTAGTTCATTTGCCACTGCTTCAAGTGTATATTGGGTAGCTACAGTGTGCCCAGCACTGTGCTTGACCCTAACTAAGGTTCCCCCGAGGATTTTCAAACTCAGCATATCCAAAGTAGAACTCATCATCTTTCTCCAAAAACTCAATCCTTTCAATCCTCTTAGTGGTTGTTTTAAAAAAAAAGTTTAGTTTCATCAGTCAAGATTTGCCTTTTTACCCTCTTCCCCACCACAAGCTGAGAATATAAGAAAAATAGAACCCATTACAAATATTATAGCCAATCAAAACACCTTTCCACACTGGCCATGTGAAAAAAAAATCTTTGTCTCATTCTGTACTCTGAGTTCTTCACTTCTCTATCAGGAGGTGAAATGCAGATTTCCTCCTTAGTCCTATGGAATACTGGTTGGTCATTAAACTGACAAGAGTCTGGCACACTAACATTCCATCAAAATAGGGACATTAACGCATTGTTGATGGAGTTGTGAACTGATCCAACTGTTCTGGGGAACAATATGGAAATATGCCAAAGGTCTATAAAATGATGCATACTCTTTGATCCAGCAATAACGTTGCTAGGTCTGTATCCCAAAGAGAGCAAAGAAAAAGTAAAAGGACCTATTTGTACAAAAAATATTCATAGTAGCTCTTTTTATGGTGGCAAAAAATTAGAAATTGAGGAGGTGCCCATCAGTTGGGGAATGACTAGACAAGTTGTGGTATCTGATTGTGATGCAGTATCATTGTGCTATAAGAAATGATGAATGAGATTGTTTCAGAAAAAGCCAGGAAAGCTTTGTATGAACTGATGCAGTTCATAAAGTGAAGTGAGTAGAACCCCAAGAACATTGTGCACAGTAACAGTAATATTGTAATAATTATCAGCTGTGAAAGACTTAGCTACCCTGATCAAGAAAATGGTTCACAACAATTCCGAAGAACTCATGATGAAAAATGCTATCCATCTCCAGAGAGAAAACTGATGGACTCTGAGTGCAGACTGAATCATACTTTTTTACCTTCTTTATTTTGCTTGTGTGTGTATTTTCTTTTACAATATAGCTAATATGGAAATGTGTTTTGCATAACTTTACATGTGTAATTGAAATCATATTGCATGCCTTCTCAGTGGGTGAGTGAGGGACCGGAAGGAGCGGGGGAGAATTTGGAACTCAAAATTTTAAAAAAGGAGCATTAAAATTTTTTAAAAATGTAATTGGGAAACATCTAACAAAATAAATAAAAATGTATGTTATGGGGAAAAACCCAATCATATTTCATCACATTTATATACTTTAACTTGTTTATCCTTTCCCTAATTTATGATACCCCCCTCATATTCCCATTCTTCAATACATCAAAAAATATTTTTATACATCCTTAGAGATTGTTTTATTTAGGACTAATCCATCCCTTAATCTAATCTCCCTCTAATTCTCTAATTCCCACTCTCCCCTTCTCCCCTTCCATTCCTGTTTCTCTGTTGAGTGAAATATATTTCTGTACCTGTCTTTGTGTTTATATATATATACACACACACACACGTGTGTGTGTATATTTGTGTACACACACATATATATGTATATACATTTTTTCTTGCTGCTTTTGATCAATTCAAATGAGTGAAGTTTAAATGTCAGCTGCTCCCTCACCCTTCCTTCTTGCTTGTATATATGTCTACTTGTGCATCCTGATTATTTGCGAAATTTGCCCCTAAACATCCTTTCCCTTCCCCATCAATGTGTTCCTCTTTCTCTCTCTTTCCATTCTTTTCTTAAGATCAAGACAGAACCACTCGCAAGTTTTGTTTCATTGGGCTCCCTCTCTAAATACTGATGATGCTAGAGCCATGGACCATCTCCCTATATTAGAATGTAAGCAATGTTCATCCATGTTCACCTTTGTGTGTTTCTCCTCACTTCTGAGTTTGAACTTTAAAGTTTCTACACAGCTCTGGTCTTATCATTAGGGAAATCCTCTATTTCATTAAAGGTCTATTTCCCCCCCTGTAATATTATAATCACTTTTAGTGAATAAGTTATTCTTGATAGTAAGCCCATATCTTTTGTCTTTTTCATTTTCTAAGTATTCCACTCCTTTATAGGGGTGGCTGCTAAATTGTGTGTGATTCTGACTGAGCTCTCTACAAATGGCATCATCTCTCTCTCTTTTTTTTTTTTCAACAAAATATGAGGCAAAATTCTCAGTTGAAAGGGTAGGGAGAGTGGTAGCTATGGGAGATTTGAGGGGAGATGAAAAGGTTTGGAAGAGCTGCCGTGTTGAGTGGGATAGGGAGTTAACTAGGAAGGTGTAAAAGGATTGTCTTGTCATAGAGAGGGCCCCGTAGAGATTATATGACATAAATCCGTAGAGGACCCTGTTAGAATGGTTTCGTGATTTTTCTCCAACTTCACTCAGAGATGGCAATGGATAGAGGGACTGTGCCAAGGCTGAGGCTTGGCAGGGTAGGATCAATGCTATGATAAGGGGCCAAGGGACTGGAGAGAACAGTGTAGGCATAAACTGGTTTACCAAAGGGTCAAAATGGGGAAAGGAAGAGCGTGTAGCAGGAATGATGAACTAGGAGAGGAGGGAGGGATTAGAGGTCACAGTGTGGATGAAGAATGGGGTTTGGGGTAGCAAGGCAGAAAAATCAATGAAATGATAATAAAGTATAATTGGAGAAGAGAATTTCAGAGCTCACAAATGGGGAAGTGAGGCATTTGTAGCTGATGGCAAGATCAAAAATATGACCATCTTTGTTTGTGACTGAGAGGGATGGAGGAGGAGTCCAGGGAAATGGGTAACTTGGGGATCTGGGAGATTAGAGTATTTGAGGGAGTATGTGAATATATAGACAGAAAGTACACACATACACACACATATGTATATACATATACATATATATACACACATACACATACACACACACACATATTGCACATATATAATATGGGGGGGTGAGGCCAGGGGGACTGTATTGTAAGTGGGGAGGCAGGTCTCATTGAGAGCCAGAGATAGAGGGAGTAGGAAAGGAAATGACTTAAGATAAAAGCAAGTTTGTTGCTTATGCACCAGGAATTCCAGAGAGCACAGTGAAAGTGGGTAGTTTTTGGTCAGTGGAGATGGGGGTATCGAGGGGATTGGTAATAATGGATCAAGCAGTGGGAGGGAGAGTACAGGGTTTGAATGATAATTGATTGGGGTTTGGAATCACTGGTATGCAAGCATGACCAGCATAGAGTTTGTTAATCAATAAGGGAAGGTTTTAGAAACATTTTCAATCATGAAGGCTTCAGCCTCACAATGAAGTCCTTTCAGAGCCTTTGGCAGTTCAGGTCAGGGAGCAAGTACTTGGATCTGAAGGAATGGTGTTAATCTCCTTTCTTCAAGTAGAAGATTTGGTGGAATGGCAGTCTGTTACTTGATGGAATGGTGTTTCTCTCCTCTTCCATCTGGAGGCTGGAGACAGGGAAGGTCTCCTCACTGCTGTTGTTGGTGATGGTGGCAGGAGGATGAGATTTGGTATAAAGGCATGTCCTGGACACAAGGTCCTTCCCAATCCTGGTTGCCTTACTCTGGACAATCTCCAGTTTATCAGTGTGCCTCTTATACTGCAGTGCCCAGAACTGAATGCATGAATCCAATTGAGACCTTAGGAGGGCAGAATACAGTAAGACTGTTACTTGCCTATTTCTGGAAGTTACATCTCTCTTAATGAAGCCCTAGATTCTAATAGCTTCTTTGGCTGTTGAGCCATTGCTGGCTCATGCTCACTAATGATAGAGGTTTCAAAAATGTACTGGAGAAGAAGGGATAGAATGGGATCCTTTGTGCATGTAAATGTCTTTTCAGAAGAGCTGCTGCCTGTTCATATCTCCCCTTCTTTTATTTGTGAAGTTGATTTTTTATACCCAAATATAGTACTTTGCATTTATTCTGATTTAATTTCATTTTATTGGATTTAGCCCATCTTTACCTGTCAAGACACTTTTGGATTCTGATTCTGTTATCCTGTATATTACCTCTCCCACTCATATTTGTGCTGTCTGCAAATTTGGTGATCCCTGATATCTGTGGAAGTGCTTGTATGTTTAATCACCAGCTTTTACCCTACCCTGAATGTACCCATGTGACACTTTTAAATTTAATCTGTTATTAACATTTTATCTCTCACTTTAAGTGTAGATAATCAATCAAATGATTAAATCAATCCCTGATCTGTAACATTTGCCAATTTCTGAGGTATAAATGCTCATACTGAAAATTTAACAATCCATTCTCAAGAGTCAGTGTGAGCTGGCTATAGCCCCACTGCTGCTATCTGTGCCTCTATCCAAGTCATTGATATTTAAATACCACAAGGGCAAGTTCAGATTCTTGACAAAGACAAAAATTCCCAGGCAGCTCTAATGTTCTGAAAGGCTACATTCTACTGGGATAGACTTAGCCTCAGAGAAGTAGTCACTTGTCGAGGGGCACATGGCTGATAAATGGTAAAGTCGATCACACAGTTCAGATCCGCCAACGCTAACTTTCCTCTTCCTTCTACCGTACCCTGGTTGCAAAAGAGTGGGATTCTTAAAGATGTGATTGAGTCCCTCCTTGACCACTTACTAGCTATGAGAAGGCCAAATTGCTTTCCCTTTGTGAGCCACAGTTTACCTACCTGTAAAAGGAGGATTGTCTGAGATATTTCAGTTCTTAATCTATAAACCTAAGATATTTTTGCTTTTGTGAATGTGAGTAAAATGGGATGATGATGATGATGATAGTCAGCATTTATAGAGTGCTTCAGGGTTTACAAAGTGCCTAACAGATATTATCTCACTGAAATTCACAACCACACTGAGAGGTATTTTTATGCCCATTTTACAGACGAGGAAGCTGAGGTAGACTGAGGTTAAGTGACTTGCTCAGGTTCACCCAGTCAATGCAACAACTGACGCAGGATTCCATCTTGTGCAGTCTTTCTGACTGCAGATCCAGCCCTTTAATCCTCAGGTGCCTCAATAATCCTGCCCTGAATGCTCCATAGGGCATAGTGAGGATCAGTTGAGATACTGGATCTGAAGGTAAGTACAAATATAAAGGAGAGTTATTAATAAAATATTAACTAACATTTGTGTAGTACCTTAAGCCTTTCAAAGCAATATATATATATATATATATATATATATATATATATATATGTGTGTGTGTGTGTGTGTGTGTATGTATATATGTGTATAAATATGTGTGTATGTGTATTTCACTTAATCCTTTCATTTAATAAATTTCATTTAATCTTTTAATCAGTTATCCTGTGAGGTAAGTACTTATTATTATCCCCATCTTGGGGATGAATCAAGGCTAAGAGAGATTAGATTACCATAGTGAGACAGCCAATAAATGTCTGAAGCTGGATTCAAATTCAGGTCTTCCTCAGTCACTTGGTCAATCAATAAACATTTATTAAGTTCCTACTATGGGCCAGGCACTGTGCTAATTGTTGTAGGCACAAAAGCCAATCCCTGCCCTCAAAGAACTCACAGTCTAATGCCGGAGAGATAGAAATGCCCAAACATGCTGTGGAAATAACCAGTGGAGGGATAGCGTTAGCATTTTAGCTGAGACTTAACAGAAACTGGGGAGGTCAGTGGTTAGAGAGGAGGGAGAGCATTCTAGGTTTGGGGGTGGGGGGAACCAGAGAAAATGCCCAGACCCAAGAGTTGGAGGAGTTAGAAGGGTCTTGGAGAGGTGAGAGAGGAGGTTGGTGTCATTGGTTTGAAGTGCACCTCATTTGAGCTCACAGCTCTGTGAAGTAGGGGCTCCAAGGGAATTGGGGGGCACTGGAGGGGGAGACAATAATAATTCACCTAAATAACAGTGAAAAGAGTGAAATAATAATGAATCAGTTGGCGAGCACCAGTGAAATACCTACTATGTGCCAGGCACTGTGCAGCGCTCTGCGGATACAAATAGAAAGGATGGAACAATCCCTTCTCTCAGGGAGTTTATATCCTGTGTAATAACTACAGAATATAAAAGAATACTAGCAGGAAAGTGGCTTGTCCCAGGAATGGACTGCATGGAAAGGATGAAACTGAAGATAATAATAAATTAATAGAGCAACATAATAGTGGCCATTGATAAAGTGCTTCAAGCTTTCCAGATCTCTGCCCAGAACATCCCAATGAGAAGTTAGTAACAAACATTTATTAAGCACCTACTATGTGCCAGTCACTCTGTTGAGTCCTGGGAATACAATGAAATGCAAAACCCATCCCTACCCTTAAGAAGCATCTATTTTAATAGGAGAGGCAGCCCATAAGTAATTAGGGGCACACCAGATACATTGTGAGTAGGTGGGAGGTAACCTGAGAGGGAGAAGGCACTTTGGGGGGCTCCTTGGGAAGCCAGAGGGGAGCGGAGGCTTAGTGGAGAATCATGCAAGGTCACACAGCCAGTATGTGTCTGAGGGAGGATTTGAACTTGGCTTCCCAGTCTTGCTTTCTTTCCACTACCCCACAACCCCTCTACTTCTGTCATTTCTCATATTTTAATTTGGTTCTATTTCTCGTCTGTGGGTTTCATCTCTTCCCCCAGACTATGAGCTCTCTCTGCGAGCAGGTACCATGTCTTTCTTGGCTTTGTGTGTGCCCCAGAAGTGAAGAGTGCTCTACAGACAGTGGGAGCATGGCCTTCTTGAGTTGGAGGTGGGGGTGGGAGGGGAACAGGATCGGAGAGCTCAGTGAGGTAGGGACAGCAAGGGTTAGTATTATTTCCAAAGGGCAGTGGGGAAACGGAGACTCACAAAGGTCAGATGACTCTCCCAGGCCTGCACGGTGCAGCTAATAAGTGTTGGAGTATTCCCCCACCCCACTGCAGCCTGACCCAGGCTGGTCTGGGCTGGCTTCATTCTTCCAGAAAGAATGGAATGTGGAAGGAGGAGCCAGTGCCCTCTTCTCCTTAACCCGTGGCCTTTTCCCAGGCTGAAGGAGACTGAAAAAGGACAGAGTCCCTCTTCCAGACCCCCAATCTCTCTCTCTCTCTCTCACACACACACACACACACACACACACACACACACACAAAATCTCTTTTCAGTTACTTACTAGGATGCATGGGTGTGGAACTTCTGATGAAAACAGGTGCTTCTAGTAAAAGATAACGAGCTCCATACTGATCAGTCATCCCACCCTTTCCTGCCCTCCCTTCAAAACAACAGGCACTAGGGGCAGGGTTGAAGGGGATTCTCAGATATGAGTGTGAATAATAGTCAGATGGAGAGCACAGCCTGAGATGGAGGTCTAAGGACCGAAGTTGTGGGGTTACAGGGTCAGTCCATGAACAGCTCCCCCCACTGGGGGACAGGGGCTATTTCGTTTCTGGTTTTACCCCCCTGCCATCCCAGCATGAAAGACAGTTTGGCACAGTGGCTACAGAGCAAGCCTTGAAACAGGAAGGCCTGGGTTCAAGTTCCACCTAGGATACCTATTAGGTATCTAGGGTTCTAGGCTACCTTCTAGAATTTCTTCTGTTAGTTTCAAAGAAGGTAGCGATCTGCATTGGTGGAGGGAGTTTCCTCATCTGGAAATTACCTATGTCAATGGAATCACAAGTCTAGCCCTTAGCCTTTAAAACTTACCCAGCTCTCTGTTTGTTTTCAACATTCACTTTTATAAGATTTTGACTTTCAATTTTTCTCCCTCCCTCCTCCCTCTCCAAGACAGCAAGCAATTTGATATAGATTATACATGTACAATCATGTTAAACATGAGTCATTCCCCAATTTATAAATGGTTAAAGGATATGAACAGGCAGTTTTCAGAATAAGAATTTAAAGCTATCTATAGTCATATAAAAAAAAGCTCTAAATCACTATTGATTAGAGAGATGCAAATCAAAACATCTGAGGTACCGCATCATACCTATCAGATTGGCTAACATGGCAAAACAGGGGGATGATAAATGTTGGAGAAGATGTGGGAGAGTTGGAACATTAATTTATTGTTGGTGGAGCTGTGAGCTGATCCAACCATTTTGGAAAGCAATTTAGAACTATGGCCAAAGGCTACAAAAATATGTATACCCTTTAACCCAACAATACTGCTTCTAGGACTGTATCCCAAAGAGATCATAAAAATGGGAAAAGGTCTCACGTGTACAAAAATATTTATAGCAGCTCTTTGTGGTGGCCAAAAACTGGAAATCGGGGGGATGCCCATCAATTGGGGAATGGCTGAACAAATTGTGGTATATGAATGTAATTGAATACTATTGTGCTATAAGAAATGATGAACAGTAAGACTTCAGAGAGGCCTGGAAGGACTTATATGAACTGATACTGAGTGAAAGGAGCAGAACCAGGAGATCATTGTACACATTAACAACCACAGTGTGTGAGGACTGTTTCTGATAGACTTAGTCCTTCACAGCAATACAAGGACCTAAAACATTCCCAAAAGACTCTTGAGGCAAAATGCCATCTATATCCAGAAAAAGAACTATGGAATCGGAACGCAGAATGAAGCAGACTATTTTTTCTTGTGTTATGTTTTGTTTTGGTTTGCTTTTTTCTCATGATTTCTCCCATTTATTTTAATTCTTTTATGCAACATGACTAATATGAAAATGTGTTTAATAAGAATGTATGTGTAGAACCCATATAAGATTGCATGCCATCTCAAGGAGGGAAGGGACGAAAATTTAAGACTTATGGAAGTGATTGTTGAAAACTGAAAACAAATAAATTAATTTTTAAAAATCATGTTAAACATATTTCTACATTAGTCATGTTGTGAAGGAAGAATCAGAAAATAGGGAAAAACAATGAGAAAGAAAAAAAAAAGTGAAAATAGTATGCTTTAGTCTACATTCAGATTCCATAGTTCTTTCTTTGGATGTGGATAGCATTTTCCATGATAAGTCTTTTGGAATTGTCTTAGATTCTTGTATTGCTGAGAAGAGGCAAGTCTGTCATAGTTGGTCATCTCACAATGTTGCTTTTACTATGTCCAATGTCTGTCTCATTCTGCTCATTTCACTTAGCATCAGTTCATGTAAATCTTTCCAGGTTTTTCCTAAAACCATCCTGCTCATCATTTCTCATAGCATAATAGTATTCTATTACATTCATATGTCACAACTCATTCAGGCATTCTCCATTTCATGGGCATCTGTAACAGCAAGTACCCTGGTACACCCAGGATGACCTGCTAGCCCAGGTTCTTAGATCTGTTTTACTAGGAAAGATAGCTTTTTTAGCAGTCAACAATCTTTTTTTTCAATTACATTCACTAGTTCAGGGGAAAAGTCAGCATCTTGAACTTCAGAGAAAGTACAAACAGAGAAATACAAGCAGAGAAATAAAGACCAACAGGCAGGGGTCTATTGCCTGAATCAAAGCAGTATTGCTATACACTTTGCATACATCCCTGGATCAAGAGAACCTTTATGTCTGAGCAGTCAAGGACCTCTGAACATATGGCTCCTCAGTGTCTCCAGCAGGAAATCACAAGATCCTTCTCATAAGTGAGCCTCCCCAAAGTAAAATACCAACTTCAAAGTATATATAGCTAAGACTTGGCTCTTGATTGGCTCAGTGTCAGTAGACACAAAACCCATGTGACTCAGCACAGCTGTGAATTATCAGTATTTGAAGGTAATCCCTCAGGTGCTCACAATTTAACCTGAGACTAGGAAACTGAACTCCAAAAAGAAAATAAAAATCTCACTTTGCTTTTATAGCATCCCCTCAATTTCCAATTCTTTGCAACCACATAAAGAGCTGCTATAAATATTTTTGTACACATAGATCCTTTTCTCTGGTTTATGATCTCCTGGGGATACATACCTAGTAGTGGTATTGCTGGATCAAAGAATATGCAGGCTTTTATAGCCCTTTGGACATAGTTCCAAATTACTCTCCAGAATGGTTAGATCAGTTCACAACTCACCAAGGATGCATTAATGTTCCAATTTTTCCATATCTTCTCCAACATTTATCATTTTCCTTTTCTGTCATGTTGGTCAATCTGATAGGCATGAGGTTGTACCTCAGAGTTGTTTTAATTTGCATTTCTCTAATCAATAGTGATTTAGAGCATTTTTTTGTATAGCTATAGACAGATAGCTTTGATTTCTTCATCTGAAAACTGCCTGTTCTGGGGAATGTCTTGTATTTTTATAAGTTTGACTCTGTTTTCTATATATTTTAGAAATGAGGTCTTGTCAAAACACTGGCTGTAAAAAATTGTTTCCCAACTTTCTACTTTCCTTCTATCTTGGTTGCATTGATTTTGTCTATGCAAAACCTTTTTAATTTAATGTAATCAAAATTATCCATTGCATTTCATAATGTTCTCTGTCTCTTATTTGGCCATTTCTTCTTAAATTCTTCCCTTCTCCATAAATCTGATAGGTAAACTATTCCTTGCTTTTCAATTGCTTATGGTATCACCCTTCATGTCTAAAACAGGCACCCATTTTGACCTTATCTTGGTATACGTTTTGAGATGTTGGTCTTTGCCTACTTTCCTGTAAAACTTACACAGGTCTTCTTAGACACTTTGGAAGGCAAGTGTTGCAAATATTTTTATTTCTCTTTTACACACAAAGACTGAGACTTTGGAATGCATTCAACTTGCCAATAGTTCCACAAAAAGCAGCAAATCCTATACCAATGAAATTCCCTGTACAATGAAATCACATGTCCTGTATCTCCAGAATCTAGTGCAGAATCTGGCACATAGTAGGCATCTAATAAATCCTTGTCGATTGACTGATTGTGGGCTCAGGCTATGTCTAGGGTTAAGGAATCAACTGTGTTCAGGCTTAGGGGTCAGTCAGGGAGTAAACATTTATTAAACCCTTACTGTGTACAAGACACCATGCTAGGGACACAAAGAAAAGCAAAAGACAGTCCTAGCTCTCCTAATGGAAGAGACAACAGGAAAACAACTCTACAAATAAACATTGATTGGAAATAACCAATAAAGGAAAGACACCAGCATTAACAGGGTTCTGTAGAAGGTGGAATTTCAGCTGGAATCTGAAGGAAGTCAGGGAAGCTAGGAGATGAGGGTGGAGAGTATTTCAGGTATGGAAAATAGCCAGTGAAAATGCCCAGAGTCAGGAGATAGAGATTGACCTAGAGGCTGTGGAGAGATTTTTGACTAGACAGCATATAATAGAAGCCTGAAAAGAGGCTGAGAGTAGGAGAGAAGGTACCCAACCAGGTGAGAAATTCCAGAAAGTCCAAACATGAGCCAGGAGGGTATGTCAAGGTTGCGCCTCCAGCCCAAGTCTTCTGACTTCAAGCTGTGCCCTTAGCATGGTGCCTAGCACATAGCAGGGACTTAATAAATGTTTATTGGCTGGATGACTTTCTGTACTACCCCTAATAGATTTTCTTTTTTAATTGCTATGATCCAAAAAGCCATCTCCTGGTGGACAGCTCCCCAGTGGTCAGTGTCTCCCACTTTAACCAGATTGCTCTTGGAAGGCAGATGTAGAATCCATCGCTTGTCCTCTACTTCCAAATTAATGGGTCCTTCCACTTAACTTGGAAAAAAATTAAACCATCTTTGACACCTCTTTGCATTTTGAGAATATGAAAACAAAGATGAACTAGTGGTTGCCTTCAGAGAACTTCCATTCCAACTTAATGGTGGAAAAGGAAGACAAAGTAAGTGAGGAGTAATTATAAATAGAGAGTTGCATAAAAAAAGAGGAGAATCAGAAAGGTTTCCTGTAAGAGTCAAAACCTGATCTGAGTGCTGCAGGGACCTAGGGATCCAGAGAGGTAGAAATCAGGGACAGCCTGGGAAAAGGCAGGGAAGGAAACACCATTTGTTTGGAACAGTAAGACTCAAGTGTGGAGCGTGAGAGAAGAAGAGAGTATGTAGATGGGTGGCAAAGACAGGCCTGAAGTACAACACAGAACTTTGAATTTGGCTGCTCAGGCTGTCTCCTTTATGCATTCAGGGATACATGGATGTCATATATTTAAAATCCAGTCAAGGGATTTGGAGTAACTCATTACAACATCTGATCTAGTCATGGACTTGAGTTTTCTCCTTGTGGAAAATGTGAGGGGAACTGATAGTCATTCAACAGGTTGTGATGTGCCTTGTGGCAAATAAGAAAAGAGTCATCTCTGGTAGTCAAGAGGAAAGCTAACTAGAGAGGAAGAACCCAGCTCTCTCCTTTTCACCTGTGGCCTCTTTTAGAGTACAGGGGTGGGCATAGGATTTCTCTTACTTCCTTCCAAACCTCATTGACAATGGTATCCTGAGGCTGAGCAACTTAGCCAGTAGGAGACTCCAAGCCCAGAAGGTAAACTGTGGTAGGACCAGTCAAGGAACCCTGAAAAATATATATACACATATACATGTACACATACACAGATACACATATGCAGATACACATATAAATATATACATACAACCTAAATATATACACATGTGCAATACACATACATATTCACATGCACATATTTGCATATGTATATGTATGAGTATATGTGTAATTATATGTATGTGTATATGCACACACATACATATGTATAATATATAGTAGATTACTGCAGGAGAAAGAACATCACAAAAAAAGGAGAGGACATATGATGTCTGTACAGCTGTAGATTCAATTGAATAAGCATTTATCAAGTACCTACTATGTGCCAGGCATTGTGCTGGGGATAGAAAAAGAGACAAATATCCCTGCCCTCAAAGTGAGGTGGGAGACAACCGGCAAACAAATATGCATAAAGTGGGCTATATACAGACTATAAAGGAAATAGAGAAGAGGGAAGGCACTAGAGTTAAGAGGGGGTTGGGGAAGGCTTCTTGTAGAAAGGGGGATTTTAGTTGAGAATTAAAGGTCAGTTTTTGGAGCAGAGGAGAGAGAGCATTCCAGGCCTGAGGGGATAACCAGAGAGACTGTTTAGGGCTGAGACACGGAAGGTCTTGTTCATGGAACTGCCAGGAGGCCTGTGTCATCTGGATGAACGAGTACATCATGGAAGTGAGGTGAGAGAAGACTGGAAAGGTGGGAGGGGGTTGGGTTATGAAGGGTTTTGAATGCTAAACAGAGCATTTGGTCTTTGCTCCTGGAGTAATAGTGAGCCACTGGAATTTTTATTGAGCAGGGAGGTGATGTGATCAGAGCTGAGTTTTAGGAAACTCACTTCAGTGGCTGGATGGAGGATAGAATGGAGTGGGGAAAGACTTGAGGCAGGCAGACCCCCACCCCTAGCAGTTACTGCAGTGGTCTAGGCATGAGATGATGAGGACATGGATCAGGTGGGGGGCAGTGTCAGAGAAAAGGTATATATTTGAGATGTTGCAGAGGTGAATTCAACAGGTGCCAGAAATGGTTTGGATAAGGGGGTATGAGAGAGAGGAAGGAGTCCAGGGAGACTCCTAAGTGAGGAGCCTGAGAGGGCTAGGAGGATGCCATTGCCCTCTATAGTAAAAGGGAGGGGCAGAAAGTTTATGGGGAAAGATAATGAGTTCTGTCTCTGACTGTTGAGTTGAAGATATCTAATGAACATCTAGATTGAGATTCCTGGAAGACAGTTGGAGATGTGAGATTGGAAGTCTCCTGAGAATGAGGCAGAATAAGTAGATTTAAGAATCTTGGGTATTGAGATGGTAATTAAATTCATGGAAGCTGATGAAATCACCAGTTGAAGTGGAAGAGAGAGAAGAGGGTCCAGGTGTCCTGAGGAACACCTCTGGTTAGAGGGCATGATCTGAGTGAAGAGCCAACAAATTAGACATTGAAAGAGTAGTCAGATAAGTAGGAGGAGAACCAGGAGAAAAGGGTGTCCCAAAAACCCAGAGAGAAGAGAATATCAAGGAGGAGAGAGTGACCAGCAGTGTCAAGGGCTGCAGAGAGGTCAAGGAGAATGAGCATGGAGGAAAAGCCATTGGATTTGTTGGCCACGTGTATGCTCTCAAGCTGCTGTATTTTATGTGTGGGGCCACTCTTTCCACTAACACTGTGTATATTTGTGGGAGAATGGACTGAATAATGGGGCAGGGTGGGGAGAGAGAAATGCTTTGTAGCTACTGTTTTAGTAAATGCCTTCGCTTTGAGTCATTTTTGACAATTGACTGACTTAAAGTTGAATATACCAGTGGGGACTCATGAGACAGTTTTAGGCATATGGACCCACAGAGTACTTGGAACCTGGGTTCAACACAGTGTTGACTTAACCCACAGGTGCAAATTGGGGTAAGGATGCTACAAATAACATAGTACCTGGCACATAGTAGGTGCTCAATAAATATTTCTTGACTCTTCATGTTGTTCCAGTTTCTAAAAAAGCCTAGCCTTCTACTCACCTCTGGTCTCCTCAGGAAACGCCCTCATTTTTTTACTCAGTCTCTCCTTTTTTATTGACTCCTTCTCTGCTGCCTACTAACATTCCCATTTCCCCACTATTCTGAAAAATCCTCCCCTCCACCCTACTATTCCTTGAAGTTCTCTTTCCTTTCTTAGCCAAATTCTAGAAATAATAGTCTACTCAAACTGCCTCCAATTCCTCACCCTCCTCTAATTTCTCAGTCCATCGCAATCTGGCTTTTGATCCCATCACTGCACTGAAAATGCCTTTTTCCTGCTTTACTTCTTCATGGCCTTTTAACCCCTTATTCTCCTTGACCTCTCAGCAGCATGTGACCATGCTGACCATACCCTCCTCCTGGCTACTCTCTCCTCCCTTGGCTTCCAAAGCACTTTTTGGTTCTGGTTTTTCTCCTACCTCTCCTTCTCCATCTTCTCCTTTGTAGACTGGTTATCCTGCTCCCTGACTGTGAGTATAGCTTAATATTCTTTCCTACCCTCATTTCTCACTCTGTACCTTCTTGGTGATTCGACCAGTTCTCATCCTTGTTACAAATGATTCCCAGATTTGCATATAAAATCCTGATAGCTCTCGGATTCTGGATCAATCAGTAAGTATTTGTTAGGTTCCTACTTTGTGTCAGGCACTATGGACACAAAAAACAAAAAATGAAAAAAATCCTACTCTTAAGGAGTTTACATTTTATCAAGGAAGACAGTTTGTAAATCTATAATCATGTACAGAAATATATATAAGCATGGTCACAATGAATGTGAGGTAGTTGGTTGAGAGGTAGCATATTAGTAACTGGGAGGATCAGGAAAAGGCTCCTGTGATGGTTGGACTGCCCCTTGAAGGAAGGCTGGGATTATATGAAGAGATGAGGAGCAGCTGATGCAAAGGCATGATGTCGAGAGATAGAACGTTATGTTGAGGAACAGAGGAAAAGCCAGTTGGGATGGATTGTAGAGTATGTTGAGGGGAGTAAAGAATAAAAAGACTGAAAAGGGAGGAAAGGAGGAAGGAAGGGAGGGAGGGAGGAAGGGAAGAAGGCAGGGAGGAAGGCAGGAAGGAAGGAAAGGAGGAAATACAGTTATCCTTTCCACATCAAGGGAGTTAGAGGCAGGGCACCGTTGCAGTCTGGAAAATCCTTGACAAATTTTTCAGCCCTTCCTTCGTACCACAGAAATCTGAATTTTTTCTTTTTTCTTTCATGGGATATTTACAGTACCTTATTGTAAAATTTGGGCTAAGTATTTGTTTACAGGGTCTTTATTATCTACTGACTTTTGTGTGTTGTCTGCAGCTTCCACAGAACTCCCTCAAAGTTCACATTTAATTTCTTATGCTGTGACTTGCCCAGGGTCATACATCTATTAAATAATCTGAGGCCAGTTTTGAACTCCAGTCTTTCTGACTCCAGACCCAGAACTCTATCCACTGCATTATCTAATACTCTGAAGTCAAACAGGATTTTATGTGTGATCCTGGAGGTAGCAGGGGAATCACTGGAGGTTATTGAGTATCAAAGTGAAATGATCAGTCCTGCACTTTAAAAAGATGACTTTGGCAGTTGAATGGGGAATTGGAATAGGGAGAATCTTGTGGCTATGGGAGGCCAGGAAGGTTATTAAATCAGTCCAAGTAAGAGGTGATGAGGACTTGAAATAGGTGGTATCTGTGTGAAGAGAGAAGGGGTCAGATGCTAGAAACCTTGTGGATATAGAAATGGCAAGGGTTTGGCACATGATGGGATTTATGGAGTGAGTCAGAGAGAGAAGTCAAAATAGCACCAAGGTTATGAACCTGGGTGACTGGAGGAATGCTGTTACCCTTGACAGAAACAGGAAAGTTTGGTAGAAGGATGTGTTTTGGGGGGAGGCATGAAGGATTCTGTTTTGGCCATGTTGAGTTTGAGTTGTCTTTGGGACATCTGGTCTTGCCTTGCCATTTACTTTCTGGATATTTCTGACCACTGGTGTCTTAAATTCAATGTGTATAAAACCAAATTCATCACCTTACTCCCTAAACCTACCCTTCCTCTTGATTTCTGTTGACTCAGTTTCTTAGGGATTGGGAATTCTCCTTCGACCCTTCTCTTGTTCAATCTGACTGAGCTCCCTCCCTCTCTCTATCTGCCCCCTTCTCTCTGTTCTGAAAGCTGCCACCAGCTGCCGCCGTAGTTCTAGGCCTTCATCACCCCACAACGGGATTATAGTCAATGCTACTCGGCTGCTTTCTCCGTTTTCTATCTCTCTGATCTATCCTCCGTATACACAGCTGTCAAAGCAATCTTCCCAAGACGGATCTGACTATGTCATTTCTAGGTTCGAAATTGCTTCTAGGATAAAATATAAAAGGCTTCAACTTGATGTTTCAGATTCTCCACAATCTGGCGCTCCAGTTTGTCAGTCAGATGGTTCAGTTGATCGAGTACCAGGCCTCCAGTCAAGAAGACCTAAGTTCAAATCTCACTTCAGATGCTTCACAGCAGTGTGTCCCTGGGCAAGTCACTTGATCTAGGTTTACTCAAAATAGGGAATGATTTCATGTACTTAGCTACCAGGGTGGTTGTGAAGGTCAAGTGAGATAATCATTGCAAAGCACTTGGCACGGTGCCTGGCACATAGTAGGTACTTAATAAATGCCTATTTCCCCCCTTGCTTTCTAGCTCTTTTTGCTCACCGAATTCCAACCAAAGCAGCCCGCAGACATTTCATAGGTTTGGCATTCCTCATTATTCATTTCTGTCTCCCTTTCTTAGAGCTGGAGGGATAGGTGGGGGGGGTACCCTTCTGGGGTGTGGGGTACAGGCTCTCCCCATTACCTGGAGTGCATGCCCTCCTCATCTTGACCTTTGAGAACACCCATCTTTACCCAAGGCTCAGTTCTGATGTGAATCAGAGGATTGTAGACAATGTTGGAAGGAGTCTTAGCAGTCATCTGATCAAATCCCTTCATTTTACAGATGAGGAAACTGAGGCACAGAAGGGTTAAGTTCCTGGCCTAGGTCATGCAACTAGTAAGTATCTGTGGCAGGATTTGAGCTCACATCTTCCCAATTTTAAGCTCTGCATACTACCCACAGTGCCAGTCTGCTTCTCAGCGTTCTTTTCCTTTTCAAATGGTCTTGTGTTGACCTGAGATCTCTGATCCATGCAATGACCAATCATCTTTGCAGAGGGCTGATACACTCTGCCTACTTCCTAACAGAGAGGTGATGATGGATACAGGATGCAGAATGAGCCAGATATTTTTAAACATGAACAATGTGGAAATTAGTTTAGCTTGATTAAACATATTGATTATTGGGATTTTATCCTTTTCAGTTTGGGGAAGGGGAATGGAGAGAAAATAAATGTTAATTTATCTTTATAAATCATTAATGAATTATTATTAATGTTAGCTGAAAAAGAAAAATAAATGACTAAAAAAAATCTCAAAATAAAATTACCTTGTGTTCATTTGTCTTTTACTTGTAGCATTCTTTCCCCACCCCCAGCAACACCCCACAGCCCCAGCCCAGACTTCGTCATCCGCAACGGAATGCAAGTTTCTTGAGGCTGTTCCAGATTTTTTCTATCTTTTTTCTTCCCACAAGATGCCTTACACCTTTTAGTTGCCTTATAATTGCTTGCTAAGTGGATAAATGAATAATTAAACTTACCCTCTTTTCTTTCTTTGTGGTTGATTTTTTTATATTAAACTACTCTGCTTGTCTTGGCTCATCTATGTGACTGTTGTTTTTCCCCCAATACAACGTAAGGTCCTT
Organism: Bettongia penicillata ogilbyi; assembly: GCA_023548195.1. Classification (NCBI taxonomy): domain Eukaryota; kingdom Metazoa; phylum Chordata; class Mammalia; order Diprotodontia; family Potoroidae; genus Bettongia; species Bettongia penicillata. Next base: position 8,825,311 of record JAJHZJ010000257.1, read on the forward strand.
GGGAACAGGGACAATTTCTTTTTGTCTTTGTGTGCCAGAACCCAGTACAGTGGCTACCACATAGTAGGCTCTCAAGAATTGCTTGTCCACTTGAATTGACTCAAACCAACGGTGGCCCCCCTGCTCCACCCCTCCACAGCCTCTCAGATTTATGTTACAAATGGCATCCAAGTTGTAGTCCAAGAAAGCCTGACACTTCAGGGTCAGTGCTGTCCTCCAGTCCCACTCTCCTCCATCGTTTCCTTTCTAGCTTCCTCTGTGGTTCTTAGTGATTGAATGAAAGGCCTCAGGGGTGTGGTGCCTGTCTCGCATTCCTGAGGAATTCTGGGCTGTCCTTGTCAACAGGGAATTGGGTGGACTGTGCCCTCTGCCCAGGGGTGTTTGATATGTGTTGGGGGAAGGGAGGGAGGAAGAGGAGAACAGGTTCAGAGGTTTCTTAGTCAGCTCACGCCCAATGCCAGGAGGCTATAAAGGCTGACACATTCTGTTTCCTTCCTAGCACAGGACAGGCTGATGGGCCCTTCTGTCCTCTCCTCCCCCACCTATCTCTCTAGCTCTACTAGAGGGACCTTCCACCAACCTCTCTGGTTCCTCAATGATTTTATTTGCAAACATGAAATGCCTGCTGTATACAGAGCAGTGTGGTTGGTACTAGAGGAGATAGAAAGTTGAGCTAAAGTTCCCTGCACTTAATGCCTAAGTGACTAAAACCAAACACAGATAGCCCTCATATACAATATGACATGCTGTGTGCACAAAAGGGGAACAGAACTCTAAAACAGAGTGGGGGAGGGGAGGAAGAGGAGGGGGAAGCTGCTATCAGTATAAAGGATCCTGCATCTGGGCAGATTTCACTATGAGGTGGCATCCAAGATGGGGGTGGCATGAGGAGGTTCAGGGCATAGCCGTGGACCCATGAGTCCAGGAAGGGGGTTAATATAAAATATGTCTTTAAAGGTGGGTGATAGGTGGGAACCAGGCTGTGACTGGGCAGGAATATGAGAGGAGGTTAGGGATGGGGTGCGGGGGCGGGTAGGTGGAAGGATAGAGAGAGGACGTTTCAGGAACACGTAATAGTGGGCAAAAGCATGGAGAGCAAGCACGGGAAATGCTTCAGAATCAGAGACAGTCAAACAAGCAATAAGCATTTATTAAGCACTTACCGTGTGCCAGGCATACAAAGCACTGGGGTTACAGAGAAAAGCAAAAGTAGTTCCTGTCCTTCAGAGACTCAGGTTCTAACCTAACCTCAGGTCTCTGATCTTATTGGGGATTTTTTTGTGGTTATATTTGAATACAATTGGTTTCCTTTATAATCCTATAATTTTATGCTTTTAAAAATATTATTCTGAGAAGGGGTCTGTGGGCTGGAGGGATAAGTACCACAAAAAAGGTTAAGAAACCCTGCGCTAGCAGCTGGGGGAACCAATAAAATTCTTCTACAGAAAGTGGAATTTGAGCTGAGTCTTGAAGGAATCTGAGAAGTGGAGGTTAGGAAGGAGAGCATTCCAGGCATGAGGGACTGAGAGGTGCAAAGGCAGGGAAGTAGGAAAATAGCATGTTATGTTTGAGGAACATTAAGTAGAACCATGGAGTTGAATCATGGAGGGTAGAGGGTAGAGGTATAAGACTGGAGGGGGTCAGGTTGGGAAGAGCTTTAAATGCACAGCAATGGACTTTACAATGGACCCTACACATTAGGAAAACCATTTTGGTAGCTTTGGTATGGACTTGAGACAGGGGGACAAAGTCAAAGCTTATTACAATAATAGAGGAAGGAATGCCAAGAGCCTGGACCAGGATGAGGCCCACGTAGTGGGGAAAAGGAGGTTTCTGCAGGAAAGATGCTGCAAGGGCAGAAATGTCAAGATTTGGCAACTGATTGTATGCGTAGGGTAAATGAGGGAGGAGTGGACAGAGGTTGGCAGTCCGGATGGACAACTGACCAGCCGGGCTGAATTATAGAATGCCATGGAGGATGAGGTTGGAAGAGGAGAACGGTGCCATGCTATGGAGGATTTTGAATGTCAGGGAGAGGAATCTGAATTGTACTTTGGAGGTAACAAGGTAGGAGGTGGCACAAAGCTGGGGCCTTGGAGTCAGGAAGACCGGAGTTCAAATCTGGCCTCAGTCACTTCCTAACTGTGTGACCATGAGCAAGTTGCTTCACCTTTGCCTGCCTTAGTTTCCTCATCTGTAAAAATGGGGATAATAATAGCACCCACCCCCTCAGGATTGTTGTGAGGATGAATGAGATGCCATGGAAAGCACTGTGCAAATCTCAAAGCACTGTCTATATTCCATTTTTGGTACAAGAGAGTCATTTGAACAAAGGACTGACCACGCAAATCAACAGATAGAGATTATTCTGTAAAATGAGGGGATCAGATGGACTGACCTCTGAGTTTCCTTCCAGCTAAGGATCCTGTGATCCTGTGACCCTCTGCCTGGATGGACCAGAGGTAGAAGAGGCATCAAGAGCCCTCAGTTAACCATGACAAATAATTACAAGTGTCTCCATAACAAGGCCACTCCTAGGGTGGCAACAGCATAGGGGCTGAGAGGGGGAGGAAGCCTGTGGAAGGGCATCGTTCCCTAGGGGGCTTTGGTAAGAGAAGGTCTGGTTGTGACAGAAATGAAAGTTGACCCCAGCTAAAGAAGGAAGACAGAGAGAAAGAAGGAATTAAAAAGAAGATTATATTGGTGGGATCTGGGGAAGGATATTTGGGAGGACAGGAGAAGAAAGAGATCGATAGACTAAGGAACCTCTTCTCTTACCCCTATGCTCTGCCTTGGTGGTCTCACCATCTCCCTGTGTTTCAATGTCATCTCTGTGCAGATGACTCCCAAATCTACATATCTAGCCCTACTCGCTCTTCTGGGCTCCAGGCCTCCATCACGTATACATCTTCCATTGAATATTCACATTTTGGTATGAGCAAAGTAAAATTTATCATCTTTCTCCTGAAAACTGGGAAAGCTAGGAAGTGCAATGGATAGAGTTCTGACCCTGGAATCAGGAGGACCTGAGTTCAAATCCAGCCTCAGACACTTACTAGCTATATGACCCTGGGCAAATCACTTCTCCCTGTTCTCCTCAGTTTCTTCATCTGTAAAATGACCTGGAGAAAGAAATCACAAACCACTCCCGTATTTTTACCAAGAAAACCCCAGATGGGATCATGAAGAGTCATATATGACTAATGACTAAACAACCAACCCTGAAACCTGCCCCTCCAAATTTCCCATTTTTCATAAACTCCAGTAGATCCATATTACTTCTACCATCGATATAAAATTCTCTCTTGGGCACTTAAGGCTCTTCACAACATGGTCCCTTCCTCTCTTTCCAGTTTTCTTCCTCTCTTTCCAGTTTTCTCACACTCCATTACCTAACATTACCTCACTATAGGCTACCTGATGATCCTCACACAGTAAACTCAAGTCTCCCTTCTCCCTGCCTTTGCATTGGCTGTCCCTTAAGCCAGGATGACTTATTTCTCTCATCTCTGTTTCTCAATATCCATGTCTTTTTACAAGACTCAGCTCTAATGCCTTTTTCTGCAGGAGGACTTCCTGGTCCCCCTCCTACCCCCATCACTTGAGTCTTTCCCTCAGAGATTACATTGCATTACTTTGTTTGCATCTTGTGTGTATTATTCACAATTAGATAATAAGCTCTTGCAATACCTCTAGTAGGAGGTCTGTGTCCCAAAGTAAGAAAAGAGAAAGGGGCCTATTTGCACAAAAATGATTCTAGAGCCTTTTTTTTTTTTGATGGCAAAGGCTTGAAAATCAAGGGGATGCTGTCAATTGGAAAATGGTTGAACAAGTTGTGTTATATGATTGTGATGGAATACTATTGTGCTAGAAGAAATGATGAAAGGATGCTTTCAGAAAAACCTTGAAAGACATATGAACTGATGCAAGATGAGGTGAGTGGATCCAGGAGAACATTGTATACCATAACAACAATATCGTAACAATAATCATCTGTCAATGACAGCTTTTCTTAGCAATACAATTAACCAAGACAATTTTGAAGAACTTATGATGAAAAAACGTCATCTACCTCCAGAGAAAGACTTGATTGAGTCTGACAACATACTTTTTAAATATTATTTTTTCTTGGGTTTTTTGGTCAGTTTTCTTTCACAAAGTGACAAATATGGAATTATGCTTTGCGTCACTGTAACCTAGATCAAATTACTTGCCTTCTCAATGAGGAGGGAGGGGAGAGAGGGAGAAAATTTGGAACTCAAAATTAAAAAAAAAATGAATGTTAGAAATTGTTTTTACATGTAATTAGAAAAAAATAAAATATTAAAATTTTTAAAAATTATTTTCTTGGGGGAAAAATTGTAAGATCTTTGAGCTCAAGGACTGTTTTCATGGCTTTTGCCTTTAACCCCCAGTGCTTTGCACACTGACTGGCACTAGTAAGGACCTAATAAATGGTTAACTGATTTTTTTCTGTTGAGTATCTCAACCTTCCACTCATCAAGGCTTAGACTTGGAACCATCTCTCTTATCCCTTATATACAATTAGTGGCTAGTTTTGCTGATTCTACCTCAAAATCTCCTCTTCTCTGCTCTCCTACAGCCACCAACCTCATTCTAGCCGCCATGACTATCGTGGTAACCTCCTCATTGGTCACCCTCCCTCAAGTCTCTCCCCTCTCTGGTCTCTCTTCTACACAGCTGATAAGCAACCTTCCTAAAACACAAGACCTGCAATGCCACTCCTTGGTCAGGAAGATTCCATAGTTCCCCTCCTGTTGCATCCAGGACATAATCTCGCTTTATCATTTACATCTCTTCAGTGGATGGCTCCACTCTGCCTCTCCAAACACATTACTTCATTCTCCTGGAGTCATGGAATCTCCCAGTTGGAAAGGACCTCATCAGCCATTTAGTTCAACCTCTAACAGAAAGGAATTCTCTGCTGTAGCATACCCACCAAGTCATTCTCCAGTCTCTGTTTGAAGACCTCCAGGTTCAGGGAGCTCACTACCTCTCCCCAGGCAGCACATTCCACTTTTTGGACAGTTCCATTTGTTAGGCAGTTTCCCCCAATTTCAAGTCTCACTTTTCCTCTTTGTAACTTCCATATAAAGGACAAGAGTTGGATACAACTGAGCAACAGCAGTAACAATAAACTTCCACATGTTGAAGATAGCTACATTCAAGCATTTGAAGTATGGGGAACATATTTCAAATACTTCAATATAGGTATCTTTTCTTCTTCGGGCTAAACGGCCCCATCTCCATTGCCCAATCCTCATGGGATATGGATTCAAGGCTTTGACCACTCTGCTTGTTCTTCTCAAGACAGGATCTAGGTTATCAATAGCCTTTCTCAACTGAGGCACACAGGACTTAATAGAGCAGTCTAATGAGATTATCACCTCCTTATTCCTGGCAGCTACTCCTCCCTTAACACACCCCAGTGCTGACCCATATTGAACTTGTATTCCACTAAAACTGTCTGATCTCCTTTAGGCAAGTTTCCATGTAACCAGGACTCCCCAATCCTGTGCTTGAGAAGTTGGTTTTTGGAACCCAAGTGTAAGAGTTGACTTTCATCCTTATTATATTTCACCCGATTAGAGTTGGCCAGTGCCCTAGCCTGTCCTGATCATTTTGGATACCGATTATCATTTGAAACATTGGCTAACTTTCTCATTTTTGTTTCATCTGCCCATCTGAGGGATGTGCCATCTGTGAATTTATCCAAGTCATTGATAAAAATGTTAAATAGTCCATAACCCAGCAGGGGTCCTTGGAGGCTTTCAGCCAGAGATCTTCTGACAAAGTAACATTGAACTAGTTACTGCTCTTTTGAGTCTAGCTTAGTCAGTTAACTTTAGGAAAACTGCACTATTTGCCCTCTGCCAGCCTGTCAGCATCTCTCCCATTCTCCACCACTATTCAAGTATCTTCAACAGTGGCTCAGCCAGTCACAGCTGCTGGTTCTTTGGGACCGCAAGGATCCAGCTTGTCTGGGCCACTTGAATTCACCAGTAACAATTAGGTGGTCTCTTACTGGTGCCTTAATTACCTTAGATGTCAACTGTGTGTTAACCATTTCTCCTTGGTTATTTCCAGGGTCATTCTCCTTAGTATTCTCCTTAAGGTCATTCTCCTTAGCAAAGAAAACAGAAGGAACCAAAGAATTTATCTCTTCTGATGTCCTCTTTCTGTTATCAATTATCATTGTCTCTTCCACTTCAAGCAAAAGGTCCTAACCTTTCTTTGACCCTACTCTTTCCTCCAATAAAACTTTCAAAACCCCCAAAGCCCTTTTCTACTTCCCTTTTTGGCCTCACCTCATTATTTGCTTCGATGCCCCTGTCTATTTTGACAATGTGCCATGCCCTTAATTTATTCCCATACCTGGTCTGGCTACCAGCTGTAACAACAGCAATCAGAAGCTCCCTCCACTTTGTCTGAAGCACGGAGTAATTCATAATTACTAGAGTAGACCAGACTTTGAAAAGTTTTATTAGCCAAATGAAAATAGATGTCAAGGAGGGAGTGCATTCCAGGGCTTCAGTGTGGCCTGCATGAATGTTAGGAGGCAGGCGTGTGCAGGATGGGGTCAGGAAATAACCTGAAGGCTTTTCGGCAGGAATACAGAGTTTGCAAATGGACTGATGTTAGCTAAGGCTAAAACGTTGACTGAAACTTGGTAGCATAGGGCTTCAGATGCTAGGATAACGAACAGTAATTTTATCTTATGGGTAACAGAGAGCCATGGAAGATCTTTGAGCAGTGGAGGAATGTGGTCAGACTTGGATTATTTTAGTATCTGTTTGAAGAATGGATTGGAGAAGGGAGAGGTGAAATGCAAAGGGATGAATTAGGGTAACTCTATCTAAACCAGGGGAATGGTCCTGTGAGGGTCCAGAAGTAGGCAAATGGGAGAGGTGGTAGGTGGAAGTGGTGACTGATTGGGGGTGTTTGTAGAGGGGGCGTGCAAGAGAGCTCAGAGAGAACCATTTGCCATAAGATGAAAAATGACTGAGAAGATTCACAAAATAACCACAAGTATGGCGGTGCCCTCAAGAGAAATAAGGAAGTAGGAACAGGGGCAGTAGATGATGACATTCCAATGGGACTTCCAGTTAGATTTGTCCAGCAGCCAGCTGGATGTATTAGACTGAAACCCGGCAGGGACAGTGGACGTAGATCTGGAAACTTTCTGCTTGGAGGTTACAACTGAAGTAGTCATGGGAGCAGAGAAGCTCATCAAAGGACAGCATACACAGCAGAGATGGCCTAGGCTTAGGGAATGGGAAGACGGTAAAACAACAAAAGAAACTGAGGAACAACCAGGAGAAATAAGGCTAAAGCACAGCTGAAGCATCCAAAAGAGGAGAGAATCCTGAAGATCATGGTCCACCATCTAACTCATTGACAACTCATTTATTTCCCTTCACATGCTTTACCTTTCCACCAAAATGCCCTATTATTATTAGACACATCATTTCTCATCTTCACATCCTTTCCCAGGAATGCCTGGAATTCAGTCCTCTCTCACTTTACTTTCTTTCCAGGTTCAGCTCAGGTGTGATCTCCTAACTCAGAACCTTCCCTGGTGCCCAGGTGGTAGCCCTCTCTTCCTTCAAAAATTACCTTTTACCTACTTAGATGTGAGCAAATTATATACACTAAGTACAATTAGAGCTCCTTAAGAGCAAGTACTGCTTAATTTAAAAAAAAAAGAGCAAGATAGAACTTAGAATAGCTAGAAGACCTGAATTCAAATTAGATCTCAGACACTTCTAGCTGTGTGACCCTGGGCAAGTCACTTCACCTTGTTTGCATCCATTTCCTCATCTGTAATATGAGCCGGAGAAGGAAATGGCAAACCAATCTGTTATCTCTGACAAGAAAACCCCAAATAGGGTCACGAAGTCAGACACGATTGAAAACAACTAAACGATAACCAAAAGATAGAACTTGGTCTGTTGTTATTAATCCTTTTCAGTCGTGCCTGACATTTTGTGACTCTATTTGGGGTTTTCTTGACAAAGATTTTGGAACTGGGGCAAACAGAGCTGAGTAACTTACCCAGGGTCACACATCTAGTAAGTATCCAAGGCCAGGTTTGAACTCAATATTAGTCTTCCTGACTCCAGGCTCGGCACTCTATCTGCTGCAGCACCACCTTGTTTCCTGTTGAACTTGATACATTGTAGCAATTTAATGTATGTTTGTTGAGCTGAACAGCATCACAGGGGGCTGAAAAGAAGATGGAGACTAAGAAAAGACCATTGCATTTGGCAATTAAGTTGCTGGTAGTATTGGAGGCTTTTCCAATAAAAACAGAGATAAAACAGGGGTGTCCATTGTCGCTGCTACTATATGATGTAGTTCTAGGAAAGATAGAAAATAAAAGTATATTGAGAGAATAAGCATAAACAAAAAAGAAAGAAAAATGTTCACTTTTTGCAGATGAGATGATAGTGTATTTAGAGGATACTAAAGATTCCTCTAAAATTAACTGAAAGTAAGTAATGACTTCATTTAAATGATTGACTTGATTGGCTATAAAGTAAACTCACAAAAGTCATCAGTTTTTCTCCTTATCAATCTACCAGGAAGACAGAGGAAAAGAAATTCTATTCAAAATAAATATATCTATAAACTATCTGGGAGTCCACTTAAGAAGATCCAAAGAGAAGTTACATGACCATGACTACAAAATATTCTTTATGGCAATAAGGAAAGTAAATAATTAGAGAAAGATTGTTTATGGTTAGGCCATGCAACTAAAATTAAAATGCCAATATTACCAAAATTAACTTAAAGATTCAAGTTTATATGAATCACATCCCAATCAAAGAAGGAAGGAAAACAACCATGTATACAGAAATATGTGTAGCAGCATTTTTTGTTATAGCAAAAATAACTGGAATCAAAGTGGGTAGCCATCAGTTGGAGAATGGCAAATCAAATTGTGGCATATGAGTCTAATAGAATAGTCTATTGGAAATGATGAAAGTGACAGAATCAGAGAAAGTTGGGAAGACTTGCATGAATTTGTGTAGTGGGAGATGAGCACAGCAAGGAGAATTCTTTCCATAGTGACTATAACATTGAGGAAAATAACTTAGAAGGACAGAAGATTTCAAATCTCTAATCAATGCAGTGACTAAGCAGATCTGCAGAGAACCTGGGGTAAGACATATTTTTCTTCTGTTGAGCTAGAGGTGCAGAATGAGGCAATATGTGCATTTGTTTTGCTTGATAATATTAATTTGTTTAATTTGCTTGATAATATTAATTTGTTTGGGGGAGGAGGGAAGGAAAGAGTTGTGTGGATGAAGGAGGCTAGTGAAAGTGATATAAAATATCTATAGATAATATAGATAATAAATATAAATATTTTATATATAATAAATATATAAAATATAAAATGTCAATATGAAGAAAAGGAAAATACAGAAAAATTCAGGAGATATAAATAGTGATAAATTTAACATATACTTGTAAAAAGCTGTGCATAATAGGGATTTATTATTTCATATACAACCTTCTGTCCATTTCTTTGTATGTGGAAAGACGTGTCAAATTGTTAAATTCATAGTAAAAAAAATTTTAATTAAAGAAGTTTAAAAAAAAACCACAGTCATTTGATGACCTTTGAGAGAGCAGCCCCAAAGCCAGACTACAAGATGTTAAGAGGAGAATGTATAATGAGAAACTGGCTGGTAACAAGGTAGAGAACTCTTTCTAAGAGTTTAGCAATGAATGAGAGAAGAGAGATAAGATAGTTGGTTGAGGGGATGTCAGAGCACAAGGGAAGGTTTTTTTGAGGATAGGATAACTTTAAAGTATTTGTAAGGAGACAGTCCTCCCTCCCATTGGCAAATCCTTCCTGGAACCTCTCTGAGATAAAAGGGTACAGAAGAATCGTCTCTCATCCTTCATACTTGGTTGCCGTGCTGGTACATAAGCATCCCCTTATCTCTCCTCCCACCCCTAGTTTTCAGTTCCTCCTTTGTGTATTGTCTTCTTCCAATAGAATGTAAACTCCTGGAGGGGAAACACAATCTTTCTTTTAGACTGAATTTATTTGTAGCCCCAGCATTTAGTCTGGCAAGTAAGCACTTACTGAGCTGGTTGACTGATTGACAATAGGTAGATAGGAAGGAGCCAGGAGCTGGGGAGAGATTGAAAGTAAGAGAAAGACAAAGGAAGCAGGAGAAAGAGAGAAGGAGAAGGAGGAGGAGGAGGAGAGGAGAGGAGAGGAGGAGGAGAAGGAGAAGGAGAAGGAGAGGAGAGGAGAGGAGAGGAGGAGGAGAAGGAGAAGGAGAGGAGAGGAGAGGAGGGGAGGGGAGAGGAGAGGAGGGGAGGGGAGAGGAGAGGAGAGGAGAGGAGGGGAGAGGAGAGGAGAGGACAGGAGAGGACAGGAGAGGACAGGAGAGGAAGAGAGGAGAAGGGAGGAGAGGAGAGGACAGGAGAGGAGGGGAGAGGAGAGGAGGGGAGGGGAGGGGAGAGGAGAGGAGGAGAGGAGGGGAGAGGAGAGGAGAGGACAGGAGAGGACAGGAGAGGACAGGAGAGGAAGAGAGGAGAAGGGAGGAGAGGAGAGGACAGGAGAGGAGAGGAGAGGAGGGGAGGGGAGAGGAGAGGAGGAGAGGAGAGGAGAAGGGAGGAGAGGAGAGGAGAGGAGAGGAGGGGAGAGGAGAGGAGAGGAGGGGAGGGGAGGGGAGAGGAGAGGAGGAGAGGAGAGGAGAGGAGAGGAGAGGAGAGGAGGGGAGGGGAGGGGAGAGGAGAGGAGGAGAGGAGAGGAGAGGAGAAGGGAGGAGAGGAGAGGAGAGGAGAGGAGGGGAGGGGAGGGGAGGGGAGAGGAAAAGAAAGAAGAACTGCCCTTGGCACAGAGAACCATTTCTTCTTCGGAGACTGGAAAAGTGGAGGACAAGCTAGGTGAGGATCAAGATAAGCTTTGAAGTGTGGAGAAGGGATTAGAAAGTTGAGAAAGGATATTCTAAATTTTCTTAATAAGGTAGAAGGAAAGGTCATTTCTGGGAGGAGAAAGGAGGGTGGGATTGTGCCTGCCAGGAATGTGTTTGGGAAAGAATCAGAGATAAATAAAAGGATTGCCTTGCAGAGATGAAGGCCCATTTGGAGAATTCCCGTCTCCCTGCCCCCCATCTTGACCCATCCAATCTTATTGAAACAAGAGATTCTCAATGTAGCATCCCTGAACTTTATGAAGACTGTATTTTAATATAATTGATTTATTTAGTATTTATATGTTTTTTATTTTATGTGTTTAAAAACATTTTTCTGGGAAGGGATCCATGGGCTTCATCAGATTTGCAAAGGCTCTAGAACACACATAAAAATTAAGAACATCTGCTTTAAAGCATTGACAGGCAGTTGGGTGGCACAGTGGTTAGAGAGCCAGTCCTGGAGTCAGGAAGACTGAGTTCAAATCCAGCCTCAGTCACTTACTACCTTTGTGACCCTAGACAAGTCACTTGCCCTTAGTTTTTTTATTTTTATTTTTTTTTCAATTGTGAAAGGTTTTTTTCCCCCTTAATATTTTATTTTTTTTCAACTACATGTAATGATAGTATTCAATATTCATCTTTGTAAAATTTTGAGCTCCAAATTTTCTCCCTTCCTCCTTCCTATCCTCTCTTCCAAAGACAGCAAGCAATCTGATATAAGCTGTACATGTATAATCATGTTAAACATATTTCCACATTAGTCACGTTGTGAAAGAAGAATCAGAAGAAAAGGGGAAAATCACAAGAAAGAAAAAACAAAACAAGTGAAAATAGTCTACTTTGATCTGCAGTCAGACTCTAGAGTTCTTTTTCTGGATGTGTTGACCTCAATTTTTAACCACTGTTTGTCTCAGTTTGCTCAGTTGTCACTGAGGAATATAACAGTACTTACCTCGATTTTAAATAAAACAATAAGGTTAGACTACATGGCCAAGGAGGTTACTTCCAGATGTACATTTATGATCCCATGAACCTAAAATCTTAAGAAATGGACTCTTCCCCCTTTCCTTCCTACATCTTCCTTTTCTCAAGCTCCCAGTCCTCACCCAGGCCACTAAGACAGGAAATAAAGGTTGGTGAGGAGTATAGTGACTGGGGGTCAAATGCACAGTACTAATTCTGAGATGGCACACGTAGCAGGGGCTCATAAATGCTTATTCCCTTCCCTTGCTTAGGTCTTGCCTCCTTGATGTTTTCTCTGACCAGAAGCAACTGTGGGAGAGTGGACCAACGATTAGACTTTTGTTTTGTAATGACATGCTTCAAATACAGCCTCTAATACTTACCAGAGGTATGACTTCCTGTAAGTAATGAATCTCTCTAGTTTCCACACACATGGATAACAATAGCTACCACTTATATAGCACTTTAAAGTCTGCAAAGCACTCTGGAAGTTATCTCATTTGATTCTCATAAGAACCTGGAAGGTAGATGCTATCATTATCCCATTTTACAGATGAGGAAACTGAGGTTAAAAGATTTGTCCAGGGTCACACAGCTAGTAAGTACCTAAGGAGGAATTTGGATGCAGGTCTTCCTGAGTTCCCATACATATACACAGGAGCATACACACATATGTGTATATAGGAACTTAAGAAGACCTGAGTTCAAATTCCTCCTGAGACATTATTATCTATTATAATAGACACTATTATCTCCATGATGATACTACTGTCTCTGGATGAGGAAACATACACACATACATATATGTACATATGCATAATACATAGGAATTCAGGAATATTTTTCTATATATTATATATGTATGTGAATATAAAATATACGTTTTCTATTATTCTAACAGTTATTGAGGTTTCCATTTTTTGAACACCTAAAGAATTTATTGACTAGGGCTTCCTAAACTATTCTTTACAGTAGGAAAATTTCTGACTTCCCTCCTGAAGACCACCCTAGCCTGTCTACTCCTCATCGACCTCTTACTCCCTCTTTTAGTGATCTGGGTGGGGACTGGGAGCTTGAGAGGAGGAAGATGTAGGAAGGAGAGGGGGAAGAGTCAGTTTTTTAAGTTTTTAGGTTTGTAGGATCATAAATGTAATTCTGGAATTGGGCCATGTGGTCCAATCTTCTTGTTTTATTTAAAACTGAGGTAAGTGCTATTGTTATCTTCATTTTACAGCTGAGGAAACTGAGACAAACAGTGATCAAAAATTGAAGTCAACACATCCAGAACTATAGAGTCAATTTATTTAAAACTGAGGAACTGAGGCTCAGTCAAGATCAAACAGATGTAAATCAAGTGTCTTCCATATCCAGAAGTTTGGAATGCAGAATTCTCCCAATGCATTTAGTTCCTTTTTTTTTTAAAACTTCCACATCAAGATTGTTTATGAGTTTGTCCTCTGGATCTGTGGCTACTTTGAGGGCCCTGGAAGTAGACCAACACCTTCTTGATGACTTGATTCCAAGGGAACCCTTCAGAGCTAAGTCTAGAATCCAGAGTGGACTTGAAATGGCTTAATAGGAAATCATGAGCTCTTTCTGCCCTGGAAATCCAATGCACTATATCCTTTGACCCAGCAATACCACTACTAGGTCAGGATCCCAAAGGGATCAAAGAAAAGGGAAAAGGATCTACTTATACAAAAATATTGATAACAGCAAAGAATTGGAAATTAAGGGATGCCTATCAATTAGGGAATGACTGAACAAGTTGTGGTATATGGTTATGTTGGAATATTACTGTGCTATGAAGAAGATGGTTTCAGAGAAACCTGGGAAGACTTAGATGAACTGATGCAAAGTGAAATGAACAGAAGCAGAACACTGTACCCAGTAACGACAATATCATAATGACAATCACCTGTGAAGATTTAGCTACTATGATTAAGAAAATGATCCAAGACAATTTCTTTTTTTTCCCCTTTTTCTTTTTTTAAAGAAAGTTTAAAAAAGTCTACTTCAATCTGCACTCCAGAGTTCATCAGTTCTCCCTTTGGCAATAAATAACATTTTTCATTATGGATCTTTTGAAATTGTCTTGGATCCAAAGGACCCATGAAGAAAAATGCTAGCCACCTCTAGAGAGGGAAAACTGATGAACTCTGAGCACAGAATGAAGCAGACTTAAAAAAAAAATACTTTATGTTTCTTGGTTTTATTCTTTAATTATTTATTTATTTGCAGCATGGTTAATATGGAAATATATTTTGTATGACTTCACACGTATAATTGATATCATATTGACGCCTTTTTGATAGGTTGGGGAAGGAGTAGGCAGGAGAGAATATGGAACTCAAATTATTTTTTAAATACATGTTACAAATAAATAATTTTAAAAAGAGATAGTGCTTTGGCACATAGTAGGTGTTTAATAAGTGTTTACTCCTTTCCCTTTCCCCTTCCATGGCTACTTCAATAGAGAAACTGAAAAGTCTGTGGAGTACTTGCAAGGACCAGCCCAGCTAAATACAGAAAGATAAACCCCCAATTTGGCCTGAGGTTGGGGCCCCTGTCAAAGACCTGATAATTTACATCACCAAGTGTTGATTAAATGCAGTCTTTGCCAGGAACTGATCAGGGCTCTGAGGGATAAAAACAAAACAAAACAAAACACCCCAGCCCTCCCAGGCTGTGAAGGGGGCATTCACATGGGAAAAATCAGAGCCTTGAAGAATCTTTATCAGAGAGTGGGAAACATGATCAATCTTTTAATGGACTTTAAGTGACTGATCCAGGACAGCTTGGGTCTTCTGACATTGATCTAGGTCTTGTCTGTTCTCCCTTACCACTACCCTGTCCTATGGCAAAGACCAGCTCATATCCTCTACAACCTACCTAACCAGGGGTCATTCAGAGAGACAGATAAAAAAAGATTGAGAAAAAGAAAAAATCAATGAAAATGAAAAAGTAGGAAGAGAAAAAGAAAGACATACTGTGTCTTCAGTCCTTTCTGACATTTGGAGTTTTCTTGACAAAGATATTGGATTGGTTTACTTTTTTCCAGCTCATTTTACAGATGAGGAAACTGAGTCTAACAGGATTAAGTGACTTGTCTAGGGTCACAAAGGTAGTACGTGTCTGAGGCCAGATTTGAACTTAGGAAGATGAGTTTTCCTGACTCCAGGATTGGTGCTCTATCGACTGTGCCACCTAGTTGCCCTATACTGAGGGTCTACTACAAATTTATATATATATTATCTCAACTGGCTCCTTGATGCTGCAAGGTAATTCTCTTATACCTTCCTAATTAATTTACTTTTCCATTCACCACAGCAGCTCTTCCAAACCTTTTCATCCTTCCTCAAACCTGTCATGGCTCCCTGTCCTTCCCACTATCTCAGTTGAGATCCCTGCATCAGATTTTAAAGAAAAACATTGAGGGCATTTGTCAAAAGCTCCTTCTCTTCCTCTCCTCATCTCACATCTCCCCGATGCCTTTGGCCAAGATCTCCTTTGATTCCCTTCTATCCTATCTCTCCCTCTGTCATCCCCAGTCTCTCACTTATCATCTCTCCCAGTCCTCCAGTTTCTTCCATCCCTACTGACGATCATCCTATATCTGTCCTCCCTTTTGTGGCTAAGCTTGGAAAGAAGGCAGTCTACACCAGGTACCTCCCTTCTGATCTCATCATTCCACCAAAACTCTCTTCAAAAATAATAATTATCTCTTAATTGTCTTTTCACAAGCCTCATCCTTCTTGACCTCTGTGGAGCCTTGACATTGTCAGTCATCCTTTCGATACTCTCATTCTTCTAGGACCTGGAGTCTAGGTGTTTGTGACATTGCCCTCTCCTGGTTGTCCTATGTGTCTGACTGTTCCTTTTCAGTCTCTTTTGCGGGATTTTTTCCCAGGTCATGCCCACTAACTGCAGGTGCCCCAAAGAACTCTGCCCTGGGTCCTCTCCTCTTCTCTCGGTTATACTATTACGCTTGGTAATCTCATCAGCTCCCAAGGATTCAACTCTCTTTATGTCAGGGATTCTCAGATCCAGTGTTCTAGCCCTAACCTCTCTATTGAACCCCAGACTTGCATCTGCAACTGGTTGTCCTATAACTATGTCCAAAATGGAATTCCTTATCTTTCTTCCCTTATCCTCTTCCTGACATCCCTTTTACTGCTGAGGGTACTGCCATCCTCCCAGTTATCTAGGTGATAATTTTGTGTTATCCTTGGCTCCCCACTCTCTCACTTCCCATATTCAATTTGTCACCAAGTCCTGTTAATTTCATCTTGGTAATGTCTTTCATATGTGCTCCCTCCCTCTGACACTGCAGTCCACCTGGTGTAGACCCTCATCACCTCTTGCCTGGACAATTCCAATAGACAGCTGGTTGGTCTGCCTACTACTGAGCTGTCAAAATGATCTTCAATGCAGGTCTCACTATGTCACCCCCCCCCCATAAACTTCAGTGTTTCCCTGTTGTCTCCAGGATCAAATATAAAATACTTTGTGTGGAGTTCAAAGTCCTTTATAACCTAACCCCTCCCCCTAAGCCTTTCTAGCACAGTTATCCATTTCACATCAAGACTTTCCCCATGGTCGTTTTGATATATGAATGGTTGGCATAAGAAACTGAATGGGAATTTTGGGGAAGTTTTGTGAAAGCAGCATACAATAATCTAAGGCCAACAGATGACACAGAGCCTGTAATGAAATAATTAACTCAAATTTTACAATAAATTTCTTTAAAAGAAAAAGAAAAAAAATTAGACTTCTCCTCTGGTACAAATGGAGGGCCAAAAAAATTTTACTTGGATTTTCCAGATCTAGTGGCAAGGGCAGGAACAGGACACCATGCCCTTAATCCTCTCCATGTGGAAGGGTAATGGTATTCTTACACCTTATACTTCCCCCTTCCCCCTAACATTCTTTAATGTACTTGCTATTGCTCAACTCTTATCTCCAGATTGGGCATTTTCTCTGGCTGTCCTTCATGCAGGGAATATTTTCCTTCCTTGTTTCCAGTTCTTGGCTTCCCTTAGGGTCCCAGCTAAAATCCCACCTTCTGCAGAAAACCTTTCCTGATCCCCCCTCAAGTCTAGTACCTTTTCCCTGTTAACTATATCCTGCCAAAGCTTGTGCGTGTACATGGCTGTTTATATGTTGTCTTCTCTATAACTATGACTATGAGATTTTTGAGACCTTTCTTTGGTCTTGGGCCTTTCTTTGAATTCCTAGTGTGTAGCATGGTGCTGGTGTTGTGGTTTAGACTCGGCCCACCCAGTGACACCAAAAACTGTTGTGGTTTCATGACGTGTTGTGGTGGAACCGTCTCAAAGAATTTGGAGTAAGACCACTTCTCATCCAAGTTTAGGCATTTATTGAGATTGATGCCTCTCATGAAGCGGGCTAAGTTCCAAGAGGAACCAGCAACCTCAGAAAAAGTAAGATGGATTTTTATAGGGTAAAGATGCAATTACATAACAGAAATTATGAGTAGTGAAAAGGCAGGAGGGGTTTGTTAAGGGATTAGGTAATAGGGAAAGGGTCTCAGCCATGGCAGAACTGAACATGTGATTACCCATAAAGCATACAGAAAAACCCATTGGGGGGGTATGTATGTATGATGATATAACAAGCCTCCTTACGTCATAGTTCACTCTAGGTCAGTTGTTTACTATTACTGTGCAGGTGCCTACTTTAGGGAAAGTCTTTTCTATTGTTTTGGGGTCCACATCCTGCTTGGGCATCCTGGTGGTTCTGCTTTCTGATTGGCTGAGTATTGTGGTCCTGTCTAAGATTAGATAGATGTAGACACACCTGCTGTTTCTGTAGAAAATATGAGGAATGGGTCTGGGGGCAGTGGCTAGCTAGAGGCAGTGGCTGGGATCCCATGACATGAACACACCTGCTGTTCTGTGAGAAATAAGCCTGTTGTTCTAGTGAGCAGTGAGGTATATATGAATTTAGGATATTGAGTGGGGTGGATAAGTGGCTAGGTAAGGGCACTAGGCTGGGGTCTATAAGAAAGTTAGAATATTGGGGCTGGGGGCAGCTTTATTAGGATTCCATCACTGGCACATAGTAGGTGCTTGATAAATGTTTGTTGACTAGACTGACTGACTGATATGCAACACCCTAGTAAAATGATTAGTTCATTTGGAGCCTTTTGGGTAATTTTCTGATGAAGAAAGAATGGTTGTGATAGCTTCAAGGGAGAAAACCTCCCAAGGCAGTCTATTCCATGGATGGACAGCTCTACTTTTTAGGAAGTCTTTCCCTTAGGTCAAGGTCAAATATTTTTAACTTTCATCATTTCCTCTGCTTCTGCTTTCTGGAACCAGAACAATTCCATTCCTCTTCTAGAAAAAAGCCCTCCTGACACTTGAACCCGGCTATCAAGTCATCTTCGTATCTTTTCTTAGACTAAACATCTCCAGTTTTGCCTGAAGTGTACAAGCGTCAGGCCTTTTACTACCCTCTGCAGTTAGTCAACTTTGTCCTAAAATGTGGCATTGAGAACTAACTGTGCTCCTCTAGATGTGGTCCCATACACAGAATGTCCAATGCTTGGGATCAGGAAGTGGTTTGTGTTTATCTTTGTGCCCCCAGGCAAGTCAGCCAACATCGATTCATGGTCTACATCATGCTAAACTAGGTGGATGGAAAGCAAGGTAAAGGACCTTTTGCTCCACAGCAACTCACAGCCAGCACTGACTAGTTCATAGAAGGCTTCTTGTTGAATTGGATTTACCCTGTAGTTTATGCACCCTAAGATCATTATGTTTTCTCGTTCTTTCCCCCATTTTCTGTTCCTTCTGGCCAACAGAACAGTTCCTGGTCATCTACAAGGCTTTTCCTGGTTCCCCCAGCTGCTGAGGCCTCTCCATACCCTACCCTTGGTATTACTTTGTAATTAATTTTTGTATACTTTGTATACATTTATGTGTTACATGTTTGCCTCCCTAGAATGTAGGTGTATGGGTAGATTTCGGACTTTCTTGCGGAGTTGAGCGTGGGTGCAGGCCACTTTTACTTGGGTTCCGTGTTGTGGTTCGCTGAGCTTGGGAATCGGCAAGGCCTGCTGCCCCTGCCAGGGGGATGCCACAGAGGGTTAGCCACGGAGTATCGCCGAGGGCACAGATCCTTTTGGACCGCTCACCTCTGAGTTGCAGAAGCTCCCCAGCCCCTCTCTTGGGGATTCCTCCCTTTCTCCCAGCAGTGGCAGAAGGTGCATGTCCTTGTCTAGTGTAATCTAGGGGAGCCCGAGAGAGGACCTCGGTACCCCTGGCACGGACTGGCCGCTCTTTGGATTTCATCTTTCTTTCTTCTCATTTTCCATCCGGGAGTGAGATGGGGAGGCGGGGAGAGGAGGGAGGTCTCTTAATTGTCGGCAATCCCCTGATGGCTCCGGGGGTCGGAGCCCCTTCCCTGGTCCGCCCGCGGCCTCCGGGTCCGCCGATGCCCAGGCTGGTCAGCAGACCACAGTGACCTCCAGCGGTCCCCGGCAGCAGCGCCGAGGCCTGGGGCGGGGGGCGGAGAAGGGGGCGTGCCTCCTGACCACGGGCAGCCACTCGCGTCCGGGGGAAGGAGGGGTTCCTGTGGCTTCCCGCGAGATCCTGCTCCGCGCGAGCTGGGCCTCGGAAAGAGAGGGAGACCCTCCCCCACTCGGCCGTCCCCTCCCGCCCCCCGCGCTGGCCCGGGCTGCCCCTCACTTCCTGCTGCTGCCTCACGCGGGGAGCGAGCGGAGCGGAGCGAGGCGGGCAGCCCTGGGCAGCGGAGCCCTGGGCAGCGGGCGGGCGGGCGGGCAGCGGCGGGAGGCCAGGGCCCGGAGAGCCCACTGCCAGCCTCCGCGCGCGGCGGTGGCCAGCTTGGCCGGGGCCGGGGCCGGGCGGGCCGCTTTGTCTCCCCCCGCCCCAGGGACGCCCCCTCCCGGGGCCGGCCCGGGGCCCGGGGCGGGGGGAGGGGGCCGGCCACCATGGGCCCCAAGCGGAGGCAGCTGACGTTCCGGGAGAAGTCGTACATCATTCAGGAGGTGGAGAAGAACCCGGACCTCCGCAAGGGCGAGATCGCCCGGCGCTTCAACATCCCGCCGTCCACGCTGAGCACCATCCTCAAGAACAAGCGGGCCATCCTGGCGTCCGAGCGCAAGTTCGGGGTGGCCTCCACCTGCCGCAAGACCAACAAGCTGTCGCCCTACGACAAGCTCGAGGGGCTGCTCATCGCCTGGTTCCAGCAGATCCGCGCCGCCGGCCTGCCGGTCAACGGCATCATCCTCAAGGAGAAGGCGCTGCGCATCGCCGAGGAGCTGGGCATGGACGACTTCACCGCCTCCAACGGCTGGCTGGACCGCTTCCGCCGCAGGCACGGGGTCATGACCAGGAACGGGGTGACGAAGAGCCGGGCCCAGCCACCGACCCCGGCCCAGCCGCCTCCCCTTCCCCGGGCCCCGGCCTCGGCTCCGGCCGCAGCGGGCGGTGCAGGGGGCGGTGGTGCGGGCAGCCGGGGCTGGTGGGAGGAGCAGCTGCCCGCCCTGGCCGAGGGCTACGCCTCGCAGGATGTCTTCAATGCCACCGAGACCTGTCTGTGGTACAACTTCCTACCTGACCAGGCCCCGGCCCTTGGCGGCGAGGCCCGGCCCAGCCCCCGGCGGGGCACCGAGAGGCTCGTGGTGCTCCTGTGTGCCAACGCCGATGGGAGTGAGAAGCTTCCCCCGCTGGTGGTGGGCAAGCTGGCCAAGCCCTCGGGATCCCGGGCCGGCCTGCCCTGTGACTATACTGCCAACCCCAAGGGGGGCGTCACGGCCCAGGAGCTTGCCAAGTACCTGAAGGCTCTGGATGCCCGCATGGCCGACGAGTCCCGCAGGATCCTGCTGTTGGCCAGTCGGCCGGCCGCCCCAGCCCTAGACGTCTCGGACCTGCGGCACGTTCAAGTGGCCTTCTTCCCTTCGGACGCCCTTCAGCCTTTGGAGCGGGGGGTTGTCCAGCAGGTCAAGGGGCATTACCGACAGGCCCTGCTGCTCAAAGCCATGGCCGCCCTGGAGGACCACGACCGGGCCAGGCTGCAGCTGGGCCTCCCCGAAGCTTTGCACTTTGTGGCGGCTGCGTGGGAGGCCGTGGAGCCCGCAGACATTGCCGCCTGCTTCCGAGAGGCTGGCTTCGGCGGTGGCCCAGGCCAAGACATCGACGTGACTCTCAAGAGTGATGAGGAGGAAGACGAGGAGGAGGAGGGGGAGGAGGATGAGGAGGAGGATGAGGAAGGCGAGGAAGAAGAGGGAGAGGAGGGTGAGGAAGGAGAGGAAGGAGAGGAGGAGGAGGAAGAAGAGGAGGAGGAGAGTTCCTCAGAGGGCTTAGAGGCAGAAGACTGGTCCCAGGGTGGTGGGGGGGCAGGGGGCAGTTTTGTGACCTACGGAGCCCAGTATGAGCAGGGGGGCCCTGCTGTTCAGCTCCTGGAGGCCGGGGAGGACTCCGAGTCAGAGAGTGATGAGGAAGATGAGGATGACGAGGATGAGGATGACGATGATGACGATGATGATGACGATGACGATGATGATGAAGTACCCGTGCCCAGTTTTGGTGAGGCTATGGCATACTTTGCCATGGTGAAACGGTACCTGACCTCTTTCCCCATCGATGACCGTGTCCAGAGCCACATTCTCCACTTGGAGCATGATTTGGTCCACGTGACCAGAAAGAACCACGCCAGACAGACGTCATCCCGAGCCCTGGCACACCAGAACTTAGCCTGATAAACTCTTTATTTGGGGGGGGGTCGTCCCTGGACATGGGCCGTGGTGCCTCCCAGCCCTGACATGTATGGGATTTCCAGGGCAGCTCTTTCAGGGACCGGGTGGTAATGGTGGTGGGGAACTGTTTGCAACATCGGGGTTCATCGGTGGTAATGCTCCACCCCCTTGCACCCCTTGGGAACTGGGCTAGGCCATGTGTCTACCTGGGAGCCAGGCTGAAGTCAGCCCAGCCGCCTTCCTGTTGCCTTTCCCTTACCCCTCCTCCTTCCTCACCTTTTCCCTACCTCCTTCCCCAGCTGCCCCAGGGCTAGGATGCCTGCTGTGATTGGCAGGACTGTGTATAGGGTGGAGAGGGTCCCTTATGAGCAGGCCCCACCCCAAAGTGCCCTATGAATACTGACCAACAGGGTCCCATCCGCAGGGGCAGCTGGTGGAAGGGAAGGGGGTCAGGTCAAAGAGCTTTTGCTTGGTGGGTAGGAGGGTGCTAGCATGCAGACCCCACCTCATCCTCTTGGTCTCTTGTCTTTCACACTCTGCATGGAGATTGAGCACTAGGGAAGGGGGCCATTCCTAGTAGGGTTCCTGGAAAAGGGGGCTCAGAGGGACCTGAAGAGGTGGCCCCTGAGAAAGCACTTAGACACAGCATGGCAGCAGGCCCAGAGCTGCAAACCTTCACCAAGCCTGCCTGCCAGGGAATCTTTTTGTTTTTAAAGTGCCCACAGGGTTCTCTCGACCCCAAAGGGAAGCTTTTGAGAGAAGCACACTGTCCACCTCCCAGGAGCTGGTTTCCAAACTGCTCCTTCTTATCCTCTGATATATTTTTTTTGTAACTAAGGGCTCATTTCTTCCTGCCCCTGGGCTCCCTGTCTCCCTTGGAGGGCCCCATGGCCCGTTGCTGTGGGGGAGACTGGATGAGTCCCAAGCATTTTTTCTTTCCTTGAGGTGTGAGGGGCTCTGTTTCTCTCTTGGGCACGATCAGGATCCCAAAGCTGCCACATCTTGCCTAGTCCCCCATGCTCCCCCACCCTTCTCCCTCTGTATGGCACCTTCCCTAAACTGTTACAAGGTGACAGGGGGATGGGGAGGTGTCCTTACCTGCAGGGAGGGTGGTGGTGGTCCCTGGTCGGGTCGAACTATTCCAGCTATTTCTTTCCTAGTCTGAATTCAATAAACCCTTCCGATCCCCTTTTGCTGGGGATTGGGTGTTTTGACAGCTGAGGGGTGATGTCCTTTGTGTCTTGGGGTTTCTTTCGGGGGGATGTCCCTCTCCTACCTCGGTCTCCTCCCCATGGCCATGTTGCTAGGGATGGGGATCCAGGAGTTCAAGATTTGAGGAGGGAGGAGGGCAGCAATGGTGTGATAAGGCTGTGTGGAGATTGTACTTGGTAGGGGTAAATCCATTTTGGAGGTTTGGGAAAGAAGGTCTTTGCCCAAGTTTCATTTGAGGTCAAAAGGAGAAATTAATTGCATATACCCTCTGCCTTGATGGATGGGCATGAGGAGTGACTAGGTCTGGGTTACAGTTAGGAAAAACTGATTGTCTGGGTATGAGTAAAGAACCCTGGCTTCAGAAGACCTGAGTTTAAGACCTGTCTTTGTCACTTACTCTCCGTCTGACCTTGGGCAAGTCAAGAGTGTTATAGCTAAGCAGGGAGGAAGGAAAAAAGGATGGAGTGCCCCCTGCGTGTTTGTGGTAGACAGGGGCCGTAGTTGGCTTTATGTATGGGCATCTGTGGGGGCAAGGAAGTCCCCACCCCCATTTTTCCCACATGCCTATCATAATCTTTTGAAATTTTACCACTAGAGATTAAATCCTTTAGCTAGTACAGGGTTTTCTGTTAGAATGCAGAAATCCCTCTGGAGACTTTATCAGTTAGTAGCATCTTAGCACTGTAGAATAAAGACCTGCTAGTAATGAGACCACAAAGTATGGTTGCAAAGTGGAGGGGACCAGAGTCAAGAGAAGTGCAAAAGGTAGGTGCAGGGCTCCTAAAGACCTCCCTGTGACTTCTGGTGTTTGTTCAGCTTAGATTGGGTGGCCTGGGGCACATCCTTGTGGTGCCTGGCTTGTCGCTGAGACTCGATGGGGGAATGAAGACTTCTGGGAACTAAGATCTTGTGGTTTGACAATTTAGTGTTTGGGCCAGTGACTCCACTGCCCTGGCTTTTTTGTGTCAATGGGAATTTACTAAGTAAGCACTGATATGCTAGTGTAGCAGACGCAGTCGCAAGCCTCAAGGCAAAGAATGGCAAAGATGCAGTCCCTGCTCTCAAAGAACACCTAGTCTAATGGGGGAAATGCCACGAAACATCTAGGAAGAGGGGAAATCTATGCAAACAGGGTAGGAGGGGGCTGGGAAGGGAAGCCACAGGATCTTAGATGCATTGCCGGAGGAGACCCTTGAAGTCCAACCCTTCATTTTCCGGATGAGGAAACTGAGGCCCAGAGAGATTAAATCACTTGGTTGGGTCACAGGTCAGTGCTTCTCCATTCAAGAGGTTATTTATCAAGGGCTGATTGTGTACAAGGCATTGTGTTAGACACTGGGAATCAAAAGACAAAATGTTTGTATCTCTCAGTGGGTCTGAGTTCTTTGGTCCACCAGCCAGGCAATGGCCTGTTGTCTTACCTGTAGCAAGTCTATGTGAGGAGGAGGGTGGGGGAGGGGGGAAGGGGTTGGGCATCACCAACCCCTTTGGCCTGGGCTCTCCCTGCCAAAGTCCACTGGAAATTTGACTCGCCTCTAACCTTCCTGATCAGACTGGGAGCTCCCTGAAGACTGATTCTGTTGTCTGCCATTGGGTGGTGGCCAGCCACACCTCTAGCTTTAGACCTGGTGGTTCACTGCCCTCCTCCCTCTGGTCGAGAAACACACAGAAAGTCAGTTTTAGAATCAGAGGGCTTGGATTTGAATCTAACCCCTTCCGTCTGGACCTGTGTGACCTGGCTATGTCGCTTTCCAGACTTAGTTTCCTTATCTGTAAAATAAGGGAGCTGAATCAGAGGATCTCTAAGGTCCTTGCTCTTCCCAACCCCCCAAGCTCTCTGCACCTACTCTGGGGAGGCCAGTGGGGGGTCAGGGGCTGGGCGGTAGGCCAGGCCGCTCCCTCTCCCAAACCGGTTTGCCTGCTTCTCTGGAGCTACTTGGCAGATTTTCAGGGATTTGTCCCTTGAACAGGGTTCTGTTCTCTTCTATTCCCTGGTACATGTGCTCACTGTAGCTGGGGGTGGCTAGAGCTCTCTCCTCCCAACACCTGCCCCCCTTCCCCTACTCCTCCCCATCATTATGACCTCAGGATCACTCAAGGAGGCTTCTTTGTTTTGGTTTCTGGTGCTATAAGAGTGTGGGATCACTTAGAGCTGAAATCAAGGGATGGCCAAAGTCATCTGGTCCAAACCTGGAGACGAGGAGACCTTGTTCCCTCTTATCACAGGATCCTAGATCCAGAGCTGGTAGGTGCCTCAGAGTTCATTTTAGTTCAGCCCCCTCATTTTACAGATGAGGAAACTGAGGACTGGGGAGCTGACACTCCTAACCCCAAGGAAAAGGAATGTGAAGAGCTCCTCGCTTCAGGAGAGGCTGGGGCTGAGAGTAGGTTCAGAGAATCATCAATTTAGAGCTAACCTTAGAGGCTGCCTAGTTCCAACCCACTCATTTTACTAATGAAGAAATGGAGGCTTGGAGAAGGAAAGTGATTTGCCCAAGGTCACCCTAAAGAAGAAGAAAAGTCTAGGTTTTCTTGACTTCAGAATCTTAGCTCTTACCCCTGAGCCATGCCTCCTAGTTTTACAGATAAGAAAACAGAGGTGGAGATGGGAAATTGCTTTATTCAAGGTTCTATAAGTCATAGAGCTGAGATTTGGACTCTTCTTCCAGAACAGGTCAAGATGACCCGTGCTTTGGGTGACCCGACCTTTTGATGACCTGTCCTAGGGAGCATTCATGGCTTTGCTCCTGGACCATCACCAGACGGTGAAGTTGGTCAGAGACTTCGTAAGTTTCCATCCCTAAAGCTAAGCTGGTGATTGAATCATTGGCAAATTCATTGACTTTTTTTATAGGTAGCTCTTTCTGGGAGCTCTGGGACTTCCCAAGTCTCTGAGGGTTCCATGGGATTTTCAGCTTGGAAAGAGGAAGCAGGAAGAAACAAAAGGCATCTCTTGGGGTGGGGGTGGGGTCAGCTTTCTGTGGTTTAGTAGCATGGTGGGAAAAGTACTGGACCTGGAGACAAGAGACCTGGGTTCAAACTCACCCTCTCTGCTGGTGCTTCCTCTGAAACACCATCTATCCCATAGGGGTGTTGTGAGGAAATCCTTTGTATGCTTGAAACCCCTGTTGAATGTGTTATTATTATCTGTGCCCAGCCCCAGATCTCTAGTCATCCTGTGGGGCTGGGGAGCAGGGATGGCAGTTACCTGCTTTCCCCTTTCTCAGCCTTGGTTGGTTTGAAGGACTAGGAGTGTGATATCATGGGAAAGAATTAGATTTGGCATCAGAGGACCTGGCTTCAACCAGGTGGCCCTAGCCAAGGTAATATGGGGTAATAGGGCAGTTAGGCTTGATGTCAGAAAGTCCTGGTTCAAATCCTGCCTCAGGCAAATAGTGATGACAGCTGGTATTTCTATAATGTTTTTCAGTTTTCAAAAATCCCTCAAGAGCCTTTATCAGTCAATACATTTTAGTGCTGGAGAACAAGGTTCTGGTGGTAATGAGACCACGGGAGATAGTTGCCAAGTTGAAGGGGCCAGAGTCAGGACAAGGGTGTGAAAAGCTAAAGGAAGCTCCCTGTCTGGGAGGTAGGTTATTATCCCTGTTGAGAAAATTGGGTTATTATCCCAAATGAGAAAAGGGCATCCAGAGGTTGTCACTTGTCCAGAATCATACTCTATGTCCAGCACCTTTATCTACTGTATCATTTCACTGAAGCTAGTTTGGTGATTAATTGGAGGTCGTGTTGTTAGAACACAGGCTGAAGACTGAGGCCAACTTGTTAATATCTCATTGGAGTCTCAAGGCACTTCTTTGAGGTAGGTAGTATATCATCCCCATTTTATAGTTTGGGAAACTGATTCACAGAGAGGTAAAATGATTTAATATGTGTAGAGACAGTTTTGAACTTGAAGGCAGGAAGACCTGAGTTTGAATCCTGTTTCAGATGTATTATCCGTATGGCCCTGGGCAAAACACTTAACCTCTGTTTGCCTCAGCTTCCTCATCTGTAAAATGGGGATAATAAGAGCAACTACCTCCCAGGATTGCTGTGAGCATCAAATGTGGTAGTGGATGCAAAAAATACTTTAAAAACCTTAAATCACTATGTAAATGCTGGCTGCTGTTATTATTTTGATATATTGGAAGTCATCCAATCAGAGAACCTTAGGGTTTCCAGGACAGATAGTCCAAGCCATGCTTGGATTGTTTCTACACTATCTAGCAACAGGTGACATTTATCTGAAAGCCTCCAACAAAGGTAAAACTTCTGAGGCAGCCTGTTCCACTTTGGGGCAGCTGGGATTGTTAGGAATCAGCCTTCTTTGCAAAGTCTGTCCCCCTCATCCAATGGACTCAGAGGATGTGTGTTCAAATCCTGACTCTGTGGCTTATCAGCCCTGTGACCTCAGCTCCGTATCAAAAAAAGAAACATGATGGAATTGGATAGGCTGAAGATGGGAGGGTCCTTCCAGTTGCAGCCCTCTGGAGCCAAGCCAAGTTAGTTCATTTCACAGACGAGAGTACTGAGGCCCTGTGGGCTGAAATGGCTTGTCCTAGGTCACACACAAGTAAGTAGAAGAGCCAGAATTTGAGCCTGGTTCTGTTTACTCTGCTAGGAAGTAGTGGAGTCCATCCGGGTCTTCTGAATATATGAGTGTTACTTCCAAGGCTGGGGAGGAATTTACCAGTGGAAAACAGGAAGGCTTTGGATCCTGGGGTCGTGAGTGAGGATGATTTGGGGAATTTTTCCTCTCCCAGATCAGGAGGTACTAGCTTTCGGAAGTCCCTCCTTTCTGGAAATAAAACTGCCCTTTTTTGACCTTACCCTAAGTGCCCCACATTCCAAAGTCCCCCAGCAAAACTTCTTGCCCCAAAGCACCAACTTCTGCTAGAGCATGAGATTAAGAAACCATATTGAGGCAGAAATGCCTGGCCGGCTAGACCCTGAGAGATAGTCATCTTTAATGGAATAAAGTATTAATTCGAGTCAGGTGTGGGGAACCTGCTGCCTCCAGGCCACATGTGGCACTTGAGGACCTAGAGGGCCCCCTGTGGCCTCAAAGTCAAATCTCTAACTGGTAGAATGGGGGTGGGTGCTTTTTGAGTAGCTCTCTCCTAGGGATTCTTCTCTGCTAATGCTGATACCAGCTTGTCTAACATCCGAACTTTTTTCTCCTTAAGAAGTCACTAGGTAACAAGTCACTTGGTTCCCATTTCTGACAGGCAGTACCAATTCCTGGTCTACAGAGTCAGGCCAGGGCTGATCGCTTTTTCCTTTAGAAAAAAGCCAAGAGGCAGGTCCCACCCTGTCCCATCCTTTCTTCTCATGTGCTACTCAGCTCCAGAGGAACTCCAAGGCTCCCCTTGCTCTCCCCACCCTATTTTTCAATTCCTGCTTACCTAATTCCCAGAAGTGATGACAAATGCCATGTTTGAGGAGAGAGGTTTTTCCTTGTTGGAAAGCTGATCCTATTAGGTCCTTTTCAGATATCCTGCCCCACAGTCAAACTGTGAACTTTACAGCGTTTTCGGGGCTCCTTCCTTTCTGGCACCCAGTGCCCTCATACTGCCCAGGCACCCTGGGGCACTTGCCCCATGTGTCACATCTTTCCCTACCCTGCTCAGTTTTCCCATTTCACAGATGAAGGGGAGATTGAGCAAGTTTCCTTCCATCTACAGTATTTTGAATTGTCAGTTCTGATGTGTTCTCTGACATTGCGAGCCCTCAGGCCCCTCCTCGCTCCGACATTCTGTGTCCTAAAGGCCATTCCTGGTCATTGTCTGCTTCAAGGTCTCCACTAGCCCTGTAACTAGGGTCCTCAGGAGACCAAGCTCTAAGGGTGGAATTTCAGGCACCGGGAAGGTGGAGGGGGCGTAGAGTTCCTCTCCTTTTACCTGCCCTCCTTCCTTCAGCATCATGTAGTTGGCAAACCCTTGGACCTGGGTCACAGCGCCTGGGCTTTAAGCCCCCTCTCGACAGTGACCCTTGGCTTGGGCTGCGAGGTCTTGGAAGTTCCTTTTGGCTCCCAGTTCAGGATTTGCTCCGCCTCCCTTGCCTTCCTTTCTTCCCATTGGCCGGGGCCTCTGGCATGGGCGGGCGCATCGAGAACTACAACTCCCGAAACACCTCGGGGCTGGGGCGGCCGCCCCGGTTGCCATGGTTTCCGTAAACAATATGGCCGCCCCCAGGCGGGGTTCCAGGCGCGGGCCCAGCAGGCAGCGGCGGACGCTGGGGGCGGCGGGAGGGGCGGCAGCTGAACGGCCGGAGCTAAGGCTGGGGAAGGAACCGCGACCTGGGCGGGTCAGGAGGGCCGTGGGCGCTCATGGCGGGCGGCGTGGACGAGGAGGTCCTGCATCAGCTGTACCAGTGGGTGGACAACATTCCCCTGTCCCGGCCCAAGCGGAATCTCTCGCGGGACTTCAGTGACGGAGGTGAGGCGGGGGGCGCAGGGCGGGGGGCGGGGCAGCATTCTAAGTGGGCGGGGCGGAAGCCGGGCCGCAGCTCCCCCAAATACAGGAGCCGGAGGCGTGAACTTGCCCTCGGAAGGCGCCTCGAGACCCACGTCCGTCCTCAGCTGTTCTGAGCTTCATTTTCTGAGCCCCCCAGCTCCGCCTCAGCCCCGTCCTCTTTCTTTCCATCCCCGACCCCTCCATCCTCTTCAGTCGAGTCCACTCATCCTCGCGATTTGTGTCGCTCGTGCCGTCCACTCCTCCTTCACCCCTCTTCCCTTCACCCCTCTTCGTATGTCCCTCCGGCCCCTTCTCCAGCCCCCAGTCCATCCATCTCCTACCTTTCCGTTCTCCCTCCTCCCCCCTCCTCTTCTTAGCACCCATCCCACTCTCGTCCCTCTTTCTTCTCCACTCTTTCCCCATCTCTCTTCACCTCTGTCCTTGATCCTTGTTGTCCATCCATCCGTCCATCCATCCATCCATCCATCCATCTGTCCATCCATCCATCCATCCATCCATCCGTCCGTCCGTCCGTCCGTCCGTCCATCCATCCATCCATCCATCCATCCATCCATCCATCCATCCATCCATCCATCCATCCATCTGTCCATCCATCCGTCCATCCATCCATCCATCTGTCCATCCATCCATCCATCCATCCAACCAGTCAGCCAGCCAGCCAGCCCTCTCCCTCATCCTTCAGCCGACCTCCCCTGCAAGTGGGTCCTTCGAGCTTTGGGTCCCTTCTAGCTTTGAGCCATGATCCTTGGGGTCCCTTTCAGCTTTGAGCCATGATCCTTGGATTCTTCTCCCCCCATCCTATTTCTCCATTCTACCTCCCTCTCCTCTGTCCTCCTTCCCTCCCATCTCTATCTCCTCCTGACTGTCGCTTTGTTGTCCTCTTCTCCATCACCTGCCCATTTTCACTCTTCAAGCCCGGCTTCCAAGGTCGTGGGAGTGGTGCCCTTGAAAGTGAATCTCAGACAAGCTAGGGTAGGGAGGAAGAAGGGTTGGGCACCCCCCTTTAGCTTTTCACACTCTTCTTTGTCAGTTGACTGTTCTAGAAGGGCTGGGGTAGTGGGAGCTCGACAGTGTGGGATTCTTCCCTGGAAGGGGACAGCAGCGGTGCTCTGATCCCTAAGTCTGTTGCGGATCCTGGAAGCAGGGGCCAGCCCTGATGAGCGCTGTGGGTTAGTAGGACATTGACAGAAAAACAGGTTGAAGTGAAAGCTCTTGATCAGCAGGTGGCAGTGTCACCTCACTGCCAACCCCACCAAACAATAACTCCCACATCAACAACCCACAAAAAGCTTTGCCTGTGGTCATTCACCTTTCCCTTGGTTTGCTAGGTTTGGGGTAGGCAGGGGAGGAGAGGACAGGGAGATTCTTTGACTAAGCGCTGGGTTCCTGGATGCCCAGGGACCACCTGGCCTCGCTCTGACTGGGGAGCCTCAGTTTCTCCATTTGTCAGTCTTGACATTATCCAGAGGAATGAGCTCTGGCTGCCTGGGGTTGACCTCTCTAAAAACAGACTTGTCCCAATTTTCTCTTCCTTCCATTCCCTTCCTTTCCTCTCCTTAATTCTTCTTTTTCTTTTTCCCTAACCTCTCCTTTCTTCCTCCTACTGTTTTCTCCCCTTTATTCCATCTCTGCCCTCCATCATCTTCCTCCTTTCTTGTCCACCCTCCTAATCTTTTACCTTGTTTCTTCTCTCTCTCTCTCTTTCTTTGTCTGTCTCTCTTTCTTCCTCTCTTCCTCTCTCCCTCTCCCTCATTCCTCTTTCTCTCTCCCTCCCCTCTCTCCTTTCCTCCTTCTCTCCTTACCTTCCTTCTCTCTTTGGCTCTTTCTCTCTTTTCCTCTCTCTTTATGTCTTATCTGTCTCTCTTTCTTCCTCCCTTCCCCCTCTTTCTTCCTTTCTCTTTCTCTATCTCTCTCCTCCTCTCCCTCCCTCTCTCTCTTCCTCATCCTCTCTCCATCCCTCTCTCTCCCCCACATTGGCTCTCTGTCTCTGCTCTCCTTTTCTCTCCTCTCCTCTGTCCTTTTCTCTTTCATCCTGTCTTCCATGGGGCTCCCCTCTGTCTATGTCCCCCCCTTCACCTGGCTTTGTGTGTCTCCTCCAGTCCTGGCTGCTGAGGTAGTGAAGTTTTACTTCCCCAAGATGGTGGAGATGCATAACTACGTTCCAGCTAATTCTGTGCAGCAGAAAATCAACAACTGGATTCACCTGAACAGGTGAGCTTAGCCTTCAGCTGGGAGGGGAGAGGGTCAGAGGACTCAGAGTTGAGGGAATTCCCCTCTCCTTCTGGAGTGGACATTCCATGATAACATCATCATTCAGGTTTCTCTCAGTCTCCCAGGATGCTCAGGTCACTCTCTCCCTGCCACCTCTGGCCTTACACTGTCTGTTGTGAGAATTGTAGAGTCAGCCCATTTGTCTCAGGCAAGCAAAATTAGGAAAGTGCTACTGTTTTCTGGGTGAAAGAAATTCAGAGGATGCATTTCAGAGCAAATTGGATTAAAAAAATCCATTGACTGTTTGGATTATCTGGCCATGATTAACAGAATGAAGTACCACTATTTGGATTTCAAATTTTTTTTGTCTTCACAACCAAATTAGGGACTATTTTAGACCCAATGGTCTGACTTTTGAGAGTCAGCAGTATGGGGCTGGTGCATAGGGGGCCAGCCTTGGACCAAGAAGACCTGGGATCTGGGTTCAAGTCCTGTCTCTGACATATGCTGGTTGTGGATCCTGCACAGTGCTTCAGGCAACTCTCCAAGCCTCGAATTTCAGCTGATAGATCCCAGGAAGGAGTTTACACACCAGAAGTTCCCCACAGTGATTTGATCAAGTCTGTCTAGGCCAGAAAGGGAACAGTGTCATCTGTGTTTTATCTAAGATTCTATTTTGTTTTAGCAGACTGTATGTCTGCAGGGAGAGTGTACATAAGCAAATGTCATACCCCCAGAAATGGGACAGGAAGAGATACCATCCTGTTACCTTTTTACAGCCTTACCTGATATCAGGAAAACCACCTGCTGGTCTTTTTCTCTCACGGAAATCATGAAAGAAATCATGTCACATTTCGTTTCTTATTTCAAGCCTTGTTTCACTCCCTGACAAAAGATGCAGCTAAAATATATAGTTTTTTTCTTCCCTTCCTGTAGGAGAAACTTCTCTCCCTTAATCTCTGACTTCCCAGAAATGAAACTAGTTAAGTCATCTAGTTCTATTTAAAAAATCTATAAAAATTGCTATTTATTCAACTAATATTGAAGGCCCATTTCTTTTCTAAAATTTAATTTTTACAATTAACAAGCTTTCATTTCCTCTCCTGGCACCTCCCCATGGAGGGAAAAACAAGCCAACCAGCCCTCATAACAAATATGCATCGACTTGCAAAGCCAATTCCTGCATTGGCCAAGTCCCAAAATGTCTGTCTCATCCCTCATCCTGAGTCCATCATATCTCTCTATAACAAGAGTGCTTCATCTGGTCCTGTTTCACAAGTTGGCACAATACCAGGAGAGACAGAGCTAATGTACCAAATGAAAGATCTTGCCAGGCTAGAGCATTCTCAATCTAATAAGATGAAACTCAGTAGGAATAATTAGCATGTCTTCCATTTGGGTTCCAAAAAATCAACCTCTCAAGTACAAGACAGAGGAACCATGATCAGGGAGCAATTTACCTGAAAAAAGAATTTGAGGTCTTAGTGGATTGCAAGATCAATTTGATTCAATCTTGTGTTGGGATTGGGCCCAGGCCTGGGATTTCAATGGCATGAGAAATTCCCAAAGAATGAAAGTCCCATCACCAAAGCAGGTTAGTGGCTCTTTATAAGATTTAGAGGATAGAGAATTGCCCCAGGCATTGAAAAAGTTAAAGGTGTGCTCAAGGATCACACTCAAGGGCCAGTGAATGTGTCAGAGTCTGGGTTTGAATCCTGGGCTTTCCATCCATCTGGCCGCACTGCTTCTCAGTGGGATGCAACAGCCCAAATAGCGAATCTGGTCTTGGACTGCGTGAAGAGGGGAGTTTCTTCAAGGCCTAAGCTAGTGGTTCTTCTGTCCTCTGCCCTGGTTAAGCCACACTGGGAGAAATGGGTTCTGTTCTGGGTGCAAGTGTTTAAGAAGGACATAAATGACTTGGAGGGCAGCCAGGATCGTACAGGGACTGAAGTCTGTGCCACATGAAGATAAATTCAAGGAACTTGAGATGTTTAGCCTGGAGAAGTCAGGGAGGGGGCAGGGAATGATAGAGTTTCAAGGATTTGATGGTCCCCAGAGGGCAGGACCAGAAAGGTGGGAGGTGGGGAGGTGGGAAGAGATTAAGAGGTCAGTTGAGGCCTGATATCAGAAAAAAAAACTTTAGGGTTCAAAAGAATCAACTTTACAAATGGAAGATGGAGGAACTATGGTTAGGGAGCAGTTTATTTGAAAAAGAACTGGAGGTCTTAGTGGGCCTCCAACAATGATAACAATGATAGAAGCCCCAAAGGAGAAAGGGTTGTTTTTGGATGCCGAGGTTCTGGGTCCTTGGAGACCCTCAGACAGAGGCAGATTGACCACTTGCCTAGGATGTTGGAGCAGGGGTTCTTTCTTGAGTATCAATTGAGCTGGATGACTGCCAAAGCCCTAAATGGTGGTTCTGGGTCCCTGTGGCCAACACTTTCCTTCCGCGGTCTGCGTTTCTGTCCTTAATGAGATTGGACCTCAGCAGGCTGGTGTTGAGTGTGCTGGGCTTGGTGTCCCAGATTGGAGGCCTCTGCTGGCCAAAGGATGCTTGCTGCTTTGTGATCCTCCTGCCTTGAGTCATTCTCCAGCCACCTCCTGGGTGTGGTCTTGAGGCCGGGACACCTCAAGGTGTGGTCTTCCTTCTCCCTCTCTTGTCGAGTGCATTTGTGTGTGTGTGTGTGTGTGTGTGTGTGTGTGTGTGTGTGTGTGTGTGTGTGTGTGTGCGCCCTCTCCACACCTGAAGGACCCTGGTCTATTGCAGGAAGGTGTTACACAAGCTGAATTTCTCGATCCCTGAGGATGTGATCCAGAAGATTGCCCAGTGCTCCCCTGGAGTAGTGGAGCTGGTGTTGATCCCACTGCGGCAGAGGCTGGAGGAAAAGAAGCAAAGAAAACAGGGGGTTGGCTCATCTCAGGTCCATGCTCAACCCATCCTCTCCTCTACCCTTCTTCTGGGCTGAACAAGGCCTCCCTGGCCTTATGTGTTGGCAGAGTACACGACTGCCTGTGAAATATGGTTTGAGAGTTAATCCTCTCCCCACTTAGGGAAGCCCCTTGCTTATTGAGGGGAGGGCAAAGTATCAGGAGTCATCTCAGCGGGTAGGTAGGGGTGGGGAATGACTTTACTTTGTGGCCCTGGTCTCAGGGGGAGGGAACCTCCAGGCCCTGAGTCCAAAGGCCCCTGGGTCTGTGGTCTGGTCTCCTGGCCACAGGCAGGGATGGGGAGGGAGGGATTATCATGCTCCCCTGCCCAGGGCTCCTTGAGTAGGACCATGTGTATGTTTCCCCACAGGAGCTGGGTCTCCAGGAAGGCAGTAACTACATGGATATGGGTAAGGTCATTTCCTTTGTCATCCTCTCTCTTCTCTAAACTGTGCCTGGTGCCTGACCCTGGGGTCCCTGGCATGGCTTATTATTAGGCCGGGAGGCAGGAGATCTGAATTCTAGTCTTTAGCATTGTCCCAGGCTCACTGAATGACCTTGGGCAGTTCCACTTAATCCTACCGGGTCTCACTTTGAGAGGGAGAAAGGCATCATTTGTGCCTGCATGTGCTGGGGCATTTACCCTTGGAGGAGAGGTCATGTGCAGAAGATCTGCCTCATGGAGCCTTCATGCGTCCTTTGTCTGTGATGGGTGCTGGACAGAACAGGTTCCTAACCTCAGGGTGACTTCATTCTTCTGATAGGGATTCCTTCCCTTTCTCTCACCATCCTCTGGGAATGTGGGTCCGACAGGAGAGCCAGGACACATGTTTGCAGGGAATCTCTAGTCAGTCTGGGCAGCCATGGTCCTTACCCTCAGGGATCCCAGGTTGATGAGGAATAATAGTAAATAGCTAACATTTATATACTACTTAGAATGTGCCAGGCACTGTGCTAGGCTCTTTACAACCCTAGGAGGGAGGTACAATATTATCCCTGTTTTACAGATGAGGAAACTGAGGCACTTTATTCCCACTTTAGGACCCTAAGATTGGAAGCTATCTGTCTATTTCAGTCCCCTCACTTTACAGATGAGGTCAGGGAACCAGAGCTGACAGGACCTTCAGAGGTCATCTCATTCAGCCTTCTCATTTGTTCTTTTGTAAATTTTAAAATTTATTTTAAACTTAAATACAAAACAAGAAAAGAAAAAAAAATAACAAACCAATAATGCCATGAACACAGCAGAACTTCTCATTTTATGCAGAAGGAAACTGAGACCCAGGGAGGTTGGGTCTTGTCCATG
The DNA here is from genome assembly GCA_023548195.1 of Bettongia penicillata ogilbyi. Classification (NCBI taxonomy): domain Eukaryota; kingdom Metazoa; phylum Chordata; class Mammalia; order Diprotodontia; family Potoroidae; genus Bettongia; species Bettongia penicillata. The sequence continues at coordinate 8,861,116 of JAJHZJ010000257.1, forward strand.
GTCAAGTAGGTGGTAAGACTTGAAGGTAAGACTTGAACCCAGATCCTTTGACTCCAGATTCTGATGGGCAGAAATAACTGCTCTCAAGGGTGTGGGGAGGTGTTCTGCACCTCTTCCCCCTTCCCCTACCCCAAAAGATCCTTATGTAGGAATAGAGCCCATAGGCTTCCATTATCCATCTTGTTTTTCCTCACACAGGTTTCTCCCAGAAGACCCAAGGGGGTGGCACCACAGACGCCCGGAAAACGGGGCCACTCAGGTAAAGGCTCCTCCTCCTGTGAGTGACTCCAGTGTACCCAAAGTTCAGGCAGCATATTGGGGATTCCTCCCCCAGGCTCCTCCAGCCTTCACACCTCTGGAGATGTCTGGGCTAAAGAGGATAGGATAGTTTGGAAGATAAGGGAGGGAGAAGGATGACAGGGAAGAAATGGAGAGAATGGGGTTAGGAGGAGGAAGCAGAGTGCCAAGGGAAGCTGGGAGGGGGGAAGGAAGGCTGCCCAGTGGCTTTTGCAGGGTGTGTCATGGGAGCATGTGCCCCCCAGGGGGGGCAAGTTTCCCCCTGCATATAGCCAGGCTTTGCAGGGGGACCCAAACTTCCTAGTCCAGATGGCTGAGAAGGAGCAAGAGCTGCTGGCATCCCAGGAGACTGTCCAGGTGAGCATCTCTGCTGTCCATCCCGGGTTCCCTGGCATTCATTCATCATGTGTTCATTAAACACCTAGTGTTTGCAAGGAGTGCTAGATAGAGAAGTAGGCAAAGGGCAGATCCTGTCCCCAAGGAACTTACAGCTTAAGAGGGAGGGGGGATTATGGGGAAAAAACACTTTGGGTCCAAGGACAGCCTGGCATGATGGGATCTTTCTATTGATCTGGTGAAGTGGTGTGAGAAATTGGAGGGGGTTGGTGGTAACTATTGGGGAAACTGATTCAGAGGAGGGACTTGAGAGGCCAGAAGTTTTTGTGTCTCACCCTAGTCCTAGCGTATGACTATATCAGGTATAAACACAATACAAAACATACAGACATAGGTACACTTATCCATATACACTCACACACATATATATTCCCAGAATTCCTCACCCTGAAGTTGTACCCAGTGGCCCTGTCGTTCTTCACACCCAGCATCCTATCTCTCTTCTCCATGACTGCACATATGTCCTCCACATGTACTCTGTCCTCACCTCTGCCTCTCAGAATCTCCAACTTCCTTCAAAGCTCAGCTCAAGAGTCACCTTCCCCCAAGCCTTTCCTGATCTTCCCCAGGGGCCAGTGCCCTCCCCTCTGAAATGACTCTTACTCTGTACCAGACACTAGGAGAGCAAAGGCAAAAATAGAGCAGTCCCTTCTCTCAGGGAGTTCACATTCTCTTTTGGGGAAAACAATCTATTATAAGTAAATATATATATATATATATATATATATGTTATGTATGTATGTATGTGCATGTGTATACATGTACACATATACATAACTGTGTATGAAATAAAGCAAAGTTGGTAAATGCTTGTCACGTGAATGGATAGATAGATAGATGGATGGATGGATGGATGATGAATAGATGGTTGGTTAAACGGATGGATGGATGGATAAATGGATGAATGAATGCCTGGATGTGTGGCTAGATGGATGGATGATGGGTGGATGAATGAATGGATAGATGGGATGTATGGAGGATGGATGGATAGATAGATGGTTGGATAAATGGATGGATGGATGATAGATGGATGGATGGATGGATGGATGGATGAATGAATGAACAGATGGATAAATGGATGGATAGATGGATAAATGGATAGATGGTTGGATAAATGGATGGATAGATGGTCACATAAATGGATGAATAGATGGCTGAATAAATGATAGATGGATGGGTGGATGGATGGATGAGTGAGTGGACAGATGATGAGTGGCTTTGTTCAGCCCACTGTGAGAATGGGGTCGAAGCCCAGCTGAAGTTGCTTGGTCAAGGGTGGGGGGTGGACACCTTGCTGTCCTGGTCTTTCAGGTCCTTCAGATGAAGGTACGGAGGCTGGAACATCTGCTGCAGCTCAAAAATGTCCGCATTGATGACCTGAGTCGGCGCCTCCAGCAGGCCCAGCGCAAGCCGCGGTGAGCGGAACAAGGATGGAATCCCTGTACAAGTCCCCCCTGCTCCTCTAGCCTCCCTTCCTGGAAGTACCTCTGCTGACCACACATCCAGGCCACCTGGACAGACTGACCTTGAATCCTTTAGGACTTACTGCCCTGGTGTTGGGCAGTGAGTGGCAGCCCCAAATGCTTGGGCTGTCCACTTAGCACCTTGAACCTGGGGTGGGAGGCCCCTGAGTGGTACCCAAACAGAACTCCTAAGTCAGGATCTCTTCCTTCCCTTTGTGGAAAATCCTCAAGCATCCCTCCAGCCCAGGGAGGATGTTGAGAGTCCCTCTCTGGAGGCATTTGCACTTCAGCCTGGGAGGTGGGGCAGGCCTGGCTGCCACTGGATGGGAGCTGTGCTGGTATGGTGGGTGCTGAATGTCACAAAAGAGAGTGGGGAAACAGGTCAGAGGCTTGGGTGCAGTAGGGAACTATCCCTTTCTCCTATGCCTGGCATCTTTCCTTGTTCTGGACTCAGCTTCCTCCTCCCCCTGGGCCAGGAAAAAGAGGCAATCCTTGGAACCTGAACCCAGAGACAGAACAACTTACCTGCTTCCTGAAGCCCTGGGCACAGGAGACACAGAGTGCTCTATGGGGCACCCCTCTACCCTCCACATACTCTGGGAGAACATGGCCCTGGCCCTCATTTCCAGTTGTGCCCCCTGCAACCTATGTAATTGGTCAGCAATAGCCAAAGCTTTGAGTCATCTCGTCCTGAGCCAGAGGAGTATGTGCCAGGTTTATTCACCGTCTCTCCTTGCCCCCAGTCATCCCCACCACCAGAAAAAGGGGGAGTCAGTCCCATCTGCCGATCTTTTCTACTCCTACTTGTCAGCCAAGAGCACCAAGGCAGGCCAGGGCTTCCTGTGGCCAGGACATCAAGGATAGAAGTCAGAGTTTAACTAAAATCTGGGGAAGATCTGAGGTTCTAAGACACAGGCTGCCTGACTTTTGCCCGGTGTCTTAGCATGGAACGGGCCTTCTTAGTCTTGGGAAGCAGATGCTGCAGGTCTTTGGTCCTTCCGTCACTGAGATCCCCCAGGAAAAAGGGCTGGGTTAGAGAAAGATGCTGAGGAAAGAAAGCTGGAACATCCCTCCCAATAAACATGAATGTTCTAATGGTTTGCTGATTGATTCTTATCTTTGCCTCTTGGGCTCCTGGCTCTGTGGAATGCCTACTTCCTCTCCTCTCTCTTTCAGGTCTTCTTTTGTGCAGTCATCTTTATGCACTATCAGAAGTGACAGTTAAAAGGCCAGCCCTGTTAGAATCTGGATGGTTTAACCTGAGTCCCTGTATCCAGGCTGGTGAGGTCAGGAGTTAGAGCCCAGCATGACTGAGGCTTGCTAGCAGGGTTAAATGTTCATCAAGGTCTATAGGTTTCATGTAGAGAAATGCATTTCCCCAGCCACAGACCAGACCCTGAAGGACCATAGACTGAACTCTTAACCCTGTCCCAGAGTTGACCCTTGCCTGAACCCCAAAGTTGGACCAAAGGCTACCCCTTAACCTTGGTCAAAGACAAATCTCCCTAAGTTTTGCAGGGGATTATCCCCCAGCCCTGACCAACTCCTCACCCTGGTCACTGACTGGCCCCTGACTGTGGTCGTGGATTGACCTTGAGGACTCTGGGGTGTTTCAGTCTCTTAATTCTCAGCACACACTTGTTGCCCAACCTGGCAGCCTAGGACAGACCCATGAAGCTTGGGGAAGAGCAGAAGTCAGGAAATCAAACAGGGGAAGTGGGGTGTCTGTGCCCATCAGCTCCCCTTCTCCATGCCTGGTGAAAACCATCCATCCCTGTGACCAATTCTTCTTGGAGACATAGTCACTTCCTCCAGAAAGTCGCTCTTGCCTGAAGCGACAACAGCCTGTGCTTTCAGCCAGATATCTGACCAGAGGCATCACCTTCAAGCATCTGTTTCTCAGAACTGTCCTGGCTTTGAGCTGCTGATTTCAGAGGCTGGAGGAAGACTATTTTCTCCTATCCATTCCCCAACATTTAGCCACAAATGCTTTCTAAATGGACATCTACGGGGTAAGTCAACCAACAAGAATTTATTAAACCCCTTCTGTCTCAGGCACTATGCTAAGTATTAGGGGTACAAAGGAATGCACAAACAATCCCCGTTCACATCTAATGAGGGAGACAATGTACAAAAGATATCTATGGGTAAACTGGGGCAGTCTTAGAGAAGCCACTAGCCTTGAGGAGGACCTGGAAAGTCAGAGACCAACGCACAACTTCCTTCTCTAACCCGGTTATTGAAGGAAAGAGAAGAGCTAGCCAGGTCCCAAAGTGATTTCGGAAGGTGATAGAACACCACTGCCTCTGATGTTCTTCATGGGCTCTAGATGAATCCTCATCCTTCCCCATTGAAAGTGACCTCCCACATCTCTGGAGGCTAAACGATAGGGTTTGAGATTGAGTTGTGTGCTTACATAATTATATGTAGAAAAAGACTCCATTCTGATGTAGTCAGTTCCACAGTGGTTTTTATGAGGTGCATCCTCTACATCAGGCCAAATATAAGCAAAGAGAAAGACAGTCCCTATCCTCAAGAAAGACAACACACAAAAGGTATCTGAGAAATAGCCTAGGGAGGCCTGAGCTGAACTGGGTCTGAAGTGAGCGTGGCCTTCTGAGTTCCTATTGGTATGATCAGCCATAGTCAGACACACCATACCTTGACCCCAAATAGTGATGCCATTTTGGTCCTCTTTAAGAAAGGACAAACATAAGCGCTTAAGAGCACATTATATATAATATCTCATGTGATCTCACAACAACCCTGGAAGGGACGTGTGGTTTGTTATCCCCACTTTACAGTAGATGAAACTGAGGCAGATAGCAGTTAAGTGATTTGTCCAGGGTTGCACTGGTAGCAGGTGAGGCCAGATTTCAATTTGTGTTTGTCCTCATTGAAGGTGTCTGACAACATTGTTGAAAACACCATGCTAAAAAGCATGGGAGCAAGCACACAGCCCCTTTTCACTCCATTGGTGACTGGAAAAGTTCAGGAGTGTCCTCCATTACTGAGAACCTGGGCAAGCATGTCATCATCAAATTGTTGTACAATATTACTTTTCTCTGGGCAACCAAATTCTGACGTAATTTTTCATAAGTCCTCATGATTCAAGGCCTCAGTCAGATTGATGAATATCATGTACAGACATCTTGCATTTTCCCTGAAATTGTTGGGCAGCAAACACCACATCAATCATTCCTTGGCCCTTTCTGAAGCCACACTTTCTCTCAGGTATATGACCATCTTCCAAGTGAAAGACCAGCCTCTTAAAGCAGACTCTGGCAAGAATCTTGCCAGCAATGACTAAGAGATACCCACCCCCCATCTCCCACCCCGCTATTACTGTCACAGGACAACCTATTTCCTTTTCCTTTATAGAGATGGACAATGGAGGCATCTTTGAACTTCTGGGGGGATAACCTCCTCTTTCCATATAGCCCAGAAAATTTCTGTCAGCTTTTGTATGAACAATGGACTTACCTTGTAAATCTTGACTGGAATAGAATTAGCACCAGGCATTTTGCCACTCAGGAAAGGAGTCTAATGACATTCAAAAGTTCTTCAGGTTTTTAGAAATTTGGCTAGAAGGGGATTGACTTCAACCTGAAGTAAACAGTCAATGGCTTCAGCAGTGATTGATTGATGATGGTCTGCTGAGAACACTATGGAAGCATTCAGTCCATCTCTCCAGATGCATGTCTTTATCATTAATCAATGTGGCTGTATCAGCACTGAGTAGTTGAGATGCACCATAGGTCTTTGGCCTATAATGGCCTTCAGAGTATCATAAAAGTGCTTTGGATTGTTATTATCAGTGTAAAATGGAATTTCATCTGCCTTCTTAGTGAGCCAAGAATCCTATATCTCTCTAAACTTTGCTTGTACTTTACTTTACTTTTGATAGAGTTAAATCCTGCCTTCTTAGAGATAGATGAACTAACCTGCTGGTAAATCCTGTGGAGTTCTTGTTTTTTTTTTTTTATTTAGCAGTTTAAGAATTTCCCCATCATTTTCATTAAGTCAGTGTTGATGTTTTTAAGTGTTCTGGCCTAGATGAGTAAATGGAGTGCTGTACACAAAATCTCTGAAAGCTGCTCACTCGTTTTCTGCTCCACTGTTGCCTACCTTTGTAGGCTCAGTTTCCCCTCCAAGTTAGCAACAAACTGTTCTGGATTAGAGAAGGTTTCGGTCTGCAGAGATTCAGTCTTTTCTGGCAGTCATTTTGTCTTGGGGCTAAAGTTTTGTTGATTGCAAATATTTAGCTTGGAGAGGATAAGTCAATGGTCAGTCTAGCGCTCTGCACCATACATGCACTTTGTCGCTCTCACCTCCTGTCTGCTTCTTCTTACAATGACATAGTCTATTAAATGCCAACGTTTGCTGCGAGGGCGCATCCATGAAGTTTTATTGTATCTAGGTAAATGGAAGACAGTGTTGGTGATGAGGTTGTAAGATGCACAAGTCTTCAGTAGTAAGTGACCATTGCCCTTGCTGTTTCTGACTCCATTATGGTAATCTGTGCCTCCTCTAGCGGTAAAGTCACTCAGAATTATAAGCTTGTCCTCTTTTGGCACACTGGTGATGAGGGTCTCTAGGTCTTCATAAAAATTTTCTTTGATCTCATCAGGGTTCAGGGAGCATAGGCACTGATGATGGTGGCGTGGTGTTTTCCTGCAAGTGGCAACCACATTTCAGTCTCTTTGGGAGGCATACAAGCTTGTTGACTAGATTAGCTTTCATTGCAAAACCTCCACAAGCTTCACAGAACTTCCCTTCACTGTGGCTATTCCAGAAAAAACATGTGTCTAGCTCTCTCAGGACTACTATCTGGATGTGATGCCTGCTGAGTTCTCTCACAACAGCAGCTGTTCTTTCAGGTCTACTAGTTTTTGTGTTGTCCATGTGAGCACATTCCATGTACTGATGGTGAGTCGTAATATTGTACAACGATTTCATGATGACATGCTTGCCCAGGTTCTCGGTAATGGATGACATTCCTGAACTTTTCCAGTGACCAAGTGGAATGATCTTTGAAGATGTTTCTGTACATATGTACTCTGAACATAGAGTGGGATCTCTACCTGTTGCAGTGAACAGGCCAGGGTTGGGTAAAGCAGACAATTTTAGGGCACCTTTGGTAGTCCCCTTCTCATACCAGGAGGTGAGCAGCGCAGTCCTTAAAAGGCTGCTCAGACACCTAGGGGGCTGCTGAGTCCCACTGCTGCTCCCCCCGGGAAAACTATAGAAGATTATAGCAGGTACTTCATAAATACATGTTCTCTTCCTGTCCTCAGTGGGCTTATATTCTAATGGGAAAAATACTGTACAAAGGCCAGGCAGGGTTGGAATGTTACAGGGATAATAAGTGGGGCTTCAGGAGAATAGACTGACATACTTCTTCTGGTAGTAATGATAGATGATTTGGTCCTGTCTCCAGATCTGGGGATGGGATGGTTGTAGGAGATGGCCACTATCCAAATGGCCTATGGAAAGCATGATTGAAGATAGGCACTACTCAGGACAGTGGGACTCCAGGGTGAAAGGTGTAGAGGGAAGGTGATCACCAGAGCTTGTGCATGGTCCCTGATCCTGTTGGCAAAGTTGTTGGCTGGGCTGTTGAGAAGACAGATTTTGTTAGTTGGAAAGATGCTTCATTGGTCCGAATAGAAAACCTGGCCTAGCCCTGGTGAAAGGGGACCAGCCTTAGAGTGACATGGCTTTGGTTCCTGGCTCCCCTGTGTATCAGCCACATTAACTAGACAGGTCACCTCATATTTGTGTGAGCCCTGGTTTCCTTGCTGGTAAGATGGATAGAATAATATTGTGCTACTGACCTTATGAAAATCGATGAGATAATATAGATGAAATTGGAAGCTCAATTTAACAAGATCCAGAAAAAATAACATATTTCTTCAGTGGTTTTTAAGGCTTTCAAAGGACTTTGCTCACAGGATAGGAAGAATTTGGAGGGAGAAAAGAGAAAAGAGGGCATGATGCCAGATAAAGGGAAACAGTAGGAGAAGGGTTGAGGAATGCTGGGTACAGGGTTCATAGGTCACAGAATGTCAGAGCTGGAAGGAATCATATCAAAAATAATAACTAGCATTTATGTAGCGCTTTATGGTAATATGCCTTATGAACATCATCTCTTTTTACCCTTACAGCAACCCTGAGAGGTAGTGCTATTATTATCCCCATTTTATAGTTGAGGAAAGTGAGACAGATAGAGGTTGTGGCTTGCCCAGGGTCACACGTCTAGGAATTACATGTCTGAGGGATGATTTGAAATCGGGTCTTTTTGATTCCAGGCCTAGCACTCTATCCACTGTGTCACCAGAACTAGAAGGACCTTTGATCTCTGACAGCTTCACCCTTCTTTTTATAAAAGATGGAACTAAGGCCCAGAGAGAAGTGACTTAGCCAAGGTACCACAGCCACCCAATCGAGTCCCGTTGAAAGCGTGTATGTGACACAGGTGAGAAACAGATTGGAGAGAGGGCTGCTGGGGTTGGTAACAGAGGAGCTGGATGAGCTTGTCAGGGGACTTGGAGATTCCCTCACACCAGAGGCTCCTGGAGGGGAGCAGGAGGGAGAGACTGTCTTTTTGTCCTATATTCCTACCTAATGTCCAGTAGACACTGAGGCCAGATAGAAACTCTATCCTAGTTTCCTGACTCTTCTACCCAGGCATTGTGTGACCTGGGAGGAGTCTCTCTTTCCTCTCTAGCATTCTTTCTTCTCTCCCTTCCCTTCCTTCTCTCAGCCCTCTCTTCCACCTATGTCTCCCTTCTTTCCTTCTCTCCCCTTCCTTTTCTTCCTTTCCTCCCTTCCTTCTTCCCTCACTCCCTCTCTCCCTTCCTTGCTTCCTTCTATCTCTTCTCTCTCTCTCCCTCTCTTCCTAATGCCTTCCCCCCCACCCAAACCATAGCAACAGTTCCAGAAAAGCAGAAGCAGTAAGGGAATCCGTGGTCAGGCCTCCTCAGGACAGAGCTGAAGCCTCTGCTGGGCTCGGGGGCATCCCAGCTCTCAGGGCCTTTGCTTGCTCGCCCTCAAGCCTGAATCTTCCACCTGCTCCGCCCCTGCCTTGGGACTCAGGGAGGGCTATCTAGGTCTGAGTGAGAAATCCCCTGGTGTCATGGTGATGGGCACCATGGTGATGGGAGGAGAGGTTGGGGCCTCAGGGACATCAACAGTGCAGAGGAAGCTCTTTGTCTGACTCCCAGAAGCTGAGGCTGAAACCCTGGCCTCCCCATCCTTCTCTGGCTCTGGCTCCTGTTCTCTCCTCTTCCTTCTCCTTCCTCTTGTTCTCTTTCTCTTTTCTGTGCTCTTCTCCATTTCTTCTCTTTCCCCTAATCCATCTTCTGAGGGAGTAAAGTAGGGGTTCTGTCCTCAGGAAGCCCCTGGTCTAATGGCGTTGTCACACGAGCAAGGGAGAGGACCGAGTGAGCTGCTGACCCAGATGCACATAGCCAAGTCCCCCAGACTTCCTGAAGAGCCTTTTGGCGAGATCATTTCATTTGGAATTGATGTAATGCTCAATAATGTTAGCCAACATTAAAACAGTGTTTGAAAATTTCAAATCACTTTACATCCTTTCCTTTGAACCCTCTAATGATTCTGGGGTTCAGCCAAGAAGGATTTATTATAGTCCTTCCCTATGCTGGGCCCTGTCCTTGGGAGTAGAGCAGGGGTGAGGGTTGGAGGTGGAGAAAGGAGGGAGGGAAATGTGTGGGGGGGATAAAAGTGAAGCAGTTCCTGCCTTCAGGGAACTCATAATTTAATAGGGGAGATTAGGTATACCTATAGAAGTGAATACATACAGTAGCTACAATATAATTGTGTTTGTGTGTGTGTGTGTGTGTGTGTGTGTGTGTATGTGTGTGTAGACAGGAACAATTGGAGGAACCACAGGATCATAGATTTAGAGCTGGAAGAAATTTGAGAGGCCAAAGAGTCCAATCTCCTCTTTCTACAGATGAAAAGACTGAGGCACAGAGCAGTTAATGAATTGCTTGGGGCAGGAGGTCATATAGATAGTGTCTGAGGAAGGATTTCATCTGAGGTCCTCTGGACCACTGGGCCTTGGTTTATACAAGACAGAAACTGGTGGATTAAAAAACAGGCCTAAAGGACAAGCTCTGGGCTAGATCAATCCAGGAATACTTCCTGGAGAAAGTGGGATTTCTGGAAGCGTTTAGAGTCAAAACTCAGCTCAGAAAGGAGGAGCCCTGGTATATTCTCTGCTGCTGGTGGTGGAGAGAGGACTCCACTTTATGTAACACTTTATTATTTAAGTTATTTGAGAAGGGAGTGATGGGGCACAAATGAGCTCTCTAGTGGGCAGGCAGCAGTGTAGAGGCATGGATGGACCAAGGAAAGCCTGATGCTTGGGGACTGCACACATGGCCTGTTGAGGAAAGAACCAATCAATTCCCATCTCCACAGTATTGATTGGTGATTTGAGCGTCAGTAACCATAGCAGAGTCAGTGTTGCTGTTTCTTTTGCTGATGGTGTACAGCATACCCTGGGGACTTGGGGAAAAACATTTTCCAATTTCCTAAGGCATCTGGCCTCAGTTTGGGGAGCAGGAGGCCTCTCCTACAGACACAGGCCTCTCCCCATTCTCCTTCCAGGCACATTTTGCCTTAGCCCTTTGTCATTTCTCAGACACATCTGCATCATCTCATTAGCATCTCAGAGCAGAGAGAAGGGAAGAAGATTTAAAAGGAATAGAGAAGCCCAGGAGATTTAAAATACACAGGAAGCAGCCCAGCAAAGTAGAAAGGGCTCTCTGCATATGGCTTGGATCTGAATCTTGACTCTGGTCCTTGTATGACCTTGGGCAAATCACTCAACTGGGATAGTGGCACTAGATCACTTCCAAATCTCAATCTATGAAAATACCACTGACTATTCTATGACCCTCTTTGTCCCGTAGAGTCATGATTCTATGAAATGGGAGTTTGAGATCCATTTCGGCCCAGAGAAAGTCTGAGGATAACCTCTATACAGAGGTCACGAGGTGAGGAGTAGACCTTGGGACTTTATCTGAAGGCCTCAGGGTAGTGGGGTGGTTAACACCCTGCCCCTGAGGCATCCCAATCGCCTCCTGTTAGGGAGTTTTTTTAAGAGACAAGCATCTTGAGAACCCGGATTGTTTTACTTCTTTCCCTCTGTAAGATTTAGCATAGTACCTGGCACACAGTAGGTACTTTAATTAGACTAATGGATTCCACAATTGATTCTAGAGAGCCTAAATTTTCAGCACATCCATTTCCATCCCTTGTTCCTAGTTCTTGTAGGATTTTAATATTCCTCTTCAAATAAACGCCTGAACAACCATCAAATCCCTCCCCGGAAGCTTCCCTTCTCCCGGCTAAGAACACCCTGTTCCTTGAGCTGATCCGTGTTCAGTGAAGTGTCTGGTGTCTCACCCCCTCCTCCCGGTCACCCTCTTCTGGATATGCTCCAGTTGAAAGGGCAAATCTGGGTTCACTTTCTATAGGAACTGGCTCTGAATTCTCTTTGCAGTGATCAAAAAATGCATCACCCTGAGGCCAAGCCAGTGATGAATAAATAAATACTTGTGATAGATTGATGAAGTTAGCTAGTCTAACTGCTGGATAACTGACAGACAGGGATGCCTCATCAACCCCTCTGTGCAGTAAGCCTTTTCAGAGACTTCCCTGTAAGGAAGAAATAGGAAAATACTAATAGCTAGCATTTGTGGAATTTTTCAAAGTATATCGCAGTTTATTTCCAGAGTTGCATTTTACAGACAAAAAGGCTGGGAGTCAGGGGTGGGGGACCTCCGGCCTGAAAGCCACATCATACGGTCGCACTTGAGGACCTAGAGGGCCATATGTGGCCTCGAAGTCACAGGTTCCCCACCCTTGGTAATTACTTGCCCAGGATCAAGCAGCCAGGGTCTGAGGAAGGTGTCGAACTCAGGTTTTTCTGCCTCTGGTCCTGACCCATTGTGAAGATACCTATGTTGAGTGTTTTCAAGGTTTGAAGGACTGTTTTGTGGAAGGCGGATATTCGAATTCTGCTTAGCCTAAGAGACCGGAACTCTAAGCAAAGGGTAGAAGCGGCCTGAGCTGCCCAGTAATTCAATTAAATTCCTGGATGAGATTTCAATTCAATTCATCTCGACCAGCGCCTTCTATGTACAAAAGCCAGAGCTTTGTTCAGCTAGCGCCATTCAGCCTTGGCATTGTTTCCCCTCCCCCTCCCCGCTCTTCTCTCCTCCCTCGGCTGAGTTCGGTCCACACGGCTGGCTCCTCTCCGCCAATCCAAATTTCCTCCCTCTTTCAAGATTCCGCTCGCGTGTTTCTTCTCCCCTGGGGGTGGGGGCTCACCTTTGGCTTGTAGTGACTTTCCGTATCCTACTTGGCTTGGCAGTAGGAAAAGCCTGCATGTTAAGTCATAGCCTCTCCAAAGAGTGTCTGACCTTTGTTACCTATGTGATCTTGGTGGAGTTATTCGGGGGACTCAGTTTCCCCATCTGTTACATGTGGAAGAGGCAGTGCGATGCAGTAGAGAGAACACGGTGAATTAGTCATCAAAGGACCTGAGTTTACGTCCCGTATCTGTCACCTGCTACTTTGTCCAGATCTTTCCCTCGGTTTCCTCATCTGGAAAATGAGTGGGTTAGAACAACTGACCTCTACGGCCACTTCCAGATCTAAATTCTAGACCTCCAAGGGTCTAATCGAATGAGTTTGCTTTTCCAGCTCCACAGCGTGGACGGGGTGTGGGGTGGGGTGAGGCGGGGTGCTTAGAGACTAAGAGACTATCTTTTACTGCTCTTCGCTGACAGACAAAAGCCGTCTGCTTCCCGTGCCTATGGGGGCAGGGCGGCAGGAGGTGAACAGCACCTATTAAAAGGACTAGAAAAGAGACAAATCCCCACTATAGATGGAGTCTGGGCACAGCACGTTGAAATCTCAGCTCTGCTCTGCACTGTCTCTCTCTGACCTTGGACAATGATAATTATAACAACAGCTGACGTTTATAAAATGCTTTCAAGTCCAGAAACATTTGTTAGGTGCCTACTATGTGTCAATCAGCGCTGAGTGGGGAAACAGACAAAAAAATATTCCTGTCTTCAAGGCGTTCACATATTTTCTGTAAAATGAGGATAGATAATCTGCCTCCCTGGATTATTGTGAGATTAAAAGGAGATATTTGTAAAGCGCCTTACAATTTACAAACTTGAAGCACTATATAAATACTGGCAATGGTTTATTTACATTGATTACTGGACCCTCACGATGACCCAGTGCAGAAACTACCAAGGGTATCGTTATGGGGATGAGGAAACTCTGGCTTAACAGTCCCGCCCCCATCTGTTTCCTCCTCCGTAAAAGGAGGTTGCATTAGACCAGGGGTTCTTCATTTAGCGTCGGTGAGTTTTGTAAAAAAATATTTTGACAGCCGGATTTCCTTTGTAATCTCCACATTTTATGTATTATGCAGAGAAGGGATCGGTGGGCTTGACCAGACTGCTGCCCAAGGGGTCCGGGAGACAGAAGAGGTTCAGAACGCCTGGGCCAGACGGCCGGGAAGGGTAGAGCCTACAGCTTGAAGCTGTCCTAGGAGCTCTAAGGTCCTTTCCAGCGGCACATTCAGCGCTAACAGCGGAGGCCCAGCGCTCCAGCCGCGGGGCAGTGGACGCCCCCAGCCTCCTGCAGTCGCCCGGGGACGTCTGGGCGGTCGAGAAGAGCCAGTACACGCGAGGTACATCGTGCACCCTGCGGCCTCACGTCTTGCTCTCCTAGAGCACCCCGAGGGGAGCCGCGCCCCCGCCCGCCTCCACGTGACGCAACGTTCCAAACCGGGCTACAATGTAGCCACCTAAGCCCCGCCCATCAATGGAGTCGCCTTTCCTTTATTTCTCGCCCCGGAGATTGCCTATTGGCTGTAGACCCGAGGCCTGAAGCTCTAGCCACGCCCTCCTCTTTCCAGACGGCCCTCCCACCCCCCGCCTCGAGTGGCGGAGAGACCCTGGCGGAATCCCCGCCCACTGATCCAGGCCAATGGGAGGCAATGGGGGCGTGTCCGGGGGTGGGTGTGTGGAGCGGCCGGGAAGGTTCTGCGGGCTGCCGGGGCCAGGGGGAGCAGCCTCGTGCGGAGCCTGGACCCCGAGCTACCCGAGCAGTGGCGGCGGCGCTAACTGCTGTCGCGGAGCCTGAGCCCCGCGCAGCCGAGCCGGAGCGGAGCGTGTCCGGACAGGTGAGCCCAGGCCCCGCCGCGCCGCCCCCGGCCCGCAGCGCCGGGCACTCGGTCGGCTCCTGCCCCAGCCCAGCCCGGCCTGGCTACGAAGCCCTGCTGCGGACGCGGCTTGTCTTGCGCCGAGCCCCGTCCCCCGGTCCCCCGGTCCCCTGGCCCCAGCCCCCGGCTCCCCGGCCGCAGCCCCCGGCTCCCCGGCCCTGCGCGGGCCGCACCTGCTCCTGCGCTGCTCCCCTCCTTGCCCTGTCCCTCTGCTCCCCTTCGCCTTCCTCCCTTTCTCCTTCCTCCTTTCCTTTTCCTCTTTCCCTCTTTTACTGAACTGCCCGCCCTCCGTACCCCACCTCACTCCCCTGAGCTGTTGTCCTTCCTCCGGAGATCTGCCCCCTCCTCACCTCTGTCCCCACTCTTTATTATTTCCCCATCGCTCTCTCCCTGTTGGTTAGTCTCCTTCCTATTCACCTTCTTTCCCCGGCCCTGCCTCTCCTCCTCCGTCTATGGAGTATGGATAGTGCCTTCATCTTCCTCCTCTCTCTCCCCTCCCTCCCCTTCCCTCCTCCCTCCCTCCTCCCACCCTCCTCCCACTGCCCCCTCCTCTCATTCTCCCCATCACTCCTTCTGCTCTGCCTTCTCCTGGGCTCATTTCCCCCCTCCCAACTCTTCTTAGGTGGGAGACTGCCTATGCTTTCCTCCCCCTCCTCTCGGGCCAGTTAGGGAATGAGCCCCTTGAGCCCGCCGAGCTTGGGGTGGGAGAGTCGGGTAGAAACAAAAGTTGAGGACGCCTCCTTCCCAATCATCCTTTAAGAATGGGGGTGGTGGTGCTGGTGGTACCCAGTTAACCTCTCCGGGGCCTCAATAAACCCCCTTCTCTTCTTCATCCTTGAACCCCAGTCCTTAGGTCCCTTGGGGTGTGGTCCCTGGTACCCCCCCCCCCCATTTCCCATGAGCCCGGTGGAAGGAGGGGAGGGGGCGTGGAGGAGGTGGGGCGAGGGTCCAGAAGGCTGATAATCCTGCAGGAATGGGGAGGGGCTGTCAGGCAGTAGGTTGTGGATGAAGCTCTATCTTGAGCTTGGGTCTGTGTGGGTGAGGGACCATGCAGAGCCCCTGCACCATCTGAGGAAGGGGTGGCTTTCCTTCCCATGCCCCTCAGCGCCTTGGCTGGAGTGACCTTGCCCCAGTCACTTCGGGTCAGGCCCTCCTGCCCACCTTCTCCTCCTCCAGGCCTGGTTGGGGACCGAGAAGGAGGCAAGTAATCTCTGACAAGAGCCCGGGGGGCAGCCGAGATCCTGCGTCAGTCTCCAAGGTAATTGTGTGGAGTGCGGGTGATTATATGAGAGCCGTCCTCCGGCTGGGGCTGCACAGTCGGAGGCCCAGGAAAGTGGGTTGGGAATGAATGTGCCCGCTGCCTGCCCCGCTGGGGAATGACCTGGCCCTCCTCCCCACCTGCTTTCTGGGGGATGGAATCTTCTCCTCCCCCCAGGCTATGGAGGAAAGGGAGGTGTTCTGGGCACCATGGGGAGGCCTCCCCCGCCCGGAGTTCCTTCTCCCTTCTCCTGGCCTGGGCTACTTGCCCAAGGGAGATTTGTCTTGGGAGCTAATGACCTTTAGGCTGACTTGGTGGGTCTGTCCCAGGAAGCAGCCACAGAAGGTCTTGGACTTGATGTCATCAGAATTGTGCCTTTTTTCCTCAGTGATGCCCCTTCTTCTACTTGTTTGGCCAAGGCTTCTCCCCCTCCTCATCACTGCTGTGCTTTGGGGAAGCTTTTCTTGGCTGACCTGGTTGGGGAGGGATGGATGAGATGCTTCCCCCTTCAGTGTCTTGGGTAGATGGAGTAGATTGAGGCAGTGGGGTGATATGTCTCCCACTCCTCAATTCTTTAGGTAGATTTAATGAACCCAAAAGGCTAATGGAGGAATGATCTATGGAAGGCACACCCTCCCCAAGTCTGCCATGTGTTCTCCATGGGCTAAATCAGGTTATTTCATGAGAACTGGTCTCCATCTGGGTCCCTGGGACCTGGATTTGAATCCTGTGTGACCATGGGTGGCCCTGGGTCTCCTCATCTGTCAAAGGAAGGAGTGGGACCCCAAGATAACCCCTGAGATTCCTCTACAGTTCTAGTCTCTGACTGTGCCTTGTCTCTTTCTGGGATCTTTAGAGAGGGGTGTGTGTGTGTGTGTGTGTGTGTGTGTGTGTGTGTGTTTGTGTGTTTGTGTGTGTGTGTGTGTGACTGTCTGTCTCAAACATGTCCCCCCACTCCAGGTGAGGAGACCCTTAGTAGAAGCTCAGGCTTGGAAGAGTATAAAAGGACTCTTTTCTTGGGTTTCCTTCTATGCTTCTCCCCCTGCCCCCACCAAAAAGACCCCAACCCCTCCCAACCATGGCCTAGGATGTGGCGGGGAGGGCATAGCATGGATTTGAAGACCAATTTCAGAGGACTTCGGATGGTCAGGATCCCTGGGGCTCTTTTTTGTCCCCATAGTCTGAGGACCAGAGATGTGGAGCTGGGAGGAACCTTAAAGACCATGTAGTCTATTCCCTCTCCAATAGGTGAGGCTAACTGACTTGACCAAGGTCACCTAGCTGGACAGACCTCCATCTGCTAATCCATCCTGTAACCTTGTCTCCTGTGATACAGTCATGCTGCCGTTGTTGACCCCCTGGGTCAGAGGCCAGGTCTTGGTGATAGGGACAGGTCTGTAGAGAGCAAATGTTGTTATTCCTACTTCCCAGATGAGTAGACTAAGGCTCAGAGGGGCTATGAGTTGGTGGGAAGCGTGGGTTAAGGGGAGCCCATCTGTCCGGGGAGGGGCAGGATGTCCCTGGAGACACAGCGGTCACAATGCTGTTGATACTTTACATTTCCATATACTTCAGAGTTGCCAAGGTTTGGAATGGGAACACCTTACAGACAGCCAAGGCCCACATATAGGTGTGTTTGGACTCGGGTCTCCTGAGCAAGGACTTGTACAGTAAATGTCTGTTGCCTCACCGACATCTTAGAACTCATTGGAAGTACGCGCCCAGTGGCTGGTGGGCTGGCTGCTCACCTGTTAGTCACATAGATGGGATTCTGACACCATGGGAGGTGGGACTTGGTGATGGCCCTTTCCGGCTCCAAGAATCTGGGATTTCCTGTTGAAGCTAGCTCTGATCCTGTCCTCTCCTGTGCCTCAAGAACCCCGAGAAGGCCAGCCTGAGGCTTCCTTTCTTCTCGCCCTTCAAGGAGTGCAGGGCTGGGTCCCCGGTTGACATTTGGCCCAAGCGCTTGCTGGCTTGAATGAAACCAGAATTCCCCGCTGTGTGCTTGGTCTTTGGGCCAGACTTAAGCGCTGTTCCAGTATGTCCAGCCAGGCCTCTGAGCCATCACAACCAGTGAGCCAGCAGGCCGAAGAAACAGAGCCCCACCCTAGGCCGGCTGCCCCTGCCTCCTCCTCTCCATCAGGGCCCAGAGATGCCATCCTGAAGGCTTGGTGGGTTTGACAGTGTCTCTTGTTACTGGGAAAATGAAGTGATTGGCAAGGAAGCAGGCCCCAGGGAGCCCAGGCATACCCAGCGTAGGGAATTGGGGGAGGATTTGTTCACCATGCTTGTTAGTATCTGTACCCCAGGAGTACAACAACCTATCCTACCATGGAAGCAGCTAGGCTAGGCAAGGTCCTGGGTGGGGATACTATTGTCCCCATTTTAAAGATGAGGAGAAAGGCTTAGATGGGCCATGACTTGCCAGGAAGCGTGGGAGCCAGGATTGCATCTCAGGTCCTTTTTGACTCTAGTATCCGGACCCCCCCATCTTAATCATGGGGGACACAACTGAAGACCAGAAAAGGGAAGGTGAAGATAGTGTCCTGTGTTTACTGCAGCCGTGGCCTCTACTTTCCCAAGGTGCTGTCAGGCAGGATTCAAGGATGAGGGTTAGAATTTAGCATTTCCCAGGGCTATAACTAGGGTGGAGTGACTGGGCCTTTGGCTCTGAGTGCTCCAACGTTAGGCATGGCAATAGGTCTTGCAGGCTTACTACAGTGAAGGGCACTGAGTTCAGATCCTGTCTTGCTTCTTCCTGTGGGTGTCACTTTCAGTAAATAACCTTCTGGGCCATCTGTCAAATGAGGGAGCAGGCCTGGGTGGCATCTACGATCCTCAGCTCATTCAACAAGCATTTATTAAGGGCCTACTGTATTCTGGGTGCTGGGGATTCAGATGCAAAGAATGAAACCATCTGTACTCACAGTAAGCTTTCATTTGAATGAGTGCTGAGGAGAGAACCAGGCCTTCAGTGTAAATATATATATATATATATATAAAATAAGATAATAAACATATGCAGAGATGGCTCGGGAGGGGTCTTTGAGCAGCTCAGAAACAACATCTTTGCCCCTAGTTAGAGCAAGTGTAATTGTTCAAATGGGAGTCTGCCAGGTGGGTGGGGGGAGCCCCATGCCAAGCTAT
Organism: Bettongia penicillata ogilbyi; assembly: GCA_023548195.1. Taxonomy (NCBI): domain Eukaryota; kingdom Metazoa; phylum Chordata; class Mammalia; order Diprotodontia; family Potoroidae; genus Bettongia; species Bettongia penicillata. The sequence continues at coordinate 8,879,957 of JAJHZJ010000257.1, forward strand.
CCTCCTGGCTTCTCCTTCTACCCAGATCCTGCTCTGTCCTGTCCCTCCCTCCTTCCCCGGGGCCAACGACATTTCCAGCTCAGTCCTGATGCCTCCTTCCAGGAATACCCAGGGGGATGTAGCAAAAACAAGGCTGAGCCAAGACCCGAGGGGCCCTACGGGGAGACGGACCTTGAAGGCCAGGGGCTTTGGCCTTCTCTGACATAGTCAGAGAACCCTTTACAGGGGACAGTGGGGAGAGCCATGGTTCCACCTGTGGTCTGATGCAGAGGCTTCTGGGAAGAGGAGGATGAGGATGAGGAAGCTGATCTTTGGTTCCTCCTCCTTGAGAGAAGGGTAGGTGACCCCCCCCATCCCACCCACAGATGTGGGGGCCTGCAGAGAAGTTTCCCGATTGAGTTATCCATTCACAGCCGGAAGTCTTGTTTGAAAACAGTTCCTCATCAGCTGAGGCAGGAGTTTAAAAAAGGAAAGGGGTAGGGGGAAGTGCGATCCCCTGCAGCCTTGGCCAGATGTCTGTCCTCATGAGCAGAATTCCCATGGCCAGGACCTCACTGAAGGCTCCCCCCTCAGGGCCTGCGGCTGTGGGAGGACCCCACCGCCCCCTTTGGCTGCCTTTCAGATCACAGATTTAGAGGGGGACCTCAGGGATCATCTCCCCCAATCTCCTCATTTTACTGATGAAATAACTGAGGCCCTTACACACTGCCCTGATCTTTGAGTTATCGTAGGATGGGACCCTGTTGATCGTAGGTCTTGGAGGTAGAAGGGATGTTGGAAATAATCACAGTGATAGTGATGTCTTATGTGACTCTGGTTTGGTCCCATAGCCCAGTCTTTTCAGTGGGGAACACAGGGAAGCAGAGAGAGGAATGGGCAGTCAGGATTTGAACCCAGGCCTCGACTCCAAATCCAGCAGACCTCTTGCCCCTCTTCCCACCTGGCCCTAGACAGGCCCCTCATTTATAGATTCAGTTTAATTCCACATGTATTAAGCACCCACTCTTGACCGTGGGAGGCTCTGGGGGATACAGATACAGTAGGTTCCTGCCTACTACATAGCAGGGACAGAACCTGCTTTACAGTCAGAACTGGATTTGAGTCCTGCCTCTGACCGGGGTCAGGTACCTCTCACTTTTCCATTCTGGAGAGATGGATTGCTGATCTGAACTGATGGAAGGAGTTTGCACACCAGGAGGGCACCAGCACTGAGGGAACCAGACAGGTGTAGACCAAAAACCCCTGGAACAAAAGTGATTTTGGAAGGGGACTCAGAAATGTCCCTCTGCTTCCTTGAGCAGCTTAGGTGGGCAGGTCCAAGCTTGCTTGTCAGGCCGCAGTGCCCAGGGCCTGACTCCCCTGGGCTCCCTGCCCTCCACAGTTTGGGCTTGGAGATTCGAATAGCCTGGCCTTTCCTGGAGTAGGTGGAATCAAAAATAAATTAGATATTAAAAATAGCTGCCACTTATGTAGGACGGTAGGGTTTTCATTACCCAGTTTGAGCCTTAGAACAAGCCTGTGGGGGCAGGCAGGATAGGGGTTATGGCCATTCCACAGATGAGGAAACAGCCTCTCAGGTAGAGTGGTTTACCTGTGGTGAGGGAATGAATAAAAGGCAAGGCATTTATTAATTATACCGAGGTAGACAGTGCCTATAAGAAGCTTCTGTTCTGTGGGGGAGGCAACCCATGGGGGGTGGGGGTGTCTGGAGGGCAGGGTTTTGGTGAATCTGGAAAGTGACTGGGGTGAGTGAAGCTCGGTAATGAGGAGGTGTTAGAGACGTGATTCGAACCCAGGTCTCTGCTGAGCCCAAGCCCAGCCTGCTTTTTGCTGCACGGTTGAATCCAAGAACCTTCCCTTGGAATTGTCCTGCTCCATAACAAGCCATGGTGGTTAGCCTCAGCAGAGACCTGGGGCCAGATCCTGTCTTCATTTCATTTCATCTCTGTGCCTCTCCATTTCCGCATCTGTAAAATGGAGAGATTGGACTCTGTGGCCTCCCAGGCCCCTTCCAGCACTGAAGTCTAGGATGCTAGGCTTGTGCAGGCCCTCCCTTACTCTGGCCTCTCTTCTCAACTGCCCTGTGCCACCATCTCCAGCATTGTCCCCTTGTGTCTGATCCAGCCTCACCATTCAGTGCCCTGCCCTAGACAGAGAGGCCTTACGAGGAAAGGTCATTTTACAGATGAGGGAGCAGGGGGAGCAGCCATCATTCTGGTCAGACCTGACCCTGGCACCCCAGAGCCTGCACATGAGCCTGTGGCCTGAAGGATCCACTCTGCTTTCTGCACCTGAAGATGAATGTGACTGGCTCAGGGTCATCTGACTATAAATCTAAACATTTAGTCAGCTCCTCCTGTGTGTTTCCACTACACTGAGATAGGAAAGCAAAAATGAGACTGTCCCTGCCCTCCAGGAGCTCACTTTCAGTCAGGGAGACTGTGCACAGGGAACCATGAAAGTATGTGCCAGTGAATGGTGGCCCTGATCCTTGGCATGGGAGTCCGGTGCCCTTGGGAAGCAGGTGGGGGCCCTTGGGGTGGAGCAGGGGGTTCACTCTCTGCCCAGACCTACTCATGGTGTGTTCCTCAGGAGTTCTGGGAGGCTGGGTTCAATTCTCAGTGCTTTGGGATCATGATAAAAATTCATTGACTTTACAGTGACCTGTCTGGGTAGAAGGGGACAATTGGACAGGGAGGCTAAGGCTAGTGAGCAGGTGGGCTCAGGGACCTAGGGGGCAAAGAAAAGTGTGGGGACTGGGGGGAGGTAGAGGAGGGGAAGATGTAGCTGCAGGGCCCTCCTAGTATAACCTTGTCCTCTTTCCCATCTCCCACGTTTACTAGCAGTGTGACCCTTCTAGCTTTTCTTTCCCCATCCAGACAATGGACGTAATCTTCCTCATGCCCCCAGCATGTACTTTGTGAACCCTAAAGAGATGGGGGCAATGCTTGTTCTCGTCATCACTATTAGGCTGGTCAGGATTGGAGCCAGCCTGGCATACCTGTGGGCAGAGGTGTGGGTGTAGGGTGAAAGCGAACCTGCCTCACTTCCCCTTGTGGGGCCTCAGTTTCCTCATCTGTAAAATGCCTTCCAGGGTGTTCCTGAGGCTCAGAAGTTCACAGGAGAGCTCTGTGCAAGTCTCCAGATGCCAACTAAGAGTCTGTCATTGTTCTCGTCTCCCTCCCTGCCATGTGGGACGCTCTCCAGGCATAGAGGCAGCTGCTCCCCCAGACCCCTGAGTGGGGCACCTTGGGAGGGGCTCCCCTCCTCTCCCCCATGCCCCATTTTAGACAATAGCCCAGCAGGCCCCCTCTGTAGGCAGCTGTTGCTGTGTGTGAGAGCAAGGCCAAAGGAACAGACTTCTTGTTTCAGCAAACTCCATGTGTCAGTCTTGACTCATGGGCCAGAGAGGGGGCTGGGATTCAGGAAAGGGGGAGAATTACTCTTGCCCCCATCTCCTGAAGTGGCTGGCTCTCCTCCCATTAAGTCTATGGAAAAGGGGAGGGTGCCTCCTGGTCTACTGGTCTGGATGCCCTACTTCCCCTGGTCTGTGGATTTGCTGTGTTACCTTGGGCAAGACTCCTGGGATGCTGTGAAATAGGGAGAATAAAAACCAGCCTAAGAAATCAGATATAAGTGGGAAACTCAGAGGGGTCCTGGGGGTAACTCGGTGGGGCCAGAATGGAAGAGAATTTGAAATAGAGGCCAGAGTGCTTCCTCCTTCCTCAGCACAGTTAGAAGGGCACATCTTGGCCTGGTGCGGGTAGGAGGGAGGGTTGGAGGAGCCCCTGGCAGCTCCCACCCCTTTGTGGCCTCAGCTTGCCCCTTGCCATCTGCCAAATGTCAGCAGCTCTGCAGGGCATGCCCAGGGTCTCTCTGAGTGGGTGCAGGGGCTCTGGGTCAGTGGCCTGTGAAGTCATCTGTACATGGAGCCAGCTCCCTGGAACTCATGTGGGTGTTTCCAGAGACTTGTAAGGCATTCGGAAGTCCAGACTGCGATGTTTAGGGACAGACTTTGTACCTGATCCTTTGACCTCATCTCATCAACTCCCTAGCAGGTGGCTTTTCCCCATCCTGTCCTCCACTGTGGGTGCGCAGCCTTGTTTTCCAAATCCAGGCCCTTAATACAACTTTATTGGTTAAGACTAGGGCCCACACTGTGGGAACTGGGAGGAGTTGAGGGGACTTGAGGCTCTCTTACCTTACTCAGCCAGTGGTGATTGTGGGAGAACCCTTGGAGAGAGGGAGCCCTGGTCTGGGAACACTGGCTCAGGGTTCAAATCCTTCTTCTGACTTAGGTTCTCTGGGCCTCAGTTTCCTTGTCTTTAAAATGACTCATGTGGGACTAGATGACGTCTGGGATCTCTGTTAGCTCTCAAATCAGCATTTCTAGTCCATGGAACAGGGTTAAGAAGAGTTTTTTGATGACCCTAGAGGAGGGAGATCTGTTGTGGGGTTATACCCCATTCTGAACATGAAAATCCCAAGGAGGATCACTCAGTGGGGGCATGAAGGACTTGGTCGCCAAAGGTGTAGGGAGGGATTTGGAGTCAATAAGAACAGAGCTCGAATTCTGCCTCTCTGGTCCCCCGTATTCTCTGGGAATTATCTTCCCCTGTTAGGATGTAAGTCTTCTGAGGGCAGGACCTGGCACTTGGCACGATTCCTGGCAATTAAAGAAGCGCTTAATAAATGCCTTCCTTCCTCCCTCCCTCCCTCCCTCCCTTCTTCCTTCCTTCCTTCCTTCCTTCCTTCCTTCCTTCCTTCCTTCCTTCCTTCCTTCCTTCCTTCCTTCCTTCCTTCCTTCCTTCCTTCCTTCCTTCCTTCCTTCCTTCCTTCCTTCCTTCCTTCCTTCCTTCCTTCCTTCCTTCCTTCCTTCCTTCCTTCCTTCCTTCCAGCTGTCTCCCAGGTCCCTCTTTAACCTCCTAGATTCCCCCTGCCCTGCATGAATCTTCACACCTGAAGCCCTGCTGCTGCTGCCGCTGCCCAACAAAGTGGAGGGTAGAGACTGTCTTCTGCCTCTTTTTGTAGCCCCATCACTTGGCACATAGTAGGCTCTTAATTGCTGATAGGTTGGGAGGAGTCCTGACTCTCCCACCTCCCCTTCTCCTCCAGGTTCCTGTTGTGGTTCCTCTTGGAGCATGGGCAGCTGCTGAGTTGGCATTGGGAGCTCTGCTTTTCAGCTGACTGGCATCAGGCGGGGGCTCCATGGCGACGGCTAACAAAGGTGAGTGAGCAGCCTCTGTGGGACCTGATGAAATGACCCATCCCTTGGCCCCACTCCCACAGTCAGTCAAGACTTACTGGGCACCCTGTGTGCAAGGTGCTGTGGTAGGGGCTGAGGATACAGGCAGCGTAAGGAAACAATCCCTGTTGCCGCTGGAAATGTGGTCTGAGGTATGGCCAGCAGCAGCTGGAGTTGAAGTTGGGGGAAGGGAGAGAGACTAGCAAGCACACACTTGTGTCTCAGACCCACCCTGGGGTCAGACCATGAGGGCAGCAATCAGACTTTGCCCTGGATCAGGTGACCATGGGCAGCCCTGAAAGTTTGCCAGTCACCCCTGAGATCCTTGAAAAAACACAGCCTCAGCAGCCAGAGAAGGCAGCCCAAGATGGATCCAGGAGAATGCAACAGAACCAAGGAAGAGCCAGGCCCTCCCTCCAGAGAGAAGTGCCCCCTCAGCCCCCCACCAGAGTCTCAATCCAAGAGGGCAGGCTGGAGGAATGAGTAACAGAGCGAGAGATGCCTGAGCCATGGGCATGGTCTGACACTCACTCTGCATTTGGGGAAACAGAGTTCTCCACTGGAATGGCAATTGTTTTGTTCACAATACCTGTCTCAGCCCCTACCATAGGGCCTGGCACACGGGGTTATCTCAGTAAGTTCTGATTGACTCACCCTCCAATTTAGATTTGGAAGAAGTTGTAGTGAGGAGGGGTGAGTGGCATTCCCTGAGAGAATGGTGTCCAGGATGCTGAGGCTTGGAGTGAGCTGAGGACGATGAGGAGGAGAGACTTGTGGTTTCTCCCTAATTCATATTGTAGGAATGAGGGAATCAGAGAAGGGGAGAGGGTCAGTGCTCTGGGTGGATGCAGTGAGGCAAAGCACTCCCTAGTCCTTGCTTTGCGTCTGACTTCTCCACTGAGGAATGTGACCTTTGGACCGGAAAGGACAGAAAGGACGGGGTGTTGGTGCCCGAGATAAGTATGGGGAGAGAGAATGAGAAAGCTATCCTTGAGAAGTCAAGCCGTCAGGCCCAGACAGTCTCATTCTCTGGCTGGCAGATGTGAGATTAGAAGATCGTGGAGATTGGGAGAGGTGAGTCAGAGCTGAGCTGGAGAAATGTCCTCATTAAAAAAAATAACAAAAGGAAGGAGGGAGAAAAGGCTGCCAACTGTTGGGCAGCAAGCATGGCACGGTGATTCCTGGCAGCATTGTGGAATGGATTATTAACTAGCTAGAGAGTGACCCTCGAAGAAAGGAGGTGATGCTGTTGGCCAGAACAGGTCACATGAGGCGGACCTTAGTTCCTTTTTTTTTTGGTAGTGTCTCTAACATGGCTCTTTAGGGGAATGCGGTAGATATTGCTTACGATTTCCTAAAAGTGTTTAAATATGTCAGCCTTCTGCTACTCTTTGGAGAAGTTGGAGCATCTTGTACTGGACTGATGATAGATGGATAGGCGATAGTTGGTAGATTGGACACAAAGGGGAATCACTAATGGTGGCTGGAGGTCTCTGGTGGTGTGCCTTAGGGTTTGGACCTCAGCCCTGTGCTGTTCTGACCGTACAGATCATTGGTATGGATAGGCGTTGGAGGTGTGCTCATTAAGTTTGCTGATGACATTTGGGAGGGGTTGCTTACACAGTGACCACCAGTTAAGATGTGCAATCTTGACCATCCAAAACTCAGGTGGTACCTACTATGTTGAAATTTCACTAGGGCTAAGGGATGCACCAGCCTGAAGAGACCAGGGAGATTTCTGGTGGACGGCAAACTCAGTATGAGTCAGGAGGGGGGTGGTAGCTGAAAAGGAGCGAGATCTTAGGTTGCCTCAAAGGAGTGTGGGAGGTCCTAGTCCCCTTGTCCTCTGTCTTAGTCAGACCTGACCTAGAGTGTACTGTGCCTTCAGGTTTGGATTCCAGAGCTGAGGAAACCCTTAACAAGTATTTGTTAAGCACCACTATGTATCAGGCTCTGGGCTGAGCATGGGACACTGCGAAAGGCTAAAGATGTCCCTGCCCTTAGGGGCTCATGTTCTGAGGGGGAGACAGTGTGGAGATATCTTGGTCCACTCAGGACACATGCAGAGGTGGGTGGGAAGCTGTTGGGTCATGAAGGAAACTAAGGATTCTCCAAGGTAGACATGAGGCAGGAACATGCTTCTGACATGAGGGGTGGCCACTTGGTCATGGGAGGAGTGACTAAGGGCCAGGATGGCTGAATATCTGGTGTGTGGAGGGAGGTTAAGGGGACTGCAGAGCTAGAAAGGATTCAAGTTGCCGAGAGCTTTGAGTGTCGGATGGAGGAGTTTTTATTTGGTAAGGACATTGACAGGACAGGTGGTGATCACAGTGACCTGAGGAGGACTGCTGGGCTGGTGGTTGCTGTGTCTCTGGATTAGAGACAGGAGCAGCCTTTCTGCTTGGCCCCAGAGGGGCGGATGTCGGGAGAAACATCCGAAGAATGAGAACTCTCCAGACTGGAGCTGGAGCAGTGCAGGAGCAGAGTGGGATAGGAGTGGATTGCCTCTGGGGCTGACCGCTCTCCCCTCCCTCCTTGGTCTTCACTTGTCTCCTCTTGTAGTGGGGTTAGGCCAGATCCAGCTGAAGGGCTGAGACCCCTTCTGATGCTGAAATTCTGGGAGTCTTTGATTCTGTGACCTGGCTGGGCTTGTGTCCCTGGGAAGCCTAGTTTTCTGGGGCTTTCTCAGGGTCGTAATAGGGGGTCCATGCCATCACAAAGCAGGTCTCTTCGTCATCCTGGCACCACCCATGACATCGCATTATTGACTTTCCTTTCTCCCCCTCCACTCTGGGTAACTCCCACTCTGGTGTCACCTTTGTCTTGGCCTCTTGCTCTCCCTTCCCTCTCCCCTTTCCCCTTCCCCTCCCCCTTTCCCTCCGCAACCCCCAAAATGAAGCAGTCCATTCCCACCTTTGGCAGTGACCAGAACTTCCTGGTCAGAGGCTCCCAGCAGTGCCTTAAGAAGGTCTCTTATGGCCTCCACGGGGTGTCCAACTGGTGGTTTAAGAAGGAGAAAGGAGTTTTCAGTGAGGGGCTCTTCTCTAGGAAGGGCTCCAGTAGGTGGGTGACTTTCTAGAGGGAGCGGGGGAGGGCCAGGGGGCAGGAGGGACTTAACTCTTTTCCTGAACTATTTCTTTCTTCTCTTTTTTCACTACTGGCCTGAATTTCTAGCTTACACCTGACCTTCGAGCATTCTCCATTTCCCCAATCTTGACCCCAGCTGGGGGCGGGGGAGGGGGGTTGCCTGCAGCCTTGTAGGTCCTCAGGTGTGGCCTTTGATGAAGTCCAAGTTTTACAGAACAAATGTTTTTATGAAGGGGCTTTGTTTTGTGAAGTTTGCATTCAAAGGGATGCTGCACTGGAGGACCTAGGGGGCCATGTGTGGCCTCAAGAGTGCAGGTTCCCCAGCCCTGCTGCCCTGATATGGAGCCCCGCCGTTTCCCCAATCCCTCTTCACACCCTCACAAGGCTACATCCTGACCTCTTAATTGGCCCCCAGCCTGGCTTTCAAATACTCTTCTTCCCCATCCTTAGTCATACTGACTTCCCTGAGACCAGACACTCAACAGTATTGTTACCCCCACTCCCGCAGCTGAATTCCACCACTTTAGAAAGATTATCCCAGTCCCCCAAGCCTGTCACTGTGTCTGGTCAGAGTCCTCCTTGTCATCATCATCAGTGACCTGGACACAGTCCTGACTGGGACAGGGGTCCCTCATCTGTCCTCTCTGTACCCGCCTTTCTAGGAAGCAAAGCCAAAATGGGCAGTATCCGCTTTTCTGAGACAACGACCAGCCACTCCGTGGAAAGCTCCCACAGCCACGTCCACTTCGATGAGAAGTTGCATGATTCAGTTGTCATGGTTTCTCAGGAGGCCGATGGCAACTTCCTTGTCAAGGTAGGAGACCGCTCCCCTCTAGACCTTGCCCAGGCACTCTGGTGTGTGGTGTAGAGAGCTGGGCTTGGGAATCAGGAAAACCTGGGTTCGAATCTTGCCTCTGGGTAACCGGGAGTCAAGGGCAGTAATGGGCTCTGGAGTCAGGGGTCCTGGATTTGAATTCTACCTTAACTCTTCCTTACTACCCGGTGATCTCAAGCAGATCCCTTGACCTTCTGGATTTGTTTCCTGAGCAAAGGGTTGGACATGAATGATATCTTCTGAGTGAGGTCCCCTAGCTCTCAATTCTGGTCCAAGGATCCTGTAAAGCCACAGTTACACGATTCTGTGCCTCAATTTCTTTGTTTGCCAAGTGGGGATGACTGTCTACGGGGTACCTCCCTCACGGCTCTAATGAGATGGTGGGAAAGCGTATTGGAAAGTGATCAAAATCTCAATGACTGTTCTTATTAGCCTCTCTTCTGGGATTGCCTGAGCTTCCTCCTCTCTGGGCCTTAGTTTCCCCAGCTGTAATACCAGTGAGTTAGACCAGATGCTGTCTGAGCTGAGGTCCCTTTTAGCTCCAGGCACCTTCAGAGTCTGAGTCTTGAAGGGAGTGGCCTGCTCCATTCCCTGCCTGACCCCAGGCTATGTTAGATTGCCTACTGAGCCACAGACGTGAGCCCTTGGTCCTAGAGGACTGGGCTGGGGATTGTAGAGTGTAGTTTCTGGATATGAGAGGTGACACCTGTATTGTCAGAAGGGCCCTCTTCCCCCCAGATGACTGGGCCAGAGGCCAGGGATGCTGTAGAAGGGTGAATATAGACACATTGATGGGGGCTCATACTTCTTGGGACAGCTTTACCAAGTACTTTTCCTGAGTTAGGCTGTGAAAATTATCAGTGCCCTTTTAACGGAGGAGGAAGCTGAGGTCCCCTCAGTGGCAGGGACTTGATCATCTTCCCCCTCCCCTGCCTGGATTGCCTTCTTGGTCACCTATGGGGTGTGGAAAATAAAGGGTTTTTCAGCTAAAGCAGGAGAAGCGGGATGAGTTGATGTGTCCTGGGGGTGATGGTCATAGCTATGACCTTGGAGAGGCAATGGAGTTCACTGTGTACCTGCCTGGAGACCCCTTACCAGTGTCCCTCCCTCAAGCAAGACTAGCATGGTCCTTGGGGCACCTATGGGGCAGAGAGGAGGAGAGGTGGAGAAGAAGCAAGGGTTGCAGAAAGTGCCCAGGGAGATGCTCAGCACAGGAGCCCAAGGAAGCAGACAGGAGAGAGTCAGGACAGGGCTGGTCATTGATAGCCTGAGGGCACAGCTTATGGTGGGGCAGGATTCAGAGCTGGATGGAGGCCCGAGGAGACATCTAGTCTAACAGCTCTCACTGTACATAGAAGGAAACTGAGGTTCAGCGGGCAGGAGTGATTTGCCCAAGGCCCCATGGAGAAGAAATGGCAGAGGCAAGCTGGAGGGGGGAGATGCTCCCTGAGACCAAGGTGGGGATGGGTCTGAGTATGAATACTGAGTGGGGAGCTGTGGGTTGGAGGGGAGGATTTAGGGTGTGCACCAGCCAGGAGTGGGGAGCTCAGTGGTCAGGGCCTTTGGTGCCTCCCCGCATCTCATTACTCCAACAGAGGGAGCTGGCAGGGGAGGGGGATCCTCCTAGCTCGGCTAAACTTTTCAAAGGACAATGGTACACAGACCTCCAGGATGGTGGGAGACCTTCCCCAGCATGGCTTCGGGGTGCGTGCGTGTGTGTGCACGTGTGTGTGTGTGTGCATGCGTGTGTGTGTGTATGTGAAGAGACAGAGAACAGACAGATGGAGGGGAGACACACACATACACAGAGGAGAGAGAAGTGAAGTCAGTTTTGCACGTAAGCTGTGTGTACAAAGTGAGGTAAGGTTGTTGTCTCCCCAGTTGCAGCCCCTACTCCCAGGCCACCAGCATAGGGGCCACTTCTGGGCTCCCTCTTGGGGAGTATGGTTCCACGTGTCTGAGATCTATAGTAGCTGGCCTAGGCCCTTTTCACAGCCCCCCTTCTTTTGAGGCGCCCCCTTGCCCATCCTCCTCCTCTTCTCTCCCACCAAAGCTTCCGGCTCCTTCAGCTTGTCTTCTTGGTGTTCCTCGGTCACTTCTCTGGGCTCTTTTTGAAAATCCCATCCCCCCTCAGCAGAGGAGGTTGTGGAAGGCCTGACCGTGAAGGCTTTCTCTTCCCACGGTGCCGGCCTCCCCTGGGGCACCCATGGAAGGACTTGGCCTGTGTTTGGACCCTGGAGCTGGTGTGTGTATCACACAGCACTGTTCATGAGCCCTGGGCCTTGTGGGTGGTCTTGGGCTGATCTGGGCTTTTTCTCCTGCAACAAGAGTCAAAGCTGATGCTATACCTCCCCCTGCCTAGCACCAGGAATCCTCTGGGATTGCCCAAGGTGGAAGTGATGTAGGACCCGAGGCGGAGGGCCCCTGGTTCACATTCCAGCTCTGTGCCCTCATCCAGGGGGACATTCTGTTGAAGTTGCCCCCCAGCTCTCTCTCTGCTCTAGGCCTCTGATTGGCCGGACTCTGGGACCACCTCCCATTCTCTCTGAGCAGGGATCCCCTCTTAGGGCCTCCTGATGGGCCTTTCTGTTGATGGGGAACTCCCTATGTCAAGGGGGCCTGGGTTCTAATCTTGCCTCAGCCACTCACTAGCTGTGTGACGCTGGGCAGATCACTTGGATTCTCTCAGCCTCCCTTTTCTCCTCTGTGAAATAGGCATCATCGTAGCACTTTCCTTCCCAGATTGTCCTGAGGATGCATTGAGATGATAATCCAGTGAATTTAATATCTCCCACTCTTGGGAAGGAGAGAAAGTTCAGCTATGACTGCGATAGGCACTATTTATCAAGAGCCCTGCAGCTGTACAGTCACAGGGCCTGGGTTCAGGTCCTGGTTCTAGCCCTTTGCCAGTTGTGTGACTATGGGGAAACCACTTACCCTCCCCAGATGGCTCTTGTCCTGTGGGTGCTGTAGAGACACTGAAGCTCCTCTCCTCCTCTCCCATCTCCCCTCCCACCCCCCTGGCCACCCTCCCTCCCCCACCATCTCCCAGGCACCACCCCTCTCCTCCTCCCCTTCCACTGGACAGACATGCCAGGCTGATGGGGGGAATTAGTGGCTCCCATTTTTAGCTTCTCTAATTACTGGTTGGTTGGCTTTGTTCCTGGGAGTCCAAGCTTCTGGGTTCCTCTTTTCTTTCCCCCTCCCCCGCTCTTGCCCACCATTCCCCCAGGGCCAGGAAGGAGCCAGAGTCAGAACTGAGGGGTTTGTGCAGGGCAGTGGGCAGTGATCATTTCTCATCTGTCCTCACTGGGCAGCTGCTTCCCTCATTTGGGACTTGTGGGGCCAGGGGCTGGCTCATACTTAAAAATGAGGCCATGACGGGTAGATCACTCACTCATCTGCATGATAGAGATGCTAGAGAGTTGCCAGCCTGGGCATCCTGGGACGGTTGTGAAGACAAACGAGAGGACACTGGGGGCTGAGTGGCTTCCCCTGATCCCACAGCACACAAGGCAGAGTGAAGGGGGTGGTACAAGGGAATGGAACCCTGGGCTTGGATCCAGCCCCAGAAGCTCTGGGACCCTGGGCAAGTCACTTCCTTACCTTGAAACCTCAGTTTCTTCATCTGTAAATGGGGTCATAAATTGCAGTTCCTCCCAGGGCTGCCATTACTATCAGCATCATCAGGATCCTGATTCTGCCCTATTGTCTCCTCCAATGAATGACCTGTGCCAGCTCCATTCAGGAGGGATGTAGTAGCCGGACTTCAGTGTAGAATGAGGTGGCCGCTAAGGGCCTCTTACGGTTCTGAGTTTACATTCTTTTAAGAGTTTAGTCTTTAGAGGCAATGGAAAGAGCTCTGATCCAGGAGTTAGTACACCTTCTCTAGAGTCTGGCTGCTGACCTTGGGCAGACATCATTTCTCTCTAGGTCTCAGCTTCCTTAACTGTAACACACTGAGGTATTACTGTCTCTCCTTGTTCAAACACCCCTAATTTTAGGGTCCTTCTAATGCAGACTCTGTTTCCTGAGGTGCCTCCCTGCTCTGAAGGTCTGTGTCCCCATTCTCTAGCCTTAGGACCCTCTAAGCTCTGAGAGCCTGTGTCCTAGAGATCCTCCCAACTCTGACATTCTGTGTTTTTGGTCCGTTTGTGGCTCTTAACAGTTGGGTTCCAAGTTCTTCTAATTCAGACATTCTCTGACACTATCAGATGGGTCAGGGGTGGAAACAAGCTTCTGCCTTACTTAAAAACAAAGCCCCCAAAGAATTTGGTCCAGAAGAGACTCTGTCTCCAAATAAGAGGACAATAGTAGATGGGAGTGGCCAGCTAGGCTAGGATTCTTGGAGGGTAGCCTTGAAAGCCAAAGAGGATTTGTAGAGATACAGGGAGAAGAGAAAGAGAGAGAGGGAGAAGGCAGAGGGAAGAAAGGGAGGGGAGAAGAGAGGCAGAGGGGAGAGAGGAAGAGGTGGGAAACAGGGAAAGGAGGAGATAGAGAGGAGGAGAGAGACAGAGGGAGAGGTGGAGAGAGGCAGAGGGAGAGGTGGAGAGAGACAGAGGGAGAGGAGGTGAGAGACAGAGGGAAAGGAGGAGAGAGATAGGGAGAGGAGGAGAGGGAGAGAGGAGGTGGGAGATAGAAGGAAAGGAGGAGAGAGAGGGAGAGGAGGAGAGAGGACAGTCTGGGCTCCTTAGGAAATTGTGGGATCTCTTTCCTTTCCCTCTGCTTTTCCTTTGCTCTACAAAGGGCCCTAAAGTTGGATTTTTGTGACTAGCTGTGTCCTTTGGCCAACTCTCCTAGGGGCTGTAATATCGGTTCAGTTGACATGGTGCTGTGGGCATGTTGACTTGCCCATGAGATGATCTAACCATTGGACTCCTCTGCTCCGTGGTTAGTTTCTATTGTGAGCCCCTCAAAGCCAGTTGGATTCTGGATTAGATCTTCATGAAGGTTAGAGTACAAAGGGAGAAGGGAGTATGGATGGTTTCATACTTTCCATCCCCACTGCTTGGAGCCACAGTTTCCAGCCTATGTCTAGCTGATGAGGTTTCGGAGGTGCCATCTCTATAGTGGAAGAGAGTGACTTGCTGTTTCTGCTGGGGGGGTCCCAGTTAGAGGGATGGCAAGAGAATGTAATACCTTGCCTTGTAGAAGCCCTGTTAAGGTACAGATAACCTGAAGGATTGTTATCTCTGTTTTACAGATAAGAGGACTGAGGCCCAGAGGAATGAGGTAGTATGAATTGGGGAGATGTAGGTAGTAAGTACTAGAGATGAAATTCAAACCCAAGGTTTCCTTAGGATGGGTTCCATTCCTTTTCTATGGCCTTCACCATTGACAGGACTGTGTACATTCCAAAAGCCTAGATTTGGGCTTGAGGATTCTAAATAACCTTGCAGAATGCTCATCTGTGAAATGGGAGCATACCCTATGGACTGCCAGCTTCCCAGAGCAGGGTGCTTCTGAGGTTCAAGGGATAGTGTGGGAAAAAGCCCTTTGCAAACTTTAGGGCACTACAAAGTGTCATTTGTTCCTGTGGCCAGTATCAATAGTCTGGTTCTCCTGCAATGAAACGTGCTTGGTGGCAACCTGACTGACTGTCAGGGGCCTTAAATCCCGGGCTGGAGGCTTTGAGTGTTGTCCTTGAGGCAGTGGGGAGTCCCTGAAGGTTGTTGAGTCAGGGACTGACCCGGCCATGGGATGGATGGTTTGGCAAGATGGCGCCCATCTTGAATCTCTCTTTTAAAATGGTCATTACGTCTGGGCCTAAGAAGGAAATGCAACTTTTAAAATTCGCTTTCAAACTGAGTCCAAGGAGATGAATTAGGAGGCTGTTAGGGTAGGCCAAGTGTGCGAGTTTATTGATTGTTGGATAAAAAAGCCAGCCTAGGATGAAGATAACGGGCTGGAGTCAGGATGGACAGGGGCTGTGAATCCTCTGAGGAGGGAGGGAGCTATGTGGGCTTCATGGGGAAGCTCTCCAGGAAGGGCTGGGCAAGATTTAGAGACTGAGAGGGTGGGAAACCTCCAGGGTGTAGGCTCTCCACCTCGGATGTAGAGAGACTGTGGGCGGACATTCTCCGTCAGGGCCAGTATTAATGGCAGCAGGTGGTTAGGTGGGCCAATGGGGGTGAAGGGGAGTGGGGATGGGGTTGGACCAGCCCAGATAGAGAAGATGGTAGTTTGGGGCTAGGGAATGTGATGCCTTGAATGCCAGGTCAAGAAGTCCAGGCTTCATCCTGTTGCTTGGTAATGGTGAGCCATTATGGGTAATAGGAGGTAAAACTGGAATTCAGGTATGGCGCTGCTGCTGCTGCTGATAGAGAAGCAAGGAGAGGTGGAGCTAAATCATCAGGACTTGGGGATGGGATCTGTAGGGAGAGGAGAGTGGGGACTCGAGGGGGACAATGGGGTCTTAGAAGGATGCTGGCGTCCTAGACAGCAGGAGAGAAAATTTCAAGAGAAGGAGGAGGGACTGAGGGGAAGGACAATGCATTGTGTTTTGGAAGCGATGCCTTTGAGATGCTTCCAGGCCGGCCAGTACAAAGTGTCCCACAGGCATCTGGTGACGAAGGACCAGAGTGTGGAGAGATGAGGGTTGCATGCATCTGCGCATCATCTGCAATAGAGGTCATTGAACCCTTAGAAAGTGCTTAATTCAAGGAGAAAGAAAATGGCTAGAGAAGGGCAGAGGGCCCTGGACAGAGACCTAGGGGCCAGGGGTATGGTGAGGATGCTGACAAGTCAGCAAAGGATTGTGGGGAAGGTGGGGGAGAACCAAGAGGGAGAACGGGTGGTCCATGGCTTCCAGGCCTCAGAAAGAAAGGAGAGGACTAAGAACGGCCTTTGGATGGGGCTGGTGAGAGGTCACTGGGAAATTGGGAGAGAACAGCAGAGGTTGGTGGTGCGGGCAGTAGGTGCTTTTTGAGGTAAATGCTGAAAAGATTGGGGGGAAGGGAGGGGATGGAGGGAGGGAAGGAGGAAGGTTGCCTGGCTCCTGGGAGAGGAGTGGACAAAACTCCAGCTTCCTCCCTCCCGCTTAGGTTCACACCCCTGCAGAAAGAAGCAGGCCTCTCCTGTCTCCCCATATCTCTTTCCCTTTCCCCGCCTTCCCCTATCTCTCGCTTCTCATTCATTCCCTCTTTTCTTTCTCATCTTTCTCTGCCTGTTTAATTTTCTTTCTCTATGTCTTTTCCCCTTTTCCTCTTCTCCTTTTCTTATTCTCTCTCCCTTTTTCTCACTCACTCTCATCCAATTCTCTCTCTCACATTTTCCTTTTCTCTCTCCTCTCTCTCACACTCCCTTTCTCTTGTTTTCTGGCACAGTGTCAGCATTTAGGAAAGTGGTTGCATTTTTCTCACGATTAGATGTTGAACTGTTTTCCTTCTGAGAAATTTTCCAGGAAGAACAGCTTGGAACTCAGTGGGTATTAGGCTGTGTGTGCGTGTGTGTGTGTGTGTGTGTGTGTGTGTACACGTGCATCTCGCCCCATGTATCTCTTGGTGGCTCTGACTGACCCATGACCGGGTGACCCAGCCTCTGGCTGGGCCTTGGTTCTTTTCATGCTGACAGCAGCTCAGGGCTCGCACAGCTTTACCGTTTCCTCCAGCCATGACAGGCATGAGGTGGTTAAGGCCCAGCTAGGTGAAGGATACCTGCCCAAGGCCACAGCTTGAGCAAGAGGAGGAACTGGGCCATGAAGCTTCTGACTCCTGATGTCTTTTCCTTGAGCTCCCTGTCTCTGAGGGGAGCAGGCAGTGTATTTGGAGAGGAAGTCATAGTGGGCTAGTCTTGGCCTCGGGGAGCTGGGTTCCAGTCCTCCCTCAGACACTAGTAGCTGTTGTTTGATTCTGAGTGAGCCACGTCAGGCCAAGATCTGTGCTCTGTGAGACCATGTGGACCTGGCCCAGGGCTCTGAACAGCTGCTCACCTGGTCTCAGTATTGGCGAAGGTGCTAGTCATGTTGGGTGTTCAGGGAGGCCTTCCTGGGGTAAGGTAGGAGGTAGGAGGCTTCCTAGGATGGAGCAGTCAGGAGCCTGGAACTGCAGTGGGAGGACTTGGGTTTTGAAGGGTGGCGCAGGGGCAAGGCTTCTTCGGGCTCAGGATTGCCCCTGGGAGGGTGATGGGAGCATGGTGGTATGGGTGATAGGTAGTGGAGTGCCAGCTTTCAGTGTCTGGGGGCAGGGTGGGTGGAATAATGAGAACAGGGGAGCCAAGGGCTGCCTTTCCTCTTTGTACTTTAAGGGTTGGCTGGGAGAGGTTTAGAGCTGGCTGCCTAATTCCAGTTTAGTGGAACAGTCATTTATTAAGCACTTACTGTGTGCATCAGATCTATACATAAGCACTTATTAAGTGCCAGGTACTAGGGATTCAAAGGCTTACATTAGCATAAGCACTTGGTGAGGGCATCTGGGGGGATGGGACACCTTTACCAATGCAGATTGGCACCTTTCCTGATATTTACAGTCTCAGATTGTTGTCTAGAGCACTGAGCAGTTCAGTGACCAGCCCAGGGTCACACAGCCAGGATGTGCCCCAGGGAGGACTCAAACCCAGGCCTTCTTGGATTAGATGCTGGCTCTGTAGCCCCTGACCCCTCAGGATGCATGCTTTCCTATCTTCCAGTGGGACCTGTGTGAGTTGGGTGTGTGTCTGTTCTGTTCATGTTTATAAAGAGATATCTGAGGGTGTCGCCATCCTTCTACTCCACCAGCTGACCTTCAGAAACTGCTGGACTCTGGCCGGCTGCTTGGCTCTCCTCTTCCTCTCCCCGATGGGGGGTTGTGTGTCCCGCCCCCCTTGCCTCTTTCCCTGCGCCTACTGGCAACATCAACATGTCTTCTATTCCTAAAATGAGCCTGTTGGGGAAAGAGACATGGAGTCCTTGGTGTACATGTTGGTAGGGCTTGAGTTGGGCCTTGCAAGGTGAAATTGGTAGGACTTAATGCAAATAGATGCTGAATTTGTACCCCTGGAAACCTCGAGGGGCATGGCCCCAGCCTTTGATTTATTGCTGTTGGGAACTCCCAGTGAGAGTCTCACTGTTAACAACAGCATGGATTGTTGTAGCCGGTGGCCAGGTGCACTGTCCCAGCAGCCTTTGCGCTTTACAGTTATTATCTCTGGGGGTGTGTGGGGAGGTGGGAGCTGTTATTACATAACCCCGTAGCTTTAGAAGTTTCATGTCCCTCCCCTCTCTTTATCATCTCTCTTCTGCCTGTCTCTCTGTCTGCTGATACCTCAGAGTGCTGGACGTGGAGTCAGGAAGGCCCGAGTGCAAATATGAACTGAGATACATACTTGCTGTGTGACCCTGGGCAAGTTACTGAACCCCGTTTGCCTCAGTTCCCTCATCTGTGAAACATGGAGGATAACAGCACCTATCTCAAATGAGATGAGAGTCTGTAACCCTTGTTAGATGCATTGGCTATCAGTCTGTCTGTCTGTCTGTCTGTTCATCTGTCCACCTACCTACCTCTCTGTGTCTTAACTTTTGATGTCCTTGGTTAGAAGGATTTCCCTGGGAGGACGCATCTCCTACCCCTGCACCTGTGGCTTAGAGTTGGGTGGAGCTGCCTTGATGTCGTGGTAACATCACCATCGCTATCTTCATGATGGCTAGGATTTGTGTGGTGCCCACTGTGTGCCTGGGATTGTGTTAAACCCTTTACAAATAACTCATTCGATCCTCACAGCAGCCTTGCTGTTCTTATACAGTTTTACAGTTGAGGAAACTGAGGCAGACGGAAGTGCCTTGCCTGGAGCCACACCACTAGTAAGTGTCCAGGGTGTGCTTTAGGCACTGCGGCCTCACCTGGTGGCCTTGCTTGAGTGATCTCGGCCATCCTTTATAAAGAGGAGTGTAAAAAGGGAGGGGAAAGAATTAAAACCAGCCAGCCTTTTAACCCCATCTGACAGCGTGTGAAGTATTCTCCATCCATAGCTAAGAAGGAGGGTTTTTGCCACTCGCTTTCCTTCCTTCTGGGTTCCCTGGGAGGCAGGTTGGGCTAAGTTCATATTCTCTGACACATGAGGACACCGAACGTCAGGCAGCCCTTGGGCCCCTAGCTAGTAAGGCCTCTTGACCTTGAACTCTGGGCTTCTTGGACTGTTTCTCCTGGGGCCTGGAGCATCGAGGGGCAGGGGGCTCAGGGAACGCCCTGGCCCAGAGTCCTGCCCTACTTTGGTGCCCCCCCCGCCTCCCCCACCTCAGTGCAGCCCTTCCACCTTTCCTAGGCTTTGCGTGAGTGGAAAGAGGGAGTGAAGAGACGACTGGGGCATACAGGTGAGGCCAGGACCAAAGAAGAGGGGTCACAGGGGCTGGGCCGGGCATGCAGGGGTAGGGAGAGGGTGGCAGAAAGGTGGGGCAGGAAATTGTTTGGGTTCCTAGGAGAAGGAAGGGAAGGGATGTGAATGAGGGGGCACCAGGAAAGGGTGCCATGATCCGTGTCCTGAGTGAATGGATGGACAGACAGACTCTGGTGATGGCAGGCAGGAGGGTGATGGATCAGTTGCTCTGAGGATCTGCCTGGCCTTGGCTCTGCGAGTGCTGATCGGAGCTCTCCTGGATGGGGACTTGAGCTGCAGTGGCAGGGAGGGGCTGTGTGCTACCTGGTGGGTGGCATTGGATTTAATCCAGAGGCCCTGCTCTTCCACTCACCACCTGGGTGTTCTTTGACTCTGGACCTCAGTTTCCCTATCTGCCAGATGAAGAGGGGTCGGGTCCCTATGGATATATGAATCACATTCTGTTTGATTTATTGAACATTCATTTAACATCCTCTTTGGAGACAAGAAAGAAAATGTGTCCTCCCGTTCTGGTAGTGTCTGCACCTAGGGCTTTTCTTAGAGGAGCCCACACTCAGGAAGAGAGAGAGAAATACACTCAGGCCCTGCCTTGGGGCCTTCCTTGGGGATGTCACAGCGGGGGGTCCTGGCTGCCATTCGGTGTGACATGGAGCTGGATGTCTCTTGTGCCTCGGTTTCCTCCTCTGTAAAATGGGTGCAGTAATCCCAGGCCTGCTTGCTGCCCCAAAGAAGGGGGGCTTGTGAAAATCAGTGGATGTGCCCACTCTGTTTTGGGGGAGGTAAAAGAAGAGCCAGCACCTACCCTTGCGGGGCTCATCGTGTAGCTGGGGAGAGAAGGCTGACATTTCTGGAGCTCCCATTTCTTGAGGAAGTTAAGCTGGCTTTGTTGACAAGCAAGCACCCTGTGACATAATACACCAAGTAATGTGACCCCCATTTTGCAGAACAGGAAACTGAGGCCCCAGAGAGGGCAAGGTGCCTGACCGTGCCCTCTACAGTTGTCCGTGGCCAAGTCAAGCTCAGATCTCTGACTGCTGCTCTGTGGCCTCCTGGGAGAGGGAAAGACCAGAGTGATGGGTCAGGGGGATTATTCTGGAAACCATATGGGGGTGGGCAGGGCTTGGTCTGCAGGAGTCCAGGTGGGGGGGTGTGGCAGTAGTGTGGGGGGGGCCTGTGCTGGTCTGAGGGCAGGTGGAGCAGGGTTGGGGGTGCGGGGGGATGTGGAGGAAGGGAGAGTACGGGTGTGGGGCAGAACTGTGGACGTTGTGTGAGATAGGCTTGGCAGGACTAAGTGTAGGGACACATCCAGAGATGGTCTGGTTAGGGAGACTGGGCATGTGTGCAGGCCAAACGGGAAAAACGGGAAGCCAGTCAACTGACTAAGTCATGTTAGCGCACACGCGCATGCATGTGTGTGTGTATGCGTGTGCTCACGCGCGTGCATGTGTGCATGTGTGTGTGCATGCTAGCCTGTCTGTCGGGGGGGCTGAGGGCACAATGAGTGACAAGAGCTGGAGCCTCCCCACCCAGGGCCCTGCCTGTGGCTCTTCTCTCTGCTTAGCCCACCCCCACCCCCTCCAATGACTCCCTCCATCCCCCACAGATTGGCTTTCTGAAGATCCTGCACAAGTATGAGATCACGTTCACCCTTCCTCCACTGCCCAGACTGGGCAGAGACGTGTGCCCTGTCCCCATCCCCAACCTTCATCTGAAAGTCCTGAGTGTGACTCCTGCTTCTGAAGGTGAGTCCCTCCTGGGGCCTGGGAGGGGACAGACAGAAATAATCCTGCCTTAGGAGAGACCTGGTCCTCTGATGAGTGGGGCGGGGAGAGGTAGACCCTGCCACTTAGGGAACCCCTCGTCACCTGTGAGGTATAGGTTGTGCCCTCAGGGAGCCAGCCAGTACCTGGTCTGATGGGTATAGGGCCTCGCGCTTCCAGGAAGCCTCAGCCTGGGCAAGCCCCTGCCCCTGACCCCTGGGAACATCCCAAGTGCGTGTCTCCACAGTGGCGCTCTACCTAGAGATTCACAGTTCCTATCCCAGGCTCCCCACCATACCCTCCCCACGGGTGGCACCAACTTTACCTGCTGGGCTTCTTCAGTCCCAAGCAGTCACTCTGACATCCGCAGGATGCCAGCTCTCCTCATCACAAAATGCCTCCTGATTTCCTGCCTCCTGAGGGGGCTTCCCTTTGTGTTGGGGCCTTTATCATCACATGGTTGGGAAGATCCAGGTCATATTCTGCCCCTGGCACTAACTGTGACCTTGGATGGATCACTTCACTCTGATTATCATAGAGAAAACCAGGGAACTAGACTCAGGAACGTAAGGTCTCTTCTTTCAGCTCTGAAATTTAAGTACCAGGCCACTCAAAGGTAGAATTCAAACCCAAGTTCTCTCAACTCCAAATCCAATGCTGTTTATGCTGGATGGAGGAGACCCCCCACTCCTTTGTAGCCCGTCTGAATCTCCTGGTCAGATGGCTGGGAGGGTGGAGCTGAGGCCCCCCCTTACCCCAGGTGAGGTAGGCTGTCAGAATGGGGGCTGGCCAGTCACCTTGCTCTACTCCCTGGCCTTTCTGCCCTCTTTCAGGATGAGTGGCCTTGCCCCCAGGCAGGAGACATTCTGCTCACTGGGTTGGGTAGCCTCTGGGCACAGTGGAGGTATGAGTAATTCTGAAAGAACCACCCCCAGAGCCCCTTTAAGGTGCAGGGGCCTTGACAGAAGTCTCCTGTTTGCTCTCTCTGGGCAACTTTGACAAGAGGTTGTCCCTTGGGGCCCAGGGACCTCTCACCTCTGTTGGCAGTGCCAGTCACTGCTTCCACCAGCCCACAGGTCTGATGAAACACTCATCCCCCGCTTCCTCTGCTGGGGGAGCGTTGCCATAGAAACCAGCAAGCCCCAGCCTGGCTTGCCAGCCTCCTCTGGGTACCTGACAACCTTTCCCTCTCCCTCCCTCCAACTAAGCAGGATGAGAGTCATCTTTCCAGGACTCCCTTGGAATTCATCCATCTCCCTGAGGCTGATTGCTCCCCTCCCACCTTCCTCCTGGGTGCTGGGATTCTGAAGGGTCCTCCCCTAGGATCCCTTGCCCAGCTGGGGTGGCACAACAGGTAGATGTCAGGCTGGAATGTGACTCTGTCTGTAACCTCAGCTGCTGTCTCCTTAGCTGTAAGACAGTATCTTGGCACCTACTTCACTTACAGGCTCGGATGATCTACTTTATCCGAGTGCCCCACAAACCTCAGAGGATTAGCTCTGCACTCACTCCCACACTTCTTGTCCTCACTCCTTGTCCCTCTCCGTTTCTGGAGGTGATGGAGCCTCCTCTGGAGGGGGAAATGGACCCCGTTGGGGGTCTGAGGGCTTCTGGGCACATCTCTGCTTGCCTCATCTGAGAAATAAAGGTGTCATCCCTCACATCGTTCCATTGGGGTGATGCCTGATGGACCAGGAGTGAGGAGTATGATCGATCTGGGGCCAGAGGACCTGGTTTCAAATCTTGGCCTGGCCATTTATTTACTTGTGTGACTTTGGGTAAGTCGTCTCATTGGATCCTGTACAGACTCAACCCCAGAGGGGACTTTATATGGTGTCTAATCCAACCCACTGATTTCACTGGTGAGCTAAAATGGGGCTTTGAGCAGAGTAAGAGATCTTGCCCACTGTCCTCAGCTAGGAGGCAGGTGCCAGAGCCAGGGTTAGAACGCAGGTCTTTGAAGTCCCTCTCTTTAAATGATCTGGGCCTCCTGTCTCCCTCCTTCTTCCTGGACCTCGGTTTCCTTGTTTGTAAAGAAGAGGGGGTGGGGGTCCTATGCTTTCCAGCTCTGGATCTCAGGTGGAAGATGGGTGTAGGTGGAGTCTCTGTGGAGGAACCTCTCTGCACATGGGTGCCCTGATTGATGAACTCTTGGCAGAGACGCTGAAAAGCTTGCGTCTGCAGCTGCTGCCTTGAAGGAGAGCTGCGTTTTCAGGATCCAGTGCTACTGCCATGGCCATTTCAGGCAGGCCCTCCCTGCTCTTTGTAGATGGAGCCAGGCTGGAGGTCGTGGGTGGAGGTAGGTAAAATCAGAGTCCCCTGCACCTTCTTTACTGTTGCCTCCTCTTTGGAACTGGGTCTTGGGGCTCCCTTTGGGCAGGAGCTGTCTCATTATTGGACCAGGGGCAACTCGGACAAGGATGAGTCTTGAACAGCGCGGTCTGTGTCTCTGTGCCCTCAGGGATGCTCGGGTCAGGGGAGCCGGCAGGGAGGGGGCTGACCCAGCGGGTTGTGAGAAAGCATTATCTGGTTTGGAAATGACAGAACTAATGTGAGGCTGAGCTGTGGGAGCTGGGAGGAAGGCAGGAGGAGGAGAGAGATGTTCCCTGTCCCCTTGCCAAGGATCTCGCATTCATCACTGGGATAGATTTCATCCTGTATTGACTCTGTGCCCCTGTGGAGTAATCCAGTCTCTCTCTGGGGCCGTAACCGAAGTCTGCTTTCTCTCCACATCTCACCTCGATGGTGTCTCAGGGTAACTGAGTCCCCTTGTCTAATGGCATTGTGCTGTGTTGGGAGTGTGGGAGCACAGGGGCTGACCTTGCCCACCCCCCTCTCCCAGCCATAAGTTAGGGTTTGGGCGTGACTGGGAGCCAGGGCAAAGCTCAGAGGGAGGGGTTGGCCTGGAGCACTGCCCAGTCACATTCCAGCCAGGAGAGCTGCCAGGCTCCTTTGGGGTAGGACTGGGGGGAGGCAGGGGCAGGAGATCTAGGGAGCCCTCTCTTGACGTAAGAAGAGCCATTGACCTGGTGGGAGAGATGAGACCATTGACCTCCTAGTGCTGCCCGTGACAGGATCCTATTTGTGAGAGACCTCCAACGTTTTCTCATCTGAGCACTCCCACCCCGGTGTAGAGCCCCCCTCTATAAATCGCTCACCCTGGCATAGAGCTCTCCCCATGACATCGCCCATCTCAGTGTAGAGCCCCTCTCTATGACATCACTGTCAGGGAATCTAGCCTGTACTTGAACACTTAGTTGGTGGGGAGCTCACTGTCTCACAGGACAGTCTTTTCTAATTTTGGACATCTCCAACAGCTCTTTCTTTCTTTGATTTTTATTGCTATCTTTTAAAAAACATACCATTTTCATTTCCAAATGTATCCCTCTCCTTTCTCCTCCAGAGAGCCATCCCTTGCAACAGAAAAGAGAGAAGGAAAAAAAATCAGTTCAGCAAAACTGAACCAGGCCATCCCTGATGGTCTGTGCACTCTTCTACGCCTTGCTGCAAGGAAGAAAAGGTGTCCTCTTCTCTCAGGCAGAGCCTCAGTCCTCACAGCTTCCTGCTGCCTGATGTGGCTGCTCTGCTTGTCCGTTCCCTCGGTGTTGGGGCAGGGATGGGGAAGCTTGTTTCCAGGTTCTGCTGACTCCCCACTGCATCAGTTCAGAGAGGTCTTCTGTGCTTCTGTATTCTGTGTATTTGTCCTTTCCTAGTGTGCATTAATATTCCAGGAAAGCTCTGTCTGCTAAAGGCTCTTCAGGACTGGGATCAAATCTGCCTCCCTTTATCACTGACCAAGCTCCAGCCTTTGGAGCCGTGTAGAGAATATTAAGTCTGATCCTTTGGGCAGATCTCTTGCCCTCCAGACTTGCTGTGCCTGGTCCACTCCAGTACTGAATGTGGAGTCATAGAAGACCTGGGTTCAATTCTCACTTCTGCTCTGTGACTCTGGGCAAGTTGCTACAACCATTTTGCCTCAGTTTCCTCATCTGTCAAATGAGATGGAGAAGGAAATGACAAACCACTCCAGTATCTTTGCCAAGAAAGCTCCAAATGGGGTCACATCAGATGGGAGGCAAGTGCCAGAGCCAGGATTAGAACCCAGAGTCTCTGGACTCCCTTTCTTTTCACAGCCTGGGCCTTCTCCTTCCTTCCCTCTGTCTGGACCTCAGTAAAGTCACTTGAGAACACCGGGTCACCCTTTGCTCCTCTGTAAAATGGAGATGATCGTAACATTCACATCACAGCATAGTTATGAGATGCTTGTAAAGCAGTTTACAAAGTGTTTTATGGATCAGCTGTTATGACTTTTTATGACCTATGCCAGTGAAATCACAGGTCCAGGCCTAAAACCTTACAAAATAATAATGATTTACAGCATGGTCGCCTAGAGCAGAAAGGAGGATCCATTTTCGGTGCTCTTTTGTACTTTGATTTACCTTGTTAAATATTTCCCAACTACATCGTAATCTGGTTTGGGAGTTTTGCCGGGTTAACACACTTCTGGCCTAGATCATGCAGCTGAAAGGTGTCAGAGAGAAGACTTGAACCCATGTCTTGGTGGCCCTGAGGCTGCTGCTGTGTTTAGTCTCTAGCGGTGTTGTCTCACTGGTGCCAGTGGGGTCTCATTGGGGTGGGTTCTTGGGGCAGATCTTAGCCTCCTGCTGTCTTCTCATTCATCTTTTCCAAGCCCTTCATAGGGGACCATGCCAACATTTCCTGGCCCCTAGCTACTCCCTGTATGGCTGATCCAGCCCCTTTGCTGAATGGGCGTTTCCTGGAAGTCCCTGAGGCTGCTTTCTTATGCCCCACAGGCTGTGAAAAGGATGCCACTCTCCAAGTCTCCACAGCTGATGTTTTCAGAGACCTGGATGACCGAGAGAGGGAAATCCCTTTATTTGCAATGGTGCCATCTTCCTGGGACATTGCTTTTGGTCCAGACCACCATTGCCCAGTGTGGATCACATCCCTTCATATCTTAGCATTGCCTGG
This sequence comes from Bettongia penicillata ogilbyi, assembly GCA_023548195.1. NCBI lineage: Eukaryota > Metazoa > Chordata > Mammalia > Diprotodontia > Potoroidae > Bettongia > Bettongia penicillata. Next base: position 8,906,184 of record JAJHZJ010000257.1, read on the forward strand.
CCCTACCCGGAGTCAAGGCATATTTGGGGAATGGGAAGGAAGCAGAGTAACTGGCTCAAGGTCACATGGCTAGGATTTGTCAGAGGTGGTCCTAGAAAATCTGGTCCTAGAATCCAGGTGAGACCAAGGCTGGTGGTCCTCTCCTACTCAGTGATTCTTAAACTTTTGGTCTCAGGACCCCTCTACATTCCTAAAAATTACTGAGCACCTCGAAGAACTTTATGTGTGTGGGTTCTTCCTATCAGCATTTTTTTTTTTTTTTTGGTTTTTCATTATTTTTGTCACATCCAACCCTTTGTGGCCATATTTGAGGTTTTCTTGGCAAAGATACTAGAATAGTTTACCATTTCCTTCTCTAGCTCCTTTAACAGATGAGGAAACTGAGGCAGAGTTAAGTGACTTACCCAAGGTCACACAGCTAGTAAGTGTCTGAGGCAGGATTTGAACTGAAGAAGAGAAGTCTTTGTGACTCCAGCCTGGTGCTTTATTCACTGTGCTGCCAGCATTTACCATGTTAGAAATTAAAACTGATAAAATTTTGACACTGATGCATTAAAAATAGCAACATTTTTATAAAAAAATAACTAGCTTCTAAAATGAAAACTTAGGAGAGGGGCATTGTCTTATAAATTTTTGCAAATCTCTTTCATGTATAGCTTCGTAGAAGAAGCCGGGGTTTACCATCTGCTTCTGATGTGACTTGTTTTGTTTGACGTGTTTCAAGAAAATCTGGCCTCCTAGAGACATCCATGTCTTTTAATAGGCAAATAATCAGTATTATCAAAATCATTTTGGCCCCACAGGTCCCCTGAAAGGGTCTTGAGGATCTTTGAACCTCACCTGAGAACTGCTGGCTCAAACCGCCCTGCTGCCCCTCTGTTGTGAGAATGTTGAGGTTAAAGAGCTGGTTTATGTGGGACTAGCTGGAAGATTGCTGAAAGCCCATCATATCCTTCCACCCCAAAAGCTTTCTAGTCTGCTTCCTTCCTCATTTTCCAGTCTGAGCTTGGCTCACTGTTCCCCTGCGCTACCTGCCTGAACTGAAATCCTACTAGAGCTCCTGATAACCCTGTCAAAAAATGGAATGAACCTAGTTTGCCTGGATTCTTCTTAGTGAACCCACACTGCGTCTGGGTGATCGCCATTTTGCTTAGGTCTAGTGCATCTTTTATTCAGTCATATATCTGGAATTTGAATAGGGAGACATACTATGCTCCCTGGGAGGCAGTTTCCAGAATCTCTTATTTTTTCCTTTTGCAAACTTGGCCCTCCTGCCTTGGAGACCCTGGTCTTATGGGGAGATATTCTGTGTTCTTGAGGAGCCCCTGGTCCGCTGGAGAGATATCCTTTATTGTTGGGAAACCCCTGGTCTGATGGAGAAGATATCCCTTGTTCATGGGAAATCCTGGTCCAGTGGGGGCGATGTCTCTTGTTTTTGGGAAGTCTTTATGGTCCAGTGGGAAGATAACATCTACTCTTGGGGTGCCTTTGGTCTGGGTAGGAGACATCTGCTGTTTTGGGGTAGTGTCTGGTCCAATAGGGAGACCCTCTCTGGTCTCATTGAGGGTTGTGCAAGGCAGATGAGCCTGGGCTGGAGGGTGGCTCACCAGTGGTCTTCTGCAGCCTCTTTTCCTAGCCTTCTCGATTAGATGCAGAACTGGGCTATCTCTGAAATATTCATTGCTCATGGAGCCTGTGGTCTGAGCTGTGCCTTTTCTCCTCCCTGGCAGCGCCTGCTGCAAACTGAGCTGTTTACTGATAGGTCTCCAGAGCCCTGGGGGCCGTTACCTCATTCACTCAAGTGAGGTGAGACTGGGGCCTAAGGACATGAGAGGCGCTCTTGGCTGTCTGCCATACTCGGTGGGGGGGAGGGTGGCATGACCTCCCCCCACCCCACTCCTTAATGGGATCCTAGGAATTTGAATTAGAGGGGCCTTACGGGTGTTACAGATCACCAGGTCCAAAGCCTTCCCTGTGTAGAGGGTGACTCAGCCCCCAGAGAGGAGGAGGGATTTTTCACCCAAGTTCATGGAGCTGGAATTGAAACCCAGGTCCTTGGATCGCCAGGTTGGGGTGTCCTGTGTTGTCCCAGGTGGGCCCCCCGCTTCCCGAGCTCCTCCTGCCTCGGCCCTCCCTTTGCTGCTCTCTCTACCAGCCTTTTTCTCATGTTGACTCCTCCTGTCTCCTTCCACCCCAGGCTTAGGCACTGAGAGCATCGTCAGGCTTAAAAGCAGCTTTATTAGACATTAATCCTCACCCAGCACAGGCATGCCAGTGTTAGAATAGAAGGCATCATGTATGAAACCGCCACGCTGTTACACAGTTTATCTTTATAGAAGTACATTGAATTTAACATCGTGGCAACAAAATTACTCTGGTTTTGCCCCTTTCAACTTGGTTTTGTTTTCTTCGGGTTTTTTGGTGTGATTTAAATGGTGTTTCTTTTTTCTTCCCTCCCTCCCTCCCTCCCTCCCTCCCTCCCTCCCTCCCTCCCTCCCTCCCTCCCTCCCTCCCTTCCTTCCTTCCTTCCTTCCTTCCTTCCTTCCTTCCTTCCTTCCTTCCTTCCTTCCTTCCTTCCTTCCTTCCTTCCTTCCTTCCTTCCTTCCTTCCTTCCTTCCCTCTCCTCCTTCCCTGCCTTTCTCAGGGTCACTTTCAAGGGAACTGTGAATGTACAAACCACACTCAGTAGTGGGTGATGTTCCTCAAAGACCAGCAGGTTCCTGTCCTGGGTGTTCTAAATTTCCCAATTTCTTCCAGACTCCCCCAGCTCTTTTTTGTCTGGCTATCCTACTTCTTCCTCCCATCATGACTCCAGCCATGAACGTTGGCCATTTCTCCTAAGGACACTCAATTCACATTTGGGCCCTTCTCTCCCCTTCCCCTTCCCCTTCCCCTGAGTCCTTTGGTGTATCTTCTAAAGCTCATGTTGGGTGGTGTCTTAGCTGACTGTATATTAAGGACCTGGGCTGCCATCTCAGCAGAAGGTGCTCTTTATTAACTGTGTGACCTCGGGCAAATCCCTGCCTTCTCTGGGTCTCAGTTTCCTTATGTGTAAAATGAAGGGAGCCAGATTTGATGTCCAAGGTCCCCTTCGGCTTTGAGTCCGTTCTCCCTCCACTGTGGAACCAATTATAAAATATAAACATATAAGACCATGGAATCCTAGATGTGGGAAGGATGTGAGACATCTTTGAGACCAAATCCCCCCATTTTATAGTTGAGGAAACAGTCCAAAGAGGTTGAAGTTGCAGCTTGCCCAGGGTCACGGAGAATAGGATTTGAACTTTGCTTTTTCTAGTTCTTATCACTGACCTCTAAAGTCTCTAAATGTATGGTCTGTGAGTCTGTGACCCCCAGATCAGGAGAACTCATCTGGCCACTTGGACCACTCCCTAAAGAGGACTGATGACAGCTTGTGATGCCCTCCTGGGGACCCCTTGGGCCTCCATGTCTTTTCCACAGGCTTCTGCGTGAAGTGTGAATACATTGCCCATAAGGAAGGTGTCTTCAAAGAAGAGCTGGTGCTTGCCTCTGAGACCAGTGACAGTGCCACAGTGCGAGTGGTGCTGCAGGCCAGAGTCATGGGTGAGGAAGGGAAGGGGGCGGCCAGCACCACGGACAGAGCCCCTGCTGGGAGTTGTGGGGGCGGGGGGGAGGCTGAGGGAGGCTGTCCATCTGAGGGGATTGGGAGAAGGTTCCGTCTGTAGAAGGGCCCCTTGGTTGGAGAAGTAGCTCCTGCCCCCAGGGAGCCTCTGGTCTAATGGGGAGGGGTTTGCCCCCTCAGAAACAGTCATAGAACCTGGAGCTGACTCCAGGAGAGGGCACCTGGAGGGAGGTGTTTAGAGGAGGCTGGGCAGGAAGGAAGGAGGAGCACTCCATTCATGGAGGAGGGCTGAACCAGGATTCAGAAGAGGTAGCAGAGCTTGATCTGGCAGCTTGGGGAGGGTGTGGTAAGATCCTGGTGCTGAATCCTACCAGAGAATAGCCATTCAGAGTCCATTATGAGATAGCCTGCCTCTCCAGGGAACCTATCAAATTGTGGCACCTGAAAACATGCCAGATTTGAGTCAGGACCTAGCCAGATTTGGGTTAGGACCGGGCCATACCCCAGGTTTTTGGTTTTTTCTTTTACTTTGAGACCTTGGCAAGCAGGTCATTTACCTCTCACCAGGCTCAGTTTCTCTGTCAGTAAAAGGAAGCAAGCACTAGAGCGGGCAGGACCCCCCAAAACAAGCGGCTTCCTCTCTGAGGGATGTCTGGATGAAAAAGATCTCTGAGGAGCTCCATAATGTAAGCTGTGGGGGCTCAGAGGCTGCCTTTGTACCAACTCCCCTGCACCCTCTGCTGGCCGCCAAGGGTAGCGACCACCAGTCACCAGTAGCTCCTGGATTGCAGAGGAATTTTTCCATTCCCAGAAAGCTTGGGAGGAAGATGAGGATGAGAGGTGTTTTGTCTCCCCAGCTTCATCTCTCTCCATCTGTTCTCCTCGTTCATTTCCTGTTGAGTTGTGTGGGGGTGGGGTGACCTCTGGGAAATCACCTTATCTCCTCTGGAACAGTAAAGGCTGGGTTTGAGATGACCTGGAGCAGGCTTGCTGGGCTGCAGAAGAGGGGATTGGACCAGGTGGCCCTGGGGTGCTTTGTCGCCTCTGATCCGTACCTGACCCGGGGTTTGCCGGATAGAGATCCCTGACAGATGGCAGTGACTGAGTAAGGATTAACCATGAGCAGCAGTTAGTTACAGGAGGATTTTAGGGAAGGTGTGGGGGCCTTGGAGAGTAGGCTGGGTACAAACCCAAGTACTTTTGTGTAAGGCCCTGGGGTCCATGGCTGGTGGAGTCCTCCGAGGGCGGCCCTTTCACCCTACACATGGGGAAGTCGATGCCCCTGGGAAGTGGCAGAGCTGAGATTTGAACCCAGAGCCTCGGATCTCAGATCTAGGAGTTGGTTGAAGTAGGTGGTGCTCACTACCCTGGTCTGACAGTCTGTGCAGGGTAAGAATATGGAGATAATTAAAGTTGGACTGAGACGTAGAGGATAGGGTGCTGGGTCAGTCAGGAGGTAATGGATTCCTATCTCAGCTCATGGGAAAGTTGCTTAATCTCTGAGCCCCTCCATTTGTTCATCTGTAAAATGGGTGCCAGTTGCCAGTCTTCTAGCACAGCTGAGGAGAGACCAGAGCTAACCCCTGCTCTCTTGTTTCCAGACCGGCACCATGGTACCCCAATGCTCTTGGATGGGGTGCGCTGCGTGGGCGCGGAGCTGGAATATGACTCAGAACATAGTGACTGGCGTGGTTTCGACTAAGGACCTCCATCCTGCCTCCCTCCGCTCCTCTGCTCCTCCCCCATCCCCACCCTTCCCAATGGAGCAGCTATTGGGGGGGTCTCCTTTCTGTTCCTGGACTGGATGCTTTGCTACTTGGAAGGGGGAGAGAGGGCCAGGAAGAACCTGGGGCCGGGGTGGGGAGGAACCTTTGGTGTCTCTCTTCCCCGAGCCGGGAGGGTCCTGGAATAGGGGCTCCCTATCCCTTCAGCCTTAAATTCCATCCAGATTTTTCTCAGTCTATGTTGCCTGCTGCCCCTTGCAGGGCCCAGTGTTTGGGGTGGGTGGGTGGATGGATGGGCGGGGCTGGATAGGTAGGGTCTTTTTTCTGGGCTGCCTCCTCTTTGTCTTGTACTGGCACCCCTGCTTTCTCCCTTCTATTCTGATTCAGTGACTGGATGGAATCCTGCCTCCAGAAGGTGGGTCTAGCATTTTTATACAGGGAGGCCTTAGTTGAGGCAAGAGGGGCAAGGGAGACCTCTTCTGTGTGCCTCAGTTTCTCTGGCTTGAAGACAGCCTTTATGGTGTGGGGAAGGGATGTAGGTTAGGTAGGAGGATACCTCTGTCTGCCATACCCTGACCTCTTGGCCGAGGGTTTCTCCCTCCCTCTGTGCAGTCAGCCTTTCCCATGGCCCCAATTCCTAAGCCATAGAGCAGCAGAGATGCCCACCCTCCTGGCTTGCACCTGTCTTTAGCATTGCTACTGCCATAGTCTGCTGCTTTAGCCGTTCACCCCACCCCACAAAAGTGGCCAGGGTGGGGGCGGTGGGACTGTGGAAGGAGGCTGGGCACTGGAGGAAGGGTCCTGCTCCAACCTCCTGCGTGCCCACATGCGTGCCTGTCCTGTGTTTGTTGGTTTGTTTTTTAAGTGATGTTGGGATGAAAGCCCAAAGAAATTAAAAGAGAACAAACAGGTTTCAGTGGTGACCAGAATGAATTCCTGGCTTTTGTTTGAGGGGAAGAGATGGGAGCGGGGCGGGAAGTGGGCCAGAGGTCCTCGTTCCTAGTGAATAATATAACCTCCATGGGTCTGAGTAAGAATCCACTTTTGCTTTTAGACCTCCAAAGACAGGAAGCCCACCCTCTCAAGACAGCAGGCCATTCAAAGCACTTGGAGATGGCATGAACCAAAAAATGCACCAGAATTGGGTTGTGGGGGAGAGCTGGAGGTGGTAGCTGGGCCCTAGGTCCCGATCCTTATTCCCACTAAATTAGGTCAAATCCCCTGCACTGTTTGCTTATCTACAAAATGAAGAGGTTGGGTCATAGCGTCAGGTCAGACCTGATGGGGGCCTCAGCTCCTTTCTGCCTGTACATCCATGACTGACCCCTGTAAGCCTAAAACAGCTCTGGTTCTATGGTTTTAGGATTGGTACTGAAGAGAGGGGTCATTTTTTCTGCCTCCTTCCTCTAACTTTGTCCGAGATCCTTGTTCCCCCAGATTAAGAGTTTGTCTTTAGCACATCCTGGCAGCTGTGCTCCCAGGCCAACTCCTCCAGTCCTTCTCACCCAACTCTCCACAAAATAATCTTGGGATTAGGATGACCTTCCCAGGGGATTTCAGCCACTATGCTTCCTGTATGAGGTGGAGGTTTGTTGGAATGGTTGTCTTAGCAGGATGGAAGAAGGTTGGAGTAATGACCTAACTGTCGTCTTAACAGCTGTGTCTCCTTGTCCCCAGGGAAGCCTCCCCCTCTCCAATCCTAGGCCAGGGCTGCAGCCGGTGGGGCCTGGAGATGACCAGTTGACAGCCCAATCCCAGGGTCTATCCATCCCCCTGCCCCCACTCCCCTCATCTCTCTTCCAGGCAATGACCTTGAGTATAAATGCTTTATTGAGAATGGGGCAACCCCAGAGCCCTCTCCCCAGGTAAAGAACCACCTAGCCCTTCCTGGTGGTGGGGATGGGTCTTCATTCCTCATGGGAGCAGGGGAAATCTGCTCAGACCCTAGAAGAGGTTCCTCAGGGACTTTTCACTGCAGAGAAAGGAACATTTCTCTGAGACCTGCTTGAGTGACCTGGACAAGAGGTGTTCCTTTCACCCACCCCTACCCTAGGGTCCGTTACCCTGAGGACAATGACCTTAGCAACACTATCCCAGAAGGTAACATGCCTGACTAGTAATAGTATTCCAGTAAGTTCATGTTAGTAACGTGACCCTATTCTCCCTGCCAATAACTTGACTCCTGATAATTACTCTGGCTAGCAACACCCAACCCTGCTCAGTGGAGCCGTGATTTCATCACTGCAGCCATCCCCTTGATCATTGCAGCCCACAGCCCACCCATGACTCCATCCTGTGTGATTTTCATCCATGTGTTGACACAGGTTGGCCAAAGGTCCACCCAACATGAGAGGAACTGCTTCTCTGTCTTTAAACATTCTCAGTCCATCTGCTGTCCTTCCCGTAGGCTCCATGACTGTCCAGTCAACTATACGCCCTCTTCACAAAAGTCCCCAACACCACTTCCTTGCAGGAGGTCATCGTTACAGCCTACTCACACCCCAACCCCCACCCACAACCTGTCATTCTCTGGAGAGACTCCCCCATCACTGGGAGAACGCTTATGTCAGAAAGCTGGGTCTCAGTGCAGATGGTGGGAAGCTCTGAGCAGCTTCCAAAACAACGCAGTCTGTTTTCCTCCAGTTCCTTGCTTTCCTCCACCATCCATCTTCAGTGATGTACTCACATCCTCACTCAGCACACTGGCCATACAGCTGCATGTCACCATCTGGACAACATACATTTTTCATCCATTTGGTTTTTCCCGTATGGATTGTTAGACTAACCTCTTGAGGAATCACTTCTTATTCAGGGATTTCTGTCATGTCCAGGGGTCAGAAATATTACCCCATTAGTACCTTACCTGCTAGTAACTATCCCACCTAGTTAGATGCCTGCCAGTAACTTGGTTACCTAGTATTATACTTGTGACTAGTAATATTACCCTGTTAGTGAGAACTGAATGTAGTAACCCCACCCCTACTTGTCAAGTACTGCTACTGCCTAATATTTCCAGACCCTACCCCATGAGATGAGATGGGTTTATGATCTTAATACCAAGTAGGGGCTTTATTGGTCTCAGCCCCTTTCTATGGGTCATTGGCCTGTGTCTACCAGTCCCTTGTGTGCTGTGCTTCTGTTGTCCCCACTTGGGTCGCAGTACCCCCGGGGGGGTCACTGAGGTCTTCGTTCCAGCCTTGGCAGGGGGTGCTACCTGGTAAGCCTGAGAAGTCAGTAAGATAAGTGCTTTGCAGAGTCCCTTTTCCTCCAAGTTCTTGTGGGTCCAGGGACACAGGGCTAAGCCATCCCCCCAAAGGTAGGTTCATTGAATCTCCCCTTGTTCCACTTTCCACCCTTGGCTCCTATCCGTGGCAAGATTGGGTCTGGGCCTGGAGAACTGGTGTAAGCTATAAAAATAGGATCTGACTTTACCTGCACTCCTTTCCCCCAGTAAGACAAAGCAAAGTATACAGAGCTATATAGGACGGAGTCCTCCAGGGGGAGAAGAGTAGGGTTTGAATCTCATCTGTGTTCCTTGGTTACTGGGGGACCCATAGGTAGTTTAACCTTTCTGGGCCTCAGTCTTCCCTGTGGTTCAGATGGTCCCTAAAGTCCTTTTTAGCTTCAACACTATGTAATTCTGTGGACAGGGTGGGATATTGAGATGCTGAGAACCTTCACCTCCCATTCAAGCCTTTTACATGGACAGTAGGAGTGACTCTTGACAGTTTGGCCTAACCAGGTATGAATTCAGGGCTCCCCTGGCATGATTCTGGGGAGCACCCTGACCCACCAAATAAATTCTTGCCTCCTCCTTTGCAGGGCACCCTCCAGCACCTTCTCAAGGGCTGCCTCTCAGCGGGGCTGCCCATGCAAACTCCCTGGGGTTGGGTGGTGGGGAGAGCAGTCTCAGCCCAGGAAGAGGTAGGCAAGGACCCCAAATTGGCCCAATAGCTCTCTCTATTGGCCTTGGATCCTTGTGCTGTATTTCAGCAAGTCTTTCAAGGTCCCCCTTTCTACCCCGAGCCCCAGCACAGCACAGTGGAATGAAGACAGAATTTGGGGTGATAAGGAGTGGAGTCCAAGCCTAGAAAAGGAGGGTGGAAGGCCATGGGGTGGACAGGAGGAAAATGAAATGAACAGGTGGGGAGGGAAAGGAGGCAAAGGAGAGGAGAAAAGGTGGAAATCTGGAGGACAGGTCTGAGAAACAAGACTGGGAGAAGGGATCAGGGATTGTTAGAGGGCACATGGAGGGAGACAGCAGAGGTCTGGGCAGGAGGGGGGAGCATGAGAGGGCAAAGGGAAGCCAGAGCTGGAGAACAGGCCCATGGTGGAGCCTCCAGGCCCCTGCCCTCAGTTGGAGAGGAAGTCGATGGTGGCTCGCACAGTCCGGGAGGTGCTGACGTCCACAGCAGTGACCTTGATCTCCGTGTCCCCAAACTGCATGGAGGCCCGAATCTCCCGGCGAGCGGAAGTCATCCCTGGAGGGGCAGGGGCTAGCTCCAGGCTGATGGCCCCACACTTGCGCACACCAGGGTCGGTTATGTATTGAACATCCTCGGCAGCGCAGCAGTAGATATTGATGAGGATGCGGTGCTGGCCAGGCCTGGCAGGGCAGTAGCTGCGCTGAACCACCTCTCCCAGGGCCACAGACTGGTCGGCCGCTACAAAACGCTCAAAGACGTCAGTGCACCAGCTCTTGCCATCCTTGACCAGCAGCTTCTCTGGTGGGTGGCGGCCGGCCACGAACTTGTTAAGGACCCCAACGCCATAGGTGAGTGGTGACCGGCGCACTCGGACCACGCCAGGATCCAGGCCAAACAGCACGGCACCCTTCAGGATGGTCAAGCCCACGTCCTGAGGGATGATGACCCGCAGGCCTCGGCCGCTGAAGGCCTCCTGCACCGCGTGTTGGAGCACGGCCGATTCAGCAAAGCCGCCCACAAGGAACAAAAACTTCACCCCCTGCACCTCTGGGCGGGCCAGCAGCTCATCTGAGGAGAGAAAGGACAGCTAAGACCCTGAGCTCTGGCCCTCCCCCGACCTTTCCTTCCCCTCTGGCCAGGCAATGCAAAGCAGCCACCAGCCCCCCAGTCTGGGCTTGGTGACTTGGGGATTAGCCTCTGCTTTGTACCATCTGGACACTGGGAAAAGTTAGCCCTGGGTTCTGGATTCTCCAGGCCTCCCTCCACTCATGTGTGCTGAAGCAGAGGTGACTGCTTACCTGGCCAAATCAGAGACACTTTGAAAAATGCTAAGGCAGAATGTGGAATGGTAGTGAAGGAATAAGGCAGAATATTAGAGCTGGGTGAGAGGGGCCTTATGGAATGTCAGAGCTGGGAGGGGTCTGGGAACAGAGGATGTCAGAGCTGAGAGGGCTCTTAGGACAAAGAATGTCAGGTTTTGAAATGTAACATCAGGAAGTTAATTTAAAAAATAGTACTTCCAATCAAGGAGTATTAGCTAAAATCTGAAAACTGAGAGGACCCTTGGGACACTGGGCATCCACACTGGCAATTATATTGTGAGCAAGGACTGTTTTTGCCTTTCTTTGTATCCCAGTTCTTGGCACATAGTAGGTGCTTAATAAATGCCTGTTGAGGACTGACTTGGGACACAGAACATATGATCAGGAAAGAATCTTAGACTATGAAAGGTCAGATCTGGTGGGGACCTTAGAACATAGCATGTCAAAACTGGAAGGCCCTTGGTGCACAAAATGCAGAATATATGTGGTCCTCGTTAGGTCCATCTAGTCTAGCCTTGGCCATTTTACTAATCTGAAAACCGTCCCAGACAGTAGGTTAGTAACTTGTCCAAGGTCAGACAACTGTAGGACCTAGGTTCCCTACATTCCTAAGCCGTCCCTGTTTCACCATGCCACAATTTCCTTTGATCTGGGGTCAGAAAAATCAAGCAGGCCAATCCCCCTTCTGGCTCAAGATTTTGAGGCCCCCATACCCCCTTCTTACCAATGTGCTTGATGATCTGGCTGACGGTGGGCTGGAAGAGCTCATTCATGGCTTCACAGGACATCCTCAGCATCCCCTGGGAGGACCACTTCACAAAGTTGACACTGCAGGGGAAGGATGATGACAAGGTGAGGTGTTGGATAGGGTGGAAGGTGGAACGCCATTCCTCTCAGTCTGAGCAATTCCAGGAGACAGATGGGGCTTTCTTGTACCCAGTCATCCCACGGAAGCTAATCTGGACCCTGATCTTGGGACACCCAAGACAGATATCACTGAGGCGTTGAGTCCTCTGCTGCTGAAGCAGATGACTTTTCAGGGAATGTGATGGGGGAGTGTGTATGGGGAGAGAATCAACTCCCAGAAAGGTGATCCCAGTCTTCCTCACCTTTACCCAGTTCTAAGGCTCACCCCCTGCCCACCCATCATTTGGGATCACAGAAGCAGAGGTCTAGGGCTGACAGCTTAGAGGCCATGTAGCCCAACCTTGTTTTACAGAATGGTAAACTGAGGCCTCCCGAGGTTATGTGATTTACCCAAGGTCACAGGGCAGAGCTGGGATTTGAATCTAGTTCCTGATTAAATCCAGTGTCCAACTTGCTACTCCTTCCTCTCCTTCCCTCTTCCCAAGATTTCTGAGCACATCTCCAGCTCTTCCTCCCGTCCCCTGCCTTTAGCTGTGCCCAGGATGAGGAAGCAATGGCCTCCCGGGCCCCCGGCCCACCTGCTCTTGCGCAAGGCCGTCTCCACGTTGTGACCCCGCTGCTTGCGGTAGAAATCAATGAAGGAGAAGGGCAGGGAGATGTTGAGGGGACTGGCGCGGTGGGGCCCTGCTGTTCGCTTGCGGGCCTCAAAGGCAATGGTCAGGTCCACCCATGCTGCTGGACGCTTGGTTTTGAAGGTGGTGATGAAGTCGTCACTGAAGATCCTGCCCAGCAGCTGTTCAAAAGCCAAGTCCACCCCCACTGCCCCATAGGGTCCCCCTGAGGAGGGAAGAATTGAGGGAGACTGTTCTCATCTGCTCCGTTCCAAGCCCCAGAGAAAGAGAGACATTGAGGCTCTGGTCTGAGAAGGAGGCACAGCCCCTGCCCCAACCCTCTCCTCATGAACCTTTCCTTAAGGTCTGATCATGTCGTTCCCTGCTCAACAACCTTCCCTGGGTCCCTACTGCCTTTGTGCTGGCCAGCTCTTGCACTTAGGATACCATTCTCTTTACCTCCAACTTCTCCCCGAAATGGTACGGCCTCCCTAAATGGTGTGGTATGTGTATGTGCATGTGCATATGCACATGTATGAACATGCACAGGGGGAAGGACTGGATCCATGATTTCATTGGCAGAGTATTCTTCTCTATTGTTCAGTTGTGCATGACTCTTGGCAGAGATACTGGAGGGGTTTGCCATCTCCTTCTCCAGCTTATTTTACAGATGAAGAAATTGAGGCAGCCAAGGTTAAATGACTTACCCAAGGTCACACAGCTAGTGTCTCAGTGTTGTGTGCTCTGTGGCATCCCCTAGCTGCCTCATTCCTCATCCCTGCCTATTCATGTGCACATATATATGTGCATATACAAGTATAACACCATTTAGGAAAGCAGTGCACCAGCACATGTAAATATACAATATATAATTTAAATGCACTAGTTACGTTATTATGTATAATATATAACTCAGCAGTCCCTACCCTGGATAGAAAGTCTGCTCCTGGAGGGCAGGGACTGCCTCAAATTTGTCTTTGTATGTTCAGCATCTAGCACAACGTCTGGCATACAGTAGGTTCTTAATAAATATTAGTTGATTGACCTCACTTGATCTACTAGAAGAGACATATGTAGTCCCTGTCCTGAAGGAGCTCCTGGTCTTATTGGGTGAACAGAGGCTGAGGAATGGGGAATCACAGAGGCAGGCAGCAGCCTGCTTTAGGGGGCTTGGGTGGGGTAGGATGATCCGGTCTGCGTGGTGAGGACACAGTTGTGGTACATGATGTGGCCGCAAGAGGGCAGTGAGACCAAAGTACTGCGTGATGCTTGGGCGACAGGATGAGGGAGGAGGGGGTGTCTGTGGCTCTAACCTGAAGCTTTATAGAGTTCCTTGAGGGTCCCCAAGGGCTGCTCTATCTGGTGCACCGTCAGGTCCACAGTACCGCCCCCACAGTCTGCCACAATGTAGCGGTCACCTGCAGGAAAGGCATATTGGAACAGGATGGATGTGAGCGCTCACATGGACAGGTACCCCAAACCTGCACCTGTGTACGGGCACTCCTAGAGACACACATGCAAATGGGCACAAACATACAGACACAGCTACCTATGGAGACAGGTGTGTATTAACATACAACAGGCACCATGTTGCTTCTCCGCTTACCACCAATCTTCCCCATCCCCCCCAAACTAAATCAAAACAACTGCAGTGAGAACTGGGAGGGACCTCAAAGCCCAGAAGGGTAGAGCTGAGAGGAACCTTAGGGCATAGAATGTCAGAGCTATGAGGGACCCAGCAGAGATTCCCTTATTTGTCCCACCATCCCCTTCAAAAAAAATTACTTAGTGCCTCCTCTGGAAATGCTTTCTTTAATCCTTTAACAGTTTTTAAAAGATTTATGTCATTTCAAAAAAAATGTGAAGTGTATATTTTAAAAAAATGACGCATCTTAAATTTAATAATTTATTGTCAGTTTGTGGATTTTTTCCTGCATTGAAATATTGATGACACAATATATATCGTATCGTAAACAAGTCATTACACACACACACATATTCCTGCCAATGCATGTTGGAATTCCTGACAATCCACTACATGCTCACCTACCAACACTTGCTTATTAAGACCTGTTGTCAGACTTTACCATTGAGTAGTTATAATTTGCATTTTGTGTTTATTTGGAAAATGGTGTAATCACTATGACTAACTCTGTTCCACAACAGATGAAACATGTACAAATGGTTTTATTAAATTATCTTTTCTTTCCTTATGCTTCCACTGCCCCCTTATTTTTATTCAATAACCCCCAGTTACACCCAAGGCTATTACCGCCCCCCTGGATCATTCCAGCATCCCCCAGGGTGCAGTATCACACTTTGGGAAGCTACGCCCTAGAGTCTAGAATGAAAGAGTTAAAAGGGACAGAATTAGGGACACTGGCAGAGATGGGAGGGACTTTGGAGAGAAAAATAATGGCTAACATTTACATGGTGGTTTCCTGTTTTCAAATGACAGAGGTACACACAGATACAACCCCTGCCCCCTCCCCCCATACAGGCTCACACAACTAGAGGTAATGTCTGGTTTTCAGTCTCTCATCCCCCATCACAGCTATCTTCATCAATGGGGTCCCTTTGAGATGTTCGTCTTTCTGTCTGTTCTCCTACAGGTTCCCCTGATTCTTTACTTACTCTCTTTTCTAAGACCCCCACTTCCATCCTAAAATAGAGTTCTGTAATATAAATGTGTCTCCTGCTTCCCTCTTCTTATCCTCTGTTTCCCACTGCCCTGCCTGGGTCCAAGTTCTGATCCTTCTGACCTGTGGAAAGGTACAGAGTCACCTCCCCCCCATTCCACCTAGGTCATGGGATCCTAAGTCTTTGGGTTGTCCCATCCCATCTCTTCTGTGATTCTAGTGGTTGAGCCTGTGAACTCTGAGATCCTTCAGCATCTGAATTCTAAGTGAATCCTGCCTCTCCCTCCCACAGAGTGGATGCAAGTATATGATCCTAGGTCTTCCTTTCTGAATGTTCTTGGTCCCTAGGGCAGGTGACCTCCAGTGGGCTAGGGGTGGGGGGTTGTTCAGAGAGGGATAGGGAAGATGGGGATGGAAGCTTTCTTAGAGGGGGGTGAAAAGGGCATAAGGAAGGAGAGTCGGAGGTGGAAGGGTGAGGGCTCCTTTGGGGAAGGTACATCTATCAGTATATTTTCCTCACCTAGTCAATCTTTTGGATAAATGTTTGCAGAACTATATTAAACCAAAAAGCCAGTGTCTGTTATTATAGCCAATAGTCTGTGTCCACATGCTAGTGTGTGCTTGCCTGTGTTTTCGACAGGCCTAGGCTGGCAGCTTTCTAAGGGTAGGGTGTGAGTTGAAGAGGTGAGGGCCCTATGGTGCCCAGTGCTCTGGCCCTGTGTGTGTATGGGAGGTAGAAATGCCCTCCACACGTGGTATCCCCCTTCTGCTTCCACTCACATCTGCCCAGAGCAGACCGAGCCTCATCCTTCACTCACTGGGACCTCCCAGCCCTCCCTCAGGCCCTATGGCTTGTTCTTCCCTCCCATAGACCCTTCCCCAGCTGGTGCCCTCCTACCTGCCTGCATCTCTGCCCAGAGCTCTCCAACACCTGACTCCACCAGGAAGGTGCGACTATGGCGTGATCTCCGGAGCTGTTCCCTGGCTGGGATGAAGAGAGGGCAAAGTGAAAGGGGAGCCCTAGGGACCAGGCCTGGCTTCATCCCACTCCAAATCCCATCCTTGATAGAGCAGGTTGCTCATTTCAGCAAAGTCTTTCAGTGCCCTTGTCTATAAGGAGCTACTTACTGTCTTTCCCCTGTGGGAACTGGCATTTTCAAAAAAGAGACTGACAAGGAATGAAGTGCCAATGGTAGGATTTTGGACCCTAATGATATGGGGCTTGTCCACCTAGAGCTTGGTGGGACATCAGAGTCCGTGTAATGTCATTTCTCAGATGAGAAAACTGAGGCCCAGAGACTTGCCTATGGTTAGGATCCATAGGAAGATATTCTGAAGGGCAGGGGCCCTTCCTTGTGCCCCTCAAATTGAGTTGCTCCCTATTTCTCCTTGGTGTAGACTGGTCTGACAGCCTGATTTCAAAATCTCTTCATTCAATACTGCTCATCACCCCCACCTCCACCTCCTCTCCTCCCTACCCAGCCCTCTCTTTGGGGTGTCCATTCCTGTAGCCTCCAGGACATGACCCACTATAAGATGGGGACTTAGATCTGTTTGCCTCCAAATCCCCTACTAGCTCCGAGTTTGTAATCCTATTTCTATCCCTGCTCCCTGTCTGGGCTTCCTCTCAGGAAAATGAACTCCCCATGCTTACTCCTGAGTGATGGAGGAGGAAGCCTGTGAGGACAGCCCCCTCCCAGTTCCACCAAGGCTCCTGGTCCTGGAGTCTGGTAGGCAGCAAGTCTACAGTGGGCCCCCTTTTCTATTTCTGAGAAGTTTCTCCGATCTGGATGGGGACAGGGTTAATGCCCCCAAGTTACATCTGTCCTATTTTTCCAAGTTCCCAGACCCCCGAAATCTACCTGTGGATCCCAGTTAAGAACCCTGCTCTAGAGAGTTTCCTGGAGCCCTGAGAGATTAAGGTCGCACAAGTCAGTATGTGTCAGAATTTGGACTTGAACTCAGGTTTTCTTGACTTGGAGGCTGGTTCTCTGTTCACTATTCTTTCATGCCTCTTATTTTTATGAAGGCTAAATCAACTGGTGGTCAGTACCCAATGTACTGGTGGGGCAGGCCAGAATAATTCCAGCATCCCAAGGGTCAGACCGCAAAAGCTTAGGATGACAACTTTCAGATTCTCTGAAAGCTTCTTGATTTTGTAGAAAGGGAGCTGAGGTCCATGGAGGTGAAATAATTTGCCCAGGGTCCTACAGCTTGTTAGGGAGCAGAGCTGGGACCTGAAGCCCCATCCTGCCTCCCTCTCCAAATGGGCTGGGCAGATGTGAGCTGGATGAGGGGAAAAGGTTAAGAAACAAACAAAACACGGTTGGGTAGAGTCAATGGAAGGCTGTGCCCCTGATTGGAATCTCTGGTAGGGGAGTTTTGCTCAGACAGTTCTAGATACCTCCGGAAAAGGTCCCTGCCCTCTCCTCTCTGGGGAGATCTGGGTCCCACACCCAGAATCCCAACAGCTGTTCCCGGTATCAGTGGAGTTGGGATGAGTGAAGACCCTGCCCCACCTTCTCTCAGTCAGCTCAGTCCATTGGGCTGCTTTTCCTTCTGTCCAGGAAAAGGGTCAACAGGGTGAGGATCCTCTGTCCTCCTTCCCCACCTGAGTTCCCCTCAACACAAACTCTAGTGGCCCTGCATCACTAGCTAGGGGAAAAAGCACTACTAGCCTTGGGGATCAAAGCCCGACTTCCCAGCCAGTCACTTCACTCGCTGGCTATGGATTCATGAACTGCTCTAACAGCAGAAATAATGATAGCTAATATGGAAATAGTGCTTTGAGTCACAGAGCCCTTTGTATAGACTCTCTCACTGGGGCCTTAACACAACCCTCTGAGGCAGGTACTAGAGATGTCACCCCCATTTAACAGATGAGGAAACTGAGGTTCAGAGGGGTCCTATGATCTGCCCATTATCACTCATTAAATCTCAGTTTCCCCTTTGTTACATGAGGTTAACAATAACCTTGTTACCTTCCTCACAGAGTTGTGTGGGGCAGAGAGTGTTCATAAAGAGCTGTTGTGGTTAAATTGTTTCAGACTCTTTGTGACCCCATTTGGGATTATCTTGGCAAAGAGACTGAAATGGCTTGGCATTTTCTTCTCCAGCTCATCTTACTGAGGAGGAAACTGAGGTAAACTGGGTTATGTGACTTGCCCAAGGTCACACAGGTAGTAAGTGTCTGAAGCCAGATTTGAACTCAGGAGGATGTCTGACTCCAGGCCCAGCACTCGATCCACTGTATCACTTAACTGCTCCTTTATAAAGAGATATAGGATGACAAATAGTTCTGGATTTAGAGTCAGAGAATCTGGGATCAGATCCTGATTCTGTCACTACCTATGGGACTCTGGGCAACTCACCTTGCTTCCCGTTTTCTGCATTCACTGGGCTTTAGTTTCTGCAAAATAAAGGAATTAGACTAGATGACCATAAGGTCCCTTGCGCTGCTGGATCTAGAAATGCCAGTTGCCAAGCCTAAGTAAGCCTCTGATGCCAGCCTTTGCCCTGATATCATCTCATCCTTGGTGTCTGTAGTCACCAAATTCTGTATTCAGACTTCTCCACATAAAAGCCCCCTTTCCTCTTCTCCATTTCCACTGCCACCCACCGTCCCAGTCCAGGTGATGAGGGCTTGGTCCCCTTCTCTCTAGAGGACATGGCAGTTAGCATATGAAGTGACTCTGGGTTCTCCCCACTCCAATCCAAGTGACTGCCTTTGCACACCTCGTCCCCAATCAAAGCCCTTCAAGGGTTTGGGATTCCGATCAATCACAGAGTATCCCATAGCTTAGAGGACCATGTGTACACTTCTTACCCTCCTGATCCTGGGATGTCATCTAGGCCTTAAAAATTCGGCCCCAACCCATCAAAACTAGAATGAAGGTATGAAGGAAAGTTTCAAATTTTGTCCTGAAATCCTCTCCTAATCAACGTCCACTCCTGCATTGCTCCAGTCTTTGTCACTGTGACTGATGTTATATTATCTCCACTGATGCTAGTTGTACATCTGGGTCACCCCTGTCTTCAACATCAGACCAGGACTGGGATTGTGCTGTCCCAGGATCATAGAATTGCAGTGTTGGAAGGATCCTCAGAAGCTGTCGAATCCAGCCATCTCATTTTACAGACAAGGAAACGGAGGCACACAGCGGTTAAGTGACTAGAAGTCAAATTCTTCTTCCACATGGGAGCTCTTCAAATACTTCAAGATTACTGTCACGGCCCCCTTCCTGCCCAAGTCCTCTCTTTTCTAGGCTAAATACCCCAAGTTTCTTTAATTGAACCAGGTATGACAAGGTCTACCCATCCAATGCAGTGGTCCACTCTCGTCTTTCCATTAGTGAGCTCCCAAACATTTAAGGAAATGTTTGGGCCATTCATGCTCACTTCTTTCAGGGTTTTGCTCCTGACTTTATGGACTTTTCTACTTTGCCCCATGAATTACTTTTCTTCTCTCTTTCTCCCCTCCTTCCCAATGGTTTTTATGGATTTTCCTCTCTGTCTCTGTTTCTCTGTCTCTGTCTCTCTCTGTCTTTGTCTCTCTCTCTCTCTCTCTCATCTGTTTGCTTATCTTAGATTACAGCTTTGGGGACATAGTAGATCATTTGCTCCAATTCCCTCACTTTTTACATAAGGAATCTGAAATCCAGAAAGGTTAAAAGATGTCCAGCTCACACAGGGAGCAAGCAGCAAGGAGATAATTTAATCATGTCTCCCCATTCTGTATTTATGTAATAGGCTCTTGGATCCCTAGGGCTGGGCTTTACATTTACTCCTATTAAATTTCATCCTATTAGTTGATCCCAATGTTCTGGTCTATCAAGGTCTTTTTGGATCCTGACTCTATCATCCTTCACATTAGCTGACCCTCCTTGCACTGGTGGACTCAACAAACCAACACTTTTGATCCAAATCATTGTGAAAATTGTGGACAGATCTCCAGCATCAGAAATTTTGTTTTCTCCCTTGGTCACCCTTTGTTGGACCAACCAGACCCATCAGGGCCTGTCCCCTTCCTCACCTTGGCGGAAGCTGGAGTCGATGGAACGCCTCTCACCCAGGAAGCCATTGGACACTGGCCGGCAGCTCAGGTCAATGAGCTGGTGGAGACGGAGCTTTCGACAGTAGATGGAGGCGGCTTCAGGCTCTAGAGCTATGAGGAGCTGCTCAGGATCCTCGGGGGACACCAAGCCCGCCTACAAGAAGCATTAAAATCAATTAGGCCTGACTAAACCTACAGAAGCCAGTGGTGGCAATCAGGGTACCAGGTCAAAACAGAGACAGCTAAGGAGAGAAGCTGCATTATGCTTAGAGACACTGTTAATAATGAACCAGGAGCCATATCTAGTTAATCGCCAGCAGTTATATAATACTTTAAGGCTGTCAAAATGATATTTGTTATCTCTTTTGTATCTGAGCCAAAGGATGATGCAGAGAGCCACAGAGAAGACCACAGAGGAAAGCCATCATTGGCCAATCATTAACTCTTAGGGCAGGGCTTGGGCAAGATGGCCTTCAAGCCCTGGTTCATCTCTTCTTTCTTTAAATTGTTTTCTCTTGGTGTCTTATGTTTGCATATTACCTTTATTTCTGAATCTCTCCTAGCCCCATCCCCTAGGCAGAGGCCATTCTTGTAGCAAAGAAGAGAAAGCAAAGTAAATAGAGTTCAGTGAGACCAAATAACTGATCAATAGTATCACGATACTCCACTCCCAGATGTTCTCCTCTGGGGTAGGAAGGAAAGTATTGGCCTCCCCTCCCCCTTTTCTAAGTCTCCCTATACCTAGCACCTGCCTTCCCATATCGCCTATCCCAGGTCCCGTTCCCAGACTGCGCTGCTCTGGAGATGTTTGATAATTTAGAGAGAAAGAATCTTAGAATATCTGAGGTGGTAAGGGACCTTTGAGAGGCTCTAGTCCAATCTTCTGGGTTCAAATCCAGCCTCAGATACTTACTACCTGTATGATCCTGGGCAAGTCACTTCACCCTGCTTGCCTCAGTTTCCTCATCTACAAAATGAACTGGAGAAGGAAATGGCAAACCAGTATCTTGCCAAGAAAACCCCAAATGAGATCATGAGAGTCAGACACAACAGGAAAATGACAGGTCAACTTTTCCTTTTCCAGAAGCTGGGTCTGAAGAGGAGAAAAAGACTGGCCAGAGTCATAAGGGATTGGGAGAGCTAGGATTCCCACTTAGGTCTCCTGAAGCCCAGGGCAGCAATCTCGCATTAGAGTGAGGGTGATCGCACAGCTCACTAAGAACCAGTGTTGGACTGTTCTGGGGTTGGGGCTGGCGTCTCTCAAAACTGACATTGGTGCTGAGAGATCGTCTTGTTTTCTCCATCAGGGTAAAGGCCAAGTCTTCCTTGTCATATGGAGGGCTTCCTGAGGGCAGGGGTGTGTTACCATCATTAGACCAGGGGCTATCCTCCTGGATAACTAGCCGCCATTTTGCCTCCTCCTTCCCACCAATGACTTGTTCTCCACCCCTGAATCTCTTGGCTCTGGGGGGAAAGGCTTTGCCTTCTCTTGGACCAGGCCTCCAAATCCCTTCCTGATAAGGTGCTCCACTGCCTACCATCACACTGCTCCTACCCCCTAACCCCAGGTTTTCAGCTCATTTTGTATCTTTCCCCATTAGAATAGAAGCTTTTTGAGGGAAGGGACTGTCTTGTTTGCTTACATTTATTTGTACCCCTTAGCACTGTGCTTGGCACATATTGCTGTCTATCTGTTGAACATGGATCGATCTATCATAAGTCTATTTGTCTATGATCTGTCATATCTACAATCTATCCTTCTATCATCTATCTTTGTTTTTTTAATTCAGAGGCTGTCTCTACCCCCACATCCCAATCAGGGCAGGGACTCCCTGAGGGCAGGGGCTGTGTCTTCTCTGAACAGGGAGTCTGATAGTAGACACTGCCTCTTCCACACAAATGATGAAAAATCCTGGAAGATGGGAACATCATCTCTGCCAACAAACTGGGGGCCTTCCAGGGGCAAGATCAGAGGCAGAGGGTTGACTCCCTTAGTCCTTCCAGCAGGAGGATCTCTGACTTGCTCTGGAATTCACAACTTCTGATGTTTCTGGGAAAGTTCCATGCTCCAAGGGATCCCCTGAATGCCTTTTGGGCGTTGGAGAGTGTGTGGGTGGAGGGTGGCTCTCTCTGATTAGATCTCGAGCAGAGACTTTCCTCCTGCGGTCCTGGCCCTTTCCGAGCTGAGGCTTCCTTGGAACAATGTGGGAGGAAAAGCCACCAAAGGGCTGAGTCTGCGAGTGTCGGGTCTGGGAGGAGGGGGTGTTTGTTCTGGCCGGGCTACAGGCAATGTTCTCATCCCTTGGATGGGCCCAAGGCAGAGGCTCTGGGGGAGGACTGAGCTGGAGGCCTGGGGCTGAGCCTCCTCTCCGGCCGAAGCCTTAACCCTTTCTGGCTTTCCTATGACTGCACAATCCGAGCTGGCCCTGCTCGGGACAGTTAGGGCCTTTTAGTTCAGACAGGTGCAGTCACCACAATACCAGCCCCACAGGACCGTACTGACACTCACTCCTCTACTATCCTGAGTCCCACATTCCATCTCTCACCTCTGCACTCCTGGACAGGCCATTTCTCAGGCCTAGAACGCCTCCTTCTTCACCTCCACCTCTTGGAATCCCTAGCTCTTTCCACATCTCAGTTTACACCCCAGGAAGCCTATCTGAGTCCTCTTTGGTGGGTAAAGCTCTCCTCCCCCTTAAAAATGCTTAATTTATTACCCATATATATTTCCTGTTGGTCTTACTGCCTCTCATCTCCCTCCATTATGATGGGAGGACATCTTGAGGGCAAGGACTGTCTTTGTATCACTAGTACCTAGTTCAGTGCTTGGCATCCAGTAGGTGATTAATAAATGCCTGTTGATTGACTGTTTAGTAAAAAGTGCATTGGCTCTAGAGCCAAAAGACTTGGGTTGAAATCTCACTTGACATGCTCACCAGCTGTGTATCACTGGATAGTCACTTAAACTTATTTGAACCTCAGTTTCTGCATTTGAAAAATGAAAATGTTGGACATGGTGGTGTCTGAGGTCCCTCCCAGTTGTAACACTATGGGTGTCTGGATGATAGACTAGAGAACCCATCCTCCAGAGATTTCTCCAAACCCTTTCTGACCTTGTTTCTCTCATTAGCCTGAGTGGGATCCTGTGGTTATTCTACTTCAATAAAAGGGAGATGGCCTGAGGTTTGGCCTCCCCCAGACTAGTCCCCCAGGAACTCCTCATCCTAGAGTTTCAGGTGTGGGCAACAAGGCCATTTGCTATCTCTCTAGCCTATGTCTGCCTTTCTCTGCCCACACGTGCCACCTCTCTGAAATTACCCTTCATTTATTTATATATTTGGTATGTTCAGAGTTGTCTGCACGTTGTCTCCCTGCCAGATTGGGAATTCCTGGAGGGCAGGGTCTGTTTTCTGCCTTTCTTTGTGTCCCCAGTGTCCAGCACAGTGCCTAGTACATAGTAGGTGCATAATTAATGCCTACTGACTAGGAATGACTGGCTGACTGCTGTTCTCCCTGAGGAGTGTAGAGATTTTGATTCGGCTCAGCCTGTGTCCTCCTAATCAGAATGGCACCATGGTAACACCGTGCTGGCCACAGAATCTGGCTTCCAATCTTGACTCTCTGACTTAGTGCCTGGCTTACCCCAGGAAAATTATTATTTTCTTGTCTTCAGTTTCCTCCTTTATCAAATGAAGGCTTCAGAGTTTTTAGACTAGACTCTCGAAGCCCTAGGTCCCAGTCATTCATTCAGTCCACCAATAAACATTTATCATTGGGGATACACAAAGAGGCAAGAAACAGTCTCTGCTCTCAAGCAGTTTACAGTCTAATTCATCCATCCATCCATTCATGTTTTCATTCGGTAAGCATTTATTAAGTGCTGACTGTGTACAAAGGGTGTTTTGGTCTAGCACCTTCTACTTCCTTTGCTCTGCTCTAGCCCCATTAGGTGTCCCCTATAAAAGTACCGATCACACCTGTAGAAGACTTCTGACATCCTACTCAAGACAGGAAGGGAGAGCAAGAGAGAAGGGAGCTCTCTACCTGTTGGGGGAAGGTAAAACTGGGAAATGGTGGAAATTTGTTTCTGGAGACCTGTACTGCATCCCTTGTCTTCCCTCCAAGTTGACATCTCCTACACCTCCAAGTGCCTCTTTCCTCTGGACCTTGGTCTTTGCTGACCAGCCATCATGTTGGCTGACCATCACCATCTTTGTCAAGGACTTAGCTGGTTAGAATCCCAGAATGAGAGGATGACAGGCCATCCAGTTCAGCTGTTTCAGAGGCCGAGCTAGGGGCCGTGCGGTCCCAAGGCTTCATTTGCTCCAGGAAGTGATGGCCCCAGGTCCCACAGGAGAGCTGATTTTCAAACCCAGGTCCTCTCCTTCCCAATCCAACTCTTTCTCCTGTGGCATATGGTCCCTTTATTGTGGACCTGAGGCCTAGAGGGAGTGACTCACCCAAGGTCTTACAGCTAATAGAATTTGAGTGTGATTTCTCCCTCTACTTACAGGCTGAAAAGCCATGAGACCCAACAGGAATCCTAGAGATGACCCAGTTCAAGCACTTCATTTTACAGATGAGGAAACTGAAGCCTGCGATTTGGCCTGGATCAGACAAGGAGAACAGAGCTAGCATTCGAACTTAGGTTGCTGCCTCTAATAGCTTGCATTTGCAAAGTGACTTACAAATGCGATCTCATAGTATTTTACAATAATCCTAGGAGGAAGGTGCTATTATCATCCCCAATTTACAAATGGGACCTTTGAGGCAGGCAGAGGTCAAGCGACTGATCCAGGGTCACATAGTAAATGCCTGAAGCAGAACTGGTCCTCAGGTCTTCTGGACTCTGCTTTGTCTCCAGGTAGGGTGGGCCCTGTTTGGCCCTCTCTCTATGTGGAATGTCTCTCCACTCACCACTCACTCACTCACCAGGTAGGCAGCCTCCCTCATGAACTGCTTGGCTGGCTGCTTCCAGATGGCAGGAACGGTGAGTACCCAGCGGATGGCATTTCTTTCCGGCAGGGATGGACACTGTTCCCTGAGCTCCTGGATTTCAGCCAAGGGGTTTGGGGGAGAGAGGGAAAGGAAGGAAATTAGACTCATAGCACACAGAGTAGAGGTCATATAGCTTAACCCCTTCATTTTACAAATAGGGAAACTGAAGGGAGGGAGAAGGGACTTGCTTAAGGATGGACTGATAGTAAGAGGTGGAGCTAGTACTCAAATCCATGCCCTGGGATTCTGCGTCCAGCATGCCTTTGATGTCTCTGGTTCACCCTCCTGCCCCATGCCATTTTAGAACTGAAGAAGCAAGCATGCCCTCCTGCAAGAGGGAGGGCCTTGGTCATCCTGACTGCTGTGCTGAACACTATACCCAGACTACAGGAGGACTTTCTATGCTTGGTTGGGAGACTAGCCACAAGAGGTCATATTTCTGTAGCTCTTAACCTCCTGTGCAGGTCCGAAGACTGTTTTGGACAGTGTTGACCCATTTGTGTGTGTATACGTGCATACACCTTCTGTCTGCATGTATAGAACTGCCTGTCTGTGGTGCAAATGAAGAGCCCCGGATTTAAGGGACCTGGGTTCCAATCTTGGCTCTTCCACTTCCTACCTGTGTGAGTGACCCTGGCCAAATCACTTATCTTTTCCTTTCTTTCCTCTTCTGTAAAATGGGCATGTATGGGGCAACTACCTCCCAGGGTTATAGTGAGTATCAAATGAGATAACACATGTAAAGTGCTTAGCAAACCTTAAAAGCACTAATTATTTTATTTTGTTTGCACCTCACACCAAACCTGTGAGATAGTTGCTACTGTTGTCTCCATTTTACAGATGGGGGGAACTGAGGTTAAGTGACTTGTCCAGGATCACACAGGCTGTAAGTGGAGGACAATGCTCCTAAACGTGGGAGTCAGGGAATCCAATGAGTTCTTTTACTGAAGAAGACACAGGGTCAGAAGTAAAGGGAGCCCCCCCAATATCAGGAGTCAGGATTTGTGGACTCTGCATTATGCCCTGCTTCCAAAGCTCCTTAGAAGCATTCCCCATATTCTTTCAGTTCTTCTTCCCCACACACCCATCTCTGTCTGGGCTGATGTCTGGAGACAGGGGAGTGGATGAGATGACCTCTGGAGACCCGTCCACAAGAAGGGTCTGTGTTAAGGCGTCAGAGGATGCACTGGTCTCCTTCTTGGTCACAGTCTTTGTCAGGGGGAGGGGAATACAGATGGAAGGAGGGGAATGCAGATGGGAGGAGGGGAAGAGCTCACTCCTGAGGACCAGTCGGATCTCTTTCCCTCCACTCCACAGTGTCCCAAGGTTGGTGGGGAAGGGTCACCTGCACAGCGTGTTTTTTAAAGAAGCGCAGAGCGTGGGCGAACACCTCCAGGGCAGGCATCTTCTTTCCGTTCACAGCTTCTAGCTCGGTCTTCATGGTGAGGTCCTGGGGGTAGGCAATGAACAATGTCAGGGAAGGAGATGGAGATGGATAGGACCTTAGCCTCTCCCCTAGCTCCACAGAGCACTCCCACCTCACCCCCCAATTTCCCTCATTTCTCAGATTTTTTCAACAGCTCCTTTTTGATCCCTCTCCTCACTCCTCAGACCTCCATGCTCCCCAGTGCCCCCCTACCCCACTCCTCAGCTTTCCCCTCACACCTTAGCCCCTTCCCTTCTGCCTCATCCCCCACCATCTGCCCTTTCTTCCCAGCTTACACTGGCACTGTGTATCTTCATCTTGAACTTCTCAAAGTACAACCAGTCACGAGCCTCCTCAGGGTCCAAGTCATGGTAGTAGTCTCTGGCTGTGTAGCCAAAGCTATGGAAAGCACCCTCCGGGGTCAGCAGCAGGCTGGTGGGCGTCTTCTGGTGGGCCACACCAGGGTCCCCGCCCTCCCACTTCCTGGGGTGGGATAGAGTCTGGTTAGGCATGGCCAGCTCTGGCTCTGAAGCCATCTGTCTTAGCCTCAACGTCTGTTTCTGTTGGCCTTCCTCTGTCTCTCTCCAGACCTCTCCCCATCTCTGTCTCTCCCTGTCTCCTTCGTTAATTGTGTTTTTCTGTTCCTCTGTCCTAACTAGGGATGAATGTACCTGGGCCAAATTCAGCTGAGGCGACTGGGGTGGGAGATGGGTCAGGGTGCGGACAGAGAGATCGGCAGAAATTGGGTGGAGGCATTCTGAGAAAGGGAGGGACCTTTCATCAAGGAATCCATCATTCGCACCCACAGGAGTTGGAAAAGTGGGGGCTGACCTCAAGACAGAGTCCTGAGGTTGTTCATCTCTGAGGGAGGAATCGAGCCAGGCTGGCGGGAAGCGGGGTCCTCTCGAATGTCAGCGCCCTGGACTGAAGCCCTGGTGCACCCAAGCTCTGGCTTGTGCTCTTCTCTCTCGCTCTCGTTCCCAGACATTCTGCTTTCTCTATTTCTATAGTGCTGTAAGGTTGGCCAAGTACTTTCTATGCACTATCTTATTAGATCCTCTTCCCATTTTACAGATGAGAAAACTGAGGCTGAGTGAAATCAAACAACTTTCTTAGGATCGTACACCTGGTAACTGTGGGAGACAGGGTTCAAACTCTGGTCTTCCTGACTCCAATAGCAGCACTCAGACTGCTTGAACATGTAGCTGATCATATAGATAGTGGACCGGACAGTACAAGCCTCAGTTTTCTCATGTGTAGAATGGGGATAATAATATCTACAGTCTTTCCCTAGGCACATCCCAGTATCCTAGGATCACAGGGACTGTAAAGGGCGCTTTCAATTTAAAGATGAAGAAATTGAGGCATGGAGACATTAAGGGACTTGCTCTGGATCGTGAACCCTGATCTTTCTGACCTGTTTGCCATGCCAATATGTTTTGTCCAGAGTGGCTGGGCACATGGCAGGCACTTAGAGAGTGCTTGATTCACTGTACTATGTGGGGTAGAAGGAATTGAGGCTAAAAAGGGGGGTGGGGAATCACTAGGCAGAAATAGCTCCCTCCAGCTGTGAGGTGGGAGGAGCCAAAGGGCGAGACAATGAGAGATGGCTGGGCCAACATCTGGATCTAAGGCAGCAGGGGAGAGGAAGGAAATGGGACAGGGAAGTGACCTGAGCTTGGGGCCAGTGTGTATGTGAGTGAGTGTTAGGGGGTGGGGTAAGGTTAGGAACAATGGAAGTGAGGGAGGGAGGCAAGTGGGGGTGGACGTGGACTTTGAGGTCCTGGGTAGTTGAGTGGGGTTTGTGTGGGGGCTGGAAGAGGAGGAAATACAGACTCTAAGGTTCATGGTTATCAAATCTCCCCTTGGCATCTGGAGGGTACAGACTGAGAGAAGATTGTGCAGGGCAAGACTCATCTAAATAGCTTAGAAACTTGGGTTATTCAGCCAACATCCTGGGGCTCTCAAGCTCAGGTTCACTGGTCTCACCTCCCAGCTCCCCTTTGACTGTTCTGCATGGTTAGAAAGCATTCCCCTCTCTCCCCTCCTCCCCATTCCCCACCCCTCCGACCCCTACCTCCCTTCTCCACCTCCTCCAGCTGTTCACATTATCAGAGCACTGAGTCAGAAGCTATCTAGTCTAACTGCCTCACTTGACAGATGGGGAAACTGAGGCTCAGGGAGGTCTGGGAAGTGACCTTCAGAGGTAGGATTTATACTTGGGTCCTCTGATTCCAAAGTCATTACTTTTCCCACTGTTCCATCAATGGAGATAGATGTGAAAATATTTATCTGATATTATCATCTATTATAAGGGCTGTTCTTTTTCTTTTTTAAAGAATTTTATTTTATTCTGAACTTAAGAAATAAAACAAGCATTTCCATAATGTAATAAAATAGAAAAAAAGACGATTGTACATGACACTGCAGATCGATTATGTACAATTTGCTATTCCTTTTAAATATATAATAAAGTTATCATATAACTTTTTTTTCTCCTTTTTTCTCCTCCTCTCCCCCTGTCTCCTGCCCTAGAGAGCAGCACCAGATCTTACACTGTATTCTAGGGCTGGGATTCTCCTCAGGACCAAGTTCCTTGAAGTCGCTTTCCTCAGTGTTCCAGGATGAAGGAGCTGACTTGTGCTTTGGCCCCTCTCAGCCTCTTCCCGGCTGGGACTCTTGGCCCTAATGTCTGGGTTGGGGATTCCCCATTCCCCCACCTCCTCTTCCTCTCACCATCTTAAGAGTTTATGGTCAATTCTAGGCTCCCACACTTAGGATCCATCCAGGTCACACAAATATCACCTTCCTTTTCTGTGCCATCTGAGTCATCCCTCCCTCACCCCTGCCCTTAGGGGCCCCTCACCTCATCATGTGAATGGACTCAGGGTCATTGGTGAAACTGAAGGCATAGCCACTAGAGGTTGTGCCAAAATCGATGGCCACCACCACGGAGAATGGAGCAGGCCGAGGAGCTCGGGCCTCACTCCTCTGGAAGGACAGAATTAGTCAGAATGGGGTAAATACAAAGAGAATTTCTATTTCCCACACCCTAACTCCCTTCCCCCCTTTTCTCTTCAAAGAACCAATCCTAGGGGTTCATCTATCCATCCAATCATTGATCCATTGATCCATTTATCTCTCCATCCATCCATCCATCCATCCATCCATCCATCCATCCATCCACCTATCCATCCATCCATCCATCCACCCATCTATCCATTCATCCATTCATCCACCTATCCATCCATCCATCTATCCATCCACCTATCCATCCATCCATTCATCCACCCATCCATCCATCCATTCATCCATCTTCTCTCTGGTGGCAGGGGCTACATCTCTCCATCTGAGCAGGGGCTCCCTAAAGTCAGATACCATCAGGTAGGATAACACATCTTGGAGTATTTCACTGGCTTCTCCATCCAGACAGGCTGTATTTTAAGATTAGAAGGAATAGCTGTGGGAATTCTAACCTGTCACACATCCCGTCTTTCTTTTTCAAAGTTTTATCCCTGTCTCTGACTCTATGGTAGAGCTTTCAAGCCTCTGGATCTGGGCTCTTTTCCAGGTGTCCTGACCTCTCATTCCTGAAAATCCTGAGTGCCTCCCCCCATGCCCCAGACACACACACACACACAAACAGTTGGTCAATCAACAATTATTTACTAAGCATCTATTATGTGCTAAGTACCAGGCACATGGAGTAAACTAAAAATAGTTCCTACCCTCAAGGATCTCACATTCTAACAGGGAAGACATCATGAAAATATTGTTCCTACAAGATACATTCAGCCAAATGGAAAGCAATCTTGGGGGAAGACTGACAGTGAAGGATGGGCTGCCCAGTAGTGGCCTCTTACAGAAGGTGGGTTTTGAGCTGAGAGGCCCCCATCCTCTGAGATTACCTGAGCTTGAACCCTCTCTCTCTCTTCCCACTCTCTGCCATCCAGGGGCACTTACTCACCGGGGACTGAGAAGGGGTGAGTGGAGCAATGCTGCAGCTGTCCTGCATTCTTGGAGAGCTTGGAGGGGTGAGTAAAGGGGACTGCTCCCCATTTGTACCTGGAACAAGAGAAAATGTCAGTCAGGTTCATCTACTTGAAGAATGCATCATGGCCACTGGAGACTGAGGGAAAAGGCATATTCAGGACCTGCTGATCTGATGGAGGAGACAAACCCACAGTAGAGAAATAAATGAGCATTTATTAAATGCTTACTGTATGCCAACCACTGTGGTAAGGAGTGGAGATGCAAAAGAACCCAAAAAAGGTCCTCCCTGGGCTCAGGAGGAGACAATAACTCTGTACATACAAGATACGTACAATGTAACTGGGAGGTGATACCATGAAGGAGGATCAGGAAAGTCTTCAGGGAAACCAGGAGGCAGAGGTGAGGAGGGAGAGGCTTCTAGAAATGGGAGACAGTCACTGAAAGGGAGTCCAGAACTACTGGGTCACAGAAAATATGGAGGGAAGATGTAAGAAGACTCTAAAGACTGGAAAGGGCCAGGTTATGAGGAACTTTACAAGTCAAATAGAAAACTGCATATTTGATCCTGGAGGTGACTGGCAGTCACTGGAGCTTACTGAGTAGGGGAGTGACATGGTCGGATATGCATTTTAGGAAGGTCACTTTGACAGCTAAGGACAGAACAGCCTGGAGTAGGGAGAGCCTTGAGGAGTAGGGCAGACCCACCAGCCGCTGTTACAATAAACCAGGCATGAAGTGATGAGAGCATGGCTGGTGGTGGGTGGGGAGGGGAAGCAGCTAGGAGAGAATGGGGCATATGCAAGAGATGTTGCAAAGATACCACTTCTAGGTCTGTATCGCAAAGAGATCATATAAAAGAGAAAAGGACCCACATGTACAAAAATATTTACAGCCACTCTTTTTGGGGTGGCAAAGAATTGGAAATGGAGGGGATGTCCATCAACTTGGGAATGGCTAAACAAATTGTGGTATATTAATGTAAGGGGATACTATTGTCTCCTAAGAAATGATGAGCAGGCGGACTTCAGAAAAAGCAGGAAAGACCTATATGAACTGATGCCAAATGAAAGGAGCAGAACCAGGAGAACACTGTACACAGTAACAACCACAGTGTGTGAAGACTAACTTTGATACACTTAGTTCTTCTCAGCAATGCAAGGATGCAAGACAACTCCAAATGGAAAATGCTATCCATGTCCAGAAAAAAGAACGCTGTAGTCTGAAGGTAGATAGAAGCACATTGTTTGCTCTCTCTCTCTTTTTTTTTCTTTTTTCTTTTGGTTTGTTTCTTGTTCTTGTGGTTTCTTCCATTGGTTCTAATTCTTCTTTATAACATGACTAATGTGAAAATAGGTTCATTATGAATGTATATGTAGAGCCTACATCAAATTACATGCCTTTGGGAGGGGGGAAAGGGAGAGATAGGGAGAAAATCTGGAACTCAAAATCTTATAGAAGTGAATGCTGAAAATTAAAATGAATTAATTTTAAAAATTAATTTAAAAAATTAATTTCAAATTAATTTTAGAAAAGAGAAGTTGCTAAGGTTGAAATTAACAGAACTTGGCAACAGATTGGATATTGGGAGTGGGGAAGGTGAGAGAAAGGAGGCTAAGGGCTCCTCATTTGATGGGGAGACCCAGACCAGGCATCTGAATCTGCCAGAAGGGACCAAAAGAGACCCAGCCATTTAGAGGCAAGCATATGTACTGGTAACTACTCAGGATTCTTCCATACTCATTGAGAAGGTCTTTTTAAAGTCCTGAAGGAGACACTACTTTGGTAGTGGAGCTCAGACCACTGAATGTTTACAGTCTGCACAGATAATATAATATAAAGAGCCATGACCCAGAAGTCCACAGACCTAGATTCTAGGTTACTCACTGGGTGACCTTGGACAAGTCACTCAACTGCTTTCTGACTCTTTGCCTTATCTATTAAATGAGGGGCTGGTGTAGGGGATATCTTCAGGCTGACCTTCCTATAACTGATATGGAGGACAGAGTGCAGGGCTGGAGTCTGGACAAGGAGGCCAGAAGGAGTTGGTGGGATTCCCTCTAACTCAGAGTCAAGTAGACAGGGATGAGTCAGAAAGGCTTCTTGAAGGAACCCCATTTTGAATGTGTCTTTCAAGCCTGGGAACATAGAAAGGAAGGGGAAGTGTGTCTCCCTCACAAATTCAAATGGAAAGAGCACTGACTTTGGAGTCAGAGGACCAGCCCACCTGTGTGATTTTGGTAAACTACTGGACTTCCCTGGGCCTCAGTTTCCTCATTTATAAAATTCAAGTGCTGGACAAGATGGACTCTGAGGTACTTTTCAGTGCTATCTCATCCTGTGATCCTGAATCACTTCACCACATCGGCTCAAAGTCTTTTCATCTGTAAAACAATGGGGTCAGCTAGGTGGTGGAGTGGATGGATAAAAAGCTGGAGTGAGGAAGACCTGAGTTCAAATCCAGCCTCAGACATTTACTAGCTGTGTGACCCTGGGAAAGTCACTTATGCTTGTTTGCCTCAGTTTCCTTATCTGTCAAATGAGCTGGAGAATGAAATCGAAAACCACTCTCGTATCTTTGCCAAGAAAACCTCAAATGGGGTCACAGAGTCATATACGAATGAAAAAACGACTGAATGAAACAATAATAAGAGCTAACATTTAATAGCATCTAGTATGTGCCAATCAATGTGCCAAGTGCTTTAGAGCGATTATCTCATTTGAGTCTCACAATAACCCTGGGAAGTAAGTGCTACTGTTATCCCCACTTTATAAGTAAGGAAACTGAGGCAAATAGAGATTGCCTGATTTGCCCAAGGTCACACAGCTAAATGCCTGAGGCTGGATTTGAACTGGTTTTTTAAATTATTATTCTGGAATGGGGGGCTCAATCCACTGCCCCACTTCGGGTGGGTCTCGGAGGTTTCTTCCAGCTCTAGAACTATTAGAGCTATAATAAGTTTGTCTTATCCAATGCACCCCATATGTTGCCCTCTCCCTCCAATTTCAGAGGAGAGGAAGCAGAAGCAGAAGTCCAGAGATGGAACAGACTTCTCCAAGTTCACAGATCCTGAGAGGGCAGAACTAAGACTCTGTCTAACCTTGGGTCTCTTAGCTTTTAGTTCACTGGTCCCTCTGTCCCATCTCATAGCCCTTCTACAAGACCAAATCATCGGATCTGTGATTTCATTGGCATAGGGAATTTCTGGATGGGGAAATACTCCTACCAAGGCAGGTTGCCATCTTCTCTGTAAATTATATTTTTAGGAAATAGCCCTGAGCCCTGAGAATTAAGAGACTGGCCTAAGGTCACATAGCCAGTAGATGTCAAAGGTAGAACAAACCCAGGACTTCGAGGGGCTGAGAGAGAGTGTTGTATCTAAGAAATAGGAACAGGACTAGTTTGGTGGAGGGGACACAGGTTGGGCAGTTACGTTGGATTGTTAGGGCTATACATGCCAAACAGAGTTTTTTGTTTTTAATATGATTTCAGAGGTGTTAGGGAGCCATTGGAGTTTACTGAATAAGGAGTAACATGGTCAGGCTTGGCAGCTGAATGGAGCATAATTTGGAGGGGGCTGAGATTTGAGGCAGAGACCAATTAGTAAGTGATTATAATCGTGCGGACTTGAGGTGATAAGGGTCCGAACTAGACTAGCAGCTGCTTGAGTGGGGAGAAGGGAAAGGGTGGGAGAGAATTTGGATCCCACTTTCCTTTCTAGCATTCTTTGTAAAATATTACAGCTGTCTCTCCTTGCATGACCCCGAAGGTCCTTCCCAGTTCTAACACGCCGTGATCTAACTCCCCAGGCAGTCGCTCCAGCCTAGGAGACAGAGCCAGAATGGGGTGGGACAGTAGACAATGCGGGATGGAGGAAGTGAGCCTTCCCAGACTTTACCTCTGACTCTAATGGCTTTTTGTTATAAAATCAAAACCTCTCTCTGAGAAATTGGAGGTAAATGGTTTCTGGATCACACTGTGAGGAGGATCCCACCCACCCTGGGGGCGGGGAGTATAAGAAAGAGGATAGAGAGAGAGAAGGTTAAGGAATGGGGAAAGGACAGAAGGGGAGGAATTCGGCTGTGGGGGAACAAGACCCATTGAATGAGATGCACAGAATTACAGCAAATAAGAGTTGGAAGGGACCCCAGGGGACATCCATCCAGTCCTGTCCATGCCTGAAAAACACTGCCTTCCACTCCATATCTGCCAAGTTGGTTTGTTAAGGGGAACTCCCTGGCTCCACCCTTTGGACAGCTCCACCTGTTAAGGCATCTCCCCTGAATGTGCCACCACCTGCCCAGTGCTCCTAGTTATCCCTGGGATAGAAATCAACACTTGGGAGTCCTTGGCTGACCCCTGTTCATCCCTCTTTTCTTCTAGTCTTGAGGTTCTGAACTCCCTTTGTGTCATGGACCTCCCTAGCCATTGAATGAAGTCTATGGAAATGTTTTTAAGTGCAATAAATATATAGGATTACAAAGATATATGGAAATAAAGAGATAGTTTTTCCCTTTAGTTCATGGACCCTTTGAACACTATCCACAGACTAAGGATCCCTAATCTAGTGCCTGGGATAGAGTGTTTCAGAAACCTTATGGATTCTTTTGTTTCTTTCTTATGGGGTCCCAGTGTTATCCTACTTGTTTTTTTTTTCTTTTTCAAGGAGACTGGGTCTTCTTAACTCTCCTAGGCTGGAAGTGTGGTAACTACTCATGGGCCCAGTCCTCCTACTGACCAGCTTCCTTGCTAGTTCTCTCCTTCTCAGGTAGTTTGGTGAATGCACTCTTGAGGACTCATCAAATGGATGCCAGACTTAGTGAAGACATCTGATCAGGTTAGCCTACTCTAGGTTAGATCTCCCGAGCTCCAGCAATCCACCAACCTTAGCCTCCCCGGTTAGCAGGGGACTGGATCACAGGTGTGTGGGCTACTTTATGGGACTCCTTCTTTTCAATTCCATTCAATTCAGTTTTATTTAACAAATGTTCATCAGACATCTGCTCTATGTTCTGTACTAGATGTTGAAACTGAAAAATATCCAGCTAACTCCAGTCACTAACCTTATAGAATTTATAGTCTACTAGTATCCTAGGACACAGCAAGAGAAGCAGGAAGGCATGGTAGATAGAGTTGGTTTTGCCTGTTCTGCGTTCAAGTCCTGGCTCCACACTAACTGTGTGACTGTGGGTAAGTCACCTAGACTGTCATTATCTCCAGATAGCTCTTTTAAGACTATAATTTGCAGACCAGAGGCCAATTGCAGTGAATTCCTCAATGAGAGTTCCCTCCATCAAAAAAAATCCAAGGAATGTTCATATAGAGTCTAACTCTTTCATTTTACAGATGTGGAAACTGAGGCAGAGATTAAGTGACATGCCTTGGGTCACATAGCTAGTGAGTATCTGATGAGGGATTCAAACCCAGATTTTCCTGGCTTGAGGTCCAGAGTTCTAGTATGTGGTACAGTGGACACAGTAGGCACCAGGCCAAGAGTCAGGAAGTTCTGAGTTCAAATGTGGCCTCAACGCTTAGTAGCTTGGCCAAGTCACTTAACTTTTCTTTGCTTTAGTTTGCTCAGCTATAAAATGGGGGTTAATGATAACATGTACCTCCCTGCCTTTGTGGTGAGGTTCAAATGAGATAGTATTTATAAGGTATGTAAATTCTTGTTTCCTTCTTTCCTATCCACTACATGAGTTTTCCTCTCTCTTAATCTTGAGTAAAAAAAACCCAACCCACCCACCCAAGGATCAAAGATTTAGAGATAGGTGGGGACTTAGAGACTCCCTTCTTTTTATAGATAATCCAACCAGAGAGGCTAAGAAGCAGTTAGGATTTGAACTCTGGTCCTCTGACTACAAATCCATTTTTCTGCCCAGTGCCACCAATGTCATGATGTCAACTTGAGTGGTTTATATTTATGGGGGACAGGATTCCAACAGAGATGATTCCACCCTCCCTCCCCCCAAACATCCAACCTTGGGTCTCTGATGCTACCAGGGAGGGCATTAAACAAAGGCCCAGTTCAGGCCTCTTCAGGATCCTGTGGAGGGAGGGCCTTCCCTCATTGAGGGAGGAAGGCCCCAGGAAGGTAGTGAAATTTGAGTGGGCTTTTAAAGCCTGCCGGTGGAGATGAGGAAAAGCTGAGACATGGGGGCATGTTTGGGGGATATCAAACAGTTCAGTTTGGCTGGATTTTATATGAGATAAAACCTCAAACAGGGTGATAGCAAACTGGGAGGCCTTGAAGGTCAGGCAATGAGAAAGCCTTCCCAGAGCTAGGAAAGACTTAGGAATGGCTTGAGCAGATGGCTTCTGATGCCATCACCTACTTCTCCACTTGGGCTTCTTCTTGTTTGACTGGGTGAAGAAAGAGCCAGGGAAACGTGGACATGGAGAGGGAGGAGGAAGAGGCAAGACATCGGGGGTCAGAAGGAGACCCACAGAAATGGGACTGAGACCCCTGAGCTTCCTACTTGGCTCCCCCACTAACTCCCTGTGTGGCTGGGGGCCAATCCCTCTCCCTTGCAAAGACTAGGTTTCCTCAGCTGTAAAAGGAGTGAGCTGGGCTAATTCGGGGGTGTGATGAAGCAATCTGGCCGTCTGGTAGAGCCCACAGAGTCTCCTATAAATGTTTTTAAATGCATAACATAAAAACAAGGGATTACACTAATTATGCTTAAATACAGTTATCAAAACACACACACACACACACACACACACACACACACACACACACACAGAGTTTACAGATCTCAGATTAAGAAACTCGGTCCTAAATGATTTCTAAAGTTTCTTCCAAATTGAACATTCTGAGAGTCTATGACAGAGAGGGGGATGGGCAAGTAGCTGTTAGGAGGGGAGGTGGAGAGGAAGGGAAGAAGAAAGGACAGAGTGAGAGATGCAGAAACAAACACTAAGACAGGAGAGAGGGAGAGGGGGAGGAGGGGATGGAGCAGGGAGTTTCAGATCAGGAGAATAACTGGTTTAATGGACTGGGAGCCTTTCCCCTCTCCTTTCCTTCCCCCCTCCCTGCACACCCACCCACATGGTTCCAATTAGGTCCTGAATTAATCATCCCACCCAGCCATGGGGGACAGACTGGCCCCAGCTGGCAGCCTGGAGGAAGGAGATGGAGTAGGGGGAGGGAAACACAACCAGAGTCTTAGTTTGGTGGGCTCGATATTCCCCTAGTTTTTTCTCATCCCCCCATAAGTCACCAGGTGTTGAATGACGGAGTCCAGGTAGGGCTACCCCACAAAGTAGGAGGGCTTGTCTCTTTTGCCCCACCCCCGCCCCTCTTCTCTCCCCAAGGAGCTTATCTGAGCCTCCTCCCCCACCCTGTTAGCACTTTCTTTTCTCAAATAACCTTGTTTTTACTTCAGAATCACAATCGCAGATTTTGAGCATTGGAAGCAAGTATAATGAAACACCAAAGGCATCTCTTGTCTAACATCCCTGACAGGTGGTCATCCAGCTTTTGCTGGAAAGACCCCCAAGGAAGGGGAATCTGCCCCCCCTTCCCAAGGCAGCGCATTCCACTTTGGGACCGCTCTCTGATGGGGAAGTCTTCATTGTTCTCTTTGTGTCTCCCATCCCTTGCCCCTCCACAAAATGCAATCTTCTTGAAGGTAGGAACATGGTACCGGCACATAGTGGAGCCTTAGCAAATCAACAAGTCACAAATACTCCGAGGGGTCCAGGGTGGAGGGCTGGCCATCAAATCCCAGCTCTGGTATTGAGAGATGCATAACCTTGTTCGTCACCTCTGAAATGGGGGGGGGCACTAGATGGTCTTTGAGGTGCTTCTGGATCTAAATTTATGACGCGATGCCACAGTTCCCCTCTTCCCCAAAAGGAGTAGGGGTTCAATGCTAAAACCAAAGGGAAGGAGGACAGACAGTAGGATTTCAAGCAACTGGACTGAAGGTTGGTTGATCTGGAGGGGAGAGTGGGGAAAATTTCTGGGCTGTGGAGGGAACACTCAACTTGGAATCAGAAGACCCAGATGGTGATGGCAGCACCACCACACTAGCAGGGTGACCCTGGCCCCATCGTTCGACCTCCACTATTTTCCCATATGTAGAATTATGATGGCAACATTTGCTCTCCTTGAGCTATCTCAGTTGTATCTGACTCTGTGATCCCGTTTGGAGTTTTCTCAGTAAAGATACTGAAGTGGTTTATTATTTTCTTCTCACCTCATTTTACAGATGAGAAAACTGAAGCAATCAGAGTTAAGTGACTTGCTCAGGGTCACCCAGCTAGGAAGTGTCTGAGGCCAGGTTTGAATTCAGGAAGAGGAGTCTCCCTGACTCCATACCCAGCACTTCATCTACTCTGTCATACTATCTACTTATTATGAGAAAACTGCTTTGCAAACCTTAAAGTTATACAAGATGTCCCGTAGGTAGGTAGCTACCCTCATCTCATCCCCTCTGGAGAGTCTCCTTTTCTCTGAGCTCCTCAGGGTTTTGCAAGTGGCTATGTGAAGAATACAACAGGGAGTGGTATGTGTGTGTGTGGGGCATCAATGACCTTCACAACCCAGTGCTGGAATGAGGAACTTCATCCCCTTCCTTCCTGCTCCATCATGGGGCTACCCTGCCTCACCTTCCTGGAGTAGAATTACTACCCTTTGAGTCATGAGTGGGAGTGGGGAGTGGGAGGGTATCTCCAGAAAGTGCCTACGAAAATGGACATGGATTGTTTGGGGAAGTCCTGAGCAATGCTGAGGTCTTTGGCACATTCCAAAGGGGCCTCAAAAGGCCTTAGCCGTTGCCTAATTCAACCTTCCCATTTTACAGAAGAGGAAACTGAGGCCCAGATAGAAGCGACTTGGCCAGGGATTTGCTGGTAACAGTACTAAGGGGAAAGACTAGGATATGAACCCAGGTCCTCTGGCCATATTTTTTCTTTGTACCGTGCATCATCTCAATGTAGAGTATGAGTGTGTGTATATGTGTGTGTGTGTGGAGTGTGTGTATGTGTGTGAGTGTGGATGTATGTGTGTATGGTGTGTGTATATGTGGTGTGTGTGTATGTAGTATGTGTATGTGGGGTGTGTGTGTGTGTGTGTGTGTTGGGGGTGGTAGTGCTATCCATAACTTCCAAGAGGCATGATTGAGAATACTGGATTAAGCCAGAGCACCTGGCTTAGTGACACGTATTAGCTGTGTCACTTAACATCATCTTTTTCTGTTTTGTAAAATGAGGGGCTCAGACTTACCTCCTTACCCTCTCCTCCCCCTGCACCGCTAAGGTCCCTGGAGAGGTAGGGACTAGCCAAGTGGGTCAGAAACTGAAGATGGTAGGGAGTTTGTGTTAAGTGGCAAAGGGGGCCTGGGTGTAGTTCCTACCAACGAGCTGGCCGAGCAGGGCTGAGCTGGAGGCAGGAGAGGCCCTGAGTGCAGGGGGGGCAGGGAGGATGGGAAAAAGGGCAGGAAGGAAGGGC
Organism: Bettongia penicillata ogilbyi; assembly: GCA_023548195.1. Classification (NCBI taxonomy): domain Eukaryota; kingdom Metazoa; phylum Chordata; class Mammalia; order Diprotodontia; family Potoroidae; genus Bettongia; species Bettongia penicillata. The sequence continues at coordinate 8,945,802 of JAJHZJ010000257.1, forward strand.
CGGCCAGGGCTTTGTGAGAGGACTTCCTGGAGAGGGCGCCCCACCCCACCCCAGCTGATGGGGGCAGAGAAGAATGGCTGGAGGCACACACACACACATACACAGCACAGTACCTAGCAAATAGTTGGTGCTTAATAAATATTAATTGATTGGTCTCCTTCTGCTTCCTGGCAGTCCTCTGAATGCATACACATTTACACACCACATGCATGTTCACACACCCCCATATTTGTGTACACAAAGTCATGAACACACTTGTTCACTTTCTCATACCCACACCTGACACCCACTTGTCTACACATGCAGGCATATGTATTTGTACAGACATTCCAACAGCATGTATTACATCTCCCCCACCAAAAAAACCCAAACCAAACCAATCCAACAAACACTTGGGTGCACCCATTTAACACCTGTGGTCAATCTCACAACTGACTGCTCCTCTATGCACTTTGCAGAGGGTTTTGTTTGCTGTAGGCATTTAATAAATGTTTGTTGGATTGAGCTGAATTGTTTTATACTCTTGTGTCTATGTGTGGGCCTATGTGTACACAGAGAGGGCCTGGATGGGGTCTTCAGCCTCTTTGTTTTGTGAGTACTGTTTTTGCAGAGTGAGAGTGAGAGTGTGTGTGTGTGTGTGTGTGTGTGTGTGTGTGTGTGTGTGTGTGTGTGTATGGACATGACTGCTTAGAAGCTAGGTTAGTGATTGGTAGAGTTACCATATAGGCTTAGGGGGAAGGGAGGAGGAGGAAGAAGGAATCAGAACTGAGAGGAAATCATTTAAAGTGGGGGAAGAAGGGAGGGAGGTAGGGCAGAGTCACAGGAGAAAAGAATGAGGGCGTTGGGTCTTACTTATTTGCAGACTATTCATCCGAGACTCCGGCACGGCCAGCATCTTAGCATCCCCTGGAAGACTGTGGACAAGAAAGAGAGAAGGCTCTTAGGTCAGGCACCTTGACCAATCATCCACTTACTTCCCGGCATCTTTGTTAGAGCTTTCTTCCCAGCCCTCAATCATTATTCAATGATCTAATCTTTAAAAACACAGATATCACCCTCTACCTGCCCCAGTAGGACTTGGGCTCTGAATTGCTTATCCAGCATATTAAGGAAGGGACTCCCTTCAGCCACTCCACTTTCTCAATTATCTGGCTTTCCCTATGGGTTGAGAGTTCACCTATAAGCACACACACACACACACACACTCACCCACGCCCCGTAAACATAGACACATAAACATACACATATGGTGGCATATAAGGTCATGCCCAGACACATGTGAAATCACAGTATCCCCAGTGAAGGGACCTCAGAGGTCATGCAGCCCAGCTTCTACTTGACCTTCAGTGGGAGGGACTCCATCTTCTGTGGGGGCTGACCCAGAGCTAGATAGCTCTGCTGGTTGGGAAGGCATCCCCTCATCAAGCTTAGATGTTCTTTTAATTTTCACACCTTACCCTGGTTCTGCCTTGAAGGATGGGGGAGAGGGACCTAGGGGAAGGTTGAGCTGTGGGAGGGAACCAAGGCTGAGGCGCCTTGGAGGGGAGAAATCCAGGAAGCTCTGGCTGTAGATTTCAGGCCACTAATTTGGAGCTTTGGCTTCTTGCCGAACTGCAATGAGGAGATTTCACCTGTAGCTCAGCTGGCAAAGAAAGGAATAATCCCCAGAATCAGGCCTGATAGAGTAGGTTGGGTCTGTTTGAGCCTAGCTACCTTGTTGGCCAAGCTGGAGAGGGGGTTGAGGTATGTTGTCTCAGGTTGCTCAGCTGTGTATTCTCCCTGGCAGAAGTATGGAAGGAGAGGGGGGCTGGGCATTAAGGTAAAGAGGAGAAAATGCCTTATTCCTTTGGGTGGGGAAGAGGGGAAGGAGCTCAAGGTTGACTGGCAGGAGCTTTCAAGTGGAAGATGTCCTGGATGATTTCTTGGCACATATATGCACAAACACACACACACATCATGCCACATTAGAGTGCATTTAGGCCATATACTTAAAATAAAATTTATTTTAAAGGAAAACCAAAATATAAGTAAGCATATACTGAAAAATAACGTGGATCCGAGGCATCACTCAGATTTTATTCAAGTCAGAAATGGGAGAAAGTAGTCTATGTCCCATATTTCTGTATGGAAAAATTGATAGAAATTTCCAGGGCTGAGTCTAGAAGTGGGAAACTTAGGGGCTGGCCATCAATCCCTAGAGACCTGTGAGTTTTCATGGGGAAGGTGAGGAGGTAACGAGCTTAGTTATATGGAGGACATGGTGACCAGGGCTTTGTCCCAGGGAGGAAAATTTAGAGAGAAACACCCCTTCACCCTACCCCCACACCCTGCAAACTAGGCACAGACATTGCTAGTTACAAACGTGTTAATGAGGCCAAGGTCCTGTGCTCCATGGCCAACTAAGTCAGGTAGATTTAGACAGATTTAGACACTGTTCCTCAGACACAGACAGACTCCTAAATCATAGACATATCCCTAACCTTTGTCCTAGCTTGAGCCTAAACATTGGATACAGGTTGACCTTTATCCCATTTTAGTCCAACACCCTAATTCCTAAACTTGGCCAAAGCCTGACCCAAACTACAATCTTAGACTGACCCCTAATCCTTCCCACAGAATGCCCCTAACCTTGATCACAGACTAACCTTTCATCCCTGCCACAGGTTGACCCTTAACCCTTATTCCTTTCCATAGAGTAACCACTAACCCTGACCATAGGCTGACCCTTAATCTTTCCTTCCAGACCAACCCCTAACTAGACATACCTTGGAGAAGGGGAAGGAATTCAGTGGAAATAAATAATGGTCATTAAGACCACTTGTTGAGAATATAATATAAAAGAGATTTCTTTTGAGTATGAGTTGGGCTAGATGGATGCTTTCAACTTGACTCTGTTTATACAGATTGACTGCTGAACTTGGCCCAAAAGGGAGCTGAGGCCTCGTCATTTCATTGCCTTAGGACTCAGTTTCTCATCGATAAAAAGAGGTTGGACTTGATGGATTTCTAAGGTTTTTTCCACCTCTAGAACCATGATCTTATCAACCTTCTCATAAATAAAAGCTGGTTATAAAAGTCCAGGGCAGGAGGTATGGATGGTTCAAGGCAGCCCATCCTCCCACATATCTTATATGAAATAAACAGGCAAGTCATTTAAGCTCCATCAGCCTCAGTCGCCTTGTTTTTAAAACAAGAGGCTTGGATTAGATGAATTTTGAGGTCCCTTCTAGCTCTTAGGATTGTGGGACTTCACATAGCATTTTGTTTAATCTCTAACGCACACAATGTTGTTTATTAAGGTATTTGTGTCTGTGCTCTAACGGACAGAGCTTTACAATGAGAAGTCCCAGGGTTTGAAATGTGCATCGGATGCTTCCTACTTGTCTGACTGGGCAAATCACTTAACCTTTCTCAGCCTCAGTTTTTTCATCTGTAAAAATGTAGATAATCCTAGTCCTTACAGAGTTATTGTGATGATCCATTGAATTAATGTATGTAAGACATTTTTGGTTTATAAAATGGCAGCCATTATCATCCTCCACCCAGTAGGACATACCTTCCTTGAGGGCACATAAGTAAATGTTTAATAAATTAAATTGAATAGTTGTTACTAAAGTACCATGGCATAACGAATAGATGTTGACTTGGGTTCTAGAGCCACCTTTTCAGCCTTGGGCCACTCACAGTTTCTCATGTCCCAAGCAACCCTCTAAGACTATAAATTGCCTATTAATAGGTTATTTCCTCCCTTCATTGGTAGAAAGGGAGTTTATTATACTAATGAAACCCCAGAGGCAGTTTAGATTATCCATCCACCAATCCATCCATCCATCCATCCATCCATCCATCCATCCATCCATCCATAGATGTATACACATAAACATGAATCAGTTTTTTCTTTCTCTCTCCATCCAAAGAATCCATATATATATATCTGCCATCTTTACCTAACTATCTGACCAGATTGGAAGATTTCATTCACAGATGAAAAAATCTCTTATACCTCTTATGTCAATGCAGTGGAGGGACTTGAACTCAAGTCTTCTTGACTCTGAGGCCAGCTCTCTATATCAATTAGGGTATACTTTGCGTGCAAACACACACACACACAGACACACACACCTATATATGTATGTATGTATATACACATTTTCATATATATATGTAATATATAAAACAGTAAAAATTTTATAATATATGATAATTGTATATAATATATATACACCCACTCATATATATACATGAATATATATACATAGAAATCATTACGTCCTTTTCCTACAATCCCATGTTTTGTAAATGTAGATTATCTAATCTTTATGTTACATAATAGCAGCTAATTAATATTTATTTATATCCACATCTTTCCTTCCCATATACCTATTACAACTAGGTCATCTTCCCTACGTGAAGTTTCTGGAAGGGATATTGCACCAGTGATTTTATTGCATAGGAAACTTCCATTGAGTAAAGTCCCTCTACCAATGCAGCTCAGCAATTAGTCTGCCACTGGCTGGGGGGGTAGGGGGGCGCATTGAGAACTTAAATGACCAACCTAGGGTCATATACCTAGTAGGTTTTACAGATCTATATATTTGTATTTATCTGCCCCTAAATTCTTCACAGACTTTATGTGTGGATCAATGGAAGGCCATGGGCAGGACTTGAAGGATGAGCACAGCAGATGGGGTTCCATTTCAGTACTGAGGTCACCGATTTGTCCAGGGCTTTATGAATCCTGATAGTTGCCCCATCAGACTGGAGGCTTTCTGAGGGCAGGACTCTCCATTCTGTTTTCAGATAAATCACTCCAGGATCTCTGCCAAGAAAACTCCAAATGAGGTCATGAAGAGTTGGATAGGATTGGAAAAACCACTGAACAGCTCCATAGGAAAATCCCACAATGATCTCAACCCCTGAGGGAGGGGTCGGTCCAGGAGAGGAGGAAGAAAGGAAGCTTGGAGATCTTTCAGAGCTGGGGAGGACCCGCGGGGAGGTGTTCTGAATCCCCAGTCAAGTGCTTCGAGATACAACCTGGATGTGGCAACATCATTTTTAAAGCACCTACAGTGTGTAAAAGTACTAAGCTAAGCCTCACTCTCAAGTTTCCATTCTCCAGGAGGCCTGGGTTGGAGGCCACCCAGTCCCACTCCAGCTCAAATGCTGAGTAAGGACAAGACACAAAGAGCTCACTGCCCTCACATTTGAGGCCAGGGGCTGTTTTGTGCTAGTCTGAGTACTCTGAGCCTAACACAATTCCAGGCTGGTATCTCATAGTCATTCAATAAATACTTGCCAATTAGTTGACATTCGGACGTTCCAACTTGCTTTTTCTTGCTTTCATAAACCCACATGTGGGACCCTGACCATCAATCATACAGACACTCAAACATTGATGCGCAGAAAAAAATTCACTTAAAAATCTCAGTTTCATCCAAAAGAAGCTCCAACCCCATCTTCTTCTCATCCTGCTTCAACTGGGGAGTTGCTGCCTTCCCCGCAAAGACTCTCAAGCACCAAACATACTTATATTGTTATTCAGGATGTCCCCAATCTTAGGGAACAATTACTTAAAACTGTACTAAGACTTTTGGGAGGCCCTGGACAATATCCTCTCCCCTTACTCCACCAGAGAGCAAAAAAACACACTAGCACAAACAGAAAATGAGAGACACAAGCCCAGTGGAGATGTCCATGGACAGAAGCAGAGAGATAACTAGAGATAAACATAACACAACAGAAATATCACTGGCTCTGGAGTCACAAGCGCAGGGTCCAGATCTTGGCATTTGGGTCTCACAATCCTCACCTGTTTTTTGCCTTTCTTTGTATTTCCAGCACATACAGCACAGTTCCTGACACAGTAGGCACTTTATAAATGCTTGTTGACTGACCTCTATAAAACCAAGGGGTCAAGCTAAATAATTTTCTGAGGTTCTATGTTACAAAACTACAGTTTTATGATCTATGAACCAGAGATGTAAACACACATTTACTTCAACTTCAGGAACTTGCTCAGGGACCTCTCCCACATTCCACCGGACCCAATTTACTTCTCCAGGAGTCCCTTGGAGGTCCCCTTGTCTACCCTTCCTCCATGGCTTTAGCCTCTCCCAGGGGACCCCCTACTCCTTTCTGTTGGCCAAGGTTGGCTCTCCACCCATCCTATCTTCCCCTCCACAAGACACACGCTTCTGGGCTCTCCCACAGGCACAGAATTCCACCCAATCCTGACCCCACACAGAGATTGCCTGGGGATCCTCCCTTAGCCTCACTCCGGAATCCCCCCCTCCCACATCAGACCTCCCAGCTTCCACAGAGAGGGGAGCAATGTGGGGAGGGCTAGAGAAAGCCTGAAATAGCCTCCACACCCTTGGGCCCTTCAGATGGGGATCCCCAAGAATTCAACGGCGGAGATTTTTTGATTTGGGGAAGATTGGCAGTTTAGAGCTCCATTTCTCAGCTCCTGTCAGGGGTCCTCAAGTTACTCACCGTGTGTGAGTGCGTGCGCGTGTATTTGTGTGTGGGGTATCCAGACTCAAGCCAACACCTAAATGCCCCATATCCCAGCCTGTCCCCATCTTCCACCCCCAAAGTCAGGTAAGAAAGCTTGCTCTCTTCCTTCAGCCAGGTACTCACCGTCTCGTCTTCTGATCTCTCTGTTAACGCACCGGATCACCAAAGCTGCCTCGTTCCAGCTGCGTCTGAATGCAGATGTTCCTCGGCCGAGCCAGGGAGCGGATCAGTCTTCGTTTTTTTCACCTTATCGCTCAGTCCCCCTCCACGGTGGGTCTACACCTTCCCCCTTCTCCAATGCCTCGGAGCAGGCAGGCAGGCGATCCCCAAAGTCCGGGGGATTTCTGGACTATTTCCTCCCACTCCTGGCCCCCACCCCTTGCAGGCCCCACACCCTGGCCCGGCCCCCTTCCCCTCCTGCTTGCCCGCCCTGAGTGAGAGTGAGCGCTTAGGTTCAGATTGCAAGCCCAGACACAGATGTGGGAGGGGCGGGGTCTTCGGACTCCCAGTCTCTGGGTGGAGGGGTAGGCGGGGGAGAGCGAAGCCCAAACGCTCAGCCCAAATTCACAGAGCAGCCCCTAGACTCTCTGGAGGAGAGGAATTTCGTTCCTTGCCATCTCGTACCTCAGTTCTGCTATTCTGCTTTGTGAGCGTGCAGAGGGTCCAGGGAACACAGGTAGCTCGGGAAAGCTTGGCGCTGCATTGTGGTGACAGGACCACAGCCCACCTATCGACACCTCCCACCGCACTGAAGCTACCCTAAGTGCAGGAGAGGCCCTTGGTTTCTTCTTTCTTAGAGAACTCAGTGGCACAGCTCGGGACTTGGAGTAAGGAAGACCTGAGTTCAGATCGGACCCCAGAACTTCCTCTGTGATCCTGGTCAAATCTCCTAACCTTTCTGAGCCCCAGTTTCCCCAACTGTCAAGCGGGGAGAATACGAGCTCCTCCTCTCTCACAGAGTTGGGAGAATCTATGAGATAATTTATGTGTGTAAAGTGCCCCGCAATCTTAAAGCTCAGTGCGAAGGACAGTTAGGAGGAGAAAGAGAAATAGCTTGGACTGGACTAGTCCTCCTGGGGTACGATTGGGACGCAGTGGAAGCTCCGATCACGTCCAAGGCTCCCACCCCATTGCCTTCCTGGTCAAGCCCCACCTGATTCTGGGGCCTTGCCCAGGAATGATGTTGGAGTCTTGGATAAACCAGCTGTGGATGAGACCATAAGAATGCTAGCACCACCCCCTTGTTCTCTCCCTCTGGCCCACGATCCTGCTTCTGCTGGACACAGAGGGTGGAGGGTTCGAGGAAGGCTTGTTCCCTGAGTCAGCCCACTCCCTCATCCCCTGCTAAGGAGAGCACCCAGCACCGTGGAGAGAGCCTCCTGGGGGATTTCCCCAAACCCGTTCACCTTAGCGGGAGCATTGGGTGCTGTCCAGGGTTCGGGAGGGTAAGGAGACAAAAATGTTACAGTCACTGCCCCCACTGAGCTTCCTGCATTATATGGTGAGGATTCAAAATGGATCCAGATACGAAAATATCAAACTATACAAATCAGCAATTGTCGAACATTAACTTTAACTAAAGTACCTACTCCGGGCTAGGCACTGGGAATTCAGAGATTAAACTCTACAGCCCCTGAACTCAAGGCGTTTATATTCTACAGTGCTTAAAAGAGAAAGAACTTGCAAAGTGTTCTGCAAACCTTAAAGCAGTATATAAATACTGGCTTTTCTATCACAGTTTTTGGAGGCAGAGGAACTGGGTTTGAATCCCATCTCAGAATAGTATGACTTGTATCACCTTGAGCAAGTCACTTAATCTCTATAGGCCTCAGTTTCCCCATCTATGAAAAGAGAGGGTTGGACTGAGTGGTTTCTAAGATGCCTTGCTGCTCCAGATCTTTGGTCCTGTGGGAAGTGGTCATTTAAGCTCTCTGCCTCAGTGCCCTCAAATGTAAAATGGGGGGTCAGAGCAGATATGTTTTGAGGTCCCTTCCAGTTCTAGAGCTGAATATAAAATATTTAAAAGTCTACAAATCAACCAGTATTCATTGCGGCCCTATCATGTGCGCAGCCTGGGGCTTTATAAAACAGAGCAATTTGAGAAGAATAGGTGTTAATAACTGGGAGAATGAGGAAAAAGTCCTTTTTCTAAACAAGTACATATATTTTAAAACAAGTATATATATCTTAAAAGCAAGTATATATTTAAAAAATTATATTTTGAACACATATATATTTAAAACAAGTATATATCATAAAACTAGTATATGTTTTTAAAAACAAGCAAATATATTTAAATACAAGTATATGCATTTTAAAACAAGTATATATTTTTAAAGTATACTTTATAAAAACAAATAGAGATTTTTAAAAAACAAGTATATCTCTATATATTTTCCTGATCCTGGGCCCCCTCCAGTCTCTAGGTTGGGAAAAGGAGGATGGCCTGAGGTTTGGCCTCAGCTGCCTCCCTCTGACTCCCTGGTCTTAGTATCTGAGGTTTGGGGCAGGCAACTCTCCTTTTCATTCCTGGAGGCCTTCTGAAGCTTGTTCCTCTAAGCTCTGCTCTCCCAGTCTTAAAAGCCCAGAGCATCCTTTTAGTTGGGTTTGCTGGCAAAGCTTACCTTCTTTCTTCTGCTGTACTGTACATCTCTCTCTCTCTCTATCAGACAAGGAGCTCCCTGAGAGTGGGAGTCACATCTCCTCCTTCAGCGTCTGGGACTTATATGAGGACTGCACCTTTCCCCTCACTCGGTTACTCTCCACAGTTCTATAATAGGATGATTCTGAGGTGGCATTGTTTGGGAGGGAGTGAGCCTCAGAATAGAATTGAAGAGACAAATCCTCTTATCTCTTTGGTTTAATCATGGTGGCCAAATGGAAAGTACCTGATCTGCCACTTATTAGCCATGTGATCCTGGACAAGTCAAGTCACCTCTACAGCCTCAGTTTACTTTTTGTTAAATGAGTACAGTGACAATACCTGCTTCATATACTTGCTGTGAATGCCAAATGACATCTATAAAGTTATTTCCAAAGTTTAAAGTGCTGTAGAGACACAAGCAGTCATTAGGATTAATGAGAAGATCATTTCATTTCAATTCAGGAGAAATCAACTGGTCAATTGATATTGAAAAGATGGTAAATGGAAAACAGACCAGGTGGGAGCTCAAGAGCCATATTATTATGTAACCCACTCACACAGTAATAGTAACTAGCATTTATATAAGGCTTTAAGGTTTTCAAAGTACATTATAGACAGAATCTCATTTTATCCTTACCATAGTGCCAGAAGGTAGGTGCTATTATGATTCTCCATTTTACAGATGAGAAAACTGAGGGAGATAGAGGTTAAGTGACTTGCCAAGGGTCACACAGCCAATACATGTCTGATGCTAGATTTGAACTCAGGCCCTCCTCACTCCAGTCTAGTTGCTCTATCTCCATTGCTAGCTGCTTATACAGCTGCTCTGCAATGCCTCAGGGTAACCTTTAGAACCCCAGGGGAAGTGCAGCCAAGTACCCTCTGGAGACCAGAGCTTCCAGTGGGAACAGAGTTAGGGTAGTGAGCACAAAACTTATCTGTGGCACTCTCTCTCAAAGGATTGTTGTGAACGAAGAGTTCTGTAAACCTTAAAGTGCCTTGGAATGTGAACCCTTATTTCCTTTGGGACTTCTAATTTTCTAGCTCTGACTAGGCCTCTTAAGTTAGGAAGTCAGATGTCCTTTTAGCCAGACTTTACACTTCGATCCTGCCTGAGTCCTGTACATCTTTGATCCTTGGTCCTGGGTTCTGGTCCCAGGGCATCTGAGGAGACTGGGCTGTGATATCTTGGGATCATAGATTTGAAGGTGTCAAGGTCTTAGAGATTAAGTGGCAGAGACCGGATTGTCATTCAAGTTTTCAGACTCCAAATCTTACGTACCTTACTCAGTTGTATGTGATCTCTGCTGACCAGGGAAGATGTAAAGATGGCTGGAGAATCTTTCTGAATAATGCTTGTCAACAAGCATTATTAAGAGCCTACTATATGCCGGCACTGGGCTAAGCACAGGGCATACAAAGAAAGACAAAAGAGAGCCCCTGCCCTTTAGAAGCTCACACAACATCCAAACAATTACATGGGTACAAGATAAAGACAGAGTGGATAGAAGGAAATCTCAAAGGAGAAGACATCAGTGATTGGGGAGTGCCCCTTGTAGAAGGCAGGCTTTGAGCTGAGCTTTCAAAGGAACCAGGATAACACAGAGTGGGAGCTAAGAGGGGCAGAGTATTCCAGACCTAGGGACAACCAGTGCAGAAGCATGGAATTGGGAAGTGGTGGAACAGAAAGTAAGCTACTGTCACTCTATCATGAAGAGTGCAGAGGGCAATGAGCTGTCTTTGCTTGATGCTGGGACTAATCACCGTTGTCCCCCACCCACACCACCCTCCCACAGCATAGCAAGAAGGACAAAATATAATGTAAAAGCCAGACTGATAAAGATTAATTTGCTCTTTACCCCAAGCATGAAGCACTATGGTTATTTCTTTATCTTTCCACACATTTCCCATTCCTAATGCTCCCCAAGTGTGTTATTTGCCTAGTCATATATCTTATTTGCTATGTATTGCTCTCTTTCCCTCTTATCCATTTGTCTAGTCTGTCTCTCTACCTATCTATCTATATATCTATTGTAATGGTATTTATATTACGCTTACATCCAGGCCCAATAATAGGCTTCAGGTGCGGGAGGCTTGTTTTGTATGAAGGCAGACACTGGGTCATGAGGGGTCATGCCCTCTGGCTCTGAGAGGTACATATATACTGTGAGGTGAGGTTTTGCTTTGGGGCTTAGTTTTTGGAAGAAGGTTCATGTACCCAAGGAGACTCTGGCTAGATGTTGGAGTTCTCTCTCTGGTAATGATATATGTATTGTCTATGGTCAGACAGTTGGAAGCCCTGTCTGTTGGTCATTCTGTGTAATTTCTGCTTGTATTTTCTCTGTAGTTCAGGGTGCTGACTTTCCCCCCTGAACTAAGTGGATGATATATGTGCTTGATTAAAGTAAGATTGTTTACTACTTTTTAAGGTTGCTTTCCTTTTAGAAAAGCAGATCTAAAAACCTGTATAGCAGGCCCTCCTGTGTATGTCAGGGTCCTTGCTGTTACACCTATCTGTAAATCCAGTGGTCTATCTATTTACCCATTCATCTAGTCATCTATTTGTTCACCAATTTATCTACCTATCTATCCACCCTTTCATTTATTTATCCATCTATCTATCCATCCATCCATCTATCTATCCATCTATCTATCTAAAATCTTTGTTTAACGATTGTAACAAATGCTGATTCCTGCTCCAAAGCTTTTGCAGGCTTCCGCTGCATCCCCTACTGACTGAATCCAAAAGCTTCCACCTGGCATTCAAAGTTCATTAAACTATATAGTTAGCATAGTGGCATATTGGAAAGAGTATTCACATTCTACTTCAAGTGCTTACTACATGCCTGACCTTGGGCAAGTCACTTAACCTTCATGGGCCTCAGTTTCCTCATCTGTAAAATGAGAGAGTTAGATGTAAGGACTCTGAGGTCCCATATTGCTCTAAACCTATGACTTTTTGATGCTTACATCCTTCAACTTTTTTGTTAGGATACTTTCCTAGGGTGGCAGAAGTACACGTAGATTTGTATGAGAGTGTTTTTATCAGTCTGGGAACAGAAACCAGTAGGATTGGGCCCAGGTACATCTGTGCTCTCCCACTTTATGCCTCCTCCCTTTCCTTCTTCTGTTTTCCCCCTTTTCTTTCTCCCCCCTCTCCTCCCTCCCAGTAAATTATAACCACTCTCTCCTTGTCAAGCTTCCCAGACGTGGTGGCCTTTGGTGGTCTGGAAAGCATTACCAACATGCTGATCTCTCCCTGCAAGCTCTCCTCACCTCCCTTCCCTTCCCCCACCCCTAGGAAGGGGGAGCTGCTTTCAGCCCTGGGGCCCCAGACTAGCCCTACTGAAGGATGCTAGAGGGCAGCTGGGGGACCTGGCTTAGAGACTTCAGGCCTCTGAAAGGGAAAAAAGTGGGATATGGACACACAGACAATGGAGGGGGTATGGGGGAAAGGGAAGGAAAGGGGAGGAGAGAGATGTACATCCCTCCCTTCACATGCCCCACTCCCAGCTCCTCAGACATGCTCTTAGCTTGCTACCCCCTAGTCATAGTCTCATGAGGAAAAGGTAACAGTTATTAGATCTAACAGCTTCAGATCCAAAGATGGAGAGGGGGAGTGGCTCATTCACCCAGCCCCCAGGACTTGGGTTTCCCTTCCTTCACATTGAGTGAGTCCAGCCTGCCTGCCTGAAGAAGGGTATGGGAACAGCCCCTGAGCTGATTGAGGGAAGAACATAGTTCTTACCACCAAGGATCCCTGATATAGTGGTAAAGATAAGCCCTTCCTTCATAGAATTCCTGGTCTAAATGGGGAGGTAGAGGGTGGGGGTCAATAGCCACTGCCCCTAGGTCTACTAGGAAGATGCAGGAGAAAATGATAGTCTAGGATTTCTTAAGCTATCGGTCAATTTAGTCAAATTTTTGCCCTAAGACATTAACTGCCTTTTGCCTCACTTGCTTGGTTAACAAAAGGAGAAGGGATTGTCCTGCCATCAGAAGGCTTTGGGCTGGGGCAGAGGGATGGCCAAGATGACTTCTAGAGGTTCTTTCCCCCTCCTAACCCTTGACCATGCACCCATGTCTTTCAGGGTTATTTCTGTCTCCTTTGACCTGACCTGTCCCCACCCACTCAGTCTGCTCAGGGGCCCCCACCCCACTGACCTCACCATCTCCTGGCAGGCCATACTCCACTGCTCTCCAATTCTTGGTTTCCTGTTGAACAAGGGAGGGAACAGAAGGGAGAAAGCAAGCCCTCATGTTACTCGTCTCCACAAATATTTGTAAGAACTTGGACCCTGTCTTCATGGATTCTCTGGGAGCCCCCTCCATCTCTCCCTCTATCTATGCCATGTCCTTCTGTTCTAAACTGGGATCTAGAGTTGGAAGAGTCAACAATCGTCCTATCAGATCACATACAAAGACTAGCTTTATTCAAGCTTTTTTTGAAACTTGACCCCAGCCAGTCTTCCCATCCTCCTACCGTTATCCCTGGCACCCACCATAGATCATTAGGCTAGATGATCTCAAAACACAGCCTCAGTTCCTATGATGTCTTTACCATGGAGCTGTTGTTTCCAGGGGGTCTCATACATGCCTCGGGGATGAGAAGAGGTCTCTAAATCCCTTCCATTTGTATATAAACCATCAAGTTGTCACTTGAAAAGTGACAAATCCCAAGGGAATGGGTGAGGTACAGGACATGTGAATTTCAACTTAGGTTGGACGCAGTAGGTCAGTGACAAAGCCTGGGAAACTCGTGAGGAGAAGGAAGTCAGTCGCCTGCACCCCTTGGATCATGTCCTTCCAAACTCCTGTCTGGAAAAGGGAGGGGACCCACTCCCCCAACCTCCAGCAACATCTACCAGGCAATCATGTTTAGTTATTAGATTCCTGAGGTGCAAGCTTCCTTCCAGGAATTCCTCTGCTCCGCCCTCCCAGCCCACCTCCTCCTCCCCTCGCAGGCCCACATTCTCCCTCCCTACAGATTTCCTCTTTGCTGACAACAGCTCCATCTGGTTGGAGAATTCTTCCTCTTTAAAGGGACTAATAGTGAGTTCTGTAGTCGGCACATTTAAAGCCCCCTAGGGAGGGTGTGTGTGACTGGTGGACACTGGCCCCCTATCATCACCAACTAGGTCAGACCTACCCCAGCTTTTTGTCAGACAGAAAGATCTCTGAACTGGACAGAGGTCATACTCGTACAAGATCCCTACTATAATATCCTGGCCAGTCCAAAGCTGTAACTAACTTGGGGCAAATGGGACTTTGTTGCCAGGAGCTGACATGGAGCTTCTCTTTCTTCCCCTTAAAAATCCTCCAGAGGCATAACTTCCTGCGTGATTCTCTGGAGCACTCAGGGCTCCCTTTAGATGTACCCTGTTCTCTGAACTACCTCCCTCTAGTCTTGTGTAAAAACATATCTATTGAGTGCCAGGAACTTTGTTAATCACTAGGGAAAGCTGTGATCTCTGGAAGGTCTCTAAGACAAAGCAAGCCATACAAAAGCTAAAACAACTCCTTCCCTCAAGGAGTTTATATTCTAATAGAAGAGACAATATGTAGTTAGGAGCTATGTACAAAGTAGATGGAAAGCAATCTGAGATGACAATTCACCAAGAGGTGGAGATGAAAGGCTTTTTGTTTGAGGTAACAGTGGAACTGAATTTTGAAAGAACAAGGGAACTGGAAGGATGGAGGTGCTCGTGATAATAATAGGAAATTTAGAAGAGGTGTGGGTTTGGGGAGAAAGATAATGCATTCTTTTTGGACTGTGTTAACTTTGAAATGTCTAGAGGAAATCTAATAGGAAATGTCCAGTGGGGAGTTGCTTGAGAACTCAGGAGAGAGAATAGGATTGGCTCCAGAGATCTGGGAAACCCCAACGCAGAGATGACAATTGGAGGTGATGAGATAGATCAACCAAGTGAGTAGATCTTTGGCAGAAGAGGAGAGAACCCCGAGAGATCTTGTGATATACTCAGTTAGTGGGTGGGAGATGGATGAAGGTCCTGTAAAGGAGCCTGAGAAGGAATGATTAGACAGGTAGGAGGGGAAGCAGCAATCAGAGCAGTGTCATGAAAACCTAGTGTGATAGATAATGCCAAAGGCTTCAGAGAGGTCAGCAGGATGAATACTGAAGCCATTGGATCTGGCGATTTGAAATCGTTGGTAACTTTGGAGAGAAGAACTTTAGGTGAACAGATCAGAAGCCCTATTTCAGAGGGCTTAGAAGACAGTGGAGATTAAGTCGAGGCACCAGGGTAGATGGTTTTTTCAAAGACTTTAGCTAAGAGAAGAATACCAGACATGCCATGGTTTCTGAAAATGCCATATCTGTGTCTCCAATCACCATCCTAGAGACTTTTTAGGCCAAATCCACCAATCCTGGCTAACCCATCTTTTGTAACTTCTTATTAGAATGGGAGCTCCTTGTGGGGATGGGCTGTCTGTTTTCCTATTTGTGTTTCCAGTTCTTTGCATAGCATCTGGCTCCCAGTAAACGATAAATGCCTTTTCATTCATTCCCTAATTTATTCTTTCATTTATTGCTGTAGCAAGCTTTTTCCAGTCCACTCACTCCCCATCCCTGCTCCCACTCACCCCTCGGCTCAAATGATATAATACTGGTAAGAGATAGATGAGGTAATTAAGTCTTAATGTGTTAAAATATAAAGCATTATCTATAACTAGCTATTCCCTTATAAATTGTTAAGATGTTTCCCTGATGAAACTGGAAAGACTGTTTACTTTTGGCTGAGAAAACATTGAACATGTCCCTTGTGGTCTCTAAAAAGTTTGCTAGCCTTGGGGCATTCAAACTGGGAGCAAGTTTGTGGGGGCTGTGATCCCTATGTGTTTTACTACAAGACCGCGGCAGCTGGGGAGGCGGTTTCTTTCTCCTCCTTCTCCTCCCATCTGCCATGGAGATATTCCTACAGTAAAGATAACCATCACCACATCCAGCTAGAACAGAAGGAGAGAGTCAGGACAGGAAACAGCCTCAGGGAGTGTGATCCTTGGCAGCAGAGAAGAGAGTGGACTGTGAATCCCCTGGAAGTTGGAGGCTGAGGTGCTGAGAAGGAAAAGGCACACTGTTCAAGGTAACAATGGAACTTAGTTAAGTGATCTTCCCAGAAGAGATTCTGTGTCCAAGGTTGACACAACATGAGGATATTACATGAATAAAAAAACATTGGAGTCATGTTGTACCAGAGTCTTGAGTAACTTTGTACATGCACACACATACAAACAAATCTGTGTCTATATATTTTGCATAGCCCTCCCTCACTTAAATCCAAATAGCTTGCATGTCATGGCATCATCTGCCTGATGTCATGGTCCTCTTCAAGAATGAAAGACAAGCAACGCCTACACTCTACATATGTATACATATGCCTGGGGCAGCTAGATGGTGCAGTAGTCACCTGCAATCAGGACGACTCATCTTTCCTGTGTTCAAATCCAGCCTCAGACACTTCCTAGCTGTGTGACTCTGGGCAAGGCACTGAACTCTGCCTCAGTTTCCTCATCTGTAAAATGAGCTAGAGAAGGAAATGGCCAACCATTCCAATGTCTTTGCCAAGAAAATCCCAGATGAAGTCATGAAGAATCTGAACAGGCTGAAAAATGACTAAACAAGAATATGTATGACTCACTGCCGTACTTGCAGTTCTAAGTTGTGACCTTCCTATTGTTAGTACGTGTATTTGTGGAAGGGTACACAGTCTCCTAAGGCAGCATATTCATCATTCCCGCCTGCCTCATTTTTTATGGAATTTTTCCAAGCTCCGTTTAGGTTAGATCTAGTTCCAGTTCAGTGATTGCTTGAAGACTTCCAGAGAAGCTGAATGCCCTTCAGCTCAGCAACGTGCTTCATAGACTGTGGTACCCAGACTGGAAGACACCATTCAGGCTAGTCGTAGCCTGATCTGGGTACAATATAGCCATGCTATTACTTCCCCAAATCTCAATGATATGTTTCTCTTAATGTAACGATAATAGATAAATATATAAAGTACTTTACAAATATTTCATTTTATCCTCAAAGCAATCATAAGGGGTGGGTGCTAGTTATTATAATCTCCATTTTACACATGAGGAATCTGAGGCAGAGAGGTTCAAAGTGACTTGCCCAGGGTCACACAGCTAGTGACTGTCTGAGGTGGGATTTGAACACAATTCTTCCTAACTCCAGATCCAGTGCTGTATCCATTGGGCCATCTGGCTATGTAGCCAAAAGTTGCTCCATATTTTTTAGCTATTGAAACATATTGAGTTTGCAGTCCATTAAGACCCTCAGAGCTTTTTTTATATGAACTGCCATCCTGACAAGTCTACATCCTGGTCCTGGGGACTGAGCTTACCTTTGTTTAGCTCTGTGATTTTGCATATTATCTTACTGGATTCTCTAAGAGGAACATCCTTTGTCCCCATTTCTGCAGGTAGAGAGATTGAATCCCTCAGGGAAGTGAAGTCGTTTCCCTAAAATCACACAGTCAGTAGGAGATAGAGACCACCCTGCTGCCTTATTTCTGTCTTAAAACAATACCTAGAATATCCTACTGTTATCTTTTTTTCTCACTCATAAAGCTTTTTGGGAAGAACTCTGACTGTGGAGCAGGAGGGAGCCTTGGGATTTTCCCATCTCTATGGTGTCTCAGAGGATTTAGATCCTGAAGTGACCTAGAAAGTCATCTATCCAATCCTTTATTTTACAGATAAAGCAAGTGAAGCCAGAGGGGCACAATTGAAAGAGCTCTAGTTCTGAAGTTAGAGGATGTAGATTCAAATTTTACATTTGGTACTTCCTACTGTGTGTCCATGGGGAAGTTACTTCACTTTTCTGGGTCTCAGTTTCCTCATTTGTATGATGGGGGGTGGGTGGGCTAGATGGCTTTCAGTTCTAGATGTATAATCCTAGCCTAAGACTCTCAGAGGCCCGATATGACCAAGGTCACACTAACAATAAATAACAGAGGCAGAATTTGATTCCCTGACCTGCTACCCTAGTTCCCATGATCTTCCTACTACACCACTTCATAGCTGCACTCACATACTGGCTGACCAAGCCCTGGCCCACTGCCTTTGGATGAAGACCCTAAAGTAAGTCTTTTTGTGATCTGTACTAGATGTATCTGCCTCCAGAATGCGTGGAACTTTCCCCAGATAAGAAGTGGGGTGATGCCTATCAGCTCTCCTTAACATGGGGAGACTCTAGCTCACTCCTCAAATACTGGGGGAGAGGGAGGTTTGACCTCATCTCGAGGCAGGGGAGAGAGAGTCCTAGGGTGGTAAGACTGTGTGGGGATCTTTCCATCATGAGGGTGTTTTGGGGATTTTTGGATCCAAACTAAAACCAAGAGGTTGTCAGAGGAATGAATTCAGCTAATAGGACTTGAACATTGGGAGGGACCTTTGAGATCATCTAAATAGATTGGAAAAGGATTGGGAATCAGAGGGTCTGAGTTCAAAACCTGATTCTGTCAGTTACTAGCTGTGTGACCTTGGTAAAGCCACATTTCATCTGTGTGGCTGTATTAATGGATGAACACTTGCCAAGTACTTACTGTATGAAAAGCACTGTGCTAGGGAGGCAAATAGAAGACACAGTTTCCCATTCTCAGGGAGGTGACATTCTGATGGAAGGGGCAACACCCAGAGAAGGGTTCAGGTGCAAATCAGAGGTCCTCTGGTCCTTAGGATTCAATGAATGGCAACACATGGTCTTGTATCATCCTTAATGTTATTCCCACTGAACCATCAGACAGTGCCAAGGACTTCAGTGGCAAGAATGCCACTTTTGAATCTTTTGTAGCTGTGCTGATAGGTGTCTCTGTGGCACCCACAGGAGCCAGGCCAGGCATTGTCTTCAAGGTCTTTGCTTCCTGGATGTTGGCTTCTGAATGTGGGCTGGAAGAGGGGCCTGGGTATTCTCATGTCTCTTGGCTTTGGGTTACTGGGATAGCTCCACTTTAAAATTTATTTTATTTTCAATTCATGGAAGAAAATAAACATTTCCACAACACAGTTCAATAAAAAAGATGATGCCATATGAAACTTCAAATCTACCATGGACAACTTGTGATTTCCTCCAAATATACAACAAAGTTATGATGTAAATTTCCTTTTTTCCTCCCCTGCCCCAGAGATGGCTACTGTTAGACTCAAAGATATATAAGTAAAATTAGTCTATACGTGTTTCTATTTATCAGTTCTTTCTCAGGATACAGATGGCATCTTTCTTCATATGTCCTTTATATCTGGGTTCTGAGTAGAGGTGGGGGAGGTTGACTTGACTGGCATCTGCTGCCTGGTACCTGAGTGTCTTGCTGCTTCAACTAAGCTGGCTTGCCTGCTCTATGGGTATAGTTGGGAGGGATGCCTCACTCCCATCTCTACCAGGATGATATGGGGGCTGGGCGGGAGGCCATAATAGTGGCCTGGTTGGTGTTGCTGCTCCTGGGGCTCTTGGTCCTACCTGCTTATGGGATGCCATTGGGGTTGGTGGTGGCAGGGAAGGTGGGTTCCTCCCGAGCCTCCTCTCTATAGTGAGGAGACTGGACTAGGTAGGACGGTTAGGGTCTTGTCTAGCTCTAGATCTATGGTGTTAATCCAACACCCTCCTCTAGCACCCTGTGCCATCTTATCCTCCTCAGATGAGTTCGGAAGTCCCTCCCTATGGTTGCCTCTCACCTAGCAGGACTCAAGGCTTCCCTCTCCCCAAATTTCAGCTCCAGCACTAAAAAGGATTCTGGGGGCAATCAATACTATCTCCTCTTTTCACTTCCTAAAACCAGTCTTCTTCCCTGTGAAAGCCCTGGGTCCCCAAGTCTCCAGAGTTTCTCGAGAAGTCAGGACACAGCTCTCCTCCTTCCCTCTCCCCTTCTCTCACAACCACTCCAATCCCACCTCTCCTCTTGTCCCTCTTCCCAGATAGACTGGAGGGATGGCGTGGGATGGCAGCACCCCCTGGAGGCTACTGGAATCTCTGCACATTCCTTGTGGACGCAGCCTGGAGCTGGGGACCAGGGTGGGACACTGCATCATGGAATCTCAGGACCTCACGGTTCCTGGAGTCAGATCTGTACTTGAGCAAGAATCCCTCCTCCAGCATTCCTGAGAAGTGACATTCTGGCCTTTGCCTGAAGTTGTGATATACGGAGGACACTCTCTTTTCCACAAGCATATTCATTCATTAGATTGGCAAGCATTTATTATATGCCTACTTTGTGCTAGGTGCTAAGGATACATGGGACATAGAAAAACATCCCTTGATTTCCAGGGATTTGTATTCTATTGAGAGGAAACTAAAACTACACAGAAAATTCAATGTGTAATAAATGCAAAGGGAATAGAAGACAGTTTTCTTGTATATGGTGGCATTTGAGTTGCTCTCTTTCAAGACTGAGGTGGAGGTGAGAGGGCGTGCATTCCAGGCATGAAGGCCATGTCCCCTGAGCCAAGGCCTGGTGTCCAGAGATGAAACAGGGGCCTCAGAAAATAGGCCAGATTGGCTGCAACGTAGTTTGCAAAAAGGAGTAATTCTGTTTTTAGATAACTAATTAGGTGGCTCCATAGAGTGCTGGACTTGAAGTCAGGAAGACTCATCTTCCTAAGTTCAAATCTGGCCTCAGACACTTAGTAGCTGTGTGACCCTGGGCGAGTCACTTAACTCTGTTTGCCTCAGCTTCCTCATCTGTAAAAAGAGCTGGAGAAGGACTCCAGTATCTCAGCCAAGAAAACCCCAAATGGAGAGGCAGAGTCCGATGTGACTAAAATGGCTAAACAATAGCAAAGTGAAATTGGCTTCCTTGAGAGGTGATCAGTTCCCACTTTTTGGGGGGGTCTTCAACCAGAAGCAGAATCACTTTCCATGTCCACATATGTGTGTGTATATGTATATGTACCCTGCTTTGTTTTTCCTGTGTAGGCCATGTGTGTCCATGGGTCTGTCTAGGTGTGACTCACAAGGAAGGGAAAATAAACCTCTCTATAATCTCCTCCCAGTCCCCCCCTTCTCAAGGGAGACTTTGATTTCTGCCAAGAGAGGAAGTAGGAAGTTGGAGCCAGAGGCTGGCTTCTCATTCTCCTCGGGGAAAGGGGGTACTGGGTCAGAATTAAATCTAACTGCTCCTTTAAATGTTGATATGATAATGATACTATGATAGCCACTGTTAAATAATGAAAGCCAACTTTTATATAGTGCTTACTCTGTTCCAGGAACTCTGCTAAGTGCTTTACAATTATTATCTCACTGGATCCTTATAAAACTATTAGTGTCACATTTCACAGATGAGGAAATTGAGGCAAACAGAGGTCTTGCCCAGGGTTACATGGCTAGTAAGTGTCTACAGTTTGATTGGAATTCTGGTCTTCCTTATTCCAGGCCCTGCATTCTACCCATTGGGCACCTCGTTTAGGGGAAGTAAGTTTTAGCTTCAAGCTGTGATCACTGTTTCTTAATGGGGAAGGAGCATCCCAAGTTATGTATCCAAAGTTCAAACCCGTTCCTACAAGATACCAGTTTCATAATGAGTGCATAGCAAACAGCGATTTATCCAAACATACAGCAAATGGAGAAAGAATACAGTGAGAGTATGTGCCAGGCAATACACAGAATGAATGAGTTTACCCACTAGGAGTGAGATAATTCAGCCCAACAGAGAGAGAGAGAGAGAGAGAGAGAGAGAGAGAGAGAGAGAGAGAGAGAGAGAGAGAGAGAGAGAGAGAGAGAGAGAGAGAGAGAGAGAGAGAGAGATAGGGAAGATTCCTTTCCAGGTTGGGTCCCTTCTAAGCCTCTAATTCTGTAAGTCTGAAATTCTAAGGTGAAGGGAAATGATCAACCTTATCATCTACACAATGAATATACTTAGGTCAGTTGACCCTGACAGAAAATGAGCTCAGGAGCATGGTAGGATCCAGGGAAAGACGTTATAGAGACTCCCGGGAAGGATGGGGTCAGCCCAAGGGAGGAATCTTTGATATTAGTAATATCTAGCAATTATTAAGGTTAGCAAAATGCTTCACAAATATTTCATTTGGTCCTCACAGCAACCCTGGGATACAGGTGTTATTATCACCTTTTACAAATGAGAAGTAAATTGACTTGCCTAGGGTCACATAGCTGCTGTCTGAGGCAGGATTCAAGCTTAATTCTTTCCAACACTGTTTTGTATCCACTGCACTATCTAGAGGCCCCTGAAATGAGGATGTTTTTTCCTTATTTAGGGAGCCCATCTCCAGAAAACAGTTTCTAGAAAAGGCTGAGAATTCTACAGTTCTTACTCACATACTTAGGTAGCTAGGTAGCACAGTGGATTGAGTTCTGAGCCTGGAGTCAGGAAAACTCAAGTTCAAATTCAGCCTCACTCACTTCCTAGCTGTGTGAACCTGGACAAGTCACTTAACCCTGATTGCCTCAGTTTCCTCATTGTAAAATGAGCTGGAGAAGGAAATGGCAAACCACTCCAGTAATGTGTGAAGAAAACCCCAAAAGGGGTCATGAAATGTTGGATATGACTAGCAACGATTACACCACACCAGCCTGAACAAATGAGAGCCCACGAGTTTTGTCTAACATCCTCATGGACTAGCCAGATCCAGGCCTATGTTTTACTTTTTCTGGAGGGGTATACTATGTTGAATTCCATTGTTAGCATGGATGCTAGCCAACGAATGAAGTGAAAGATAGAATTAGGGGCTCAGAACCTCAGATCTTTGGTGGCCGAGGATAATTGTAGCTAGCCTGTGTATGTCCCAGATCAAGGGCTCTATCTGCTCTGGTCTTGCCTACACTTCTGAGTTTTATTTTCTATTCTCTCTTAGATTTCTTGAAAAGTTTACTTTTATAAGTATCAAATTTCACTAGACTGGGGTCAGAGGAGAAGACAAATTGGACAGGGGAGGAGCAGAGGGCCCTGAGAAGCTGGATAAGGCGGGTGTTTCATTTCCCTGGACAGTGGGGGTGAAGTGAGGGCAGATCAAAGGATGGCAACTTAGAACTGGGGAGGCCAGAACAGAGGGGATGCTGATGTAGCTGAATTGAGGAGAAGAGCTTTCCTTCACATGTGTGCAAACCCTTCCTCTCTCTTGCCTAAGTTTCCTCATTTATAAAATACTCAGATTAGTTTACATCAAGGTTTCTTAATCTGGGGTCCATTTGAAAAACATTTTGACAACTGTATTTTTTTATTTCATTTTTTTAGTTATTTCATTTATTTTTAACTTTCAACATTCACTTCTATAAGTTTTAAATTTTCTCCCCCTCCCTCCCCATGCAATCTGATATAGGCTCTACACATGTATTCCTATTAAACAAAATTTTCACATTAGTCATGGACAACTGTATTTCAATATACTATAGTGGATTTCCTTTGTCATCCTGCATATTTTATTTTATGCATTTAAAAATATTGTTCTAAGAAGGACTTTAAAGGCTTCCACAGACTGCCAAAGAGTCCAAGATACAAAAAAGGGTAAGAATATCTGGACTGGATGATTTCCAAGGTCCCTGTAAGTGTTGGTATTTGATGACAAAATTTATCTTCCATGGAGAGCAAGGATTTCTTTCTTTTAAAAAAATGTCATTCATTACTTTGATTATTTGCTCACTTATTATTAATTTATTTACCCATTCATTCATGTACCCATCCATCCATCCATCCCTCCATCCATCCATCTATCATTTATCTGTCTATCTATCTATCTATCTATCTATCTATCTATCTATCTATCTATCTATCTATATCTAATCTGATAAATGATGCCACAGGGAGCTTCTTGGTAAAGCATTCAACCTCTCAACATTGATACTGAGGTTACATTATGTGGAAAGAACACTGGATTTGGAATCAGAGGAACTGACTTGGCTCCTACTTATTTCTCATTTGACCTTGGACAAGTTATTCTCTCTCTTTTGGCCTGACTTTCCTCCTCTGTAAAATGAGGTCGTTGGATTCTATGACCTTTAAGGTCCCTTCTACGTCTCAGTCTTATGTTCCAAAGAAAGTTCCTCCCTCTTCCCAATCTCCAGGCTGACACTGATGGGGATGAATGAGGATGACAAATTTCCAAACTGATTCTTCCCAGCCATGTTTCTCCCAAGGCTTCCTAGGTGAGGCCAAATTAACTGGATGTTCTGGGTGACTTGTGTAATAAAAAGAGGGGCATCATTTGGGGCTGGGGATGGGGAGGTGGGGTCTAAGGAAGTATATGTGATAATCAGTTGGTGTTTTGGTTGTTTTTGCTGAACTGCTATTTTTCTCTCTTTGTTATCATTTGTTACAAGGGATGAGTTTCTGGGGAAAGACAAAATACCCACGATCCTGCCCTCACTCACAAATACTCCCCTTCTATGTTCATAAACTGGGAAATTCCCTCATGTGATCCCAGTCCATTGGCATTCCCCTTCCCCCTCTGCCATGAAATTCCAAACTCGTTCACATTCCCCATCACCTCCAATCCTTTCACCCCACAGCTTTTCCCAGGCCATCACCCCTGCACTGGTCACGCTCTTTTTCGTTCCCCATTTGACAACTTGGTGAACTGGTTCAATTTGACACTATCTGCTTCTCTCTAGTTCTATCCCCCTTCGTCACTGATTTTGCCCTGCTACGTCTCAGCTTTGGATTTCTCCTACCTTCTGCTGCCTTTGCTCCCACTCATGCTGCTAAATGGAGCTGCAGGAAATCATGAGACTGTCCTGACCATGTCCATTACAAATTTATGTTACATAATCTGCACTAGGCTCTCAGGGTGATGAGACAGTTTTTTGATATCTCCCTGATCAATTTGCTACAATTGTGAATGGTGAACACTACAATTCACTACATTGCGGTGGGTTGCTACCCACCACAGTGATTTTTTCAAACCTTTTTCACCCTTTCCCAAACCTCCAGTGGCTCCCTCTCCCAGCCGAGAACCTTGCCTCATATTGCACTGAAAAAACTGAGGCCATTTGACAAGAGCTCTCTCTTTCTCCCTCCTCATCTCCCATCATTCATGTGCCTTCTCCAACTGTCTCCTTCACTTCCATCTCATATGGAGAGGTAACCCTTCTCCTTGCCAGAGCAAACCCATCTACATACGTGAGTTGTCTGGTTCTATCCTGTCTTCTCTAACAGACTTCCCCTTCTATCATCTCTGCTTTCTCACTAATATCTTTAGTCTCTTCCTGACTACTGACCGCTTCCCTAGTGCCTACAAACATGCCCATGTCTCCTCCATTTTCAAAGAACTCTCACTTGATTCACTTATCATTGCTAAGTATAGTTTCATATCTCTTTTGCTTTTTTGGGGCTAACCTTCTTGAGAAGTTCATTTATAATATATCTCCAGCTTTCTTTCTACAAATGAGGAAAATGAGGCAAACAGGATTAAGTGACTTGCCCAGGGTCATAGTGTCTGAGGCTGCATTTGAACTCATAAACATGAGCCTTCCTGACTCCAGGCCTGGTGCTCTGTGCACTATGGAGTCTCCTAGCTGTCCTTATCACCTTGGGCTTGGACTATCGCAATAGTCGCTTTGGGGTCAGCCTGCCTCAAGTGTCTCCCCACTCCAGTCCTTCCTCCACTCAGCTCTCAAACTGATTTTTTTATGCTTAATTTTTATTTCTAATTACAACTGTACTACAGATCATTTTATTCTTGCATCTTTTCAATGGTTTCTTCTTTATATTTGCCCTTCTTTCCAACTTGTTGGGATTTGGATTTATGCTCAAGAATCTTTTTGTAATCTTTATCCAGTTTCAATCTGGTGATAACTACTTTACTAGGATGAAATCCCCCATGGACAGTTGTGCCATAATTTTTTTCATGTTGCACACGCTCAGTATAGATGGCATATTTCTTTGTGTAAACCTGGAGTACTTTGCCAATTTGCTGACCTTTGTAGTGTCCATGAACCACCTGGACCTTGTTATCTTTCTGGTTGGGCACTGAGCTGACATTGTATTTCTGTCTCAGCTCCTTGGAGAGTGGGGATGACATGATCTTGCGCCGAATGTGTGAGGGGATGTTGAAGTGTCTCTTGTGGTTCTTGCTTTGATCCAAGGTCATGAATGGGCTGAACTTCATTTTGGCAAGTGGGACCACCTGAAAAGAGACATGTGCACTGCCCCTCAAACTGACCTTCTTAAAGCACAGATATGACCACATCACCCTACTACTCAATAGTCTCCACTTCAACGTCAAATATAAAATCATGTATTTGGCTTTCAAAGACCTCTTTATCCCATTCTGACATTTCCAGTCTTACCTTTTACTCTCACATACTGTGTGATCCAATAACATTATATTAACCTCCCTTCTGTCCCTTGAATAAGACTGTCTCTGAATTTTGGGGAGTTTCTCCGAATGTCCCTGATGCTTTAAATGCCTCTCTTCTCTTTACCATCTCTTGACTCCCTTCAAGAACCAGCTAAAACCCCCCATTCTACAAGAAGCTTTTCCTTCCTCCCCACTAATATTGGTCTCTCAGTTGCTCATTTCCAGTTTTTCCAATATACATCTTGTGTGTACATAGTTGTTATCTACCCTGTTAGAGCTCTTTGAGATAGGGATTGTTTCCTCCCCTATATTCTTTTTATCCTCAATGCTGAATACAATGCCTGGTACATAGCAACTGTTTAATAAATGCTTGATGACCAGTTGACTGATGGAGGAGATGCAGGAAGGATATATGTTGAAATGAGATAATGTAAAAACAAAACATCATTAAAATTGTTACAGTCACTACCAACAGAATGTCAAGGGAGAAACAACATCTATAGCTCATGATGTAAGAAGTACTCTGCACCAAAAACCATCTCTTTCTGTCATTTCCATAACCTATATAACACCCCTCTCCCAATTTCTGGACTATATGTAGCACCTGTCCTTAGAGGCACAGACTTGAATTGGCAAGGTTTGGAGAACATGTGATAACTCTGTAGTGGACAGGGCTCTGGGGTTGGAGTGTATCTCCCCTATCCTTCTCTCATTAGTACAAAAGTCTAGCTGGGTCTATCAGAGGAGTAATTAACATCCCAGAATGAACCAGATGTGGACCCTAAGAGAGGGAAAACTAGACTGGGCTTTCAGTAGAGGCAGAGAGGATAGAGAAAAGATGAGGCTGAATGACTAGATAGGCAGAGCATATCCAGGTTGGTGGAGTTATTTTTTTGTCAGTGACCTCTCAGAAATGACTTGGGGAACTAAAAATCTCACTTTGCTGACTTCAGGATTTGGCCTTGACTCTAGGCTATTTTTCTGTCCCTACCCTATGACCCAGTAGAAAGGCTGAAAAGAGATAGGGTCAGGGCCTCCTTAGTTTCCATTTCTCCTCTCTGATCTTTGCTGATCCCAAGAAAGATGAGCAACCCCAGCAGTTTGAAAAGAAAAGGAGGAGGGAAGGTAAAAGGGAGGAATAGAGAAGAGTTTCTGGTGATAATTATTTTCTAGTAATACCATTTACTTTCTCCCACAACCAAACTGATTTTATTTTGATTTGAGATTGGTGGCAGTACTGCCTGTCAAAACCTCAAACCCAAATCTTACCTTTGGAAGCCTGTAGAAGTTGTCATTGGGGGTGGTCTATGTTCTGGAGTTGGGAGAAAAAATGGTTTTAGAGAGCGTCCTGGCCTTGACAATCTGGTTTTTAGTGGATTAGGGCTCTTGGAAGGCAGGTGGTCTAACTGGGGGAGATGTGACCTCTGCATTTGGGAGGTTCTAGTTTTATGGAATAGATGTAGTAACCTTGAGCTTTTTCTGAAGTCTAAAAGTCATGCTGAGGGTGTGGCAGGACTGAGATATGCTGATGATTAGGGGCAATTAACAGGATATGAGAGAAAGAACCCTTCTGGGGAAAGGCAGCATAGAGTGGTCCAATCTGATTTCCAGGGTCCCTTCTATCTCTAAATTCTATGATTCTGTGTCATGAGTTCAAGAATCTAACCAGAGTTAACCAAGAAACCAGACCCAGAGGATGGTGATAAAGGAGTGTGAAGCAACATTTTCTGCCTAAGGAATTCAACATGGAGGAGGATGAACATACATGAAGGGGATCAGCAGGAATGGTGAGGTGGTAGCCATCTCTTCCACCTGAGACAACTCTCTTCTCTGGTCTCACCCTAACCTGCTAGACACACTCCTTTCTCCTTGCACCCAGGGAAGACTTTTCATAGGCCTTTTTTGGGTGGAAATGGGGAACTACCCAGGCATAAAGAGTACAACCAAACCCCAGACCATCAGCCTCCTGACTTTCTTTGCTGCAATAGACCTGAACTTCTTTATTGGAAGGGCATCCTTACCCCCTTCCAGGGCTCTGATGTCCCAATAGACTCTTTAGCCTCATGAAATGTTTACCCCTTGGAGGGCTAACATCAGATAGATGCAGGTGTGGTGCTCAGTGTTGGGATGCACACAGGGCAGGAACTTAGAGATAATTGTGGATGGGCATGACCATGGCACAGTTAATGTAGCCTCCTTGCTGTTGGACCTCGATCTTTCCAGCGAAGCAGTGCTTCAAGGCCAGACAGCTGTGTGAACTAGCCAAGTCAAAGCCAGTCTGAGACCTTTTCTTCTTCTCCCTCCAGACAGCTGGGACTCCAATCCTGCTGTAGACAACTTCTCGTGAGTTAATTTCCTGTGTGCCTCTCCCATTTTGAGGGAGAGACAAAAAGGCCTAATAGAGATTATCTTCTAGGGCATCTCTCTCTTACTTCTGTGTTATGTCCTGGAGGTCAAAGAGGGAGGAACTGAAATCTAGCCTGAGAAGATATTTTTAACCTGGGAGGCTGGAACTGAGGGCATTTTGCAGAAGTATCTAACTTAAAATGTTTTATTCATTCTCCTTTTATCCAATCTACTTAAACCAATGGCTCAACAACTCAACTGGGACCTTGAGTTGAGGTGGTTCCTAAAAGATTGTGCTGGGTTTGTCAAGCAAGTGGTGTGATTAGTTAACTGAGGCAGGGCCATATATGGCATGGTTGACAGACTGCTATATCAAAAGGTAGCTAGGGCAGTGGGTATGGAGTCAGGAGTACCTGAGTTCAAATCTGGCCTTAGACACTGATTAGCTGTGACTCTGGGCAAGTCACTTAACCCTGTTTGCCTCAGTTCCCTCATCTGTAAAGTGAGGAAGAGAAAGAAATGGCAAACCATTCTAGAATCTTTACCAAGAAAACCCCAAATGGGCTCATGAAGAATTGGATGTGACTAGAATGATAGAACAACAAGATCAAAAGCCCAGGTTACAGTGGAGAGTGACAGAATGCTGGATGATTGATTGACAGTCCCCTGCCTTAGGGTCATGACTGTTGATCCAGATCCAGACAATCATACATATTAGAAACAAATTTAGACTTGAAGGGACCATAGTGATCATCTTGTCCAACCCTTTCTTTTTATTGAAAAGGAAGCTGGAGCCTAGAGAGGTGACTTCATTAGGTCATATAGACTGTAAGCAGCAAAGCTAGGTTTCGAATGCAGCTCCTCTGTCTCCAAATCCCATGCTCTCCTTAATACACAATACTGCCTTTCTCCTCTCCATTGCCTTGGAACTGGCTGAATGATTAACTAGAATCAAAGTAGGAATTAATGAATTCATATCAACCTGGTGGAAGGTCACAGTCAGTCAGTCAATAAATATTAAGTCTCTACTATAGGCATGATGCTAAATATTGAGGAGACAAAGAAAGACAAAAGACAGTCCCTGCCTTTAAGGACCTCACAATCTAATGGAAGATGATATATGAAAAAGAAGATGGGGGCCCAGGGCTGCACCATGATGAATCTGGGTGAGGAATGAGGAGATGGCTGCCCTGGGCACCCTCAGATGCCTGCCCTCCACCTTTTCTAATCAGAGGGAGGGAAGGGGCACCAGAGGCAGGGGGTACTGAGGAGGTATGGGATTCAGAGTGATGTCATCTTACAGGATGATGAGTTTCTGGAGATTTTGAAGTCCAGGAGAGCAGCCCAGTGGGAAAGGATGAGACGACCAACTTGACAGCCCTCCTTAAGTGGAGGATCTGGGAGGACTTTCCAGATGTCCACCACATCCACTCTCCAATCAGAGGATCAATGGTCCAGAGCTACGAGGGACTTTAGAGGTCATCTAGTACAATACCTTCATTCAAAAAAAGTATGAGGAAACCAAAGGAAGCCCAGGGAAATGAAATGATTTCTTTGAAGTCACACAGTTAGTAGTTAGGTGGCAGTTAGTTAGATGGCAGAGGGGCAATTCAAACTCAGGCTCTCTGATTCTGATTCCTCCCACTACAACATGGCCAAATGCCACAGGATCTTGTCCTTGGTCCTGACCTGTCTAGCATTTTTTTTTTTTTACAGTGACTTGGATGAAGGCACAAGTAGCATTCTTCTTGTGTTTGCAGATGATATAAAGCTGGGAAGGACAGAGTTCACAAGCTAAGTGACAGATAGGATCCCAAAGGAACTTGATAAGATGATCAGATCTGTAAGGAGATTGACTTGAATTGAATTGAATGAACTAGGAATGATGCAATGATCCTTTCTTTTCCCACTTCAAAATTTTCATCTAAGGGTGGGTAAAGATTCTTGTTGATTTCATCTCTAAGTTTCTCAGTGATTTGTCTCAGTTTTAGTCCTTGTATCTCCAGCACCTACACTGTATCTAATACTTAATAGGAGTTTAATAAATGTGCATCAAATTAAAATGAATTAAATTGACCAGCATAAAAATGTCTGTAGAATTGAACAGCTGAAAATGAACTTAGAGGTGGAAAAACAGATCAAAAACCCCTTAGCTGATGACACTGGGATAATGAATCTCAGTTTTTTCTTGAGTGTATTTCAGAGCTATGCTCAAATAGGAGAGTGTGTTGTTAAATTGTTAATGTGAATATTTATGCTTCAGAAATTAGCCAATGCTACAAGTGAGGGCTTCATTTATTGTTTTGTGGATTCTCTAGACTTAAGAAAGGATGGAGAAATGCTAATAATGTAAATTATCTTAAAACTATGTCATACATCTCCTCCCCACAAAAAGAGTTGATTGTTAAACATACCTAGGTGTACTCTGAAAAGAAACACCATTGATGTCATTTTTACCTGTCACTGTGGATAAAACAGAATCCCTCTCAACCCAAAGAGATGGGAACATGCTGATGCATGTTCATTCTAGGACTGGGGGAGCTGTAGTCTAGGACAGTCTAGAAAGTGATGCCCCTTGATATGGAAAAAGAGACATTAAAGCATTGTTGGTGGAGTTGTGAAATAGTCTAACCATACTGGAGAACAATTTGGAACTATGGAACTGCCTATACCCTTTGTATCTGTATCTCAAAGAGATCAAAGAAAATGTAAAAGAACCTATTTGTTAAAAAAAATAATCTGTGGCTGCTTTTTTGGTGGTGGCAAAGAATTGGATATTGAGGGGATGTCCATCAATTGGGGAATGGCTGAGCAAGTTATAGTATATGATTGTGATGGAATACTACTATGTTGTAAGAAATGACAAGCAGGATGCTTTCAGAAAATTCAGGAAGACCTATATGAACTCATTCAAAGTAAAGTGAGCAGACACAGGGCAACTTTGTACACAGTAACAGTACATAGTGCCATCAACTGTGAAAGACTTAGCTCTTCTCCACAATACAATGATTCAAGACAATTTCAAAGGACACATGATGAAAATTCTATCCCACCTGTAGAGAAAGAACTGATGAACTCTGAGTACAAATTGAAATATAATTTTTCACTTTTTTCTTTTTCTTTATGACATGACTAATATGCAAATATGGTTTGCATTATTTCACTTATATAATTCTTATCATATTGCTTTTTCTCAATGAGTAGGGGAGAGTCTGGAGAGAAGGAGACAATTTAGAGCTGGAAATTTATAAAAGAATGTTAAAATAAATAAATGATTATTTAATTAAAAAACAGAAAAGATATTTAAGCCCTCTATCTGGAACTAGGTAGATCTCTTTTGTACACATTTTTAATTACTTTATCCTGGCCTAGTATTTATGAAAAATGGAAAATGGCACCCAGAACTGGTGGCATTAGTAGGAAGACAGTTAGTAGGGTTCTGGGCACTATAGCTCCCTAAATTCAGGAAACTGAGATGGCTTAGGGGCCAGGAAGGGCCAAGAGACTGGATAATTCAACTCCTTGAAAAAGTCCTTGGGCCCAAGGTAGGTGATTGGAACTTGCTCTTGAGAGGAGGAACTGGTGATCCAGGAAACTGGTATCTCTAGCCCAGAAGTGGAACTGGATCCCTGATGATATCTTCCAACTAGTTTCTTTTGAGTAACCTTAAATCTCTGCCTGTCTGCGTGGTTGGAGAGACAAACATCTCTCTTGGGCGAGGAGGGGACACAGAACACCTCACACTGCTCCTTGTCCCAAGCCTCAGAGTGACAATGTGATGTAGGAGAAGACATTTAGAACTTGGAGTCAGGGAAGACCTGGGTTCAAATCCTATCTTGGATACTTAGTTCTATGACCATGCGTAAGTCGCATAACCATTTTAAGACCCAGTTTCCTCAGTAGTAAAATAAGGGCAATAATAGAACCTCCTGCACTGGGTTGTTGTGAAGCTCAAGTGAGATAATGTATGAAAAACAATTGGCAAATGTCAAAGTTCTAGAGAACTATCAGCTAGTATTATTATTAGGATAAGTGACTTGCCCAAGGTCATACATAATCAGGATTTGAACTCAGTTCTTTCCACTCTAATTCTAGTGCTTTCCCCACAGAATCATACTGTCCTCTAATTCCCAGTTCTCCAAGGGACCTCAATGAGGCACTCAGAAAAATGATCATTATCTTCTTCTCCCCTTCCTTCCTTTTCTCTCTCTCTCCCTGCTTTTCTTCTTCCCTTCCTTCCCTCTTCTCTGCCCCCCTCCCTGCTATATCAAAGAAAATGACTTATTGACTTGACTCAGTGATAATTCATTCTTCTCTATTGGGGGCCAATTGCATCATGGAACATGCTCAGAGGTGCCCTTTCTGGTTGACTTGGGAACCTTCTGTCCATGTTGTGACCCCATGCTGAAAGAATTTTACATTTCAGTATGATGTGGTAAACTCTGTCTCCTTGGTTTCCCCCTGCCATATGAGAGGAGTAAGGAGGTAGATATTTCATCATTTAAGTAAAGACAGCCTCAGATTAAGCCTTCTCTTTTCTATGAAACTTTCTTCTGTCTAGAGTGAAGGGATGGGTAATACCCATTCCCTTATGGGAACACTGCTTCCATGTGGATCATGATCTCAATTAGGCAAGCATGAGTTGCAGATCCTGCTGGTTTTTTCAACTTTGTCTTTCCTTTCATGAATAGATGACCAAAACTGGTGCTTGAAGTGGCCATGTTCAGGCTTGGAGGTGACCTCGAGAGACTGAAAGGTCAAAGAAAGGAGCAATTGGTTGCTGCAGATGCATGAAAATTTGCTTGTGAAAGCAGCTAAGTTCAATGTTGAGAGGAGGTTTGAGTTGGGATAGAGTGAGAGAGGAGGGCTAAGATAAAATGCAAAATACTTAATCAATCAATAAACCTGTAAACTGCTTTGGCTTCTGATAAGGTTTAAGAATCAGTCTTTCTTTAGAATGTAACAGTAATTAAAGGTTAAATTACTCTTGTTCTATTGATATATATGTTTGTGAGTCTTTTTATTTTTAACATTTGTTTATAGGAACAAACTAACTTTATATTATCCGATCCATATTGGATGCCCTTTTGCTTTCCCCTTTTTGGGAAGGCCTTAGAGGTAGCCATAAGTAAAATAGTCCCAAAGGGAGTGGAGTATAAGAAAGAGGAGTCTAAGTCACTCACTAGAGCAGGCTCCTCCAGGACTAAACAAGGTTGACACCACATGATTGAGTAGAGAACAAAGAGCGCTCTTGACCCCATGGGCACACTGAAGTTCCTCATGGTCAGACTTCAAAAGATGGAAGAACCAAAAAGGGAATTTTTATTCTAGAACTGATTCTCACTAAGGAGGAACTAAGTTGTTGGAATGGGGACCTTGGGAGGAAACAACTATTCCTTCCCAGCGTTTGTGATAGAGGAGAAATTCAGGCAAAGTCCAGCATGCACCCTAGATTTTGGGAGAACTAATTACAAAGAAAGGATAGACAGAACCTCATGGAGTACCCTTTACAGAAGAAGTCAGGTAGCTAGGTAGGCAGTTCATAGAGTGCTGGTCCTGCAGTCAGAAAGACATGAGTTCAAATCTTGCCTTACTCACTTATTAGATTTGTGACATTGGGCAAGTGACTTAATATCGCTGAGTTTCCTTATCTATAAAATGGGGCTAATAATAGCACCTACTTCACAGGTTTGTTGTGAGGATACAATGGGATGACATGTAAAAGGGCTTTGAAGTCCTTAGAGCAATATACAAATATTGACTTTTATTGTGATGAAGATAATCTCTCAAGACACAAAGAGAAATAATTTCTATAAAGAGAGAAAGGGAGGAGATCTCTAAAGAGACTAATCTTAGTGCAAAGGAAGTACACTGATAAATACAGATTTTTAAGAAGGAAACTACATGGAAGGAAGCTGGAGTATGCTGCAGCCAGCTAAACTGACTTGAGACACTTGATGAAATTTTCAGTGAGAATCTACACTTCGATGTGTTTGTCCTTCGTTGCCGGAGAAGACTGAGACATCAGAGAAATGATGACATGACTTGCATTTGATTTTGTTTTGAAAATTAACAAAAGCTACAGATGAGGGCTTGATTGATTGTCTGGACTGAAAAAGGTGATAGAGAAAATATTAATAATGACAGTAAATTTTAAAATGTATGTCCTGTACGCATTTTTTGGAGAGCCTGTTGTTAAGCTTTTACCAGCACACTCTTAGAAGTGAAGTTCGGTAATCAAAGGTGAATATAGAGATGGGATAGTGTCAGGAGTGCTAAAGCTTAGGGAGGGTGGTAGGGAAAGCTGTGGACAATTGTAGCTCAAGAGGATGCTGCATTGTTCTCCACTTTGTTAAATATCTCCTTAGGTCTAGAACAATTTAGAGGAGCCTAGATGGCTTCAAGTTCTGAGGTTCTTCCTGGACGTACCCTTAAATTCTTTAATAAAAAAGAGAACAGGTGAAATTGAGGTTTTAAAAGACCTGAAGACATGGAATTAGTGCGACAGGATAAAAAGATATCTGTGCTTTGGGTCTTTTTTTCCCCTCTCCTTCACTTTTACTTTTTTCTCCAAGACAGCACCAAAAGAGAAGCAATGGTAACCTGAATGCTAATGCTGGAGAAGTGCGAGCATCAAGAACTGGAGCTAGGAACAGAATTGCTCAGAAACAGCTGAGGTCTGGCAGCTATCAAAGCTTGTATGTGCATATATTTATACACAGTATATATGTATGTATATGGTATTTTGTTCTACATTATCAAAAATGATGGGATCACAACATGCTGTGTTTTAATCTCTGAGCACTGTGGGAAGTAACCTGAGAAAGTGGAATACCCTTATGTAGTGGGTGCTCTGAATCAGCTGTAGATAGTAGATTTCATCTTTTTAATATGTAATCAATATTTCATTTATTTCCTGTTCTAAACTGAAATATGGCCAGAAAATGAAAAATGCTTCTGAGCAACGCTTTCCAAAGCAAAGCTGACATTGCATTGATTTGGGAAGTACCAAAGCCATTTTGATCCTTCCCTGCTGGGGACACTGCAGTGGGGATACTGCGGTCTGTTAAAGAATCCATTAAGACTTGACTTCTCTTTACACTTTCTGTGAGGCAATCAGGGTTAAGTGACGTGCCCAGGGTCACGTAGCTAGTTACGTGTCAAATGTCTGAGGCCAGATTTGAACTTAGAAGATCTGACTTTGTAAAAAAAAAAAAAATAGTCTTTCTCTTCACATTTTGAGAGAGAGAGAGAGAAATCAAATAGAAATAGCATTTAAAAATAAATTTAAAAATCTTCCATATAGGAGGAATTTCTAAAATAAGATACAGATTTGTTATTACTATTTTAACCATTTTGCACATACCCAAATATTTTGGACATCCAGTCCTTTTACTGTATGGGCTTCAACAAATTGAGAAAAACCTTTTTCTAAAGTTATGTGCTTTAGGATAGTGCGACTATAAAGACCTATTGTGTCTGATGAGCCTAATAGTTTTTAACTATTTCATTCTACCATTTTGCAGGAAATATAGCCACATGTACTAAAGGAGGGAGGGGAAGTCAACTTTGGCTATTTTCTTAGGGAAAGAAGAAGTTTTTGAGTGAGTAATAAAGAATACTGAATTCTCTGTTTATTGTTCATTTTTCTCTTTGGACAGGTTAGTTACCGGATTTTTAGTTTTTATTTATAAAATAATAAAAAATATTTTGCTTTTAGGGAATGATAGAAATCTCTTGGAACTCTTCTTCACCGATTATGTGGCTTGCCATAATATTTGGTCATTCTGGGGTATTTCCATTCTCAATGTACATACATATATTGTATGTACTTCTAGGTATAGTAGTTAAAATTGTTTTGTAAAAGAGATGGGTAGCATTTATTTCTTCTTTATCTTTTCGTTTAAAAAGTCATGATTTTAAAACAATTCTATTTTTTAAATTTTTAAAAATCTTATTTATTTTTACTTAAAGAAAGTTCTATTTTTAAAAGACTCAATCCATCTTGAGATTTTATAAATAATTACTAAGAAATATCCAAACAGTTACTAAAACTTATCCCAGACTGTCACGAAGACATAGCTAAAGCCTGTGTATCTAGGTATCTGTATGGAAACACATTTATGGATATTTAAATACGCCTGAAAGAAATTCTGTAGTTCCCAATGACTTCTAGGATAAAACTGAAAATGCTTCATTTAGAACTATCATCTTTGCTAGACCTCAAGAGTTTTTCATTGTCACAACAGCAGAAGGTTTAAGGCTACTGATACCGTGAAGCTCTTACGAATGATCTAAGTTTATCCTTTTACCCAGTAAAACATTTGAAAGCCAATCACACTTATCTCAGGCATTGTGCAGTTGAACAAACTACTTCCTGATTGGGAGGGTGGACGGTGCTTGAGGTTTTGGGAAAAGAGGAAGAACCCAAAGGGCTTTATATTCTCCCTAAGACTAAAGAGGACCAGAGCTCCAGGGAAGTCAAAGCAACCCAGAGCTCCTGACTGGACTCCCGTGTTTCTCTTTCCCCTCCTTTTGGATCTGAGATTGCAGCCATCATCTAGGTCAAGATCAAGGTAATCGCTCCCCTTTGGTGAGGAAAGGTGAGCAGGGGAGTGGAGAATGAGTGGAGAAACAAAAGAAGAATTTTTTTTTTCCTCTGGATGAGGGCTGAGAAAATTTGGGGGAGGACGGGCTTTCTATCTTTGATCTGAACCAGTCTGAACCAGGGTTTTCATGAATGGAAGGAATTCCTTGCTATGGGAAATCCTTTTCACTTGTGTAGCTCATCAGGAAGCAGCCCAAAGGCGAAGTATTATGGTGGAAAGATCTCTAGCTCTGGAATGAGACTTGTGTTCATGTCTCACCTATGACGATGCTTGCTACCTGGGTGACACTGGACAAGTCAATTCATCTCTCTCAGACTCAGTTTCCTTATCTTTAAAATGGGAAGGTTGAACTCCACAGACTTTGTGGTGATTTCCAGGTCTGAGTCTATGATCTATAAAGCAGAGTGGCACCTAGTCAGGCCTTTATTTTGTTCCAAGATGTGTCCTAATATACAGAGACCACATGGTATAATAGATAGACTGGTAGACATGGAGTTAGCGAGAGCTGGTTTCAAATCCTGCTTCAGACACTTCCTAGTTCTGTGACTATGGCCAAGTTACTTAGCCACGTTGGATCTCAGTTTCTTCATCTGTGAAATGTGGGAGTTTGATACACTGATCCTTAAGGCACCGTTTAGCTCAAAATTGATGTAGCCAGCTTTTATGTAGCACTCCAAGGTTTGCAAAGTGTTTTACAAATATCTCTCTCTCTTTTTTTTATTCTTGCAACAACCTTGTGAGTTAGGAGTAAGATTACAACTCCTCCCATTTTGCAGCTGGGGAAACTGAGGCAGACAGTGGCTAAATGACTTGCTTAGGGTCTGAGGCTGGATTTGAGTCCAGGCTCAGCACCCTCTCCACCATGCCACTTTGCAAGCTTTCCAATCCACTCACATCCCAGTTCCTAACCCTGTTCTCAATCCTCATCTCATTGTCTAAACCTGACCCTCATCCAAATCCCAGAGTCTAAATCTGACCATAACTACATACTAATTTCTGACTCTGACCCCATCGCATACTGATGTCTTGATCTAATTACAATTTGAAAATCAATTCTGAATCCTGACTCTAGCATATTAGGAGGCAGTGGATAGGGCACAGAGTTCTCTGTACCAATGAAATCAAAGGTCAAGGACTTTTCCCCTACCTCCTTCCTAAAATTCATTATCTTTGAGAATTCCCTGAGGCCTTGAGAGTTTCAGTGACTCACAGTTAGAAGCTAGACCTGAGCTCGGGTCTTCCTGATGCCAAGACCAACCTGTCCTCCATTGAGCAGCACTGCCTCTCACAACTCAAAAGTGCTTTACATAATTATTTCATTTTATTATAGAATGTTGTTCATTCATTTCAGTCATGTCTGACTCTTCACAACCCCAACTGGGGTTTTCTTGGCAGAAATACTGGAGTAGTTTGCCATTTCCTTCTCATCTGACAGATGAGAAACTAAAGCAAACAGAGTTAAGTAACTTGCCCAGGTCGCACAATTAGGAAGTACCTAGAGGCTAAATTTGAACTCAGGTCCTCCTGACTCCAGGCCTGATACTCTAATCATTGCCTAACTGCCCTTCTTACATCCTGAGGTAGCTACCATTATCATGTCCATTGTGAAGATGAGGAAACTGAGGCTTTACCCATGGTGGGAATCAAACCCAGGTGTCTCCTGATTGCAGATCCCTCTTGACTCCAAATACAAGTCTAGTCATAGCCTCAAAACCGATTGCCCAGAACAAAGTTCAGGAAGGATATTGATAAACTGAGGAAGGTCCAAAGGAGAGGAACCTATTGCTGCTATATGAGGAGTGGTTAAAGGACCTGGGAGAGAAAGGGAGCTCTTTGAAGAGAAGTCAGAGAGGAGAGGCGCTAGCTGTGGCCAAGTCTTTAAAGGGTTAAATCAGGAGTGGGGAACCTGCAGCCTTGAGGCCCTCTAGGTCATCAAGTGTGGCCCTTTGACTGAATCCAAACATCACAAAGCACGTTCCCCACCCCTGGACTGGATGTTCTTCTTTTTCTGTTTTGCTTTGTATATGGAAATGCTCATTTTGTTTGGTGTTTGTTGAGTTCAGAATGGAAAATACATACATTTTTGAAAAAATGTCCTGGTTTCTTCCCTGAAATGAGATGGTCTACTCTTTTGAGAGCATATGTGCCTCCTCCCAGCTGAGATCCTCCAGCCTTGATTGTCTGTCTTGGTCCTTTTGGCCAAAGAGGGATTTGGGCACCTGGTTCCTTCCACTAATTTCTCCTTTGTTTCTCTCCCCTCTTCACTTTACATGGGTAGTCTCAGCCTGAGAGGGAACTTGTGATGATTCTCAGGGGAGAAAACTGAAACCCAGGACCCTGAAGAAGCCTTGAGAGCAGAAATGAAACCAACCACTTCCTTCCGTTGCCCTTGGCTGACATTTGTGTCTCCATCCCCTCCTGCTCTTGTGACTTTGCCCAAATCACTGTCCCTTTCCTTGGCTTTGTCACCTCATCTGTAGAATTTGTTTCTAGGTCACTCTTTCCTTCCTCTTCCTTAAACCCTCCCTTGGCGCAAAGAAAAGCATTTGATAAGATGACCATGTCTAACAAAGTGTCTAATATTGTATCCTAATGGCCTCCCATCTCGATGCTGTGAGAGAGGAGCTATGTACCACTGGATCTTCTCTGGGGCCTTCACTGGTTTTTCCATCATGGAGGAGGAAATATTAATTCTGGCAGCAACCATCAAATAGGGTTGTCATATGGAAAGGGATGGATAAGCTAAGTAATGAACATAAGAATCTCACATCATAAATCTAGAATTAAAAGGGACCGTAGACATCTTCTACTCAATGTCCTCTCATAACCCAGGGTCACCCAAGTCCCTCACACAGGTGGGAGAGTTAGGATTCTAATCCAGGATAGCTGACTCCAAATACAGATCTCTTTTCTGCTGTGTACCAACCTGGCTCTTATGAACTTCCCTTCCCCTCATTAGGCTCTTAGGGACCCCTTCTGAAAGGGAGAACAAATGGAGGATGGCTCAGAATAGGGTGTGAAGAGGTACAATGTGAGTGTAAGGGAGCCTTGTGGCCAGAGAAAATACTTTCATGTTTGGCTTTAAGTGGAGGAGGAAGATGAGTCCACAGATGCCCATAAGATGCAACTTGAAGGATCATGTACTTGTATATTTCCCACATCTGGGTGCCAAAGCCTTCAATTCCATTTGAAAGTTAGAAGGGCCTTAGCAGCCCTTCAGTCCAACCTATACTCAGAAGAAATCCTCACCATATCATGTCTAACAAGTGGTCACCCAGGCTCTGCTCCTTGAAGGAGGGGGACTCCTTACCTCTCCAGGACAGCTGCTGCATATGGCAGCCCTTCTAATATTTGAAGGCAGCATCATGGGCCCTCTCCAGACCATGTGTGCATGCATTTCCTTTGGGTGATCCATATATGGCCTGAACTCTGGGTTCACCATTCCAGTCACTTTTTCTCTGGATGCTATTCAGCTCATTAATATCCTTCTTAAATGGCATTTCCCCCAGACTGAACAAACTCTTCCTGGCAAGTCCTAACCAGGGCAAAGCACAGGGACTGATTTTACCCATGAGAAAGGATGGGGGTAGTTCAACCTGGGTCCTTGAGCATCTGGATCAGAGAATACCGAGAACGTGGAAAAGAATAGACGGGGATGGTGCACCAGGAGATATATTTTAGAAAGAAGAGCTACTATCTTCCTGTAGACTGGCACTGTGTATCCAGGGCAGTGTAGGGGTAACACTCTCAAATTAACTTTGTGATTCAAGAAAAGAAATTATGAAGTAATTGGGACAAATTTGATTGAGTGGGAAGGAGAATGAGTGACTGGGATGACTGAGATGAGGAAAGAAAATGTCTCTTAATGCTGATGTCTTCTAAATTTTGGTGCCTTGTGGCAAGCCCTCTGTTGCTCAAGAGGACCTGAATTCAAATCCCACCTCTGAACGTAACTCTTTGAACAGAGCATCCAAGGATCATAGATTTCAAGCCCACCCCCTTCACTTTACAGATGAGGAATCTGGGTCTTAGAGCTCACACGGTTTCTAAGGGTGAGGTGAGATTTGAATCCAAGTTCTCCAGACTCCAAGTCCAGCATAATATCCTTTCATCACCTCACTAAGTTTAAGGCAACCCTTACGATCCCTGTTGTCTGACTCAGTTTCCCTCTGAAGCTAACATTTCCCTAAGAGAACTCTTGAAAGATTGTGAAGTATTTTCCATTTATTACCTCTTTTTTGCCTCACCACAAGCCTGTGAGGACATACTCTCAGCCCCATTTTAAAGATGAAAACTGCTGAGGCTGATTGAGGTTTGGATGACTACTGTAATTAGTAGCCATTATCCTTGGGTTAATAAGAATCTTGCCTCCCCTTTGTTTGGGGAACTCCTTCCTGGACTGCCCCATTCTCCTCCTCCTCAGCTGCTACAGTAACAGCCTCTGATGGACTATAAAACATTTTTTTTTTTGTGGTCTTAATAAATCAGTTAGATGGGGCAGTGGATATCCTGGAGTCAGGAATACATGAGTTCAAATCCAGCCTCAGACACTTACTAGCTGTGTGCCTGGGCAAGTCACATAACCTGTTTGCCTCAATTTCTTCATCTGTAAAATAAGCTGGAGAAGGAAATGGTAACCACTCCGGTATCTTTGCCTAGAAAACCTCAAATGCAGTCATAAAGAGTCAGATATCAAAAATGGCTGAATGCCAATAAAGAAGACTCAAGTTTCAATATTAGTTCTTAGTTCAATATTAGTTCCACACCCAAAGTCATACCATTTCTCGGGGGCCTCCCTGAGTCTTTTTGCTTTATTATTCCCATGAACGGTCCTCTTGGGGAACCCCAAGAAATGGATAATTTTGGTTTTCTTTTCCCATGAAACAGGAAGTTGATATCAGGGTTCTGTCTTTACTTTCACCTTCCCTTCCCATTTGCTGAGTTGTCACTTAGTACCAGATCCTGGGCAAAACTGTGAAACCTGTCCAGTGTGCCTCTTATCCTCCTGGTTCCTGCTTCCCTCTGCTTTTTTCTACTTCCCTCCACTTCTTCGATGTGATTTTCAGCATCCTCCCACCCCATCCTAGGATGTTATGTGGTCTGGGCTCTGGTAACCTTTCTGAACCTTAGGCTCCTCATCTATCAAATGTGATAGGAATTGAATTAACCATCGTACATGAATTCTTCTTGCTGATTATTTCATGGGAGGAGCTGTCAAGCTCAGATGAGATGATGGAGTCAGTATGGAATAATGGGTAGAGTGTTGAACTTGGTCAGGAAATCCCACCTCTGACATCTATTCTCTGTGTGATTCTGAGTGAGGCACTCCATGGGCATCCTCCATGATGAGAGGTGGGAAATTCTTAATCTATGATATTATGGGTCCATCTTTTCCCGTACCTTGCCTCCCGCTGTCGGTTCCAGAGGAAACTCAGCTCTTCTGCTTGGTTGTTACTTTAGTTTCTGAAGGGTCTTCCCATCCAATCTAGTCAGTCAATAAACATTGATTAATTTCTTCTTACATGCCCCTCACTGTGCTAAGGCCTGAGGATGCAAAAAGAGGTCAAAGACAGTTCTGGAGACAATGGGCAAACAAACATACACAAAGAAGCCATGGACAGAATAACTGGACACTGAATAATTAAGCGGGCTTGGGAAAGGATTCCTTTAGAAGACAGAATTTGAGTTGGGAAGTCAGGGAAGCAGGGGATGAGGAGCGAGAGCATTCCAGGCGCAGCGGACAGCCAAAGAAGATGTATGTGTTAAGTGAGCAGATGTTGAGTGTCTATATTGCCTTACTAGAGCCTCCCAGACTCCTGTGGGAGGTGGAGAGGGAAGGGGTTATTATTTCCATTGCATAGACGTGGAGGCTGTGGATCAGAGAAGTTATTCAAGGGCTCTAGAGTGCAAGAACACTGTGTGGCCCTCCAGCTACCATAGCCTCAAGCTGCCAAGGCTTGTTCCTGGCATAGGTATCATTCTTCCTCTGTCGTATATTCTATCTCCTCAGGACCCTTTTCTTTCTACCTACCAGGGTGACAACTCACAAATCTGACAACAAAATTTGTGGTAACCAATCAATCATATTATAGTGGGGATTCCTTTGGTGCATTATTAGGTGACCCCCGAGGACACTTTCAGTCTTCACATTCTGTGATTTATTAAGCATCTACTT
This sequence comes from Bettongia penicillata ogilbyi, assembly GCA_023548195.1. Taxonomy (NCBI): domain Eukaryota; kingdom Metazoa; phylum Chordata; class Mammalia; order Diprotodontia; family Potoroidae; genus Bettongia; species Bettongia penicillata. The sequence continues at coordinate 8,989,360 of JAJHZJ010000257.1, forward strand.
TGTGTCAGGTTGGATAGAGAATGCAGGGATGGAATCAGGAAGATTCATCTTCCTGAATTAAAATTCAGCCTCAGATATTTACTAGCTATGTGACCCTGGGAAAATCACTTAAGCTATTTGCCTCAGTTTCCTCATCTTTAAAATGAGCTGGAGAAGGAATGACAAACCACTCCAATATCTTTGTCAGGAAGACCCCAAAGGGGGTCACAAGGAGTTAGACAAGACTGAAAAGAACTAGAACAACATCTTGTGCCAGGTACCTTCTACCCAGGAAAGGGAGTGACCGGAAAAGAGCCCTTGAGAAAGAAGTATGGCACCAAAGGAGGACTTGAGGAAGGGCAAGTGGGGATCTGAGGAATTCCAGGGCAAAGTAGTCATTGAGCTGGGAACTCGACTACTGGGACTTCATTCAGTCCCTGTCTCTGGGGCAGGGTCTGCCAGGTTTTAGTAGAATTTCTGTCCACTTGCCACCCCAGACTGCCAATGGATGATGATGGTGCTTGAGGTGGTGACCTTCCTAATAAAAACCCACCTTTCTAAAGTGCTTTCAGGTTTACAAATCACTTTCCTCCACCACATCCTCAAGGCAAGAGACAGGGATCCCTTTTCTGAATGGCCTTCCCTTACAGTACCCTTTTCTCTGTCCCCCCAGGAACCCTGCTGGACCCGGCCATGTTGCTTTTGAGTTGGCTGCTTCTCCTTGGGTCTGCCTTCCACCAAGGTATGCCAAACCCTGAGAGGGGGCACTGCCCTGTCTTCTGACCTCTTCACTTTTAGAGAAAGTCCAAACCACTCCATCCACCAATTCCCACACACACCCGTTTTGGTCATAGACTTTGCTAAGTGCTTTCAAATCTATGGTCTCATTTCATCCTCACAGCACACACACATTCCTTGTCTTCATGGAGCTTCTATTCCAATGGAAGTCCAAGAAGCATGTGCCTAGGAAGAGGGTTACCATGAGTTATACATTTATTTTTCCCTGAATTTCCCCATTGGGGGAAAAATATCTCCTAGTTTCTTGAATTAGAGAGACTTATTTCTCAGACTGATGTAAAGGAGTGAGGAAAGTGTCCTGCATCCCCTGACATCCCCTTAAGACAACCTGTGGTGTCTCTCAGACACTTTTCCTTAAGACTTAGCTTGTGGGGTCCCCAGACATTTTCCCTTAAGACTTAGCCTGTGGGGTCCTCAGACACTTTCCCTTAAGACTTAGCCTGTGGGGTTCTCAGACACTTTCCCTTAAGACTTAGCCTGTGGGGTCCCTCAGACAATTTCCTTTAAGACTTAGCCTGTGGGGTCAACTGCCTATGTTTGAATTCAAACTTGAAATGCACTTGGGAATGAAAGGATCAGACTGATTGATTATCCCTCTTCCCCCTTATCTTTACCACCTGGACTGGGTTCCTGGGAGGCAATCGCCTTAAGGATATTCAGGAGGGCAGTGACTTCTTCCCCTTCCCCCCTCTCCCTTTTATCTTATCCCTCTTTTATCCCCTCAGGCCTGGGGTCCTGGAAGGTGATCAACCCTGAAAATGTTCAGGGTGTCAGAGGCTCCTGTCTGGTCATCCCCTGCACTTTTAACTTCCCTAGTGATGTGAAAACAGACCAAGGCATCAAAGGCATCTGGTACCGGGACTACTCAAATGCTGACAAAAAGGTGGTGGTTAGTCATTCCCAAGAGCCAGAACAGGTGGGGAAGAGTTACCAAGGCCGGGCTGTGTTTCTGGGGGACCCTCAGCAGAAGACCTGCAATCTCCTCTTACGGAAGCTCAGTCCTGAAGACAATGGGGACTATACCTTTCGATTTGAGATCGTTGGGGTGGATAGCTGGTCTGCCAAGAAGAGTACTGCAATCCAGGTTACTGGTGAGATTGGGGAGGGTGGGGCCATCCTCTATCCCTTCCTCCTTCCTATTCTCTACCCTCCTCTCCAATCCCCTTATCTTTTTCCCGTCATAGAGCCACAAAAATTTCAGATTTAAAAGGAACTTCAGAGATCATCTGATCCAACCCATTCCTGACCAAGAATATATTCTCCACCACCCCTGGCAGCCACTGTTTAAAGATCATTACTGATAGGAGGCAACTCTGTGGATAGAGCACTGGGCCTGGAGTCAGGAAAATCTGAGTTCAAATCCTGCTTCAGACACTCACTAGCTGTGTGACCCTGGACAAGTCACAACCTCTGTTGGTCTTAATCCACTGGAGAAAGAAATGGCAAACCACTCCAGTATCTTTGCCAAGAAAACCCCATGCCCAGTATTGATGTGCTGTGATCCAGGGGTTCATGAAGAGTTGGACATGACCGAGATCAAGAACTCATTAGTTATCACGACATTCCATCACACATTTGGATAACTCAAAGTTTTAGAAAATATTTGCTTTTATTGATTCTCAAACTCCACTCATTCTTTTGTATTCGTTCTTTCCCTGTTTCTTCACCTCTATCCCTACTGTCACACACAAAATCCTCCTCCTCCTTCTACTCCTCCTCCTTCTCCTTCTTCTCCTCCTGCTCCTCCTCCTCCTTCCTCTTCTTCTTCTCCTCCTCCTCCTCCTTCACCACTTTCTTCTCCTCTACAACCTCCTCTTCCTCCTCTTCTGACCATTCCACTTTTAGGTGACTCTCATTGTTAGCTAGCTCTTCCATGTATCTAGATTAAATCTGCCTTTCTGAAGCACATCCCCACAGCTCTGAGTTCTGTCCTTTGGGGTCCAGAAGAGTGCCTCTAGTTCCACATGACCATCATGTCTCCCTTAAATCATCTCGAGTATATATATTCCCAGTTCCTTCAATGGCTCCTGATATGATTTCATCTCCAGTCCCTTCACCCTGCTCACCACCTTTCTCTGGATAGGTTGCAGCTTGTCAACATCCTTCCTAAAACAGGACAGCCCATGTCCAATAAAAAATTCCATCCCCATGATTCATCTCTTAGCCCCACCCCATTCTTATTCTTATCTTCATTTCCATTCTCCCATCTTCTCCTTCATTTTGGTAGATCAGAATTCAGTTCAGACATGGGAAAGAGATGTGTGAGGTTTCATAAAAAAGTCTAGAGCTAATTCAGGAGCCACAGGCATGGGGAAGAGGCTTCTGTATATTTTTCCTCCTAAGACACTTACCCTGTCTTTTCTACCTCCTGAGTGGGGATTATTTTTCAGAGGATGGGAGAGGGGGTCAGGGGTAAGCCCATCCCTATATGTTCCATTTCCACCCTAGATGAACCCAGGACCCCTACCATTGCCTCCCCTGCTCATCTCCAGGAAGACACCCAAGTCATCTTCAACTGTTCCACCCCCTACGTGTGTCCTGAAGATGGGACTCCCCTCTCCTGGCATGGTCAGGATCCTGTTCACTCCAGTATTAAACAACTTCAGGTACTGGAGCCCACCAGTATCATCTACCAACAAAGCCTCAGCATTGCCTTATCCTGGCGTGACCACGGCCGGACGCTGACTTGCCAGTTCTCTGCTTCGGGGAAGCAGAGCCAGGGGCAGATCCACCTTCAGGTGCAGTGTGAGTGATGTCTGATGCCCAACCTGTCAGCCTCCAGGCTCTTTCAGTGTCCTGGGGACTCTGCTTTGGGGTCCGTTAGACCTTACACATATATTCCTATGTCTCCCTAGATAAATATCTCTGAAATATCTCATCTTCTTACTGGGAAAAGATTCTTTCACCTGTCAGACTAATGTAAACTAGTAATCCAAACACAGCTAGGTCTTTCCAGGTTGATGGTTTACGCCTTTCCTAGGGTGGAAAGAAAAAATCTTACCTGGTGGAAGATAAAGAAGCAATAATACCTAGCTTAAAAAATGAGTAAAAAAAAAGCTTTTCGTATTGCTGCAGAATTTGACTAAAAAAAGAGCAACATTAGTTAACTAAAACATTAAATTAACTAAATGTAATGCACTATTAACTAACAAAGGAGGTAAATTCTATGGATAAAGGTAAAGTAAGTCAAGTGGAGATAAGTAATTTAAACTTAATTATAAAGAGAAATGAACAAACGAGTAAATCAATGACTTTTTTTTAAACAGAAGGGGGAGAAGGCCAGGTTCTCTACTCTCGATGTGGGGGGGCACAGTTTATTTGTGGAACTCTAGGTTTTCTGTCTCAGTTCCTGCCACTGTTATTTTCTCCTAGGCATTTTGCCTATAATTTGGGAGCTGCCAGTTCAGGGGTGGGGGAGGTGGATTGTGATGTGTGGGCCCCTGCCTTGTGTTTGAACAGCTTAGATAAAGGAAATGGATTAAAAGGGAATTGTGCACAATTTTGTACTCAGTCATCTTTTCACTAGGAGATTAGAAGGGCAGTTTTAAAACACCAGCCTAGCATAACATTACTAGAATGACTTATTATTACATTTAAATCAGTGACATACAATTTGAAGAAATATTTAAAGAACAATGAAACACTTGGGTACATTTTGGTACCTTTCTCACTGACCCTTAAGTGTTGCCGATCATTGCCTAACCTAATCATGCTTTCCTGCCCATGTCCTTGGAATCCATTCGAACCCTTTGCTGGCATACTGAGCTGTCTGAAGGCCGTCCTCAGAAATGTCCCTTGTTGCCCTGCTTATTATTCATTGGACTCCTTGTTTGCATCTTTTAAGGTCACTCTGCTGTTCTAGGTGCCCTACTCTTCTCAAGGCTCAATAGAAATGGAAAAATTACACAGTAACAAAACAATATAACCCACCCCTCCCTAAAACCTGCCCTCCTAAAAATCTCACAAAGAGCCTTTTCCAATCAGAGAACAGTTAGAACATAATTTTTATAATGTTTAAATGGATATTTTCTGATTCTTCCATAACCATAGTCATCATCTTCCCCCTTCCAGAGAGTTATCGCATATGACAAACAATATTTTTAGAGAGAGGAAAAAAAAGTCAGCCCGATGGTTTCATACATTGAGTCCAAAAATATGTGTTATGTGTAACATTGTGGATAGTGACATTGCTATAATGCTGCCTACTTTTTACTTTCCCTTCTCCCCTCCATAATATTATCCTTATGATATTAAAAAAACATTATTTAACAGACTAATTTTACTTTATTCTGGATGTAGAATGCTCTATTTTAGAGGGACTTTTATGACACAATGAATAGCACTGGACTTGGAATCAGAAAAACTCCTCTTCATGAGTTCAAATCTAGCCTCAGAATTTACTAACTGTGTAACCCTGGGCAAGTCACTTAACCCCATTTGCCTCAGTTTCCTTATCTGTAAAATGAGCTGGAAAAGGAAATAGCAGTATCTTATTCCAGTATCTTTCCCAAGAAAACCCCCAAAATGGGGTCATTAAGAGTCAGACATGACTGAGCAACAAAAAGAACTCTTTTCATGAGTTTGAATTGAAATCCTACATAGTTTTTCTAAACAGATCTCTAGTGACTTCTTCACCAGAAGATGACAGATTCATTCATGAAGTAGAGATCAAAATAGGACTGTTTAGAATTAGGCATCTTGAGTTCTGCAGGAGTCCAGAAGAGTGAGAGTTCTGTATGGGCAAGGATCATCTGGGAAAGCTTCTGGAAGGGAGTGGGTTGGCAGCTGGGTCTATTTAAGAGCAATAACGGGGGATAAGATGGATGGAGGAGAGAAGGGAAGGTGCTTCAATGGTGTTGCTGGTCTGGATACTTGTAGGGTTGGGGGGAGGGCTCCAATAACCAGTTATCCCTCCCTCTCCCAATTTTTCCACATCTGCTGGATTGCTGTAAGCAAGGACTTTGTAGTGCAGATGTGGGGAAGCATGGGTTAACTTTGCCCTCAGGGGGCTTGCTCTGGGAGTCCACCATGAATCAATTGATCAAGAGGAGTATGACAGTAGTTTTTAGGACTCAGTAACCCAGAAGCTTAATAATTAAAAGGGAGTACTGAGGGGGCCCAGAGAAAAGCAAAAATCTGAGTTAATCGGGAGAGTTTTCTGAAAGAAGTGACTTTGCATGAAGAAGAGGGGCATGGATTAACGAAAAGAAGGAGTGACAATGGAGTGGCTTCAGCTCTCGGTTCCATAGGACCTCACCATCTGATGGATGCTGCTCCTGACTCTTTGTCTTTTCTTTCTAGATGCCCCCAGAGGAGTGGAGGTCTCTTTAAGGCCCTCCAAGCAGAATATCCACCTGGGGGATTCCTTCACCCTCACCTGTCACATCAATGGCAGCCACCCTAAGCCCACTACCTTCAGGTGGTTTAAAGATGGCACACTCCATGATGCCAATCAAGAAGTGCTGCAGGTGAGCAAAGCCACACGGGAGGACCAGGGGCGCTATTCCTGTGAGGTGGAGAATGCGGTAGGCACCAGGGCTGCTGCCCCCATCACTGTCTCCATCTTTGGTGAGTTCCTTCAACCAGTGCTTTTGATAGTAGGAAGTGTAGCTCCCTGGGATTCTAGAAAATCTTTCTCTGCTAGGAGAAGGTGCAGAGGATAAGCCTCCATGGGCTGACCTAGGAAATGGGTGTAGTTAGCTCCCTTTTTCTGGGCAGGAGTAAGCAAACATTCAGGGATCTCATTCCCTTTCTGGTACCTCAGTCTTGCTAATGAGCTAAGGGCTGGTCCTTAGGCTAAGAAGTAGGGAGAACTCCAGCAAGTCTGGAACGTCAGCTGGTGCTGGTACCTGGTGAGGCGGGAGAGGCTCATGGATGAGGTTTTGATCAAGGGGGTCAGACTATGTGGTGGGGTTACAGTTAGATTTTAATTCAGTTTAATAGACCTTGATTCTTTACTTATTGAAAGCAGAGCGCTAGGTCACAGGGTAAAATGCAGTGAGCTTAGGACTGCCTAAGAAGGGCAGAATGAACTCAGGTTAGACCTGGGTTCATATCCTGATTTTGCCACTTACTGGGGAGACTCCTCTAAGGCAAGTACAGTTTCTTTTGCCTCTTAGGATTCCCAACACTTGGGAGGGTAGTTGGCATAGCAAATAAATAGTAATAAGTATTTATTGGGCCTATTGGGTGGTGCCATAGCACATAGAGTACTGAGCCCGGAGTCAGGAAGACTCATCTTTATAAGTTCTAATCTGGCCTCAGACACTCACTAGTTTTGTGACCCTGGGTAAACCCCTTAACAAAGACAAAGAAATGATTGAAAAAATGACTGAACAATAATTTAATCATTATCGAATTCCATTGAAATTGAAGCTCTTGGAGAACGTGCCCTGGCACGCACTTGATTGAACTCTAAGGTTGGGTTGATTCTCACCTAACCCTAGAGATTGGGGCAATCGGATATCCTTGGAGGTCAGGCCAAGAGGTTCAGCCCTGGTGGAGCATAGGACAGGGTCTGTCAGAGGTGCTATTTAAGGGTGGGAAGCAGTGGTTGGGGCTGAGGTCTCCGTGTTTGGGATGAGAGACACTGTGCCTGCCCTCGCAGAAGCCCTGGGTTTATGGGAGAGACTGGGTCTTGCCCCTGGGGAGTTCTTGACCTCCAAGATCCTTCCTGGCCCCTTCCCTCCCTCATCCTGTACCTGCCTGTCCCTTAGATCCACTGATCCAAGTGTACCCACCTGGCATCGTCCAGGAAGGGCAGGCAGTGGCTCTCACCTGCACCTTGCCTGGGGAGGAGCAGCAGAATGTCTCCTACAGCTGGTTCAAGAATAACGTGTGGATTGAGGACTTGGCTGCCCAGACTCTTACCTACGCCCAAGTCAGCAGCACCAACACCGGCTTCTACTTCTGCCAGGTGCAGAATTCCAAAGGCATCAAGGCCTCCCCACCCGTTAACTTAGTGGTCACCTGTGAGTCACCCTCCTCCTTGGCAGGGGTTGGGGCTGGAAGGGTGGGGGGGCCCTTTGGCAGCTGAGGGGTGTGATGTGACCTATTCCATCTTCGTGGCAGTAGCCCCAGGAGCAGCAGCTCCATGTTGTGGAGATAGCCCCAGGATTGGTATCAAGAAAATCAGGTCCCACCCTGTCTCTTCTGCAGAGTGGCTGTGTGACCTTGGGGAAGTCACTTCTCTCTGGGGATCAGTTCCTCATCTGTTAAATGAGAGGGGTTTGCTCGCTGTAAGCTCTTTCTGCCTCCAGTTGATGACCAGAGATCAGTAGCTCCACTCAGCCTGATTCCTGGGCCTTTTGCACTTTCCAAACAGTTTCTCCATCTAGGACCACCCTTACCTTCCCCATTCTATCCCATCATAACACAGTTCCTATGGTCACTTCCAATGGTGAAATTCTGTGATGCTGTAACTCCACAGTGGTAGAGCCTTGAGAAAGACACCTGTCTTCTCAGTCTCACTTTCCATCGATGAAATGGGGTAATAATACTTTAATTTCCTGCCTCATAGAGTTTCTGTGGGAAAACACAGTGCTCTCTGAATAAATATGTAGATATAGAGGATATCCTCAAAGTCTTGGTGCAGCTTTAAGCTATTAAATTACCCACATTGTGTGTGTGTTCTCTCCAATATGATGTTCTTTTTAAATGGCCATCATAAATCCTTCATAAATGTACAGGCATCCTGGGGATCTGATAAGAGGCAGCAGCCATGGGACTCCAAGAAAGGTTAGGGGTGGGGGAGCCAGTAACTCTCCTTGGAGAAATCCTGTAAGGCGTCTTGGAGAAGATGTGATGGGACACTAGCCACCCTTCTTCCCCTCATGCTGGGTCTTCTTTTGGGTCCCTGGATCTGGCTAGGTATTGTTTCTCAACTCTAGTCTCTGACCTGTGCAGATCCACCAAGGGTCCCCATGCTCACCTCCTTCCTGGAAACCCAGAGGGGCCAGGGAGCCATCATCCATTGCTTGGTGGACAGCGAGCCCCAGGCCAACCTGAGCCTTCGGCATGCTGGCCAGCTGTTGGCCTCCTCAAATTCCCAGGACATACCCAGTCAACGCTTCAGTATCTCTAGTGGCTACAACTCCCTGCGCTTGACTATTCAAGGACTGGAGGCTGATGATGGTGGGGATTACCAGTGTGAGGCCATCAATGCCCTCGGGAGGGCCACCTCCAACCATGACCTCAAGACCAACAGTAAGGGTGGCATAGAAGCTGAGGTGGTGGTGGGGCAGTCATGGGGAGGGGCTCAGGGATGCTGCTGGGGACATTCACTCTGGACTGTCCTCCAAGAATCCAAATACCTTCCTAGAGGTAGCTCTTCTTGTATATATCGAGTAAACCCTATGGGGTAGAGAATTGGATTAAGCATTAAGGGCTGGTCTTGCTCTCAGGGAGCCTCTGTCTAGACCTGAAAAAATGTACCCTGAGAAAAAGGAAGCTTCATTTAAATTAAAGAAAAAGAGGGGGAGAGGAGAAATCCCAGAAGAATTCTTGGAGTAGGCAGTGTAGAGTCAAGGTCAAGGTAGCCTGAAGTGGGTTCTGGGCCTCAGGAGTCTCAGAGGCAGGTGACTGGGGCTCTGATGAGTTAATCTATGTGGTCCCTGACCCTTTTCCCTGCATTCTTCACAGTAGCCTGGGTTGAAATCAATCCCACTGCCGAGATGGTGGAGGGCAAGGAAGTGACGCTGAGATGTGTGGCTGCCCAGGGTGACCAGCCCTATGCCCTCTATACCTGGTACCGGAATGGAGAGTGGCTGCAGGAAGGACCCTTCAGCCTCCTCACCTTCCCCAAGGTGCTCAGTGTTAACTCAGGCTCCTACCACTGCCGGGCTCAGGACAGCCTGGGCAGCAGCCGAACCTCGCCTCCTGCTACCCTCACTGTTCTCTGTGAGTATACTCCAAGATTTTGGGATGGGGAGGGAATACTATGGGTTAGGGAATCCTCTTAACCTCCCTGCCTCCATCCATTCAACATCCAATAATTCCTCACTGAATACCTGCTGGGTGCCTGGGCACAATGCCAGACAGTGGTGGGGGCCTGGAGAGTGGGTGAGGGGGCAAAGGTTTATCCCTGTCTTTCAGGAGCTTGCAGACTAGTTTAATTCACTTCAATTCAGAAAGCACTGATTCAATGTCTATTATGTGTCAGGAACATGATATTTTGGGGGAAGAAAGGCAAAAACCAATCCCTGCCCTCAAGGAACTCAGAATCTAATGGGGTAGACTACATGCAAATAAGTATATGTGGACAAGATATAGAGACGAGATTAATGGGCAATCCCAGAGGAAGGTACTAACACTGGGGGATTGGGAAAAGCTTCTTGCAGAAAGGGACATTTGAATTGAGTCTAGAAAGAGACCAGGGAAGTCAGGAGGGAGAGGTATGAAAAAGGTGAGGAGCTGGGAGATGTCATGGGTAGAAAGGTAGCTAGATAATAGAGTGTGCGTGTGCATGTGCATGTGTGTATGTGTGTGTGTAGTGTGTCTGACAGGACAATAGCCACCATTGCACATCCCTCACTTCTCCTTTGCCTTTTCCTTGCTCATAGACCCCCCACGGCAACCCACACTTACTGCCTTGGTTGACATGGAGGCTGGTAGGCTGGGCCTCCTCTTGTGCAAAGTGGATAGTGACCCACCAGCTGATCTGAGGCTGCTCCAAGGAGACCAGCTTGTGGCCACCTCTCGTGGATGTGGGTGTGGGCAGAGCCATCCTCGAGCTCAGGCAACCTCTGGTCCCAATTCCCTTCGTGTGGAGATCCGCAATGTGGTGCTGGAAGATGAAGGCGAGTACACGTGTGAGGCCACCAATACCCTTGGCAATTCCACAGCCTCCGTGGCCTTTCAAGCCCAGAGTGAGTATTTCAGAAGATGGCCTCAGGGAAGTTGGAGAGATGGGTGTTTGGGTGAATTGATGGATAGATGGGTTGGGGGACCAAGGACAGGTATTTAGGTATAGTGGAGGGGGAAGGAGGAGGGGGCTTAGTGGGAAGGAAGGGTGTGGCTATAGCCATGGGATGAGTACTTAGTGAATGGGACAGTGAGTCCTGGTGGGTCCAAGTGACATTTGAGTGAGGCTGAGTGACGTTCCAGCTTTGGATTGAACTATCTGTGGACCTAGCCAAAAAAAAAAAAAAAAAAAGAGTGGGCTTAGGAAAGGAAGACCATGTCTAGAATGAATTTCAGTATGCTCAGGGTGTTCCTCCTTAGTTTTCCCATTTGTAAAATGGTCTGCTGAATTAGTTCATTATGGTTCTTCTAGTTTTAATAGTTCATGGTACAAATTTCCAGACTTGATACTGATGAGCTATGGCATCTTACCAGGACTCACATCTGAGCTGGGTGATGGGCTTCCTGCATGGAGGAAGAGAAATTAATAAAATTAGTGATATCCCTGTTCTCTCTTGGGCACAGTCATGCATGGAAGCTGGGGAGGGATGACGTGGCTATCAGTCCCATCTTTTGTGGTTGGGAGTAGCAGACACAGGTGTGGAGGCAGGAGGATGGTCCTCATGACCTTAACTTCAGGCATCCCTGACTCCATGACTTTGATCTCCTCCCTAGGTACCCGTCTGGTCATCTTTCCATCAACAACAGTGAAGGAAGGTGAAGAGGCCAATCTGACCTGCGTTGTGATCCGGGAGTCAAACAATAGTCCTATGAATTTCACTTGGTACCGGGATGGGGCCCAGTGGGCCCAGGGATCACAAGAAACTGTGGTCCTTCAGCCTGTGACTAGGACAGATGCTGCCCTTTATTCCTGCCATGTCAGCACCCAAATAGGGGAGAGACGCTCCCCCACAGTGGCTCTGCATGTGCTGTGTGAGTGAAGGGGCACAGGGGCAAACTAGGGATGGATTAGAATATGTTTGAAGAAGGTGGGTTTGGGTGGGAAAGGTGAAGAGGGATAGAATGTCTGGAAGGATGAGGCTTGGTCTGAAGCAAACTCTAGCATTGGAACTGAGGTTAGCTCTGGCATTGGGTCAGGCTAGCTTTAGCACTGGATTTGAGGCTAGCTCTGGTATTGGGGTTGAGGTTAGCCCTAGCATTGGGACTGAGGCTAGCTCTGGCATTGGATGGGGTCAGGCTACCTGAGTGTGGTTTAAGGCATGGTCAGGATATGAAGTGTGGCCAGATGTGGTGTTTGGGGAAGGCTGTATCTGGGAAGGTGGGGTGTAGGGTGTGTTCAGGAAGGACCAGCAACTTTGGTGCAATGACTGCTGAGCCCTTTTCAGGGCTCTTTCCAACTTTGGTGTCCACCTGTTCCACCTAACTCTCACCTGTGGCTCCAAGAAGTTGCAGCATGCGCAGTGGCAACATCCCAGTAAACTGTTTTGGCAGATGAGCCAAACCAGGTTGAGGGTAACCAGGGGTTCTCAAACCCATTGGTGAGTTAGGGGGGGTGTCTACCCCAAGCATGTGAGGACTTCATCTGGTAGAATGGGAGGATGAGAACAATTTGTTCCAATGGCCATGAAGGCAGATGAAGTAGGCAATGTGGAGCACTTAGAGTTCAGTTAGACCCTGAATATGCCAAGGTTACCCACTGTATCCTGAATCATTGCCAGCCATCTTGACTTTGTCCTGCCACTGGACTATGATGACTCTGGAAGAGAGAGTCAGTCTGACGGCTTTGTGCAACCCTGCCTCACTTAAATCCAATTTATGCATGAATCAAGACATCACCCATACCGTCTGGGAAGCGATTTAGGCCAGGGGGTTTTCTCTGGAGTTGATAGCTTATGTTTATATTATGATTTTAATTTTATCTTTATAGTGCAAATGTTCTTTTTCTCATTTAATAAGTGAGGAAACAGGCTTAGAAAGGTTAAGGACTTGGTCAGTCATCACACAGTGTAGAATAGTGTGAAGAAAAGTATTGACTTTGGAATAAGAAGACCTGAATTTGAGTCCTACCTTTGTCTATTGACTAGCCATGTGACCTTGGGAAAGTCACTTAACTTTTCTAGGCATCTAGGAAGTGCCATAGTGTATACAGCATTGGACCTAGAGTCAGGAAGACTCATATTCATGAATTCATGACCTCAGACGTTTAATAGTTGTGTGATCCTGGGCAAGTCCCTTAACTCTGTTTGCCTCAGTTTCCTCATCTGTCACATGAGCTGGAGAAGCAAGTGGCAAACTACTCCAAAATCTTTACCAAGAAAACCCCAAATGAGGTCTTGAAAAGTCAGACACATCTGAACAACAACTTTTCTAGATGTCAGTTTCTTTCCTCTCTAAAAGGAAGGTGTTAGACAAGCTGACCTCTAAGGTCCCTTCCAGCTCTGAGGCCTAGGGTGTGAGGGCTAGTAGGCCAGTGTTTCAGGATGCAGAGGGTTTGGCTGGGAATCAGACAGGCCTGTCTGGAAGATAGAGCTGGCCTTGGGGAGCTGCTAGAATGTGGGTTGGAGCTTGGGTTGAGCTGTATGGCTGAAGCTGTTTTGTAACTAGTATTAGGCTATGATGAGGGTGTGCCTGGGTGACAGGGTTGGGGAGTCAGCTGAATCCTACCTCTCTTCCCTCTCCAGACCCTCCAACTTCCCCTCATCTTTCTGCCTTCTTGGACACCACTGGGGGCTGTGTGGCCGTGTTCCTCTGCACCATTGACAGCAATCCCCCTGCATCAATGACCCTGTTCCATGGAGAGGAGCTGGTGGCTTCCAGCCTCGGCTCCAGGGTTTTGGAGGGCAGGCAGCTCCAGGTAGAAGCTAGCCCTAACTCCCTGAGGATGCAAATCAAGGACCTGAGACTAGAAGACACTGGGAACTACCGATGCCAGGCCACTAATGCTCATGGCTCAGCCTCCACCACGATATTTTTTCAAGTTCATGGTGAGTGTGTCTCTGCTGTCTCCCTTGGTCCTTCCTTCTCAGCAACTGAGAGGTGAACTTGGAATCTGGAAAGATTTTCCTCTAGCACACACTAGCTACATGACCAGGGGTAAATTGCTTGACACCTCTGAGCCTCAGTTTCCTTAACTAAAATGGGCTAGCAATACCAGTACCTCACAGAGTTTTTGAAAGAATTAAATAAAATAATGTATGTAAACTGTCCAGTGCTTAGCATGGTGCCTGGCACAGAGTAAGTGCTTCATAAATGTTCATTGATTGATTTTTTTTACTAGACCTGTGAGAGAGGGCAATGAGAGAAATACATAGAAAGGGTGGCTTAGGGTGCAGTGTTATTAAATGAGTGAGAGAAAGAGGGTCATGTTGAAGGGGAGTCTATTCAACATGTAGTTCAACCACCTATGGAAGATATCTACTACAAGGAGATAAGATCGCTTCTAAGGCACATTTTGACAAACATTCAAATCATTGATAAAATGGTGAAAAAAATAGGACCAAAGATGATCTCTGAAGCACCCTGTTGTAGACCCTCCCAGGTATCCTTGGGGCACCCCTTTGTAAACCTTTCAAATTAACCCTGAACCACTAATGATTTCCAGTCATTCACTGAGTTCCCATCAGGACTCTTCTTTTTGTTTTGTACAATGCAGTTTGACTGGCTGATGGAGAAGTTCTGGGAATTTACCAAAGGATTTAGTGAGGTTTCTCATACCATTCTGGTAAACATGATGAAGGAAGATGAGCTTGTAAATATGGTCCAGCTAGGAGAATTTTGAAATTCTTTTTTTTAGTGTTATACATTCATTAGAATTTTGAAATTCAAGATAGGAAACAAGTCTACTCATTTCCCCAATTTTTAACCCACAACTGGTCACATAAGTAGATTTTCAACTTGTCCTTTAAGCAACAATGCACTGAGTCAAGATAATATCTATCAAGGTTAGACTGTGAGTATATGTGGAAAATATGACTTAAAAGGCAAGCCACAAGGCAGTACTGCTATACTCATCTCTTGTTTACAGATGAGGAAACTGAGTCAGAGGTTAAGTGACTTGCCTGGGGTCATAAAGATAGTAAGTATCTGAGTCAGTATTTGATATCAGGTCTCTGATTCTGGGTCTTGTTCAAGATGACCCTTTTTACAACCAGTGTGACCTTGAAAAAGTCATTTCACTTCTTGGAATCTCTGGTTTCTCTAGTGTAAAATGAGGATGCTGGACTCAAAGCTCTTAGAGGTGCCCTCCTAACTTTAAATCTGAGATCTTAAAATTTGAGAATTCCTCCCTGCAACACTAACAAGTGCCACTGGATAGTGGTAGACCACCATGCCAGAGGCTATTTAAGGTCATGACAAACAAAAAACGTTTTTCTGGCATGTAACTTGATTAAAATAAATTTGATTTTCAAGTAAAGGCATTATGACTAGAGATAAAACAATGAAGAAAGTGTCTTTAAAATATGCATCTGAAGGAGGCGGTCCCTTCTTCTTTCTAGTTATAGTTATAGGTTAGTTATAGTGGAATCCCAGACTAGGGGTGCCGACACAAGTCATGAAACTGGAGCTCAGCCCCAGTGCCAGAGGCCTCTGCAGATGTCCAGCCCTGAGGTCACCCAGCTTCAGGATGGACAGCTCTGTGGCCTTAGGCCAGGCTCTTCATTATCTATAATGAAGGAGGGGGCTCATTCATTCAGCATAACAACTCTCTCTCTCTCTCTCTCTCTCTCTCTCTCTCTCTCTCTCTCTCTCTCTCTCTCTCTCTCTCTTTCTTTCTTTCTCCCTCCCTCCCTCCTCTTCAAATAAATCTACAAAAATGTTTATACAAAAATAAATGTATAGTCATTTTTGTGATTGGGGGAGTGAGGACGCTAACAGCTGAGATGAGGGAACCTCTGTGGGAGGTAGATCTCAAGTTGAGCTTTGAAAGAAGCTAGGAATTCTGGAAGGCAGAGGACAGAAGGGGCTTCATTCCAAGCACGAGGGGCAGTCTGGACAGAGGCAAACAAGAAGGACATGGGATGTCATTGTGTGTGGCAGTGTAGCTGGGATGTAGGTTCTTCTAGTTCAAAATCTGTGAAGCTGCCAGTATTCCAGGGAAGAGGAGCTCCCTTTCTCCTGAGGCAGACCATTTCACTGTGTGTCTGTGCATGTGTGCGTGCGTGTGTGTGTGTGTGTGTGTGTGTGTGTGTGATGCCCTTCCTTATATTTTGCTGTAATCTGCCTTCCGAGCTGCCTCTCGCAAATAGCCCAAGGCGCCACCAAGGAGCTGTTCATGGTCCAGTGCAGACTGGAGATATGGCAGCTGCAAAGGCGACTGAGAAAAGCCACTCTGGGGATCATTCCCTCCTGTCTCCTCATTTTACAAATAAGGAAGCTGAGGTCACAGAAGGGAAGCTACTTGTGTAACGTGTGAGCTGGAACTTCAGCCTGTTTCCTAATTCCTAGTCTCATGTTTTCCCTCTGTCCTTTTGTTTCTTCTCCCGCCAGATTCCTCGAGCTGCTGACAAATTCTCACCTATATCTGACTTTTAAATTCCATTCTTTCTTAAGGATGTGTGATCGTTAGTAAGTTCCCTGGCCTTTGCTCTGGCTTGGCTTTCCCTCTATGTGAATGGGGGTGCTGTTTCCCCATCTAGTTTGTAGAAGGCAGCTTATGCCTCATTAAGTGAGGACTATACAGGCCCTGACCCTCTGTTCTTCCTCTTCCCCTTTTCCAGCTGCGTGGGTCCAGGTATCACCATCTCTGGAGGTTCACGAAGGGCAGGCAGTGTCCTTGAGCTGCAAAGTGACAGGGGGGGCCCCTGAGGGGACCACCTACCACTGGTACCGGGACAGTCGGCCCTTCCCCGAGCCCACCGTGTCCACGCTCCACTTTCCTTCCATCACTGTTGAGCAGGGTGGTGCCTACCACTGCCAGGCTCGGTCCCCAGGGGGTGCTGCCAGCCTCGCCTCCCCTGTTAGCCTTCATGTGTCATGTAAGTACTGCCCCTGTGGTTGGGGAAATGGAGGGAAAGAGAGAGAGAAAGAAGAGTTGCCAGTGGAGGGTATCTGGGAAAATGCAAGGGTTGGGGGAGGGGGAGAAAAGAGAAAGAGGAGGAAGAGAAATGGGAAAGGAGAAAGAGGGGGGCAAACCAGGTGTTCTTTTAGAGTATTCAGGTCAGTCAGGTAGAGCCTTGGGGGAGAAAGGAGTAGGTCATGTTCCCATGTCACACGGAGGAGATCCTCAGCAATTTATTCCCAGAGTTTCAGAACTCAAACCTGTAGGGGATGTCTGATAGTGTCTGTCCCCCAACCCCAGAGCTCCTGTACACTCTTTTCAGAGTAGTTGGGGTACTTATCTCAACCTAAAGTGAGATAGAGAGTCCTGCCTCCTCAGGTGCCCAGAGACAGATATGTGAGGCAGGTGACCAGGCTGGGGATTTCCCCTCTGCTTCACAGCTGGCTATGCCCACCCTCAGGAAGCCAGAACCTTAGCCTGAGAGACCAAGGGCTTAGGAAAAGAGTCCATGGAGTAGGATCCTATTGGCTCATCTTGTACATTTCTCTCCCCCTGCCCCCAATCTCCCCTGACAGACCGGCCACGACAACCCACCCTCACTGCCTTGCTAGAATTAGAGGCTGGGAGGTTGGGGCTCATCCTGTGCCAAGTAGACAGTGATCCCCAGGCCCAGATGAGGCTGCTGAGGGGCACCCAGCTCCTGGCTTCCTCCGAGAGCAGAGTTGGAGAGGAATCTTTCCGAGTTACTCGGGCTTTCAATGTCCTCCGTGTGGAGATCCCAGATGTGCTGCTTGAAGATGAAGGAGTGTATACCTGTGAAGCCAGCAACGTCCTTGGGAACGCTACAGCTTCTGTGGCCTTCAGCGCTGAAAGTGAGTGTGTGTGTGTGTGTGTGTGTGTGTGTGTGTGTGTGTGTGTGTGCTGGGGGAGGTGGTGGTGGTGGGAGGAGCCATTTTAGATCCAGGATGACTTAAAAGTGAAGTGAACAGAACCAGGAGAGCATTGTACCGTGTGGTGATCAGCTGAGAAAGACTGACCCAAACAATGATCTACCACGATTCCAAAGATGAAAAATGCTATTTACCTCCAGAGAGAGAACTGATGAACTCGAAGTGTAGATTGAAGCAGACGTTTTCCACTTTATTTATTCATTTTGCGATATAGCTAATACGGAAATAACTTTGCATGACCTCACATGTGTAACTGATATATTGCCTTATCAACGTGAGGGAGTGGATTTGGAACGCACAATGACAAAGAATGTTAAAAACAGCATGTTTGTCCAGTTGGCTCGGAGGAGAGGAATGACTTTGGTTAGCTCTCAGTTCCACCATCTCTTTTTCATGCCAGAGGGATAACTGTTTATAATAAATAACATGTTTCTACTCTCAGAAAGAGGAGCACGGGTGTGCTTCATGGCTTCTAGTCTCACCCCTGGTTCACCTTCTCTCCCCAACAGCCGTGGTAGTTCAGGTATTGCCCTCGTTGACTGTTCAGGAGGGCCAGGCTGTGAACTTGACTTGTGTGGTCTCAGCTGCTGACATAACCCAGCTCAACTACACGTGGTACCAGAACGAGCGGTGGGTGGGTGGAGGCCCTGGCTCCTCCTCCATCTTCCTCCCCAACGTTTCTTCTGCTGATGCTGCCTCTTACCGCTGTGCTGTGGACACTCCCAAGGGAAGCACGCGCCTCTCCTCCCCCAAGAGCCTCACTGTTCTCTGTGAGTCCTAGGGTGGGCTGGCTCCAGGGGCTTTGAATTACCTTATGGCCTCACTCTAGGGCAGGGCAGGGGACAGTATCTGAGGGTAGGGTTTGAATGATTCTCGTCTTCATTTTAGAAATTGGAGAAATGAGTCAATATCTCATGTAGGAGTAGCCACTACAACTTGTCCCAAAGCCCTTTCTGGGCTACTTTCCCATTTCATCTTTCCATCTCAGAATCTATAATTCTTTAGTCATCTTGGCCAAACAGGGATGGATTATTCCCATTTTACAGATGACCAAGGCAAGGCCTTGAGAAGGTATGGAATTTGGCCAAGGCACATGCCAAATTAAGGGAAGCTGGGGCTCCAGATGGATTCCCAGTCTGGTATGGGAGAGGGGCAGAGCTATAGCTAGAGGTCTTGACACCTGGGTGTGGGGTGCCGAGGACAGGTCAACCTCAGGGACACTGGGGAGAAGGGGACAGCCTGCTTCCCAGAGACTGGAGGGAGAGAAGGCAGACCTAAGGGAGAGGTGCCACATGGCAAGACCCTGGGGGTGGCTCAGGGCAGTAGTGGGAGCCAGTGGTAGTGGTGATGAAGTGAAGGGATGATGGTCACCGTGGAGAGGAAGCACACACCTTTTTCTGTGGTTGGTAGTCTGGGACAAAACTTGTGTCGCAATGTACTAGTTATGACCGGGAGGAAGGGGAGAAGACACGGAGGGTGGGGAGACTCTGGACAAGACTATGGGGAAGCCTAGCCCTAGATCTGAAACAGACCTCAGAGGTCACAATGTCTCCATTTTATAGAGGAGTAAATTGAGGCTCAGGGAGGGATTCAGACCTTAGAAGCTGTTGAGTCCGAATTTCTTCATTTTACAGGAAAGGAAACCAAAGTCACTTGCTAAATTGAATTCTCTGACTAGTGCTCCTTGATCCCACTTTCCCTCATGCTCCCTGTCAGTCTGCATCTTCCCTTCCCTTCAACTCTCCCCATCATCTCCTTCAAGAAGGTCTCCCTGTTTGACGTTTCCCCTGCTCTCATTTCCTTCCCTTAGATCCACCCCGCGCACTGCGTTTTACATCTCTGCTCGAGAGCCGGATAGGACAGCCAGCTGTGTTGTTGTGCACTGTGGACAGCCAACCTCCGGCCATGCTGGCTTTGAGCTGGGCTGGTCAACTCCTGGCCTCCTCTTCCACTGGGCAAGCCCGGCTGGGGGCATCCTCTACCCCTAACACCCTTCGTCTTGAGCTGCAGGAGCGGAAGGCCCTTGGGAGTGGCCTCTATACCTGTTCTGCCAAGAACTTTCTGGGCCAGGCTAACACTTCCCTGGAGCTGCATTTAGAGGGTGAGCACAGGACAGGGGATGGCCGGACTGCAGAGCATGATGGGAGGAATGTCCCATCTCTCTTGGCCTCTGTCCCTTGTCTCCTATTCCTGTCTCCCCTGCTGAATCCTCCACCGGATAGGGGGGTTGGCTCCTCAAGGGGATGTTTGCAGAGTTGGAAGGGGATGGGCACAGGACCTGTTCTCCCAAAACATCTGACTTCACCCTCCTGATCATATAGAGGCCTACTCTCCATTTGGATTAAAGGATTTAAATTTAGAGGAGACATTAGAGACTGAGACCAACCTTCTCATTTATGGATAAGAAAACTGAGGCACAGAGGGAGTGAAATGACCCAGGTAGTGAATAACACGGTTTGATTTAGAACCCAGGTCCTTTGACTTAGATCAAGAGGTCTTTCCACTCTGTCATTAGCCCTCTGATTGGGGATGAAAATCCCCCCATTAGTGTCCCCCAGATCATGCCATGTGGGCAGATGTCTATGCTGCTTATGTCTAGGGTTTCCCTAGGATGTCTTATGTAGGGACAGCCCATGGGCTAACCCAGTAAGCAAGCCTTGGTTAGGTACCTACTTTTACTATCTTAGGCACTGGTCATATAAAGATAGAACAAATAATTCCAGGGGAGAAACCATGTACAAATAATAAGTATATACAAAGTATAAACAGGAAATTCAAGGTGATTTTTTTTGAAAGGGGAGGAGTAAGGTTTTTACTGAGGGAGATGGAGAGGTGGTAAGGAAAAGTTCCCCACAGGAAGCTGGGAATCTTGGGCTCCAGGTACAAAGCCTGTCTCTTCCCTGCTTACCTAGTCCCCCCCACCCTCAGCTCTGTCTTCTCACCCTACAGTCACCAGAGTGTCCATAACCCCATCCAGTGAGGTGCCTGAGGACACATCTGTCATCCTGACGTGTGAGGACCCTGCTGCCAAGCCCCCCACCATCTATACCTGGTATCACAATGGCCGCTGGCTCCAGGAGGGGTCCACTTACATCCTCCAGCTCCTTGGCACCAGCAGGGCCCGAGATGCCGGGGCCTACACCTGCACCGCTCGAGATTCCCAGGGGGTCCGAAGTTCCCAGCCTGCCTCTCTGCAGCGCCTGTGTAAGGGGGAGGGAAGGAGCCCAGTCAGAGGCAGCACTTTTGCCCAGGTCTTGTGATTTCTCAGCTCAGAGATCTAAAGCAAGAAGAGACAGTAGAGGTCATCTATTCCAATATCCTCATTTTTGAGGAAACAGGCTCAGAGAAAGAAAGTGTAAGACTGGACCCCAGATCCTCTTACTCCAAAGCTAGGCTTCTTTCTGATGCACCAGGCTCCTTTGATGGTAATGCCTGCACCCACTAGGCATCCATGGCTGGCGTCATGAGCTGCCTAGCTGCTTCAGAGTATTACTGTTATATTTTATGTTGCATATACTATTAGTGTCAGATCTGGGGTCAGGTACGGGCTCCAGATTCTTATTAGTTGTGTGACCTTCGGCAAGTCACTTAACCTCAGTTTGGCTCAGTTGCCTGTTCTGTAAAATAGGGATAATAATAGCACCTACCTTCCAGGATTGTGTGCGGATCAAATGAGATAGTAGTTATAAAGTGCTTAGCCCAGTGCCTGGAATATAGTAAAGGTCATATAAATGTTGTCTATTATTTCATTTGAACCCATCACCATTTTTGTGAGAGGAGTGCTACCGGTATTATGATGTACATTTTATAGATGAGAAAATAGACTTAGAAAACCTTCATAGCTTATTCAGTCAGGATCACTCAGCTAAAAATGATATAAAGTGACCCATGTATTCTTGGAGGTTGGGAGATACTCCTTATCCTGGGAAATATTTTAGTCCAATGAGGGACAACCAGGTCTTTCCCTTAGGAAATCTCTCATCTGATGGTGGGACCCAATGCTTTGCCTTAGGGAGTCCTCTGTCTGATGGGGGAGGGACCCAATCCCTTTCCTCAAGGAGTCTCTTGTCTGATGATGGACACACAGTCCTTACTCTTGAGAGTTTCTGGTTTGATGAAGGAGATACCCCAGTTCTTGACTTGAGGGAATACTCAAGTTGATGAATAAAACAAGATGAATGAATGAAACTTCAGGTGAATTTAATTCAATCTGATTTGATTCAATTCCACAAATATTAATTCAAAGCAAATGATAAGCTGAGGAATTCTTCCAAAGCCAGGAAGAATGTCCATTCTACAACCTGGCATAATGCCTATATCAGGCTGACTGACCCCAATAACGTGCTACACTGGATCTATAAATACCCGGTGGGAGAGAATAGAGGCATCATGGGAGTCCTTAGGACTTTAAAGTAGAGGAGGGAGTAGACTTAGGAGGTTTAGGGATCAGGCAGGGTCAACTGTAGCCTGGCTTTCCACCCACAAGCTGATTCCCTTGTGCTCAGATGCCCCGAGGGACATATTCCTGACCTCTTTCTTGGATACCCGGGCTGGCAGAGTGACTGTGTTGCAGTGCACTGTGGACAGTGAGCCTCCAGCAGAGCTGACGTTGTCCCGGGATGGCGAGTTGGTGGCTTCTGGCCAGAGTCTCTTTGGGTCGCTGGTGGGGAGAAGCCGTGTCCACACTACCCATAATACCCTCCGGCTGGAGCTGTGGGATGTCAGCATGGAGGACGAAGGAGACTACCTCTGTTCTGCCCAGAATACTTTTGGCTCCATCACTACCACTGGACAATTGTGGGGAGAAGGTAAGGGGAAGGGCTTGGGTGGAAGTCTAGGGAATGGGGATGGAGGGTTCAGTCAGTCCTTGCTGGTTCTGGGCATCCCGAGTGGATTGGGTCAAGGTATAGGGATAGGTGGAGTCACAACATTCCTCATATCCTCAGTCCCTGAACTATCTGTCATGCAGCATATTCCTTGTGGGGAAGAGGACAGAGGAGGGGAGGGGAGAGGAGAGGATAAGAGAGGAGAGGGGAGGGAAGGGGAGGGGAGGAGAGGGGAGGAAAGGAGAGGGAAGGGGAGGGGAGGAGGAAGCCCTGGTTTGATGGAGGAAGCAGCCCATGGTCTGATGTGGGAGACGCAGCCTCTGAAAGGCATTGATCTCAGGTGACAGTCATAGTCTCTGCCCTCAGGGAGCCTCTATTTAGGCCTTGATTTTCTCAAAGCTCTAGTCAGAGAGAAGAGATGTTTAGTTCCTATTCTCTGGGAGATTAGAGAATGAAATAGTCACATAGAGGTGAAGAGGGAGGGGCATAACAAAATATTAAACTACATAAGAATGGACAGAATATTTCTTGTCTCAGAAGGCAGGATGGGATGTCTTTTGAGGGCAGAAGATTGATGATTCCATCCTTGGAGGAGACACATAGACATCTTTTTCTGATTTTTAAAGATTAAATCAAACTTCTCAGTACCTCAGCTTTCTCCTCTGTACAATGGGAATAATCTTACCTGTATTAGCTCCCTTGGAGGGTATTCCCAAGATTTAATGAGATAAGGTAGGTAAACCCTGCATATTTTAAAACATTGCAAAGTTATCATAATTTTTGTCATGGTTATTATTATTTCCTGTTCCCATCTATTATTATTGAGGGAGTTGACATAGGAGTATGTCTAGGGCAGGTCATTATCCTGGAATTGTTTTGTGTTACATACTGTTGGACAGATGGATCAAATGGTAGCTTTTTGGAGAAATGCTTTGGAGTGTAAGCTCATCTTCCGTTGACTCATGTAAACTGTCTCGTTGTTGCACTCATCATGATTGCTGTTACTATTGCTGTCATTGAATTGTTCCTCAGGGCTTCGTGTCACAGCAGAGCCAGGCTTGGAGATTCATGAAGGGGAACCCCTCAACATGACTTGCCTGCTGACCAGCCAGGCCCAAGAGAACACCACCTACACATGGTCCTGGAATTCCCGATGGTTGCAAGAGGGTCCAGAGCCTATGCTCATGTTTTCCCAGGTGGCCAGCGACCATGCTGGGGTGTACCAGTGTCATGCTGAGGGGTCCTTGGGGAGGGCCTCCTCAACCCCTGTCAGCCTCAAAGTTATATGTAAGTGTCTGGGCTCCTCTGGATGGCTCTAAGGGGAGATCCCAACCCTAACTCTTTCTCCTGTCAAGGCCTGGCAGGTGAACATGAAATAGGATACATCCTTGTTTTGTGCATAAATTCACTGAGCCTTTAAGGGTAGACTTAGAATCCACTGGCTTTTAAAAAAAATAATAGTTCTATACTTTCCTGTGTCCATCCTTTTCTTAATGGGTGGGGGAGGAGAGACAGCTCTTAGGACCTCCTTCTGTCTTATGATTTAGGGCTAACGTCAGTAATTCTAACACATGGGATAAGTGCGGTCAGGAAACTGTCCTTGGATAAGCAACAGGAAAGGTTTCTTTGAATTGATGTTTGAAGACAAATTCAATGAGCCAATGGAGGTAGAGGTCGCAGAGGCACAGGGTGCAGACACCTTAGGACAAAAGGCTTCATGGTAGGAAGAGATCCTAGGACACCTCACTGAAAGGGAGAGACAGAGACCCTGAGACATGGGGGACTGCTACTGGGGAGGAGGGAAGGGTGGGGTCTAGCCTGGATGGAATTTCCTTGGAATAGTCTGGGTAGATTCCTGCTTTAACTCATTATTTTTGTTAACAAGGTGCTAAACTTAGTTGTTTAGCAGACTGAAGAAATACAATCACTTCCGGAGTTCTCTAAATTTCAGCACCCTGGACAAAGCCCTCATTACCTCACCTCAGTTATGGCTCCAGTGAGAGCAGGAATTCCTAACTTTTTTGTGTGTCATGGACTCCTTTGGCCCTTGGTAATCTCTCCAACTCAGAGTCTCGGTCACAAATTCTGAGTATGTGTTTTATCTTCACATCCTATCCTAGGTACAAATCCTTCCCCACCTTCACCTTCAGGAGCCATGTCTGACCAGGGCCCTAACTCTTAAATTAACTTTGGATTTCACTCACTATTCTTTTATCTCTGCCTTTTTTTCTGACTCAAGGTCTAGCTCTGTTTTTAAACTTGATTTATACCTCAAATTTCGTGTCAGTCAATCATTTTTTTTGCTAGAGTACTACCTTTTAAGGTATTTCTCTGGTTCTGGATAAATCTCTTTTTCTAATTCCCCTTTCCTGTTGTTGTCTCCTCCCTCTCTTCCTTCATCCTCCTTTTTCTTTCTCCTCTTCCTCCTCCTTTCTGCTGCTCCCTCCTCTCTCTCCCTTTCTTTCTTTTTTCTTTCTCTTCCTCTTTCCCTCTTTCATGTCTCTCTTTGTACCTTTCTCTCCCTCATCTTCCATCTCTCCCTCGTCCCTCCCTCATCTCTTTCTCCCTTTCACTGCCTTTATTTCTCTCTCCTTTTCTCTCTTTCTCTTTTTCTTTCTTCCTCTTGCCTTCTCTCTCCTTATGTCTCTGCATTTTTCTCTTCTTCCATTTCTCATTCATTTTTCTCTCTTTTTCATTGTCTCTCTTTGTTTCTCTTCCTCTCTGTGTGTGTGTCTCTGTATTTTTCTCTCCCTCTCCCACTCCCCTTTCCTTCTCTTTTTCTCTGACTGTCCGCTCATGGTTCTTTCTCTGGCTTTACATTTATTTCTAGATTCTTGTCTGATTCTAGATCTGAATTTGGCATTTCTCTAGTACTTTCTCTGATAAACTGCCTCTAAGACGGCTTTTTAGCTCTTGCTCTAGCTCTAAATTAGCCTCTTGGTCTCTCTCTAACTGTAGAGCTGTCCCTAACTCTAACTCCAAGTCTTTCATTTGAAGTTGGCTTCTAGATGTTTGTTCTGGCTAGCTATTTCTTGGATTCTAGATTTCTCTCTAGCTTTTTGGTTCTAGGTATATCTCTAGATCTCTCACTCTAGCTCTTTGTATAACTGTAGAGTGTTCTCTGAATCTAGGAATATTTCTAGTTTGTCTCACTACCATTTTTCCAATGCTTGCTGTAAATGAATTCTTTCTGTTTTTAGGTCTGCCTTTAGCTCTTTTCCTGGCCCTGTCTTGGGATAGAGCTCTTTCTCTGATGCAGGACTGGACTCTAGTATTTCCTCTGAGCCTTGGTCTAATTCATTCTCTGATTTTAGGTCTATCTTTAGCTTTTTTCTCTGTCTAATTCTCTGATTATCAACCTATCTCTGCCTCTCTCATTGACTGATTCTTTCTTTAGATCTAGTTTGTTTGGAGTTCTTATACATTCTTAATATCTTATTTTTCCCCCAATTATATATAAAAACATTTTTTAATATTCTTTTAAAAAATTAGAGTTCCAAATTCCCTCCCTTTCCTTTCATTGAGAAAGTAAGCAATTTGATGTACGCTATGCATGTACAGTCATGCACATATTTCCATATTAGTCATGTTGTGAAAGAAAACAGAGACAAAAAAACACAGGAAAAATAAGGAAAGTGAAAGAAAACATGCTTCAATCTGCATTCATACTTGGAGTTGTTTTTCGGACTCTGTATCTGATCCTAGGTCAATTTCTAGTCTTTGTTTTGATCATGTTCTGATTCTAGGTCTGTCTCTGACTCTACATGTGTTTCTAGTTTTTTCCATGACTTGAAGATCTAGCTCAAGTAGTTTCTTTGATTTTAGTTTTATCCCTAGCTCTTTCTTTGATTCTAGCTTTTTTGTTTGTAGCACCTTTTTGGCAAAGCAGCTTACGAGAAATACAGATATTACCAACTTAAATGAAGGACTGAAGGATCATGAGAAGGAAACACTGGGAATTTAGGGACTCTACAGGGAAGCGAGGGGCCTGAAGGAGGAGGATACATACAGCCATGAGCTGTTAGCAAGTGAAAGTTACTGTTGCCCTGAAAACACTGAATGTACATATCAATAGTTGGAATCTTTGGCTTCATAAGTCTCTCGGTGAGTGATTTGGTTACCTAAGGTTTGCTGTTTGACTGGAAGTATCTGTTCCCTGGACTGTGGAATATGGTGGAAATGTCCCGCCCTTACTTCTCTCTTTTCCGTGTGCATAGTGCATAGAGTGCCAGGACTGAAGTCCGAAACAATCATCTTCCTTAGTTCAAATCTGGCCCATGGAAACTTAGTAGTTGTGACCCTGGGTAAGTCACTTGACCCTGTTTGCCTCAGTTCCTCATATATAAATGAACTGGAGAAGGAAATGGCAAATATCCAGTATCTTTGCCAAGAAAAACCCAAATGGGGTCATGAAGAATCTGAAATTGACAATTTAAAAAAAAATCTCATTGCTGCTTGCTGAACTGGTATTGCTCACTTTAGAGAGTTTCATGGTCCTGTCAAAACCTTGTTTATTTGCTATTTATACTTTTATTATGGATGCCATGTAAATATCAGCTGGTTTTTGTTAAATCTCCCTCCTTCCTTTAAATACTGGGTCTCCATCTCACCTAGACTGGAAGTATAGTGGCTAATTATGGGCCAAATTCTACTACTGATTGGCATGGGAATTTTGACTGCTAGTTTGCCTTTCCTTAGGTGGTGGCCCCCACCATCATACTAAAGTCAAATAGTGTGGATGTTTGGTCACCTCAGACCTCTTAGGCACAAGCTATCTGCCAGTCTTTCAGGTAGCTAAGGTTACAGGCATGGGCCACCACACCCATCTTTTTATTGGTTCTGAATGAGTCTTCAATGAACTCTGTGTGTGTGTGTGTGTGTGTGTGTGTTCGTTCGTCCTTCGTCCATGCCATCAGAGAAATAATGACATGACTTGCACTTGACTTTGTTTTGAGTGAGTGAGGGCTGTGCAGGTCACCGCCTCACTTCTCCTCCAGAACCATCTGAATCCAGTGACTAGATATTCATCAGGATGACTGGAGATAACCCAGGATGAGGCAATTGGGATTAAGTGATTTTCCCAAGGTCACACAGCTAGTGAGTGTCAAGTGTCTGAAGTGAGATTTGAGCTTGGGTCCTCCTGACTCCTGCACTGGTGCTCTATCTACTGCACCACTTGGTTGCCCCTGAGTTAACCATACAAACAAGGGAATGTCAGAAGGGAATTTAGGACTAATTGCCTTAGACTTCACCACAAGCCTGCTGATTGCTGAATCTAGGTCAGGTTCTAGCCTTTTCTCTGGTTAGCTCTTTCTTTGATATGAGGTCTGCTTTGAGCTCTTTCTTTGAGTCTTAGATTTTATGATTCTAGGCTCCTCTGGAGCTTTTCTCTGATTCTAGATCTATCTTTGACTTTATTTCTCATTGTTCTTTCTTTGATTTGAGGTCTTTTTCTAGCTCTGTCTCTTATTCTAGGTCTGTCTCTATGACTCTAGACTGAACTCTAGTACTTTGTCTAGAGTGACTTTAGGTCAGTCTCTGGCTTTCTCTCACTCACAGTTCATTTCTAGCTCCTTTTCTGGCTTCCTAGTCTGTTTTTCTCTAATTCCAGGCTACTGATATTAGATCTGTTTTGAACTCTTTCTCATACTGAAGCTTTTTTTTTTTTAATGTCTCCAACATTAAGACTCATTCCAGGATCTTTTTTGCAGATGCCCCACGGATACCTGTTGTGACTTCCTTTCTAGAGCCAGAGACTGGTCTTTGGGGTATCCTGCACTGTCACGTGGATAGTGAGCCCCGTTCTGAGCTGACCCTTTATCATGGAACCCATTTTATTGCTTCTACCCGTCCTGGAAGCCATCATTATCCCCACATTCAAGTATCAACCTCCTACAATACCCTGAGGGTGGATATCCAGGATATGAATTCCAAAGACCAGGGAGAGTATGTGTGCTTGGCATCCAATGCCCTGGGCACTACTTCTTCTTCTGTGTACTTTGGAACACGAGGTGAGCAAAGAATTCCTAGGGAAGTCAAGAAGGAGATGATTTAGTGCCTTCCTCTGCTCTGAGGAGGAATCATACAACCTTGTCTATCTCTGTGAGTCTCTGTTTAACAATCTCTGTAGGAGAAGCCACAACTTTCTCTGAATGACACATTCTATAGCTTCCCAACACTTAGAGAGAGAAAGTTCTCTCTAAGGTCTGCTGCAAAATTTTCTTTTTGCAATTTTTCATTCCATCAATTCTATCTGATTCAGCAAACACTAAGTACCTACTATGTGTATAACACTGCTAGGTGCTAACGATACAAAGTAAAAAGACATATCAAACTCAATATGTTCAAAATGGAACTTACTATCCTTTGCCCTAAACCCTCCTTTCTTCCTAATTTTCTTATCTCTCTCAAAGGCATCACGATTCTTCCTGTCACCCTGGTTCATTCTTGAACTAAGATTTCATTCTCAACTCTCCAACTCTCCCTAGTTACACACATCCATGTAATTGCCAACCCTTGTCAATTCTATCTCTGTAACATCGCTTTCATTTGACACCTCTATCTTTACTGAGCCACTACCCTTGTTTACCCTATTCTTCCTCCTCCTCCTCACCATCAACTTTATACTTGAATAACTGTGATAGTCTCCTACCTAACTAGTCTGGCTGACTCTGATTTCTCTCCTCTCCACCCACATCCTCCACAAAATGTGACATTCATAATGCACCCTTCAGACCATGTTAGCTCTCTACTCAGAGTTCCAGGATTTCTACTGCCTATGGGACAGTCCACAGGGACCTCTCTATTTGGCATTTGAATCTCTTTACAATTTAACATTCTAGCTTTCTTCTTGCACATTGCTCTTCCTCACAAACTCAAGCTGGTCCTTATACTTACTCACTGGTCCTTATACTCAACCGATGTGCCATTGGAAAGACTGTTCCCCATACTGGGAATGTGCTCCCTCCCCATTCTCTTCTCACCTTTAGCCTCCTTCAGAGCTCAGCTCAGATGCTATCTCCTACAAGAAGCCCTTCTGATCTCCCTGATGTTGGTGCTCAGTCCTCACTTCCATTGCTTCGTCTATAGTTTGCATTGACTTTTGTGTCTACCTATGGTTCTCTTTCCCCCATTCTTTGTTCCCTTGAAGACCTTTGAGAGCAGAGGGTATGTTGTTTTTTGTCTTTGTATTTCCAGTACCTGAGTCTGACTTATAGTAGGCACTTAATAAATACTTGATTTAAATGACAAGAAGAGCTAAAGATGGCCTAGGCAGGCAATGGGGATATATGCTGTGGGGGTGGAGAAACCAGTGAGCCTTCTAAGTGGCGTTTTTCACTTGGGTCTTACAGTTCTTGATCACTTGAGTCTGTACCAGATGCTCTTCATCATCTTCATGGTCCTGTCTTGCTGCCTTTTACTGCTATTGAGCCTGGGGGTCATTCACGTCTGGAACAGGTAAAACTGCCTGGAAGGGTTTCTTCTTCTTCTTCCTCTTCCTCCTCCTCCTCTTCTTCTTCTCTTTCTTCTTCTTCCTCTTCTCTTTCTTCCTCTTCCTCTCCCTCTTCCTCTTCCTCTTCTTCCTCTTCTTCTCTTTCTTTTTCTTCCTCTTCTTCTGCTTCTTCTTATTCCTCTTCTCTTTATTCTTCTTCTCCTTCCCTTTTTTCTTCTTCCTCTTCTTCTCTTTCTTCTTCTTCCTCTTCTTGTTCTTCCTCCTCTTCCTCTCCTCCTCCTCCTCCTTCTTTTCCTTTCTCCTCTCTCTTCTTTTCTTCCTTCTCTTTCTCCTCCTCTTCTTTTTCCCCCTTTCTCCTTCTCCTTTTCCTCCCTTCAGGCCAAATCTTTTTAGTTTAAAACTCTTCTCTTTCTGTTATACCGTACCACCTCCCTTTCTCCTGCTTCCTCAGTTCCCAGTGAAGATATGGGAGAGGAAGGGGGCAAGAGGAAGAGTAGCTCCTGTTTTTCATCCCTTCCTTCCAACTCTTTCCCACTGTTTTTCCTGAAGAAGCAGCTCTAGGAGGAAACCCTTGTGGGATAGTAAGATCCTCTCTGACCTGTTGGAATGAGAGCCAAAGACTTCCTCACTATATGAGGGCTGGTGGGTTGGAGATGGGAGTTCAGCTAGTCTAGGGAAGTGGAAGAATGATGGAAGAAGAAAGGTAGAAAGTAGTCTCCTTATCCACTCTTTCTCCACCAGGAAAAGTCTCTTCTATAAGTTGACTGCAGATGAGAACCTGGTAGCGATGGCTTCTCAGAACGAGAAAGCTCAGGTATCTTGTCTTTTTTTTCTCTAGTTTGGTAACATGTTCCCTACCCTAGTTTCCTTTTCCTGTCTTGGAGATACATACTTGGAGATACATAAAGTTGGGGGACAGGAACAGGACAAGAAGAGGAGGGGAAGGGACTAGAGAATAAACATTTTATATAACGTTTACTATGTGCCAGGAACTCTGCTAAGCACCTTTAGAAATATTATCTCATTTAATTTTCACAACAGCCCTCAGAGGTAGGTGCTATTATTATCAGCTGAGAAAACTGAGGCAATGAGAGGTTAAGTGACTTGCCCAGGGTCACACAGCTAGAAAGTGTCTGAACCTGAATTTGAACTTAGGTCTTGCTGATTCCAAGTCCAGTACTCTATCCACTGCACCACCAATGTCCTTCATTTCTCCTCCAGGAGGGGGACTTGCCCTTTAGGAAATCATTTCTTCAGTTACTGAGGCCAGAAAAAAATTATCACTTACTTTCTGTTCTTTCAGTGATGAGTTGTTGTACTCTCAACTAGGCTGACCAATAGCCCTAACCCATCACTGTGGTTGTTCTCAGTCTATCTTGGTAAAGGCCTCCCAGAGCTTGGACTATATTGGTCAGCCTTCAAGATCTCACAGTTATAGTGCCTGGGGGCAAATTCAACTGGAGCAGGGCTTCAGTTCTGCTTGGGTGCTATTGTACTGGGGCAATCCATTTTCCAGAGAGCTGGGTTGGGACCCTTATGGCCCTAGGACCCTTGCCCCCTCAAGTTGTGTGAAGAGAAGCCATGGAATTATAGATTTAGAGCTGAGAGGAAACGTAGAGATCAATGGATCCAACCTCCCCATTTTACAGATGAGGAAACTGAGTCAATAAATGACAGAGTCAGGATTTGATTAGGGGTTAAGATTGTGGCAGAGGATTCATTTCCTTTGTGGAGTTTCCCGACCTAAACAAGGAAGTGAGCCTTTTATCTTGGTTCAGTGAGTGCCAATCTCTTTCCTCTCTCATGAGCCATGCCATTTTTTTTTTTCCTTTTTTCCTGACAGGTAGAAGACGCTGCAATCAGAGAAGCTCAAGGCTTTGCCCAGGAATCAGAGGTGAATCCCGCCAGGTCCACTGAAACTGTCCAGATAAATTCTGGCTTCTCCAGACCAGATCTGGACACATTCCTCTAAACTTCTAACTTCCAGAGGGTCCTGGGCAGTGGCTAGTGAAAGCAAGGGAGGGACAGAGTGTGCTCTCCTCCTGCCCACCTCTTGTGGATGCTTCCAATGGGGATTGTGAAGAAGGATTCATAATAATCCCCCCCCCAATTTTCTTCTTCTTCTTTCCTCCCCCTATTCCACTTTCCCCTCCATTACTTCTCCTTCTTCTCTCTCCTCCATAACTGTTCATTTCATCTCTTCTCCTAGAAACCCAGGTAGGTCCATAGAAGCCTTTGAGAACTGGACATGTTTTTAACCTCCTATACTTACATCTCTTTTTCAACATGGTAGGATGGAAAACTATGAGTTGTGTTTTGGGGTTTGTCCCCCAAGATAAATAATTGACACCACTGTCATGGAAGCAGCCAGGTGTGAAGGAAAGAGAATTGGAATTAGGGTCAGCAAATTTGCCTGTGAGAATTTAGACAAGTCACTTAAACTTTCTGGGCCTCCATTTCTTCATCTGTCATCTGTCTTTGGACTGGATGGTCTCTGTTATCCCTCACCTCAAAGTATGTGATCCTATGATTGCCACCACTATGATTTTGTGGAGATAAACTACAATATTTTCCCCTGGACAAATGGTCTTCCTGTAATCTCTATTTCCATTTCTATCTCAGAACTGTGATAAATACTAGAAGGAAATTTTTTTTCTCTGGGGAAGTGGAGGAACAGACTTATCCTAAACACCACTTCTCTCAGCTCCGTCTCAGTCCCTCTGTTTTACCAGAGGCCATAGTACTTCCTAAATAGTCAGCTAAAAGTTTCCTTTGAAACTACTCCATCCCATCAACTCTTCTAATGCCCCAATACTCTCATTTCTATGAAAGTTCCTATTCTGGGGTCCGATGCCTATTGCCATTTGCGTGGTGTCTTCCCTCTTAGACTGAACTCCTTGAGATTAGGGTCTAGGTTTTTTTAAACCCTCTTTTGTATTCCAATACTCAATACAGTGCCTGACACACAGTAAGCATTTAATAAATGCTGGCTAATTGATTGATCTCAGGCTGGTTATATTTTCCTGTGTTCTCTTCAAACCCTTACCCATTACGTATTCTTGATGCTTTCCAAGGTCACTACTTAATGAGGTTTTGTCATTAGTTTCCCTATCACTATCGTTGCCCAGCCATGGCTGTGACTGCCATGTAACTACCATCAGCATCATAAAAATAACCACCGCCATCTTTAGTATCATCACCATCACCTTCGCTTGTTGTTATTGTGTTTATCCTTCATTCTCCAAGAAGACGATGGCCTCAAGATGATAACATGACTTGCAATTGACTTTGATTTGAGTGAGGAATTGCTGTGCAAGGTCACCAACCTCACTGTCTTCTCCTGAGCCACTTGGGTTCAGTGGCCTGATATTCATCAGGACGACTGGAGATGGCCCAGGATGCAATGGGAGACCCTAGTCTTTTTAGGTTTAAGGTCTTATCAGATCTCTCTTCGAGTGACATATACCCAGATTCAGTCCGGTGATTTTAAAATTTTCATTTCATGATCTGTTTTTCAAGTCAAGTGCTTTTGATATGAGATGTCTAATACTAAAACTGGTTTATACCTTTGTGCTGTGTACCTAAACTTTTCCACTGCTCAACTTCTCTATTACTCAGTGTTTGGGAAACTCAGAAGAAAAGTTTGGGAGAGAAGAGGTATTAGATTGACTACTGAACTGAAGGTCTACAGAGCCGTTGTGCTGACCTCATTGTTGTATGCCTGTGAAACATGGACAGTCTACCAGTGCCATGCCAGGAAACTGAATCACTTCCATTTGAACTGTCTGAGGAAGATTTTGAAGATCACCTGGCAGGATAAGGTACCAGACACTGAAGTCTTTGCTTGAGCTGAACTGCCAAGCATTCAAACTATGCTTCAGAGAGCACAACTCTGATGGTCTGGTCACATTGTTTGAGTGCAAAATATATGCTTGCCAAAAAGACTATTTTATGGAGAACTCATATGGGGAAAGCAATCATACGGTGGTCAGAAGAAGTGATACAAGGACACTCTCAAGTCTCTCTCAATAACTTTGGATTTGACTGTGCAACATGGGACACATTGGCACAGGACTTCTCAGCATGGTGTGCCCACATCAGAAAGGGTACTGTGCTCTATGAGAAAGTAGACTTGTGACAGCACAAAGGAAACACAGGATGAACAAGTTGGGAGTAACCATCCCAAATGTTCACACAGACCATCTGTGCCCAAACTGTGGTAGAGCATTCCAAGCTTGTATTTGTCTGATCAACCACAGATGTACACATTGAAACTTTACTTTATCATGGTGATGTCATTTTGGTCCTCTTCAAGCATGAGGGACAAGAACCAACCCAGTACCAAACCATTTTAATGATTACTAAAGTATAGCATAATTTAAGAACTAGTATTGTTAGGTCCTCTTCTTTCCCATTTTAAAAATTATTTCCCTTGATATCCTTCACCTTTCATTACTCTATTCCTCTGTGTAAATTTCATTATTATTTTTTAGCTATATAATTTAATCCTTTGGTAGTCTGGTGTGGCACTGAATAAGTTAAAGTTAGATAATACTATCATTTCTTTTATGCTGACTCAATCTACCCATAAGGAAATTAATATTTCATAAATTGTTTAAGTCTATGTTCTGCAAAGAGCATTTTGCAGTTGTAGTCATATAGTTTCTAGATGTCTCAGCTAACAGATTGTCAGATGTTTTGCACATTCTGTATTTATCTTGAATGAAATTTCATTTTTTTGTCTCTTCCTTTAGGTTTTATTGGTAATAAAAAGAAATACTGGAGATTTACATACTTATTTTATATTCTGTAAGTGTTCTGAATTTATTGTTCCAATTAGTTTCAGCTGACTCTTCAAGGTTTTCTAAATAAGTCACATCATCTGCAAAAGGGGATGATATTGCTTCCTCTTTGCCTATGCTTATTCCTTCATTTTTTTGGTCTTACTATTATTAGTTATTGCTAATATTTCTGGCCTTATGTTAAGCAGTAATGGCAACAATAGACACCAATATTTTACTCCTTATTTTAACAGAAAAGTATCTAGCTTTTTGTTTTGATTTTAAATAGATATTGTCTATTACAGTAAAGAGAGGTTCATTTTTTGTCAAAAGTCTCTTTATTACCTATTGGGACAATCATATCTATTTTCAAAAATTTTCCATGTAATTTATATTTTTTCCTCTTTGAGAATGATTTTATATTCAAAAAATTAATTGCCGTTTTCCCAACTAGTCATCATTTAATCTTAACGATGTCATTTAATAGGATATTTGGGCTTTTAGGTGGCAATTTTGTCTTAGAAGCTGTGACCAGTATGTATTAGAAGCCAACATCAGAGAAAGTATAATGATGCTATTTAGGACTTAGTAAGCCATTTTGTTAGAATGGACATAAAGAATTACTACAGGTGAAATTTCATGTTAAACACCATTAACACCTAAGGGAGTTTTCCTCTTAAGGTAATCAAAAGAACTGAAGATGACAGACTTGCCCAGCACACAGACAGCTGTTTGAAGCCTACATGAGCACATGGATATGACCAATCTGTAAACTGCAATGTGTGAATAGTAGCAGCACTTTCCTCACAGATTGTTATAACCAGCAGAGACATGAGTTCCCCACTCATTACTATCCCTGTCACCAGCACCAGTGATCTCATGATCATGACCATCGCTGTCAACATGATTGAGGTCGCCGATGTCATCATGTTCTACACCGTTGTCTGTCACTGTCTTATCACCTTCACCATTATCCCCCTCATAACAATCATCTTCACCACCACCATTACCTTTTCCATCATTTTTGTCTTCTTCACCATCACCGTGAACACCATTTTCACACTCAACCTATCTCTCTCACCATCAGTACCACCATCATCATTACCACCACCTTCATTCCCACTATGATGTTGCAGCTACTTCAGCTTCTCTCTTTTCTCAGGAATGAATGAACTTTGCTTTTGTTGTTGTCATGTCTGATTTTTTCATGAACCCATTTGGCAAAGATACTAGAGTGGTTTGCCATTTCCTTCTCCAGTTCATTTTCCAGATAAGAAAACTGAGGTAAACAGGGTTAAGTGACTTGCCCAGCGCAGCAGTAAGTGTCTGAGACTGAATTTGAACTCAGGTCCTTCTAACTCCAGGCCTGATGCTTTATTGTGCCCCCTAATCCTGCTTCTCAATTTGGCTTAGGTCTCCTGAGACCTCTGCCCTTCTTGGAGAGGAGAAAACCTGAAGGGAAGGAATGGCTCCCAAGTTCTTTGCAGCCTGGGCCCTCCAGGGCCTTTGCATTTCATTGTGTCTGTTCAGGTCTGGTCTGTCAAGCTGGAATGCTTAAAATTGCTCCATTATGAACTCCTTGAGATCATGTATTGATGGAATTTCTTTCCTGGCTTCACTTGTCTCCCTCATTTCAACGTCAGCCCCTTGAGGGCAGGAACAGGCTTGTTTTTGTAGTTGTATCTGCAGCTCTTAGCACAGTGCATGGAACACACTGCAGGCATGTGATAAGTGATTTTCACTCCTCCATCCTCCAGTCATTTAATCCTCATGATCACTTCCATATTCATGATCACTGTTATCTCTTTGATTTTCATATAAACTTTCCTCAGCATTTCTCTTTGCCCTCCCCATTGGTGCTGACCTTATTGCCATACAGTGCTAGACACACACAGACCTCCAGGGTTTCCAGTCTGGGTCAGACATGGAGAGAGGATATGTAGACATCACATTAAAAACAATCAATGTCTCTCACATCCCTCCCCTCCTCTTTTTTTTCAGAGTCGAAGATAGATTAAAAAGTTATTATTATTTTTATTTTTCATTTTTAACACAGTTCATATCACATAAAACAATTCCAACTTTTGGTCAGGTGATACTTCTTTTAAAGCATTTACAATATAGACCACAAAAAAATTTTTTTTGACATTAACCAACTGAGACACAAATAATAACTGTGTATGCTAACTTTACAAGCCCTTGACCTAATTATCTCCACACTATTACTAAGAATTAAAGGACCCTAACTTATTGCTGTTGGTCTAAAGACTTAACCTCGGATATTCCCCCTACCAACAATCTATAAGTTAACAGATCTGGTATTAAGCTTACAAACCTTTTGACTATAGGAAATTGCCACTAAGAACAGGGACATTGCAGGGAAACAATATCTCCCCAACTTCACGTCAATTCCAGGCAAGAGTAGATTGTCAACTTGCATTCAGTGAGACTTAGAATCTGCCAGGTGTCAGTGGGGAAATTCAGTCAGGAGAATCCTACCTCAACTCAGGCTGAATAGCTGCTCTCCCACCCTTCCCATGAGGTCACCTTTTTCAGTTCATACCAGCATCTCACAGGCTTACTGGCATCATGGATTGGAGGCTCAGACCACCTTTCTTGCTATCCATACCTGGAGTTAAACTCAGAAGTACGGTCAGTTAATAGTCCCATAGCATTTTAAAATAGCAAGTTCCAATAACCAGGTTTCAGATATGACCATAATTTCACTTTGGCTAAGGAACATCTTTTGAGGCAAGTCTTAAGTGGCTTACATGCCTTTCTATACATATTCTAGTTCCCGATTAAATAACAATCATAAAATCAAATTTATCATTAAAACCTTAACTTTTCCATCAATGCCAAATTTTACCTGAGGTTACCTGCCTCTAGGAAATTTAGACTAAAATTGTTTTCCCCAAACTAAAGATGTCTCTGATTTAGTCTCAGTAATAAATTCAGTCAATTGTTTTAATACTAATTGTTTTCACATCACTTTGCAACATATCCAAGTTTTCTCCCCATCTCTCCCCTTCCCCCACCCCATAACACTTTGCATTCTGATTACCCTTTCCTTCAATGTGCCCTCCCTTCTATCACACCCCACCCTTCCCTTATCCCCATCTTCTCTCTTTTCTTGTAGGGCAAGATAGAGTTCTATACCCCATTACCTGTGTTTCTTATTTCTAGGTTATATGCAATAATAATTCTCAACATTCATTTCTACTACTTTGAATTCCAACTTCTCTCCCTCCCTCTCTACCCATCTCCACTGAGAAGGAAAGCAGTTCAATACAGATGAAACCTGTGTCGTTTTGCAAAAGATGTCCAAAATAATCATGTTGTGTAATACTAACTATATTGCCCTCTGTCCTACTCTATCTATCCTCCCTTGTTTTTTTATTCCCTCACTTGACCTTGTCCCTTCCCAGAAGTGTTTATTTCTAGTTACTCCCTTCTCCCATTTGCCATCCTTTACATCATTCCCCTCATGCCACTTGTTGCCTACTCCCCTACTTTCCTGTAGTTTAAGAGATTTTCATACCAAATTTAATGAACATGTTATTCCCTCCTTAAGCCCTATGTGAAAAGAGTAGCTTCACTTTTCCCCTCTCATCTCCTCTCTTTTCTCCTCCATTGGAAAAGATTTTTCTTATCTCTTCTATGAGTTATAGCCTGCCCCATTCCATTTCTCCCTTTCTCCTCCCAATATTTTCCTTCATCACCCCTTAATTTTTATTTTATTTTATTTTTTTTGTGTGCATATCATCTCTTCTGATTCAACACAGCCTGTACTCTCTGTCTATATATATGTGTGTATGTATGTATGTGTGTATGTACAATCCCTCCACCCACCCAAATACTGACAAAATTCTCAAGAGTTATAAATATTTTCTTTTCACGTAGGAATGCA
Source organism: Bettongia penicillata ogilbyi (assembly GCA_023548195.1). Taxonomy (NCBI): domain Eukaryota; kingdom Metazoa; phylum Chordata; class Mammalia; order Diprotodontia; family Potoroidae; genus Bettongia; species Bettongia penicillata. The sequence goes on from JAJHZJ010000257.1 coordinate 9,027,916, forward strand.
AACAGTTCAACTTTAGAAAGTCTTTTATGATTTTTCTTTCCTGTTTACCTTTTCATGCTTCTCTTGCTACTTGTGTTTGAAAGTCAAATTTTCTCTTTGGTCCTGGTCTTTTCTTCATGAATGCTTGAAAGTCCTCTATATCATTGAATGACCATTTATTCCCTTGAAGTATTATACTCAGTTTTGCTGGGTAGGTGATTCTTGGTTTTAATCTCAGTTCCTTTGACTTCTGGAATATCCTATTCCAAGCCCTTTGATCCCTTTAATGTAGAAGCTGCCAGATCTTGTGCTATCCTGATTGTATTTCTACAATACTTGAATTGTTTCTTTCTAACTGCTTGCAATATTTTCTCCTTGACCTGGGAACTCTGAAATTTGGCCACAATATTCCTATGAATTTCTCTTTTCGGGTCTCTTTCAGGAAGTGATCAGTGGATTCTTTCAATATTTATTTTGCCCTCTGGTTCTAGACTATCAGGGCAGTTTTCCTTGATAATTTCATGAAAAATAATGTCTAGGCTCTTTTTTTTTGACCATGGCTTTCAGGTAGTCCTATAAGTTTTAAATTGTCTCTCCTGGATCTATTTTCCAGGTCATTTGTTTTTCCAATGAGATATTTCACATTATCTTCTATTTTTTCAAACTTCTGGTTTTGTTTTTTAACTGCTTGGTTTATCTCATAGTCATTCATTTCCTTGAACTCACTCCTCTCTTTCAACGAACTGTTTTGTTCAGTGAGCTTTTGAACCTTCTCCTCCATCTGGATAATTCTGCTTTTTAAAATAAACTTCTCCTCATTGTTTTTTTTGGACCTCTTTTTCCAATTGAATTAGCCTCTTTTTAAAGGTGTTATTTTCCTCAGTATTTTTTGGTTCTCCTTTAGCAAGCTGCTAACTCACTTTTCAAGCTCCTCTCTTGCCTGAACTCAATTTAAGTTCCCTTTGGAGGCCCTGGAGGCAGGAGCCTTGACTTCCTGTGACAGTAAGCCTTGTTCTCCCTCATCTGAAAGGATGGGAGGAGACACCTGTTCACCAAGAAAGTAACCTTCTATGGTCTCATTGTTTTTCCCTTTTTTGGGCATTTTCCCAGCCAGTTACTTGACTTCTGAGTCCTTTGTCAAAAGGATGGTCCTATTGTTGTTATTCTCCCCACTGTTGTGTGCAAGGCTGAAATTCAACTCAGCTGCTGCATTTTCTGGGGCTTTAGTTGGGGGTGAGGCTGTCACTCAGGGCTGAGGTTTAGATGAGCTTCTCCCTACTGCCAGAGGCTTTAAGCTGAGCTGCTTCAACAATGGGCCCAGGTTGCTTCCTGGTCACCATAGCTGCCTGCGGTCTGCTGCCATAGCCTCTGCCATCACCTGTGGCTATTGCTGGAAGAAACCTGTTCCCTCTTGCCCAGCTGGGAAAGCCCTCCCACACTGACCTTTGAAGCTTTCTTTGGTGCTGGTGGGTTGAGGGATCTGAGACCCTCCCTGCTGGGGATTCTGCCCCAGAGGTCTGTTCAGATCCTGTTCCTCCCAGTGCCGCACGGTCAGGGCTGGGCTCTGCTCTGCTCAGCGTCCCATGGGATAGACCTTTCCTGTTGGCCTTCCAAGTTACTTTTGTCTGGAAACCTCTTTTGCTCTGTTGTTCTGCAGCTTCTGCTTCTCTAGAATTTGTTGAGAGTCATTTTTTACAGGTATTTTGTGGGCTGTGGGGGAAGTGTTAGAGTATATGCATCTTTCTACTCTGCCATCTTGGCAGATTAAAAAATTGTAATGATGATGACAATCAACAGATCTGTTGACCATGTTGCTCTAGGGTAGACAAGTCCTTCCCTCTCCCCACCTCTGGGGAGGGAGAAGAAAGGGCAGGGTGTCCCAGCCCCATGTGACTTGAAAGGTGGGATGCCATCAGCTCCTCTGCTGTAGGCAGGCAGTAGCTACTCCCAGAGGCAAGAAATTAGGGTGTTTGTTGCTCACTTTCATTTGCCATCTGTCCTCAAAGTCAGAACTGTTAGAGATCAGGTCAATGAAGAGGCAGAGGACACGAAGCAAGAGTCTCTCAAAGTTGCTACTTATCAGGACTATGTAGATAGATTGAGTAGAATTCCAGGAGTGAGGTGGAGTAGAATTCCAGGAGTTTTCCTTCCAAAACCTCCAGTGTCTCCCCTGCTTCAGGGTGGTACTCAGCAATGCTTACATGGTGGTGTATTAGTTGGATCTTTTCAATTATTCCCTCAAGTACTACCCTAGTCCAAGCTCTTGAATTCAGTATTGTAATGGCCTGTTCCCGATCTTCTTGCTTTAAGGCTCTCATCCTTTTATCCAACCTTTATATGGTTGCTACATGTATGTCCCCAAAGCACACAGATCAAACTCAGTTGCTCTTCCTTCCTCAAACAGCTTTGGTGCTTTCCTATTACTTGTAGGATCAAATTGACCTAAATGCAATAAAATTTCATTAATGCAACCTCGCAGGAATCATTGGCATCTAATAGGCTATGTGATTGTAAAGAGAAGAGACAGAGAAGATGTGAGAGTGACAAAGGCAATGTGTGGTGCTGGACTGATCATAGACTTATCCTTTCCAAGCTAAATATATAATAAAGGGGGGCAAGATAGGAGGAAGGGAAATATAGTTAGTCTTTCTTACACAACATGACTATTATGGAAGTCTTTTACAAAACAACACATATTTAACCTGTATTAGATTGTTTGCCTCCTCAGGGGGTATGGGTAGGGAGGGAAGGAGGGAAGTTGCAATTCAAAGTATTAGAAACCAATGTTGAGAATTGTTATTGCATATAACTGGGAAATAAGAAATACAGGTAATGGGGTATAGAAATCTATCTTGCCCTCCAAGAAAAGAGAGAAGATGGGAATAAGGGAAGGGTGGGGTGTGATAGAAGGGAGGGCACATTGAGGGAAAGGGTAATCAGAATGCAAAGTGTTATGGAGTGGGGGGAGGGGAGAGATGGGGAGAAAAATTGGAACTCAAAATTTTGTGGAAATGAATGTCATAATCTAAAAAAAAATTAAAAAAAAACCAGTTGACTACCAGTGTATACAACATTCTCCTGGTTCTGCTCATTCTGCTCTGCATTATTTCATGCTAAGTCTATGTTTTTCTAAGATCATTGAGTTCATCATTTTTTATAGCACAGCAGTATTCCATTGCTATCACAGACCACAACTTGTTCAGCTGTTCCCCTATTGACCTCATCATCGTATTCCAGAATTGCTTACATGTTGCATTGTCTAAGCTTTGCCCATCTCTCAAGCTGTTGGGCTCTTGGGTCTTTTTGGGTCACTCCCTAGCATTGCTTGTGTTAAGTTCGGCTATCATTTATTATTTTGGGTTCCCTCAAATCAGAGCCCTGGGCCCTGGATGTGTTCAGGTCTAGACTCTAGGTCAGGATAACTCTGCAGTCCTGTGTCTAATGTTCTCTGAGATGCAGGAGGATGGATTTTATGGGTTGAGAATGGCACGTTCTGAAATCAGAGGGAAGGAATTGCTTGATGAAGAGTTCTCGATTTGGAGTCACAGTGGGCTAGCTAAGGCATTGATCATATGCCATATACCAGGAACTGTGCTAAGCATTGGGGATGTATGATCCCAAAAGATAGTCTGTGCTCTCAAGGAACTTACATTATTGTAAAGGAAGAAAGCACTTAAAGGGGGGAGGGGGAAGGAGAAGGATCCTTCACTTAGAGGTAAGGGTTCCTATATCCTGATTGTGTTGTCTGTGTGACCTTAGGCTAGTCACTTCTCTCCTTTCAGGGCCTCCGTTTCCTCATCAGCAAAATGAGAGGGCTTCTGTCTATGCTCCTATGGGCCTTCACCCCTGTAAAACATAGACATACACATAAATGCTGCCATCACATGCACCTTCTCTGGACTCCCTGCCTTCTCAATGCCTAGCCTTTTCCTTCATACCTAAAATGCTCTCCTGTTTACTTCTGCCTCCTGGATCCACAGACTTTCTTCCAGACTTAGTTCACATATCATAGGAAGCCTCTTCATCTCCTTCCCCTTCTCTCCCCACCCCCAGTGCTTTCCCTTTGAGATCACTTCTTTTGTATGTGGCTTAAATATACATACGTGTTTGCATGTTACCACCTTCATTTGAATGGAACTGTGTATTTTTGCCTTTTTTTTTTAAAAAAAAAATACCCAGCATTTACACAATGACTGGTCAGAGTGTTATTTTTTTCAGTTGTGCCTGACTCTTTGTTGCCCCTTTTGGGGTTTTCTTGGCAGAGATACTGGAGTGGGTTGCCATTTCCTTCTCTAGCTCATTTGACAGATGAGGAAACTGAGGCAAACAGGGTGAATTGACTTGCCCAGGCTCACACAGCTAGGAAGTGTTTGAAGTCAGATGACTAAGAAAGACTCAGGAAGATGTTTTTTTGACTCCAGACCTGGTGCTCTATCCACTACACCACCCAGCTGCCCACATAGTAAGGACTTTTTACAGGAGTTCTTTACCTGGTGTCCATAAACTTGGTTTTTTAAAAAATATACACACACATATACATACATATATACATATATACACACACCACACACACAAACACACATACATATACACACATACACACAAACATATAACTAGATTTCAACATAATTGATTTCCTTTGTGATCCTATGCATTTTATTCTATATATTTGAAAACATTATTCAGAGAAAGGTTTTGCCTGATATCGCAGAGATTCAGTTAAGAAAGGCTGAACTCATAAATGCTTCTTAACTGACTAACTTGTGTCAGTTGTGACACTTAGTGGCTAAAATGGGTACATCACTCATGACTGGTGAAATAGCCCACAACCCAGGTTAAATCACCTTGGTGTATAACCACCAAACACAAGCTGGACAGTTGCTCAGGGCCTCCCCTCCCATTCAGGAGGCTCGGTGCAATGTCTTCCCTGCCTCTGCTGGCCCAACTCCTCCTGACCCAAGGACAGCCCACACATCCTGGCTGGCCTCCAGTGAGTGTGCTGAGGATGCACAGCAGGGAGGTTATGGTAGAGGAGGGTGAGGAGGGGAAGGGAAGCCAACATTGCTGGCCATTTCCTCCCTGACAATACCTGGCAGTGTTGAGGTTGAAGGGTCTCCTGTACTCACAGTGAACTTCTCTCTCAGCATCTGATGATGGGGGAGGCTCTGCCTATGTGGTTGGTGAGAACAGGAGGGTAATGTAAGTTCCTTGAAGGAAAGGGTTGGATTATCTCATATTTGTCTTCTATCCTGGTGCCTAGTACAGTGCTTGGCACATACTAGGAACTTTAGAAACACTTGGTAAGTGTTTTCTGCATCTATAATATTACTGTGTAGTTTGGGGGTGTTTATTTAACAATATTAATGATAATTGTTTTTCTTATTAGACACTTTTTATCCCTAGGATAAATTCAGCTTGGTCATAGTGAATAATTTTAACTATATTGCTATAGTCTTTTTCAAATAGCATTTTTTTAAAAAAAATTTGCATCGATGTTTATTAGTGACATTGTTCGATAATTTTCTGTCCTGGCTTTAGCCTCATGTAGTATAGGTGTTAGAGTATACCTCTTTTAGTGAATTGCTGTTGACGAAAGAAACCTACACCAAATGTCTGATGATGTGATTCTCTGTACTTAGCTCATCTCTACTCAGTTTGCAGATGCACAAAACAATCCTTGAAGGCATTCCCGATAGGACGATAGGATGTGTCAGAACTTGGTCTCTCCTGGAGCAGCCTTGGGACCCCAGGATATTTTATTTGCAGAACATGGCGAGACACTGGAGGTAGAGTCTAGTGGAAGAATAATGATTATATTGGTGTTGATGATGGTAATATAACAACATTAGCTCATTCACATATTTGCATGTAGTATATAAACATGGTTAGACTGACTTGATCAGGTAGTTTAGAGTATGGCGCTAATTTCATTATCTCGGTTGGGGTCAATTTGTTCTTTCAGCCTTAATGCTAACCAAAAACAAGCCCTGAGTCTCAGTGGCTCCTTTGGAGAAATCTCAGTTGCTCTCAGGTGTTGGGGAAGTAGCTACCCATCAGACTTGCTCTTGGATCAATGTCTAAGAAGGTAGGTTCCTACAGAGAGCTTTCATAAAGAGATCAAAGACACAGAGCTTGGAGGGTATGAGACTTGATGGCAGAGAGTCTGGATCCTGACCAACAGAGAGTTGAAACATAAGATAAGTAAGAAGGAAATGAGAGAGTTTAGCTGCCATCCATGGTTTCAGGTCACCAGATCTACCCAGTGTAAAGATGGGGGGACAGAATCATCTAATCACTTCACTCCACCTACGGTTACTAACAAGATGCTCTATGCCTGGTATCTTTATTAGGAGAAAATGGCATGCAGAAAATCCTCAATCAATTTGGAAGGAGGAAAATGCCATTAGATGAAATGGAATGATTCCACATAGGAAATGGATTGGGATTGGCTGAAGAGACTCATTCATGCCTAGATAAAATAGAAAGCTACTTTACAATCTGGGATTTAAAGGGCAGGCTAGCCTACTGGTGGAAATAATTCCAGCAAGAACCTTAGAGGGAATTGCTTGCTAGGATGATGGTGAAGAAGTGAGCCTCCTTACCCTCTTGACTAGAGAATAACCTTGTGAACTGTGAAAGATTCACAAGATTTTTGGACATCCCCTGGGTATCATAGCAGTGTCCCTAGAACAGCAATAGCAGATGGTAGCACAAAATAGATACACAAAGTATATATGGCTTTAGGGCTCTCTAAGAAGCACAGCAGAAAGCCACACCATACTTAAGGGGGACTTCATAGTGACCTCACTTAGGGGAGAAAGGACTTCCAGAAACCAGGAGCTATGAGCTACCCCTTTACCAAGTGTGCTCTCCAAATTTTAGGTCTACTTCCCCTTAGGCTCTGTCTTGTAGGAAAGTATGCACTGCTTTCTTGGGGGATTTTTGTTCCAACTCTTCTTACTATAACAGCTTATTAAATTCTTATTTCTAAAAGCTAATCATATTTGGGTGGTTAATTGATAGGAATTGGTAATCAAGAGAGGGAATAGTGCTAACTATAAGTGCTAGAAGACTACTTAGGGTTGCCCCTAGAACCCAAGAAGAAGGAGTAGTAGCCCTCTGGGGACTTTCCCTGCTACTAAGAGCCTAATGAGACCTTGTCAATGATATTTGAAAAATCTTGGAGAATATTGTAAGAATGGAAAGATATCTCAATTTTCAAAAAAGGGAATACGATTCTTCAATCAATAGTCCAGAAACTTTGTTCTTGATCCTTGACAGAAAGCTAAAGGATGTTTTTATTTTTTTTTTGGGAGGGAAGTAGTGATCATTAAGAACCAGCATAGGGTCATCAAAACTAGATCATAACTGATTCGTTTGGTTTCTTTTATAAACAGAGTAACTAGGTTGGGTAAAACAGGGAAATACAATAGACATAATATATTGGGGTTTTATCAAACAATTCTACAAAGCTTCTCACATTATTCTTGTGGGCTAGATGGAGAGACATGGACTGGGTGATAATAAAGTCAGGTGGATTCAGAGTTGGTTGAGTATCTGAACTCAAAAAGCAGGGAGTGATGACTAACTGACAGTTTGTATGAAAACAACTAAAGTTTGTAGGGGGCAACAATCCTTATGTGAGTCTATACTGTGATATAAAACTTAGGTTGTATCAAAGGGCATAATATCCCAAAGGAGGATCCAAGTAGTTCCATTGTACTTGTCGGTGAGTCAAAAAGAATTTATTAAGAGCTTACTATTTGCTATGCACCATGCCATGTGCTGGGGTTGCAAAGAAAGGCAGTTAATCTCTGGTCTGTAGGAGATCAAATCCCAGTGGGGAGAAAGCATGTAAATAACTAGGTACATCCAGGATGGATTGAGAATAGATATCATGTAATCTCAGAGAAGAAGACCCTAGTAGCTGGAGGCAGAGATGCTGGAGGAAAGGCCACTAGTAGGAGGTGGGTTGGAGCTGAGTCTTGAGGAAGCTAAGAGGTGTGGGGGTTCAGGGAAAGCATTTGAGCTGTGGAGGATGGCCAGTGCAAAGAGGCAGAGAGGGTAGATGGAGTGTGGTGTGAGAGTGACAGCTAGGATGCCAGAGTAGCCAGACTGTTAACAGTGTGGAGGAAAAAAAAGAAGACCGGGAAGGGAGAAGGGGTCCAGGTTGTGAAGAGCTTTCCACTCCAAACAGGATTTTATATTTGGCTTTGGAGGTTATAGAGTTTATTGAATAGGAAGAGAGTGTGCATGGTTATAGGGCAGCTAGGTGGCACAGTGGCCACACAGAATGCTAGGCCTGGTGTCAGGAAGACTCATCTTCATGAGTTCAAATCTGGCCTCAGACACTTCCCAGCTGTGTGACCCTGAGCAAATAACTTCACCCTGTTTGCCTCAGTTTCCTCATCTGTCAAGTGAACTGGAGAAGGAAATGGCAAACCACTCTAGTATCTCTGCCAAGATAGTGCCCAAATGTGGTCACAAAGAGTCAGACACAACTGAAATGACTGAACAGAGAGGCAAGGGAACGTACACAAATAGACATATACATACATGCAAATACATGCACACACACACACACATACAAAGGTGATGTGAAAGTAGGAAAAACAGAATTTAGTCATGAATTGGACATGTGGCATGTGAATAAGGAATCCAGTATGATCCCAAGGTTGTGACTCTACATTTCTGGGAGAAAGGGAGTGCCCTTGACAATGAGAGCAAGTTCCGAGGAGTTTTGGCCATGTTGAGTTTGGGACATACAGAAGATAGTTGGTGATGTGGACCTTCAGTTCTGGAGAGAGACTAGTGTTGGATACATAGATCTGGAATCACCTGTATAGAGATAACAATTAAATCCATGGGAGCTGAGGAGATCCCAAAGGGAAGCAGCATTTATCAAAAAGAGAAGAGGACCTGGGACTGAGCCTGGGAGGACATCCATATTACAAGTGTGGTATGAATCATGATAATGGTGATGAGGATGATGATAATAGCTAATATTTACATAGTGTTTACAATGGGCCAGGCACTGAATTAAATACTTCACTAGTATTATGTAATTTTAACTTCACTACAATCCTGGGAGATAAATGCTAGTACAGATTTTATGGATGAGGAAACTGAGGCAAAGAGAGGGGTTCCGTTACTTGTCTAGGGTTGCATAGTTAGTAAGTGTCTGAGGGTGGATTTGAATTCAAGTCCTCTTGAATAAAGAACCAGTCAGGTAGGCCATCAATGCAGAACTGTGATTAGTTCTTAGTGTCCGGGGTATCAGGATCAAGATGGTGAATGGGCAGATTTTATTGGGTGATCACTGAAGTTGTTTCCAGGTCTGAGATTCAGTTTGTAAAGAGCTTTCCTCATGACCACCTTTCATGCTGGCAGAAGCCTTATCATCATGGCTACTGGCATCATCATCATCATGTCATCCCTGCCATCATTGATGGTATCATCATCACCATCAATCTTGTCACCATCACTATTACCACCATTGCCAAGTTGCCATCTTGTTTATCACCATCATAATTTTACTACTTCTTTCCATGACCATTGTTACCACCACCATCACCATCCCACACATTTACACAGTGCTTTAGGGTTTGTAAAGCATTTTCCATATATGATTGCTCCACATATTTACCTGTCTTCCTCTTCTTCAATGTGATGAAAACAACGGCACAGCTCAGCAACATGGTAAGGATTGCCAGGATGCTCAAGGTCATGTACCAAGGTCTTACCTTAGTGGACTTTACAGGCACTGAGAGAAATGAAGGGCACAGACAAATAGGGGTGGAAATCTTAACTGAAAGCAATGGTCAGTCATATTAGAGGTAATAGAATCACAGATTTAGAACTGGAGTCCTTCCCTGTGGGCCCTCCCTGGGTAGGGGTTGGAGAGGCTGACTCCAAGGTATGCTCTCTTGGGGACTGGCCAGGCCACTTTGGGTGGGACCCTCACTAGAGAACACAGCTGGAGTCTCTAGCTCACTGTGCTCCACCACACAGGTGTACCCGGTCTCCGTGTCCCTTGACTGGAGCTTCAGGGTGATTTGGAAGTAGAAGGTGGCATCAATATTGGGCAAGATGCCACTGGAGCTCTCCTGCCCCCACACCACCAGTTGTGCATCCTTCTCCCAGTGCAGCAGGATAGAGCAGGGGTAGAAGCTGTGGCTGTGCAGGAGAGGGTGAGGTTGCCATCTGGGGCATCATGCTGGGGCATCACCTCTGGAGGCGCTGTTGGCAGAGGTCAGTACAGAATGCTTCATGTCTAATGGTATCTGGCATTCCCCTTCATTTCAATCCTCTTTCCCCACCCTGGCCTCCTTATTGTCCGAGTTCCTTCCACATTAACTGAGGCCCAGTAAAGGCATGAGTTCCAAACTTTTCATCTCTTTGTACCTTGCTCACTGATTTGCTGACATAACAAAGAAAAGATAGTGGTTCATTTTCCCCTCATAAGAATGAAATGTCCCTAGGACAGGGACTGTTTTTAATTAGCTCTCATATTTCCATTTTCTTGTTCAGTGCCTTGTACCTAGTAGGGGCTTAATCGTTGCTTGCTGGATTATATTGATAATGGTGCTATCAGAAGATATCAAAATCATTTGAGTGTGGCCATTAGGTTTGTTGTAACCAGTTAACATAAGTTTAACAAAGACTATTTAAAGTTTTAATAGTTGAGAAGACCTATGGCTTCATCACTCTGGGTCCTTCCTACACCCATGAAATGTCATAAGGCCTACAAAACTCAGTAAACAGGAACTCCTGAGTTTCATTTGAAAATAAACAAACGAAATCAGTCACCAGCTTTCTTTCTGGTGATGGACATCTCTACCTTTTAGCTAGACTGCTTGACAGAGACAGAGTTCGTCCTCAGAGGCAGCTGAGTGGATAGATTTCTGTGCCTGGAGTCAAGAAGACCCCAGTTCAAATCTGACCTCTGACACTCACTGGCTGTGCAATCCTAGGCAAGTCAACGTCTATTACCTTAATTTCCTCATCTGTAAAATGGAGATAATAATAGCAGCCCCTTTCTGGAATTGCTGTGAGGATCAAAGGAGACAATATTTATAAAAAAAAATCACAGCCTCACAGTCTGTGGCAGACAGTAGGTGCTCTATAATGCTCATTTTCTTTTTTCCCCTTTCCTTGGGTTGATGCTACACTTGGTCCTGCACTTTCCCCCTATTTTCACCCTGATTAGTAATCACAGCTCATGATTCCCCCTCTCCAAAGAAATACAATCCCCTCATTTCTATGGTGCTGATTTTTGCCTTGTGAATTTGAGGTTCCCTCTGAGCTAGAGCTCTAGGCTCCTATTTTAGGGCTTCAGCTTCTGGGAGGAAAGGGACCTCACCATTATCCCGGATGTTTGAATACTGTAGGACTTTTCTCATTGGTTGGACACAATAGTCTTCCAGGTAACGCTTCACCTTCTTGGGGTGCAGATCTTCTCTGCGAGGAGTGTGGCAGGTACTTCTTGGCCACCCAGTGGCTTATTCACTCACCCAACTGGCAGAAGTCCTCGCCATCCACAGCGCACCAGATGCGGCTGCTCACATGGATCTCTGTCCAGGTGACAGTTATGCCAGATCTGGACTGTGTGGTTCTCTGGAAGAGCAAAGGGTTCCTCTGAGGACAAAGTCAATGTGAATGTGGAATGAAAGTGCCTAGTGGGTGGGGACTTTTCATCTTCCCATCTCCATTGGCTGGCACATACAGGTGCTTAATATATATTGATGGGATTGGATTGGGTGAAAGGGAACCTGGAGGACGGTCCCTGTCTTGTGGATCTCCAAAGGAAAGAGATTGCCTTTGTAAAGATTGGAAGTGACCTGCATCAAGTTGAAGGTTTCTGATTTTTGAGGTGATGGAAACATTACATCTGTCTTCTCCAGCATCTTCCCCTCTATCATTCCTATTCTTTCCCTAGTTGTCAATCTCTTTTTATCTACTTCTCTGTTGCTTCCACACATGTCTGGCATCCTCATCCTTAAAACAAACATTGTTACTGATCTACTCAATCACTGCTAGCTATTGTCTTACCTCTGCTTCCCTTCATTCATAAACTTGACAAAACCACCTACAATTGGGCTATACACCTCCTCTCGTCTCACTCTTTTCTAAACCTCTCTCCTCTGGCTTTTATCATTCACCTGAAAGGGTTCTCTCCAATCTGACTGGCCAAATCCAGTGGTCTTTCTCAATGCACATCCTTTTTGACCTCTTTGTGGCTTTGAACATTCCCAGATCACTCTCTCCTCCTGCAAACTTCTTCCTTCTAGGTGTTGGTGACACTCCTTCTTCTTGTTTTCCTCCTACCTGTCTGAGTCTCTTTTGCCTTGTCACCCTCCAAGTCTCACCTACTACCTATGGTCCTCTTCTCTTCTCCTTCCATATATTTAATATGGTGATTTCACCAACTCCCATAGGTTCCATTATCATCTCTAGGTGAATGAGTCCCAGATCTATATATCCAGCCCTAGTCTGAATTATGACCTCCTTTCTCACATCTCTAGCTGCCTATTAGACATCTTGAACTGGATGTCTCATAGATGTTTCAAACTTAACATATCCTAGAAAGAACTCGTTATCTTTCCCTCCAAACTCTTCCTTCTTCCTTGCTGCCCTATTCTTGTCCAAGGCCCCATCATCCTTCCATTTGCCCAGTTTCACATTTTAGGGATTATCCTCATTTCCTTACCTGCACCCATCCTATCCTCTAATCTGTTGTCTGATCTTTAGCCACAAGGTCTCTCATAGAAATTCCCTTCTCTCTGCTTCCATAGCTGCCCAGCGAAGGCCCTCACCCCTCCTGCCTGGACTACACTATCTGGTTCATCTCCTTGCCTCAGGTCTCTTCCCACTCCAGGCCTTACTTCATTTAGATGCCAAAATGATATTCTTAAACTTCAGATCTGATCTCACTGAACAAACTGCAGTGCCTCCCTATTATCTCCAGGATAAAATACAAAATCCTGTTTGATTTTTAAAGACCTTTATAACCTCACTCCTTCCTCCTTTCCCAGGTTTCTTACACATTATTAATCGCATCCATGTATCTTGTTATCAGCAACGCTGGCTTACTTTCAAGGTATTTCCCCTTGCCTTGGATGCTTTCTTTCCTCACCTCTGTCTCTCAGTTTCCATGGTTTCCTTTGAGGTATAGCTCAAATTCCAGCCTTTCCCAGCCCCTTTCCATTTCCACACTCGCCTCCCCTGAAACTTTTCTCTCAGATTACCTGCTGTTTTCCCTCTAGACATCTTGTAGGTACCTGGTTGTTTATACATGGTCTGCCCTATTACAATATAAGATGGTCCTTGAAGACAAGAAATTTTGTTTTTTTGCCTCTGTGCATCCCCAGCATTTAGGACAGTGCTTGTCACATAGTAAACACTTACTAAGTGCATATTGGCTGACTTGTCCACCTATCCTATATTTATTCCTGTGTGTTCCTTGTTTAGAGAGGAGAGATCTCATTCAGTAAGTGATAACATGGGCAAACCTCTTGAAACTAGCCATTACATAGGTATAGAAAGCAAATTCTGTTCTGGGGTCCATGAAGTTGCTAAATCATTCAGTAGAAGGAAAATCAAAGATCATATGGAGAACTACAGTCTGGGGGGATAGCTAAGGAGCTAGGGAATATTCAATCAGAGGTTAACTATTTTTGAATGTGTATTCTTTCTTTTCTCTTTTAAATATAATAGAGGAAAGATGCACTCATTACATGAAATATATAGCCACATGGGATAAAAAGGAAAATCAGGTATCAAGATTCAGTAGCCATATCAGGAGAAAGGGGAATGCTATTTGAGTTTCTGAGCTTAGGGACAACAGACACTGATTTGAGCTGAAGTTCAGGGATTTTAATCTGAAAAGTAGTGGAAGCCCAGGTACCAAAGGCAAAGAACCCTGGACTTGTTCTAAGAGATAGAACTGGCAACCTGGAAAACTGAGGTGTTTTTTTTTAAAGTGAGGATTAAGGCTTAGGACAGAAGCCTTCACAACACTTTCTGTGGATAGGGCATAGCAAGCACTGAGCTTGCTCAGTGGACGCTTACCTTAATGGTGTGATTTCACCATTAGGTCCCTAAAGCCCCAGGGGTAAGAGGGAAGTTTGGAGGGAAGGAAAAGAGTGAAGAGAGCAGAGGGGAGTGGGGTAGACTTACTTTTACCCAAGTTAACATTCTGTACCCAATTCTGGAGGGCCCAAAGATAATCAATCTCATTGCTCATCAACTTGTACTGCCGATCTTCTATAAAGTCAGCCCCCAGGGCAAGGAGACCCTCCTTGATCTCAAGCTGCTGGGTTTTTTTGTCATAGAAGGTGATCTGTACATCATCCAAGAAGCTGACCGTGGTGAAGCTCAAGAGAGTCTTTGATGTGCCCACTGCAGTAGAAAAGATCTTGTGGCTGTGATGGGCTAAATGATAGAAAGGAAAGAAGAGAGAATGGGAATCAGATGTCATGGCACCTGCCATGTCTCCCTCTGTTGGGAGGCTAACTGATGTTGGGCAGGCTGCATGACTTTCCAAGGGACCAATCCAGGAAGGGGCATGGTACCTATCATTCCTTCCAATTCATACCTCCCACATAACTGGCCCACAGCAGGGCTCAGTAAGTTCCACTTGCCCATCAATTGAGTCAAAGGGTGTTCCTTTATGATGAAACCACTCTGTATACCAGAACCTTGCTTTTTGGTACTGAAGAATTTAATAATGAGTATTAGAGATAACTCTGTGGAGATTAAGGGTGTTAGGATCATGGCAGAAGCAACAAAATGAGCAGGTGCCAATGATTGTTGCCCCAGAGAGTACAACTGTTTTTCGGTCTGTGCCAGGGATGGGTGTAGCCAGGGCTCAGACACTGACTGTGTCAGTAAAGGTGTCCAAATGGTTTATTCAGGCAGGGAAAATGATAGAGCCATAGTTGTTTTAGAAAGGATTGGTCCCTTACTATTCTGCAGACACAGAAGGTTACATAGTTCAAGTACAGAAAAGGATGGAGTCACTGTGTGCAGGAAGGCAGCCTTATTGGGGTGAAGTGCCCAGGGCTGGCATTTTTTCCTGCTGGGATTATTTTTCTCAGGAAATGAGATCTTGGGGACCAAGGGAACTCTATTGTGTGGAATGTGTGGCACAATCACAAGTTTCCTAACTGGTTTCCCTGCCTCAATTTTCTCTCTGCTTTATTTTATCTTCTATACAGCTGTATGCAAAGTGACTTATTTACAGTACATGCATAAACATGTCATTTCCCTACTCAATAAAGTATAGTGGCTTCCTATTACTACCAGGATCATCAGTAGGCCAGAATGTTGAATTAAATAATAAATTCTGGAAGCAAATTAAAGTTAGCATGATGAGAAACTTTTCAGTCTGTATTTCTGTCTCTCTGTCTCCATCTGTCTCTGTCTGTCTTTTCCTCTCTGTTTCTGTTCATCTCTATCTCCCCCTACTTCTTTGCTAAATCCAGAAAAGTTGAAACATATTAGGTAGGTATTTCTGATAATTTCAACTTTCTGTAGGAGGAGGAATAGGTGGTGTGTGCTTCTATTCTGAACCTGAGTCTGAGCAGTAAATAAGAACCGATTGCTTAGGTAGAAATGATAGGAACCTGGAAAGAAGGAGGCGGTTACCTTTGAACTGGTAGTAGATTAAAAGGGGAAATATGGGCTTGATTTGATATATACCCATGACTTGGGGAGAATTTACAGAAATTTAGCTGAATATAGGGAAAGAAAATTCCATGATTCAATAGTTCATAGGGGAAGTTTTCAGTGTGTGGGGGCAGGAGGAATGCTCCACTTCCAAGTCCCAGGGTCCATCAGTAGAGCTGCTGCTGACAGACAGGAGCAGAAATAGTAGGAAGAGAGTCTAGGATAGCTGTGAAAGGTGGCCCCCTTCTTCCCTGGGGTTTTCCCTCTTAGAGACACTGACATCCCTGGTCCCCAGGTCTGAGCAAACCCTAGTCAGCATTGCCCCAAGCCTCAACATGTTTGATGCTTGCTAGACTCTGTACCCTACACAGAAGAGCCTAGGGACAGGAAGAACAAGTCAATGCTGACCCTGCAAACAAGGCAAGTCAGGAGCTACTGCTGTTTACTAAGACACACTTGCTTTTTTTCTCTTGTGCCAAGGTTCGAGATGCACCCTTGCCAGTCATTTTCATACCTCAGAAACCAATGGACAAATATTCCTTTCTCTCATTTCCCCAATAGCCTCAGATACCCAACTCACCTGCCTTCATTTCCTTTATAGCAAATACTCCCATAATGTGCAGCCCGGATGACAATGACTTTCTCCTTGGCTTCTGACTCCTCATCCTGCAATTGCTTAGTTTCCTCAACAGCATCTCATTTGGATAGAAGCTCTTGTCCCCAAGCCTCGTACTGTCTAAGTACCTAAATGAGAAATGTCTCCCTGTGCCTCATCCCCACCCCTGTCAGTGTTGGCTCTGCCAGATCCTTTTCTCTCATATGTCCCAGACAGCATCTGTCTCCAGGCAGAAACTGACCCTGCCTGGCAGGCATAAAAACAGAAATGAAATTTAATCTGTGGTACAGTCGGGAAACTCCACAGCATGGTCATCATCAGACTTTGGTAGGAAGGCCCACGATGATACAGACATGGTTGGCATTCTTCAAGTTGTCTGAATTAAGCTGGGTTTAGACAGTGAGCAATGACTGATGAAGCAGACAGAGTTCTAGCTTTGGAGAGCTCCTGGTCTAATGGAAGAAGCACAGCCTCTCCTATTAGAGAATCTGGAGGATTCTCTCCAGACTGTAGGCTCAATTTACTCTGGGAAAGTAACTTTCTGATGAGATATATGATCTTACCTGTATGAAGCCCAGAGTCTGAAATTGTGATTTTGTACTGGTCCCCAACACAACCTCCCTCAATTCACAAGTACTTCAATGCCTGCTAGGGCCCCCAAAAAGCATTTTGATGATCCCTCAAGCAGATAGGTAATGCAGTGGATAGAGTACCAGGAGTCAGAGTCACCTTCATTAGTTCAAATCTGGCCTCAGACATTTACTAGCTGTATGACTCCGGGCAAGTCATTTAATCCAGTTTGCCTCAGTTTCCTCATCTGTAAAATGAACTGGAGAAGAGAATGACAAATCACTCTGTTATCTTTACCAAGAAAATCCCAAATGAGATCACAATGACTTAGAAATGACTGAAAATGACTGAACAACAGCAAGCTCCTTAAACTCCCATTTCCCTAGTCTCCTTAAATCCCATGACTTTTATTCTAGCTCAGCTACACACAGGGATAATCACACTTTGTATGTCACCATCGTCCAAAAGCAGTTCACATCCTGAGAAAAATGTGGAATTCCGCTGACTCTACCTCCCATCATTCCATTTCTGCCTGCGCCTCAACGCTCCCAAATACATTTTCCTCCTTCACCACTCCTGATAATTCCTGTATTCATCAGTGCTTTTTCAGGCCATTACCTCTGTTTTAGCTTCGTTCCCAATTTTAACTCTACATGTTGCCATTCAATTCCTCTGTCTGATACGAATGATTCCATTGGCCTCTTAACACCATAGATGGTTATCCTTTACTAAACTTATGCCATGCATTATATACCTCCCACCTGGCTCCTCTGCTCTTCCTTACATGCTGCTGAGCAGGGCTGGGAGAAGTCTAATAACCATGCTAAGTTTCTGATATTGAATTGCCTTCCAGCCCCAAAGCAATATTTTTATTCCTCCTTAGTTGATTCTGTACCTCATTCACCAAAGAAATTGTTCCAATGCTTCTTTTCTCTCCTCAGTGCCCCCCTCATTCCCCTCCATAACTTCCCTTCCTCTTCCCATCTCCACTGAGGAGAGAAATTGAGATGTTTTCCCATTCTCTCCTTTCTTCCAGTCTCTGTTGATGAGATGGCTCTTCTCTTTATCCAGAGCCCTTGATCCCATCTTACCTCACCCCCCACCTTCTACAGCAGATTGACTCTACCATCATTCTTCCACTCCCATCTTATTGTGTTCAACCATTCCCTATTTCTTGGTTCCTTTCCTACATCCTTCAAACAAAACCAAGTCTCTCCTATCCTTAAAAATATTCACTAGACCCTACCATCCCCTTAAGGTATTGTCTAATAATTCTCTTTTTTTAAGGTCCTAGAAAAGCAACCTATACTCATTGTCTCCATTTTCTCTCCTCTCACTTAATCTTCAACGCTTTGCCCTCTGGCTTCCCACAACAGTACTGGCTACTGAGCTGGAATAACTACCACTTCCAAGGCTTTGGGGTTTAAGGTCTTGGGCTGTTTCCCCCAGGTTCTGAAAGAAGATGGTGGCCAAAATGATTTGACTTTCCTGGCACATGTATCTTCCTGTTTCTCCCACCGCTGCTTCAATTAGACTGGCCTGCCAGTTCTTGGGTGTGGCAGGCAATTGGGGATGTCTGGCCTCTTCTCCGCTAGAGCTACCTTCCCAGATGATGACTGTGAGCAATGGACTAGAAGCAGGAACCTGCAGTCTGGGGGTAGGTGGGTGGCACTTCTACTTCCAAGACTCTTGTGCCCATTTGCTAGCTGGTGGCAGTTGGTTAGTTATCACCAGTAGTGATGAGGAAGGCAGGCTTCACTTCCACAATGATTTCTTACTTCAGCGATGGTTGTGGGGCATGAACTGGAATCAGGTCTGGTGGCCTGGAGTGGGTTGGCATTGGTAATCCTAAGCTCCTTTGGCTCAAGGTCCTGGGCTTTCTCCACCAAGCATGAGAGGAAATGGTGATCAAGTTGGTGGTGATGGTGGTAATATGACCTGTTCTGACTCTTGTCCCCCTCTTAGAGGGACTTGCTGCTTGAATGAGGCTGGCATGCTTATCCTTTGTGTGGCAGTCAGTTGGCAGTTTGTAGGGGAGGCTTATCCCCTTTTCACAGTTTGCCTTGGATTCAAACAGATAACATTTTGTCATTTTTGAGATTAGAGCTGATGAAGGAAATGGCAAACCACTCCAGGATCTTTGTAAGAAAACCCCCAAAGGAGTTTGTCCACAAAGAGTTGGACAGGACTGAAAATGACCAAACAATAGCAAAACTCTAGTACTGCTTTTCCCATCCTTGTGTTGACTGTGAGGGCTACTCTGTTTCCTCTAAGGGATTCTTGCCCACAGTAGTACATGTAATGGCCACCTGAATTAAATTCGCCCATTCTCTTCCAGTTCATTTCACTGGCACCCAAGATGTCAATGCTTAATCTTTCCACCTCCTGTTTGACCACATCCAGCTCACCTTGGTTCATAGATCTTGCATTCTGGGTTCCTATGCAATATTGATCTTTACGGCATCCGACTTTCCTTCTGTTACCAGACACATCCCCAGCGGAGCCTCCTTTTGGTTGTGGTCAAGCTGCTTCATTAGTAATGGAGCTACTTGTAATCATCCTCTGCTCTTCCCCAGTAGCATGCTGGACATCATGAGAAATGACCTTTTGTCAAGTGGCCAGCTGAAGAGTATGTGAATTTCTAGATTCCTCAATAGAAGCTTACTGGGAGCTGGAGAAATTCGTAGCTATCTCTTCTTTGAGGAGACAGCCACTCTTGGGAGGATGTAGCCAAGCCAGGCTCCAACTTGTCAGAAGAGACATAGGTAGAGCTCGAGACAGCTGTTCTTGGTCCCAATACCACGTTCACAAGTAAGGAATAAGAAGGCAGGATGGAATCTGGTGTTCCTTTTAAAATCTGTTGAGCTGACAGAGAAATAAAATACAAGAAAACAAGCGGTCTCTTCTTGGTTCGGTGGTTAATCCTCTTTGAGAACAGCTTTCTTCCCTGGCTTCTGTCAAATCATTTAGCATGGATCCAAGAAACATCTGGCTTACTGAGAGTGCCCAATGCCTTGCAATGTGTGTATGTGTGTGTGTGTGTGTGTGTGTGTGTTGCTCACCTGCAAACATGCTTTATTTACCACTTTTTATTGGAGACCATAGAAGGAACAGCTAGCTAGTTAGCTAAGGCATGTATTAAGTCTTCATATGTGGTAGTAATCATGCTATATGCTGGGGATATAAATACAGGGAACAAGATGGTCTTTACCTATAGGGAGCTAGGAGGAGAAGACAAAACCATAAAGACTGAGCTGGAAACTGAGGAAGGGAGAGCAATGAAGGAGGTGATAATTATTCCCAAAGCTAAAGCAAAGCTACTGTGGAGGAGGTTCAGCAGTTCAGAGAGGGGATTCTACTGAGAGTGAAGAGAACATGAGTGGAACTTCATGGAATGGTGATGCTGGACAGGGACTCATCAATCAGAGGGACAATTCCATGGTGGGCCAAGGCTTCTGTTGAGGAGGTGGAGAAGTCTGGAGAGCAAATGGAGTAAGGAATGAAGTAAGCATGACTGGGGCCCCTAAAGAAATGGCAATTCAGGTCAAGGACTTTTCAATCAGGGACAGTAATTTTATATTTGTATTCCTATTCTATAGTGGTTCAGCAATTGCTTGTTAACTCATTGATCAAGGGATCTGGCCCCTCATTCAGCCATCTTCCTGGAAATCTGAATTACATTATTCTGTCACAATTCCCCATGCCAGTCTGGCCATGATTCTTCCTAGTCTGGTACCTTTTCAGGATCAGAAAGAAACACTATCTTGTGTTCTTATTAAAACACTGGAGTTGTGTGTGTGTGTATGAGTGTACATGTGTATATTTGAATATACATGTTTATGTATGGGTGTATATATGTGTGAGTATGCATGTGTATGTGTGAATGTGCACATATGTGTGTATGCCCTCACTTTTCTGCACTCAACTAAATGTATCTCCTCTTCCATAATCCAAGGAAAATTGGAAAATATTACTGGTACACATTAATTCCATTGTTTCAAAAATCAGAGACTTCTCCCCCCACATAGAGTTTACCTTCAAAGTCCATAAAGATACAACTCTTCCTTTAGAGATAGGGCAAAGAAAACAAAATGGTGGAGGCAAGAGAGCTCCAGTGGTACTTTGCCCAATGATGATGATACCTGTGCCTCCACATCAACTTAAACCTTCTACCAGGGGACACTGGGAAGATTTAGACCTGTGTAGTAGAGCCCAGTGAGCTGAAGATGTCAGCTATGTAGCTTGGTGACTGTCTCACCCAAGCTATCTAGGCCCAAACCCAGGAGGCTGGGTCAGAGAACAATGCTGATTCTCTCCAACTGCCTCTCCCCCGAGAAATGAGCCCCCAGGGCAGGCTACCCAGTGTACACCCCGCCACCCAATTGATATCTGAGTAAATCACCATCCGCAGTTTACTTGTTGCTCATCTCTTCCTATGGTTCCCAAGAAACCCCCTAAGAAGACTTCTTGGATCATGGCCCCAGGCATCATGTCAATTATACTTGTGGTGTTGAGTTGTTCTGTAGCCTTCTTGTGGAAGAAGTCTTGTGGAAGAAGACAGGTATATTTGTGGGGACAGAAGAAGCAAAAAAAGAATGGAGATCACAATGGGAAAGGAGTTTCTGAGATTCCAACAGCCTTCTAGGAAGTTTGTAATCTGATATAGAAAATCCAAGTGTTAGAAAGACCTTCAATGGTCACATGATAAATTCTGTGCTTTCAACGCTCTGAAGTGGATGAGTTTGCATGTGTGGGAAATTCTAGAACTTTGGTCTTTTGGTTGCATTTCAAAAATTGCACCGTATTTTGTATCAGTACTTAATATTTCATTTATTTTTTAGAGGAGGGACTATACGGCTTCCTCTGATAGAGCATAAACTTCTTGAGAGTAAGAATTGTTTTTGTCTCTGTCTCCAGTATCCACAGTGCTTTGTGTATAGTAGAGGTTTACTATTCTTCAGCAGTTCTTGAAAAATTATGGGAAATGAGAAAAGAGCTGAAAGACAAGCAAAGGTCTTCTTTGGGGGGAGGCAATGTGTTCTGGTCAGATGAGTGCTGGACTGGATTCAAATATTGCCTCTGACAGCGGCTAGCCGCATAACCAAGGGATAGTCACTCAACTATGCCAAACCTCAATTTCCCAACCTGTAAAACAGGAACAAAAATACCTCTAGTACTTATGATGCAATGTTGCTGTGAGACTGAAATGAGATCATGTCTCTAAAAGGTTTTGCAAACCTTAAAGTGTGATATAAATGCCAGGCTTTATTTTCAAAGAGAGGAAGAAGTTCCATTCTTCCAACTGCCAGGTAGAATTAGTTTGATTCATCATCTATTAAGAGCCTCCTGTGCGCCAGCTACTGGATATAAAAAAAAGACAAAAATGAAACAATCCCATTTTGCCAGAGAGCATGATTTTGATTCCTGACAAAATTCTACCAGGGATTCTTAAAGGGATGGTTTGTTACCATTTAGAAACAGAAGCAGGGAGTAATACAAGTAGAGATAGGTTCATCAAGAAGAGGCACAGATCATTTTGTAACATTTTACTCACCTGTCACAACAAAGGGGTACAATACACATTGTAACAATAGCTAAATGTTTTACAGTAAAGATAATACAAACACACGCAATATAGCACAGCATAGTATTTCTGTATTTTTGCAAAATCTTTTTTTTCATAATATCCCTTTAGACAAAATAGTATGCTCATAGATTTAAAGTTGGAAGAGATTTTGAAAGCCATTCATTTTACAAAGGAGGATACTGAGCCTCAGAGAAGATAAGTGACCTGCCTAGTATGATAGATAGTTTATTGTCAGCAGATGGCTTTGCATTCAGGTTTTCCTGACTCTGGTTCCTGAATTCTATCAATGAATAAGAACCAACATTTATATAGCATTTATTACAGGTAAGGGGCTGTGCTAAGCACTGTACAAATATTATCTCATTTGATTTTTCCAACAACCCTGGGAAATGTATTATTGTTATCCTTATTTTCAGATGGGAAAACTGAGGCAAATGGAGGTGAAGTGACTTGCCCAGGGTCACAGAGCTAGTCAATGTCTGAAACTGGATTTGAACTCAGGTCTTCCTGACTCCAGGTGCAGTACTCTATCCACTGTACCGCCTAGTTACATACGATGCTATTCAGCCTCTCAGTGGAGAGATAGGGGCTAGATAATAGCGCAGTCTTGTGGATTATGAATGCTTATTGAATTTATTGAATATTAAATTCAATGTTATTGAATTTAAACAGAAACAATTAGTTTACAGATGAGCATCTAAGGAAGTCTCTAGATTCAATGGATCCTTCCAAGGACCTCTGTTATTTAACATTGTTATCTGAGAAACATAATAAAAAAAAATCTAAAACCAAACCCTCATCAAACATGAATACAGAGTATGTAGTTTTAAGATATTAAAACTTCACTAAGACTTTTGAGACATCCTATTTAAATACAGCCTAAAAGAAGTGAAGTGAGAGAAAATGTTGTGTAAAAGATATCTGGGGGCTTTACTGGACTGTAAAGTCGGTGTCAGAAGGATAATATGGCAGCTCCTTCAAACTTCTTCCCCCAATCCCTCCCCAATGATATATGTTGTCAGATATGTTGTCTGGGAAGAAGGCAATATTTCCATTGTCTCTTTTTTTAAATCAGACCACAGTCATAGTATTTTTTCTAGTTCTGGTTACCAAAGAATCAGTAGGCGTTTATTAAGTAACAACTATACGTCCAACACTATGCTAGCTGTTAGGGATCACACACACACACACACAATGAAAATGTCTTTGCCTTACATTCTATTAAAGAAAAGAACAGTTCCCACCTCCACCATCCTAGTACCTCAAGGATATAATCCAGGATTGTTGACCTGAATTCATTATATTCTCCTAAGTATTTGTCTACCACTATCAACTCCATATTGACCACTTTTGCTCTATCCTCATCCTGAATGTAGTTCTCCTTGGTAGAAAAAAATGGAATATGTTTCATGCATATGTGTGTGTATGTGTGTGTGTGTGTGTGTGTGTGTTTGAGCACATTCAAAATATATACATAAAATGGGTCTATAATCAATGAACCATACCTTAGGATGCATGTCCAGGTCTGATGATCTGAATTCATTGAGACACTAATTGCTAGCTTGTTATCACTTCATTAATTGTGAGTTTCAGTTACATGGGAACCATTTTTGTTCTATCCTGATGATACGAAATTTAATTTGGAGTGGTAAAGGAGCAAAATGATTCAACAAGGTCTCCCTTCTTTTTGTTACTCATTTTCATAATCTTACACACTTTGAATAGTAGTTCTGTCTCTAGATAATCTTAACTTTGTCCCTAAATGTAGCTATTTTCTTTTTTTGGAAACCCTTCTTGAGTTAGCACTGATTGTTACCATAAATTTATTCTCTATTTTCTTTCACCTCGTCCTATTCTTACAGGACTGTGATGTACCTGTATTCATCTACATTTACCTGTCCTTATTTCCATCTTCTGTATGTGTTCTTTAAAAATTCTTTTGTTAGTGAGTACTCAATTTATACCAGTCTCTTTAAATAGCTTCTACTTTCCATTTTAATAAATGCATCCCACCTTCCTTTCATCTTCAATACCTACTGAATTTTAGGTCATGAAACCTCATATGTCCATTCTCTGAATTCTGAAACTTGTGCTTACTAAATTGGGTCCACAATCCACACAACCCATACATCTTTTTAGTTCTTCTCTCATAAATTCTGTGGTGCATTGGTCACTTCTTTCCATTATGTCTATATCAGCAATCCATTTTTTTCTTATTGGTTAGAACCAGTTTGTGCCCAACCTGTGGTAAAATGTTCCCAACTTGTATTGGTCTGATCAACCACAGCTGGACACACTGCACCTTCGCTTCAACGTAGTGATGTCATTTAGGTCCTCTTCAAGAATGACCCATCCTACCAGCAGTTCCCTTTGTCACTTATATAATCTTTTAAATATAAAAGTTTCTGTAAGGCAAGGATAGCGTTTTGCAGGGACTGTTTTCAGAAGAGAGAAATCCAACATGAGTCTGAAAAGTTTGTGTTACTCATATAATTCAATTACACAAATTACATTATGCTAGCAAGGCTTAGGATGTGTTTCTCAAACTTAGCATTCATTTCTTATTTTTATAGCTTACCCTCTCTTTAAGATAATCTCTCAAAGCTTTCAAGATTGTCTTTTCCAAAGCACATTTCCTTTCCCTATACTTGTTCTGACCCAACCATTGTTCCTCACCTTTCTCTAAGTGTCACGTCTTCTTTGTATAGAATATCTGATACTGTTCAAATATGGTGGTTCCTCCATCACTGTGGAAAAAAATGGATTGTTATAGAAATGTTTGTTTCATTGTATTTTGTGAAACATTTGGGTCACTGTACCACAAAGTTTGAGAGAGAGAATGGTAAGTGAAAGTGAAATCCTGCCCCTCCTTTCCTTCCCAAACCTGAAGGGCCTGCCATCATGCCCTCATTTAGCGTTTCAGGAATTGTGTAGTTCTGATCTGATAAATGGCTCTAACAAAGGAATAAAAATTGGGGATTTTGGTCTAGAATTACAAAGAAAAAACTCTCCAGTCAGTGTCTTTCTGGGTGACTAAAACTACCAGGGCTGCCCACCACACATTTAGACTATGAACAAAGGGGCATCAGGAAATGTGTATTTGGGTGAACCATAGATATTTATAAGAAGTAAAGCTGTCAGTAAAAAAACACCATAACTTATCCAATAGTAAACGAATGATCTTAGAAAGGCGGGTTGGTTCGCACCCAGCTCCCCGCTAAGGCAAAGGAAGTGGAGTAACCACTGATCTAGCCACATGGATAAATGAGTGTGACAAAATGCCAAAAACTATTTTTGCCTTTTAGAATTTGTTGGCCATATTTCTGTGCCCTAATACATGGTCCATTTTTGTAAAAGTTCCATACAGTACTGAGAAACGCCCAAGTTATTTTGTAGTTCCATTTAGAAGATACCACAAATCTCTTATTTCTCATTTCCCCAGCAGTTTGTTTGGTTTTTATTTTCCCTTTTATATTCTTGTTAATTCATCCAAAACTGAGAGAGGGGCATTGATGTGTTCTGTCTCCCTCATATGGTTTATGAGATTATCTTCACTGGTATGGAAGAATGAAAAAAACAGGGAATGGATTCTAAACTTAAGGACATGGGGTGGGACAGTTCAAGAAGGAAGTCACTAATTGGAGAAGGGTATTTTGGAAATGGACCAGGAGAGCATATGTGTGTGAAATTCCAAAATGTTGGTCCCATTTCTCATCCCAGGCCGCTAGGTGGTGCAGTGGATATAGTGTTGAACTTGGAGTCAGAAATACTTGAGTATGAATCCCACCTCAAATAATGCATTAGCTATGTGACCCTGGGCAAGATACTTAACTTCACTCAATCTCAGTTTCCTTTTCTGTAAAAATGGGTATAATAATAGCATTTGTTTCACAGAGTTGTCAAATCAAATGAGATAACATATGTAAAGTGACTTCCAAACCTTAAAGCAACTCATGGACAATAAGATGAAGTGATGGCTAGAGTTCTGAGTCTAGCTGTGTGACCTTGGGCAAGTCACTTACCCATGTCTGCCTCAGTTTCCTCATTTGTAAACTGAGCTGGAGAAGGAAATGGCAAACCACTCCAGTATCTTTGCCAAGAAAACCCCAAATGGAGTAATGAAGAGTCAGGTACAACTGAAATGACTGAACAGCAAAAGCAATGTATAAATGCTAGCTTTTATCATGGTATCCATATCTCTCACAGGGGACCAGAATGAGAAGCTGGGGAAGGAAAGATAAGGGTTGACTAACCCGGAGATTTTTCCCACAAAAATGACTTCACAAGGTTGACTAGAAGGATCCTTTTCTACTTCTTATCCTCCTCCTACTCTTTGAAATAGAAAATTTAAGGAACTAAACGTCTTGTCTTCACATGACTCCCTGTGCTTTTGAGGAAAGACATGGTGGAGAGGAGGAATCTCTGCCTGTATCCATATCCCAAACCCAAATGCAAAATCCAACTCTGTCCTTAAGGTGATCTTCTTGTCTCTGGACTAAGGCTGGGATTATGAAGGGATACTCTTTTCCAAAAGGGGAATCGACCCTATAAGCATCAAAAGTAGGAGAAACAACTACAACCCAGGATTCCCTTTACACTTCAGTTTAAAGTGACTGTGAGGAAATAAATGCCCACTCTAGAAGTATTCAAGTCTCCGAAATGGGACCCAAAGACTCGCAGGCATCATGCCTCTCTTTTTCTCTACTGTGCATAGTAGCTAATGTGCATGCTTGCCAATGCAAAAAGGAAAAGGAGATTACTGATCATGGGAATGCCTGAAGTCAAAAGTTGAATGCACAAATGTTGAGAATTGATGGTATATTTTGATGTTTCTCCACAAACTATTAAAATCTAAATAGAATAATAGCGATAATAGCTAACATTTAGGTAGCCCTTACTATATGCCAGGCAATGTGCTTTTCACAATAACCTTAGGAAATAGGTGCTATTATTATCATCTCTATTTTACCGATGAGGAAACTGAGGCAAACCACAGGTTAAATGCTTTACCCAGGTTCACCCAGCTAGGAAATGTCTTAGGCTGGAATTGAATTCATGTCTTCCCGACTCCAGACCTGACACTTTATCCATTTTGCCCCTGCTCCCTCTCTCCAGCTGCCACTTAAGCACATGATTTCTATCATTAATCAATCTCGAGCCACAACTTCAGTTGATTGAATAAACTAGAGAAACCTATTTTCCCATGAGTTTGTAGTTATCTCTTTTAAAATGATAATAATACTTAATATTTTAAACTTAAATAAACAATAATGTTGCCATCTGTACATTTCGTTAAAGTTAGCAGACATGAACAATTATAATGTATCAGCCATTAGAAAAATCACAGACAAATTCGCACCTAAGCAACATTGTTACTGTCTTCTCAGTTCTACAAACATGGTGCCCTCACTAAACTCTTGTTGTTTACTTCTTTCAGTTGTGTCTCCATATGACATCATATTCATGACCTCCCAGGAGCTTTTCTTGGTAAAGATGCAGGACTGGTTTGCCCTTTCCTTCTTCAGCTCATTTTACAGATGAGGAAAATGAGGTAAATAGGGCTAAGTGACATGCCCAGGGTCACACAGCTAGTAAGTGTTTGAGGCTGGATTTGAACTCAGGCCTTCCTGACTCCAGGCTCAGTCCTCTATTCAGCCACATGATTTTAGGATGTCCATTAAAGATTCTTCTGAAGAATAATGTTAAAAATGTTTCTTTACAAGATGAGTTAAAGCAATTTTCTCAGGAAAGATAAGTCTTCTTCTCTCCAGAATGATAGTTTAACTGCCAATGTTTCAAGATTTTGTTCCTTCTTAAAGCTATATAAGCAGTGTCTATAGTCTCTGGTGGGAGAACTATTAAGTTCAGTTGAATTCTAGCTCTGTTAAAAGCTGTATTATAATAAACATGACCCCGCTCCCAGAATGTGATACTATAAAGTATTTTCTCTCATAATATGCCATAGAATGATAAATTGTTTGAGGCTCACTCTCAGTCATGAAGTCACAGAATTGTTGACTGGTCCATTACGAATTTGGGTCATCTAATCTCCATTGGGGCATTCTGCAAGGCAGCTGTTCCAAATCTTCTCCTCTTAAGCCACCAAGCCCATTGGATTGATCTCATTGGAAAAAGTTTAAAAAAAGCCAGTTTGATCATGGACAAAGAAAACAAAGCAAAAAACAAAATTTCATCAGCTGGCCAACCTCCTGGTGATGCGTATACCTTTGTAATTAGCTAGGCTGGCACTCAGAAAATAGATTTGGCCAGTTCCTTCTGCCATACTCAAAGCCTCTCCATGATAGTTGAGTCTGTCAGAGTTGGCATTCCAATGGTGTAGCTTTCAACAACCCAGGGTCACCCACATGCCATGATTGGGCTTCCATCAGAACAGGATTTTATAAAGTGGGGTTAGAGGCCATCAGAAAAATGGCAATATAAGATTTATTTAAGAAAATAAAAGTGCTGTTCTACTTTGGTAAGAATACTGGAGTAAAGACCAAGAGTGTAGGTTTTAGTCTTTGCTTTGCAACTAACAGGGCATGACTTTGGCTCAATTATTTAGCTTCTCTTTTGGGCCAATTATGAAACCTCAGTTTTATAATACGTAGAAGAGAGTGTTGAATGAGTTTATCACAGGATCATATATCTAGAGTAGTAAGACTCCCTAATGGTTATCTAGTCCAACTCCTTCCTGTAAAAATATGAGGAAATTTGAGGTATAGAAAAGTTAAATGATTTGTTTGAGGTCACTCTGTTAGTAAGATTCTCAATCTGGCCTTCTTTTCAGGCTCTGCCCTTCAATCTATAAAGTTCTAGGAATGTGAAACCTTTTTATTCTTGAGTTATGGGTGACACCTGAATGGTAAATAGTCTTAGAAGCTCTTCCATATTTCAGTGCAGGCTTTGCATGTAGGCTATTGTGTCCCCCAAGTGAACTTGAACCTTGAAGATATGATAAATCCCACACAAACATGGAACATCTACTTCTTGAGAACCTAGCCAGTTCTCCAAGGACAAACATCACATATGTGCTCCATTGTGAGGTTTAGCTACCCTCTCGATGGACAGCATATGGTATAGTTGGCAATTAGCCTCTTTGTTGGCAGCTGGCCTTCTTTGTTTGGAATGGTCTATTAGGTCTCTGTTCTGAGGAGAACTTTGGAATCTCATCCATGGAGAGGACGCTCTTCCTGGGACCCCTTGTTCCTAATCCAGACCCTGAAAAGCTATATCCCGGGATTCCCCAGCTGAGAAAATTCACGAGTTGGTGCTTCCCTGGATTGGTGATGTTTTTTCTATTTCCTCTTATATCTATATTAATTATATTAGTATTAAGATATATTAATTATTGCTGCTATTGCTCTAAACTGTCTGTGCATTTGCCTTTTCTGTAAATCAAAAAAAATCCAACTTCTTCTTCTCAAGTGTGTTTTATTGTAGGTGCAAATTCCGAACCATAAATGTCCTTAATCATACACACCCACCCTAGGAGTTTCACTAAGTACAGAGTTGTGTCTATACTTTCTGGCCCTAATGAGAAGAAACACATAACCTCTTTCCTTGGAAAGAATTTTAATCATTTTATTGGAGGACTATTTTTCTTCTTCTTCTCATGTCAGAGAGAGGTCTAAGATGAGATTATCCACCCTGTCATGAGATCACACCTCTCCACTCTCATAGCTCCACATGCTAAGTGATAGGAGCTCAAGCCATTCTCTTTCAACTTCTAAAGGCCCAAGGTATCTTTTGCGAAGGGATGAGTTTCATACTTGCTTTGGTGCAACTAAATGATTCATATCTACAGACTTCTGTACTGAAGAATTTTCTTGCTGTAGATCTATGGTACCTAAGATGTGAAGGTAAGGATATCTCACCTAGGGAAAATGTTTTTTCTCAAGAAAGTCTAGTCCCTTGAGATCAGTCTCTTTTCCCCATCTTAGGCCTGGTCCAGAGAAATTTGTGGGGAAAGCCACTTAGGGTTAGGGATGAAATTAATGTTTAGTTTGAGGTTTGTTGTACAACGAATGACTCCACCTTCCATTACATAGGGGATACTCTGGAAGGGTGAGTAGCTTAAACTGGGGCCACAAGGATTCCCACTTTTCTATTGCAGAAGAGGTGGAAGAGATAGAGGTCCTTCCAGATGGCCTTGGGGATTTGTTCCTGTGGATAAAGATCTTTAGGTTAGTCTCTTCTCATTTCCAAATTCTGACTCTCCCCACCATCCATGCCAATAAGGGCAATGAGAATGGACTTGTACAATTGCTCACACACACATACTCATGAGCACATGCATGCATATGCACACACACACACACACGCTACAGCCTCTGTGTTACCTTCCCAAGCAGTTCTTGACTACCCAGTGATTTCCCTTCTTTATCATCCCACTCTGTGATGGCCTTTGGGTGGGGGAATCTACACTTTCCTCTGTAATATATTCCATGTTATTGGATAGCCATCTTCGTCATCAACACCATAATCACACTGTAATCCTCATCCTCACCATTCCTCAGTACTTAAAAACATCAGCGCTTCTATCAGTGTGGTTAACTACTGTACCAATACTAGCTGTAGCTCCTTCACATTTCACTGAGGATTTTTGAGCCTCAACATGCAGCAATGGGGTGATCTAATATGTTTGTCTACCAGGGTTAACTTAGGCTGCAGTAATGATGACAACCCTGATGGACTGTGCCAGTGGTCAGATCACCACTGGAGAAGCAGTCGGTCATTCTGAACGGGCAGAGAAGAAGGAACAGAACAGAGGGACCGCTGATTTTATGAGGGGACTTTTGTTTGAGCTCTGAGATTTGGAGATTCCATTGGGAGAGGGGTTTCCTCATAGCAGTACTGCACTAGCGTCAGCATCACTATTAGCTGTAGGACCATCATCAAGATTATCATATTCATCCCCATTTCTAACTCCATTCCCTTGGTAGAGTCCTTTCCATCCATTACTCTTGTACTTTTCTGACTCCGTAGTATCTCCCCACATACATGTCTTCCATTTCTTCCATATATTGAAGGCCACAGCACAGCTCAACACCAGGATGACAATTGCCAGTATGCTTAGTGCCATGACCCAAGGTCTCTTCGTAGTTGGCTTCCTGGGGACTTCAGGAATAAAAGACAGCAGATAAACAGAGGTGGGATTTTCCCCATGAAGCAATGGGGACTGTGGTGAATTTTCCAGGGGACAGGGGAAGAAACTCCACGAATTGGCCTCCTTGGGGTGAATTCAACCAATGTGGATATGACTGTGAAGATTTGAGGCATTAATGTAGCTAAGCTGTGGGAGAGAAAAATGAGTAGATTTTTGGATATTGCTACAGAAAGTGTAACAGTTTTTTTGTCTGCATCAGGCTGTGGTACAAATAATTTTTTTAAAGCAGAGATGGCAGGGTGGTCATGCCTGCGGTTCAGAAGATTGGTCTCATCATAATTCTACAGACAGAGAACGCTACAGTGCGGGGAGAAGAAAGAAAGGAGTCCCAGAGATCTGTTGGTGCAGTGAGATATCCTGACTGCGGACATTTAGAGGTCTCCAGGGCTGGTTTCCCATTTGTGTTCTTAGACCTCTTGGGACTTCTTGGGAAAAACAACATGGGGATCAAGAGAACTCTATTTTAAAGATGATATTGACTAATGCAATGGCCTCCTAACTGGTCTCCTTGTCTCAAATTTCTCCCCATTCCAATCCATCCTCCTCATACTTTAATACCCTCTGATTTAGTTGTGGGAAAAGATCTTACTACATAACATTCAAAGCAATTTCCCATAGTCATAGATCTATTCATACTAACCCCATACTCAATACACTGCAGTGGCTTCTGATTATTTCTGTCTTTCCGTATATTCGGATTTCTCGATGGACTAGAAGTGATTCCATTCACATTCACCAGTCATAATATACAGTGATTCCTTTATCCCAATGTATCTATTTTCAGTTCTTGTCCAGGTTCTCTATACCTGTTCTTGATTCTAGGTTACCTTCCAATATCACTGGAGAGGGCAACATGATTTATGTCAGTGTTAGGGGTTGTGTGTAGTTAGTGTATTTAGGCAGAGAAGGCAATTCAACTACAGCTATGAAAGAAACGATTCTTTCTTTGTCAAATTCATAATAAATTATCGTATTAGGACCAGAATTTTTTCAGAAAACTGTATGTCATTCAGTCTCTGAAAGACATTGCTGATTGATGAGATTGCCCAATCCCTGCAGCATATGCTTTTTGGGGTACATGCATTTTGATCCTGAATGAGAGACCACATTCCACTAGAGAATCTTACAAAGAATTTAATCTAAGGTGAATTCTGGATCATTGTGTTCCATTTAGGTAAACTAGATAGCCTGAGACTGGGGAGTAAGCTGTCTTGAGATAGCCATACTTTGTCCAGTCAGTCATGCACCCCAGCCCCTCATTAAAATATTATCATAATATTCATTCTCTCATTACTTGTTAACCAAACAGAGTTTATTGCTACCCTCAGGATACCCATTCTTCCAGGGCACATAAGCATTAGTGGGTACCATGAGGGGTCTTTGGCATTTGTGAATGCCACTGACTCCTTTTATGTTCTGCTAATATGAATGAAAAAATAATTATCTACCCCAAAACTATGTCTCTTGAAGTTTTTGTATGTCACAACTAGTGACATACAAGGATCCCTTAAAATTCTTCAGACAGAGAATGCTATAGAGGAATGAGTAAATGGAAGGAATCACATCACACTCTTGTGTGTCATTTAAAAAGGCTTGAGAAACATCATTTAATCATTTGTTAATATTGCTGGCATCATTTTAGGATGGTCATTTGTCATCTCTGTCTTAGACCAAAGACAAACATAGCGGCATGGTTTATGTTTCCTTTTGGAATAAGAGTGTTCAAAAGGATGGCAACAAACTCTGATTGGTTAACAAAAAGAGAATGAACATTAAAATGAGGAACTGAACCTGAACTTTGGTTATGTCATCCACTTCTAGGTTTCCCCAACTTGGCAATCTATTAAAGAACATATGCCCCACCCAAACCTGAGCAGAACACAGTGGCTGCCCCACCTGGGTGGGGTCTAGATAGAGGAGAAGGTTAACTCAACTTTCAGAGACTGAAGTCTTGAAAAAAAAAAGATTAAGAAAAGGGGGAAATCTGATCGCTGAAAATAATTGGTTCCTAATAATCATTTCTCTCACTTGATATAGCGAGGCAACCCGACTACTGCTGCGAAATCCTCAGGACTGGGTTTCCTAAGTGCGTTCTTTGCCCTGCTGGGGCAAAGACACCTTGGGAACCAAGGAAACGCTAGTTGTTGGTGGGGGTGTCCAGTATGAACACTGGTTACATCTGTGATTCTGTTACTTCCTTACTATAGTACATTAAGGTCAAAACTCTGAGAGTACCTTAAGAACTTGATGGAATTTGCCTCCATATG
Source organism: Bettongia penicillata ogilbyi (assembly GCA_023548195.1). Classification (NCBI taxonomy): domain Eukaryota; kingdom Metazoa; phylum Chordata; class Mammalia; order Diprotodontia; family Potoroidae; genus Bettongia; species Bettongia penicillata. The sequence goes on from JAJHZJ010000257.1 coordinate 9,061,773, forward strand.
GATCTGATCAAGGGGACTGCAAACTGATTGCTTGACTTCATGGCTTTGGGTTAAAGCAAAAACCTGGATGTGGGGATTTCTAGAAAATTGGTACTCGGGAAGCTGATATAAACAAGAGCTTTATTATTATGCAACAAAGCAGATACATGCACAGTATAGCAGTATTAACAGAGAGAGATTCATCCCCACAGATTCAAGAAACTCACCCAATATGAAGGGGAGGAAAATGCAGTGAGGAAGAAACATGCTCCAAGCTAGGGGTAGCATGGTGAAATTGTATACCCTATGAATAGGTTTGGTTGAGAACAGGTAATTGGTACCAGGTGCAGGAGAGAGTATTTCTAATCAAACTCAGATGTATTAGAGAAGTTCCCAGCATCCCTTGTTGGTACAAGGCTTCGGTAGGAGGAGTTTCTTTATTGAAGACGGCAGACTAAATTAGCTATCTAAGTAGCAGCAGAAGAATACTCAGAACTCCTGTACCAGGTCAAGAGTTTAATCCAATCAAAAGCTGTGAGAATTATTTACCTGATTCAGAGTTAACATAGACCAAAGCAGTGGAAAAGTACAAATGTCTTTTTTTCTTTTTTGTATATATTTGGCTTTTATTAAACATGGTTTTCTTAACCTCTTTGCTTTTATGGGCATTCAGGTCACATAGCCCAAGTGACTCCATATTGGGGTCCTATCATTATAATATCATACTATAACTATAATATCAAACAATATAAGTTTACAATGATCACACTGATCCACGGAGTTCAGATGGAAAAGGCCCACATAGAGCAACTTTCATAAAAGAAGTTTCCGGAATAGTTTTACATATAAAGAAGATATATTAATACATGAAAATTCACAAATTTTAAAATGTATTTAAATGCTAGCTACTATTATCACCATGGGTTTTTGTGTTAATTTAGCTACAAGCTTCAAATCACACCATAACTACTCCAAGGTTCCCTCTAGCTTTAGATTTATGATCTTGTGAATATTCTCCTATACATATTTTATATATATATTTTACATATGTATGTGTGTATGCACACACAAATATGTATACACACATATATGTGTCTATCTATTCATCTATATTGTATTATGGCAGCTAGGTGGTACAATGGATAGAGTACCAAACCTGAAATTAGGAAGACCTGAGTTCAAATCCTACATCACACACTCACTAGCTGTGTGACCCTGGCAAGTTACTTAACCTCTGTCTACCTCAGTTTCCTTATCTGTAAAATAGGAGTAATAATAGCACCTACCTCAGTGTTGCAAGGATGAAATGAGGGAATATTTGAAAGTGTTTTGCAAACCTTAAAGTGCTGTATTAATGTTAATTTTTAATATTATTATTAAAATAGAAAGCAATTACAAGATTGATAATGTGAAACTTGATTCTACCCCAAAAGCTTTCATACATTGTTGTGAGACAGCATGGAGAATATAACCAAACCAAAAGGAGTAATTTCTATATGATATATCAGATAGCTCTTAAATATAGAGAAGAAAAAGTCTCTTAGTGTAGTCTATGATATTAATGGGCAACAGCATAATGCAGTGGGAAGAATGCTGGAATCAGAGTCAGGAAAGTCCTGCCTCCAATGCCCACCAGCTGTGTGACCACAGAAAAGTCATCCAATCTCTCCAAGACTCTGGTTATCCATATACAAAATGGGGAAAATAATTGGTATAGTCTTCGTCCAGGATGTCCACATCCAAGAGTTAGGGAAGAAGATGTCTCCTATCCATACTTCCTACTGTATCCATACTTCACATACTTCTGCATCTATATTGTATAACCATCTTCTGATCTTCACTCCAAGGGTCTTTTCTCTTCTCCAAGTTCACCTTTCCTCCACACTCATTCCCCTGAGATGGTACCTCTCATCTAAATCTGGAATGTTGTGTTCTGGCTTCAGGGCCAAATTTTAGGAAGGGAGCTAGAGAGTATTCAGAAGAGATCAGTCAGAATGAGGAAGGGAAAGGGATTTGGGTTTACACCTTGCAGGTATCAGCACAAGGGACTGAGTGCATTCGTCAATTATTTGAAGGATTATCAAAAGAAAGAGGGATCTTGGAGATTCTGTGAGCTCTTGACAGATTGTTAAGTCCATTCCAACTCCTAATCTTTGTCTCATTCACTTACTATTATTACCTTTTACCTTCATCATTCCACAATCCCAAGAGATGCTTGAAAGAGCATTATATGAGAAGAACTTGAATTAATTTCTGATGGGATGGCAGTGCCAACCTTTCTGTTTCTCAGTTTCCTCATTGGTAAAATGAAGAGTTTAGATACAATTATATCTAAAGACCGCTTCAAGATCTAAGTCTTTAATGCGATTATGTTAATTTTACCAAGGGAGAAGCAAGTGACTTGCCCAGGGAGAAAGTGTCAAAGCCAAGATTAGGCCAAATGATCTTCAAGGGCCCTTCTAGCTCCAGCATTGTAGGACCTGCCACCTACAGAATTCTAGGAATCATACATGGTTGCCACTCACAACATCCTAGGAATCAAACATGGGTCTCAGTTGAGGGGTACATAGGGCCATTGTATATCCCATATTAAATGGAGATGTTCAGACTCAAACACTTGGACTCGTGGCAGGAAGACCTGGGTTTGAACCCTATCTCAAACATTGCTAATTGTGAAACCCTAAGCAATCCACTTAACCTCTCTGAAATATTGTCTTCAGTGGAAGATGGGAATAATAACAGAACCAGCTCTCAGGTTGTGAGGACCAAATGAGATATTTATTAAGAACTTTGCAAACCTTAAAGCAACAGAGAAATGTGAATACACCATCATCATCATGAATATTACTGTTAGCCATTATGATCAATGTTGTGACTGTCGTTATTGTTAGGAGGTGGATGTACTCTGACGGTCCCAGCACTATATGGAGGCAAGAGAATATCCACATCTGGGAGACTCCATAGATGGTTAGGATCACGGTGGAAGTGAGAGTTGGCCTTAGGTTGCCAACTATGACCCATTCACCTCTGTAGGGGAGAGTTAACCATGAAGGGAGAGTGTAGAAAGCCTCCCATGTTCTTCTGCTGAAGAGGATTTGCAGGAGAGGAGGGAAAAGGTCCTTCCAGCTAACTGCCTGTTCCTATGGGGAAGAAAAGATTACTGGGTTAAAATCCCATGATCTCCCCATGGGCCCTCTTGGCACCCTCATGGTAAGGGAGAAATGGAGAGAGGAGTTACACTTAGGTCCTAGAATCTTACTCAAACACATGCCTTTGTGTCCTTGATCCCCTCCCCAGAGATTATCTTTTCTTTTATGATTCAATTTCTTACCTGCACCACCTTTGCCACCTTGGATGGGACTTCTGTTGCCCTTCCCTAAAATTTGTTCCCTGTTCACATATATATATAAAAAAGTGAGAAGCCTCATAGCTGACTCTCAGTCTTTGTGGGATCTTAAGAGTTCGTCTCAGTCTACTTTTGGACAGCTCCTGCCTCTGGGCTGGAGTATATCTGATCTTAATCCCAAGGTGCCTAATTAGACCATCTGGCTGATTTGAGGGAGCCTATTTTCTGCTCTCTGTGGACTCCTATTCTATGTTGAAAACCTCAAGACATTTCCATAAAAGAACTCCGACTCTCCAGATCCATTCTATGTGATATGAATACTTCTACTTCTTGGTCCAACCTGTGATTTTATCAGTGTAGGGAACACCTCAAGGGGATTCTCTCTTTACAAATGCAGTTTGACAACTCTTTTGCAACTGATAGCTTTATTAAGTCTCCTGTAGCATGAAGAGGTTAAATGATTTGCCCAAGGTTATTCTGTCAGTATGTGTCAGAGACCCAGGCCATCCTGACTAAAAGCTTGGTTTTCCAGCCACTCTACCACATTCCCTTTTACTTGCTACTTGAGTCATAGAAGGGGAAGTTGAAGAAAATAGAGATATTCACCCTAGAGAAGAGAAGATTCATGGGAACATGACAACTTTATCATATGCAGGAAAGATTAATTTTTTTTCCTGTTTGGCACCAGATGGCAAAATCAGAAATAATGGGTGGAAGTTGCAAAGGAGCAAGGCTTGATGTCTTGGAAAAAAACATCTTCCTAATGATGAGAGCTGTCCAAAAGTAGACTGGGCTGCCTCAGAACAGTGGATTTCCCTTCTTTGGAGGTCTTTAAGCTAAATATGGATGATGAGTTGTTATGTAAATTATAGTGAGGATTCCTTTTGTATGTGGGTGGTCTTGATGACTGATGATGTTCCCTCCAGCTCTTAAATTATGTGATTTCTATGATTTCATTGCTAAATACTTAAAATAATCCACAGTTTTGTCAGTGTGCCCCCTTCCTTCACCAAACACAATGAAACTCTTCTCTTATCAGGTAATCTTCAAAAGTGGCTACTACTGAAGAAATGTGTGAAGTAGTGATGAACCTTTCTCACTGTATCATAGCTATAAATCTGTCTACACAGTCAATCACTGGGATTTAATCTAATGGCTCTCCAGTTGGGTAGGAGTTGTCAGAATTTCATCAGTACTGACGTAACCTTTGAGAAGTTGCGGTAACCATTATGCTACACTGAGGAACTGGAGAAGGAATTTTGTGTAGCATTAGTAATAGCAGCAGCAGCAGCAGCAGCAGCAGCAGCAGCAGCAGCAGCAGCAGCAGCAGCAGCAGCAGCAGCAGTAGTAGTAGTAGTAGCAGCAGCAGCAGTAACAATTACTCAATTCAATTTAATTCAATTCAACAAGCATTGATGAAGCACTCATGAAACATCAGGCACTGGGATCTGGGATCTCTTTAATCTGGGAGTTCTCTCCTATGATGATGATTAAACTTATCAATGCCAGTCCAATCATGTGATTGTTCATGTCCTCCCATAAGTTCACCAACAGTGGGTCTATCCAACATGTTGTGGGCCTTCCTTGATTTTCCTGATATTGGGAGAAGAGCAGTGGGGCACTTGGGCTGTTCAAATGCCATCCCTCACCCTTGGCATGTGACACATCTTTGTCTGTCATATATTTCTCTGATAACAGCATTTCCTCTTCCCCTTTGAAGATCTTCAAAGGAAATCTCTCTATTCTTTTCTCTGTGATATTGATTTTCGATTCTCTGGAGCTAGTTTTGTTCTATGTTTCACAGCTGCATAAGAGTAGCAGAATATTGATACAAAATGGTGGAATTTTGATTCTGAGGGACATCTGGGGTCATTAAAGGAGGTCTGAAATTCACTGAGGCCAATCTAGCTGACTCTTCTGTTTAATTCTTGGCCCAACTTGGTCATTTGCCCTAACTGTCCCAGACAGACATATTTGATGGACAACCTCTTTGAATACTCTGACAATGAAATGTCATAATCTAACTACAGACATTCTTTATCCACTTGATCTTTTCTTTTTGTGTGGATGGTCAAGCCAACTTTCTTTGATTGGTTATGGGTCTCTTCCATCACATCCTGGGCAACCAGAACAATGTCATCCATAAAAGAAGCATTTAGAGTATCTCACTAACTACAGGGGATCTCTCTTCAACTTGAACTCTATTCTGAATCTCTTCTATTACAATGGCAAGCTTTAATAAGTACACAGGTCCTTGGTTTATACCTTGAATGAATAAGTAATTGACAAAAAGTACTTATTAACTGCTTACTGTGCCAAGCTCTGTACTAAGGAGACAAAAATGAAGAAGCAAGATATTCCCTGTCACTCTAACAGGGAAAGATAACATATAAAGGAGTTAGGGTTCAAATGTTAGGAAGGTGGATTGGAAAGGGCAGAAAAGTGGTATGGTGACCTAGATCTGAACAAGATAAGGTAAAAACTCACTGATCAGAGCCCAGGGTACAAGAGGTACGGTCCTTTAGTGGAAGGAGATGGGGGACTAGAGCAGAGATTTATTATCAGAGGGTCGTTGGTTAAGATTATATTGCTTGTTAAGTCTTTCAATGAAATCTTGAATAGTTGTAATGTATACATGGGAGACACCATGTTGGAAAAGAGTACTATCTTATGCTATATAATACAAAATTTATTCATAGTCAATAAACTATAAGCAGAGGGGGATCTCTTCATTTTTTAATCAATGGTGTAAAGGAAAAGAGATGGTTCACTGTGACCTATCACTTGAGAAAGTCTGATGATTCCTTATTAGTACTCTCAGTCAGGGTGCTCTTGTATAGATAGATGATCCCTGAAAAATATTCTGTTTAAGTTAGATAAACAGGTTAGTAGTTGCTGATGTAAAAGTTGTCTTTTAAAAGTATTAACAAGGTTCTTTTTTAAAATTCCTTTGCTATTGTCCCCTCCTTCAGACACCTTGTGAATCCATCTACCAACACGTTGGTACTTGGATTGCCTCCAGCAATATCTCCTACATATTCTTTTGGTTCAATTCAGCTGCATTTAGGGTTAGTATTTTTCTTCTTTGGGCTCACTTTTAACTTCCCTTACAAATCAATTCAGGACTACAGACTTAGAGTTAGAAATTAAGGGCTCTAATGATGAAAGATAATTATAAAATGTTTGCATCTTCTGTTTTTCTTCCATTTCTTGTTCTTCCATTTTGATCCTTAAATACCTTCCATTCATTAATAAATCAACTTGATTAAGGGCCTACTATGTGTCAGGTGCTAACTTTGATTAGTTGAGTCTCTCCAACTCTTTCTACCTGGTTTTCATCTCTCCTGCTTCTCTATTTTCTGATAGTCTATGTATAATTTTCCCTTATCTATGATAAGATTTGGCAGTTGGGTTTATTTTCTCAATCACTGCTGCCTTGGTTTGTCATTTATTTCTACTTGGCAGGGAAATAAAGTTTTTTTCAAGGTAATTAGGGTTAAGTGACTTGTCCAGGGTCTCATAGGTAGTAAGTGTCAAGTGTCAGAGACCAGGTTTGAACTCAGGTCCTTCTGACTTGAGGGTTGGTGCTCTATCCACTGTACCATCCAGCTACCCCTGAATTAACTAAGATGCTTTGTGGTATCTTTTATTCTCCTTGGTTTGTCAATTGATTTACATTAAATTTATGCATACAGTGATTACCTTTCCATGAATCATTAAGTTAATTAAAGTAAAATAAGTTTAAGTATTATAAAATGTCATATAATGACATTTTCCATTTCCCCCTAATAGCTTGTTTATCTAGATCAGGGTTGAGTTGTTTAATCATTTGCCCTCCTTTTCTATTTTTATTCTCTCTTCTAGCTCTTTATTAATTTTAATCTTTGTCCAAACAAGGGAGGCAACGTGGAGCAATGGAAAGAACAGTAGCTCTGAACTCAGAGGACCTGCATTCAGATTTTCCCTCTGATGTTTACTAACTAGAAATCTTTAAACAAATCACTTGACCTCTAGATCTCAGTTTCCTCATCTGTAAAATTAGAGAATTGAATGAGATGATCCCTGGGCTTCTTTCCAGTTCTAGAGCTGTGGTCCTAAATCTGAGCTCTGAGTGTACACCGATAGCTAATCAGGAGTTTGCTGATAAAAGTTTAACAACCAACTCTCCAAAACCCCTTCACACTTTTAATTTAATGTGCATTAGGAAGATTTTTTCTTCCCTTTCTTAAGTTCAGACAATCAGCAAAGCAATAAATTAAGTCCTAATTTGTAGCATTTGCAATTTTCCAAGGTGTAGATGTATACGTTGAAAATTTAACAATTGGCTCTTGGGAGCCTGTAATAGGGTGGGATAATTCCAACATCAATAATGAGTCTTTTCCTTCTGTTGCAATAATAATTATTATAGTTAAATTCCTATAATAGTGTTAAGGTTGCTAAGGCCCTTTCCACATAACAACCCTCTGAGGTTGCTTGGATACCAAGACCTCCTATCTCCTCATGATCTCTTCTCCCTGTTTCTTTCCCTCTCTCCACACATACATACCTGTCTTCCTTTTCTTCCATGTGATGAAAGCCCCAGCAGAGCTTAGCACCAAGATGATAACTGCCATGATACTCAGGATCATGGTCCAAGGCCTCTCCATTGATGGCTTCCCAGGGACTTCAAGAATAAAGGACACAGATAAACAGGGGTGAGAATTTCCCCACAAGGCAATTGGGAGTGTGGTGAATGGGAACCTTTCCCAGAGGACAGGGGGAAGAAACTCCATGAATTGGCTTCCTTGGGATGAAATTCAACCAATGTGGATAAGATACTTACCCGGGAATATGGCTGGAGTCCTTAGCTCACTGTGCTCTACCACACAAGTGTAACCTATCCCAGGGTCACTGGCTGGGAGCTCTAGTGTGACTTGGAGGTAGAAGGTGGCATCAGCATTGGGCAGGGTACCACTGGAGCTCTCCTGTCCCCACACACCAAGTACTCCATCCTTTTCCCAGTGAAGCATGATGGAGCGGGGGTAGAAGCCAGTGGCCCTGCAGAAGAGGGTGACTCTGCCATCAGGAGCATCATGTCGGGACACGGTCACGTCAGGGGGAACTGATGGTACAGAGCAGGAGAGAAGGTGTCAAGTCCAAAGTTCAGTGGGAGTCTGCCGTTTACCTCATCTCTCCTCACTTTCATCTCACTGCCAGCTGTTCCCCTATTCTGTACACTCCAGTGCTCTTCTAAGCATCTAGGCTGATGGGAAAGAGCCTCAGATCATTCGGTACCAGATTCTGGGCTGTTTCTATACAGACTTATCACAAACTTGCCCTGTTAGAACAGCAATAATCATAGCTCAAGATTGCATGTGGCTTTAAACTTTCTAAAGTGTGTTATAGATGCTATTTCATTTGAGTCTCATGGCAGCCCTATAAAGAAGGGATTAGAGGGTTTCTTCCTGGTCTATCAGTAGAGGGAAGTAAGTTGAGAGCCAAGTGCAGGGCCAAAAGACACTTGAGTACAAGACACAACTAGTTGAATGACCTGGGCAAGTCCCTTCACTTCTGAGAGCTCTAGGCAATCCTCTGAGACTAAGTTGTAGAGAAAGTGCTGACCTACATTGGACAAGCATTTTCCTCCTTTAAGAATTGCTTATACTAATGAAATCATAGGTCTAGACTCTAACACTATCCAGTCTAGGTGATGCTCAATATGGAATCTCCCTCTGTTGAGGAAGAGAGTTGCCTGGAGATACTGAGAGAAGATTTCCCCAGCAGCCCAGATAATGACAGTTATTAGACAGAATGTGATCCATCATTAGACCTGTGGTGGGATCAGAGCTCAAGCCTCCCGACTCCTGTGCTTTTTCTGTCTTCAGCTGCCACTCAGAGGGAAAGAAGAGCTGGTCACAAATCCTCTAGTTGGAAATGGGTTCTCCTCATTCTCCCCTGCTCTTAGTCCCCAAACAGAGAAGCTATGGACACTCACCATTTTCCCTCATGCTTGAATACTGTAGAATTTTCTTCATGCTGTCGATACAATCTTCTTGTATGTAGTGTTTCACCAGCCTGTTCCAGAGAGCGCTGTCCCAGAGGGGTTTAAAGTGCTGGGCCTCAGGTTTCATGGCCACCCAATGCCCCAGTTGCTCATCCATCTGGCAGAAGTCTTCCCCATCCAATGCAAACTGGAAATGGCTGCTCACCTGGATATCGTTGTTCAGTTCACAATCTACGAACACCTGCAGTGTGTGGTTCTCTGTTGGGGGCAGAATATGGGCTGGGGTTTTCTAGATGCAAGGAGTACAAGGAGGTAGAGTGGGAAGATTCCGAGAGGGAGACCAGGACTCATAGGTCCAACAGTCAAATGGGTGGGATTTTGTTGACTTTGGAGGTGGCTTATAAGGTTGGAATATTCCGATTGGGGGTGGTCAAAAAAAATTTTACTTGTTTAATTCCTTGTTTTCCATCAAGTAGAGGATAAGGAAATATCTAATTTGTGAAATATAACATAGAAACACATGATTTCATCAGCCATGTTATTGGCTGGAATTGCAGAATGAGGGAATGAGCTCAATCTAATCCAGGTAAACAAGCCAGAATACTCTCTTAGGACCTAGAAAATGCCTTATGGCCCTCAAATCAGTAGTAATAGATAAAGAGAAGAGATAACTAGGGATTAGTGTGGATATTTCTTTATTCATGGACAAAGTAGTGTCTGGAAGCTTGATTGGAGCTCAGTAATCAAGGGATATTCAAAAATTGGGAACAAAAACTAGTTCCAAGAAGAGGAATTAATTAATGCCCGTTGAAACCTAGACAATAAGGTAATGCATACAGTACAGTAGAGAAGGTGCTGAATTTGGTGTTCTACATAATAGCTGTATGCCCTTGGGGAAGACATTTTTTATTTCTGTCAAGGTTTCTTCCTCCATAAAATGAGGGTGTTGGGAAAGATGGCCTCGGAGGTCCTTTCAGCCATAGGACTATGCTCTGGGCAATTTGATTACATTCCTTGGCCTCAGTTTTCTCCTCTATAAAATGAGGGAGTTGGGCTAGATCTTCTCTGTGGTCCCTTCTAACCCTAAACCTATGAGCCCAAGACCTATCCTGGTTGTCTGGCATATCTGGTCTGGTCCGTGTCTCTAGATTCCTAACTCAGTGGTATGGTTTCATGGAGAGTGGCCAAGGTGGGGGAAGTATAAACATTGGGGTTGAGTGGGACTAACTTACTCTCACTGTTGGTCTCATTCTTTATAAAATTCTTGAAGGCCCAGTTGAAACTTTTCTCAAGGCTTATCAGCTTCTTCTGTTTTTGTTCAATCTCAGTGACTCCCAGGGCCTGGTACATCCAGGCTTTCTTCATTACAACTAAATGGTTCTGTTTGTTGTAGTAGTATAGCTGAACATCATCCACAGAACTGATGACTATGAGGTTCAAGAGAGACCTTGATGTGCCAATTGCAGTGAAATGGAAGTCATGGTTGTGGTGGGCTGAAAGGAGTGAAAGGAGGCAGAATGAGAATTCTGGGGTAGGGTTTCAGAACCCCAGTACCTTCTCCCACCTAGCTTTCACTGCCATTTTCACCATCAGTGCAATAACTCGGACTGGTATGGGGTGGTACCTGCTCCATAGGGTGGTCTGGAAGGGGCAGAGTAGCACACATTCATTTTAGTGAATGCTAAAGCTAGGCACATGGCATAACTTAATAGGGACTTTTGTTGACTCAGGAATTCATTGAGAGACCACACTTGGCACTTTTTCTTTTGGAACTTTTGTCTCAGAGTGGAGGGAAGCTTTGTGAGGAGTAGAGAGGGCTAGGGACTTACCATCTCTGGGCCTTTGCATTAGAACTAGATATTGCACATGCATGGAATGTTCTCTCTTCTTACCTTCATCTTTTAGAATCCCAGACTTCCTTCAACACTCAGCTCAAATGTCATCTTCTTCATTCAAAGGAAGCCTTTCCCTGCAGCCCCCTATCCACTGTGATAATGTTGTTTTCTCTAAGGTTACTTTTCATCTACTCTGTATGTACTTTGCCTGGATCTGGTGATGTACATATTTACTCGCTTACTAGACTGTGGTTTCTGTGAGAGGAAGGATGTATTCTACCCCTAGCATTTAGCATGATAGAAGGTAAACTGATGTGGTAGAAAGATCACTGGAATCAGAATCAGTCACTTGAGCTGGAATCCTAAATCTTCTACTTATTAGCTGTGTTGCTATGGTCAAGCTACTTGACTTTTCTGGGGTTCAGTTTTCTCATCTATTAAGCAAGGGAATTGGTAACAAAATACCCAGGACAAGAAGAGAAGCTGTGGGCTGAGAAAATATCTCTGAGAAGGGTTTTACACCCAATATATAAATGAACTGAGAAGAATATGCAAGACCAATAGTCATTCTCTAATAGATGAATGGTCAAGGAATGTGAACCAACAATTCTTACAATAAGAACTGCAAATGTTTAACAACCCAATGAAAGAGAACTCCAAATGACCAATAATAAGAGAAATGCAAATCAAAGCAGCTCTTTAGTTTCAGCTCATGCTCAGGAAATTGTGAAAGGTGACAAAAGATGAGAACTACCAATGCTGGAGGGGTTGTGGAAAGACAGGCACATTGTTGCATTGTTGGTGAAGCTGTGAATTGGCTCATCCATTCTGGAAAGCAATTTTAAATTATCCTATTCATATACTAATTATATCCAGAGGTACTACTGCTGGGCACATGTCCCAAGGAGATTAAAAAAAAAATCGGAAAGAAAAGTCCAATGATATTATTATGCTAAGATGCTATTTTTTTTTTTATCATTATTTGAAGTTCTCACTCAAATAAGGAAAAGCCCTCAATGTTGGCCTCAGAAAATGTGGCAAGGCCAGAGTTTCTTGAGTTTCCTAAGAAGTTTTTTCAAATTTTCACTTGTTGGAGTAGGGCTACTCTTGCTAGCTGCCATATCTGTCCCCCAGGAACCAATGGGAACACTTTTAACTCTCTTATGCCCTGACTGCCTCAGTTCCCAGCCCTCTACCTGTGAATGAAGGACAAGCACATTTTCCACAAACTTCTCCAAATAGTTACTATTTCCTGGGATGTAACAGCAAGGACCCCAGCATACACAGGAGGGTCTGCTGTATAGGTTCTTAGACATGCTTTTCTAAAAGGAAAGCAACTTTTGAGGGGTCAACAATCTACTTTAATCAAGCACATATATCATTGACTTAGTTCAGGGGAAAAAGTGAGCATCCTGAATTTCAGAGAAAATATAAGCGGAGTATAAAGGCAACAGACAGGGCTTCCAACTGTCTGACTATAAGCAACACATACATCACAGATCAACAGACAGATCCTACTGTCTGACCATCATATACATACATAGTTACCAGAGAGAGAAGCACCAACATCTGGGTTTTTACAGGGTTCCTTAGCAGCCACCCAAAGTCTCATCTGGCCAAAAAAACACTTCCAATGAGTAAGCCCCAAAGCAAAACAAAACAAAACAAAACAAAAAAACTCACCTCAGAGTATATACACACTTTTTAGAGCCAGAGGACATCACAACTCTTGAGAATCAGTGCCTTATTAGAAATTAACGAAAGGTGTGAACCTTCCTACGAAACAAATCTCCCCTAATCAAATTTCCCTTAATGAACAGGCCCATTAATGGGTGGGGAAGATCTTTAACTCTCAGTAACATAATTAACATTACCACCATAGGTGTACATTGCATTTAGTTAAGGTGTGCCCAGGGAATTTTATATTTCTTTTTGGAGGCAAAGTTTTATTCACTACCCAGATATAAGGATGGGTATTGGGATTAGAGCTGTGGTTTCATTGGCAAAGGGAACTCTTCTACCACTCCCTTTACTAATTCAATTTATAGTCTCAGAGAGTTGCCTAGGACAGAGAGAGGTAAAAGGACTTGTCATCAGTCAGTCAGTCAATAAACATTTGTTAAGCATCTACTATGTGCCAAGGCTATGCAACTAGGAGGTATCAGACGTGAGGCTTGAAGTCAGGTCAGTCTGGCTCTGAGGTCAGTATTGTACCCACTGTGCCCATGGCTTCTCAAACATAAAGGACAATGTTTATATTCATCAAACTAAAGAAATTAGAATTTTACAAAAAATTTTAGAAAAAATTACAAATGTTACCCAAAATCATACAGAATCTGGGAGTTGGTAGGGACCTTGGTGGTAATCTCATTCACCTCATAAATCAAAGGAAAAGCCACAATCACACCTGACAAGTGGTGACCCAGATTTTACTTGAAGACCTCCAGGTAGGATGCCCATCATCTGTCAAAGCAGCTCCTTCCCCTTTGCTATAACAGCCCTTTCCTGTTAGGAAGTTTTCTTTGGCACCAAACTTCTTTGCAGCTCCCACCCATTGTTATCATTTCTGCCCTCTGGGTTCACATAGAACAATCCTTCTTTCATATGATATCTCTTCAGATACATAGTTATTATGCCCCTTTGAATGTTTGTTTTTCCTTAAGGCCAAACATCTCGATTTCCTTCAGCTCATCCTCATGTGATAAACTCATGTGATAAACTCAAGATGGGGAAATGAGAAAGTGATATTTCTATGAAAGTCCATTTAAGAAAGTATATTCTTTACCATTTATTTTTGCCAGGCTATTCATTAAATGAATCAAATTGAATCTTTTGAATACAAATCAGTCTAGAACAAGAACTTTCTCAGGGGCTCAGAACTAGGTTTTAGATGCTAAGTGTTATGAAGACCTAGGTTCAGGGATCTGCTTTCAAAAGAAACTATAATTTTCATTTATTTAGGCAACACTTGAATGACAAAATCTTGTAACTGTATCAGTATTAGGGGTCCTTGAGGACAAGCACTGTGTCTTCTTTCAGAAGGCACATTGAATCTCCTCTTCCAGTCCTAGGTAGTACCTCTATGGCCTAGGGAATATCTCTTAGCCTACCTAGATCTCAGTTTCTTAATGCATAAAACAAGAGGGTTGGCTCAGGTGGCCTCTGAGGTCACTTCCAGTTCTAAAATTATGAGCCTTCCTGCTATTTCACCAGACTCACCTGTTTGGGTGTTCTTCACAGCAAAGCATCCTAGAATGAGCATCCAAGTGAAGAATGATTTCTTCCTCTTCTGACTTGCCATCCTGTTCTGCTCACATGCTATGTGTTATCCTCAACAGCCCATTCAGAAGAGGTAAGCTCTTGACTCCATATTTTTACCTTCTGCAGAACCCAAATGGGAAGAGATACCTCTATATACACACAGTGGCTCCCATGCCTTGTTCTTACTTCCCCTAGAATTGGATCTGTCAAGTTCATTTTATCCTATCATTGTCAGCTGGGGCATCTGTTGTCAGGTAGAACTTGTTTCTAGAATGAAGGGTATCAGAATGGAAGTGATATCAAGTCTGTGGGGAGCACAGGAAATCTTTGAACATAATTACCATCAGATGTTGTCAGAGCAGGAACTGGGCCAGTGCCAAGCATATGTATGGCACTCATGTTGGTGTTAGAACAGTGTGTGGAGTCTGGTGGAGAAGACATCAACCCATGACCTACTTTTTAGGGGAGACAGTCCTTGCCCTCAGGGAGTCCCTAGTCTTACAGAGAAGAAACAGTATCTACTTCAAGAATGGCCCCAGTTTGATGGTGGGGACCATTGATAGTTTCTTGAACCTAAAGCAGACCATCTTAATGGGAGGAGAGGTTGGGTACGTATGCCCCAAAAATTCAGTTCCACTCTGCATTCTCATGCTATAATGTCACCTTACTTGTAAGGAAACAGTAGTATGAAATGATGGAAAGAATTCTAGACCTGGAATCAGAAAACTTGGCTTTGAATCCTCCATCATACATTTAGAAACCTCTGGAATTGTAGGCAAGTCCTTTAACCTTGCAGAACCTCAGTTTTTTCAACTGTAATGTAGGCATAATAATATATGCATTATCCAAGTATTGAGGTTAGATTTGAGAGAGTGGTTTGCATGTGAAAGAATTCACTAAGACATTCTTTTTAGCCATTGGAAGCTTTTATTAATATAAAAAGCACATGGACCTTTTAGCAAAAAACTAATTGAGGCCCTGATATTTGGGACAACTCAGCTTATATAAAGATGTTCAGGATGATGATGTAGTTTTATAGTTTTAGGATAGTTAAAGATAAGTACAGGATAAGTAATATGGGGGGGACATAAGAATGGGGAAATAAAGGTATTCTTTTGGTAATTTTAGGATGTAAGATAAGGGGAAGTTTTATAGTATAAAGAATTAAGACTTTAGGATGTTCTCAAGTTATAGGATGAACTACAGAATGAGTTGCTCCCCTCTTTAGGAGAGGCCTCATAAAGTACTGGAAAAGCAATCCTTAATATTTTCCTTAATCCCTAGGGTATCATATGTTGTATCCATGTCACAAGCACCTAAGTTAAAAGGTGGTAGTGAGTGCAGAGCTTTCCAAACATTTAAGTTCTACATACTCATAGCAATGGAAAGAATCTTCAAAGTCATTTCATCCAACCCTGATTCAAACCATGAATTTAGTTGGAGATATTTCTGACCAGGCACCATTCAGAATTCTCTTGAAGAATTCCATTGATAGACAATTGCATGTAATTTGGGAGACCCCCTCTCTTAGTCTATTTTTGATTCTTACCACCCTACAGTCCTTTTTCCTTTCATGGTTAAATTCCTTGAGAAGGCCATCTACAATTGGTGCCTCCACTTATTTTCTCCATTCTTAATGCTCTATAGCCTGGCTTCTGAACTCATAATTCTACTGAAATTGCTTCTCCAAAGTTACCCATAATTTCTTAATTGCTAGATCTAATGGGGTTTTCAATCCTCATCCTTGTCCTCTTTGTAGCCCTTGACACTGTCAATCACCCTATTCTCCATGGTACTTTCTCCCTCCTAGATTTTTGCAACATGACTCTTATGGTTTTTCTTCTACATGAATGACTGATCCTCCTCAATCTTATTTGTTGAACTCTGTCCAGGTTTCTCCTACTAACTCTTGGTGTTCCCTGAACCCTGTCCAGGGCTTTCTTCTGTTCTTCTTCTGCTATTTTGCTTGGTAACTTCATCAGTTTCCATGGATTAAGTGATCATCTTTATGCAAAATATTGTCCATTCTTCATCTGTCTCCTACCTCTAGTGTTGCATATTCAGCAACCCATTAGATATCTCCAATTAGATGTTCTATAGCCATGTCAAACTGCACATGCCTTTGATATAATGTGTCAATATATCATTATCTTTTTTCCAAAACTCTACTCTCTTGGTAACTTCTCTATTACTATTGAGGGTACTACCATCTTTGTAGTCACCCAGGGTTAGCAACCAAAGTTTCATCCTTGACTCTTGACCCTCTCATCCTGCCCCTGGCCCCCTATCCAATCTGTTGCTCAGTTCAACTTGATTCAGTAAACATCATTCAGTGCTTACTATGTGCTAAGTTCTGGAGATTCAAAAAGAAGCAAAAAACTGTCCCTGCTCTCAAGGAACTAATCGGGGGAGACATCATGCAAACAAATAATATACAAAACAAGCTATATATAGGACAATTAGGAAATAATTAAAAGAGGGAAAGCACTGGAATTAAGAGGGGTTGGGGAAGGCTTCTTATATAAAGTGGGATCTCAGTTGGGACTTACAGGAAGCCAAGACAGTCAGTAGTTAGAGTAGAAGAGGGAGAACATTCCAGGCATAGGAGCCAGTCAGAAAAATTGCTCAGAGACAAGATATGATGGGTCTTGTTCTTAGAACATCTAGGAGGCTGGTGTCACTGGATCAAAGTCCTATCAGTTCTACTTGACAAACATCTCTTGTTTTTGTTCTTTCTGCTCTCTGACACTGCCACCATCCTGGTGTATAGATACTCATCACCTCACACCTGCACTATGGCAATAGGCTGCTGATTGGTCTCCCTGTCACAAGTCTCCCCCTAAATTGATTTGCCTAAAACATAGGTCTGACCCCTTTTGGATAAACTCGTCATTCTCTATTGCCTCCAGTTTCAAATATTAAGTCATCTGGCTTAAACTTTCCTAACCTGACCCCTTCCTACCTTTCCAGTCTTCTTACACCTTATCCCTCACCCTACACTCTGGTGTCTAGGGACACTGGCATCTTTGCTTTTCCTTCAACCGATCACTCTGATTGCTTTTGGTTTTGATTCTGTCATCTTGGGCCAAGAAGATCCAATCAGTTATATGATTGCTGGCCTCAGAGAGAATTGATCACATGCAATTAGGTTCAGAGGCTGAGCACAAGTGGGTCAGATTTTGTCCAGACTTCTTCAGACAGAAGTTCCATTATCTCAAGCCACAAATGGGTTTACTTTGGAAAGAATGCTGCTTCCATTGAACACAGGACCAGAGATCTAGAGGTAGATGGGATCTTCTAGGCAATCAAGTCCAAACCTTTCATCTTATAGATGAGAGAACCAAGGCAGAGGGAAGTTAATTGACTTTTTCAAGGTCACACAGATCAGAAGCAATTTTTTTGTCTTCAGAGCTAGGACTCTTTTCACTATCTCATGTCTTTCCCATTCATTAACCTCCCCATAATGTATAGTGTTGGATGGGATAGGAAACAGACTGTAGCTACCTGGAGGGAAGAAAGCTTCTGTTTTCTTCTACCTCAGTACTCAACACAAAGAGCAACACTATCTATTTCTCCTCCCCCTGTCCCCTCCAACTCTTTACTGGTCCTCATTAAACCAGCCACTCAGTAGGAATTTGAACAGTTTTGAACTCCTGTTCCTTGTGGCCTCTGGAATAGTTTTCACCTCTCCCATTAGAGAGACAGATTATGAACTGAGAAATTCTTCCAAAAGTCAGCATGTCTCTGGGGAACTGATCAAGAACCACATTCAGGGAAATGAGCAGGAGTAAGAAAAGGAGGTGACTAGAATGAGAGATG
Source organism: Bettongia penicillata ogilbyi (assembly GCA_023548195.1). Taxonomy (NCBI): domain Eukaryota; kingdom Metazoa; phylum Chordata; class Mammalia; order Diprotodontia; family Potoroidae; genus Bettongia; species Bettongia penicillata. The sequence continues at coordinate 9,079,996 of JAJHZJ010000257.1, forward strand.
GCATACTCACTCTGGGCTGTCTTGGGAGGGAGAATCCCAAAGAAAGAACTGTTTGCTCAGGAGACTCATGCAAATAATTTGTTATGGAATAATCATTACCCTTCCTTACTCCCAAAGCCTTTTTGTAATCTTGCTTAGCTATGTCTCCAGTCTGTAAGATTAGCTTTGTCACTAACCTCCTCTGTTGTTTGGATCTATTGACATAAACAACAAGCTGGCATCTCACCCTTAACAGGCCCCCTAACAACACCAGGTGTTTTTAACCTTCACCACAAATGCCTCCTTGGCACCCTGAATGACAACAGAAGCCGCAGCTGGCAGAGATAGATGAATAGGGCCTTGGTGGGGTCAATCCCCATTGGCATATAGAAAAGAGGAGTAGGGAACCCTTGTGGAGGCTAATTTTCCACTTGAGCTCTGCAAAGGGCCCAAGGTTTGGGGACTGGAGCCTTATGCAATGGGCATGTTATTGAGGTGGCCAGGCCGTCTTTGACTGAGAAACATGGAATTTCAGAGGAGGAGAGAGGGAAAATTCTCATTCTCAGGAGGGAAGAGTCTGGTAATTCTGGTGATATTTACTCTAAGGGAGACCTAGGCAGATGAGTAGGGTGAAGAGGAAAAAGGACCATGGTATCATAGATCTAGGGTTGGAAGGGACTCAGAACCCTTCTGATCCCACTTCTTTATTTTACAAAGGATTTTATAAAAACCTTATAAATCTTTTTTATAAATTTTTATATATATATATATATATATATATATATATATATATATATATATATATATATATGAATATTTTATAAAGATCAAAGCCCAAGATGAAGAAGTGACTTGCCCAAGAAGTCACAGGCTCTAGAAGAGGTAGCATTTGAATCTGGGTCCTCTGATTCCAGAGCCAATTGTGATGTCCACTACACCATGTCGCCTTCTGGTTTGATGACAGACACAGCCTCTGTTTCAGGAAGTTCCTAGTTTGATGGGGGATGGGTTGGGAAGAGGGAGGGAATGAGTTAGTCCCTGTCTGTAGGGTGTTCAGTCTTGTGGAAAAGACAAGATATTGACATAAAACCCATTCAGAAGCTGATGAAGGTGACTGTGAAGATTGTAGGTTCATCAGTTCAGAGCTGTAAGGGATCTCAGTGGGCGCCAAGGTCAAGCCTTTCATTTTGCAAGTGAACACACTGAAGTCTGGAAATGTAAGTGACTTATCCAAAGTCTCTTATGTAGTAGCTGTCAGAGGGTGAATCTTGACACAGTCATAGAGTGTTGGGCAGGATTCCGAAGGGAGCCCAGACAAATTGAGCTAATCAGAGAAATCATACAGGAGAAGGGAGCTTCTGTCCCAGAGAAGTGGATATGCCTGTCTAGACAGTTCTTTGGTATGGGTCCCAGTTTCCAGCAGGAAGTAGCAAGATGCAGGAGGAGGGCCTGGGACAGTCAGAGTAGGGAAGAATTCAGAAAGTTCAAGTTCATCTTGGTAGTCTGGGAGGAGCCCTGCCACCATAGGTGAGAATTGGGAGCCAGGGAGAATTTCTTAGAAAACAAGAGTGTCGCTGGGCTTTCCAACTTGTCTAGGGTTGGCCTTAAGGGTCCCAGAGGTTGGATCCCAGCACTTTGAACAACATAGGAGATGCTTAATAAATGATTATATAATAACAAATATTAAATATTGACTTGAGACTGACTCCACCAGGTCTGAAGTGTGCTTTTCCTCAGAGACTGTCTTTGGTCTCTTTTTATATCCCTAGTGATTAGTGATTAGCACAGTGCCTGACACATCGTAGGTTCTTAATACATGTTTATTGATTGATTGGTTGATTGATTGATTTATGATCCTACGATTATGAAGGGAGGAATGTATGCTTGTGCTTATATGTGTTGTATGTATGTGCTGTGCTTTGTGTGTGTATGTGTGTGAGAGAGAGACAAAGAGAGAGACAGAGAGACAGAGAGAGACAGACAGAGAGAGAGACAGAGATAGAGACAGGCAGATGGACAGAGAGAGAGAGAGACAGAAAGAGAGACAGACAGAGAGACAGAGAGACAGAGACAGAGAGAGAAACAGAGAGAGACAGAGAGAGACAGACAGAGAGAGAGACAGAGACAGAGACAGAGACAGAGAGAGAGACAGAGAGATATGAGAGGGGTGATTATTTTTAAACCAGGAGGAGCTGGTCCCTGGATTGTGGAGACAACTAGACAGGGAACAGTTGCTCTGAAAGGGGAAGTGGGGGTTTGGAAGGATTTCTTAAGAAAGAGGAAGGAGCAGTTTAGGGTTTCTCATGTTTTCCAAGCTTGGTTTCATAATCCAGCTGTATTACTGTGTCCAGCCTACTCCTACTGGCTGATCCCAGAGTCCCTCCCTGGTCAAAGATACCAGTGATGACTACAGGTGTTGGGATGATGATGACTGGAGGCAATTTAGACCTAGGGCCAGGTCTGTGAATAGTTTCAGGGGGGAAAACTTCAGTCAGTGAGGAATCAACATCTACAGTTGTGGGTCCCTAACAATTACAGTTGTGTGTCCTTAACATCTACAGTTGTATGTCCTTAACAACTATAGTTGTGTATCCTTAACATCTACCACCAAAAGTCCTTAACTTTCAGGGATGTTAAGAAGCTTTTCCAAGGTCATACTGTTGGTAGCTGCCAGACATAGGATTTAAAGCCAGGTCTTCAGGACTTTAGAATCAAAGCTTTTCCCACCAAATCACAATATGTTTCGCTGTTTATTAGGCAACAAGATCTGTCCCAGCCTGGATAAGCCTGTACTTGTGGTCTTTTTTTTTTAATATAAATTTATTTATTTAACTTTCAACATTGATTTTCACAAAATTTTGGGTTCCAAATTTTCTCCCATTTTGTCCCCTCCCCCACCCCAATACTCCAAGCATTCTAATTTTCCCTATCACCAATCTGCCCTCTCTTCTATCATCCCTCCCTTCTCTTGTCCCCATCTTCTCTTTTCTCCTGTAGGGCCAGATGACTTTCTATTCCCCATTAACTGTATTTCTTATCTCCTAGTAGCAACAACAATACTCAACAGTTGTTCCTAAAACTTTGAGTTCCAAATTCTCCCCATCCCTCTCTCCCCACCCATTCCCTTTGGGAAGGCAGGCAATTCAATATAGGCCATATCTGTGTAGTTTTGAAAATGAGTTCGATAACAGTTGGGTTGTGTAAGACTAACTGTATTTCCCTCCATCCTATCCTGCCCCCCATTGTTTCTATTCTGTCTTCTGATCCTGTCCCTCCCCAAGAGTGTTGACTTCAAATTGCTCCCTCCTCCCATTGCCTTCCCTGCCATCATCCCCCCCACCCTGCTTATCTCCTTCTCCCCCACTTTCCTGTATTGTAAGATAGGTTTTCATACCAAAATGAGGGTGCATTTTATTCCTTCCTTTAGTTGAATGTGATGAGGGTGAACTTCATGTTTTCTCTCAGCTCTCCTCTTTTTCCCTCCACTAAAAAGTCTCCTGCTTGCCTCTTGAATGAGAGATAATTTACCCCATTCCATTTCATCCTTTCTCCTCCCACTACATTTCTCTCTCACCGTTTACCTTAATTTCTTTTAAGATATGGTCCCATCCTATTCAATTCACTCTGTGCTCTCTGTCTCTGTATGTGCATGCATGTGTGTATGTGTGCTTGTGCACATGCGTGCATGAGTGTGTGTGCATGTGCGTATGCATGTGTGTATGTGTGTGTGTGGTCCCACCAACTACCCAGATACTGAAAAGTTTTAAGAGTTACAAATATTGTCTTTTCGTGTAGGAATGTAAACAGTTCGCCTTTGGTAAGTCCCTTCTGACTTCTCTTTGCTGTTTACTTTTTCATGCTTCTTCTCATTCTTGTGTTTGAAAGTCAAATTTTCTTTTCAGCTCTGGTCTTTTCATCAAGAATGCTTGAAAGTCCTCTGTTTCATTGAAAGACCATATTTTTCCCTGAAGTATTATACTCAGTTTTGCTGGGTAGGTGATTCTTGGTTTGAGTCCTAGTTCCTTTGACTTCTGGAATATCCTATTCCATGCCCTTCAATCCCTTAATGTAGAAGCTGCTAGATCTTGTGTTATCCTGATTTTATTTCCACAATACTGCAATTGTTTATTTCTAGCTGCTTGCAAGATTTTCTCCTTGACCTGGGAATTCTGGAATTTGGCCACAATGTTCCTAGGAGTTTCTCTTTTTGGATCTCTTTCTGGCAGTGATCGGTGGATTCCTTCAATACTTATTTTGCCCTCTGGTTCTAGAATCTCAGGGCAGCTTTCCTTGATAATTTCATGAAAGATGATGTCTAGGCTCTTTTCTTGATCATAGCTTTCAGGTAGTCCCATAATTTTTAAATTGTCTCTCCTGGATCTATTTTCCAGGTCAGTTGTTTTTCCCATGAGATATTTCACATTCTCTTCCATTTTTTCATTCTTTTGGTTTTGTTTTGTGATTTCTTGGTTTCTTATAAAGTTATTAGCCTCCATCTGTTCCATTCTAATTTTGAGAGAACTATTTTCTTCAGTGAGCTTTTGAATCTCTTTTTCCATTTGGCTAATTCTACTTTTGAAAGCATTCTTTTCCTCATTGGCTTTTTGAACCTCTTTTGCCAATTGAGTGAGCCTATTTTTCAAGGTGTTATTTTCTTCAGCATTTTTTTGGGTTTCCTTTAGCAAGGTATTGACCTGTTTTTCATGCTTTTCTTGCATCTCTCTCATTTCTCTTCCCAATTTTTCCTCCACTCGTCTAACTTGATTTTCAAAATCCTTTTTGAGCTCTTCCATGGCCTGAGCCCATTGGATATCTATTTCGGATGTTTGGGGTACAGAGGCCTTGACTTCTATGTCTTTCCCTGATGGTAAGCATTGTTCCTTGTCATCAGAAATGAAAGGCAGGAACATCTGTTCCCCAAGAAAGGAGCCTTCTATGGTCTTATTTTTCTTCCCTTTTCTGGGCATTTTCCCAGCCAGTTACTTGACTTCTGAGATTCCTCTGCACCCCCACCTAGATCCGCCCAGCTAGTGCTTGGGGTCTGAGATTCAAATGCTGCTCCCCAGCCTCAGGGCTTTCCGTGGCGGGCGCAGCTGCTATTCAATGTGAGCTTAAGGTCTGGTGCTCAGGTGGGGGCAGGGCCACCTCCCAGGCTCAGTTCCCTCAGGGGGTTTATGTGGAGATCTTCAGTAATGGATCTGAGGTCTTGCCTGCTCCAGGAGTGCTACTGCCACTCCCTCTGCCACTGCCTCCCAAGGGGACCTGAGTTATGAAAACACCCTGCTCCCCTCTCGGCCAGCCCAGAAGTCTCTCTGTAACACATGTGGGTGGAGGGACCTTTGCGGCTGCTGGAGGTTCTGTCCCTGAAGCCTGCTCAGATCTGCTCCTCTTGGGGCTGCGTGGCCAGGACTGAGCTCCACTGTCTGGTGTGCTACGGACCTTTGGGGTTGGTTTTTCAGGGCTCTCTGGAATGGAAATCTCCTCCCCTTCATTTCTGCGTGAGTTCCACTGCTCCAGAATTTGTGGGGAGTTCTTTTTACAGGAAATTTATGGGCTGTGGGTTCCAGAGCTAGCATACATGAGTCTTTCTACTCCACCATCTTGGCTCCTCCCCCCTATCTGTGGTCTCTTGACGTCCTTTTGCTCATTTTTCAGGGATCCACAACACAAATGCTGATACTAGCTTTTGTTTGATTTATGTGAAAGTTTAGAGAAGCTTCCATGAGGCTCTATTAGAAACCCCCCCTGGCTGGCATGTAAAACCCTTCACTGTCTGATTCTTTCCAGACCTCTTTCATATCACTCTCTTTCATGAACTCTGCATTCCCACCAAACAGTCCAAACTTGGGAACCCATTTCTCACCTTCCCCCATGACTGGAATGTGTTCTCTTCTCTACCTCTTAGAATCCATTACTTTCTTTAAGAATTGGCTTAGGGTCACCTCCAGTGAGGACTCTTTCCTGACCCGCCCTGGTTGTTAGTGGTCTCTCCTTCCATGAATGATCTTGAATTTTCTTATCTAGTCACCAGATGTATTCCACCCACTTCCCAAGTAGAATTTAAGCTCCTTGAGGACATTTGCTTTGTCTTTGTGCCATTTTATCCCAAATGCCTTTAGATTGCCTTGACTTGGTTGCTTTTCTTGCTAAGTTAAAAAGAACCCAACTAATTTTATCCTTTATTATCTCTTTTTAATGTATAAGCTGATATTGCTTATAAATGTCCATGATCTTTTCTCTTAGACTTAGCAACTGAATTTATATTTTAAACCAGTGTTGTGTTTTACATTCCCCCCGCGCCCCCCTTCTCTCTCCTTGACTATTTTCAATCTATTTTGGTATACTTGATATGGGAATTTATTTACATTGGATAAACCTCCATATAGATTTATAGTCAGTGACAATGCAATTCCTGCTGTCCAATACCCATTAACATGATCAGTTGCTTCATTAAATAGTTCAGGATTGAATTCTTTTAATTGTATGCCATATATTTTTCTTACTGTTCTCTCTTCTAGGTTTTTATTAACTTGATTCCCCTGTGTACTCTACTTACCATCCTTATAATTTTCCCAAAGAGAATCCCTCTTCCTGGCCACCATGCTTGTTATGGTTATGTCCAAATCTGACTTAGTCCAGTAAGTTCAAGGTTTCCTCTCACTTACTTGGAAATATAACTGGTACTCAGGGATCACAAAATCCAGTTAAAGCTACTTTAATTATTAAAGTTTAAAAAATGCATGATGTGGAAACAAAAAGGATCTAAACGGCAACCCCACTTCTGCAGTCACTGCTTCAGGAACTGAAGGAATTCACCTTCTCAGGAATTCTGCTTCTCAGTAGAAGATTTTCTACCAACCTTCCTCACCTCCGGGCTGATCCTTTTATCGTTCAAACCTCCAGCACACCTCAGGGACCTCCCCCTTTGCTACAAGTCATCCTTCAACTTCCCTGGAGTTACTTCCAATCCCGCGATTTCCATCCCACTCCTGGTGATGAACCACCAGGCTTGCAAAGTCAGAACTGAGTTGAGCTAAGGGTAGGGGGATGAGGGCCAATGGACCAGCTGTAGGGATCATGTGTCTAAGTCTTCATTAGACCTTCTTTCTATATATAGCCTTCCTCATTAGAATGAAAGGTTCTTGAGGTTAAGATTTGTCTCTTCTATTGGACAAACCTCCACAGTGCTTAAAGAGTAAGTGCTTTTATAACGCTTTTTATTTACTCATTCAACTGGGAGATTGAATAAATCAAACTTGCTTCAACTTGGGATTGAACCCAGGTCCTTTGCCTCTTTTCACTGTCTTTTCATTGTCTGTGATGTCTCTTATGGTCACACCATTAGCAAATGTCAGTGGCCGGATTCACTTCCAGGGTTTTCTGACTCTGAGTCCAGCACCCTAACCACTGTACCACCCCGTCTCTACACAGCCTAGAGTCCAGTGGAAATTTCTATAAGTTCACACTGCTTGCAAAGAGACAGCTGATCTTTCTGACCAGAGGCAGATAGCCTTCACCAGTCAGTATCCTCAGATTAGGCATAGCCAAGGTTATCATGGATCTGTGACATCCTGATCCTCTGCCTGAGGTTCAGGAATTTCTAATGCAGATACAGCCACCAACCTTCTCCTGACTTTTCTGAGGGCCAGAAACACTCCTCTCATGACTGCCTTGATGAAGAAGGGTCAAAAAGGAGACCACCTTTCTTCAACTGATGGCCAAGAGGCAAGACAGATGAAATAAGTATTTTATTTATCTTAAAATGAAGTTTTATTTTTCCAATTACATGTAAAGATAGTTTTCAACATTCATTTTTTATAAGATTTTGAGTTCCAGATTTTTCTCCCTCCTTCTTTTCCCTCCCCCCAAGATGGCAAACAATCTGATATAGGTTTTGCTTGTGCAATCATGTTAAACATATGGAATAAACATTAAAAAAATCCCTTCCCTCTCTCTGTGGATTATCTCTGATTGATTTTCTATATCCTAATCTTACGCATGGTTATTTGCACATTCTCTCCCTCACTAGAGCAAGGACTGACTTTTGCCTTTCTTTGTATCTCCAGTTCTTAGAATTAAAATTTATCTAACTTTGGAGAGGCAAAGGAAGTTAAATTTTGATAGCCAAAAGCTGCCTAGTTAACTTGGGTTTACTGTCTAGATCTCTTTCTCAGAGACCAAGCCTTAAACTCATTTCATTCTAGAGCCCATTGATTGGACAACAATGGCTCCCTGGCCAAGCACCGCTTAATGGCTATTTTTTGAACCCTCTTGTCGCAGAGTGAACGTAAATAGTAACTGTTTCTCTTTTGGTCAGCAACCCTGAGGATCTTCCCTTCCCAGTCTGATTTTTTTTTAATGAAAGGGACCATCTTAAAGAGGCCTATTCACTGAGTGGGTGTTGCCTCAGTCAAAGTGAGAATCTGCAAAGGCCTTAGCCTAAAAGGGTCTCCCATTGCATCCTGGGCCATCTCCAGTCATCCTGATGAACATCTGGCCAGAAGAACTCCTCTCTGGAGGAGAAAGTGAGGTTGGTGACCTTGCACAGCCCTCCCTCATTCAAATCTAAGTCAACTGCAAGTCATGTCAGCATTTCCCTGATGTCATGGTCTTCTTTGAGAATGAAGAACAAGGCAGGTGCTTAATAAATGCTTGTTGACTTGACTTAACCTGATTTGACCAGTAATTAGACATTTATTGAACAACTACTATATGCCAGGCATAAGTACTGGGGATGCAAAGAAACACCACAGTCAGTCCCTGCCTGCTTGGAACCAATATGCATTGGTAGGAAGTGTTTCTTCACTGGGAATTTCTTACACTAATGACATCACAGGCCTGGTCAAGAAGATAAAAAATATACCCACTGGCTCCTTGACCCTCATTCCCCTGTGTCAGGGATTGGCTTGAGCTGGACCCTTTCCTCCTCTTATTATGAGCCAGGACATTAGTTTCTAGGCAGGGACTTTCTCTGGCAAGGATTCAGAGTGGAAGATAAAAGAGGAAGTCACTTTGGTGAGGGTCGGGTGGCATTCACAATTATCAAGAAGTTCTAGAATGGGATTGTCCCTGGGAGTTACATGGGACTGGCATCAGAAATACCAACAGAAGTAAGAAAGTCCCAGATCTGATTGGGGAAATGAACCCTCAGGGATTCCCTGGTCTAATAAGAGAGAAGGAGTCCCTATCTAATGTGGGAGACATAGTTCTTGCCCACAGGAAGTCTCTCATCTGATTCCCTTTATCAGCACTGGGTGCACCTGTGAATCATCAGGGTGACATGTGGTGGATCAGATATCTTGGCCAAAGTCAAGAGACACCTACCAATGTAGCACCAGGTCCCTACCGATTAACTCTATACTATTTGGGTCCCCAGCTAGCTGCAGGACTAATTTCCTCCCTTGGAGGTGTGTGGTGCCCCTGCGCATGGCTCTGTAGGCCCTGCCCAAGATTTGATCCTTGGTCCACTGGTTTTAGGCAGGGTGTCCTCATCTAAGACAATAACTTGTAACATCTTAGATAGCATCTACTGTCAATAGAATACTGGACAGGTTTGAATTCTGACTCAGGTGGTCACAGGCTGTGCGTCCTTGGAAAAGTCAGGGAACATCTTTGAGCCTCTGACTCCTCTTCTGTATAAGGAAGACAATAGTGGCTGTGACTTCAAAGGGTTATTTTGAGGCTCAAACAAAATCGTGAATACTCAAGAGCATATTACATAAATGTGAGTTATTACTGGTGTGTGGGCCCAGGAAAGTCACTTAATATTCATCTTCCTTAATTTTCTCAATTATAAAACGGGGATAATAATAGCACCTACTTCCCAGGGATTAAATTAGAAAATATTTGCACATTGTTTGGCACAAGACCTGGCACATGGGATTTTTTGCTGTTTTCTTTTTGAGTTTAGTTTCCCAGGCTCAGGCTAAATTGTGAGCACCTCAGGGACTGATATCCTTTTAACCCTCATAATTTACAGCTATGCTGAGCCATGTAGGTTTTTTGCTTGATGACTCTGAGCCAATCAGGAGACGAGTCTTTGCTATATATACTGGGAGGTTGGTATTTTACTTTGGGGGCTCTCTTATGAGAAAGACCTTGTGATTCTTTGGTTGAAACTCTGAGTAGCCATGTGTTCAGACCCTCCTCTCCCCATGACTACTCAAATGTAAAGGCTCTCTTGATCCAGGGATGTATGTAAAGTGTAGAGTGATATTGCTTTGATTCAGGCAGTCAGAGCCTTCTCTGTTGGTCTTTATTTCTCTGCTTATATTTTCTCTGTTTATATTTTCTCTGAAGTTCAGGGTGCTGACTTTTCCCCTGAACTAGTGAAGGTAATTAAAAAAGATTGTTCACCCCTTAAACAGCTATCTTTCCTAGTAAAGCAGATCTAAGAACCTGTGCTAGCAGCCATCCTGCTTATGTCAGTGTGGTTGCTGTTCAGTACTGTATAAATATTTATTATTATTTACCAGCTATGCAAGGGAGTTAGGTGGCTCAGTGGATAAAGTACTGAGCGTAGAGTCAGCAAGACTGAGTTCAAAACTGGCCTCAGACACTAAATTAGCTGTGTGACCCCAGCCAACGCACTTAACCCTAGTTGCCTCAGTTTCTTTATCTGTAAATTGGACTGGAGAAGTATTTAGTAGTGTCTCTGCCAAGAAAACCCCAAATGGGGTCATGGAGAGTCAGGCATGACTGAAAAATGACCAAACAACAAGAGTGATGAACCCTTTGACTCATCATCCCATTCATCCAATCAGCTGTCAAATCCTATGGGTTCTATTTCCATAGTAGCTTTTTCATCTAGAACCTCCTCTTGGTGCCCACTTTGACTTCTCTTCTTCCATCTCTCACCTATTCTTGCCTGACTGACTGGAAAAACCTTATATCCCATCTTCCTTCCTATGGTCCATCCCCTACTTAATCCATTCTTAACATACTATGGCTCTTAATGGGCTATCAAATAAAATATATGTGATATATATTTGATATATAACCTGATTTAACCAGTAAATAGATATTTATTGAACACCTGCTATATGCCAGGCATAAGTACTGGGGATACAGTGAAATTACATTGTAAAGATAGTTTACAACTTCTGATCCTGGCATTCAGGACCCTGCAAAATGTTTCTAACTTACTTTTCTGACTTTGTCTTATGTTATTCACATTTACATAATGAATGTTTGTTTTGTGTTCATCCTCCATTTTTGAAGAAGACCATGACATCAGAGAAGTGTTGACATGACTTGCACTTGACTTCATTTTTGAGTGAGGGAGGGTTGTGCAAGGTCACCAGCCTCACTTCTCCTCTAGAGTCATCTGAATCCGGTGACCAGATAATCATCAGGATGACTGGAGATGGCCCACGATGCCATGACCTTTTTTGGTTAAGCCCTACTCAGGTACTCCCTTAGAGTGAGGTGAATGAATGAATTAACAAAGGAATGAATGAAGGAGCATTGAATGAAGTAAGCATGAAAGACTTACTATATGCCTGGAACTGTGTTAAGTACTGGGGGTAAAATTACAAGCTTAAATTCTCTCTCTCTCTCTCTCCCTCTCTCTTTATATATATTTAACATTTTATTTTTCCTAATTACATGTAAAAGAAGTTTTTTACATTCATTTTTTAAAAAAAATTTGAGTTCCACATTCACTTCCTCCTTTCCTTCTCTCATTCCTCATTGAAAGGCAAGCCATTTGATATAGGTTATGCATATGCAGTCATACAAAACATATTTCCATATTAGTCAAAGAAATCATAGACCAAAAAAAATCCTTCAAGAAAAATAAAGAAAATTTTAAAAAAATATGCCTTGATCTGCATTCAGACTTCATCAGTTCTTTCTCTGGAGGTGGATAGCATTTTTCATTAGAAGTCCTTTAGAATTTCCTCGGATCATCATATTGCTGAGAATAGCTAAGTCATTCACAGTTTGTCATTGTATAATATTGCTGTTGCTGTGTACGATGTTTTATTCATTCTGCTCATTTCACTTTGCCTCAGTTCATGTCTTTCCACATTTTCTTGAGAGCGTCCTGCTCTCATTTCTTATAGTACAGTATAGTATCCATTCCTTAATTGATAAGCATCCCCTCAATGTTGGATTCTTTGCTACCACTAAAAGAACCACTATAAATATTTTTGTACATAGTTAATTTTCCTTTTTTTCAAAACTCTCTTTATGATACAGACTTAGTAGTAGTGCTGTTGGGTCAAAATGTATGCAATTACTTTGTCTGAAAACTGCCTGTTCATATTTTTAAACTATTAACTGGCGAATGGTTCTTTTATAAATTTGATGCAATTCTATATATATTTGAGAAATGAGTCTTTTTTCAGAGAAACTTGCTGTACAGTTTTTTTCACAGTTATGATTACTACCTGTGTAATTTCCTCTATTCTATTTTACCCCTATTTATACTACTCTCTCCTTTCACCCAAAGGAAGCTTATATTCTAATGAGGAAAACAACATATATGGACAGTGGTGGACAAGAAAGGCTATTTTGGATTGGGAAGTCATAGGGAGGTCACAAAGGTGAACCATGGGGCAATTGATTGACACATGTCCTTTCCAGAAATGGTAGTATTGGTTTAATTATCATTCCTAGGGATAGAGGTTGAAAGGGGGTTGGGGATAGGGAAAGAAGGTGCAGAGGTTTGATATGAAGATGGCCAAAGAGTAGTGTTGTGGTGGTTCTGAGCCAGGCTAGCCATGGAGAACTCTCACCAATCAAGATTAGGCAGGTTCATGGGCAAGAGCTGGAGAGATAGCAAAAGTATAACAGTTATCATTGAGAGGGTGGTGTGAGACACATGACACATGACTGTTAATACAGTTATGAAAGGGAATAGGATTTAGGTTGGCAAAGAGACCAGACCTGTGATTTCATTGGCACAAGAACCTCTCAGCAGAGGAACACCCCACATCAATGCAGGAAGACACCTTGTCAACATCTCAGAGTCCTAGAAGTGACCAGTACCCCAGGTACTGGTTAGTTACCTTGCCCAAAGTCACACAACCAGGATGTGTCAGAGACAGGACCTGACCCATATGTTCCTGACTCTGAATATAGTTCTTTACCTATTATGCCACCTGGTCTTACAGTGGAAAGGTAAAGTCTTTTGAAAATTGATCAGAAGGGTGGCTGGGAAGGGAAACGCTATGTACAGAAGATATACTTAGATGAGGAAAACTAGGAAACAGAACAATGAGGTCTGAAGGATAGGATTTGGATAAAGATAAATGGAAGCATGACCATCAGCAATTTTGTCATCTTCATTTACTACAGACCACCTAGACAGAAAGAAGTAATAGGTAAGGAGTCTGGGAAAGACATTAGCAGTCTAACATAGAAGCACAATATTATAATGTTAGAGGGCTTTAATTTTCTAGACATCTGTTGGGACTCACTTTTCAAAAACAAATGGCAATTAATGTCTTCTTATGGATACTTTCCCCCTTTTACATGTCTCTCTGAAAGGAGAAGCTGACTTTGATTTTGTATTTGAATCACTAGCACTTAGCATGAGGATTGTCAGTTTATAAGTGCTTTAATAAATAAATGTTTTTTCATTATTCATTTACTCATTCACATATCTGTGGTGTGGATTTTTTTACAGTTAGTGGGAGTCAGAGTTTGGACTACATCCCAGGTCTTTTGTCTCCTAACTGTCGGACTCAGCTACTACTACACAACAGGAAGGTAGAGAAGATAGAAGATAGGAAACAGATAAGACTTACCATTCTCCCTGATCCTTGAATATCTAAGGATTTTCCTCATTATGTCAAAACAGTATTCCTGCATGTAATGTTTTCTTACATTGTTCCAGAAGGTACTTTCCATAGCAGGTTTTAAAATGTAGCCCATTGGTTTCAGGAAAATCAAGTAGCCCTGCTGCTCATCTCTCTGGAACAAATCCTCACCATCCTAAGCCTTGATGTCATCTTCCAGTTCACAGCCTGCAAAGAGTTGCAATGTGTGGCTTTCTGTGAGGAGAGGGAGAAACACAGTTATCTCTGAGATTTCAAAGTGTGGGCAAAATTTGGGAGAGGATATTGGGAAAGTGAGAGAGGGACCCTCTACAGTGAATTCTCTAAAGCAAAGAGGTTCCCTTGGGAACTTTGGAGTTGATCTGTGTGTCATGTGGAATTACTTTGGTGTCAATGAAAGAGCTTGATGTTCTCACCCGAAAATCATGGCCAAGTAAGAATGGAGAGTTGTTAAAATATAGGGAAGAGTGGAATATAGGTAAGATTCAGTTTTTCATATGCTTTTCAATTTACCTTTCTCTGCACTATTGAATTCAGATATATTTAAATAAATAAATATATTTCAATAAATAAATTAAATAAATTTGAATTCCGATATATTTAAAATCCTCAGTTGGCACAGTTACAAAATGTAACCACAAATGCCATGGTGTAAGCGTTCGTTGAGATGTTAATTTCATTGATCTCTTTATGAATCTTTCTCTACTTGATTCAGAAGTGGAAAAGCTATTCACTGGCTAGGCTCAGCATTAATCATGTCTTTGAATCTTTAAATAGCTACCTGTTTACAGCTTTTATCATGCTGGCAAAGAATTGGAAACCAGGGGGTGCTTAACAACCGGAGAATGACTGAAAAAGTTGTGGAATATGATTGTGATGGAATAATATCGTGCTATAAGAAATGACAAGTGGGATGGCTTCAGAAAAACCTGGGAAGACTTATATGAACGGAAGCTAAATAAACTTACATGAACTGAAGCAGAGCAAGGAGAACACTGTCCATAGTAACAGTGATATTATATGATGATCAGTTTAGTAACTCTGATTAAGACAGTGATCAAAGACAATTCCAAAGGACTCATGATGAAAAATGCTGCCTGCCTCCAAAGAGAGAATTGATGAAATTTGTGTACAGATGAAAGCATACTTTTATAACTTAATTTTTGGTCTTTTTTGGTCTTTTTTTGGCAACATGACTGAAATGGAAATGGTTTGCATGACTTCACATGTATAATCTATATCAAATTGCTTGCCTTCTGGAGGGGGGAAAGTGGGTGGGAGGTAGAAAATTTAGAACTCAAAATAAAAAAAATTACATGTAATTGGGAAAATATTTAATGAAATAAAATATATTAAAATAGATGTCTAAACTGTATTTATTTATTCATTTTATGTTTTATGATTTATTTTATTCCTGACTCCAGGAGACAGTCAGGAATTAGGCAGCTCCAGTGAACTGATGAAAGAACCAGAACTCAAAGAATAACCTAGATCTTCACTTTTTGAGGGAGAAGAAACTCCCCCCCTTCCCTGTCCACCCATTGAATATGACATATAGCGGAATCTTTACTCACTCAGAGCTAGTATGGAAGTATGGAATCCAGAAGTATGGAATGCCAATTTGAGAGAGCTTGAGGTGTATTTGAGGGAGACACACTTTTCAGACAGACATGGCTACAGAGAGTCAGGCAGTCCCTCGAGCCTCAAAGAAGCTTCAATGAGTGTATCCTCTGGCAGCAGAGAAGGGAGCAGCCAGAGAGTCAGGAGAGTACTAGTTTGGGCAAGCAGAGAGTTGGTCTGCAGAGAAAACTGCATGAGAAGAGAAGGCACTTGGACGGCTAGCAGGACTAAAGGAGCAAGTAATATTCTCCTACAGTTTACCTTATTACTCATGTGCACTAAGTTGGTGTCAGCTCTTCTCATGGAAATGATGTGGATTTGTGGGAGAGTAAGACTAGGATATAAGAATAGGTGTTTAATAGGCGTGTTCTTGCTATGTTATCTTTTTAAGTGCCTAAGCTAATCATGCCTGCTGGCTAACTGAGTCATGGGAAGTACACTGACACTCTTGGGTCCAACTTGAAATTTTAGATACCATTGCGGGTAGTAAATCACAGAACTCTCTCTCTCTCTCTCTCTCTCTCTCTCTCTCTCTCTCTCTCTCTCTCTCTCTCTCTCTCTCCCTCCCTCCCTCCCTCCCCCCTCCCTCCCTCTCTCTCTCTCTCTCTCTCTCTCTCTCTCTCTCTCTCTCTCTCCCTTTCTCTCTCTCCTCTCCATATCTACACATGCACAACACACACACACATACATACACACATTTTCTCTTATATACAAACCCTAGAAATACTATACTTCTGTGGCTTACAGTGAATAGTGGAAGAAGATAGGATGAAAGGAGTAAGTAGATATTAGTACCAGGGACCTGGAGGTGGTGGCAGCGTTAGGAAAATCAGTTAAGGGAACCAAGGATTTAGTGGCACTGAACTTTGAACTCTGAATTTAAGGACCAAGCAATGTTAGGAAGTTCAGTGCATTGAGTTCCAATTCAGAGAAACTTAGGAAGTGGTGAAATGTGAGAAGCTGAGGCTAGAGGCCCCTAAACTTATACAATAGGAAAAGCTGGCATCTTGAGAAAGTGATGTGGTTTACCGATCCCTAAAGCCAAGGACTGGGTCATTCTTAGCTCTGTCAATGACGAGTTTATGGCCTAAGACTTGGATACTGTCCAACAGAACAAAAACTCTTGGGAATTAGTCTACCACACTTAGGTGAGTGGAGAGACAAGGCAGAATGAAGGAAGGATGTGGTCAGGGGATGAGTGAACTGACTGACTTTCACTCTTGGTATCATTCTGTTCCAAGTAACAGAATAACCTGTGGAAATGTTGCTCATGGATCATCAACAGCCTTTGCATCTGCTCAGTGAAGTTGGCCTCGAGGGCATTGGAGATCCAGTCCATCTTTACTTGAAACTGGTTCAGTTTGTGATAGGAAAACAGCTGAATATCATCAATAAAAGAGGCCATAGTGAAGCTCAGCAGGGAGCTGGCTGTGCCCACCGCAGTGAAATAAAACACATATCTATGTTGTCCTGAATGACAGAATGAGAGAAAAGAAGACAGAGGGGTTAGATGTGGTGTGTGTTCTACTTTTACTTACTATCATACAATATAGGAGTCTAGTCTCCGAGGTCATTCTGTAAAAGGGCAGATACCCTAGCTACATTTTCAATTGGTGCCTACTGCAAAACTGGTCACAAATCAAGGCTTAGCAAGATTCTGTTGGTATTTGGCTTACTTAGAGACAATTCCCTAACTGGACAATCATTTTCCAGCTCAGTTTGATTCAGTTCACCTTCTGTCTCAGAGATAATAAAGGAAAAAGGAAGCAGTAGCAACAGCTGTACAAACATCTGAGTTTCAGTGTAGAGAGAAAGGCAATACAGGTGAACTGTGGGAGAGGAAAGGAAGCAGGCACAGCCTTGGTGCCAAGAGAATACAACAGAGTTTCTAGAGGCATAGACAGCTAGTTGTTAGGTAGGAGAAATGCTCCAGTCTTTGTTGAGGTTTTACAAAGTTTAAACAATGTGAACAGCCCATGGTAAAGAGTCAGGGAGAACTCTGGGTATGGAGAGCAGCAACAGTGTGGTTCAGGGTATATCTGCCTCTGTTGTTCTTGAGCTGTGTGGGACCTCTTCACCTCCAGAAATGAAAGCTGGCAGGGTCTGTCATGTCATTGCTAAATTCCCTTGAGGTATGAGTATAGTTTCTGAATGACCTATGACAAATCCATGTTTCTAGGCATTTGGGGGTTCCCCAAACTTAGGTCTGATCAAGGAAAACAGAAGCAGAAGGGAGTGGGGGAGGAACCAAACTACTTACTAGTGAGCATCCTACAGAAAAAAGCCAGGAAGGAAAAATAGCAGTGATGGGGAATGCATGGGAGATTATCCAGGGAGATGGGAAAATAATGGCACTCATGACCTCAAGTGGCAAAGAATGTAAGTAAGAAACAGAGCAAGCTGGACATCTTCATACACAATACAGAAGACTTCACAGGTAATGCTCAAATTGTGTGACATGGCCTGCTTAGCTGTCCTTCATTCTCGAAGAGGACCAGAATGATAACAAGGTCAAGGTACAGTGTATTTGACTGTGGTTGACCAGACCAGTCCAAGCTCAGAAGCCTCTACTATAGGCAGACCCAAATATATGAACATTGGGAGTGGATATGTCTCTGGATTTGTGCAAATCATGTTTCTTTTGAGCTACTGAAGTTGTCTTTTGCTTATAGAGGGCTCATGAGGGTGCATTATGCTGTGTGGTCCTGTGTCAATGTCTCCTGTGTCTCTCAATTGATTCCAAAGTTTTATAGAGAGACCTTGAGAGGGTTATTGTACCACTTCTTCTGTCTACCACGTGAGCATTTGCCTTGTGTGAATTCTCCATAAAATGGTCATGTTTGGCATTAGAAGAAGGTGGCTAGCTCATCAGTATTGGGCTTTTTGTAGTAAAGTTTGAATGCTTGGCAGTTCAGCTCAAGAAAGGACCTCAGTGTCTGGTACCTTATCCTGCCAGGTGATCCTCAGAATCTTCCTAAGACAGTTCAAATGGAAGAGATTCAGTTTCCTGGCATGGTGCTGGTAGACTGTTCAGATTTCATAGGCTTGCACAATGGCTCTGTGGACCTTCAGCTTGGCAGCCAGTCCTCTCTTCCACTTTTTCCTTCAGAACCTCTCAAATACTGAGCTAGCTCTGGCGATGCATGTGTCAACCTCATCATCTATGCGTACATCCATGGAAAGTATACTGCCAAGGTAAATGAAGTAGGTACGGTTTTTATTCCCATTTTACAGATGAAGAAACCAAGACTTAGGTCAAGCGACTTGACAAGGCTCACACAGCCAATACGTGTTTAGAGGCAAAATTTGAAATCAGGCTTCCTGGTTCCAGTTGATCTAAATGGTTTGTGTTAGGAAGATTCTGAAGATCACCTGGCATTCAAACTTTACTATAAATATGGCCTCACAGGTGTCATTGAGTCATGATGGAATGGGCAGTGATTAGAATATGGTAATGAAAAAGTAAATCTAATTCAATTGGGGGAAGTCACATATTAAGATGTACTCCTAGGAAAAAACCCAAGAACTGGAAAAGGGAAGGATAATAGATAGCAAAGGATCAACAGAGAGAAATAACTAAGTGATAGTGTGAAGATGCTTCCTTGCTAGGTCACCCTGGCAAGTCACTTAATCCTGTTTGCCTCAGTTTTCTCATAAGTAAAATGTACTGGAAAAGGAAATGACAAACTACTCCAGTATTTTTGCCAAGAAAACCCCAAATGCGGTCACAAAGAGTTGGACATGACTGAAGCAACTAAAAATTGTCCTCACACAGAAATGAGACCTAGGGAAGGGAACCTTAGTGGGTTGCACTAAATTCTACCACCTGATTCCTAGACATTAGTGAAGTTAGGACAAGCAGTGAGTTAAGTGACTTACCCAGGGTCACAAGTTAGTAAATGTTTATTCACTGAACTCTATATTTCAGTATTTTCCTATTTTCTTTTCCTTGTTTACGTTCATATTTCAACTCCACTAGGAGACAAAGAGATAGATCAATAAAAATAGAAAGTTAGAAGAGTTTAAGGACCACCCTTGTTGGTAGTAGCAGGAGGGTTCTACCTCTAGGCCCATGTGACTCACCGGCACCAGAGGTGAAAATGAAGGAGGAACGAATATTGAAGATAGCAATGGACATTGAGACCTCCCTGCCTGGGGTCTTTCATCCTGGAGGCATTCCTAGATCTGGTGGCCAGGTGTCAAGTGCTTCTATTTATCATTATTCTGAGGCCTCTATACAGCAAACGTATTTTTGACCCTAGACTAGTCTCTGTACCCAGGAAAGAGAAGTCCAGGCACAGTATTAGTCTTAGGACTCGGGTCTATTCTCAGAAAGTGTGGTGAGCAGAGAACATCTGTTTCCTAAGTGACCCTCCCTGGTTCCCATTTACCTCTGTGACTCAGCTGCTTTTCTGGAAGCATCACATCACAGAGGCCACTGGGAACTTCATTGAGTTCTCACTTCCTGTAAAGAATAGCCCCTATTTTATGGTCAGCAGGGGCTGGCCTTCATGAACTGGTAAACCAGGCTCACTCTTTACCTTTGATTCCCTGATCTACCCTTTATTGGATTCTAACAGCTATAACCTCTTGACTCCTCTCTGGTTTAGCTGGAGCTCATCTTCAAACATCAGAAGGTCAAAAAATCATGATTGGGCAATGTGAACAAAACACACAAATAGAAAATAAAAACACAAAATTTAATACTGTGGGCTGAAATGAGATTTTAAGGGACTATCCAATGAAATTTTCACCCTTAAAATTACATCCATGAGATAGTCTAACAGCATAGGCTGGTTTTCTTCTCCATTCTATTTTTTTTTAAACATCTCCTCTTCCTTTCTCTTTTTCCACTCCAAAATCAAAGACTTAGGAGGTGACAGCTCCTTTTCTGTCCTCCTCTCTGTAATTGGTTAGAGCCATCTCTATAGGGCTTTAAAATGAAAGCACTTTCAACCAAGATTCTGAAGTCCCAAGTCTCCCCTCCCTAGTCCCTCATCAGATCTAAACTCTGTCACTCACCCCATCCTCCCATCCTCCCATCTCTAGGTCCAAGTTCTAGAACTGTGTTGGATCAAAGGCCACTTTATCCTAGGGGTTTTTTTGATCAGTTCTACTTAGCTCACATCGCTGGGCCTCAAGGTACAGATGCACCTGGTTATAGTCTATCTCGTTTGCTTCTGTGTCTGAATCCTGTGTTTCTCTTGTGTTCATCATCAGACAGGAAGCTCCTTAAAAGTGGGGTCTGACTCTTCCCACATCAGACCTGGGAGCAGGAACGATATCTCTCTCCCTGAACAGGGAGCACTCAGAAGACAAGACTGGATTTCTTCCCATCACCCAGAGATACTTTAGAATGAGGCTTTCAAAGTTATTTGGCCTAGTGCCCCCTTTTAAAAAATACTCAGTATGGCCCTGGAAATCTTTCTTTAACCCTTTGGTTTTTTTTGAAATGTGCATAATTTAAAATATAATTTTAGAAAAAGTGATGCATCTTAAATTCAGTTATTTATTGTATGTAAATTTGCAGTTTTTTTCTACATTGAAATTTTAGTGATACATCACCAATATGGTGTAACTATTAATAGAAAATTCAATGATGCAATATTACATTAAAAACCACTAAAGGGTTATAACTTGTATTTTTTGTGTTTATTTGGAAAATAATATAATCACTACGGCTTTAATTCTGTTACACAACCGTTGAAACATCTATGAATGTTTTTTTCAAATTTTCTTCTTTTCTTTCCTTATGCTTTTACCCTCTTATTTTTATTCAATTCCCCTAATTGCACCAGAGGCTACTACAGTACTTGTGGATCATTCCAGTGTTGCCCAGCGGGTAGTACTGCCCACTTTGGGAACCTAGTCTCCAGTAATGATTAATCCTTCCCTCATCAGATCCAAAGCTCTATGGTCTCCACCCTCTCTCCCTAATCCCCTTCTTCTAGGGACTCACCTGCCTGGGTCATTCTCATAGCAAAAAACCCCAAGACAAGAGGCCAGACTAAACTTGGCCGTCTCCATTTTTTCTGACTCTCCGTGTTCCTCATCCCATAGCTGCCTGGCTTCCTCAACAGCATCATAACCAGGGCAGGCTGTAGCGTCCACATCCTGTGTCTTAGACAGCGTCTAATGGGAACAGAGGCCCCTACACAGACCATGGTTATTTAGCCCTCATCCTTACCACAGCTGTGATTGGCTCTGTCGAGGCCCTAACCTTATCTCAATGCCAGTTGGGGTATCTGTTACCTGGCAGGAACTTTTCTTGCGGGAAAGATATAAGAAAGGAAGTGAAATGTAGTTTGTGGTGATATTAAGGTGCACCAGAATGCAGTCCTCATCAGATGATGTACAAGACGCCCAGAGCATGGACTGTTACAGTGCCAACCACCAGCTGTCATTCTTAAATCTTAGTTGAATTAAAAAGGCAGGGAAGAAACAAACATTTGTTGAAACACTACTCTGTGTCAGGCACTGTGCTAAGTGCTTTACAAATGTTATCTCATTTGATCCAAGATATTAGTATTTCTTTCTTATAATTGAGGAAATTGAGGTAGAGGTTAAATGACTTTCTCAGGGTCACTCAGTCAGATTTGAACTCAGGTATTTCTGACTCCAGGTCTCGCACTCCATCCACTGTGCCACCTAGATGCCAAAAATTGCAAAGTCTGATGGGGGGCACCAGGGAGCCTCCATGATGGAGGGGAGGCTGCTGCCATAATGGGGAAAATAGTCATTGGCCTAGGGAAGCCCTCAGTCTGAAAACAGGTTATTAGTAGTGCTAGAAGCTAATATTTACACAGGCTTCAAATTTTGCAAAGCACTTTGTATATAGTATCTTATCTGATCCTCATAACTTTATGAAGTACTGTTATTATTTTCATTTTTACAGGTGACAGAAACACTGAGGCTGAGAAAGATTAAATGACTCAGCTGGGGTTATACAGCTGGGAAGTGTCTGGGGAGCCTGAGAGTGACTCTTGATTTGCAAGTGAATTGGATTTAAGTGAGGCAGAGCCGCACAGTCATCAGCCTCACTTTCTCCTCCAGAGTCAACATAGTTCCATGGGAAGGTATAGGTCAGGATGACTGGTGATGGCCCAGGATGCAGTGGGAGACCTTGACCTTTTCAAGCTGAGATCTTTCCCAAATCCCTACTTCTCTGAAGCAATGCCCATTCAGTAATTTAAGGTTAGGTAAGAATTGAACAGATGTTCTGGTTTGCCTTTGTAAAAGAATCAGTTTGTGAGGGGAAGACCCTCGGAGTTTTTGGCCAGAACAAAAACAATTGCTCCTTATACTTACTCTGAGACATCAAAGCAGGTGAGGCTGGGGCTGAGACCTTTTATTGACCAATCAGTGAAAATCAGAGGGATTTGGGTTTAAATTTGCTTGTAAGTCAAGACATCACCTTCCTCTGTCATTGGTCTTCTTTGAGAAGGAAGGACGAACAATGATGTGAGGAACTCAAATTGTGAGGCTCCAAATTGGGTGCTCTGTTCACTAGGCATTCTATCTACTTTATGCCTATTAGTTATTTTTCATTTTAAAAATTAAATTAAAATTTTTTCTAATTGATGAAAATCCATCTACCGCTCATCTCTTTCCTCCCACTGGAAAGAAAGATAAAGAAAATCCATGTTACAAATATATAGTCAAGCAAAACAAATTCCACATTGACCACATCCAAGCATATATATTATATGTATGTGTGTGTGTGTGTTATCTCTCTCAGTCCATTTCTCTGTCAGAAGGTGGGCAGCTTTTTTTATTTTGAGTCCTCTCAAATCATGATAGGTCACTGCACTGTTCAAAGTCTCTGAGTTTTTCAAAGTTCTTTGCCTTTACAATATTATTGTTATTGTATATCCTGTTCTATTGGCTCTACTCACTTCAGTTTGTAGAAATATATAAAATCTTTAGAGATTTCTTTGAAATTGTGGCCTCATAATTTCTTTCTTCATAATAACATTCCATCACAATTAAATGCCATAACTTATTCAGTCATTCCCCAATTTATGGGAACGTTCTCAGCTTCCTGTTCTCTGTCCCTGCAAGAGGTAGTTTTGCACACATATATTCTTTTCCATTTTAGAAAATATCTTTGAGATATAGGGCCAAAAGGTAATCATAGTTTATTAACTCTCAGCATAGTTCCAAATTGCATTTCAGAATAGCTGAACCATTCCACAGATACACCAATAGTGTATTAATATGCTTCTTTTTCCATAGCTCGTCAACATTTTCCATTGCCTTTTTTTGTCAACTTTATTAATCTGATGGGTGTGAGGTAGCACCTTGGAGTTTGTTTCATTTGAATTTCTTTTATTAGTGATTCTGGGCATTTTTATATGGAGATTGATAGCTTAAATGAATTCTTTTGAAATCTACATGCTCATATCTTTTGACTCTCAATTGGAGAATGGCTCTTATTTTTATAAATTTGAATCAAGTTCCTATACATCATATAAATAAGATCTTTTATCAGAGAAACTCGTTGCAAAGCTTCCCCCCTTCTATTTACCTACTTCTCTTCTTATTTTAGTTGCATTGGTTTTGTTTGTGCAATTTTTAATTTTTTAAATTCTATGGAAAGAAAATTTCCATTTTATATTCTGTGATCCTCCTATCCCTTGTTTGGATCTGAACTCTTCCCCTGTTCAGAGATTTGATAGATAATTTCTTTCTTGCTCCTTTAATTTGTTTATGCTATACCTTTTATTTCTAAGTCATATATCCATTTGGGTATTATCTTGGTATATGATATGATTATTGGTCTATACCTGGTTTTAACCAGACTGCTTTCCAGTTTTCCTAACAGCTTTTGTCAAATAGGGACTCCTTATCCCCAAATAGCTGGAATTTCAATTTATCAAACACTAGGTTACTGTGCTTCTTTGATTCAGCACTTTGTGTACCTAACTTGTTTCACTGATCAACCTTTCTTTTAACAAGTACAGTGTGTGTGTGTGTGTGTGTGTGTGTGTGTGTGTGTGTGTGTGTGAGAGAGAGAGAGAGAGAGAGAGAGAGAGAGAGAGAGAGAGAGAGAGAGAGAGAGAGAGAGAGAGAGAAAGAGAGAGAGAGAGAGAGAGAGAGAGGGAATTGCTGATTACATTACTGCTTTGTGGTATATTGTGAGATTTGGCCAGACTCCTTCCTTCTCACTTTTGTTTTTCATTATTTTCCTTTAGCTTCTTTACTATTTGTTTCTCCAGATAATTTTGTCATTACTTTTTCTAGCTCTATAATAATCCATCGGTATTTTGCTTGCTCTCGCACTAAATAAATATATTAACTTAAGTAATACTATAATTTTTATCCTACTGGCTAAGCCTACCCATCAGCAGTTAATATTTCTCTCATAATTTAGAAGTCTTAATTTGTATAAAGAATGTTTTGTACTTGTATTCATAGAATTCATGTACATGTCTTGGCAAGTTCCTTTATAGGGTACATATTGGATTTCCTCTACCATGTTCCAGCTTTTCATCTTCAAGTCCTCACTCTGGCCCTGAAATCCATGCATTGAAAGTACCTTCTGCTCCTCTCTTGGATTGAATGACTCCTCTCAGAACCTCTATTTAAGGAGATGACCCAGGCCAGTCCAAATCATTCTTTTCAAGGACGCACCCTTGATTTTCTTTACCATGCTCCCATACCAGGTACCTTCCCCACCCTGCTGCTTTTCAGCTCCCCTTTGTTTGTCCTCCTTTAGTAGAATGTAGAATCCCTGAGGTCAGAGACCTTCTTTGTGTGAGATATTCTAGGATGTCCAATACCTCTGGTGTGAGGGCTTGCTTAGCTCTTTTCAGAGCTGCCTACCTGGAACTCAGCTCCTACCTGTGACTCCCAGAAGCTATAGCATGCACAGTGGCCATGCCTCAGTAAATTATCTTGGCAGATGGGCTTAACTAGGTTGAAGATAACCAATGGGTCTCAAACCTATCAATGAGTTAGTGGGATGTCTAGTAAAGAATTCCCCTGGCAGAATGGGTCTATGAGAATAATTTGTTCCAATGACTATGAAATCAGCTGAAACATCCTCTGTGGAGAACTTAGAGCTTGGTTAGATATCAAAGACCCCAAGGTCATCATCCACTGTATCCTGGGCCATCACCAGTTGTCTTGACTTTTGTCTTGCCCTGGAATTTGATGACTTTGGAAGACAGTGAGGCTGATGCCTTTGCATAGCTCTGCCTCACTTAAATTCAACTCATAAGAGAGTCAAGATATCCCCCTCTGATGTCAGGTCCTCTTCAAAAACAAAGGACAAAAGCAACAATAACTTTTGTACTTATATTCCCAGAGCTTAATACAATGCCTGACACATAAATACTTAATGTATACTCATTAATTTATTATTTTATACTCTGTAGTATTTTGAGTAGGATTTTTCTGTTTCTTCTTGCTGGATTTTGTTTGTAATACACAGAAATGCTAATGATTTGTGTGAATTTATTTTATATCCTGAAATTTTGCTGAAATTGCTTATTATTTCAATTAAAATTTTTTACCTTTTATATGCTATTTTTTAACAGGTACATATAAAAACAATTTCTAATATTTGTTTTTAAAACTTTGAGTTCCAAAATCTCTCCCTTCTTCCCTACCTACTTTGCCTCATTGAGAAGACAAGCAATTCAATATAGATTATATATGTGTAACTACGCAAAATATATCCATACTAGTCACTCTGTGAAAGAAAACACAGACAAAAACTCAGTAAAAGTAAGGAAAGTTTAAAAGTATGTTTCAATCTGTATTCAGACACCATCAGCTGTTTCTTTGGGTATGGATAGTGTTATTCATCATAAGTCCTTCAGTGTTGTCTTGGATCATTATATTGCTGAGAACAGTTAAGACATTCACAGCTGATCAACCTACAATATTGCTGCTACTTTGTATATAGTATATTTCATTTTCCATCAGGCCATGCATGTCTTTCCAGGTTTTTCTGAGAACATCCTGCTCATCATTTCTTATAATACAGTAGTATTCCATCATAATCACATCCCACAACTTGTTCAGACATTCTCCAATTGACCTCCCTCTTTTCCTCTTATTCTCATCTCACATGACTCAGCTGCCTTCTGCTATTATCTCCTCCTTTACCCCTGTTTCTTATGAGGAACTTGCCCTTCTTATCAAGGCAAATCCTTCTTCAAGAACAAGTATTTCCATTCTATCTAGTCTTTTCAATCAGATTTCCCCCTCTATTACCCCTGTTCTCTCATTAATTTTCAATTTTTCTCTCTGTCTCTGACTCTCTCTGTCTCTGTTGCTCTGTCTCTCTCTCTCTCTCTCTTTCTCTCTCCCTCTCCATCCATTGGTTGTTTCCCTTTTGCATAAAAATGCACCTAGGTCCTCCTGATAGAATCCTAATAAAGCTGCTCCTAGCCCCAATATTCTAACTTCCTTATGGGCCTTACTGAACAGCAGGCATGTCCTGATTTAACCACAAAATCTGGCTTTAACCACACCATAGTTCCTCAGATTCGATATAGTCACTGCCTCTAGCTAGCCACTACCCCAGATTCAATTCTCATATTTGAACAGGTGTGTTCTTGTGCTCAACCACAATCACATCATCCATTTAGCCCAAGACAGGATCACAGTACCTAACTATCCATCTTGACTAGACAGCACCACAATAGCTAGCCAATCACAGAGTAAAACAACCAGGATGTTTCACCACCCAACCATGGAAGGGACTCGTTTCCCTATTACCTAATCCCTTAACAAATCTGTCCTGACCTTTTTAATATTAATCATATTCCTATATTCTATGTAAATTTTGATTGTGTTATCAACATCACATACTCTATAAAATTGTCTCACCTTACTGAAATTGCAAGTTCCTCTAAGGAACTTGGCCACTCACCAGAGCATAAAACCTCAAAACCACAATAAATCTCTCTAACTGGCTTGGAGTTAACCTGAGTCTTTGAAATTCTTTGAGACATCCTGCCATATCATAACCTGACCCTTATTAGTTTTTGATGTCCTTGGGTAGGCAGAGTCCCTGACTCCGACCCTACCTCCATCCACATGGATCAGAGTCTCTGATTCGGATCCCCTTTAATCCAAAGGTAAGCCAATCTTTTTTCATTCTCTTAGCTGGGAGATCCTTCAAGCACCTAAGAAGGCTTAATTGGATCATCTGGGCCCTAGCACCCAGGACCCTAGTGGTCTGGTAAATTCCCTTGAGACAGAGTATGATTTGTTTGGAAGTTCTTTCAGAACTCATTTTTTTCTTCATCCCTTTGCTGGGATGTCGCTGAAGAAATGAATGCAGCAATAGTAGGGATTTCTTGAGGCCTACTTGCACTCCGTCCCAGCTCCCATCACATGGGACTACTAAGCTGTAATAGAGTCTCAATCTACAGGACCAAGAAAAGTTATCACTATCTGTATATGTCTGCTCTATGTCTGTATGAAAATATCTGTCTGCCACCTTGTAAGATTTTAAATGCAACCAACCAGAAAAGAAAAACTTCTGACCTGAACTGGAAAGATCAAGTGTATTAAAGAAAAGGTTGTTGGCAAAAAATTCTCTCTCTCTCTCTCTCTCTCTCTCTCTCTCTCTCTCTCTCTCTCTCTCTCTCGTCAAGTTCTGGAGGTGGAAGGACAGACAGAAAAAAAAGGAGTAAACTTCTCCCTTGAGATCTGTCTACGAGAAAAAGGGTCACTTCAATGATCAAAGAGAGTCAGGTTTCAAGGTTACACTTTGGAATAGGAATAGCATTTAACCCCTTCCTATGTCACAGAAAGAGAAAAGAGTTGTGTAAATAGGGATACAACCAAGGTAATTGAGTATCATTTGGAATATAGATCTAGGTAATTGAATTAAGTCTGGTTAAGTTTTAAGTGAAATGTCTCCCCTAATTTGATGTTTAAGATAAACTAGAATTTATTATACTGCTTGGCACTAAGATAATTGTGAAAATTCATGGATCTGAAAAAGAGATGCCTCAGAGATGAAGTTTTTAACTTTCCAGTACGGAGGAGAAGGGACTAGGTACCACGGGATCTTTTCCAGCATACCTCTAACCTGGACTGGCAGGTTCAAAGCTCCCATTCTCGCAGAAGCTTTTAAGGGGTGGACACAGAAGTAAAGTTTTTTTTTTTTAAACCTTTTTAAGATTATTTACTCTGTCATCTTGGCTTTGACTGGGCTGAGGCTATAGTGAAGAGTTAGAATAACTAAAAACATTTTAGCAGTTTCTGTTAACTCCTCTCATCCCAGATCAGATTAAGGAAAGAAAGTGCTGAAGAATGGTAAGGAATTTGAGTCACTCTCCCCCCGACCTGGTGAAAGGAAGGAGCAGGGGAGGTGAAGAAAGTACAGTGGAGGCCCCACTAGCAACAGCCCTGTACCCCTGGGCACCGTGAAGCCTACCTTTCTGGGCAAACTGATGAACCTCTCCTCTCAAACCCCTGAGTCCTTGCTCCTGCACTACTGGAACCTAGAGTTTTTGATCCAAGCTCCCCAAAACTGAGCAACCCCTGTCAGGAAGTTCTTAGGTTCCTCAGGGACCCTCCTCCTTATCCACCAAATCACTCTTCTCACTGTCTCTCCAGGGGCTTTGATTCAGGTGCCTGACTCTACAACCTCCCAGCACTCCCCAGTTCTTAGTCCCTCACACAAAAGCAGCTGCTTTCTCCCTCCTTCCTAAATCCCTGACTCAACCACTCCCACAACTGCCTACCTACAACAACCTTACAAATGTGGGGAGAGGGGAAAAGGGGATGGACCAATGCTGTATAAGGTAAGAAGCCAGCCAGCCTCTGCACTTGGTAAGCCCAACTCTCATTTCAATAATATTTATATGTGATGATTTGAAAATGAAGTTAATGTCATTTGAAGTTTACTGTTTGTGTTATTACTGTATTTCTAAACTGTATTGTAAAATTTCTTATATTATAAAATTTGGGTGACCACTATGAGTCAGAAATGGTGTCAGACAAAGCAGTTTTTAATCTGAGTTTTGTTGAAGCTAAAAGACAGTGGAAAAATTGTGTAAAACCAGTTATTTTATTAAGCTCTCCTAACACTGTCTTACAGTTAAAACAATTTGGCTGTCACTTATGAAAATTGTAAGATTACTAGCTAAGTTAATTAGGGTTATTGTTATAATGTAAAAACCTAAAATTGGTCCTACAGTTGCTGTAATGATAGATGGGTGGATATTCCTTGCTCTCAGGAAGACAGCAAAGGTTGCCTCTACTATAGGGTTATGGGGGTGGGGGGGATGGTGGTGACTGGATGCTCCATGTGCCAGCTACCTTATACTGGGATCCTAAAAATATAATATGGGGTCCTTGAAAGACATCCTGGCCAAAAAAATCAGTCAAGTCAAAGGAAATTAAATTAAGATAGAAAATATGGGACTTGCCACAGAAAGTATGTGTCCAGAGGAAGAATATCACAGGGTGGACAGGAGGTCCTTTCTTTGTGGTCCCTGTCAATTTCCCTTATTTTTGAACTTGCCAGATCCCCAGAAACCATCTAGGTGGGGCAAGGTCATCAGTTCAATGGGGAAAAAAGTTCGTTGGGGTTATGGAGTTGTGACACAACAAAATTGACTAGCTTAGAATTTGCAAGTTAATGTGCTTATTGCAACTCCATAAGAGTAAAAACAATTGTATCTAGCCCTAAGCTGTGATTATGAGACTTGTCATTCGAGGTAAAAGCCCTTGGTAAAGGTCTTGAAGTAAAAGCCTACAGATTTTATTCTGAGTTTGAATATAGGTATACTTGTCTGCATTAAATCAGTATTTGAGAGAAATGCCACAAACTACTCAGAAGGAATGTGTTCCTGCTACAGGTGGAGGTTTGTTTCTGGGAAAAGCTGAGAGTACAATTTTGGCCTCAATCTAAATGGGACCCTTCTGGCTCAGTTTCCCCAATGTCTTTCCTTGAAAAGGAATGTTTTCCACCTGGCTATTCCTGAGTCTGGCTATGAGGTACAATTGGTAACTTTGATTCTTAATTGAATTCAAACAGAACTAAGGATGTTTTTATCCTGTCATATCTGGCATAATTACGTCTAAGCTTTTTTCTTTTGTAGCAAGTTTCTATAATCAGAGCAAGTGGTCAGTAGAAGATATGAGAGCAACGTAAGTATGTGAGATCTTGCCGTTTTTAGTCTGAATGTGTAGTCATTCCATATCCCAAACAATTAGGTAAATTAGTGCTTGGACTTGTCATCTGCCTGCCTGTACAGTCACGTGAAAAATTAAATCCCTGGAATAGAACATTCTTTCAGAATGATATAGGAATACACGAAGACACAAATACAATGTTAATCATTATCCCATATACTAAGGCCTAGGATACATCTGAGCTACTATAATAAAAGGTGTGTTACATCTGAGCTATTCAGCCTAAAATTGTATTGCTTTTTATATCCTAAACAACTTAGTAAATGGGTATTTGGTCTAGCCATCTGCCTGCTACAAGATATACATGTCTGTTTGAAATAAGGTCCTTAAATGTTTTCAAAATTATGTAAGAATTTGGTATTAGTATGACTGATTGAGGAACGTAGTTATGATTCTATTAATTTCTGAAACTAAATCAGAAACATCTTCAGTTTGGTTTGGACTTAAAGTACCCTCCCAAGTCTTTTATTATAATTGGAATAAAGTTAATCTCTTATGAGCAAATTCATTTGTATAACTTGAACCCAAGGTTGGAAAGCTTCTACTTGCAAAAGTGTTGTTATTTCTACTTACCTGTATAGGGTTGGATCCTCAATAGCATCTGATTCTCCTAAAGGAATTGAAATAAAGGAGTGGAAATTTTTGGGAAAGTAGTAAGATAATCCTGTATGCTAAAAGTAAATAATATTGGTTAATCTTGGTTTCTTTGACCTTATATTTGGGCTCTGCATATTGAATTTGATATCAGATTTATGTCTTCCAGATTACATACCATTCATCTACCTTTGGTAGTTCTTACTCAAGCCATCGTCCCTTCGATGTGACTTATGCTTGGTTTCAGTCAGTTTCCTCCTTAGGGATCCATTGAGACAGGGACAGATCTGCACCTTTGTCAGTCTGAAAAAGCTACAGAATCTGAGATCTTTGTCCCTTTTTCCAAATGAATTTGGACCCCAGATTTTGAGGGGGGAATGATGGAATCCAAATAAAGCTTGATCCTTCCCCCCAATATTCTAACTTCCTTATGGTCCCCACTGAATAGCAGGCATATCTTGATTTAACCACAAAATCTGTCTTTAACCACACCACAAGCCCTCAGACTCAATACAGCTACTGCCCCTAGCTAGCCACTGCCTCCAGATCCAATTCACATATTTGAACAGGTATGTTCTTGTACTCAACTACAATTACATCATCCATTTAGCCCAAGACAGGACCACAATACCTATCTATCTTGACCAGACAGGACCACAATAGCTAGCCAATCAGAGAGCAGCACAACCAGGATGTTTCACTATCCAACTATGGAAGGGACCCCTTCCCCTATAACCTGACCTTTTTACAAATACGTCCTACCTTTTTAATATTTATAATTTCTGCTATGTAATTTCATCTTTACCTTATAAAAATCCACCTTGCATTCTCTGAAGTTGCTGGTTCCTCTTGGAACCTAGCCTACCTCTGAGGGGCATCAATCCTTAATAAACAGAGAAATGTACTTGGATTAAAGGTGGTTTGACTTTGAAATCTTTAAGATGGTGTCACCGTGACACACCATGAAACTGCAACAGTTTTTGACTTCCCTGGGTAGGCAGAGACCCAGCTCCTATCCCATAGCACTAAAGCTAGATTTAACTTTGCTGTCTGTGACAAACTTCTTAACAATTAAAGCTGTCCCAAAATGTACAGGACCACCTAGCAATGTCAAATCAAATTAAGTCAGCCAGCATTTATTAAGCAACTGCTCTGTGCTAAGTACTGTGGTACTTAAATGATGGGAAAACAAATGCAAGCAAGAAGATATTCCCTTTACTCAAGGAGCTTACCCGGGGAAAGACAATATATAAAAGGAAGCTAAAAAGAGTTGGGGAGAGAAGGTACTTTCTTGGGAGGGTTGATGTGGGCATGATGAAAGTCTAAACAGTGAGGAACGGATCCCAGAAAGGAATGAAAATATGGCTGGGTACTTTTCACAAAAAGAATGTTGTGGGAAGAACTAGCCAATCAAAGGAAAGGGGTGTGGGGGTAGAATGAACTTCCTTAGTGAGGAGATTGCTGTGGTATAGTGGAGAAATTCTAGAGAGTTCAGAATGGTGTGTGGAAAAGAAAGAAGGTGGTGCATTCACTTTCTTTGGAAGTCTTCAAGCAGAGAATGAATAATCATTTGTATGGCTTGTTATTGTAGGATTTCTTCTCAGGTATGGGTTGGACAAGATGATGTTTGAGATCTCTTCCAAATCTAAGATTCTCTCATCTCTCTCTAATTTCTGATCTGCTATCAGGAAGCCTTGCCACTGGTCTTCATGTTTAGGACCTCAGATCACTGATGCCCCCTTCTCCCGGGGGCGGGGGTGGGGGGTCCTGGGACTGTGGTCTCACTGAACCACCATACTTCCTTGTCCTCTTTTGGGGTCTTTTTTAAAACATCCTCAAGGGTGTAAGCTGAACTGCAAGGCAAAGGGACAGAGACCTCTAGAACGTTGCAGGAAGGATGCATGCTTTTTCCATGTGGTGGATCCTTCCCAAAGCCCTGTTCCTTCTACCCAACACCTCCTTATTTTCAACTCTTGTCAGTTTCTCCAGTGTTTCCCACTCTTGTCAATTTCTCCAGTGGGTTTTTTAAACCTTGTCAGTTTCTCCAGTGGGCTTTTTAAATCTTGTCAGTTTCTCCAGTGTTTCCAGCTCTTATCTTTTTTCTCTAATCTCCTCAAGCCCTATGCTAGCAATTCTTCCTCCCTAGGGTTCCTTATGAATTTCTTTTCGTCAGGATTTTTTGGCTAGTGGTTCACTTAGTATGTACTTAGGGGTTCATTTAGTGTAATTACTTTTTTAAAGTGTCCTCTATCACATGCTTTGTTACCTTTGGCTGCCCTCACCTCGAGGAATTTTTTAGGGAAAGAGTGAGGGAAATAACATATGGCACCACAGAAATGAATAACAGCCAGTTAATAGTAGTTAATATATATGTATATATATGTAGTATACACATGTGTATGTTTCAAGAATTGCAAAGCACTTTATATCTTATCTCATTTGATCCTAACAATAATCATATGAGGAAGATTTTTATTGTTATATCCCTTTTATGGAGAAGAAAAATGAGGCTGAGAGAGGATTTGTGTCTTACTTAAGGTTGCCCAACTAGTAAGTGTCTGAGGCAAGTTTTGAACTGAGTTTTCTCACTCTAACACTATTCACTGTACTATCAACAAAAGATCAGAAGACCTGTGTTCTCTCATCCCATTTTTGTCCTATTCACTTAAAGAAGTCTTTCCTGAGCTCTCACTCTGTGCTCACACAGTTGTTCCATAAGTATGAAACTTAGTACATGAATAAGTATGTTAGCTTTTCAGATGCCAATCAATTGGGGCTAGAATTGAACAGGATAAAGACAGTCAAGTTAATAAGCATTTATTAAGTGCCACAGGTATAGTGTCAAGTGCTAGGGATATAGATAAAGGCAAAAACAATCCCTGCTGTCCAGGTACTCACAGTCTAATGGGGACTGTGGTTGTGGTTTGTCCTTCATTTTCAAAGAGGATCATGACATCAGGAAGATATTGCTCCTTTAATCCAAAAAATGAGGGGGATAACATGTAACTAACTATGTATAAATATTGTAAATAGAACATAGTCACAGAGAGAAGGTATTTGGATTAAGGGGGTTCCTTCTTGAAGATGATATTCTATCTGGGTCCTGAAGGAAGTCAAAGGAGGCAGAATATGGAGGAGGAGGGAGAGGAGGTGAGAACAAGAGAGAATGCCTGAAGTTGGGAGATGGACTGTCACATTAGAAGAATAGCAGGGAGGTCAGTGTTCTCCTTGCCACTGGATCATAGATCATGTAAAGGGAAGTAAGGCAATAGGGAGCCACCAGAATTTAGTGAGTGAGTGTGTGTATGTGTGTGTGTGTGTGTGTGGTGGGGGGAAGGAATGGTATGATCAAACTAGTGCTTGACAACTGCATTTGTGAGCTTGTTCAATGTTTTTCATGATCCTCAGACTCCTTCCTAAAACAAAACCATTCTTTCAACACCAATATTCTGCCTGGGGTATTACATGTCCATGAATCATGAAAATATATATTATATATATGTACATATATATAAATATAAAAAATAAACATTTCTAAAGAGTTAAAATGAAGTTCACAAAGGAGATATATGAGATTTAATTAGTTTGCATAACATCTCTAACAAAGAATTGCAAGCAATAACAAGGTAGTATAACCTAGTTTGGTCAGTCATATGTTGAGAATGAAGGATAACTATAGCCTATGAATTCCAGTGGAATTCATGTGATGTCAAGAGAACTCCTAGAAGAAAGAAGAGCTGGGAGAAAATTACAGAAGCAGATTTCTGATCAATGTAAAGAAGATTCTTAATGATTCAAAAAATCCTGAAGTGGAATGGGCCATCTCAGAGGGTAGTGGCTTCCACATCACCAGATATCCTCAAGCAGAGATAGAAAAGCACCTGACCACCTGCAGGGGATTCTTGATCAGACCCAGGATGAACAAGACAGGCATCAACGCTGTTTGTGGAAGAAATATGAACAATTAAACCTTGTTGGTCACAAGGTAAGAACTATATACAAATCTAATGGTGTCTTTTCTTTAAAGTAGATGTCCTCTAGGATAGATCTTTGGGTCTATTAGGAGACCTGGCACTTTCTAAATTCAAGAAACACTTACGAGTTTCTTCCGTGTCCTTGGAACTGAGCCAACCCTCGCCCTCCAGTCCTCCCCAACAACACCTGACAGTAACTCTGCTCTAGAGTTTCTTGCCCTAACCATAAACCCCATCTCACTTCCACTCTCCAGGTTGCCAAACACACTCAAGTTCTGTCTAGTAAAAAAAAAACATCTCAGTGAGCAATGATAAGAGGGCTAGTCCCAGCAGGGCCAATCATAGGTAGGGTGAAAATGAAGGGTGGATCCAATATATCTATATATGGACCTTATTTCACTTTTGGTCACTGCCAGGGTACAGAGTCTGGAAAGCAGAACTTGCTCCAATTAGGGTGTGGTTGAGGATGACAGACAAGTGGAGTGGGATGGAGAGTCAAAAAAGGAAGGGATTTTTCTCACCCTTGCTGCTTATCCTGGGGGCACATGCTTTCATGGGGATCCAGGCAGGTGAGTCTAGGGGTCAGATGGGGAGGATGGAGGATATTGGGGTCTGAATTTGATGGTGGAGACTCAGATCCTGCTCTTATGGGGAAGGCACAATATAAAAGACATCCAGGGAGTCAAACTAACAAGGACATTATGACTAGAACCGTCAGGGCAGGGAATGATTTTGATGGGATAATCCTTCTCCCTGAATCAACTAGAATAAATCCAGGTTTTATGCATAAGACTATTTTTTGCTATCTTCTGCAAGTGACCAATCCCCAGCAAGAATTTAAAGGATTTAGAGCTGGCCTGGGACTGAGGCCACCAGGACAATGAAAGAAAGAGAGGAATGAGAGTTAACAGTTATTGGTTAAGGTGCTGTAGTGTAAAGGACCTGAGGGCAGGATGGGAACTGCTACATTATTAAAGAAAGGAGGGCTAAATGAAAAAATGGAAAGAACATCAAGTAGGAGAGCACTAAAAAAGAAAGTGGAGGTGAAAAAAAGGAGACTCAGGTGCAACATCTCACAAGCAGGATCCACACACTTCACTGAATGCCCACCTGGTGATCCATGCAAAATAACTTTGATTTGATTTTTTTGTTTGGTTCACCTTGTGTTGAGTTGATCATTTCTTTTTGAACCAAAGACATCCGCAGGGTTCAATTAGTATGTACTCCAAAGGACTGTGGGGATTCTCAAAGGAGACCCAGAAGGTAAACACTTTGTAATTTTTAAGTGCCATAGAATCATCAAAGACTGCTGTGATTATAATTGTTTTAGATTTGTGATCTCATCACTCTAGGAGACTCCTAAGGAGGAATCTCTCTATCCATGCAGATCAGCACCTGTTCTGAAACTTAGACTCTCAGGAAGTTGTTGCATGGGCCACTGAGAGGCTAAGCACTAAGGACTTGAGCACTATGTGTTAGAGGTAGGACTGGGACCCAGGGCCACTTGATTTGAAAGTGGACTTTATGTCGCTATATTGAATAGCCTTTTTTAATATCTCTTTTGCTATTATTATCCTTGCGTCTACTACCAGGATGAAAAGCTCTTGTCCATCTGCTCTTAGAGTTGTTCTGATATAATTTTCAGAAAGCCTGCTTTGGATGAATTTTCATTATTGTACTTTTATTTAGGTACAAAATGCATTAATTTTGTCAATCTACAGAATAGTCCATAGCATATTATATAAACACAAGAATGAGAACAGAACAATGTCTTGTCCCAGAACCATTTCTTTCTGAACTCCATTGATAGCATCAAAGAGCATGAGATGATAATTATAGTTATCCAAATAGGTATTTGCCTTTAAACTGTCTTAGCAGTGAGGCAGTGGAGGGGCTAGTGCCAAATTTCTGGAGTCCTGACTTTGAATCTGACCTCAGATATTTACAAACTGTACGACCTTGGACAAGTCACTTGACTTCTATTTGCTTCAGTTTCTTCATCTACAAAATGAGGATATTAACGGCACTTACCTTGCAGAATTGTTGTGAGGAACAAATGAGATAATAACTGTAAATCATTTAGTATAGTAATTGCCACATGGTTAGAACTATAGAAACATTATTATTGTTGTTGTAAGGGAGACCAATAATTTACGAGGAAACGGGCAGATATGGAACCTAGCTATCAGGGGTGGCCCCTGTTGGTCAAAACATAGAAAGTATTCTCCACAAGCAATGAAGATTTAGAGATGTCCCCACTGGTATGGGGGTATGAAGGCAGCTGGAAGGGGCAGCCCCCACCAATGAGGGAAATTGGTAAGAGAAAGTAGCAGCTCTGGGGTTTTCATATTTGCTTCAAGTGGACAAGTGGCCAACCTTAGAGTTCTTAATGTAGATTCAGAGCTATAGAAAACCTTCAAAGTTATCCAATTCAACCCTCTCATTTTAGAGATGAGGAAACAAGCTCTGAGAGATGAGGGGATGTGACTATGATTTCACATGCAGTAAACATCTGTGCTTCATGCTAAGGAGAGAGCCCAGCTCAGTATCAAGCACACAGGGGTGAAATAAGGGTATCTGAGAAAATGATAGCCAGAGACTATACCTGATAGTCAGATCTATGGATGTCCCTATGGGAAAATCCTTGAAAAAAAGGGGTCAGTGTCCACATCAGTTCTTGACTCTCTTTCCTTTATTTTTATTTCTTTATTAACTCTGTCACTGTAGTTTAATGGAAAACTGATCAGCTTTGGAGT
Organism: Bettongia penicillata ogilbyi; assembly: GCA_023548195.1. Taxonomy (NCBI): domain Eukaryota; kingdom Metazoa; phylum Chordata; class Mammalia; order Diprotodontia; family Potoroidae; genus Bettongia; species Bettongia penicillata. The sequence goes on from JAJHZJ010000257.1 coordinate 9,117,871, forward strand.
CAGGTTGATCTGAGTTAAATTTCTGCCTCTGACATACTATGCAATCATGGGGAAGCCAAGTAATGCCTTAGTTTTCCAGGAAATTGCCCAGAACTAAAAGTTTTGGCTTAGTTGTTGATATATCTATATCTACCTATATCTATCTATATATGTATATATCAAAAAAGGTAGTTTCCATATTGGAGAGTCCCTACACTGATGATATCACAGGCCTAGGGCCTTCCCCCTGCCAAAAAAAAATCAACTCCTAGAACCACCAACACTCCCTAGGGCTCTAAGGGAGTTTTCTGTTGTCATTATAATGTTTAGCCACCAGGGGGCATGCTAGTTTTTCATGTACTCTGACCTATTTTAGACACACTATACCTTTTTCTCTTAATTCAAGGGAGGCAATTTTTGATTTTTTGAAGACATTTTATTTTGGGTAATTGAACAAAAATAATGTAGTAGCAAACAAACTGACAGAATATTAGGGACAGAGTTGGAAGGAATTCCAGTTCTAGTCCAACCCATGCAAGAGTAACATCTCATTCCCCATAACATCTTCCAGCAAGTGGTCTTTCAATCTCTGAAGACCTCTAATGGTAGGGATTCCACTGCATTTATAAAAGAACAGGGAATATTTAGCCTGTGGTAGAGAGAATTCAATCAAAGGTAGTGGTGAGTTTATGGACAACTATATTCTACTATTTAAATGATCAGCATATGAAAGAGTAATTAAACTCTTTCTCTTTGGCATTTAGAAGGCAGAATGAGTAGCACTAAGGAGGAACCTTTAGCACTGAACGAGGCACCTTTAGACTTAATATTAAAGAAAAAACCATATGATTCTAGGAAGTTTTGGCAGAGTAGGTCAGAAATTTTCAGGTTCTCCAGATTTCCTCCACAAACAAAAAATCACTATAAAATAAATACAGGGGAGCAGAAATAAAGGGTGTAAAGTAGTTATCTTCCTAAGATATCTTGAGAGGACTTCATAAAAGATTCCAGGAACTGAGATTATTAGAGTTATTAAACTACCTTCGACCCAGTAATACCACTAGTTGGTCTATTTTCAAAGATGATCAGGGAAAAAGGAAAAGAACCTATACCTGCAGCCTTGAGGCTACATGTGACTCTCTAAGTCCTCAAGTGTGGCCTTTTGACTGAATTCAAACTTCACAGAACATAGATTTGAACATAGATAGAACCACCATAGATCAAGGATTGCCGGTTCTGTCTGCTATGCGGTATATCAGGAATTAGGGTCACTTAGCATGGTAGCAGACTCCCTATCAATGTGACAGTATCTGGGGTGGGTGGGGTTAGAGCTGTACTGCTCTCTGGGGTAGGGAGATGAGTAAGATATACCTAAGGAAAGTCAGAGGAGAATCAGATAGTGTCATTGCAGTGGGAGTTTGTGGGACCCTGGAGAGCTCCAGGAAAAGGTAGATAGATAGCATATGCACAAGAGTCAGTGTAGGGTTGCCATTTGGGGTGTGAAGTAAGATCATCCTCTTTCCCTTGTATGAGAATATAGCAAATGGGGAGAGGAGGTGAGGAAGAGGAACAAATTATAGTCTCAATTGCCTATCAATACCCTACTATTTCCCTTGGGAATGGACATTTAGCCTTTTCTTAATTCTCATCTTTGTTGACCTCCATAACATTTGACAGTATCGCCCAATCTCCTTCCAGCTATATTCCCTTAATAATATCCCAGGCTGATGCTTTACCTAGTCTTTGATTTTCTCTTCTTCCTAACTGTGCTACAAAACTCTATCTTTGTCCATAGTATTCAATGCAACGTTTACCTCCTTCTGTCTTTTGATATTCCTATTGCTCTTAAAAGATTACATTGCACTTTCACAAATCCATCCTCAGTTACCTACTCTCAATTCAGAATCTGACTGTTCAGGAATTTCCTATGCCTTTTGAGGCAGTTCCCCTGCCATAATCCCATACCCTTTCCTTCTGTATTGGAATCCTTTATGTTTGTGTCACAGAACTTTATTCCCAGGAGTAACCCATTCCTCTTAAATCAACTTCTTTCCTGGAAATATAGGCCAAAGGATCCTGCATATCTTATATCTGAATTCTGAAACACTTTCTTCTATTTCAAAGGTACATGTCAGACAATGCCAGGTATTTCCTCTTCTAAACTAATGTGATAAAGACTTCCATTTCCATAATGCTTCAAGGTTTTCAAAGCATTTGGCATCTATTTTCTTATTTAATCTTAACAATTCTTTGAGGTAAGTACTATAGGTATAATTATTCTAAGTTGATTGATGAAGATTGAATCTCAGATCATGAAAATTTCCCATGATCTCATAGCAGATAAATTTCAGGGTCAGAATTGTATCCAGGGCTCTTCTGATTTCAAATTCGTGCTGATAGTGTGATAATCTGCTGTCCCAGCTACCTACCATTTCTGCTTCAGTAAGGCAAAGTCTCCATTTCGGAAAGAATCTAGTTCATAATGGCAATTCACCTCATTAATTTTGCATTTTCTGAAATACATAATCATCAGACAGACAAGAATTTTGTACTATTCTGATTGTGGCAGAGAAGCATTCCAGCAGTTGTCTGCATAGCCAAAGTCCTTTGCTATTATATTTTGTCTCTCTGACAGCTTTGGGATTTGTTTCCAGAACTCATCATCTGGTTCCTCCTTCTGACCAGTCAGTCTATAGTATACTGTCTCCACAATATTGTTTCTTTTTCTCTTTCCATTAATCCTCATATAAATGTTTTCCATTACACTTTCCATTTCTTATTTGCAGATTTCTGCACAAGGGTACTGTGCATATGCAAACCTACTTTCCTCTGTTTATTCTTTTTTTTCTGTTGAATAAAGTAAACCATTATATCAATGAGTGCTAGTAATGGGCAAGAATCACTAAGTCTGACATCTCAGCGCTAAAATATCTAGTTAATTTCATTATTAACATTCTGTTGAATGTATAGAATCCTATTCATAGAATGTATAGATATCTAAGGCAACAAGAATTATGGCATAGTGGATAGAGAGCTGGCTTCAGAGTGAGGAAGACCTGGGTTCGGGTTCCTCCTTTGACACATTCTGGTCCTCTCAGGGCTCACAAAAAGAATGCCCACAGATGATGCATTTGAAAGAAAGTGCTCACCTGAATTGTAAGTACTTATTAAGTACTTACCATGTGCTAGGGACTGATTTAAGCTCAAATACAAGGAAAAAGCAAGATAGCCCCTACCCTCAGTGGAGAGACAACAGATAAAATGGAGCTGAGAAAAGTGTGTATAGGAAGAAGGATAAAGTATCCATAGAATCATAGTGGAGAAGTCTGCAGAGCCAAGATTGGAATTGGATGAAGAGAGGAATGAGCATGGTTGGCTTGGGCATTTCACGAAGATGGAGAGTCTGGAAGGAATTCCCAAAGCAGAGCATGGAATCTAGGGGTATAGGGATCTTCCTAGATGAGAATGTTGTTGGGACATGGTGAAGTCCAGAGAGTCAAGAGGGTAATCTGGAGAGGGGAAGTTACTCGGGAATGATCACATTCTGCTTAGAAAAAAATAGTCTATTAATTTTTTGGTATTTAAGCTTCTTCTAATCATCTTGAACTATATACTTCCTACTACTGATTGCAATGTTGACCCAAGATCAGATCATAGGATTTATAGCTGGAAGATACCTTAGAGATGATCTCTTCTAAGCCCTCATTTTGCAGAAGGGGAAATTGAGTCTCAGAGAAATAAAGTGACTTTTGTCAAGCAGTAACTGAGCCAGACTTCACATCCTGGTTCTTTTACTCCAAATCCATTTTAATTTCAAACTCTCTCAATCAGATCAGAAAACTTCTCTTGATCCTGTATAGAAGGCATCTTAGGGAACTATCTATATATTCACCTCTAGACAGTTTCACAAAACAGTGGCAGATATATTTGGTGTACTGAGAAAACAAAGATGAGACTTTGCCTGTAGGAAAATTCAACACAAGAATACTCACAGGGCAAAAGTCCCTGATTACCTAAGATAAATGCAGCCAATATTTCTGACTGTATTTGACTGACCCCTGTTTCCTTATATTGTCTTGCTCTGTGTCTGAAGGAGTGTGATAGACAAGTCTCTCCTATACCAACATCTTTGCTGTGCTCCCACTTTCTTAGTTCAGTTGAAGCTCCCCTCACTCTGCATTGTTATTGCTCAGTTATGTCTGACACTTCGTGACCCCACTTGGGTTTTTTTTTTGGCAGAGATACTGGAGTGATTTGCCATTTCCTTCTCCAGCTCATTTTACAGATGAGGAAATTGAGGAGACAGGGTTAATTGACTTGCCCAGAGTCACACAGTTAGTGTCTGAGACCAGATTTGAACTGAGGAAGATGGGTCCTCCTGACTCCAAGCCTGGTACTCTGTCCACTGTACCACCCAGCTGCATTAGAATACCACTCCAACTAATACCGTTTACACAATCCTCTCTGCTCTTCCCTAAATGAGTCTCAATACTTAGGAGAGGGTCAAGGATGGTACAGTGTTTACATTATCAATTACCATCGTCTGAATAAACTATTGAGTCAACCTGTATGCCTAGTCCTAGTCTAGGCATGGAACGGAAGGAGTATTGGATGTTTTGTCCTCTTCTGAATTGTCTTGCTCCCCTAGTTTTAATTTCATTTCTTGTAGTGTGAGTCAATAGGATTTTAAGACCAGACATTTAGAGATAGAAATAGAACTTTGAAACTATTGAGTCCAACTCCCTCATTTTACAAATGAGGACACTGAGGCACAGAAAGGTTAAGTGATTTGCCCAGGGTCACAGGATAGTAGGTGTCTGATGCAGGGTGTGAATTGGGGTTCTTCTGACCCCTAGAACAATGCCCTAGACATGGTGCCGCATCATTGCCTCCCAAGTAGCAGGACAAATGGATGAGTGGGAGAAGTCATGAGGGTTCTGGGCTCCCTTCCCAAACCTGATCTCCTTTTCTTTTCCCTTCCCTTCCTGTCCTGTAGCTCATCACAAGCATGAGGTACAGTTCACAGTAGTGGGCACAGGAAACTCCGTCTTGGACTTCACTATGGTGGACTTTGTAGATGACATCCAGGTGTTCTTCTATGACAAACAGAACAACCAGCTCATGGCCAAGGAGGCCTGGATCTCTCAGGTCCTGGGGGCCAAGTTCATGGAGAAGACTCAGCAGAAGTTAGTAGACCATGAAAAGAGCTTCCTCTGGTTTCTGAAGAAATTGAGGCAGAATGATACCAAGAGTGACAGTGAGTCAGCCCCTCTCTTCTTGCCACTACTCCTTCTCTCCTCCCTGCTTTCTTCGGCTTTTCTTTTCATTGAGCCCCATGGTTCCCATTTATAGGAGACCATGATATTGGTCTGAGGATCAGGATCAAAGAACATTCTAGGGAGAGGACCAAGACTTAGACCTCATTGAACTGCATTTGCTTCCTGAGGTACTGGCTCCTCCTCTTGGAAATGGTCCAAAGGATCTTTGCCTTCATCCTTAGAACTGTACCTTCCTCTGCCATCTATATTTCCTCAATCATTGAACTCCAATTTGAAGCAGTTACTCTCCTGATCCTCTATAATTTACTCTGTCATTCTGTGATTTCAACCCTTTTCCTACTGAATCTTGACCCAATGCTCATTCCACTCTACCACTGCCTCCAAATCTCCCCTTCCAGATAACATCACACTGCAGCTCTCCGTAGTTTGTGAACCTCAAAGGGACAAGGATATAGGCAACCAAATCAAGATTGCTGTGGATGGTGAGGATTTCTGCTGGCTGGATGAGATTGGACAATGGTTTTTCCTGATGTCTGAGGCTGAGTCCTTCAAATCTACTCTGATGAGTACCTTCTGGGCCAATCAGAAAGATTACTATATGAAGGAATATTGTTATGGCATCATGAAAAAAATCCTGCAGCACTCAAACAGAAAGAAGAATGGTGAGTCTCTGATCCTGTCTACCTTCAACTAGCTGGTCCATGCCATCTCTGTATTTTCTAGGTAGTAGCTGATGCCCTTAGTGTAGGAAATCAAAGAACTGTGTTTTAATCCTGGCTAGAATTCTAATTGCTCTAAGAAAGTGAAAGGACTGTTATTATATGTGTTTTTGCTCAAGGGAGGAAACCCATTCTGTAACATGTCATTATCATGTGGAGATGACCCTGGGGTGTGTGGGGCTACAAGCCCTGTTTGGTCCCATCAGATACAAATGCAGACTGAATCTCATCTTAAATAAAGGTAGTAGTGCCTATCACCAAAAGAGAAAGTATTGCATAATGAAGATTTGGGGTTGTTTTTGACAACAGTGCCTGATGGAGTGCTATCTACTAAGTCAGAGAAACACAGCATTACTAAATTTAAGAGTTGAGAGAGACCTCAGTGGTCAGATCACTCTAATACCTGAAAATCCATTTCAATATATGACAAATGGCTCCCTAGTCTCTGACTTAAGTCTTCTAAGCAAGGGGAATCCATCATCTCTCAAGGAATTCCATTTCACTTCAGAAAACTCAAATTATTAAGAAGTTCTTCCTATCTACCAACCTACACTGGCCACTTTGTGACTCCCCCACCCTATTTCACCTGGTTGTCCTCTCTAGTTTCTAATCAAATGAGTCTAAGCTCTCTTCCATTTAGCAGCTGAACACCATGCACCAGAGTTCTCTTCTCCAGGCTAAGCATCCTTAGTCCTTTAATCAAACTTCCCATAGCATGAACTCCAAGTCCTTCACCATCCTGGTTGCCTTCCTCTGGAGAGTTTATTAGTCTATTAATGACTTTCTTATTTTGTGGTGCCAAGAACTGAACCCAGTACTCCCTATGTGGGCTGATAAGGACAGTGTAGAGAGGAAATAGAATCTCCTCATTGCTAGAATGCCTATTTGAATGTATCCTGAGATCCCATGAGCATTTTTTTTTTGGTTACCATATCACAAAGATGACTCATCTTAAGCTTGAAATCCATTAAAATGTCCAGATAATTTTTCAGAACTTTTGTCTAGCCGCAACTCCCACATTTTTCACTTATGAAGTGTATCATTTAAACAACTTTACATTTATCTCAATTGAATTTCATATGGACTCTGATCAATTTTTTAACCTGTCAAAGTCTGGATACTGACTCTGCCATCCAGAGTTCCAGCTATGTCTCTCAGCTTTGCATAATTTTCAAATTTAATAATCACCTCACCTTTGACATTTTTCCCATAATTGATAAAAATGTCAAACTTCACAGAGTCAAGCGCAGATCACTGGGGCTCTACACTGGAGACCTCCTGCCAAGCTGACATTGAGCCACCACAGTTACTCTTTAAAATCTGACCATTCAATCAGTTTTTAATGCATTTAAACTACCATCTTCTAGTCTACATCTCTCTACCTTTTCCATATGCATAGCATAGTAATTTATTTAATATTTTACTAGTTGAGTAGTCCTGTCAAAAAAGGAAATAGGGTTAGTTTGGCATGATCTGTTCTTGACAAAGCCCTACAAGCTCTTGACAATCGCGCCTTGTTTTTCTAGATGTTCACCAAGAATTAAAAAAATCCCCAACACAATCCATTCTTGAGTTTACCCAGGAATCCAAATCAATTGGTGGTCTGAATTTTCACACTCTTTTGTCTTCTTTTTTTGAAAATCAGGACATTTTTCCCTTCCCCAGTCCTGTAGTACATCCTTTATTCTTTATCATTATTTATATGTCACCATGAGTAAATGGGCCATCAATCTGCCAGTTTTTTCTGTATTCCAGAAATGTTCATCTGGGCCAGGTGATTTGACTTCATCAAGGCTAACCACATGTTCTTTTATAGTCTTCTTACTTATCTGGAGGTATGCCCCCACCTTTATTTTGTTTAGTCATTCCCAATGTAAAAGTCATTCTCTTTTGAAAAGAAAATAGGAGCATAAAAATAATTGAGCAACTTTGCTTCTCTCTGCATTTAGTTATTATTCCATCTACTCCCAAGCGATGATTCTATCCTGTCTTTAGTGCTTTTCTTTCTCCAAATAGCTTTTGTATTGTCATCCTTGGTTTTCCTTAACAGGTAAAGCTCATTCTGAGCCTCAGTACTACTCATTCTACCTTTATAGGACAATGGTATTGTCATCTGTTACCTTCCCTTGCTTACATATTCTGCATTTCCCTGTGTATCTGCATCAATCTCTTTAGACAACTCTTCTTTTCCCTCTTCGTCAGAATCGTTTCCCTTTGCTTCCTTAGAACTTAATTTTGTAACATGTTCCCATAGCTCCTGGATGAACTTCCTCTGTAGAATTTTAGTCCATGAGATCCTCCTTAGCCTTCCTATGAACTCTTTGAAATCTCTCCTAAAATATAGGGTACATGTCAGACCAGATCTGAGATTCCTATCTCAAAGTCTAGAAGTTAACATTCACTTCCACTCAGGGTTCCTATCACTTCCACACAGTTATGTGCTAGCAAATTCTTAATAAGCTGGTTGCATAGGATACTTTTAAGTTTAATTTATGTCATATGCATTTTCTCCATCAATTTTTTAAGTATCAGAATTCAACCAAACAATAATTCAAGACAGTTTGTAGCATCTGTTGATTTCTGAGGTGTAACTGCTCATGTTGAAAATGTAAACTTATATGTTTTAAATCTGTAGGTTTAAATTTAAACCTGTGGGTTTGAGTTGGACCTTGAACCCCTCTCTTTCTACCCCCAGGAACTAGTACCTCTTTATTAATGATCCAGGAAAGAATTTCTTTTATTGGTTTCTTTACAATTTAAAGGATGAAGTTATCACTAAGCCAAGTCATCATGTTATTAGCTGCTGTCCTTTTGGTGAAGAGAGCTTCAATGAATGTCTGGATAATTGAGGTCACACATCACTGCTATGGCATGCCTCTGTTTGGCAGGGGGGAGTTTGTGATCCTGGGGGTCTATGAGTCTCATCATTGAAGGGAATAAGTACATGTATAAAATCACAGATCTGATCACTGGGGAATATTGAAATGACTTTTAACTCATTGTTAACAAAGACCGATTGACTTCTAGTTAGGTTAAAAATCTAGTGACATCATTGTCATGAGTATCAACAAATATTTATTGAAGGTGTAGTGTGTGTAGGAGAAAATGGAGTAGTATAAAGTGGGTACAGAGGGATTACAAAATGAATAATTATTATCTTGCTTTCAAAGACTTTACAATTTACTGGGTCCTAGGGGCTATGACAATAAAGGAAGTTAAGAAAGGGAGAGACAGAATAATGGGAAATAGACATGGAGATTTGCACATGCTGTCTTCTCTAACCTTTGTATTTAGTGCCTCCTGAAGTGACCGTGCTCTACCATGAGACTGTGAATGGCATTATCCTCCTCTCCTGCTCTGCCACAGGCTTTTATCCCAGTGCCATTCTGTTGTACTGGCAGAAGGGTGAGGGCATAAGTTTGGCAGGGAAAGAGAGTTCCAGCAGCACTATGCCCAATGCTGATGGCACCTTCTACCAAAGAATCATGATTGAGCTGCCACCGGGGGACACAGGGACCAATTATGACTGTGTGGTGGACCATACTGAGCTAGGAGAACCAAAAGTATTTCCTGGTGAGTGCCTGGCTTGAACTTGCTAGTCTGAGCCTCAGGGAGCTAGGCGATGAAATATCGCTGACCCCTGCCTTTTCCTAGCTTCTCCAGAATGGACCCATAGGGGTGGGTTCCCTTTGGTGTACTCCCCATTACTGCCTGGAAAGACTCTCACTTTTGTTAATTGTCTTCTCTTTACTGCCATATCCCATAGTACCTGAAAAACCCCTTAAGAAGAGGACCTGGACTGTGACACTCAGCATTCTTGGGGTTGTCATCCTGGTGCTGAGCTGCGTTGTGTCCTTTATCCACTGGAAGAAGATAAACACAGGTGTGTGTGTGTGAGGAGAGAGGAAATAGGACAAGAACAGTAGATCTCAAAGGAATGGAAGATGTCAATGCTCCATCCATGTCCTGGGGTTCTAAGAACTAAAAGAAAGTTTTGTAAAAAGAATCCCATAATCGAAAAGTTTAGGGATATTACCAAGGTCAACTATTACTAGATTGAACAACAGCCCTGTAACAACTCTGACAAGTAGGCAGTCTGCCTTGCATTAATTGCAACAGAAATGGAGGACTCACTACCTCCTATGACAACTTACTCCCCATTTGAACTACTCTAATTGTTCTATACTTTTTTTTACATCAGCCCAAAATTTCTCTTTCCTCTCTTAAGCCCTGCAATTTCTACCCATGGCTCTTAGTTCTGTCCTCTGATGCCACGTCTAATCCCTCTTCCATGTGGCAGCCTTGCAAATACTTAAAGGCGGCTATCAGACTGTTCCTAAATCTCTTCTGAACATGACCTATTCTTTCCAAAAATCACAGAATTTGAAAGCACTAAGATACTTTATGGTCAATCTAGCCTAATCTGGATACAAAAAGTGTTGTTCACAGCCTCCTCACATGATCTCCCTGTCAGGGTAGACTTTTTGGATATTCCACAAGGTGCCAACATCCTTCCTAAGATGTGGCACTGGTCAGGTGGGGTCTGACCAGGCAGAGGACTGTGGGACATCCCTCAATTTGCATACTACATATGATCTTCACTTTTTCAATTGTCATGACTCAAACTGAGCTTTCAATTCAGTTCCACCCTTGGCTTTATTTTACACACATAATGTAGAGTTGTGCCTTCTCTAATCTGCTGTTAGCAGCTATTCAATTGATTTTTTTAAGTCCAAACATTGGATTTTACATTTCATCCCATTCTATTTCATCCTATTAGCTTTGGCTCATGTTTCTATCCTGTCTTGATCTCTTCAGATGCTTGGACAGCACAGGAGCTGTCCCTGTCAGCTTTCTGTTGCCTGCCAAATGATGCTAGTTATGACTGCATTTATTTCAATGATTAAACAGTGCTGAAGATCAGAGGTCCAAAGATAGCTGAGTGGGGCTTGGTCCAGCTGGCAGGGGAGAATTTGGCCCTATCCTTAGGGACCCACAAATTTGATTGGGGAGACATACTCCTCATACCCAGGCAGCTCCCAGCCTGATTTTCAAAATGCACAATCTCTGTCTGTGAGGAAGAGACAGTTTGAGATTAGGTGTGGTCCTAGTTAGAGACAGGGTCATGTAAGAGCCACATTTCCAGATCCTCTCTAAATTTAACCTTTTTTTTTTTTGACTCTAATTGTATTGTAGGCTACAGCATCCACAAGAATGCCACAATGGAAGGTGAGGCACTGGCAGGGAGTGGAGCAGGTGAGGGGGCAGAGGGGTGTAGTTGGGAAAGATAAAGAAATATCTTTGTCCTCCAACAACTTATAACTCCTGTGGTAGGGCAGAGAGGAACTCTATCTAATGGGGAACAGCAGCTGGAAAGGGAACTGGGGATGGTTGTGAGTCTGTGTGTGTATGTAAATGCCAGATTCCTCATCCCTCTGCTTTTATTCACCCATGAGGGGCCTTCAGAATGGAAGTGGGGCATGGCGCAGAGGGATCCGCCTGTTAGCTGTTTTCTCAGGGTTCGTCTTTGAGGTAGACTATTTGCCTGCATATAAGAATGGAGGGTAATCCCACATTTTCTGCCCCCCCCCCAGACATTCAGATGGATAGTCAAGAACACTAGAATATTCTGCAGTGCTGGCCCTGGAAACACAGAAGACTGGCTACAGCTGCTATTTGCCTGCCCTTGCTGAATATGAGGAAGAGGAGTCTGATGGGGGAATGAAACCCTCCCTTGGTGCCAACCAGCCTGTTATCCCTGTCCTTAATGGCTTCCCTCTTCTCTCCCCACTTGGAGGTGTAGCTTCTGCCATTCTCAGCGTTCCCATTCTTTCTCTTAACTGCTTAAGAACCCAGTTGTAGAAGGCACTGGGTTTGGAGTCAGGGGGCTGGTGTTTAAAGAGGCCTCTGACAATAGGTGTGTAATTATGGTCAAGTCACAACTGTCTGAGCCTTAGGCATCTCTTTAAGGCAAGCTTTACATTAACTTGTGATACACTTCTGGAGGGATGCTCCAAATCTTCTCCCACCAATAGATTCACAGAGCTTTGCTTATGTGATATACGAGTGTAACAGCAAGGACTCTGGCATACACAGGAGACCCTGCTGTACAGGTTCTTGGATCTGCTTTTCTAAAAGGAAAGCAAGTTTTGAGGGGTCAACTATCTACTTGAATCAAGCACATATATCATTCACTTAGTTCTGGGGAAAAATTCACCATCCTGAACTTCAGAGAAAATAGGAACAGAGAAATAAAGACCAACAGACAGGACTTCCAACTGTCTAACCATAAGCAATAATACCTCACAAATCAACAGACAGATTCAGCTGTCCATCCATTACATACATACATACATACACAGTTACCAGAGAGAGAAGCACCAACATCTGGCTTTTCAAAGTCAGAGGGCTCCTTAGTGGCCTCTGATCAAACACTTTCAATAGTAAGCCCCAAAGCAAAACCTCACCTCAGAGTATTTATTCACTTTTTAGAACCAGAGGGCATGACTCTCTGACCCAGTGCCTCAATAGAAATTAACAAAAGATATTGAGGTCTATTAATGGGCAGGGAAGATCTTTAACTCTTCCCCTGCCCTCCCATTAACTTTCCAATAATATTGTAGTGAATATCACAGTTTAGTGGGCAGCTAGGTGGTGCAGTGGATAGAGTACTAGTCTTGGAATCAGAACTCATTTTCATGAGTTCAAATCTGGCCTCAGATACTTTCTAGCTGTGAGGCCCTGGATATGTCACTTAACTCTGTTTTCCTCAGTTTTCAAATCTGTAAAATGAGTTGGAGAATAAAATGACAAACCACTCCAGTATCTTTGCCAAGAAAACCTCAAATGAGGTCACAAACAGTTAGACAGACTGAATAACAAGCAATCTTTGAACTTCTTAGTGAGTGCTATTTTTATAGGGGCAGATCGCAAGCCCTCTCATCCTAAGTAATTCTGGTCTTGTCCCATTTTTATTCAAGTCCTTTGCAGAGGTTGAGTACAATATTAGCTTTATCAAACAAGCATCTATTAAGCACTCATTATAAGGCAAGGCATTCTACTAGCTACTGAAAATACAAAGAAAAAAAAGCAGAATACTCTCTGTCCTCAGACAGCTTCCCTTCTAATGAGGGAAACATGAGCGGTAACAACTATATCCAAACCCAAACCCATATAAAAGAGAAACAACTTACTTTTCACTCATTATCTCAATACATTCTCATGACCACTTTGTAACAGGATATTGAGGCATAATGAGGTCAACAGCCCCATATTTTGCTGAGTATTATCTTTGGTAGATCTTAATGAAATGAAAAAGCCTTCAGGGATGGTCCACTGGCCAAAGACCAGCTCGTTACCACTAGAGAAACTCTTCACCAGGTTTGTAGCCTTCAGATGAATTTTACAGCCAGAACAACTCTCATGGTCCATTGAGTACATTATAGAGGAGTTGCAATCTGTATTGAAGGAGGGAGGTCCCTCACAGGTGAAATCCCTGATCATTGAAGGTTTATAGTACAGTGAAATATTATTATCCAAGCTGTGAGTGTCTGCAGGCCTTAAGCAATATATAGGAGAGTGTGTTTTTCCTTTTCAAAAATTTTATTTCTAATTTATGGAAGAAAATAGGAATTTCCATAACATAGTTCAAGAAAAAGATGATTGCAATATGTAAATACACACATATATACATATTCATATAAAGTATTATGTATACATATATGTAAAATTATTCTATACATACTCATTTATTATTTAAGGGTATTATTACATACTCTTTCTATGGATGTAGATAGCATCTTTCTTCATATGTCCTTTATAATTTTTTCCCCATAACATAGTGCAAAATATGATTGCACATGAAACTGTAAATCTACTATGCACAACTTGTTATTCCTTTCAAACATACAAAAAATTCTCATGTAAGTTTCTTTTTTCTTCTCTCCTCTGCCCCTATAGCTACCACTACACACAAATATGTATATATATATATACATATTTATATACACACACATACATATATGCACATGTAAAATGATTCTATTTATCATCTATATTTCAGTTCTTTCTCTGGATGCAGATAGTATCTTTCTTCATTCATCCTTCACAGTTAATTTGGGCATTTATAATAGTCAAAATGACTTACTGACTCAAAGTTGTTCTTGAAACAATGTTGCTGTTACCGTATACAATGTTCTCTTGGTTGTGCTCACTTGGATTCTCATTTTTCCATGCAAGTCTCTCCATGTTTTTCTGAGAGGATATTTTTCATATCTCATACAGTCTCAGAACTGGAAGGAACTTCCTAGGCAATCTAGATGAACCCTTAACCAAAAGAGAATTCCCATAACAATATTCCAGATAGAAATATGGTTGTTCAAGCTCTGTTTGTGTTCATCAGCTCATAGAAGGAGAGCAGGAAGGCACCTTAGAGGCCATTCCATCCAAACACTTCTTTTTACAAATAAGCAAACCAAGGTACAGAAATATTAAATGATTTACTCAGAGCTACACAGCTAGCATAATTGGAGGCATGATTTGAGCCCATGTCTTCTGGACTCCAATCCCAGCCCTCTATCTAATATAGTTAAGTTCTAATGAGTATAGTTAATGAATCCCCTGAAGTACACAAAGTATTTGAAATTGTAATTAATTATAATTACATAATAATCACAATATTATATGATAGGCTAATTATGCAACACAATTATTTAAAAAATGGTAATTAGATCCAGCCCATGTGAGTTCAAATAATGAGACCATATTAGGTTATTCATTATTTGCACTAATTGGGACCCAGCTCTACTCCACATGACCTCTTCTTTACTAAAGGAAACCCACTACCTTGTAAGGCAGCTGGTTCCAATTTTTTTAACCCTACTTAGTATTTATAATATCAATTCTTCTTTGCATAGTATTGCAAGTTTGCAAAGCACTTTGCACAGGCCATCTCATTTGATCCTTACAAACAAACCTGTACGGAAGGTGTTATTTTTATTCCCTTTTTCCAGATGAGGAAACTGAGGCACATAGAAGTGGCTTATTTATGATCACAACTTTAATGTCAGAGATAAGATTTGAATTCAGGTCATTTCTTACTCTATGTCTGTTGCTCATTTCACTATGGTCCATTGCTCCAACTTAAAGCAAGCTTAAATTTCTCTCCTTGTATCTTCTATGCATTGGTGCCAGCTGTGTCCAGGCTTTTAAGATGAGGCTTTTTATCTACCAAATCCATGAAAATATCATCTGGTTCCCTCATTCCACACTCATCCTAACATCAGAATTACACACATCCAAAATCTTTTTGCACAAATGATGATGTTATTGTCTATATATTTTATGGGACAGATGTTTATACCTTGAGATAGAGTTTGGAGGATGAGACAAGGACTTGCTTTTTTGGTGACCAGGAAAGAGGGCTCAGTTTGGACTGGAAGGAGCTGATAATTAAAATGATAGGTTGCATTTAAAAAATGATTGATAACTTCCAAAGCATCTTAACGATTGTACTCTTATTTGATTCTCCTAAAATTCCTGGAAAATTTGTACTATTGTCATTTTAGAGATGAGGAAATAGTCTCTGAGAAATTGAACCACAGAACTAATAAATATAATGGGTGATATTTGAGCCCCTGTCTGATTCTGAGATGTTCTTGTCATCC
Organism: Bettongia penicillata ogilbyi; assembly: GCA_023548195.1. Classification (NCBI taxonomy): domain Eukaryota; kingdom Metazoa; phylum Chordata; class Mammalia; order Diprotodontia; family Potoroidae; genus Bettongia; species Bettongia penicillata. Next base: position 9,133,513 of record JAJHZJ010000257.1, read on the forward strand.
ACTATACCGAATTTCAAGACGACCCTGAAATAAGGGAAACTTCTCAGAAACCAAGAAAGACCTGGACCTTGGGAGGCAAAGCTCTAGACTCAGAGTAGATAAGGTAGAAGGAGGGATTCTGCCTAGAGATATCTATGGCCAAGGTAGTGAAACCACCTTAGCCCTTAGCCCAAAAACTCAGCCCTTGACCACTTTCTTCCTATCATTGCCAACAGAAGATTCTTCTACCAAAAGTGCTGTATTTTCTTGCTTCAGAGTTATGTTCCTTTATAAAGACAGAGGTAAAAGAGAGAAGGGAAACTCACCACACAACCCCTAGGATGAGGCATTGGGGAGTGATGGCAGAAATTATAATTTTGTCCAGAGACACCAGGAAATAGTACCAAAGATATTGTTCAGTCATGTCTGACTCTTTGTGACTTCATTTGGATTTTCTTGGCAAAGATATTGGCAGAGTTTGCCACTTGCTTCTCCAATTCATTTTACAGATGAGGAAACTGGGGCAAACAGGGTGAAGTGATTTGTCCAGGGTCACAAAGCTAGTAAGTGTCTGAGGTCAGATTCGAACTCATGAAGATGAATCTTCCTGACTTCAGGCCTGGTACACTATTCACTGTGCCACCTAGTTGCCCAATACCAAGGATGAGGAACAGCAAGTCATAAGCTGAGCTGTACTTTTTCAAGATTGAAACCTGAAGTTGTTTAACCATCAATGGCCCAAGATTATAGAAGTTTTAACAAGGAAATTGGAGAAGGGAAATCGTGGCAAAGACTCCTTCATCAATTTTTGGCCTCCATTTCAAATTCCCACTTCAGACTTTTCAAATAAGCATACACATTCCCAAAATCATGGTACTTGGCCAAATACACCAAACATACCAGCTGCACATCGTCCATCTCGCTGCCTACAAAAACTGAAGTTGCAGATTCCACGACAAGGTGGGCAATGCCAATTTGGATACAGCAATGTTATTTTGACCTCTTCACCATATCGATTTCAAAGACAGGGGCCATAGAACTGTACCCGAACTCCAAAACATTCTGGGTTTCTGCAGTTTGTCGTGGTGTCAATGGTCTTCTGGAGGCACTGGTGGCAGGTGGAACCTAATGAACAGTTGTAGATCTTGTCCTTGAAGGAGATGCAGATGTTTTCCAGCTCTTCCTCAGTTATCTCTTCCACTGGACGAACAATATGAGGAAGGGTCATGGTACCTGGGGGATGGCTTCTAGGTGTGGCATCATCATCCATATATCCATCGATGCTCTTCCTTTTTCTCATCAACATGTACTTGTCCTCAATATCTATTTCATTTCTAAGTGCAGATCTGGGGGTTCTTTGAGCAGAGATCTGGATCTGGTATGTGGACGAGCTCTGTGTTCAGGGTTTCTTCTTGAGGGATCTCTTGGGAAAGAGCACCTTCAATTTGGTTTTGGCTGTGGGCTACTACCTGGAAGTGATTTTCCAGTAAATAATCCCAGGAAACTTTGTAATTGTGACAGTAGTTTTGCAAGCATTGCCTTGTTTTCCTTTATATTTAATGCCCTCTTTTCCAGAAAACTGGAGCCTTTCTCATCTTCAGAGTCAGAGTCAGAATTGAAAGTGGGAACATCTGGGGCTTTGGGTGGGTCTGCTTTCTGCTTCCTTGTCCCTTTGAGATCTCTGGTTGGAAACTTTAGAGCTACTTGCAAAGGACCCAAATGTTTCATCCGACTCCGAGTCCTCCTGCCTTCATCATCAGAATTCAATATCATTCCATCTTGTACCTTGCTTTCTGAGAAGCTGCAGAATGATTCATCATCAGAGTTGGCATAAAAAACAGGGGCCAGTTCTTTAGTGATATCTGGCCTGAGTTTGGGTTTGTGTAAAATTCCACAATTTCCTCTTAGGTCTTGTGCCTCACTTTCTGGAAAGCCACAGAAAGATTCATTATCAGAGTCCTCATAAAAAAATATTTACCAGTTCTTTACTGATATCCGACCTGAATTTAGGCTTTGTATTTGCAAAATTATCAGAAGCAAAACTGTCACAACTGTCATCAGAGGATGACGAGGTTTTCATGGAAATCAATTTCACATTTCTGAAATTTTTGAAGTTCTTCTCAGAAAGGTCCTTTTGCTGCATGCGGAAAGGATCCATGAGTGGGGGCGGGAGTCCATGAGAAGAGTGCTTTAAAGGGCAGGGAGCACTCCCAGGGAACAGGGGCATGGGCATCAGAGAAAGCCAACAACGGCTCCACGGCAGGTGGAGGAGCGCGAACGAGGGAGCCAGCAGGCCTGAGCTGTACTTTTTCTCTGAGCACTACCCCTTGTCTAAAGAGAATATGTTACTTGATCTTGACAATCACAGAGGCATTTTTTCAGCGGTGGAATGACAGAAATTCAGAGATAGAAAGGTTCTCATCCACTGTCCAGGTCAGCTGGTGCTTCTTCTACTGTGTACTTGACAAGTGGTCATCCAAACTGTGCTTGAAGACCTCCAGAGAGATGGAATTTTCCAGAAGCAAACTGTCCATTTTTTTGGAAACAAATTCTATCTAACCCTCATCCTTTCCTCTTCCCATCCCCATGCCAGTGCTCTGCACTGAATATGTCAGACTTCTCTATTCTGCTCTATGTAGCTTCCTTGGGGAAGGGCCTTTTAAGCCTTGTCCACTTTTGCCAATGCCTCTCTCCTCTCTTTTCTCAGGAGGCAGAGGTCTATCCATCTTGGGGGCCCAATTAGTCATAACTAACCATTCTCTAACTCCATGGACCTGACTCTGGCAGGCCAGATTCTTGACTTTGACCACTGATTTGATCTGTGAGTTGCCTAACCTTGGGACTCTTTAGCACTGTGGGCTGCTTTGATTCTTGGACAAATCTGCTCCCTTTAAACGGCTGACAGGTCAATGACTGGGAAGAGAGGGTTGATGGCAAAAATCTGGGCATTCTGATGTTTTTAATAGAGGGGAAGTTTCTCTAGTGTGAGAGAAGATGAAACATGAGAGATTTGCTAGGAGGGGAAACATTGTAATTATGGGGAACATAAGAAAAGACATGGGCCTGTTTCCAGGCATTTGTGGTCTTAGCTTCCAGTTATAGCTTCATAGTCTCTGTGGTCCCTGGGATGGTGTCTAATTTCCAAGTCAGATTGGCAGCTTGAGTCTGAGTTGTGGTACTCTTCTGCATCCCTCAGGCTGTGGTGAACCAGTCACAGTTTGTGGTATGACTGCCAGTCAACATCAGGGAAGTAAACAGTCATGTGTTTAGGGGATACTTTAGGGAGAGCCATGCCACAGGTAGTGAGTCAGTGTAAGGTGGGAATCCCAAAGAAGAATTCTTCCATGAAGTATGTCACTAAACCCATTTGTCATCTATATCTCAAGTAAGTAAAACATTATGTCATTACTTCTTTCAATGGCTCAAGCACTGAAACAATATGATGGACTGGCTTCCCTGCCTTGTCAGTGCAGTGAGATCTTTCAAGGGAGAACTCACTCTCAGGGATAAACAAAGAAAAGTCAGAACTGATCCCCATGTCCTGAGTAGGATACACAGATTCATAAACAGGTATGAGGCAGAGTGGGATATCAAAATGGCTGAAATCTAAAAACTGGCTCCATAGATAATGAGAATGATATAGGAAATATTGCCTGTGATAGTCTTTGGAAGGTTTGATGTCCTAGTCCTAGAAAATAACCCAGAAATCTAGGTGACTGTTATGTTACAGAGGCAATGAATACTGACTATGCAGCTTCTTGTTACTGTCTTCTTTGCTTTTATGTTGCTGGTCATCTCTGACATCAATTTGCACCACCAATTGGCACCACCATGGCAAAAAGGTGAGAGATGGCAACTTGTTGGTGTAAGCTGTTGGACAGAAACACAGAGACCCAGAGGTGTCCAAGATTTTAGACAGGGATGCTCCTGAGGGCAAAGACTTTTTGTTTCTACCATCAGATGGAACTGACTGTGAATTTATTTCTCTTTCATTAGTTTGAATACTGACTGGTACAAGGGAAGAATCCTTTGGGCAGACAAGAGTACCCAGAACCTTTCAAAATACTCAATGCAAAAATACATGTACTGAGTATAGGAAGATCTTAATTCTTTCTTTCAGAAAATGTAAAAACACATCAAAGGACTCATAGGTGGAAAATCCAGTGCTGAAAAGGAAAGCAAAAGACTCTCATTAGTCTTTAAATAATTAACATAAATTCTTCTGTTTTGGAATCTCTTCAAAAGGGAAATGAATTTGCCATTGCCAGTGGAGCAACATCCACCCTGAATGTTCTAGATAACTCCACTTTCCACACAAAGACATGACATTGCTCCATAATCATGGTGCCACTCTGTAGATGAGGTTCCTTCTTCTTTTAACTAGAAATCCATTGCTTTTTCCACTGGGAAAGATTCTGGAATGAGGAAAAAGTGAACTTTGATCCCAGAGAGTAAATGCCCCTTTCTAGGCACCTCTCAGGCTTATGTCTCATTCAGAGAAAGATGTGATGAGTCACAGAGTATGACTAGGGCAGAGGCAGTCAGAGCAGCAGAAGAAATGGAAAAAAACGGGAGTCCCAAGTCTTTGTTTAAGGTGCCTTAACTTCAAAGATCTATGGTAATAAATGAAGACTATGATATTATCTGGAAAAGAGCTCCAGGTGGGCTGGATTGAGTCTGTAAAATTTGAAAAGGGAAGGAAAGAAGAAGACATCAATATTGAATTAAAGAAAAAGATGAGTGGACTGCAACAGAAAATCTTTATGGTGGATCCTTAGGGGATGAAACAAATGTACAATTTATATATAGAAACACATTTTCAAAATGGCGGGTGGAGTGAATCATCAGTTAATGAACATTTAATATTTACCTACTGTATGTCACACATTGGGCTAAACACTGAAGCTAAAGGCAAATTACAAAACCAGAAAACCTAGTCCCTGTTCTCAAAAAGCTCAGTCTGAGAGAAATATATGTAAAAATAAGATTTATACAAGATAAATTCATGGAAGAGGAAGGAACTGGCAGTAAGGGGGATTGGGAAAGGCTTCCTTTAGAAGCTAGATTGTTAGCTAGGGCTTGAAGGAAATGAGAGAAACCAGGAAGGGAAGAAGAAGGTGAGAATTCCAGGCATGGGGGACAGCAAAGGAAAATGCCTGGAATTGGAAGAGGGAATATTTTGTGCAAGTAACAAGGAGGGCATTTTCCCTATGTTGAAGAGTACATGATGGGAAGTGACGTGCAAGAAGACTGAAAAAGTAGGAGGGGCAAGAGTGCTGGACATTTGGGTTCAAAGCCCAACCCAGACACTTTGTGATCCTGGTCAGGTCACTTGTCACTTCTGGACCTCAGTATCTCACCTATGAAATGAAGGCTTTGGGTTAGATGACTTCTAAGGTCACTCGTAATTTCTAAATTGACCATCCTGTAGGCACCCTTCAATACTCCCTGGGCACCTTGGCATTTTACACATTATTCATCTTTTCCTTTGTTGTTGGCATGTTCTCTTTACCATGTGTTGAGTAAACCATTCCTTTTTGGCTCCTAAGAAATCTAATCAAGTTTTGTTTGAGAGAGATACTTCCCCTGGGTCTTAGATGAGAGTGGGAAAAGATGGTTTCCATATTTGTTCTGGACTTCCCTGAATTCCAGATAGATGGGGCCCAGGACATGATGATGGTGGCAGTGGTGGAGGTGGTGGTGATATAGACAGGAACAGAGGTTATTCTTTAAGAGAGCAAGGTGTAAAAGATGTTCCTTTCAGTTCAGGAGCATGCAAAGTGCTGCCAGTACTAGAGGGGAGCCACTAGGATGTAGTGAATGTTTCTTAGCAAACAGGAGTATTTCTGGCTTGCAATATTTGCTCAGGTGAACCTAAAGTCCATCATTCTGACTGTACCCTGGCTCCTTCTGACTGGCCATAGATCCCAGACCATTGTTAAATGCACAGATGCTAGCAAGCAATTTTGGAATCAAGAGAAATAAAGATAGTTTAGACATGAGAGAAAAACAAATGAATGATTCCATGAAGTAAAGACCAGACCTGGAGAGACCTGTGTCCAGAGCTACCCCTTATTCTTCCCAGTCCTGCCTTATGTTTTGACCCTTCTACTGTTCTTAGCCCCATTTGAAAATAACCAGTAGTAGGGGATTCACTACCTAAAAATGCCATTCTTTCCACATTTTGGACAGTTCTAATTATTAAGAAGTATTTCCTTTTATTGAATTGAAAATTTATTCCAGCACTGCCTCCTTTAACATCCTTCAATGTGTCCTAGCTTGGCTTCACCCCTCAGAATTGTCCACTCTTGTGTAATCCTGAATCTTCCTGTTGCTAGATGCAGGTAGGAACACACTCTCTGGACAGTATGACTTAGTACAGACCTGCACAAACTGTCCCAGTTGTTCTGTCAGTGACTACTGAGGTTCTTAGACAAATCAGCTCCCTGTCAGCAACTAAAGTTTGAAAATCTGATAATCCACAATGTCAGAGACTCAGAAGAGATTAATTACAGTGGGCAGAAGCCTGGAGTTCTTATGTACAAAAAGGGAGAAGTTTCACTAGGATAAGAGAAGAGGGAACATGGGAGTTTCTACAGGGAAAAACTAGTCCCTATTTTTCAAGCATTTTCAGTCGTGTCTTCCCTTTATAGCCCAGTGCTGTGTGATCTCTGGAATTTTGCCCATCTTTCAAGCCAGAAAAAAAACATCTTGAGGTTGAGGTGTGGAATTCCCGCATGTCCCATGATCTGTGGTCATCTAAATGCCAGTCAAAGTTAGGGAAATAATGTCATGTGTCTGTGGGTGATTGGAGGAGATCCAGGCCACAGAGTGGGAGCAGTGTGAGAGGGAGACCCTCCCCCCCAAGGAGGAAGAACAACTCCTCCAGGAAGACCAAGGAAAGAATTTTGCATTGTCACAGAGCCTGATTCACTCTCCCTCGCTCCCCAGGCTTTTATGTTATGCTCTGCTACCAGGACCATCCCCAATTATTCATATTCAATCACTTTATGTATCCAAATCTTGTAATTGCTGCCTTCACAGTCTCCCTCATATACATCGCCTTTTCTCTACCTATACAGTCACTAGACAGCCCCTTTTGCCACATCTCTGGACCGTTACAATAGCCTCAAGTCTCTCCTTACTCCAATCCAGCTTCTGCTCAGCTGTTAAAGTGATTTTCCTAAAGGACAGGTCAGACCACATTACCTCCTTATTCAATAAACTCCAGTGGCTCTGGAGTTTTAATTATTTCTAGGACTGGATACAAATTACTCTTTGGGATTCAAAGTCCTTGCCAACCTATGCCCTTCTTACCTTTCTGAGTCCTTTTTAGGTACTTTAAAAACCAATTTATCTTGCCCTACTTCTATTTTGTACCACAACATTCCATCTTTAGGCAATGAATAAATGTATATTGACAGAATAACCAAAGTGAGTCAAAGTTTATCATCTATTTGACCTGATGGCCCAACACATGAAACAGTGTGATAGGATGGCTTCCCAAATTTGACAACCTGAAGGCTTATGTCAATTACATATACATTTTTTTCATCAATGACTTGGATACCATAGTTATCAGATCTGCAGGTGACATGAAACTGAAAGGAGGAGCTACTACTTTGGATTCTATAGTTATAATCCAAAAAGGCTAGAATGTTAGATCAATATAATGAGATCATTTTGAATAGAGATGAATGTAAAGTTATAAACTCAGTTCAACAATACGCAAAATCAGTACAGGATGGAAATAATGCAGACAGGCACATAGTATATCAAGCATTCTCATCTCCCCCAAAATTAAAGCAAACCCAATACTGGTTATCTTCCAAATGCATAAAAAACATCCCTACTCTTTAGTGCTATGGTCTCCAAAACTGGATGTGTACTTCGCAAGGTGTATAGGAAATAATCCATAGGGATGCATCTTGTGGGTATAGCCAAGTAGGAATATGGGCCACATGCTGTATTTATTTTTTGAGATGGGTTTGAGCTGATGGCATAATGTCCAGCGGGAGATAGTGGAAAGTAATTGTAAAGAAAGAAAGTGGAGAAAGAAGGGAAAATTTGGTGGCAAAAGTATAGCTCCCACAGTGACCTGAACTGTGATGATGGATGCCCAGGAATGAATGGCCTTATCAAAGGTCAGAGGGCACTTAGGCTCAACCACAGGGCTGAGGTACAGAGAAGAAGAGAAGCCAGACTCACAGTGAAACTACAGCTGGCAAATGTGATTCAATTTTAGAAATGAATCCAAGGAACTTTCAAAGAAATATTTATCAGCGATGTCATTATCTACCTCTATTGATGTTTTGAGTTGGAGGACTCCATGAAGGCAACAACTGTTGACACCTCAGATGGGGGATTCCATGAAGGTATATCCTTTTCCACTCCTCTTATACTAGGACCACGGAGGGTAGGCATTATGTTTCCTCATTAGAAAAGGGACTCCCTGAGGAAAGGACCATATCTCTCCCTTGACTGGGGACTAACCCCATGGATCTCTCTGATCAGAAATAATAAGAATGATAATTTATACAGCATTTTAAGGTTTGCAAAGTGCTTTACACATATTAACTCATTTTAACATCACAGCCCTGTAGAGTAGGTGCAATTATTCACATTTTATAGATAAGGAAATTCTAGGGAGTGACTAAGGCAGGGTTTGAAATCAGGTTTTTCAGATTCTAGTTCTAGCACTCTATTTCCTCTATACCATCTAACATATCTTTAATTCAACTAACAGGTACAAATGCCAGCTGTGCCCATGGCACTGTGAGTCCCTGTCCCGGCCTGCGGGACAAGAACGCGAACCTTGGAAGAAAGGAGAGGGTGGGGGACAGGAGACGCGAAGAATGGAGACAAGACAGGCTTTCTGATCAAGTCTCTTTTATTGAGGGGTAGGGTAGCAGTAATTATAGTGGTGAAAGAGGGAGTAGGGTGTTTACAGTAAGCAGCAGGGGGAGGGGTAGTAAAATGTTTCAAATATTTTACAAGGGCAGGATGTTTGCTCCCAGTGTCAGTTCAGACCTTTATCTTGATAATAGATAGCCATGGCTCCCCACAAGTCCCCACTCTGCAGCTCCCCAACAACAGCTGAAAATGATGACCATCAAGGGTTTCCTGCTCTCACCACAGGCTCCATTTCACTTCCACTTTTACCTCTGTCAGACAAAGGGGAGTTCTACCTAGTGACAGATGTCCTCTCTGGCAGTGATAGGAGGGCAGAGTCGTGGCAGAGCCAATATCAAACCCAGAAAGGCTTTGGGTATAAAGGGGGTTCTTTTGAAACATAGGAACTGTTAGGCAGAGAGGGGTATAGACTGGTAGTTCTCCTAAGTGGGGTGATTTTGGGGACTCTTAACAGATACTTACAGAGCAGGATGAAGAACTGGAGAAAGGAGAGGGGGTCGTTCTCATCCTGGCTACTTATTCTGGTGCTGTTTGCTCTGAGGGAGATCCAGACAGGTGAGTCTGGGAAAGTTAGGGGAGGGGAATGTAGAAGTCTGGGTTTGACATGGGAGGCTTGATATGATGTGAGAAACACAATGACCTCATTCCCTGACATATTGTGGGGGAGACCCTGTCTGTCATCAACCTTCTGGGAACTGCCAGTCTAATAGAGGAGACATTGTTCATGACCTCAAGGAATTCCTAATCTGATGGGGAGATTCAATATAGACAGAGGAAATATACAGGAGAAGAGAATCAAGGACACAACTTGAAGAGTCTGGATAGACCCATTACCTTGTTTCATCAGGATAAAATTCAAGTGACTCCAACCATTCTCAGTCAATCAGAGAAATGTCTTCAGAGAAAGGAAAATTTTACCTAATTTAGGAGTCTTGCCTTTCGAGGCAACTTCCTAGTTTTGGTTCATTTCTCAGCAAGACTCAATAGGGATCAGTGAAGGATAGGGGCTGCAGCAGTCAGGGCAGTGCAAATAGTGGAGAAATGGGACTACATCTTTCTTTGATGTACTTAAATTCCAAAGACCTACTGAGATGGACTTGACTCATGCTTAGGGGAGAAGGGCAGGATGGCAGCTGTCCAGACTGTCATACCTGAGGAGGGGAGGAAGGACCGAAACAGGCCATTAGAGAGCCTAAACAAAGAGGTAGGGAGGGGAAAATGAGATATCAATTTACCAACATCAAGGTTGGGTCTACAGTGATAAATGCCATGGATTATCTTGTAACACTGGCTCTGAACATACAAGCATGTTTTTTTTTTAAATTATATGTTATTTATGAAAGGCAGGAGGGAATAATGAATGGATAGAGAGCTGGCCTGTGAATCCAGAAGCCCTGGCCTTCAGTGCCACTTCTTATATACATTAGTTGTATGACTATGGCACATCATTGAACCTCCTAGTGCCCCAGGGAACTTTCTGACTGGAAGGTGCAGAGTAGGCACATTAGGAGCTATCTTATAGTAGCTCCTATGCTGATGAAATCTCTGGTATGGCTTTTTTTTTAAAGTTTTAATTCCATTGGTCCAAAATTGCATTACATAAACCACTACTTTTTTGACACATAGATGTCTCCAATGTTTAACCAGGGCAGACTGAAGCAGGGATATGTTTCGTTGGGATCTCAGATAAGCCAGGAAGAAGCTGGAGTAGGGCAGATTTCAGTTGAAATCCATGAATCCTAAAGAAAATGACTTCTAGTACCATCAGCTAATCATGGCTGAGGCTTCTAGGACCTCCACTGGCCAAGCCTAGTCCCTGATTACCAGAAAGGAGATGTTCCTCAAAAGGCAGTGAGGAGTGAAGGACATTCATCTTTATCTTAGCGATGTAGTCTATTAATGAATGTGGAATTATTTCACTTGGTGATGTCATCAGCTCCCATGGATTCAATGGTTATCTCTAAGCTGATGATTCTCAGGATTACTTATCAAGCCCTTACCTCCCTCTTGAGCTCTAGTAACTCATCTCCAAAAGTCTTCTGGTCATCTCCAACTGGATGTTCAGAAGACTCCTTAGACTCAACATGTTAAAATCAGAACTCATTATCTTTCGCACCCAAAGCCTCCCTCTCCCAAACATCCATACTATTGTCTGGGGCACCAGCATCTGAGGAGTCACTTAGGCTTACAGCTTAAGTACTGTCCTCAGCAGTTCACTCTCTCTCACTCCCTAGAACTCTTGTCAAGTCCCGTCAATTTTACCTTCAGAACATTTCTTGTATAGGCCCCTTCTCTTCCTTGACATTCCACCCCACTGATGGAGGCCTTCATCATTTCACACCAGGATTATTGCACACCTGCTTGTTCTCACTGCCACAAATCTCCCCTGATTTCAGTCTATTCTCTCCACTCAGATGTCAAATTCATTTCCCTAAAGCACCAATCTGACCATGTCTCTAGTGTCTCCCCATCACCTGCAGAGTCAAATAGAATATCCCGTTTACCCTTTAGAGTCCTTTATGATGTGGCTGCTTCATTGATCCTTGTTCCTATTGACCCTTGATTTGTATTCAGACTTGTGACAGGTCCTGACTGAAAGGTTGGCTGTCTGTATATTCTTTTTATGGAATGACCTTCTGGAAAGAATCTGGAATTCCCACCTTATATATGTGTAACAGCGATTACCTCAGTCCCAGTTCTTGAAAGTCAGATGTGTTATATTCCACCTAGTATTCTTAAGGGGTTTTGTGGTATCTAGGCTCTCTGCTACTTTTTCCAGCCTCCACCAATAATGTTCCCCCAACTGTAGGAAGGTAATTTCAGAAACCCAGTTTCATTTAACCACATAACATTGAGATTAGCTTTTTACCAAGGAATTTTTACCTCAAAGGCATAACAAATGGAGAAATATTCTCCTCAACATGGGGAGTAGAATTCTCCCATGCATCACCTCATACTCTGGGGTAGGGAAGGGGATTAAATTCATAACTTAACTCCTGTATTAATTCCTACGTGGCATGGTCCCAAGTTCCAAGTCCAGACTATTGTCCCAAGTACCTTTACTTCTCAGAGTTTCCATTAGGGGACTGGCTAGCAGTAATCCAACCTCGAATCTTGCCTCTAAGGTCATCTTGCCTTGGTTCAGAGTCTGGTAAGTGAGAATTCGACCTCCTTTTATTGATTAATTTATTTCCCCCAAGTTATATGTAAAAACATTTTTCAAAATTTGTTTTCAAAAGTCTGAATCCAAAATTCCCTCCCTTTTCCCCTCCCCATCACTCTTCATTTCAAGAAGGCAAGCGATTTGATATAGGTTTTATGTGTGTAGTCATGTGAAATGATTCCATAATACTCACATTCTAAAGGAAAATATAGACCAAAATATTCAAGAAAAATAAAGTAAAACATACTTCATTCTGTATTCAGACACCATCAGTTCTTTCTCTGGAGGTGGATAGCATTTTCATCAAAGGTCCTTCAGAATTGTCTTGGATCGTTGTATTGCTGAGAATAGAGAAGTCATTCATGTACTTTATAGATAGCACATTTCACCGGGCATCATTCACGTATTTCCAGGCTTTTCTGAGTGTATCCTGCTCGTTCTTATAGCATAATAGTCTTTCATCATAATGATATGCCACAATTTATTCAACCACTCCCCAACTGATGGACATCCCCTCAATTTTCAATTATTTGCCACCAGAATGGAGCTGCTGTAAATATTTTTGTACATATAGGTCCTTTTCTTTTTAAATCTCTTTTTTGGATACAGACATAGTACTGGTCAAATAGAATGCATTGTTTTATAACCCTTTGGGCTCAGTTCTAAATTGCTCTCCAGAATGGTTGAACCAGTTCACAGCTCCACCAATGACATCTTTACATTTTTCCCACATTCCCTTCAACATTAGTCATTTTCCTTTTCTGTCCTATTAGCTAATCTAATAGATATGAGTCAGTACCTCAGAATTGTTTTCATTTGCAGATTCCAATTAATAGTGGAGTTCTACCTCTTGTTACTGAAACAGAGTGGAACAGAAAAAGTAGAAAGTCTAAGGCCATTTTTTTTTCTGTCATTGGTCCTACAAGGAGAGAGGAGGTCTTCCCCACTCGCCAGTTTAGTTCATTTTGCTCATATTGTGTGTGAACCTTTACCATCTCTGACTGCTAAGTAGCAAAAAGTGTGGAGGAAGGAGAGCAAGACTATCCCAGTCTGACAGTTTGAACAATACACCCTGTTCTAACTACACATTTCATCAAAGGAGACTTTTCTCATTCAAGTTATAGGGAAATGCAGGATGTCTTCTTCTACACACAAGGTACCTTCATGTGATCTGAACATTCTCCAAAACCCTGATTACATAAATAAATGATGAAAAGTAGTAGTGGGAAGTGGATGGGTGTGGGGAGATTCAGAGCTTCTGAGGCCCCGTCATGTCTGACCCCTCCTTTCCCTTTTCCCCATCTTACCGTTCAGCCTACCATAAACATGAAGTGAGATACACTGCAGTGGGCACATCCCGAAATCTCTTGGACCTCATAAGTGTTGCCTACATTGATGACATTCAGTGGGCTTCCTATTACAAATCAAACCATCAGATTGTGACGAAGGCGGCCTGGATCACTGAGGCTATGGGAACCAACTTCATTGAGGAGATACAACATTTGATGCTGACCCATGAGGGAGATTACCAGTTTGCCATCCATTACTTAATAAAAAATGACACCAAGACTGAGAGTAAGTTAGTGCCACACATCTTTGTCCCCTTCCTTTCCCTCATCTTAACTCATCTCTTCTCAATCAAGCCTGCTGGATCAATCCCCAAGAACCTGATCCATAAGGATGACATCCCAGGGGCTCAGACCGAGCCAGTCCTGAACCACATCATCGTCCCTTCTTTGAAATCATGTCTGATTGCCTTCCCCTGCAAATTTAAGAGTTTTCACATTTTATTCCTTCCCAAGTTTTCCTTAATCCATTGGGTGTGAACTCAACATATTGAACTTCTTAACTTTTCTTGGTCCCTGAATTCAGTGATCAATCACACTTGATCCTTCTTGTTCTTGTACATCTCCTTCTCCTCATTCTCCTCCTTGTCCCCTTCTCTTCTTCCTCCTCCCTTTCCTCCTCATATTCCTGCTCCTCTTCCTCATTCTCTTTTTCCTTTTTCTTCCCTTTTCTTGGCACCTGTTTCTGATTTGTGCTTTCTATTTATCTCTCATTATTGTTGGTCATAAATAATACTTCTATGGTTCTCATAAAAGAAAAGACCATATATGGATTCTGAAAGAATAAAATAGGACAAAATAAATAGATATCAACAAAAAAGATTGAATTATACTTGACTCCTAATCTTCTTTGTCTTTTAGCAGCTCTCCATTCCTATCTTTGCTAGGATTCTTCCTGTGATTGGAGAATCAGGCTCCCTTTTGGAGACCAGAATATTTCTACCTCACACAAAGGTTACCCCCTAACGTTCACCAAACAAATACCATTTTTCTTCATATCTAGTTTTCTCCCAGAGTGTCCCATGTTTTTCCTCCCCACAGGAAATCACACATTGCAGATTCATTTCAGTTGTGAATTAGATGGAGATATTCAACTGAGTAGCCTTGTAAAGTATGGCTTGGATGGAGAAGATTTGATCCAGATAGACAGGCTAGAAGGACAATGGGTGGTTCTGAACCCTAAGGCTCACAGTTTCAAATTAATTGCGGAAAGTTCTTTCTGGACTGAAGTGAGAAAACGGTACAATAAGAGATACTGTGTTGGAGCCATGCAGAAAATCCTTCAGCATTCAAACATGAAAGAGAACTGTGAGTACATTCCCCCTCCCCCACAATCCTTTACCAAGTCGTCTTTATCTATGTAGCAGGAGCACTGGAATTAGGAGGCAGAAGACCCAGGATGCAGCTCTCCCTAACAGTGCAAAAATACACTTAGTGAAATGTGAGGAATTGTTTTTATTCATTTATTCAGATGATGGAAGTTCTACACTGATGTCTCAGTATGGGATGGAGCCCATTGTAGGTTCTTTAAGGCAGAGTCCCTCCTTCAAGCTTTTTTGAGTATAAAGATTGCTTTTTATTTTGGTTTTGTGAACTTCCACATTCCACAGGGTCTAGTTATGCTATTAGCAGCCCTTCATTGGAAAGAATATTCAAATGCATCTGTGCTCCTCTCAATGTGGATTTTACCTCCAATGATGCAAATCACACTTCCTCTATCATTGCCATCCTGAGCAATTTTTGTCTCTGTCCTTCCATAAATTTGTGAGGGGAGGTCTGCCCCATAGGCTATGGTTTTGCCTTAATTTTACTTTTTAAAAATAATGTTTGATTCATTGATTAATATAAATATATTTTCAGAGGACTGAAAAGTTTTGATCTGAGGGAGAAATAGAATGTTTTACTTGTTTTTTTCTCCTTTTTAAATTAGAGTTTTATTTTTTTAATGAAAAGAAATACATTTCTCTCTTTCCCATCTTTTGACAAGGTAGGAAAAAAAGAAAAACAAATTCCTTGTAGTAAATACATCTAGTCAAGAAAAACAAATTCTCTCATTAGCTGAGTTAAAAAACGTTTCATCTGTACCCTGAATCTAGTCCCTATCAGTCAGGATGTGCGTTGCATGCTTCATCCTCAGTCCTGTGGGGTCTTGGATTGTTTGTTGTAGCATTGATCATAGTTCTTGGAGCTTCCAGATTTGTCTGCACTGTATTGTTGTTATTATATGAACTATTCTCCTAGTTCTGGTCATTTCATTTTTTTCAGCATTTAAAGGTCTTAATTTTTAAAGTGTTCATTCAAAAGTGTTTATTTTTTATAAGATTGATTTTATGGTATAAATTGTTCTTGTGGTTTTGCTTACTTTGTTTTTATCCGTTATTACAAATGTTTCTGTTTTTCTGAAATCATGCATTTCCTCATTTCTTTTGGCATAATTATATTCCATCTCATCCATATACAACACTTTGTTCATCCACCCCCCAATTGATGGATATTCCTTTAGTTCCCACCTTTTGTCTGCTACTAAAGGAACTGCTCTAAATATTTTTGTACATATTGAACCTCTTTCCTTTTTGTTTCTTCTCTATAGGTATAGGGCCAGGGGTGTTATAATTGCATCCAAGGGGATGCCCTCTTTCGTAACCCTTTTGCACATAATTCCCACTTGCTTTCCAGAACGATTGTACTCATCTACAGGTATACCAGCCATTTCACCACAACCCCTCCAACATTTGCAATTTTCTTTGTCATGTTTGTGACATGATATGGGTATAAGGCACAATCTCAAAATTGTTGTAATTAGCTTTTCTCTAATTATTAAGATTTTAGAAATTTTCTTTATGTGGCTGTAGATAGACTGCCTTTCTTCCCTTGAGAACTGCCTTAGATGGTTTGTGGAAAACATTTTCAATCTTTGCCTTCCCTTGACATTCAAGTAATACAAATGGAGCACTATGACCAATCACCTATGACTTCTCCCGTGTTCCATGGAGCAGACCATCATCCCTTCCTATTTAACATAGATCATCAATTTAGTCCAATTCTCTCACTTTATAGCTGAGGAAATCAAGTACCAGAGATGTTAAGGAACTTGCTTAAACTCACAATGGAAGTAAAGACCAAATCCAAGACTTCTCATGAATTCCCAGTTGAGCTCTTCCCACTGCATCAGGTGGCCTCATGGTGCTATGACCTGAGTCATTGTAGCAAAACGCGGGATAGAATAAATCCCATAGAGCAGATTTCTTGGTGTCTTTACTATAGCAGAAAAGCTCAAGTTTTGATTTGTCCTATCAAGCAGGGGCAGCCTGAAACATAGACCTGAGGACATACTTTGGATCTGTTTGGAATAGTTAAGCCTATGTAAGCTCTGATAGAATCATTATTGGGTTACTATGAGTTCTTTGTGTCCCAGGAAATTGTGAAGATGAAATTATAAATTTTGTGAAGTAAATTCAGTGAAGAGTCTAAGATTGTGACTGATAGATTGGACACCCAAGTGGTGCCATTGATAGAACACTGGACTGGTGTATCATACACAGGACAGCCTGCTGTACTGATTCTTATATCTACTTTTCTAAAAGGAAAGCAACTTTTGAGGGGATAACAATCACTTTAATCATGCACATCATTCATCATATATCATTCACTTAGGTCAGTGGAAAAAGTCAGCACCCTGAACTTCAGAGAAAATTCAGACAGAGAAACAAAGATCAACCAACAGACAGGCTTCCAACTCTCTGACCATAAGCAGTACATATCTCCCAGAACAGACAGATCCAATTAATTGTCTGAGCACACATATATAGTTACTAGAGAGAGAAGCACTAAAATTTGGTTTTTCAAAGCTGGGGGACTCAGTGGTTGCCTAGAGTCTTGTCTGGCGAAACAAACAGTTCCAATGAGTATGTTCTATACAAAATCTCACCTCAGAGTATTTATATACTTCAAAACTGGAGGGCAAGACTCTCTGACTCAGTGCCTCAATAGAAATAAACAAAAGGTACTTGAGGTCTATTAATGGGTGGAGAAGATCTAATTAACCTTACAACCTGGAGTCAGGAAATGGGAATCCATTCTGAGATACTTGCAAGCCATGTGACTCAGGGCAAATCACTTGAACTTGCTTGCCTTAGTTTTTTCATCCATAAAATGTGTATAATAGTACATTTCAGGGTTGTTGTGGGACTTAAGATAATATTTGTACAGTCCTTAGCTCTGTGCCTGGCCCATAGAAAACACTACGTAAATGTTAGCCATTATTATTATATAACCTCAGTTTTTTGAAGTCTTGAACTATTAAAGAAGATTATGGTCTGAACCTTTCATAGCATTAATTGCTTATTACCACTAGGAGTTGACTTATATGTCTCTTGCCTGTATAGAAATAGAAAACTCCAGAATTTGCAAATTGATAAGAACGTTATTTGTATGTGATAAAGCCTGTCTTCTAAAATATGCCCAGTGCACAATTCCAGTATTGACCCTGAGGCAATGAGGTATATTAGTTGTGGAATGAGATGTGTGTATATGTGTGTGTGTATTATGTATGTGTGTATATATGTTTGTATGTTGTGTATTGTATGTGTATGTGTGTGTGTTTGTGTCTGTGTTCATTTATATAAACCACTGAGGGAATTTATTCTGCCTGATGACTTATGTTTACTACAAGAAATGCGTTTTTCTTTTCTTTTCCATTAGGACATATTGGGTAGAGATTTTTGGTAGATTTCTGTTAATTTGAAAAAGGGAGGTGGTGGTGCTACAGATGTGAACTTGTGCAGGCATTCATAGATGAAGTTATTGTTTTACTGAAGTGTTTTGTTTGACTATAATAGGCCAGTAAAACATGTTAAAATGAAATAAACTGAAATTAAATTTTCAAAAACAATAATACCTTAACATCTATATGAGCAAATAGCTGCATTTTTGGGACAACAAAAAGGAAAGTTGCTGCTTATCATGGTTACATAACATGACAAAATAAAATACGATGTGGTTAAGTACTTTGCTTAATTAATGTGATGTGAAAATGTAGAAAATAAAATGCTAATGTCAAAAATAAAATAATCCTGATAAGAGGTCATCCCGTCTTGTCTGAGGACCTCTAATAAGGGGGCACTTCCTCCCTCCCCAGGCATTCCATTCTAGGTTTTAATAGTTCATCTTCATAAGCAATCAAAATGACAATATAACATAATGTAGACAACAACAACATAGATAGGCAACTGATACTGCTGGAAGAAGGAAAGAGTTGAGGTTGATCAATAAGGGGTAAGGGAGGGAGGGAGCACGAGGGGACTGATGGATTTCAGTTCCCTTTGGGCTTGATGTCTTTCTTCTCTCTTGTCTTTTGCCGTCAGTACCACCTGAAGTGTATGTGTCCCGCCAAGATTTCCCCAATGGCACTATCAGCCTCTCCTGTACAGCCACAGGCTTCTACCCACCATCCATCCTGCTCCACTGGAAGAATGGTATTGATGGTGCTATATGGGGTAAAGAGAGCTCCAGTGGTACCCTCCCTAATTCTGATGATACCTTCTATGTCCGAATCTCCCTGGAGATCCAGCCAGGAGACACAGGGACAGGTTATGCTTGTGTGGTAGATCACAGTCAGCTGGAGACACCAGCTGTGTACACTGGTGAGTATCTCAGACAAACTATTTGGACAGTCAGGTCCATGGGTCAGTCCATGGGGTTGTGTTAATTTCTGCCCTCATCTATTCCTTCCTGGTAAAGTGTCTAAGGGCAAAATTCTCACTGGACATTCTCCCCATTGCACCACTGAAAAATCTCATTCCCTCAATCCCCTTAATTTGCTGGCTCTTCTCCTTCTGTAGTCCCTGAGAAGCCCTCCAAGAGGAATTTGTGGGCTGTTGCCCCGAGCATCCTTCTAGCAGTCATCCTGATGATGAGCTGTTTTGTGGTCTTCACCAAGTGGAAGAGGAGAAAAGCAGGTGTGTGTTGTAGGTGAAAGGGAAAGGGATGGGAAAAAGAGAACGCAAAAGAATAAAACAAGGTGTTCTGGGGTTGATGTTAACAATAGTGTACCTCGTGAAAAGTATCCCAGGAACAGAATCTCAGAGTAGGAAGGCACCTTGTACTGCATCTAATCCAAACCTTATGAGAATACAAGTTCTCTGTCCAGCATTCCCAATAAATTATCATAGATCCTTGTGTTGAAGACTTCAAGTGACATAGCAGTCACAACCTGGAGAAATATTTTTACTTTTATATCTTTTTAATGGAAAGCAAGCATGGCTTAGAGGATGGCAAGTCCAACCTCTGACACAAACTGGTTCTTTGTTCCTGGGCAAATCAGTTCACCAGGTTGTGTTCATCCTTGGTTTTTGAAGAGGACCATGACATCAGAGAAATGATGACATGACGTGCACTTGATTTTGTTTTGAGTGAGGGAAGGCTATTCAAGGTCACCAACCACACTTTCCCCTCCTGAGCCATTTGTATCCTGGGACCAGACGTTCGTCACGATGACTGGAGATGGTTCAGGATGCAATGGAGGTGTTTTCAGGTACTCACTTAAAGAAGTGAGGTAATCCCCATTTAATGAATAGACCTCTTTAAAAAGTAGTCAGGGGGATGGTCTCTTTAATAGAAAAGAAAAATAAATAGATAAATCATGCTGGGAGAGGCAGGAGCCTCAGGGTTGTTTTTTTTTGAAAAGAAACTGTTACTATAACCTCTCCATACCTTAGGCAACTCTGTAGTATTCTAAGTTTCAGAGAAGATGCTACCTTCCATAGGTAGAGAGTTTTCTCACCTCTATTTAAGAGAGTGTTTATGCAGTCAGTACAGCTTACCCTCTCCTTACTGTCTTAGGCTGATGTTTGTTCTCATGAAAAAGTTATTATTTGTAGAAAAAAGGGAAACAAGGAAGAGTTGAGCAATAATATCTTCTCTCTGTCATTAGTTAACATCCTGTGTAGCCCAGTCCTTGGCTCTATCCATTTCTTTTTCCTCATTTCCCCCTAAATATAGTCTTAGAAATGATGTCCTTAGTCCTGTATTTAGCATGGATCACATGTTTCATTTTCTTATAGACTTCCATGCTCCAGTTCATGTCTTTCTATTTTTTTCTGTATGTCTCTTATTAATTTTTCTTATAGCACAATAACATTCCATAATATTGCTATACCACAGCATGTCCAGCCATCCCCCCAAGATTCACATTTATTTTGTTTCCAGTTCTTTAATACTACAAAAAGTGTTGCTATAAGTATCTTTGTCTATAGATCTTTTTTCTAATTATTGATAATAACTGATATTCATATCTCACCCAGAATGTTTCATGTACTGTACTAAGTGCTTTACAAATGTTTTTTTTCATTTTATCCTCACAACAACCCTGAGAGGTAGGTGCTATTATTATCCCCGTGTTACAGATGAGAAAACTAAGGGAAATAAAGGCTAAATGAGTTGCACAGGTCATATAGCTAATTAGTCGCTGAGATCTTATTTGAAATTGTGTTCCTGATTCCAAGCCCATCACTCAGTGCACTATGGTGCCCCCCAGCTGTCCTTTCTGTCATTGATCTTTGTGGTATATGCCAGCAGTGGAACATTTGGGGCAAGGGTTTTGGACATTTTAGTCAGTTTCTTCCCATAATTTCAAATTGCTTTGAATAATGTTTAGAACAATTTAATACATCCCCAGCCATGTTAGTGTGCCTATTTTTTCCACTATCTCTCCAAAAGCAAATATTATCCTTTTGTTATCTTTTGTAATTTGGTAAAGGGGAGCTGTGACTTGGAACATTCTATCATATAGTTGTTAATAAATGACTTCTTCTCAGAAGTGCTTTTTTATATCCTTGGAGAACATGTTTTGAAGAATGGATTTTGGTTTTGCATATTATTACTATGTATCTTAAATACCTGATCAGAGATAGGGAGGTACCTTCCATGAGAAGTCTTCAAGCTTAGGCTGCCTGAAGAATTCCATGTGGGGTTGAATGGATGCTGAGGTCCCTTCACACTCTGAAATTCTATGACTCTATGACTACTCAGGGTTGTTAAGATGCATATAGTCTGCTGTCATTTTCCTTTTGTGATTTATGCATGAACTGAGAATAAGTTAGAGAGGGCAGTTATGTTAAAGGGGCATGAACTGAGATGGTATAGACTCAAAGTTGCTGAGCACAGCCTTAGGAATGTTACCAGAGGGAAGGTAGAATCAGTGTCGTTGTAACTCATTTCTGAACCTCGATTTCATTCTCTTGCTTTACCTCTTCCATTAGGATGAGAAGGAAGTAATGGAAATGGGGATCATGGATGAGTCTAACTAGGAATCTTTTTTAACAGGGACAACTTCACAAGCTCAACTGGAAGGACCCTTTCCTTCTTCTGCTACTTCTGCTATTCATCTTCAGTGAAGGAATTCATCAGCCCACAAGTCTGACACCAGGGCAGGTGCCATCTTCCCTGGCAGCTGCCGCATATTTGTCAGAGGGGTCATTTGTTGCACGCCTAGCCATAATCTCTATCCTACTCTAACTGGCCTATGTAGGAGACACATCTGAGATGGGACATCTGATGATGTTTATTATTTCTTACATATTTATTATTTCTTACAGTAAAGTATAATTCCTTCACATCCATGTGCCACAGTTTGTTCAGCTATTCTCCATTTGATGGATTTTGTTTCCAGCTTTTTGCTAATGACAAAAAATGCAGATACAAATATTTCATTATGTAGAAAAGTTTTATTTTTGTCAATCACATCCTTATTATGTAGCAATGAATCTCTGGGTCTAAGGGTCTGGGCATTTTAGCCAATTGACTTACCTAAGTCCATGGTGCTTTTCTATATAGTTGTATTAATTCACAGCCTTACCAACAATGTCTTTCTATAACTTCTCTAACATTGGCTATTTCCATCCTTTTTCAAACTTCCTTAGTGTCTCTTGCACATGGCATGCAAACTGGTGCTTGCCTACATGAACATGAAGCTGGACCTTAAGTTCCTGGCTGTCTGTTTTGTGTTGTGTAGCTGTCTGTGAGCACAGGCCCCTGAATAGTGATGCTCTCAGATGGACACTGCCAGCTTTGGTGCCTCTCTTGTGTGTCTCAGAATTTCCAGGTTGGCTGCTCCTTGCCTGAAAGGCTACTGAAAGCAGTAGCTTCTCGGAGTCAAAGGTTGTCATCATCTCCAGGAAAATTCTGGAGCTGGACAGAATAAAAAGACACAACAGGTTGAGCAGAGGATCTGAATTGTGGGAAGTCAATATGAGCTATATGTTCAGTAGTCCTGCAATGGCATCTTTCTCTCCTGGGAGAGTATTATTGTTGATAGGATGTTTAAATATATGCTCTTATAGTATTTTAAGTTTCAAGTACATGCTCTTATCAGTATTTTTGTGCTAAACAGTTTTTTGTAGTAATAAATAGCTGCCTATATCTGATATCTATTTTGTGCATTAATTATTTCTTCTGGAAGTCACCTTATTAGGGTTAGGGTTATTAATCACATTTAGTATTTGGACATGAGTCATACCAAAGTTTCATTTAGGTGGTTTCCTCTGGACCTTTAGGGTGAAAAGTAATGAATGAGAGAGCAATTAAAAGCCCATTCCAACTATTTTAAGGGTTCAGGATGGATCCAGGAAAGAAGATGGTTTTAGTGAGTCAAGAACCAGATCCTGCTTTTGTTTAGAGGAAGTTCTTTGGGCCAGAAGTCACACATTCTGTCTGGAAAATCCAGAGTATCAGGCAAAGGAAGCATTTCAGAGAACAACCAGTTTAATCTACAACAAGACAATAATATCCTCTTCAAGAGACATGACAGTCTTATGTCCTACTGGGGAAACAATGTTTATTTATAGAACTAGATATAATACATAGAAGCACACACACATATGGAGAGAGAAAGAGAGAGAAACATGCAAATATATATTTAAAAAAACAAAATAATTTCATGGGATTTGGATAGACATTAGCTGCGTCAATATTGAATTGAGTCTGGATGCATGGTTTTTGTTCCACAAATCCCTTTATGGTCACAGTCTTCAGGGGTTCTCTTGAAGTAAGGTTTTGAAACCACACCGTAGTGGTTTGGAGTGTGGCCAGACTTTTCAAAGAGTTCTATTGCCTTGGATCACAAACTCCTGGCGACTTTCAGGGCAACTTTCACGAAGAGGAATAGGTGAGGAAGGGGAGAACTGACATGTTAGTGGAAGAGCACGTTCATGTTAACTTCAACCCCTCCTCCTACTCCTAGGACACATCTACTGTTTTCTGATGTCCCTGCTCCATCCCTGATCAGCACAGAGATCCAATTCCTCTATCCTATAAGCCCCTTCCAATTCTCTATCCCATAAGGTCTTTCTTTCCAATTTTCCCTTTCCTTTCCAATATTTGCTACATCTCTCCCCAGTCCTTTAGGGAAAATGGTATCTGAATGTAAATTGATATGGTGCTGTCCCACACTCAACATTGTCTCCTGCCTCCGTGTCCTCTCACAAGTGCTTCTGTAATCCCATGATGCCCACTGTGAGACTTCTTATCTCCCTTCAGGGCTCCGTGCTGGGACCCCCTCTTCTGTGAAATCTCCTCTTATCTCTCCAGTTGTTAATGTTCTGTCCTTTCTTGAATTATCTTGTAATTATTTATCTGTGTTGGATCCCTCTTCCACAATAAACAGCTCTTTGAGGGTAGCCACCGTCTCTTTCACTTTCATCCTTGTGCTCCCAGGGAGAGTAGAATGTCTTACCCAGGTTATTTAGGCACCAAATAAGTGATTATGTGGTATGAAATGGTATGTTGGGTTTGAAAGATTGGCATGACATCTCAGAAGAGATAACTAGAAGACAGTTATTCATCTTCTGCATAGGAGAAGTTGGGGATGGACGTTTAGCTTCTGGGACCATCTGCACTGTGATTATTGAAGCCCAGCAAGGAATATAAAATGTACTTGGCTCCAAGTTTTTCCTCTCCAACTTCCGCTTTCATGCTGGGGATCTTCTCAATACCTATTGATACTCCATCAGAAACTCTAACCTTTCAGTTCTTCAAATAACTTATTTCCTGTGTCCAATACCCTACCTAGGGTACACACAGATTTGGCCACATTCTTTATCTTTCCATCACTCACAACTGTTTGACTTCCATGTTCATAATCTCCTGGCAAAATACTATTCCATTGCCTCAAACCATCATTCTGTGTTGACTGTGGGTAGAATGGTGTGTTCAAGCATGATGGAGATTTGAAGGTGGTGGGGAACTTGGGGTGAGAAAGGGAAGGAGTTCAGAGGAAAAGTCCCCATGCCATAGTTATCTCTTGATGCCCAAAGAAAAAAATAATTTCTTAACCCACTTATTACTTTTCCTTTCTTCATAAGCTAATAGCTGAGCATCAGAACTCTTCTTTTCTAATCCTAAACTCAGTTTATGTGGTTTCTTGGGCCCTGTCCATCTTCCATTTTAGAAGAAGCTGCTCAGGAGTTGGGGATTTCTTCATAGAGCAGACTACTGAGACTGAGTCAATTTCTGAGCATCACTGGGAAATGAGTGAAATCACAAGTCATGTAGGTGGCTGTGGGAGGAAAAATGGGTTATAGGTTTGGGGGCATTCCTCCTTGGAGGAAGAAGGGTTAATGGAGGAAACCCACGGAAGGCCTCAACTTTGTCCCAGAGTCACTTGCTAGTCACTGCACCCTTATTCCCCACATCTTGGGTATTTTATAGTCTCAATATGGTCATGGTTATATAATCAGGGCACAATATTTTCATGAGGCATTTGTATTAATTGAACCCTTTAATAATAATAATAGTTAAAATTTATGTAGTGTTTTAAGATTTGGAAAATGCTTTATCTGCATGATATGATTTCACCCTCATAACCACCCTGGGAGGTGGCTGCTCTGATTATGTCCATTTTATGGATAAGAGAACTGAGTCTGAGAAAGGTTGAGTCACTTGCCCTGGATCACAGGGTTAGTTAGTATCTAAGGAAGGAGTGAAACTCAAGTCTCTCTCACTCCTAGGCAGTGCTCTATTCACTGTTTTCTATTTCTGTTATCTAGTAATTTTTTCAGTCATATCTACTTCATGACTCCATTTGGGGTTTTCTTGGCAAAGATACTTGGAGTGTTTTGCCATTTCCTTCTCCAGCTAATTTTCCAGATGAGGACACTCAGTGACTTGTCCAGTCACATAACTAGTAAGTGCCTGAGGATGGATTTGAACTCAGGTCTTCCTGATTCCAATACTAGTGCTCTATATACTGAGCCACCTAGCTGCCCCCAAAGGAAATCCATTAACTCGCTTCCTACATTTCACAGCATGGAGAAACAAGCCCAGTGCCACAAGGCAATTCTTTTCAATTCAGTTCAACCCATGTTTTTAATGTGTCTATTAATACATGGTGTTTCCATAACTTGGAGGTTTGCAAGAACTTTAAGTGCATTATCTTATTGGAGAGTCGCAATAGCCCTGTGAGGGAGGTACTGTGGTTGTTATTAGTCCATTTGGGACATATGAGGAAACAGAGTCTCAGAGGAACTCCCCAACGTGCCTGGTGTTCACAGCTAGTAAGGGGCTCAAACCTCAGTCTTCCTTCGCATATAGGGTAAAGTGTGAGAAATGTTGAGTTTGGCGTTGGACTGCCTGGGTTTGAATTCTGACCCTGGTACTTGTTAGTGACCCTAAGCAAGTCACTTAACATCATCTGTAGAGTGAGAGGATTGGCTCAGATGGCCTCCAAAGCATTTCCCATCCTCTCATCCTGATTCTAGGTCCAGCCTATTTCTTATCATATCAAACAATGTCTCAACTGAGCACTAAACATTGCTTGAGGTAATGAGATCACTATGACGTCTTGGTCACAGTTTTAGAGTTAAAAGGAATCTTAGACACCTTTGAGTCAAATCCCTTCCCATCACTTTTCAGAGGTACATAGAGGCCAAGAGACAACTAGATGACATAGTGAATAAAAAGATAGGTCTTGAGGTCAGAAAGACACGAGTTCAAATTCTGCCTTGAACTATCTATGTGACCCTCAGCAAGTAACTTTTTTATCATCAAATTGTAATTCTTTAGTAAGTGTGGAGGGTTTAAGGTCTCCTTCTGCCCCCCACTCAACCCTCCTTTCTTTGTAGCTAATTGTAGAGCCCTGCCCTACCCAAACCATTTTGAACTCTGGAGACTGAGAAAGGCCTAAAACCAGGATTGGCCAATCAGGAGAGGCATTGTGGCCCACTTTGAGCTTAATCTGCCATAATACTTTGCAATGCTTTGGCATAACAGACATGCCTTGCTCTCTGAGTGAACTCAAAGTGTTCCTTCCTGTGTCAATACTACAAGACCTGATGAAACTGATTAGAGCGTTCTTCTGTTAATGGCTACCAAGGACAAGGCACCTTGACCACACACTACCTTGAATAATGGGACTTCCCTTATCTTAGTATTTTATGGACATATGCTATGTTATGTTACGGTAACAATAAAGGAAACATAGATACCTTGGATCTATAATTTCAATTTAATTGACACTTTAATACTACTCCTACCTTATTGTATTTACAATCTATTCAGTGAAGAAATTCCTTTCTTATATCATGGTTAACTATGTGGAGACCATAATTCTGACTGACATGTTGACCTTGAGCCAGAAAGGGAGGGAGGAGTGAGACAGAATTGTTCTGAAGATATAAAAATCCTCTTTGTCCATCATTGAGTGTATTGCCTCATGATGAACTCTCATGTGTATCTCTATATGCATGATTCACAAGTTTTGAGAGAAATAAATGCTTATATTCAGACTCATTTTGTTTGTCTTTCTATAAATGGACTTATGATTGGCACTAACTACTTCTCTGGCTATTCCACTGCACCACCTTGGTTCCTGGGCCCCTGGTCCCAGGGGCGAAGAGAGACCACCCAGGCAGCTCTGAGCTCCAGGAGGTGCCCAAGTGAATGACTGATGCCTTGTGCTTTCTTACAAAGATTCCTCAGGCAGAAGGAATTTCCCACCCTGCTGTAGTGCTCTAGGGAACAGGCCTCCTATTGCTGCTGGTCTCTCCCTGCTGTCCATGGAAGGGTGCTGGCCATGGTGCTGTGATGTCCTGGGCTGTTGACCGTGGCTAGAGCTGAGGGTGTCTGTCAATTGGTCATCATCTTGTTGGCTGGTCTTTGATGGCCCCTTTGAGAGGTCAGTAGGGACACACCACTGGGGGTTTAGGCTTCCCAACTGGGAGGTGGAGGGTTTTGGAGTCTGGGTGATGGTGCAGGGTTCTCCATTAATGTAAGTAATTGGCAGGCCTATGGCTTTGTTTAGTCCTGGATTGACTGATGCCATTCTCTTCTCCACTTGCACCCACAAACCACCTTCCAGGGTCCTTCTCCAGCCAGGAGAGCTTTAGCCAGGCCCTGAACCTTCTGCAACTTCTCCGAGGCATTCTGCTGCAGGATAACACCTGGGCAGTAGAATTTCTTGTGGACCAGTTGGGCCTTCAGGCTGAGGGAGCTCCTACAGCAGACTCAGAACTCCTAGTAGTCAGTCAGGGTGAGCAGAGGTGCAGGAGGTGGTAGATGGGGTGCTAAAATAGGTTACCTACCTACTTTCATCATGTATAAAATGGGCAGGAGAATAGTACCTCCCTCCCAGGGTTTTTATGACTTTCCAATGGGATAACATACGTAAAACACTCGGTCAAAACACCATGTAAATGCTGGCTGAGATTCAGTGACTTGCCTGAGATCATACTGCTGTTGTGTCTGATGTAGGATTGGAACATGGGTCTTCCTCCCTCCCAGTGCTGCTCTGTGACCAGCAACCACATCACAGAACTTTCTCTCAAAGTGGTGATAGTGAAGGAAAATGCAACACAAACTAACTATGGTACATGGGTAAAGTACAAAAGAAGAAGTCTAGGAAAAGCTGAGAAATTTAATGCAAAAAATATGATTTTTCCCTTGATCAATCAATTGTTTTATTGAACAGCTCTTAGTTGCCAGGCACTGGGCTACACTGTTGGACTCAGGCTCAGTTTCGTAGAGTGAGCGACTCCTGAACCCTTCCTGAAAAGAAGGGCAAGTATTCTATGACTTGAGTTCAGAGGTAGGAAGAGTTCATTCTACAATGTGGAGCAGCTCAAGACAGGATATGGAAATGAGGGAGGTATAGAGGGTTCAAGACAGTTCCAGTTCCTTTCCTTTTGGAATGTGTAAGGAAAATAGCCCAGACCTCCATGTGCTTTAAACACAGTCCAGGGCAAATAGGCATCTTCCAGGATATAAAGAAATTAGCCCACATGTTTCAGTGTAGCCTCACAAAACATCACTGGGCCTCAGTGCACAGTAGATAACCAGCACTAAGACCCAAGCTCAGCCTCTGATAAATGGCTAGAGCCTTATACACTCCACCACCACCAGCCACACCCTGAACACAGCACTAGAGAGAAAAGTTCCCCCTGGGCCACCACCAACAGTGGGGAAGCACCAGCTAAACAGTCATGGCTTGCAGCCACTGCAACAAAAAGAATGAGACAGAATCCCTTCCACCCTGGGACCAGAGATCAGATTTAAAAGAGAGGAAAAAGGCCTTCCCTAAAAGATGAGCAAAAATCAACACAAAGAATCTGATCATTGAAAGTTATTAATGTGACAGGAAGAGCAAGATCCTAAGTCAGAGGAGGACAAGAATGTCAAAACACTTATGGGCAATTCAATATTAATTAAGTGGACAATTTCCACACTACATAATAGGTCAGAAATAATTGTCTGAACAAAGTAACTATTTTAGATATATTTGGACTAATTGACTGAGTCACAGGATCACCTGGTGGATCCAGTTAAGGATTCTTTTTTTTTAAACACATAATTAATTTTTAATTTTCAACATTCACTTCCTTAGGATTTTGAGTTCTAAATTTTCTCCCCTTCCCCAAGACAGTGTGCAATCTGATATAGGCTCTACTTAAACATCCATATTAAACATATTTCACATTAGTCTTGATGTCAAGAAGAATTAGAACTAATGGGAAGAACCACAAGAAAGAAGAAACAAAACAACGTAAGAAAAGGAGAGCAAATAATCTGCTTCCATCTGCATTCACTCAGTAGTTCTTTATCTGGATGTGAATAGCATTTTCTGTTGTGAGTCTTTTGGAGTTATCTTAGACCTTGCATTGCTGAGAAGAGCCAAGTCTATCAAAGTCAGTCATCCCACAATGTGGCTCTTATTGTGTACAATGTTCTCCTGGTTCCGCTCATTTCACTCAGCATCAGTTCATATAAGTCCAGATTTTTGTGAAGTCCACCTGCTCATCATTTCTTATGGTACAATGCCTTTTCTTTTGAAATGTGTAAAGAAAGTAGCGCAGACCTCCATGTGCTTTAGCACAGCTCAGGGCAATTACATAGCATTACATTCCTATATAAGTTGTGACTTGTTTAACCATTCTCCAATTAAATGACATCCCCTCATTTTCCAATTCTTTGCCATCACAAAAAGAGCTGCTATAAATATTTTTGTACATGTGGCTCCTTTTCCCATTTTTATGATCTCTTTGAGATGTAGCCCTAGAAGCAATATTGCTGGATCAAAGGGTATGCACATTTTTATAGCCCTTTAGGCATACTTCCCAACTGCTCTCTGCAATGGTTGGATCCGTTCAGAACTCAAACAACAAGGCATTAGAGTTCCAATTTTTCCACATCTTCTCCAATGATTATCATTTTCCAGTTTTGTCATGTTAGCCAATGTGATAGATGTGATGTGGTATCTCAGAGTTTTTTGATGTATATTTCTCTAATCAATGGAACATTCTTCATATGACTATACAAAGCTTTGATTTCTTCCTCTGAAGACTGCTGTTTGTAACATTTGGCCATTTACCAACTGGGGAATGACGTGTTCTTCTCTGTCCCCATAATAAGAATCTATGTTCATTGTCTACTTCTGTTTTTTACTCACAGTGTTTGCCTCTTTTCTAGATTTTTTTTGAGTTCTCCTGCTGGAACACAAGGGACACTGACCTAAGCTTCTTGTGTTGGGAGCCTAGGACCAGGTCACTGGCTTTGTGTCCTGGGGTCTCAGGTGCTGGCAGCTGCATGCTGTAGGGGTCTGACAGTTTACCTGGTGCTGAGTTGAGGTCAGCAACATTGGAGATCTCCTAGTGGGGGTGAGGAGTCTGTCCCCTGCAGGATGCCTACTCACTTGGACTCCTTTAAAGTACTGGTTTGGCTCCTGGAGAATGCCTGCTCACCTGGAGCTGTGCTTCCCGAAATTGTGCTGAAGCACCAGAAGGTTTGGCTGCTGGCCAAAAAACCTGGGGTCTTTTGAACTCAGATCCTCTATATATCAGGCCTCTGCTACCTAGGTGCTCTCTATTGGACAATGCCTTTTTCTTCTACATATTTCTGTCACTGTGCATCTTGAATATCAAACCCTTATTAGAGAAAATTAATGCAGTGATATTCCTCTTTTCTTCTTATACTAGATGGATTAATTTCATTTGTGCAGAAGTTTTTTAATTTCATTCAACACTCCTACTTTTATTTTCTTATCTTTGTCATTTTGAAATTCAATTAATTGTCCTGTTCTGAATTTAGATGTTAAGTCATTTGAGTTTGATATGGGTATTGGTTTATTATTTATGAGTTAATTATAATGCAATTTCCTTACTCACTTTTGAATATTCTATGAAATTTTGTTTTTTACTTTTTCTGACAGCATGATATAATTCCTGCTTTTTCAGTTTCACCTGATGCATAGCAAATTTCCCCCCTTGTTTTTCATGTCTGTGTTTTTTAGATATGTTATTTGAAAGCACTGGATTTTGGCATTTTTTTCCTTATCAACTCCGTCTGTGTGTGTTTCTTCAAAATACAGAACAGATTTTCCACAAGAACAGACTGACTCTGAAGAGATGTCATAAAATATGATGCTAAGTGCTGTAGACACAATACTTCGTTAACCCCACCCCTTTAATCAGGCTTTCCCAGCTAGAGAAACAGTTCAGGCCTAAGCTACAGATGGTAAGAAGAATGAGGCAAGGTACACCAAGTGGCCACTTGTCTGAGAGAGTAGTGAATGTGACCTCTTTGGAGTTCATTACTTGGATAATACTGTTTGTTTAATACTATTTCCTGTATTTCACCTCTAATAAAATTTAAATGACATTTTAATAAGAATCAACTGAAATATTTGCCAGGAGAACCAGATTTAGTTCACTGTAACTTTATGTTTTACTAAATGCAATCCTATGCAGAGCACTGTGTGAATTGGTAGAAGAGATGTAGCATATATGGAAGACCTAGTACATACCAACGTGAATTACTCCATCAACAGCCATTATTTAGCATTTATGTCATGCCAGATACTGGGAAAATTTGGGGAGGGAAAGAGGAGAGAGGGAGGAAGGAAGGAAAGAAGTAAGAAAAGAGAGCAGAAGGAAGGAGGGAGGAAAAGAAAGAAGGAAGGATGAGAAAAGGAAAGAAGTAAAGGCAAAAAGAAGGAAGGAAAGATGAGGGAAGGAAGGACTGGAAAGAAAGAAGGAAGGAAGGAATGCAAATTAAAGGAAAGGAGGAAGGAGTGATAGAAGGGAAGAGAGGAAGGAAGGAAGGAAAAAGGGAAAGTGGGAAAAGAAGAAGGGAAGAAGGAAGGAGGGATGGAAAGAAAGAAATAAGAAAGGAAGGAAGGAGGGAGGGAAAGAAGAAAAGAAAAGATAGGGAAGGAGGAAGGAGGAAGAGAAGGGAGGAAAGGAAGCAAGGAAAGGAAAAATGAAGAGGAGTAAGGAAGAAAGGACAGAAAGAGTAAAGGAAGGAAAGAGGGAGGGAAGGAAGGAAGGGAGAATGGAATGACATCTCGGTTTTATGAGTTGCCTGAATTGCAGAGAGCCGAGATATATTCAGTAGTCCTACAATGACATCATTATGTCCTAGGAGAGTACTGTAGGTGATGGGATATTATTTCATGGTTTAAGTATTTACAATAAGCACTTCTAAGTCTTTTTGTGCTCTAGACAATTTTTTTGTTTCATTGGAAATAAATATCTTATACCTGATATCTATATTGTACGTCTGGTACTTCTTCTGGAAGTGACCTTATCAACCCTTTAACATAGAGACATGAGTCAAACATAGGTTTATTTAGGTGATTTTTCCTGAAACTTCAGGGTACAAAGTATTAAGAGTGCAATACAAAGCCTAACGACAATTTGTTTGTGTTTGTCCTTCACTCGCAAAGAGGATCATGACATCAAGATGATGACATGACTTGTGATTTGAGTGAGGGAGGGCTGTGCAAAGTCACCAGCCTCACTTTCTTCTCCTGAGCCATCCTGAGTCTAGTGGACTGAAGATGGCCCAGGATGCCATACGAGAGCCTGGCCCTTGACAATTTAGAGAGTCTGAAATGGACCCAGGATGGAATGTGATTTATTTTTCATGTAAATAGTACAAGATATTTGAGTTGGTTTGTAGTTCTAACTTAATACAACATGATATAGGATAAAAACCTTCTGTGATACCACCTAGAGACCACTTTAATATGTTTAAGCATTTTAACTCTTTATCACATGGTGCAGCTAACAGCTCTTCATTTATGTTGTGCCCAATATTTTATTCATAATATATTTGAAAGCAACACTAACGCTTAAAATTAACATTTGAAAGAATAAAATCATGATATGATATTTTACATGGGAAATAAATACATGAATGTTTACAGAGAAGCAATGGGGCTTTCTAAGGACAGCAGTAGCACTCCTTAAGATCAATGATGGGACTTAATAGCTCGCATTTCTACAGTGCTTTAAGATTTGAGAAGCCCTTTATAAACTCTATGAAGGTAAGATAGCAGAACCCAGAGACCATTATACAATAACACTTCACCTCAGTCCTGAAGAAATCAGTGGAGGTTTTGGAGAGGAAAACAGTGCAGTACATTTTTGGTCAAGGAAGAGAGATTTGGGAACATGAAGACAGATGATTGTTTGACAAGATTTTCATGTTAGATGATTTTAAAATCACTTTTCTTTTCCAGGAGAGAAGGCTCAACTGGAATGTGTTTTATAAGTAGTTGCTTGCATGTTGTCTCCCCCATCAGAATGTGAGTTCTTTGGGGGCAGTTTTTTGTTCAACAAACATTTATTAAACACTTACTATGAGCCAGGCACTGTGCTAAGCACTGGGGCAGACAGTGTAGAGAGAAAGAGACAAAAACTCTGTTTTCAACGAGCTCTGAGTCTACTGAGGGGGACAACATGTAAATAGCTGTGTACAAATAAAATATATGTGTATATGAACACTCACACATAACCACTTTCCTCTATCTTTGTATGTGTATGCATATACATATTCATATGTATATACATGCACACATACAAGAAATTGGAGATAATCAGCACAAAGAGAAGGCACTAAGCTTGAGACAGGAAGGGTTTTTACACCTTCTGCACTTAGCGAAACATCTTCCATGGAGAAGGTGCTCCATAATTGTTTGGCATGACTTGCTTTAACTTAGAATATGACTGTTGTGAAGACAGAAAGCATTAGTCCAGTATGGTGAAAAGTGTAGTGTCCATTGACTTTGAGGGTCAAAGAGCATAACATGGGGTAGGGAAGAAAAAACAAAGCCATGGAGGATGCAGTCTCCTATTACAAGATGAAGCAAAATAAAGGAGTACGAGGAAGAAGAGGGTGAGATCAAAGGATGAAAAGATGGCTCTTGGGGCAGAGTCATTCACATTATTTTCATATTGGTGCATCACCAGCCCAACAAAAAGGTGAAATGAGCCCCAAGCAGAATTCCTTAGGAATGAAGAGTCATTCTATTTGTCAGTGCCTACCTCATAGTAAGTCATGAATAAATGCTTGTGGATTTCACCTGATGTGACTTGGTAGATTCTTTGACATGACTGCAAAGATAATGACTTAGCAGCTAGTTCTATAAATGGCTCCATGAAGAATATGCTTTTAAGCCAGGAACATTGAATTTCCAAAGTTAAGCCTGATGCCTCTTCCTGTGATATGTACTAGACAGAGAGCTGGTCTGGGGGCTAGTAAGACCAGAGTGCTTTGTGACACACAGCCAGTGTGTCTCTGGGATTATGTATCCTTCAACTCCACAGCTTCGGAACCAATTCTTTCCTCTTTATATGTGTCTCTGGCACATAGTGTAACATCTGACTAATATTCATGACTTAACAAATGCTTACTGATTGATTGGTGATACATTCAAGGGCAGGCCTTTCTTTCCAGATATTTCCCTTAGCTCTGCATTGGAGATGCAGTTGATGGTTGATAAACAACAGACTGATCCTGTGGTCATAGTCTTCAGGGAGGATTGTTCTCACACTGAAGGTTTACCAGTTTCATACAAATGGTTCCAACTGGGCTCAGACATCTCCCAAGCCAAAAAAATTCCATTGCCTCAAACCATAATTCTATGTTTACTTAGGGAAGGATTGGTGTGTTCATGCATGATGGAAACTGGAAGGGTGGGAGAGAAGGAGGGTGAGAGAGGGAAAGAGTTCAGAGGAAAAGTCCTTAGGTACTAGTAATGCCTTGATGCCCAAAGAAAGAATTTAATTTCTTGACAATCCAGCTACTTTTCCTTATTTCATGATCTAAAAGCTAGGCTTGCAAACTCTTCTTTCCAATCCCAGTCAGTTGTAGTGGTCCCAGCGCCATGTTCACATCCCACAGTAGAGTTAGGGATTTCTTCATAGAATAGGTGTCTGGGAGTGAGTCAATTTCCGGCCACCACTGGGGAAGTGGGAAAAACCAAATGTCAAAGAGGTGGCTGTGGGAGAAAAACCAGGTTGTAGGCTGTGGGGGAATTGTTGCCAAGAGGAATGTCAAGGAAGAAGAAGAATGAAAAGACAATAAAAACCCATGGAAGACCCTAACTTTGTCCTGTAGTCACTTGCTAGGCATTTCACTATTATTCCCATACTTCCCATATTTTGGACTCTCAGTGTCCTAATGCTTATATCTGCAGTCTAGAGGACAAATTTTGCCATCAGGCACCTGTATTCATTGAATCCAATAATAATAATAATAGAGTTTATGTATTGCTTTAAGCTTTGGAAAATGCTTTATCTCTGATGTCATGTCACCTCACAACAACCTCAGAGGTGGGAGTTATGACTCTCTCCATTTTATGAATGAGAAAACTGAGTCTGAGAGAAGTTCTTGCCTTGGATCACAAGGTTAAGAAGTATCTGAGGAGGGATTAAGACTCTGGTCTCCTTCAATCCAAGGTCAGTGCTCTATCCATTGGTACTCTTTAATGGTGTTCAGTCATGTCTTCGGGGTTTTCTTGGCAAAGTAATGGAATGGTTTGCCATTTCTTTCTCCAGCTTATTTTCCAGATGAGGAAACTCAGTGACTTGCCTGGAGTCACCCAACTAGTAAGTGCCTGAGGCTGGATTTGAACTCAGATCTTTCTGACTCCAGTCCCAGCACTCTATCCACTGTGCCACTTGGCTGCCCCAAAAGGCAACCCATGAACTGGTTTCCTAACCTTTACATCATGGAGAAACAAGCCTAGTGCCACAAGGCAGCTTTTCTTAATTCAGTTCAACCCATGTTTGTAATGTGTCTGTTAATACTGATGTTTCCATAGCTTTGAGGTTTGCCAAGAACTTTGAATACTTTTTCTTATTTGAGTATCACAATAGGCCTGTGAGGGAGTTATTATGGGTATTTTTATCCCAATTCAAACAGAGGAAGGGACTGAATCTCAGATGGGCTCCAAGACTTACCTAGAAGCTCATGATTAGGAAGGGTCTGAGGTGGGATTCAAACCTAGATCTTTCCTCAGATACAGAGTGGTAAAGTGGGAGGAATGCTGTGTTGGGAGTTGGAGAGCCTGGGTTCTAATTCTGGGTCTGGTACTTATGACCCTAAGCAAGTCCCTTCACATCTCTGGGCCTCTATGCTACACTTTAGAGTGGTGGGATTGGCTGAGATGGCCCCTAAGTTACCTTCCATCTCTGAATCTAGGATCCTGATTTCCAACCATATCAAGCAATGTCTCAACTGAGTACAAAACATTGTTCTTAGTCAATGAGAATGCTATGTTGTCTTACTCATAGTTTGAATTAAAAGGGGTCTTAGAGACCTTTAAGTCCCCCACCCTTTGCACATCAGGAAACTGAGGCACAGAGAGATCAAGGGACAACTAGGTGACATAGGGAGTAAAAGGTAGGACCTTGGCTCAGAAAGACCAGAGTTCAAAATTTACCTCAAGCACTTTTTAGTTGTGTGATCCTAGACAAGTCACTTAAATGAGATTGCCTCAATTTTCTTATCTATAAAACTGGATGAAATTAGTGCCCCCTCTCATCTGTTGTGGTTATCAAATGAACATATGTAATTCACTTTGCATATATGTGTATGTGTGTGTGTGTGTGTACCACCACCCCACAGACCTTTCTCTTAAAGTAGTGACAATCTATTGAGGGAAAAAACATTCCCAAACTATAGCATTAGGCTAGGTGATAGAGTAGAAAAAGAAGTCTAGGAAATGCTGAGAAATCTGTTTAGAGAAAGATGATTTCCTCCATCAATCAATGAGCATTCCTTAAGCAGCTCGTATGTGCCAGACACTGCGCTGCAGTCGAACATTACTCGGTTCAGGCCCAGGATCATTGAGTGAGTGACACCTGAGATTTTCCTGAAAAGAAGGGCAGGTATTCTATGGCTGGAGTTCAGAGGCAGAAAGAGTCCATTCCACAAAATGGGGAGCAGCCCAATGCTGCATGTGCAAATTGGGGGGTCCATAGAGGATTATAGACAACTCCAGTTTCTTTTTTCTTTTTCTATTTTTTTGGAATGTGCATAAAGTAGATTAATGGGACAGAGACTTAAATGTGTAACTCAGAGCCTGACTCTGGAAAATTTTCAATGCGAAGAGGTGGCATTTTCACTAGTGGTATGCAATGGGGATTCCCTTATGGATGTTGGTAGATTAATGACATGCTCAGTGTGGTATAGGAGGAGAATTGCTTTGCATTGCTCAAGTATGGAATGGAGAAGTGATAGATTGGAAGCAGGCTCACCAGTTAGAAGGCTATTACATTCTTGCAAGTGAGAATCAATGAAGAATCAGAAGAATGTTTAGAATTCAAATGAAGGAGAGAAACAGACATTGGGAGTGGCAGAGTCCATAGCCTTTGGCAGTTAGATAAGGTAGGGAAGAGATGGGATGGAAACTTGGCTTTAAGATTATGACATTGGGAAGTTGGTGGTACCAGCAACATGAACAGGGAAGATTGATGCCTGGTAGGGCCATATTTTGGGGAGATGATATGTTCAATGGTCATTGATTTAGAGTTCAAAGTGACCTCAGAATCTTCCTTGTCCACTATCTCTCATTTCAGAATTGAGGAAATTGAGGCCCAGAGATGATAAATGACTTCTCATGGACACACAGTTAATAAATTTCAGAGAAGGTCTCTAACACTAAATTCTTGGATCTTCCCAATAAACAATACTGTTTTTGGAATCTGCATGTATGAGACCTTGAGGGTATCAAGTATAGAAGAGTATTATGCAGGCAGAAATAGAGGACATGAGCTTCAGGCAAAAAGTACCAGTTAGAGAAGGGAGTCACTGGCATAGATGTGACAACTTAAGGTATGAAATAAAGGTGAGACCACCTTCTCTAAGACCAATATGAGAGTAACAGGTTGGTTGGGAACAGACATCTCCAAGTGCCAATGATTATGACATAAGGAACTTCACAAGTTCAGGGGTAGTGTCTTCTCCACTGGCACATGAACCCAAGAGTCTTCAAAATAGCAACACCTGTCCTGTGACTCACAGAACCCCAGCCCTGTTCCCAGTCTTGTTGTCTCCTTCAAAGTGAGCAAAGGGGAGCAGGTTCCAAGAGGCTCACCGTTCCCTTTCCTAGCCCACCAGGTGCCATCGACTGGGCAGAAGGGATGAGGAAGTCAGCCTAGCTGAGGGAAGGAAATGTCCACAGGGGCCTCTTTTTTTGTACTTTCTTTTGAACTTACTTCTTTTCTCTCCACTCCTTCCCCATTTCCAGCTTCCTTTTCTGTGTTCTCTGTCCCCATTAGAACATAAGCTCTTTGGGGCCAGGGCCTCTCTCTGCTTCTAACTGTATTCACAAGTTTGGAAAGGACATTGCCTGGCATATTGTAAATATTCAATAAATACTTACTAACTTCAACCTATGGTGAAGAATGTTTCAGTGAGTTTTTGTCAGTAAGACAGGAGGTAGAGAAGGTAAAAATATTACTATCCCTAATCTTCCCCACGCACCAAAAACCAAGAGAATGAATAAAAACACCCTTATTAAGAACTCAGTGGAGTCGAGCCCAAAAA
This sequence comes from Bettongia penicillata ogilbyi, assembly GCA_023548195.1. NCBI lineage: Eukaryota > Metazoa > Chordata > Mammalia > Diprotodontia > Potoroidae > Bettongia > Bettongia penicillata. The sequence goes on from JAJHZJ010000257.1 coordinate 9,172,234, forward strand.
AATGCACAGAGGGGCTTTATCTGAAGAGGTATTTCTCTTTCTGTAGCGCCTATCCATTGCCTGCCAGGATGTTGCTTTTTTCTTCTGTATTATTTGCCTTCAGTTATTTGGTAAAATCCTTGAAAGGGGGATGGTCTCATTTTGTGTGTTTGAATTCACGCAGGAGATGGCAGTGCCTTGGCCATGATTGGTACTTAATATCTCTTTATTGAGGTAGATTTCAAATGTTGGCATGAAATTCAGGGAGAGATAGTAGAAGGCAATTGTAAAGAAGAGGAGAGACACAAGGGGAAATCTGATGGCAGACGTATAGCTCCAAGAGTGACCTGAATTTTAATGATTGTTACTTGGCCAGCGGGCCACTACACCCAACCATAGGGACGAGGCAAGAGGGGACACCTGTGAGAGGAGAAGCTAGACTCACAGTGAGGCTTCAGCTGGCAAGAGTGATCCAAGTTTAGAAACAAGCCCAGGGAGCTGAGAAGTAGCTTTCAAACAATATTTACCAGTGATATCATTATCTACAACTGTTGATGGTTTTAGCCTGAGGTCTCCCTGAAGGCAAGAACTATTGGCCCCTCAGACTGGGGTCCCAGTGAAGGCATATCCTTTGTCTTTCCTCATGTACCATAGGGTAGGCCCTATATTGACCCGTTGGAATAGGGCCTCCCTGAGGACAGGAACATCTCTCTTGCTCATGAAGTTGTAGCTCTGTGATCGAAAAAATAATATATCTTATGTAGCATTTAAGGTTTGCAAAGCACTTTATATACCTTAACTTGTTCTAACAATAAACCTTGTGGGGTAGGTGCAATTATTCACATTTTAAAGAGAAGGAAATGGAGACAGAGAGGTTAAGAGACTTGCTACAGAGTGTGTAAGACATGGTTTAAACTCCAGTAGTCCAGACTCCAGGTCCAGCACTCTATTTTCCCTATCATCTAACATGCCTTTAATTCAACTAAGAACTACAAATGCCAGCTGTACCCATGGCACTGTGAGTTCCCACTCTGCAGTTCCCCAATAATACCAGAAAGTGATGACAGCCAAGGGTTTTTTCCTTTCACCACAGGCTCCACTTCACTTCCACTTTTACCCCTTGTCAGGCAAGGGCAGGTTCTGCCAGGAGACAGATGTCCTCTCTGGCAGTTATAGCAGGGCAGGGTCTTGGCAGAGCCAAGGAAGCCAAAGCAAGGAAGACCTTGGGTATAAAGGAGGTTCTTTTCCTACACAGGAAGCATTAGCCTGAGGAGGGTATGGACTGGTAGTTCTCCTAAGTGAGGTGATTTTGGGAACTCTAAATAGATAATTACAGAGCAGAATGTTTAACTGGAGAAAGGAGAGAGGGTCATTCTCATTCTGGCTACTTACTGTGGTGCTGCTTGCTTTGAGATTCAGACAGGTGAGTCTGGGCAAGTTAGGAGAGGGGAATGTAGACTTTGGGTTTGGCATACGAGGCTTGGTATGATGTGAGACACACAAATAATGACCTCATTCCCTGGTCTATTGTCAGAGAGACCCTGTCTGTCATCATCCTTCTGGGAGCTACCAGCCTGATAGAGGAGACATTGATCATGATCTCAAGGAACTCCTAGTCTGATGGGGAGACTGAATATAGGAAGGAAATTTACAGGAGCAGAGAAGCAGGGATATAACTTGGAGCATCTGTACAGACCCATTACTTTGTTTCCTGAGGATACAATTCAAATGACCCCAACCAATTTGAATCTATCAGGGAAATGTTTTCAGAGACATTCTTACCTAAGATAGAGGTTGTGCCTTTTAAGGAAACTTCCTAGTTTTTGTCCATTCCTCAGCACGAATCAATAGGAATCAGTGAAGGATGGGAGCTGCAAGAGTCAGGGCAGTGTAAGTAATGGAGAAACAGAACTTCAACATCTTTCTTTAATATGCTTAAATTTCAAAGACCTACTGAGATGGACTTGACTGATGCCTAGGGTGAAGAGCAGGATGAGAGATGTCCAGGCTCTCATACCTGAAGACAGGAGAAGAAGGACCAAAGCAGGTCCTTAGAGAGCCTGAAAAAAGAGATGGGGAGGGGAAAATGAGGCTATACCAACATACCAATATGAAAGTTGGGTCTATGGTGATGAATGCCATGGACTGTTATCTTATAACATTGTTTTTGACTACACAAGTATGTTTTTGTTTTTAAATTTCTATGTGTCCTTTATAAAAGGTAGGAGGAAATAATGGATAGAGAGTTGGACTGTGAGTCAAGAAGTCCTGTCTTCAGTGCCACCTCTGATACATATTAGCTGTATGACTTTTCACATTGAACCTCCCAGTGCCCTCAGAAACTCCCTGACTGTAAGGTGCATAGTAGGTGCATTAAGAGCTATCTTATGCTGAGAAAATCAGAAGTATGGCTGTTTTTATTTTAAAGCTTCATTTACCTTGGTTCTGCATTCCATTGCATAAAGTACTACCTTTTTTGACACAAAGATGTCTCCTTTGTTGAAGGTAGACTGATGCAGGGGTATGTTTCATTGGGGTCTCATGTAAGCCAAGGAGAAGCTGGAGTAGGGCAGATTTTAGTTGAAATCCATGAATCCTAGAGAAAATGACTCCTAACGCCACCAGCTAATCGTGGTTGGGGTTGCTAGGACCTCTATTGGCCAAGGCGAGTCCCTTATTACCCAAAAGGAGATGTGCTTTGAAAGGTAGTGAGTGAACAGCATTCCTCTCTGTCTCAGTGATGTAGTTCTATTAATGAATGTAGATTTATTTCACTTAGTGATACCATCAGCTCCCATGGATTAAATGATCATCTCTAAGCTGATGATTCTCAGAACTACTTATTAAATCCTTAACTTTCTCTTGATCTTTAGTAACTCATATCCAAAAATCTCTTGGACATCTCCAAATGGCTCTCAAGGAGACTACTTAAACTCTACATGTCCAGAGTAAAATTTATTATCTTTCCTCCCCACCTCAAAGCCTCTCTCTTCTAAATATCCACACACTATCTAGGGCACCAGCATCTGACCAGTCACTCAGGCTTACAGCCTCAGTACTGTCTTTAGCAGTTCTCTCTCTCACTCCGCAGGACTCTTGTCAAGTCCTGTCAATTTTACTTTCAGAACACTTCTTGTATAGTCCACTTCTCTCCTTTGACACTCCACCCTACTGATGGAGGCCCTCACCATTTCACACCTGGGCTACTGCAATAACCTTCTTGTTCTCCCTATTTCAAGTCTCTCCAGGTTCCAGTCTATCCTCTGGACCAAGCTGCCAAATTCCTCACCCTAAAGTACCAATCTGACCATATCAACCCCTTACACAATAAACTCTAGTGTCTCCCCATACTCCAGGATCAAATAGAATATCCCGTTCAGCCTTCAGAGCCCTTTATAATAGGGCTGCTTCATTGATCCTTGTTCCTGTTGATCTTTTATTTGTTTTCAGGCCTGTGATAGGTCCTGACCGGAAGATTGGCTATCTGTATATTCTTTTTCTAGAATGACCTCCTGAAAAGGATCTGGAATTCCCCGTTATATGTGATTACCTCGGTCCCAGTTCATGGAAGCCAGACATGTTAGATTCCAGCCAGTACCCTTAAGGGATTTTGTGGTATCTAGGCTCTCTGCTATTCTCTCCAGCCTCCACCAATAATGTTCCCCCAACTGTAGGAGGATAATTTCTGAAACCCAGTTTCATTTAACCACGTAATATTGAGATTAGCTTTTTACCAAGGAATTTTTACCTCAAAGGCATAACTAATGGACAAACATTCTCCTCAGCATGGGGAGTAGAATTCTCCCGTGCATTACCTCATACTCTGAGATGGGGAAGGGGATTAAATTCATAACTTAACTCCTGTATTAATTCTTATGTGGCATGGTCCCAAGTTCCAAGTCCAAGGCTACACTTGGACTAGTCCCAAGTACCCTGGCTTCTCAGAGCTTCCATTCTGGGACTGGCTAGCAGTAATCCAACCTGGGTCTTGCCTCTAAGGTTGTCTTGCCTTTGTTCAGAATCTGATAGGTGAGAATTCTATCTCTTTTTATTTATTATTTTATTTTATTTTCCCCCAGTTACATGTAAAAACAATTTTCAATATTTGTTTTCAGAAGTTTGAATCCAAACTTCTTCCCCTTTTTCCCTCCCCACCACCCTTCATTCAGAATGCAAGCAATTTGATATAGGTTTTACATGTGTAGTCATGTGAAACATTTTCAAAATAGTCACATTCTAAAGGAAAACATAGACCAAAAAAATTCAGTGCTTCAGTCTATATTCAGACACCATCAGTTCTTTCTCTGGGAATGGATAATATTTTTCATCATAAGTCCTTCAGAATCGTCTTGGATTTATTGGTGACAACAGCGAAGTCATTCACAGTACTTTATAGATGGTGTATGTTACTTTGCATTACTCATGTAAGTTTTTTCAGGCTTTTATGAGAGCATCATGCTCATAATTTCTTATAGTACAATGGTATTCCATCATAATCACATATCACAATTTGATTAGCCATTTCCCATTTGATGGACATCTCCTCAATTTCCAATTATTTGCCACCCAACTGGAGCTGCTATAAATATTTTTGTACAGTCTCGCACATGCCTCGTCCCTTTCTTCCCCTCATCCTAACTCATCTCCTGTCAACAAAGCCTGCTGGACCAATCCCCATGAACATGGTCCATCAGAATGCAACCCAGGGTCTCAGACCATGGTTACTTCTTCTGCAAGGAAAGTGTTGTGAATGTCCAGAACCACATCAGCTTCCCTCCATTGAAGTCAGGTTGGAAGGGCTTCCCCTTCAAACTTAAGAGTTCACATTTTATTGCTTCCCAAGTTTTCCTTGGTCCCTGAATTCTGTGATCGGTCACACTTGATCCCTTGGCTCCTTGATGCTTTCTGCTTCTCCTTGTCCTCATTCTCTTCTTTTTTCTCCCCTTCCTCCTCTTATCCCTGCTTCTGATCCTCATTGTCTTTTTCCTTTTTCCCTTCCTCTTCTTGGCACCTGCTCCTAATTTGTGTTTTCTTTTTATCTCTCATTATTGCTATTTCTAAATCATGCTTATTCTATGGTCTGTACATAAAAGATCACATTCTGAGTGAATAAAGTAGGACAAGATAAGTAGGTATCAATAAAAGGACTGAATTATACTTTACTCCTAATCTATTTCATTTAACAGCTCCCCATTCCTATCTTTGCTAGAATTCTTCCGAGGATTGCAGAATCAGGCTCTCTTTTAGACACCAGAATATTTCTGTCTTACACACAGGTTACCCCCTAAAGTTCACAACACAAATACCTTTTTCTTCCAGGACCCACAACAGAGTTTCCATCAATTTCTCCATACCCAATTTTCACCCAGAGAATCACATGTTTTTCCTCCCCACAGGGAATCACACATTGCAAATTCGCTTCAATTGTGAATTAGATGGAGATATCCTGTTGGGTAGCCCTGTAAAGTTTGGCTGGGATGGAGAATATTTGATCCAGACAGACAGGTTAGAAGGACAGTGGGTGGGTCTGAACCCTAAGGCTCATAACTTCAAATTCACTTTGGAATGTCCTTTCTGGACTGAAATGAGAAAACGGTACAATAAGAGATACTGTGTTGGAGCCATGCAGAAAGAGAATTGTGAGTACATTTTTTCCCCTCATCCTTTACCAAGTCATCTCCTTTCTTTATCTTTGTAGCAGGAACACTGGAATTAGGACCTGGGATACAGCTCTCTCTAAGAATGCAACAATACACCTAGTAAAAATGTGAGGAATTATTTTTATTCATTTATTGAGATTATGAAAGCTCTACTCTGATGCTTCAGTATGGTATGGAGCTCATTATAGGTTCTTTAACATAGTGTCTCCACCGTAATTTTTTTACTGTAAGGATTACTTTTTATTTTTTTAGTTTTGTGAACTTCCATATTCCACAGTGTACAGTTGTGTTGCATCGTATCTTCATTAGAAAAAATATTTAAATGCCTCTGTGGTTCTCTCCATGTGGATTTCTCCTCCAATGATGCAAATCACACTTCCTCCCTCATTACTACCCTGAGCAATTTTTGTCTCTGTCCTTCCATAAATTTGTGATAGGAGGTCTGTCTATGGTCTTTCCTTGATTTTACTTTCTAAAATTAATGTTTGTTTTGTTAATTAACATAAATATATTTTCAGAGGATGGAAGCGTTTTGATTTGAGGGAGAAATATAACAATATTTTTACTTTGCTTTCTCTCTTTTTTCAATGAGTTTTTTTTTAAATGAAAAGAAATATATTTTTCTCTATCCCATCTCTTGCCAAGGGAGGAAAAAAGAAAAGCAAATTTCTTGTAGCAAATACATCTAGTCAAGCAAAACAAATTCTCTCATTAGTTGTGTTAAAAAAGAAGGATCATCTGTACCTTGAACCCAACCTCTATCAGTCAGGATGTGCATAGCATGCTTCATTAGTCCTGTGGAGTCTTGGATTGTCATAATTTTGGTTATAATTCTTACAGCTTTCAAATTTGTTTGTCTGCACTGTATTGTTGCTGTTGTATAAACTTATCTCCCAGTTCTGCTCATTTCATTATTTTTCAGCATTTAAAAGTCTTCATTTTTAAAGTGTTCATTCAAAAGTGTTTATTTCTATAAAATTTATGGTGTGGTATAAATTGCTCTTGTGGTTTTCCTTCTTTTATTTTTTATCAGTTCACGCAAGTGTTTCTGTTTTTCTAAAACCATCTATTTCCTCATTTATTTCAGTACAATAATGTTCCATCTCATCCATATACAACACTTTGTTCAGCCACTCCCCAACTGATAGGTATCTCTTCAGTTCCCTGCTTTTGGCCACTACTAAAGGAACTGCTCTAAGTATTTTTGTACATATTGGATCCCTTCCTTTCCTCTTTCTTGATTCTCTGAGTTTAGGGCCAGGGGTATTATAGTTGTGTCCAAGGGCATGCCTTCTTTAGTAACCTTTTTGTACTTTCCAGAATGGTTGCACTAATCTGCAGGTGCACCAACCATTTCACCGCAGTCCTTCCAGCATTTGCCATTTTCTTTGTCATGTTTACCAGTCTCATGGGTGTGAGGTAGAATCTCTACTCAAGATAAGAGAAGAAAATAAAGGGACAGGAAAGAAAAGAAAAACACATCTCTTAAAGCAAACATAAATAGTCGAGCAAAACAGAGTCCCTCTGTGGCTGTATACAAATGCACACACACACACACATACAATAAACAATACACACACATCTCATTCCACAACTAATGTGCCTCATTGCCTCCGGATAGGTACCAGAATGTGCAATTGTTGCAATTAGCTTTTCTTTAAGTAACAGGATTTTGGAAATTTTGTTTATGTGGTTGTAGATAGACTGTTTTTCTTCCACTGAGAACTGCTTGAGATCATTTATCAGTTGGAAACTGGCTCTTATTGCATACATTTGAATCAATTCCATTTATATCTTGGAAATCAGGTCTCTAAGACAAACTTGTGACAAACATTTTCAATATTACCCTTCCCTTGATGTCCAGGGGATCCAGATGGAGCACTGTGACCAATCACCCATGACTTCTTCCTCTTTCCATAGAGCAGACCATCATCTTTCCTATTCATATATTTCCTGATATCATTCTTTATTCCCATTATTCTTTGAAATTTTATATCATAATACTCATATAAAGTCACAAGTACTTGTGAATGGATTCTTTTTTCTTTCTTGACAACACCATAAGTATTTGAAAAGTCATACATATTTCTGAGACATTGTTTATTGTGTCTGTAGAAAATGCCTTCAGTGGAAAGAACATAGCATTGAATTCTTGATCCATTGTCCAATTTCTCTACTCTTTCACTTCCTCATCTATAAAATGTGGATGTAAGTCCCTTCCTGTTTTACATAGATCATCAATTTAGTCCTCTCACTTTACAGTCCAGGAAATCAAATACAAGAGACATTAAGGGACTTGCCTTAACTCACAAGGGAAGTAAAGATCAAATACAAGACTTCTGAATTTCCAGTTGAGCTCTTCCCACTGCCTCACAATGTTATGACCTGAGTCATTGTAACAAATCATGGAATAGACTAAATCCCATGGAAGAGGTTTCTTGGCATCTTTGTCCCAAGGGAGGGGAACCGGTGATACAATATGATAGTAGAGATGCTCAAGTTTTTGACTTTCTCTATCAAACAGCTTGAAAAACAGACCTAGGGACATACTTTGGGTCTGTTGGGAATAACCCAGCCTAAGTAAAACTCTGAGAGAATCATTGTTGGGTTACTATGAGGAGTTGTTTGTGTTCCAGAATGTTGTGAAGACAAATTTGTGTATAAAATTCAATAGAGAGTTGAAAATTATGGCTACTAGATTGGCCATCTATGTGGTGCCATGGATAGAGTGCTGGACCTGGAATCATGAGAAGTTTGAATCCATTCTGTGTGACTTCCATGTGACTCAGGGCAAATCACTTGACCTTGCTTCGTTTTATTTTCTTCATCTCTAAAGTGGCCATAATTATACCTTTCAGGGTTGTTGTGGGGCTCAAATAAGATAAAATTTGTAAAATGCTTAGCATTGTGCCTGAAACATAGAAAGCCCTATGTAAATGTTAGCTATTATTATTATATGACCTCTGTTATATAATCCAAGTATTGAACTATTAAAGAAAATTGTGATCTAAACCTTTCATAGCATTAGCTGCTTATCACCACTGACATTTGGTTTAAATGTCTCTTGCCTGTAAAGAAATAGAGAATCTCAAAATTTGCAAATTGATAAGAACATTATTTGTATGTGAAAAAGCCTATTTTCTAAAATATATCCAATGTACCTTGTGGTACTGAACCTGAGGCAATGAGGCACATTAGTTGTGGATTGAGATGTGTGTATATGTGTGTGTATCGTATGTGTGTTTGTGTGCATTTGTATACAACCACAGAGGGACTCTGTTTTTCCTGACTATTTATGTTTGCTATAAGAAATGTAGTTTTCTTTTCTCTCCTTTCCCTTTCTTTTCTTTTCTTATCTTGGGTAGAGATATTCAATAGATTTCGTTAGTTTAAAAAAGGGGGTTGGTGGTGTTGCAGATGCGAACTCTTGCACTCCTTCATAGATGAAGTCACTGTTTTACTGAAGTGTTTTGTTTGGTTATAACAGACCTCTCACACAGTGGGAGCAATCTATAAATGTTTATAATGTACAAACAAAATATATCAGTAAAATACATAAAAATAAACAGAAATTAAACTTTCAAGAACAATAACTTAACATCTACATGAGTAAATAACTACATTTTTAAGACAACAGAGAAGGTAAGTTGCTGCTTATTATCATGGTCATGTAATATGACAAAATAAATTATCAAGATGTGGTTAAGCACTTTACTTAATTAATGTGATGCATAAATGTTATAAAATAAAATGCTAATGTCAAAAATAAAATTGCCCAGATAAGAGGTCATCTCATCTTGATCTGAGGACCTCCTATAAGAGGGAACTTCCTCTCTTCTCTGGCATTTCATTCTAGGTTTTAATCGCTCATCTTCATAAACAATCAAAATGACAACAGAACATAACTCAAACAACAAAAACATAAGGAAAATGCACTCCTGCTATGTACAGAGTAGGGCATTAGACATTAAGGGTAGCATAGAGAGGCAAGTGATACTGCTGGAGGAAGGAAAGAGTTGAGGTTGGTCAATAAGGGAAAAGGAAGGAGGGTGGATGAGGGCACCAATGGATATGAATTCACTTTGGATCTGATGTCTTTCTTCTCTTTTATCTTCTACCTTCAGTGCCACCCAAAGTGTGTGTGTCCCGCCAAGATTTCCCCAATGGCACTATCAGCCTCTCCTGTACAGCCACAGGCTTCTACCCACTATCCATCCTGCTCCACTGGAAGAATGGTATTGATGGTGCTATATGGGGGAAAGAGAGCTCCAGTGGTACCCTCCCTAATTCTGGTGATAGCTTCTATGTCCGGAGATCCAGCCAGGAGACACAGGGACAGGTTATGCTTGTGTGGTAGATCACAGTCAGCTGGAGACACCAGTTGTGTACTTTGGTGAGTGTCTCAGTCACACTACAGAGCCCATCTCCTGAAAGCTAAGTCACAGGATTCTGTTAATTCCTGCCCACATCCATCCCTTCCTGGTAAAGTGTCTAAGGGCAAAATTCCCACTGGACATTTTCCCCATTGCACCACTGAAAAATCTCATTCCCTCAATCCCCTTAATTTGCTGGCTCTTCTCCTTCTGTAGTCCCTGAGAAGCCCTCCAAGAGGAATTTGTGGGCTGTTGCCCCGAGCATCCTTCTAGCAGTCATCCTGATGATGAGCTGTTTTGTGGTCTTCACCAAGTGGAAGAGGAGAAAGGCAGGTGTGTATTGTTAGGGGAAACGGAAAGGGATGGGAAAAAGAGAACGCAAAAGAATAAAAGAAGGTGTTCTGGAGTTGATGTTAATAATTGTGTACCTCGTGAAAAGTATCCCAGGAACAGAATCTCAGAGTAGGAAGGCACCTTGAACTGCATCTAATCCAAACCTTATAACCACATATATTCTTTGTTCAACATTCCCAACAAATTATCATATATCATTGGGTTGAAGACTTCAAGTGACATGGCAGTCACAACCTTGAGAAATATTTATACTGATATATTTATTTATTGGAAGGGAAGCATGGGTGAGAGGATGGAGAAGGCCAGGGGGCAAGTCCAACTTCTGACAAAAACTGGTTCTTTTTTCCTGGGAAACCACTTAACTTCTCCATGCCTTAGGCAACTCTAGTACTCCAAGTTTCAGAAAAGATGCTAACTTCCATGGATAGAGTGAATTTTCTTACCCGTGTTTAGTAGATAGTCTGACACATAGCATACTTTTAATAAAAGCACTTTGCAGACAAACTTACCTAGACATTCCTTTACCAGTAAAATCGCAAACACAGATCTTATGCCTATTATTTGACTGTATATCAACTACATTTCCCATTTTGTTCATCCTCTACTTTTTCCTATAAATCTATCTCTTTTAATAAGGAATCAAAAAGAAGTAGGTGTTTGGGCGAGAAGACGGTTCATCAAAAATAGCCAACACATTAGTTATGAAAATGACCAAGTCACTACCTCCTGACTTTTGGATAATTTTTGGACTTTTGGATGGTTCATATTATTAAGCTTTCTTTTTCATATATGTAGGTAGATTTTTTTCTCTCTTTACCTTCCAGTCATCATTCCTACTTCCTTCCTCTGGGATCAAGTAGGATAATTGTAATTCTTTTTGTATAGAAAAGATTCAGAAACTTAGTGATCATAACCCAATTTCCTTTGAACTATGCTTATATGGCACAGCTTCTGGTCCTCTTATTATTCTGGTCACTTAGCTCTGGACATGCTCCAATTTTTTATCCTTCTTAAAACATAGAATCCCCAGAGAACACAATAATCCAGTTGTACTCTCTCCAGGACAGAGTTCAATAGGGCTATTGCTACCCTTACTCAGCATGTATTTTTATTCCCACACACTAAAACCCCTTTAGCTTTCTGGCTTCCATGTCACATTGTTGACTCTTAAGGAATTTAATTTGCCCTAAAATTATCAGTCTGTTTTTTATGCAAACTCTTGTCTATCTATAGTCCCCAACCCCACTATAGGACTTTCCATTTCTCTTTTAAATTCAATTCACTGATTTATCTCCATTTTTTCTTTCCTGTTGCCCATTTTTTGGCTCCTAGCTATTCTCTCTAGTATGTTCATTATCCTTCCCAGTTTTCTTTCACCTTTCAGATTTGAGAAATAATCTATTTCTCACTTCATTCAAATCGTTATTGAAATGCTTAGCAGAAAGGAGTTCTGGATAGATCCCCATGCCATACCACTGCAGACATGCCCCACCACACCTTGTCATTGATCCACTGATCATCAGACTTTGGTTCCAGGCTTTCAATCAGTTCTAAGATTAGCCAGTCATAAAAGCCATTGTTCTGTATCTTGCCTTGAAAGAGACTATGGAGTTCTTTGTCAAGTGTTATGAAATCTTGGTCTATGACTTTTCTCTGATAATGTTTCTGTCATTAAATGAAAGCAAAGTTTATCTGGAATGACCTGTTTTCCTTGAACTCATGCTGGTATCCCAGTGGTCTTTTGCAGTGCCTCCAGTTATCTTAGGATCTTAAAAGGAAACTCCTCTGGAGTATGTGTATCCAGCCAGTACAGCTACACCCTCTCTTTACTATCTTAGGGTTCATCTCTCTATTATTCATGTTTGTTCTCATCAAAAATTATTTGTAGAAAAAATGGAAACAAGGGATGAGTTCAGCAACAGTATCTTCGTTGGTTAACATCCCATGTACCCAAACCTTGACCCTATCTATTTCTTGCTTGTCATCTTCCCCTTCCCACTAAAGCCTTAAAAACACCACCCTTATTGTTGTAGTTAGCAGAAACCACCATTTTCACTTTTTATGATCTTACATATTCTTGTCTTTCTTTTTTTTAAATATGCTTTTTTGAATAAATGTTGCTGTTCAGTCACATATATTTCCCAGTGAATCTGGCCCCACTTCAAGAGAGCTATTCCTAATAACAAATAATCAACAGGAAAAAAAATTCAAGCGAAACAAGATCAAATACAAACAAAATATATTAAAAAGACTTATCATTGAGGTGTTTTACCTCAAGAGATCCTTCAGTTCTAGAAAGCAAGGTGTAACTGCTGATATCTTTTCTTTGATGTCCAGTACATCCAATATTATTTTGTGGCCCCAATTTTCAATTGTTTTTATTTTTATTCTTTCCCTTTACATTTCATGGAATTTTGCACGATTTTCCTACTACTGCTTATTGCACATTGCATCAGCTCACATCTTCCCATACTTTTCTGCATGTATTATATTCATTTTTCTTACAGCACAGTAACATTCTGCCATAGTTATATACCATAGCTTGTCCAGTCATTCCCCAAAAGATTAGCATCTGTTTTGTGTCCAATTCTCTGATGCTACAAAAAGTGCTACAACAAATATTTTTGTCTACTTGAGATTTTTTCAAATAAATAATAATAATTAACATTTATATGGTGCCTAGAATGTTCCAGGCACCATGCTAAGCGGTTTGCAAATATTTATTTCATTTTATCTTCACAACAGCTCTGAGAGGTAGGTGCTATTATTACCCCTGTTTTGTAGATGAGAAAATAGAGACAAATAGAGGCTAAGTGACTTGCCCAGGGTTACATAGCTACTCAGTCTCTGAGGCCATATTTGAACTCAAGTCTTCCTGATTCCAGCCCCAGCACTCAGTGAACTATGGTGCCCCTAAACTGCCCTTTCTGTCACTGGTCTTTGTGGTTTAAGTCTAGCGGTGGAATCACCGGAGCAAGGATTATGGACATTTTCATTGTTTCTTCCCATAATTCCAAATTGCTTTAAAGAATATTTGGAGCTTAGCCTGCCATATATTAGTGTGCCCTTCTTTCCATTACTTCTGCAAATGCAAATATTATCCTTTTGTTATCTTTTGTAATTTAGTGAAGGGGAGGTGAGACCTTAGAGTTGTTTTGATTTGTATTTTTCTATTAGTGATATGGAACATTCTATCATAGAATTATTAATAGATGACTCTTTCTGTTGTGAACTGTTTGTCCATATCCATTGACCACATATGTTTTGGGGAATGGCTCTCATATATTTCTTTATATTTTAAATATCTGACCCTTTTAAGAAATATTTGGTCAAAAATGTTTTTCCATTCAACTACTTCCCTTCATCAGCATTTATTTTCTTCACACTTTTCAATTTCCTGTAATTAAAAAATACCTATTTTATCTCACAAAATCTTTTTGTGCACCTTTTCTCATAAATTTAGCCCCTATACATAGTTTTGAAAGGGATCTGATTTAATTCTCTTCTAATTATTTATGGTATGATCTTTAATACCAGGTCACATTTCTATTTTATGTTTATTGCGTTATATAGTGTAAGATATGTCTAAATTTAATTCCTGCCAGACTTACTCCTAGTTTTCTAGGCACCTTTATTCTTGTATATTGTTTTTGTATTTGTCCTCTCTTATCTACCTTGTTCCCAACTTCTGTGCATGTTTTTTTAAAAATCCAAGTTGCTGAATTTTCTGGGCACCCACATTTGTCTATTTAAACAACTTTCCCCTTTTCCTTCTTATCAAAATTGTTCCTCTTTGTGACCTCAAAAATTCACTCTTGAGAATTGCACAACCCAACTGAGTCAACTTCCTCTTCCAGAATTTTAGTTTATGTGATTCAGATCATCCATTCTCAGAATATTTCGCAATCCTCACTCCCCACATATTGAGTGCCTGTCCTACTGTGGCTAGTTGTATTGTGCTCTGTCATAAACTCTAAGATGGCATGATCACTGATGAATAAATAAATCCTCACCATTTCCAAACCATCCAATCACTCCCTTTTAGCAACATTCACATTATAATATCTTTGTGTTGGTTCCTTCACTATGTGAATGATAAAATCATTATTAAGGGAAGTCAAGAAATTCTTCGTTTCTCTTCTTTGGGCAGAATGTCTCAAGTATTTCAAACTCCTCATTACTTCTTTATGCCTTCGTTTTTTAGCTTATGTTTTCTGAACTTCTCTTTTCATCCAGGGAGTCTGAGGTATCCTCTGGTGACAAAAATCACTGTTTTCTCTCTTATCTGTGACTTTGATGTTTTGCACTTGGCTAACTCTTTCTAGTTTCTGGGTTTTCTTGGATAAACACATCTTCTTAATATATAAGGCCGCCTTGCCCATGCCCCATCTCCTCCTACGTACTTTAACTAGACAATTAAAAAATTAGACATGCCCTTGTGGTGTCATATTTAAAGCATAGATTTCATCTCCCCAGCTCTCAGAGATAAAGTCAAAATTTCATTCTTGCCTTAGGATCTCTAATTCATCCTTCTTATCTGCCATATATTTTTCCCATTTCTTTCTTGGGCAAGAAAACGAAGCAAACAGTGGCACAGCTGATACCTTCATCACTGCTGGTAATAAAGACAAGGGATAAACAAGAAAAAAGAAGCTGTTGAGAGCAGTTATCTAGTTAAGAAGATGGCATCTGGAAATACTAGAATTTCTGGTTTATGGCTTGAAACATAAGAATGACAGGTTTGTTGCAGGTATTTTCAGGGTCTTTGCTGTCCAGTACATAAATAAGTCAATGAAGCATAGAGACAAACCAGTACATCTCAGTCTATTTCTCCATTCAAAAGTGTGAATATCTTATTCAAGAGTGTCATTATATGATGAACACATGTGTATCATGGTTCCACAGATGACACACATTATATGTATACACAGCCACATATACATAAATACATGTACACATATTTGTGTATATGGCCACACACGTGTGTGTATGTATGTATGTATATACATGTCTATCCTTGTGTACATATCCATATACATATCACACCTCTGCCTATACTCTCCTCCAGAGCTATATGACACAGAGTGTTTGGGTAAGAATAGGTAGGGCGTGTCGATAGGAAAAGGTACAAAATTGCTACAAAAGAAAGAATGTGTTTTTTTTTTTTAACATAGCTGCTTACACTGGACCAATAGATACTATCCCTTCTTCATCAACTAGTTAATTAGCACTTATTAAGCCCCTACTGCATGCTTTACTGATATAGGGATACTATAAAGGCAACTGAACGACTTCCTGGTACTATTCCATGTCCAATGAGTTCTTTTTAATTACAAATCAATTAGGGGAAGGGAAACACCAAAGGAGATATTGAGGTTTAGAATGTATCAAAGGGACATAAGTGTCAGGGAAAGAAATATAATAACAAATATAGGACAAAATGGAGTCAGTTATTTTTTACAAAAACATCCCTTTTTGACAATGTTCTGGTCAGGCATAGAGTGCACCTAGACAACCAGGAGGGGCAATGGATAGAACACTGGGTCTGGAACCAGGAGGACTTGAATTCAAATCTATTCTCAAATGCTTACTGTCTGAGTGACTCAGGGAAAGTCACTTAGCCTCAATATGCCTCAGTTTCTTCAACTGTAAAATGGAATTGATAACAGGACCTACCATGTGAGATTGTGAGGATCCATCAAGATAATATTTGTAAAGTACTTAGCACAGTGCCTGGCATGCAGTAGGCATTACATAAATACTTATTACCTTCTTCCCACTTACTCCCAGCCTCAGTTTCCTTAATTGTAAAATGAGGAAAATAATAATACTTACCTCTAAATAATTCTTCTCTTCCCTTCTCCTCTTGACCAAGGATGACAAATGTGTCTAGGCAGTTGGAGTTGTATAAATGTCATAAAAGAATTTTAAAATAAAAAGAAAGGGGAGAGAACAAGCTGGTTGTGTATGAAGGCAGACTTCATTAAAATGTAGAAGGAAAAGGAACAGGAGAAGGAAGCACTGCAGGCAAATAGCTCATCTGGAAAAGACTGGAGCATGTTGATGGATTATAAAGTTCAGATGCGTGCATCATGGCACCACAAATTCAAACAATATTCAGTTGCAATAAAAGAGACATGAAGACTTAGCTGGCAGGGAAGACATGATGATGAAGGTGGATTTTCCCAGGGTGAGGCTCAGCCATTGCATGACCCCTGCCAGTTCCCCACATGTCAGAAAACTTGGGTGTAGAATTTGTGATAATAGTATTTGCACTTGCCCTCTCCCTGTGTATTTAAAGAAATCAGTTAAAGGGTAATGGATTCCAGGAATAAGAATGTGCCCATCCTGCTCTACTCTGGCCTGCATGAGGTCTCATCTGGAGCATTCTATTGAGTTCTGGAACATTCCAGGAGGAATAAAGGGTCTGAGGGGTTTGCAGTGGGAGGATGGTTTAAAGGAATCCTGCATGTTTAACCTGAAGGACCCATAACATGAGTGGATGAGTCAAGGATATGGCAGGAAAATGATAGATATCTTCAGGAGTTATCATGTGGAAAAGGGAGGAGGAACCAATAGGAATATGTATTTATTAAACACCTAATCTGCTGCAGGCATTGTGCTAAGCCACTTTACAAATACTATCTCAATTGATCCTTACCGCAACCCTGTGAGGGTGAAGTAGGTACTATTATGATTTCCATTTGATAGTTGGAGAAACTGAGCAGCCAGAGGTTAAGTGACTTGCCCAAGTGTACAGAAGTAATATCTGAGGCTGGTTTTGAACTTAGGTTTTCATGATTTAAAACCTAATGCTTTATCCACTGAGTCATCAGGTACTTCAAGAAGAAAAAGAGGAAACAGATTGCTTATGTTTGGACCCAGAGGCTAAAACTAGATACAATAAGTAGAGAATTTGAAGAGATAAATTTAGGTCTGATATAAGGCAAAATTCCTGAAAACTGGAACTATATCTTCAGTGATATGGGCAGCTTTGGGGGGCTGTGAATTGGTTCCTTTCCATGAGAAGTCTTCAAGCATAAGCTAGCTCGCCAGTTATGGAGAGGACCCTCATTCATGTATGAATGGGGCTAGATGGCTGTTGAGGTCCCTTCACACTATGAAATCCTGTGAATGTGTGATCACTTATGGTTTTTGAAAGTAGGTTACAGAACACAGTCATGTTGAAGGCACAGACACAATGCTACTGAACAAATCAGACCCCTTGGGAAAGGTGCCAGAGGGGAGGTAGAATTGATGTCTTTATAACTCATTCCTGAACCTTGATTTCATTCCCTTGCTTTACCTCTTCCATTAGGATGGGAAGGAAAAAATGGACATGGGGATCATGGGATGAGCTTAACCAAGGAATCTTTTTCACAGGGACAACTTCACAAACTCAACTGGAAGGACCCTTTCCTTCTTCTGCTACTTATCCTGCTATTCATCTTCAGTGAAGGAATTCATCAACCTACAATCCTGACATCAAGGCAGTTGTCTTCTTCCCTGGAGTTGCTATCTATTTGTCAGAAGGGTCATTTGTTGCACACTTAACCATAATCCTAACGGTATCTCTAACTGGCTTCTTTATGTAGGAAACAGATCTCTGATGGCATTCAAAGGACCTCCATTAAATGGGTGACACATAGTGCACAGTCCACCTTTTTCCTTTGGTAATGGGAAAAATGAGAACCAGGTTACAAGTAGTTGAATTTAAGTGATGGACAATGTAGGGAACAATCAAATGCCTGAGTGTATGGAGAGTGACACTTTCAGAAGTGAAAATATTGATATATTTGTATGAAAGAAGTAGCTTAGATCTTTGTTGCAAGAGAAATTGGGAAGATCCTCTTCTCCTTCCTCACCATAAGCAAGTAATTCAGAATGTTATTGATGAGAAAACTCTTGACAAGATCAATCACTGTCTCCTTTTGGAGGGATTGGGAGATGAAAAGTCATTGGTTACAAGTCCTTATGCTTCCTGAGTCTCTCCCAGCAGAATGAATAGATTAGTATCAATTTATTTTTATTTTTACATTATCTAGATTTCTTTCTTTATCACCCTAATCTCTCCCTGTTTCTTAGAGATACTTTCTTCATAAGAAAGGTTCTTTTTAAAGGAAAAAATAAGAGGGAATAAGAGAAGAAAAATTTAAGCAAAATCAATGTGTCGAATAAAAAATTCTAAGTTTCACACTCATGGACACCTTTGCTTCTGCAAATGAGTGGGTGAGCTATTCCCTCATATATCTTTGGAGGCACATATGTCCTTTTAAATTTTGAAATATTTCTTTTCTGTACCATTTTTGTAGTTGCAGCTTTTCATTTTTGTGCCATGTAAGTCTTGCTTTTTAGATTTGTTTTTTGACTGCAATAGAGTGTAGAATTTTGCTTGCTTTTCTTTCCATATACATTGCTTTAGTATTCATGTATATATATTAATGTCCTGACTGATTACTACATTTTGCATCAGAATCAGATCACATAAGTTTTTCCATCCTTTTCTGTACTCATCCTGTTCATAATTTCTTACCACAAAGTATAATTCCATCCCATTCATGTTCCACAATATGTTCAGTCAGTTTCCATTTAAGGGTTTCTTTGTTTCCAGTTCTTTGCTATCTAAAAAAACATGCAGCTATGAGTATTTTAGTATTTTTTTTTTTTTGTTAATCACCTCCTTGACATAAAGAATGTCTGGATCTTAAGGTCTGGGCATTTTAGCTAACTAATTTGCACAAGTCCAAATTGCTTTTCATATAGTTGTATTAATTCACAAACCTACCAACGATGCATTCACGTACTGTCTTTTCACAACACCTGTGAAGTTAACTATTTTCACCGTTTTACAATTTGTTGACTGTGCAGTGACACATCAGGTTTGTTTTGGTTTAAATTTCACTTACTGTCTGTGATTTTTAGTGTTCCTTCATATAATTACTAAATGTTTATCATTTTTATTGTTCATGTCCTTAGATTACTTATCAATTTTTATCATTTAGTCATTTTCAGTTGTGTCTCATTCTTTGTGACACCATTTGGGGTTTCTCTGGTAAAGATACTGGAGTGGTTAGCAATTCCTTTCTCCACTCATTTTACGGATGGGGAAATTGAGACAAATAGGATGAAGTGAATTGTTCAGGGTCACACAACTAGTAAATATCTGAAGCTGGATTTGAGCTCAGGTACTGCTGCTACCAGTTCCAGCACTCTATCCACTATACTGGATCAATATCTAGCTGTTTAATGGCTAATGTGCTATATATTTCTGTCACTTGTCTGTGAGTCTTATATATCAAATCCTCATCAGAGATATACAACACAATGATATTCTTTTTTTCTTCTTGTAGATGAATTAATTTCATTTGTGCAGAAACTTTTCAATTTCATTCAATATTTTTGTTTTTTTATCTATGTCCTTTTGAAATTCAGATGTGAAGTCATTTGGAGCATTTGAGTTTGATATGGATATTGGTTTGTCATTTATGATTTCTTTAAGTATAATGCAATTTCCTTGTCTAAATTTGCTTATTCTGGCAATTTTATTTTCGCTTTGGCTGACAGCCTGATATACTTTTTGGTTTCCCCTGATGCACAGTATGTTTTCTTGCAGCCTTTCATTTCTTGAAAGCACCATATTGTGGAATTTTGTTTTCTTATAAAATCTGTCAGTTTCTGATGTGAAGAGTCTCCTATTTCCACAAGAGCAGATCGAATCTAAAGAACTGTCAAGAAATGTGAGGTCAAGTGTTGCAGACAAATGATCCCATCCCCTTCTTCAGGCTTTCACAGCTAGAGAGATAGTTTAAGCCTGGGTTACAGATGGGAAAAATAGTGAGAAATGCACCCAGAGAGTGGCCACTTGACTAAGAGATTAGAGAACATGACCTCCTTGGAGTGCGTTAATTTGATATTACTTCATTTTGATAACGTCTCCTGGATTACACCTCTAAAAATTTTAGATGTCACTTTAATAATTAATATGTTTAAGTATTTGCAAGGAGAACAGGATGAGATTGAATTATGCTTTGTTTTAAATGTTTTACTATCACCAATCCTATGCAGAGCACTGTAAATTACTGAAGATGATGCAACATTTGCCAAAGATTTACCTACCATTCTGACTTAAACAATTAATAGACATCATTGTGCACTTACATGCCAAATACTGGGCAAATTTTGGGAGGAAGGGAGGGAGAAAGGGAGGAAGAAGGAAGGAAGGGAGGAAATAAGAAAAGGTGAAAGGGAGTTAGGAAAGAAGAAATAAGGGATGAAAGGTAGAGAGGGAGGAAGAAGGGAAAGAAGGAGAGAAGGGAGGAAGAAAATAAGAAAGGAAAAAGGGAAGAAAAATATTGAGGAAGATAAGGAAGGAAAGAATGAAGAAAGGAATTGAAGAAGGGAAAAAAGGAATAAAGGAAGGAAGGTAAAGAAATGAAAGGAAGGAAGGAAGAAAGTAATGAAGGGAGGAAGGGAAAGAAAGAAGAAAAGAGCCTTGTCATCACTCTGCCTGGGGGCTTATCTTATACACTGGCTCTGTGGGCTGACCACTCTGGCATAGAGTTCTTGGAAGAAAGAGCATTCTCTCCCTTACAGATTTTCATGCCTGGAGGGTTATGTTGAAGATGAAGAGGTATATATCCTGAGTGGAAATCACACTGGCTCAGGAGTCAGAGGATCTACATTGAAATCTCACCTTTGACACGTATTGCCTATGGGACATTGGACAAGTCATCTAATGTCCCTCCACCTCATTATAAAATGAGAACTTTGGACTAGAGGGCCATTGAGGTCGCTTCTAGCCCTCAGTTTGGGATCCTCTTATTGTCCTCTCAGTAGGTCATGTGGGGAAGCTGGAGAAAGGTCCTCCCTCTGTTCAGCAAGTCACACAGAGCACAGAAAGCCTCTCCTCTGTACATCCAAGGGTTCTCCCTTTGTTCCCTCTGGGAGAGGATTTCCCATCCCCAACTTCTTTAGTGGCCCTTGCACATGACAGTGCAAACATATGCTTACCTAAATGAGCCAGAAGCTGGACCTCAAGTTCCTGACTGCCTCTTTCATGTTGTGTAGTTGACCCTGAGCACACACCACCCAAGACTCATCCTCAGATATGGACATTGCCAGCTTTGAATCTATGTTGTGAATCTCAGAATTTCCATATTGGCTGCTCGTTGCCCGGCAGGAGGTGATTTTGAAGCAGCTTCTCAAAGCACAAAGTTTGTCACCATTACTAGGAGAATTCTGGAGCATAGTTCTTCTGGAAGTGACCTTATTAATCACTTTTAGCATTTATACAAAAGGCATACCCAAGACTCATTTTGGTTATTTTCCCTGGACATTCAAGGGGCAAATCAACAAATGAGAGTGCAATAAAAAGCCTAATTCTACCATTTTAGGAGTTAAGCATGGATCCAGAATGGAATGTGCTTTATTTGAGTCAAGAACAAGACCCCTCTTTTTTTTAGAGGAAGTCCTTTGGGCCAGAAGTCATGTGTTCTGTCTGGAAAATCCAGAGTCTCTGACCAAAGAGGGATGTCAGAGGTCAACCAGTTTAATCCACACCAGAATAAAAATACCCTGTTCATCAGACCTGACTATCTTATGTTCTACTGGGGGAATAACAAGCATTCACTTAAGCAGATATAATACATATACCCACAGACACAGACAGAGAAACAGACATAGGCACAGATATGGACACACATATATTTAGAAAACATAGTAATTTTATGGGATTTGGGTAGACCACAACAGAGTCAGTATTAAATCGAGTCTAGACAAATGGTTGATGTTACATAAATACCTTTGTGGTCACAAACTTCAAGGGAACTCCTGCAGTATAGTTCTGAAGCCCCATAGTAGCTATTTGGAATAGCTACTGTGACCAGACTTTTTCAAACAGGTGTTTTATTTCCTTAAACCACAAATTCCTGCAGACTTTCAGGAAAACTTTCATGAACAGGAATGGAGGGGGAAGGGGAGAGATGACAGATGAGTTGGAGAAAAGAGATCAAGTTCATATTTACTTCAACCTCTCCTCATACTCCCAGAACACACTATTTTCTGATGTTCCTGTTCCCATCCTGATGAGCAAAGAAATTTCATTCCTTCCAGTTCTTCTCACCAGTTTCTATCCCATAAGCCCTTTCCCATTCTCTAGTCTATCCCATAAAATCTTTCCTTCCAATTTTTTCTTTCCTTTCCATTATTTGATACATCTTCCTATAGTCCTTTAGGGAAAATGGTATCTGAATGGAAACTGTTATAGATCTTTCGCACACTTAACATTTGTTTCCTGCCTCTGTGTACTCAAAAATGCTTCCACAGGCCTATGATTCCCGCCTTCCTCAACTGGACCTCTGAGACTCCTTATCTCCCTTCTGGGCTCAATGCTGGGAGCCCCTCCTCTGTGAAATCTCTGATCCCTCTAGCCGTTAATGTTCTCTCCTTCCTTGAATTATTTTGTGATTATTTATCTGTGTTGGATTCCCCTTCCACAATATTCAACTCTAGGAGGGTAACTGTTGTCTTATATATTATTCTTGTATTCCAAGGGACAGCAGAATGCCTTGGAAAGGAATTGTAGGCACCAAATAAGTGATTGCTGAATTGAAATGGTACCTTGGGTTTGAACGACTGGCATGCCATGCCAGGAGAGATAATTAGGAGGCACTTGTTATCATTCCCCATAGGAGAACTTGGGGGTAGAAGTCTAGGTCCTGGGACCAACTGCATTGTGATTATTGAAGCTCAGGATGGAAAACAAGATATATTTGGCTCAAAGATTTTCCTCTTCAACTTCTGGTTTCATACTAGGGTTCACTATACATATCAATACTCCTTCAAGTTCCCTAACCTTTCACTTTTTCAATTGACTCATTTCTTGTGTCCTATAATTGCACCCAGCTAGGCTACACACAGAGATGGTCACATTCCTAATCTTTCCATCACCCACAATTGTTCCACTTCCATGTTCATAAACTCTCAAGTTTCTTTTGCTGATCACAATCTGTTGTCATTCCTCATCTCCCTCTGCCACTCAAGCCCTGATCCTACTCTTCATCCTCACTATGACCTATCCCTCTACCCCTATGTTCTTGGTCAGGCCATCCCTCCTACACTGGCTTCACTCTCCTCCCTTATCCATCCTGACCCCCTGGTGAACCAGTTCAACTCTATGCTGCCCTTTTCTCTTTTGGCCCTTGACCCCTTGTTCTATTATTAATCATGCCCCGATAAGTGTCAGTCTTGAATCACTCCCACCATGCATTGCCTTCACCCCTACTCACATGATGC
This sequence comes from Bettongia penicillata ogilbyi, assembly GCA_023548195.1. NCBI lineage: Eukaryota > Metazoa > Chordata > Mammalia > Diprotodontia > Potoroidae > Bettongia > Bettongia penicillata. Next base: position 9,195,893 of record JAJHZJ010000257.1, read on the forward strand.
TGAAGAAGGCTGGAGAAAACATGAAATTGCTGACTGGGTTCATGATATATTTTAGTTATTTAATCTCCAATGAATCCTCACTATACAAGACAATCCTTGGATGTCATTCAAAGTTACTTATGATTTGGAGTGTGAAAGTTATTAGTATTATCTTAATGCAAATAATACAAGACATTAATTTAGAGATTTAACTGAATTCATAATAATGTATCATTGAAAACATCTATTGTACTCACTAGCCTGATGTAATATGTTTAAACACTTTAAACTTTTTATCACATGGTGCAGCCAGCAACTCTTCATTTATGTTGTACACAATATTTTATTCACAATTTGTTTCAAAGCAATACCAACGGTTAAGATTAACATTCAAAAGAATAAATTTACATGGGAAATAAATGCATGAATATTTACAGAGAAGGATTGGGGGCTTTCTTAGGACAGCAGTAGCACTCATTAAAATCAGTGATAGGATTTAGTGATATATAGTATTTCTATGATGTTTTAAGATTTACAAAGCCCTTTACAAGCATTATCAAGGTAAAATAGAAGAACCAAGAGCCCATATACACAGTAACACTGTCACTGAGTCATGAAAATATCACTTGAAGTCTTGGAGAGGGAAAAATGAAGTATATTATTTGCTCAAGGGAGACAGATTAAGGACCATGAGGAGAGAATATCTATAAGATTTTCATGTTAGATGATTTTAAAATCAAACTTCTTTGCCAGGAGAGAAGGTTCAGTCCAGAGAGTGTTTTATAAATAGGTGTTTGCATGTTGTCTCCTCCATCAGCTTGCGAGTTCTCTGGGAGCAGTCCCTCATTCAACAAGCATTTATGAAATACCTTCTATGAGCCAGGCATTGTCCTCAGCACTGGGAGTAGAAAAAGAGTCTGAAAGAGCTCCTATGAAGGAGACAACATTGTAAATAAATATGCACAAACAGCATACATATGCATATGAATTCACACATATACCCAATTTCCCTTATGTATGTGTGTTATGTATATATGAACACACACACACACACACACACACACATATATATATATATACGTATATACATACACACAAATATAGGAAATTGGAAATAATCAGCAGAGACAATGCACTAAGATTAAGACTGGGATTATTTTTATACCTGCAGCACTTAACACAATGTCTAATATGTACTAAGTACTTAAGAATTGTTTGACTTGACTTGCCTGGATTTGGACTATGACTACTAAATGTGTAAGGGCTATTGGACTTCAACGTCAATGAGTCCGAAGTGAGGTGGAGAAGAAAAAACAAAGCCATGGAGGATGCAGACCCCTACCATGAGATGGAGCAAAATAAGGGAGTACTAGGTAGAAGAGGGTGAAATCAAAGGATGAAAAGACAGCCCTTGGGGCAAGGTTGTTCCCATTTTTTCACATTGGCACATTAGCACCCCCACAAAAAGGTGAAATGAAAGTCAGGCAGGATTTCTGAGGAAAGAGGAACAATTCTGGGTTTTCCATATTTGTCAGTGCCTACCTCATAGTGAGCACTGCATAAATGCTTGCGAATTTCATTTTATGTGACTTGGATAGAGACTTTGACATGACAACAAAGACAATAGTGAAAGAAGAGCTTGGTCTATAAATGGCACTGTGAGTAATATAGATCTAAGGAGGGAGGATTAAATGCCCCAAACTGTGCCTGATACGTCCCTCTCCTCCCTGTCCCACCACTCTGGTATATACTAGATAAAGAGCTCATTTTGGGACTGGGAATACCTGAGTGATTTGTGACCCAATGACTCCATTTATCTGGGCAAATCACTGTCAGTCAGCTTCACAACTTTGAATCCAATGCCTTGCTTTTTACATGCATCTCTGGCACACAGTATAATCTGATACATATTCATTCTTAATACTTACTGCTTGCTTATGTATTAAAGGGCAGGCCTTTCTTTCCAAATGTTTCCCTTAGCTCTGCACTGGGAACACAATTGGTGGTTGATAAATAATAGACTAATCTTATGGTCCATAGTTTTCAGAGAGGATTGTTCACACACCAAAGGTTTAAAAGTTTCATTTAAGTGGTTCCAATTTTGCTTAGACATCTCCACACCAGAAAAAAAGATCCATTGCCTCAAACCACAATTCTATGTTTACTTAGGTTAAGACTGGTGTGTTCATGAATGATGGAGACTGGAAGGGTGAGAGAGAAGGTAAGTGAGAGAAGGAAAGAGTTCAGAAGAAAAAATCCCCACACACTAGCTATCCATTGATGCCCAAAGAAAGAATTTAATTTCTTGACACTCCAGCTACTTTTCCTTTTTTCATAAGTTAAGAGTTAGGTTTGTAAACTCTTCTCTTTTAAACCCCAAACTCAACTTTTGTGGTCCTGGTGCCCTATTCACCTCCAAAACTAGAGAATCTGCCAAGCAGTTGGGGATTTTCTCATAGAGTAGGATGCCAGAGTGAGCCAATTTCTGGCCACCATTGGGGAAGTGAGCAAAATCGTATGTCATGTAGCTATAGGTTTTAGGGGAGCTGGAACTCCAATAAGGAAGAGGAGTTAATTAAGGAAATTCATGGAAGACCTAACTTTGCCCCAGTCATTTGCTAGGCACTTCACCCTTATTCCCCAGACCTAGGGTATTTTGGAGTCTCGATATTTTTACAATTATATCACCAGGGTATAGGACAAATCTTTTTCATTAGGAACCTGTACTAATTGAACCCACTAATAATAATAATAGTTAAAATTTATGTGGTGCTTTAAGATTTGGAAAACACTTTATCACTAATGTCATTTCGCCCTCACAACAATCTTGGGAGGTGTGGGCTATGACCATCTTCATTTTATAGATGAGGAAACTGAGTCTGAGAGAGGCTAAGTCACTTGCCTTGGATCACACAGTTAGCGAGTATCTGAGGAGGGATGAAAACTCTTCTCCTGCACTCAAAGGCCAGTGTTCTATCCATCGTTACTCATTGCAGTTGTTCTACAGTGTTGTCTAACTCTTTGGGGCCCCACTGGGGGCTTTCTTGGCAGATATTGGAGTGGTTTGCCATTTCCTTCTCCAGCTTAGTTTCTAAATGAGGACACTTAGTGACTTGTGCAGTCACACAACTAGTAAGTGCCTGAGGCTGGATTTGAATTCCGTCCTTCCTGACTACAGTCCTGGTGCTCTATCCTCTGCACCACCTATCTGTCCCAAAAGGCGATCCGTTAACTGACTTCCTAACTTTCACAGAATGGAAACTGCCACTGTCACAAGGCAATTCTTCTCAGTTCAACTCATTTTTGTAATGTGTCTCTCAATACCTGGTGTTTCCATAGCTTGGAGGTTTGCGAGAACTTAAAATACATTATCTTATCTGAGCATCACAATAGTCTTATGGGGTAGGTACCGTGAGTATTATTACTACAATTTGAACAGATGAGGAAACTGAGTCTTAGAAGGGCTACACAACTTGTTTAGAGGGCACAGCTAAGAAGGGGCTGAGGGGAAATTCAAACTTAGGTCTTTCTTTAGCTGTAGAAGAGTAAGGTGGGAACAGTGCTGGGTCGGGAGTTGGAGAGCCTGGGTTCAAATTCTGGTTCTTGTACTTGTTGTGAACCTATGCTGTGTGACCTTAAGCAAGTCACTTTGCATCCCTGGGCCTCAACATTTCATCTTTGGAGTGAGTGGATTGGCCCAGATGGCCTCTAAAGTATTTCCCATCTCTGAATCTCTCATCCTGATTCCAGATCCAGCTTCTTTCCAACTACATAAAGATATGTCTCAGCTGAGCACTAGACATTGTTCTAGGTAATGAGAACACTATGTCTCAGTCAAAATTTTAGAGCTAAAAGGAATCTTAGAGACCTTTGGTCAATCCCTTCCCTGCCCCTCCCCCATCATTTTACAGAGGCACATAGAGACCAAGGAACAACTTGGTGACATAGTGAATAAAAAATAGGACTTGAAGTCAGAAGGACTTGAATTCAAGTTCTGCCTTGAACTAGCTGTGTGACCCTGGGCAAATAACTTAACTTTTTTTTTTTATCATGAAACTGTAATTCTTTAGGAAGTGTGGAGGGTTCAGGGTTCCCTTTTGCCTCCACTCAATCTCCCTTTCTTTGTAGTTAACCACTTTTCTGGCTATCCCACCCCACCCTTTTGGTCACTGGGTCATCCAGGCAGCTCTGGGCTCTCGGAGGTGCTCAAGTGAGTGACTGATGCCTGGTGCTTTCTTACAAAGATTCTTGGTGCACAAGGGGATCTCCTGCTCTGCTCTAGTGCTCTGGAGGACAGGGCTCCTACTGCTGCCACCCTCTCCTGCCCATGCAAAGGTACTGGCCATGGTGCTATGAGGTCCTGTAGACTGTGGTCAGGACTGAAGGTGTCTATTGATTTTTCATCATCTTCTGAGTTGCATTTGATGGCCTCATTGAAAAAACAGGAGGGACACACCACTGGTTGTGGAGGCTTCCTACTAGGGAGGTAGAAGGTTTGGGGGCCCAGGTAATGGTAAAGGAGGTCCTTACCATCATAAGTGACTGGAAGGCTTGAGGTTTTGTCGGTCTTGGCTTGGTTTGACTGATGCCACCCTCTTCTCCACTTTCACCCATAAGCCTCCTGCTCCTCTCTAGGTGCTCCTGGGGAACTTCTCTAAACCCATACATGGTTTAGCCAGACCCTGGATATTCTGCAGCTGCTCCAAGGCACTCTGTTTCAGGAGAGCAGCTGGGCAGCAGTATTTCTTGTGGGCCAGCTGGGCCTCTAGTTTGTGGGAGCACCTGCAGCAGGTCAGGCACTCCTGGTAGTTAGTCAGAGAGACCAGAGTTGAGGAAGGTGTCAGAGAGGGCTCTAGTTTCATATTCTATAAAACAGGCAGAAGATTAATGCCTCCCTCCCAGACTTGTTGTGACCTTCCAGTGATATAACATGTAAAACACTTGGCCAAAGCACCATGAAATGCTGGCTAAGATTCAATGACTTGCCTGGGGTCATGTTACTGTTTCAGGTAGGATTGGATCATAGATCTTCCTGCCTCTCAGTCCATCCCTCTGACCATCAACCATCCCACAGACCTATCTCTCAAAGTGGTGACAGTCTGGTGAGGGAAAATGTATCATAAACAATCATTATGGCATGAGGGTGATAAAGTACAAAAGAAGATAAAAGTTGAGAAATTTTATGTGAGAAAGGTGATTTTCCCTTGACCAATCAATAAACTTATTAAGCAGCTCCTATGTGCCAGGGATTGTGCTACAGCCTGTCATTTTTGGGCTCAGGCCTAGTTTCATAGAGTGAATGACACCTAAGCTCCTCCTGAAAAGACGAACAGACATTATATGGCTGGAGTTCAGAGGCAGGAAGAGTCCATTCAACAAAATGTGGAGTATCCCAAGGCAGGATGTGCAAATGGTGGGGGCATAGAGGGTTAAAGACAATTCCAGTTATTTTTTTTCTGGAATGTGTAAGGAAATAGCTCAGACCTCCATGTGTTTTAGTGTAGCTTCAGAAAACACCACTGGGCCTCAGCACACAACAGATACCAGCACTAATACCCCAGTTCAATACCAGATAAGCTTCCAGATTCCTGCAGCCTCCAGCTGCACCAGTCACCCCCGCAACACAGCATCAGACACAAATGTCCTCCATGGGTGTCAGAGCAACATCAGCGAAGCTCTAGGTAAACACCCACAGTCTGCAGTTACTAAAACAAGAAGTCTGAGATAGAACCCCTTCCACCATGGGACAAGAGATCAAATTTAAAGAAAGGAAAAAGGCCATCTCTAAAAGTTGAGCAAAAAAGTAACAAAAGAATCTTATCATATAAAGTTATCACGATGACAGAGAAGACCAAAACACAAAGTCAGAAGAGGACAATAATGTCAAAACACCTATGGGCAAAATGCCAATGAAAAACATGAATTGGTCTCAAGCCCAGAAAGAACTCATAGAAGAGGTCAAAAAGGAGCTTAAAATCATATGAGAGAGGTAGAAGGAAAACTGGGAAAGGAAATGAGAGTGATGCAAAGGAATTTTGAGAAAAAGAGTCAATTATTTGGAAAACTGCTTAAAAATAGAATTGGCCAAATGGAAATCTCTGAAGAAAACAACTTTCAAATGGAAAAGAAAATGCAAGAGCTAAATGAGGAAAACAACACCTTAAAAGTTAGAATTGAGAAGCTAATGACTGAGACAACACGAATCAATCAAACAAAATCTAAAAAATTAAAAAAATAGAAGAAAATGTAAAATATCTCATTGTAAAAATAACTGACCTGTAAAATAGATCCAGGAGAGGCAATGCCAGAATCATTGGACTACCTGAAAGCAACGGACTTGGACAGCACCTTTCAAAAAATTGTCAAGGAAAACTGCCCTGATGTCCTGGAACCAGAGGGCAAAAGAGGTGTTGAAAGAATCCACTGATCACTTCAGCAAAGATATCCCAAATTAAAACTCCAAGGAGAATTATAGTCAAATTTCAGAGCTATCAGGTCAAGGAAAAAATACTGCAAATGGCCATAAAGACATAATTCAAATACTGGGGAGCCACAATCAGAATTACACAGGACTTGGTAGCTTTGATATTAAAGGACTGGAGGTCATGGAGCATAATATTTCAGAAGGCAAAGGAGCTAGGACTACAACCAAGAATCACTTCTCTGACAGAATTAAACATAATACATCAAAGGAAAAGATGGTCATTCCACAAAATAGAAGTATTTCAAATTTTCTTAAGAAGACCAGAACCAAACAAAAAATTTGACCTCCAGTATTAAGATCCAAGAGAAACATAAACATATCAAAAGGGAAAAGAAAACATAAAGGATTCAATAAAGCCAAATGATACTTGTAATTCTTAAAAATTGTATCACTTCCAGTTAGAAGGAATATACCAAGATAGAGAGTATACGTATAAGATAAATTTGAGGGAATGACATAAAAAAACTAAGAGATGAGAAAGAGGAGCACAATGGGTTTGGAAGGAAGGGACAGGTAGAATGGGTAAATTATTTCACATGATGAGGCATGAAAGACCCATTACAGTAGAGGGGAAAATGGGAGGGTGAACGATGAGCATTTTTGAACCTTACTCTCATCAGTATTGGCTCAAAAAGGAAATAATACACACAATTAGTTGAATATAGAAATCTGTCTTACCTGACAGGGAAGTGGGAAGGGAGGAGATGAAATTAGGGTGGAGTAGGGACTGACAGAAAATTTGGGGAAGTGGTAGACAGAAGAGAAACTTTTGTGAGAAGTGAAAGGGTAAAAGAGGAGAAAGGACAAAGAAGAGGAAGAATGGGATGGAAGGAAATACACAGATAGTAATCATAACTATGAATGTTAATGGGTTGAACTCTTCCATAAAATGGAAGTGGATAGTAGAATTGATTGAAAAACCAGAATCCTGCAATATGTTAGAAACAGTCTATCTGCCAGATCTATGGGGAGGGGAAGAATTTGTGACCAAACAAGAGATAGAGAGCATTACAAAATGCAAAGTAGATAATTTTGATTATATTATATTTAAAAGTTTAAAAGATTAGATGGGAAGCAGAAATCTGGTAAACAATCTTTACAGCAAGTGTCTCTGATAAAGGACTTATTTCTCAAATATACATAGAACTGAGTCAAATTTATAAGAATACAAGCCATTCCCCAATTGAGAGATAGTCAAAGGATATGAACTTTCAGATGAAGAAATTAAAGCTATTAATAGGCATATGAAGAAGTGTTCCAAATCAGTGCTTCTTTTTCTTAAAAAAATTAATTTATTTTTCATTTTCAACATTCACTTTCACAAGATTTTGAGTTCCAAATTTTCTCCCCATCTCTCTCCTCTTTCCACTCCAAGACAGCATGCATTCTGATTACCCTTTTCCCCATTCTGCTCTCCCTTCTTTCGTACCTGTTCCTTTTCTCATCCCCTTCCCTTTTATTTTCTTGTAAGCAAGATAGATTTCTATACCCCATTACCTGTATGTCTTATTTCACATTGCATGCAAAAACAGTTTTTAACATTCTTTTTTAAAACTTTGAGTTCTAACTTCTCTCCCTTCCTCCCTTCCCATCCACCCCCCATTGAGGAGGCAAGCAATTTGGTATGTTATACATATATATTCATGAAAAACACTTCCATAACAGTCAGGTTGTGAAAGACTAATTGTATTTCCCTTCATCTTATTCTGTCCCCTATTTATTCTATCCTCTCTTTTGACCCTGTACTTCATCAAAAGTGTTTATTTCTAATTACTCCCTCCACCCATTTCCCTTCCCTTCTATAATCTCCCCCTTAACACCTTCACACCTACTTTCCTGTAGGTTAAGATAGATTTTCATACCAAATTGAGTGTGCATATTATTCCCTCCTTCAGCCAAATATGATGACACTAAAGTTCGCTCTTTCTGTCTCACCTCTCCCCTCTTCCCCTCCATCGAAAAAGCTTTTTTTTGCCTCTTTTATGTGAGAGATGATTTACCCCATTCTATTTCTCCCTTTCTCCTTCTCCCTCTGTCTTCATATATATAGGTATATATATGTATATATACATGTATACATTATATATAATGTATGTATTTATATATATTATATATACATAATCCCTCCAACTATCCTAACACTGAGAGGTCTGAAGAATTATAAATATTATATTTCCATGTAGGAATGTAAACAGTTCAACTTTAATAAGTCCCTTATTATTTCTCTTGTCTGTTTTTCTGTTTACCCTTTCATGCTTCTCTTGATTCTTGTGTTTGAAACTCAGATTTTCTATTCAGCTCTGGTCTTTTCATCAAGCATACTTGAAAGTCCTGTATTTCAATGAATGATCATTTTTTCCCCCTGAAGTATTATACTCAGTTTTGCTGGGTAGATGATTCTCGGTTTTAATTCTATCTCCTTTGACCTCTGGAATATCATATTCCAATCCCTCTGATCCCTTAATGTAGAAGCTGCTGGATCTTGTGTTATACTGGTTGTGTTTCCAGAATACTCAAATTCTGGCTGCATGTGATATTTTCTCCCTGACCTGCGAACTCTGGAATTTGCCTACAATATTCCTAGGAGTTTTGCTTTTGGGATCTCTTTTAGGAGGGGATCTGTGGATTCTTTCAACATCTATTTTTTCCTTTGGTTCTACAATATCAGGGCAATTCTCCTTGATAATTTCTTGAAAGATGATGTCTATGCTCTTTTTTTGATCATGGTTTTCAGGTAGTCAAATAATTTTTCAATTATCTCTCCTTCATCTGTTTTATGTTAGTTGTTTTTCCAATGAGATATTTCACATTGTCTGCTATTTTTTATTACTTTGGCTTTGTTTTATAATTTCTTGATTTTTATAAAATCATTAGCTTCCATCTGCTCCACTCTAATCTTTGATTATTTTCTTTGGTGAGCTTTTGGAACTCCTTTTCCCTCTGGCCAATTCTGATTTTTAAGGCATTCTTCTCCTCATTGATTTTTTGGATCTCTTTTGCCATTTGGGTTAGTCTACTTTTTTTTAACATAGTTATTTTCTTCAGCATTTTTGGGGTGTCCATTAGCAAGCAATTGACTTGTTTTTCATGATTTTCTTACATCACTCTCATTTCTCTTCCCAATTTTTGTTCTACTTCTCTTACTTGATTTCCAAAATTCTTTTTTGAGATCTTCTGTGACCTGAGACAAATTCATATTTTTTTTGAAGGCTTTGGATGTAGGAGCTTTGACTTGTTGTTTTCTTCTGTTTGTATATTTAGGTCTTCTTTGTCACCAAAATAAGACTTTATAGTCTGATTCTTTTCCCAGTTTTTTCTCATTGCCACAGGTATTTACTTGACTTTTGAGCTCTTGTTCAAGGTAGTCCTCTGCTTCCTGTGGGGGTGGGGATGGTACTGTTACCTGCTCGGTCGCCCCACAATCCGTGGACCTGGAGCTCCAGAAACAGTCACTTCTGTTGTCCATGCCTCTGGTGCTGCTGTGGGCTCCTCTACCCCCTCTACCTCCCTGGGGCTAGGGCCAGACCACCTGACTCTCTCATACAGGTCCTACAGATTTTATCCACTGACCTTCCAATTTGTCCTTGGCATTTTGGGGTCATGGAGTCTGGAAATCACCATTGGTGCCAGAGATTCAGTTCCCCTGAAGCCTGCTCAGGTCCTGTCTGTGCTGAGGTGGCTCATACTGGACTGCTCTCTGCTCCTGACTCGACGGGATGGATGCTTCTTCTTGTAGACTTTCCAGGTTGTCTTGAGGTGGAGCTTTGCTTCACTTTGTTATTCTGTGCGTTCTGAGCTCCAGAAATTTTTAGAGTCATTTTTACAGGTATCTGGCAGGGTTTGAGGGAAGAGCTTGCCTCTGTCCCTCCCCCCAAATCAGTGCTTAAACTGTGGGTTATGACCTCACTGTGTAACTGAATGTGGGGGTTGTGAAAATTTGGCAAAAGTAGAAAGTTTCTGACTGCACAATGACCAAAAATTAATTTTAAATCAAAACACATAATGAATCTGAGGTATTTTTGGAAGTGTTTGCCCATATTGCATCATGCAACTTCACTGCAGCCTTGATTCTGAACACACAACATTCATACTCTGAACCATACATGCTGTCACACCACACAATGCCAACAAATGCTTCCAGAAATATCTTGGCTTGGATTTGAGACCAGTGTGTATTATGAATTGTGGTGTATTTACGGTACATACAAAAGTTCCTACTCTTACAGAAACATAACAGTTTAATTATGGAAAATAAATATTTCTAATATTTCCCTACTATCACTTCTCAGCATGTAAGTATCAAATTAGTATATCTTTGGATTGTATAGTTTTAAAATGTTTGATTTTTCAAATTGCTGTTGTCTCCTTCTTTTACAGAAACATAAGTGTTTAATTGCAGCAAGTAAAGACAAAAGTCCTTTAATAATATTTATCCACCCTCACTGCTGTATGTGTATGTAAGTGTGAACATCAATTTTTAAAATTAATCAAATACAATTGTAATGTTAAAACTAAAGCTGGTATTTATTTGAGAAAGTGTTAGCAATATTCATTTGTATTTTAGGACAAAAAATATTTTTCATTTATGGGTAAAGGGCTAAATTTAAATTGAAAAGGTAAGAGTACATATGAGAGTGCAGCAGAGTTGTTGCTACTAGGTTGTAGTATGCCTAAATCACCAGATCTGGATGTTGTGCTTTTCAGTATTATCAAAATCATTAACCTCACTAAAAATGAGGTTAAATTAAAAAACCTTAGTAGTCATTTTTTTCATATCTTTGGGGAGACCTGGACGATGACTACAAAAGCTTGTTATTACCTATAGAGGAAAGGTAGCTTTCAAGAGAGCAAAGTTGAAACAGATTATTGAAATTGAAAAATGAAGTAATTCTATTTTTGACTGATCAGAAATCTGGTTTTGTTCATTTTTCCAGTAATAACACATGGCTACAAAAACTCTGATATTTTTGGGATATTTTTAAACAAAACTCAATGATTTAAACATGTCACTCCAAAGAGAAAAAATCTAATGCGTTTATGTTGAAAGATAAAATTGAAAGTTTTACTAAAAAAGTTAACCTGTCAAAGAATGGCATGGAAAATGGTTCTTTAGAAATGTTTACCACTACAGATGATTTTATAATTGAAAATAATCTTGCCAAAGACATAATTGTAAGAATTATAATTTATCATCTGAAGTTCCTGGAGACACAGTTTCAGAAACAATTCAAATTTTGACTCTTAAAAACTGGTTGGCTATCATGCTTCATTCTTGAAGAGGACCAAAATGACATCACCATGATAAAGTCAAGGTTCAATGTATATGACTGTGACTGATCAGACCCATATGAACTCAGAATGCACTACCATAGATTTGGCACAGATAGTCCGTGTTAACATTTGGGGTGGTTACTCCGAATTTGTGCATCCTACATTTCCTTTGTGCTGTTTCAATTTTGCTGTGCTCTGTGAGCACAGCACCTTTTCTGATGTGAGTGTGCCATGCTGAGCTGTCCTGTTCCAGAGTCTCTCATGTTGCATGATAAGATCTAAAGTTATTGAGAGAGACCTTCAAGTATCCTTGTATCTCTTTGCATCAGTTGGGTTCATATACCATCCTCAACTGAATTAAATAATGTCTGTCATCTGCCATTAAAAGTTCAAGAAGAATTTGACATCAAGCAACACAGGTTTAAAACTTGAGTTTCCTAAAAAGTCATTAAATGAATTTTGGCTTGGGATCAGGACAGGATTTCCAACAATTTCTGAAATGACCCTAAACATATTTCTGCCCTTCTGCACTACATATTTATGTGAAGTGGTGTTTTTAATATTGATAATTATGAAATAAAAATACCAATGAACTCTGAAAAGCATTGAAGATTCTCTACATCCTGCAGTATCAAATATTCCACCATGATTTAATTCATTATGTAAATATAAACAAGCAATCCATCTACAAATTTGCTTTCATCTTTAATAAACGGTAAAATTTTATGTATATCAAAGATTTATTTTAAAATAAATTTCTTTATGATTTATTATCAGTAAATGTTTGGTTTATATACCTATTTTATATACCTATATACCTGGGGTTCCAAAAAAATTTCTTAGGTGTAAAGGGTTCATGAATGGAAAAGGTTGAAGAAACCCTGCTCAAAATAACTTTGAGATACCACCTCACACCTATATCATATTGGCTAATAAAACAAAAAATAGAAACGATAAATGTTGGGAAGGATTTGGGAAAATTTGGACAATGGTACACTGTTAGTGGAATTGTGAACTCATCCAACCATTCTGTAGAGCAATTTGTAGAGCAACCAAATTGTGCATGCCCTTTGATCCAGCAGCACTACTAGGTTGGTATCCCCAAAATACCATAAAACAGAGATGTGCAAAAATATTTTTAACAGATATAACATTTGGTCTGGCAAAATATTGGAACTGAGGGGATGCCCATCAGTTGGGGAGCAGCAGAATAAACAGTGGTATATGAATGTAATGGAATACTATTGTGCAATAAGAAATGATGAACAGACAGATTTCAGAAAACCCTGAAAAGACTTGTGTGAACTCATGCAAAATGAAATGAGCAGAACCAGGAAAACGCTGTGCACAGTATCAGCAACATTATGTGATGATCAGCTACGAATGATTCCGCTCTTCTCAGCAACACAATAACCCAAGATAAGTATGAAGGACTCATTAAGGACAATGCTACCCGTATCTAGAAAAAAACAAAACAAAACTGATGGACTCTGAATGCAGATTGAAACATTTTTTTCACTTACTTTTTTCTTTCTTGTGTTTCTTTTCCTTTGATCTGTTTCTTGTTTCACAATTTTGACTAAAGTGGAAATATTTTTTACATGATAGCACTTGTATAAACAATATCAAACTTCCTATTATTTTCAGAAGAGAGGCAGGGAGGAAAAGAGGGAGAAAAGTTTGGGACTCAAATCTTGCAAAAGTGGAAGCTAAAAATTTTCTTGACATGTAACTGGGGAAAAATACAATATTATTTAAAAAAGGAGAAAAAGGACAACTCCAATTTCTTTTCTCCCCCTGGAATGTATATAATAGAGAGTAACATGAGATAAAGCTAGATGTCAGAAATCAGAGTCAGATTGTGGAAAATCTTCATTGTCAAGAACTGGCATTTTAAAATTTTCTTGTGCCATGCAATGGGGATTTCCTGATGGCTTTTGACCGAAGAATGTGTTAGGCTCACTTAAACCTCTCATTACATTAAAAAGTCTGAAAACTTGGACTAGCCAATTGGAGAGGCGATTTGAATTCTTAGTAAATAATCCTTTGTGATACTCTCTGAGTGAACCCAAAGTTCTCCTGCTGTGTCAGTAACCCCAAGACTAGATTAATCTGATGAGGAGCATTCTCCTATTTATGACTGATAAAGATCACCACATGTCTCAAATCAAACATTATCCTCATTAATGGCATTTTTCTTATTATCCCATTTTATGATCTGCTTTTGTTAAGACAGTATGTTGTTATGGCATTCTCTTGTTTTATGACATTTTCCTTGTTTATGACTGTCAGAAACAAAACATTCTGGGAACATTGACAAAAAGATACTGGCATCCTGAGTCAGGGAGGAAAGAGGAGGGAACATTTCATTATGCTGTGGGTATGTAATCTCCTTCAACTAACCCCAAAGGGATTGACTGTAGCTCCTATGCTTTCACATGCATGTCTACACACTTTGATAGAAATAAAAGCATCCATATAGCCTAATTCTCTTTGTCTTTCTTAGACTGAACTCTGGAGTTTCACAGATGGCACATTCAGAGTAGTATAGGAGGAGGGTTTCTTTGCTTTGGTGAAGGATGGAATGGAGAAGTGATAAATTAGAAGCAGGGAGACCAGTTAAGAGGCCATTACATTTATGTAAGTAAGAATCAGTGAGGGATCAGAGAAGAGTGGAATTCTAAAGGAGGATAGAGGCCAGGTATTGGGGCAGGGATACATGATGGAGGCAGACTCCCTAAGGTTTGGCAATAGACCAGATAGGTGATGTTGGAGAGAGGGAGAACACAAACTTGGCATTAAGATAATGACACTGGGAAATTTGTGGTTTCAACAACATGAGTTGGGAAGATTGGCCCATAGAAGGACCATGTTTTGGGGGAGACGATATTCTCATTTATCTAGAGCTCAAAGTGACCTCAGAGTCTCTCTAGTCCAGTATTCCTTATTTGATAGATGATGAAATTCAGGTCTGGAGATGATAAATGACTTCTCAAGGACACACAGTAAGCTTCAGAGGTGGGATTTGAACCCAGGGTTTCTAACATTAAATCCTTTGATCTTTCCAGTAAACAATGCTGTTTCTGAAATCTGCAGGGACCTTCAGGGTATCCAAATATAGATAACTATCCTGCATTACAGGGGACAGGTGCTCCAGGCAAAAGTTCCTAGTTAGATAAGGGAGTCATTGGCATAGAAGTGGGAAATTAACGCCTGGGATAAAGTGGAGACAACTCACTCTAAGACCGATGACCTAAGGTCTAAGCACAGATTAACTCATGGGAATGAGGCATGATGGGATATTAGAGCATTAAAAGGGAGGAATTTACATTCTTAGATGGAGAGGTGAAACCTCCCAAACACTTCTTTGAGGATCAATGACCAAAGCCTTGAAAGAAATCCTTTGCCTCTTCTCTTATCTCAAAGCAGCAAGGAGGGTAGGCATTATGTTTCCCCAATAGAACAGGGATTCCCTGAGGACAGGATCATCTCTCTCACCTGATTGCAGACTAATTCCATGAATGTCTATCTTTGTGACTAGAAATTATATTCAACTTTAAGGTTTGTAAAACACTTCATATACTCTAACTCATTTTAACAACACAGCCCTGTGAGGTGGTTACAATAATTATCCACATTTTATAGATAAGGAAAGAGAGAGATAAGGGACTTGCGAGGGAGTTATCTAAGGCAGGATTTGAACTCAGGTCTTCCAGACTCCAGGCCTATTCTATTTCCCTATACCATGTAACATATTTTTAATCCAACCAACAGTTTTAAATGCCAGCTGTGTCCATGGCACTGTGAGTCCCCACTGCAGCTCTCCAACAATGTCAGAAAGTGGTGACAGTCAAGGGTTTCCTGCTCTCACCACAGGCTCTATTTCACTTCTACTTTTACCCCTGCCAGGCAGGGGGATGGTTCTACTAGGGAGAGACAAGTTCTGCCAGGAGACAGATGTCCCCTCTGGCAGTGATAGGAGGGCCGGGTCTTGGCGGAGCCAATACCAAAGCAAGGAAGGGCTTGAGTATAAAGGGGCTTCTTTTACTACAAAGGAACCATTAGATAGAGGGAGTTTATGGACTGGTAGTGCTAAGTGGGATGATTCTGATGACTCTATCAGATACTTACAGAACAGCATGATATGTTGGAGAAGGCAGAGAGAGTCATTCTCATCCTGGCTACTTATACTGGTGCTGTTTGCTTTGAGGGAGATCCACACAGGTGAGTCTGGGAAAGTTAGGAGAGGGAAATGTAGAGTCCTGGGTTTGACATGGAAGGCTTGGTCTGATGTGAGAGACACAAACCATGACCTCATTGCCTGACCTATTTGGGGTAGACTGTTTGTTATCAACTCTCTTGGGATTACCAGTCTGATAGAGGAAACACTGACCATGACCTCAAGGAACTCCTAGTCTGATGGGGAGACAATACAGACAGAGAAAATAAACAGGAGCAGATAAGCAAGGATATAGCTTAGAGCATCTGGACAGGCCTATTACTTTGTTTCCTGGGGATAAAATTCAGACCCCAGTCAATCTTAGTCAATCAGAGAAATATCTTGAGAGGTTAATTTTTCCTAAGACAGAGATTGTGCCTTTTGAGGAAACTTCTGAATTTTTATGCATTTCTCAGCAAGAATCAACAGGGATCAATGAAGGACAGGGGCTCCAGCAGTCAGGGCAGTGTAAATAATGGAGAAATGGGAGTTCACATCTTTCTTTTCATTTAATTAAATTAATGTATTTGTTTTTAGTTTTCAACATTAACTTCTGTAAGATTTTGAGTTCTAAATTTTCTCCTTCTCCCTCCGTTTCCCCCTCCCCAAGATGTCATGCAATCTGATATAGGTTATACATGTGCAATCTTTTATACATACTTCCAAGAAGACATGTTGAAAAAGAACTAAAGGGAAAATCCATGGGAAAGTAGAAACAAAAAAAAAATAGAATATTTCGATCTGCATTCAGACTCCATAGTTTGTTCTCTGGATGTGGATAGTATTTTCCATCATGAGTCTTTTGGAATTATCTTAGATCATTGTACTGTTAAGAAGAGTTAAGTATATTAAAGTTGGTCTTTGCACATTATAACTGTTACTGTGTAAAATGTTCTTCTGGTTCTGCTCACTTCATTCAGTTCATGTAAGTCTTTTCAGGTTTATCTGAAGTCCATAATTTTTTATAAATCAATAGTATTCCATTACATTAATCTACCACAACTTGTTTGGTCATTCCCCAATTTTTGGAAATGCTCTCAATTTCCAATTCTTTGTCACCACAAAAAGAGCTGCTATAAATATTTTTGTACCTGTGGGTCCTTTCCCATTTTTTTTTTTATCTTTTTGGGATTTAGCCCAAGAAGTGGTATTGCTGGGTCAAAGGGTATGTATGCACAGTTTTATAGCCCTTTGATCATAGTTGCAAATTGCTCTCCAGAATGGTTGAATCAGTTCACAACTCCACTAACAATGCAGTAGTTTTCCAATTTCCCCACATCTTCTCCAACATTTATCATTTTCCTGTTTTGTCATCTTAGCCAATTTGATAGATGTGATGTGGTACCTCAGAGTTGTTTTAATTTGTATTTCTCTATTTGATGGTAATTTAGAGCATTTTTACATGACTATAGATAGTTTTAATTTCTTCCTCTGAAAACTGCCTGTTCATATCCTTTGACCATTTATCAATTGGGGAATGATTTGTATTTTTATAAATTTGACTCAGTAATAAAAATTGTTTCCTAGCTTTCTGCTTTGCTTCTAATCTTGGTGACATTGACTTTGTGTGTGTAAAATCTTTTTAATGTAAATCAAAATTATCCACTTTATGTTTCATAATGTTTTCTATTCTTGTTTGATCATAAATTCTTCCCTTCTCCACAGACCTGACAGGTGAATTATTCCTTGCTCTCCCAATTTGCTTTATAGTGTCAACCTTTATATCTAAATTTGTACCCATTTTGACTTTGTTTTGGTATGCAGTGTAAGATGTTGGTCTATGAAATGTTTCTGCCATACTATTTTCCAGGTTTCCTAGCAGTTTTTGTTAAATAATGAGGTCTTATCCCAAAAGCTGAGGTCTTTGAGTTTATCAAACAATAGATTACTATAGTCATTGATTACTGTGTCTTGTGCATCTAATCTATTCCATTGATCCACCACTCTGTTTCTTAGTACCAAGTAATTTTGATGGTTATTGCTTTATAATACAATTGTAGATCTGGTAAGACAAGGCCACTTTCTTGCATTTCTTTATTCCTTTTTTGAGGTGGAGGGGAGGCAATCAGAGTTAAGAGACTTGCCCAAGGTCACACAGCTAGTAAATGTCAAGTGTCTGAGGTTGGATTTGAACGCAGGTCCTCCTGACTCCAGCACCAGCACTCTATTCTCTGCACCACCTAACTGCCACCTTCCATTTCTTTTCATTAATTTCCATGATATTCTGAACCTTTTGTTCTTCCAGATAAATTTTGTAATTATTTTTCTAGCTCTATAATACAGTTTTTGATCACTTGATTGGTATGGCACTGAATAAGTAAATTAATTTAGGGAGAATTGTCATTTTTGTTATATTAGCTTAGTTTACCTATAAGTCACTGATGTTTTCCCAATTATTTAGATCTGACTTTATTTGTGTGAGAAGTATTTTGTAATTGTGTTCATATAGTTCCTGGATTTGTCTTGGCCGGTATACTCCCAAGTATTTTATATTGTTTGAAGCTATTTTAAATGGATTTTCTCTTTTTGTCTCTTGCTGTTAGACTTTGTTAGTAATATATAGAAATGCTGATGATTTATGTGAATTTATTTCATATCATGCAATTTTGATGAATTTGTTTATTACTTCAAGTAGCATTTTACTTGATTTTCTAGGATTCTCTAAGTATATCATCTTATCTGCAGTGATAACTCTGTCTCTTCTTTGCCTTTGCTAATCTCTTCAATATTTTTCTTCTCTTTTTACTAAAGCTAACATTTCTAGTGCTATATTGCATAAGGGTGGTGATAATGGACATCCTTGTTTCACCCCATATCTTACTGGAAATGCTTCTAGTTTATTCCCATTACATATAATGCTTGCTGTTGGTTTTAGGTAGATGCTACTTATCATTTTAAGGAAGACTCCATTTATTCCCATGTTCTCTATTGTTTCTAATAGGAATGGGTGTCGTATTTTGTCAAAAACTTTTTCTGAATCTATTGAGATAAATCCTATGGTTTCTGTTAGCTTTGTTGTTGATATGATCAATTATACTGACAGTTTTTCTAATATTGAACTAGTCCTTCATTCCTAGTAAAAATACGACCTGACCATAGTGTATTATTCTCATGATAAGTTGCTATAATCTTTTTGCTAATGGTTTTTTTTAATTGCATCTATGTTTATTGACCTATAATTTTCTTTTTCTATTTTCACTCTTCCAGGTTTAGGTATCAGCACCCTGTTTGTATCATGGAAAGAATTTAGTAGGATTCCTTTTTTGCCTGTTTTTCTGAATAGTTCATATGGTATTAGAATTAATTGTTCTTTAAATATTAGGTAGAGTGCACTTGTGAATCCATTTGTCCCCGGAGATGTTTTTCTTAGGGAGTTCATTGATAGCTTATTCAATTTCTTTTTGTAAAATGGGGTTATTTAAGGATTTTATTTCCTCTTCTGTTAATCTGGGCAATTCATATTTTTGTAAGTATTCATCCATTTCACCAAGACTGTGAGATTTATTGCCACAAATTTTGGCAATATGGCTCCTAGTTATTGCTTTAATTTCCCCTTCATTGTTTGTGAATTCACTTTTTTCATTTTTGATACTGGTAATTTGGTTTTCTTCTTTTTTAAAAAAATAAAATTAATCATTGGTTTATCTATTCTGTTGTTTTTTCATAAAACCAGCTCTTAGTTTTATTTATTAGTTAAATAGTTTCCTTAATTTCAATTTTACTCATCTCTTTTTTTGATTTTTAGAATTTCTAATTTTTTATTTAGTTGGGGAAATTTTAATTTGTTCTTTTACTACTTTCATTAGTTGTATGCCCAGTTCATTAACCTCTCCTTTCTCCATTTTATTCATATAAGAATTTAGAGATATAAAATTTCCCCTAAGAACCGCTTTATCCGCATCCCATAATTTTTGGTATGTTGTGTCATTGTCATTCACTTGAATGAAGTTATTGATTGTTTCTATGATTTGTTGTTTGGCCCACCCATTTTTAGAATTAAATCATTTAACTTCCAATTAATCTTTAGTCTATCTTTCCATGGTCCTTTATTACATGTAATTTTTATTTTTTCATGATCTGAAAAAGATGCGTTTAATATTTCTCCCTTTCTCTATTTGATTGTGAAGTTTTAATCCCCTGGTACATGGTCAATTTTTCTGTAAGTTTCATGTACCACTGAGGAAAATGTACATTCCTTTCTATCCCCATTCAATTTTCTCCAGAAGTCTACCATATCTAACTTTTCTAAAATTCTATTCACCTCCTTAATTTCTTTCTTATTTATTTTGTGGTTAGATTGATCTTGTTATGAGAGAGGAGGTTGAGGTCCCTCACTAGTATCATTTTGCTGCCCATTTCTTCCAGTAACTCAGTTAACTTCTCCTCTAAGTAGATGTTATACCATTTGGTTCATATATTTTTAGTGATGATATTACTTCATTGTCTGTGGTACTTTTTAGCAGGATGTAGTCTTTTTCCTTATCTCCCTTAATTCCATCTACTTTTGCTTTTGTTTTGTCTGAGATTAGGATTGCTACCCCTGCTTTTTATTTTTATTTCAGTTGAAGCATAATATATTTTGCTCCAGTCTTTTACCTTTACTCTGTGTATTTCTGCTTCAAATGTGTTTCTTGTAAACTACATATTGTTGGATTATGATTTTTAAACCACTCTGCCATCTTTTTCCATTTTATGAGAGTTCATACCATTCACATTCACAATTATGATTACTGTGTCTTTTCATCCTATTTTCCCTCCTCTTTAAACTTTTCTTTCCTCTTTTTCCCTTTCACTCCTCAGAAGTGTTTTGCTTCTGACCGCTGCCTCCCTCAATCTGCCATCCCTTCTACCAGGTCCCATCTCTTTTCTTTCCCCATTTCCTTCGTACTTTCTATAGGGTAAGATAGATTTCTATGCCCAAGTAAATGTGTTTGTTATTCCCTCTTTGAGCCAAATCTAATGAGAGTAAGGTTTCCTTCTTTCTCTCTACTGTAATAGGTCTTTGTGCCTCTTCAAGTGATGTAATTTATCTTTTTCTGTCTCCTCCTTTCATCTTACTATGTAGGGATGCAGTTAACTCTTATTGAATAGCATGTTTTTTTTCTTTCCTGTTTATCTTTAAATACGTCTCTTGAGTCCTGTCCTTGAAGAACAAATTTTCGGTTGCACTCTGGTCTTCTCATCAGGAAGGTTTGTAAGTCTCCTATTTCATTGAATGTCCATCTCTTCCCCTGAAAGAGTATGTTCAATTTTTCTGGATAGTTCATCCTTGGTCGTAATTTAGAAGTTGCAAGTTTCTGCATAATCCTGACTGCAATTCCACAATATTTAAATTGCTTCTTTCTGGCTACTTGCAGTATTTTTTCCTTGACCTGATAATCAAGGAATTTGTTTACAATATTCTTTGGTATCTTCATTTTGGGATCTTTTTCAGGAGTTGATCAGTGGCTTCTTTCAATGATTATTTTACTATATTGTTCTAAGACTTCAGAGCAGTTTTCTTTGATAATTTCTTGAAGTATGCTGTTCAGGCTCTTTTTTTTGATCATGGTTTTCAAGTAGATCAATAATTCTTAATGGTCTCTCCAGGATGTATTTTCCAGGACAGTTAATTGTCTAATGAGTTATTTTAGATTTTCTTCTATTTTTTCATTTCAATCTTTTCATTTACATTTTCATTCTTTTCTTAGAATGATTCTTGCTGTCTCACAGTCATTAGTTTCTACTTGTTCAATTCTAATTTTTAATGAATTGTTTTTTTCAGTTAATTTTTGTACCTTCTTTTCTATTTGTCCATTTCGACTTTTTACGGAGTTCTTCTCTTCAGTGGATTTTTGTATCTCCTTTTCCATTTGAGTAGTTGTACTTTTTAAGGAATTGTTTCCTTCAGTCAATTTTTTTCCTTCCTTTTCTAAGTTGTTGGCTCTCTCTTGCATACCTCTCATTTCTTTTCCCAATTTTTCTTCTACTTTTCTTATTTGCCTTTTAAAATCCTTCTTGAGCTCTTCCAAGAAGGTTTTTTGGGCTTGGGACCAATTCATAATTCACTTTGGGTTTTCAGATGTGGGTATATTGACAATGTTGTCCTCTTCTGAGCTTGTGTTTTGATCTTCCCTGTTACCATAATAATTTTATGTGGTCAGTGTTCTTTTCTGCTTCTTGTTCATGATGTTTGCCTATTTACTGGCTTTTAAAGTTGAACTCTCCTGCTGGAGCTCAGGGGGCACTGTCTCAATCTTCTTGTGCTGGAGGCCAGGAGCCTGGTCACTGGCTTGGTGTGGTAGGGCCTCATGTGCTAGCAGGTGGAGGCTCCAAAGTTCTGGCAGTTTACCTGGTATGGAGCTGGAGTCCTAGTAATGTCTAGTATGTATGGCAAGTACTGAGGCCAGCTGGGGTTTTTCTACATTTCTCTGGGTCTGTGCTGAAACATCAGGAGGTCCAGCTGGTGGAGGACACCTATTCATCTGAAACTGCAGTGAAGCTCTTGGAGATCTGCTGCTGGAGTATGCTTACCTGCTCAGGGCTTCACCGTGAACATAAGGAAGTCCAGCTTCTGGAAGACACTTACCCACCCAGCACTGCACTGAATTTCAGGACACCTGCTCACCTGGGACTGTGCTTGCTTGTGTGGTGGTTCTCTGAGCCAATTCCCCTGAATATCCTAAGGTTTGTTGTGGTCCTGGTTTTGGGTTTGCCTGCTTCATCACCCTGGGGTTCAGGATCTCCCACTGATTTGTTGAGGTGGAGTTTGCCACAGGTTTGCTGGAACACTTACTGTCCTGGAAAACACTCCCTTTTTACCTTAATAAAATGGACCTTTCTTGCTGATCCTCCAAATTTTCTGGGGTTAAGAGAATGTTCTACCCCAAATTTCTACTGCCTCCACTGTTCCAGGATTTTTTCTGGGTGTTATTTTCTGTTTTTATTAAGAGGTCAAAAAGGGAGAGTGATAGTGACTTACTGCTTACTTCACCATCTTGGCTCTTTAAAGTCTATGTATCTTTTTAAAAAATGTGCTTAAATTTCAAAGATCTCCTGAGATGGACTCGACTCATGCCAGTGGAAGAAGGGCAGGATAGGAGCTGTTCAGGCTGTCATACCTGAAGAGGGGAGGAGGAAGGACAAAAGTAACCTCTTAGATAACCTGAACAAATAGATGCAGAGGGGAAAAACAGGGCTATACTAATGTACCAACTTGAGGAATGAGTCTAATCTTACAACATTGTCTGTATATATGCAAGTACACTTTAAAAAAATTATAGATGTTCTTTGTGAAAGACAACATGGAGTAATGGATAGGGACTTAGCCTGTGAGTCAAGAAAACCTGGTTTTTAGTGCCCCCTCTAATGTATACTAGCTGTGTGATTCTGGGAAGTCACTGAACCTTCTATGGCCCAGAGAACTCTCTGATAGTAAAATGCATAGCAGGTATATATCTGCATTAGAGAGTTATCTTTTTTAAAATTAGTTTCTTTTTTATTAATGGAATAAATATAATAAAAAAGATGATTGCACATGAAACTGTGAATCTATTGTGTACAACTTGCTATTCCTTTTAAATATATAATACACTTTCATGTAAATTTCTTTTCCCCCTTTTTTCATTTAACCCCATTCTAGAGGTGGCTGCCATTAAACACAAATCTGTATATATGTGTGTGTGTGTGTGTGTGTGTGTGTGTGTGTGTGTATATGTAAAATCTCTTTATACATACTTCTTTTTATCAGTTCACTTCTCTGGATGCAGATAGCATCTTTCTTCATATGTCCTGTGTAGTTAATTTGGATATTTAAAAGAGTCACAATGACATTTGTTCAAAGCATTCTTAAACAGCATTGCTGTTCCTGTATACAGCATTCTTTTGGTTCTGCCAAAGTCACTCTTCATTACTTTATGCAAATCTTTCCATGTTTTTCTAAGATCATCAAGTTCATTATTTTTTATAACACAAAAGTATTTCTTCACAAATATATAGCAAACATGTAATTTGTTTAGAATCACCCCATAAACAGCCCCAACCTTTCTTTCAAACTACCATACCAATGATGACAGTTTTAGAATACTGACTAGATTTTCATATACAAGAAGTAAACAGTCTGACCTTAATGACTTATAATAGTCTTGAAAATTTTCTTTATATCTCTTCTGAGCCTTTTATTTAGAATTTTCCATTGAGTTTTGATCTTTTTGTAGCAAATATCTGAAAGTGTTTCAGTTCATCATATTTCATTTATTTTTCATTCAGTATTATACTCAACTTTTCTGTGTCAGTACTTCTTGGTTACACCCATAGCTTTTTTTGCTCTTTGAAATATAATCTTCCAAGATCTTTTAGTGTAGTAGTTTCTAGATATTATGAAATCGACTGCATCTCTGCGGAATTTAATTTTTTTTCTTGTTGCTTATAATACTTTCTCCTGAACCTGAGAGTTTTGAAACTTATGACATTTCTATAAGTTTTCCTCCTAGGATCTTTTTCAGATGATGAATGAAAGACTTTTTTCTACTTGTAGTTTGCCCTCTTGTTCTAGAAAGTTAGGGTAATTTTCCTTAATAATTTCGTGTAATATTGTATTCAGATTCTTTTATTATCATAAATTTCAGATAGTCCATTAATTCTATTGTCTCTCCTTGATCTGTTCTGCAGATCATTTGTTTTTCTTATGTGTTGTTTCAGATTTGCTTCTATTATTTCTAGTTTTATTATTTCTTGGTTTCTTATAAAGTCATTCAGTTCCCCTTGCCCAATTCTAGTTTTTAAGGAGTTATTTTCTTCCTTACAATTTTTGGACCTCTTTTTCCTTTTGGTTAACTATCTCTTAATAGTTTTCTTGGATTGTTTTTATTTTTGCTAATCTTTCCTCAATCTCTCTTACTTGATTTGATTCCTTTTTACATTTTTCCAAGAACGCTTTTTGGGCTTGTGACCGACCATTTGATATTACTCTTTTGGGCAGGAGTGGATTTTTAAAAATCTCACTATTTTCCTCTGACTAGGAACTTGGATCTTCTTTATGTCATCATAGCTACCAATTCTTAGGTTCTTTTTTCCTTTGCTTACTCATTTTTATTTTTGTTTTGTTTTTAGCAACGTATTATTGTAATCAGGTTTTAATCCCAAATTGTGAGTAGTGTTATCCCAGGACTCATTTCCTCCTTACTGTTTCTGAATTGTGCCACTTGGATCAACCTGAGGCACTCCTCTCCTCCTCTAATCCATGGTTTGGGCCCCACCACAATGGAAAATGTTCTTGCTCTTTGTGGCACAGGTTCTGCACTCCTCTGGCATGTGACCACTCTTCCTTGCTCACAGCCATAGCCCAGAATTGTTTCTGATCATTACCACTAGATCTGACTTCTGGAAATAGTGGGTCTTTCAATATCTCCCCACTCAGCCACCTGTTATTCCTTAGACGAAAGTCTGTGAGGTGAAAGTTCTTGGAGTGACATTTCTTGCAGTCTAATCTCTGTCCTGAAGCTATGGGTTCATTCTGCTGCCTCGAAGTGTTTACACTTGTCTCAGTCTAAACCTCAGTCCCTGGTGTCCCTGTTCTTTCAGAGATTTTCTCTGCCTTAGAAGGACAAATACTTATCCATTTATTTTTGTTGCTCTACACTCATCTTGTGGTGGTGTTCTATCTGTTTGTGGAGGAAATTTGGAGACCTAGAAATCTGTGATCTATTGCACCATCTTCCCAGAAAGATCCTCAGGAGCTCTCTTACCGGTATTTCTAGGCTGATGAAATCACAGGTATGGTTGTTGTTTTTTCAAAAAAACTTCATTTACCTTGTTCCAAGATTGTATTGAGCGCACCACCACTTTTCGACACAAAGATGTCTCCAATGTTTAACCGAAGTGGACCTAAGTAGGAAGTAGTTCATTGGGTCTCAGACAAGCCAGGGAAAAGCTGGGGTGGGGCAGATTTTTGCTGAGATGCATGAATCCTAGAGAAAGTGATTTCTAGGTACCACCAGTTAATTCTTGTTGGGACTGTCCAGTCCCTGATGACTAGAAATTAGATATTCTTTAAAAGGCGGTGAAAAGTGAAGAGCATTCCCACCTATCTCAATGATGCCGTATATTAATTAATGCGCATTTATTTCCCTTGGTGACCACATCAGCTCACATGGATGCAATGATCATCTCTATGCTAATTCTCAGATTATTTGTCAAGCCATTATCCTCCTGACCTCTAGTAGCTCATCTCCAAAAGTATCTTGTACAACTCAAACTGGACATCCAGAAGTCTTCTTAACTCAACATGTCCAAAACTGAAATCATTTTTCCCCCACAAACTCCCCTTTCCAAACATCCCTACTATTATTGAATGCATCACTACCTGATGAGTCACTCAGGCTTACAAAGTATCATCTTCAACAACTCTTCAAGACTGTTGTCAAGTCCTGTTGAGTTTTACCTTTATAACTCTTGTAAATGGCCCTTTCTCTGCTTTGACATTACCTCCCCCACCCAATAGAGGCCCTTATCATCTCACCCCTGGCCTATTGAATGCTTCTCCCTCTGCTTCAAGTCTCTTCCCACTCCAGTTCATCTTCTCCACTTAGCTACCAAATTAATCTTCCTAAAGCACGAATCTAACCATGTTACTCCCTTAGCCAATAAACTCTGTTGGCTCCCCAGTACCTCTAGGATCAAATATGATAGCCCCTGTTTGTCATTCAGAACCTTTTATATTGATCCTTGATTAATATTTGAGACCTGTGATAGGTCTTGATTAAAAAGTTGGCTCTATGTATATTCCTTTTATGGAATGCCTTCCTGGAAAGAGTTTGGCATTCCCTACTTCATGGATGTATGACAGTGCTTACCTTGGCCCCAATTCCTGAAAGCCAGATGTGTTATATTCCATACTTCTCCCAAGGGCTGGTATCTAGGCTCTCTGATATTGGCTCCAGCCTCCACCAATAATGTTCCCTCATTTGTAGGAGGGAATTTTTTTGTATTCCAGTTTCATTTAACCACTTAACACTCAGATTAGTTTTTACTAAGGAATATTTACTTTAATATCCTAATGAATAGACAAACATGCTCCTCATCATGGGGAGCAGAATTCTCCCTTACACTGTTTCATATTCTAGGTTGAGGAAGGGGATTAAATTCTTAGCTTAACTCAATTCCTTTATAGCACAGTCCCAAGTTCCATATCCAAAGCTGCACTTGGACTATAGTCCCAAATACTCTGCCTTCTCAGAGATTCCATTCTGGGACTGGCTAGATATCAATCCAACCTGGAATCTTGACTTGGAGGTCATCATGGATTGTTTCAGAGCCTGGTAGGTAAGAATCCTAGCTCTTGTATATGAAATAGAGACGACTTAAAAAAATAGAAACTGTAAGACCATTTTTTTTTCAGGGTCTAATGGGGCCTAAAAGGAGAAATGAGGGCTTTCACTAGATTAGTTCATTGTATCCATTGTGGGTGAACCTTCGCCATCTCTGGATGCTAAGCAACAAAAAGTGTGCAGCAAGGAGGGTAAGACTATCCCAGTCTGGTAGTTTGAACAACACAGCCTGTTCTAGTTACACATTCCATCAAAGCAGGCTTTTCTAATTCATGTGATGGGGAAATGCATGTTATCTTCTTCTAGACACAAGATACTTTCATGTGATCTGAGCATTCTCCAAAGCCTGATTGCATATGTTTATAATGAAAAGTGATAGTAGGAAGTGAATGTGTGTGACCAGATTCTAAAATTTTGAGGCACCCTTCCATCTGACAACTCTTTTCCTTCTCTCCCATTCTATGCAGCTCACCACAAGCATGAAATGAAATTCACTATAGTGGTTACCTCCCAAGCTGTCTTGGACCACATTGCTGTTGCCCTCATTGATGACGTTTTCTGGGGTTCTTATTACAAATCAAACCATCAGTTTTCAGTGAAGGCAGCCTGGATCTCTGAAGCCTTGGGGATGAACTTAACTGAGGAGATACAACATTTGGTCCTGGACCATGAGAGAGGTTACCCGTTCTTCATCCATCACTTGACAACAAATGACACCAATACTGAGGGTGAGTCAGTCCAACACATCCCTTACCCCATACTTCTAACTCATTTCCTATCAACCACACCTGGTGGACCAATCCCAAGGAACCTTTTCCATTAAAATGATACTCAAGGGGCTCAGACCACTGTTGCTTCATTCTGTAGGGAAAGGGATGTGAAGGATTCAGTCCCAGACTTAGGGTTTACTGGATCACATGAACTTCCCAAGATAGCAAATCCTCCACTGAAATCAGCTCAGAGGGTCTTCCACTAAACCCTCAGAGATTTCATATTTTATTCCTTCTCAAGTTTCTTTTATCATTGTGTTTGAA
The DNA here is from genome assembly GCA_023548195.1 of Bettongia penicillata ogilbyi. Lineage (NCBI taxonomy): Eukaryota > Metazoa > Chordata > Mammalia > Diprotodontia > Potoroidae > Bettongia > Bettongia penicillata. The sequence continues at coordinate 9,224,186 of JAJHZJ010000257.1, forward strand.
CTCAAGGTACTGAACTTTTTAACCCTACTTGTCCCTTGAATTCAGTGACCAATCTCACTTGATTGTTGGCTCCCTGTAAGTCTTTTTCTTCATCCTCCTCCTCTTCTTCCTCCTTTTCTCCTACCTCCACCTTTTCTTCTTCCTCCCCACATACTCCTAATTTATAGTTGCTTTTTTCCTCTCTATCTCCCATCACTACTCATTCTAAGCCACAGAAATGTGCTTATCCTAGGATCTATATATAACAGAAAAGATCACAGATGAATTCAGAAAGAAAACAGTAGGAAAAGATAAGTAGGAGTATATATAAAAGATTGAATTGTACTTGACTTCCAAGTAGGAGTGTATATAAAAGATTGAATTGTACTTGACTTCCAATCCTCTCTGTCCTTTAATATCTCCCCTTCTCTTTGCTAAGAATCTTTCTGGGCTTAGAGAATCAGGCTCCCTCATGGACACCAGGATACTTCTACTCTACATATAGATCACCCCTAAAGTTCATAAAACAAATTCATTTTCCCTCTGGGACTTCAACAGAGTTTCTCCACATTATACCCAATTTTCTTCTGGACTATCTCATGCGTTTTTCCTTCCCTTTAGGGAATCACACACTGCAGATTCGTTTTGATTGTGAATTAGATGGAGATATCCAGTTGAACAGCCTTGCAAAGTATGCCTTGGATGGAGAAGATTTGATCGAGATAGAAGGGCTAGATGGACAGTGGGTGGTCCTGAATCCAAGGGCCTATAACTTCAAATATATTGCGGAAAGTCCTTTCTGGACTGAAGTGAGAAAATATTACAATAAGAGATATTGCGTTGAAGTTATGCAAAGGATCCTTCAGAATTCAAGTATGAAAGAAAATTGTGAGTATATTTCCCCATCCTTTACCAAGTCATATCTTCCATCTTATTGCAAAGTACTGGAATACTTGAATTAGGAGGTAGAAGACCTAGGATGCATCTCTCTCTAACAATGCAATAATATATATAGTAGAGAAATATGAGGAATTATCTTTATTCATTTGTTCAGATGATGAAAGTTCTACTCTGATGCCTCAGTATGGTATGGAGCTTACTATAAGTTCTTTAAGGCAATGTTCCCATTCCAATTTTTTTGTATGAGGATTACCATTTATTTTGGTTTTGTGAACTTCCATATTCCACAGATTGCAGCTGTGGTGTTAGTAGGCAGGCCTTCACTGGAAAAATATTCAAATACTCAAATGTATCTGTAGTCCTCTCCATGTGTTTTTCACCTCCAATGATGCAGATCATATGTTTTCCACCATTGCAATCCTGAGCAATTCTTGTCTCCATCTTTCCAAAAATTTGCCACAGGAAGTCTGTGCCATGTGCTATGGTACTTCCTTGATTTTACTTTTTTAAATAAATATTTGAATTGTTAATTAACATCAGTATATTTTCAGAGAACTGAAAAGTTGTGGCCTTAGAGGATAATATGACATCTGTTTTTCTTGACTTTCTCTCCTTTCTTAATTAGAGTTTTATTTTTTAAAGAAAAGAAATACATTTCTTTCTCTCCCATCCCTTGCCAAAGTTGGGGAAGAAAGAAAAACAAATTCTTTGTAGCAAATACTCATATTCAAGTAAAACAAATTCTATTGGCTATGTTAAAAAATAGTCTTATCTTCACCCTGAATTCATCCTTTTTTTTTTTTTTGTCAGGATGTGGGTACCATGCTTTATCATCAGTTATGCAGATCAATAAATTATTCTCCCAGTTCTGTTCTTTTCATTCTTTTTCAGCTTTTAAAAGTCTTCAGTTTTTAAGTGTTCGTTCAAAAGTGCTTATTTTTATAAAACTGATGTTACAGTATAAATTGTTCTAGTGGTTTTGCTTACTTTACTTTTCATCAGTACACACAAGTATTTCTGTAGTTCTGAAAGCATATATTTCCTCATTTCTTTCAATACAATAATATTCTACCACGTTCATATATAACACTTTGTTCAGCCACTCCCCAACTGAGGAATATCTCTTCAGTTTCCACCTTTTGGTCACTACTAAAAGAGTTGCCCTAAGTATTTTTGTACATGTAATACCCCGTTCTTCTTTTCTTATCTTCTATGGGTGTAGGACCAGGGATGTTATAGTTGTGTCAAAGGGCATGCCCTCTTTTCTAATCTTTTTGTGAATAATTACTAATTCCTTTCCAGAATGGTTGTACTCATCTACAGGTGCACCAACCATTTCACCACAGTCCCTCTGACATTTGCATTTTCTTTGTCATGTTTGCCAATTGCATAGGTGTGAGGTACAACCTCAGAACTGCTGCAATTTGCTTTTCACTCATTATTAAGATTTTGGAAATTTTCTTTATGTGGCTATAGATAAACTTCTTTCTTCCTTTGACAACTGCCTTACATAATTTAGCAACTGGGAACAGGTTCTTATTGTTATAAAATGGAGTCAATTCAATTTATATCTTGGAAATGAGGTCTCTAATAAAAAATTGTTGTGAACATTTTCATTCTTTCTTTCTCCTGACATTGAGGGTTTACACATGGAGGACTCTGACCAGCCATCTATGACTTCTCCCTCTTTCCATGAACTAGACCATCATCTTTCCCCTTCATATATTTTCCTGATGTCATTCTTTATTCTCATTGAAGTCATTAGTGCTTGTGAATGGATATTATCTTTCTTGAGAACACCATTACATCTATGTGAAACGTCATATATGTTTGTGAGATATTGTTTATTTTGTCTGTAGAAAATATCTGTAGTGTGAAGAACACAGCATTGAATCTCAGATCCATTGTCAGGTTTCTTTGGTCCTTAGTTCTCATCTACAAAATGTGGGTCTAAAGTCCCTTTTGGCTTTACATTGATCATGGATTTAGTCCAGTCCTCTCACTGTACAGCCAAGGAAATCAAGTACCAGAGATGTTAAGGGACTTGATTAAACTCATAAGGGAAGTAAAGACCAGGTCGAGGATTTTTCATGAATTCCCAGTTGAGCTCTTTCTGCTCTGTCACATGGTTTCATGGTGTTATGACTTGAGCCACTGTAGGAAATCATGAATAGAATAAATCCCATGGAGAAGGTCTCTTGGTGCCTTTGTCCCACAAGGGAGTGGGAATATACAATATAGTAGCAGAGATGCTCAAGTTTTTACTTGTCCTACCAAGCAGGGGCAGTTTGAAATGTAAACCTGAGGACATATTTTGGGTTTCTTGGGAATGATTGAACCTAGGTAAGCTCCGATAGAATCATTATTGGGTTACTGTGATGTTTGGGTCCCAGAATATTGTGAAGATAATATTGTACCTAAAATTCAATGGTGACTCTAAGATTATGGATGCTAGATCAGGCACTGAGGTGGTGCCATGGATAGATCACTGGGCCTGGAGTCAGGAAGAGTTTGCATCCATTCTCAGAGACTTACAAGCCCACATGTATCAGGGCAAATCACTTGATCTTTGCCTTATTTTCTTCACCTGTAAAATGGGCATAATAGTACCTTTCAGCATTGTTTTGGGACTCAAATAAGATAATATATGTAAAGTGTTTAGCACAGTGCTTGACACATAGAAAATCCTATATAAATGATAACTATTTTTGTTGTTAATACCATTAATATTGTTATTACATAACCATTGTTATGTAATTGAAGCATTGAAATATTAAAGAAGGTTGTGGTCTGAACATCTCATGACATTAGCAGTGTATCACCACTTGAAGTTAGTTTAGTTGTCTCCTGCTTGTATAGGAATAGAGCATCACAGAATTTGCAAGTTGACAAGAATATTATTTGTACATTAAAAATTCTGTATGTATTCATATATATTCTAATTCTAATTCATATATATTCTAATATATGCCCAATGAACATTCCTTTAAACACCTGAAGTGATGAGACATATTAGATGCGGACTGAGACGTATGTGTTTGTGTATGTATTGTATGTGTGTGTTTGTATACAGCCTCTGAGGGAATTTGTTTTGCCTGACTACTTATGCTTGCTACAAGAAATTTGTTTTTATCTTCTAATAGGATGTATAGGAGAGAGACGTAAAATAGGTCTCTTAATGGAAAAAAAAGAGGTAGGGTGCTACAGATGTGAATTCTTGCAGGCATTTGTAGATGAGGTCACTGTTTTACTGAAATATTTATTTGGTTAGAACAGACCTGTCTCAGAGTGGGAGTAATATATAAATGTCTATCATGCAAAACCAAAATATATCAATAAAACATTAAAATGTGGATATGCATGTAAAAGTAAAATAAGCAGAAGTTAAACTTTCAAAAACAATAATTTCATAACACCTATAAAAGAAAATAACTGCATCTTTAAGCCAACAAAAAAATAAAGTTGCTGCTGATTATCTTGGTTACGTAATGCGACAAAATAAATTGTCATGATACTTTGCTTTATTAATGTGATGTGGAAATGTTAGAAAATAAAAAGTTAATGTCAAAAAGAAAATAAACCTGAGACGTGGTGTGACATCTTTGTCTGAGGACTTTAATGAGGGGGAACTCCCTCCCTCCCCAGGCATTCCATTCCAGGTTTTACTAGCTCATCTTCATAAACAACCATAACACAACATAAAAAGCTAAAAATATAAGCAAAAATGGGTTCTTTCTGTGCACAAAGCAGGGCATTATGCAGTAGGGGTGGCATAGAGAGGCAAATGATACTGCAGGAGGAAGGAGAGAATTGAGGGTTGGTCACTCAGGGTTAAGGAAGGCAGCAAGGATGAGGCCACAAATGAAGCCTAATTCACTTTGGGCATAATGTCTTGCTTTTCTCTTGTCTTCTGCCTTCAGTACCACCTGAGGTGTATGTGTCCCGCCAAGATTTCCCTAATGGCACTATCAGATTCTATTGTACAGCCACAGGCTTCTACCCACCATCCATCCTGCTGCAGTGGAAGAAGGATATTGATGGTGCTGTGTGGGGGAAAGAGAGCTCCAGTGGCACCCTGCCTAATTCTGATGACACCTTCTATCTCCGAATCTCCCTGGAAATTCCACCAGGAGACACAGGGACAGGTTATGCTTGTGTGGTAGATCACAGTCAGTTGGAGACGCCGACTGTGTACCCTGGTGAGTGTCTCAGTCAAGCTATTTGGACACATCCTCTGAAAGCCAAGCCATAGGACTGTGTTAATTGCTACTCACATTCATCCCTGCCTGGGAAAGGACTCAAGGGAAAGTTCCCACTAGATATTCTCCCCATTGCACCATGGAGAAATTGATTTCCTTCAATTTCCTTAATTTGCTGGCTCTTCTCTTTCTGTAGTCCCTGAGAAGCCCTCCAAGGGGAATTTGTGGTCTATTGCCCTGAGCATCCTTCTAGCAGCCATTGTGATGATTAGCTGTTTTGTGGTCTTCACCAAATGGAAGAGGAAAAAGGCAGGTGTGTATTGTTAGGTGGGAAGGAAAGGGATGGGAAGGAGAGAACACCAAAAAATAAAACAAGGTATTATTCTGGGGTTGATGTTAATAATTAAGTAGTTTGGGAAAAAATCCCAGAAACCCCAGAATCTCAGAATGGGAAAGCATCTTGAACTATATCTAATCCAAACTTTACGAGAACATAAGGTCTCTGTCCATCATTCTCAGCAAATGATAATATGTCCTTAGATTGAAGACTTCAAGTGATGCGGAAGTCGCAGCCTTAAGAAATATTTTTACTGATATATTTATTTATTGGAAAGAAAGCATGGCTTAGTGGACGGAAAAGGGGGCAAGTTGAGCTTCTGACACAAACTGGTTATTTGTTCCTGGTCAAATCATTTAACCTCTCCACAGCCTAGGCATCTCTCTAGTACTTCATATCTCAGAGAAGATGCTAACTTCCATTGGTAGAGAGAGTTTTCTTACCCCTGTTTAACAGTGACACATAGCAAGCCTTTAATAAAAGCACTTTGTAGAAAAACGGCCATGGTCATTCCTTCACCAGTAAAATCGCAAACACAGACCCTATATCTATATTTTGGTTGTATTTCAACCACATTTCCCACTTTACCCATCCTCTATTTTTTCATAAAATCCATCCTTTTAAATAATAAATTAAAAAGGAAGAAATGGGGGTGTGTGATGGTTCATCAAAAGTAACCAACATCCAAAGTAACCAGCTAACCAACCAAAAGTTACAAAGAATGACTAAAATCACTACTTCCTTAATTTTAGGACAGTTTTTAGACTTTTGGATGTTCAGATTATTAAGGTTTTTTTTCATATATGGAGGCAGAATTTTTCTGTCTTTACCTTCCATTCATTACTACTATTTCCTCTGGGCTCAAGTAGAATAATTTTTATTTCTCATTTGCATAGAAGTAATTCAGAAACTTAGATGGTGATCATAACTCAATTTCCTTTGAATTATTCTAATTTGAAGTAGCTTCTAGTCCTCTTGTCATTTTGGTCACTTAACCCCAAATACGCTTCTGTTTCTCTTCCTTCCTAAAATAGCATCCCCAGAGAACACAACAGTCCAGCTGTGCTCTTTCCAGGATGGAGTTCAACAAGGTTATTGCTGCCCTTATTTACCATGTGGTATCTCTATTCCTACATACTAAAATACCTTTAGCTTTCTGGCTGCCATGTCACATTCTTGACCCTCATGGATTTTAATCTGCACTACAATCATCAGTTTGTTTTTGCACAAACAATTTTCTAGCCATAGGCCCCAACCTCACTATAGGACTTTACATTTATCTTTATTAAATTAAATTCACTGACTTTTATCTGTGACATTGTTGTATCATTGCCATTGTATCATTGACACTGACATTTTTCTTTCCTGTTGCCCACTTTATGGATCCTAACTATTCTCTCTAGTATGTTAATTACCCCTCCTAATTTTCTTTCATCTTTCAGAAATGGTGAATATTCTATCTATGACTTCATGCAAGTCATTGATTGAAATACTTAGCAGAAAAGAGTTATGGATAGTTTTCCATACCACTACAGACATGTCCCATTGCATCTTTCCACTGATCCACTGATCATCAGACTTTTTGTCCAGGTTTTCTTTTTTTAATTGATTTATTTGTTTTCAGTTTTCAACAATCACTTCTATAAGTCTTAAATTTTCTCTCCCTCCCTACCTCTTCCCTCCCTGAGACAGCATGAAATATTATATGGGTTCTACACATACATTCTTTTTAAACACATTTTCACATTAGTCATATTTCATAGAGAATTAAAACAAATGGGAGAAACCATGAGAAAAACCAAACCAAATCAAAACATAGCACAAGTGAAAAATAGTCTGCTTCATTCTGTGTTCCAATTCCATAGTTCTTTCTCTGCATGTGGCCATTTTACCTTAAGAGTCCTTTGGGAATGTTTTAGGTCCTTGCATTGTTGTGAAAAGCTAAGTCTATCAGAAACAATCCTCACACACTGTGGCTGTTACTGTGTACAATATTCTCCTGGTTCTGCTCATCTCACTCAGCATCATTTCATATAAGTCCTTCCAGGCCTCTCTGAAGTCCTGTTCATCCTTTCTTATAGCTCAATAATATTCCGCTACATTAATATTTCACAACTTATTCAGCCATTCCCCAATTGATGAGCATATCCTCTATTTCCAGTTCTTGGCCATCACAAAGACAGCTGCTATAAGGTCCTGGCTTTCTTCTTGCCTTGAAAGAGACCATGGTAGTCTTTGTTAAATGTGTTGTGAAATCTAGGTCTATGCCATTTCTCTAACTGACAATGATCCTGTCATTAAATGGAAATAAAGTTCACCTGGAATGACCAGTTTTCCTCAAACCCATGCTGATTTCTCAGTGGTCTCTTATAGTGTCTCCAGCTATCTTAGGATATAAAAAGAAATTTCTCTGGACCAGATGATGTGTATTAAGTCAGCGCAGTCTCAGCCTCTCTTTACTGTCTTTGTTTTCATCTCTGTGTTAGTCATAATTGTTTTCATCAAAAGTTATCATTTGTAGAAAAACAGAAGCAAGGTATGAGTTACACAACAGTATCTTATCTGTCATTAGTTAACATCCCAGGTACCTCAGCTGTTGGCCCTGTCCATTTCGTGTTCCTCATCCTTCCACCATTGCCTTAAAAATGCCACTCTTATTGTTGCACTTGGCATAGATCACCAGTTTCAGTTTTTTTTATAAACTTCTCTGCTCCTGTCATTCTTTTTAAAAAACGTTGGTCCTGGAATCAGGAAGATGTGAATACAAATCTATCGTCAGACACTAGCTGTTTGAGTGACCCAGGGAAAGTCACTTAGCCTCTATTTGTCTCAGGTCCTCAATTACAAAGTGGGAATAATAACAGCACCTTCCATGTGGGGTTGTTGTGAGGATCCTTCAAGATAATGGTTGTCAAATGCTTAGCACAGTGCCTGGCATGCAGTAGGTACTACATAAATGCTTATTCCCCTCTTCCCACTTAACTGCTCCCAGCTTCAGTTTCCTGAATTTTCACATGAGCAAAATAATAACACTAACCATTGAATAATCCTTATCTTTCCCTTCTCCACTTGATCAAGGATGACAAAAGTGTTTTACACTTGCAGTTAAATAAATGTCACAAGAGAATTTTAAATTGAGAAGAATGTAGAGAGACCAAGCAGGGTCTGTATAGCTACGAATGCAGATGCCATTAAAATGTACAAGGAAAAGGAGGCAAAGGAAGAGAAGAGGAAGCAGTACAGGCAGCAGCAAATAGCTCATCTGAAAAAAACTGGAGAATTTTGGTGAAATGGAAATCTCAGATGAATTCAATATGGCCCCCAAAATTCAAATAAGACATTAAGTTGTAATAAAAGAGGCATGGAAACTTAGCTGGTGGGGGAGACATCATGATGAAGGTGGTTTTCCCTAGGGTGAGGCTTAGCCATTGCAAGGAAACTGTGATGACCCCTCCCAGTTCTCCACATCTCTGGAAACTTAACTGCTCAGTTTTTTGGTAATTTTTTTGCCCTCTCTCTGTGGGTTTGAGAAAAAATAAAGTAAAAATTAGTCAAAGCGGAATAGTTTCCAAGAATAAGAAGGTGCTCATCCTGGCCTCCATTAAGTTCCACCAGGAATTTTCTATTTGGTTCTGCAAACATTCCAGGAGGGACAAAGGATATGAATTTACAGTAGGAGGATGGGTTGAAGGAGCCCTTTGTGTTTAACCTGAAGGACTCATACCATGAGTGGGTGAATCAAGGAGATGGAAGGAACATGATAGATGTCTTCAGGAGTTATCATGTGGAAAAGAGAGGGGAAAGGATAGGGAATACACATTTATTATATACCTACTGTGCTCCAGACATTTTGATCAGCCCACTTTACAAATGTTATCTCAATTTATCCTGACCATATCACTGTGAGGGTAAAGTAGGCACCATTATGATCCTCATTTGACAGTTGAGGAAACTGAGGCTGGCAGAGGTTAAATGATTTGCCTAATGTTACACAGCTAAGTGTCTGAGGTTGGCTTTGAACTTAGGTCTTCCTCATTTTAAACCCACTGCTTGAAATCCACTGAGTAACCAGGTACATCAAGAAGAAAGAGAGAAAACAGACTTTGTAGTATTAGGAACAATAGGTAGAGGCTTCAAAGAGACAAATTTAGGCATGATATAAGACAAAATTTTTCAATCATTAGAACCATCTTTAGTGATAAGGGCAGCCCTGGGAGGCAGTGAGTTGGTTCCTTCCATGAGAGGTCTTCAAGCATAAGCTGGCATGTCAGTTATGGAGGAAACCCTTGTTCATGTACGAATGGAGCTAGATGGCTGCTGAGGTCCCTTCACACTCAGAAATCCTGTGAATCTGTGACCACACATGGTTCCTGAGAATCAGGCAGTCTTCGGTGACTTTCCTTTTGTGATTTATGCATGAAGTGAGAATAGGTTATAGAGGACAGTCATGCCAAAGTGGCCTGAACTGAGATGCTACAGACGCAAGGTTAATGAGCAAAGCAAAGACTTCAGGAAAGTTACTAGAGAGAAGGTAGACTTGATGTCTTTGTAAACCAATTTCTGAACCTTGGTTTCATTCCCTTATGTTACCTCTTCTATTAGGGTGGTAGGAAAGAAGAAATGGACATTGGGATCATGGAATGAACTTAACCTATGAATCTTTTTCACAGGGACAACTTCACAAGCTCAACTGGAAGAACATTTTCCTTCTTCTATTACTTCTACTACTCTTCTTCAGTGAATGAATTCATCAAGCTACAAGCCTGACACTAAAGCTGATGCCATCTTCCCTGGCAGCTGTCATATATTTGTCAGAGGGTTTATTTGTTGCACACTTAACCATAATCCTAACTCTTTCTCTAACTGGCCTGAATAGAAGACATGCCTGGGATGGGGCATCCAATGAACTTCCTTTAAACGAGAGACACACTGCACACAATTCAACTCAGCTTCCTCTGACAATTGGAAGAATGAGGATCAGGTCACAAATAGTTGAGTTTAAGTGATGGAGAATGTAGAGAAAAATCAATCAAATGCCTGAGTGTATGGAGAGTGAGACATTCAGAAGTTAAAATATAGATATATTTGCACATATTTGAAGTAGCTTAGTTCTTTCATGCAAGAAGAAATCTGGAAGATTTGCTTCCTATCCTTCACTGTAAGCAAATAGTTCAAAATGTTATTTCCGAGAAGTCTCCAGACAAGATCAGACATTGTCTTTTCTGGAAGCCCTTGTGAGAGGAAAAGTCATTGATTATAAGTCCTTGTGCTTCCTGACTCTCCCAGAAGGATGGACTCTCCTCTGTGGTGGGTCTGGATATTCTTTTAGATAGATGTGCATTGATTTAAAAAAGTTTTACATTGCCTATCTTTCTCCCTTTATTACTCCTTCTCTCCCTCCCACTTTTCAGAGATCCTTCCCTCATAATAATGTATTTTTTTAAGGAAAAAAATAAAGGGGAAGAAGAGAAGGAAAATTTCAGCAAAACTGATCAACATACTGAAAAAAAATCTAACAGTATATGCAAAGTTTCCCACTCATGGACACCCTCACTTCGGCAAATGAGGTGGGAAGCTATTTCCTATTTCTTGGGAGGCACCCATGTTCTTTTTAATTTTGAAATATTCAATTTCCCCCCCCCAGTTTTATAAATTTTGCTTTCCATTTTTATGTCTTGTAAGTCTTTCTTTTTAGATTTGTTTCTTGACTGGATAGTTTGTACAATTTTGTTTTCTTTCCATGTACATTGTAGTGGTCTTCATATAAATTGTTCTTCTGGCTCTGTTTACTACTCTTTGCATCAGAATATCCTACATTTCTCGGTACTCAGCATGTTTATTATTTCTTGCAGCAAAGTATAATTTCTTCATGTCCATGTGCCACAGTTTGTTCAGTTGGTCACCGTTTGATGAGTTACTTATGCAAAACATTTCCATAACAGTCATATCGTGAAAGACTAACTACATTATCCTGCCCACCATTTATTCTATTCTCTTTTGACCCTATCCCTCTACAAAAATGTTTAATTTTAATTACCCCTTGTCATTTGCCCTAATTTCTATCATCCCCTCCCTCCCACTTTCTGTAGTGCAAGATAGATTTTCATACTAATTGAGTGTGCATGTTTTTCCCTACTTAAGGCAAATGTGATGAGAGTAAGGTTCACTCTTTCATTCTCCATTGATAAAACTTTTTCTTGCCTCTTTTATGTGAGAGAAAATTTGCCCCATTCTGTTTCTTCCTTTCTCTTCTCAATATATTCCTCTCACCTTTTAATTTTATTTTAAAAAATATCATCACTTTTCAACTCACCTAGTGCCCTCTGTCTATATGTATATAATCTATCCAATTACCCTAATACTGAGAAAAATCTCAAGAGTCACAAATATTATTTTTTCCATGTAGGAGTATAAACAGTTCAACTTTAGCAAGTTCCTTATGAGTTCTTTTTCTGTCTGGCCTAGCTGCCATGGGGTGCCAGATCCTTCATACCTAACTCAGGTCTTCGGTGATCAGCCAGATAAACATAATGAGAGAGAGACCACCAGAGTGAAGAGGTGTAGGCTTTATTCCAGATACCAGCTACATGTCAGCATGCAGGATGAGTCCCCATGGAGCCCCCTTCTCCTTCCAGAGGAGAGAGGAACCCAACCCCCAGGCTTTCCAGTCCCCATTTAGGCTCTCCCAGCTGCATAGTTTGCTGGTGGATACCATGCATGCTCTCAGCCCCTTAGCCAATTAACAACAGGTGTGCTCAGACCACGGACCAATCTCAAGGGTGGGATGCTGTCCCCAGCAAGTTTCCACTGAGAAGAGGTGGAAAAACAAGATAGCTCGTGTTTCACTCCCCAATTCCCAGCTGTTCCCTGGGGGGCCTCGTGAGAGTTCTGCGGCTTAGAAGCCCTCACCTTTACCTGACCCAAGACTGTTCCCGTGAAAACCGAGCTTACACCCCAACATTTTTCCTGTTTACCTTCTCATGTTTCTCTTTATTTTTGTATTTGAAAGTCAAATTTTCTATTCAACTCTTGTCTTTCATCAAAAATGCTTCAAAGTCCTCTATTTCATTGAAAGACCATTTTTTCCCCTGAAGTATTACACTCAGTTTTGACGGGTAGGTGATTCTTGATTTTAATTGTAGTTTCTTTGACTTGTGGAATATCATATTCTAAACCCTTTAATCCCTTAATGCAGAAGCTGCTAGAGCTTGTGTTAGCTTGATTGAATTTCCACAATGCTAGAATTTTTTCTTTCTGGCTGCTTGCAATATTTTCTCCTTGACCTGAGAACTCTAGAATTTGGCTACAATATTCCTAGGAGTTTTCTTTTTGGGATTTCTGTCAGGAGGCAATTGGTGGATTCTTTAAATTTCCATTTTCATCTCTGGTTCTAGAATATCATGTCAGTTTTCCTTGATAATTTCTTGAAAGATGACATCTATGCTCTTTTTTGATCATGGATTTCAGGTAGTCCAATAATTTTTCAGTTGTCTCTCCTGGATCTTTTTTGCAGGTCAGTTCTTTCTCCATTGAGATATTTCACATTGCCTGCTATTTTTTTATGCATTTGGTTTTGTTTTGTAATTTCTTGATTTTTCATAAAGTCATTAGTTTCTATCTGCTCCATTCTAAACTTTAAAGAATTATTTTCTTCAGTGAACTTTTGAACCTCCATTTCCATCTGACCAATTCTGCTTTTTAGGGAATTCTTCTCATTGGCCTTTTGGATCTCTTTTTTTCCATTTGGGTTAGTCTATTTTTTAAAGTGCTATTTTCTTCAGCATTTTTTGGGGTCTTCTTTAGCAAATAGTTGACTCGTTTTTCATGATTGTCTTGCATGACCCACATTTCTCTTCTCAATTTTTACTCTACTTCTCTTACTTGATTTTCAAAAATCTTTTTTGAGCTCTTCCATGGCCTAAGGTCAATTCATATTTTTCTTGGAGGCTTTGAATGGAGGATCTTTGACTTTTTAATATTCTTCTGTTTGTATATTTTGCTCTTCCTTGTCACCAAAGTAAGATTCTATAGTCTGATTGTTTTTCTGGTTTTTGCTCATTTCTCCAGCTATTTACTCTACTTTTGAACTCTCTGTCAACGTAGTTCTCTGCTTCCAGTGGGGTTGGGAAATTTACTGTCAGTCCCTAGATCCCTCCAAAATTTATGAACCTAGAGCTCCAGAAATAGTCGATGCTATTGCCCCTGCTGCTGCTGTGGCTGCCACAGGCTCTGTAGCCCCCTACACCCTATGTCACCCTGGGACTGGGGCCAGACCATTCTACTCTTTCACACAGGTCCCACAGGTTTTTCCCACTGACCTTCCAATTTGTCCTTGGCATTTTGGTGTTTTGAAGTCTGGAAATCACCACAGGTACAGAGATTCAGTCCTCTGATGTTTGCTAAGGCCCCATCTGTGCCTGTGTGGCCCATGTTAGACTGCTCCCAGTGCTGTGCAATAGACACTTTCTGTCAACCTCCCAGACTGTGTTTGGCTGGACATTTGCTCTACTCCATCATTCTGTGGGCTCTGCAGCTCCAGAATTTTCTTAGAGTCGTTTTTTTACAGGTATTTGACTGGCCTTGTGGTGGGGAGAGCTCTAGCAAGTCTATAGTGTTACTTCACCCTCTTAACAATTACTTTTAATAAGTAATAAAATAAGCTATTAACAAGGAAACATGATCTTTAATTTTAAATGTTTCACTAGCTTCAATCCTATGCAGAAAACTGTGAATTGCTGGAGTTGATGCAACATTTACTGAATATTTAGTACCTACAATCATGAATTAATCAATTAACAGTCCTACTTAATAAATGCTATAGATATTGGGCAAATTTTGGGAGGGAGAGAGGGGGAAGAGGAAGAGAGGAAGAAAAGAAGGGAAGAAAAAATAAAGGGGGTAGAAAGGAAATAAGGAAGGGAAGAAGAAAGAAGGAAGATAAGGAGGGAGGAAGGGATGAGGGAAAGGAGAAAGGAAAGGATAAGGAGGAAGGGAAGGAAAGTAGAAATGAAGAAAGGTAAAGAAATAAAAGGAAGGAAGCAATGAATGAAGGGAAAGAAAAAAGGATGAAAGTAAAGAAAGATGGGAAAAAAGAAAGAAGGAATGAGTCCTGTCTTTAATCATCTACTTTGGGTGTTATCATATACACTGGCTCTGTGGGACTGACCACTCTGACATAGTGTTCTTGGGTGATAGAGCTTTCCCTTCCTTACTGATTTCCCTGCCTGACAAGCTATGTTGAAGATGAAGAGGCATATGTCCTGAGTGGAAAGCACACTGGCTCAGGAGTCAGAGAATCTGACTTTTGAAATCTCACTTTTCACACACTTTACCTGTGGATCACTGCCAAGTCATCTAATGTCCCTCCACCTCATCATAAAATAAGAACTTTGGACTAGAGGTCCATTGGGATCCCTTCCAGCCCTTAATCTAGGATTCTCTTCCTGTCCTTTCAGTAGGCCAGTAGGAAGCTAGGGAAAGATCCTCCCTTGATTCAGCAAGTTGCATAGAGTACAGAAAGTCTTTCTTCTGGACCTCCAAGTGTTCTCCCTTTGTTTTCTGCGGGAGAGGATCTCCCATCCCCAACTTCTTTAGTGGCCTTGGCACATGGCAATGCAAACATGTGTTTACCTACATGAACCTGAAGCTGGACCTCATGTTCTTGGCTGCCTCTTTTGTGTTGTGTAGCTGTTCCTGAGCACAGGACCTCCAACAGTGATGCTCACAGATGGACACTGCCAGCTTTGACACCTCGCTTGTGAGTCTCAGAATTTCCAGGTTGGCTGCTAGTTGTCTGGTAGGAGGTGATTGGGACAACAACTTCTCAGAGCGCAAAATGTTGTCACCATCTCCAGGAGAATTCTGGAGC
Organism: Bettongia penicillata ogilbyi; assembly: GCA_023548195.1. NCBI lineage: Eukaryota > Metazoa > Chordata > Mammalia > Diprotodontia > Potoroidae > Bettongia > Bettongia penicillata. Next base: position 9,239,469 of record JAJHZJ010000257.1, read on the forward strand.
TGGACAGAATAAAAAGACATACCTGGTTGGACAGAACATCTGTACTGTGTGAGTTTTTTGGATTGTAGAGAGTTGAGATGAATGTGAACTACATGGTCAGTAGTCCTGCAATGGTATCTTCCTTTGGGAGTGTATTATAGTTGATAGAATATTATTTCAAGGTTTGAGTATTTACATATGCTCTTATCAGTTTTTTTTTTGCTGAAATATTTCCTTTTTTAGTGATAAATAAATGATTTATACCTGCTATGTATTTTGTGCATTAAATAGTTCTTCTGGAAGTGACTTTGTTTATTTTGTTTAGCATTTAGAGATGAGTCATGCCAAAGATTCATTTTAGTGATTTTACCTGGATCTTCAGGTTGCAAAGTAACAAATAAGAGTGGAACAAAAATCCTACTCTTTTAGCAGTACAGGATGGATCCAGGATGAAATATGGTTTATATGAGTCAAGAACTAGGCAATGCTTTTGTTTAGAAGAAGTCACTTGGACCAGAAGTCACACATTGTGTCTAGAACATCCAGAATCTCTGACTCAAGAGGGATGCCAGAATAATAATGTCCTCTTCAACAGACCTGACTATTTTTTATTCTATTGGGGGAATAATAGATATTCCTATGAGCAGATATAACACACACACACACACATATTTTAAAAACATAGTAATTTCATGTGATTTCAGTAAACATCAGCTTAGTCAACATTAAATTGAGTCTGGACATACAATTGGTGTTATGCCATTTTATGGTCACAGGCTTCAGGAGTTCTCTTGCAGTAAGATTCTGAAGCCAAACAATTGCTGTTTGGAGTGCCACCAGACTTTTTCATAGAGGAGTTCTATTGCATTAAACCACAAACTCCTGAGGATTTTCAGTGTCACTTTCATGAGCTGGGATGGATGAGGAAGGGGAAAAATGACAGATGAGTAGAAAGAAAGAGCAAATAAAGCTCATTTTTGCTTCAACCTCTGGTTCTACTCCCAGGACACACCTACTATTTTCTGATGTCCCTGCTCCCAACCTGATCAGTAAAGAAATTTTATTCCTTACAATTCCTCTCATCAAGATCTATCCCATAAGCCCCTTCCAATTTTCTATGCAATAAATTCATTCCTTCTAATTTCATCTTTTGGGATATTGTTATCTCTAGGACTGTACTGCCTCAGAGGCAGCTCTAGAAACAGTTATCCAAAGTAATGAGCACACCCTTGGATGAAGAGAAGTGATTGTGGAAGGAATGGTTCATGGATTTTGGGTCAGGGTTCCATTGGTAATTTCAATGGAATTTTGGAAATTTCACTTTATCTCAGAACACTGGTTAAATCTCTCCCCAGTCCTTTAGGAAAAAAGGTATCTGAATGTAAGCTGATATAACTCTTCCCCAGACTTAACATTTTCTCCTGACTCTCTGTACCCACAAATGCTTTTGCAAGCCTACAATTCCTACCATCCTTACCTCTACCTCTGAGACTCTTTATGTCCCTTCAGGGCTCCATGCTGGGTCACCCTCCTTTGTGACATCTCTTCTGATCCTTCCAGTTGTTAATAGACACTCCTTCCTTGAAATATGTTCTATTTATTTGTGCTTGATTCCCTTCTGCAATATTCAATATTGTAAAATGGAAAAATTCAATATTGTAAAATACAATATTCTTTGAGGGTAGCTATTGTCTCATTAATTATACTTGTACTCCCAGGGATAGAAGAATGTCTTGGACAGGTGATTTAGCCACCAAAAAAGTGATTATTGAATTGAAATGGTATGTAGGATTTGAATGACTGGCATGACATCCCAGGAGGGATAACTAGAAGGCAGTTGTTATCCTTTCCCACAGGAGAACTTAGGGGTGGAATTCTAACTTCTGCGACCATCTGTATTGTGATTATTGAAACCAAGGAAGAAATACAAGATATACTTGGCTCAATACCATCTCCAACTTCTGCTTTTATGCTAGGGATCCTCTCCATACATATTGATACTTCTTCAAGTACCCTAACCTTTCACTTCTTCAATTTACTCATTTCCTGTAACCTACAACAGCACCCATCTAGGCTACACACACAGATGGTCACATTCTCTATCTTTCCATTACAAAACTGTTCCACTTCCATGTTCATAACTCTGAAGTTTCTTTTACTGATCAAAATCTATTGTCATTCCTCATCTCCCTGTCACACAACCCCCAATCCTATTCTTTATCCTCACTATGACCAATCACTTTACCTCTAAGTTCTTCTTCAGACCATCACTCCTACACTGGCTTCACTCTCCTCCTTTCTCTATCTTGACCACTCAGTGAATCAGTTCAGCTCTATGCTGCCCTTCCTAACCTTCAGGGAATAGAAAACAAGCCTTATTCCAGGAGCAATTCTTTCTAATTCAGTTCAACTCATGTTTGTAACATGTCTATCAATACCTGATGTTTCCATAACTTGGAGGTTTCTGAAAACTTTAAATACATGATGTCATTTGAGCATCACTATAGCTCCATGAGGGAGGGACTGTGGGTATTATTGTCCCAATTGGAACAGATGAAGAAAGTGAGTTCCAGAAGGACTGAAGCTGAGATATGCCTAAAGGCACAGCTAGTAAGGGTCTGAGGGGAGATTAAAATCTTGATCTTTCTTCAGATCTATCACAGAATGATAAAGAGGGAGGAGTGTTGGTTTTGGAGCTGGAAAGCCCGGGTTCAAATTCTGGCTCTGGTACTTGTTAGCTGTGTGACCCTAAGCAAGTCACTTCACATCTCTGGGCCTCAGTGCCTCATCTTTAGAGTGAGGGAACTTGCTGAGATGGCCCCTAAAGTACTTTCCATCTCAGAATCTCTGATCCTGAGTACAAGTCCAGTCTGTTTCCTGTCTCAACTGAGCACAAACCAATGTTGATATCTTAGTCATAGTTTTAGAGCTAGAAGGAACTTTAGAAACCTTTGAGTTCCCCACACCTGCCTTTGTCATTTCTTAGAATTACAGAGAGGTCAATGGACAGTTGGAAGATATAGTGACTAAAAAGTAGGATCTTTCATGACAGAGTCAAGATGGCAGAGTAAAGACAAGGACTTGCTAGAATTCTCCCTCTAACCTAGGTAAATACCTGTAAAAATGACTCTAAACAAATTCTTGAGCTGCAGACCTCACAGGATGATGGAATGAAGCAAATCTCTAGCCCAAGATAACTTGGAAGGTTGATGGGAAGCATCTATCACACCACACAGGGAGCAGAGCACAGTCCAGCATGGACAGTGCCTGGCATAGACAGGACTTGACCAAGTGTGGGTAGGGGGACTGAATTTCTGGCACCTGCAGCAGTTTCCAGACTTCACAACCTCAAAATGCTGAGGACAAATTAGAAGATCAGTGGAAAAAAACCTCTTGGACATGTGTGAGACAGTAGAGTGGTTCAGGTCAAGGCCCAGGGAGGTGGAGGGGGTGTAGGAGCCCATAGCAGCAGCAGCAGGGGCAGTGGCAGTGGCTGTTCCTGGAGCTCTAGACCCACAGATTGTGGGGGGATTGTGTGACTGACAGTACAACTCGTTCCCCACAGTGGAAGTAGAGAGCTATCTTGAAAAAGAGCTCAAATGTCAAGTAATTGCCTGGGGAAATGAGCAAAAACAGAAAAAAAATCAGACTATAGAATCTTACTTGGGTGATAAGGAAGACCAAAACAAACAACCATAAGGAGACAACAAAATCAAAGCTCCTACATCCAAAACGTCCAAGAAAAATATGAATTATTCTCAGGTCATGGAAGAGCTCAAAAAGGATTTTGAAAATCAAGTAAGAAAAGTAGAGGAAAAATTGGGAAGAGAAATGAGAATGATGCAAGCAAATCATGAAAAACAAATCAACTGCTTGCTAAAGGGGCCGTAAAAATGTTGAAGAAAATAACACCTTAAAAATAGACTAACCAAAATGGTAAAGGAGATCTAAAAAGTCAATGGGGAGAAGAATGTCTTAAAAACAGAACTGACCAAATGTAAATATAGATCCAAAACTTCATTGAACAAAATAATCCCTTAAAAAATTAGAATGGAGCAGATGGAAGCTAATGACTTTATGGAAAATCAAGAAATTATAAAACAAAACCAAAAGAATGAAAAAAATAGAAGACAGTGTGAAATATCTCATTGGAAAAACAACTGGTATGGAAAATAGATCCAGGAGAGACAATTTAAAAATAATTGAACTACCTAAAAGCCATGATTAAAAAAAGAGACTAGACATCATCTTTCAATGAGAAAACTTCCCTGATATTCTAGAACTAGAGGATAAAATAGGTATTGAAAGAATGTGCCAATCACCTCCTGAAAGAGATCCCTAAAAGGAAAACTCCTAGGAATATTGTAGCCAAATTCCAGAGTTCCCAGGTCAAGGAGAAAACATTACAAGCAACTAGAAAGAAACATAGTGAATATTATGGAAACAAAATTAGGATGATAACAATATCTAGTAGCTTCTACATTAAGGGATCAGAGGACTTGGAATAGATATTCCAGATGTCAAAGGAGCTAGAATTAAAATCAAGTATCACCTCTCCAGCAAAACTGAGTATAATCCTTCAGGGGAAACAAAGACCTTCAGTGAAATGGAGGACTTTCAAGTATTCTTGATGAAAAGACCAGAACTGAATAGAAAATTTGAGTTTCAAATACAAGAATCAAGAAAAGCATGACAAGGTAAACAGGAAAGAGAACTCATAAGGGACTTACTAAGGTTGAACTGTTTATTCCTACAAGGAAAGATAATATTTGTAAGTCTTGAGACTTTTCTCAATATTATGGTAGATGGAGGGATTATAAATATAGACAGAGAGCACAGGGTGAGTTGAATATGAAGGGATGATATCTAAAAAATAAAATTAATGGGATGTTAGGGAATATATTGGGAGGAGAAAGGGAGAATGGGGCAAATTATTTCTCACATAATGAGCCGGGACTGCAGGGCAAAAACAGTCTTAATGGTTCTAACCTTTACTCAAGTAAATTTTACTTCTGTGTCCACTCATTAAGAACTTCTTTGAAAGAGAGGGCTTTTGAATCTATCAGTTGAAGTGCGGGAGACTTCTGAACAATTATCCAGCAGCGCCAAGTCTCCTCCGTTCTACTGCAGAGTTCAAAAGCTTTATCTCTACTGAGGTGTCTTTTTCAGATCTATACATTTTTCCAATTTGCCTTAGTGCCAAATAATGTAACAAGTTCTGACCTGTTTTAAACATCCAAATTAGGAGTAACATGTTTCACTTAAAATATAACCAGAATAACTACTTTTTGGTTATTTCTCATTATACAAAAACTTCTTGCAGGTGAGGCATTAAAATGCTAGTCAACCTGCCTCTGATATGAGGAAAAAACTTCCCTGATTTCTTCTTGTCCTTCTCTCCACCTTCCCAACCTGGCCAGGGTTAGAAGGTAGAAAGAGAGGGAGAGTTTTACAAATAATTTCCCAAAACTTTTATGCTTTCCTGAAACTGCCTTTAGCAATAAGGTTAGTTTGTCTCTTTCTTTCTCCCATACTCTTCCCTGATGCTGCAGTCATCAGAGAGAAGGGACAAGGGGAAAGGAAAGAGAAAACACGGGAAAGAGATTAACACACAAACTCACTCACAAAGAACATAGAGACAGAATACATATACAGACAATAAGACAGAATTCAAAAAACTGAGAAAAGATTTTCAAAAATCCTCTGCACAAATTAGACCTATGCCTTGATTTCTTTTACTTTGTTCCAACATGCTTTGTGAAATTCAAATTTCCACATTACGTAATCTCCTTCAAGAGTGATTTTATCTAAATTACACCTATTAGTGGGGCATAGGGCTGTCTGAGAAACGCTGTCTAGAAGAGACTGAATGTAAGGATTACTTGGTCCATGATTGATTGCCCCTTGTTTTAATTCCTGTAAAAATTTAAAATCCAGAGGGGTGAATTCTCTTGCAACTCCTCCTGGGTTACTGGGATCTGGGGTTTCTGGAGGAGTATAGAATGGTGGCTCTGTGGGAGCAGAGGATTCTAGGGGTGCTGAGGCTTCCCTCTGACCAGGAATTCACCTCTTCTTCCCCTTCTTCTCCATAACTGCCTCTACCAGAGTGTTTCTGTTCTTAAAAAGTATCTGACCCATTGTTAATCTTACTTTTTGCTATTTATCTGTCTGTACTGATTTCTTATAAACAGAACCTGCATTTTGAATCTGTTAACACAGTAAATTCTCCCTGTAAGCCAGTAAGTGCTGAGATTTTACTGTGTCTGCGTGAACCTCGAAGGAAGTGAGACGCCCCTGCTGGGCTTCTTCAAGGCTTCCCCTTACCTTCATTGTCTTCTCACAACTCAGAATTCAGAATTCCTTTCTAAGGGGGCCACTCACTGAAAGATGAGTCCTTTTCCTGGATCAGGTCCCTGTTGAGGCACCATATGTAGCAGACGGCCAGCATCCCTACACGGCTCTGTGAAGTGGTTGAAAGAGTCATGGGAGGTGGGAAGACATAGACCAATTCCGTTTATTGATCTGAGGGTTAGGGTTTATATAAACAAGGTACTAGAAGACTACGTGACATTCTGCTCATCTCCTGTCCCAGTGATAAAATCAGTCAGGGTGATTAAATCAGTCTTATAAGACTCATTTAATCAGACTGTGAGCCTAGAGGACATCTATCTTACACATCCCTTGTTTTCTGTAGTTCCCATGTTTGTATCACAGAGACAGCAACATCTGGGGGGCATGGAGAGCCATTCCGGATGATAATGAGCACAGTCTCAAAGAACAGTTTCCCTGAAGGTCTTTCCTGATCTTGTCAACAGCACTCCACCCTGGCCCTCAACAGAATGTTTGAAATTCAAATGGAGAAACAGACATTGGGGTGGGGATACATAAGGGAGATGGGCTCCAAAGGGCTTGACAAAAGACCAGATGCCTGAGATTGGGGAGAGAGAGGATGCAAACTTGGCTTCGAGATTATGATATTGGTAAGCTGCTGGTACCAGCAATATGAACAGGGAATGTTGGCACCTGGAAGGGCCATGTTTTGGGGAGATGATGTGTTCATAGGTTATTGATCTAGAGCTCAAAAGCTCTCTAATCCTATCCCCCTCATTTTATAGATGAGGAAATTGAGGATGAGAGATGACAAATGACTTCTCAAGGACACACAGTAAGCTTCATAGATGGGATTTGAACCCAGGATCTCTAACACTAAATCCTTTGATTTTTTCAGTACACAGTGTACTTTCTGAAATCTGCATGCATGGGACCTTCAGGGTATCCAAGTATAGATAACTATCATGCAGTTAGAGAGGATAGGCGTTCCAGGCAAAAGTTCTTAGGTAAGGGAGTCATTGGCATAGAGGTGAGAAATTAAGGCCTGGGACAAAGTGGAGACAACCCTTTCTAAGATCAATGACCTAAGACCTAAGCCCTGTGCAGTGAGGATACAGATTCACCCAAGGGAATGAGGTACAATGGGATATCATGATGAAGTGAATACTACTTTGACCAAAGCCTTGTAAGAAATCCCACAAGTTGAGGGGTCAAACATTGTAGAAAGAATGGCCATTAACAAGCAAGCCTCCTCCAACATTCATATGTTTACTATTTGCCCTGGACATAGTAGGTGCCTAATATTATTTTAACTGACTAGAATTGAATGTGGGAGTGTAACTTCCAATTGTTGAGGTCAGAGTTGGGAGAGCCTGTTCAGAAGCCCTCTCTGGCAGTGATGGGAGGGCAGGATGTTGGTAGAGCTAATATGAAAGTAAGAAAAGCCTTGAGCATAAAGGAGCTTCTCTTCCTACACAGGAACTATTAGGCTGAGGGGGGTATAGACAGGTAGTTCTCCTAAGTGGGGTTATTCTGAGGACTCTAAACTAATATGTTCAGGGCAGGTAAACCTGAGAAGGCGGGGGGGTCATTCTCATCCTAGATATTTATTCTGTTGCTGTTTGCTCTGAGGGAGATCCAGACAGGTGAGTCTGGTCAAGTTAGGGGAGGGGAATATAGACTCTGGGTTTGACATGGAAGGCTTGATATGATGAGAGACACACAATTAATAACTTCATTTCCTGATCTGTTGTGGGGGAGACCCTGTATGTCATCAGCCTTCTGGGAACTATCCAGATAGAAGAGACATTGATCATGACTTCAAGGAACTCCTAGTCTGAAAGGGAGACTTGATATAGACAGAAGAAATATACAGGAGCAGAGAAGCAAGGATATAACTTAGAGTGTCTGGACAGACCTATTTCCTTCTTTCCTGGAGATAAAATTCAAGTGATCCCAACTAATCTGAGTCAATCAGAGAAATACCTTCAGAGAAATGAAAATTTTGACTGACAGAAATTGTGCCTTTAGGGGGAACTTCCTGGTTTTTCTTTCTGCAACCCATTCCATTTAACTACTAAACACTGATAGTTTTCATGAAGGAATATTTATTTCAAAGGCATAACAAATAGACAAACATATTCTCAACATGGGGAGCATAATTCTCCATTTTACTACCTCATATTCTGGAGTGGGGGAGGGAATTGAGTTTATAGTTTAACTCAATTCCAATATAGTACAGGCCCAAGTTCCTGTCCAAAGCTGCCCTGGGGCTAGAATTCCAAGTACACTGGCTTCTCAATGCTTCCATTCTGGGACTGGCTACCTGTACATCCAATCTGGAGTCTGATCTCTATGATTATCGTGGCTTAGTTCAGAGTTTGGTAGATGAGACTACTATCTTTTGTACCTGAACAGAGAGGATCTGAAAAAGTACAAACATTGAGATCATTTTTTAGAGCTATGGGGACTAAAAGGAGAGAGGAGGTTTTCCCCTTTCACTACTTTAGTTCATTGTGCCCATCCTATGGGTGAACCTTCATCATCCCTGGATGCTAAGTAGCAAAAAGCATGTAGGAAGGAGAGTAAGACTATCCCAGCCTGGCAGTCTGAACAACACAGCCTGTTCTAATTACACATTTGATCGAAGGAGGCTTCTCTCACTCATGTGATAGGGAAATGCAGGATATCTTCTCCCAGACACAGAATCCCTCCTTCTTGTGATCTGATCATGCTCCAAAGCCCTAATTATATATGTTGATGATGAAAAGCAACAGTAGGAGGTACTTGGCTGTGAGGAGATTCTAAATTTCTGAGGCCCCCTCATATCAGACCTCTCAGTTCCCTCTCTCCCATCTTGCATTCAGCCCACCACAAGCATGAAATGAAACACTTCAATGGGCACATCTCAAACTCTCTTTGACCTTATTATTGTGGCCCCCTTAATGACGTTCAGAGGGGTTCCTATTACAAATCAAGCCATCCAATTTTGTTGAAGGCAGCCTGGATCCCTGAGATTATTTATTGAGGAGATGTGATATTTGTTGATAAACCGTGAGGGAAATTTCCAACATAGCATCCATGAGACCAACACTGAGAGTAAGTCAGTCCCATACATGTCTTAGCCCCATTCACCCCCTCTTTCCAATATCCTGTCAACCAAGCCGGTGGAGCAATCCCCAAGAAACTACTTCTTTAGTATGACACTCCAGGTGCTTGGACCACTGCTGTTCAATCTGAAGGGAAAGGGCTGTGAAGAATCCTGTCCACATCAGCTTCCCAAGATTCCAAATCCTTCATTGAAATCAGTTCAGAAGGCCTTCCCCTTCAACTGTTGAGTTTTCACATTTCATTTCTTCCAAAATTTCTTTAATAATTGTGTATCAGCTCAAAATACTGAACTTTTTAACGTTTTTCGTGCCTGAATTCAGTGATCAGTCCCACTTGATTCCTTGATTCTTCTTCTTCTTTTTCTCCTCCTGCTCTTCCCCCTCAACTTCACACTCCTTTTCTTCATCCTCTTTTCTGCCTCCTCCTCTTTCCCTTTCTATTCCTTCTCCTTTTTCTCCTCATTTTCCTTATTCCCTCCATCTTCCTGGGACCTACTCCTAATGTATGCTTTCCTTTTAAAATTTACCATTACTACTCATTTTAAACCACAGAAATGTACTTATCCTATGGTTCACATATAAAAGAGAAGACCACATATTTATTCAGAAAGAATAAAGTAGGACAAAATAAGTAGGAATTCATATGAAAGGCTGAATAATACTTGACTCCTCAGCTCTGTTCTTTAACTGCTCCACTTCCTTCTTTGCTAGGATTCTTCCTAGGTTTGGAGAATCATGTTCCTTTATTGAAACCTGAGTTTTTTTTATTGAAGCCTCATATACAGGTTACCCCTAAAGTTTCCCAAACAAATTCATTTTTCATCTGGGATGCACAACAGAGTTTCTCTCCATCAATTTCTCCATGACTCAATTTTCTCCCAGAGTAACCCGTGTTTATCCTCCCCACAGGGAATCACACACTATAGATTTGTTTCAATTGTGAATTAGATGAAGACATCCTGTTGAGTAGTCTTCTGAGGTATCACTTGGATGGAGGAAATTTGATCCAGATAGAAGGGCTAGGAGGAGAACGTGTGGTCCCGAATCCTAGGGCTCATAGCTTCAAATTCATTGTGAAAAGTCCTTTCTGGATTGAGGATAGAAAACTTCACAGTAAGAGATACTGTGTTGGATAGCATGCTTCATCATCAGTCCTGTGGAGTGTTGGACTGTCATAGCACTGATTATACTTCTCATTGCTTTCAAAGTTGTTCGCACTCTATTGGGGTTACTGTATACATCATTGTCCCGCTTCTCATTTCACTCTTTTTCAGATTTTAAAATCTTCATTTTTAAAGTACTCATTCAAAACTGGTTATTTTTATAAAATTGAAGTTACAGTATAAATTGTTCTTGTGGTTTTGCTTACTGTGCTCTTCCTGAGTTCACACAAGTTTTTCTAGATTTGTGAAATCATCTATTTCCTCATTTCTTTCAGAGCAATGATATTCCATGTCATCTATATATAACACTTTGTTCATCCCTAACGGATGAATGCCCCTTCATTTCCCACTTTCTGGTCACTACTAAAGGAGCTGCTCTAAGTATTTTTGTACGTATTGAACCCCTTTCTTCTTTCTTTGTTGTCTTTAGGTGTACAACCAGGGATGTTACAGTTGTGTCAAAGGGAATGCCGTTTTTAGTAACCATTTTGTACGTAATTTCCAGTTGCTTTCCAGAATGGCTGTACTCATCTACAGATGCACCAACCATTTTCACCACACCTCTCCAACATTTACATTTTCCGTGTCATGTTTGCTAATATGAGGGGTGTGAGGTAGGATCTCAGAATTGCTAAAATTTTCCTTTTTCTTATTAAGTTTTTGGAAATTTTCTTTATGTAGATGTAGATAGATTGTCTTTCTTTGAGAACTGTCTTAGATCATTTATCAATTGGGAATTGGCTCTAATTATATGTATTTGAGTGAGTTTCCTTTATATCTTGGAAATGAGATCATTAAGAGAAATTTCTAGAAAACATTTTCATTCTTTCCTTTCTCCTTACATTGAGAGGATACAATTGGAGCCCTCTGACAAACCGTCTATGATTTTTCCCACTTTCCATGGACCAGATCATCATCTTTCTGATTCATATATTTCCCTGCTATCATTATTTATTCCCACCATTCTTTGAAGCATGATATCAAAATATTCCTTTGAAGTCATTACTGCTTGTGAATGGTATTTTCTTTTGTGATAAAACCATTACATCTATTTGAAAAGTCATACATATTTGTGAGACATTGTTTATTGTGTCTGTAGAAATTATCTGCAGTGGAAAGAAAAAAGCATTAAATTCCAGATCCATTGTTCAATTTGTCTAGTTCTCAGCTTCCCCATCTATAAAATGTGGGCCTAAGTCCCTTCCTGTTTTACATAGATCAACAATTTAGTCCAATTCTCTCATTTAACAGCTGAGGAAATCAAGTACCAGCAATGTTAAGGGAGTTGCTTAAACTCACAAGGGAATTGAAAAGGAGGGAGTGAGAGTGACGAAGGTTCATCAAAAGTACCCAACACGTTGGTTACAAAGAATGACGAAAGTCACTTCCTCCTGACTTTGGGACAATTTTTAGACTTTTAGACAGTTCAGGTTATTACTTTTTTTCATATATGGAGGCAAAATGTTTCTCTCTTTACCTTCCAGTCATCTCTCCTACTTCCTTCCTTCTGGATCAAGTAGAATAATTTTAATTCTTCTTTTGCATAGGAGAAATTCAGAAATGTAAACAGTGATTATAGTCCAATTTCCTTTAAACTTTGCTCATATGAAATAGCTTCTAGATCTCTCACCACTCTGGTCACTTAGCTTTGGGCATGCTCAAGTTACTTTTCCTTCCTAACACATAGAATCCCTGAGAACAGAACAGTCCAGGACAGAGTTCAACAGGGCTATTGCTGCCCTCATTCAGCATGTTGTATTTCTATTCCTGCATGCTAAGATACCTTTACCTTTCTCATTACAGTGTCACAGTTTTGACTCATAAGGAGTGTAATCTCCAGTAAAATCATCAATTTGATTTTCCACAAACAGTAATCTAACTGTAGTTCCCAACCCAACTGCAGAATTTTACATTTATCTCTTTTAAAGTTAATCCACTGACTTCTCTCCATTGTTCTTTCCTGTTGCTGAATTTATGGATACCAACTGTTCTCCCTAGTATATTAACTATCCTTTCTAGTTTTTTCTCATCTTTCAGATTTGAGAAATGCTCTTTCTATGATTTCATGCAAGTCATCTATTGAAATACTGAGCAGAGAGGTGTTCGGGATAGATCCCTATACCACACCATTCAGACATGCCCCATCACATCTTGTCACTGATCCACTGATAATCAGACTTTGGGTCCAGACTTTTTCCAGTTCTAAATTTAGCTAATCATAAAAAAATCATAGCTCTACATCTTGCCTTGAAAGAAACCATTGAGGTGTTCATCAAATGTGTTGTGCAGTCCAGGAGTATGGCTATTCACTGACAATGTTCCTGTCATTAAATAGAAATAAAGCTCATCTGGAATGACCTGTTTTTCTTGAACCCATGTTGGTTTTTCAGTGGTCTCTTGCTGTGCCTCCAGTTATCTTGGTATCTGAAAAGGAAACTCCTCTGGACCAGGTGATGTGTATTCAGTCAGTGTAGCTACATCTTCTCCTTACTGTCTTAGGTTTCCTCTCTCCATTATTCATGTTTGTTCTCATCTATTATTTGTAGAAAAAAAGGGAAATAAGGAAGAGTTGAGCAACAATACCTTCTGACAGCTAATGCTCTATGTAGCCCAACCGCTGGTCCTAACCATGTCTTATTCCTCATCCTTTCTACCAAATATAATCTTTAAAATGTCACCCTTAGTATTGTACTTAGAATGGATCACCAGTTTCAGTTTCTTACAGACTTTGATTCTCCTTTCATTCTTTTAAAAACTGCCCTTTTTGGATAAATTTTGATACTCAATCACATACATTTCCCACTAAATCTGACCCCACTCCTAGATAGCTATCTCTAATAACAAATAATAAGAAGGAAAACAAATTCAAACAAAACTGGATCAAATACAAACAAAATATATCAAAAAAAGACTGTTATTACATGGTGTGATTAACCCCAAGAGTTTCTGGAAAGCAAGAAGTAGCTTCTCACATCACTTCATTGGTGGTAAGGATATTCAATATTATTTTGTAGCCCCCATTCTCTTTTTTCTTTTTAAAAATTTATTTATTTTTAGTTTTCAACATTCACTTACACAAGATTTTGAGTTCCAAAATTTCTCCCCATGTCTGACCTCAGCTCACCCCAAGACAGCATGAATTTTAATTACCACTTCCCCCAATCTGCCCTCCCTTCTATCAAACCCTTCCTTTCTCTTATCTCTATCTCCTCTATTTTCTTGTTAGGCAAGATAGATTTCTATATCCCATTGCCTGAATAGCTTATTTCCCAGTTACATGTAACAACACTTTTTAACATTCATTTTTTAAAATTTTGAGTTCTAGCTTCTCTCCCTTCCTTGTTCCCTATCCATCCCCACTGAGAAGGCAAGTAATTCAGTATAGTTTATACAAGTATACTTATCCAAAACACTTCCATAATAGTCCAGTTGTATGTGCCCTTTGTGTATGTGTATATAATCCCTCCAACTACCCTAGTACTGAGAAAAGTCTCAAGAGTTATAAATATTATCTTTCCATGTAAGAATGTAAACAGTTCACCTTTAGTAAGTCCTTTATGATTTCTCTTTCCTGTTTACCTTTTCATGCTTTTCTTGAATCTTGTGCTTGAAAGTCAAATTTTCCATTCAGTTCTGGTCTTTTCCTCAAGAATGCTTGAAAGTCCTCTATTTCATTGAATAGCCACTTTTCCCTTGAAGTATTATACTCAGTTTTGCTGGTTAGGTGATTCTTGGTTTAAATCCTAACTCCTTTAATCTCTGGAATATCATATCCCAAGCCCGCTGATCGATTAATATATAAACTGCTAGATTTTGTGTTATCCTGATTATGTTTCCACAGTACTTGAATTGTTTCTTTCTGGTGCTTACAATATTTTCTCCCTAATCTGGGAGCTCTGGAATTTGGCTACAATATTCCTAGAAGTTTTCCCTTTGGGATCTCTTTTAGGAGATGGTCAGCAGATTCTTTTAATTTCTATTTTACTCTCTGGTTCTAGAATATCAGGACAGTTTACCTTGATAATTTCTTGAAAGATGATGTCAAGATTCTTTTTTTGATCATGACTTTCAGGTAGCCCAATTATTTCTAAATTGTCTCTCCTGAATCTATTTTCCAGATCAGTTGTTTTCCAATGAGATATTTCACATTGTCTTCTATTTTTTCATTCCTTTGCTTTTGTTTTATAATTTCTGGATTTTTCATAAATTCATTAGCTTTTATGAGTTCTATTCTAATCTTTAATCTAAAATGAAAATCTGTAATTTTCTTTAGTGAACTTTTGGACCTCCATTTCCATCTGGCCAATTCTACTTTTAGGATATTTTTCTCACTGACTTTTTGGATCTCTTTTTCCTTTTGGGTTAGTCTATTTTTAAAGTGATATTTTCTTCAGCATTTTTTCAGCAAGCTATTGATTAACTTTTCCTGATTTTCTTGCATCACTTTCATTTCTCTTCCCAATTTTTGTTCTACTTCTCTTACTTGATTTTCAAAATCCCTTTTGAGCTCTTCCATGACCTGAGACCAATTCATATTTTTCTTAGAGGTTTGAATGTGGGAGTTTTGACTTTGTCATCTTCTTCTGTTTAAAGTAATATTGTATAGTCTAATTCTTTTTCTATTTTTTGCTCATTTTCCCAGTCATTTACTTGACTTTTGAGCTTTTTGTCAAGGTAGTTCTCTGCTTCCCATGAAATTTGTGGGGAATGTACAGCCAGCTGCTCAATGCCCCCCAAAATTTGTGGGCCGATAGCTGCAGAAACAGCTGCTGCCCCTGTCCCTGCTGCTGCAGGTTTCTCTGCACTCCCTGTCAACCTTGGACTGGGGTCCAATCACTCTCCTCTGTCACTCATGTCCCACAGGTATTTTCCACTGACTGTCCAATTTGTCCTCATTGTTTTAGGGTTGCGAAGTCTGGAAACTGCCACAGGTGTCAAAGATTCAGTCCCCCAAAGGCCTGCTCAGGTTCTGTTTCTGCCAGCACAGGCTCCTACTGCACTCTACTCTGTTCCCAGCTGGCATGATAGACACTTCCCAATGAACTTCCAGGCTGTCTTGGGCTGGAGATTTACTCCATTCCATTATTTTGTGCGTTCTGCAGCTCCAGAATTTGTTTAGAGTCATTTTTTACAGGTATTTGGCTGGGCTTAGGGGAAGAGCTCTAGCAATCCACAGTTTTACTCTGCCGTCTTGACTTTGCCTCTTTTCCACTTGAAATAGTATTATATTTGTTTTTAAATTTAGATTTTTTATGAATTTTTCATATGGTTTTCCTGCTTCTGCTTACTTCCCCCTGCATCAGTTCATATTTTCCTAATTTTTCTGTATGCATCATATTCACTTTTCTTACAACATGATAACATTCCATAATATTAATATACCACAGCATGTCCATCCATTTCCCCCAAGAGTCACATCTACTTTGTTTCCAGTTCTTTGATACTACAAAAAGTGTTGCTAGAAATATTTTTGTGTGTATTAGGTTTTTCTTTCTAATCAAGAATAATAGCTAGCATTCATATGGCATCTAGAATGTTCCAGGCACTATTCTAAGTGCTTTACAAACACATATTCTTTTCATTTTATCCTCACAACAACCCTGGGAGGTAGGTGCTATTATTATCTCCATGTTACAGATGAGAAAACTGAGGCAAATAGAGGCTGAGTTGCACAGGTCATATAGATAATAAATCTCTAAATCCTTATTAGAACTCAAATCTTCCTGATTCCAGGCCCAGCCCTCAGTGAACTATGCTGCCACCTAGCTGTCTTTTCTGTCATTGATCATGGTGGTATATGCCTAGCAGTGGAATTTTTAGGGCAAAGGTTATGGACATTTTAGTCATTTTCTTCCCATAATTCCAAATTTCTTTGAAGAATGTTTAGAACAATTTAGAGCTTAATCAATCATATATTAATGTGTCCGTCTTTCCATTATCTCCCCAAAAGCAAATATTATCCTTTTGTTATATTTTGTAATTTGATAAAAAGGAGGTAGAACCTCACAGTTGATTTGATTTGCATTTCTCTATTAGTGATTTGGAACATTCTGTCGTATAATTGTTGATAATTGAGTTTTTCTTTTGAAAACTGCTTGCTTATATTCTTGAGCCACATACCTTTTAGGAATGGCTTTTGGTTTTGTATATTGCTATCTATCTTAAATATCTGATTAGAGCTAGGGAGGTAGCTTTCATGAGAAGTCTTCAAGCTTAGGCTGGCTGAGAAATTATGGAATGGATCCTTATTCACATATGAATGGGGCTAGATGGATGTTGAGGTCTCTTCACACTCTGAAATTCTATGAATTTGTGTGCATTCATGGTTGTTGAAACCTATGCAGTCTTCTGCCACTTTCCTTTTGTGATTTATTCATGAACTGAGAATAGATCGCAGAGGATAGTCATGCCAAAGGAGCATGAACTGAGATGGTATAGACAGAAGTTTTCTGAGCAAAGCAAAACCCTTGGGAATGTTACCAAAGGGAAGGTGGAGACGGTGTCTCTGTAACTCATTCCTGAACCTTGATTTCATTCCCTTGCTTTACCTCTTCTATTAGAAGGGGAAGGAAGAAATGGACATGGGGATCATGGGATGAGCTTGACCTAGGAAACTTTTCACAGGGACAACTTCACAACCTCACGTGGAAGGACCTTTTCCTTCTTCTGCTACTTCTCATGTTATCATCTTCATTGAAGGAATTAATCAACCCACAAGTCTGACATCAAGGCAGGTACCTCTAATGGTGGCTATTTCTATCCTTTTTCAAATTTCTTTAGTGGCCCTTGCACATGGTAGTGCAGACATGTGCTTGCCTACATGAGCCTGAAGCTGGACCTCCACTTCCTGGCTGCCTCTTTTGTATTGTATAGCTATCTTTGAGCACAGCCCCCCCAGTAGTGATCCTCAAAGTTGGACACTGCCAGCTTTGGTGCTCCTCTTGTAAGTCTCAGAGTTTTCAGGTTGACTGCTAGTTTCCTGGCAGGAGGTGATTGTTGCAGCAGCTTCTCAGAGCCCATAGTTTGTTACCATCGCCAGGAAAATTCTGGAACTTGACAGAATAAAAAGACACACCTGGTTGGCCAGAACATCTGAACTGTGGGAGTTTGGATTGTAGAGAGCTGAGGTCAATATGAACTATATGTTCAGTAGTCCTACAATGGTATCTTTCTCTCCTGGGAGAGTGTTATAATTGATAGGATATTATTTTAAGGTTTGAGTATTTAAATATGCTCTTATGAGTCTTTTTGTGCTAAAACAGTTCTTTTGTAGTGATAAATAGCTTTATTATACCTGATATTTCTTTTGTGGAAGTGATCTTAGTAATCACAGTTAACATTTAGACATGAGTCATACCAATGATTCATTTAGGTGATTTCCCCTGGACCTTCACGGTACAAAGTAATGAATAAGAGTGCAATAAAAAGCCCATTCCAACTGTTTTAGGGGTTCAGGATGGATCCAGGATGGAATATGGTTTTACTGAGTCAAGAACTAGACCCTGCCAAAGGAAGTCCTTTGGGCCAGACATCACATATTCTGTCTGAAAAATCCAGAATATCAGATAAGAGAAAGATTTCCGAGAACAATCAGTTTAATCCACACCAGGACAATAATATCCTCTTCTAGAGATATGACAGTCGTATGTCCTATTGGGGAAACAGTGGATATTTATAGAACTGGATGTAATACATATAAATATGTATGTGTATGTGTGTGTGTGTGTGTGTGTATATATATATATATATATATATATATATATATATATATATATATATATATATATATAAAAATACATGCAAAAAATATTAAAAAAAAACAAAGTAGTATCCTGGAATTTGGATAGACATCAGCTGAGTCAATATTGAATTGAGTCTGGACACACAGTTTGTGTTACATAAATCCCTTTATGTTCACAGTCTTTAGAGGATGTCTTGTTGTAATGTTCTGAAGCCACACAGTAGTTGTTTGGAGTGTGGTCTTTTCAAAGAGGAGTTCTATTGCCTTAAACCACAAACTTCTGAGTATTTTCAGGGCCACTTTTATGAACAGGAATAGATAAAGAAAGGGAGAGATGACAAGTGAATGGAAGGAAAGAGAAGGTCAAGATCATGTTAACTTCAACCCCTCCCTCTACTTCCTACAGTTTTCTGATATCCCTGCTCCCGCCCTGATCAGTAAAGAGATTTCATTCCTTCCAATTCCTCTCACCAATCTCTATCCCATAATCTCTATCCCTCTTCCAATTCTTTATCCCATAATGTCTTTCCAGTTTTTCCTTTCCTTTCCAATATTTGCTACATCTCTCCCCAGTCCTCTAGGGAAAACAGAGCCTGAATGTAACATGATATAGCTCTGCCCACACTTAGCATTGTCTCCTGCCTCTATGTCCTCACAGGTGCTTCTGCAGGTCTATGATGCCTACCTTTCTCATCTCTACTTCTGAGACTCCTTATCTCCCTCCAGAGAACTGTGCTGGGACCCTCTCCTCTACGAAATCTTTGATTTCTTTAGTTGTTAATGTTTTCTCCTTCCTTGAATTATCTTGTAATTATTTATCTGTATTGGATCCCCCTTCCACAATAAACAACTCTTTGATGGTTGCTGTTGTCTCATTTATTATCTGTATTACCGGGGAGAGGAGAATGCCTTGGAAAGGGTAGTTTGTGCCCTAAATAAGTATTTATTGAATTGAAATGATATGTTGGATTTGAAAGAGTGGCATGACATGCTAGGAGAGATAACTAGAAGGCAGTTGATAGGAAAACTTGGAGGGTGGGAATCTAGCTTTTGGCACCATCTTCCTTGTAATTATTGAAGCCCAGGAAGGAAAACAAAATGTACTTGGCTCAAAGTCTTTCCAACTTCTGCTCTCATATTAGGGATCTTCTCCATACCCATTGATGCTCCCTTATAAACTCTAACTTTCCATTCTTCTATAGACTCACTTTCTGTGTCTTACACCCACATCTCACCGAGGCTACACAGAGAGACAGTCCCATTCTTTATCTTTCCATCATCCACAAGTGTTACACTTCCATGTTTGTAATCTCCCGGCAAAATAATATTCCATTGCCTCAAACCACAATTCCATGTTGATTTAGTGTAGGGTGATGTGTTCATGCATGATGGACACTGAAAGGGTGGGAGAGAAGAAAGGTGAGAGAGGAAGGAGTTCAGAGAAAAAGTCCTTATACTATAGTTATCCCTTGATGCCCAAAGAAAACAGTTAATTTCTTATCCCTCCTGCTACTTTCCCTTTTTTCATAAGTTAGCTAAGTGGGAAAACTCTTCTAATCTAAACTCAGCTTTTGAGGTCTCTTGGACACTGTCCACCTCCCACATTACAGAGGCTGCCCAGGGGATGGGAATTTCTTCGTAGAGCAGGCTGTTGGGACTGGACCCATTTTAGACTACCAATGGGGAAGTGAGCAAAGCTATACATCAAGTAGGTGGCTGTGGGAGGAAAGCCTGATCATAGACTGTGGGGCATTCCTCTTTGGAAGAAGAGGAATTAATTCCTTAATTAAGGAAGCCCATGGAAGACCCTAACGTTGTCCCAGAGTCACTTGCTAGTCACTTCACCCTTATTGCCTGCACATTGGGTATTTTGGGACTCCTATGGTTATATAGCAGGGCAGACGTTTTTCCCATCAGATACTTGTATTAATTGAATTCATTAATAATATGTTAGAATAATAATAATAGTTAGAATTTGTGTAGTGCTTTAAGATTTGGAAAACACTTTATCTCTCTGAGGTTATTTCATCCTCACAACCACCCTGGGAGGTTGGTGCTATGATTATGTTCATTTTATGGATGAGGAAACTGAGTCTGAAAGAGGGTTGGTTGCCTTGGATCGCACAGTTAGCAACTATTTGAAGGATTAAAACTCCGGTCTCCTGCATTCCGAGGCCAGCATTCTATCCAGTTACCCATTATTGTTGCTCCGTCCTTTCTAATTCTACGTGACCTCACTCGGCAAAGACCCTAGAGTGATTCACCATTTCCGTCTCCAGTTCATTTTCCAGATGAATTCACTCAATGACTCGTCCAGGGTTTCACAACTAGTAAGTGCCTGAGTCTGGATTTGAACTAAATCCTTCCTGATTACAATCCTGGTGATCTATCCCCTGAGCCACCTAGCCTCCCTTCCTGCTGGTTTTCTCACCTTCACAGCATAGAGAAACAAGCCCAGTGCCACAAGGCAATTCTTCTCAATTCAATTCAACCCATGTTTGTAATATGTCTCAATACCGATGTTTCCATAGCTTTGAGATTTGCCAAGAATTTTAAATACATTATCTTATTTGAGCATCACAATAGCCCTGTGAGGGAGGGACTGTGGGTATTTTTATCCCAATTTGAACAGATGAACTGACTAAGTCTCAGATGGGCTCCAAGACCTATCTAGAGACCCATGGTGAGGAAGGGGTTGAGGGGGGTTCAAACCTAGATCTTTCTTCAGACACAGAGGGGTAAAGAGGGAAGAGTGTTGTATTGGGATTGGAGAGCCTGGGTTTGAATTCTGGCTCTGGTACTTGTTAGCAGTGCAACCCTACACAAGTCACTTCATGTCTCTGGGCCTTCATCTTCAGAGTGAGCGGATTGGCCCAGACGGCTTCTGAAGTGTTTCCCATCTCTGAATCTCTCACCCTGATTGCAAGTCCAGCCTGTCTCCTACCACATCAAGCAATATCTGAGCACTAAACGTTCTAGGTAATGAGAATACTATGATGTTCATAGTTTTAGAGTTAAAAGCGATCTTAGAGATCTTTGAATCACTTCCTTCTCCCCCACGCCCATCATTTTTCAGAGGCACAGAGAGGCCAAGGGACAACTAGGTGACACAGTGATTAAAAAGTAGGACTTGAGGTCAGAAAGACTTGATTGAACTAGAAGTGTGACCCTAGGCAAGCAACTTAGCTTTTTTATCATCAAATTGTAATTCTTTAGTGAGTGTGGATGGTTTGTGGTCCCCTTCTGGACACACCCAGCCCTCCTTTCTTTGTAGTTAACCGCTTCTCTGGCTATCCCATCCCACCTCCTTGGTCACTGGGTCATCCAGGCAGCTCTGAGCTCTGGGAGGTGCCTGAATGATTGCTTGATATCTTGTGCTTTCTTACAAAGATTCCCGGGGCAAAAGGGGATCTTCTGCCATACTCTAGTGCTCTGACAGATAGACCTCCTACTGCTGCCACTCTATCCCTGCTGCAAATGGAAGAGTGTTCGTGCTTCCATTTGAGATATTCTGGTCTATACACTGTGGCCAGGGCTGAGGATATCTGTCAATTGATCATTATTTGTCAGGTTGCCTTTGATGGCCCAACTGAGAAGACAGTAGGGATACACCACTGGGAGGGTAGGCACTCAACCACTATTGGGCTCAGGTCCAGTTTCATAGAGTGAGTGACATCAGAGCTCTTCCTGAAAAGAAGGGCAGGCATTGTATGGCTGGAGTTTAGAGGCAGGAAGAATTCTTTCTACAAAATAGGGAGCAGCTCAAGACAGGATGTGGAAATGAGGGAGGCATAGAGAGTTGAAAACAATTCCAGTTCCTTTTTTATTTTTGGAATGTGTGAGGAAAGTAGCCCAGAACTCCATTGCTTTAGCACAGTCTAGGGCAAACAGACATACCCCAGGATATAAAGAAAGTAACCCACATGTTTCACCTTCTCCTTGGGGCAACTAGGTGGTGCAGTGGATAGAGCACCAATGCAGGAATCAGGAGGACCTGAATTCAAATCTCACCTCAGACACTTGACACTCACTGGCTGTGTGACCTTGGGCAACTCACTTAACACTAATTGCCTCATTCTGGGTTATCTCCAGTCATCCTGATGAATATCTGGTCACTGGATTCAGATGACTCTGGAGAAGTGAGGCTGGTGACCTGTACAGCCCTCACTCACTCAAAACAAAGGCAAGTACAAGTCATGTCATCATTTCTCTGATGGCATGGTCTTCTTCAGCAACGAAGGATGAACACTGTAGCCTCACAAAACACTGCTGAGTCTCAGTGTACAGTACATACTGGCACTAAGACCCGAGCTCAGCCTCTGATAAGCTGCTAGAGCCTTGCACACTTCACCAGACAGGAAGGTTCCCCCTGGCCCACTACCAACAGTAGGGAAGCACCAGGTAAACAGCCATGGCCTGCAGCCACTGCAACAAGAAGAAAGAGACAGAAGCCCTTCCACCACAGAACCAGAGATCATACTTAAAAGAGAGGAAAGACAATCTCCCAAAAGATGAGCAGAAAACAATAAAAAAAGAAACTGATCAGAGAAAGTTATTAATGTGAAAGGAAGAGCAAGATCCTAAGTCAGAGGAGGACAAGAACGTCAAAGCACCTATGTGCAATTTAATATAAATTAGCAGGATAATTTCCACACCAGATGATTGATCAGAAATAATTATCTAAACAAAGTAACTATTTTAGATATATTTAGACTAATTGTTTGAGTCACAGGATCACCTGTGGGATTCAGTTAAGGATTCTTTCTTTTTTAAATATATAATTAATCAACTTATTTTTAGTTTTCAACATTCACTTCTATAAGATTTTGTGTTTTAAATTTCCTCTCCCTTCCTCTCTTTCCCTCGCTTAAGATGGTGTGCAATCTGATGTAGGCTCTACTTATACATTCATTTTAAATATATTTTTCCATTGCTGAAATGAAATATCTGCAAAGAAGATTCCATTCACCATTGGCACATGGAATGTCTGTGCTCTAACAGACAACACAAAACCCAGTAGACCTGAAAGAACTGCTCTTATTGCAAGAAAACTCAACAGGTATCACATCCAAATAACAGCCCTGAGCGAAACAAAATTGGCAAATGAAGGTCAGCTCACTGAAGTTGGAGCTGGATACACCTTTTTCTGGAGTGGATGCAGTGAAGGGGAGCACCGTGAAACTGGAGTAGGTTTTGCAATCAGAACTAATCTAATCAGCAAGCTGGCATGCCTGCCAAAAGGAGTGAATGACAGGCTCATGGCAATGTGATTGCCACTCACAGGAAAATGCCATGCTGCCATCATCAGTGCCTATGCTCCCACCATGACGAACACTGATGAGGTCAAAGAAAAATTTTATGAAGACCTAGAGACCCTTATCGTCAATGTGCCAAAAGAAGACAAGCTTATAATTCTGGGTGACTTTAATACTAGAGTAGGCTCAGTCTACCAGACTTGGCAGGGAGTCCTACGAGGAATGAAGTTGGAAAGAGCAAAAGCAATGGTCTCACTGCTGCAGGCTTGTGCTTTCCATGACCTTCTCATCACCAACACTGTCTTCTCATACTCTCCAATGACAAATTGCAAGTTGATCCCCTTCTTTCTCCTTTCTACACAAATATCTTCTTTTTATTCTTCCTTCGTTTCCCCTTAATACCTTAGAACAGAATAAATCTGCCCTCAAGACCTCTACTTTTCTTAACCCCTCCAATACTCTTTAAAGATATTAAAATTCCTTTTATTTTATTTTATTTTTGAAATAAAAATTTATTTAACTTTTTACATTCATTTTCACAAAATTTTGGGTTCCAAATTTTCTCCCCTTTTATCCCCTCCCCCACCCCAATACACCGAGCAATCTAATTTTCCCTATCACCAATCTGCCCTCTCTTCTATCATCCCTCTCTTCTCTTCTCCCCATCTTCTCTTTTGTCCTGTAGGGCCAGATGACTTTCTATTCCCCATTAACTGTATTTCTTATTTCCTAGGAGTAAGAACAATACTAAACAGTCGTTCCTAAAACTTTGAGTTCCAAATTCTCCCCATCTCTCCCTCCCCACCCATTACCTTTGGAAAGGCAGGCAATTCAATATAGGCCCTATCTGTGTAGTTTTGCAAATGACTTCCATAATAGTCGTGTTGTGTAAGACTAACTGAATTACCCTCCATCCTATCCTGCCCCTCATTGTTTCTCTTCTGTCTTTTGATCCTGTCCCTCCCTGAGTGTTGACTTCAAATTGCTCCCTCCTCCCATTACCGTCCCTTCCATCATCCCCCCCCTTGCTTATCTCCTTCTCCCCCACTTTCCTGTATGGTAAGATAGGTTTTCATACCAAAATGAGTGTGCATTTTATTCCTTCCTTTAGTCGAATGTGAGGAGGGTAAACTTCTTGTTTTTTTTTCTCAGCTCTCCTCTTTTTCCCTCCACTAAAAAGTCTCCTGCTTGCCTCTTGAATGACATATAATTTACCTCATTGCATTTCACCCTCTTTCCTCCCCCTACCTTTCTCTCTCACCATTTACCTTAATTTCTTTTAACATATGGTCCCATCCTATTCAATTCACTCTGTGCTCTCTGTCTCGGTATGTGTGTGCATGTGTGTATGTGTGTGTGCGTGCACATGTGTACATGTGTGTGTGTATGTGTGATCCCACCAACTACCCAGATACTGAAAAGTTTTAAGAGTTATAAACATTGTCTCTCCATGTAGGAATGTAAACAGTTCACTTTTGGTAAGTCCCGTCTGACTTCTCTTTGCTGTTTACTTTTTCATGCTTCTTCTCATTCTTGTGTTTGAAAGTCAAATTTTCTTTTCAGCTCTGGTCTTTTCATCAAGAATGCTTGAAAGTCCTCTGTTTCATTGAAAGACCATATTTTCCCCTGAAGTATTATACTCAGTTTTGCTGGGTAGGTGATTCTTGGTTTGAGTCTTAGTTCCTTTGACTTTTGGAATATCCTATTCCACGCCCTTCGATCTCTTAATGTAGAAGCTGCTAGATCTTGAGTTATTCTGATTGTATTTCCACAACACTGGAATTGTTTCTTTCTAGCTGCTTGCAAGATTTTCTCCTTGAGTTGGGAGTTCTGGAATTTGGCCACAATGTTCCTAGGAGTTTCTCTTTTTGGATCTCTTTCAGGTGGTGATCGATGGATTCTTTCAATACTTATTTTGCCCTCTGGTTGTAGAATGTCAGGGCAGTTTTCCTCGATAATTTCATGGAAGATGATGTCTATGTTCTTTTTTTGATCATGACTTTCAGGTAGTCCCATAATTTTTAAATTGTCTCTCCTGGATCTATTTTCCAGGTCAGTTGTTTTTCCCATGAGATATTTCAGATTCTCTTCCATTTTTTCATTCTTTTGGTTTTGTTTGGTGATTTCTTGGTTTCTCAGAAAGTCATTAGACTCCATCTGTTCCATTCTAATTTTGAGAGAACTATTCTCTTCAGTGAGCTTTTGAACCTCTTTTTCCATTTGGCTAATTCTGCTTTTGAAAGCATTCTTCTCCTCATTGGCTTTTTGAACCTCTTTTGCCAATTGAGTAAGCCTATTTTTCAAGGCATTATTTTCTTCAGCATTTTTTTGGGTCTCCTTTAGCAAGGTATTGACCCGTTTTTCATACTTTTCTTGCATCTCTGTCATTTCTCTTCCCAGTTTTTCCTCCACCTGTCTAACTTGCTTTTCAAAATCCTTTTTGAGCTCTTCCAAGGCCTGAGCCCACTGGACATCCTCCTGGGATGTTTGGGATACAGAGGTCCCAACCTCCACGTCTTTCCCTGATGGTAAGACTATTTCCTCGTCATCAGAATTGAAAGGCGGGAACATTTGCACCTGCTCAAAGAAGCTCTCTATAGTCTTATTTTTCTTCCCTTTTCTGGGCATTTTCCCAGCCAGTTACTTGACTTCTGAGATTCCTCTGCACCCTTGCCTAGATCTGCCCAGCTAGTGCTTGGGCTCTGAGATTCAAATGGGCTTTCCGCGGCAGGCATGGCTGCTATTCAATGTGAGCTTAAGTTCTGGTGCTGGGGTGGGGGCAGGGCTGCCTCTCAGGCTCAGCTCCCTCAGGGGCTTTATGCAGATACCTTCAGTAATGAAGATCCTGCCTGCTGCTCGGGGAGTCCCGGGCCGCCACTGCTGCCTCTGCTGCTTCCTCCCGAGGGGTCCCAAGCCACAGAGACACCCTGCTCCCCTCTCAGCCAGCCCAGAAGTCTCTCTCACTGACCTGTAGTGCCTGTGGGCGGAGGGAACTTCCCAGCCACTGGAGGTTCCGTCCCTGAAGCCTGCTTGGGTCTGCTCCTCTGGGGCCGTGGCCAGGGCCGCACTGGGGTGGGCTCTGCTTTCTGGGGTGCGACGGACCCTGGGGACCGCTCTCCAGGGCTCTCTGGAACGGAAATCTTTTCCACTGTGTTTCTGCGTGCCTTGCAGTGATCCAGAATTTGTGGGGAGTTCTTCTTGGAGGAAATATATGGGCTGTGGGTTCGGAGCTAGCATACCTGAGTCTTTCTACTCCACCATCTTGACTTCACCCCAAGATATTAAAATTCTAAAGCAACACATTCCCCATTAAATACTAGCATTATATCATCATATAGTCTCTTCTAATTTCTCAAATGAATTTACCATTCTGGGTTTCTCTTGACTCATATTTGCATTTCCAAGTCCCTACTCAGCTCTAGTCCTCCCATCAGAAATTCTTAAAAGTCCTCTATTCCAGGAGTTCCTAATTTTTATGTGCAACAAATCCTATTGGCAGTCTGCAGAAAGCCCTCTAAGTAGAATGTTTGCAATTTACATTCATAATTGAAAGAAATTTTTAAATTCAGTTAAAAATTAGTGAAGAAAAATGTCACTTTTATCACTCAAGACCCACTTGAAATTACATCCTAGGTTAAGAACTTTTACTAATAAGAATGCCCCTCCTGCAACCAATGTCATGTCATTGTACACAACTTTTCAGGGTAAGTTATTTTTAGTTGTAAGTATCTTTTTTTTTTTCTCCTTTTGGAAGAGTATATTCCAAGATCTCCTGTTATTTATGACAGAAGTTGCCAGGTTTTGGATGATCGTGGCTAATTGGTACTTGAACCACTTCTTTTGGACGGCTTACATATTTTCTTTCATGTGGGAGTTCTGAACTGTGGCTTTGACATTACTGTGACTTTTCTTTTGTTGCTTTTTTCAAGAGGTGATAAGTGGATTCTCATTACTTTCACCTTTCTGTCTGGTTTTCATTTAGTCTAGATATTCACGTAGTACTTAGAGAAAATCCATTTTTTCCCTTTGAGTCTATGTTTACAGTTGTTATGGAATTACTCTCTCCTTTCTCATAGAATTACTCCCTCCTAGAGGGTAGCTAGGTGGTGCAGTGGATAAAGCACCAGTGCAGGAGTCAGGAGGACCTGAGTTCAAATCTCACCTCAGACACTTGACACTCACTATCTGTGTGACCTTGGAAAAGTCACTTAACCCCAATTGCCTCATCCTGGGTCATCTCCAGTCATTCTGGTGAATATCTGGTCAATGGATTCAGCTGGCTTTGGAGGAGAAGTGAGGCTGGTGACCTGCACAGCCCTCCCTCACTCAAAACAAAGTCAAGTGCAACTCATGTCATCATTTCTCTGACTGCATGGCTTTCTTAAGCAGTGAAGGACAAACACACATACTCCCTCCTAGATTTGTGGAAATTTTTGATACTGCTCAAGGTTTGATTTTCTCTCTTCTCAAGCTTTAATGCCCAAACTACGGTTTTGTATCAAACCCAGGCTCCACACCCAGCTGCACTTTTGGATACTGAGAGAAATGATTATTTATTACTTGCATTTAATAACTAAATATTGAATTAGGTTTTTCCCTTTTCTACTTCCTCATTAGAAAATCAATCCCTGTAGCTTACACAGGCAGCTTTTAAATTACAGAGCTAATGCTGATAAGGAAGAATTCAGATCTGTTCCAAAGTTAAAGTTAGGTGAATTGATGGATTTTAGCCCGTTGTACTTTACTCTGACAGGTCTGAGATAATGTGGATTTTCCCTTTTGTCAAATAGGTGATATGGACACAGATAATTCTCTTTGACCAAAAGCAGGTGATCAGAATCACATACTTCAGACCTTCATTAGAATAGGCTCACTTTTCCTTAATTGTTAGCCAATCAAAGTTGATTTCTATCCTTAGGAATATCTACTTTTCCAAGAGCACATAAGCATTGAATGATTTCCATGAGTCAGACAGCCAAATGACCTTCTAAGAGACAGCCAAATGACCATCCTTTTATTAATAACATACTACCACTAATAAGTTGATTAATTCCCCAGAAACTCTATCTCTCAAATCTTTTACATGTCACAGTACAGTGGTCAGTTCTACTTTATTTTGACCTGGGTCCTCTGGGTTCTTGTGTTGACCTCCATCTCTTAAACTCACCCCAGGATCTTTGATGTTCAGAGTGCTGGATTTTTAGGGTCCTCTCTAGTATCTCATTAGAATGCTAGGCACCTCCCAAGCCTTTGGGCATGGGGTTTGTGAGCCTGAGCACTGCCACATTATTCTGGTCACTGCCTCACCTGCACCTTTGCTGTTAGATCGGTATGGGTTTACCAATGATAAGACTTAGAAGTAGATGGTACTTTTTTCAAATATTTGTGTCTTCTCTCTATCCACATGGGCAGCACCCTAGCATATGCCTTTTGCTAGACTATCTAAATAGCAATCTAATTTGCTTCCCCTCTTCAAGTCTTCTCCCATTTGAATTCATCCTTCACTTAGCTGCTGATGAGATTTTTCTACCATGTAAGTCTGACCATATTATAGCCTCCATTTCCAGTTCCCCAGCCAACTCTAGTGTCTCCCCATTTATTACAACATAGTGAGATGCTGTGGGCAGAAATGCATGAAGTGCAGGGAGGATTTGCTTATCTTAATCATCTGTGGCTGGAAGATGCTTTCTGCAAGTGAGTATATGGTACCTTGCCATGGTAGAGAGACCAGTTCAGAGTGGGAGTCTCTTTCTTTGTAGCTGAAGTTTCTTTTCGTGCCTGCCAATACCTGCCTTTTTCAGTACTGACGGTTTTCTTGTTCAGTATTTAGCCATAAGAGTGGGAGCATTGATTTTTTTTTTTTGCTGAATAATTCCTCAGTTAAATAAGAACAAAGTCTAGGTGACCAGGAGGATGGACTATCAGGAAATCTTGCTAATGGTATTAAAAGGGAAATATTCCTGATTGGAATGAAGTGACAGTGCCCTGGCCTCAGGGGAGAGCTCTAATGGAGCTGTCTAATGGGGAGTAGATGTGTCCTGGGATAAAGATCAGAAACATTTACCTTTTTTTATGCAACAGATATTTAATTAAACGCAATTTACTCTGGATCTCATGGATTGGACAAGTACTATTTAATGGTTATTTTTTTGGACCCTACTGGCTCAGAGTGAATGTAATTAGTTACTATTTTTCTCTTTTGGCTGGCAACCCTGAGGGGGTCTTCCCCTCACACTTTGATTTCTTTTTATTAAAGGGACTATCCCTTGATCCATTTCTTAAAGAGGTCTATTCACTGAGTGAGTGTTACCTCACTCAAAGTGAGAACCTGAAAAGACCTTAGCTTAAAAGGGTCAAGGTCTTTCATTGCATTCTGGGTCATCACCAGTCGTCCTGATCAATATCTGGCCACTGGACCAAAATGGCTCTGGAGGAGAAAATGAGGCTGCTGACCTTGCCCAGTCCTCCCTCCCTCAAATAAAAATCAATTGTATTTCATATCATCGTCTCCCTGATATCATGGTCCTCTCTGACAACGAAGGACAAGCCACACAACTTCTAAGATCCAATATAAGTTCTTTTATTTGGCATTTAAAGCTCTTTACAATCTGACCCATTCCTACCTTGCTAGTTGTCTCACACTTTATTCCCCCTCCCACTCTATGATCTAGCACTGCTAACCTGCTTTAGATTTCTTATATACAACACCTCATATCTCTGAGCCTTTGTCCTGGCTGTCCCCCAGGCCTAAGATACTCTTCATCCTCATATCAACCTCTCAGTTTCCCTGATCTGCAAGATTCAACTCCAGTCCTACTTTGGTTTTAGTCCTAGTTCCTTTGACTTCTGGAATGTCATATTCCTTGCCCTTTGATCCCTTAATGTAGAAGTTGCTAGATCTTGTGTTATCCTGATTGTATTTCTACAATACTTGAATTGTTTCTTTCTACCTGCTTGAAATATTTTCTCCTTGACCTGGGAACTCTGGAATTTGACCACAATGTTCCTAGGAGTTTCTCTTTTTTGATCTCTTTCACGTGGTGATCGATGGATTCCTTCAATACTAATTTTGCCCTCTAGTTCTAGAATGTCAGGGCAGTTTTCCTTGATAATTTCATGAACGATGATGTCTAGGCTCCTTTTTTGATCATGGCTTTCAGGTAGTCCCATAATATTTAAATTGTCTCTCCTGGATCTATTTTCCAGGTCAGTTATTTTTCCAATGAGATATTTCACATTATCTTTCATTTTTTCATTCTTTTGGTTTTGTTTTGTGATTTCTTGGTTTCTCATAGCCTCCATCTGTTCCATTTTAATTTTTAAAGAACTATTTTCTTCAGTGAGCTTTTCCATTTGGCTAATTCTGCTTTTGAAAGCATTCTTCTCCTCATTGGCTTTTTGAACCTCTTTTGCCAATTGAGTGAGCCTATTTTTCAAGGTGTTATTTTCTTCAGCATTTTTTGGGGGTCTCCTTTAGCAAGGTGTTGACCTGCTTTTCATGCTTTTATTGCATCTCTCTCATTTCTTCCCAGTTTTTCCTCCACCTGTCTAACTTGCTTTTCAAAATCCTTTTTGAGCTTTTCAATGTCCTGAGGACATTGAATATTTATTTTGGATGTTTGGGATACAAAAGCCTTGACTTCTATGTCTTTCCCTGATGGGAAGCATTGTTCTTCCTTTTCTGAAAGGATGGGAGGAGATATCTGTTCACCAAGAAAATAACCTTCTATGGTCTTTTTTTTTCCTCTTTTCTGGGCATTTTCCCAGCCAGTTACTCAACTTCTGAGATTTCCTTTGTACACCCACCTCACCTCCAGATCTGCCCAGCTAGTGCTTGGGGTCTGAGATTCAAATCCTGCTTCCCAACCTCAGGGCTTTCAGCAGGGGCGGGGCTGCTATTCAGTGTGAGATTAAATTCAGGTGCTCAGGTAGGGTCAGGGCTTCTATTCAGTGTGAGATTAAGTTCAGCTCCTCGTGTGGGGGCAGGGCCGCCACCAGGGGCTCAGTTCCCTCAGGGGGTTTATGTGGAGATCTTCAACAATGGATCCAAGCCCCTGTCTGCTTTGGGAGCTCCTGTCTGCTTCTGCCTCCACTGCTGCCTCCCGAGGGGACCTGAGTTACGGAGACACCCTGCTCCCCTCTTGGCCAACCAAAAAGGCTCTCTCACTGACTTTTGGTGCCTGTGGGTGGAGGGACCTTCGTGGCCACTGGAGATTCTGACCCTGAAGCCTGCTCGAATCTGCTCCTCTTGGTGCTGCATGACCAAGGCAGGGTTGGGCTCTGCTCTGGGTCCGGTGTGCAACAGACCTTTGGTGTCAGTTTTTTAGGTCTCTCTGGAACAGAAATCTCCTCCACTCCATTGATGTGTGGCTTCTGCTGCTCCAGAATTTGTTGGGAGTTCTTCTTTACAGGTATTTTATGGGCTGTGGGTTAGGAGCTAGCATATGTGAATCTTTCTACTGTGCCATCTTGGCTCCTCCCCACTAGTCCTACTTTGGTGAGAAGCCTTTCTGAATCCCCCAGCTGTTCATGCTTTCTCTTTTCTATTTTGTATACCTAGTCATTTGCATGATGTCTTCCCAATTCAAATGCAAGCTACTTGAGGGTAGGTACTGTTTCTTTTTCCTTTCTTTATATCCCAAGTTTTCAGCATGGTACCTGGTACATGGTAAGTACTTGCTTTTTGACTGAATTACTGCCTAAATACTGATAACTGGAGAATCTCCAAAGTCCTTCACATTGTTGAATGGCTCCACAACAGAAATAACTGTGACTTTGTCCATTGAGAGTGTATTACCATCTGCTTCACTATCAATTCCTAACACTCTCAGGGCCTTTCCATCTAACTCACCACTGAAACATCCAGCATGTATTGTCTCCCCTATCAGAATGTTAGCTGTTGAGAGTAGGAAGTGTCTTGTGTTTCTATTTATAGCCTCAGTACTTAACAAAGAGCTTTCCACATGGCAAGTAATTAATAAATGTCCTTTAATTTATTTGTTCATTCATTCAACCTGTGTGTCCCTTAGGACTGGAACTATATTCCTTTGTCCTATTGTGGACTCCTTGAGGGTGTGCTCTTGTCTTCTCCATTAATCTCAGTGCTTGCTTACATCAGTTGAATTTTACTGACATTTACAAATGCCAGTTGTGTGAATGACATTGTGCCAGTCTCCACTTCCCCCAGTCACTGATCTGGGCCTCCCCAACAACACCTGAAAGTGATTATACTCTAGAGTTTCTTGTGGTCACCCACAGGCTCACTCATATCTACCAATCAAGAGCAGGTTCTGCCTGGTGACAGACATTCTGGAAGGCAATGATAGGAAGACAGAGTCTTAGCACACCAATCCCATTATGGGTATGGATAAGAGATAGTCATGTATATAGGGACTTCATTTTGTTTTTGGGATCTGCAAATGGTACAGGCTTTGGGGACTGATGTTCTCTTTCCTGAGGTGACATCAAGTTGAAACCTGCTGAAGAGACCAAGAATCTGCCTACAGAATAAAAATGGAGAACCAGAGAAGGAGGAAAGGATCATTTACATCCTGGTTGCTTATGCTGAGCATGTTTGCTTTGAGGGGAGACCAGATAGGTGAGTCTAAGGGGACAGGGTGGGAGGGTGGGCTAAGAGAATGAGGGCCTCTCATTTTAAAGGATGTATTTGATAAGGTAGACATAGGCTCTGTGCCCCTGTATGATAGAGAAGTAAGATATTAAAAAAACAGAGATAGACAAATAAAGACATAAATGAAAACATGTGATAGAGCTGGCAATGGTTCCAAAATGACTCAGGATCCAACGTAAATACCTCTTTTTGACGTGTAAGTTTCTTTGTAAGATTGAACATGTCTTGAAAAAAGAGATGTGAGAGGATATTTTAAAGCCACCCCTTCATGGAGGTGGAAGATCCCCAGGTGTTTCATATTGTATATATTTTTGGATTTTTTCAATGTAATTATCAGTTGTGCTGATTTTTCCTTCATTTTTTGAAAATACTATTTGTTTTATACAATGGCCTGGAAGGGAGGAAGGATATGGGGAAAACTATGAAGATAATAAAAAGACATCAACACAAACCTATATAGAAAAGTCTCTTTATGTTTCCAGTCTCCCTGTGAACTCTAATGTCTCCCCATCAATTACCTTAGGATCCAATATAAGCTCTTCTAGCATGAGTTCCTTGAAGGCATGGGCTATTTTAACCTTTCTTTGTATCCCCAACATTTAGCACAGTGTCTAGTATAAAGTGTTAAATAAATGCTCGTTGACTGGCTGACAAATCCTAACCAAGTGGAGTTAATCAGAGACATTTTTCAGAAGAATGCCAATGTCCTTGAAGGAATAGGGAGGAAGGAAGAGAGCAGTCCTTGGAGAGGATTTAAAATGAGAGCGGAGGAGAAAAAACAAAAAGCCACAGAGAAATGATCTTTAAGGTAGTGGAGTCTAATGGGTAAAAATTTTATTATGTGCTAATTTGGGAACTTAATTCCTACCTATATTTATAGCTATATAGACGCACATATATCACGTAATCATCATTGCAATCACCATACTTATTTGTTAGTTTTGTTCAGCTTTTGTTGAATAGATCACTCATTTCTTTTTTACGCTATTGTGAAGTCAGTGTTGAGCAAGGCAGACCTAAAAGAAAGTGTTTCTTCAGAGCCTGGCATAAATCAAAGAGTAAGCAGCATTTGTGTTGGGGATCCCATAAATACTAGACAGAAAAAGGGAATTTCAAGTATCACATAAAAAATGTCACCCATTCTAGCTGATGGTGTTTTAAGATTCTTAATAGTTAAAATCAATCTCTTCTGATGGAAAAGTCAGAGTAATTCTTTACAGTTAGAGAAGAATTCACTACATTTTCATCAGTCTTTAGATTGGAGTTGAATGTCAAGTCACCAGCCCCATAAAAAAGGAGAAGTAGGAGCCAGCAAAGATTTCTTAGGAAACAGAAACAATTTGGGGTTTGCCACGTTTGCCATGGCCTTCCTAGGGAAAGGTCACTCTTATTTTGCAAGTGTTCCTCAGCCCAGGACCAAACCCTCAGATGCTTGCTAGACAATGGAGATCTATAAGTGCTCTTGTGAGAAACAAAGATCATCAAGAAGGAGTCAATGTCTAAATGGGCCTGATCATTTTCTTGTGTATTCACTTCTTTATTAATCTTAGACCCCCTTGACTAATCCTTGGGCTTAGTAACGTTGTTCAGTCATTTCAGTCATGTACAACTCTTTATGACTCCGTTTGAGTTTGCTGGAGTGGACTGCCATTTTCTTCCTCTCATTTTATAGAACAGGGTGAAGTGACTTTGCCCAGGGGCACAAAGCTAATAATTATCTGAGACCAGATTTGAACTCAAGCTCTCCTGACTTTGGGACCAGTGCACTATCCACTGCTCAATCTAGGCTTAGTAGGATAATCCATGGGGCTTAGTAGGATATACATCCTATTTCAGTCACCATGTCTATTCTATTGTAGTAGA
Source organism: Bettongia penicillata ogilbyi (assembly GCA_023548195.1). NCBI lineage: Eukaryota > Metazoa > Chordata > Mammalia > Diprotodontia > Potoroidae > Bettongia > Bettongia penicillata. The sequence continues at coordinate 9,274,541 of JAJHZJ010000257.1, forward strand.
CTAGTCCCCCATTGACCTTGACCCAGGCATAGATAGATCACTTTAGCTCTTTTCTCTTTGTTCAGGAGAAAGAATTACAGGTCATCTCCCTAGTTCTAGATACAAAGTTCCTATTCAGGCAGCCTGAGAGGACATTAACTGTATTTGTCTGCCATAAGACATTTTGAACTGATATCAACATTGAAGTTCATCAAAGATATTCACATTTTAAAACATTTTACTGATGATATTTTGTTTTTATAATAGTAATTCCTCAGCCTACTCAAGTTTGAATGTTCTTTAGTGACAAAGAATAAACATTAAACAAAGGCAAATGGTTCAAAAACCTTAGCTGACAATATAATTAATAACAATAATAATAGCTAACATTTATATAATGCTTACTATGTGCCAGTCACCATGCTAAGTGCTTTAAAAATTAGTATCTCATTTTATCCCCGCAATAATCCTAGGAGATAGAGTGTGGTAAGCGATGATGAAAAATTCTGACGGAATGTATAGATCAAGGAATCCTTCTACAGAGAAATTATAACAAACACCAGAGAACTGATGAGATCATCAAGAGAGATAGTATAGAGTAAGAAGAGAAGAGAAGAGGAACCAGAGTAGGGCTTACAGGGAAAACCATGGTTAGTTAGCATGACTTGAATGAAGATCCCACAAAAGCAACTGAGGAGTGGTCAGACAGGTAAGAGTAAAACCAGGAAATGAGTGCATGAAAAACTAGAGATGAGAGAGATTTGGAAGGAAATGGTAATCAACGGTGTCAAAGGTTATAGAAAAGTCAAGAAGGAAGATGACTGAGAAGAGGCCACTTGGTTTGGCAATTAAGAGACTATTGGTGACTTTGGAGAGAGCAATTTTCAATGGAATGATGAAGTTGAGAGCCAGACTACAAAGGGATGAAAATCAAGTGAGAAGAGACGAAGAGTAGTTAGCAAGTGTAGATGGTTTTCTCAAGGAGTTAGATCAGAAGGGGAGAGAAGTTACAATAGCCAGCAGGGATGGTAGGATTAAGTAAGATTAACATTTTTAGATGATGGGAGAGACATAGATACGTTTTTAGGCATCAGGGAAGGAACTGGTAAATATCACATTTTTGCCTGATGATATTCCATTACATTCAAGATGGTGGCCTAGTAGAAAGTTGTCTCATACAAAGAATTTGAACTATTAGACAACATGACATTCTAAAAATTTTCCATGAAATGTGTTTGAATACCTTCAAAGATGGAAATGACAAGTGGCAAATATGGAGGTGGAAATGAACCTGGAGGTTACCAATTTACTGCCTAATTTTTGGAATCTTAGGTAATAGAGGGTAACTAAAGAACCTAGAGACAGTTCTACTCAGCTGGATCCATCTATTAATTCAACATTGGATCACAGCTCAAAGGAACTATATCATGGTGCCAGTTGCCCCAAGAAGCAGCTCCCACAATCTTCCCATGTATGCAATTTGAAATATCAATTTGAAATCAACCTATTGTTGTGACCTATTAACATCATGTTGGATTCTAACAATATCATCTGATGTGTTATCAGTCTCATCTAAGTTCCCATCATCTTCAAATTTCATAGAAATGTTCTCTACAATTGTATAAATCACTGACAAAAATGATTAGAAGAGGGCCAAGCAGTCTTGGGATAATCTGCCAAAGATGCACCTCCAGATTGATCCTGAGCAATTAATCAGAACTCTTTGACTTTACTCTCCAACCATATTTGAATCCATATAAATGTCTAATAGTCATTCCTTCGTTTCATCTACAAAGATATCGTGGAAGGTTTGTTAACCTTGCTGAATTCGTTGCTGAATGTCTATAGCACTCTCTTAATCTGTTGGCCAAAATTAAATGGATTTAATTTTCCATGGCGTATATTTGCTGCACCCATGCTGATTTGTAGTGATCATTCCCTCCATTTCTATTTAGAAACTATCCTCCAATAACACATCCTAGAATTTCTGCTACTAATTGAACTGAAGCTTTTCAGACTATAGATGGAAGGATCCATTTTCTTCCCCCTTCGGAAAATCAGAATACATACATACATACATACATACATATATATATATATATATACATATACATATACACATCACATGTGTTACCTACATACACATATATCTCTCTAATTCTTTGATCCCATGCGTATTCTGCATGACACCCAAGACTTCAGGCATCAGATCAGTGATGATTCTTGGAATTTTTTTGAATAGCCAGATATGGCAATTGAAACTCATTGGAAACAATCAAATATCCTCTTGCCACCTCCCTCTTCTCTTGGATTTTAGTGACTTATTTTCAGTGCTTGTTCTGTAGTTTCCTATCTAAAGATCACACTTCTTGCAAGAGAAAATGAAAGCAAAGTCAAATTGGAGTTCCTTCAATTATTTTAATCATTGAAACTATTTTGGGTTTTGTGGGATCTTCGATTTTTCTTCTCTTCCCAATATAGTTACAAAACCATTTTAAATTTCCAAAGAGTTCTTGGATATCCTAGGATACTTAGCTCCTTCAATTCAACTTTGTCAAGAAACATGTATTGAACACTGATATTTATGTGCAAGGTACTGTGCTTGATATGATACCTGAGAAAGAGTTCATAATGAAAACTATGGACTGATACTCTACTTACTTAAAATTTTTGAACTTTTGGTAATCCCAAAATTCTTACACAATTGAGTTACTCTTTCTTTCTCCTTCTAAGTGACTTGGTTTCAATTCTGGTTTGTGTGTGTGTGTTTGTGTTGTATGAACTCATACTTGGGTTTCATGTAAATGAAGTAATAAGTTTCCTATGGCTTTTAGTCAGGGCTTCACTGCTACTTGAAAGAAATCATCTGGGTTTGTGTTGTAAATATTTTTCATTTTTAAAGTGTCCTAGTGTGGTATGAGCTCTGACTCTGGAGTCAAATACCCAAGTTCAAATCTTGCCACTCATACTCAACCTGTATGATCATGGGCAGCACAGGAGAGTAAAGAAGAGAGATTGAATAGGTAAAAAGAGAGAAACTTCAAGAAAGCTGAAAGAGGAGAGATTATCCAGCAAAGAAAGATGATCAAAAGTGTCAGATGATGCAGAGAGCTGAAGAAGGATGAGAAATGAGAAGAAAATATTATATTAAGCAACTAAGAAATTATTGGTAATTTCATGAGAACAATTTCACTGGAATAATGAAGTCAGAAGATAGATTGCAGAGGTTTAAAAAAAATTGAGAGAGGAAATGGAGAACCTAGTGTGGACAGCTTTCTCATGAAATTTAACTATGAAGGAGAAAGAGGTATAAAATGATAGTTATCAAGAATGAATGTATTGAATATATTACCCTTCCACTGAAATAAAAAGGCAGGGGTAGCATTCATGACCAGACAAAGGAAAAGTCAAAATATACCTAATGAAAAGACAGAATCAGGGAAACAAAAAAATTTACTAAAAGTTATCAAAGACAGTGAAGTAATATAAAAAAATTTAGGGCAAATTGATAAAGGCATCATTTCTCAAATATGTAGGAAGCTGAGTTAATTTTTTAATTCAATGTATTTTCCCCAATTACATTAAAACAATTTTTAAACATTTTAACAAAATTTTGGGTTCCAAATTCTATCCCTCCCTCCTTTCCTTCCTTCATTCCAGATATATGAAATCATGTAAAACATTTCCAAATTATTAATTTTGTACAAGAAGGACTATTAAATTTATGAAAATAAAAGCCGTTACTCAATACATAAATGACCAAAGGATATGAACAGGCAGTTTTTAGGAAAATAAACCAAAACTGTCTGTAGTCATATGAAAAAAATGCTCCAAATTACTATTGATTAGAGAAACACAAAATGACTCTGAGTTACCACTTTACACCTGTCATAAATAGCAAATGCTGGATGGTACATGGGTAAATAGGTCAAATAAACTATTGGTGGAGTTGTGAGCTGACCCAGTCATTCTGTAGAACAATTTGGAACTATGCCTAAAGGTCTATAAAACTTTCCATGCCTTTTGGCCTAGCAAAACCACTACTAGGTCTGTATCCCAAAGAGATCAAAGAAAAAGGAAAGAGAGTGATGGGTACAAAAATATTAATAGCAGATATTTTTGTGCTAGCAAAGAATTAGAAATTGAGGAGAGACTCATTAGTTGGGGAATGGCTGAACAAGCTGTGGCATTTGGTTGTAATGGAGTACTATTGTGCTACAAAAAAAAATGAGAGGGGTGGTGGTTTCAGAAAATAAACAACATAGCAAGACTTATATGGACGGATGGAAAGTGAAGTGAGAAGAATCAGGAAATCTTTGTGTGCTGTAATAACAATGTTGTCATGATGATCACCTGTGAAAGACTCAGTTACTCTGATAAATACAATGAACCAAGACAATTTCAAAGGTTTCATGATGAAAAATGCTATCCACTTCCAGAAACAGAACTGATGAACTGTGAATGCAAATTTAAGTATAATTTCTTTTCTTTTCTTTTCTTTCCTTTCTTTCTTTCTTTCCTTTCTTCTTCTTTCTTTCCTTTCTTTCTTTCTTTCTTTCTTCTTTCTTTCTTTTCTTTCTTTCTTTCTTTCTTTCTTTCTTTCTTTCTTCTCTTTCTCTTCTTTCTTCTTTCTTTCTTCTCTCTCTCTCTTCTCTCTCTTTCTCTCTTTCTCTCCTTCTTTCCTTCTCTCCTTCCTTCCTTCCTTCCTTCCTTCCTTCCTTCCTTCCTTCCTCCCTCCCTCCCTTCTTTCTTTCTTTCTCCTCTCTCTCTTTCTTTCCTTCCTTCCTTCCTTCCTTCCTTCCTTCCTTCCTTCCTTCCTTCCTTCCTTCCTTCCTTCCTCCCTTCCCTTCTTTTTCTTTCTTTTCTTTCTTATCTTTCTCTTTCTTTCTTTCTTTCTTTCCTTTCTTTCTTTCTTTTCTTTTCTTTCTTTTCTTTCTTTCTTTCTTTTCTTTCTTCCTTCCTTCCTTCCTTCCTTCCTTCCTTCCTTCCTTCCTTCCTTCCTTCCTTCCTTCCTTCCTTCCTCTTGCTTTTTAAAAATATGGAAAAAATGTTTTACATGATTTCCCCTCCATAATTCATATATATTTTTTGCCTTCTCAGTGGGGTGGGGGAAAAGTGGGATGGAAAGAATTTGGAACTCAAAATTTAAAAAGAAAAGATGTTAAAATAAATTAAATGATGAACTTAAAAAAACAATGAATGGATCAAGTGAGGATTTTTTTTTAATGGACAGGGGAGATATAGATGTATTAGTAGGCAGCAGAGAAGGAATCAGTAGATAGGGAATGACTGAAGATTACAGAGAAAGTAGGGATGATAATTAGGAGAATCTTCTGGAGAAGAGATGAAGAGGTGAAACTAAGGGGTACATGTAGAACTGTTGGCCTTGGCGAGCTCTTTGAAGGGATACCTCTTTCTCTTAGTCAGGAGTGAAAGATAGAGATAATAGGGAAAGACATCTGGGGTTGGTGTGAGATAAGGTGGGGGAAAAGAGGAGTGCTCAATAAATGACTTCATTATTTTTAGTCAAGTTTAAGGCAAGGTCCCCATCTGAATGGAAGGGGAAGAGTTCTCATGGGAAGCTTGAGGAGAGATTCAGCTGGAACAACTGGTGTAGAGGTTGGGATAGCAAATCAATTATGGATGAGTAGCAGGATTGTTTTGCTAAAGAGAAGACCTAGGTAAGATCAGGTAACAAATTTATAATGGATACAACGAGTGTAGTTTTATTTTAGAAACATGTGACTAGAAATAATGAGAGTAGATGGTGAGAGTAAACCAAAGTTGGGCTGCAACAAGGTATGATAGGTGATAGAATGAGAGGGAAGAAAATTCTAGGTTAAAAGATAGCATGACATTGAACTAGTTCACCAAAGGGTCAAGACAGGACAGGGAGGAAAGTATGATCAGTGTAGGGATGTACTGCATCCCAGGAAAGTGTGTTCAGCCAATACTGATGGCCTTCTAAAGAACTGAGAAGTAAAGAGAATGGAGTTCATAGTGAGGAAAAAGAAATTTAGTGATTGTAAATGGAATGAGGAAAGATTATAGAACTTCCAAATTCAAGACAAGATAAAGACTAGGTCCACCTCTGTATGAAATTTAGTTGGATTGAAGAAGTAGGCCATGGAAGCTGAGTGGATTAAGGAAGTGAGAAGTCAGACAGTTTGAGGAAGCTACCATATGGTGGTTTAGATGGAATCAGGAAGCTCCACTTTGCATATGCCCTGCTCAACCCCTGGTTGCAGCAGAATCCACACCTGGAAGTGGTTTCAACAATTATATAGGAGCATAGAAGTCGGTTTGGAGAACCCTACAGATCCCTTTAGACCACTCATTTTACATATGAAGAAACCAAGATCTTGAAAAAGTGATTTGCTTCAGGATAACGTATAGGAGACGAAAGAATCAGATGGCTGATTTCTCAGACTTTAAATCCCTCTTTATTTAATGACTTCTTGATAAAACCTATAATTATGCATCCTTTGGAGATCATGAAAAACAACATAGCTGGCGTGTATAAAGGCAATCACACTGGCATACCCAGGATGGCTGCTAGCATAGTTCTTACATCTCAGGTTCTTAGATCTGCTTTACTAGGAACGATAGCTGTTTAAGGGGTCAACAATCTTTTTTAATTACATTCACTAGTTCAGGAAAGAAGTCAACATCCTGAACCTCAGAGAAAATACAAACAGAGGAAATACAGAGAAAATATAAGAAGAGAAATAAAGACCAACAGACAGGGCTCTACTGAGGGAATCAAAGCAATATTGCTATACACTTTACATACATCCCTGGATTGAGAGTGCCTTTACATCTGAGCAGTTGGGGAGCTCTGAACATATAGCCACTCAGAGTCTCAACCAGGGAATTACAAGATCCTTCTCATAATGAGCCCCCAAAGCAAAACCTCACCATATACATATATATGTGTGTATAATCTTCTTAGAGCCAGAAGGCATCACACCCCTTGTGACTTGGTGCCTAATTAGAAATTAGCAAAAGATGTGAAAGCCTCCCCTAAGCAAGTTTCCCTTAATGGGCTCCATGTGAGGCCTATTAATGGGTGGGGGAAGATCTTAAATTCCACTAAAGTTACAGCTTGTCAAAGACTATTACTTGGAGGGCCATGTATGTTTAGATCTTGAGACAATTTAGCAAGCTAGTGACAAGCTCTTGAACTATTTGGAGAAAATGCTAATAAGAGATATTCCTTTTGTTTTCTTTTCAGAGGGACTCAGAACCAGTAGAGCACAGGAACACACCCATGTGGAAAAAAGCCTTGGAAAACAAGCAATCCTACAAAGTATGTGAACTCATTGCACTAAGTACTCCCAAACTCCTTCCCTTTCTCACCTTAGACTGTATTGCTCTGTATCTGCAGAAGTTTGGTGGGGCAGTCTTATCCACATCAGTATTTCCTCTCCAACTTAAATGCACTGACTCAGTATGACCCCAGTATGGGGTCATATTCTGTATGTTGGTTACACTTCTTCACTTTATCACTCGCATAGTTGAGCTATATTCCCTTTCTTTCCACATTAATACCCCTGGAATTCATGCAGCCCATCATACTCACAAAAAGATAAGATTTGGGTTGGCAGAAATGTCTGTAGCATGAAGCACCAGTCTGTATTTAAACCAGTTTATCAAAAGGAATCACATATTCAGCCTCTCCATGTGCACAGTTCTAGTTTAGGTACTGAGGAAATCTCAGTATCCTTCACCGTTACAGATTATCTCCAGAGGCAATCACCCTGACTGCCCAACCTTAATGCTCTCATCTTCCATCCTGTTTTGCAGCTCGCCACAGGCATGAGTGTCAATTCACTGCAATGGGGAAAACTTCTCTCTTGGACTATTGACGATGTGGATGTGTGCAGCTATGACAAAGAAAATAAACAATTTGTGGTCAAAGAATCCTGGATGTCTCAGACATTAGGGGAAGACTTTATTAAGCATAAGATAAAAATGATTACAGAAAATGAAATATATTTACAATTCGCCCTCAAGTTATTATCACAGAATGACACCAAGAGTCACAGTAAGTCAAATCAGTTGACTCCCCACTGAATTTCTCTCAATCTCTAACCTAGTCTCTCCTTTCCTTGAGTAATGGTCCCATCATTGTGAACCACAGGACCAAAAGATAATAGATCTAGAACTGAAATAGACTTCAGAGGTCAACTGGTCCAACTGTCATTTTACAGATGAGGAAACTGAAACTCAGGGAAGTTAAGTGACTTGCTCTAGGTCAAACAGGTAGCACAACTCAGTACCTTTCAACTGAGTATGCAAAGGCTGAAATCACTGCAACTTTATTCCCTGAAAAAAGGAATGTGAACCAAAATATGGATAAATTTCTGAATACTTGCATTTTTATCTTGTATCCTTATGGCATGAATTCTAGAATTGTGTATGAGTTTTGTCTGCCAAATAAATCTCTCCCTCCCATCCCTAACCCCAGTGGAGAGAGAAGTAAGATTCAATGAAGTAGCTCTCTACATATTGATGAAACGTTCAAAAAACACAGTGTAAGCTTTATTAGAATCATATCTCATGTCTCATGTCTCATGCTTCCCCAACATGTGGTCATAAGGATCAACTAACAAAGCTCTTGTTTGACCTCTCTATATCTCTTGCATCTAATACAGAGAAAGTGCTTAGTTCATGTTTGATGAATTGGATTGGACTGTGAATTTTGCTTCAAGCAATTCTGGATCATAGGGATAACATTGTTGTTGTCCTTTGTTCTCAAAGAGGATCCTGAGATCAGGGAGGTGATGCCATAATCTATAAGGGTATTTGATTTAGGCAGTGTGTGGTGTTTGTGTTTCTGCCACTACAGAGTTATCATTTACATAGATACAACATATAAGATGGTCTCCATCTTTGAAAAGAAATTGAAAGGATTAAAGTAACACATCTTTACTCTCTTGGTTCTCGGGCAGAAGGAAAATGATCTTTCTGTAAATGATGTTACTTAGAATGGAAAGCAATAAGAAAAAAGAAATACAGGATATCAAGGCAGTATTAAATGGCTTTAAATAGCACTAAGATACCTTGAATAGAGGCAGAAAGAAATTCTTACTTTTATCTAGAAGAGGATGTCAGTCATTCAGTAAACAAATATTTATTAGACACTTAATATATGCCAGGCACTATGCCAGGTGCTGGAAGAATACAAAGAAAGGTAAAATCATAATTCGCATCCTCAAGGAGCTTACATTCTATTGGGTAGAAAACACGCAAACAACTATGTATGTGTAAGATATATATCAAGTGGAAGGGAGGTAATGACAATGGGAAGGCATTGGCATTGTCTTGAAGGAGACAAGGAAAGATGGAATTTGAGATGAATCTTGAAGTCAGGCAAGTCAGGAGGTAGAAGTGAGAAAGGGAGCTTGAAGACTCTTAAGCATGGCTTTGCTGACTTGTGAAATGAGTGCAGGAAGTGTGGCGTTCTGGATATAAGGGACAACCAGTGGAAAAGGCAGAGAGTGGAGAGATGGACTCTAGTTCACAGACTAGTGAATACTGTTTTTTCAAGGAGCAGTAAAATTGAATTGTAGAATGTGAAGCAGAAATACAACATAAGGACACTGGAAAGATAGGAATGGCCAGGTTATGAAGAGCTTGAAATACAGGACAACTTGGTATTTGATCCTGGAAGTTCTAGGAGGCAATAAGAATTTATTAAGTAACTGAATGATATGATGAGTCCTATACATTAGGCCCATCACTTTGGCAGCTCAGTGGAGGGTAGACTAGAAGCAGGGAGAGATTTGAGGCAGGCTGAACTAATTAATTGAGAGGCTATTGAAATAGTCCTGGTGAGAATTCATGAGGATCTGCTCCAGTGTGGTGGTCATGTGAGCAGAGAGAAGGAGACATATACAAAAGATCTCAAGAAGGTCTAAATTACAAGAATTGGACAACATATTGGATTAAAGGGGTCAATGTGAGTGATGAGTTAAGGCTCAATCAATAAGTACAGTATTAAGTACTAACCCCTGTTCTTGAAACTGATACAAATAATGAAAAAATCCCTCCCCACAAGGAGCTTACATTCTAATGGACAATATAAGTGAATATTAAAATATATGTAGCATAAAAAATGAACAAATATAAGCATATGCAAAGAAATTAAATACAAGGGAATTTGAGAGGGAGGGCAGTAGTAGTTGAGAGGGTCAAAAAATGATTCAGAAGATGGCATGTGAGCTGCACCTTAAAGGAAGAGAGAGACTGTACAAGACAACGGTAAGAAAGGGGTACATTCCATGCTAGGGGAACCACCAGTATAAAAACACTAAGATAGAAAATAGAATTTCATGCTTGAGGAAAACAGAAGCCAGTTTGGGTAGAAATAATAACATTGGAAAGAACCTAGGAGATACTGCTAAGGAAGTCTGAGTCCCAAAATGGAAGACTAGAAATGTGTGGCAGCACAGGTGATGTTTTATTACTATTTCCTATTGAAAGTAGGAGAATTTAGGGGAGAGAAAGTTATGTTTACCTACAAAGGAAACAAATACATGACTAAAGTTGTTTTCTGAGAATATAAGATGATAGATAGTTGATAGATGGACAGACAGACACAGATGGATAGATAGATAGATATGGAAAGATAGATGGATAGATGATAGCTATCTCCTATTTATTGTAAATGGTGCCTGCTTTTAATTTTAGGTAGGTGCTTTTATGATATTAAAAAAGTTCCTCTATGTCCTTTGCATGGTTTTTTAGCGCAAATGAGTGTTGTGCTTGGTCAAAGGCTCTTTCCATATTTATAGAGATTATCATATGGTTTTGGGTTTTTTAAAAACCTTGTTTGGTTGATTTTTCCCTAATGTTAAATCAACTTTGCATCCCTAGTATAATTACAACTTGATCATAATGAATGATTTTTTGGATAAACTACCATAGTCTATTTGACGGAACTTTATTTAAAACATTTGAATCTATAAACATTAACAATAATTGTCTGTAGTTCTCTGTTTTATCAATTCCTGGTTTAGACATAAGGTATATATTTGTCTTATAAAAAGAATGTGGCACAGTGCTTTGCTTCTCAACTTTTGAGAATAACTTGTAGAATATTAGGATTAGTCATTTTTTAAAAGCTTGATAGATTTTGTTTGTAAATCCATTTAGAGCAGCAATATTTTTTGGTAGCTCCTTTACACCTAATTCTATTGCTTCTCTGAGAGTAGCTTCTTTTGAGGTCTGTATTTGGTCCTTTGTTAGTTTGGGTTGTTTTTTTTTTTTGTAGGGGCGGGGTTGAAGGTATTCCTCTATTTCTGTTGTGTTCTCAGTTTTGTTGGCATATACCTGCATATTTACTTTTTTCTATTTCTTTTGGTTTTGTTGTAATTTCTCCTTGTTGGACTGTGAATCTATATATTTCAGGCTTCACTCTTTTTAATAAGGCTGTCTAAAGGTTTATCAGATTGTAAAGATCTTTTCAAAGAACCAGACTTCAGTTTTGTTTTTTACTTCTATGATTTTTTTGTTTTCTAATTTATCTATTTCTCTTTTAACTTTCGGTATCTTCTCTTATATGTTTATTTTAAACATTTTAAAATTAAGTTTAATTAATTTAAAATTAATTTTAAAATTTATGTTCAATTTATTAATCCTCTCCTTTTCTGTTTTGCTCCTAAACACTTCTTTTGCTGCATTCCAGGTATTTTGGTATGTTGTTCATCATTGTCATTTTCTTTTACATAATCACTCATATTTCTTTAATCTGTTCTTTTACCCTATCATTGTTTAGGATTTCCTTGTTGAGCATTAATTTGGTCTGTGTCTTTTTTTGTGCTCCCTGAACTGATTACTATTTTTATTATAATAATACATGGAGGGCATTTCTTATTTCTGAATCTTTTTTCCTTCATACATATTGAATTTTTTGCAACATTTCAATGTGTGGTAGGAACAATAATGGTCAGAATAACCTGAGGTTTTTAAGGAAAGGAAGGACGAGAAGTGTGTGTGTGTGTGTGTTTAACTTATATTGGAAGAAAAAAGGATAAAAGAAAGGATATGAACTTTTCTGGGGCAGATGAGTCAGTGATAACTGATGAAAAACATGCAGCTGCCCAACTCTTACTTAGTTCTTGTTTTCTCTGCAAAGGCGAAGGTCATTTATACTAGAAATGATATACAAAAAAAAAGATTAACAGGAAGTCAACATGTAAAATAAAGAAGGAAATAGTAAGGAAGCATTCAGATGCCCTTAATGAAGTCATGACAGCACCCCAGACAAACTGCATCTTCTGGTCCTGAAAGATCTGTCAGATATGATTGATGAGTCTCTTTTAGCAATAGGTAAAAGTCATGGAAAATGTGACAGGGACCATAAGATTAGACAGTGCTGTATGTTGTCCAGATTTTAGGAAGAGAACAGAACAGAAGTCTGCAAATTATAGGCCAGTTAGCTTCACTTTGATTCATGGGAAAATTTCAGAATGGTTCATTAACAGCATATTTGAAAAGTATCTACATAGCAATGCCATGATTACCAAGAAGTAGGAAGAGATGAAAACGAACAAGACGAATTTCATTTCTTTTTTTGGCAGTATTACAGAATTCATATCGAAAGGGAATGGTGTGACTATAGATTACTTAGATTTAAGCAAAGCTTTTGACAGAGTATCTCGATTATTTCTGGGGAAAAGATGGAGAGGAATGAATTAGATGAAAACACAATTAGATGCATCCAGAACTAGATGAACAAAGAGCAGCTGTTAATATTTTCATGTCAACTTGGTAGAAGTTCTCCAATGGAATAGCTCAAGGCGCTGTACTTGTCCCTGATATATTTAATATTTCAAAAAATTATTCAGACAAAGGTATTGATAGTCATAAATTTGAACATTATACCAACCTGAGAAGTGTCATTAATAAGCTAGATGACAAAGACAGGAGTTAAAAGCATCTTGACAGTCTAGAACTTTAAGCTAGATCTAATCTGGTGAAATTTAATCCATCAATAAGAATTTATTAAGCACCTACTATATACCAGACTGTGCTAAGCACTGGCGATACAAAAAGAGGAAATCAACAATCCCTGCCCTGAAGGATCTCAAAATATAATGGAAGAGAAGACAATCAGATAAATATATACTAACTGGCTAAATACATGCAAAATAGGGAATAATCAACATAAGGAAGACACTTGGGAAAGGCATCTTATAGAAGATGGAATTTTTGTTGGAACTTGAAGAAAATCATGGAATCCAAGAGGTAGAGATGAAAAGGAGAACATTCCAGGTATGGGGCACAGCTAAAGAAAATGATCAAAATTGAGAGATAGAGGCTTGTTCCTGGAACAGCAAGGAGGACAATGCAATCAATAGGCATAAACATAAAGTTTTACATTTGGGTACAGGAGATCAAGTTCACAAATGTAAGATGGTGGAGGAAAGGTTAGAAAATGTGTGTTCTCAGAAGCATCTAAGAGTTTTAGTAGAATGTGTGGTCAATATGAATCAACACTACAATGTGATGACCAAAAGAACTACTGCAATTGAATGATTCATTTAGGGAGGTTTGGTTTCCAGGATAAGGGAGGTGATTAACCCACCTTAGTCAGACCTCTTCTGGAATATTGTGGTGTGTAAATTGGATGTGTTTATCCTGGAGAAGACTCCTGGTGTGTGCGTATGTGTGTGTGTGTGTGTGTGTGTGTGTGTGTGTGTGTGTGTGTGTGCAGGGGAAGACTTGGTATCTATGTTTTTTGTGTTCATACACTTGAAGCTTTATCATATGGAGAAGGGATCAGAATTGTTCTTTTTGCACCACGAGCACAGAATGATGACTAAAGTTTCAAAGAGTCTACAGGATAAGCTACATTGAGAGGTGGTGGCTTTCCCCTCCTTTGAAGTCTTTGAAAAAGATCAGGTGTGTCAGAGTGGGTATTCCTGTCACAGATCCCTTCCAATTCTGAAGACCTGTGGTTCATACTGAGGTCCTCCAGACTCCAAGACTAACACTTTACCCCCTTACCCATTGTTTCCCAATTTTCATCCACAGAGAATCACACAATACAGATCTTGGCAGTGTGCGAGCTGGATAAGGACATTGAGGTGACAAAACAAATCCATATCGCCACAGATGGGGAGGATTTCTTAAAGGTGGATGATCAAGATGGCCATTGGGTTTTCCAAAAGCCTGTGACAGAGCAACTCAAATTTCTAGTGGAAAGCCGTTTCTGGACGGATCTGAGGAAACATTTGATGAAGCAATATTGTGTCAACATGATGAGAACACTCCTGCAGGACTCAAGCATAAAAGGCAATGGTGAGTCCTCATTTCTTTCATCTCCTATCAGGAATCAAAGCCACCACCCTTGTACTCCTGCACAGAAGCTGGTGTACAAAGACTCTAGGCCCGGGTCATCGCCAACCAAAGATGTGCTACAGCCATCTCAAACCCGTTCATGAGAGCTGATTGTTTAAATTTTCCACGTGAGTATTTATGCTTTAGAAGTCAGCAAATGCAACAAAACAGAGTTTGATTTATTGTTTGGTTGATTGCCTCTTTAAAATTTAAATTGAAAAAGGCATGGGGGAAATGTTTAAAAATGTATTTTTTCAGAGAGCCAGTTGTTATACATTTACTGGCATACCTCTGCATCTTCCTCATTAAAAAAAATCAGTTGCATAGAAATGTATTATTGTTTTGTGACTTTGCTCAAGTGAAGAGAATATTCCTATGATGTGGAGGTGACCCTAGCTTCACTAAGACCATTAGAGTATACTCCAAGCTTTGGCAGTTCATTTCAAATCGATAAATAACTAATTCTAGGTTTTGCACAAGCATTGAACTAAGTGTTAGGCAAAAAATAGAAAAATGAAACAATTCCTTTTATCAAGGAGCTCATGTTGTAACTGGGGGAGGTAGCACATAGAAGAGGGTGCAGTTTCAGTGGTCTTTAAGATACTGATTCAGAGTGATTGAAAGAGCCCAAGTGACCTTAGGGCACATACGCAGGTCAGAGAGTGATGTCTAGGTGTCTACAGAGCTGAGTTTCAGGGCAGTGATTAAAGTTGCATAATTTTTCATCTTCCCAAATGCTTGTAGTTAATAACTTCCTGACTCATCCAAGTGATATGAGCAGCTGTGTCCAACTCAAGGCATAGCCCACAACTTCCAGCATGGAGAAGTAGTTTGAGGGTCAAATTGTGTAAGGAGCTCTAGGTACCTTTCCCCACACTCAGTTGTTAGGAATGAGGGGAAGTCAGCATAAAAAGTGAGGTAAAAAGGGGGAAGGGGACATTTGCAGCCAACTGGAGGGCAGTGCTTCTGCTGAGCCTTCTGGCACCATTGTTAACAAATCATTACTGTGTTCTATAATCTCTAAGGATAGGTTTCATGGTACCAGTCTTGAATTTGTCCAACACAAAGATGATAGGATCATAACATTTAATCTTACCACACTGTCTGAGATAGTAGTAGGCTCATCACATTTAAGACTTGGTCTCAGAATACATGATCAACAACCACAAACAGTGAAAACTCCATTCATATTACTTAAAATTTCAGCAAATAAGCCCTAGTGTGTGAGAAGAAAGCAGGAAGGCAACAATCTGAGAACTTGATCCTAAGTTCTGACTCTGGAAAGAAATCAAAATACCAACAGGTATCACTTGACCCTCCTGCATCTCTGACATAGCAGAGGGGCTGGTATAACTTAATGAAATTCTGAGTTATTCTGTGCAGGCTTAACCAAGATGGCAAGGTTATAGTGGAGAGTTCTAACAAAAGGTGACCCACTGGGGAAAGAAGTGGCAAGTCACTCCACTATCTTTGCCAAGAAAACCTAATGGACAGTATCAAAATGCTAAAGTACATGAAGATCAGATATGACTAAATTACTGAACAACAACCGCTTGGAAAACTTGATTTGAGGGAGAAGACCAGAAAGCGGGTGGATGAGTAGGTTAAGGAAGGGAGAGCAGATAAGAGACATGGCACATAATTACTTCTCTCCTGAATTGTTTTCTCAGTACCACCCGAGGTGACTGTGTCTCACCGTGATCTTCTCAATGGCAATGCCACTCTCTCCTGCGTGGCCACAGGCTTCTACCCTCGCTCTATCCTGCTCCACTGGGAGAAGAATGGGCAGCTGGGGGTCTGGGGACAAGAGAGGTCCAGTGGCATTCTGCCCAATGCTGATGCTACCTTCTACCTCCAAGTCACTCTAGAGCTCCCTCTAGGGGACACAGAGACAAATTATACCTGTGTAGTGGAGCACAGTACCCTGAAGATGCCAGGTATATACTCTGGTAAGTGTTTTTCTTCAAGTTGACTGGGTTTATTCCCAAGATTCCAGAACATGGAATGCTGATGACCTTTCCACAGGGAAGGGGTTGAGACAAGTGAAAATCCTGAGACACAAATTTTCTGGGTAATTAACAGTCATTTATTAGTTAGGTTAGCAGATAGTCAATAAATTGATGGTCAGTGATCTCAGTAACCAAAGAGAAAACCATGGAGATTGTTCAATGCTTAAACACTTTTGGAAAAGGAGGTGCCCCTGACAGGAGAAAATCAACCTTGATTGATAAATAATGAGGGGGTAGACATATTAAAGAGTAGGTAGTCTTCAAAAATCTTCAGCTTCTCCTGTTGATTACATTAGTTGGTCAAGAGACTCAGCTGCCTCCAGCAATCTGGACAAAGGAATCCATCTCTACCAAGACAACTCTGGTTGGTTTTCTCCTTCACAAGCTGTGTCACCCTAAATTCTAATGGAGGGTTCAAGGACAGGGGCTCATTTCCTAAGGGCAAGAATTCACCTTTATTTGATTGTGTTTATAATGTCTAGTTGAGTGGGGTCTCACCTAAGATGGCAGAGCATGTACCCAGAGGATTAGGGCAATATCTTCTATCAGTAATATCTTTCAGAGATGGACTGACTGACCTGCCAGGGCGGGTGTCCTTGAATGAGGAAAGAGAAAGGAAAACCTCAATGCTAATTTAATAATTAGTTACTAAATATAATAGAAAATAATTTTTCTCAAGTCTCACTAGACACAATCCCCAAGTGTCCCTCACCCATAAAGACTCCCACCTTCATTCACTTGTAACTTTTACCTCCTGCAGTCCCTGTGAAGCCTCTCCCCACAGAGAAGCCATGGTTCAAGGTCCTGGCCATCCTAGTAGCCTTCATCCTAGTGCTGAGCTGTGCTGTGGCCTTCACTATGTGGATGAAGAAGAAGACAGGTGTGTATGTGTGCAGAGAGGAAGAAAAAAATCAACTGCTCAAGTACAGAGAGGGAAAGGGACAGAGAAGGAGATCATAATGAATGGGGACATGACACTGTCCCAGTGACCTCACTGGGTTCTTAAGAAGAAAGGCCCTCTCTAAATAGAACCATGGGTTCTCCAAGAGACATTGGAGGCCTGCTAATCTACTTGGTACAGCTTTCCTGAAAAATGTCCATCTAGTTTCAGTTTAAAGACTTTCATTGCCAAGGAACTTGCCTCCACAAACAATTTTTTTAAAGTTTATTGATATGTGTTGTTTTTACATTTCAGATATTTACATGACTCTCACTTCATGAAAGATCTCTTGTAAAAAGTGAAATAGTTAAAGTAAAATTAATAGTACAATGACCCCATCTGAAAATGCATGCAATATTTCCCTTCTGTAGTAAAATCCTCTCTATTAAAAAAAAAACCCAAACTAACAGAAATCTATGCTCTTTTCCTCCAACCCACTTCTACCCACATTGAAAAGAAAGAAAAAGAAATGTCTTCTAACAGATGTAAAGAATCATTCAAAACAAATTTCTCAGTGTTTGTATACAAAATATGTGTGACTTTCTCTTCAATCATAAATCTGTCACCTCTCTGTAAGGGACATCATGTTTCATCATTGGTCTTCAGGAATTATGAATGGTCATAGGATTCATCGTGTTGTTGTTCAGTTGTATCTGACTTTTCATGATCCCATGGCCCTATGTCCATGGGGTTTTCTTGGCAAAGACACTAGAATGACTTAACATTTCTTTCTTCAGTGGATTTAGGCAAACAGAGGTTAAGTGACTTGTCCGGGGTCACACAGCTACTAACTGTCTGAGACCAGATTTGAACTGAGGTCTCCCTGACACCAGGCACAGCACTCTATCCACTGAGTCACCTAGCTGCCTGTGCTTACTGTAGATCTTGCCACTTTCCCAATTGTTTGTTTGTGTGGTATTATTGTTAACTCATCCATCGTTCTGGGTCTGCTCATTTCTTTCTCATTTCATTGGTTTATAAAAAATCCTCAAAATGGTTCATTCTTATAATATTGGTGTTATGAGATAAGTCATTCCGTTCTTGCTCTCTTCATTCTGCATCAGTTCCTGAATACATTGGGGTATATTAACTTTGTTTTTATGCTACACATTTATACATCCTTATGCGAATATGAGCCTTGTGAGGAAACTCAAGATTGTCTTTCATGACTAGATCCCCAGTTCCTATTGCAACATCTGGCAATAAAAATTATCTAGTTTATCAATGTCCAGGGTACCCACGGACCCAGAGGAGTGTTGACAAGAACAGAGAAGGTAAATGGAGAATATATGACAGAATTACACCTGCCTGTTCCTGGAAGCAGTGCCACCCAAGATTCCATTAGCACACATAATGAGTTTGGAGTCTACTTACTCCACGTCTCCTGGGAATCTTTTCCAGAGAAACTGTTATATATCCATATCACCCCTACCCACTATGTTAGACTTATAAAGATGATCTTTTATATCCAAGTACAAGAGTTTCCATTTATCCCTGTTGTATTTCATCATATTAGATTTAACCGAATGCTCTAGGCTGCTGAGGTCTTTTTGGTTCTTAGCTCTGTCATCTGGAGTACTAACTATTTCTCCCAGGTATGTCTGAAGTGAACACTGAGGAGTATTTATCGAAATCACTGATTTTAGTTAAATCATAAAGAATTAAATGGTTATTTCTTATTGTGAGAGTCGGAAGAGATCAAAGGTAGAAAGTCCTTCTGGAAGATTGTGGTGACAGCTGCATGTTGGCTATTATTTTTAGGAAGACTCCTTATGCTCCAACCTGCTCTTTTTCAGACAAGATGCTCCATCTCCTGCGCATTTTCTCCAGCTGTTTCCCATGCCTGGAAGATTGTCCCTCTGCATCTCCACCTCCCACTTTCTACAAGAAACCATTTTCAATTTACTGCCTTTCCTCTGTTGATCATTTTTCATTTTTATTTTATATGTCTTGTTTGTGCAGTTTTTATCTGTTGTCCTCAACCCCCTCCCCCTTCCCAATAGACTCTGAGCTCCCTGAAAGCAGGTACTATGCTTTTGCCTTTCTTTGCATCCCCAGACACTTAGCACAGTGTTTGGATTGTAGTGGATGCCTAATAAATGTTTACTGACTAGTTGGCAGGCATGTCACCAATGGTTTTCTTTAATTCAATGAAAAAGCATGCATTGCATTATTGTATAGATCAAAGATTTAGAGCTAGAAGGAGCTTGAAAAATCATCAAGTTCAACCTTTGCATTTTTCAGGTGAGGAAATGTTGAGACCAATAGAGCTTAAGTCATTGGTTCAGATGTAGTTAGTGTTTGAGTTTGAACCCGGGTCATCCTGACTGCAAGTCCAGGTGAGGGCAGAGCCTCAGAGAACTCCAATATACAAACGAGGAGTAGTTCCCATCATTGTGGATCTTCAGATCTCAGGAGAGACACAATTTTGCATTTTAATTGGGGAGATACATGATGGACCTGGAGGAACCCCCAAGTTGAGATGAGATATACTTCTGCCTGGAGATAAGAACTGAAGTAACATTGCCTTCAGATGTTCTCCCCCCTATTACACCTTGGCCCTCTAAATTTCTCTCTCTTTGTCTTTCAGGTCAGAGAACTCATGAGGATGCTACAGTGGACGATGAAGGGTCCCAGTACAGAGGTTTGGAGCAAGGCAGGGGAAGGAGGGAAGCTATCAGTTGTGGAAAACTCTTGGGAGGCTCTACATGGGTTTATGTAAATTCTAGTAGCCTAATCTCACTTCCAGTCTTTAATCAGTATGTCTCCCAAGGGAAAGCAGAAGACAGATATGGAGTCTGCCCCAAGGCAAGGAGATAGCGGTGGATAGGATGATGGACCTGGAGTCAGGAAGACCTGAGTTCAAATCCTCCCTCAGACACTGAGTGACCTTAGGCAAGTCACTTAACACCTGTTTGCCAGTTACCTCAACTATAAAATAAGGATAACAATAGCACCTACCTTCCAGGATTGTTTTGACACTTCAATGAGCTATTTGTAAAGGGCTTATCACAGTGCGTGGCACATGTTGCTGTTGAGTTGTTCAGCTCTGTGCAACTCTATGTGGCCCCATAGACTTTGTCAGTGGGGTTTTCTTGACAAAGACACTGGAGTGGTTTGTGATTCCCGTCTCCAGTGTGTCCCCATTTTACAGATGAAGTAAGTGGCAAAGTGATTTGTCCAGGGTCTCAGAGCTATTAAGTGTCTGAAGTGAGATTTGTATTTAGATATTCCTGACTTCAGTCCTGGTGCTCTATCCATTACACCACCTAGCTACTTGCCTCGCACTTAGTGGGTGTTATATAGATATTAACTATCATTATTAATATTAATATCATCATTATCATTACTTGTAACCTTTCTCTGGGTGGAGGTTCTGAGGAGAACTCTATATATCTATAGAACAAAGAAAAAACTTTTTTTTTTTTTAGATATTCAGCTGGACACTCAGGCATGTTGAAATGTTTGGCTCTGCTGCTTTCAGAGACCCAAAGTTGTCAATGGATCTGCTATTTACCTGTTCCATCTAAACAAGAGTCTCTTTGCCTAGAAATAAGAGATGCCCTAGTCAATAACTAGACTACCTTACCACCTTCCAGAGCAGATGGTCAACTCAGAGGCAATTCCTGCTTTTTTCCCTTCCTGGATGACTTTCCCTGCCTCAGATTTTCATCCAAATGTATGGAGAAAGTGTAGTTTAGTGGAAAGAGAACAGAGCTCCAAGTCAAGGCATCTGGGTCTTAATCCTAGGATTATTCATTTGACCACGTACAACTCCTTGGCCCTTTCCAAGCCTCAGTTCCCTCACTTATGAAATGATGGAAAGAACATGGTGACCCTAAGTATCTCATATGTTTCTGATGAGGACAATGTTTCACAAACCCTAGACCACAACGTAAATGTGATTTATGATTATATTTATAGAGACAGCTCAGTGCAGTGAATAGAGAGCTGAGCTCAATGCCCAGAAGACCTGGATTCAAGTTTCACCTCTGAAACAAAAAAGTTGCATGACCCTGAGTGAATCGCTTTCCCTCTCAGTGCTTTGGCCATACTCTAAGACTGTGTTTTGGTGAACAAGAATAAACACTATCATGAAGAGAAAGTGCCGACCTGCATTGATAGGAACAGTTGACTTATGAAGGGGTCCCCTCCCATCACAGGACAGTATCCATCCCTATCCCTACTGGCTCTGCTCAAGGTCACCTCCTCCCGGGCCCTTTAATCATGTTATTATCATAATCTTCTAACTCTCCAATGGATATATGATGTAGGTATGTGTGCTCCCTCCAATGGTGCAGGTCACACCCCAGCTATACACACTCCTGCTGGGTGATTCCTGTCCGTAGCTTTCCCCAAATTCTCTATTTTTGTTGTTCAGTCATTTTGGTCATGTCCAATTCTTTGTGACCCCATTTGGAGTTTACTTGATCATGAGACTGGAGTGGTTTGCCATTTCCTTCTCTAGCTCATTTTACAGTTGAGGAAATTGAGACAAACAAGGTTATGTGACTTGCCCAGGGTCACATAGCTAGTAAGTGTCCGAGGCCAGATTTGAACTCAGGTGTCCCTAACTCCAGACCCAACACTCTATCCACTGAGTAGCTCCGAAATTCTTTATAGCGTGTCCCTATTAACATTCTCATGATACAACAATTATGATAACAATTCGTATTTAATATTTGTGGGTCTCAGTTTTCTTCTCTGTAAAATAAGAAGGTTGGAGTAGATGCCTCTGAAATTCTTTTCCCGTCCTAGATTTTTGGTATTAGGGTCCTAAGATTGGTACCCATGTCTCTTAGGCCAATACACTTTTTACCATCCTACACTGGGCCTTGTGGAGAGAAAGTACCGGGGATGGGGGTTGGTCAGAGAAAGTAGAGATCAACCTAGAGTAGTGGGAATACTATCAGGAAGAGTCAGAAAAGCTGGTCTGGAGTTCTATCTGTGCCCTCCTACTAGCAACATGACCTCCAGAAAGTTTCATCATTGTTTGGGCCTCAGTTTCCTCATCTGCTAAATGGAATTAAGGTCCACTATCAAAATTAAAGGGTTTTATAAGGAAAGTACTTTGCAAACTTCCAAGTTTTATTTAAATATGAATTGTTATTATCAGACTGAAAAATATTGCATGATACTGTCCAAGGTCACATAGTGAAGCATAAGAGATAGGATCTGAATTGAGTCTCTTTAATTTCAGAATTAGTTCTCTAATTCTGGGTTTCTGGTCTTTGGTTAGCTGTATGACCTTGAGGAGGTCATTTCTGTCTTCTGATATTCAATTTCCTTATCTGCCAAATAAAGGATTTGGACTAGATAACCTGTAAAATACATTCCAGATGTATTTGGATAATAGTAACTGATGTCCATATAACACTTTACCATTTGTCAAATGGTTTCCAAAGCCTACTTCATTCGAGCAGAGTGACAGAATGCACAGAAAGATGGCCTTAGGACCAAGAAGATTGAACTCAAGTGCACGTCAGTATCTTTTAGGCAACTTAGAGTGTTGTCTGAGGAACAAAGGTTAGCATAGTAACTATAAGTCTGACCCATGTTGGAAGAGCGAATAGCTCCTTTGGTCTTCCTAGTAGACTTATGGAGTAGGAGCTAATGGGCTTATTAGCCTCATTCTACAGAAAATGAACCTGAGATTCAGAGAGGTTATGGTACCTACCCAGAATCACATGGCTATCAGCAGAGGTGGAGACCTCAACTGATCTTACCACTTGACCGTGTTGCCTCCATTTTCCATATGCCGGGCTGTAGAAATGGGTATCTTCCATAGATGACTGCTCCTACTACATTCCTCTTAGCCCTTTATAACTGGATACTTCAGATTATTCTCATTGCTCCCTATGACTAAGTCTTGGATCCTTCCAAAAGTGGCACAGATTATGGCCTCTCCTATACCGACAGCCCAAACACATGGTTAGGTACAAAATAAAGACTTGCCCAAGTTAAAAAATCCTGACTCCAGGTCCAACACTATCCATTGGACCACCCAACTGCCCCTAGATATTGAATGACTTGTGTATATGTGTCAGAGGTGGGATGTGTATATACTTAAATGTGAGTATGCTCCTTACTCTTATATGATAGAAGCTCCTTGAAGACAGGGTTAGCAATCCCTCAGTCAACACTTATTAAGCCCTTACTATGTGTCAGGCATTGTGCTAAGAACAAAGGATACAAAGAAAAGGCAAGACCCAAATCTTTGCCCTCAGGGAGCTCATGTTATAGGATAAAGAGTTGATACTTAAAAAATGTCTGTTGATGGATTAATTTATAGATGTGGAATCAGTCATCCTAAGAGTTAATAGTCTCTTTCAGCTTTGGATCATCAATTTAACCAGTGTATCTTCTTTCAAATCATTGTCAAAATCTTAAATAGCCCAGACCCAAATTCAGATTCCTAGGCCACTTCATGGGAGGATCTGGACATCTGACCAGTTCCAAATCCAACCACCTTTATTATTATCTCAGTCATACTCCTCCATTTCATCCACAAGCATGATAAGGGCAACTCTGATAAATACTTTGATGAAAACTAGGTTAATTTTGTCTATATCAGGGTGGCTCTTGAATGACCAGGAGCCCAGGACACGCAATTACTATTTCCTTTATGATTAGGACAAGGGTTTTTGCTGACACCTGGGAGCTATGTATAAGTCAGATAAGTGGTACAACAGATAGACCTGTAGTCAGGGAGACCTGAATTCAACTCCAGGTTTAGACACTCACTAGTTGTATGATTCTGGGCAAGTCACTTAAATTCCCTCAGTCTCACTTTCCTCATCTGTAAAATGAGGATAACAATAGCATCTACCTCCCAAGGTTGTTGAGAGAATCAAATGTGCTATTTGTAAAGTACTTTGCAAACTTTACAGTGTCACCTACTATTATTGTTATATCAAAGTGAAAATGACAGCATTTTGGAAGAAGCCACTCTGTTACTCTAAGAAAACTAAAAGGAAGAGATAGATGGGATAAGGTTACCATGTGAAGGGAAAATTTGAAAGGCAATAACTTGTTCATCATTTAGTCAAATAAACAGAGTAGGCCTCTCCCTGGAGAGTGAAATGTCTCTCCTGCTCAAAATATTAGCTCATAGGCCATATGGAATGAAAGTGACATAACTTAGCGAATGGATGAAACCTTCCAGAAGCAAACTGCAATTTGTTATCTAATCTATCAGAAGACTCACACAATAGCGGCATTGATAATCACATTTTCTCAAAGTCAGTAAGGATGTCCAGACATTTCTAGATGCCCCCAGTTTCTACAATATCAGCAAATGGTTGTCCATCCTTTGCTTGAAGACCCACACAAAGGAAGAATCTGTTACCCCTAGGGTAATCCCATTGCACTTCTGAACAAAGCTCATTGTTAGGAACATTTTCTTTAACTGAAGATAAATCTGCCTGTCTGCAAGTTCCACCCCCGCACTCTGATATTTATCCTCTGGGGTCATGCAGAAAAAAATTTTTGCTCCATGAAAGTTTTTCAAATACTTCAGGACAGTTAATATATTCCCTCCAAGTTCTACTCAATTCAACTCAACTCCAAGCTAAGCATCCCACTTGATTTCTCTGTACTAGAAGCATGTCAGTTAAACCTCCTCATCTTTCTCTCTGCATTGTGTCACTCACAACTTAAATTAATGCAAGCAAGGAAGAGGAGGTTACACAGATGAAAGTTACCACTATAACTTACTCTCTCAGAACTCTAAAGGTAAGCTTGTTCTGGGTAATTTATTGTTATTACTATTTACTATTGTTCTGAGCCCCCACTAGTATGCCTCCCATTTAACAGATTAGCTAACTGAACTCTATCAACTCTTAAAAAACATTTACTAAAAAAAAAGGCAAACAAGAAAACTAATAACTTAAAATCCTGCCAACTATATCATAATTTGCAACATACATTTGTCATGTAGTTGCAAAACAGTTTTAGGAATCAGAGTTTTCACCTATTACTTTTAAAGTCTTCATGCCAGTTTTATGCAAAGGTGCATTGGAGCCAGTGCCTATGGGCTCAAAAAAGCTAACTGGTAAATTTTTGGTGTGAGCATTATTCCTAGGAAATCAGCAAATGTTAAAAATTAGGGCTTTATTGATTGTTTGACTGATTGTCTAGACTTTGTAAATCATGGAGAAAATGCTAACAATGCTGATTTAACTTAAAATTGAGTTGTGAGTTTTTGGAGAACTGGTTGTTGAATATTTACCAGATTGCCCCTGATCGTATGCAAATTAGATACTGGAAAATAGAACACTCCAGTCATCTCTACCTAGAAAAATTACTTTTTTCTTTGGATTTGCTTTTTCAGTGTTTATCTCACAATTTTTTTTTCTTTCTACTCTTTCCATTAGCTATGCTATCTACATCTGAAGGAGATGAAAGAGGTCAATGACTCTTTAATTCTAATCATTCAACTAGTTCGCATTGTATCTAATGCCTATAATTTAGCTGATATCATTGTATCTTATCCAAAGGGATAATTGGAATCACTTTGCCAAGTGCCTTTGTAATATCTAAGCACAGTATTCACCTAGTGTTTCCCTTTGTAGAAGAAGTTTAAGACTCATTCTACAATGATCCCCCATCATTCTCCTATTATAGCAACAGACATTTCATCTTTTCTCATCATAACAGTCATTTATTAAGGCTTAGCAGGTGTCATGAACTATGTTAAACCTTGGGGACATCGAAGAAGCCAGAAACTGTCCCTTCCTCAAGGAGCTTATATTCTGATGAGAGATACAGTTTGCAAGTAACTATTATAAAACAAATGTAAGGCAATTACTCAGGAATAGGAGTTAAGGTGGTACAGAGACTAAGAAAACCTTCTTATAGAAGGTGAAATCAGAGTTTTGAATCTTGAAGAAATTCAGAGAAATTTGTGAAGGACAGCATTTGCAGGAAATGAAGAGTAGAGAGACAGTTCATCATTGCTGAGGAAGAGACAGCAACTCAATTATAAGATTCCTCAGGACAGGGACCATCTCCCTCATCAGAGTATGGGCTCACTGAAAACTCAGGCTTTTACTCTCCCACCAAACTGAGACCTCCCTGAGAGTGGACTCACCTGGTCAGAATTAGTACTTCCTTAAATCATCTATGGGCAGTAGGTGTCAAAACGGGTAGAGTAGTGGGCCTGGAGGCAGGAAGATACCTTCCTGAGTTCAAATTTAGCCTCGAACACTAACTATCTATGTGACCCTGGGCAAGTCATTCAACCCTGTTTTTCTCAGTTTTCTCATCTATAAAATGAAATGGAGAAAAAAAATGGCAAATCATTCCAGTATCTTTGCCAAGAAAACTCCAAATGGGATCATGTAGAGATGGACGTGACTGAAAAACAAAGCAAAGAACCACAAATAACAAATCATCAACATTTGTAAAAGCTCCCTGTGCTCATGGCATTGTGCCAGTTCTTGCTCTGCATCTCCCTCCAAACACCTGGTGATTATTATGTTCTATGGTTTCCTCTCCTCACCACAGGCCCCATTTCACTTCTACTCTCATATCAGTCAGCACGTGGCAGATTCTTTCCAACACCAGATGTTCCACCTAGTGATGAGAGGAGGGCAGAACCTTAGACCCAAGATTTATTGGAGGAGAATAAGGAGTTGGGGGGACCTGAGACACAACAGAACCTCATTTCTCCCCTCAAGCACTATCAGAGGAGCAAGATTTGGATACTGGTGGATATAAAAACTGGGCTGAAATTGCCAAAACCAAATTCCAGTAGAATGGAATGGTGAGCTGGAGGAGAAAGCAAAAGAGAGGGTCATTCTAGTTTTGGGTACTCATTCTAAGGGTATTTGTTCTGAGACAGAATGAGGCTGGTGAGCCTGGCTGAAGAAAAGAGAGGAAGAACTTGGAATATTGAACTCCAGTCGTGATAAAGCAGTTTCAGTCGGTGTTCTTAATGAATACCTCATTTTGTGTGGGTAACAGCTCATGATGACTTTAGGTGACTATTAATCGGATGGGAAGAAGAGATACAGACATAGTATACAGATAATGTGCTAAGAGGAAACCGAACAGATGGACAATTTTTTTCCCCAAACCTGTCTCTATTCTGAAGGAAAGATTAGCCCGACTCAATCCCCAATTTTTCCTATTCTGTCAGCCCTTTAGGCTGATAGGAAAGCATAGGAGATTGAACCCATTTTTGATTGAGGAAGAGATTGCCTCTATTTGTTAGTTCCCTTTCTTGTAATTTGCATTAATTTATCTAAAAGTTAAATATCTTACTCTTGGGTTGATGTTTCTTTCATCATCTGGGAAAGTAGAATGTGCTATTGAATTCAACAAGCCTTTGTTAAGTATATAATAATTGTGAGACATTATGGTAAATTCTGGAGATATAAAGAAATGAGCAAGCACCTTTTATCATGAATTTACCATATAATAAGCTGTGTGATAAATTTAGGGAAACTCCCAGAAATCCCTGTACAACTGCCAGCCAAGACCTTATTAGACCAAGAGTCCTCCCTTATCCTTTACCACTCTTTCTTGGCCTCGTTTCACTCTCCTTGCAAACTGTAAGGCCACACTTTTGTTTGTCTGCAAGGACAATATTGACTTTTCAATTTAATACAGTGGTTGGTTATGATCCTGGAATTGGGCAAGTCTCCTTCCATTGGGGTTCTGTATATCTTCCATTTAATGGTGATGCTCTGAATTCCACCCTCCCCACCATGTCTTAGAGGGATAGGCCAATTGGAGGTAGGATTAAGACTAAGATTGGATTTAGAGTTGCCTCAATATAAGGATAATGTCGTAACAATCAAAGTTGACCCGGCTTCATAAAGTAGTGAGCTCCCCATTAGGCAAGGTCTTTGGGCAGAGAGTATGTAATCTTTTCCTGGGGATTCTGCAGTAGCCAAATCCTGTTTTTCGGTAGTTTCTACTAGAGTGCCATCAAGATCTCTTCTGTTCCTAAAAGTCTGTGCTTCTGGGATTCTTTTTACAAAATGAAGGATTGGCAATAGCACCCCCAAAATGGAAACTTGTTCTATCCCTTGGTAATCTTCTCTTTTCACACTCTTTCCTTCTGTCCACACACATACTTGCCTTCCTCTTCTTTCATGTGATGAAGATTTTAGCACCACTCAGCACCAAGATAAAGCCTGGTAGGAAGCTCAGTTTCACAGCCCAAGGCTCTTCTTAGGGTATTTTCCAGGAACTACAGGAGAAGAACCAACAAATTAATAGGGGGAAGGGAAGGCATTTTTTTTGCAGTGGGGATAGGATATATATGCAGTGAGGATGTCTACCCTTTGGCCCATTACTGTGAGGATAGATATAGGCAGGAGATTGAAGAATCCAACAGTTTGGATGCCCAAGGATTTGGCCCTACCAGCTTGGCTGAAACACACACCAGGGTACACAGTTGGTTTCTCAAGCTCACTGTGTTCCACCACACAATTGTAACCTGTTCCTGAGTCCCCTGGCAGAGCTTCAGGATGACTGGGAGGTAGAAGGTATGATCAACATTGGGCAGGGTGCCATTGAAGCTCCCCTTTTCCCAGGTAGCCTGTGTAGTGAACTTCTCACAAATTAACAAGATCTATCTACGGTAGGAGCCTGTGGCCAAGCAGGAGAAGGTGATGGTGCCATCAGGGGAATCATGGGGAGATACAAACGCCTCAGGTGGCACTAAGAGAAAAAAGAGAGAAATCATTACACCTAAAGTTCATTGGGATCTGCTATTATCCTTGAACTCTGTATTTCCTTGTACTTTTCCATGCACTCTGTATATATCTTGTTCCTAATTATTTGCATGTAGTTCTCCTACTTAGGATAGGAACCCCATGAGGGCAATGACTATTTTCTTCTTTCTAAAAAATTTCCCAGTACCTTCCCAGTTCCTGGCACACAGTAAGTGCTTAATAAGTGCTTATTAGTTACGTTATTATTGGTAGTCATGGTGATCTATTAACATATAGAATGGAGTGCCAAAAGAGGGATTGGTTTTCCTTTCATTGTACTATACTTGAATAAAGACAAGATGAACAATGATCGGGAATGTTTTAGAGGGAATTCTTTTTCAGGTATGGGGTGACTTCTGAGGTCTTATCCAATCTGAAACTCTGAACATCTCTCAGACCAAGAGACAAGCCTTTGACTTGGTATCCAAGGTTAACACCATAATCTTCCTAAAAGTTCAATACTTTGTAAAGATCTGCAGTTACATCAGCAATCTTCATTCCATCAGTGAAGATCTTATCCTTCCAGAATGTTTCAGACAGAAATTCATGATTTTCTGTGACCCAAAGAATTCATCCAGGGAAATGGGTTAGGTGACAAAATTCTGAGCCTTTCTGAAATTAACTAGGTTAGTTCTTGCCCAAATGATACCTGATCTGCCCCTGAGCCTGTGCTTAAAGATTCACCTGCGGGGTAGTATCAACTAGACAGAACTCATGCTTAGCTGCTTTTTCCGTAGATCATGGTTTCCTATCTGTGAAACATGAAATGTCTTGGGATTTACTACGTGGGGTCTATTTTATTCAACGACTCAGTATAACAAATATGATCAGAGGACCACAATTGTATATAGTGAAATGGATAGGATGTGGAGATTGGAGTAAAAGCACCAGACTGATTGAAATTCTGCCTCTGCCTCTGCCTCTGTGGCACCTTGGAGAAGTAGTTTCACTTCTCTCGGTCTCAGTTTCCTCTACAGTAATATGAGAGGATTGGGCTATATTGTCTCCGACGTCCCTTTCAAGCTCTAAATTTATGAGCCTGGCAGAATTGGAAGGGAACTTAGAAGCCATCTAGTCCAATCTCTTCATTTTACAGATGGAAAAATTAAGACTCAGAAAAATTACGTCAGTTGTCCAGATTCTTACACCAGATCTAAGCTTAAAATTTATGTCCTTCCCGCTATAAATGCTTTTGATAGACAATAAAACTATGTTTCATAAGTATATATTTTTTTAAATATGTGTAATTCTGTCTTCAAAATTGTTCATATTATGCATCTTGAGTTACCTGTAGGTATTTTTAAGTTAAATTATCAACTCCTGTTTTTTTTTTTTTGTTTATGTATTACACTATTCCATTCCCTTTGGAGTATAAAATTATCCATGCCTTTCCTTTCTATGTGAACATCTTTCTCTCTGCCCCTTGGAAAATGTGTTTGTCATTAAAACTTTTAAATTTAACCACCATGTATCTTGGAATTGGAAGTGCTTTGACATCTTGATCTGTATTTTGTTGTCTGTATTAAAAACTCCTACACAATTTTGTAAGGGTTTCTGCATTATAATTATAGCTCTTTGATTTTTTGTTTTCTTCTGAGAGACTTATCATCCTGGAATTTTTCAGTACATCCTATCTATAAGGCCACTTGCATCATCATGTATAGAATTTGTTTTTGTTTTTTTACATTTTTCTATCCCTTCTGATAATTTTTCTCCCTTTTAGAGATTTTATTTTCTGTTTCTGTTGTTGATGTAGGAAGGCACACATTGGATAGGATCTCATAAGGGACAGAAGTCCAGAGGACGCAACTCCTTTATGACTTTTCTGGATTAATCAAGGAATGCGGATGAGGATAAAAAAAGAAATGATTTAATCAACTATCAGGGAAGTGGACAGTGTTTATAATGGAAAACAAAACAAATAACTATGTGTATTGGCCTTAAGGATGAAGAAAAGATGGTATTCAAACTCTACCATCTAGACCAGGGGTGGGGAACCTACAATCTTAAGGACACATGTAGCCTTACTTAGCTTTAAAGTGAACAAATGTGCCCAGACATCTCCAGAAAGAAATTCCAGTACATCAAACCAGAAACCTATGCTGACTTTGTGGAGGGTAGTGTGTTCATGCATGAAGGGTCCTGGAGAAGGTGCTTGAGAGGGAAAGCATTCACAGGAAAAGGCTTCATACCCCTAGTCATCACCTGATCCACTAAAAAATGATTTCATTCCTTAATGATCTTCCTAACATCCTTTACTTCATAATGTACTATTTAGGCATGCAGCCTTCCCTTCCATCCTCACCTCTTGTTTTATGTGGTGTCTGGAGCTCTGCTCCTCTCTCATATGGAAAAGGCAGCCCAGCAACTGGGAATTCCATTAGAGAGAAGGCTTTTTGTCAGGAACTAATTGTTGGCCACTATTGGAGAAGTGAGCAAAACCGTATGTCAAGTATGTGGCTGTGGAAAGAGATCTAGACCTCAGGCTGTGAGTTAAGAGATGCCAAGAAGAATTCCAAGGAGGAAGAAGAATTGATTAAAGGAATTTGTAGAAGACTCTAAAGTTATCTCAGAGTCCCTTGCTTCTTACTTCATTCCTTCTGGTGGGAGGGGGACAGGAAGCACAAAATAACTCTACTATGAAGGAAAGTGAGAAAGTGCAGAAGATCTGGGGAAAGTGCTATGAGAAATTTGATGAGGGAGCAATCACTCATAGCTAAGGTGATCAGTGGCATGAAGGTGGAAGCCAAAGCCCAGGGACAAAGATGAGAAAAGCCTCTCTAAGACCAGCAGCCTAAGGCCCAAACATTCACACAGATTCACATGCTGGGATGAGAAATAATACAGATCTAAAGGAAGACTCACCTTCAGACAGTAAGACATCAGCGTTCAAAATATTACCTGTGAGATTCAGTTTCAAGCCCTGGAAAATAACCCAGTTAATGAAGAGTCCGATATTGGAGAGATGGTGCCCACTGACAAGAAAGCTTCCTCCAGTTATCATTGTGCCTACATCTATGTGCCTACTGTGTCCTGTGCAGAGTAGATGCACTGGACTGAACTGAATCTAATGTAGCCAGGGGACCTCCGGCTTCCTAAACAAAACTAATTTGCCTCTTTCCCCCCTGATGATTCAGGGGATTCAGTACTTAGAAGGCTGGCATCAATAAGCCACAGCCCCTTGTTGGCATAAGTGGTTGGACATTGACAGACATTTAAAAATATCTTTTTAAACTAACACTCCTCTTGATGGGAGTGATACATCTCCCCCCACTGATGGGTATACCCAATGGAACTGAGAATAACTATGTTCCTCAGACCACCAACTCTACTAATGGCCTGGTCCCCATCAACATTTCCTGTCAACCACCTCTGAGGGTTCTATCCTCTCCATTGTTCCTTAACAGTCAGAAACACAGGAAAGTTCTAATCACCGAAGCCTTTGGCATTATCTGCTGTTTGACAAAAGAATTAGCTATGATTTTATGAAATGATACTAAAGAGGAGGCATTACCATTTGCTTTACCACTGCACTTATGGGGTCTTTCCATCTGATTTCCAGATGACAGATCCTGTGTATTGTCTCCTCCATTAGAATGCTATTATTTTGTCTTTGTACCTACAATGAATAGAATGGTACTTTGCACAATTAGTGTTAATAAAGGATATTCATTCATTCATTAAACCAAGGATTTAAATTAAGGTTTGGAAATTCATTTTCCTCAATGGACCGTGGAATCTCCCAACTTACATTTTGTCTTCTTTTTTTTCTTTTCTTTTTTTTTAATATAAATTTATTTATTTAACTTTTTACATTCATTTTCACAAAATTTTGGCTTCCAAATTTTCTCCCCATTTGTCCCCTCCCCCCAACCCCAATACACCGAACATTCTAATTTCCCCTTTCACCTATCTACCCTCTCTTCTATTCTCCCTCCCTTCTCTTGTCCCCATCTTCTCTTTTGTCCTATAGGGCCAGATGACTTTCTATTCCCCATTAACTGTATTTCTTATTTCCTACTAGCAACAACAATACTAGACAGTTGTTCCTAAAACTTTGAGTTCCAAATTCTCCCCATCCCTCCCTCCCCACCCATTCCCTTTGGGAAGGCAGGCAATTCAATATAGGCCATATCTGTGTAGTTTTGCAAATGACTTCCATAACAGTCATGTTGTGTAAGACTAACTATATTTCCTTCCATCCTATCCTGCCCCCCACTGTTTCTATTCTGCCTTTTGATCCTGTCCCTCCCTGAGTGTTGACTTCAAATTGCTCCCTCCTCCCATTGCCCTCCCTTCCATCATCCCTCCCACCCTGCTATCTCCTTCTCCCCCACTTTCCTGTATTGTAAGATAGGTTTTCATACCAAAATAAGTGTGCATTTTATTCTTTCCTTTAGTCGAATGTGATGAGAGTAAACTTCACGTTTTTTTCTCAGCTCTCCTCTTTTTCCCTCCACTAAAAAGTCTCCTGCTTGCCTCTTGAATGAGAGATAATTTACCCCATTCCATTTCACCCTCTCTCCTCCCACTACATTTCTCTCTCACCGTTTACCTTAATTTCTTTTAAGATATGATCCCATCCTATTCAATTCACTCTGTGCTCTCTGTCTCTGTGTGTGAGTGCATGTGTGTATGTGTGTGTGCACGCGTGTACGTGTGTGTGTGTGTGTGTGTGTGTGTGTGTGTGTGTGTGTGTGTGTAGTACCACCAACTACCCAGATACTGAAACCTTTTAAGAGTTACAAATATTGTCTTTCCATGTAGGAATGTAAAAAGTTCACTTCTGGTAAGTCCCTTAAGACTTCTCTTTGCTGTTTACTTTTTCATGCTTCTTCTCATTCTTGTGTTTGGAAGTCAAATTTTCTTTTCAGCTCTGGTCTTTTCATCAAGAATGTTTGAAAGTCCTCTGTTTCATTGAAAGACCATATTTTCCTCTGAAGTATTATACTCAGTTTTGCTGGGTAGGTGATTCTTGGTTTGAGTCCTAGTTCCTTTGACTTCTGGAATATCCTATTCCATGCCCTTCGATCCCTTAATGTAGAAACTGCTAGATCTTGTGTTATCTTGATTGTATTTCCACAATACTGGAATTGTTTCTTTCTAGCTGCTTGCAAGATTTTCTCCTTGAGCTGGGAGTTCTGGAATTTGGCCACAATGTTCCTAGGAGTTTCTCTTTTTGGATCTCTTTCAGGTGGGGATTGATGGATTCCTTCAATACTTATTTTGCCCTCTGGTTCTAGAATCTCAGGGCAGTTTTCCTTGATAATTTCATGGAAGATGATGTCTAGGCTCTTTTTTTGATCATGGCTTTCAGGTAGTCCCATAATTTTTAAATTGTCTCTCCTGGATCTATTTTCCAGGTCAGCTGTTTTTCCAATGAGATATTTCACATTCTCTTCCATTTTTTCATTCTTTTGGTTTTGTTTGGTGATTTCTTGGTTTCTCAGAAAGTCATTAGCTTCCCTCTGTTCCATTCTAATTTTGAGAGAACTATTTTCTTCAGTGAGCTTTTGAACCTCTTTTTCCATTTGGGTAATTCTGCTTTTGAAAGCATTCTTCTCATTGGCTTTTTGAACCTCTTTTGCCAATTGAGTTAGCCTATTTTTCAAGGTGTTATTTTCTTCAGCATTTTTTAGGTCTCCTTTAGCAAGGTATTGACCAGTTTTTCATGATTTTCTTGCATCTCCCTCATTTCTCTTCGCAGTTTTTCCTCCACCTGTCTAACTTGATTTTCACAATCCTTTTTGAGCTCTTCCATGGCCTGAGCCCACCAGACATCCACCTCGGATGTCTGGGATAGAGAGGCCCCGACCTCCACGTCTTTCCCTGATGGCAAGCATTGTACTTCCTCATCAGAAATGAAGGGAGGAAGGAACATCTCTTCCCCAAGAAAGAAGCTCTCTATG
Organism: Bettongia penicillata ogilbyi; assembly: GCA_023548195.1. NCBI lineage: Eukaryota > Metazoa > Chordata > Mammalia > Diprotodontia > Potoroidae > Bettongia > Bettongia penicillata. Next base: position 9,309,453 of record JAJHZJ010000257.1, read on the forward strand.
GTCTCATTTTGCTTTCTTTTTCTGGGCATTTTCCCAGCTAGTTACTTGACTTCTGAGATTCCTGTCCTCCCCTGCCTAGATCTGCCCAGCTAGTGCTTGGGGTCTGAGATTCAAATGCTGCTTCCCAGTCTCAGGGCTATCCATGGTGGGAGTGGCTGTTAATCAATGTGAGCTTAAGTCTGGTGCTTGGCTGGGGGCAGTGCAGCATCCCAGGCTCAGTTCCCTCAAGGGGTTTATGGGGAGACCTTTGGTAATGGCCCTGAGCTCCTACCTGCTGCTCTGGGAGTCCCGGGCTGCCACTGCTGCCTCTGCTGCTCCCTCTGCTGCTGTCTCCCAAGGGGGCCCAAGTCACGGAGACACCCCGCTTCCTTCTCGGCCAGCCCAGACGTCTCTCTCACTGACCTGTAGTGCCTGTGGGTGGAGGGACCTTCGCAGCTGCCGGAGGTTCTGTCCCTGAAACCTGCTCGGATCTGCTCCCCTGGTGCCCCACGGCCAGGACAGTACAGGTGTGGGCTCTGCTGTCTGGTGCGTGACGCACCCCTGGGGACAGCTTTCCAGGGCTTTCTGGAATGGAAATCTCCACTGCATTGGTGCTTGCTTGCTCTGCTCCAGAATTTGTGGGGAGTTCTTTTTACAGGAAATTTCTGGGCTGTGGATTCGGAGCTAGTATACGTGAGTCTTTCTACTCCGCCATCTTGGCTCCTCCCCCCAAGTTAAATTATTCTTTTATGTTTATCTCTTCAATAATCACAGGAAAAAAATATTTACAAAACGTATTCTACTTTCCAGCAATTAAGAGACTTTTCATAGATGTCCTTTAATGATGATTCTTTCTAATATAAAACTTAGGGCAGTTCTGGTGAGGAAAAAGTTTTACTTCTTCTTCCTCTGTCTCTTCACTATCAAGTTCTCATGCATCCTCATAGATCACAGATAAAACCTGATTGTATAGGACTAAATACTTCATAGTAAGACATTTTTCAATATCACTTTAAACTGCCAAGTTCACCTATAATTTATATGAGAGGCATTTGAGACAGCACTCATTCACATTAATCATGCAGTCTGGTAAAAGCCTCAGTTCTTCTTTTTAGAGCAGATACTCCCTCTGCCTTGTACTTTTGCATGCAATTCAAGAATAGAGCTGCACAATTTTTCAGTTAAATTTGATTTTATTACCATAACATGATATAGTGGAAAGAATGTTGGATATAGTTTCAGAAAGACCTGAGTTTCAGTCCTTCCCACCCTGTCCCAAACACTTTTTTTGCATTCTGACCATGAGTAACTTATCCTACCTCTCTGAACCTCATTTCCTCATATCAAAATGGTATTATTTGACAAGGGTGTGTCACATAATCATGAAATTTGAGTTGGCCATGTAGTAAAACCTATATATGCAAAGATTCCCCAATATAACACTTCTGAAAAGTAGTTTCCAGACTCTGACTGAAGACTTGCAAAGAAGGGAAACCAACATATTCTTGAAACAAAACATGTTAATTTGCTTTTTTGTAATTTCTATCCACTGTCCTTGCTTGTAGTCTCTTTGGGGGTCGCAGTTCAAATGTAATTGCTCCTCCAGATAACAGCCCTTCAAACACTTGAGGATGGATATTATGCCCACCCTCTCCCATAGAGTCTTCTGTTTTCCAATCTTAACACCCATACTCTTTTCAATGGATGCTCACATATATTTATTCAATATTCTTCATCATTCTGGTTCTCCTTTTCTTAATACTGTTCCCATAGTCAATGTCCTTCTTAAAACTGTGGTAATCAGAACTGAACACAATTCTCTAGGAGACATCAGAGGAGGTGGAGGGACTCTTATCTCCCTATTGCTAGAATCTATGGCCCTCATAATATAGTCCATGATTGGCTGCTACATCACTTTGCAAAATCAGATTGAGCTCCACTAAGGCCCCATGATCGTCACCCCCTCCCCAACAGAACAGCTGCTGCCTAACTATGCCTTCTACATCTTATACTTGTGAAGTCAATGTTTTAGACCCAAGTATAAAGATTTATATTTATCTGTATTGAATTTCATCTTGTATTAACCCAATAGTTTATCCTGACTCCATCACACAATGTACAAGCTATCTCCTCTAACATTGTGACACCCTAAAAATTGATAAGTATGTCTTTGTTCAAGTCACTGAGTGTTAAAATATCATAGGAGCAAGTATGGATTTCTGTTGGTATGAAGGGAAAAAAAGGTTATATTTGTAAAGCACATTGTGAAGTTTGAGATGATACCTGTCAGCTATTAGGAGGAGAAGGGCAGAGAAGAGTACATTACTCTGGTCTATTGAGTCCTTTTAGGTCCTGAGCCTTTCTGTCTACATGTTAATTATCCTTATGAACTTTGTGCAACTTGCCAATTCAGTAGAAATGCCATCCATGTCATTGGAAAAGTAGATTTTATAGTATAGGGTTCACAGGATCATAAATTTAGAGCTTTAAGGGACCTTTAAAGTGCTTGAGTTCAATTTTGCTATTGTAAAGAAGGAAGGGAACAGAAAGGAATAAATGTGTTAAGCACCTACAATGCACCAAGCACTTTGGAAATAGCATATCATTTTATCTCATTTGACTTGGAAGGTTAGATAACTTGTTTCAGGTCACTTGTATCTGAGGTGGTGTTTGAACACGTGATCTTCCTAGCTCAAAGTTCAGAAATGACAGCTAACGCCAATGTAAACAGGAGGATAAGTTTCTATCCTTGTAAACCCTCAGGTCTTATTGGAGACACAATACTTCCTTTCTAATTGGGAAGAATCACAGTTGTCTTCGAGAAATGCCTAGTCGGATATAAGATGTGCTCCTGCCTGTAGACAGGAGACTAAAAGAGTTATAGATGTCAGTGTGTCCCAGACTGTGGGACTTCTACATTTGTCTTTATTTCTCCTTCAGATCACAGGACCCATGAGCAAGCCATAGTGGATAGTGAATGGACTCTATAAAGAGAGTTGGGATTTGCACAATGCAGCCAGCCATCAGTGGAGAAGAGCACTGAAGAGGATCTATAGCAAGGGTAGGGAACCTGTGGTCTCAGTCACATGTGACCTTCTAGGTCCTTGAGTGCAGTCTTTTTATTGAGTCCAAGTTTTAGAGAACAAATCCTTTCACTAAGGGGATTTATTCTGTAAACTTTGGATTCAAAGGACCACATTTGAGGACCTAGAGGGCTACATGTGGCCTCAAGACCAGAAGATCCCCACTGTCCCGGTCAATAGGCATATACATAAATTCTAGTACCCTGATCTCTCTCTCTCTCTCTCTCTCTCTCTCTCTCTCTCTCTCTCTCTCTCTCTCTCTCTCTCATATAATATTCTAGGTTTTCCCCAATTTTTTATCATTTTTATTTAAAATTTGAGTCCCAAATTTGATCACTCCCTTCCCCCCCTCCCAAGGAGATGGTGACCAACGAGTTATAGGCTACACACGTAGAATAGTGTAAAATTTCCATATTAGTCATTTTGTACAAGATGACTAGAATAAAAGAAAAGAAATACAGAATAAAATGAAGAAAATAGCATTCTTCAGTCTGTATTCAGGCAATATATGTTCTTTCTCTGGAGGTGAATAGTATGTTTCATCATTAGTCCTTTGGGATTGTCCTGGATCATTGCATTACTAAAGGTAGCCAAGTTACTAACAATTCTTCATCAAACAATAATGATTTTATTGTGTACAGTGTTTTCCTGGTTCTGTTCACGTCACTATGCATCAATTCAAGTAAGTCTTTCCAAGTTTTTCTGAAAATCATTTTGCTTGTCATTTCTTATAGCACAACAGTATTCCATTACAATCATATACCACAGCTTGTTTAGTCATTCACCAATTGATGGGCATTCCTTCAATTTCCAATTCTTAGTCACCATAAAAAGAGTTGCTATAAATATTTTTGTATAAATAGGTTATTTTTCCCATTTTTAGAATGCCTTTGGGATATAGACCTAGCAGTGGTATTGCTGGATGAAAGGGTATTCAAAGTTTTATAGTCCTTTGGGGATAGTTCCAAATTGCTCTCCAGAATGATTGGATCAGTTAACAATTCCACCAGCAGTTCATTAATGTCTCATTTCCCCATATCCCCTCCAACATTTGTCATTTTCCTCTTGTGTCCTATTGGTCAATCTAATGGGTATGACATAGCACCCCAAAGTTGTTTTAATTTTCATTTCTCCAATCAATAGTGAATTAGAACAGTTTTTTTCAAATGACTAAAAATAGCTTTGATTACTTTATCGGAAGACTGTTCATATAGTTTGATAATTCATCAATTGGGGAATGGCTCTTACTTTTATAAATTTAACTCAGTTCTCTATATGTTTGAGAAATGAGGCCTTTATCAGAGAAACTTGCTTCAAATTTTTTCATAGTTACTATTGCTACTGTATTCCCTCCATTCCCTCTGTTTATCCTATTCTCTCTCCCTTTTCACCTTGTCCCTCCTCAAAAGGGGTTTGCTTCTGACTACTCCTTTGCTTAGTATCAAAGGGTATGTACATTTTTGTAGCTCTTTGGGCATTGCTCTCCGGAATAGTTGGATCAGCTCACAGATCCACCAACAATGAATTAATGTTGCAACTCTCCCACATCTTCTCCAGTGTTTCTCATCTTCCTGTTTTGTCATGTTCGCCAATCTGATAGGTGCGATGTGGGATCTCAGAGTTGTTTTGATTTGCATTTCTCTCTCTAACCAATTATGACTTAGAGCATTTTTTTATATGACTATAGATAGCTTTAATTTCTTCCTCTGAAAACTGCCTGTTCATATCCTTTGATCATTTATCAATTGGAGAAAGAACTTCTGATAGCTAGAGCATTCCCACAGGAAATCAAATATACACAAATATGCATAAAACAAACACTGGAACTATTAGAGACCTGAAGCCTTTTGTACTCTGATTCTATAGATACTCCTGACTGATGTAATCCAGATGCCTGCACAGTGACACCAGCTCATTTTATTTGTTTCTATAGGGACAATTTTCTTAGTTAATTAGAAACTTTGAGGGGAAGGATGGTTTCCCTGTTTTCTTCCGCCCTCAGTGCTTAGCTCAGTTCCTGGTTCATAAGTAGATACTTTATAAATGTTTATTAACTAATTTATCAGTTCCAATTATTTGATTGCTTCCCAGTGCTCATTTAGAAAAGTGTCTTCAAAACATCTCCAAGAAGTTGTGTTTGATAATCCTGACACCATTGGTCTCCCTCCTGTCCCTGAGTGGTCACTCCTCTATGGCAAGACTATAACTGTAGGAATAATTATTTGAATGTCACTAACCATTACCCATATGAGTAGAGTTTAAGAGAAGAGCATTCTACCCCTAACACCAACCTCCCTGCCCTATGGAGCAAAGCTATGTGAGAACATCTCTATAAAGACCTAGAGAAGACACTCTCAACAGGATCCTGGAAGTGATCAAAGGGTGAGGGGAAAACTCAAAAATGCTTAACATAGCTTGTGTTTTCCTATAGCTCCCTTTGACTCTGGTGTCATTTCTTCTTCTCAAGACAAGAAAATGAATATTAATGAAAAAAATATCAGTATCATCTTCTTCTCCCAGGCATGAATTGGGGTCCTAGGGATTTCCCTTCTTACTTGTCTCTTCACCTTCATATATCTCAGTGGACATAGTCTGAGACCCCTAGACTATTCTTACCCAGCTTACTTTGGCCAACTGCTTGGTACCTCTCCCTAAAGGGATCCTTCCGATAATGGCAACTTTGGGTCTGAAGAATTTCCTTGATGCCATTGGTTGTAAAATCATCTTCTACTTTCAGAGAGTATTCCAGGGTCTTTTCCTCACGTGACTTACCTCCTGAGTGTCTTTCAGGCCATTACCATAACTCCTAGCAGTTTCAGTTCAGTAGAGCTTAGAGCCAGAGCCCAAAAGTACATAATTACCTCCAGTCTCTTCTCTTGTACTTTCTTTCTATTTACTTTAAATGTCTTCATTGTTTTTTTGTTTTTGTTTTTGTTTTTGTTTTTTTTTTACTAAAAGCAGGTAAAGTTTGAGGAGACTGATCATGGGTGCAGGGAGTAAACAAACTCAGGATGATGATTCGTGGGGTTATTATTCCTAATGGAATCCCTAGAATCCTAGAATATCATATGTGAAGGTACCTACCCCACAGAAATCACCATAAGCAGAAGGACTTATATTTACAATAATATCTGCAGTTGCTTATTTCATGGTAGCCTATATTGGAATCTAATGTCATGTCATCCCTATTGGGGAATGGTCAAACAAGTCGTAGCATAATATTGTAATGGAATATTCTTATGCAAAAAGAACTGACAAAAAGCACAATTTCAGAGGATATTGAAAAGACCTCAATAAATGATGCAGATGAAAGGAAACAGAATCAGATCCATTTCCATAATGATAAAGTCATTATAGAGAAAATTATTTTGAAAGACTTTACATCTCTAGTCAAATCATTGAGAAACCACACATCCAGAAGACTGAAAATGAAACATATCACTCACTTCTTATCAAACAGGGGAGGAATTTAAAATGAAGAAAGAAAAATATATTTTTAGACATGGCCAGTATGGGAATTTGTTTTGCCAGATGACGTATTTAAGGCACTGGTTTTCCGAGCTTGTAAAAAATTTGCTTATTGGTGGTGAAGTTCGTGGTAAGTTCATGGTAGGGACAGATAAAAGAAAAATGAACAAAATATCATGGTATGGAGAGGGTGAGGTTTACAGGGTGGAGGAATTTAATGATGATAAAGCAAAATATAAAAATAATTTTTTTTAAAGAAATGGATGTTCTAAAGAAACCTTATACAACTTTATAGATAAAAATTCCATGTGAAACAGCCCTAACAATCTGTCACTCAAATACAGATTAAAAACCTTTCGAGGCAGGAATCCTACTTGCTCATGAAGTAAATAGTTCCTTTTTGGATTAGATTCAACTGACAGACAATATTTGCATATATAACCACAAGGTGGCAACATGCGCTACTACTCTTACGCATTCAGCCAGAAAACTCCATTTAGGATTCCCAGCTCCTTCCTACTCCAGGCGCCACTCGACTCTGTAGTTGTGGCTTTCAATCCCCTGGGGCAGGAAGTGCCAAGGTTACCAAAGGTTCTCGGGTAGGGCAACCTTCCATCTCTCAGCTTCTCCCTCTAGATGGCTACGCTCGCTGTCTCATCAGTCTTGGTGCTAGGGGGCTGAGGTGGATTACTCACGCAAATTACCTCTACTATCCAAACGTTCCTCCTACCTGAACCTTTTGTATTTGTTAAGTAGGGAAGAGACGCACGGTACCTCAACTTGACCCCTGGACTCTCTCCCCAGAGAGACTCGGGTGTGGGGTGCCTGCATTCCAGTGCAGTACCCCCTCGACCCCGGGACTCTCTCCAAAGAGCCCCACGGTCTCAGGTGCCTATGCAGAGGAGAACCCCGGGATTTGGGGCGCCTGGAACCAAGTGCAGTCCCCCCTCGATGCCCAGGTTCTCTGTCCATAGAGGGACCCCGGTGGTTTGGTGCTCCAGACCAAATGTCCAAATAAAGTCCTCTTAGGGGTGTGTCCTCCCCACACTGCAGTTGCAGGCTCCCCCCTGGCACTCTCAGATGCAGCGAATCCAAGTCTTAACACAGTTTCAGCCCCCCTTCCACCCGATCTGAGAGGTGGCTGGGCCACAAAGCCAACAGGGTGGGTCCTCGGGGTTACAGCACTTCCCCACATCCCACTATAGACAACCCTACCCCACTGAGTCCCAACTCATCCCAGGGAGACACAGCAGGAAAGCATGCTCACTGCTCTTGCCTTGCTGCAAATGTTTCGTGAGCTCCGACGTTCCTCCTCCGGCAGGTCCGGGGACCGACAGCTCCAGGCTCCAGTCTGGTTTCACCTGCTCCTGTTTGGGCACTCTTTGCTCCTGCTCAATGTCCCACCTCACAGGGGAAGGGACTGCTCCATTCCATGCACCGCAGACTCCAGGGCTGCTGCCTCCAGCCTCTTTCTCCTTCCCACACCACCCCAACTCTACGGAAGCTCCTCCTCCCCGAGCCTTACATGGGGAGGGGCCGCTCCAGTCTGGGTTCTGGGAACAGCTCGCTTCCAGAGTCTCCCCTCTCTCCAGCCTAGTCTGAGGAGGGGCTACTCGACTCCAGCCTTGGCTTTGGCCATCCTCACCTCCCACAGACTTGCTTTCCTGTCACTGTTGGGCTCGTCTCCTCAGGAGCGCTAGTGGGTAGGAGGGGGAAGGAGAGGTTATCTCCCAGGGGCCCCGCTAAGGGCACCGGGGAAACCCTTCCTGCTACTGTTGCTTGCTTGGTTTCTCTCAGGTTACTGTTACTCCTAGACTCCATAAAACCACAGTCATCACCGCTACAAAAATCAACATAAAAACCTAGCCCACAACTATCCCAGCCCCACAAAACCCCTTTCCTTTAGTATGTGCAGATCCTGCCAACTACGCCAAATGTATTAGCAAACGTCCCAGCACACCCAGGACGGCCTGCTAGCTCAGGCTCTTCCTTCTGCTTTGCCAAAGGAAAACTACATTTAAGGGGTAAACAATGTTACTTGAACTAGGAAGAAGTAAATACAAGCAGGGAAATTAGCACAGAGATTCAACAAAAAGGGCTCATGTCGCCTGAGCAACTTAAGTAATACAACCACCTACATACACCAAGGGGATGGGGAGAGCACAAACCTCTAGGTAGGCTGGGGTGCTCTTAACAAACAGCTCCTCAGAGTCCCCTCCAGGCATCCAAAGTTCCATTCATAAGCAAGCCCCCAAAGCAAAATGCCAACCTCCCAGTATGTACAGATTTCAACCAATAGGCTCAGAGTCAGAAGGCATCACAACCCACTGATAACTGTGAATCACCCTTCAGACAGTTTCAGTTAGTCTGAGCCTAGCAAACTAAACTTTAAAAAGAGAGTCCCACTTTTCTTGCTCTTACAAGAGTACAGTACCCCCACCCCTAACCCCTTGACCCCCAGTGACCTCCCCCCAGAGAGGGGGTAACTCCGGGGTCTGGACTGCCTGTAGTCAAGTGCAGTTACCCTCTTCTACCACTGATTTCCTCTGCGCAGAGACACCCAACGTATGGGGTGGCTAGAGTGCAGAAGAACAGTACCCCCCTCAAATGCTGATTTCTTTCTCTCTAGAGGGACTTCATGATCTGGGGTCTCTGGGCAGTCCAGTACTCCAAAAGGGGATCTGGGCCACCTGCAGGGGAGTGCAGCCACCCCACTGGACCCCCCAGGTTTCCCTCTGAAATGGACAGACCGAGAATAATTCACAGGCAAGAATCAATTAGGAATTTCGAGAGCACCATTTATTAGCCAGGCTGGCAGCTGCCTCATAGAGAGACCCAGAGGAGACAGCCCTGAACTGAGGTGGGTGTGTGCATTTTAAGCATTTCGGTGCTTCTTGGTACAGCCTTGCAGTTTCTACAACAAACATAGTCCTGACAGGGCAGGGGGGCTTGCTGCTAGGCAAGAACCCCCAAATAGAAGGTGGTTGTCAGGGGGCTGTTGGGCAGAGGACCCCAACAGAGAAGAGGTGCCAGGAGAGGGATCCAATCAAAGAGTGGTTGTCATTCAACAAAAAGTAGTTGTCAGGAAGGAGGGAGGTACTCAGCAAAAGGTAGTTGCTTGGCAAGAGGGGTCTAACATTAGTGGGGTACAGGTGGTTACCATGCAGATGGACGAAACAAAAAATGGCTGTTAACAATTCATCAGATATTTCACAACCCAAAGGGGAATAATGTTTTGACAGGAACCCAACAAAAACCTGTTACTAGGCAAATTATCCAACCCTACCCAGTAACCTAACAGATATCTCTCAACCTAGAGGCCCAGGGAGGAATAATGTCCACTTCACCTCTCGCCAGATGGGAGCACACAGGGTCAGGGCCCCAGTAGTCAAGTGCAGTACCCCCCTTTTAACCCTGGTTTCCACTAACCAATATATGGGCTGCCTACAGTTTTGTACAGTTCCTCCCCTCAAACCCCAATTTTTTCTCCCCACTGGGATCCTGAGATCTGGGATTCATGGGCACTGAAATCTTCAAAACCAGGGATCTGGGTCACCTGGTGGGGGGAAGCAGGGGCCCAGTTTTGGTAAGGTTAATGGAATATAAGATCCTCCTTCCACATTAACATGCCTCACATGGAGCCTTGGTGCTGAGCCAGTTGGGCTTCCCACCTTCCCAATTAAGTGCTGATTTATAAACTTTGGCACTAAGTCCATCAAGTGCTGAGTCCTTGATGGGAAACAGTATATATTGTCTTGCTTGGAGTGGAAGGTGTGTTGGCAGAGAGAAGCAGATAGAGAAACAGAGGGTAATAGAAATAGATGGAGGTCAGAACTTACCTAGGGGAACTTGCTTGCAATGCTAGCCCTCCCTGTTTTGCTGATGAGTACCTTACTAAATCTTGCTTTCTGCTATCCTAATAGTAATATTCCAAATAAATATTTTGCTTTTGTGTTGGAGGAGGAGATTTCATTATATTTTTCCAATAAACCCTGGGAATACATATGCATATTCATGAAAACTGCTATGTTTATGGCATTGATGTCACATTTAGTGTAGCCAGCAGGATCTTACAGATTAAAGGGAAATGTGGATTTTTATAGGACTGTGGTCATTGTCTGTTGTATCCCAGTTGTGATGGCTGTGGTTCTGTGGAGTCTCAGAAGCAGCAGCAGCTTCAGGAGAAACAGGTGAGTAGCAGTGATGGGAGCAGTTTCCTGGGTGTAGAGCAGGGCCCCTGGGAGCTAACCTCTCCTTTCCCCTCCCAACACCACTAGCACTCCTGAGGAGACAAGTTGGAACAGAGTCTGTGGGAGGAAAACAAGCCTGTGAGAGGTGGAGATGGTCAGAGCCAGAGCCAGGGTTCCAGTGGGGTAGCCCTGCCCAAGACTGGACTGGAGTGCTGGAGCCCCTGGAAGTGTGCTGTGCCCAGAACCCAGACTGCAGTGGGCCCTTCCCATGGAAGGACAAACTGTCCTGGAGTTGGAGTTGTACAGGCCAGAGGCTGTGGGTAGGAAGAGACTCCCCTAGGCAGGAGCAGAGAGAACTTGGAATGGAGCCATGGAGCTGGAATAGAGAGCTGTCTGCATCTGGACTCAGGTAAGAGCCTAGAAGGTCAGGCCCTGTGGGAAGAGGAACCCAGGAAATCAACCTGGAGTTCAGGAGGCTTTGGAACAGATCAGGAGCAGTGAAAAGGCTTTCCTGCAACCCCTCTAGGATGATTTGTGACACAGGGGGTGGAAGTGGTTGTGGTGGGAGTGAGGAAGTGCTGTAGTCTTGAGACCTACCCTATTGGCTTTGTAGCCCAGCCACCTGCAACAATAAGTACCCCAAAATGCACAGGGGGCCTGCTATCACAGGTTCTTAGATCTGCATTCATAAAACAAAAACATCTTTCAAGAGGTTACCAATCAATTTAATCAAGCACATATATCAATCCTTTAACCAAGCAAATAATATCGTTCCCCTAGTTCAAGGGAATCAACACCCTGAACCTCAAAGAAAATACAGAGAAATTAAAAGTCAACAGATTTAGCTTCCTTTGCCTGAATTAAACGGACAATTGGGGTCCAACTGCCTGATCATAGTTACCAGAGAGGGGAGAATGACATCTGGGTTCTCAAAGCTGGGAGGATTCCTTAGCTTCCCAGAGTGCTCATCTGGCAAAAAAAACACTTCCAAACAGTAAACCCCAAAGTAATCAACAGTCCTCTGTCTGACCATAATTCAACAGACAGGTACAATTGTCTGACCATAATAGAGGGGGAAGTTCAACATCTGGGTTCTCAAAACTGGGGGGCTCCTTGGAGGTTTCCCAGAGCATTCAAACCTTACAAAAACTAAGCCCCAAAGTAAAACCTCACCCTCAGAGTATTTATACAATTTTTAGAGTCAGAGGACATCCTAACCCTTGAGAACCTGTGCCTCATTAACAAAAGTTATGAGTGTTCCTACAAATCTTCCCTAATCATACTCCCCTTAATGGGCAGACACATTAATGGGTGGGGAAGATCTTTAATCACATTAACAATACAAATACATATACTGTTTCTAGAAACTTATTTTTGTACTTTACTCCTAGTAAAGACCCTTGATTGATAAAGGCCAGGCACTTTGATTATACTATCAGGCACTTGATTATACTAAAACAAAAACAGCAAAAGATACTATTTTGCTTGCCATCACACCACCCTCAGGACTTGGAAATGGGGGGCTGGAGCAGTGCAAAGACTTGGACTCTTTGGCTCATTAGAGTGTGTGTACACCTGAGAGTGCCAGGTGGGAACCTGCAACCGCAGCGTGGGGAGAAGGACACACCCCTAACAGGACACTTTGTTTTGAATTGTCTGTGACCTTGGGGTAGAATATGTTGAGTTGTCTGATGTTATATACTTTTGTGTTTGTTTAAAGTCATATGACCACCCTGGTGATAATATATTCACACAGACTACCTGTGCCCAATCTATCTGTGGTAGAGCATTCTGAGCCCATATTGGTCTGATGATGAGCCACAGATGGACACCCTGAAACTTCTTTATCATGGTGATGTCATTTTGGTCCTCTTCTAGAAAGAAGGACAACAACCATATACATATATACATACATACATATATATGTGTGTGTATATACATATATATGTTTAGTTTTCAACATTTATTTCCACAAAATTCTGAGTTCCAAATTTTCTCTCCATCACTCCCCTCCCCCACTCCAAGATGGCATGTATTCTGATTACCCCTTCCACCAGTCTGCTCTCCCTTCTGTCACCCTCCCCTCTTATCATCTTCCCCTGGAGCAGTGGACTGTGCTCCATTCCCAGCCTGATGCTAGTATATCCCTTCTGTCAACCTTCCAGGTTGTCTTGGACTATAGATTTGTTTCACTATCGTTTTGTGGGTTATGTAGTTCTTGAATTGGTTTAGTCATTTTTACAGGTATTTGGATGGATTTGAGGGGAGAGCTCAAGCATGCTCCTGCTTTTACTCCATCTTCTTGGCTCTGCCCACCCTCTACTTTTTAAAAACTCCTTTATATATTATATTCCCCTCTTATAGAGTAACTTCCTTGATGGCAGCAACTGTCCTGTTTGTTGGATTTGTGTTCTCAGACATTATCACAGAGCCTGGCATATAGTAAGATACAACTTTTTCACTCTTACCCTGCAGATTCGCTCTCTAGATTGGAGATGGCCTTACCAGCCATGGTTCACTTTACTTGCTACCTATTTCTAGGTTATCATCCCTTTAACAGTCCATGGTAAATTATACTTCCCTGGCCACTCCTATGCATGTGTTGTCTATTAAAATGTAAGTATCTTGAGATCAAAGACTAGCTTTATTTTGGTATTTGTATCACCAGCATGTAACACAGTGAATAATAAAATTCATTTTCATTCATTCATTCCGTTCCTCTAGCTATTCATCCATACCACTGTCATTGTCATTTCTCCCCCAGGCCACAGGGATGCCTATGATCAGTGGCAATATTGAAATAGCCTGGTTTCCCAACCAATGACTTTAGACTATCCCAAGGTTTGCGTTCCTTCTCTTCCTCTGCTAAATTTAACCACACATCCTAGAATGCTCAGTTATATGTCTTATGTTTTGTGCTTAATAACTTCTGAGATACTTTATGACTCTGGTGATCCCTAAGATGGAATACTTGTAATGAGAATTCATAGACACTTGCAGGTTCACTTACATTCTAAGTGGATGATGCTTGTGTAATTCTCTAGGGGGCAGTAATGAGTAGTAGAAAGCGCTTTCGTTTTGGAGTCGAAAGACCAGAATTCATCTGCTCTATTTTATGTAAATGCAGGGAAGTCATTTTACTTTCTGGGCATCAGTTTACTCACCTCTAAAATGAAGGTATCCAATCAGATTATATCCAGGGTCTCTAGAAACTCTAAATTCTTTATCCCCAACATCAAAAGAGCAAAATATGTATCCCTAGATTGTGTCATAGCCTTACTCAGGTAGAAAATGTGAGTCTGCATGTGTCTCAAAGGCTAGTCAGAGGAGAGCAGAATTCTGTCATAAACCTATTGGACAAAGTAATCTTTGAGGCTCTTTTTTTTAAAATCTTTGACGTGTCTCTGTCCAAAGAGTGAAGAGCAAAATAGAGGAGGGGATTAGTGGGTGCTGTGGTAGCTCTAAAGAAACCTGAGGTTCTCAAATTTAGAGACCCCAAATGTTCTCATGGACTATTTGTGCCCAACTTGTGGTAGAGCACTCCAAGCTCAAATTCAGCCTGATGAGCCACAATTGGACGTTGTAACTTGACTCCAACAAAGTGATGCCATTTTGGTCCTCTCTGAGAGCGAAGGAAAACAACCAACCAACAAATGTAACAGAAGTTCAGAAGACTTTACTGAGTCTTGAGTAGGAAGTTTATACTATACCTAGCACAGGGAATTGGGAGGGGTGGGGGAACTTCAAGGCTATAAAGCTTACAGGATATCAGGGACATTCCCAGCACCAAAGGTTTGTTGCTGGGGGAAATTTTCGTGAGATTAAGTCTACACAGCGAACCCAGGTCACAGCAATTACTTTCCTAAGAAGATACGTTAGGATTAAGGGAGAGTCCAAAACATAATTTGGTACTTTCCCATCCCCCTCAGATACAGACTCAGGTGGAGATGCCCCAGGCATTCTGGTCCCCAGAGGTTTTCATGGACTTCTTTCTCCACTTCTCTGTGGAGACTGGAGTGGGAGAAAAGGTCCCTGAGAGGATCTAACAATAAGGGTGCTGGGAGAGAGAGTTCACTCTAAAAACTCATGAAAATATAAAAGATCCATTCATCTTGCACCATTATCTTTGGCTTGAACATGGACCTGAGTAATGCTTCATTGTGGTTCCTTAGGTATAGCTGGCAGACCACAGCCTGGAAATCTACAGAAGGACAGGTCACTTATGACGCTGGACAGTTCGTTATTTGTCCGGTGACAGATGCAACTGATTTTGCTGTGGTCTGAATGACTCCTTGGTTTCCCCATGCTTGGAAATTTAGCTAATTTTCAGGGAGATGCTGCCCCACATTGAGAAAAGTATTTCTTAACTGCTTACTTCCTTTCTCATGTCTTTGATGTCATGGTTTCCAAGCTCTGGGCACAAGACAGAGAAACTCCCCTGCTTCTATATATAGATATAGATAAACTCTATGGTTTCCTGAGATGGGAACTGTTGATTGGGACCTTTTCATCCTTCTTCCTAGTTGAAGTGAACAGTATAACAGGAGGAGAGCTGTTTGAAAGTCCACCGAAGAAGGTTTGTAAGCCTTGTAAGTAAGTGTCTCTCTATCTGCCTGGGCTTGTTTTCATTATGATGATTAAAAAGAAGTCCTTATAGATGTAGCTGAAAGGCAGGTCCATGCAGCATGAGACAATGGGTGCTCTCCCCACTTTTTGTTTCTGAATTTTTTCCCATCCTTGTCAGTTAACCATATGTCTGATTGACCTTCAGATTTAAGCAGAGTAGTCATCTACTTCCTCATTTGCATGCTCCTGCAAAGGGCCCATATCCAGGAAACTCCATCTGGAGCAGGTTCAGTCTTTTATCACCCTACCTTCGCTGATCTGACCTCATGTTGATATCTAAGCAGTGAAGGGAATGAAAGTCCTTAGACACCAGCCCCCCTGGAATTCAGTTAACACCTTGAAGTGGCAGAAGTTCTTGAAGTATGTGCCCTTTTCCTATCCTACAACAGTTATTGCTGTTGAGTGAACTGATTTTAGGTAAGGAGCAACCTACCCCATCCATAGGAATGAAAGTCTCCATATTTCCTTTATATATTTGCCCATCTGAAAACAGATGAGTCCAACCATTTAGGGAGTCATGTGACTTCCTTCAGTGAAGATTTTATATTCCTCTCACTTCCCCTATGAGTCCAAATATACTGTCACATATTCTCTCTCTTGTAAGTGTAGGAATTTATCATTTTCCTCTATTTTTCTTGTCAGTGATTACATTGTCTGGCAGAGTGTCCAATCCAGGAAACCCACACAGAGCTGAGTAGACCAGCTTGGGACAGATCTTGAAACTGAGGGCTGAGCACATTTGCATTTGTTGGAAAGACAGAGGTGTGCCTAAGCTGCAGTTGTAGCAAGTTCTGGGTGATATTTAGAAATGTCTTTATGCAATGCCTGGTATTCTCAGTGATGTCTGGAGTATTCTGGTTTTCTCCAGGTGATACGTGAGGGACTTGCTGTTTCTCTAGGCCAGTTTTGCTGAAGTGAAGCTATCCAAGAGAATCTGTACTGACATTTGTGCTTCTCTATCAATTCCCTTTACAGAAACCCTGATTTACAGAGCAGAAAATCTGTGTGTAGCAATTCACCACTCACCTATAAGCCTCTGTAAGACTGCACTACAGAAGTGAGATTCAGACTAAAGTATATTCATTCCTGGACAATTTCCAATGGTGGGAGTTGAGAAATAACAGGTTAGCAGTTGACCCTTTTTACTGATTGTAAGAAACCAGCTATGAGATTCATTGGACATGTCTTTGGTAGATGAGGATTCTGACTTCATCAGTAATTTCATATATTCAAATACTTCTGTATATCAGTTTTATGTTTTCTGTCATTTTATAAACCCCTCTCATTTGTTTTAATTACCTTTACATCTTTCTTTTATTTTATAAATAAGAAGCATTTGTGTCTATTTTTTTAATCTAATGGACAGAATTATTAAATCATTTTCATCATAGGTTATCTTTTTAATGCCTTTATATACTTCTTCATATTTTCTCTTCTTTTTTTATCATTCACCAACCAGAAGGAATTAGTGCTTTGACTTAGAGAGAAAAGAATGTTCTATCATCCCTTGGTGAATCTTTAGTGGAAAAGCTGTTCTACTTCAAATACCCTTATAAAGTCTACTTAGCCTTTGAATTTTGTCTTGAGAACCACACTACCTGGTGTGGGTTGGAGCTATACTTCTGTCCTCTCTGATTCTAATTCAGTGGAAAATGAATGAAGGAAAGAATGGAAATAGGAATTCTTAGGAACCTAGCAAAAGACACATCAAGACAGAATTAAAAATTATGTGGAACTTATCACATTAATTGAGGTAGCCAGGAGTTGGGATTCTGTCATATTCACCTTCTCTCTCCATTAAGACAAGCCCAGTTTGTCTAAGAGGTGGTTACTGCTGGAAAAATCTTACTAGGTTGTATATATACCAAGAGCCAGAATGGTACTTGTTCTTTGCTATTGGCTTCCTGGTTAAAGATGTGGTACAAAGCGACAGTCTTTGAAATGATTTTGATTTTCTACTCCTCTATGGTGTGGTTAAAGGAAGGTAATGAGGAGGGAGGAATGCTGAATCTAGACCGCACCATTCACTGGAGATATCAGACAGTACCTGAGTGAGATACTGGGGGCCTAAATATGCAGGACCTCCCATTCCCACACTTGGGTGAGCTTGTTTGATTAGTTTCCTCCTCCTGGAAGCATCTCTTCTCCAAATGCCCATACATCAAAATCATCTTAAGTTTTCATGGGCCATGATGCCCTCCATGAAGCCTCCCTTCATTTCTTTAGGAGGATGGAGCCTCCTTCTGCTCAGATTCCTTAGATCTCAGTGACATTTATTAGTGTATCTATTTGCTCTTTCTCACAATACCCTAATCCTTTTAGTGTCAAGGAAAATCCAGATCCTCTACAATAGCTAGTCTATAGGGAATGCTCACTATTTGTGGAATGAGTCGCACCTCAGGCAGGCAAAATAACATAGTAACTTAAAGGCAATAACCCTCACCATCTCAGGGATCACTAGAAGGGAAGAATCTAAGAAAAAATATGTGGTGAGGGTATTTTAAATACAAATAAAATGAGCTGATAACTGTTGGAGTTCTTAGTTATGGCACACATGGCTGGGGAATCCATTCTTCTGAAAGGTCTTCTATTTGAAGGTTGTGTTAATGTTCCATGACCCTTCCCCCACATCAACAGGAGGTTGCACAAAAATTACCAGCAGGTGCTGGCTCTATTTTTTGCTGTAGAGGAGATTAACAGGGATCCCAATCTGCTGCCTAAAATTTCCCTGGGTTTCCACCTCTACAACATCTACCACAGTGATGAGAGAGGACCTTGAAGATTTCCCTGTGCTGACAGACTGGGTTGGGCCAGCTCATCCCTAACCACAGCTATTGGGAGCAGGCCAAGTCTGTGGCTGTTATTGGAGGAGTCACGTCAACTCTATTCCTCTGGATGAGGACCCTGCTTGACCTCTACAAATTTCCACAGGTGAGTGTTATGGAGCTTGATGCACTGTATGCTTTTATCAACCAAAAAATAATTATTAGCATAATAAGAGTAATATAAAGTGCTTTAAGATTTTGAAAGTGCTTTAGATATATGTTTTGATATTCACAACAAACCTATACGGCAGGTGCAATTATCACATCTATTTTTCTGGAAGAGAATACTGAGACTGAGGAAAGTTAAGTTGCTTGTCCAAGATCATGCACCTTTTAAGTTCCTATGACAGGATTTGGCCTCAGGTCTCCCCAACACCAGTTTAATTCTCTATCCCCAGCATCATGAAACTGCTTTAATCGTCAGGGAAGGTAAACCTCTGCTGGAATATCGCCCAGGTTGTAAGCCTAGAGTAGGATTAGAATCATGTAGTTTCCAACCCATGAAAGTGTCTCCAGGAAAGGAAACCTGAATAAGACTTGCTCATTACACAAATTAGGTCATTGGAGACTGGAGAAGTTAGAATGTTTACTCAAGAGTAAACAATTTACTGTTTCAAGAGTTGGGACTACAACTTACATTCTCAGACTTCCAGTTAAATGATCAACCAGTCCATTACATCTCAAAATCTCTTCATCAATTAATGTTAGTCCTTAATTTATCAAGCAGAGTATGATTTACAAAAGGAAGCATGAGTGAGCATTGGTGCAGAAGGTGCAAGTCTTAGAGAACAAAGGCAAGCCAAAGTATGGTAAAGGCACCACATATATAAGTTACATGGAATATTTTCCCATATAGAGATGTCAACAGCTTTAAGTTTATTGAGACCCTTTTCTATTTCATTTTTGCCTCTTTATTCTTTATTGATTCTTGCATTGGAAAGTCAGATTATTCATCTCAGGTCTTTTCATCAAGAATGCTCAATATTCCTCTCTCACTAAATATCCATTTTTCCTCTTGAAGCATTAAATGCAGTTTTGTTGCACAGGTTAGTCTTGGTTGTAATCCTATGTCTTTTGACTTCTGTAATATTATATTCCAAGCCTTCCAGTTTAATGTAGCAGGTCCTAATTCTTGTGTGATTCTGACCATGATTGCACAACATTATCATGACTTCTTATCAGCTGCTTGAAGCATTTTTTCTTTGACTCGGGCAATCTGGAATTTGGCTTTATTATTTCAGGGAATTTTTATTTTGAGATCTCTCAGAAAGTGATAGGTGAATTCTTTCCCTTTCTATTTTACCTTTTGGTTTGAGAATATTGGGGAATTTTTCCTTTGTAATTTCTTAAATATGATGTCTAGCCTCTTTCTCTGATCATAGCTTTGAAGCAATCCAATATTTATTAAGTTACCTCTCCTCAATCTATTTTCAAATTAGTTATTTTTCTGATGAGGTATTTTACATTTCCTTCTACATTTTTTTAGAAATTTATTTTTCTTGTTTCTTGGTGGCTCATGGAGTCATTAGCCTCTACTTGCCCAAAATTTGAATTTTTAAGGAATTATTATCTTCAGTGAGTTTTTGTACCTCTATTTCCATTTGTCTATTCTATTTTTAATGTATTTTTCTCTTGTATCAAGCCATCAATTGTCTTTTGCTAAATTTCTTCCCATCCTCTTGCTGTTTTACTAAATTTTTCCTCTACCACTTTGATTTTGAAAATAATTTTAGCTTCTTCAGGAATTTTTGTTGGACAAATGTCCAATTGATGATTTTTTCTTTTAGGCTTTTCTTGTAACTGATTTGACTTCATTTTGTTCTTCTGGGTTTGTGCCTTGATCTTCCTTGTTACAGTAGATTTTATGGTCAGGTGTTTGTATTGCTGTTTGCTCATTTTTCTTACCTGTTTCTTGACTTTGATCTTTATGTTAAAGTTAGCATCCCCATATTGGAAAAGGGTGGGAACACCATCCCAAACTTCAGGCTTGGTGATTCTAGGGATTTTGATTATCTTGAGTGCATCCAAGAGGGTGTGAGTTCTAGACCTCTGTTCTCTTGTTGGAAGAAATGATGCTGTTCCTCTAGGTCCTTACTCTCACTGGGTTACAATGACTACATCTCCTCAGGGTCCCTGCTCCCTCATGACCAGAAGCAATCCCTTCCAACTTTACACTGAGACCCAGAATTGAGTAAAGGCAATAGAGTTTCCAAATGGTGTCTGGTCCTATATTGAGTGTTAGCATATGGGCCCCCTATAATCTCCTTCTGAGCAGTTGCCTGATCCACTTACTGTCTCTGACGATGGCTGTTGTAGAGGCTGCTGTTGCTATGGTGACATCTACATTCCCACCACTGGTGTTGGATCCAGTAGAACTCTAGGCCATCTCCCTCCCCTGTGTCATAGACTTTTCCTTCTGAATTCTTAGGTTGTCTTGGGGTTGAAGAATTTCTCATTCTAACCTTTTGTTGGCTCTGTCACTCCAGAATTTGATTTGAGTCCTTATTTTAAAATTGTTTAGATGGAATCAACTTTCTTCAATTCTGAAAACTTCCAATTTGTCATTCAACTTCCCACACAGATTAAAGATGATACAGGCAATGAGAATATTCTTAAAATGCAACGTCTTATCATTCTTCTTACATTTAAAAGAATAAAATGAGTGCATTTGTCCAACCAGTAGATAGGTTGAAACCTGAGACATTCCTTAAATTTTTTTGTAGTAATTGTAGCAATATACATATTACTTATAAGTGAAAACTTCAATCCATCTTAAACATAAGCAAACAATTTTTGTTGTTCTTCAGTCATTGATTCATATCCTACTCTTTATGAGTCCATGGACCCTAGCAGGACAGGTACTAGAATTCTTAACTATCTCCCAAAGTCTGTCTAAGTTCCTGTTTGTTGTTTCCATGAGCCTAGCTATCCATCTCATCTTTTCTCATCATCTTTTCCTTTTGTGTCCCAACATCAGGGTCTTTTCTAATGAGTCTCTTCACTCTTTTGGCCAAAGTATTTAAGTTTTAGCTGTAGTATTTGACTTCCTATTCCAACTATTCTAGCCTGAATTAATTTCCTCATATATTGACTGATTTAATCATCCTGCTGTTCAAGGACCTCTCAAGTCTTCTCCAACACCACAGTTTGACAGCTTTGGTTCTGCAGCACTCAACTTTCCTTATACTCCAACTCTGCATTGCTACTGGGGTAAGAAAAAAAACATAGCTTTAACTACACTGACATTTGTCAGAAAGGTGATGTCTCTGTTTCATATTATGCTGTCTATGTTTCCCATACCTTTCCTTCCAAAGAGCAGGTATTTTAAAAAAATTCATGGCCACAGTCACTATTTGCAGTGATCTTTGAGTACAAGAATATAAACTCTAACACTGCTTCCATTTCTTCTCCCTTTATTTGCCAGCATGTGATGGGATGAGTTGCTGTGATTATAGGTTTGGGATTTTTATGTTAAACTTCAGCCAGGTTTCATACACTCCTCTTTAACCTTCATCAAGAGGCTTCTTAATTCCTCTTCACATTTTGGCCATCTTAATGGTAAAATCTGCTTGTCTAAGGCTGTTAATACTTCTTCTGGCAACCTTAATTCCAGCTTTTTATTCACCCAGCCTGATATTTTGTATGATGTATTCTGCTTATAAGTTAAATAAATAAGGTGACAATATATACCCTTGTCATAATCCTTTTTCTATCTTAAATCAGTCAGGTGTTTTATATTCAGTATGAATTTGGCTTCTTGGCCCACATATAGATTCCTCAGGAGATAAGTGAGATGATCTAATTTCTCCATCCCTTTAAGGATTTGCCACAGTTTGACTATGTGATCCACACAGTCAAAGGCTTTAGCATAGTCAATGAAGCAGAAGTAGATTTTTTCCCCTGAAACTCCATTGCTTTCTTCATAATCCACTGAATGTTGGCAATTTGGCTTCTAATTCTTCTGCCTATTCAGAAACCAGCCAACTTTTCTGGTAATGCTTGGTTTGTATATTGCTGCATCTTAGCCTGGAGAATCTTAAGCATAACCTTGATGGTATAGGACATTGTTTCAGTGGTTTGAACATTTCTTGGCATTACCCTTCTTTAAGGTTTGGACATAAGCTAATCTTTTCCAATGCAGTAACTATAGTTGAGTTTTCCTAATTTGCTGGAATGTTAAATGCAGCACTTTAATAGTATATTATTTTAGGTTTCAAAATAGCTTAGCTGAAGTTCCATCACCTCCACTAGCCTTATTGGTAGGAATGCTTCCTAAGGCCCACTTGACTTTGTTCTCCAAGATATCTGGCTCTAAGTCAGTAACCATACTATCATGCTTATTGGTGAGATTAAGATCTTTCTTGCATAGTTCTTTTGTATATTCTTGTCTCCTTTTTTAATCTCTTCAGCTTCTAAGTTCCTACCATCTTTTATCATGCCCATTTTTGCAACAATGTTCCCTTAATATTCCAAATTTTTGGAAGAGATCCCTTCTTTCCAATTCTATTATTTTGCTCTGTGTATTTTCTTTGCTTATTGAAGAAAACCTTTTTATCTTTCCTTTCTATTTTCTGGCATTCTGTATTCAGTGTGACATAATCTTGGCTTTCTCCTTTACTTTTCACTTTTGCTCTTTTGTCAGCTCTTTGTGAAGTCTAATCAGAGGTCATTTTGCTTTTTTGGTCTTCTTTATCTTTGGAATTTATTTCTTTTGTTGTTGCCTCCTATACAATATTGGAAACCTTGGTCCACTGTTTTATAGGCACTCTATATACCAAATCCAATCTTTTAAATCTATTCATCACCTCCACTCCATATTCATAAATGGTGTTATCTAGGTCACACCTATAGCATCTGATGATTTTCCCTATTTTCTCTGAGTCGGAATTTTGCAATAAAAAACCTATGTGAAGAACCACAATCAGCTCCAGATCTTGATTTAACTGGTTACACAGAGAACTTCTTCACCTTAAGTTGCAAAGTATATAATCAATCTGATTTCTATATTGACCATCTGGTGATATTCATGCATAGAATCTCCTTTGGGCTCATAAAAAGGAGTATTTGCTGTGACCAGCAAGTTATCCTTACACAACTCTACTATTCTTTGCCCTGCTTCATTTTGTCCTCCAGGGCCAAACTTGATATTATTTCAATTATCTTTTCATTTCCTACTTTAGCATTCCAATCCCCTATCAGTAATGTGACATCCTTTTTTTTTAATTTTATTTTTTTAACTTTTTACATTCATTTTCACAAAATTTTGGGTTCCAAATTTTCTCCCCCTTTTTTCCCCTCCCCCCCCCACCCCAATACACCAAGCAATCTAATTTTCCCTATCCCCAATCTGCCCTCTCTTCTGTCATCCCCCCCTTCTCTTGTCCCCATCTTCTCTTTTGTCCTGTAGGGTCAGATGACTTTCTATTCCTCATTAACTGTATGTCTTCTTTCCTAGTAGCAACAACAATATTAAACAGTTGTTCCTAAAACTTGAGTTCCAAATTTTTCCCATCCCTCCTCACCTATTCCCTTTGGGAAGGCAGGCAATTCAATATAGGCCCTATCTGTGTAGTTTTGCAAATGACTTCCATAATAGTCGTGTTGTGTAAGACTAACTGAATTACCCTCCATCCTATCCTGCCCCTCATTGTTTCTATTCTGTCTTTTGATCCTGTCCCTCCCCAAGTGTTGATTTCAAATTGCTCCCTCCTCCCATTGCCCTCCCTTCCATCATCCTCCCCTTGCTTATCTCCTTCTCCCCCACTTTCCTGTACTGTAAGATAGGTTTTCATACCAAAATGAGTGTGCATTTTATTCCTTCCTTTAGTCAAATGTGATGAGGGTAAACTTCTTGTTTTTTTTTTTTTTCTCAGCTCTCCTCTTTTTCCCTCCACTAAAAAGTCTCCTGCTTGCCTCTTGAATGAGATATAATTTACCCCATTCCATTTCACCCTCTTTCCTCCCCCTACCTTTCTCTCTCACTGTTTACCTTAATTTCTTTTAAGATATGGTCCCATCCTATTCAATTCACTCTGTGCTCTCTGTCTCTGTATGTGCGTGCATGCGTGTACATGTATGTGTGTGATCCCACCAACTACCCAGATACTGAAAAGTTTTAAGAGTTACAAATATTGTCTTTCCATGTAGGAATGTAAACAGTTCACTTTTGGTAAGTCCCTTCTGACTTCTCTTTGATGTTTACTTTTTCATGCTTCTTCTCATTCTTGTGTTTGAAAGTCAGATTTTCTTTTCAGCTCTGGTCTTTTCATCAAGAATGCTTGAAAGTCCTCTGTTTCATTGAAAGACCATATTTTTCCCTGAAGTATTATACTCATTTTAGCTGGGTAGGTGATTCTTGGTTTGAGTCTTAGTTCCTTTGACTTCTGGAATATCCTATTCCATGCCCTTCGATCCCTTAATGTAGAAGCTGCTAGATCTTGAGTTATCCTGATTGTATTTCCACAATACTGGGATTGTTTCTTTCTAGTTGCTTGCAAGATTTTCTCCTTGACCTGGGAATTCTGGAATTTGGCCACAATGTTCCTAGGAGTTTCTCTTTTTGGATCTCTTTCAGGTGGTGATCGATGGATTCTTTCAATACTTATTTTGCCCTCTGGTTGTAGAATCTCAGGGCAGTTTTCCTTGATAATTTCATGGAAGATGATGTCTAGGCTCTTTTTTTGATCATGACTTTCAGGTAGTGCCATAATTTTTAAATTGTCTCTCTTGGATCTATTTTCCAGGTCAGTTGTTTTTCCCATGAGATATTTCACATTTTCTTCCATTTTTTCATTCTTTTGGTTTTGTTTGGTGATTTCTTGGTTTCTCATAAAGTCATTAGACTCCATCTGTTCCATTCTAATTTTGAGAGAACTATTTTCTTCAGTGAGCTTTTGAACCTCTTTTTCCATTTGGCTAATTCTGCTTTTGAAAGCATTCTTCTCCTCCTTGGCTTTTTGAACCTCTTTTGCCAATTGAGTGAGCCTATTTTTCAAGGTGTTATTTTCTTCAGCATTTTTTTGGGTCTCTTTTAGCAAGGTATTGACCTGTTTTTCATGCTTTTCTTGCATCTCTCTCATTTCTCTTCCCAGTTTTTCCTCCACCTGTCTAACTTGCTTTTCAAAATCCTTTTTGAGCTCTTCTAAGGCCTGAGCCCACCGGACATCCCCGTGGGATGTCTGGGATCCAGAGGTCCTGACCTCCACGTCTTTCCCTGATGGTAAGAATATTTCCTTGTCATCAGAATTAAAAGGTGGGAACATTTGCACCCCCTCAAAGTAGCTCTCTATAGTCTTATTTTTCTTCCCTTTTCTGGGCATTTTCCCAGCCAGTTACTTGACTTCTGAGATTCCTCTCCACCCCCACCTAGATCTGCCCAGCTAGTGCTTGGGGTCTGAGATTCAAATGGCCTTTCTGCGGCAGGCGCAGCTGCTATTCAATGTGAGCTTAAGTTCCGGTGCTCAGGTGGGGGCAGGGCCACCTCCCAGGCTGAGTTCCCTCAGGGGCTTTATGCAGAGACCTTCAGTGATGGAGTGGGTGGGGGCAGGGCCGCCTCCCAGGCTGAGTTCCCTCAGGGGCATTATGCAGAGACCTGAGCTTCTGCCTACTGCTCAGGGAGTCCCAGGCTGCCATTGCTGCCTCTGCCGCTGCCCCTGCCTCTGCCTCCACCGCTTCCTCCCGAGGGGGCCCAAGCCATGGAGACACCCCACTCCCCTCTCGGTCAGCCCAGACGTCTCTCTCACTGACCTGTAGAGTCTGTGGGCGGAGGGACCTTCCCGGCCGCCAGAGATTCCGTCCCTGAAGCCTGCTCAAATCTGCTCCTCTGGGGCCGCCCGACCAGGGCTGTGCAGGGGTGGACTTCACTTTCCGGGGCACGATGGACCCTGGGGACAGCTCTCCAGGGCTCTCTGGAATGGAAATCTGTCCTCTCCAGGGCTCTCTGGAACGGAAATCTTTTCCACTGTGTTTCTGTGTGCCTTGCAGTGATCCAGAATTTGTGGGGAGTTCTTCTTGCAGGAAATATATGGGCTGTGGGTTCGGAGCTAGCATACGTGAGTCTTTCTACTCCACCATCTACTCCCCCCAGTCTACTCTTTGACAAACCCAAGGAACACAGTTTTTGGTATATGAACTCACAGTTTGACCAAACTGCTGAGAAAACTGGAAAATACGTGGTGGAAACTGGGAATAGATTAACTCCTGACACTGTATACCAGAATAAAGTCCAAATGGGTGTATGATCTAGGTATAAAGTCTGATACTATAAAGAAATTAGGAGAGAAAGAAATAGTATATTTGACAGATTTATGGACAATGGGGGAGTTTATGAAGAAATAAGAAATAGAGAGCATTCCAAAAGGCAAAATGGATAATTTTGATTACATTAAATTGAAAAGATTTTGCACAAACAAATCCAATGCAAACAAGATTAGGAGGGAAGCAGAAAACTTGGAAAAAATTTTTACAATTAGTATCATACCTTTCTCAAAGGGCAATACAGTATTACCTTTATTTATATGCCAGACTTTAAGGTCATGTGAACTTTTAATACAGCTATGATGCAGATATGTCAGACTGTTGAGTTGAGTCTCTTGAATTTCCATCCAGCTATGATGCAGATATGTCAGACTGTTGAGTTGAATATCTTGAATTTCCATGTATCCCAGTGGACGATTTGGGCTGACCACTGGCTACATCCTGCTTCTTTTTGAATGACTGCCCCAACCATTTTCTAGTCAAATATGTCTGTAGTGATTATTATACCATTTTGGCTCGTCTTCATTTGCAATATGGTTCTGGTGAGTCATATCCACCATATCCATTGCTCATTTGGTTATATTATCAGTGCTTCAGATAATTCCATGTTTTAAGACCACACAACATCACCAAAATGATATTGTTAAAAGAGGAGGATTTTTTTTCAAGAAATAGTTTGGTGTCAAAGAACTTTGCAATTCTGAAAAGCCAACTGATCTTTTCTTCAGCTATTGAACTTTGGGCCTAGACACACTGGATCAATCCCAAATATATGCCATCAATCCTCCCCGTGGCTGTGGTGTGTTTGTCCTTCTTTGCCAAAGAAGTCCATGCCATCAGAGAAATAATGACATGACTTGTACTCAACTTTGTTTTGAGTGAGGGAGGGCTGTGCAGGTCACCAGCCTCTCTTCTCCTCCAGAGTCACCTGAATCCAGTGACCAGATATTCATCAGGATGATTGGAGATGACCCAGAATGAGGCAACTGGGGTTAAGTGGCTTGCTCAAGGTCATTCATAAGGTGAATGTCAAGTGTTAGGTGAGATTTAATTCAAGTCCTTCTGAGTCCTGCACTGGTGCTCTATACACTGCACCACCTAGCTTCCCCATCCTGGCTGGGTAAATCTTAGAAAGATTTCCCACTGGTTGATTTTTGGATGAAGAAAAAGAAAAGGAGAAAAAACCTTAGTATCAATACAATATTTAGTTATTAATAACAGAGACAAATCATCATTTCTCTCATCCAAACCTCTAAGCTAAAGCTCTGAGTAATACAAGAAGCAAAAAGTCTGTTCAGTCCATATCCTTAAGAGGTTTGTGCCCTGGTTAGGGAGAAAAGAACCACAGTTTTAAAACAATTACTACTTTGCTATGTTGATGGATATGTGATCTTATCCATGTGACTAATTCTTCCCATGGAGCAGATTATAATGCATCCATTTCTATTCCAGGGTGACTCTTGGTCATGCCTTCTTGTAGATCCTTCACCAGCGGGTCATTGAACGTACTGGCAGACTTCCTTCAGGGAAAATAACTTTTAAAATTCGTAATCACTAAGACCTTTCTTTTCCTGGCATCAAACCTAATTGTATTTTCTCTTTGCTACATCCACCTATTATTTCTGGTTCTTCCCTCTGAGGCCAAACAGAGTAAATCACTTAACCTTTTTTGGTCTGTAAAATGGGGATATTAATAGTACCTACCTCCTAGGATTATTGTAAGTATCAAGCGAGATAACTTATGTATGGAACTTTACAAACCTCAAAAACACTACATAAATGCTAACTATTATTGTTATTATTATTTCTTCTTCGTTTGAGAAGGGTGGAAAATCACATAAAATCGGCCCTTGGATAGAAAAAAAGACCCTCAATTATACGGAATGAACTCCTACCTTCAACTTCCCTATAGAAGTTTTCTTTTAATTCATGACACTGCTCTTGCCTCTACTGATCCCTCCCACCAACTGCCAGTGCCCTCTCCCCCAGGCTACCTTGCATTTATTCTGAATATATTTTAGGTGTCCCCTCTAACAGAATGTAAACTCTTTGAAAGCAGGGATTATTACATTCTTTGACTTTACATCCCCTCTTCAAATTCATCAAACTCATCGCTTACTGACTGCAAGCACCTGTGTAATTGAGAAATGTTTGACAAAATAAATTAAAATGCAATGGAATATTAAAAAAACCCCAAGGAGTTGAAAGAAAATAGGTGCAGTGAGCTCAGTGGGCTCTCTTAGCTCTGACCTGGAGCTTAATCATTGACCAGGGAGGAGCCTCTCCCTTCTCTAGCCTCATCAGAATGTCTTGTGAGTATATCATAATCTAATTTGGATCCCAGTTTTTGTGCCCATGACTCAAAAACCTCACTGGTGTATGAATTTCTTGACAGCAGGGAGCAAAGTTTCCTCCATCTTTTAAATCTTGTAGAGTAGAGTCACCTTAGTAAGCACTATAGGTGGGATGAAACATTTCTCCTCCAAGTTCCACCTACAAGGACCCTACCCAGGAAAGAGGAAGCTCAGGCCTCAGGCTGCTTCAGATTTAGACTTAAAATATTTGCCATGATGCCATGCATTATCACATGCTCCCCCAATATAGTCCTCCAAATCCCATCCTGCAGTCATACTCCGTATTCTCTAAGTGGGTGAAAACTCACCATGTCTAGCTACCTACCCTGCTACACTCCAGCCATCTTCTTACCATAGAAGGTGTCAACTGGACCAGAACCAATCTCTAACTTGTGAGTGGCTAAAGCCAAACAAGAGCAGTGTACTGACAGGAGATGCAGGACACAAAAATAAATTTAATTAATTTCAGAGTGAGAAGCCTCCCACCTCGTCCCACCTAAGAAGAAGGGCTTAACATACAGAACTAAAAGCTGATCTAACCCTAGATCCTGAGATGGAACAGTTCTGAGTTGCTATTCCCACAGGACCCATGGCAACAGTATTGTCTCAAGTCTTTGGGGTTGTCTCTACCTCGCTGGGCACAGAATCAGAGCTCTGTGATGAGAACAGAAGCATAATATCTGTCAGTGACAAGGAACAGGAATTGTGATTACGTGATGGCCCCGGGAAACAGGGGGAGCTAAACCTCTCAGTGAACACCTGGTGCTGGTCCAAGGAATACACTTTGCTAGAAGGTGATGTCATGCTGAGTGCAAAGGATTATTGTTATGCCCAGCTCAAGATACTGTCTGCCTACTGGGTTTTAGTTCTGGGAAACAGGATATTTCCAAATTATTTTTACAAAGTGAAGACTTCATCCCTTTCTTTCATTCCACTTCTTGGTCAGGAACAGAAATCAAATTAGCACCATTCATTCCCCAAAAGCTACATTGCTTGGATTAGATTCAACCATGGCTCCAAGAAACTCAGTATCCTTAGAGACTACATCAGCTTTAGTATTCACATCTCGTTGGTACCTTCCATACCTTCTGTCCCTCTAAGGATTGACAAGGGGAACAAAGAATTCCTCCCAAAGCCTCCATTTAATAAATGTTTACAGGTCAGCCATGTTTTCATTTTCCACCAGGGGCATTCCTTTGGACTGGACTCTATGATGCCCCCATGCCTAGTACCTTTTGCCTCCCCATTGCCCACTTTTCAGCTTCCTTGTGTGTATTGTCTATCCCAATAGGTTGCAAACTCCTTGAGGGTAGAGATTGCCTTTCTTTTTTATATTTACATCCCCATCACTTAGCACAATGGCTGGCAGACAATAAGCACTTAATAAATGTTTGTTATTGTTCTTATTGATCAGTTGCCCTATGATTCCTATCTCTATCCCTGAGACGCCCCAGATCAAAGCTTCTTTCTCTTCCCACCATTCTCCTATGTATGTTGTTTTCTTCCACTGAAACATAAACTCTTTGAGGGGAAGAAACTATATTCTTTTGGTATTTGTTTTCTCAGTGGCTTGTAATGCCTGACTCATAATAGACATTTTTGAAAGGGTTTTTTTATCATTCATTCATTTACTCATTTATACC
Organism: Bettongia penicillata ogilbyi; assembly: GCA_023548195.1. NCBI lineage: Eukaryota > Metazoa > Chordata > Mammalia > Diprotodontia > Potoroidae > Bettongia > Bettongia penicillata. Next base: position 9,339,877 of record JAJHZJ010000257.1, read on the forward strand.
AGAATCATTTTACATGGGAGTGTACGTGCCTAAGACTAGGGTTTTCTTGAGGAGAATGATAGCAGTGCCACCTCATACCCAAGTGTCTGTCACCTAGTTGCCAACCTCCTTGGGCACTTATCCTCTTTGTGCCTAGTCTCCTGTAAAGTTAGGGAGGGTTCAGCTAGATGATTTCTAAAGTTAGGGAGGGTTCAGCTAGATGATTTCTAAGGTCTCTTCCAGCTCTCCATTGCTGATTGTAAAGCCTATAATGTCAAAGGGAAATCATTTCTAATTAGTCCTATGGGAAGAGCAAGGCAGAGAGCTGACCTGAGCCAGTAGTTCTGCACTGTATCTCAAGAAGCCAGAATGGGGAGGGGGACAGGATCTGGGCTGAATCTACACAGGAAATCAAGGAGTCTGGAGCTCTTGGTCTAAACCCTCCCTTCTCTTAGTCAGTTGCTGAGGTCGGGGACAGGATCTGGGCTGAATCTACACAGGAAATCAAGGAGTCTGGAGCTCTTGGTCTAAACCCTCCCTTCTCTTAGTCAGTTGCTGAGGTTGGAAATAACTGAGTATCGGGAGCCAGGGGAAGTGGAGAGGTCTTAGGGTAAGGAGGGAGGGGAATTCCATAACCTGCAGCTTTCTCCAGAATTAATAGGTTTTTATTCAGAAAGCCACCAATGACAGAGGCAGACGTAATATCATCCTCTCTCCCCAATACTTCCTCACAATCCTCTTCATCGCAAAATCTTTTACAAAACTCCTCACAACCTAAGATAATCCAGTCTATCTCCCTCCTCATGAACCACACCATTTTTTCAAATGTAAACTCCTTCCTCCCCAGTTCTCCACATTTTCCATGACCTGCCTCTCTCCTTGCAACCTACAAGCTTCCTCCTTCAGAATCATCAATTGCTTCATTCATTGCTCTTTAATTCACAAAGATCTTGCCTTCATAAATTTTCATCAAATTGAGTTAAGTACCTGAGCCCTCTGTTGTTCTTTCTCTGTCAATATAAAGTTGCCTTAGCATCCCTCAGCTTCCTGGACTCCATTCCTCCCGCTCTGACCCTCACTGATTGGACCCAGGTTATGCCTTAGAACACATGTTCCTTTCTCTGAGGATCTGGATTCACCCTCTATGAAACCTATCAAACCTATTACTTTACTCTCAAATGATCCATAGTCCTTCTACTTCCCTTCCTTATCGATGTCACATTTTTCTGGACTCCAAACTCCTGAAAAGGGTCAGAATTGTCTTCTCTTTGTTACGATCATTTTTTTGCTTTTTTTTTTTTATCCCAAGTCTCAATACCCCATCCTTTTATTTACTTTAACTGAGTTCAATTTTGATTTTCATGCAAAACTACTGCACTATAAGGAATGATGAGCTCAATGATTTTTAGAAAGTCATGGAAAGATTGGCATGAAATAATGAACAACATAATGAACAGAACCAAGAGAACAATGGATACAGTAACAGCAATAGTGTTTCAAGAACAACTTTAATTGAATAAGTTATTGTCTATTATAAATACTCAAATTAATTATAAAGGACACATGACAAAAGGTGCTATCTGCATCCAGAGGTAAATAGAGGTATATGTAGAATTATTTATTTGCATCTAATGGTAGCCATCTCTAGAGCAGGGTGGGAGGAAGAACAAAAAAAAAGAAATTGACATGATAATTTTGACATGTATTTTAAAGGAATAGCAAGTTGTCCATAGTAGATTTGCAGTTTCATGAACAATTATCTTTTTTATTGTACTTTGTTATGGAAATGCTTTTTTTATTCCATAAATTAGAACAATTTTTTTAAAGAAGCAATAGATGTTGATTCTGCATAAGAATGTGAAGGGAAGGAGGAAGAAATGAGGGTAAGCTGAAAAACATATTGCTTTTTGACTGGGACTAGACCTTAGAGTCAGGACATCTATACCTACAGGGACTTGCTCATACACATCTACATGTGCCTAATGTCCTTTGCTTTGGGGTCTCTGAAGAAATGGAGATACACTTATCCATGACAAGCATGACATTTAGTTGGAAGATCATTTGAGGAAGATCTATCACCTAGTTAAGGCATTATCTCAGAAGACTGTAGAGAGGAACAAGAAATGACCTTAACAGCTAAGCTATTGGAAACTATATTGGGGGCAAGGTCTTGCTATTAAATCTTGATATGCTATAAGAGCCCAAGATTGGTGGGTTGATTGGTTGATTGGTTGTTGTCCTTGTTCTGGAAGAGAAACAAAATGACATCACCATGATAAAGTGAAGTTTCAGTGTGTATGACTGTGGTTGATCAGGCCAGTATGAACTCGGAATTTTCTACCACAGGTTGTGCACAGATAGTCTGTGTGAACATTTGGGGTGGGTTATTCCAAATTTGCACATCCTATATTTCCTTTGTGGAAACCCAAGATAGCACATTGCTAGAGAGTCACTCCATACCAACTAGTGAGAGTAGGTATTTTACCATGCTACAGAATTACTCCAGAGAATGACTGGTCTCTTTCAAATATTACACATTTCAGTTCTCTGTTGTCCAGGGGAAAATGTCATCCCTACTCTTAATGAGCCAATAGAGGGACAGAAATATAGGAGACACATGAGTTACACAAAGCTATATAATTGTCTTATACTCATTCTGAATATGAGCTCCTTGAGGTTACTGTTTCATTTTTAGCTTTGTATCCTTTAACAGCAAGGACCCTGACATCCAGGAGGGCCTGCTGTCACAGGTTCTTAGATCTCCTTTTTTAAAAGGAAAGGCAACTTTCAAGGGGTCAACAATCACTTTTAGCAAGTACATGTATCATTTACTTAGTTCATTGGGAAAAGTCAGCACTCAGAACTTCAGAGAAAATACAGAGAAATCATTATCAACAGACATGGCCTCCAACTGTCTTATATAAGCAATACATACATTATAGATCAACAGACAGATCCAACTGTCTGAGCATTACATACATACATAGTTACCAGAGAGAGAGAAGCACCAACATCTGGGTTTTCAAAGCTGAGGGGCTGCTTAGCAGCTTCTCAGAGTCTTATCTGGCCAAACAAACACTTCCAGTCAGTAAGTTCCAAAGTAAAACCTCATTTCAGAGTATTTACACATTTTTTAGAGCCAGAGGGCGTCACATCCCTTGAGATCCAATGCATCATTAACAAACGATGTGGGCCTTTTTACAGATCTTCCCTAATCAAACTCCCCTTAATGGGCAAGTGGGGAAGATCTTCCCATTAAGAGGCGAAATTATATTAACAATAAGCAAAAATACATTATCAATACATATCCTCAGAACCCAGTTTATAAAAGGCATTTAACATTTATTGATCATTGTTGCATAGTCATTCACCAAAGTACTATCATATGTTGAATGAAGTGAGCAGAACCTGGAGAACACTGTACACGGTAAGAGCAACATTGTGAGATGATCAACTGAGATTGACTTAGCTCAGCAATATAATGATCAAAGATAAGTTCAAAAGACTCATGATTGAAAATGCTATCAACTTCTAGAAAAATGCAGATCAAAGTATACTATTTTCACATTTTGGGAGTGGTGTGAAATTTGAACTCATGTCTTTCTAACACCATGTCCAGCATTCAATCCCCTATGTTATGTTGCTCTTCTTGCCAATTTTCATGGCATGCTCCTATGGTCAATTGACTATCAGACCTTTTAAGCTCACTGAAAGCTGTGGTGATAGCTTTCCTTCCTTTTCCCAAGATGGAGAAACAATAAAGTACGGTGGAAAAACTGTGAGATTTTTACTCAGAGCATCTAGGTTTGAATTCCAACACCTGGATTTACTATGTATCCTTGGGCTAATCATCTGATTTCTCTGAAGCCTCATAGATATAAATAGGGGTCTGTTCCAGCTCTAAATCAATAGTCCTATGCTTTAGGAACAGTGTTTTGGATTTCCTGTCAGCAGTGATTGCAAGTGGTTTTGAGATTTTGAGAGCAGGGAAAGCAGTAAATCAACAAGCATTTGGCAAGAGTTGACCATGTGCCAAGTACTGAACTACACACTTGGAATACAAATGCAAGCAGAAAGAAAAATAGTCCCTCCCACCCAACCAAAAGAAGCTTCCATTTCAATGGAGGCAGAGGACATATGTGTCTATGTGTATGCATCTTGACTATATCATTTGCCTAAGGGAAGATTCCATCATTTACTCATCAGTTTCCTAAAGGGTTGTAGGCCAGAGATGTCTGTGTGAGAGCAAGGCTGTTGATTGGTTTGGCCTTTAGACTCTCTGATGTTGGGGGTGATTTGGACCCCATAATCAATGCTGCTTGATTGAAAGACTCGTTGGGGACACCTGTCCCCAATCCATGCAAAACAGGACTGAGAGGGACGAACAAGAATCCTAATATATGAGGAACCTCAGATACAGGTTGGGATGCTACAATGAGACCCAAGTGTCTTTGGAAACTCAAGCTGATGGACCCATGAAGGACCACTATATATCAAGGAGTCAAGAGAATATCAGTCTACAAAATAGCCCTAGAACAAGAGTTCTTAGCCTGGAACTTACATAATACGTGTATACATATATGTGTGTTGTGTGTATATTTAGGCATAATAGATTCCACGTCTGGCATCAAATATGGCCTCAGCATTCATTAGCTTGGTGATCCTGGGCAAGTCACAACTCTGTTTGCCTCAGTTTCCTCATCTGTAAAATGAGTTGGGGAATGAAATGGCAAAGTACTCCACTATCTCTGCCAAGAAAATCCCAAATTGAGTCATAAAGAGTTGGAAAATGAAGGAACAACAAGTATACATACTTATACATATAATTATACATAATATACATAATTAATAGAGGTTTAAGTCTTATATTAATATAAATACTATGTTAAACTATATTGAAATATACTAAAATTGTAATCTTATATATTTATTTTATAATTTTAAAAACATTATTCTAAGAAAGAGTTCTCTAGGAAGTTCAAAGTTCAAGAAGCCCTTCCTAGAGTATGTTTACTTCCTAGAAAGATCTATCCTATTTGCTGCCCATAGAGAAATTAGCTGGTGTCTGGTAAAAGGAGGTCAGAAGCATAGGAAAGCCAAAGAATCAGGCCCCAAAGACATTGTTTTTTTCAGTTTAACCTAGATAATCAGCAGTAGGGAATAGGACATATAAGGAGAAAGCTAGGTCAAATGACAGGAGGAAGGAATTGAGTTGGAGGATACATTTTTCAATGGGAGTGGCTGCCTCTGATGAAGAGAGACCTCAGCCTAGATGGTGGAAAGGGACTAAATCCTGGTCACTGCCCTCAGCAAGATAACATAATTCTCCTCCAAGGTTCCTGTTTCTCTTTCCCTTCTGTCCCTATAGCCAATCATTAGGAAGAAGGTTCCTTGAGGCATCTTCCAAAATAGGCCTGGTGTTTGTAAACATGGCATGGCCCATTTCTCTTTTTGAAGAAGCCAGAGTGATTGTGAATTGGACAGAGGCTGGAATGCCAGCAGCACTGGACATGGGATTCTAGTTTTCTCTGTCCTGAAGTGAGTAGCTTCCCTGTGCTTTGCTGCTGTAGAAGCAGAGAGCTAGGGCACTAGGATTGGGAGGAGTGGGGTTGGAACCTGAAGTGCTTCATTTTTTTGTTGCTTACCCAAGTGAGTCAGGATGTGGCATGGCCTTTCCATATCACTGAGAGAAGCAAACATCCTGTGAGATGAAAGAGTCTCTGTTTCTGCTAATGCAAACCAAGCACCTGCTTGAAAATATCTGGCTGACAATTTCTTTTCTACAAGAGGCAGCATTAAGGTGAGACTATAGATTGTGACCTACAGCATCCTTTGAACACGCAAAAAACCTTTGGAAAGCTAGTGACCCCCATAGCCCTCTCCTTCACCTCCCAAGGACCAGCTCAAACCAGCTGACTGTTAAATTTCAGTGTGACATTTACACCTCAAAAATAAACTAGAAGTCAGGGCTTGATTTATTCTTCGTTGATTGCCTAGACTTATGAAAGTGAAGAAGAAAATTATAAAAACTCAGATTAAACTTAGAAGTGTGTCCTGCTCACATTTTGTGTTTTATTTTTAAGAGTCAATTGTTAAACATTAGCTAACACACACCCCTGCTTGGGACCCTGGGTCCTGATGCCAGGTGACTGATCAAGCTATTCTTGTTCTTTGTTTCAGCTGCTCACTAAGCAATGGATCTGAGGACTCAAGATCTAGAGCTTAAAGGGGTTCTTGAGGTCATTTTGACTCGGAAGCACACTCTTTCTTCCTCTCTACTGACCTCTTTGCCTTCCTTTAAGTCTCAACTAAAATTCCACCTTCTACAGAAAGCCTTTTCCAAGCCCTCCTAATTCCAGTGTTTTTATTTCCTATTTATCCTACATAAAGCTTGTTTGCATGTTGTCTCCCCATTTGATTTTAAGTTCTTTGAGGGTAAGAACTATCTTTTACCTCTCTGTGTGTCCCCAACTCTGAACACGGTGACTGACACTTAATAAATGCTAACCGAATTGAAGTGAACCCCCTGGTTTTACAAATAAGGAAAGTGACACACAGAAAGTTGAAATGACTTCCCTAAGTCCACTCAGGCAGTAAGCACAAGAAGTGGAATTTGAACCTAGACCCTCTGATGCCAGAGCAGGTGCTCTTTTCGTCTGACAACCTAAACGAGCGATAGGAAAGTGCAGCTCTAGAGCTGGGTCAACATATCATGCACTGGGTGCTGGAAACACAGCTGTACAGAGACTCTATATCACTTAACTAAGTGGGAGGAAGGTAGGGGAACTGGTAAGGCTTGTTCCATGGATTTTATGAACTAACTCTTCTTCCTCCTTGAAATTCCTTAATCCCATACTGAACCTTACTCTGGACAGATTCTCTCCCAGACACCTCCTTGATGTAGGACTTTGTTCACCGACAATGATGACAGTGGGGTCTGGTTGAGTCTCAAACATTGTGGTCAGCTATGGGGCCACTTCATCACTGCGGAAAGGTGACCAGGCTTCCAGGGAATACAAAGGCCAAGAAGTTAGAAATGAAAATGACCTCAAACGCTGGAGAATGGCTTCTGAGATTGAGACCGTTGACAAAGAGTTGAAGGAACAAAGTCTTTTCTTCAGCGATCATAGGGACTTTTCTATGTGTTCTGGGATGGGGATGAGGGGAGGAAAGGCATAGTAGTAGAAGGAAACCTTAGTCTGATGTACTTCCTCACCCTCTCACCAATCATCTCTCCTTCTTTCCCCACTTTGCATAAAGTATCCACCACTCTTCCCAAAGTCATACTGGGTTTGTGACTTGAGGTGAGAAAACTTCCCTCTAGGGAAGTATAGAAACGAATTGCATGGCATCTAACTCTAGGTGTATGTCACTGATTCTCCAGGAGAGTTGTGACCACATATTAATCCAATATTTCTTGAGCACTCATTGTGCACCCAGGTCCAAGTCAGTTGCTGTGAGGGATACAAGAGGATAAGACCTGGTCAGCCTTTGTCTTTGAGAAGCTATAAGGAAAGAAATGATTTACAATTTTTAAAAGGTTAAAATAACTACATGGTAAACTGTGATGCTACCTATAAAGTTCAAAGAATTAACCCAGAGCAACTTCAGAACACAAAGTCTACTTACTCCAATCTCATAATGGAAAGGTCCTGTGACCTCTGTCTGACAAAGCCACACCCCAGATAATGTATAGGGAAGAGCTCCAAAGGCTCTGTTAAAATCCTCACTCTAGCCTGGCCAATTATTCTCTCTCTTTTAGGTCAATTGGTATCCTCTGATGGAGAACTCCGGTAACATGGAATATGTACTAGCTCAGAAGGCTTTCCTAGGGACTTACAAAATAAAGGATCACAATATAGACTCATAGGTGAAATCATCCAGGAATATCCAGAGATACCAGACCCTCCACAGGTGCACTGCTCTGCTGTAAATAGGACTGCCCAGATTCAGTAGAGGGCCTTGATTACCACCTACACCAAGACAAACTTGAAGAATCCCAAAATTGACACATGGACAAGTGATCATTACCCCTCACTCCTAGTTACTCAGGATTGGGTGAGTAGAACTTGTGTGAAGGATGAAATATAGTACAGAGAGACTTAAGGCAGAAAGATCAATGAGAAGACTATTGCAGTGATCCTGGTGAGAGGTGATAAGGGACAGCTTAAGAGCTGTGGATATACACAAGGGAGAAGAGGATTCTTGTGAGATAAAGAGAAGGTAGAAATGGTCAGTATTAAAAACACATTGGAGATGTGTGATGAATGCCAGAGAGGAGGCTGCCAGATTGGAGGCCTTGGAGAATGGAAGTACCTTTAGCAGTAGTAATGAGAGTGAATACAGGGGGAGGGTTTGGGGAGAAAGATAATTAGTTTTGCCTGGGACTCTGGAAAGTCAATAATGGGCTTTTTCACTGAATGCCCATAAGGCATCAGCAATGACTCCAGAGATTTTAAACTGGATATGTTCCCTCAATCAACAAGCATGTGATAAGCACATACTATGAGGAGGCCATTGTAGGTGAAAGATAAGAGGGTTCAAACTAGGGTCAGCACGATGAGAATGAAAAATGTGTAGTGAAGGATGTATAGAACAAGAAGGGACCTAAAAGGTGAGAGAGTCCAAACTTGTCATTTTACAAATTTGGAAACTAAGGCCCAGAGAAGTTATGTGACTTTCCCAAAGTCACACTATTAGTACTAGAAATGGGATTCAAATCTAGTTCTTCCGATTCCAAAGTCAATGCTCTTTCTGCTATTTCACATAAATTCCCCATTGTGTGAATGGAATTTGTGTGAATGTGTAATCATTACCTGCATAAGTCAATGCAAATTAATTTCTGATTAGGGCAAGGCACTAGCAGCTGCAGAAATTAGGGAAAATCTTGTAGGAGGTGAACCTGGAGCTGTAGTTTAGAGAAAGCTGTGCATTCTCAAGGCTGGAAGAGATGGGGGTTCACATTCTAGGTTGGGTTAACAATCTCAGCAAAGAGCTACAGGTTGGAATGTTGGATAAGTGGGCCACTTTGGCCAAAATGATGAATACATTAAGGGGAGGACTCTATAAAATAATTCTGCCCAGGCAAACTAGACCCAGGCAATGAGTGGTATTAAATGCAATTAGCAGGAAAGGTTTGTATTTTATCCTAGAGGCCTTAGGAGGTGACTAGGATTATTTAGAAAAAGGGAGTGATGAGCTTTAGGAATAGAAAATGGGAAGATTGGGAAGACTGGTTGGAGAGAGGAGAGATCAGAGGAAGGGAAACTAATTAGGAGGAAATTGGAAAAGTCCAGGTGAAAGGAACAAGAGTTAGGATGAGGGTGGGGATTGAGTAAATGCAGAGAAAGAATTGAATGTAAGAGAAGTTGTGGAAGCAGAATCAGTAAGACTTGGCCCCTGGTCAGATATTGAAGGATGAATCTTAGATTACAAACCTGAGTCATTAGAATATTCATAGTGTTCTCAATAGAATAGAAAGTTAAGAGGACAAGTTGGTTTACTAGTAAAGATAATGAGTTCCATCTTTGATATTTTGTGTTTCAGCTACCTATAAGCAATCTAATTGGAGATGTCCAAAAGAAAGCATCTTTTTTTTCTTTTTTTTTTTTTAAATTTATTTATTTATTTAAATTTAAAAAAATTTTTTTTTTACATTCATTTTCACAAATTTTTGGGTTCCAAATTTTCTCCCCTTTTATCCCCTCCCCCCACCCCAATACCCCATGCAATCTAATTTTCCCTATCTCCAATCTGCCCTCTCTTCTGTCATCCCTCCCTTCTCTTGTTTCCATCTTCTCTTTTCTCCTGTAGGGCCAGATGACTTTCTATTCCTCCTTAACTGTATGTCTTCTTTCCTAGTTGCAACAACAATACTAAACAGTTGTTCCTGAAACTTTGAGTTCCAAATTCTCCCCATCCCTCCCTCCCCACCCATTCCCTTTGGGATGGCAGGCAATTCAATATAGGCCCTATCTGTGTAGTTTTGCAAATGGCCTCCCTGATAGTCGTGTTGTGTAAGACTAACTGGATTACCATCCCTCCTAACCTGCCCCTCATTGTTTCTCTTCTGTCTTTTGATCCTGTCCCTCCCCAAGTGTTGACTTCAGATTGCTCCCTCCTCCCTTTGCCCTCCCTTCCATCATCCCCCCCTTGCAATATCTCTTTCTCCCCCACTTTCTTATACTGTAAGATAGGTTTTCATACCAAAATGAGTGTGCATTTCACTCCTTCGTTTAGTCAAATGTGATGAGGGTAAACTTCTTGTTCTTTTTTTTTTTTTCTCAGCTCTCCTCTTTTTCCCTCCACTAAGAAAAACTCCTACCTGCCTCTTAAATGACATATAGTTACCCCCTTAACTTTCCCTCCCCCTACATTTCTCTCTCACCATTTACCCTAGTTTCTTTTAAGGTATGGTCCCATCCTATTCAGTTCAATCTGTGCTCTCTATCTCTGTATGTGTGTGCATGTGTGTATGTGTGTGCATGCGTGTACATGTGTATGTGTGGTCCCACCAACTACCCAGATACTGAAAAGTTTTAAGACTTACAAATATTGTCTTTCCATGTAGGAATGTAAACAGTTCACTCATGGTAAGTCCCTTAAGACTTCTCTTTGCTGTTTACTTTTTCATGCTTCTTCTCATTCTTGTGTTTGAAAGTCAAATTTTCTTTTCAGCTCTGGTTTTTTCATCAAGAATGATTGAAAGTCCTCTGTTTCATTGAAAGACCATATCTTCCCTTGAAGTATTATACTCAGTTTAGCTGGGTAGGTGATTTTTGGTTTGAGTCCTAGTTCCTTTGCCTTCTGGAATATCCTATTCCACGCCCTTCGATCCCTTAATGTAGAAGCTGCTAGATCTTGGGTTATCCTGATTGTATTTCCACAGTACTGGAATTGTTTCTTTCTAGCTGCTTGTAAGATTTTTTCCTTGAGCTGGGAGTTCTGGAATTTGGCCACAATGTTCCTAGGAGTTTCTCTTTTTGGATCTCTTTCAGGTGGTGATCGATGGATTCTTTCAATACTTATTTTGTCCTCTGGTTCTAGAATGTCAGGGCAGTTTTCCTTGATAATTTCATGGAAGATGATGTCTAGGCTCTTTTTTTGATCATGACTTTCAGGTAGTCCCATAATTTTTAAATTGTCTCTCCTGGATCTATTTTCCAGGTCAGTTGTTTTTCCCATGAGATATTTCACATTCTCTTCCATTTTTTCGTTCTTTTGGTTTTGTTTGGTGATTTCTTGGTTTCTCATAAAGTCATTAGACTCCATCTATTCCATTCTAATTTTGAGAGAGCTATTAAATTCAGTGAGCTTTTGAGCCTCTTTTTCCATTTGGCTCATTCTGCTTTTGAAAGCATTCTTCTCCTCAGTGGCTTTTTGAACCTCCTTTGCCAATTGGGTGAGCCTATTTTTCAAGGTGTTAATTGGGTCTCCTTTACCAAGGTATTGACCTGTTTTTCATACTTTTGTTGCATCTCTGACATTTCTCTTCCCAGTTTTTCCTCCACCTGTCTAACTTGCTTTTCAAAATCCTTTTTGAGCTCTTCCAGGGCCTGAGCCAACCCACCACCCCCCTGGGTGTCTGGGGTACTGAGGCCCCGCCCTCCACGTCTTTCCCTGATGGCAAGAATACGTCCTCATCTTCGTCAGATCCGAAGGTCGGGATCATTTGCATTTGTTGGAAAAAACTCTCTAAAGTCTTATTTTTCTTCCCTTTTCTAGGCATTTTCCCAGCCAGTTACTTGACTTCTGAGATTCCTTTCCACCCCCGCCTGGATCCGCCCAGCTAGTGCTTGGCCTCTGAGATTTAAATGGGCTTTCCTCCTGCTGGCTGTCAATCAGTGAGCTTTAGTTCAGGTGCTGGGGTGGGGCCAGGGCTGCCTCCGAGACTAATCCCTCGGGGGCTTTATGCAGAGACTTTCAGGAATGGAACGGGTGGGGGCGGGGTGGGGGGCCCACCTCCCAAATCCCGCTCCTTTGGGGGCTTTAAGCAGGAGCCTTCAGTAACAGAGCGGGGTGGGGGCAGGGCCGTCTCCCAGGCTCAGCTCCGTCAGGTTTTATGAGGGAATCTTCCGTAATGAAGATCCTGCCTGCCGCTGGGGGATTCCTGGGTCCCGGTCCGCTGCCGCCTCAGCCGCCGCCCACACCTCTGCCTCTGCCACTTCCTGCCCCCGTCCCCGCCACCACTGCTTCCTCCCGAGGGGGCCCGAGTCACGGAGACGCCCCGCTTCCCCTCTCCTTCAGCCCGGCTTTCTTTCTCACTGACCTGTAGCTTCTGTGGGCGGAGGGACTTTCCCGGCAGCTGGAGCTTCCGTCTCTGAAGCCTGCTCGGATCAGCTTCTCTGCGGCCTCGGCCAGGGCAGCGCTGGGGGTCAGGTTTACTTTCTGGGGCGCGCCGGACCCTGGGGACAGGTCTTCAGGGCTCCCTGGAACGGAAATCTCTTCCACTCTGCTTCTGCACACCTTGTATTTACCCAGAAGCTATGGGGGACTCTTTTTACATTAATTCTATGGGCTTTGGTTTCGGAGCTCGTAAACGTGCGTCCTTCTACTCCGCCATCTTGGCTCCGCCCCGCATCTTTTTTTTTCAAATAAGCATTTATTAAGCCCCTACTCTGTGCCAGGCACTGTAGTAAGTACTTTACAAATGTTTCATTTGATCGTCACAAGAACCCTGAGAGGCATGTGTCAAAATTTTGCCAATTTAATGCATAAGCTGAAGAGTTTAAGTGACTTGCTCAGGGTTATATAGCATAAGTGTTGAGCGAGAGTGACAGTGAGAGAGAGAGAGAGAGAGAGAGAGAGAGAGAGAGAGAGAGAGAGAGAGACAGAGACAGAGACAGAGACAGAGACAGAGACAGAGACAGAGAGACAGAGAGAGTTGCATATTTAGATTTTGGGATTATTTGTATAGTTACCCTTACTGATGGTGGGGGGGAGGGGAAGGGCAAAGAAATGAATTGGAGGAAACACTGTTCCTCTGGTAATCTGAAACTCCATGTTCTCTTCTTCTCTTTATTCCAATAATTCAGCTCACCACAAGTATGTGGGCCAGTTCACTGTAGTAGGTACAAGGAACTCTCTTTTGGAACTAAGTGGAATAAACTTCATTGATGATATTGAACTGGCATCCTATAACAATACACACCAGTGAGTTATAGTCAAGATACCCTGGGTTATGAAATTGGTGGGAGTTGATTGCATCACCCAGATGAGTAATCTGTTGGTGTACCATGAGCAACATGTCTGCTGGATCATGCACCACTTAGCAAAGAATGATACTAACCATAACTATATTCACAACTGGGACACCAAGGGGCCCCTGCCAAGGGCTACTGGACCCCTCTAGCTTTACAGTGATTATCAATAGTAACTGTTGCTGTTTCCCACCCAGCCTGAAGTCTTTGCTTTCCTTGATCTCATGAAAGGGGCCATGCCCTGGCTTCTTCTTAAACAGGCCTATTCAATGAATGGGCGTTGCCTCACCCTAAGTGAGTACTGGCAAGGCCTTAGCCTGAAGGGGCCAAGGTCTCCCAGTGCATCCTGGGCCATCTCCAGTCATCCTGAGGAATATCAGGTCAGTGGATTCAGATGGCTCCGGAGGAGAAGTGAGGCTGGTGACCTGCACAGCCCTCCTTCACTCAAAACAAAGTCAAATGTATGTCATGTCTTCATTTCTCTGATGGCATGGTCTTCTTTGGCAATGAAGAACAAACATGACGAGGCCTCTGAGACAACACTTGGGGATGACAGTGCTCTGAGGGGCCCTGCTCTTCTCACAGACTCTGTTTCACTTTCTTTTTCATACCAGCTAGGCAGGGCAAATTCTCACCTCATAACACACCCAGTCAGTGACAAGGAGAGGAGGGCAAGCACCTCAGTAGAACCAACCCCAGCCTGAGTAGAGATGGAAGGAAGAAGCCATGATTTATACATAGGAAACCTCAGTTCCTTTTTAGGCAGTGCCTGGGACACAGGATGTGGGGTCTAAAACCTCCAGCTGGGGTGTGGTTGACAAGCTGGTTGGGTAGCCAGTTTCTGAAGATCTTGGAGTATCAGAGGAGGTAGAGACGGTTCTCTCCAGCATGGCTTCTCATTCTGGGGGTATTTGCTTTGAGAGAAACCCAGACAGGTAAGTCTAGGGGGAAACACATTAGGTAGAGAGGGGAGAGACCATGGAGATTTGGGCATTATGGAGAAACTCAGTCACTGTATTCAAGGGGTGCAGGAAAGCCAGGTAGTCAGTCAACATTTTTGTCAGGCATTTACTGAACAATTTGCATACTCTGGCTAATGTTCTAAACTACCAAAAAAATAAATAGAATAAAACCTGGTTTCTGCCTCCAAGTAACTCACCCTCTAATGCGGGAGAAAGCAAGTAAATTAAAACATGCCTAGACGATCCATACAGAGTAGATGAAAGGTAAGTTTGGAGAGGAAAGCTGTGGCAATTCTGAGCACCAGGAAAAGCTTCCTGAAGATGCATTTTATCTGAGACTTGAAGGAATTCCGGGAAGTGAGGAGATGGAGGTAAGGTTGGAGAACATTCCAAGTACAGGAAACAGGACAAAGGTGGGGGTTGGGGGGTAGAGTAGAGTGTGTAAGTATGAGGAAGTCAGAAAGCTGCTATCGGGTAGTCAAAAGAGTGGAGGGCAGTAAGTTTAAGATTCAACTCAGATGGCTGGAAGTATTCATTCTCTGAAAGGTTTTAAATGCTAAGCAAGGAGCTGTATCCTGGAGATCAAAGAGATGGAGTTTATTGACTAGGAGAGTGAGAGAGTCAGAGTAATGCTTTAGAAAAATCACGGAGGCAGCTGAGGGGAAGATGGATGGAAGAGGGAAGAGGCTTGAGATAGGGAGACCAGTGAGGATGCCCATTGTGGGTGCTCTGCAAGAGAGACCAAATTAAGGTCAGGGGCTGTAAGGTAAGGATCAGATGTAGAGGAGAACAATGAAGGACCTGAAAGGTCAGATAGGCCAACCTTATCACTTTGCAGATTTGGAAACTGAGGTCCAGAGAGATTATGTGACTTTCCCAAAATCACACAATTACTATTAGAAATGGTATTCAAACTTAATTCTTCTGATTCCAAAGCCAATGCTTTTTATGCTATTCCACATAAATTCCCTACTGTGTGACAGGAACTTGCATGATTAGAAATAAATAATCATTACATGCATAAATTAATACAAATTAATTTCTGATTAGGGCAGGGCACTAGCAGCTACAGGAATTAGGGAAAACCTTACAGGAAATGGAGCTGGAACTGTAGTTTAGAGAAAGCTGGGTATTGTCAAAGCTAGAAGTGATGAAGGGGTCACATTCCAGGCTGGGCAGACAGTCTCAGTAAAGACCTACAGGATGGAATGTTGGATTGAAGAATGATAAATGGGTCAGTTTGGCTGAAATGTTGAATATATTAAGGGTATGATTCTACAAAATAATTCTCCCAAGGTAAACTTTACCCAGGCAATGAGTGGTGTTAAAGGCAATTAGGTGGAAAAGTTTGTATTTTATCCTAGAGTCCTTAAAGAGACACTAGAGCTATTTAGAGAAAGGGAATGATAAGCTTTAGGAATAGAAAATGGGAAAATTAGGGAGGACTGGTTGGAGAGGCGAGTGATCTGAAGAAGGGAAGACAATTAGAAGGAAATTGTAAAAGTTCAGGTGAGAGGGGATAAGGTTAGGACTAGGGTGGGGGTTGAGTAAATGAGAGAAAGAACTGAATTTGAGAGAAGTTGTGGAGTTGGAATCAGTCGCATTTGGCCACTGGTCAGATATTGGGGGAAGAGAGAGGGGGGAAAATTGGATGAAGAATCTGAGATTACAAACCTGAATCATTGGAATATTAGTGGTGTTCTTGATGGAAATACAAAGTTAGGAAGACAAATAAGTTTGGGAGAAAGATAATGACTTCTATTTTTGACATGTTGTGTTTCAGCTACCTATAGGCAAACTAATTGGAGATGTCCAAAAGAAAAGGTGCTTTTTTTTTCAAATAAGCATTTAAGTCCCTACTCTAACAGAGAGAGTGAGGGAGAGGGAGAGAGAGAGGGAGGAGAGGAGAGAGAGTGAGTTGGATATTTAGATTTTGGGGTTATTTGTATAGTTACCCTTACTGATGGTGGGGGAGGGGAGAGGAAGGGCAAAGGAATGAATTGGAGGAAGCAGTGGTCCTCTGGTAACCTGAAATGCCATGTTCTCTTCTTTCCTTTTTTTTTATATATATAATTCAGCTCACCACAAGCACATGGGTCAGTTCATTGCATTAGGCGCAACCCATTCTATCTTGGAACTAACTCTAACTAGCTTCACTGATGATATTGAACTAGCATTCTATAACAATATGCACAAACAAATTATTTTCAAGATACCTGGGTCTCCAAAGTAGTGGGAGTTGATTATGTCACCCACATTCACAATTTATTTATGTACCATGAACAACATGTCAGCAGGATGTTGCACTACTTAGCAAAGAATGACGCTAACCCTAATAGTAAATCACACTCACTTATCTCCCCTTTCCCTCTTTTGGTCAGACCTTGTCTCTTTCTCTTCCAAGTCCAATAGATCCATCCCCAGTAGATCATCCACTGAAATGGATGCCCTTGTCCCAGCCCATTGTTATTTACTTACCTGGAGAAAGAGCATTGAAGAATCCCTTCTTGATCCTTAGGCTTCATTCAGTTGGTTTAACATTCTGGGTCACCATTTGTTTCTATAGTCCTTCTAAGACACCTCTGCCTCCATCCCAAGAACTTTCACTATACTCTAAACTTTCTTAATCATTAAAACTGAATTCAGAGGCTGGCAGCTCTATGCCCTTGTTTAGCTCCTAAGTTTAGGGATGGGCTGAAGTTGATCCTGGTTACTGATCTCCCTTTCTTCACCAGCCCAGAAGAGCCCACCTTAATGTCCCTCCACAGGAAACTACACAGGGCAGCTCCTTGCATACTGTGAAATAGACAATGACATTAAACTACAGAGTCTCATCCACTTAATTTGGGATGGAGAGGAATATTACAGGATAGATGAAGAAATGGGGAAATGGGAGCACTTAAAGCCTGAGGTCACGAAATTCCAGGATGTTCTGGAGAGTCCCTTCTGGACTGATCAGAGGAAACACTACAAGAATGAATATTTGTTGACCTAATGAGGAAAATTGTTAGGCATTCAAGCTTAAGGGATAATGGTGAGTGTTTGCTTCTTTCCATCTCCTCCCAGGAGGTCCAGGCCACCCCCATCCTTCTGTATATTAACTGGAGGCCAGAGAAACATGTAAGTTCCCTAACTTCTGACCATAGGTCCAAATTACAATGGGGAAATCAGAGGATTTGAAAGAAGTTGAGGTTCTTTCTGTTTTATTCTTCTCCTTCTTTTCTTTTGTCATTTGTTTTTTTTTACTTGCCATTCTTCCTTCCTACTTGTCTTCCTTTCCTTCTTTTGCTTTTTGTCCTTTCTTTTCCTTCTCTCTGTCCTTTTTCTTTCTCCCATCACCCCTCTCTTCCTTTTCATTTTCTCTTTCCTTCCTTCTTTTTTCTCTTTCCTTGTGTTTTTCTTCATTTCTTTTGCTTACGTTAAGCTCTTTCTTCCTGCCTCATCAAGGCATGAGTTCAGAGACTACAACAGCTGAATAATATTCTGCTGCATCCTTCCAAACTTGAAAATATTTATGTACAGCCTCAAGAATGATGCTATCTAGTGAGAGATCTAGCCAAATTTAGAATATCATGATGAGGAATTTGGTTATCAGGTAACGTATAATTTTTATTTTGTTGGTTTGGGGAAGGCAATGAGAGAAACACATGCAGGCTATGCTTGTAAACATAGGTGGTCTGCAATTTTTATCAATAGAAGGACCCCCACTGATGAAATCATGATCATATAAATACTAACTTGTTGAAGAAGATTCTATTCTTAATTTATCACTGTAGACCACGATGTTTGAATATGGTTTAGAAAGATTCTGTTGAAGAAAACCAGCAGATGTTGCCTATGTAACCAGTGTTTATGTAGCACATTCAAGGTATGCAAGAAGATACAAAGAGGTATAAGGTATCATGCTTCTCTCAATGACCTGGTCTGTTGGATTCAAAAAGACAGAGGATGCTTCATTAAGGAGGAGAACATCAATGAAAGTAGAGACAAGGGAAGCATTAAACATTCACTGAGATAGTGACATGAGACATTCTGTCTTGATCTCTGCTCCCAGTGTCCCCTGAGGTGACTGTCTCTCACCATATCAACCCAAAAGGCAATATCATTCTCTCTTGCACAGCCACAGGCTTCTATCCACAGTCCATCCTATTGAGTTGGGAGAAGAAGGGGAAGTTAGGTGTATGGGGAAAGGAGACTTCCACTGGTATCCTGCCTAATATGGATAACACCTTCCATCTCCAAGTTACCTTAGAACTCCCACCAGAGAACTCAGGGATGGATTACACCTGCATGGTGAAACACATTGAGCTGAAGACTCCTACTGTGTATCCATATTAGTGCTTCATCCAGGCATTCTCATCACATCCCCAGGAGACCAGGTCCCAGAGTGTAGTTTCATGCCCTTCCCCCTTCTTCATTAAATATATTATACTCTACTCTTCCTCCTTATAGTGCAGACAAAGCCCACAAGGAAGTAATATTGGGCCATGGCACTGGGCAATGTATTGGTTGGCATCCTACTGCTAAGCCGTCCTGGGGCCTTCATAGCATGAATGAAGAGGAATTCAGGTAAGGCTGCAATGAGATAGAGGAGACAGAAAGGTATCAGATGTGGATCTCACAAGGACACAGGAGATAGGGCTATTACAGCAACCTCAATAACTGGTTGTAGGAAAATGTTTTGAGAGAGAATGCCAGAATCTAAGGGTCACAGAAAGTAACAGAGTCTATGTCGTCTAAACCATACCTGGTCAAAAAACTCCTCGGTGACAACCTGGACAAATCAACTTCTCAAAGCTTCAGTTTGCTCATCTGAAAAAGAGGGATAAAAATAGCACTTATCTCACAGTAATATGATGATATGACTTGTACTTGACCATGTTTGGAGTGAAGGAAGTCTATGCAGGTCACCAGCCTCACTTCTCCTCCAGAGCCATCTGAATCCAGTGAGTTTATATTTGTCAAGATGACTGGAGATGACCCAGGATGCACTGGGATACCTTGGGCACTTTAGGACAAGGTCTTTTCAGGTTCTCACTTAAGGTGAGGCAATGCCCATTCATTGAATAGGCCTGTTTAAGAAGGAGCCAGGGCATGGCCCCTTTAATGAGGTCAAGAAAAACAAAGACATAAATCTGGGTGGGAAACAGCAACAGTTACTATTGATAATCATTGTAAAGCTAGGGGGGTCCAGGACCCCTTGGCAGGGGCTCCTTGGGGTTCCAATTTCAGAATGTAGTAGGTTGAAAGTTTTGGGAGAGGAAAGGGGAATGGACTGGGGACAGGGAAGGGAAAGGAAGAGAAGGAAAGGAAAAGAGGGGAGGCAGTAAAATCCAGGTCAACTGGGAAACTTTTGACCACTCAAATTTACTTTCTTTTGGAGAGGAGAAGGAAGGGGAGTGAGAGGTGAACAGGAGAGGAGGAGGTGAAGTATCCAGCTAGCATTCAGCCAGCTGCATCTACTCACAGGATCCTGTTTGTCCTTCCTTGCCTAAGAAGACCATGTCATCAGAGAAATGATGACATGACATGCACTTGATTTTGTTTTGAGTGAAGTAGGGCTTCTCCAGAGCCATCTGAATTCACTGACCTGATATTCCTCAGGATGACTAGAGATGTCCCAGGATGCACTAGGAGACCGGGAGTCCTTTAGGCCAAAGGTCTTTGTAGGTACTCACTTAGGGTGAGGCAACGCCCATTCATTGAACAGGCCTATTTAAGAAGTAGCCAGGGCATGGCACCTTTAATGAGGTCAAGGAAAACAAAGACATCAGGCTAGGTGGGAAACAGCAACATTTACTATTGATAATCACCGTAAAACTACAGGGATCCTGGAGCCCTTGGCAGGGGCCCTTTGGACTTCAAGTTTGTGAATATAGGAGGCTGAAGGATTGGGGAGAGAACAGGGGATGGTACAGGGGACAGGAAAGGGAAAGAAAGGGAAGGAAAGGAAAGGAGGCAGTAACATTGAGGTCAACTTGGCAAATTTTGGCCATCCAAATTTACCTTCCTTTCACAAGGAGAAGGAAGAAGAGTGAGAGGCAGGCAGGAGAGGGGGAGGTGAGTTACTCAGCTAACATTCAGCCAGCTGAAAGTACTCATAGGATCCTCTTTGTCCTTCATTGCCAAAGAAGACCATACCATCAGCAAAATAATGACATGACTTGCACTTGACTTTCTTTAGAGAGGAGGAGGGCTGTGCAGGTCACCAGCCTCACTTGTCCTCCAGAGCCATCTGAATCCAGTGACCAGATATTCCTCAGGATGCCTGGAGATGGCCCAGGATGCACTGGGAGACATTGGGCCCTTTAGGCCAAGGTCTTTGAAGGTACTCAGGGTGATGCAATTCCCATTCACTGAATAGGCCTATTTAAGAAGTAGCCAGGGCATGCACTCTTGATGAGGTCAAGAGCAACAAAGACATCAGGTTGGGTGGGAAACAGCAACATTTACTATTGATAATCACTGTAAAGTTAGGGGCATCCTGGAGCCCTTGGCAGGAGCCCTTTGGACTCCAAGTTTGGGAATATAGGAGGTTGAAGGATTTGGGAGAGGACAGGGGATGGTACAGGGAAAAGGGAAGGAAAGGGAGGGGCAACTTTTGGCCACCCCAATTTACCTTCCTTTGGAGAGGAGAAGTAAGGGGAGGGAGAGACAGACAGGAGAGGAGGAGGTGAGGTACTCAGCTAGTATTCAGCCAGCTGCATCTACTCTCAGGATTGCATTTGTCCTTCCTTGCTGAAGAAGCTCATTTCATCAGAAAAATGATGACATGACAGGCACTTGACTTTGTTTTGAGTTAAGTTGGGCTCTGTAGGTCACCAGCCTCACTTGTCCTCCAGAGCCATCTGAATCCAGTGATGTGATATTCCTCAGGATGCCTAGAGATGGCCCAGCATGACCTAGGAGACCTTGGGCCCTTTAGGCCAAGGTCTTTGCAGGTATTCACTTAGGGTGAAGCAGCACTCATTCATTGAATAGGCCTATTTAAGAAATAGCCAGGGCATGTCCCCTTTAATGGGGTCAAGAAAAACAAAGACATCAGGCTCAGTGGGAAATAGCAATAGTTACTATTGATAATTACTATAATAATTATTAAAATAATCATGAAAATTCAAAGAGGAAAAATAGATACTTAAATTTTCGTATTAATAGCACAAAATATTTTGTACCACTAATTAAATGAGCTTCATTACTTTTTTAAATTTGTTTATGTAGTACTTTGTGATACTTCAAAGGTAGCTCTAGTTTTTAGTGCATTGTTGCGAAATCTACCTTGCATGGGAAAGGCCTTTCACCTAGTCAAGAGTAGGTCCTTCTCTGTTGGGACATGGGTATCATTTAATTTTCCCAACATTCAGGTATTTCTTTTTAAATTAAACTAATAGTTTACTTACCTTTTAAGTTCCAAACTGTCTCCCTCCATCTCTCACCACCCCACACTAGAGAATGCCATGATTTGACACAGATAAGTTTTGTATATATGTATACATATGTATATAATATATGTGAATATATGCAGATATATTTACACATTGTATACACATGTAAAACCATTCTAGATATATTTATATTCCTCAGTTCTTTCTGTGGAGGTAGATAGCATTTTCTTTCATAGGTCCTTTGAGGTGATTTGATTATTTAAAATATTCATAATAACAGCTGTTCATAACTCTTCTTTAAATATTTTTTTTACTATGTACAATGCTCTCTGGGTTCTTCTCTTTTCACGATTCATTATTTCATGGAAGTTTTTCCATGTTTTTTCTGAAATAAACCAGCTCATCAATTCTTACAGCACAGTAGTACTACATCACTATCATACAACACAGCTTGTTTAACCATTCCACAACTGACAGGTATCCCTCTCTTTCTGTTCTTTGCCACCACAAAGAAAGCTACTATAAATATTTTAGGACATATATGTTCTTTTACTTTTTCCCTGATCACCTTGGGAAAGAGACCTAATAATGATATTGATGGATCAAAGGCTACAGACTTTTAAAACTCTTTGGATATAATTCCAAAATGGTTGGATCATTTGACACTTCCACCAACAGTATATTAGTGTCCCAATATATCTTTCTCACATTCTATCTTGGACTTGTCCTCATACTTCTAAAAAAAGTCTTCAAAAAATACTTGTTTTGACTAATTGGCTTGTTACTGAAACATAAGTCAACCAGGTCTGATTCTTTCCTTGACTTCTTTTCTGAATATACTGCAAGAGATCATTCCAACAATCGTTTGCATTGAATCAATACAACTGCTATAGTTATCCCTTCCCTCTTGGCCTCCACTGCTAGAAGAGTATGGTACAAAAATAGACAGCATAAATGACTTGTGGAGTGTGTGGAGGGGAGTAAGCTATAACATGGTTAGAAAGGTAGGAAGGGGTCAGTTTGTGAAGAGCTTCAAATGTCAAGGTATAATTATATTTAATTCTGGAAGCAATAAGGAACTAATGGAGCTTTCTGACTAAAGAAGCAATGTGAATTTTCTACAAATTATAGAGAAGCAGAAGCCACAAAATGACATAGTGAAAGAGATTTCCAGCTCAAGATAGCCTAGAAGGCCAACAGGAAATATGTATTGTACCAGGCACAGAACAGAGCAGAGCACAACCCAGCATCAGCCATGAAGTATGGCATGGAGAGGACTGGAGCAGGCTTTAGGGCATGGAATCAAGGACAGCAGAGACAGTTCCCAGATTTCTGAACCTACCAATGCCAAAGATAATTTCAAAGGTTAGTAAGAAAGCTCTTTCACATGAGAAGGGAGACCAATCTGACCCCAGCCTTGTCCCCAGGGCAGCAGCAGCCACTACAGCAGTAGCATCCACTTTTGAGACCCTTCATCTAAAGACCCTGGGGGAATATAGCAGCCAATATGGATCTCAGTCCTGAGTAGCAGTACTGGGGTGAGGAGGAGCACTGGTGTGGTAGAGCTGGTGGTTACAATGGAGAGGAAAACCTACTCACATATCTTGGGCATAAAAAAGTGCTTATGGTTGCTCACAGACCAGAGTACTGTGCCACTTTGAGGAACTGAGAAATTACAGGTCCCTAGAGTATACCCTCCACTTGACAAAGGACTCAAACATCAAGAGACTGGCTGGGAAAATGCCCCCAAAAGGGAAAATAAGACTATAGAGGTTTGCTTTCTTGGTGAACAGGTATTTTCTTCCATCCTTTCAGATGAGGAAGAATAAAGCATTCCATCAGAGGAAGACATCAAAGGCAAGGCCTGTACATACAAAGCCTCCAAAAAAAAATACTTAGTGGTCTCAGGTAGTGGAAGATTTCAAAAAGGATTTTGAAAATCAAGTAAGAGAGATGGAGGAAAACTTGTGAAGAGAAATGAGAGCAATGCAAGAAAATCAAAAGTGAGTCAACAGCTTGCTAAAGGAGACTCCAAAAATGCTCAAGAAAATAACGCCTTTAAAAATAGAATAACCCAAATGACAAAAGAGGTGCAAAAAGCCAATGAGGAGAAGAATACTATAAAAAGGAGAATGATCAAATGGAAGAGGAGGTTCAAAAGCTCACTGAAGAAAATAGTTCTTTAAAATTAGAATGGAGCAGATGAAAGTTAATGACTTTATGAGAAACCAAGAAATTACAAAACAAAATCAAAAGAATGAAAAAAATAGAAGACAATGTGAACTATCTCTTCAGAAAAACAACTGACCTGGAAAATAGATCCAGGATAGATAATTTAAAAATTATTGGTCTACCTGAAAACCATGATCAGCAAAAGAGCCTAGACATCATCTTCCAAGAAATTATCGAGGAAAATTGCCCTGGTATTCTAGAACCAGAGGGTAACAAAGAAATGGAAAGAATTCTCTGGTCACCTCCTGAAAGAGATTCCAAAAAGAAAACTCCTAGGAATATTGTAGCCAAATTCCAGAGTTCACAGGTCAAGGAGAAAATATTACAAGCAGCCAGAAGGAAACAGTTCAAGTACTGTGGAAATTCAGTCAGGATAACACAGGATTTAGCAGTTTCTACAGTAAGGGATCAATGGGTTTAGAATATGATATTCCAGAGGTCAAAGGATATAGGATTAAAACCAAGAATCACCTACCCAGCAAAACTGAGTATAATACTCCAGGGGGTGGGAATGGAATTTCAGAGAAATAGAGGACTTCCAAGCATTCTTGTTGAAAAGAACAGAACTGAATAGAAAATTTGATTTTCAAATACAAGAAACAAGAGGAACATGAAAATGTAAACAGGAAAGAGAAGCCTTAAGGAACTCATTAAAGTTGAACTGTTTACATTCCTCCATGGAAAGAAATTATTTATAACTCATGAGACCTTTATCAGTATTAGGGTAGTTAGAGGGAATATACGTATGTAAGTGGCTATGGATATGTATGTATGTATATATGATATATGTGTAGGTATGTATATGTACATAGGTGTATGTGTGTATATATGTATATATGCACATAAATATATGTATATAGGTGTGTGTGTTGGTCAGACCTGCACTTTAAAAAATTCATTTTGGCAGCTGAGTGGGGGAGGGATTGGTGTGAGAAGACACTTGAGGCAAGGCAACTAAAAAGAAGGTTATGGTAATGCTCCAACAGTGAAGTGATTAGGTTGACAGCTTAAGTGGAGTGAAGGGGCTCTATACAAAAGGTAGAAATAGAAGATTTGGAAGTAGAAATAGAAGATTTAGCAATGGATTTCATGGGGAAGTGATTGAGTGTGACAAGTACTTATATGAGACCTACATGTCTGTAACAGTAAGCACCCCAATATACACAGGGGACTTGCTATCACAGGTTCTTAGATCTGTAATCATAAAAAGAAAGCAACTAATCAAGCACATGTATCACTCCTTTACCCAAGTACATGCATCGTTCAGTTAGTTCAGGGCAGTCAGCACCCTGAACTTCAAAGGAAATAGAGAGAAATAAAAAGATCAAAAGACGTATCTTCCTCTGCCTGAATTCAACAGACAATTGGTCCCCAACTGTCTGACCATAGAGGGAAGTACTGACATCTGGATTTTCAAAGCCAGGGGGATCCTTAAAATGGCTTCCCAAAGTCCTTCTCTGGCACTCAAACCTTCTTACAAAAACTAGACTTCAAAGTAAAACGTCACCCCCTTTGTATTTATACACTTTTTAGAACCAGAGGGCATAATCCTCTGACCCAGTGCCTCAATAGAAAAAAACAAAATATACTTGGGACCCTCCTACAAAACAACTCCACTAATCAAGTTGCCCACAATGGACAGGCCCATCAATGGGTGGGAAAAATCCTCCTTAATCACATTATTCAGAGTCATTATACTTCTTGGTATAAACAAAAACAGCAAAAAGATCTTAATTTGATTGCCATTACAATGTCTTAAAAGTCTGAAGAGTTAGGAGAAAATTAATTTGCTCTGTGACAATATTAAAATTTCTCCTCTCTTTACCTAGATGACTTGTTCCTCCTTCTTTGGAGTCCTGATTTCAAGTAACTTCCATCCTGTGGCCTGAACCTCCCCCCAAAATCCCTAGATAAGTGGTTTTCTTTACTTCCCTGACTGTGACTGACATTGGCAGACCACAGACAGTGGGACATGGGGGAATCCCTCAGCTCAGTCTCTAGCTATTTTTCTGGACAAAGACATGGGCAAGGTTCCAGAGACCATAGAGATCGCTGGGCTATAAATGGAAGACAAGACAGCAAATGTCTGGAGATAGTTTTCTGTTCTTTTTGCTGGTTTTTAAGAATTTTCCCCTGGAGAAGCGTCTGTATTCCCAATTCTCATATCTTGGGAAAACTTTGCCTTTTTATATATAAAGCTCTCCAAGCTTCTGACAGTTGCTATCTCATCTTGGTCTCTGATACCATGAGCTGTCAGAATTTCAAACTATGTTTGCCAAGAGGGAACTGACTTATCTATGGACCTTAATGGTCACTAACAGAACATCTGAGATAGCTTCTCCAGCACAACTTACTTTTGTTAGTTTATACTGTCCAGTGTGGGAGATCATATAGGGATCTGATGTCTAAAATGCAAAGAACAGCTTGGGGTGTAATATTTATTTATTTATTTAATTAATTAACTTTTTACATTCATTTTCACAAAATTTTGGGTTCCAATTTTTTCTCCCTTTTTCTCCCCTCCCCCACCCCAATACCCCAAGCAATCTAATTTTCCCTATCTCCAATCTGCCCTCTCTTCTGTCATCCCTCCCTTCTCTTGTCTCCATCTTCTCTTTTCTCCTGTAGGGCCAGATGACTTTCTATTCCTCATTAACTGTATGTCTTCTTTCCTAGTTGCAACAACAATACTAAACAGTTGTTCCTAAAACTTTGAGTTCCAAATTCTCCCCATCCCTCCCTCCCCACCCATTCCCTTTGGGACGGCAGGCAATTCAATATAGGTCCTATCTGTGTAGTTTTGCAAATGACCTCCCTGATAGTCGTGTTGTGTAAGACTAACTGAATTACCATCCCTCCTAACCTGCCCCTCGTTGTTTCTCTTCTGTCTTTTGATCCTATCCCTCTCCAAGTGTTGACTTCAAATTGCTCCCTCCTCCCTTTGCCCTCCCTTCCATCGTCCCCCCTTGCAATATCTCCTTCTCCCCCCCTTTCTTATACTGTAAGATAGGTTTTCATACCAAAATGAGTGTGCATTTCACTCCTTCGTTTAGTCAAATGTGATGAGCGCATTTAGGGTGTAATATTGAGGGAGGCAATCCAGGACCCCATTGAAAGACATTAAAGTGGGCCATGCTAGTCAAAGAGCTAATCTTCTGAAAATGGAAATGTATGTTAAATACATAACATGTCCATTGTCTGGGAACCCCATGACCAGCACATCGATCTGATGTGACCCAGAGCAAGACAACATAGGCTGAATAGGAGTCCCAAAGCAGGAGCTTGGCGGTGTAAAGATCTCCATAGATTCTCATTAGAAGCTTTGTCCCATTTCCTGTTTCCATTTGCTCATGAACCTTCTGAGTCTTAGACCAACCTTGAAGTTTCCCTAATGGCAATGTCTACTTTGTTCTTCTAGCAACCCCTCCTTTATTGTAGAATCTGCCTAAGTGGTCTCCTTAGCATCTTGCTTCTCCTCTTCCCAGTCCATCTTTCATAACTGCCAAAGTCCTAGCTCTAAAACCCATCTCTAACTAGTTCACTCCACTCTTTACGAGGTTTATGAGTTCTCTCTTGTTTCTAGGATAATTCATGACTCTGGCATTCAAACCTCTCCCAACTCTGGCTGCAGCCTACTTTTCTTGGCTTATGAACAGGTCCAGTCTCTAAAAAGTTTAGAAAAAACAAGATCAAAGCCAGTCAGTGGTAAGGGATAGAGGTTGAAATCCAGAATTATTTCTATTCTATTCTATTCTATTCTATTCTATTCTATTCTATTCTATTCTATTCTATTCTATTCTATTCTATTCTATTCTATTCTATTCTATTCTATTCTATTCTATTCATCTGGATAGAATCAATTCTACCCAGAAATAGGGACCTATGATAAAAGCCAAAGACTAGAAAGCTCCTCAGTCAGTCAAGTCATAGGGAATAAACAGCAGGCAGCTGGGGTAATTGCTTCACCAAGGTCTACACAGTGTCCTTCCTGTGTGGGAGGGACCACTTGTGGGTATCAATTATATTTGAAGGGACTTCATGAGTGGAGCTTCCCATGTCCTAAGAGTAAGATCAGCAGGACCTCATATAATCAGGGAGAAGTAGATGGGCATGAAGTACATAGAAGGTTTAGACAGGAGTCAGTTTCTGCAACTCTATCCTTATGCTAAGATCAAGTCCCATCTTTGCTTCAGACAAGGGCTAAGTCTCAGAGAGAAAGAGCAGCTTAACATTTCCCCCGCTTCAGTGTTGTCCTGGACTCTTTAGTTCTTCAGTATCAGTCTCACCTCCCATTGTCACCTAGGGACTCCAAGGGCCCTCTCTGGATCTGGCAGTGTTTGTGGTGGCTCATAATTATCACTTTTCAGCTTATGAAAGATAGAGTGAGGAACAGTGGGTAAAGTGCTGGAGGTATCTGCATTTGAATCTTAACTCTGATACTTACTAGCTACATGGACAAGTCACTTAACTTTTCTGTTTCTCAGTTTCTTCAGCTGTTAAATGGAGATAATGTAAAGGAAGGAGTTCCCTTCTCCATTTTAGCTGTTATAGTCACATAAGACCCAGAATGCAGTCACAAGATATTAATGAGTTTTTAAGCTTACCATGGAGATCTATATATGACCTGATGCTTTTATCTGGTTCCAACACTTCTTTGATTGAATTGAGAAGGAAACAATGAATTTGGCTGACAAAACAGGTTAGCCACACCTCTGGGAGCATTTTTAAATGTCTCAACTATTGAGAAGTTTTAGATTTAAAGAGAGGGGAACATTGCAAATCACACACTGCCGATAGTAACAAATTGAGAGAAATAGTTCCATAAGGGAGGAAGAAATTTTGAGGTGAAGGGTTCATTTCAGTCAAGAGTCAAGTTGAGGAAAGGCAGACACTGAAGTCAGCATGAGAACTCAGCAAAGAGAGTTAGAGCTTGTAAGGGCTGTGAGTTTCCTTGCAACACATGAATTCCTCCCATCACACTTTAGGTCAGTGCCCACTCTTCCCTTGTATGCATATTTCCTATGTATTTTTGTAAGAGAATATATTTCCAGTTTATGGGAGGAATACTTTGTAACAATTCTTCTTATGACTCAAGCTTAGTAAATGCTTTGACTAAGATCTAATTACACCAAATTGATAATTGTTATTGGAAAGCACACTTATAGGAGATCAAGAAATATACTACAAGCTGAAGTATCAGCCACCTTTTGGTGACTCAATCTATGAGTGTGAGTGGAAGTTAGAGGAAAATGCCAGTTAGCTTGTTACAATGATATCAGTACCTATTAGTACTACCTCTAATACCTACTTTACAAGGTTGTGAGATTTGAATGGGCTAAGATAAGCACTTTGAAAAACTTAAAGTGATGTATTAAAGACAGCTGTTGTTATAATTGCAATTTACTTTTCTTAGGAATACCCCCCCATCAATTAGATAGTGTGCAGTGTATGTTCTTTTGGCAACAAATAAGTAAATACATTTAATGATGTTACAAATCTCAGTATATTAATGCATACTAGTACCACATTATTACTGTATCACTGCCTAGTATAAATCCTGCTTTTAGCCACAGCAACTTTTCATATCACACAAATCCTTTCTTCGTGATGCACCTTGTCTTACTATATTGCCTTTTAACTAAGTTCACAGTCCTTTGCCTAGAATCTGAGGTCCCACAAAATCTTTCACTATTCACACAATCAATTTACTTCCCTCCACATGGTCTACATTTAAATTTAATCAATCAGTTAATTCAGATAGACAAATGGTGCAAGATACAAAAAGGCAAAGACTTTAGATTTCTCAACCTAAAGATAGTTCTAGAAGCTTAACTTTGCTTTCTTGAAAATTTCCAGTATAACTAATTAAAGGAATGAATTATTATAGGGAAAGTAGTGATCACTCTAAAGCAGTATGGATTCTCCAAGAATAAATCATTCCAAAATAATCTCATTTCTTTTGTCCATAGTTCATTAGCCAGGTAGATCAGAGGGGTGCCATAATCTGTTTTTCAGTGAGGCATTAAACAGAGGCTTTCATGCTGTGCTACTCTACAAGATGGGCCACTGTCAGCTGGATTATAGTCCAGTGGATTCAGAATGGGTCGAATTATCAAACCCAAAGAATTAATGAGAATAAATATGCAGAAATTTCTGTACTAAAATATTCCAAGGTTTTGATGTTACATTTTCAGTGGTATTCCTTTTATCAATGCCTTTGACCAAGATGTAGAGGTCATGCTTAACTAATATTTAAATGAAATATTTAGTTGTTTCAAAGAGTTACCATATGTGCTGAATGAAATGAGTGAGATTCAAAGTAATCTTAACAAGTTTTGTCAATAGAATGACAATAAAATGAAATTTGGTGAGAATAAAAAGAAAGTCATGCGTCTGAATTTAAAAAAAAAAATCAAAGGTAGAAAGCAGAAAGGTAGAAAGCAGAAAGCAGAAATGCGTCTGAATTTTAAAAAAAAAAATCAAAGGTAGAAAGCAGAATTTTAAAAAAAAAAATCAAAGGTAGAAAGCAGTCAAAGATACACTCCAGTTGTGTGAAAGATCAGGAGTTCTTAAAGGAGGGCATATTGCATCAACATATATGTTGTGACAACCAAAATAGCTGATGCCACATTGTATAGCATTCAGAGAAGCTTAGTGTGCAGGAAGAGAAAGGTAGCAGGCTTTGTGTTTGTTTTTTTTTTTTTTTTTTTTTTTTAAAAGTAAGATCCAAAACCACTATATTTTCTTTTTTTTTTTTAAATTTAATTAATTTATTTATTTAAATTTTTTACATTCATTTTCACAAATTTTTGGGTTCCAAATTTTCTCCCTTTTTATCCCCTCCCCCCACCCCAATACCCCACGCAATCCAATTTTCCCTATCTCCAATCTGCCCTCTCTTCTGTCATCTCTCCTTTCTCTTGTCTCCATCTTCTCTTTTCTCCTGTAGGGCCAGATGACTTTCTATTCCTCCTTAACTGTATGTCTTCTTTCCCAGTTGCAACAACAATACTAAACAGTTGTTCCTAAAACTTTGAGTTCCAAATTCTCCTCATCCCTCCCTCCCCACCCATTCCCCTTGGGACAGCAGGCAATTCAATATAGGCCATATCTGTGTAGTTTTGCCAATGACCTCCCTGATAGTTGCGTTTTGCAAGACTAACTGGATTACCATCCCTCCTAACCTGCCCCTCATTGTTTCTCTTCTGTCTTTTGATCCTGTCCCTCCCCAAGTGTTGACTTCAAATTGCTCCCTCCTCCCTTTGCCCTCCCTTCCATCATCCCCCCCCTTGCAATATCTCTTTCTCCCCCACTTTCTTATACTGTAAGATAGGTTTTCATACCAAAATGAGTGTGCATTTCACTCCTTCGTTTAGTCAAATGTGATGAGGGTAAACTTCTTGTTTTTTGTTTTTTTTTTTTTCTCAGCTCTCCTCTTTTTCCCTGCACTAATAAAAACTCCTACCTGCCTCTTAAATGACATATAGTTACCCCCTTCCCTTTCCCTCCCCCTACATTTCTCTCTCACCATTTACCCTAGTTTCTTTTAAGGTATGGTCCCATCCTATTCAGTTCAATCTGTGCTCTCTATCTCTGTATGTGTGTGCATGTGTGTATGTGTGTGCATGCGTGTACATGTGTATGTGTGGTCCCACCAACTACCCAGATACTGAAAAGTTTTAAGAGTTACAAATACTGTCTTTCCATGTAGGAATGTAAACAGTTCACTCATGGTAAGTCCCTTAAGACTTCTCTTTGCTGTTTACTTTTTCAAGCTTCTTCTCATTCTTGTGTTTGAAAGTCAAATTTTCTTTTCAGCTCTGGTTTTTTCATCAAGAATGATTGAAAGTCCTCTGTTTCATTGAAAGACCATATTTTCCCCTGAAGTATTATACTCAGTTTAGCTGGGTAGGTGATTCTTGGTTTGAGTCCTAGTTCCTTTGCCTTCTGGAATATCCTATTCCACGCCCTTCGATCCCTTAATGTAGAAGCTGCTAGATCTTGGGTTATCCTGATTGTATTTCCACAGTACTGGAATTGTTTCTTTCTAGCTGCTTGCAAGATTTTTTCCTTGAGCTGGGAGTTCTGGAATTTGGCCACAATGTTCCTAGGAGTTTCTCTTTTTGGATCTCTTTCAGGTGGTGATCGATGGATTCTTTCAATACTTATTTTGTCCTCTGGTTCTAGAATGTCAGGGCAGTTTTCCTTGATAATTTCATGGAAGATGATGTCTAGGCTCTTTTTTTGATCATGAGTTTCAGGTAGTCCCATAATTTTTAAATTGTCTCTCCTGGATCTATTTTCCAGGTCAGTTGTTTTTCCCATGAGATATTTCACATTCTCTTCCACTTTTTCGTTCTTTTGATTTTGTTTGGTGATTTCTTGGTTTCTCATAAAGTCATTAGACTCCATCTGTTCCATTCTAATTTTGAGAGAACTATTAAATTCAGTGAGCTTTTGAGCCTCTTTTTCCATTTGGCTAATTCTGCTTTTGCAAGCATTCTTCTCCTCATTGGCTTTTTGAACCTCCTTTGCCAATTGGGTGAGCCTATTTTTCAAGGTGTTAATTTCCTCAGCATTTTTTTGGGTCTCCTTTACCAAGGTATTGACCTGTTTTTCATACTTTTGTTGCATTTCTGACATTTCTCTTCCCAGTTTTTCCTCCACCTGTCTAACTTGCTTTTCAAAATCCTTTTTGAGCTCTTCCAGGGCCTGAGCCCACCCACCACCCCCCTGGGGTGTCTGGGGTACTGAGGCCCCGCCCTCCACGTCTTTCCCTGATGGCAGGAATACGTCCTCATCTTCGTCAGATCCGAAGGTCGGGATCATTTGCATTTGTTGGAAATAACTCTCTAAAGTCTTATTTTTCTTCCCTTTTCTAGGCATTTTCCCAGCCAGTTACTTGACTTCTGAGATTCCTTTCCACCCCCGCCTGGATCCGCCCAGCTAGTGCTTGGCCTCTGAGATTTAAATGGGCTTTCCTCCTGCTGGCTGTCAATCAGTGAGCTTTAGTTCAGGTGCTGGGGTGGGGCCAGGGCTGCCTCCGAGACTCTGATCCCTGGGGGGGGGGGGGGCTTTATGCAGAGACTCTCAGGAATGGAGCGGGTGGGGGCGGGGTGGGGGGCCCGCCTCCCAATCTCAGCTCCCCTGGGGGTCCTGAGCAGAAGCCTTCAGCAACAGAGCGGGGTGGGGGCAGGGCCGTCTCCCAGGCTCAGCTCCGTCAGGTTTTATCCCGTAATGAAGATCCTGCCTGCTGCTGGGGGATTCCTGAGTCCTGGGTGGCTGCCGCCTCAGCCCCAGCCCACACCTCTGCCGCCGCCGCTTCCTGCCCCCATCCCTGCCGCCGTTTCCTCCCGAGGGGGCCCGAGTCACGGAGACGCCCCGCTTCCCCCTCTCACTGACCTGCTTCTGTGGGCGGAGGGGCTTTCCCGGCTGCTGGAGCGTCCGTCTCTGAAGCCTGCTCAGATCTGCTTCTCTGAGGCCTCGGCCAGGGCAGCGCTGGGGGTCGGGTTTACTTTCCGGGGCGCGCCGGACCCTGGGGACGGGTCTTCAGGGCTCCCTGGAACGGAAATCTCTTCCACTCTGCTTCTGCACACCTCGTATTCACCCAGAAGCTATGGGGGACTCTTTTTTACATTAATTCTATGGGCTTTGGTTTCGGAGCTTGTAAACGTGCGTCCTTCTACTCCGCCATCTTGGCTCCGCCCCCTGTGTTTGTTTTGTTAAGAATGCATCTGGGGGTATGTTCAGGCTATTGTACCATATTTGGGGAAGATCACTGAATAGTTGGCCATTGTTTTAGAGGATAGCAACTACAATAATGAGAGGACTAGAAACTAAGTATGAAAGGCCTGGAGATATTTAGCCTAGGGAAGAGAAAACTCAAATATAATTTCTCTAGAATTTGAAGGGTTGTCAGGTGGAAGAGGGATCAGAGGTGTTTTCCTTGGTCCCAAAGACTAGAATTAGAAGCAATAGATGGAATTTATAGGAAGAAAATTTTGATTCAACATAAGCATTGCTTAATAATTAGAGCTGCCCAAAATGCTGAAAGAGCTTTATTGAGCAGCTAGATGTCACACTGGATAGAACCCTAGGCCTGGAATCGGAAAAACTTGAGTAAAAATCTAGCTTCAGACACTCAGTAGCTATGTATTTTGTTTTATAGTCATGTCCAACTTTTCATGACCCTATTTGGAGTTTTCTTGACAATGATACTGGAGTGGTTTGTCATTTCCTTCTCCACTTCATTTTATGGATGAGGAAACTGAGGCAAACAAGGTTAAGTGACTTGGCCAGGGTCATAATGGGTAAGTGTCTGAGGTCAAATTTGAACTCATGTAGATGTGTCTTCCCGACTCCAGGCCCAGCACTGTCTCCACTGCACCATTGACTCTGGATAAGTTATAGTTTGCCTCAATTTCTACATCCATAAAATAAGGATAATAATAGCACCTACGTCCCAGAGTTGTTGTGCTGATCAAATGAGATAATAATTGCAAAACATTTAGCATTTTTCTTAGCACATACTAGATGTAGTATAAATGATAACTATTATTAATGAGTTCCCCATCATTGTACATCTTCAAATTAAGCGCTGAGGTTCATAGAGAGGTAAAGACAGGTAACTCTGAACCTAAGTACTTTGTTGCATGGTTTCCCTTCATAAGATCTTTCATAGACATAGTCTTAATCTAAACTGCCTTCAGTTCTCTTGATTCCAACATTTATTTTCTTTTAACATTGCAATTCAGTATTTATTTACCAAAATGATATCAATTATACATGTGAACTTATGCAAAACATGTTTCTATATTAGCCATAATAAAAAAAAGAAAACCGAGTGAGAAAATTATATTTCGATTTGCACTGTGTTCATTAGTTCTTTCTCTGGGGTGGATAGCATTTTTTTCATCATGAGTTCTTTTGAACTGTCTTGGATTGTTGTATTGATCAGAATAACCAAGTTTTCACAGTTGTTCATCATTACAAGATTTTTGTCACTGTGCACAATGATCTCCCAGTTCTTCTCATTTCACTTTGCATGAGTTCATATAGTTCTTGCCATGTTTTGTTTTCTGAAATCATCCACTTTATCATTTATTCTACCACAAAAGTCCATCTCAGTCATATGCCTCAACTTGTTCATCCATTCCTCAATTGATGAGCATCTCCTTGATTTCTAATTCTTGCCACTAGAAAAAGAGCTGATGTAAATATTTTTGTTCACATAAGTCTTTTTATTTTTTCTTTGATTTCTTTCGGGTTCAGATCTATTATTTGCTATTGCTGCATCAAGATAGCCCCTTGGTCCTAATTCCAAATTCTTTTCCAGAATACTTGGACCAGTTCATTATTCCAACAGCAGTTCATTAGTGTACCTATTTTTCCTTCATAATTTACATTATCAGTCATTTCTAATAGATGTGAGGAGGTGCCTTAGTGTTCTTTTATTTGCCTTTCTCTAATCAATAGTGATTTAGAGCATTTTTTCATATCACTATAGAGAGTTTTCTTCTGAAAATTTCCTGTTTATATTCTTTGACAATTTATCAATTGGGGAGTAGTTCTTATTTTTATAAATTTGACTCAATTCTATACTTTTGAGAAATAAGACTTTTATCAGAGAAACTTACTGCAAAAGTTTTTTTTTTTATATTTGTCTATTGTACCTATTAGCATAATATAGTTTCCCTAATTATCTCTTTTAATTAGGTCAATTTTTGTTTTCCTTCTTCTGAGATCATGATTGCTACCACTGCCATTTTTACTTCAGGTGAAACATATTAGATTCTGCTTCAGCCATTTATTTTAATTCTGTGTGTGACTTTCTGTTTCAAGTATGTTTCTTGTAAACATATTGTTAGACTCTGGTTTCTAATCCATCCTGCTGTCTGCTTCCATTTTATGGGTGAGGACATCCCATTCAAATTCACATATGATCACTAACTGTTTATTTCTCTCTATTTCACATTCTTATGTTTCTTCCTTTCTCTATATCTTTTTATCCCATCTTCCCTCAAAATGCTATTTTGCTTCCCACCTCTGTTTTCTTTAATCAGCCTTCCCCTTTATTACACCTTTCTATCTCTGATCTCCTTCCACTCCTATTTCTTTATTGGGCACATTACATTTCAATACACAACTGGGTGTGTATGTATATATATTCTTCCCTCTTTGAGAGTGAAGTTAAATCATTGCCAGCTACTTCCCACCATTTCCCACTTCACTGTAAAAATTCTTCCTTGCACACCTCTTTTATCCAAGAAAATTCTTGGTAGAGTGGTGCTTATACCTGTTCCCTTTCCCTTCCCCTTGCCTGCTGGGCCAAAAATGTTTGGTTGTTCAGATTATATCACAGACTCAATCTTGGACCTAGAACAGTGCTAGGCAAGTAGTACTCCAAAAGAAGATCAGAGATTCAACTGTAGGTCCAGAACAGAACTAAACCAGCAATATAATTACTCTGAACTTACTGAGCCTTTCAGCTACCTGACAGGAGAAACTTCACTACTGTCTACTTCAGGACCACCTAAGGGCAAGTATACAATTGTATTTCCTAGCTCCAAATCAGGGCTTAGAGTCCAGAAATCACAGAAAGGTAAAACCAAGCCATGCTGTTGTTTTGACTTCATAGGATCCAGTAACAGCAACTATCCTGACACATCGAGGAAGCCCTGTTAGCACTGGTTTTTAGATCTGCTTTAAAGAAAAGCATCTTTAAAGGGGTCAAAAAACTTACTTTACATTCACTAGTTCAGAGGAAAAGCCAGCACACTAAAGCTGAAGAATATAAGCAGAGAAATTAGCACAAAGACCAACAGACAGTCCTCTAGCTGCCTGATCAAAGCAATATTGCTATACACTATACATACATCACTGAAAAGAGAGAGTCTTTACATCTGAGTAGTTGGAGGGCTCTGGACAAATGGCTACTAAGAAGACTCTTAGTCTAGGAAATCTAAAGGTGCTTCTCATAAGCAAGCCCCCAAAGCAAAATACCAACTGTGTGTGTGTGTGTGTGTGTGTGTGTGTGTATGTGCTTCTCAGAGTCAGAAGGCATCACAACTCTGCTGATTTAGTGCCTAATTAGCTTAATAACAAGTCTTCCTACAAGCAAGCCTCCCCCCAAGCAAACTGCTCTTTAGACAAGCCCCTCCTCCAATGGGCTGTACATGACTTAGGATGTATCACAGCTGTTTCGGAAGTCAAACAGTAATACATCCATGATTGAAAATATGTGGGCCTATTAATGAACAAGGAAGATCTTCCTATTCCCTTAATATTATATTTGGCCTCAAGATCTTACATGTCCATTATGTAGGCTGAAAGGGGCTTTTAGGGAGGAGCAACTTGTATCTGGATAGGCATTAACACCTACAACATAATTCACACAAAATAAACACATCACATTTGCAAAGTACATAGCAACATACCAAATCATTACCAGAGTGACCACATGATCCTAAGCAAACACAAAAATATATAACATAACGTAACATGATGTGACGTAATGTAATGTAACATAAAAACATCATTCTTTGGGGGTCAAAATCTTTGGGAAGTGGCAACCAGCTTGTCCTCCCTCAATCCAAAACAAAAATTTCCAAGTAAAAGTTCTCATGTGGGTTTGCCCTTTTCCCCACTCTGCCATTGCAGGCTTCCTCCTGGAATTCTCAGGTGCATCCTCTAATGAGCTAAGTCCCAGTCTTAACACTTCTCCAGCTCCCACGTCCAAGTTTCCAAGTCCTGAGGAGTGACTGGGGGACAAAGCCAACAGGATGGGTCCCAGGGGTTACAGCACTTCTCCTTTCTACCATAGACAACTCCACCCCCTCCTGAGTTCCAAACCATCCCAGAGGGATGCAGTAGGGGAGCACACTCAGTGGTTCTGCCTTCCTGCAAAGTCTTTATATTGCCTTGGGGCTGAATTCTGAAATCCAGGATTCTTCCTCTTGCAGAGACCTGCCACTCCTATGTTTTACTCCAGTTCCTTGGCTCTGAATAAAATACACTTTCAAGCCATTTATCCCTGCAGCATAGTCCAAGGCAAGGCTGTTCAACTCAAACCCTGATGCTGGCATCCCCACGTCTCCCAGGCTGGTTTTTCCCTTACAACTGCTGCTCCAACCTGTATGGTCCAGAGTGCTAGTGGGATTGGGAGAGGAAAGGAAAGGTTATCTCCCAGGGGCCCTGCTCTAGGCACCCAGGAAACCTTTCCTGTCTGTTTTCCCTTAGGCTGCTGCTGCTCCTGGGGCTCCACAGAACTATAGCCACCACAACTGGGACTGTATCCCAGTTCTCATACTTTCCTTTCAGTTTATGCAGATCCTACTGACTATGCCATATGTAGCAGCAGGCACCTTATCACAGGTTCCTTGATCTGCTTTTCTAAGAAAGACTATTCAAAAAGGGATTAACAATCTCACTTTTAACTACATTCACTAGTTCAGGGGAAAGGTTAGCATCCTGAACATCATAGAAAATATAAGCAGAAAAAATACAAGAGAAATTAACAGAGAAATCTAACTTCCTAATCAAAGCAATATTGCTGTACATTTTCCATACATCACTAGATCAAGAAAATCTTAACATCTGAGTAGTTGGGGAGCTCTGAACATATGGCTACTCAGAGTCTCAACCATGAAATCAAAAGGTCCTTCTCATAATTGAATCCTCAAAACAAAATATCAGCTCAGAGTAACATATATATATACATATATATATATATATATATATATATATATATATATATATATATATAGAGAGAGAGAGAGAGAGAGAGAGAGAGAGAGAGAGAGACCAATAAGCTCAGAGTCAGAAGACATCACAACCCTTGTGACTCAGTGCTTAATAAGCTTTAGTACCAAAAGGTACAAAAGCTTTCCTACAAGAAAGATTCCCATTTAAGTAAGTTCCTCCCAAATGGGCTCCATGTGAAACCTATTAATGGGTGGGGAAGATCTTATATTCCACTAACATTACAGGCCTTCTGAAAGTTTACTGCTCACTGGCTCAAGACATTCTCACTGAGCCTTGAGAAAAACACCAATAAATACCCAGAGACCATGTCAGCAGCACTCTATAAAAGACAGACCAATAACATGCAAAGCCACAATATGTCTGCAAGAATTGCACAGATCCTGGCCCTAACACCAAATCTTAATGTAGGAAGAAAGTCAAGAGAAAGAGAAAATGAAAAGGTATAAAAACTATTACGAGGTCAGGTACTCTCAAAGCACAAACTTGTAAGAGAAGAATAAATAACTAGCAAACACCTTAAGCAAAACTGCAAATCAAAACTCAACTTGGTCACAAGATCAATGAGATTTCCTAGAAGGAATGAATCAATTTTTTTCAAAGATTTTAACTTATCTCATTAGTTAGATGAAAGCAATAGATGAAGGAATTGGGAAATGAAGGAGAGCTTTGGGGACAGACTTGGAAAGAAAATCAACAGTTTAGTAAAAGAGGCACAGAATTTTACCCAAGTAACAGACTTCCTGAAAATTAGCATGGGTCAAGCAGGAATAAGGAATCCATAAGAAAAAATATTAAAACAAAGAAAAAGGATTTAAAAACAGAAGAAATTGCAATGAATCTTGTACAGTACCAAAACCAACAAAATCTATCAAGGAAAAATTATTTATGAATCATTGGACTAGAAGGGTGGAGCCAAGGTGGCAGAAAAAAAGCAGGCACCCATCTGAGATCTCCCAAATTTCCCTCCAAAAAGAACTTTAAATTGTACCTCAAAACAAATTCTGGAATGACAGAACCCTGAAAATGATAGGGGAAATAATTTTTCCCTGGAAATTTCCCTGGAAAATAATTTTTTCAGCTCAAGACAACTTAAGAAGTTTAGCAGGAAAGGTCCATTTCACTAAGTAAGTGTGGAGTGCACTTCACAACAGAAGCCTTCCTCCAAGAAACCAGTAGCAGGCCTCAGGGGTGACCAATAGCTTCCAGAGTGCTCAGCCCACAGGTAGTAGGTGAGGCAGTCAGACAACTGGTAAAAAGAAGATTACAGGGGCCCACTTGCAGGCACTAAGTACAGGACTCTGTTGCATTACCCATATTCATGTGTGGCTTTCAGTCCTGGATCTCAGTCCCAGGGAAAAGAGGAGCATTTTCATACCATAACTTGCATCCCAAGGGGAGCAGGGACCCTGGTCACAGTTCTGGGACAGAAAAGAGTGTTTGTGTTCACTGACAGACCAAAGTTTAAGCCAAGAGAGTAATTCCAGTAATCTTAGGTTCCAGTAATTCCACATTGCTTTTCCTTAGAAGAACTAAAAATTCTGAAAACAGTTGCACACACAAAAAAAACAACATGAAGCTTAAGATAGTGCTTTTTCTATGCTGGGATAAAAGCCCAATTTTAACAGAAAGGTGAAAAATCAAGAAATAGGCTGGAACAATCAGGAAAAAACAACAAAAAATCTGAGCATAGAGATTGATTATTGTGACAAGGAAGATCAAAACACAAACTCAGAAAAAGACAACAAAATCAGAATTGCTGTATACAAAGTCTTAAAGAAAAATGTTAATTTATCTCAGGCCCAAAAAGAATTCCTGGAAGAGCTCAAAAATGATTTTAAACATCAAATAAGAGAGACAGAGAAACAATTGGGAAAAGAAATTACAGTGATGCAAGATAATCATGGAAAAAGTCAATAGCTTGGTAAAGGAGGTACAAAAAATAATGATGAAAATAACCCTTTCCAAAATGAAATGTATCACAATGGTAAAAGTGGCACAAAAATTCACTGAAGAGAAGAACTTCTCAAAAAGTAAAATTGGCTAAGTGGAATAAGAGGTACAAAAGTTTCCTTACAAAATTAGTTCCTTAAAAATTAGAATTGGACAAGTGGAAACTAATGACTCCATGACATATGAAGAAACAATCAAATAAAATCAAAAGAATGAAAAAATAGAGACAGATATTAGATATTTTGAAAAAAACTGACCTGGAAAAAAGATGCAGGGGAGGCAATTTAAAAATTATTGAACTCCCTGAAAACCATGATCAAAAAGAGGACCTGAAATAGTACTTCCAGAAATTATCAAGAAAATTACCCTTATATCCTAGAACCAGAAGGCAAAATAGAAATGGAAAAAAATCCATCAATCACTTCTGGAAAGAATATCCCAAAGTGAAACCTCCCAGGAACATTATAGCCAAATTCTAGAATTCCCAGGTCAAGAAAATATATTGCAAGCAACTAGGACAAAAATCAAATATCTAGAAGCCAAAGGCAGGATTGCACAGGGCTTAGCAGCTTCAATATTAAGGGAACAGAGGTCATGGAATATGATATTCTGGGAGGCAAAGAAGCTAAGACTACAACCAATCATCACCTACCCAGCAACCCTGGGCATAATCCTTCAAGGAAAAAAATGGGAGTCATTCAATGAAAGAAAAACCTTTCAAGTTTTCCTGAAGAAAAGAACAGAACTGAACAAAACATTTTATTTTCTATTTCAAGACTAAAGAGAAGTATAGAAAGGTGAAAAGGAAAGATAAAACTTAAGGGATTCAATAAGACTAAACTGTTTACATCCCTCTGAAGAAAGAAGATGCTTGTAATTCTTAAGAACCGTCTCACTGTTAGGACAGGAAGATAGAGGATATGAGTGTAAGGTGACTTTGAAGGGTAAGAAAGAGAATTTCATTGGTAGGAGAAGGAAAGGAGAGATAGAATGGGATAAATACATCACATCATCACATCGCACAAAAGACCCATTATAGTGGAGGGGAAGATCTCTTCAGACTTGGTTCACTGAGGGAATAACATGCACAGTTGGTTCGGTGTAGAAATCTATCTTCCCCTACAGGGCAATAGAAGGGGAAGGGGTTCCATAAAGGAGGGCTCACATAAGGCAAGGAAGATTAGAGGAGATGGTGGTCAGAAGCAAGAGGGAAAGTGTGAAAGGAAAGAGAGGGATAAACAAGAGAAAATAGATGTAGAGAAATACTCAGCTAGTAAGCATAAGCATGAATGTGAATGGGATAAAATGAAAGCAGAAAGCAGAATGATTAAAAACTAGAAGGCTACAATATGTTGTTTAGAAGACACATACTTGAAGTGGAGAGACACATACAGAAAAAAGGGAAGGAGCCAGAGAAGACTCTATTATGCTTCCACTGTGGTCTAAAAAAGACAGGGGTAGCAATGTTGATTTCAGACAAAGTAAAAGCAAAAGTAGATCTAATTAAAAGACATAAGAAAGGAAACTACATCTTGATAAAAGATACCATACATGAGGAAGTAATATCAGTTTTAAATATATGTGCACCAAGTGGTATACCATTCAAATTCTTAAAGGAGAAGCTAAGTGAATTAAAAGAGGATACAGAGAGCAAAACCTCAATTTTCTCCTCTTAGAATTGGGTAAATCTAACCACAAAATAGACAAGAAGATAAAAAGATAAATAAAATTTTAGAGATGTTAGATATAACAGACATCTGGAGAAATTTGAATGGATCAGAAAGAATATATCTTTTTCTTAGCAGCAAATGACACCTACAAAACATTGATCATGTATTAGGGCATAAACACATCAAAATCAAATGTAGAAAGGCAGAAATGTTAAAAGCAACCTTTCCAGATAATAATGTAATAAAATGATATTCAATAAAATTTATTGGATGAATAGACTAAAAATTAATTGGAAACTTAATAAATTAATCCTAAAGAATAAGTGGGTCAAATAAAAAATCATAAAACCAATCAATAATTTCACTGATGATAACAGCAACAATGAGACAACACACTCAATTTTATGGTATTCAACCAAAACAATACTCAGGAGAAACTTTCTTTTTCTAAATGCTTACATCGAGAGAGAGAGGGAGAGAGAGAGAGAGAGAGAGAGAGAGAGAGAGAGAGAGAGAGAGAGAGAGAGAGAGAGAGAGAGAGAGAGCAGTTCAATGAATTGGACATGCAGCTCAAAACACTAAAAAGTAAAGATTAAAAAACTACCCAATTGAGCACCAAATTGGAAGTCCTGAACATCAAAGGTGAAGTTAATAAAATCTGAATTAAAAAAACTATTGGATATGTGGAATCAAATGACATTATGACCTCAAGAAATAATAGAGCAAAAGCAGTGATCAGGAAAAAAAGTTTATATCTCTAAATACTTACATCAATAAAATAGAGAAGTAACAGACCAATGAATTGGATATATAATTTAAAAATTAGAGAAAGAACAAACATGAAAATCCCCACTTAAACACTGAATTGGACATCCTAAAAATTGAATCCTAATTGTTTGCATTCTTACATGGAAAGATGATATTTGTAACTCATGAGACTTTTCTCAATATTAGGATAGTTGGAGGGAATATATATATGCATATGTGTGTATGTACATGTATGTGTGTATGTGCATATATATACATATACATGTATACACACATATGCAGAGAGAGGGAGATGACATAGAATGAGCTGAATATGAATGTATGATATCTAGAAAAAATTAAGGGTTAAGAGGTATGTACTAGGAGAAAGAGAAAGGGAGAGATAGAATGTAGCAAATTGTCTCACTTAAAAGAGGCAAGAAAAAGTTTTTTACAATGAAGAGGAAGAAAAGGAGGGTGGGAGGGAATAAATGAATCTTCCTTTCATCAGATTTGGCTTTAGAAGGGAATAACATACACACTCAATTGGATATGGGAGTTTATCTTACCCTACCCAAAAGCAGTGGGGAAGGGAATAAGAGAGGGATGACAATAGAAGAGATGGAAGATTGGGGGAAGGGGTAATC
Source organism: Bettongia penicillata ogilbyi (assembly GCA_023548195.1). Lineage (NCBI taxonomy): Eukaryota > Metazoa > Chordata > Mammalia > Diprotodontia > Potoroidae > Bettongia > Bettongia penicillata. The sequence continues at coordinate 9,383,408 of JAJHZJ010000257.1, forward strand.
ATAAGCAAACAATTTAGTAAAGGGACAGGTCAAAGGAGAGAATTGAACAAATGGAAGGTGGGACAGGATAGAGTGAAATATCATTTGTCTTTCTCAACACGATTGTTATGGAAGTGTTTTGCATGACCACACATGTATAACCTTTATTGAATTGCTTGCCTTCTCAATAGGAGTGGATGAGGAGGGGTGAAGGGAGAGAATGTAGAACTCAAAGCTTTAAAATGAATGTTAGAGGTTGTTTTTACATGCAACTAAGAAATAAGATATATAAGCAATGGGATATAGAAATCTTATCCTACAGGAAAATAAAAGGGATGGGAATAAGAAGGGGGTGGTGATAGAAGGGAGCACAGATTGCAGGAAAGGGCAATCAGAATACATGCTGTCCTGGGGAGGGGGAGGGGAGAGAATGGGAGAAAATTTGAAGTTCAAAATTTTGTGGAAGTGAATGTTGAAAAATCAAAATAAATAAATTTATATGAGAAAAAGAATGTCTGAGATCAAAGCAAAAAAAAAATACTACAAGCAGTAGGAAAGAAAGAGTGGCAAGGAACCACAGCCAGAATCACACAAGAATTAACAGCTGCTACTATGAAGAAAGAAAGAGAGTAGAACAAGATATTCCAAAAGGCCAAAGATATAGACTTAGCAACAAAAACAACTTACCTAGTAAAACCGAGTATATATGGGGAAATCAACTTATTAAAATAAAGGACTTCCAAGAATTACTGGTGAAGTGACTGGAACTAAATAGAAATTTGAAATATAAACAAGAGACTAGAGAAAACCATAAAAAGATAAATAGAACTGAACCAATGGAAAATAATTTATATAAGATGAAGTTTAGCAGAGGGATGCTATTATACAATCATCACCAAAAAATTGTAACATCATTGAGTATCACAGAGGGTGTCAAATAGGATGCAGGTCCCGGGGGTAGTTTTTGTTATATTTTATTATCTTAAAAGAAGAAAGGAAAATGAAGGAAGGGAAGCATGCAATATTTATCTTAGTTTTGTCTCCCAGTCTGATGTTCTTTCCAATTTGTATGCCACCTGGGACTCCTAAAGGACGGAAAGAACTATCACTGATCAAGGAGGGGAGATATCAGAGTGTATCGGCCAAGTTAAGAGACTCATAGACAGAAGAGATCTACCTTTGCCCTATAATTAGCTGCATAACCTTGTACAAGAATCTTTACCTTTCTATGCCCCATTACCTTCCTCTTAAAAATAGAATGCTAGATAACAGTGGGTAGAATGCTGAACTTGGAGTCAAAAAGATTTCCTTTCAAATTCTACCTCAGATGCTTACTAGCCATGTGATCCTAGGCAAGTTATTTATCCACTCTCAGTCTCAGTTTCCTCATATGCAAATGAGGACGATTAAAATTCCTGCCTCGCAGGGTTGTTGTGAAAATCAAATGCCATTTGAAAGGCACTTTGCCAACTTTTAAAGTGCTACATAAATGTTATCGATAATTATTACTGCTTTAATAGATGCATATATTCAAATATATGAGAGGCAGCATGGTATAGTAAATAGAAATTTAGCCTCAAAGCCACAAGACATGGTTTCACATCTGATACCTACTTGCCGTGTGACATTGAGCAAATAGATTATCTTCTTAGTGCCCTATACAACTCTCTAAGACTAAAATGCAGAAGAGGTGCCAATGTGTATTGGAAAAGGAGTTCCCTCCCCCAGAACTCCAAATACTGATGGAATCATGGACTAAGATGAAATATATACATACATACATATATATATATATATATATATATATATACACACACACTTACACACACATATATGTATGTATATACTCGTAGAATGTAGTCTCCTTAAAGTCAGCTATTATCTCATTCTTTGTATTTATGTCCCCAGCGCCATGCCTACCACATAGAGGGGCTTAAGAAATGTTTGTTCCCTGACTGATCAGCATGCAAACAAATATCAATACCAAAACATGACCATAAACTTGAGGAAAGACATTGTCATCATTATTGCTAGTGCATTGTACTTACAATGTGCCAGGCACTTCGTAATTATTATCTCATTTGATTCTCACAACAATCCTGGGAAGTAAGTGCTATTAGTATCCCTATTTTACAGATGAAGAAACTGAGGCAGAGATTAGGTGACTTGCCCAGGTACACACACCTAACAACTGTCTAAGACTGGATTGGCTCTCAGATATTCCAGATTCCACGTCCAATGCTCTATCCACTGTACCGTCTGGGTGCCTCAAGAAGACATGAATATGAGAGAAACAACACAGGATGGATGAGAGCATTTGGGTAGATTGTGATCTCCTCCTATGGGGGTTTCATTCACATGGAAGAAGTCAGAGAATCACTGAAGTATTCAAATATGATTCTCACATATCAGTATAAACAAAGGTCTGTGAATCTCTTGGTGGGGGAAGGTCCATAGGCTGCCCTCACCCAGGCAGATCTCAACCTAATCTAAAGCTTGATAAACAATCTTGGAGGGCTGCTTGAGCCTCAAGGGAGGTGTGAATTGCCCACACTCATTGAGTGTCAGAGGACAGATTAAACCTAGGTCTCCTGACTCCAGGTTCAGAGCCTTCTACTACAGGGCAATATCTCTATGACTTAGAGGAGGAAACAGGACAGTGGAAATAGCAGGAGCCAAAGGTCCAAATTGGGAGGGAGGAGCGAGGGCATGAAGAAGAGAGAAGGAAATGGTTTATCTGGCATTAAGACAGCTCCTCATATCTGCACAGAGCTTCTTCATGTTCAGCAGAAATGAGCCAATAGCAGCTGCACATAGTTCTCTGAAGCAAGCACCACAGAATATTCTAGTACACCTGAAGGTCCCATTGAATGTCTAAGGGGGAATTAATTTCAATTAATGTAATTGTAATTTCTTTCCTCTTTTCTATATGCATACCAATAGTTTTCTTCACAACCTGACTCAGGGGAAACAGCTAATAGGGCAGGCTTTTTCTGTGTCCATTGTTCCATCTCCTTTTGGGATTCCCATTTTGTGTAAGTAAAGATAAGGAAATGAGTGATCTAGGATTTACACACACACACACACACACACACACACACACACTCCATTTCCCTCTGAAATGGTTTTATTTCCCCATTCAGTAGTATCCCTCCCTGACTTGCCCCAAGAATCAGAAGGTTGTTTAGATTAGTACAGATATGTGGTTGTGGTTCTTGATTGTGGTTCTTGATAACATTACAGTCTCCTCCTGCCCCATCCCCCAGTTTCTCACCTTCCAATGTAATACACTCATGGAAGCTGTAACCTGTGAAAAAAACGAGTCAAAAAAAATGTACAAGTGAGAGTGAATCTGGAGATGTGGCTCTTATATCTCCTTTACTCAAAGCAAAAACACATTTAATCTCTTCCTATACTCTCCCAGACACAAGAACTGTGCATCTCCTAAACCAGACCAAGAACTGTCTGTGCACAAAGACTATCTCCCAAACAGATCAATCATTCCCCAAGGATGGTGCCTAGTTCTCTTTTCTGTCTTCAGGTAAAGCCTCCAGCACCTCAGCTTAGGCCAGTGATCTTCAATATTCATTAATGTGGAAAGAATGAATAAAATTAAATGAATGAGGGCATAATTAGCATCCATATCAGCTGTTGGCGACAAAAACTCCTAGATGGAAGCACTACCACATTTAATAACCATCAGGATCAGAAAGGCTAGAAACGTGGGTCAAAATTAATATGAGTAAAGGTATAAAATTGTCTGTAAAGCTTCTAACATCAGGATAGGTGAGCCATAACTACCCAACACTTTGTTTGAAAAAAGATCTGAGGGATTTTTTTACTAGATTGCAAACTCAGTTTGGGTCAATGAAATGACACACCAGTTGAAAAAAACATGGTTTTATGAGAAAAGGCCAGTGGGGAAGTCCCACTGTCCTCTGCCCTTGTCAGTCCCCATTTGAACAACTATATTGTTGTCAAGACCACTTTCAGGAAGGACACTGGCAACATCTAGCATATCTTGAAATCGACAATGATAGAACCAAAAAAGAACAAGAAATGGTATCATACAATAGTTTGAAAGAAAGGGGAAGTTTAGTCTGGAGAAGGGAAGACTGGGAGTAGCTTTGGTAGAGCTATCATATAGAAGAGGAATTCAATTTGTTCTGCATGAAGGGAAGGTAGATGATGAGACAAATTTTATTTGTATGTTTGTATGATAGAAAAAAATCAACAGAGTATTTCAAAAGTAGAGTGGGATAATACAGGACATGATGAGGTCCCCAACCCTTTTGAACTAACCTGATGCAGGCTGACCATCAGAGTTATTGAAGAACTGTTGTTCAGTTAGATACAATTTGGACAAGAAGACCATGGTGGTCTCTGAATTCCAGGATTATGGGATTCTGTTGACAATGCTCTTTTTGACCATTGAAGAAGTTCAGAGACAAGCAACAGCTCTGTGTCTTATACCCAGGACCAGAGTCTGTTCTCAGGTCTAGTTTTCAGTCTAGACTGAAGCCTGCTGAGAGATAACCAGGTCAGGAATCTCAGCCCAAGAGGAAACCTGCAATTTTGCCACTGTAAACCAGAAGAGCTTTCCATTTTGGTGATAGCAACTAAGTACAGCATAAGTCTATTGAAGCTCCAGTTGGTCTACAAACCTGCTGCTTAGACAGGTCTATAACTTGTAGAGCTCAGACAAGGAGAGCAGAAATCAGTCTCTTCCCTGGATCAGACAACTTCAAGGCACTGAAGTTTTACAGTTCCCCAACCTGAGCTGTCTTTAAGATCCTGGAAGAACAAGTCACTCAATATCCCAAGAAAGCAGCAGGTCAAGACCAGACAATTCCTCCTGCATGCAATGCCCAGCAGCAAGAAAAAGGTCAAAGTTAGGAAGTGGGATTAAAGAATGGGCAAACCCAAAAAAGAATTCTACCACAAAAATTACTATAGTGATAGAGACACTTAAGACATAAACCCTGAAGAAGAGAATGACACCAAAACATCTATAAGCAGTGGGGGGGGGGGAGAGAGAGAGAGACAGAGAGACAGAGACAGACACAGAGACAGAGACAGAGAGAGGAAGAGAGAGAGGGAAGAGAGAGAGACAGAGAGAGAGCATATTTGGGGACAGATTAAACTACAATTCCTATAAGATGAAGCAAAAGTTTGTTGAAAGAGAGAGTTGGAAGAGATTTTTGGAAAGTAAATTAGATCCATGAAACAAAAAATCTGAAATAGAAGTAACACCTTGGCAAAAGAGGTACAAAGCTTTGCCCAAGCAATAAACTCCTTGAAAATTAGAGTGGACCAAGTAAAAGAAACAACAAGAAATATTAAAGCAAAATGAAAAGTCTGAAAAAATAGAAGGAAATGTCAGGTACAGCAAAGCAGATTGAGGAGAGGGAATTTAAGAAGGAGCAGATGACCTGAAAATCATGACCAAAAAGAAAGAACCCAGTCATCAAATCTCAAAAAAAATCTTGAGAAAAGTTCCCAGGTCTGTTAGAGCTAGAGGGTAAGGTGGAAATTGAAATCAAAGCTCTTTTTGTTTCCCACATCCTCACAAGCTACCTAAACATCAATGTCTCCTATCCCTTTCTGACTGACTTGTCTTGTCCTTTTTCCCTCTCTCCCCACATACGCACCTGTCTTCATTTTCTTCCATATGATGAAGGATACAACACAGCTTAACACCAAAATGACAACACTCAGGATGGTCAGAGTCAGAGTCCAAGATCTCTTTTTGGGATACTTCACATGGACTGTGGCAGCAAGAGGGAGAATATAAAGGGAAGAGAGTTAATATGGATATAAATCTTCCAGGTGACAATGGGGAATATACCAATTGGGAAGTCATCCCATTATTACATTCTAGAGAAGTAAAAAGAAATGGAACAGCATTTCATGGCCAATCCTCTTGGAACTCAGCCCAACTAACTTAGGCTAAGGACTCACCAGGATGTGCTTTTGGTGTCCCCAGTTCAATATGTTCCACTACACAGTCATAATCAGTCTCCGTGTCTTCTGCGGGGAGTTCAATGGTTATTTGTTGGTAGAAGGTAGAATCAGCATTGGGCAAAATGCCACCAGAGCTCTCCTTCCCAGGTAAAATTTTCTCTTCCCTCTTCTGCTAGTACAACAGGATAGAGCAGGGGTAGAAGCCAGTAGCAGAGCAGGAGAGGATATTAATACCATCTACAGCTTCGTAGTGGGACACAGTCACCTTGGGGGGGCACTAAAAGTAGAGGTCAGGAGAGAAGGTGTCATGTGCAAATCTCAGTAGCATTTTCTGTTCCCTGTGTCACTTTCTTTTTTCATTTCTCATATTGCTCAAGCCCCTAGGAGTTAGCAGTCACAAAGTCCTGGAGGGCAAGGTACGACATGATTCATTTTGATCTTTTCAGTGTCTAGTTGATACGCCTTCAGTGACCTCTGCACACAGCCGATCCTCAACAAATGCTTGTTGATTTGTGGCCTCAGACACTTCCTAGCTTTGTGACCCTGGGTGGGTCATATAACCCAGTTTGCCTAAGTTTTCTTACTTGTAAAATGAGCTGGAGAAGGAAATGGCAAACCACTTGAGTGAGAGCAATAATATCAACAGATTTCTAACCCAATCAAGAGGTCAATAGAATCTTGTCTATTACAATAGGCTAAAAACCAGAATCGTCTTCAATATGTCCTAGTGTTCATAGTCCTATGTGCTAATTCCCTTTAATAATATGGATCACTGTAATAGTAATTTAAGAGGAAATATCTTTTTCATTAATTAATAGTCCCATATGATCTGCTTAAATCACGTGGAAGCATGGATCACAAGTAGTGGGAGGAGCTTGCTGAAGAAGCGGGACAAGAAGGGTGCAGAAGAAACAGGAGGAAGGGAGCGAGTGGGGTCGTGTCAGAGGGGAAAGAAGGCAGGCAACTGATACAGGTCAAGTGACACATTGTGACAGCTGATAGTGAGAAAGCCCTGACTGAGGGGGGTAGGTTTGAGAATGGCTTTGCCCTCTGCTGTGATCATATTTATTAACTTCTTTGTCACCATGATGGATTTTGCTTTCTGGTTCTGGGATTTGGCTTTCTGGTGCTTAAATAATTATTTTCCTTCTGCCTTCTATATGGAGAGTCTTTTATGCTTAGCAGTTGAGAATAATGCTGTCATATTCATAGTCACCACCAGTGCTGTGAATATTACCTTGGTGATACAATCACAGACACTTAAGATCACAAGTCTGGGAAACAGATTCATAACCTGGCCAAGAGACTTGCTATAACAGTGGTGTTGAACTTCAGTTATTCAGATATCCACTGGACCTCTGTCTCTACAAATGGCAGAGTAGCCAGGAACATGGTGACTTGCTTTCATGATAATTTATTTTTTCAAAATATAGAAGAACCAAGAAGGAAAAATATTTCTAAGTATGATTCTCACTTAAAATGAGGGACTAGGTGCTGAAGTATAAAAGACAGTAACTCTGAAAGTGACCACTGCCTCCTTGATTCTGTGATAGAAAAGTCTAAGAACTTGAGTTGGTCTGATATTTCCCCATCACTCTGGAAGAGTAGATTCCAAAGGCTTCAGAGGAAAGCTAATCTTATGTATTAAAATTCTGCAGAAGAACCCAAACCAGGAGGAAAAGGAGTAATTTTAAAATGAAAATTTGAAGATACCAATAGAAACCATTCAGATGAAGGGGAAAAGGGAGATTTGTCCAAAGAGACTTATGTGGATGAATAGGTAACTTGCCTACCAACAGATTTTTAAAAAGAAGTATACAGAACATGGAATCTAGAGCAAGTAATAGAGAATGATGGCACTATCTTTAGAACTATTATCAGGGCTTAGATGCAGAATGAGGAAAGTAATGTACAACAACAAAAAGAAGAATTTTAAAGCAATATTGAGGGAAGAAGATCCTCAAAGTAAGCATAGTATTATGACTGCTTAAGAGCAGATGGGATAATGATCAGTTACAAGAAAGAGGTTTCTTTTTTACTACTAGTAGTAATCATAGTAGTAGTAGTAGTAATAGTAGTAGTAGTGGTGGGAGTGGTGGGGGTGGTAGTAGAAGTAGTAATTAAATTTATGTAGCACTTCAAGGTTTACACAGAGCTTTCGGAAATCTCTCATTTGATCCTAACCTAGCCCACAAGAACACATTCTTGGGTCCTGAAGGTACTAACAGAGGGAATTGCTCATTTACTAACACTGAAGCCTATCAGATCATGGAGAATGGAGCAGGAACCACAGGACTAGAGAAAAGTCAACGTTTCTCTGATTTTTTAAAAATGGTGGTTTTTTTTTTGGTCTGCAAGTTCAAGTCAACAAGCTTGACTTGGATTTCTGGGAAGATTCTAAAATGGTTCATTAAAGAGATTATTGGTGAATATCTAAAAAGGAACTAGTAATTACAAGGAGCCAGCTGGTTTTCATCAGGAGTTGGTCTTGCCAGACCAACTTCATTTTCTTTGTTGGCAAGATTGCTAAGTTAATAGATGAGGGGATTGCTTGAATATGGGTTACTCAGATTTAAGCATTAAAGAAAGAATGAAAAGAAATGCTAGAGAAGGTGGCCTAGCTCTACAAGATCTCAAATTATACAACAAAGCAGCAATCATCAAAAACACTTGGTACTGGCTAAGAAGCAGAGGTGTAGACCAGTGGAATATATTAGATACTCAAGACACAATAGTCAATGAATATAGCAATCTTCTGTTTGATAAACCCAAGAACCCCAACTTCTGGAATAAGAACTCTGTCTGATAAAAACTGCTGGGAAAACTAGATAACAGTGTGCTGTGAACTGGGCATAGACCAATACCTGAAACTATACACAAGAATATAGTCAAAATAGATACAAGATCTAGGTATCAAGATTGATACTCTAAACAAACTAGGGGAGCAGGGAATAGTGTATTTGTCAGATTTATGGAGAATGGAGAAATTTTTGACTAAACAAGAGATAGAGAAAATTATGAAGTGCAAAATGGATTATTTTGATTACACTAAATTGTAAAGTTTTTGCACAAACAGATCTAATGCAACCAAGATTTGTAGGGAAGCAGAAAACTGGGAAAGAATTTTTGCAACTAGTGTCTGTGATAAAGACCTAATTCTAAAATGTATAGAGAAATGAGTCAAATTTACAAGGATGCAAGTCATTTCCCAATTGATAAATGGCCAAAAGAGATGAACAGGCAGGTTGCAGAGGAAAACATCAAAGCTATCTATAACCATATGAAAAAATACTCTAAATCACTATTGATTAGAGAGATGCAAATACAAAAAACTCTGAGATACCACATCACACCTGTCAGATTGTCTAACATGACAGAACAGGATGATGATAAATGTGGGAAGATGTGGGAGAGTTGGAACACTAATTCATTATTGGTGAAGCAGTGAGCTAAAGCAATCATTCTGGAGAGCAATTTGAAACTCTGCCCAAAGGGCTACAAAAATGTGCATACCCTTTGACCCAGAAATATCACTTCTAGGACTGTATTCCAACAAGATCATAAAAATTGGACAGGATCCCACATGTACAAAAACATTTATAGCAGCTCTCTTTGTGGTGGCCACAAACTGGAAACCAGAGGTTGCCCATCAATTGGGGAATGGTTGAACAAGTTGTGGCATATGAATATAACGGAATGCTATTGTGCTATAAGAAATGATGAACAAGAAGACTTCAGAGAGGCCTGGAAAGAGTTACATAAACTGATGCTGAGTGAAAGGAGCAGATCCAGGAAAACTTTGTACACAGCAACAACCACAGTGTGAGATAAATTTTTCTGGCAGACTTTGTCCTTCATAGCAATGCAAGAACCTAAAAATTTCTCCATGGACTTTTGAGGCAAAATGTCTTCTACATCGAGAAAAAGAACTATGGAATTGATTGCAGAATGAAGCAGATCATTTTCTTTTATACTATGTTCTGTTTTGTTTTGTTTTATGGTTTTTCCCATTCATTTTAATTCTTCTGTTCAACAAGACTAAGGTGAAAATGTATTTAATGGAAATGTATGTGTAGAACCTGTATAAGATTGCATGCCATCTTGGGAAGGGAGAGGGAAAGGAGGGTTGGAGAGGGGGGGATATCTAAGATATATGGAAGTGATTGTAGAACAGAGAAAACAAATAAAATATAACAAAAAATATTCCACACTCTGAAAAAAGACTAAATATGTGACCTCTTTGCTACATCCACCTATTGTTTCTGATTCTGCCCTCTGTGGTCAAGCAGAATAAATCTAAACCATCTTAATTTGGAAGGGACTAGGGTGTTAGGCCTCTCCATTTTCCAGAGGGACTCAGTGTTCATTTATATGCCTCTCTCCCCCATCTCATCCTAAATGTTGATGATCTTCCTTCTATGACCCTTCAAAAATTCTTAACCCAGTCTCTGGTTGAAAGTACCTTCAAGAAACTGAAAGAAACTAAGGGCAGTGGGCTCTGTCATCCTAGCCTGGAGCTTAGTCCCTCCCCTGGGAGGGGTCTCTCCCTCCTCTAGCTTCCTCAGAAAGTCCTGTTAGTATATCAAAATCTAATTTGGATCCCAGTTCTTTGTTCCCATGACTAGAGTATGATCTCCTTGAGGGCAGAGAGTAAAGATTAGTCCATCTTTTAAACTTTGGGTCCTGCACGGGGCTATTCCCTGGCCTTTGCCTGGATACTAGGCCAGGCAGTATCTATCTGGGGGCCTTCACCTGGATACTAGGCCAGGTGGTATCCATGCACGAGGCTCCTTCCCCAGCCTTCGCCTGGATTCAGGCGGTACCTATCGGGCTACCCCTAGCCCTCGCTTGGACACTTACCCTTACCCTGTCCCGAGTCTTTGGACATCTCCAGTACACCAACCCCTCCTCCATGGAGGGGTAATGACTACACAGTACACCTGAGGTGGTCAGTGCACTTCACTTTATTGCTTACATCTCCTACATCTCATCTCTCGCTCCCTCCCCAACAGCTCCTTATATCCCCAGCCAGAGCCCCTCCCATGTTCCTCCTTCAGGCCAGAGCCACCTCCTGAAGGGCAGTCCCAGCACCCAAAGTCAGTCCAGAGCTTGGCCCCTAACAGCTCCCCCTTTTGATTTAGACAGGAGTAGTATCATAAGGGGTAGGGAGTTTGGGGGAGGACAGGAGGGTATGCAAATTTGCTTTGGCATCTAGTATCACCTGCCTTATCATAGTGCAAAGGCATCTAATGAAACACAGGAGAAGGAGGCAAAAAAGAATACAAAAGGCAGCAATTCTACCTTAAACCAGGACTTCCCAGGGCGGACACGTAGCCCCAAGAAAGAAAAACATTTTGGCTTCCTTGATCTCAGAAAAGCCCAGGAAAATAGCCTTGAGCAAAACAGGGTCGAAACCCTTCCTCCCAGCACCATCTTGTTCATGCCTTACCAGTCTCCCCTCAGTTTACCTGAGCTGTGACCAGTGAATGCCGTCCAAGAGGCTGGGGGTTGGCAATTCCCTTACAATTCCCCTTTGTTGTTTTGACTCAGTCTTTCCCTCAGGACGATGCTGTTCTGTCTACCAGATATTAGGGAGTCCTGGACACTATGCAAAGCAAGGTTGATACATATTGGTACAAGCAGCAATACTAATAATACTACAACAAAACCTATCAATAAAGGCGAAAACCAGGTCTTTATATGACCCTATGAACTTAAACTATGAAGAACTGAGTTATTTGTAGCCATTTTTTCAGGTGCAAAATCAACATCTGCTTCCTCATCTAATCCTTCCACCAATTCAATTAATCTCTGGATTTCCAGAGTGACATTATCTGGAATTAGCCCATGCAATTGAGCTCTAATTTCTTCCCATTGGACTTGTGACTCATTATACAATTTCTTAGTCAAACAAAAGGCATTATATCTATGATCACATTGCAATTTGTGTTGTAGCTGTAACATAAACACTTCTCCACCAATGACTTCAACTACCTTTTGGAGTATATGAATGGCTTCATAAAATTCATTGTCTATTTTGCTTGTTGCTTAAAGCCTTCAGATACATTTTTCATAAGAGCATGCAAGTCAGAAGCTTGAACTATTGTGCTGTGTGTATTAGACATAGATACAACTAATGCAGTGGATGCTAAAATAGCTTCTACTAATATCGAGGTGTTGTTAGAACAAACACTCTCCCTACTGTCTTTGGTCCTATACATGCTTGCACAGAACAATTCTGGCATGTAAAATTGAAAATTCCTGTCATGTCCCAATATGCCTCTAATTTAGATCTATTGTTTCTGTCCCAGAGAAATATATGTTTGTTCCCTAGACATACTTTGCCCATTAAAGTAACGTTGTTAGACTTACTTGGTGATGCTACAGCAGGCATTCCCTGCACTGTTTGTCCTCCCATTACTAAGATAACTTTATCTATTCCCTGAACAGGCCTTTCAACCTCAGGATACCCCTTATAATTAATATACATTTGTCTAGGAAAATTTGGCACATATTTTTCATCAGGCAAGTATGTAAGATTGTGATATGAATACAACATTTCTGTGTGGTTTCCCATAATCAAGGTTGTCTCCTGACAAGTATATGGGTTACAATTCTCAAATGGTAAAAAACCCTATATGCAGATGCCAAAGGGTTACATTTCTCTTCCTTTGTAAGTTACAAAATGGTCTATATTTCATCCTATGAGCAAGTCCCACAAAGTCCTTGTTTGACCAAATTACTATTGTCCCATTTATCCTCCATGTGAATAGATTGTAAGCAGGCCCTTAACCATGGTGGATTCATGACGAATGCCCTTCTCTGTTGTTCCTTAGGTGTTGGGTCAAAGGACACAATGTTGTTGAGTGTCATGATAAGTACGAGAAGAATGAGAGGAATCATTGTGACCTAGTTGAGTGAATTTCTCCAAAGTTTTTTCATTCGCCTCTGATAGCACCTCTTTGCTCCCTGTGACCACTCCACCTTGGCAGTTGTCCACTATCACTCTTATCCTTTTCACTGGAACCCAAACTTCTTTATTATCATCTGTTAAAACACAAACATACCCTTTTCCCCACGTTAACACTGTATGAGGACCAAACCAGTTTTTATTCTCCTTGTGCCACATTACTTTACTGGGTGCTTTCAGGGCACTTGTTATTGCTGATTCAGTCTTTGCAGACTCCTTCTTAGGAAATGTTAATAATTTCATAGCAGCCAATTAGCCATCATTATTGAATTTTAAATAATGTAGAGTATAAACAGCCAAACAGCCAATTGTAATTTATCATCAGTTTAGAGTATAAACAGCCAATTGCGAATTTATCATCAACTCCTGGTCCAACTCCCCCTTTTCGTTTTTGCAAGTAGGTCTTCAGGGAGCAATTTGCTCATTCCACTATAGCTTGACCAGGGGAGCCCAGTGACATGTAAAGTGAAAATTCCGCCATGAATTGTTCAATGGCTTTACTGATATAAGCTGGACCATTGTCTGATTTAATGCTTTTTGGTACTCCATGATTTAGAATGTGACCGAATGTGTGTGATATAAAAGATTGTTTTTCTGGCCCTTATTGCTACTTGAACTTCCACAGTTATCTGTGTAATACTATCAGCCCTATCAGGGATATAAGCTGAGTCTAATTTAGGTAGCAATAGTGCTATATACTTGCTGTCTGTGATGATATTGCAAGGTTCTTTCACATATAATAATGCTTGCAATATTGCATATAATTCATTTTGTTGTGTAGAAGTAAATGTTGTTTTAAATTTATGCATCTCCTTTTTAGATGAAATATACATAGATGCCCTAAAATTTTGTTGTATCTGTAAAAACATTAACTCCCTCTACTGGTGAGGAAGAGCATGTTTCAGCCCAAGACTATGGCCATGTGGGAAATTCCTGACCAAAAGGAACTGGGAGGCCATGTTGAATATTTTGATTGATCAATATCTGCCATTCCACAAACTCTTGTATGCAGCTCTCTATTTGTTGACTTGTAAACATAGTATATACCATGTGAGGTTCCTGTCTTACTAACATCCTCACTCTTTCCACTGCCTTATGTATTACTTGGGCTACTAGCACAGCCTAAGGCACACAAGCTCTGTTCTTTATGTGGGCTAAATGTACCCACTCAATAATTCCTTGTTTCTGATGAAAAACTCCAGTGGGTTTTTTCTCAGTGAATAAGATTGTTACTTCCAAGTCCTGTAATTCTAACATCCTGCTAGTAGTGCATTCCATAATCTTTTTCTGCACTAATTTCAAACATTCCAAAGCTTCATCTGTCCATCCTCTGCATAAATTTAATTGGGAAGGACCTTTCAATAAATCACATAATGGTTTCATTTGACCACCTTTACTCAAGTAAATTTTACTTCTGTGTCCACTCCTTAAGAACGTCTTTGAAATTCATCAGCTGAAAGGGGGAGAATTCTGGACAACTGCCCAGTGGCACCAAGTCTATTCCGTTCTGCTGGAGAATTTCAAAAGCTTTATCTCTGCTGAGGTGTCTCTTTAATATGCATTTTTCCAATTTGCCTTAGTGCCAAATGATATAACAAATCCTGATCTGTTTAAAACATCCAATTAGGAGTGACATGTTTCACTTAAAATATGACCAGAACAACCACTTTTTGGTTATTTCTCATTATATAAAAAACTTCTCTTGTAGGTGAGGCATGAGATAATGAAAATGCTAATCAGCCTGCCTCTGATGTGAGGGAAAAAGTTTTCCTGAGTTTTTCTTGTCTTTCTCTCCACTTTCACAACCTGGCCAGGGTTAGAAAGTAGAAAGAGAGAGAGAATTTTACCAACAACTTTCCAATAATTTCCAAAACTTCTATGCTTTCCCTAAACTTCATATCCATGTTGTTCTCCTAATGGGTTTTGATTAAAGCCCCTTTAAAACTGCACAGACATTATGTCCTTGCATTTTTTATCTAAAATTGCATTTTGCAATCATATAAACTAAATAATATGAGTAGTTCCTCTCTTTCTCTCTCCCATGCTTCTCCCCGATGCTGCAGCCATCAGAGAGAAGGGAGAAGGGGGAGGAAAAGAGATAACATTCCAAGGTCCAGCTACCATGGAGCTGACTGTAATAACTCACAAACACATGCACACAGAACATGTAAAGACAGAACACATATGTAGACAATGAAAAAGAAGTTTAAAAACTGAGAAAAAATGTCAAAAATTCTCTGCACAAATTATAACTTCGGCTTACTTCTAGCACTGTGTAACAAACATCTTTTTTGAGAAGGGCCTACCGAGCAACCTTGTTTCTTTAGCATTTTGTAAATAAACCTAGTATAAGATTCCTTTTCTTGACTTACTCCGGTAATCCTTTTCTTCTGGGCTGCTGAAGTTGTAACTGTGCCACAGATCCAGGCCTTGGGCCAACTCAGAATGTATTTCCTGGTTGAATTTCTGACTGCGTCACATCCCTCTTTCCCCTCTGTCCTATCTGGTCATGATTGTCTCCTAAGCTCCCTGACCACCAAGGCTCCAAAGATAAAAAAAAAGGGGGGGGGCGGTAGGCGGGGGTCTCGACTCCTCATCAGAATCTCCGCTAGGGAGTCTCCCGTTTGTATCACACAAGCGGCCAAGCAAGTCAGATGTGGGGTGCCCACAAGGGCTGCTTTTTCCACCCCATGCAAGAGGAAATCAGTCTCAACAAGCAACCCAGGGATGGTATCCTGATAAGAGGCCATCTGTTGGTCCACCAGCAGTAAGTCTTTATATGAGGCCACATCCCTTCCTTTTTGCATAATTTGTAGAGATGACATGGTAGCACTGCCTTATCCTCAGGCCAGATCAACGGAATGCTACTTCCGTGACCCACAATATTCCCCCCAGCTTCCCGCTGCCCAGCAGTGAGGCTGTGTAGTCCTTCTCCCATAAAGGGAGGAAAACCAAGCAGTACCCTTAATTCAGTCCCTGTTCGGGTGCCAGCTGTACAGGGCTATTCCCCGGCCTTCACCTGGATACTAGGTCAGGCGGTATCCATGCACAGGGCTCCTTCCCTGGCCTTTGCCTGGATTCAGGCGGTACCTATCAGGCTACCCCCAGCACTCTCTTGGACACTTACCCTTACCCTGTCCCGGGTCTTCGAACATCTCCAGTACACCAACCCCTCCTCCATGGAGGGGTAATGACTACACAGTACACCTGAGGTGGCCAGTGCACTTCACTTTATTGCTTACATCTCCTACATCTCATCTCTCGATCCCTCCCCAACAGCTCCTTATATCCCCAGCCAGAGCCCCTCCCATGTTCCTCCCTCAGGCCAGAACCACCTCCCGAAGGGTGGTCCCAGCACCCGAAGGCAGTCCAAAGCTTGGCCCCTAACAGGGTCCCACTCTAGTGTCATGTTAGAAAGCACTATTTGTGGGATGAAATATTTCTCCTCCAAGTTCCACCTGTAAGAACCCTCCCCAGGGAAGGAGGAAGTTCAAGCCTCAGGGTGCTACAGATTTGGAAAAAAAATATTTGCCATCATGGCATGCATTATCACATGCTCCCCCAAACATAGTCTTCCAAATCCCATCCTGAGGTCATACTCCATATTCTCTGGGTGGGTGAAAACTCACCATCTCTAGCTACCTACCCTGCTACACTCCAACCATCTTCTAACATAGGAGGTGTCAAGTGGACCAGAGTCAGCCTCTAACCTGTGGGTGGCCAGAGCTAAACAAACAGAGCAGGTTAGAGACAGGAGAGTCTGGACACAAATAGAAATTTAATTTCTGAGTGAGAAAAATGATATTTGCAAATGGAAGCCCATACCCCAAAGAAAGAGGGCTTAACATAGTAAACTATGGGCATAGTAAACTGTGCTGAACCATTACATAATCATTTTTTGGTCTTAAATTACTATTCCACAGACCCCATGGGAACAATATTGTCTCATGTTTGAGAGTTGGGCCCACCCTCTAAGACACCAAGCAAAGCTCTGTAATGGGAAGAGAGCAGTAAAGCACCTGTCAATGACAAGGAACAGGGATTGTGAATATATGCTGAATGGCTGTGGGAAATAGGGGCAGTTAATTCCCTCAGTGAACACCTGGTACTGATCCAAGCAATAAACTTTGCCAGAAAGTGATATAATCCTGAGCACAGAGGACTATTGTCATGCCAAACTCAGGACGCAACTGCCTGCTAGGTCTTAGCTCTGGGAAACGGGGTATGTCCAAAATATTTTGACAAAGATAAAACCTCACCCCCTTCCCTCATTCCACCTCTTGGTCGGGAAGAGTAAACATAAAATATTTCATTCTCCAGCAACCACATTACTTGGATTGGATGCCAACATAGTTCCAGTAAACTCAGTATCTTTAGAGATTTCATCAGTTTTGATATTCACACCTCATTGGTATTCTCCTGACCTTTTTCCCTCTGATTTAGGTTTGATAAGTGGAACAAAGAACTCCCAAAGCCTACATTTGAGAAAGGTTCACAGAGGTCAGACAAAGATGGTGGAGTAGAAGCAAAGAAATCCTAGAACTCTCTTATGAAACCCAGCCAAATACCTATAAAAATGACTTTAAATAAATCCTGGTACTGTAGAACCCACAGAATGATGGAGTGAAGCAAATATTCAGCCCAAAACAACCTGGAAGGTCAACAAGAAGGGTCTATGCCTCTACACTGGGAGCAGAGAGCAGTCCAGTGTTGGCCAAGACAAGCATGAGCAGGCCTTGGGGGGAGTGAATGTCTGATACCGGTAGCAGTTTCCAGACTTCACAACCAAAAACCATAGAGGATAAATTGAAAGGTCAGTGGATAAAGCCTGCCAGACTCGGGTGACAAAATGATGAGGCCCCAGCCCCAGGGCAGTTGAGGGAGGGGAGGAGCCTGTGACAGCCAAAACAGGAAGAGAGTCAGTGCCTGTTTCTGGGGCTCTAAGCCCAGAGATTTTGGGGGGATCAGGAGTCTGACAGTACATCCCTCCACTCCACTGGAAGCAGAGAACTACCTTGACAAAGAGCTCAAAAGTCAAATTAATGGCTGAGAAATGAACAAAAACCAGAAAAAAGGATATGGCTATAGAATCTTAATTTGCTGAAAAGGAAGATCAAAATGTACAAATAGAAGACAACAAAGTCAAAACTCCTACATCCAAAGCCTCCAAGGAAAATATCAATTGGTCTCAGGCCATGGGAGAGCTCAATAAGGATTTTGAAAATCAAGTAAGAGAAGTAGAGGAAAAATTGGGAAAAGAAATGAGAGCAATGTAAGAAAATCATGAAAAATGAGTCAACAGATTGCTAAAGGAGAACCAAAATAAAAATACTGAAGAAAATGACACCTTAAAAAATGCATTAACTCAATAGCAAAAGAGGTCCAAAAACTGTATGAGGAAAAGAACGCCTGAAAAAGTAGAATTGGCCAGATGGAAAAGGAAGTACAAAATCTCATTGAATAAAATAATTTCTTAAAGATTGGAATGGAGCAGAGGAATCAAATGCCTATGAATAATCATGAAGTTATAAAACAAAACCAAAGGAATGAAAAAAAAAATGACAGACAATGGAAATATCTTACTGAGAAATAACTGTCCTGGAAAGTGGATCCAGGAGAGACAATTTAAAAGTTATTGGACTGTCTGAAAACTATGATGGAAAAAAGAGTCAAGACATCATCTTTCAATAAATTGTCAAGGAAAACTGCCAATACTCTAGAACCATAAGGCAGAATAGATTTTGAAAGAATCCACCAATCAACTCCTAAAAGAAATTCCAAAAGGAAAACTCCTAGGAATATTGTAGCCAAATTCCAGAGCACCCAAGTCAGGGAGAAAATATTGCAAGCAGCTGGAAAGAAATAATTTGAGTATTGTGGAAATACAATCAGGATAACAGAAAATCTAGCAACTTCTACATTAGGAATCAGGGGGCTTGGAATATGATTTTCCAGGGGTCAAAGGAGCTAGGATGAAAACCAAGAATCAACTACCCAAAAACTGAATATAATACTTCAGGTGGGAAATGGTAGTTCAATGAAATAGAGGATTTTCACACATTCTTGATGAAAAGACCAGAGTTGAATACAAAATTTGACTTTCAAACACAAAAATCAAGAGAAGTATGAAAAGATAAACACGAAAGAGAAATAATAAGGGAATTACTACAGTTGAATGATAGTATTTGTAATTCTTGAGTGTCTTTTCAGTATTATGGTAGTTGGAGGGATTATGTACATATACACAGAGGGCACAAGGTGAGTAAATAGGTAGCAATGATATCTAAAAACAATTAAGGGGTAACATATGACCATATTGGGAGAAAAAAGGGAGAAATAGAATTAGGCAAATTATCTCATATAAAAGGGTCAAGAAAAAGCTTTTTTCAATGGAGGGCAAGAGTGGGAAAGTTAGAGGGAAAGAGTGAACCTTACTTGTATCACATTTGACATAAGGAAGGAATAACATGCACACTCAATTTGGTGTGAAAATCTATCTTACACTGCAGGAAGACAGTGGGAAGGGCATAAGTAGGGGGAGGGGATAATAGAAGAGAAAGCAAATGGGAGGAGAGGGAAATTAGAAGTAAATGCTTTTGAGAAGGGACAAGGTCAAAAAAGAGAATAGAAAAAATGGGAGGCAGGATAGGATGGAGGGCAATATATTTAGCCTTTCACATCATGACTATTATGGGAGTGTTTTGCATGACAGCACATGTATAACCTATATCAAATTCCATGCCTTCTCAGTGGATATAATTGGGGAAGGAGGAAGGGAGAGTAGCAGGAACTCAAAGTTTTAAAAATGAATGCTAAAGAGGGCGCAGCATATATGGCAGAGTAACAGCATGGAATTGCTAGCACTATTCCCCCAATTCTAGCCAAATACCTGTAAAAATGATTCTAAATAAATTATGGAGCTTCAGAACCCAGAATGACTAAGTGAAGCAAATCCTCAGCCCAAGATAGCTTGAAAGGTCACCGAAAAGTGTCTATAGTGCTACACTAGGAGTAGAGCACAATTCAGCATGGGGGACACAAATGAAGACAGAACCTGAGTAGGCCTTGGGAGGACTGAATCTCAGGCACCTGTGGTGGTTTCCAGACTTCACAACCCCCCAAAACAGAGGACAAATTGGAAGGTCAGTGGAAAAAACCTGTGGGACCTGTGTGGGAGAGTAGAGTGGTCAGGTACCAGAGCCAGGCCAGTGGAGGGAGTGGAGGAGCCTGTGGCAGCAGCAGCAGCAGGGGCAGTGGCAGTGCTCTAGGCCCAAATATTGTGAAGGGATTAAGGCACTCCCCTCCCCTCACTCCCACTGAGCAAAGAATTACCTTGACAAGGAACCCAAAAGTCAAGTAAATACCTGGGAAAAGGAGCAAAAACTAAAAAAAGAATCAGATTATAGAATCTTACTTTGGTGACAAGGAAGACCAAAAGACACGAACAGAAGACAACAAAGTCAAAGCTCCTAGGTCCAAAACTCCAAGAAAAATATTAATTGGTCCCAGGCCATGGAAGAGCTCAAAAATGATTTTGAAAATAAAGTAAGAGAAGTAGAGCAAAAATTGGGAAGAGACTGTGAGGAAACTCAAAAAGATCTCACCTGAACTCTGCTTTCCAACACCAGCCAGCTCAGCATCAAGTAAGCCGCAGCATTTTAGCTTCTAGCTGAAAGAACAAGAGGCCAATACACACAAAGACCCAGGTTTTACACACAAGAGCTGTGAGACAGAGCTCCCTGTGCCCGAGATGCAGAGATCTACGTTAAAAGTCAGGAAAAGAGTGATTATGAGTAAGAAGCAAAGCAGAAAAGAAAAGACCATAGAATCTTTCTACGGGGTCAAGGACCAGATCACAAATACCAAAGAGGTCAGCAACGAGTCTGTACTTCCATCTGAAACTTCATAAGGGAATATGAAATGATCTGGAGGGCAAAGAGCCCTCTTGGAAGAATTCAGAAAGGATTTAAAAAAAACAAATTAGAGAAATAGAAGAAAAACTGACCAATGACTTTAAAAATATGAAAAAAGAAATCACAGAAGAATTTAAAAGAACAATTGGGCAAGTGGGAAAGAAAGTACAAAACTTAACTGGAGAAAGTAACTCCACAAAAGGAACAACAGGACAGATGAAAAAGGAGGTGCAAAAGTTAACTGAAGAAAACAATTGGACAAAAAAAAAAGAATTGGGCAAGTAGAAGGTAATGAATCTATGAGAAATCAAGAATCAGTTAAAGAGAATCTAAAGCATGAAAAAACACACAAAAATGTAAAATATTTAATTGGCAAAACAAAAGATCTGAAAAATAGATCCAGGAGAGAAAATCTAAGGATTATGGGTCTACCTGAAAGCCTTGATAAAAAAAAGAGCCTGGACAATATCATCCAAAAAATCACCAAGGAAAATTACCCCAAAGTCCTAGACATAGAAAGCAAAATAGTCATCGAAAGAATCCACTGTTCACCTTCAAAAAGGAACCTCAAACTAAAAACACCAAGGAATCCCTGCCAAATTCCGGAACTATCAAGTGAAGGAGAAAATTCTACTGGCAGCCAGAAAGAAGTAATTAAAATATTGAGGAGCTACAGTCAGGATTACACAGAACCTTGCAACTTCTTTTTTTGTTTGTTTTTAAATATAAATTTATTTATTTAAATTTTTACATTCATTTTCACAAAATTTTGGGTTCCAAATTTTCTCCCCATTTATCCCCTCCCCCCACCCCAATACCCCAAGCAATCTAATTTTCCCTATCACCAATCTGCCCTCTCTTCTGTCATCCCTCCCTTCTCTTGTCCCCGTCTTCTCTTTTGTCCTGTAGGGCCAGATGACTTTCTATTCCCCATTAACTGTATTTCTTATTTCCTAATAGCAAGAACAATACTCAACAGTTGTTCCTAAAACTTTGAGTTCCAAATTCTCCCCATCCCTCCCTCCCTACCCATTCCCTTTGGGAAAGCAGGCAATTCAATATAGGCCATATCTGTGTAGTTTTGCAAATGACTTCGATAATAGTCGTGTTGTGTAAGACCAACTGTATTTTCCTCCATCCTATTCTGCCCCCATTGTTTCTATTCTGTCTTTTGATCCTGTCCCTCCCCAAGAGTGTTGACTTCAAATTGCTCCCTTCTCCCATTGCCCTCCCTTCCATCATCCCTCCCACCCTGCTTATCTCCTCCCCCACTTTCCTGTACTGTAAGATAGGTTTTCATACCAAAATGAGTGTGCATTTTACTCCTTCCTTTAGTCTAATGTGATGAGGGTAAACTTCTTGCTTTTTTCTCAGCTCTCCTCTTTTTCACTCCACTTGCCTCTTGAATGAGAGATAATTTACCCCATTCCATTTCACCCTGTCTCCTCCCACTACATTTCTCTCTCACCGTTTACCTTAATTTCTTTTAAGATATGGTCCCATCCTATTCAATTCACTCTGTGCTCTCTCTCTCTGTGTGTGCATGCATGTGTGTATGTGTATGTGTGTGTGCACGCATGTACGTGTGTGTGTGTGTGTGTGTGTACATCTGTGTGTGGTCCCATCAACTACCCAGATACTGAAACATTTTAAGAGTTACAAATATTGTCTTTCCGTGTAGGAATGTAAACAGTTCACCTTTGGTAAGTCCCTTATGACTTCTCTTTGCTGTTTACTATTTCATGCTTCTTCTCATTCTTGTGTTTGAAAGTCAAATTTTCTTTTCAGCTCTGGTCTTTTCATCAAGAATGCTTGAAAGTCCTCTGTTTCATTGAAAGACCAGATTTCCCCCTGAAGTATTATACTCAGTCTTGCTGGGTAGGTGATTCTTGATTTGAGTCCTAGTTCCTTTGACTTCTGGAATATCCTATTCCATGCCCTTCGATCCCTTAATGTAGAAGCTGCTAGATCTTGTGTTATCCTGATTTTATTTCCACAATACTGGAATTGTTTCTTTCTGGCTGCTTGCAATATTTTCTCCTTGAGCTGGGAATTCTGGAATTTGGCCACAATGTTCCTAAGAGTTTCTCTTTTTGGATCTCTTTCAGGAGGTGATTGATGGATTCCTTCAATACTTATTTTGCCCTCTGGTTCTAGAATGTCAGGGCAGTTTTCCTTGATAATTTCATGAAGATGATATCTAGGCTCTTTTTTTTTGATCATGGCTTTCAGGTAGTCCCATAATTTTTAAATGGTCTCTCCTGGATCTATTTTCCAGGTCAGTTGTTTTTCCCATGAGATATTTCACATTCTCTTCCATTTTTTCATTCTTTTGGTTTTGTTTGGTGATTTCTTGGTTTCTCGTAAAGTCATTAGACTCCATCTGTTCCATTCTAATTTTGAGAGAACTATTCTCTTCAGTGAGCTTTTGAACCTCTTTTTCCATTTGGCTAATTCTGCTTTTGAAAGCATTCTTCTCCTTATTGGCTTTTTGAACCTCTTTTGCCAATTGAGTGAGCCTATTCTTCAAGGTGTTATTTTCTTCAGCATTTTTTTGGGTCTCCTTAACCAAGGTATTGACCCGTTTTTCATACTTTTCTTGCATCTCTCTCATTTCTCTTCCCAGTTTTTCCTCCACCTGTCTAACTTGCTTTTCAAAATCCTTTTTGAGCTCTTCCATGGCCTGAGCCCACCAGACATCCACCTCGGATGTCTGGGATAGAGAGGCTCCAACCTCCACGTCTTTCCCTGATGGCAAGCATTGTACTTCCTCATCAGAAATGAAGGGAGGAAGGAACATCTCTTCCCCAAGAAAGTAGCTCTCTATGGTCTCATTTTGCTTCCTTTTTCTGGGCATTTTCCCAGCCAGTTACTTGACTTCTGAGATTCCTGTCCACCCCCGCCTAGATCTTCCCAGCTAGTGCTTGGGGTCAGAGATTCAAATGCTGCTTCCCAGTCTCAGGGCTTTCCATGGTGAGAGCAGCTGCTAGTCAATGTGAGCTTAAGTTCTGGTGCTGAGGTGGGGGCAGGGCCATCTCCCAGGCTCAGTCCCCTCAGGGGCTTTATGTGGATACCTTCAGTAATGGCCCTGAGGTCCTGCCTGCTGCTCCGAGAGTTCTGGGCCTCCGCTGCCTCTGCTGCTCCCTCTGCTGCTGCCTCCCAAGGGGTCCCAAGCCACGGAGACACCCTGCTCCCCTCTCAGCCAGCCCAGAAGTCTCTCTCACTGACCTGTAGCACCTGTGGGTGGAGGGACCTTCCTGGCCGCTGGAGGTTCCATCCCTGAAGCCTACTCGCATCTACGCCTTTGGGGCCATGAGGCCAGGGCAGCTCAGGGGTGGGCTCCACTGTCCAGAGTGCCACGGACCTTTGGGGTCAGCTTTTCAGGGCTCTCTGGAATGGAAATCTCTTCCACTGCATTGGTGCGTGGCTTACAGTACTCCAGAATTTGTGGGGAGTTCTTTTCACAGGAAATTTATGGGTTGTGGATTCGGAGCTAGCATACATGAGTCTTTCTACTCCACCATCTTGGCTCCTCCACGACCTTGCAACTTCTACATTAAAAGATGGAAGGAATTGTAATACAATATTCAGTAAGACAAAGGAACTGGGACTACAACCAAGGATTAACTACCCATCAAAATTGAACATAATATTTCAGGCAAGGAGATGGACATTCAGTGAAATTAGGGATTTCCAGACCTTCCTGATGAAAAGGTCAGAACTCAATAGGAAATTGGATCTTTAAATGCAGGTCTCAAGAGAGGCATAAAAAGGTAAACAGGGAAGAAAAAAACTTACTACACAATATGGGCAAACTGTTTACATCCCTATAAGGGAAAATGATAATGTTAACCTTGAGAATTGAATATTTATTATCAAAGGTAAAACGTAGGGAAGAAGTAGTAAGGGAAAGGGGGAATGAAAAGGGAAAGGGCTGTAAAAAGAGAGGGCAGACTGAGGGAGGTGGTGGTCAAAAGTATAAAAATTCTTCCACCCTCTGGTAATTGTGGTGGGGAAGGGAGAAGGGAGAACTAAAAGCATAAACAAAGGGAAAGAGGATGGAAGGAAAGATACAGATAGTAATCATAACTGCGAATGTGAGTGGGATGAAGTCTCCCATAAAAGGGAGGTGGATAGCAGAATGGATTAACAACCATAAGTCAACAATATATTGTTTAAAAGAAGCACATTTGCAAAAGGGAGATACACATAGAGTGAAGGTAAAAGGTTGGAGCAGAACATATTGTGCTTCAACTGATATAAAAAAAGCAGAGGTAGTGATTCTAATCTCAGACAAAGTAAAAGCAGAAATAGATTTAACCAAAAGAAATAAGTAAGGAAATTATATCCTGCTAAAAGGCACCATAGACAAACAATATCATTACTAACCATGTATGCTCCAAGTGGTATAGCATCCTTAGAGAAGAAGTTAAGGGAGTTACAGGAAGAAATAGAGAGAAAAACTATACTAGTGGGGGACCTCAACCTTCCCCTCTCTGAACTTGATAAATCTAACCTCAAAATGAACATGAAAGAAATTAATGAGGTAAATAGAACTCTGGAAAACATAAATATGATAGATCTCTGGAGAAAATTGAATGGTGATGGAAAGGAATATAACTTTTTCTCAGTGGTGCATGGCACATACACAAAAATTGACCATGGACTAGGCCATCAAAACCTCACATCCAGTGGAGTAAGGCAGAGATAGTCTGTGCACCCTTCTCAGATCATAGTGCAAAAAAACTTATATGTAGTCAAAGGTCATGGAAACATAAACCAAAAACTAATTGGAAACTAAACAATCTAATTCTGAAGAATGAATGGGTTAAACAGAAAATTATAGAAACAATAAACCATTTCCTCCAAGAGAATGACAACAATGAGACAACCTACCAAATATTATGGAATATTACAAAAGCAGTTCTTAGGGGAAGTTTTATATCTTTGAGAGCCTACATGGATAAAAGAGAGACAGAAGAGATCAATGAACTGGGCAGGCAGCTGAAAAAGCTCGACAAAAAGTAAATTGAAAATGCCTAAGTAAATACCAAATTAGAAATATAGAAAAACAAAGAAGAGATGAATAAAATTGAAATTAAGAAATCTATTGAATTAATAAATAAAATTAGATGCTAGTTTTATGAAAAAAAAACAAAAAATTTAACCTTTGGTCAAATTTGATTAAAAAAAAAAAGAAAGAAGAAAACCAAATTACCAATATCAAAAATGAAAAAGGTGAACTCATCTCCAAAGAGGAGAAAATTGAAACAATAATAAGAAATTACTTTGCCCAACTGTATGCCCATAAATTCAACAACCTAAATGAGATGGGTGATTATTTTAAAAGATATAAATAAGATATAAATTGCCCAGACTAACAGAAGAGGAAATTGAATACTTAAACAACCCCACCTCAGAAAAAGAAATTGAACGAGCCATCAATGAACTCCCTAAGAAAAAATCTGCAGAGCCGGATGGATTTATAAGTGAATTCTATCAAACATTTAAAGAGCAGTTGTTTCCAATACTATATAGACTATTTGGGAAAATTGGGGAAGGAGTCCTCCCAAATTCTTTTTATGATACAAATATGACTTTTGATACCTAAACCAGGAAAAGACAAAACAGAGAAAGAAAATTATAGACAAATTTCTCCAAGGAATATAGTTGCAAAAATTTTAAATAAGATTTTAGGAAAAAGAATACAGCAACTTATCACAAGAATAATACATTATGATCAGATAGGATTCATGCCATGAATGCAGGGCTCATTCAATATTGGGAAAATTATTAGCATTATCAATCATATCAAAAACAAAACTAAGAGAAACCACATGATTATCTCAATCGATGCAGAAAAAGATTTTGACAAATACAACACCAGAGGGGGCGGAGCCAAGGTGGTGGAGTAGAAGGACGCACGTTTACGAGCTCCGAAACCACAACCCATAGAATTAATGTAAAAAGAGAGACCCCATATCTTCTGGAACACTGAAAGGGGTACAGAAACGGAGTGGAAGAGATTTCGGTTCCAGGGAGCCCTGGAGACCTGTCCCCAGGGTCCGTCACACCCCAGAAAGCAGACCCCACCCCCAGCGCTGCCCTGGCCAGGGCCCCAGAGAAGCTGACCCGAGCAGGCTTCAGGGACGGAGGCTCCGGCATCCGGGAAAGTCCCTCCACCCACAGAAGCTACAGGTCAGTGAGAGAGAAGGCTGGGCTGGACGAGAGGGGGAGCGGAGTATCTCCGTTACTCAGGCCCCCTCGGGAGGAAGCGGAGGCAGCAGAGACGGGGGCAGGAAGCGGCGGAGGCAGAGGCGTGGGTGGCAGCGGAGGCAGCAGCAGCTGCGGCCGGCCTGGAACTCCCCCCAGCAGCAGGCAGGATCCTCATTACGGAAGGTCTCTGCATAAACAAGCTGAGGAAGCTGAGCCTGGGAGGCGGCCCTCCCCCACGCGCTCCGTTCCTGAAAGTCTCTGCATAAAGCCCCTGAGGGAGCTGAGTCTGGGAGGCGGCCCTGCCCCCACCCCAGCACCAGAACTAAAGCTCACGTTGATTAGCAGCATGAAAAGCCCATTTGAATTTCAGAGCCCAAGCACTAGCTGGGCAGATCGAGGTGGGGGTGGACAGGAATCTCAGAAGTCAAGTAACTGGCTGGGAAAATGCCTAGAAAAGGGAAGAAAAATAAGACTATAGAAAGTTTTTTCCAACAAATGCAAATGATCCCGACATTCGGATCTGACAAGGACGAGGAAATATTCTTGCCATCAGGGAAAGACATGGAGGGTGGAGCCTCCGCACCCCAGACACCCCAGGGGGATGTCGGGTGGGCTCAGGCCTAGGAAGAGCTCAAAAAGGATTTTGAAAAGCAAGTTAGACAGGTGGAGGAAAAACTGGGAAGAGAAATGAGAGAGATGCAAGAAAAGTATGAAAAACGGGTCAATACCTTGGTTAAGGAGACCCAAAAAAATGCTGAAGAAAATAACACCTTGAAGAATAGGCTCACTCAATTGGCAAAAGAGGTTCAAAAAGCCAATGAGGAGAAGAATGCTTTCAAAAGCAGAATTAGCCAAATGGAAAAAGAGGTTCAAAAGCTCACTGAAGAGAATAGTTCTCTCAAAATTAGAATGGAACAGATGGAGTCTAATGACTTTACGAGAAACCAAGAAATCACCAAACAAAACCAAAAGAATGAAAAAATGGAAGAGAATGTGAAATATCTCATGGGAAAAACAACTGACCTGGAAAATAGATCCAGGAGAGACCATTTAAAAATTATGGGACTACCTGAAAGCCATGATCAAAAAAAGAGCCTAGATATCATCTTCATGAAATTATCAAGGAAAACTGCCCTGACATTCTAGAACCAGAGGGCAAAATAAGTATTGAAAGAATCCATCGATCACCACCTGAAAGAGATCCAAAAAGAGAAACTCCTAGGAACATTGTGGCCAAATTCCAGAACTCCCAGCTCAAGGAGAAAATCTTGCAAGCAACTAGAAAGAAACAATTCCAGTACTGTGGAAATACAATCAGGGTAACTCAAGATCTAGCAGCTTCTACATTAAGGGATCGAAGGGCCGTGGAATAGGATATTCCAGAAGTCAAAGGAATTAGGACTTAAACCAAGAATCACCTACCCAGCTAAACTGAGTATAATACTTCAAGGGAAAATATGGTCTTTCAATGAAACAGAGGACTTTCAAGCATTCTTGATGAAAAGACCAGAGCTGAAAAGAAAATTTGACTTTCAAACACAGGAATGAGAAGAAGCATGAAAAAGTAAACAGCAAAGAGAAGTCTTAAGGGGACTTACCAGAAGTGAACTTTTTACATTCCTACATGGAAAGACAATATTTGTAACTCTTAAAACTTTTCAGTATCTGGGTAGTTGGTGGGACCACACACACACGTACATGCATGCACGCACACACGCACACATGCACACACATACAGAGACAGAGAGCACGGAGTGAATTGAATAGGATGGGACCATATCTTAAAAGAAATTAAGGTAAATGGTGAGAGAGAAATGTACTGGGAGGAAAGAGGGTGAAATGGAATGGGGTAATTATATGTCATTTAAGAGGCAAGTAGGAGACTTCTTAGTGGAGGGAAAAAGAGGAGAGCTGAGAAAAAAAGCAATTAGTTTACCCTCATCACATTTGACTAAAGGAAGGAATAAAATGCACACTCATTTTGGTATTAAAACCTATCTTACAGTATAGGAAAGTGGGGGAGAAGGAGATAAGCAAGGGGGGGGATGATGGAAAGGAGGGCAAAGGGAGGAGGGAGCAATTTGAAGTCAACACTTGGGGAGGGACAAGATCAAAAGACAGAAGAGAAACAATGAGGGGCAGGGTAGGATGGAGGGTAATTCAGTTAGTCTTATATGACACGACTATCAGGGAAGACATTTGCAAAATTACACAGATATGGCCTATATTGAGTTGCCTGCCTTCCCAAAGGGAATGGGTGGGGAGGGAGGGATGGGGAGAATTTGGAACTCAAAGTTTTAGGAACAACTGTTTAGTATTGCTATTGCTACTAGGAAAGAAGACATACAGTTAATGAGGAATAGGAAGTCATCTGGCCCTACAGGAGAAAAGAGAATATGGAGACAAGAGAAGGGAGGGATGACAGAAGAGAGGACAGATTGGAGATAGGGAAAATTAGATTGCTTGGGGTATTGGGGTGGGGGAGGGGTTAAAAGGGGAGAAAATTTGGAACCCAAAATTTTGTGAAAATGATTGTAAAAAGTTAAATAAATAAATAAACAAGCAAATAAATAAATAAATAAATGGCAAATGCAACACCAATTCCTATTAAAAACACTGGAGAACATAGGAATAAAGGGAACTTTCCATAAAATAACAACCAGTATCTACCGAAAACCTTCAGCAAGCATTATATGCAATGGAGATAAGCTAGCTGCATTTCCAATAAGGTCAAGGGTGAAACAAGGATCTCCATTATCATCACTATTCTTCAATATGGTACTAGAAATTTAAACTGTGGCAATTAGACAAGATGAAGAAGTTGAAGGAATTAGAACAGGCAAAGAAGAAACTAAATTATCACTCTTTGCAGATGATATAATGATATACTTAGAGAATCCTAGAGAACCAAGTAAAAAGCTATTTGAAATAGTAAACAACTGGCAAAGTTGTAGGTGACAAAATATACCCACACAAATCTTCTGCATTTCCATATATTACTAACAAAGCCCAACAGCAAGAGATAGAAAGAGAAATCTTATTTACAGCTAGAGTAGACACTGTAAGATATTTGGTAGTCTATGTGCTAAAGTAAACCCAGGGACTCTAAGAACCCAGTTACAAAACACTTTTCACATAAATAAAGTCGGATCTAAATTAGTGGAAAAATATTAGTTGCTCCTGGGTGGACTGAGCCAATATAAAAAAAAAATGAAAATTCTACTTCAAATTAATTTACTTTTCAGTGCCATACCAATCAAACTACCAGATAAGTATTTGTCAAGCTAGAAAGAATAATATCAAAATTCATCTGGAAAAACAAAAGGTCCAGAATATTAAGGGAACTAATGAAAAGAAATGCTAGGGAAGATGGCCTAGCTCTACCTTGCTCAAACTATTATAAAGCAGCAGTTATCAAAACCACTTGGTACTGGCTAAGAAACAGATGGGCAGACCAATGGAATATGTTAGGTACCCAAGACACAGTAGTCAATGAATATAGAAATCTACTGTTTGATAAACCCAAGGACCCTAGTTTCTGAGATAAGAACTCACTGTTCGACCAAAATTGCTGGGAAAACTGGATAACAGTGTGGTGGAAACTAGGCATAGAGCAATACCTGACACCATACACAAGAATAAAGTTCAAATGGGTACATGATCGAGGTATAAAGATTGATACCACAAACAAATTAGTGGACCAAGCAATACTGTGTTTTTCAGATTTAGGGAGAATGGAAGAATTTTTAACTAAACAAGATATAGAAAACATTATGAAGTACAAAATGGATAATTTTGATTATATTATTTTGAAACATTATGCACAACCAAACCCAATGCAACCAAGATTAGGAGGGAAGCAGAAAACTGGGAAAGAATTTTTGCAAATAATGTCTGTGATAAAGATCTCATTTCTAGAATATATAGAGAACTGAGTCAACTGTACAAGAATACAAGTCCTTCCCCAATTGAAAAATGGTCAAATGTTATGAACAGGCAGTTTTCAGAGGAAGAAATCAAAGCAATCTATAGGCATATGAAGAAATGCCCTAAATCACTATTGATTAGAGAGATGCAAATCAAAATAACTCTGAGTTACCACATCACACCTATCAGATTTCCTGACATGCCAAAGCAAGGTAATGATAAATGCTGGAGAAGATGTAGGAGAATTGGAACACTAATTCATTGTTGGTGGAGCTGTAAGCTGATCCAACCCTTCTGAAAAGCAATTTGGAACTATGCCCAAAGTATTACAAACCCTTTATATATACCCTTTAATCCAATAATAACACTTCCCCAAGAGATCATAAAAGTGAGAAAAGGTCCCACATGTACAAAAATATTTACAGTAAGACTCTTATATTTATAAATATTTATAGAAATATGTATAGTAGGACTCTTTTTGGTGGTGCAAAACTGGAAGCTAAGGGCCAGAAAGAAACAGTTTTGAGTATTGTGGAAACACAGGACAACACAAGATCTAGCCGCTTCTACATTAAGGGATCAGAGGGCTTCATGATATTCCAGAGGTCAACTCATCTGGAAGATGAGTGCATGTGAGGGGATGATGTCTAAAAATGTGAAATTAAGGAGTGAGAGTGGAATACATAGGGAAGAGAAAGTGAGAAATAGAATTGGGCAAATTATCTCACATAAAAGAGGCAAGAAAAACATTTTCAATGGAGTGGAAGCAGGGGGAGAAGAGAGGGAAAGAGTGAACCTTACATTCATAGCATTTGACTTAAGGAGGAAACTGCATGCACACTCAGTTTGGTATGAAAATCTATCTCATGCCACTTGAAAGTAGGGGGAAAGAAGATAAGCTGGATTTGGGGAGGGGATGATAGAAGAGAGAGCAAATGGGAAGAGGGGTAATTAGAAATAAACAATTTTGAGGAGGGACAAAGTCAAAAGAGAGAATAGAATAAATGAGGTCAGGATAGGATGTAGGGCAATATAGTTAGTCTTTCACATCATGACTGTTATGGAAGTGCTTTGCATAGCTATATATGTATAACCTATATTGAATTGCTTGGTTTCTCAGTGGGAATGTTTGAGGAAGGGAGAGTAGTTGGAACTCAAAGTTTTAAAAATGAATGTTAAAAATTGTTTTTACATGCAACTGGGAAATAAGATTTACAGGCAATGGGGTATAGAAATCTATCTTACTCTACAAGAAAATAGAGGGCATGGGAATAAGGGAAGGGAGGGCATGATAGAAGGGAGGGCAGATTGGGGTAAGTGGTAATCAGAATGCAAGCTGTCTTGAAGTGGGCAGAGGGGAGATATGGGTACAAAATCTGGAACTCAAAATCTGGTGGAAGTGTCTGTCGAAAACTAAAAATAAATTAATTAAAGAAAAAATAAAAATAAATACTGAGAATGGTGCAAAAAAATGAATGCTAAAAAATTGTTTTGCATGCTACTGGGTAATAAGACACACAGGAAATGGGGTATAGAAATCTATCTATTCCTACAAGAAAGTAAAAGGGAAGAGGATGAGAGAAGGGAGACAGGTGATAGAAGGGAGGTCAGATTCATGTAAGGGGTAATGAGCATGCACAATCACAGGGGAGAGATGGGGAGAAAATTTGGAACTCAAAATTGTTAGGAAGCGAATGATGAAATAAATAAATTAGTATAATTTTACAAAGGAAAAAGAAGGCTAGAATGTCATACATGTTTTCATTTTTCACCAGCTCCATTCCTTTGAACTGGACTTTGTGATGCCCCCATGTCTGCTGCCTTCTCCCTTCTCGTTTCCCACCTTTCAGCTTTCTTTTGTGTATTGTCTTTTCCCATTAGGTTGTAAATCCATTTAAGGCAGAGAATGCCTTCCTTCTTCATATTTGTATTCCCAGTACTTAATATAATACTTGGCACACAGTAGGCACATAATATTTGTTGTCATTCCTGTAGATTAGCTGTCCTATGATTCCAATCCCTGTCCCTAAGACTCCCCATATCAAAGCTTTCTCTTGCCACCATTGTCCTGTGTGTGTTGTTTTCTTCCACTGAAACATAAAATCTTTGAGTGAAAGAGATCATATTGTTTTGGTATTTGTATCCCCACTGGTAAGTAATGCCTGACCTGTAATAAACATTTTAGAAGGATTTTTTCCTTTCTTCACTAGTTTATTACAGCATCACCTGGCATTGGACAGCACGTGCCTGAGACTGGTTTTTCTGCTAAACTATGTCCTTGTGCATTTATGCTCCTTGTGCCCAGTGTCTTCACCTGTAAAATGAGGGGCTTCAACAGGTGGTCTCTGAGGTCTCTTCCTGTCCAAGATAAATCATTCTGAATTAGTGCTATGGAAAAAGCAATATAGAGAGCTGATATAAACCAGCATCTCAGCACTCTTATCTCAAGACTTCAGAATTGGAAGGGGGATAGGATCTGGACTGAGCCTACATAGACAATCAAGGGGTCTGGAGTTCTTGGCCCAAGGACTGCCAGCCCTTCCCTCTCTTAATCAGTTGCTGAAGTCATATATAACTGAGTATTGGGAGCCAGGGGAAGTGGGGAGGGCTTGGGGCAAGGAGGGAGGGGAATTCCATAACCTATTTCTCTAGAATTAATAGGTTTTTATTCAGAAAGCTAATAATGACAGAAGCAGAGATGTGAGCTCATCCTCTTTTCCCCAAACTGTCTCAAAATCCTCAAAACTCCTCTCTCAGCATGAGAGAACCTGAACAATCTCCCTCCTCATGACCCACAACCTTCCTCTCCTATCTCCCCAATTCTCCATATTTCTTAGGAAGCTTGAACTGCCTCTCTCCTTGCAACGTACAGGCTTCCTCCTTTAGAATCATCAATTGCTTCCCCAACTGCTTCTAAATTCACAAAGATCCTTCCTTTATAAATTTTCGTTCAATTGAATTGAAGACCTGAGCCTCTTCTATTGTTCCTGCCCTGTCAAAATACAGCTGCCTAAGCATCTCTCAACAAAGAGTCACCATCTACCAGGACTCCATTACTACTCCTCTGACCCTCACTGGTTGGACTCAGATCATGCCTTGGAATACATGCTCCCTTCTATGAGGGTCTGGTTTTGTTCCTCTATGAAAGCTGTCAAACCTATTATTTTGCTTTCAAATGCTTAATAGTCATTCTACTTCTCTTCTTCCTCCATGTCACATGTTTCCAGAGTAATGGTGAATTGGACAGAGTCTGAAATGACAGGAGCAGTGGTCATGGGATTCCAGTTTTCTCTGTCTAGTGAGTAACTGTTCTTCCCTGTGCTTTTCTGCTATAGGACTTGAAGCAGAGTTGAGGCCTGTGTACTAGGGTTGGAGTGGGGGACCTAATGGGCTTCATATTTTTGTTGCTTACCCAAGTGAGTCAAGATGTGACCTGGCCTTTTCAGGACACTGGGAGAAGCAAGTACCCTGTGAGATGAAACAGTCTCTGCTAAGGTGAACCAAGTACCTGTTTAAAAATGTCAGGCTGAGAATTTTTTGTCTATAAGAGGCAGCATTAAGGTGGGACCATACATTGTGGCCTACAACTTACAGTGAGCACTTCAAAAAGACCTGAATACTAGCATACCCAGAAGTCCTCTTTTTAACATGCCTGGAACAAGATCAAGCTGTCTTATTGTCAAATTTTCAGTGTGAGATTTACACCTCAAAAACCACTACAAATTATGGTTTTATTTATCCTTTGTTTGATTGCCTAGACTTATGAATATAAAGAAGA
The DNA here is from genome assembly GCA_023548195.1 of Bettongia penicillata ogilbyi. NCBI lineage: Eukaryota > Metazoa > Chordata > Mammalia > Diprotodontia > Potoroidae > Bettongia > Bettongia penicillata. The sequence goes on from JAJHZJ010000257.1 coordinate 9,418,155, forward strand.
AAATGGTAATAAATCAGTTTAAACTTAAAAGCATGATCTGCTTGCATTTTGTTTTTTTAGAGAATCAGTGGTTAAATATTAGCCAGCAAACCCCTACTTGGGACACATGGGTCCAGATACCTAGCTAAGTAGTCAAGTTGTTCTTGTTTTCTACTCCACCTGCACACTAAGGAATTGATCTGGGGACCAAAGAACTAGAGCTTAAAGGACCTCTTGAGGTCGTTTAGTCTTTGGAACACTCTGTTTCCTCTTCTCCACCACTGACTTTCTTGCCCTCCTTTAAGTCCCAACTAAAGACCTACTTTCTACAGAAAGCCTTCTGCAACCTGCTTAATCCCAGTGCTTTTATATCCTAGTTATCCTATAGATACTTGTTTGCATCTTTTCTGTCCTATTTGATTGTAAAGAGGGCAAGAACATTCTTTTGCCTCTTTATGTAACCCCAGTTCTTAGCACAGTGCCTAACACATACTAGACATTTAATAGATGCTAACCGAAAAATGGCAGAGTAGAAGCAGGCACTTGCTAGACCTCTCCCCGCCAAGCCCAGCCAAATATTTGTAAAAAAATATCTCTAAACAAATTCTGGAGCTGCAGAACCCAAAGGATTGTGGAATGAAGTAAATCTCCAGTCCAAGAAAGCCAGAAACGCCAAGGGAAAGCGTCTATCACTTTATGCTGCGAGCAAAGAGCAGTCCAGTGTGGGCCAGCAGAAACAGGACCTGAGCATATTTCAGAGGGAGTGAATCTCTGCTACCTGTGGTTGTTCCCAGACTTCATAACCAAAATACGCTGAGAAACTTTTTCTCAGTATTAGGGTAGTTGGAGGGATTATATAGTTGGTTGTTGTCCTTCATCTTCAAAGTGGACCAAAATGCCATCACCATTATAAAGTGAAATTTCAGTGTGTCTGACTGTGGCTTATCAGACCAATATGAGCTCAGAATGCTCTATCATAGGTTGGGCACAGATAGTTCATGTGAATATTTGGGGTGGATATCTCAATTTTATGCATCCTGTCTTAAGGAGGGAATAACATGCACTCTCAGTTTGGTATGAAAATTTATCTTACACTACAGGAAAGTAGGGGGAAATGGGATAAGCTGTGGGTGGGAGGATGATAGAAGGGAGGATAAATGGGAGAAGGGGGTAATTAGAAGTAAATACTTTTGAGGAGGGACAGGGTCAAAAGAGAGAATAGACTAAATGGGAGGCAGGATAAGATGGAGGGCAATGTAGGTGGTCTTTCACATCATGACTCTTATGGAAGTGTTTTGCATGACTACACAAATATAGAACCTATATCAAATTGCATGGCTTTTCAGTGAGGGATTGATGGGGAGGTGAGGAGGGAGGGAGAGAGCTGGAACTGAAAGTTTTAAAAACAAATGTTAAAAATTGTTTTTTACATGCAACTGTGAAATAAGACATACAGGCAATGGGTTAGATAAATCTATCTTGCCATACAAGAAAATACGAGGAAAAGGATGAGAAAAGGGAGAAGTGTCATAGAAGAGAGGACAGATTAGGGAAAGGGGCAATCAGAATGCATTATCTGTTGGGATGCATGGAAGGCAGAGATGGGGAGAAAAATTGGAACTCAAAATCTTGTGGAAGTGAATGTTGAAAACTAAAATTAAATTAATAAAATAAATTAATGCTAGAAGAATTGAAGTGAACCCCCTCATTTTATAAACAAGGAACCTGAGGCACAAAGAGATAAAATTACTTCTCTGAGTCCATTTAGTCAGTGAGCATAGGAAGTGTGATTTGAACCTAGATCCTCTTACACCAGAGAATGTGCCCTTTTCATCTGACAACTTAAATGTGTGATGCCTCTGACTAGTCTCCTCACAAACTCCCTATGGACTGACAGGTGCAGAATGCAATTCCACCTCACCTGCATGTTACTAGAGAAATGATAGAGGGATTAATAGAAGGATGGATGGACAAGAAGGTAGAGGGACACACAGAGAAAGATGGATGGATGGATGGATAGATCATTTTGGAAGGAAAGTAGATAGATAAATGATATATGGATATACATGATAGATATATAAATGGATGGAAGAATAGGTAGATAAATGACAGATACATCTGGATGGATATAGATAGATCAATAGATGCATGAATAAATAGAGGGCAAAGGGATGGATAGAAATATAGATGAATAAATAGATCATAAGGTAAATAGATGGATAAACAAATGAATGATAGGTAATAGACTGTTAGATAACTAGATGGACACAGATAATAGATGATAGATGGATGGATAGATAGATGAATGGATAGATAAGAAGGTAAGCAGGTAGATGAATATATAGTTTTGCAGAATAAATATATAGAGATAGATTTCATATTTGAGTTACATGTTTTATATTCCTACATGCTTACATACATATATGGATGGATGGATATGTATAGTGCATATATTTGTTACATATGTGTGTGTATCTGTGTGTGTGCCTGTGTGTGTATGTATGTATGCAAACTGATTGAACCATGCTGCCTAAAGGAACTGTCTCTTAGGATTCAGTCAGATACTTTCTAGTAATTTTGGACTCTTAACTGCCTTTCTATGGTTATATTCTATGACATCACTCCATGCTAGCAATGCTGTCACCACATGAAGGAAACCAGGGCAGCTGAGCTGGAGGGATGGTAAGCAGCAGCTGCACACAGTACATCTGAAGGCTGGGACAAATTCTCTCTCTCTCTCTCTCTCTTTCTCTCTCTCTCCTCTCTCCTCTCTCTCTCTCTCTCTCTCTCTCTCTCTCTCTCTCTCTCTCTCTCTCTCTCTCTTCTTCTCTCTGTTAGACAAAAGTAAGGAGAGTCAGAAGTCTTGGGTTGGTGTCTGTGATTGTCCATCACAAACTGAAGAATTGGTTTCCATGAAGGAGCACAGCAAAGATAGAGGAGGAAATTGATGAATTCTAGTCACTTGGCCCAGATGGACTCCATCTTCTAGCACAGAAAGACATAACAAACTCTACTGGGAACCATGTACAGTAATCTTCAAACATCAGGTTCTGTGGTATTGAAGATGGAGGAAATGTTGCCCCAGTTTTCAAAAGAGGGGAAGAATAGAGTCTTTATGTGATTGACCAGTGAGCTTGACTTCCATTCAACCAAGGAACTGGAGGGGCAACTCACATCCCCTAAGTTGGTGAGTGAGTGAGTGTGTGTGTGTGTGTGTGTGTGTGTGTTATATAATGTATATTTTATATACATGTATGTATATATATTACATACCAATACATGTACATATATGCGTAGAGAGAGCTCTTCTAATCCCCTTATTTTACAGATGGGGAAATTGACATTCAGAGAATTTGAGTAACTTGCCCAGGTCATACATCATGTAGGATTTGAACTCAGATTCTCTGACTTGAGAGCACCTAGATGGCACAGTGGTTAGAGGGCTGGACCTAGTGTCAAGAAGACCAGAGTTCAAGTCTGATTTCAATCATTTACTGTGACCTTGGACAAGCCACTTTACCCTGTTTGCTTCAATTTTCTCATTTCTAAAGTAATCTGGGGAAGGAAATGTCAAAATATTCTAGTGTCCTTGACAAGAAAACCCCCAATGAGTTCACAAAGAAACAGATACAACTGAACAGCAACAAGAAAAACCTATGACTTGAGCCAGGTGGCCCAGTGAGCAGAACATTAGGTCAACATTCAGGAATACCTGAGCTCACATCTGTTTTGGGACACTTAGTAGGTATGTGACCCTAGGAAAGTTACTTAACCTCTTCTTGCTTCAGTTCCTTCAATTGCAAAATGGGGATAATAGCTCCTACCTCCCAGGGTTGTGAGGATCAAATAAAATATTTGTAAAGTACTTAGTATGGTGCTTGGTACATAGTAGGTTCTATATAAATGTTAGCTGTTATTACTAAATCATGCTGGGCTTTATCTAAAACACAAACCAGGTGGTGTTTTTTGGAGACAATAGGAGAGAGAGAGAGAAGGGGCCAAAAAAGGCCTAATGTAGAAGGTGGTACTGGAACAAAACATTATGGGAAACTGAAGCTCTAGAGCTAGGCCAACAGATTGTGCACTGGGTCCTGGAAACACAGCTGTACAGAGACTTTATGCCACCTAAAGGGTGGGAGGAAGGTATGAGAACTGGGAAAGTCTGCTTCATGGATTTCCTCCTCTGTGAAGTTCCTTAATCCCACACTGATTACTCTGTGGTTCTTTCCTCCTTTGCATAGGACTTTGCTCACTGATGATGCTAAGAGTGGGCACTGGTTGACTCTCAAACATTTTGCCAGTTCTGTGGCCATCTCTCCCTGGGGAGGTAACCAGCATTCCGATGACTACAAAGGTCTAGAAGTGGGAAGTGGAAATAACTTCAAATGTCAGGAGAATGACATTTCTGGGATTAGGGCCTTGAGAAAAATATTGAAGGAATAAAATCCTTTCTTTGGTAATAATAGGAATGTATCCTATGTATCCTAGTAGGGGGAAGACATAGGAGTAGAAGGAAACCTTAGTCTGATCTGCTTCCTCTCCCTCTCACCAACCATCTCTTCCTCTTTCCCCACTTTGAATGAAGCATCCATCACTCTCCTCAGAGTCATATTGTATTTGTGACTTGAAGTGAGAATATTCAGTCTAGAGAAGTATAGAAACAAACTTCATGGGCTCCAACTTTTGGTGTACATCACCAAATCTCCATGAGAACTGTGATCACATATTTCTTGGGCACCCATTGTGCACCCAGGTCCAAGCTAGCTGTGAGGGATACAAGAGAATACAAAAGGAGAAGTCCTGGTCAGCCTTTGCCCTGGAGGAGTTTTAAGGAAGGAAATGATTCACAATTTTTTAAATGGTTAAAATAGCTCCATAGTAAACCGTGATACTATCTACAGAAGTTCAAAAAATTAACCCAGGGCACTTTCTTCAGCATACAAAGTCTACTTACTTTGATCTCATAATGGAAAAATCCTGAGATCTCTGTCTGACAATGTTCCAAATAATACATAGGGAAGGGATCCAAAGGCTCTGCAAAAACCTCACTCTAACTGGGCTTACCAGAGTCATTCTGTCTCTCCTAGGCCAGTGTCCTCTGATGAAGAACTTCAGAAACACCAATCACATATTGTCTCAGGAGGCTTTCCTAAGGACTTGCAAAAAATGAGGGATCACAAGTACAGACCCATAGGGGAAACCATCCTGGAATATCCTGGAACACCAGATCCTTCACAGTTGCGCTGTTCTGCTGTAAATGGGACTCTCCAGGCTCATTCATCCTATTACAGAATAGCTGATTTTCATATTTAGAAGGAGTCTTAATTACCACCTACACCAACTCAAATTTGAAGAAGAATCCCAAATATAACACACACACAAGTGGTAATCACCACTTACTCCTAGTTGCTCAAAATTGAGCGGGTAGAACTTGGGTATGAAGGATGGAAAGTAGTGGGGAGAGACTTGAGGCACAGAGGTCAATGAGAAGGCTGCTGCAGTGATCTAGGTGAGAGGTAATAAGGGACTATTTAAGGGTTGTGGATGTAGGTGGGGGAGAAGAGGATTCATATGAGATGTAGAGAAGGTAGAAATGGCCAGTATTGACAACAGATTGGAGATGTGGGGTGAATGCCAGGGAGGAGTCAAGAATGATCCTAAGGCTGCCAACTTGGGGCACTTGGGGTTAGAAGTACCTTCAGCAGTAAAAATGAGAGTGGGAACAGGGCGGGAGTTTGGGGAGAAAGATAATTAGTTCTGCCTTGGACTTTGAAATGGTAGGTGACTTTTTGACTGCATCCCCATAAGCCATCTGTAATGACCCAAGAGACTTTACACTGTGTATGTTCACTCAGTCAACAAGCATTTAAAAAGCACATAAATACTATGTGCTGGTGATACAGCCTCACACACAGGTGTGCAGTGGCACACCCCACAGACACAATGGAGGAAGCAAGACACCCAGATGGTGAGTCTACAGTGAGGTATCAGCTAAAATGCAGTGCCCTAATCCTGAAAAATAACCCTGTGGTCTGCAGGCCCCATGGAAAACAGATATAATTAATCACCATTGAAAGGCAGTGTGGAGTACTGTCAAGGACATCAGCAAAGGCAGGGTGACCTCTGTCAATTCTTCCTTAGATTTTCACTTGTGGTGTCATCCTGGGAAAGTTATTTACTCTCTCTCTGTCTCAGTTTCCTTAGCTGAAAAAAAGGATAAAAACAGAGCCTACCTCACACATTGTTGTGAGGGTCAAATACTATAATCATATATTAAGTCCTTTGTCACTTATAAAGGATAATCAGTTATTACAGTTAAATACATATTTTCAGATTGGTGGCTTCAAAATCTGCCCCATAAATTCAGAGGCTCAACGAGGACAGGGATTCTGTCTTCCCATGAAATGAGGGGTTCCCTGAGGACAGTGTGAGGAAAGGAGGAATGGGCTCTCCCCCTATATATTGCCTCCAGAATAAATTCTCCCTGGTTATCCTTTCAGATCTAAAATTATCTCAATTCAACAAACATTTAGGAAAGACAACTTGGTGGTTGGCACTGCACAGCCTATCTTTGGGCCTCTGAGACAATGCTTGGGGATGACTGTGCTCTGAGGGGCCCTGCCCTCACCAGAGACTGTTTCACTTCTCCTCATAGATTCTAGGCTAGGAACATTTTGACCTAATGAGAGGAGGGCAGGGCCTCAGCAGAACCAACCCAGGTCTGGGCAGGGTGAGAAGGAGGAAGCTATGATATATACATAGGAGACATCAGTTCTCTTCTCAGCAGTGCCTGGGGCACAGCCTCCTCCAGCTGGGGTGTGGTTGATTAGGAAGACAGGTAGCTACTTTCTAAAGATCATGGAGTGTCAGAGGAGAGGAAGATGGTTCTCTCTAGCCTGGCTTCTCATTCTGGGCATATTTGCTTTGAGAGAGACCCAAGCAGGTAAGTCTTGCATGAAAGAGATTAGGTGGAGTGGGGAGAGACCATGGAGACCTGGGTCTTATGGGGAAACTCAGTCACTATATTCAAAGGACTTCAGGAAAGCCAGGCAGTCAGTCAATAAGAATTCACTGAAAAATTTGTGTGGTCTGACTAAAGTTCTAAGTACTAGGAATACCAAAAACTAAATCAAACAAAACCTGGTCCTGGCTCCATGGTGTTTACACTCTAATGGGGGATACAGTGAGTGAAAAAATGCCTACAAGATACAAAAGGAGTAGATGAAAGGTAGCTTTGGAGGGGAAAGCCCCGGTAATTCTGGGCACCAGGAAACACTTCCTGAAGATGGCGTTTTATCTGACACTTGAAGGAATTCCAGGAAATGAGGAGGTAGAGATAAGGATGGAGAACACCCCAAGTGAAGGAAACAGGAAAAATGTGGGGAGTGGGAGGTAGGATACAGTGCAAGTGTGGGGAAGAGTAATACAGAGCTGTATGATAGTTGAATGAGTGGAGGGCAGTAAAGTACAAGACTCTCAACTAGAATGGCTGGAAGTATTCATGCTCTGAAAGGTTTTAAATGCCAAGCAAAGAACTTTATCTTGAAGATAAAAGAGAGACGCTGGAGTTTATTAAATAGGAGAATGAGACATTCAGAATAATGCTTTACCAAAGTCATGTTGGCAGATGAGGGGAAGATGGATGGAAGAGGGAAGGGGCTTGAGATAGGGAGACCAGTGAGGAGGCCAGTGTGGGTGAGAGGTATAGTGAGGGATGCATAGGAGAAGAAGAGACCTGAAAGTCAGAGAGTCCAAACTGGCTGAGGCCAAGAGAGGTTATGTGACTTTCCCAAAGTCACACAATTAGTGTTAGAAATGGGATTCAAACTTAGTTCTTCTGAATCCAAAGTCAATGCTCTTTCTGCTATTGCACGTAAAATCCCTACTGTGTGATGGTAACTTGCATGATTGGAAATAAATAATCATTTATAAGTTATGTTTATAGTTATGATATGATATGGTATATTATATAATAATCATAATAATGATGTATAAGTAAGTACAAATATTATTATATAATAATTGTAATAAATAATAATGTTTAAGTAAATACAAATTAATTTCTGTTTAGGGCAGGGCATTAGCAGAAATAAGGGAAAGCCTTATAGAATGTGGGCCTATTTAGAGAAAATTGGGTGTTTTCAAATCTGGAAGTGATAAAAGGGTCACATTCCAGGCTGGGCAGACAGTCTCAGTAAAGACCTACAGGATAGAATGTTGGATGTGAAGAATGATAAATGAGCCAGTTTCTCTGAAATATTGAATACATCTATCAAATAATTCTCCCAAGGCAACCTGGACCCAGGCAACGAGTGATGTTAAAAGCCATTAGCTGGAAAATTTTGTATTTTATCTTAGAGGTCTTAGGGGGTCACTAGAGTTATTTAGAGACAGAGAGTGATGAGCTTTAGGAATAGAAAATGGGAAAATGGGGAGGAGTGGTTGGAGAGGGGAGAAATCTGAAGAAGGCAAACCAGTTAGAAGGAAATTACAAAAGTCCAGGTGAGAGAGGATAGGGTTAGGACTAGTATGGGGGTTAAGTAAATGGAGAGGAAGAATGGAATGTGAGAAAAGCTGTGGAGGTGGAATCAGCACTTGACCACTGGTCAGATATTGAGGGAAGAGGGAGAGAGGAAAAATTGGAGGATGAATCTGAGATTACAAACCTGAAACACTGGAATATTAGTGGTGTTCTTGACAGAAATAAAAAGTTAGGAAGGCAAGTGGGTTTGGGGGCAAAGATAATGAATTTTGTTTTTGACATGTTTCAGCTACCTATCAACAATCTAACTGGAAATTTTCAAAAGAAAAGGGTTTTTTTTTTCAAGTTAGCCTTTGTTAAGCCTCTACTGATGCCTGTGCTTTACAAACATTTCATTTGATCATCACAAGAACCCTGAGAGGCAGGTGTCAAAATTGTGCCAATTTGATGGAGAAGTTGAAGAGCTTAAGTGACTTGCTCAGGGTACACAGCATAAGTGTTGCTTGCTGGGTTTCAACTCTCGTGTTTCTGAGTGGGGTGGGGGCAGAGAGCTATTTAGATATTTAGAGTTTGGGGCCATTTGTATAGCTAACCTTATTGACAGAGGGGAGCAGAGGAAGGGCAAAGGAATGATTTGGAGGAAATGGTGGTCCTCTAGTAACCTGAAACACCATGTTCTCTTCCCTTTTTTCCTATAATTCAGCTCACCACAAGTATGTGGGTCAGTTCACTGCAGTAGGCACACGCTACTCTCTCTTGGAACTAAGTGGAATTAACTTCATTGATGATATTGAAGTGGGATCATATAACAATATACACCAAAAAATTGTTGTTAAGATACCCTGGGTCTCCAAACTAGTGGGAGTCAATTACATCAACGAGATGCGCAATTTATTGGTGGACCATGAGCAACAACTCCATTGGATAATGTCCTACTTAGCAAAGAATGACACTAACCCTAACAGTAAGTCAGACTCACTCATCTCCCCTTTCCTTCTTTTGGTCAGACCTTGTCTCTTTCTTTTCCAGATCCAATAGATCCATCCCCAGTAGATCATCTACTGAAATGGATGTCCTTGTCCCAGCCCACTGTTATTTACTAACCTGCAGGAAGAGCATTAAAGAATCCATCCTTGAGACTTAGACTTCTTCCAGTAGGTTCAACATCCTTGGTCATTATCATTTTCCATAATCCTTCTAAGACACCTCTTCCATCCCAGGAACTTTCACTATTCTCCAAACTTTATTAATCAATAAAACTGAACACAGAAGATAGGGGGCTCTATGCCCTTCTTTAGGCCCTAAGTTTAGGGATGGGCTGAAGTTGATCCTTGTTACTGATCTCCCTCTCTTCACCAGTCCCATAAGAACCCACCTTAATGTCTCTCCACAGGGAACCACACAGGGCAACTCCTCGCAGACTGCGAAATAGACAATGGCGTCAAGGTAAAGAGTCACATCCATTTAATTTGGGATGGAGAGGAATATTACAGGATAGATGAAGAAGTTGGGCGCTGGGAGAACTTAAAGCCTGAATTCAAGAGATACCATTATAATCTGAATAGCCCCTTCTGGACTGATATAAGGAAACGCTACATGAATAAATATTGTGTTGACCTGATGAAAAAAATCGTTGGGTACTCAAGCTTAAGGGACAATGGTGAGTTTTTGCTTTTTCCCGTCTCCTCCCAGGAGGTCCAGGTAACATCCATCATTCTATATATTAACTGGAGTCCTAGAGAAACATGCAGGATCCATGGCCTCTGACCATAGCTGCAATTGACAGTGGGTTAATCAGAAAATGTGAGAAAGGTTGAGGTTCTTTTTTATTCTTCTTTCTCTGTTCTTCCTTTCTTTTCTCATTTCCTTTTTTCTTTTTCACTTGTCCTTCTTTCTTTCCTACTTATCTTCCTTTCCTTTCTCTTTTTTGTTCTTCTTTCCTTGTCTTTTATCTTTCTACTTTTCCCTCTTTCTTCTCTGTTCTTTTCCTTCTCCCCTTTCTCCCTTTCCTCCTTTTCCTTTTTTCTCTTTCTTTCCTTCTTTCTTCTGTTTTTTCTTACTTTCTTCATTTCTTTTGTTCAACTTAAACTCCTCCTGCCTGCCTCATCAAGGCATGAGAGTGAACCTAGGAGCTCAAAGGCTATGACAACTGAATAATACTCTACTGTGTCCTACCAATATGGAAAAAAAAATATATACAGCACCAAGAATAATGCTGTCTGGTGAGGGATCTAGTCAAATAAAGAGCATCATGACCAGAAATTTAGTCATGAGGTAATGTTTAATTTTTATTTTGTTGGGGTTTGGGAGGACAATGACAGAAACACTTGAAAGTTAGCCTAGTAAATGTAGGTAGTCTGAGGTCTTCATCATTAGAAGGACCCCTACTGATGAAATCATGGACCATGTGAAAATCGGCCTGCTGAAGAAGATTTTTGTTATTAATCCATTACAGAATACAAAACTATTTGAAGATGGTTTAGAAAAATTCTATTGATCAGCACCAACAGACGTTGATTCTGTAATCAGTGTTAACACTGCCTGGAACTCTTTTAGGTGTCCAAGGAGATACAAAGAGCTACAAGGCATCATGCTACTCTCAATGACCTAGTCTGTTGGGTCCAAAAGGATAAGGGATGCTTCCTTAAGGAGACCGGGGATATCAATAAAAGCAGAGACAAAGGGAAGCATCAAATATTCACTGAGATAAGGACATCAGGCCTTCTTTCTTGATCTCTGCTCGCAGTGCCCCCTGAGGTGACTGTCTCTCGCCATGTCAACCCAGAAGGGAACATCATTCTCTCCTGCACAGCCACAGGCTTCTATCCTCAGTCCATCCTACTGCGTTGGGAGAAGAATGGGAAACTGGGTGTATGGGGAAAGGAGACTTCCACTGGCATCCTGCCCAATATGGATAACACCTTCTACCTCCAAGTTACCCTAGAGCTCCCATCAGAGGATCCAGAGATGGGTTATAATTGTGTGGTGGAACATATTGAGCTGAAGACCCCTGCTGTGTATCCAGGTTAGTGCTTCAGCCATGCACTCTCATTGTATTCCCAGGAGACCAGGTTTCAGAGTGTAGTTTCATTCCCTTCCCCCTTCTTTCGTTGAATGTACACCTACTTACATTCTACCCATCTTCCTTATAGTCCCTGAAAAGCCCACAAGGAAGAAGCCTTGGGTTGTAGCACTGGGCATTGTATTGACTGTCGTTCTACTGCTAAGCTGTGCTGGGGCCTTCATAACATGGAAGAACAGGAAATCAGGTATGGATGTGATGAGAAAGTGGTGACAGAAAGGTATTGGAAGACGAGATCCCAAGGAGAGAGGAGATATTGCTATTATAGCAACCTCAATAATTAGTGATAGGAAAACGTTTTGAGAAGAGAATCCCAGGATCTCAGAATCACAGTGACACAGATTGTATGTAGTCTAAACCATATCTGGTCAAAATCTCCTCAGTAACATCCTGGGCAAATCAACTTCTCAAAGCCTCAGTTTCTCATCTGTAAAAGGCAGATGGTTAACAATAGCACTTACCTCACTTTAATATGATGCATATAAAGTGCCAGTCAAACCTTGAAGTGCTAAGCAAATGTCAGTAATTATTACTAATTATGATTATAATTATTGACCATTAATTAATCATAATACAAATGGAGACTACTTTGGCTTTTTTTCTGTCACATCAAGGCCAAGACACAATATTGACTTATATTAAACTTTCAGTCTACTAAGTGCCCTATACCTTTTTTCCCTGGAAAACGGAGTGTATGTGTGTGTTTGTATTAATATGTCTTACACTTACTGATATTTTTAATTCAACTATGAGACAATATTTACTTATATTCCAATCTGATCAAATCCAGTCTAATAAGCATTTATCAAGGGTCAATTAGTGCATAGTTAGACTCCTGTAACACAAAGACAGAAGAAAAATGCTTCCTGTTCTCATGGAGCTTTCCTTCAATCGCAATGTGAAACTCCTATGAAATTTCATCTTATTATACTTTGTCTATTTTTATGCCCTTTAAAACTCTTTACGTTGGCTTTATGTATAGTTATCAAATGGTGTTAGCTATCCTTCCTGACTTTGAGTTATCTCCATATTTGATGAACATGTCATTTACAATTTCATCCAACTCATCATAAACCATAGTGGCTCTTAGCGATCAAACAACCCTTGCTGGATGTTCACAGATCAGTCACTAATCCTTTCAACTTATTTACACAGATATTTTTAAGTGCTTATTATTATCATAGTAAGATGTAGCATGTTATAGTGAATAGAGACCCTGTCTTGAAGTTAGAAAGATCTTACCTGTGAAACACATTGATTGGATAACCCTGAACAAGTCATTCTCAGATCCTCAGGAAACTCTCTAAGACATAATTGTAGAGGGTTCAAATCTTCTACTGGTAGAGAGAGTTCCTTGCTAGGATTTTCCTACACCCTTGAGAGCATGCGTCTGGACTACACACAAAAAAAGCAAGGGGAAGGATTGCATCCTTTATCAATGTTTAATAGAATTGTGTTAATAAGTGAAGTTATGTTCACTGGCTAAAGGTATGAAGTGTCCCTGACCTTCCCTTAAAAGAAATTGGGTCATATGCCCATTTCCAGACTAGCAGGTCCTCTTTCGTTCACCATTATTTTCAGAGATCACTGTCTGTGACTTGGCAACAAGTTATCATGGTTTGTTTGTTTGTTTTACTGCCCTGAGATATTCTTAATCCACGTCTGGTGACTGAAGTTTATTAAGATACTCAGAAACTCTCCAATTACCATCTTACATGGGTTTTCATTCTTGGTTAATCATTTCTGTTCTTTATCTCCATATTCTAATATCATTTTTCTAGATAGACCCAACGGCAGCATTTTCCTATCATTTGAAGTTATAATTACACTTTTAATGGACATTTGTTCCAGCATAATAGAAATAGGCAATAAAAATTTGAATAATGTGACACTTCACTGAATTCCTTATTCATACTGATTAGGTCTTAGTTGTACTTCAACCTTTTCTTACTGTCTATCTTACTATCATTCTATTCACTCCTTCTTTGAGCTTTTTTTTGTGTCAAATGTATTTTTAAAAGGAGAAAGCTCTTTATGATTGTGCTGAGCATTCATCATCATTTTCATCTCAGTGACGCTAAAAGTATCCTTATTTGACATTGGTCTTTTGTATTCATTTTTAGTTGCCAGGTTCTTCCATCTTTCATATAAATATCTTTGGAAAAGCTGATGGGGGAGATGAGTAACCTGTGTAGCCTTGTTTATCTTTTAAACAACTTCTGTCCTTTTCCTCTTCATCATAATTGTGCGTTAGAGTGTATTTTCATCTCCCTTGATTGAATTTTCCTAATAGAATGGGGCATGGGATGCTATCTACTGTTTCTCTGAAACCTTTGTCATTTACTCTCATTCATTCTATGATTCAATCAGAAATGGTCTCACTTTCATTTCTTTGAATTTCTGAATGCTAGGAAGATGTTTTCACTGTCTCCCAAGAACCTCATCAATTTTACTTCCACAGTCAATTTCTTCTTATTTATTGGTAAGAATCAGGGATGTAGAACAGGTTTCCTTGACCTTTGAAAGCAGTTATCCATAGAGGAGTGACAAGAGGTTTCAGTGTAGGAATAATTGGTATCAAAGAGATGAGAGCTCCTTCAAAGTATTGAAGTTTATCATCATTACTTAATATGTAATCTCTATTTTGATTAAAATGCCAGAATCATTCTTTCTTAGAGAGAATCACAATCTTAAGTCACTCAACTCCTCAGTTATGATAATAATTCAGCACAGATTACAAGAACCTTGATTATATATAACTTTTGTAAAAAAAATAAATGAATTATGTTAAGCTGAAAATATGACCAAGTTTGGCCCTAGGGAATAGATAATTTAAAATATTTCCCTCCTTACTTAAGCAAGTTGGGGACAGTGGTTACTGAATATCAGGTCACTGAAGCATCAGAAAAGAAAGAAAAAAGTAGTCAGTAAGGCAAGAAATTCTTATTTGCTGCTATTTTAGCACAAAGATCTCCAATATTTATCCTGTAAGTCTCCCATCGGTATCATATAATGACAGTGTGTCACATTCATATTCTATTTCTCAAACACATTGCCTGTTTCCTGTCTCTCACTGTATAATCTAGAGTATTTTCCCACTATGATACTCGCGTTTCTTCCACTATTAGCCATCACCCAGATGCTCCGAAGCTTGCTCCCAATTACGCATTTCATAAGACTGCATCCTATAGATTTTATTTTTCTCTTTTTAAATTAGATTTAGCTTCTAGTTCAGATATGGACCACATCCCTCCAAATCTCAGTGATATCACAATATTCATAAGACTTAGAATTCATAGAGATTTTAGGAGTAAGCCAGTACATATTCATTTTAAATATTGAGTAAATTGAGAATTGGAAAGAGAAAGTGATTTGTTCAAGGTATAAAAGGCAATAAGTAACAGATCTAGCATTATGACATTTTTTTACTCAAAATCCAAAGTTCTTTACACTAAAATGTTGGTAAGGTCTAATTTGCTTCTTTGTAAATATATGGTTTTTCTGACAGGAGAAATTTCAGAACTCTTATATCCTTTGTCTCTACCTTTCCCAGGAGCATAGTGAATAGCAAGGTTGGGCATAGAGTTATAAAAAGATTCACCTAGAGACCTTTTCTTACAAATTTAACAAGTCAGCTATAAGTATCTTCTCTCATAGTGCTCCACATGGAGGATTTGTATTTGTCAATACCATAACCATCTGTAATTATTTGTAACTCACATTTAATACACTTGAATATAGTCATATTAGACCACTAATTTTATTATTTCTTCTCTTCTTGGATATTGACTCCTATAAAACATTGGATATTCTACTTAGTAGATCATAGCTGCCACCCTGCAGTTTCTGAATGATTGGGGGAACATGTGTTGGCATTTTTCTCCTTCCCACTCCAATATCCATTTAAAGCTCCTTTGATTTGATCCCTCAAAATTCAAGCAACTATATTTGACCAGACCTCACTAGATATAATCCATTCTTAGACAAAAGCCCATTTTTTCTATATCTGAATCTATGGCCCAGAAATACAAATCTTGTTCTGTGGTGTTTCTTCTCAAGCAATGAAAATGCTAAAGATTATGTCACAAAGGATAGTCAGAAATGTTTATCCTAGAGGAGAGAAGACTTTGGTATAACTTGATAGTGTTTATATTCATGGCACAAAGAAGAGAAGGAGGAGCAATGGGTAAAAGTTACATAGATGCACATTTAGGTTTCTCATTAGGAAACCTTCCTAAATTAGAGCTGTTCAAAAGGGGAGTGGGCTAACTCAGGAGGCAGTGAGTTTGGCATTGCTGGAGGTCTCCAACAAGAAATTGCATGACTGCTTGGTGGGAATTCTATCAAGGGAAATCCAGTTTCCTATAAGGGCTGAATTAGATCTTCCCTACGGTCCCCTCCAATTCTATGATTCCATGAGCACATAGACCCATGGAGTCTTCATTTTTCTGGATGAGTACATTTTAGTCTTAATAAACTGTCCTGTCTAGAGCTCAAACCCCTAGTCATGGTGTGATTGCCATCATGCACTAACTCAGACTTATCATATTTATATGTCACCATAAGATTCTATACTAAGTGAACTATTATTTCTCCATGGAAGTCCTGTCTCGTGTCACACTGGGATCTGGAGGTGACCTGGAGTTTCCGTATGTTACTAAAGGAAGTGTAAGCTCTACCAGTTTCGAGGCAGCTGGAAAGGCCCCAAGTATGGCCCCTATGGCATTCTGTGCTTCTGGTCTTTGAGTTCTATTCTAGATAAGAGTAGAGTTTCTCATCACCAAGAGACCAAGTGATAATTTCCCTTGGCCTCAGCAATTCACAAATTCTGTCTACTAAGGCAGAGAGACACTGTTCTCTGCATCATTGTAGGGACTACCATTTTGACTTAAGGGACTGTGATTGTTATTTTTCTTGTTTCCTTCAATGAAGATTATATAGAAAAAATCTTGGGAACAATTAGCAAGAATGCATTGTTCTTTTATAATGAGCACCCTATGGAATACTACGCAAGTGATTAAAATAACTACCTCTTATAATTGAATGAAGATATTAGGGTGTCAGTTCATACCCTGGAGATTCACTGAATGAAAACTTACGTGACTGTAATAGCAAACAACAGGACAGAAATGGCAGGAACCTTTTCACCTCCTCTGCTAGGTCTCCATATTTTCATGTTTCTCATTCTACATAGCTTAGAAGCCATGATGGGGATAATTAAATGTATTTATAGATTTTAATATTTAAAATGTTTTATTAATCAATGTTATTTGCAGGCAATTTTGGTCAATCATTTGATCTCTGATCATTCTATTACCATTTATCAGTTGAGTTCTCAAGGATGTTTTGAAGTCTGTACTTTCAGCATGTGGAATTATAGTTTGTCTGTACTTGAAAAAGAAAGTCCCTTTGTTGGTGTCGTGGTTATCTTGCTGTTCTCATCTTTCTTAGTGGAGCTCAGGTGGAAATAGTCTTGAGAGAAGTCACCATCCTACTTTCTTCCATTATTATTATTGTTCTTGCTCTTATTTTTGTCATTATTATCATTATTAAGAGAACTTGGGGTCAAAGGGCACTTTTAAGAAACCATTTAAAGGAGAGTTTATTGGGTATTGTCCACAGTGACGGGAAAAGCACATAAGTCAAATAAGTTTCTAAAACGGAGAAGCCCTGGTGAGATTTAGGACCTCAGGTTGTGAAATCAGCAGTGGCCCTGTGTGGAGAAAGGGATTCAAATGAAATGAGTTCTCAAATGCATCAGTAAAGTGTGCATCTTCTGAAAATTGCTCTACTTTTTTGCAAGAATGTATGAGCTATGATGGGAATACAGAGGATTCTGGTAAAAGGAATGGGATGGGATGGAAAGGAAGAAAATCAATGATTTTGGGAAGCAGCAAGAATATATGGTTATATCTATAAGTAAGAAATTTTGGAACTTCCATTAATATGGTGGATGGTGTGGTTGACAAGGGACTCTGAGGGAAGAGCAAACTAAAGCCTTTGTTTACAGGTTCAACAGGTCAGTTGAAAGGATCTTTTCCTTCTCCTGCTTCTCCTACTTCTCCACCACAGTAGAAGAATGGAATATACGAAGGACGAGACTCTGGACAAGACAATCGCCATCTTCTTTGGGATTCCCTGAACATTATTAGTCTTAATGCTATCTTTGGTTGATCTGCCTCTACCAGAAAGGTTTTTGTCCTTTTGTATGGGGACCAACACAGAGTTCTTTGAAATGTAATAGGTTACAAATATCTAATTTTGAAACTTTATTATGTGTTTCATTATAAATAGCAAGCACGAGTATGTATTCAAAACCCTTTACACTTAATAACAAATTCACATGTGTAAAATACCGATAACAGCACATTATTTTATTCCTGACTGAATTCAATTCAACAAGAATTGTAAAGGTTTCTATATAGTGCATTTGACATAGCATTACACTCAACCTCTGATATTTTTGCCTCATTTTCTTTCATTGTGAAGTGGAGATAATAATGACATCTGGCTCTCAGGTTGTTGTGAGGATAAATATAAGAATTTTATTTGTAAAGTACTTTGAATACTTTAAAGTATTTTATCAGTGTTAGCTAATATTATCATTGTTGTTATTTTTTACATTGCTACTAAATACAAAAAAAGGAAATTCCCCGCCATCAAGAATCTTACTTTCCATGGGGTGGGGAGGCAAAATATACATGCAACATTAAATGAAAAATTCATGCCAAGTATCTTTTCATCCTTTTTTTAAAATCTAGGCTAGCATTCTTTCCTTTTGTGCTATTGTCTTCCTCCATTAAAGCCTTCTGCTGATCCTTCATCATAGCATTGGTGATCTAGGCTTCTCAAAGATCATTCAGTAGAGCAAAAGCCCTACTTGCATGCTATATCCTCCACTAGACTTTGGTCCAAGTTCAAGAAACTCCATTTGTGGGATTTGCAAACTGTTCACTCCTCTGAGAGTTTGCAATGGTGATTAGGCATTGCACTCAAATATCCATATTTATTCCTTATACATTTTATGTGTTAAGCATTTATCTTTTAGGCACATTTTTTCTGACCTTGAAAATTATTGGTTATTTTGAAAAAGTTTTTAATTTTATACGATAAACTCACCAGCTTTCAATCTTCTCTGCTGTCTAATAATTAAAAAGGAATCAGTTTTATACAATTAAGATAACTATACTGTTCTCTTTTCTTGTAAGAAAAGATTCATTCCCACATTTTTAATTCAATGATGGAGATGGAATTTTTTGGAGCTTATGTGGCAAGGATAAAAATTTATTTTTCACCTTGTTCCTCTCCCCAAAATGTTAATAAACTCAGAAATCTTTCCCCTAGTCTTCATTTGGTTACATTTTTATTAAAAACTAATACTTTCCATGTGTTTGGTTTCATTTCTTAGATTTCATATGAGTAATATACTGATATGTATAGAAGGATAGAGACTGAACTTGTGATTTCATTAATATAAATAATTCCCTCTACTAATGTGTGTCAGGATCTGCTTGGCAATTTGATCTTGGAGAGTTGATTTGTCCAGGGGCACTAAACAATATTTTCTGGATTTGAACCCAGGTCCTCTTAGCTCTGAGGCAAACTCCGTAAGCATTATATCATACTGTTCTTGAATATGTATATAGCTTCATTATTACATGTTGTATGCAAGTCCTTCCAAACTGTAAAGGATTCCAATTTGGGCCAGTAATAGACTGTGTCTAGTGTCAGCCAACCTATGTACAGCCAAGTTCATCACAAAGTTGGATAAAGGGGATAATTTTAGTCTGAAAGACTACCTGATAAGGCATTTAGGTGATAATCCTTGAAGCAGTAAAGGAAAACTTTGTTTTACATCAAGTTTGTAAGACTTCATAGCCATTAACGAAATGTTGGTATAAAGGGCAAGAATAAAGAATCAGTCTTCAAGATTCTGAGGAAGGAGAGTATACTAGTGCATTGTTTCTGGAGCTATGAATTGGTCCAACCATTATGGGAAGCCATTTGGAATTACGCAGATAAAGTGACTACAGTCTCTTTAGCCTTTGACACAGAGATTCTCACTGCTAGGCATATATATTCCAAAGAAGTAAAAGACAATCATTGTAATCCCTAAGAGAAAATCTCCAGGGAAAGATGGATTTACAAGTGAATTCTAACAAACATTTAAAAGGCAATTAATTCCAATACTACATAAACTATTTAGGAAAATGGGCAAAGGAGTCCTAACAAGTTCATTTTATGACACAAATATGGTACTGATACCTAAACCAGGAAGAGCCAAAACACAGAAAATTATAGACAAATTTCCTTACTGAATATTGATGCAAAAATTTTAAATGAAATATTTATATACTTAATTATTTAACTTTATTTAATGCAAGGAGATTACGGCAATTAATCACAAGGATAATGCACTATGAACAGTTGGGATTTATACCAGGAATGCAGGGCTGGTTCAATACTCGGAAAACTATCAACATAATTGACCGTATCGATAACATAATTAACAAAAATCGTATGACTATTTTAACAGATATAGAAAAAGATTTTGAGAAGATACAGCACCCATTCCTCTTGAAAGCACTATGGAGCATAGGAATAAATGGAGTTTTCCTTAAAATTATATGTATACTATATCTAAAACCATCAGCAAGCATTATGTGTAATGGGGATAAGCTAAAAGCATTCCTAACAAGATCAGGAGAGAGACAAGAATGGCTATCATCACTGCTATTATTTAATATTGTACTAGAAATGTTAGCTTAAACAATAATAGAAGAAAGAGAAATTCAAGGAATTAGAACATGCAGTGAGGAAACAAAGTATCATGTTTTGCAGATGATAGGAGGGTATACTTAAGAGAATCTTAGAGAATCAACCAAAAACTACTTGAAACCATTAACACCTTTGGCAAAGTTGTAGGATGCAAAATAAAACCATATACCTTTCATCAAAGTTTCTATATATTGCCAACAAAACCCAACAGCAAGAGATAGTAAGAGAAATTTCATTTAAAATAACTGTAAATAATATAAACATTTGAGAATCTACCTGCAAAGACAAACCCAGGAATTATGTGAACACAATTACAAAACACTTTTCACACAAAGTCAGATATAAACAATTTGAAAAAAATGAATTGCTCATGGGTAGGCTGAGCAAATATAATAATAATGACAATTATACATAAATTAATTTATTTGGTACCATGCAACTACCAAAAATTATTTTATAGGGCTATAATAATAATGTAGTTCATCTGGAAGAACCCAAGTTCCAGAATATCAAGGGAATTAATGGAAAAATGCAAAAGAAGGTGACCTAATTATATCATATCAAGAACTTTATTATTAAGCAGCAATCATCAAAACTACTCTGGCTAAGAAACAGAGGGATAGATCAGCGGAATAGATTAGGTGCACAAATCACAGTAGTCAATGAGCATAGTAATCTACTGTTGATAAACCCAAAGACTCCAGATTCTGGGATAAGAACTCACTATTTCACAAAAAAACAACTTAGAAAACTGGAAAGGAGCAACATTAGAAGATATCTCCTCTCCTCCTTTGCAGAGATGGGGGAGTATAAATGCAAATAACGTTTGATAATGTCAGAGTTATTGAGCATGTTAGCAGTTTTGCTGAACTGTGTTTTACTTCTATCCACATCTTCATTGGGCAGTGGAATGATCCCCCTGTCAGCAGGCAGACTGGAAGTGACTAAAGGGTAGGACCAGTTCTTAGGGGAAAGACCATGGACTGAGAGACAAGAGAAAGAGACTTCCATATGACATGATGTATCACCAAGGCAATATTCACAGAACTGGTGATGACTATGAATATGCTAGCATAGTTTTCAATCGCAAAGTATAACAGACTCTTCATATAGAAGGAAGAAGAAAAAAACATTTATTCAGACACTAGAAAGCAAAATTCCAAAACCAGAAAGATAAATCCCTCATAGTGACCAAGAAGTCAATATATATTATCACTGCAGGGGACAAAGGCATCCCCAAGCCTCCCTTCCCCCTGTTAGAGCCTTCCCTAAATAGTCACTAGCCTAGCAGTCTGCATGATTGTGTCCTTCCCAGCTTTGACTAGGTTGACCAACTTCTTCCCACCTCTGCTTTACCCTTCCTTTTCCATTCAGCAAGCTCCTCCCACCACATGTGACTTAGGCTTCACATGATTTAAGTAGGTCACGTGGGCCTATTAATGAATGGGAAAGATTTTCCCAGAACTTTCTTACTCATTACAAGGTTGGTGGGGCAGCTACTACTACGATCAGAACAGGGATAACAGAAAATAAGCATATAAAACAAAGTCTTGGGCAACTGGTGTCAATGGAATTTTGCAACAATATAACAGGGATCACACAAAATAGGCACATAAAACAATACTTTGGGTGGGCTTTGAGCACAAGCACCCCATAATTCCCTCCTCCAAAGAATGGGGTCCAAAATCTTGGGGTAAGAAATGGAGGTCTCTTCTTCTGTACCTACTTCCTCCTGAGCTTGGACATAGAGCTGTCACTGCCCCAAGAGGTCCCACTTGAGAGGTCATTTCTTTAGCTGGCATCCAGAGCTTCACTGATTCCAGGTCCAGGGTAGACACATCACAATTGTGGACAAGGGTTGACATCTGGTTCAAGCAATCAGGCATCTGCAAGTGGAGGGTACTAGGGCTGCAGAAAACAAATCTAGGAAACAAGTTTAATAGATGAAAAGCCAAAAATAAATAAGGAGACAATAACTAGAAACACAGTAGATATAGGGCCAGCCATGCTTCTGGAGTCCACAAACCCACCGTCATAGCCTCATTCATGGTAGAATATATGAATAAAGGTACAATGTGGTAATCACCCTTTCCTACATAAACAACAGTTACTGTATTATCTTTCTCATGTGCTATTATTTCCACAGCCTTTGGAATATCTTCTGACTTCCATTTTACCCATACTTTAGCTTTCAATTTTAATCTATCATTATAACCGAATCCTTTAGTTTCTCTGCTAGTTATTTTGGAAGGAGGATCAGTTTCCACAGGAGGTATTCTTTCACAAGCAATAATAATCACTTGAACTACTCTATAATTTTTACAAAAATGTATGGATTCTTCACCTAAATTTTGGAAAGTTCACAATAATTTCTCCTTGATAATTAGAATCTATCACTCCAGCTAATATATGTATTCCTCGAGCTACTAATTAAGACTTAGGTAATATCCGTACAAAATGATTTTTGTGGATTCTCATATATATTCCAGCAGATATTTTTATTATTTCTTTTCTAACTAACCTAAAATCCTCTAAACAATGTAAATCAGAGCATGCTGAACCAGGTGTCCTGGGACATTTGGACTCACAGTCCAGTACTCAATATTTGAAACCTTATTGCTTTCTGATATGTAGATTCGGGGTCATCATTCTGATTAGAGGTGTACTTCCTCCTAATGGTCTATATTATTCAAATGAAACAAAATTGTGAACATACTATCTTTCCAATGTTTATAAGAATATTAGAAGTTAAGTTCCTTAAATGTTCTTTCAATAATTCATTCATTCTTTCAATTAACCTAGACACTTGTGGATAATATGAAATGTTATATATCCATTCTAAATTGTTTAACACACAATGCCTCTTCATATCATTACCTTTGAAATGTGACCTATTATCCCTTTGGATCTGCACTGGGGTTCCATAATATAGACTTGTGATACATAAAGTTTTACAGGTATTTTTCTTGGTCACATTCTTATAGGGAAAAGCCACTAGTACACTTGAATAAGTGACAATACAAGTACACATTAATTTACATCATTTATCTTGGGATAAGGGTGAAATATAATCTATTTGTCAAATTTGGGCTGGTACTCTTCCCCTTGCTTTCTCTCCAATTACTGCCCAAGGAACATTACATTCCTTTTCCACATGACCTATATAACCTTCTTCTGCTACTTGTTTTAACAATGAATGAGAGATACTGATACCTTGGTCTTTTGCCCATTTGGCATATGGTCTGTACTTGTAAATGGCCAGCTGTTTGATGAACCCATTTGGCTAGTACTGGATCATCATTTGATGTTAGAGTAGGGACAGTATGTTGAGTAGCAATCTTTGTTAGTAGATCAGCATGTGCATTGTACTCATGATCTGGTGTGGTGAAGGCCATATGAGCATCTATATGAAAAACTGAAAAATTAGTAACTAAAGATATGTCCCACATATCTTCCCACTATTCCTTGCCCTAGACTTTTCATGAATTTTCCAATTTGGATTTTTCCATATATATATATATATATATATATATATATATATATATATATATATATATATATATATATATATATATATATATATATATATATATATATATATATGGAAAGAGAGAGAGAGAGAGAGAGAGAGAGAGAGAGAGAGAGAGAGAGAGAGAGAGAGAGAGAACTAACCCATTAACTACTGCCCATGAATCAGTGAATTGTTCTGTTTTGATAGCATGATGTACTGCTATAAGTTCAGCATATTGACTATGTCTACCTATCCCAGTACTTCCATTACCCAGGTCATAATTGGGGTTCCAGGCCATAACACTACCTCGTGGCTGAAAGTCAGTTGTTCAGTCTCTAGCAAAGCCCACTATGAAGTTAACAACTGTTTTTCAAAAGGGGTATGTTGAATTCCAGATGAAGGGAGTTTCTCAGACTAAAATTCTAAGGATACATTTCTGCTTTGTTGTTTTTGCCATTAGCTACAGTTTGCATATTTATGCTGTACAACCACTTGTAATTCCACTGGGCCTCTTTGTGTAGGCCATAAATCTAGGGCCAACTGTATAGCAGCTTTTGCTTCTTCAAAAGCTTTACTCAGATCAAGTCCCCAAACAAATTCATATTTTTCCTAGTAATTTTGTATAAGGGTTTCAAAATTTGTCCTAGATGTGGTATGTGATGGTGTCAACATGCCAATACTCCTGTAAATTTTTGGACCTCTTTCTTATTGGTAGGGACAGAAAAATTCTGAATCTTTTGTCAGTCTTGCATGAGAATATCTTGCAGCCCCTGATTCCATTGTATCCCCCAAAATTTTGTGGTTTGAAATGGCCCTTGAATCTTTGCATGGTTAATCACCCACCCTTTGATTTTCATATGTTTAACTAAAAGTGTCAACCTCTTCTCCATTTCTTTTACATTTTTCCCTGTATAGAAAAATGTAAAAGAAATGGAGAGGAAGTTGACACTTTTAAATGAAATTACCAATACTATAAAAGAGTATGTTGAGGCAGGAGTGTTAGTCTTTACAACCACTCAGTGGAATTGTCCTGTCTGATGAGTAAGAAAGTCAAATGGGACATGGAGGATGACAGGGGGTTATAGATAATTGAATAAGGAGACACCTCCCTTATAGGTTGCTGCTCCAGATAGTGTTGCCTTAACAGAAAGAATCTGGAAATATCTAGGACTAGATAGTCAGTTATTGATTTAGCCAGTGCTTTTTTTTCTTTTTTTTACTATTCCAAAATATTCTCAACAATGAGATCAATTTGCTTTCACTTACCAGGGCTGACAATATACTTTTACATGCTTACCACAGGGATATCTGAATAGACACACTATTTGTCATAGGATTGCAGCTGAACATTAGGTGAATTAGATCTACTTGGTGTACAGCTTACTCTTTTATAGTATTGGTAATTTCATCTTTCCCACCTGGCACTGCTTTAAACTAATTACCTTAGAAGGTTCAGGTAAAGTGATTGGGTTCATTTTTATTTTACCTACTAAAACTATTATTTCTTATCTTCCTTGCTGCAAATTGATATCTCCCCTTGGGCACAAAGTATGTGCCTGCACACATGCAGGATGTGCAAATTTGGGATAGCCATCCTAGATGTTCACATGGACTATCTGTGCCCAACCTGTGATAGAGCATTCCATGTTCATATTGATCAGATCAGCCACAGTCAGACATGCTGAAATTTCACTTTATCATGGTGATGTCATTTTGGTCCTCTTTGAAGACAAAGGACAACAACCAACCAATCTCACCTCAGGTAAATTTAGAGTCATACCTCTCAATATATCTATTCCAATGATATATTCAGGAATGGATATGATTACCACAGTATATTCTTTCTGAGGTAATTGTCCAATTTATAGTTAGGTCGACTTGTCTGGCTGATATTTCAGCTTCTCCCAATCCTGTGGTGGTGATAGGAGTTCCATGTTTTAGTCTTATGAGGGTTTCCATATATAAGGGAGGTCTTTGCCCCAGTGTCTCTTAATGCCCTAGTTACAGTATTTGATCCATTTTTTCCAATATGTGGTAAAATTGAAATGGGATCTATAATCCTGTATATTTCTTTAATCTGACCTGGGGCTCAGTAAATGTCCTATCCTTCCTGAAGGTATGACAAATTTGGATACGTATTCAGGAGGATCTGTAGAGAAAGTTCTTACTTCTCTATTCCATCTAGTATCAATCCCCTTCTCTTGGTGCATTTTGTATAGTTCATTCATTTGAATACCATCTATGCTTCCAAAATCAACCCCTGCTCTCAATAGGGCAATAGATAATTCTTTTCTTGACAATCTATTCTGACTGAATATGCTGGCTATTTACTCTTCTATCTTGAGGAAATTTATCTTTTCTCCAGTCCCCTAAGTCACTTAACTGTGAAATCTTGTCCAGCACCTCCTAAAGAGGATTCCCTATTTCCCCAAATATTAGAGTCAAAACTAGGTGCTTGGAAGCTGGAGGAGCTGTCTTCACCATTATATTCCTATGAAAAACTACAAAGCAGGTATCATAGTATGCATCTGTGCTTCCAATCATTATGGCTATCTCCATTACCTCCTCCTTTAACTTTCATATATAGTCCCTAAGTGAATACCAGGGTCTTTCTTAACTTTCTCCACTAGGCCACATAGAGTCAGTGGGATACTGCAACCTTCTGCAGCCTGAGCTAGCAGATTAGTTGTATTGTTACCTACTTGCATATTGTAATCTCTTAAGGCTTACTATACAAAAGGATTCTGATTGCTACCTATAAATTTCACTCAATCCACACTATCTACTGATACTCCTCCAGCCCCTTTATCACTGATTCTCATCATCCAAGATATTAATGATTCTCCCATCTTTTGGGTGAACAGGCTCACAATATCTGTAACTTCCTGCTGAGTAAAATCTTCAATTGTCTTCTTAAACACTGTGTTCCTTGCTTGGTTCTCATTTTTGCCTTAGTATAGGGCAAGCTTTGGGCTTAGTAGTCTCCTCCTGAAACCTTGTTTCATTTTCCAACTCTGACTTAATTACATTTTCCACTCACACTCTCCTGGCAGTTTTCATGGTAACTAGGCTGGATCTATACAAAGGTCATATGCACACTTCTTTTGCCAGCCTTCAGCTCCTTAATTATGTTAACAACCTTTTCTTCTCTCTGAGACCCCTCAGCCTGCTTTTCTAAAGAAGAACCAGAACACTGAGAATTCCCATGCAAACTAGCTAATTCTTTTTCCATCTGAATTTTTTTTTCTTCAGCAGCTCGGCTCTACTTTCACACATAATATGGTAACCTGCTAATAAAATCCAGCCTCTCCTATTTACCCCTGCCAGCTCTTTCCCTCATCTTATTAGTATTCCTTAAAAACACCTTTCCAAGTTTCTAGGATTCCCCTCCTGTAACCTCATTTCCCAGTTTTCACAGGGTCTAGTGTTTTTAACCCATTCCCTTGCTAGGGGAGAATATGGTAAATCCTCCCGTCCAAGGATATTAATGCCTTCCACTAAATCCGTTCTACCTCCAAATACAGATATTATACCCTGTGATCTTGTACATAATGTCAAATGCTTTGCCAAGGCAATATTCATAGCACTGAGGATGGCTATGAATATGCTGCTGTAGTTCTGAATCACAAGGTGTAACAGACTCTCCTTATGGAAGGCAGAAGAAAAACATTTATTCAGACACCAAAAAGTAAAATTCCCATCCTGGAAAGTAAAATTAGTCCTAGTAACCAAGAATTCAATACACATTATCACTGCAGGGGACGAAGGCATTCCCAAGTCTCCCCACCCACTCTTGGGACCCTCCCACCAACAAACAAACATTTGGGAGTCTAGCTGCCCTGATTGCCTGTGTTCTTCCCAGCTCTGACTAGCCTGACCAACTTCTTCCCTTTCCTGCTCCACCCATCCCATTCCACCTGTTCAGCAAGCTCCTCCCACTACATGTGAGTTAGGCTTCCATGTGATTTAATCAGGTCTTATGGGACTATTAATGAATGGGAAAGATTTTCCCATTTAAATTACCAATACCTGTGGCCAGGGTCAAGCAATTTAAATTTTCTGACACTGTTTCTTCATCTGTAAAGTGGAGATAATGAGTATGCCTTATTATAATTATATATATACACACACATACATACATATGCCTTATGATAATAACCTGCCTCACTAGCTTAGCACGACAATCCAAAGGATATTATCATAGATAAACTCTGAATTACTTCCTACATTGGAATGGAGACTGGACCTGTGATTTATTGTATAGGGAATTTCCAAGTGTCACTGAAATGGAAAGATCTTTCTCATTATTTAATAGGTCCATGTGACTTGCTTAAATCAACTGGAGGCCTAAGACATATGTGGTGGGAGGAGCTTGCTGAACAGGTGGAACAGGAAGAGTGGAGCAGAACCAGGAAGAAGTGTGAGTACCCTATGGGCAGAAGATAAAATACATAAGCAGGCAGGCAAGGCAAGGCTCAGACTCATGAGTGTTTGCTTGTGAGAAGTGGAAAAGAGTTTGACACTTTTTAGTGAGCATATGAAAAGCAAAGGGTGGGAGAACAAACCTGCAAAGATTCAAGGGCCACTTCAAACTGTAAAATTTGGGAGGTTACAATGGAGTCAGGGGCTGCAAGATATTCTCTTGCAAGCTCAACAAAAGATTCAGGATTTTTCTATCCCCACCAATAAGAAAGAGGCCCAAAAGTTTACAGGACTATTTGGATATTGGCGACATGACATATCACATGCAGGACAAATTTTGAAATCCTTATATAAAATTACTAGGAAAAATATGAATTTGATTGGGGACTTGAGCAGAATAAAGCTTTTGAAGAAACAAAAGCTGCTATACAGTTGGCCCTAGATTTATGTCCTATACAAAGAGGCTCATTGGAATTATAAGTGATTGTGCAGGATGAATATGTAAACTGGAGTTTATGGCAAAAGCAACAAAGCAAAAATGTACCCTTAGGATTTTGGTCTAGGAAACTCCCTTCATCTGGAATTCAATATACCCCTTTTGAAAAGCAGTTGTTAGCTTCCTAGTGGGCTTTGGTAGAGACTGAACAACTGATTTCAGGCCATGAGATAATATTGAGGCCTAAAATCCCAATTACGACCTGGGTAATGAGTATCCCACTTTCTCATAGAATTGGACATGCTAGCATAATTAAATAGAAGTGGTACATTCAAAAAAGATCCAAAGCAGGCAAAAGTGGAGTTTCTGCTTTATCAGATTTGTGGAGAATGAAGAAATTTGTGACCAAACAAAAGACAGAGAACATTATGAGGTACAAAATGGATAATTTTAATCACATTAAATTGAAAAGTTTTTGCACAAACAAACCATATGGTAACAAGATTAGGAGGGATGCAGAAAACTGGGAAAGAATTTTTGCAACTAGTATCTGTGATAAAGGGCTCATTTCTAAAATATAGAGAGAACTGAGTGAAATTTACAAGAATACAAGTCATATTCCAATTGATAAATGATCAAAGGATATGAACAAGTAGTTTTCAGAGGAAGAAATTAAAGCTATCTCTGCTCATATGGAAAATGTTCTAAATCACTATTGGTTAGAGAAATGCAAAACAAAACAACTCTGAGTTACCACATCACACCTATCAGATGGCTAACATGACTAAACAGGAAGATGATAAATGTTGAAGATGTGGGAGTGGTGGAACACGAATTCAGCATTGGTAGAGCTGTGAACTAATCCAGTTCTGGAGAGCAATTTGGAACTATGCCCAAAGGGCTACAAAAATGTGCATACCCTTTGACTCAGCAATACTGCTTCTAGGACTGTATCCCCAAGAGATCATGAAAATGGGAAAT
The DNA here is from genome assembly GCA_023548195.1 of Bettongia penicillata ogilbyi. Taxonomy (NCBI): domain Eukaryota; kingdom Metazoa; phylum Chordata; class Mammalia; order Diprotodontia; family Potoroidae; genus Bettongia; species Bettongia penicillata. Next base: position 9,447,826 of record JAJHZJ010000257.1, read on the forward strand.
GGTCCCACACGTACAAAAATATTTATAGTAGCACTCTTTGTGGTAGCCAAAAACTGGAAATCAAGGGGATGCCCATCAATTGGGGAATGGCTGAATAAATTATGGTATACGAATGTAGTGGAATACTACTGCACTGTAAGAAATGATGAACAGGATGACCTCAGAGAGGCCTGGAAAAACTTATATGATCCAATGCTGAGAGAAAGGAGAAGAACCAGTAGAACTTTGTACACAGCAACAACCACAGTGTGCAAGGATTTTTTCTGATAGACTTAGAACTTCATTGCAATGCAAGGAATCAAAAAATTCCCAATGGTCTCTTAACGCAAAGTGCCTTCCACATCCAAAGAAAGAACTGTGGAATTCAATCACAGATTGTAGCAGATCATTTCTTTTGTATTACATTTTGGTTTGTTATATGATTTCTCCCATTAATTTTAATTCTTCTATACAACATGACTATGGTGAAAATGTACTTAATAAGAATGTATGTGTAGAACCTATACAAAATTGTATGGCATCTTGGGGAGAGAGGGGGAGGGTGGGAAAGAAAAAAATCTAGGTTGCATGGTAGTGACTGTGGAACACTGAAAATAAATTTTAAAAAGAATTAAAATGGATGAAAAAAAAGAAAAGAAATGATGAACAGGAGGATTTCAGAGAGGCTTGGAAGTAATTATATGAATTGATGCTGAGTGAAATGAGTAGGACCAGGAGAACAGTACATGGTAATAGCCACAGTGTGCAAGGACTGCTTCTGATAGAGTTAGCCCTTCACACCAATGCAAGGACCTAAAACATTCCCAAAGTTCTCTTGAGGCAAAATGCCACCACATCCAGAAAAGAACTATGGAATTGGAATGCAGAAAGAAGCAGAATATTTTCTTTTGTGTTATTTTTTGTTTTGGTTTGTTTTTTCTCATGATTTCTCCCATTCATTTTAATTCTTCTTTGCAACATGACTAATGTGAAAATGTAGTTAATAAGAATGTATGTGAAGAACCCATATAAGACTGATGCTGTCTTGAGGAGGGAGGGATAAGAGAGGGAGTGAGCTTTTGAACCTTCTCTTCCTTTTAGCTAATTCTGCTTTTTAATACTTCCTTGTCCTCATTGGCATTTTGGACCTCTTTTTCCAATTGAGTTAGCCTCTTTTTAAAGGTGCTATTTTCCACAGCATTTTTTTTGTTCTCCTTTAGTAAGCTACTAACTCGCTTTTCAAGTTCTTCTATTGCCTGAGCTTAGTTTAAGTTCACTTTGGAGACCCTGAAGGCAGGGGTCTTAACTTCCTGTGATGATAAGCCCTATTCACCAAGAAAGTAACCTTCTATGGTTTTTCCCCTTTTTTGGGCATTTTCCCAGCTGGTTACTTGACTTCTGAATCCTGTCAAGAGATTAGACTCAGCTGCTTGGTTTCCCTGGGGTTTGGGTGGGGATGGGGCCACCACTCAGGGCTAGGGTTTAGATGAGCTGCTCCCTACTGCCAGAGGTTTTAAGCTGAACTGCCTGAAGAATGGATCCAGGTTGTTTCCTGGCCTCTGTAGCTGCCTACAGTCTGTTGCCATGGCCTCTGCCATCACCCGAGGCTATTACTGGAGAAACCCTGTCCCTCTCACCCAGCTGGGAAAGCCTTCCCTCACTGACCTTTGTCACTTGTGAGTTGAGGTATCTGGGACTTTCCTTGCTAGGAACTCTGCCTGGAGGTCTGTTCAGGTCCTGTTCATCCTAGTGCCACTTGACTAGGGCTGTGATCTGCTCCACTCAGCATCCCATGAGCTAGACCTTTCCTATTGGCCTTCCAGGTTACCTTTGGCTAGCAACCTCTTTCACTCTGTTGTTCTGTGACTACTACTTGTTGAGAGTCATTTTTACAGGTATTTTGTGGGCTGTGGGGGAAGCTCTAGAGTATATGTGTCTTTCTACTCTGCCATCTTGGCTCCGCACCTTCTTATTATTTTTCAAAGTCTTTTTCTATTAGAATTGGCTTCTTAAACTCCAAACTCTTACAGGATTGTTTTTAATATGAAATGAATTTGTGCATTAAAGCTGCCCTGATATGTTGATACAAATCAAGTGCTTGATGGATGGAAAGGAACAGTGAGGTCTCCATAGAGTAAGAGGGAAAATGGAGAATTAGAGAGAAATCATATTCCAATAATTGAAAATATTCAAGTTGATGAGGTTGCAGATGTGAAATTTTACTTCGTTCTATAATTATTTCTTTTGGATTCTACCAAACTACATGTAAGACAATTTTTGTTTTCTGAAAAAAATATCAAGGAGATTGGGAGGAGGGAAGAGACTAAGAAAGGCCAAATGTAGAAGCTGGTACTTGAACTAAACATTATAAAAACTGACAAATCTGAGAGGTGGGACAGCAAATCCTGCACTTTGGGATGACTTCTAAAACACAGCTGTATAGAAACTCTGTATCATGTAAAGGGTGAAGAGGAAGGGGGATGGTAACTGGCAAGATTTTCTCCATGGATTTTAATGGACTAACTGTTTCTCATACTTGAAATTCCTTAATCCCTCACTGAACTTTACTCTGTGGCCAGGTTCTCTCTCACACACTGACATAGGACTTTGCTCACTAATAATGATAATGGTGGTCACTGGTTGACTCTCAAACATTGTGACCAGCTCTGGGGACATCTTTTCACTTTGGAGGTGACCAGTATTCCAGGAACTACAAAGGTGAAAAAGTGGGAAGTGGAAATAACTTCAAATATCAGGAGAACGGTTTCTGAGATCAAGGCCCTTGAGGACAAAGATTGAAGAAACAAAGTATGTTGGTTATCCTAAGGGCTTTTCTGTGTGTCCTAGCAGGGAGAGGCTATAGAAATATAAGGAAGCAGTCTGATCTACTTCCTCCCCCTCTGACCAACTATCTCTTCCTCTTTTCCCACTTTGCATGAAGTATGCATCACTGTCCCCAAAGTTGTGCTAGGTTTGTGACTTGCGGTGATAAAACTTCAGTCTAAAGAAGTAAAGAAATAAATTCCATGGGCTCTAAATCTTGGTGTACATCATTGGTTCTCCTGAGCATTATGATCATATGTAAATCCAATATAGCCAATCAGGTGTGATGTGATATCTCAGAGTTGTTTTGATTTGCATCTCTCTAATCAATAGTGATTTAGAGCACTTTTTCATATGACTATAGATAGCTTTAATTCCTTCCTCTGAAAACTTCCTGTTCATATTCTTTGACCATTTATCAATTACAGAATGACTTGTATTCGTGTACATTTGACTCAGTTCTCTATATATTTTAGAAATGAGGCCTTTATCACAGACACTAGTTGCAAAAATTCTTTCCCAGTTTTCTGCTTCCTTCCTAATCTTGGTTGCATTGGATTTAGTTGTGCAAAAACTTTTCAGTTTAATGTAATCAAATTTATCCATTTTGCACTTCATAATGCTTTCTATCTCTTCTTTAGTCAAAAATTCTTCCCTAAAATAAACTATTCCTTGCTCCACTAATTTTTTTATAGCACCAATCTTTATACCTAGATCATGTACCCATTTGGACTTTATTCTTGTGTGCAGTGTCAGGCATTGGTCTATGCCTGGCTTCTGCTACACTTTTATCCAGTTTTCGCAGCAATTTTTGTCCAACAGTGAGTTCTTGTCCCAGAAATTGGGGTCCATGGGTTTATCAATCAGTAGATTGCTATATATTCATTGACTACTCTGTCTTGAGTATCTAACCCATATCACTGGCCTACCCTTCTGTTTCTTAGCCAGAACCAAGTAGCTTCGATAATTGCTGCTTTATTATACAATTTAAGATGTAATAAAGCTAGGACATCCTCCCTAGCATTTCTTTTCACTAGTTCCCTTGATATTCTAGACCTTTTGTTCTTCTATATGAATTCTGATATTATTTTTTTCTAGCTCTACAAAATAATTTTCTCACAGTTTGATTGTTAAGACACTGAATAATTAAATTAATTTAGGCAGAATTGTCACTTTTATTATATTGGCTCACCCCACTCATGAGCAACTGATGTTTTTCCACTTATTTAGATCTGACTTTGTTTGTGCCAAAAATATTTTATAATTGTGTTTATACAGTCCCTGGGTTTGTTTTGGCAGATAAACTCCCAAATATTTTATAGTGTCTAACGTAGTTTTAAATGGGATTTTTCTTTCTATCTCTAGCTGTTGGGATTTATTAGTAATATATAGAAATGTAGAAAATTTGTGTGAGCTTATTTTGTAACCTGAAACTTTGCCAGATTTGTTTATTGTTTCAAGTAGTTTTTTATTTGATTCCCTGGGATTCTCTAAGTATATCATCATGTTATCTGCAAAGAGTGAAAACTCAGTTTCTTCTTTGCCTATTCTAATTCCTTCAATTTGTTTTTCTTCACTTATTGCTACAGCTAATATTTCTAGTACCATATTGAATAATAGTGGTGTTAATGGAGAGCCTTTTTTTTACCCATGACCTCATTGGAAATGCATCTAGCTTATTGCCATTGCTTATAAGGCTTGCTGAAGGTTTTAGGTAGATACTGCTTATTATTTTATGGTAAGTTCCATTTATTCCTATGTTCTACAGTGCTTTCAATAGGAATGAGTGATGTATTTGTCAAAAGATTTTTCTATTGAGATAATCATGTGGTTTCTGTTACTTTTGTTTTTGATGTGATCAATAATGCTAATAATTTTCCTAATATTGAACCAGCCCTGCATTCCTGGTATAAATCCTACCTGATCATAATGTATTATTCTCATGATAAGTTGTTGTATTCCTTCTGCTAAAATCTTATTTAAAATTTTGCATCTGTATTCATTAGAGAACTTAGTCTATAATTTTCTTTCTCTGTTTTATAAAAGGAATTTGGGAGGATTCCTTCTTCCCCAATTTCCCCAAATAGTCTATATAGTATTAAAATTAACTGTTCTTTAAATGTTTGATAGAATTCACTTTTGAATTCACATGGCCCTGGCAATTTTTTCCGTGTTTATTGATGGCTTGTTCAATTTCTTTTTCTAAGATAGGGTTATTTAAGTATTCAAATTTATTTTCTGATAATCTGGGCAACTTATATCTTTAAAATAATCATCCATAGCATTTAGACTGTCGAAATTATGGGCATACAATTGGGCAAAGTAATTACTTCTCATTGTTTTAATTTCCTCCTCATTGGAGGAGAGTTCTCCCTTTTCATTTTCAATACTGGTGATTTGGTTTTCCTCTTCTTTTTTTTAATCAAATTGACTAAAGGTTTGTCAATTTTATTGGATTTTTCATAAGACCAACTCTTAGTTTTATTTATTAGGTCAACAGTTTTCTTAATTTCAATTTCATTAATCTCTCCTTTAGTTCTCAGTGTTTCTAATTTGGTATTTATTTGGGGATTTTCAGTTTGTTCTTTTCCAAGTTTTTTCAGCTGTATGCCCAATTTATTGATCTCCTCTTTCTCTATTTTATTCATGTAGCCATTCAAAGATATAAAACTTCCCCTAACAACTGCTTCTGCAGTATCCCATAAAATTTGGTAGGTTATGTCATTATTATTATTCTCTTGAATGAAGTTGTTGATTGTTTCTATATTTTGTTGTTTAACCCACTCATTCTTAAGGATTAGATGGCTTAGTTTCCAACTAGTTTTTAGTTTATATATCCATTGCCTTTAATTACATATAAGTTCTATTGCATTGTGATCTGAGAAGGATGCATTAACTATCTCTGCTTTTCTGCACTGAATTGTGACATTTTTATGGTCTAGTACATGGTCAATTTTTGTATATATGCCATGTGCTAGATCTATCTTATCTACCTTATCCAGAGTTTTATTCACCTCCTTAACTTCTTTCTTGTTTATTTTGAGATTAGATTTATCAAGTTCAGAGAGGGAGAGTTTGAGGTCCCCCACTAGTACAGTTTTGCTTTCTACTTCTTCCCTTAACTCCCTTAACTTTTTCTCTAAGGATTTGTATGCTATACCACTTGGAGCATGTATGTTTAGTAATGAAATTGCTTCATTGTCTAAGGTGGCTTTTAGCAAGATATAGTGTCCTTCCTTATCTCTTTTGATTAGATCTATTTCTGCTTTTGCTTTGTCTGAGTTTAGGATTGCTACCCCTGCTTTATTTAAATCAGCTGAAGCAGAAAATATTCTGCTCCAACTTTTTAACTTTACCCTGTGTATATGCCCCCTTTTCAAATGTGTTTCTTGTAAACATCATATTGTTGGATTATGGCTTTTAATCCATTCTGATATGTGTCTCCATTTTATGGGAGAGTTCATCCCATTCACATTCACAGTTATGATTACTATCTGTGATTTCCCTCCATCCCCTTTCCCCCTTGTTTATGCTTTTAGTTCTCCCTTCTCCCTTCTCCTCCACAGTAGAGTTTTAATTTTTGACCACAGTCTTCCTCAGTCTTCTTTCCATTTTCAGCCCCCTCACCTTTAATCCCCTTTTCCCTTACTCCTTCTTCCCTCCCTTTCAGCCTCCCCTCCCTTTTCTTCCTCCTTCCCCTCCTACTGCCTACAGAACTAATTTTATTTCTGTAGTTAATTGAGTTTGTTGTACCCTCCTTGAATCCAATCAGATGAGAGTACATCTCAAACAATGCTCTTCTCCCTCCCCTCTTTCCCTCTACTGTAATGTACTTTTGTGCCTCTTCCTGTGATGGGATTTAATTTTTTCTGTCTCCTTTTCACATCTCCCATTACAATCCCTTCATATTCTAAAATCACATTTGTTATCACATTATTTAATTTATACTCCCTCCCTCTGTCTACACTTCATAATAAATATACAGTTCTCAAGATTAACAAGCATCATCTTCGCTTACAGGAATGTAAACAGCCTGTCCATATTATGTAACATGTTTTTTCCCCATTGGTCTACTTATGCTTCTCTTGAGACCTGCATTTGAAGATCAAAATTTTATATTAAGTTCTGGTCTTTTTATCAGGAAAGTCTGAAAATCCCTTATTTCACTGAATGTCCATCACCTTGCCTGAAATATTATACTCAACTTTGCTGAGTAATTAATCTTTGGTTGTAATTCCAGCTCCTTTGCTTTATGGAATAACGCATTTCAGTTCCTTTGATCTTTTCATGTAGAAGCTGCAAGGTCCTGTGTGATCCTAATTGTAGCTCCTTGATATTTGAATTGTTTCTTTCTGGCTGCCTGCAGTATTTTCTCCTTTACTTGATAATTCCAGAATTTGGCAACGATATTCCTTGGTATTTTTCATTTAGGGTCCCTTTCAGGAGGTGAATGGTGAATTCTTTCAATGACAATTTTGCCCCTGAGTCTAGGACTTCTGAGCAATTTTCCTTCATTATTTCTTGGAAGACATTGTCCAGGATCCTTTTTTCATCATGGCTTTCTGGTAGACCAATAATTCTTAGATTTTCTTTCCTGAATCTCTTTTCCAGGTGAGTTGTTTTTCCAATTAGATATTTTACATTTTCTTCTACCTTTTCATTCTTATATTCTATATTCCAGCCCAGTTCCAGCCAAGGTAAATTCATTGGTATATTGAGCATGTGAAATTTTGTGAAACTTTGTGAACTATTTTGAATCAATACATTATAAATAAATATATGTATCTATTAATATAAATATCTTTGTTTTATTATTAATTTCATTGCATCTGAATAATTAATATTGGGAAAGGAAGTGTCTGCAGCTAATAAAAAAATAACATTTAATGAACTGGGGTTGAGGTTTGAGGATTGAGTCAACTCAGTTAATGAAAAAGATTTTGAATCTTATTAGTTAATATGAAATTATAGATTTATAACCCTCCTTTAGACTTCAAAATGATAAAAATTAAATATAATACAGAAAAAGGAGTCAAGTTGCAGAAAGAAAACTGGTAAGAGTCAGTACGGTCACGTGTATCTTACCTTGAGACATACACACACACACACACACACGCACACACACACACATATATATATATATGTACACACATACACACAGAGAGACATACACATATTTATTTGTACGTTATATATACACATGTTCCATAGTACTACTATATCACACACATTGTAAAAAATAAATAAGAAAATTTAAAAGATGAAGAAATAGATAGCTTAAATTTTTATTTTAATAGTATAAAAATATTTTGTACCATTGTAATTAAATGAACTTCATTACTTCTGAATTTTTATTTAATATTTTGTGATACAGAAATTCAAAGATAGGTCTAGTTTTCATTTCATTGTTGAGAAATCTAAGTTGCATAGGAAAGTCCTCTCACCCAGCAAGGTCCTTCTCTGTTAGAACATTGGTAACATTTCATTTTCCTAACAGTCAAGTGTTTCTTTTTAAATTAAATTAATTTTTTACTACATTTTGAGTTCCAAACTGTCTCTCTCCCTCTTTTACCACCCCACACTAGAGAAGGTCATGATTTGACACAGGTAAGTTTTGTATATACATATACATAAGTATATATATATGTGTGTGTGTGTGTGTATGTGCGTATGTATACACAATTACATACATACATTGTGTACATATGTAAAACCATGCCATATATATATGTATATATATATATGTATAATATTTATATTTCACTATTCTTTCTGTGGAGGTAGATAGCATCTTCTTTCATAGATCTTTTGTAGTTGATTTGAATATTTCTAATATTCATACCTGTTTAAATTCTTTTTACTATATACAATGTTCTCTTGGTTCTTCTCTTTTCCTTCTTCATTATTTTATGAAAGTCTTTCCATGTTTTTTTCTAGAATCAACCAACTCATCATTTCTTACAGCATAGTAGTACTCCATCACAATCATATACCACAACTTGTTTAACCATTCCCAAATTGATGGGCATCTCCTCTGTTTCAGTTCTTTGCCACCACAAAGAGAGCTAGTATAAATATTTTAGAACATATCCATTCTTTTCCTTTTTCTCTGATCACCTTGGGAAAGAGACCTAATAATGATATTGATGGCTCAAAGTGTATAGACTTTTACTGCTCTTTAAATATAATTCCAAAATGGTAGGACCATTTCACACTCCCACCAGCAATGTATTAGTGTCCCAAACTATTTTTCTCATTTTCTATCTTTGACTTGTCTTCAGACTTAAATCCTCACTCTGACTAATTGACTTGTGATTGAAACATAAGTCAACCAGGACTGATTCTTTCCTTGACTTGTTTTCTGAATATACTTCAAGAGATCATTCCAACAATTGTTTGCATTGAATCAATCTAATTTCTGTAGCTATCCCTTCCCTCTTGGTCTCCACTGCTAGAAGAGCATGGCATACAAGTAGAGCAGGGTAACTGGCTTGTGGAGTATGTGAAGGGGATTAAGTTATAACAACACTAGAAAGTCAAGAAAGGGCCAATTTGTGAAGACTTTCAAATATCAGGATATTTTATATTTAATTCTGGAAAAAAATAGGGAAGTACTGGAGCTTGTTGACTACAGAAGCAATGTGGTCAGACCTGCACTTTAGAAAAATAATTTTGACAGCTGAGTGTGGGATGGATGGATGTGGGAAGACAAGTTAATCAAAAAGAAGGTTATGATAATGCTCCAAGGGTGAAGTGATTAGGTTGGCAGCTTTAGGTGGAGAGGAGTTCTATACAAAGGATGTTCTGAAGGTAGAAATGGAAGGTTTAGCAATGGATTAAATGGGGGAGTCAGTGAGTGTGACAAGTACTCACTTGAGACCTATATGTCTTAAAAGTCTGAAGAGTTAGGAGAGAGTTAACTTGCTCTGTGACATTAAGTTCTCTCCTCTCTTTACCTCTTCCTTTGGAGTCCTGATTTCATACTAATTCCCAATATGTGGCCTGGATCTCCCCCAGAAATCCCCAGATAAGTGGTTTTCTTTTCTTCCCTTACTGTGCCTGGCAGTGAAAAGACCACAAACAGTGGGACATGAGGGCATCCCACAGTTCAATCTCCAATTATCTTTCTGGTCAAAGAGATGGACAAGGTTCCAGAAACCACAGAGAGCACTGAGCTATAAAAGGAAGACATGACAGCAAATGTCTGGAGATAGCCTTCTGTTCTTTGTCTTCTGACAGCTGCTATCTCAACTCAGTCTCTGATACCATAAGCTGTCAATATTTCAAACTGATTGCCAACAGGGAACTAATTTGTCTATGGACCTTAACAGTCACTAACAGAATACCTTCTCCAGGACAGCTCATTTTTGCTAGTTCACATATTCAAGGTGAGTGGTTATGTGGGAATCTAATATCTAAAATGCAAAAGACAGCATGGGATGTAATCCTGAGGGAGGCAATCCAGCACCCCACTAAAGACATTAAAGTGGGCAATGCTAGTCAAAAAGCTAATCTTCTAAAAAGGGAAGTGTAGGCTAAAATGCATGAAATGTTCATTCTGTGGGAGCCCCATAACCAGCACATTTGTCTGATGTGACCCAGAGCAGGAGAACGGACTGAATAGAAGCTCCAAAGCAGGAGCTTGGTGACATAAAGATCTCTATAAATTTATCATTGGAAGCTTTGTGCCATTACCTGTTTTCATTTGTTTATGATCCTTCTGAGTCTTAGGCCAACTTTGAACCTTTCCCTAATGACAATTTCTATTTTACTCTTCTCTGCAACCCATTCTCTATTGTAGAAGCTGCCTAAGGGGTCTCCTTAGCATCTGGCTTCTCTTCTCCCTAGTTCATCCTTCATAGCTGCCAAAGTCATAGTTCTAAAACCTATGTCTAGCTGTTTCACTCCACTACTCAAGAGGTTTATGAGTTCTTTCATTTCTAGGATAACTTGTGATTCTGACATTCAAACCTCTCCCAAGTCTGACTCCACACTACTTTTCTAGGCTTATAATAAATCCTGTCTCTAACAAGTTTAGGAAAAAAAATAAGATCAAAGCCGGAGAGAGTGATAGGGGATAGAAGTTGAAATTCAGAATCAATTCTACCCAGAAATAGGGGCTAGTGATAAAAGCCAAAGACTAGAAAGCCTCTTGGTCAGAGTCAAGTCTGGGAACAAATAGTAGGGGTATTTACTTCACCAAGATCTACACAGTCTCTTTCCAGTATAGGAGGGATTACTTGTGTATCAATTATTTTTAAAGGGACTTCATGAGGGGAGCTGTTCCTGTCCTAAGAGTAAAATCAGCAAGACCACATAAGCTCAGGGAGAAGTAAGCAAGCGCGAAGAACGGAGGGTTTAGATAGAAGTCAGTTTCTACATCTCTGTGTCTCTTCTGAGATGAGGTCCCAGCTTTATTTCAGACAAGGGCTAAGTCTCAGAGAGATAAAGAGCAGCTTGACATTTTTCCCCTTTCAATGTTGTCCTGGGCTCCTTAGTTCTTCAGTGTCCCACTTCCCATTGTGACCTAGGGGCTCTAAGAGACCTCTTTGAAAATAGTAGTGATTGTAGTGGCTCATAATTCTTTATCACTTTTCAGCTTATAAAAGATAGAGTGAAGAATCATGGACAAAGTGCTGGAGGTATCTGCATTTGGATCTTAGCTCTGATACTTACTTGGCAAGTCTCTTAACTTTTCTGTCTCTCAGTTTCTTCATCGGGAGACAACGTAAAGGAAGGCATTCCCTTCTCTGTCTCAGCTGTTTTTGTCACAGAAGACCCAGAATGCAGTCACAAGGTATTAATGAGTTTGAAACTGACCGTAGAGATCTATATATGTCCTGCTGCTTTATCTGGTGCCAGCACTACTTTGATTGAGTTGAGAAGGATAAAATGAATTTGGCTGATTAAACAGATTAGCCACACCTCTGGGAGAATTTTAAATATCAAACCCTTGAGGAGTTTTAGATTTCAAGAGAGAGGAATATTGAAAACCACACACTGACAATAGTAACTCAGAGAAACAATTATGTAAGGGAGGCAGAATTTTCGAGGAGAAGGATCCATTTCAGTCAAGAGTCAAGCTAAGGAAAAGTAGAGACTGAAGTCAGTATGTGAATTCAACAAAGAGAGATGGGACTTCCTACAGTTGTGAATTGCCTTAAGACACATGAATCATACTGTCATCTCTACCATTAAACTTTATGTTGGTTCCCACTTATTCCTTGTATGGGTATTCCCTGTACATATTTGTAGAAGAATACATTCCAGATTTGTGGAGGGAATATTTTGCAGCACCTGTTCTTATGACTTCATCTTAGTAAATACCTTGGCTAAGATCCAGTTACATCAAATGGATGACTACAGATGGTAGGGGCTCAAGAAATATACTACATCTTGAAGGATCAGCCATTCTTTGGGGATTCAATCTATAAGTGTGAGTGAAAGTTAGAGGAATACCCCAGTTCACCTGTTACAATAATATTATGTCTAGTACCCACTTCACAAAGTTGTGAGATTTGAATAAAATAACCTGTAAACACTTTGAAAAACTTAAAATGTTATATTAAAGTCAGATATTATTATAATTACAATGTATACTTCTTATAAATACCTACCCATCACCTAGATAGCCTTCTATGTATTTTCTTTTAACCGATAAATAAGTAAATACTTTAAACAGTGTTACAGATCTCAATATATGAACGTACATTAGTACCACATTATTATTGTATTACTGTCTGGAATAACTCTTACTTCTAATTATGTTAACATTCTTCTTTTCATATGACACAAAACATTTGCTGAAGATGCATCATGCCTTACTATTGCCTAAGTTCACAGTACTTTGCCTAGAACCTAACGTCCCATACAACCTTTCACTACTGTGATTCCATCTTTAGCTTGTATTATTGTTTCCACATAGCCTACTCTCAAATTCACTCAATCAATTAATTTAGTTAGACAAATGTTCTAGAATGCAACAAAGCAAAGAATGTAGATTTCTCAACCTAAAAATAGTTCTAGAAGAGTAACTTTGCTTTCTTGAATTCTAGAATAAATTTTCCTTTGTGTAATGGCAATAAAATTACAATCCTTTCTATCTTTGTTTTACTAAAAGTACCTCCAATTGAATAATGTGATTGGGGAGGACCTTTCCCACCCACTGATGAGTCTGTCCATTGTTGAAAGCTTGATTAGGGGAGTTGTTTTGTGGGAAGGTCCCAAGTACCTTTTGTTTTTTTCTGTTGAGTCACTGGGTCTGAGCATATGCCCTCCTGGCTCTAAAAAGTGTATGAATATATTGAGGGTGAAGTTTTGCTTTGGGGCTTATCATTGGAAGTGTTGGCCAGAGAGTCTCTGGGAAGCTGTTAACGAGTCCCCTAACGTATGTATGTAATGGTCAGACATGTGTGTATATGTAATGGTCAGGTAGTTTGGCAGCACTGTCTGTTGATAAATTTTTGATTTCTCTAAAATTTTGATTTTCTCTGATACCTGTGCTTCATTAAAGTGATTGTTAACCCTTTGAAAGTTGCTTTCCTTTTATGAATACAGATTTAACAACCCCTGTAATGGGCTCCCTGTGTAAGTTGAGGTACTTACTGTTAGACTTAGTCCCAAAGTTTAGATTTAGAAACAATAGATGGAATTTATAGCAAGAAAGATTTCAATTCAACATAAACATTGTTAAATAATTAGAGAGATCTAAAATGTTGAAAGGGCTTTATTGAGCAGTTATATGTCACACGATAGAGTGCTACACCTGGAGTTGATAAGACCTGAGTTTAAACCTACCTTCAGACACTAATTAACTGTATGTTTTGGGGGTATTGAGTTGTTTTATAGTCATATCCAACTTTTCATGACCCCATTTGGGATTTTTGTGGCAAAGATACTGGAGTTGTTTACCATTTCCTTCTAGACCTTATTTTACAGATGAGGAAACTAAGGCAAACAAGGTTAAGTGCCTTGTCCAGGGTCACATAACTGGTAAGTGTCTAAGGCCAAATTTGAACTCAGGAAGATGTATCTTCCTGATTCAAGGCCCAGCACTCTATCCACTGTACCACTTAGTTGTCTGACCCTGGAAAAGTTACACTGTTTGCCTCAGTTTCCTCATCTGTAAAATAAGTACCTATCTCCCAGAGTTCTTGTATTGCTGAAGAGAGACAATAATTGCAAAGCACTTCTTGGCACATAGTAGGTGTCATATAAATGTTTAGCTACTATTAGTGAGCTCCCCATCATTGGACATGTTCAGATGAAGGACTAAGATTCATAGAGGTGTAAACCAGTAACTCTGGACCTAAGTACTTTGTGGCATAGTTTTTCATTCATAAGATGATTCAAAGACACAGCCTTCAATCTAAATTGCCTTCAGTTTGCTGGATCCTAACATTTATTTTCTTTTAAAATTGCAATTTATCATTTATTTAGCAATATGATATCAATTATGCATGCGAAATTAGGCAAAGCATGTTTCTATATTAGTCATATTAAAAAAATAGAAAAGAAAGTGAGGAAATAATACTTCAATTTGCACCAAGTTTATTAGTTCTCTCTCTGGAAATGCATAGCATTTTTTCATCATAAGTCCTTTTGAATTGTCTTGGATCATTGTATGGCTCAGAGTAGCCAAGTCTTTCACAGCTGATCATCATTCCATTTCTGTCATTTTGCACAATAATCTCTTGGTTCATCTCACTTCACTTTGGATGAGTTAATATGGTTCTTGCCATGTTTTTTTTTTTATGAAATCATCCCTTTTATCATTTCTTATACCATGAATGTGGTCCATCTCAATCATTTGTTCAGTCATCCCTCAGTTGATAAGCATCACCTTGATTTCCAATTCTTGCCACTAGAAAAAGAGGTGCTATAAATATTTTTGTACATATAAATCCTTTTCTTTTTTCTTTGATCTCTTTGAGATATAGACCTATTATTTGGTATTATTGGGTCAGTTCTATAGCCCTTTGGGCATAATTCCTAATTGTTCCCCAGAATTTTTGGACCAGTTTACTACTCCACCAGCAGTTCATCAGTGCACCTGTTTTCTCCTTATCCCCTCCAGCAGCTGTCATTCTTGAAGGGTGTGACCATTAGTGTTCTTTTCGTTACCTTTCTCTAATCAATAATGATTGAGAGCATTTTTTCATATGACTATAGATTTTTTCTGAAAACTGCCTGTTTACATCCTTTGTCAATTTATCTATTGGGGAATGGCTCTTATTTTTATACATTTATACGTAGTATATATTTGAGAACTAGGACCTTTATCAGAAAAATTTAGTGCATAAAGTTGTTTTTTTTATCATTTTGGCACAGTAGTTTCCCTCGTTATCTCTTAATTAGGTCAATTTTTGTTTCCCTTTGTCTGAGATCATGGTTGCTACCCTTGTCTTTTTTACTTCCCCTGAAGCATATTAGACTCTGCTTCAGTCATTTATCTTTAATTCTGTGTGTGACTTTCTTTTTCAAGTTTGTCTCTTGTAAATGGCATATTGTTGGTCTCTGGTTTCTAATCCATTCTGCTTTCTGGTTCCATTTTGTGGATGAACTCATCCCATTCAAACTCAGTTATAATTACTAACTTTATTTCCCCCATCTCATTTTCTTCTGTTTCTGCCTCTCTCTATAATTTTATTCTATCTCCTCTCAGAACTCTATTTTGTTCTAACATCTACCTTCCTTAATTGGCCCTCCTCTTTATTACCCCCTCCTTTCTCTTATCTCCTTCCACTCCTATTACTTTCTTGGGTAAGTTACATTTGTATGCAAAACTGGGTGTGTATAGTACATATATATTCTTCCCTCTTTGAGAGTGACATTAAAGCATTTCCTGCAACCTCCCACCATTTCCCACTTCATTGTAAAAAACTCTCTCTTGCATGACTCTTCTATCTGAGAAAATTCCCGGTACAGTCAGTGCTTATACATGTTCTGTTTCTCTTTGCCTTGCCAGCAATGCCAAAAATATTTGATTATTCAGAACATATCATAGACTCAACTTTGGACACAGAATACTGCTAGGCAAATAATACTCAAAGACAAAATCAGAGACTCAGCCCAGACAAAATCAGAGACTCAGCCCTACACCCAGCCCACAACAGAACTAAGCCAGCAGTGTAATTGCTCCAAACTTACTGAGCCTTTCAACTAGCTGACAGAAACACCTTGACTATTGTCTAATTCATCATCACTCAAAGGCAAGTCTACAATTGTTCTTTCTAGCTCCAAATCAGGGCCTAACATCTAGAAATCACAGAAAGGCAACAGTCCAGTCATGCCCTTATTTTAATTTCATAGAGTCCTCTGAAAGTTTGCTGCTCACTGGCTCAAGAAACCCCCACTGAACCTCAAAGAAGACAGCAACAAATCCCCAAAGACCATGGCAGCAGCACTTCAGAAAATACAGACCAATAACATGCAAAGCCAAGATCAGCATGAATTGCACAGATCCTGGCCCTAACACCAAATTCTAACATGGAAAGAGTCTGCAAGAAGACAAAACAAAAAGACAAAAAAGGTAATAAAATGTCAGGGATTCTCGAGGCACAAATCCGGAAGAGGAAAATAAATAACTAGCAAACACTTTAAGCAAAACCTCAAATCTAAACTCAGCTTGGCCACAAGAACAATGAGAATTCCTAGAAGGAATGAAGCAAGTAGGTATTTTTCTAATAGTTTAAAATGTCTTATTGGATAAAAGCATTAGAGGAAGGAACTGGGAAATGAGGCAGAGCTTGTAGGACAGACTTGAAAAGAAAATCAACAACTTAGTAAGAGAAGTACAAAACTTTACCCAGGTAAGGGATTTCCGAAAAATTAGAATGGACCAAACAGAAATAAAGAATTCATGGGAAAAATAAACATTAAAACAAAGCAAAAGAACTGAAAAATAGAAGAAATTGCAATGAATCTTATACAGTATCAAAACCAACTGAAAATGTATCAAGGAAAAACTGTTTACAAATCACTGGCTAGAATGGTAGACCCACAGTGGCAGAGAAAAAAGCAAGCACTCACCTGAGCTGTCCCAAATTCCCCTCCAAAAATTTTATTTCATTTTATTTTTTATATTCTTTTTTTTAGTATTTATTTATTTATTTAACTTTTTACATTCATTTTCACAAAATTTTGGGTTCCAAATTTTCTCCCCTTTTATCCCCTCCCCCCACCCCAATACCCCAAGCAATCTAATTTTCCCTGTCTCCAATCTGCCCTCTCTTCTGTCATCCCTCCCTTCTCTTGTCTCCATCTTCTGTTTTCTCCTGTAGGGCCAGATGACTTTCTATTCCTCATTAACTGTATGTCTTCTTTCCTAGCAGCAACAACAATACTAAACAGTTGTTCCTAAAATTTTGAGTTCCAAATTCTACCCATCCCTCCCTCCCCACCCATTCCCTTTGGGAAGGCAGGCAATTCAATATAGGCCATATCTGTGTAGTTTTGCAAATGACTTCCCTGATAGTCATGTTGTGTAAGACTAACTGAATTACCCTCCATCCTAACCTGGCCCTCATTGTTTCTCTTCTGTCTTTTGATCCTGTCCCTTCCCGAGTGTTGACTTCAAATTGCTCCCTCCTCCCTTTGCCCTCCCTTCCATCATCCCCCCCCCTTGCTTATCTCCTTCTCCCCCACTTTCCTATACTGTAAGATAGGTTTTCATATCAAAATGAGTGTGCATTTTATTCCTTCCTTTAGTCAAATGTGATGAGGGTAAACTTCTTGTTTTTTTCTTTTTCTTTTTTGTTTTTTTTTTCTCAGCTCTCCTCTTTATCCCTCCACTAAAAAGTCTCCTACTTGCCTCTTATATGACATATAATTACCCCATTCCATTTCACCATCTTTCCTCCCACTACATTTCTCTCTCACCATTTACCTTAATTTCTTTTAAGATATGGTCCCATCCTATTCAATTCAATCTGTGCTCTCTGTCTCTGTATGTGTGTGCATGTGTGTATGTGTGTGTGCGTGCGTGCATGTACATGTGTGTGCATGGACCCACCAACTACCCAGATACTGAAAAGTTTTAAGAGTTACAAATATTGTCTTTCTATGTAGGAATGTAAACAGTTCACTTCTGGTAAGTCCCTTAATACTTCTCTTTGCTGTTTGCTTTTTCATACTTTTTCTCATTCTTGTGTTTGAAAGTCAAATTTTCTTTTGAGCTCTGGTCTTTTCATCAAGAATGCTTGAAAGTCCTCTATTTCATTGAAAGACCATATTTTCCCTTGAAGTATTATACTCGGTTTTGCTGGGTAGGTGATTCTTGGTTTGAGTCCTAGTTCCTTTGACTTCTGGAATATCCTATTCCATGCCCTTCGATCCCTTAATGTAGAAGCTGCTAGATCTTGAGTTATCCTGATTGTATTTCCACAGTACTGGAATTGTTTCTTTCTAGCTGCTTGCAATATTTTCTCCTTGACCTGGGAATTCTGGAATGTGGCCACAATGTTCCTCGGAGTTTCTCTTTTTGGATCTCTTTCAGGTGGTGATCGATGGATTCTTTCAATACTTATTTTGCCCTCTGGTTCTAGAATGTCAGGGCAGTTTTCCTTGATAATTTCATGGAAGATGATATCTAGGCTCTTTTTTTGATCATGACTTTCAGGTAGTCCCATAATTTTTAAATTGTCTCTCCTGGATCTATTTTCCAGGTCAGTTGCTTTTCCCATGAGATATTTCACGTTCCCTTCCATTTTTTCATTCTTTTGGTTTTGTTTGGTGATTTCTTAGTTTCTCATAAAGTCAATAGACTCCATCTGTTCCATTCTAATTTTGAGAGAACTATTATCTTCAGTGAGCTTTTGAACCTCTTTTTCCTTTTGGCTAATTCTGCTTTTGAAAGCATTCTTCTCCTCATTGGCTTTTTGAACCTCTTTTGCCAATTGAGTGAGCCTATTCTTCAAGGTGTTATTTTCTTCAGCATTTTTTTGGGTCTCCTTTACCAAGATATTGACCCGTTTTTCATACTTTTCTTGCATCTCTCTCATTTCTCTTCCCAGTTTTTCCTCCACCTGTCTAACTTACTTTTCAAAATCCTTTTTGAGCTCTTCCAAGGCCTAAGCCCACCTGACATCCCCCTGGGATGTCTGGGGTACCGAGGCCCTGCCCTCCACTTCTTTCCCTGATGGCAAGAATATTTCCTCGTCATCAGATCCGAATGTCGGGATCATTTGCATTTGTTGGAAAAAACTCTCTATAGTCTTATTTTTCTTCCCTTTTCTAGGCATTTTCCCAGCCAATTACTTGACTTCTGAGATTCCTGTCCACCCCCGCCTAGATCCGCCCAGCTAGTGCTTGGGGTCTGAGATTCAAATGGGCTTTCCGCGCCACGTGGCTGCTTATCAATGTGAGCTTTAGTTCTGCTGCTGGGGTGGGGGCAGGGCTGCCTCCCAGGCTCAGTTCCCTCAGGGGCTTTATGCAGAGACCTTCAGTGATGGAGCGGGTGGCGGCGGGACCGCCTCCCAGGCTCAGTTCCCTCAGGGGCTATGCAGAGACCTTCAGTGATGGAGCGGGTGGGGTGGGACCACCTCCCAGGCTCAGTTCCCTCAGGGGCTTTATGCAGAGACCTTCAGTGATGGAGCGGGTGGGGGCAGGGCCGTCTCCCAGGCTCAGCTCCCTCAGGTTGTTTATGCAGATACTTTCAGTAATGAGGATCCTGCCTGCTGCTGGGGGAGTCCCAGGCCACCGCCACGCCGCAGCTGCCTCCGCCGCCGCTGCCTCCACCGCCGCCCCCACCTCTGCCACTTCCTCCCAAGGGGGCCTGAGTCACAGAGACACCCCGCTCCCCCTCTCAGCCAGCCAGCCGTCTCTCTCACTGACCTGTAGCTTCTATGGACGGAGGGACCTTCCTGGCCACCGGAGCTTCCGTCCCTGAAGCCTGCTCGGATCAGCTTCTCTGGGGCCGCGGCCAGGGCAGCGCTGGGGTGGGGTCCGCTTTCCAGGGCGTGACGGACCCTGGGGACAGCTCTCCAGGGCTCTCTGGAACGGAAATCTCTTCCACTCTGTTTCTGTACTCCTTACAGTGATCCAGAACTTATGAGGATCTCTTTTTACATTAATTCTATGGGCTTTGGTTTCGGAGCTCGCAAACATGTGTCTTTCTACTCTGCCATCGTGACTCCGCCCCCCCCCCTCCAAAAATTTTAAAATAATGACTCAAAACAAATTTGGGAAAGGCAGGACCCACAAAAAGACAGGAGAAACAATTGCCCAGACTAAGACAACTTAGAATATTAGCAGAAAAAGTATGTTTCACAAAATGAGAATGAAGTGCACATCAGAGTAGGCTGTGCCAATATAGGCCTTCCCACAAGAAACCAGGATCAGGCCTTGGGGTGACCAAGAGCTTCCAGGTTCTCAGCCCAGAGGTAGTAAGTAAGACAGTCAGACAACTGGTAAAAAGAAGATTATAAGGGTCCCTTTGTGGGCACTGTGTTCCAGGACTCTGCTGCATTTCCCAAACTCATGTGTGGTTTTCAGTCTTTGTATCTCAGACCCAGGGATAGTAGGAACACTAACATACCAGAATTTATAGCCCATGGGGAGCAGGAACCCTGGTCATAATTCCAGAAGAGAAAAGAAGACTTGTGTTTCTTCACAGAACAGAGCTTAGGTCAGGAAAATAGTAGAATAGTAAACACACTATTTTTCCGTAGAAGCATAGAAACCAGTTGCACATCCACGTGCACACACACACACACACACACACACACACACAAATTGAAGTACCCCCTCCACCCTGGGGGCAGAGACTAACTTTAACATAAAGTTAAAAATCAAGAAATAGGCAGGAGCAATGAGCAAACAACAACAGCAAAAATCTAATCATAGAAAGTTATTGTGACAGAGGAGATCAAGATACAAACTCAGAAAAAGAAAACAAAGTCAGAACTACTACACACAAAGGCTCAAAGAAAAATGTGAATTGGTCTGAGGCTGAAAAAGAATTCCTGGAGGACCTCAAAAAGAAGTTTAAACATCAGATAAGAGGGGTAGAAGAAAAATTTGAGAAAAAATGACAATGATGCAGATAATCATCAAAAAATCAGCACTTTGGTAAAGAAAGTACAAAACTAATGATGTAAATAACACATCACAAAACATATAAACCAAATGGCAAAAGAGGCATAAAAATTCAGTAAAGAGAAGACTTCCTTAAAAAGTAAAATAAATTAAATGGAATAGGGAGTATAAAACCTCACCAAAGAAAATAGTTCCTTAAAAAATTAGAATTGGGCAAGTGGAAGCTAACAACTTCATGACATATCAAGAAACAATCAAACAAAATCAAAAGAATAAAAAATAGAGGAAAATATTAAATACTTCATTGAAAAAAATAACTGACCTGGAAAATAGATCCAGGGAGGTAATTTAAGAATTATGGAACTACCATAATCTAAAAAAAAAAAAAAAAAACTAGCCACAATAAAAAAAGAACCTGAAATCATATTTCAAGAAACTATCAAAGAAAATTGCCCTTATATCCTAGAACTAGAGTGTAAAATAGAAATTTAAAATAAAAAAGACTGATAACTTTTGGAAAAAAGATCCCAAAGTGAAAACTCCCTGGAATGTTATAACCAAATTCTAGAACTCCCAGGTCAAGGAAAAAAACATTGCAAGCAAGAAGGAAAAAAAATTCAAATATCCAGGAGCCAAAGTCAGGATTACACAGGACTTCATCTTCACTCATTTGAAAGAACAAAAAATCAAGAATATCAAAGGAACTAGTGAAAAATGTCAAGGATGAGATTTATCAATATCAGATCTTAAATCAATTTAGGGCAATAATTATCAAAAACTATCTGGTATTAGCTAAAAATTAGAAAGGTAGATCAATGGAATAGAGTAGACATATAATTTACAGCAACAAATAAATATAATAACCTTTGATTTCACAAGTGTAAAGACAAGATTTTGAGATAACAATTCATTATTTGATAAAAAAAAAAGAGGATTTTTTTCTCAAAAAGTTGAGAAAACCAGAATGCAGTATGACAGGAAACTTTAAATAGACCAATATTTTCCACCATTACCAAGATAAGGTCAAAATGGTTACATGATCTAGATATAAAGATAGATATTACAAGATAATTAAAAGTACATGGAACATATTACTTGTCAGACTTATAGATAGGTGAACAATTTTTGAATAAATAAGAGATAGAGACTAAAATTAGATGTACAATGGATAACTTCTATTACATTAAACTAAAAAGGTTTTGTCCAAATGAAGCAAATGTAGCCAAGATCAGAAGGAAAGCAGAAATTTGGGCAAAATATTTTTATATATGGTTTCTCAGATAAAGGTCTCATGTCTCAAATACATAAAGTACTTTGAAAAATCTATAAGAATACAAGTCATTCTCAAATTGACAAATGGTCCAGGGTTATGAACAAGCAGTTTTTCGATGAAGAAATCAAAACAAATTTATAGTCATATAAAAATACTCTAAATAATTATCGATTAGAAAAATGCAAATTAAAACAACCTTGAGATATCATTTTTTACCTACCTGACTAGCAAAAATGACAGGAGGAGAAAGTGACAAATATTGGAGGCGATGTGGAAAAATTGGGAAAATAATTCGTTTTGGGTAGAATTATGAACTGATCCAACCATTTTGAACAATATGGAATTATGCCCAAAGTGTTATTAAAATGTCCATACCTTTTCACCCAGTAATACCACTCCTAGGTCTCTTTCCAAAGATGATTAGGGAAAAATGAAAAGAACCTATGTGTTCTAAAATGTTTATAGAATCTATGTGGGGGCAAACATCTGGAAAGTGCAGGGATTCCCATCAACTGGGGAATGACTAAACAATGTGCAGTATATTATTATGAGGGGATACTACTGTGCTATAAGAAATGATGAGCTCAATGATCTTGGAAAAATACAGAAAGAATTGTGTGGAATAATGGAGAACAAAATGAGCACAACCAAGAGAACATTTTATATAACAGCAGTGACATTATTTGAAGAATGATGGTGTGTGAAGATCTCATTTTGACTATTATAAATCCGCACAAAGAAAGATATTATCTGCATCCAAAGAAAGAACTCATAAATAGAAGTATGTATGAAATAATTTTACACATATGTATACCTGTTTGTGTCTAATGGTGACCATATCTAGGACGTGGCAGAGGGAAGGAAAAAAGGGAAAAAAGAAAATTACATGATAACTTTGTTATATATTTTAAATTAATAGCAAGTTGTACATAGAAAATTTGTGGTTTTGTGTGCAATCATATTTATTATGCTGTTATGGAAATGCTTATTTTATGACACAAATTAAAATTAAATACAATTAAAAAACAATGTGGCTAATATGGAAATAGGTTTTGTAGGACTGCAATACATAACATCAAATTACTTGCCACCTCAAGGAAAGGAGAGGGTAAAGATAGAGGGAGAAAATTTCAAGCTCAAAATTTTAAAAACAAGTTTTAAAATTTACATATAATTGAGGGAAATTAAAATATTAAATAAGTACATTTAAAATATTATTTCAAAAGACTCATTGGGTTATCTAAAAGCCATGATCCAACTAAGTGCTTGAATATAAGTGAAATAAAGCTACTCAGACATATCAGGCAGTCCATAGAAATTTGTTGAGTACCTGTTATGTGTCAGGTACAGTGCTAAGCAGTGGGGGATGCAAAGAAAAAGGTCAAAGACCATCCTGCTCTCAAAGACCTCATGATCTAATGGAGGAGACAACATATGAGTGATTTGGTACAGACAAGATATATACAAAGCAAATTGGAGATGATCAACAGAGGGAATTAAGGTGAATCAAGAAATGCCTCTTGTAGAAAGTGGGATTTAACTGGGATTTGAAGGACGTGGGGGAGGGGCGGGGGGCAGAGGTGGGGAGAGAAATTAGGACAAGAGGGCAAAGTGACAACAGAAAGTATCCAAAATGCTGAGAGTCAGTGTTCTTATCAGTGTCATCCTCTTCACCAAGTGTAGTACAATATAAGTCTTTGAATTTAGAATTGGAGCAACTGGGTTAAAAACTCAGCTCTGCACTTACTACCTATATAAACCTGAACAATTGTCCAGTCTTCTATTTCATCATCTATAAAATAAAAAAGTAAGACTAGGTCTTTAGAGTCCCTTCTATCTCTAAATCTAAATCTCATATTAAAAACCAAATTATCTATGTGATTGTAAACCACCAGTGTCACTTAATCAAGTGAGTAAAATCATCAAAGTCAGGTGCTTGGATAATTTACAATGGACAAAGCACTAGAATTGTGGTCATAGAATGTGGGTTTGAATCACTCGTTCCTCTCCCTCTTAGATGCTTGCATCCCAGATTTTGATCTGGAAGGAAACTGAGATGCCATTTAGCCCAATGCTTTCATTTTACTTGGAAGGAACTGAAACCCCTGGGAGGTTATGTTACTTGCTCAGGATCACAGGGCTAATATCTCAGGCAGAATTTAAATGCATATCTTGCTACCTCTAAGTCTAACCCTCTAGAAATATGTTATATGGAGTTGTTTTAATTAGGAGACAAAGAGGGAGAAGGAGCAACCAAATTGTATTCATAGTTATTTTTGCATAGTCTTTTATAACATTAGCCTTTATTCTTTATGGAATGAGGTGCTTGGCGGGGGGTATATTCTAGTAACATGTCATACAACAGAAGGAAATAGACCTAAAAATCTGACTATCACAAATTTATAAAGTCAATTAATCATAAGTATATAATGGACAGATGATTATATGCGCTATTCCTAAGATGTTTCACTTTATATCTCTTCTGTCTGAAGCTATACTATGCCTCTGAACCAAGCTACTTAATCTCTCTCCAGGTCTCAAAGTCTTCACCTAAATATAAGGGACAATCTTCTTATTATATGAACAATTTTGTTACTAACCAAATAACAATGGCATAAAGAAGACTAATAAAGTCCATTTGTGAAGATACAGTCTCATGAATAAAATGTAAAGGAGACATGGACTATTCTGAAGACCAGAAAGAGACCTTCCCTCAGAACTTCTTTGAAATCATGTCATGACTGGTAAGAATGGCTTCAGGGCACCATGGTCTATCAGCTCATTTGCAAGTGACTGATTTTTAGAGTTTTAAAGGCTAACCTTGACAAAATTATAAATCAAAGAATGTTTGAAAATGGGTGGGGGAGATTATTTAAGGACAGTTGGGCTCATATATGACACAGAAGTGGGTTTCTTGAATTTTATTTCATTAGATAGAGTTGAATGCTCCAAAAAGCATTCATTCGAGGGCATATGAAGCCAGCAGGAGAAGTCAAAGAAATAGAGACAGAAGAAATGGAAAAGTAAACTGAGCTCTGGAGAAGGCATAACAACTCTGGGATTGAATTTTCAAAGCTAACAGAAGGAAAGTGAGCTACAAAGCTTTATAGGGGCACTTTAAAAACTTGTTGATTACAAGAGCAGCATTGCTTTGTTATGAGCAGGACAAAGTTTGGATCAGCTAACAGTTCTTCAACTGTTTCTGTTGGATGATGTGGAGAAGAGCTAAATCCTGCAGCTGTTAGAGCATTGAGTTTATAGCTGTTTAATGCCATCTACAGCCAGAGAGAAAGAAAACTTCTCAGGAGTGCCTGGTTTCCCTTTATTGCCTTCTCTGGTTTGAGAAATCAAACCAGAAGGAGAAACACAGGCTTTTCATCTATTTTGCTGTAAGAGGACTTGCTTTGCTGAGAAACATTTAGATAAAGCAAAATTCCTTTGTCATTTGTACATCTGAAAAGCTTGGCAGCTCTCTGATTTATGGGAACTGCCTGTCCTTGAAAAACCATAACACATATTTTTTAGCTTGCTGTTAGGAGTGGCTGTGAGCTAAAAGAACTTGACACTGCTTTGTGAGCTCCAGAGTAGAAAAGGAATGAGCTTTATCCAGTAAGAAAGCAGTGAAGACCAGAAGGGTCTGTACTTTCAGAGAAGTAGCTTCATGTAGTATAAGTTATTTCTTAGGTAACCAAAGACATCAAAGCCTACATTTCAGATATATGAGTTGCCCCTAAGCACATGGGTTTCCCTCTTCATGTAACTCCCTCCTAAGATTCTACAAATGTATGTTCCCTGAAACACCATATACAGTGGTAGAAGCACGTGACCAAGGTTTATGGATCAACTATGATGTTTCAAATATTGCTGTTCTGTGAGTAAAATGTATAATTATTGTATGAGGAAAATTTATGATTATTAGTGACATTTTCTTCTCAATAAGTACTATGACTATTAGAAAAGAGAAAGTATTCACCTACATGTTGTAATGTAATGTATTCTCCCACAAGAATTTTCAAAACAAACTCTCAAGAATGTATTTCAGATCAAAGGGAAAAAATACTACAAGAACTAGGAAAGAGAGTAACAAGGAACCACAGCCAAGATCACATAAGAGTTAACAGCTACTATTGAGAAGAAGGAAAGAGTACAGAAAAAGACATTCTAAAAGGCAAAAGATAAAATCCTAACATCAAGAACAACTTACCCAGTAAAACTGAATATAACCTTATGAAGGGGGAGGGGGATAGACTTAATAAAGTAAAGGACTTCCAAGAATCACTGATGAAATGACTGGAAATGTACAGAAACTTGAAATATAAACAAGAGAAAAGATAAATAGAACTGAACCAATGGAAAATAATTTATATAATATGAAATTTAGCATTGTAACATGGAGGGGTGGAATTGTAAAAGTATCACCAAAAACTGTAATATTATTGCAGATCATAGAGGGTGTCAAATAGTTGCAGGTCCTGGGGGTTATTTTTGTTGGTTTTATTATCTTAAAAGAAGAAAGGAAAATGAGGGAAGGTGAAGGATGCAATCATTATATTGATTTTGTCTCCTAATCTGATGCTCTTTGCAATCTGTATGTCACTTGGGAACTATCAGTAATCAGGGAGAGGAGATATGAGGGTATAGTGGGAAAGTCAATAGACTTATAGACAGAAGAAATATGCCTCTGTCATATAACCAGCTACATGACTTTGTACAAGAATCTTCACTTTTCTGTACCTCATGACCTTCCTCTTAAAAATTGCTAGACAACACAGCAGATAGAATGTTGAAGTTGGGCTCAAAAAAGATTTTCTTTCAAATTCTTCCTCAGATTCTTACTAGCCATGTAATCCTGGACAAGCTATTTATCTTCTCTCAGCCTCTGTTTCCTCATATGCAAAATGAGAATGATTAGAACTATTTTACAGGGTGTGAAAATCAAATGAAATTTGTAAAGCACTTTGCCAACTTATGAAGTGTACATAAATTCTATTCATAATTATTACTGCTTTAATATAGGCATATATTCAAATATGTGAGAGGCAGTATGGTATGGTAAATAGAAATTTAGCCTCAAAACAAGAAGACCTGGTTTCACGTATGATACCTACTTGCCATGTGTCCCTGAGCAAATGAAATAACTTCCTAGTGCCCTGTACAGTCTCTAAGACTAAAATGCAGGAAAAGTGCCAACGTGCATTGTAAAAGGGATTCCTTCACCAGGAGCTCCAAATACTGATGAAATCACAGACTAAGGTGAAATATATGCACACACATGTACAATGTATATACTCATATAATGTAGTCTCCTTAAAGCCAGGTATTGTTTCATTGTCTTTATTACTCCACTGCCTGGCACATAGAGGGGCTTAATAACTATTCCTTGTTTGATTAAACACAGAAAGAAACAATACCCATGTGACCATGTGACTTGCAGAAAGACATTATCATCATCCTTGATACTCTATAGGGCTTACTATGGGCCAGGCACCTCATAATCATTATCTCATTTGATCCTCATAACAATCCTGAGAAACAGGCGCTATTATTATCCCTATTGGATGAATGAAGAAACTGAGGCAAACAGAGATTAAATGACTTTTCCAGGTTCACACAATTAACAACTGTCTAAGACTGAATTTGAACTCAGGTCTTCCAGACTCCAGACCCAAAACTCTATCTACTGTACCACCTAGGTGCCTCAAGAAGGCATGGATAGGACAGGAGCCACATGGGATGGATGAGAGCATTTGAGTAGCTTGTGATCTGCTCTTTTGGGGGTTTCATTCACATGGAAGAAGGCATAGAACCACTGAAGTCTTCAAATATAATTCTCACATATCAGTATCAAAGAGGGTCTATGATTCTCTGAGTAGGAAAAGATCCATGGGTTCTCCTCACTCAGGCAGATTTCAACTTTCTAAAGCTGGTAGACAATCGTGGAGAGTTGCCTGAGCCTCAAGGGAGTTGTGAAATGCCCACAGTCAATGAGTGTCAGAGGCCAGATTAAACCTCCATCTCCTCATTCCAAGTTCAGTGGCTTCTACTGTAGGGCAAAGTAAACCAGGGCAGGGGAATTAGCAGAAGCCAGAGTTTAGAATAGAGAGGGAGGAGAGAGGGCATGAAGAAGAGAGGAGGAAATGGTCTGACTGGCATCAAGACAGTGTCTCATCTCTGCACAGAGCTTCTTCATATTCAGCAGGAATGAGTCAATGGCAGTTGTAGCTAGTTCTCCGAAGCTGGCACCACAGTATATTCTAGTGTCCTTGAAGGTCCAATTCAATATCTAAGGGGAAAAAGTGACTTATTCCCTCTTTTCCATATGCATGCAAATAGTTTTCCTTGCAGCCTGGCTCAAAGGAAACAGCAAACAGATGACTTCTGTGTCCATTTTCCCTTTTACTTTTGGGATTTCCCTTTCTAGGTAGGTAAACATAAGGGAATGAGGATTTAGGATACACACACATACACACACACACACACACATACACACACACACACATACACACACACACATACACACACACACACACACACACACACACACACACACACACACACCATTTCCCTCTGAACTGCCTTTTCCCCCATTCCTTTCTGACCTGCCCCAAGAGTCAGGTTTTTATATTAGTATGGACGTGCATGATGGTTCTTGATGAAACTACATTCTTCTCCTACACCATTCCCCAGTTTCTCACCTTCCAATGTAACACACTCATGGATGCTGTAGCCTGTGAAAAAAAATTAGAGAGAGTCACAAAAAAATGTACAAGTGAGAATGAACCTGGAGATGTGGCTCCTATATCTCCTTTTCTCAAAGCAAGAATACACTTGATCTCTGACTATACTTTCCCAGACACAAGGACTGCACATCTCCCAAACCAGACTAGGAGCTGCCTGTGCACAAGGACTATCTCCCAATTAGATCAATCATTCTCCAAAGATGGTGCCTAGTTCTCTTCTCTCCCCTTCAAGTAAAGACTCCAACATCTCTCCTTGGTCAGTGATCTTCAATATTCATTAATGTGGAAAGAATGAATGAAATTAAATGAATGAGGGCATGCTTGATCTCAGCCCCCAGTGTTGGCTTGGTGGAACTGGAGGCCAGGTGGCTATGGAGAGGAAACTCTACTACTCAGATTCTGGGCACAAAAATTTCTGGTTGCTCCTGGACCAGTGTACATGCTTGATTGTGCCACCTTGGAGGAACTGAAGATATCCAGAGTATATCCTACTTTTGACAAAGGACCCAAAACTCAAGTAACTTGTTGGAAAAATGCCCAAAAGAGGGAAAAAAATAAGCTATAGAAGATTACTTTCTTGGTGAATAGATATCTTCTCCCGTCCTTTCAGATGAGGAGAACAATGATCACCACCAGGGAAAGATATCAAAGTCAAGGCTTCTGTATCTCAAACATCCAAAATAAATATTCAATGGTCTTAGGCCATGGAAGAGCTCAAAAAAGATCTTGAAAACCAAGTAAGAGAGGTGGAGGAAAAATTAGGAAGAGAAATGAGAGAGATGCATGAAAAGTCAGTCAATAACTTGCTAAAGGAGACCCAAAAAAATGCTGAAGAAAATAACACCTTGAAAAATACGCTAACTCAATTGGCAAAAGAAGTTCAAAAAGCCAGTGAGGAGAAGAAGGCTTTAAAAAGCAGAATTAGCCAAATGGAAAAGGAGATCCAAAAGCTCACTGAAGAAAAAGGTTCTTTAAAAATTAGAATGGAACAGATGGAGGCTAATGACTTTATGAGAAACCAAGAAATCACAAAACAAAATCAAAAGAATGAAAAAATGGAAGATAATATGAAATACTTCATTGGAAAAACAACTGACCTGGAAAATAGATCCAGGAAGGACAATTTAAAAATCATGGGACTACCTGAAAGGCATGACCGAAAAAAAAGAGCCTAGACATTATCTTTCATGAAATTATCAAGGAAAACTGCCCTGATATTCTAGAACCAGGGGTCAAAATAAATATTGAAAGAATCCACCAATCACCTCCTGAAAGAGATCCAAAAAGAGAAACTCCCAGAAATATTGTAGCCAAATTCCAGAGTTACCAGGTCAAGGAGAAAATATTGCAAGCAATTAGAAACAACTTGAGTAGTGTAGATCAGGACAACACAATCTAGCAGCTTCTATATTAAGAGATCAAAGGGCATGGAATATGATATTCCAGAAGTCAAAGGAACTAGGACTCAAACCAAGAATCACCTACCCAGCAAAACTGAGTATAATACTTCAGGGGAAAAATGGTCTTTCCATGAAATAGAGGACTTTAAAGCATTCTTGCTGAAAAGACCAGAGCTGAAAAGAAAATTTGACTTGCAAACACAAGAATCAAGAGAAATATTAAAAGGTAAACAGGAAAGAGAAATCATAAGGGACTTACTAAAATTGAACTGTTTATATTCCTATGGAAAGACAATATTTGTAACTCTTGAAACTTTTTTCAGTATCTGGGTAGTTGGTGGGATTACACACACACACACACACACACACACACACACACACACACTCCCAGAAATAGAAAGAGAGACAGAAAGACGAAGAGCACAGGGTGAGTTGAATAGGATGGGATCATATCTAAAAAATGAAATTAAGGGGTGAGAGGGGAATATATTGGGTGGAGAAAGGGAGAGATGGAATGGGGCAAATTATCTCCCATAAAAGAGGCAAGAAAAAGAGTTTTCAATGAAGGGAAAAAAGGGGGAGGTGAGAGAAAACATGAAGCTTACTCTCATCACATCTGACTCAAGGAAGGAATAAAGTGCACACTCATTTTGGTATGAAAACCTATCTTACAATATAGGAAAGTGGAGGAGAAGGCAATAAGTCAGGTAGGGGGATGACGGAAGGGAGGCAATGGGAGGAAGGAGCAATTAGAAGTCAATACTCTTGGGGAGGGACAAGGTCAAAAGAGAGAATAGAAGTAATAGGGAATAGGATAGGATGGAGGGAAATATAGTTAGTCTTACACAGCATGACTATTATGAAAGTCATTTGCAAAACTATACATATATGGCCTATATTGAATTGTTTGCCTTCCCAATGGGGGTGGGTGGGGAGGGAGGAAGGAAGAGAAGTTGGAACTCAAAGTTTTAGGAAAACTGTTGAGTATTGTTCTTGCATACAACTTGTAATATTGTTCTTGCAAAATAAGAAATACAAGTAATGGGGTATAGAAATTTATCTTGCCCTACAGGACAAAAGAGAAGATGGGGATAAGGGAAGGGAGGGTTGTTAAAAGGGAGGGCAGATTGGTGAAAGAGGTAATTAGAATGTTTGGTGTTTTGGAGTGGGGGAGGGAAGAGATGAGGAGAAAATTTGGAACTCAAAATTTTGTGCAAATGATTGTTGAAAACTTAAAACAAATAAATAAATTAAAAAATATAAAGTTCACAGACCCCAACATAAGTACCATTCCTCTAAAATAAGTTTGACCTTTGGGCTTACTGGACCCAAACTGACACCTCCATCTACCTTCTGACTATATTTGCAGCTAGCATCTTAGGAAGAGATAATCAACATTTAAGAGCCATGTCTTACAAATTTAACCTAATTCAGATTAGCAAATGGTATACCTATCAGGAAGTGAAGAAAAACTTCTTGAAGCATGTGGTAGTAGTTAAGGAGGGTTAAGATGTGGATAGGCAGATAGAATTAGAAGGCTTTCTAGGTGGGAGCAAAAATCTGTAAGCATGATATTATACTAAGAGTGATTAGAATAGTAGATTCATATCCAGTGTGTCAATTGGAAAATAAATTTGTACTGATAGGCTGAGGCCAAATTATGAATAGCCTTAAAGTTAAGTAGGATAATTTGGACTTGGTGTGGGAATAAACAGGGAGACATTATAAATCTTTGATCCAAAAGTAGTATTTTAAAATGGATTAGTTGGGACTTGCCCAAGGTCATACAACTAGTATATGTCTGAGATAGGTTTTGAACTCAGGAAAATGAGTCTTCCTGACTCAAGGTCCAGCACTTTATTTTATGCACTATCTAGTTGCTGATTTATAACTAGAAATTATTTAACAGTATAAACCACTCCCAGTTTTTCACATATCACTATAACTAGCCACTTAGTTTATGTAACTGTGTGTCAGAACCTTCAGTATTCATCCATCACACATTTGAATATCCACATGCAAGACACTAACCCTGTTAAATCCTTCAGAGGATAGAAACAGAGAATAAACTTGCTTCACACCAAAAAAAAAAAGAAAATATATTTCATAAGAGTGTACCCATATGAGATTGCGTACCATCTCGGGGAGGGAGTGAGGAGGAAGGGAGAGAAAAATCTAAGACATATGAAAGTGATTGTAGAAAACTGGAAACAAATAAATTTAAAAAAGAATGAGTAAACCCAAAAAAGCATTCTAGCATAAAAATTATTATAGTGATAGGGACACTCAAGACATAAATCCTGAAGAAGAGAATGACTCCAAAACATCTATAAGCAGTGAGAGGAGAGAGAGTGCAAACTTGGGGACAGATTAAACTAGAATTCCTAAGAGATGAAGCAAAAGTTTGTTAAAAGAGAGAGTGGAAAGAGATTTTTGGAAAACAAATGAGATCCATGAAAGAATATCTGAAATAGAATTAACAGTTTGGCAAGAGGTATAAAGCCTTGCCCAAGCAATAAGCTCCTTGAAAATTAGAGGAGACCAAGTAAAAGATGATAACTAAATGAAACAAGAAATATGAATACAAAATCAAAAGTTTGAAAAAATAGAAGAAAATATAAGGTATAGTAAAACAGATTGAGGAGAGGAAATTTAAGAATGATTAGACTACCTGAAAATCATGACCAAAAAAGAAAGAACCTTGACATCAAATCTCAAAAAATCTTGAGAGAAGTCCCCATGTCTCTTAGATCTAGAAAGTAAGGCAGAAATAGAAATGAAAGCTTTTTTTGGTTCACATTCCCCCATAAGTTGAATAAACATCAATGTCTCCTATCCCTTTCTGACCTATTTGTCTTGTCCTTTTCCCCCTCTCCCCATATACATACCTGTCTTCATTTTCTTCCACATGATGAAAGATGCAGCACAACTGAACACCATTATGACAACACCCAGCATGGTCAGGGTCAGAGTCCAAGACCTCTTTTTAGGATATTTCACATGGACTGTGGCAGCAAGGGGGAGGGTATAAAGGGAAGACAATTAATGTGAATACAAATCATCCAGGTGACAATGGGGAGCATATCAATTCGTAAGTCTCCCCATTATTATATTCTGGAAAAGCAAGCAGTGGGAGAGATCAACAGCATTTCATGGCCAATCCTCCTGGGATTTGGCCCAATTATCACCAGCTAAGGACTCACCAGGATATGCTTTTGGTGTTCCCAGCTCAATGTGTTCCACTACACAGTTATAATCAGTCTTCATGTCCTCTGGTGGGAGTCCAATGGTGATTCGTTGGTAAAAGGTAGAATCAGCATTGGGCAAAATGCCACTGGAACTCTCCTTCCCAGGTTCAATTATCTCCTTCCCCTTCTTCCAGTACAACATGATAAATCTGGGGTAGAAGCCAGTAGCAGAGCAAGAGAGGGTGGTGATACCATCCACAGCTTCGTAGTGGGACACAGTCACCTCAGGGGGCACTAAAGGTAGAGGTCAGGAGAGAAGGTGTCATGTGCAAATCTCAGTAGCATTTTCTGTTCCCCTTGTCACTTTCTTCATTTCTCTTATTTCCCAAGCCTCTAGAACTTAGCAGTTCCATGGTCCTGGAGGGAAAGGTACTACATGATTCATTATAGATTTTTTTCAGTATCTAGTTTATACTTCAGTGATGTCTCACACAGCTGATCCTCAACAAATTCTTGTTGATTTGTGGCCTCAGACACCTCCTGGTTTTATGACCCAGGGCAGCTCATATAACTCAGTTTTCCTAAGTTTCCTTATTTGTAAAATGAGCTGGAAAAGGAAATGACAAACCACTCGAGGGATAGCAATAATATCAACAGATTTTTAACCCAATCAAGAGGTCAATAGAGACTTACCTATTACAATAGGATAAAAACCAGAATCTTCTCCAATATGTCCTAGTGTTCATAGTCATCATTGCATCTACATTCCAATTCCCTTCAGTAAAAAGGATCACAGACCCTTAAGATCACAAGTCTGAGAAACAGATTCATAACCTGGCCAAGAGACCTGGTATAGCAATGGCATAGAACTTCAATTATTTAGAAATCCACTGGACCTCTGCCTCTACAAATAGCAGTGTAGAAAGGAACATGGTGACTTGCCTTCATGATAATTTATTTCTTCAAAATATGGAAGAACCAACAAGGAAAAATATTTCTACATATAATTCTCACTCAAAATGAGGGGCTAGATGCTGAAGTATAAATGATAGAAACTCTGAGAGGGAGTGACTACTCCCTCCTTAATTCTGTGATAGAAAAGTCTAAGAACTCGGGCTGGTCTGATATTCTCTCATCACTCTGGAAGAGTAGATTCCTAAGGTTTCAGAGGAAAGCTAATCTCATGTACTAAAATTCTGCAGAGGAAACTAGATCAGGAGGAAAGGGAGTCATTCTAAAAATAAAATTTGAAGATATCAATGGAAACCATTCAGATGAAAGGGAAAAGTGGGATTTGTCCAAAGAGAGTGATGTGGATGCATAGGTGACCCACCAACCAACAGATTTTTAAAAAGAAATATACAGAACATGGAATCTAGGGCAAGTAACAGAGGATGATGATACTATCATTAGAACTAGGGTCAGACCGAAGTTTCAGAATGAGGAAAGCAATGAAAGCAACAAAAAAGAAAGATTTTAAAGCAATATTGGGGGAAGATGATACTCAAAGTAGGCATAGTACGATTACTGTTGAGCAGATGGGATAATGATCAGTTACAATAGAGATGAGGCAAAAATGCTTATTTTGTTGCTTCTTTCTCTGTCAAGGAGAATCGTTTTTGCACTGGAGATCAGAAAATAAAGTGATTAATGGGGAGCAAAAGATCTGAATGGATAGATTGAGATAATGCCTGTCTACTTTTTAATAATAGTAATGGTAGTAAATGTAGGGGTTGGGGTGGTGGGCATGGTAGTAGAAGTAGAGTAGTACTTATATTTATGTAGCACTTCAAGGTTTGCAAAGCGCTTTTGCAAATCTCTCATTTGATCCTAACCTAGCCCACAAGAACACATTCTTGGGTCCTGAAGGTGATAACAGAGGGAACTGATCATTTACTAACAGTGAAGCTTGTCAGATCATAGAGAATTGATCAGGTACCACAGGACTAGAGAAATATCAATGATGTCCTGATTTTTTAAAAAGAGGGTTTTTTTAAGGCCTGCAAACTCAAATCAGCAAGCCTGACTTGGATTTCTGGGAAGATTCTAAAATGGACCATTAAAGAGAATATTGGTGAATATCTGAAAAGAAATTAGAGATTACAATGAGCCAGCTGGTTTTCATCAGGAGTTGGTCTTGCCAGACCAACCTCATTTTCTTGGTTGGCAAGATTGCTAAGTTAGTAGAAGAAGAGATTGCTTGAATATAGGTTACCCAGATTTAAGCATGTAAGAAAGTAGCATACTATACTTGGGGAAAAGATGGAATAAGGTGAGCTAGATAATAATACAAATAGATTAGGAACTGATTGAACGGTCAGACTCAAGTCAATTCAACACACATTTATTACGCTGTGTGCTGTAAACTGTGCTAAGCACTGGAGATATAGGAGAGGTGAAAGGATATTGCCTGAACTCAATGAGCTTACACAATGGGGAAGACAACTTGGGAGGTACTTGGGGGAGAGCATTAGACTCAAAGAATTTATATGAATGGTTCAGTATTGCTTGGCCAGATGTCTCTAGTGTAATGCCCTACAAATCTAAACTAGACCCTTTGTTATTTAACATTTTCATCAATGATTTGGAAGAAAGTATAGATGTCATGATCATCATGTTTGAATATGACACAAAGGTAGGAGTGGGGAGATAATTAACACATGGGATGACACAATCAAGATCAACTAAGACCTGGACAGGCTAAAATATTAGGCTGAATATTACCAGGTAAAATTCAGTATATATTAATGTAAATGGATTTTATATAATCAAATTCCCTAAAGAAGATGGGAAAGGCATGGCTAAAAAGTTATTTCTCCACTTTAGAAGATGGGTCTTCATGAGTCATTTCTGTGAGAGAGTATTGTCACCATGATGACAGGATGTTCCCCTCCTTTTTGATGATGGGCATCTCTACCTTTACCTGGGTCAGCTTTTAAGGGGGAGAAAGAGACAGAGACATGGAGACATTCTGTGTTGGGGTCTTGGTTTCCTTAACACAATGAGACCAAGTAGAGCTTGTGCTTAGTAGGCATAGATCTAGAGACCTCAGGGTCACCTTAGGTCATCAGGGTCATCTCAACATAAAAGAATGACCACAATCACATGGAATAATAATTCTCCTTTCTCCGATGCTGACTTTTTCCCATAGTGATTGGAGCTGAATCCAGTTCCAGTCCTTTATCTTCCCATACACAGCAGATACTGGTCACTATCAAGAAGATTGGAAGGGGTGTCCTGAATGTCCTGGTGGAATTGTTGAAAGGTGTTGGAAGATCAAGTACTCACCATTCTGTTTTATACTTGAGTGCTGTAGAATTTTTTTCATGCTGTTAATGCAATATTCCTGCATGTAATATTCACTCTGAGTGGTCTGGAGGTTGCTTGTCAGAAGGTCTTTAAAACGCTGAGCCTCGTGCATCAAGATGATGTGCTTTTCCATCTCCTCATCCAGGAGGCCAAATTCCTGACCATCCACAGCAATCTGGATTTCTTTTCTTATATGGTTGTTTTCTTCAATCTCACAGCTTACAGAGGCCTGCACTGTACAGTTCACTGGAGGCGTGGGGAAGATTGAAAGGGAATGTAATAATATGAGTACTGTACCTAGAATCAGTAGAATCTAAATAAGCATTCTGGCTCTGACAATTACTATCTAGATAAACTTGAGGAAATGACTTTACCTCTAGTCCTCAGTATTCTCATTCATCAAATGGGGATAATGGTCACTGACCTTCTCACCCTACAGTTATTGTGAAAGAAATTACATATTAAAGGCAAGATAGAAATGTGAGTGATTATATTGATGTCACAGGAAGGCAGGGAACCTTGGAGTGTCCTACACTGTCAAAGGTTGTCTTTTGATGCCTTTAGGGATGACCTATTTATGTCAATTTCTTGAGCTCCCAAAGGAGATTGATGCTCCCTATCTATAAATATCATGATAAAGATAAGCTGGAGAACTGTAATTAAGAAAGAATAGCTTAGGACCTTGATCATGTCAGTATGGACCTGACCAGTTTCCTGTTATATGAACTTCCAGTCACTTTATCTGGGTGTTTTACTTATGAATCTGTATATGTCCTTTTTTCTTGTGAGTAATCCCTAGAAAAATAAACTTGCTTTAGAGTCTGTGGGAAAAGGCTAGGGAAGGAGCAGATGAAGAAACTGCTGTTATTAAGCACTGGAATACAGGAACCATGACAAAGCAAAAGAAGAAGACAGATAATAGTTTAAACAGAAGATCTCTGAAGTCAGAAATCATGGAAGAACAGGGAGTTAGTTGCTTCAAAGTGAAGTTCAATAAGAGGTACAACACAGAAGGTAGAGGAAAATAGTAAAACTTCAGGGTGAAGGCAAAGTTCCCTCTAGAGGGCCTGGCACATAGCAGACCATTAATAAATATTTATTCAATGATTGATTGACAAATTCCAAGAGAAGGAGCCAATGCCCAGGGGAGCTGATGTGATTCAATGAGAACCAAGTCTTTCTCTTTTCCCTAGAGTGCCTTGGGATCCTGAACACTCAGCACAATGGCATGATCTCCTAGAAGGGGGCCACTGGCCTCAATGGAGACAGATAGAAAGAAGTGGGAGGGAAGAATGCATGAGAGAAGGGAAGTGGTACTGACTTACCATCATGCTTGGTCTCATTCTGCATCAAATTCTTCAAGAACCAGAGAAAACTCTTCTCATGATCCACTAACTTCTGCTGAGTGTTTGCTATGAACTTGGCCCCTAGGACTTGGGAAATCCAGGCCTGCTTGGCTTTGAGCTTCTGGCTATGTTTATCATAAGAAAATACCTGAACATCATCCAGAAAGTCCACCATAACGTGCTCCAAAAGGGAGCTTTCTGTGCCCACTGTTGTAAACTGTATCACATGCTTGTGGTTAGCTGCAGGACAGGAAGGGATGGGGAGATAAAAAAAAGAAGATATCAGGTGTATATTTGTGGGGTTGAGAAGCAATGTATCTTTTTCTCACTTATCCCACTAGGCCACCCAGTGAAGAGAGTAGCCACATTGGATAGAATGCTGGATTTAGAGTCAGAGACACCCCAGGTCCAATGCTACACCAGATACCATATAATCACTCTGGACAAATCATTTAATCTCTTTGTATCTCAGTTTAGTTATCTATAAAATGAAAAGGTCAGACCTGAAAGACTCCAAGACTCCTTCAATCTATGACCTCCAATCATCAGGATTGAAATTGGACTGTGTGGACAGGGTAATTCAAAATGGAATAAAATATACCTCCAATCAGTATAGAACTCAGTCTAGTGAAGGAATCAGTAAGGGTAAATTGTAAAGCTGCATGCATGGACACTTCCCCAAAACCTCCTCTGAAGAATTTTGATGACAGAGTCAATAGAAGATGTTGAGACTAAAATGGTTTAAAACCAAAATGGATTCAGAGCAAGAGAACTGGTGTGTGAATTCTGGCTCAGTTACTGCCTAGGGAAATCTCTTTCCTTTCTTGGGACTTAGTTTCTCTTTTCTATAAAATGGGGGCCTAGCATAGGTAATATCTAAGGTCACTAGGCATAGTACTGGAAGATCTAAATTTAAGTCATATCTCAGACACTTAGTAGCTGTGAGACTTTGGGCAGAAAATTTAATCTCTCTTAGCCTCTGTTTCCTCATCTGGGAAACAGAGATGGTAACAACTACCTCTATGAAGACCAAATGAAAGAATGTATTTAAATCAGTATGCAAACTGTTATTCTTGGCTCAGATTCCTTCCAATTATATTCCTGTTATTTTATGATCTAACATAAACATCTTCCCAAAGTAGCAGCAGATATTTCATTTAAGAAGACTAATCCATATATACTTATATATTTATAAGTGTACATATATGTGTATGCACAAAGCATACATGTACATATATAAATTCATATAAATGGGAGGCACTTAAAAATGTGTATTGTATTGAACTGAATGCAAATGTATAGGTGCATGTATATATACATGCATACAAAAATATATACACACATATATACATATATAATGTGTGTACATATATATATATGTATATACACATAAAATGTTACACTTGAACTCATCTTCAGTTGCTTCATTTCATCTTCAAGTTAAGTGAATGTCTTTTTAAAAGCTGAATTGGTTGAGCGTTCTCCAGGGTCTCTTTAAACCATCCTCAACCTCTTTTCTTCCTCACTGGAATTATTGTATTTGGGTCATCAGCATTTCACTCCTGAAAACAATTCAGTCCACTTAAATCAACTTTCTTCACGGAATTATCAACCAAAGGATTCTACTTATTTTTTCCTCGGAGCTCTTTGAAATGCACTCTTCCAAGGTCTAAGTTACAGGGCATGCTATGCCAGAAGTTTCTCTCCATAATTGTCCTAGTAACGGTCAATAACCGCATAGTGTTTGAGGTCTGAAAAGCATTTTGCATTCATTGTCTTGTTTCATCCTCTTCAACCCTTGGAAGTGGGTAATACAACTGTAATTATACCATTGTTGTTGGTCAATTGTTATCAGTCAGAAGAGTTTCCAACTTGTCATGACCGCATTTGATATTTTCTTGGCAAAGATACTAGAGGAGTTTGCCATCTCCTTCTCCAGCTCATTTTATAAATGTCATTATACAGATGAGGAAACTGTAGCAAACAGAGTTAAGTTACTTGCCCAGGGTCACACAGTAGTAAGTGTCTCAGGCCAGATTATAACTCAAAGATGAGTTTTCCTGACTCCATCCATGTCCAGCACTCTGTCCGCTGCACCACCTGACTCAATTATACCATATATACGTAATAGGCCATACATACAATAGAATCACACTATATATACATGTATACCACATCTGCACGTATAAATATGTGTATAAACATTTACATATATTATTAAACACCAGGCACTAGAATTAAAAGAAGTTGGGAAAGGATTTGTGTAGAAGATTAGATATTAGTTTGGACTTAAAGAAGACCAGGAAGCCAGTAGGTGGATATATGGAGGGATAGTATTCCAGACATGGGGGCTGACCAGAGAAAATTCCCAGAGCCAAGAGTCTCTTGTGACTGAAAAAGCCAAGAGGCCAGTGCCACTGGATCAAAGTGTAAGTGATGGGGAATAAGTTGTAAGAAGATAGTTAATGTAGGAGTGGGCAAGGAGTTATGAATAGTTTTGAAAGCCAAACAGAGCGTTTGCTATTTGATCACTGGGGCAATATGGAACCACTGGAATTTACTGGTAAGAAGGTGACATGATAAGGCCTACATTTGAGGAAAATTACTTTGATGGTTGAACGGAGGATGGATGGGAGTAGACAAAGACTTGAAGTAGGCAGACCTACCCACTGCTGTTACAATAATCCAGGTGGGTGGTGATGAAAGCTTGCACTGAGGTAATAACAGTGTCAGAGGAAAGAAGAGAGCTGTTACAATGGTGAATTCACTGGCAGAGCCAAGATGGTGGAGTGAGAGCTTGTACTCACCTAAGCTCTAAGATAAACTCTTTCAGATACCTCTAAAAAGAGAATCTGAACAAATTTTAGAGTGGCAGAATCCTCTAGGAGGCAGAATGTGGCAGATCTCTGCCTAAGATAGTCTGGAAGGTTTGGAGGAATCATATGTTGCATGGGACTGGAGGAGAACACAGCATACAGTGCACAGGCTGTATTAGCATGGACCCCAGCTGGACCCTGCCATTTCAAAGCCTGAAAACCAGGAAGTGTCCAGTAGTCTGAAGCAAAAGCAGCAGAATGGACTCTCAAACATCTCAGCCCAGTGGCACTGAGTGAGAGAGAAGCGCAGGAATTCCAGTAACAGCAGCAGCCACTTCTGAGACTATCAGCCCGATTAAATATCTGTAAGTCACCTACTTGAACTTCTGGGAGCCAAGATGGTGGAGGGATGTGTAAATACTCTCCTCCTCACCTTGTTGACTTTGAAAACCCCAGAGAATCTTCCCCTAGGAAAAATCCTGGAATAGTGGGATCAGTTAAAGGGGTAAACATTCTCTTAGCCAGAGAGGCAAGCAAAATCTCCAAGTGAAGAGACCAGTGCAGGACCAGAGTTGACCCAGACAATCCCACCTCAGGTAACCAGAAGGAGATCAAGAGCCCTAGGGGAGGCAGAACCTGCTAGTATCAACACCAGGACCCCAGACATGCCTTAGCACAGCCAAGAGAATTGGGAAGACACCAGCACAGACAGGGATTCACCACTCCCTGCCCGCCTATTCTCTAACTCAGGAGAGGAGACCTCCTATAGCCAGACCACCCCTCCCACAAACCTGCAGTGACCTCTGGGGTAACTCCTGGGAAAATGAGGAAGACTTCACCTGGTCTCTGTTTTGGAATACCAGCCAGCTCAGCCCCATGTAAGTAGCAGCATTTTAGCTTCTAGCTGAAAGAACCAGAGGCCACAAAACACCAAGCCTCAAATTGTAAGCACAAGAACCCTGGGAGAGAGCTCTCTGTGCCCCAGAAGCAAAGATTCGCTCTAAAAGCCAAGAAAAAGGCAATCATCATGAGCAAGAAGCAAACCAGAAAAGAAAAGACCATAGAAGCTTACTATGGGTACAAGGACCAAAACATGAAGACTATAGAGGCAAGCACTGAGACTTGACTGTTATCTCAAAACCTCAGAAGGGAATATAAATTGGTCTCAAGCCCAGAGCATTCTTGAAGAGCTCAAGAGGGATTTTAAAAGACAAATTAGAGAGGTAGAAGAAATATTGACTAATGATTTTTAAAAATATGAAAAAGAATTCATGGGAGAACTTAAAAAGAAAATTGAGCAAAGGAATAAAAAGGTACAAAATCTAATTGGAAAAATTGGACAAATGGAAAAGGAGATGCAAAAGTTATCGGAAGAAAACAATCTATTGAAAATTAGAATTTCACAAGTAGAAGCTAATGACTCTATGAGACATCCAGAATCAATCAAATAGAATATAAAGAATGAAAAAAAATATAAGAAAATGTAAAATGCCTCATTGGAAAACAAAGGTGAATTAAACAGGTCTTGGCAACAGTTTGCATCTGGGATTGATAGATAGCAAGGAATTCAGGATGACTCCTAGGTTAGGAACCTGAGGGATGAGGAGAATGTTGTTGGCCTGTAAAGTAATAGAATAAGAGGAGGGGTGGGCTTAGGGGGAAAGAGAAGGAGTTAGAGTATCCACAAGATATTGAGGACGATCCAGGAAAGGGATCAAGAAGGTGGGTAGCATAATTAGAGAAAAGTTAGAGATCAATAATGTTAAATACTGCAGATGTAAAGAAGTCAAATTTTGATTCCCAAGAAAACCCCTACAGTATTTGCTGGCAATTGGATTTGTTCTTCATGCTTTCCCTTCTCCCCATTTATTTTAGTACTAAATAAAGGAAAGAGGATGATGTTACCCCAGAGCTCCAATAGCATCTTTACACTCACTCTTGTGGGTGCCGCTAACAAGCTTTGGTCAGTTGCTTAGTAACTCTGGAATCTTCCAGGCTCACACAACCTCACATTGTAGGAATATCAGTTCTGCTTCTCTAACTATTCTTAGACTACAACTTTGGGAACTGCATAGAAGTGACTTTTGGTCAAATTTCATTTCGCAGTAAAGTTTTTATTACTAGAGGTATACAAAATTCTCATGAATTTCTTATAGTAATACAGAATTTAGAATTGGAAGGGACCTCAGAGACCATCTAATAAAATTCATGCCTGAAAAAAATTCAGGCTGTAATGTGTGATCATAAGCCTATACTTTAAAGTACTGAGATGGAGGGGAAATGACCTATAGCAGCAGCCAAGTCTTCTTTTGGACAAAACTCATTGTTAGGAAGATTTTTTCTGACATCAAGTCTAAATATACTTCTTTTAAACTTCTACTCATCTGAGGCAGAGCCAAGAAGGCAAAGTAGAATGATGGTCCTGTAGAAGCTCTCTCCTCACAGCCCATAAAATACCTGTAAAAATGACACTAAACAAATTCTAAAGTTGCAGAATCTACAAAACTACAGAGTAAAAGAGATTTCCAGCCCAAGGCAGCCTGGAAGGCTGGCAGGAAAGATCTATCACACCCATCTCAGAGTGGAGAGCAGCCCAGCCTTGGCCTTGCAGCATTGACAGGACCAGAGCAGGCTTCAAGGTGTGGAATCCCAGGAAGCAGCTGCAATTCCCAGATTTCTCTAGGGAGAAATGCCCAAAGACAGCTTCAAAGGTCAGCGAGAAAGCTCTTTCACCTAGTTGAGAAGGGAACAGGGTCCTGCCCTAGCCCTGGCCCAAGTAAGTGGCAGCAGCATCTATTTTTGGAGCTCTTGGGCTAAAGACCCTGGGGGAACTGAGCTGCTCATCTGGGTCTCAGCCCTAAGTGACAGTCCTTGGGTGAGGTGGAGCATTGGCCTGGTGGAGCTGGTGGAGGCTCCAGAGAGGGTGTTCTATTCACAGATCCTGGGCAGAAAAGCTTGTGGTTGTGGAGTACAGGCCAGGAGAGAAATAAACTCTTCTCCCTTGATTGTGCCACTTTGTAGAAACTAAGAACTTACAAGTCCCTAGAGTATACCCTCCTCTTGACAAAGAATCAAAAGGCAAGTAACTGACTGGGAAAATGCCCAAAAAGGGGAAAAAAATAAAACTATAGATTACTTTCTTGGTGAACAGGTATTTTCTTCCATGCTTTCATCATGAGAAAGAATAAAAGTCAAGGTTTCTGCATCCAAAACCTCCAAAAATGAATATGCAATTGTCTCAGTCTATGGAAGAGCTCAAAAAGGATTTTGAAAATCAAGTAAGAGAGGTGGGGGAAAAATTGGGAAGAGAAATGAGAATGATGCAAGAAAATCATGACAGGCAAGTCAGTATCTTGCTAAAGGAGGGACAAAAAAATGCTGAAGAAAGTAACACCGTTAAAAACAGACTAACTGAAATAGCAGAAGAGGTGCAAAAAGCCAACAAGGAGAAGAATGTTTTAGAAAGCAATATTAGGGCTCAGATGCAATCCAGTTCGGACTCCGTCTAGCTGGGATTCTATCTGACCTGCTCGTGAATACAAGTGTCACAGATACTTAGGTTCCTTAAGAGGCAACCCAATTAGGTGAATCCTTAATAAACTTTGTTTTCTTTGACTTTA
The DNA here is from genome assembly GCA_023548195.1 of Bettongia penicillata ogilbyi. Taxonomy (NCBI): domain Eukaryota; kingdom Metazoa; phylum Chordata; class Mammalia; order Diprotodontia; family Potoroidae; genus Bettongia; species Bettongia penicillata. Next base: position 9,492,356 of record JAJHZJ010000257.1, read on the forward strand.
AGAAGACTTGAGTCGAATTTATTCGAGCACGACCCGGACTGTCCGTATTTTGGGGTTCACCCATCACACTTCAACAATTACCTCATCTTTTTGGTTCCCTGATCTGGAAAGCTGCTAATCTCAAGTTCTTCTGCTCACACTGGAAGGTATGTAAGCCTCCCCCTCTCTCTATGCCCTACTTGCTCTCCAAGTACCTTGGAAGCGATTTTCGGACCTGGCTTCGGGTCCCAGTATCAGGCAGAATCTCTGAACTTTCTGGGCTCTAGAGAGTTAGAGACTCAGGTTGTCAGTCCAGAGGCCATGTTTGAGGCCGTGGACCTGGGCATACCCTCCAAAGCATGATTCTCTGAACTTTCTGGGCGCTAGAAGGTTAGGGAAACGTCAGTTAAGTAGGTGCCCAATTCTCTGGATTTCCTGGGCAAGGAAATCCGGGAAAATGCGGTTATTTTTGTTCTCTTGTTTTTTCCTCTCAAGGCTTACTTCCATGTTCTTTTTTTTTTTGAGGGGGGAGGACTTCCAGCCCCATAGAAAAAAATATGGGACAAAATTCATCAATCCCAAGGAATTCACCTCTTGGTTGCCTTTTACAAAATTGGAAAAAAATTTGACTTCTCTAAAGATCTTAAAAAGAAAGCAAAATTGGCCAAATGGAAAAGGAGGTTCAAAAGCTCACTGAAGAAAATAGTTCTCTAAAAACTAGAATAGAACAGATGGCAGCTAATGACTTTATGAGAAACCAAGAAATTACAAAACAAAAACATAAGAAGGAAAAAAAAGAAGGCTATGTGTGTATACACACACACACACACACACACAGGGCACAGGGTGAGTTGAGTAGGCAGGGATGATATCTAAAAAATAAAATTAAGGGGTGAGAGAAGAATGTATTTGGGAGGAGAAAGGGAGAAGTAGAATGAGACAAACTATCAGAAAGGAGGCAAGAAAAAGCTTTTTCAATGGAGGAGGAAAGGGGGGGTTAGAGGGAAAAAGTGAAGCTTACTCTCATCACATTTGACTTAAACAGGGAATAACATGCACACTTAATCTGGTATGAAAACTTTTCTTACACTACAGGAAAGTAGGGGAGAAGGGGATAAGTGAGGTGGGGGATGATAGAAGGATAGGTAAAGGTGAAGAGGGAGTAATTAAAAGTAAACACTTTAGGGGAGGGACAAGGTCAAAAGAGAGAATAGAATAAATGGGAGCAGGATAGGATGGAGGGAAATATAGTTAGTCTTTCACAACATGACTATTATAGAAGTCTTTTGCAAAACTTTTCATATATATACTATATTGAATTGTTTGCCTTCTCAGTGGCAATGGATGGGAAGGGAGGATGGGAAAGAAGTTGAAACTCAAAGTTTTAGGATAAATGTTGAAAACTGTTTTTACATGCAACTGGGAAATAAGAAATACAGGTAATGGGATATAGAAATCTGTCTTGCCCTACAAGAAAAGAGAGATGGGGATAAGGGAAGGGAGGGGTGTGATAAAAAATGCTTCTACTCATTGTTTTTGACTCTGCTCTCTAATACAATTGCCACTGGACAACTTTTCAAATATTTTATGATAGTCATCATGTGACACCAGCTCTTGCTCTCTCCCCAAGTATCTTCTTCTGTTCTGAATATCCTCACATCTTTAAAGAATGTAGAGAGCTCAGAGACTGAACGAGCACTTGGTAGATGTTGAGGGGAGTGGTAATTCTTGCTCTGGAATGTGTTTGACTTGGCAGAATCAGATTAAAATGCTATTGGCAAATGTTTAACAAATAAATAAAAATACAATGCAATCTAGGTATGAATTCATGGTTTTCTAAGACATTATGCTGCCACAAGGATATATTTTTATTTCGTTTGACACCATCAGATTAGGTGACCTCCAGAAACTCATATAAATTCTAGATCTCTAAGGTCTGTTGCCAGTGACAACAAAGTAGCATAGTGTATAAAGTACCAAACAGTGACATGAGTTCAAGTTCAGCTTCAGACACTTACTATGTGACTCTGGACAAGTCACCTAACCCTGGCTGTCAACTCTAAAATGATCCAGGTTGGTTATTGCTGCTGTTTTTGTCTTTCATTCTCGAAGGGGACCATGATATCAAGATGATAACATGACTTGCAGTTCACTTTGATTTGAGTGAGGGAGGGCTGTGCAAGGTCCCCAGCTTCACTTGCTTGTCCAGAGCCATCTGTGACCAATGGTCTGATAATCATCAGGACAAGTGGAGATGGCCAAGGATGCAATGTGAGACCCTGGCCATTTTAGATTAAAGCCTTATTGCATTCTCACTTTGAGCGAGATATGTCCATTCAATGAATAGGCCCCTTTAATTAGTTACTCAAGGGATGGCCTTTTTAATAAAAAAAAATTAAATTTGTAGGAAAAACCCTCAGGGTTCCTGGGTAAAAGAGAAACAGTTATTACTTAGTATTTATGTATTTTAAATTATCTAGAGAAAGAAATTGAAAACAACAAAACAATGTCAATCCCTTCCATTGAATAGTACCAGTAGGAGCAGATGTGATGGCAATCAGTGATTATGGAGTTGAAAGAACACATTCTTTACATTTCTCCAAGGTAAGAGAAACTACCTTGGTAGAGAAAAATCTGGAACTCCAATTCCTAGTTTTAACTAGCTTTAGAATTCTAATATTTGACTAAAAAATAGTCTACCTTCATACATATCTGGAGGTTGGAGTTCCCATTCCATTCACTCTCTGGAGAAGAGAGCTGGAAGAAAGAAATGGGAGAGAGAAATTCCAGGAGACTGAAAGAGGACCTTTTTAGGCAATAGGTTCATTGCCTAGTCAAGGTCAAGGGAGATGAAAAACAATCAGGTTAAGGCTTCCCATGAACTGTATCAACTCATTCAGTCAACATTTTAGACATTAAGGAAGTTAAGGGAGAAAAAAGGTTTTCTTCTGTCAGTTTGTCATAGGGCCTGTCTATTCCTTGTTTTTTTCCATGTAAAATGTCTTCAAAAATTTCAAATCTACCTCTACTAACTTAAAGAGGAAAGGGAATATGTAGAATGTCTCTCACAGTGAAGGAAGAAATAGCCTGCCCTCTGGTGATGAGGCATGGTCATGAGAGCAGGAATCAGGTATTCAGTGGCTCTGAACCTACATAACCTCCAATTAGACTATGACTGAGTTCAACAGCTAACTATGGAAGCTTAACCACACACAAGCCAAGAAAACCAAACTGAGTCAGGAATTTGTGAAGCACAGACAAGGAGAGAAATAAACAACTTGGGAAGTAACAAAAACTTACAATCAGTAAAAGTACATAAAAGACAGGAGAATCAGCTTCCCCCAGAAATGAACAGAGTACAACTCTGACACAAAGTTAAAAGTCAAGACTAGGCTGGGGAAATGAGCAAACCCACATACACATAAGAAAATATCTGTCCTTAAAAGCTATTATGTTACAGAGCTCAGGACACAGACTCAGAAGAAGACAATGACTTGAAAACATCTACAAACAAAACCTCAAAGAAGATGCAGATAAGAGAGAAGTCCAATGAGAATTCCTAGGAGAGTTAAAGAATTTTTGTTTCTTTAAGGAACATGAAAATTATTTGTAAAAATCAAATAAGTGTGTTAGGGGATAGATTGATTAAAAAAAAAGAGCTATGCAAGAAAACTGTGAAAAGAAAGTTGATAGCTTGGTAAAAGAAGTACCAATATAAATAATCTCTTAAATATCAGAACTGGTCAAATGGCAAAATAATACAGTACAATATTGAAGAAAGTAAATCTTAAAGAATCAGAATTAAGCAAATAGTAAAAGAGGTACAACTCACTGAAGAAAATAACTCCTTAAAAATTAGAAATGGGCAAGGGTAGACATTACAAATGTAAATTCAGGTAGAAATTGTCCTAGAAAAAGGTCCTTGCTGGCTCACATTCCTTTGTATTTAACATGCTAGATTCTATTACATACATGGATAAAATAATTCTTTTGTACATTAAAAACATTATTACAGTGTAAACTCATCCTATGTAGGCTCACTGAAAGCATCTTCAGTACAATGCAAGTAGCAGACCGGACCACACAGAAGTCATACAGTTCATTCTGTTGGTGATAGTATGAGCAGGAGCAGAAGTGGCAGTAGTCATGATAATACTTATAGAGGAAGTATTTATATTGTAGAGTCCAACTTAGAGTCAGGATGATCAGGGTTCAAGTTCTATCTCTGACACAGAAGGACTTTGTGCCACTATTTAAGTCATTTGACTTTTCGGTGGCCAAGGTAACAACTTCTTGAAACTCAGTTTCAGAACAGGTGATGACCTGAATTGATAGTGGGAGATTCCTCCTCTGGCGTTCCAGAGCAGTGAAATCACATATCTTGAACAATAGTAACAACAGTCACTGACACGTCTATGGAGATCTAGAGAATGAAGAATGCTCCACTGGGATCATGTCCTTTGAACCTTTCCCATAGCCAGGTGCTAGTTGAACACTGGAGATGCCTTTGGTTCAAAAAGGGGTCAGATAAAATTACTTTCTATAGAACTCTAAGTAGGCATTCAGTGAGGTATATCCCCATCTATAAGATATGACTCTTACCTTCTCCTATTTCTCCTCCTCACTCTTTTTAAATACCCTCATTTTTTTCCTTCTTCATTCCCCCCTTCCTTTTTTGTCAGACTGGGAGTTCTGTTCTCATCCTATTAACTAGATAATGACTTAGGACTGGCTTTTTGAGTCCTTGAGATTCCAATACCTTAAATAAAGGCTGTTAACTCCCACCCTTGTCTTATTTACATTGTTGTTGTAGCCTATGTCTCAACCTATCTGTAAATCTTTTTGGTTCATACTTAGACATAAAGTAAAATCCTCTTCAGTCTCCTAGGTCACACTTTTTCCTGGAAGATTTCCCTGAACCACTATTTGCTTGGGTGGAAGGAAAGTATCCCATCAGAATCATCCCCTGCCCTTATGCTTCTAGTAATGTTAGTGTGACTACTTAAGTATCTTCCGTCAATATCAGGATTCTTCCACTAGGGCAGGGACTGATGGAGATTCCCATCAGATCAAGGCAACAATGCCTTCCATCCTTCCTTCCACTTGCTCCTCTAGACTCACCTGCCTGGATCCCTGTTAGAGAAAGTAGCCCCAGAATGAGCAGCAAGGATGAGAAAAAGCCCCTCTTTCTCCTCTTCCTTCCTCTTTGACTGGCCATTTGTTTCCACTGGTGATTGCCTGGCCTCTGCAACTGCACTCTAGTTGGAAGAGGCTCCACTCTCCAAACTCTGTACTCCAGTAACAACCAAAGAGAAGTAAGACCTCTATATAAACACTGACTGCCCACCCCTCATCCCAAACCTATCTTGGATTGGCCCTACCCAAGACTAGCCTTCCTATCATTGCTAACTGTGCCATCTGCTGCTAGGCAGAAGCTGAGCATTTCTGGTAATGCTTAAAGTAGAAATGAAATGGAATCTGTGGTGAGAACAGGAAACTGTAGAACAGAGTCACCATCAGGTGTTTCTGGGAAGTATGGGGAGGGGCTGTGGTGCCACAAAACCATGGACGCATATGTAATTTGTAATTGTTGTTTGAACTTAGAAAGAGCTAGATCTCATAATAGAGACAAAGACCCATCCTAGAAGACTTCTACTATGGAAGTATGGGTTCATTTATGGGGAGAGTGTAGGGGTGGATGTTTTTTTTTTCCTTTGTAACAACCGAGGCTTACTTATTCACATTTCTCCTGAAGGCAGAGAGGAGGAGGCTGTCTTGTTCAGGTAGACCAGATGGCCTCTGAGGTTTTTTCCAACTCAGCAATTCAGTGATTCAATGAAGTTTTCTCTTCTCTTGAATGCCTTACTCTCTTGGTCTCTGTGGTCACATTAGTCTTTTCCACCTACTCCATCAAAGAGAATCCCAATACTTGGGAATTCTCTATAATTGAATAGTATGATGCCTAGTGATCTCACAAAGGGAAATGAAAAAAATCAAATGTCAAGTTGGTGTCTGGGGGGAGAGTCACATCACAGACTGTGGTATAGAGTGAAAAGGAGAATATCAAGAAAGAACAATTCATTCAAGAACTACATGATCATAGATTTATGTCTGGAAGGGATCTTATTCCAAACCTCTCAATGGATGGTTCAGGGAAAGGAAATACAGAGATGAATACATGGAGGTAACTTTCCTTTGCCAACGTATTATCCTAACTTATATGCCAGACTAATGGGAAGTTTCAGTACAGCTATGATTAAGATAGGTCAGACTCTGTCAACCAATGATACCATACAATAGATTTGGGGAAAGGGTTCCATAGGGACTTGTGACCTTCCATGAATCAAAGTACAGGATTTGAACTGTCCACTGGCTACACCTTGCTCTCTCTAAATGACTGGATCCCAATTTTCTAGTCAAACATGTCTGTGGTGAGTTTTAAATCACCTCAGCTCAAGTCTTCATTTGCAATACAGTTCAGGTGGGTCACATCTACCATGCACTGCTCCATTGATCATTGGTGACATCATCAGTACTTAAGATACTCTAATTTCATGGTTCAAGGCTACATAACATCACTGCAATAGTAATGGTGTCAAAAGAGGAGAAGCTTTTTTTTTTCAAGGAAAAGTTTGGGTCAAGGAAATTTGCAATTTCTCAAAAGTCAACTTATCTAGTCTTTGCCTATTGAACTTTGTTCCAGACACACTAGGTCAATCTCAAATATTTGTCACCACAGCTCCCAGAGGCTGAGGACTATATTATCAGAGAAAAATGTATTGAACATATGCTTCCCCTTCTCCAGGTGATGAGGTCTTCCCAGAATTGTCATTCAGGGGAAGGAGCTAAGCCAGGTCCTCCCCATCCATGGTCCCATCCCTGCACCCTTTTCAGCTCCTTTCATGTTATCTTTCCACATTACAATGCAATACAATCCATGATGAAGAGAATGTTTCTTTTTGCTTATATGTGTGCCACCAGTGCTTAAGACAGTTGCCTGATATGTAATAAGGACTTAATTAATGTTTGTTGGGTGATGAACTTGCGACATGCAAAAAGTTCGAGAGACAGTGTCTGGGTAATCATTTTATTAATAATGCCAGTATGTTTATTTAAAAAAGAAAATTATTAATTAAGTAAATTAATAAAAAGTATGGATTTTTGGTTGCCTCTCTTCGACTATTGACCCTGTCCTAGAAGTTTATATGCCCTTGGAAGAGTAGGTGTTCCTGAGGGTGCAATCAACCTGGTTGCTTAACAATTAATGCCAGAATGAATATTGCAATGAGAGTCTGGGTTAGAGTACAATTAGGATCTAGGGGTATGTGACTTGAATCACCCAAATCTTGGTAAAAAGAGACTTGTCAATTTCCCTATCACCCCTCTGAAAAAAGGAAGGACTCACATTTTCCCAGACTTCTCTGAGCAAACATAATGAGCAGAAATGTATCCATTAGCCTAAACTTAGAATATCTTCTATTATTTTTGACTAGATCTCAGCCATCCTGGTTGGGAAAGTCTTTTAGAAAGATTTTCCACACTGATTGATTTTTGGATGAGGAAGTAGAGGAGGAGAAAAACTTTTGGTCTCAATAGAATAATTAGTTATTAACATGAAAAATATAATCATTTGTCTCAGACTAATTGTTTTCAGCCTCCAAGCTAAAGCTGTGAGGGACACAAGAGAAGTAAGAGACCTGTTCAGTCCATATCCTTAAGGAACCCTCTCCCCAAATCTAATGTATCATATCATTGGTTGACAGAGTCTGACCTATCTTAATCATAGCTGTACTGAAACTTCACGTTAGTCTGGCATATAATGGCATATAAGTTAGGATAATACTTTGACAAAGGAAAGTTACCTCCACGTATTCATCTCTTTAGTTACGGAGACAACAGCCACAGTTTTGAAACAATGACTTCTTTGCTGTGTTGATGGCTATGTGATTTCATCCATGTGAGTAATTCCTGCCATGGAGCAGATTAGAAGGCATCCATTCCTATTCATCCTGTGTGACTCCTGGTCATGTCCTCTGGTAAATCTTCTAGCACTCGTTCCCTAAACAGAGCCTTCCTTCAGAGGGACAACTTTCTAAAACCATAATGTTTAAGAAGTTTTTCCTGACATCAAAACTAAATGTGTGGCATCTTTGCTACATCCTCCTATTGTTTCTGCTTCTACCCTCTGAGGCCAAGCAGAGTAAATCTAGCCCATTTTATTTTGTCAGGGATTCGGGTGACAGACTTCTCCACTTTCCATAGGGACTCAATAATCCTTTATGTCCCTCTATCCTCCATTTCATCCTAAATGTTGAAGGAGATTCTGTTCTTAATCCATCATAGCAGACAAAACTACTTGAAGATGGTTTAGAAAGCTTCTGCTGATCAACACCAACAGCTGTTGACTCTGTAACGAGTGTAAACACTGCCTTGCACTCTTTTAGGTGTCCAAGGTGATACAAAGGATTATAAGGCATCAAGCTACTCTCAGTGATGTGGTCTATTGGGTCCAGAAGGTTAAGGGATGCTGCATTAAGGAGAGGGAGAGCATCGATGAAAGTAGAAACAAGGGAAGCATTAAACATTCACAAATATTGTGACATGAGGTCTTCTTTCTCGATCTCTGCTCCTAGTGCCCCCTGAGGTGACCGTATCTCACCATGTCAACCCAGAAGGCAGCATCATTCTTGCCTGCAAAGCCACAGGCTTCTACCCTCACTCCATCCTACTGGGTCGGGAGAAGAATGGGAAGTCGGGTGTATGAGGAAAAGAGACTTCCACTGGCATCCTGACAAATATGGGTAACACTTTCTACCCCCAAGTTACCTTAGAGCTTCCACCAGAAGATTCAGAGATGGGTAATACCTGTGTGGTGGAACAGACTGAGCAGAAGACCCCTGTTGTGTATCCAGGTCAGTACTTCATCCAGGCACTCTCATCACATCCCAGGAGATCAGGTCCCAGAGTGAAGTTTCCTTCCCTTCACCTTTCTTTCATTGAATGCACACCTACTTACATTCTACCCTTGCTTCCTATAGTCCCTGAAAAGCCCACAGTGGACAATCCTTGGGCCCTGGCACTGGGTATTGTGTTGGTTGTCATCCTATTGCTAAGCTGTGCTGGGGCCTCCATATCACGGAAGAAAAGGAAGTCAGGTATAGATGTAATGAGTTGTATGGTATAGATGGTAATAGATGGTGTAGATGTAATCAAAGAAAGGAATTGGAAGGAGAGATCCCAAGGAGAGAGGAGATATTGTTATTATAGCAACCTCAATAACTGATTGTAGGAAAATGTTTTGAGAAGAGAACCTCAGGATCACAGTGAGACATAGATTCTATGTAGTCTTAACCACACCTGGTCAAAAAACTCCTCAGTTAAATCCCAGAGATTCAAGCAAAAAACTACTTGAAATAATAAACAACTTTAGCAAAGTTGCAGGTTACAAAATAAACACACACAAATCTTCTGCATTCCTATATATTAGCAACAAAGTCCAACAGCAAGAGATAGAAAGAGAAATCCCATTTAAAGCTAGGGTAGACACTATAAAATGCTTGGGAGTTTAACTGCCAAAACAAACCCAGGGATTATATGAACACAATTACAAGACACTTTTTGCACAAATAGAGTCAGATTTAAGTAAGTGAAAAAACATCAGTTGTTCATGTGTAGGCCAAGATAATATAATAAAAATGATAATTCTACCTAAATTAATCTACTTATTTAGTGCCATACCAATTAAACTATCAGGTAATTATTTTCTAGAGCTGGATAAAATAATATCAAAATTCATTTGGAAGAACAAAAGGTCCAGAATATCAAAGGGACTAATGAAAAGAAATGCTTGGGAAGGTGGCCTAGTGCTACCAGACCTCAAATTGTATTGTAAAGCAGCAATTATCAAAACCATTTAGTATTGGCTAAGAAACAGAGGGGTAGACAAATGGAATAGACTTGGCACTCAAGACACAGTAGACAAGGAATATAGCACCCTCCTGTTTGATAAACCCAAAGACCCCAGCTTCTGGGATAAGAACTTACTATTCGACAAAAATTGCTGGGAAAACTGGAAAACAGTGTGGCAGAAATTAGGCATAGACCCATGCCTGACACCATACACAAGAATAAAGTCCAAATGGGTATATGATTTAGGTATAAAGATTGATACCATGAATAAACTGGAGGAGCAAGGAATAGTATATTTATCAGATTTATGGAGAAGGGAAGAATTTTTTACTAAAGAAGTGATAGAAAGCATTATGAAATGCAAGATGGATAATTTTGATTACATTAAACTGAAAAGTTTTTGCACAATCAAACCCAATGCAACCAAAATTCGGAGGGATGTAGTAAATTGGGGAAAAAAAAATTTACGGCTAAGCTCAGGGATAAAGGTCTCATTTCTCTAATATATAGAGAACTGACTCAAATGTATAACCATACAAGTCATTCCCCAATTGATAAATGGTCAAAGGATATGAACAGGCAATTTTCAGAGGAAGAAATTAAAGATATCTATAATCACATGAAAAAGTGTTCTAAATTACTACTGATTAGAGAGATGCAAATCAAAACAACTCTGAGGTACCACATCACACCTATAAGATTGGCAAACATGACAGTACAAGAAAATGATAAATGCTGGAGAGGATGTGGGAGGGTTGGAACTCTAATTCATTGTTGGTGGAGCTGTGAGCTCATCCAACCATTCTGGAGAACGGTTTGGAACTATGCCCAAAGGGCTACAAAAATGTGTATACCCTTTGACCCAGCAATATTGCTACTAGGACTATATCCCCAAGAGATCATAAAAATGGGAAAGGATCCCACATGTACAAAAATATTTATAGCAGCACTCTTTGTAGTTGCCAAAAACTGGAAATCAAGGGGATGCCCATCAATTGGGGAATGGCTGAATAAATTATGGTATATGAATGTAATGGAGTAGTATTGCGCCATAAGAAATGATGAACAAGAAGACTTCATGAAGGCCTGGAAGGACTTATATGACCTGATGCTGAGCGAAAGGAGCAGAACCCAGAGAATCCACAGTGTGCAAGAGTTTTTCTGATAGACTTGGAACTTCATAACGCAAGAACTGACTAAAAAAAAAAATCCCCAATGGTGGTTTTCTAAGGCAAAATGCCTTCCACACTCAGAGTAAGAAATATGGAAGTCATTCGCAGAATGTAGCAGATCATGTTTGTGTGTGTGTAGGTTTTAGCGTATTATGTCTTGATTTGTTATATGATTTCTTCCATTTATTTTAGCGCAGCTACATAGCATGACTAGTGAAAACATACTCAATAGGAAAGTATATATAGAATCTATACAGAATTGTATGCTGTCATGGGGAGGGGGGGTAGTGGGGGGAAGGTATGAGGGGGGATAAAATCTTAATTTTAAGGAAGTGATTTTAGAACATTAAAAGAATAATAAAATTTTAAAAAAATTTAAAAAAGATGAAATGGAAAGGTAGCTGTAATTAGAGGTTAAAGTCAGGCTTCTAGATAATCTAAGGATTGAATGTCTCTATACTGTGCTCAAATTATCATTTTATTAAAGAGTTTACCTATAAAAAAAAACTCCTCACTAACATCCTGGGGAAATCAACTTCTCAAAGTCTCATTTTGTTCATCTGTAAAAGGGGGATAATAATAGCAATATGGTGCATGTAAAGAGTCAGTCAAACTTTGAGGTGCTACACAAGTGTCATTCACTGTGGTTATCACTATTGATCATTAATTAATTTTAATACAAATGGAAACTGCTTTAGTCTTTTTTTCTATCACAACAAGGTCAGATCACAGTGTTCACTCATGTTAAACTTGCAGTCTACTAAATGCTCTATCCCTTTTTCTATGGAAAACATTGTGCATATATGTGTGTGTATTAAATACATCTTATACTTACTGCTATTTTTAATTCAACTATTAGACAACATTTACTTGTATTCCAATCTGATCCAACCCAATCTAATAAGCATTTACCAAGGGTCAATAAGGCATTGCTAGACTCTTGTAACACAAAGACAAAAGAAAAATATTGTCCCCATTCTCACGAAGTTTTCCTTCTACTGCAGTGTGTGTTTGTCCTTCATTGCCAAAAAAGACCAAGCCATCAGAGAGATAATGACATGACTTGCACTTGAGTGAGGGAGGGAGGGCTGTGCAGGTCAGCAGCCTCACTTCTCCTCCAGAACCATCTGAATCCAGTGACCAGATATTCGTCAGGATGACTGGAGATGACCCAGGATGAGGGAACTGGGCTTAAGTGACTTGCCCAAGGTCACACAGCTAGTGAGTGTCAAGTGTCTGAGGTGAGATTTGAACTCAGATCCTCCTGACTCCTGCACTGTGCCCTATCCACTGCACCACCTAGCTTCCCTCTAGCACATAGTAAGCACTCTGGGAAATGTTTATTAGTTATTATTGCTAATAGTCATGGGCTATTAACATATAGAATGTATTGACAGAAGAGGAGATTGGTTTTCCTCTCATTGTACTATACTTGAATAAAGCCTAGATGAAAAATGCTCTGGTCTCATCCAATCTGAAACTCTGAGAATCTGTCAGACCAGGAGACATCTAAGTCACCTACAAATGGTGACGACGTTTGTAACATGTTGAACAAGATTAGAAACATAATCTTCCTAAAAGTTCAATACTTATAAACATCTACAATTGTGCCAGGATTCTTTATTCCACCAGTGAAGATCTTATCCCTCCAGAATGTTTTAGATAGGGGCTTACGATTCTCTGTGGCCCAAAGAATGCAGCAGGGGGAATGGGTACACAGGGGAACATAATTCTGAACCTTTATGAAATTAGCTAGGTTAGTCCTTGCCCAAACAATACCTTATCTGCCCCCAAATCTGTTTTCAAAGGTTCAACTGCTTGGGAGGGTCAACCACACAGAACCGGTGCTTAGCTTCTGTTGTCTTAGATTATGATTTCCTATCTGTGAACCATGGGGATTTAGTACTTAAAGTCCATTTTATTCAGTGATTCAATACAGCAAATATGATCACAGGACCATAAGTTTATATGGTGAAGAGAAAAGGATATTGAGCTTGAAGTAAAAGCACCTGTCTGATTGAAATCTTCACTGCCTCTGTGGGAACTTGGAGAAGTAGTTTCACTTTTCTGGGCCTCAGTTTCCTCTGCAGTAAGATGAGGCAGTTGTGCTAGAGGGCCTCTGGGCTCTCTTCCAAGCTCTAAATCAATGAGTCAGGCAGAATTGGAAAGGAACTTAGGGGTCATCTACTCCAATCCCCTCATTTTACAGGTGGAGAAATTACGACCCAGGGAAATTAAGGGAGTTGTCCTGATTCTTATAGCATATCTGAGATTAAAATCTGTACCCTTCCTACTATAAATGGTTTTGATAGACAATAAAACTATGTTTCATTGCTATATCACTTTTCAAACATATGTAATTCTGTCTTCATAATTGTTCATATTATGCATCTTGAGTTACCTTTATTTAAACATTTTTAATTTGAATCATCAACTCCTGGTTTTTTCTTTGTCTGTGCAATACACGATTCCATCCCCTTTGCAGGACAAAATAATCTTGTGTTTTTCAAATTACCTTTGCCTTCTGTTTGAACATCTTTGTCCCTACCATTTGCAAAATGCATTTGCCATTGAAACTGTTCAATTGAACCACGATGTATCTTAGGGGTTGGAAGACTGTTTTGAATTTTCTCAATCTGTGCTTTTTTGTCTGTATTAAAAAGCCCTAGATAATTTTGTTATGTTTTCAGCAGTATAACTTGTAGTTGCTTGACTTTTGGTTTTCTTCTGGAAGACCTATGTTCCTCAATTTTTTCAATATATCCTATTTTTAAGGTCATGTACAGAATTTGTATTTTTTTTCAACATTGCTGCATTATTATCTTTTCTGACAATTTTTCTCCCATTTAGAAACTTTCCTCCCCAAAAATCTGTTGTTGCTGTTAGAGAGAACACATTAGATAGGGGCTCATAAGGAACCAAAGCCCAGAGCAAAATGAGTTTATTACTTACCTGGTTTAATCAAGGAATGCAGATGAGGGTAAAAAAAAGGAATTATTTACTCAGCAATCATGGAAAAGGACAAATTTCATAAAGAAAAATATAACAAATAGCCATCTTTATTGTCCTTCAGGATGAAGAGAAGACCCACTTAAAATTCGACCCTCTAAACTTTGCCCTGCTGGTTGTCCATCTGTCTCCTTTTTTTCCTACTTCATTCACTTTGAAGTCTCTCTTTACCCCTTACAGGACATCATCACCTCGCTTTATTCTGAAAGACTTTTCTGACTATCTCAACATGGTTGAGTTCATTTCAGAGTCATTCCCAGCCCTTTCCAATGTATCAGGTCATGCCCTTGTTTGTCTGACTCTATGTATATGTCTTCTGGGTATATTTTCTCTACTCTATCTGGCCTGAAAATATCTCAGTGGAAGTGTTGTTTCTCTCCCATCAGACCTAGAATGTCATTATTTCAGTCTTCTTTCCTCTTTCATACTCTGGCTTTCTTGGCTTACCTGCCTGGGCCTAGTTGAGGGAAACCACACTAAGAACGAGTAGCTAGAATTTGAATGAATGAGCTCCTTTCATCCCATGCCTCTCCATTTCTATTCTTTAGGCAATTTCCTGGTTCACTTATCAATACTAAAGTTAAGGAAAGTATTTATCCTCAAACTTTGAAGCCCAAATATTATCTACATGGAGAATGTGGCTCCTTTGTCCTCAAGGGATCCTGATCAATCATCCTAACCTTAGTGGGTGATGACCCAACCAGGATAGTACCTTCCTATCATTGCCAAGGGGAAACATGTCATCAGAGAGAATTAACTTCTTCATAGCAGGCATGGGGATAGAAAGGGAGCCCATAAGAAGAGCAGAAAACCCTCAGAGAGACCCAGAAGAGGAACCCAAATAGTTCCAGGAATACTAATGGTATTTCAAAATGTTAGTAGAAATAAATTTACCTAAGAAATTCCCAGGTTAATGAGGAAGAGAAAAACATGCTTTTGAGGAAGTCTCACTCTAATAAAGAAGATACAGCCCATGTTCAACTCTTGTACCCCCACTGCCCTGGCAGATTGGGACCTCATAGAAGGGGACTGTTTCAATCAGGGTTGGAGGATATCTGTGAAGAGTTGGTGGAGGGGTGTTCTCAAATACCATCACGGACAGACTTCAATACATTGTGTTCTCCATCTAAGAGCTCCTAATAGTTCTTGTCTCACTTAATACCAGGAAAGTAGAGTTCAACTAGTCTAACCTCTTATATTATACTCAAATCAGTTCAGTAGCCATTTTAAAGACTTCATCCCCATGCAGTAAGCCAACAGGAAAGTCATAGAATGTTTGGGACTGCTCTGAGTCCAGGAAAGATTCCTCCAATATGCATGCCATGACGGTAGCTCAACAATCCTCCATGTGGCACCAGGAAGAGCATAGTGTGCTTCCTCTAAAGACTGGACGCTCATTGGCTAGTCTCCCTCCCACTAAATTTGGCAAACTCTTAATCTGATGCAGGAGATTCAGTTCCTGCCCTCCAGAAGTATTTGATTTAAAATTGTGGTTGCTTCTAGATGTCTACTCATGTTTAACAACTTATCCACCTGTAAGGCACATCTTTATCAGTCATTTAAAGAACTGCTATGTCTTGATGCCAGAGACTATCTTCACTTTTTCTTGGTATCCCTAGCACCTAATATTCCTGATATACACTCTAGTAAGTGCTTACCAAATGCTTGTTGATGGATTGGTATGCTTATTTTTTTTCTTTAATATATTTATTTATAAAATGTTTAACTTTTGCAGAAAAGCTTCTGGTGTTTAAGAAATACTTGAAGTGTTTGAAAGTGAAATGGCAGAGTATATTTATCCTTTTATGAGGAAGAGGTAGCAGCCCACCTGAGGCCTCCAACTAAGGGCAAGAGCTGGAATCAGAGTATCATCACCTCATGTCTAGTAGAGCTTCAGTGGCAGCAATTAGCAATGACTGGAAGACAAGTGAGGCCGGAGCAGCAGCCACACAAGACCAGCAAGAACCAGTACTTATCAGAGATTATTCATTCACAAAGGTAACAAGAATGGCAGGCAGTGTATACCACTCAGGAGTATAAAGAGCCAGGCCTAGGGGTAGTAAGATGATGATTTCACTGGGAGACATGGATGCCTATCTAGTATTAGAGGCACAAATCATCTCTTCCTGATAGTGCTTGAATACTCATGATGTTTATTTATGTACTCTTACATACATATTCTCTTTGTACATCCTTACACATGCCCTCTATGTGTGCTTTCTCCATTATTGATTGTTTTCATGTGTATGTGTATATAAAAATATGCTCCAACTTTATGGGGAACATATTTTCTTGCTACTTTTCTTACTATGCACTTTCATCAAATGCTTTGTTTTGAATTGCATGTGACCTCTGTCTAATTAGTAAATGTAAACACATTGGTGGGTGTTCACAGACTATGACTTTAAGTAGAAATCCATCCCCAGAATGCCTTAAACTTGAGGTAGCTGTGCTGAGGGTTTCACCAAATGAGGGGATGTACCTCCACATGTAACACTAAAATAATACAAGGTGTTGCAAATGGTCTTGGTGTAGTTTTAAGCCTCGATAGCAGTAAGACTTTTCAGAACCCTTGTACTTTGGAGAATTTTGCTAAGAATCAAAGTCATCCTTTGTTTACAGTTTGAAGAACTTATCTTTGCCTTCTTTGAAAATCAGCCTATATGGTCTTCTCAAGTCAGATAGACCCATATGAACTGATGTCAAATGAAGCATGTAAATGCAGGAATACAATGTACTCAGAGACGACAATTACATATTTTGTTTTGAGAAAAAGTAACAACAGTAAAAACAAACTTAATGTGAGTATTTTCCCCTTTAAGGTTATCACATTTTTGCTTTGCTGGAAAGTAGGTGGGACAATGGATATGGAAGGGCTGAGTTAAAATCTCACCTCGGTAGGTTTGTGACCCTGGCCAAGTCACTTGACCTTTTTCCCTCAGCTTCATCATATGCAAATGAGGATAATAAAAGGACCTATACCAAAGGTTTGTCATGAAGATCAAACAGAATATTAATGAGGCATTTCATAAATCATAAAGCACTATAAGCGTTAGTTATTATTTTCCATATACTTATGAACATTGCTTCCCTCTTTACAATGTCATCTCTTTGAGAGCAGGTACTGGGTTCACTTTTTTTGTTCCTCCAGCATTAACAAAGTACCTAACATATATCAAGACTTTAATAAATGTTCATTGATTGATTAAGAATGCATTCAAAGGCAGAGACTGGCCAATCATGCCTTTTTCTCATATCTTCCAAAGTCGTTAGCGCAAAGCTAACAATACAGTATTGTGGTCAGGAAATAATTGATTGACTTCACGATCATAAACTTTAGGAATGATTGCTCACATACTGGGTGAGAGTTAGAAACTTTGAATAAGTGGAGATAAATGTACCCAGACATTTCCTGACAGAAATTCCATTACATCAGACCATAAACCTATGCTGACGTAGGGGAAGATGATGTATTCATGTATGAAGAATCCTGGAGGAGTGGAAAAGAAGGTGGTTCATACCCCTGGTCATCACCTGATCTATAAAGAAATTATTTCATTCCTAAATGTTCCTCCTACCATTCATTTCCTCATAATCTACTAAATAAGTCATGTAGCCTTCCCTTTCAATACTAACCTCTTGGTTTCTGTAGCATCTGGAGCTCTGCCCTTCCCCCTCTCACGCCGAATAACTGGGAATTCCATCACAGAAAAGTCTTTTGATGGAGAACCAACTGTTAGCCACTACTGGGAAAGTTAGCAAAACCATATGTTAAGTAAGTGGCTGTGGGAGGAGAACTATACCTCAGGCTGTAAGTGATACAAAGAGAAGCTCCAAGGAGAAAGAGGAATTGATTAGGGGAATTGATGGAAGACCCTAAGGTTGTTTCAAAGTCACTTGCTAATCACTTGATTCCTACAAAGAGGAAGGAAAAGGCAAGCCCCAAAATAATTGTACTGTGAAGGAAAGTGAGAAAGTGCAAAAGGTCTGGGGAGAGTGTCATAAGAAATTTGATGAAGGAAAGATCACTTTTACTGAGTTAATACTAAGGGAAGGCCACACAGGTGGCATATATGTTCAACCTTTCAACCAGAAAAGAAAGGAAGAGTTCAGAAAAATGGAAATCAAAGAAAGAAAGGAGTCCCTTCCATAAAATGAGGGCAGCATCAGCCAAGACACAGATGTAAGAGAAGACAGAATTAGAGCACAATATAGATAAAATACTATTTATTTCTAGAATGCAGACTAGAAATATAGGTTGAAGCCACACTGCAAAAAAATCCTTTAATGCACAAGTTAGGAATTTTAATGAGTAGCTCCCTCCCACAGCTTTTGTAAAGGAATGACTTGCACAAGATGGGATGTGAAGAAGATTACATCGCAATGCCTATGGAAATACCGGAGAATTGACAAAGGTACAGAAGTCTATTAGGAAACTACTACAGTGGGACAAGTGAGAAGAGATAAGGAGTTAAAGAAGCACATTTGTAATTCAGATGAAAGAGTGACTAGACAGGAAAAATATCATGGAGGCAAAAACCACAGGCATTGGAGATTGATTGGATTTTTGAAGTGGTGGAGAGGAAGGATTCCAAGTCAGCTCCTGCAGCAGTGCAATAAGACTAGAGAAGTTAGGAGAAGAAATGGGTTTTCTTATAAAGATGATGAATTCATAGGACTTTAGGATCAGACAGGGGTAACTAGGTGGTGCAATGGAAAGAGTGTCAGAATTACTCATCTTCCTGGGTTCAAATCTGCCCTCAGACTCTTACTAGCTGCCTAGTCACTTAATCCTGTTTGCCTTAGTGCCTCATCTGTAAATTGAGCTGGAGAGGGAAGTGGCAAATGGCTCCAATGTCTTTGCAAAGAAAAGTCCAAATGGGGTCATGGAGAGTTGGTTATGACTGAAAAGACTCAAACACAACAAAAACTTCAGAGGACTAGACCTGGAAAAAGGGTCCTAGTGGTCATCTAGTCCAGTCCCCTCTATTTGGCAAACTATGGAACTGCGGTCCAGAGAGGTTCAATGGTTTGTTTGATGTCACAGAGAGAGCAAACATCCAGGGAAACATCTAAATCCCCAGGGAGTTGAACACAGGTCCTCTATCATTAAATTCATCCATCTTCCTGTTCTAATCTGCTGACTCTGACACTATGAGTCAGCCTCTTCTCCTTGAGAGTCTCTTCTCTCTAGATTTCTGTGGCTCTGCTCTCTGTTGGTTCTTGTCCTACCTCTTATACGGGGGTTATTTCTGTTTTCCTATATTTTGATACATGTCACACACAATAACTGGGGATAACTTTCAGACCTCGGTTTTATCCCCTTTTATCACTAACTCCTGTGTGTTCAGTTAGCATGACTACACAAATGATTCTCAGTTCTATTTTTCCATGCACTTTCTCTCCTGTGCACCAGTTCCTCATCTTCAATTTCCTATTGGACTTCCTGTTTTCATCTTAAAGTCAATATGTCCAAAACTGAACTGATTACTTTTTCCCTAAAACCCTCCCCCTTTCTGAATTTCACTATTACTGTTGAGAGCACCACCATCCTTCCTGTCACCCAAGGTCAACCTGTGCCATCACTGATTCCTTTTTTTTACACAAAACATATATCCAATCACTTGTTAAATCTTAAAATTTTCTCTTCTGCAACTTCTTTTGATTTAATTCATCTCTCCATTATATAGCCCTCTCTCTTGTTTAGACCCTCATCACCTCTCCCCTGAAGTATTTCGATCCCCTGATTTCACTGCCTAAAGTCACTCCCTACTCTGAGCCTTCTATATCCTACTGACCAAGTGTTGCCCTAAAGTTCTGACCATGTCATCTCTCTGCTCAATAAAATCTATGGGTTTCCTATTACTTCCTGGAAAAATCTAAGTATATTTTTCATTAAAAATTTATCACAATCTGTTCCCAAACTGCCTTTTCAAAAGTCTTACATTCTACTACATTCCAGATACGCTATGATCCAGCCATGATGGCCTCAACATTGGTATTTGCACGTGGCATTCCATCTTCCATCCTTCTCAGCTTCTGACTCTTATAATTCCCGGGTTCCTTAAAAAAACTTTTAGGACTTTTTCCTGGTCCCTCAGCTAACACCTTCCACCATAACGAGGACTTTGTGATGCTCTACCTCACTTAAATCCAATTGGTGATGTCATGGTCATCTCTGAGAACAAAGGACTACCACAATATTCCACTGACTCCATTTTGACCTCATGTGTCTTGGTTTGCACATGCTGTTCCCCTATTAGAAGGTAACCTCCATGAGGGCAGAAACTATTCTGTGTTCCTTGGTATCTTTGGTGCTTAGCACTGTGCTTGGTCCATGAGAAGCATGTAATAAATATTTATTGTTTTGTTGATGATTGATCAGCATGAGCAGAGCATCTGGGGCTTACAGGTAGAGACATCCATAGATAGAAATCCAGGGGCTGAGCTGCAGGATGTTCAGGTGGATACATAGTTAGGGTGGTCACTGGCATGGAGTTAGAAGCCAGAACCCAGGGACAAAGATGAGACAAGTCTCCCTTGGACCAGCAAAAGAAGGTCCCAGCATTCAGAGATTCACACACTAGGACATTCTATAGCTCTAACAGAAAGCCTGGTCCTCAGACAGTTAGCTGTTAGTATGTAGACATTACCTGTGAGACTTAATGCCAAGCCCTGGAAAATAATCCAATTAGTGAAAGGGCAAGATATTATAGAGGTAGTGTCTACTGACAAGAAAGATTTCTCCAGTTGTCATTGTGTCTACATCTATGTGCCTACTGTGCCTTGTACAGAGTAAATGCTTACAGTTTGTGGAATTAGACTGAACTGAATTGAATGTAGTCAGGGGACTCTGGCTTCACAAATGTGACTAATTTGCCTCCTTTCTCCCGGGTGATTCAGGGCCTGGCTTCTGTAGCTTCAGTGTTTAGAAGGCTTGCACCAATGAGTCACCATCCATTGCTGGCATGAGTGATGGAACGTGGATATACATCTAAACGTATCTCTATACTTTGAAACTAAAGGTCCTTTTTAAGGGAGGAATAGCAGCTCCTCCACTGATGGCCAGGAAAGGCCAAGAACCCTGAGAATAACTATGGTCCCAAGATCACCAACTCTGCCACTAGGCTGGTCCTCATAGACATCTCCTGCTATGGAAAGGTGACCAGGCAACCATCTAATCCCGACCCCCTGCTCCTCTGCAATCACAGATACAGAATACCCAGAATCACCAAAGCTCTTGACACTCTCTGGTGTTTTGACATTAGATTTTGTTATTATTTCCTCAATGCAAATGATACTAAAGAAGAGGCATTACCATGTGCTTTACCATTGCATCCTTGGGGTCTTTCCATGTGACTTCCAGATGAAGCTCCTGTGTATTATCTCTCCGATTAGAACATTATTATTTAGTCTTATATTTCTATTTGCATCCAGGGTGAATAGAAAGGTGCGTGGCACATAGTAAGCCCTTAATAAATTATTTTCTTTCATACATTAAACCAAGGGTTCCCTGTGGAATTGAATGCATTTTCCTCAGTGGAGTGTGGAAACCCCAAGGTACATTTTATCTTTTTCATTTGAATTGACATTTACAAATGTGGATAGCACTGTGACAGTCCCCCTTCTGGGGAACAACACCTGATGGGAATTAGGCTCTGAAGTTTCCTGACCTAACTACAGACTCTATTTCCCATCAACTCTTACACCTAACAGACTGAGATAAGTTCTGCATGGTAACAGATGTCCTGGTTTGCATTGACAGGAGGGCAGCATCTTGGAAGTACCAATATCCAGCTACGTGTGGATGAGGAATAGGGAAGCATTGTATTTAAAAGTTCCTCATGTCATACCTGGGCAATGCTTTCCTTAGCTCTGGCAAAGACAAAGAAACTGTCTAAGAAAAATAGAAATGGAGAATAAAAGAATGAGGTGGAGAAAAATATTCACATACTAGCTTCTTGTGCTAGGTGTGTTTGCATTGAGTGAGCTCCAGGAAGGTAAGTCTAAGGGCACATGGGAAGGAAGAGAGAGAAACTGAGATTGGGGTCTAAGAAAGGTGAGAGAGCCCCTGCACATGATTCTGGTCAGAGAGAAGACATAAGATAAAGAAATGACACAGATGTACAAGTGGACAAATACAAATAAAATCCAAACCTTCCAAACAGAGCTTTGGGTGTTTCTTAAGTGAACTAAACCCAGTGCAGTTAATTAGAAAAATCTATCAGAAAAAAAGTGAACTTCCTGGAATGCACAGGGAGGAAGTGACAAGTTCAGATTTGGGAGAGGCTTTAAAGAAAAAAGGTGAAAAACTAAGGTGAGACAGATTGACCACCTTTACAGGCAGTCTAGAGGGTAGAAATGCCAAGAGTTGCTGACTGGAACCTCAAACCTCTACCTGCTAGTGTCATTATTTTTAAAATTTTGTGCCCTTTGTGCAGAAGCAACTGGTGGTGCAGTTTATAGATTGCTGGGTCTAAACTCAAGAAGTCCTGAGTGAAAATATGACTTTAGACCCTTATTAGTTGCATGACCCTAGCCAAGTCCTTTAACCTTGGTTTGCCTCCATTTTCTTAACTGTCAAATGGGGATAGTAACAGCATCTACTTCACAGAGTTCTTATGAGGATCAAATGTGATAATATTAATAAAAAGTGCTTTGCATGGTGCCTGATACATAGTATATGCTCCATAAGTGCTGATTCCCTTCCCCCTTTCCCAATTTATTATCACTACTTTTCATCACTTTTGGTCCTAAGGTGCCTCAAACAATTAAGGCAGGCCAGAAGGGAAGTGTTTTTCTTGAGCGAGGGAGAAGTAAGTGTGAATTTCTTCAGAGATTTAGACTGTATATATCTTTGGAGTTAGTGAGAAATGAAGTACGTTGACATTGGCTTGTGAACTGTGGAGATGGCTGGCGAAGAACTAGATTCATGATAAGGGGAAGTGTGTAGGAAACAGAGAGGGGTTCATTGGAAATAGAAACAATCCTGGATTTTCTCTGTCTGCCACTTCGGCTCTGAGGTCCATCATTATCACTGTGACTAGACTCCTCCCTGCTGGCTATAAGACTCAGTCCAACCTCAAACATTCAGGTACCAGATAAAGAGAAAGGCAACAGTCTGATCTACTGAATAGCCCTGGAATGTAGCTGAGGCCTTTGAATGCTTGTGGCATCATATAATCAATCTGGAGGCTGCCCTTTCTTACCTAGCACTATAACTGTGTGGGCTCTTAGGGAACAGAGGCCAACTACAGAATCTTCAAACAGCAACACTCAACATTAACTCAGCAATAATACTGTTGGCCAGAGGAAGACTATCTTACTCTCACTTATCCCAGTATAAGACAACCACAAACCTCCAATTCACAGGTATGCATTTTCCTCCATTATATTTCATCTGGTTTCTGGCTCAGTAAGAAGGTAGATGAAATTCAGTTTTATGCTGTTAGTAACAATCCAAAGCACTTTTATGATTCCCTGAAAGCTATTTATGGACCTAAAACATATGGTGCATCACAAATACGCAGTGCTGATGGAGTCACATTGATTAGTGATAAGGACATGATCCTAGAGAGATGGGTTGAACACTTCTATGGTGTTCTCAACAGACCATCCTCAATCAATACTGACGCCATTGACAATTTATCTCAGGTTGAAGTCAATTCCTCCTTAGCTGAACTTTCAACTGAAGAAGAGGTTTTGAGGGTCATTAGGCTTTTTTGATGTGACAAAGCACCTGGTGCTGATTCTATTTCAGATGAGATTTACAAGGTAGGAGGACCATTGCTTATACAAAAGCTGACTGAAATTTTCCAGGTTATATGGCAAGAGGAAGTTATCCCCCAGGAGTTCAAGGATGCCTCCATTGTCCATCTGTATAAAGGTAAAGGGAATTGATTGTCATGCAATAATCACAAGGGAATCTCTCTCTTAGTCATTGCTGGAAAAAATCCTTCCAGAGTCCTCCTTAATAGGCTAATCCTTCACCTGAAAGATAGTCATATACCTGAGAGCCAGTGTGGCTTCAGAAAGGACTGAGGAACAGTTGATACGGTATTTGCTTCCTGTTAACTTCAGGAGAAATACCAGGAGCAGAACAGAGGTCTGAACACAGCGTTTGTAGATCTGACCAAAGCCTTTGACACTGTTAGTCATGAGGGCTTATGGAAAATTATGTCAAAATTTGGTTGCCCGGAGAGGTTCATCAATATTGTACGTCAATTTCATGATGGCGTGTTTGCCTGGGTTCTGGATGACCAATAATACTCTTGTGGAGTGAAATAGGGCTGTGTGCTTGCTCCCATGCTTTTTAGCATGATGTTTTCAGTCATGTTGACAAATGCTTTCAATGAGGATGAGCGTGGCATGAAGGTCAAATATTGTACTGATGGTAAGTTCTTCAATTTGAAAAGGCTACAAGCCAAGACCAAAGTGGAGGGAGTGTTGGTGCATGATTTTCTGTTTGCAAATGATTGTGCACTCAATGCAACCTCTGAAACTGAGATGCAACAAAGTATGGATCAATTGTCTGCTGTCTGTGCTAATATTGGCCTAATAATTAACACCAAGAAAACACAGATGCTCCGTCAGCCGCCACCACACCATCCATACATGGAACCACTGGTTACAACAAACGGAGAAGTTTTGAATGTTGTGGATAAGTTCACTTACCTTGGTAGTGTACTTGCCAGGGATGTACATGCTGACAATGAGGTTGATGCCTGCATTGCCAGAGCTAGCTCAGTGTTTGGGAGGCTCTGAAGAAAAGTGTGGGAGAGAGGAGGTTTTACACTGACTATCAAACTGAAGGTCTACAGAGCCGATGTGCTGAACTCATTGTTATATGCTTGTAAAACATGGAAAGTCTGCCAGTTCCATGACAGGAAACTGAATCATTTCCATTTGAACTGTCTTAGGAAGATTCTGAGGATCACCTGGCAGCATAAGGTACCAGACGCTGAAGTTATTGCTCAAGCTGAACAAGCTGAACTCAGAGAGCACAGCTTCTATGGGCTGGCCATGTTGTTTGAATGAGAAATGTATATTTGCCAAAAAGACTATTTTATGAGGAACACACATAGGGCAAGAGATCACATGGTGGTCAGAAGAAGAGATACAAGGACACTCTCAATGTTTCTCTCAAGAACTTTGGAATTGGTAGTGTGACATGGGAGACATTGGCATTTGACTGCTAAACATGGCAACCCATATCAGAGAAGGTGCTGTGCTCCATGAGCAAAGCAGAATTGAAACAACTCAAAGGAAATGCAGGGCGTGCAAATTTAGAGTATCCACCTCAAATGTTCATGGGACTACCTGTGCCCAATCTGTGGTGGAGCAATTCGAGCTTATATGGTCTCATCAGCCACAGTTGTACACATTAAAACTTCACTTTATCATGGTGATGTCATTTTGTTCCTCTTCTAGAACAAAGGACAAGCCCCACCACCACCACATAATTTCATTTTAAATTTTTTTCTCTTTACATTGTTGTAGTCATTGTCTACCTTACTTTTATACTCTCTGTATTTCACTTTGTATCAATTAATATGTCTTCCCAAGTTTCTCTGAATTCTTCATATTCATTATTTCCTAATAGCACAGCAACATTCCATTTTATTCATGTATCACAAGATGTTTAACCATTTTGCCATCAAGGCATGCCAACGACCTTAAACTATTTTCCCACTAGAGTCCTATTCCATGGAATCCTACCTGTCTTCTTTCTTAACTCATTCAAAAGAACCCTTCCAAAATCTGGTTACTTGCCTGACAATACCTGATGTTCCTTTCATTATCTTCCATGAAATCTGAGGTAGCAGAGTATATTCCTTCAAGCGTTCTAGCATCTCTACTTAAGGAAACCATGACTCTTTAGGGATCAAAATAAGATGCAATAGCATGCCTATCTATGAGGGATAAAAGCATCAGTAGGACCATTTGATGATTCCTTTGCAGCATTACTGAACAAGCCCTTCAGGACTGTGATATGACTTAAAGTAATCAGGCATTCCTCATTCTCAGAACTCCTAAAGAATCAGGGACATAGAGATAGTAAATAACAGAGTCAGAACTAGGCTGAGTTCTCTCACTCCAAATCCCTCATAATTTATTGCCCTCATTGTTGGACTCACAAGTCAATAAGTCAAAAAACGTTTATTACTTAGTATATGCCAAGCACTACTTTTGTGAGCATGAAAAGCTCGCATGAAAAGCATTTCCCTTATTTCCCTTTGTTTGTTTCATGTGTCTGAAGCTCTAGATACTTAGAGAAATAGTTACAACCTCATGAAATGTATGGAGGAATTGGTGATAAGACATTTCCTTGTTTCCTTTTTCAGAGGAAAACAAAACTAACCAAGCACAAGATCCAACTCATGCGGAGAAAAGCCCTGAAAAACCCAAAACACTACAAGGTATGTTAACTGTATGCTCTGAGAGTCCTCCCTGACTCTTTCCCTTTGTCTCCCCAGACTGCATCAGTCCAAAACTGGAAAGACAATGGACCAGTCTCCTGTGCATGAGCTTTGCTTCTCATTCTTATATTCAGTGACTCCCTATGACACCAGAATGGGTGAAAATGCTGCTGTTCTCTAACAGTGCCTTATCTATATTTGCTCCTTCAACACTGTCATGTAGAAGCCAGGTTACCTCTGTCTGCACTAACACCGATGTTTACATAGTCCAATCTACTCCTTGATAAAACAGAAGATTAGGTTTAGAAAAGTATTCATTACATCAAGGAACAACCTCTGAACTAACCTGGCAATAGATGACCTGGACTTGATGGGCACCAGTCCAATGTTATGTACCAAGTCATGCTAGGTAAACTTCTCCCTCTTGACTATTCCCAGGAGTAACTGTCAAAGCTATTCTACTTATATAGAGAGGGAAAGTGAGATGGGTGGAAGCATATGGAAGGGTTTGGGGACTGACAAGGTGAAACTTCCTCATTTTTCCCTCTTCTTGTGATGCAGGCCACCACAGGCATGAGGGTCAATTCATTTTAGTGGGTATAAGACATTCTCTCTTCAACTTCACCATCAATGATGTCCTTGATGATATGAGCATGTCCTCCTATGACAAACAGGGCAAAAAACTTGTATTCAATGAAATATGGATCACCAAGGCACTAGGGAAAGACTTCATTGAGAATAAGAAGAAATATAATTTAAATACACAAATGAGTTTCAAATGGCTCTTCAGGTCCCTTACACAAAATGGCACCAAGAGATATGGCAAGTGAGACAAATTGAATCTATACAGTCAGAGTTAGAAAGGACCTCAGTGGCCATGTATTTCAACCCACTCATGAACAATATCCCCACCATACCACATCCTCAAAATGCCTGTCCAGCCTCTGAAGATATCTCAGAAGGATGCATCCACCATTTCCTGAAGCAGCACATTCAATTTTTAGACAGAACCCTAGATGAGAATAAATGGAATGCCTATCATCCTTGCTCTTGCCTCATTCATTCGTGCCTGGAAGAAAGATCTCATGAAGGCATGAGATCTTTGGGAACTTAACAAATGGTAAAGTCAGAATTTGAACCCAACCACTTGATTGCAAATCCAGGGCTGTTTTCACTGCTCTCTGCAGTAAAATCCCCTCTTCACTTTTCCCTTTGAACCTTTATCCAGTAAAATTGGGAGTGGAGTTCTCAATATTGGAACACTTACATAGTGAAATCAATCAGCAATAGCTGGTTCCCCCCACCCATCTCTGGAGGTCTTTAAACGAACCCTAAACAAAGGCTAAATGATCATCTATGAAGGGCATTGTAGGAGGCTGTCTTGTCCAGGTAGACTAGAGGGTTTCTGGGATTCTTTCCAATGCAGTAGATTCATGATTCAGTAAAATTTTCTCTTCCTCTGAATGCTCTTGGTGTCTGTGGGCACTTTCGTCTTTTCCACCTTCTCTATCAAAGAATGCCCCAATGCTTAGGGATTCCCCATAACTGAATAGTATGCTGTCTACTAACCTCAGTAAGGGAAATGAGAGGAATCAAATGTCCAGGTAGTGTCTGGGGGAGAGCCAAGCCACAGACTGTGGGACAGAGTGAAAAAGAGAACATCAAAGAACAGTTCATTTATGAATTAGAGAATCACAGATTTATGTCTGGAAGAGACCTTATTCCAAACCTCTCATTTCATGGTTCAGGGAAAAGAAGCCTAAAGAGGCAAATCTAAGGAGGTAACTTACCTTTGTCAAAGTATTACCCTAACTTATATGCCAGACTAATGTGAAATTTCAGTAAGCTATGATTAATATAGGTCACACCCTGTCAACCAATGATATGATACAATAGATTTGGGGAGAGGGTTCCATTGGATCTCTTGACCTTCTATAAATACCAGTAATGGATTTGGGCTGTCCACTGACTATACCTTGCTCTCCTTGAATGACTGGCTCACTGTTTTCTAGTCAAACATGTCTTCATTGACTTTGGCTCAAGTCTTCATTTGCAATGTGGTTCAGGTGTGTCATATCCTCCATGCGTTGCTTCTTTGCTCATTTGATGGCATCATCAGTGCTTCACTCTAATTCCATGTTTCAAGGTCACTTAATATCAACAAAATAATATTGGTGCTAAAAGAAGAGAAGCTTCTTTTCAAGGAGGTTTGGGATAATTTCTCAAGAGTCAACTGATCTAGTGTTTGCCTTTTGATCTTGGAGCCTGGACGCACTAGATCAATCTCAAATATATGTCACCAATCCTCCAAGTGGCTGGGGAATACATGATTAGAGAGGAATGTGATGAGCAAATGCTTCCTGTTATCTAATTGGTGAGGACCTCCCAGAATCTTCATTCAGGAGAAAGGCCTAAACCAGGTCCTCCCCATCTGTCACCCCATCCCTCCACCCTGTACCTTTTTCAGTTCCTTTCATGTTGTCTTTCCACAGTACAATGTGATACAATTCATGATCACAGGGCCTGTTTCTTTTTGCTTATATTTGTATCCCTAGTGCTTAACTCAGTTGCATGATATGTAGTAAGTCCTTAATTAATGTTTGTTGTGTGATGGACTTGTGACATTTAAAAAGTTAGAGAGACATAGTGTCTGGGTAATCATTTTATTAAGCATGCCAGAATGTTTATTAATAAAAGGGATGGTCATTTGCTTGTCTCTCTTAGAAAAAAGACCTCTCCCGGCAATGGGATCACAGTTTATATGTCTTTGGATGACCAGGTGTTCCTGAGGTTACAATCAACTCTGATAGGTTAACAATTAATTAGAGAATAAATATTACAATGAGAGGTTGGACTATACGACAGTGAGGGTCTTGGGGCACATGACTTGAATCACCAAAATCTTGGTAAAAACAGACATCAATTTCTATATCACCTGTGTGACAAAAGGAAGAATCCACATTTTCCTAAACCTGTCTGAGTAAGCATAATGATCAGGAATGCTCCCATTAGCCTAAACTTAGAATTTCCTTTAGTATATTTGATTAGGTCTCAGTCATTTCTAGAAAGATTTCCCACACTGGTGGATTTTGGAATGAGGAAGTATCAGAGGAGAAAAACATTGGTCTCAATATAATAATTTGTTCTTAATACAAGAGAGAAGTAATCATTTCTCTCAGACTGTGTCCAGCCTCTAAGCTAAAGCTGTGAGGGATACAAGAGAATTAAAGACCTGTTCAGTCCATATCTTTAAGAGAACTGTGCCCTAGTTTGGGAGAGAAGAGTCCCATTTTTGAAATAATGACTACTTTGCTATTTTGAGGGATATATGATCATCCATGTGAGTAATTCCTCCATGGAACATATCACAACTCATCCATTCCTATTCATCCTGTTTGACTCATGTCCATGTCCTCTGGTAGATACTCCACCACTGGTTCCCTGAACATGCGGGGAGCCTTCCCTTACAGGAACAACTTTCTAAAGCCATAATCGTTAAGAAAGTTTTTCCTGACATCAAGCCTAAATGTGTGGCCTTTTCTACAGCCATATATTGTTTCTGTTCTTGCCCTCTAAGGCCCAGCAGAGTAAATCTAACCCACCTCAATGTAGCAGGGACTATCCCCGCTTAATCTTATGTTTTTCA
Source organism: Bettongia penicillata ogilbyi (assembly GCA_023548195.1). Taxonomy (NCBI): domain Eukaryota; kingdom Metazoa; phylum Chordata; class Mammalia; order Diprotodontia; family Potoroidae; genus Bettongia; species Bettongia penicillata. Next base: position 9,522,490 of record JAJHZJ010000257.1, read on the forward strand.
GGAAGGCTTACAGGTCAACCATGTTTTCGTTTCCTGTCAGCAGCATTCTTTTGGATTGGACTCTATGATGTCCCCATGCCTAGTACCTTCTCCCTCCCCATTGCCCACTTTTCAGCTTCCTTTTGTGTATTACCTTTCCTAATACATTAAAAACTCCTTGATGGTAGAGATTGCCTTTCTTTTTTATATTTCTGTCACTACCACATAGCACGGAACCTTGCACATAGTAGGCACTTAATAAATGCTTGTTATTCCTGTCAATCAGTTTCCCTATAGGTCCAATCCCCATCCCTGAGACTGCTGATATCAAAGCCTTCTCTACCACCATTCTGGTAAGTGTGTTGCTTTCTTCCACTGAAACATAAACTTTTTGAGGGCAAGGGATTTTTTTTTTTTTTTTTTGGTATTTGTGTCTCCAGCAGCTAGTAATGCCTGACCCATGAGAAACATTTGTAAAAGGATATTTTTCATTCATTCATTTGTTTAGTCATTTATTTCAACAGCACCTGACATTGGAGAATATGTCCCTGAGTCTTGGGTTTTTCTTGGGGATACTGATGGCAGTGTCACCTCATAACCAAGTATCTTTCACCTATTTGCCAATATCCTTGGGCAAATCACTTACCTGCCTTGTTCCCAGTCTCCTCACCTGTTATATGAGTGGTTTTGACTAGATGATCTCTAAGATCTCTTCCAGCTCTCTACTGCTGATCCTAAAGTCTATAATGTCAAAGGGAAATAGTTTCTAATTAGTCCTATGGGAAGAGCAAGGCAGAAAGCTGACTCAAGCCAGCAACTCTGCATTTTGTCTCAAGAAGCCAGAATGGGGAGGGGGACAGGATCTAGGCTGAGCCGACACAGGAAATCAAGGGTCTGGAGCTTGGGGTCTAAGCCCTTCCCTCTCTTGGTCAGTTGCTAAAATCTGAAATAACTTAATAGAGTGAGAAAGGGGAAGTGGTCAGGGCATAGGGCCAGGAGGGAGGGGAATTCCGTAACCTGTAGCTTTCTCTAGAATTAATAGGTTTTTATTCAGAAAGTCAACAATGACAGAGGCAGAGAAGGAAGCACATTCTCTCTCCCCAACCTTCCTTCACACCCTCAAAACTTCTCCTTTCTCAGCCTGGGAGAATTCAAATTCTCTCCCTCATTCTCACCCATTACCACTCTTTTCACGTAAATTCCTTCCTCCCTAACCTCCCAATTCTCCATATTTCTCAGGAAGCCTGAACCGCTTCTTTTCTGCAATATACAAGCTTTCTCCTTCAGAATCACCAATTGCTTCCCCTTTTGCTCCAAGATTTACAAAGATCCTGCCTTTATATATTTTCATTAAATTGAATTGAAATCCTGCCCCCTCTATTTTTCCTGCCCTGTAAATACATATTTGCCTTAGCATCCCTCAGCAGAGGGAGATGCTACCTGGACTCTGCCTGAACACCACTTACCTGGACTCCCTCTTCCTCTGACGCTCACTGGTTGGACTCAGATCATGCCTTGGGACACATGTTCCCTTCTCTAATGTTCTGGCTTCACCCTCTATGAAAGCTATAAAATCTATTACTTTATTCTCAAATGCTCTGTCCTTCTACTTCCCTTCCTCTTCTATGTCACATATTCCCAAACTCCAAACTCATGAAAAAGATCAGAATTTTCTTCTCTTTCTTATGATCTTTTTTTATCTGCTATCTCAATACCCCCATATTCTACATTTACTTTAACTGATTTCAATATAGATTTTCATGAAATACTACTGTGCTACTAGAAAATTAGGGATGGGTTCAATGATTTTAGAAAATCATGGAAAGACTAGCATGAAATAATGAAGTGTGAAATGAGTAAAACCAAGAAAACATTGTATACAGTGACAACAATATTGTTTTAAGAAAACTTTGAGTGAATAAGTTATTTTATCTGTTGCAAATATCCAAATTAACTTTTGAAAGGTGCTATGTGCATCCAGAAAAAGAACTGATAAATAGAAGTATGCATAGAATAATTTCTTTGCATCTTTGTATCTCTAGGGTGGGAGAGAAGAAAAAAATTTGAGTGAGAATTTTGTTGTATATTTGAAAGGAATGGCAAGTTGTGCATAGTAGATTTACAGTTTCATGGGCAATGATCTTTTTATTTCATTTTATTATAGAAATGCTTTTTATATGCCATAAATTAAAAATAAGATGTTAAAAAAGAAGCAATAAATGCTGATTCTGCCCAGTGATGTGAAGTAAAGGAGGAGGAAAGGAGGGTGAACTGAAAACATGTTACTTTTTGACTGAGACCAGGTCCTAGGGACAGCATTCCAATAGCCACCGTTACTTGCCTTAATGCATCTACATATGCCTAAGGACTTTTGCTTTAGGGTCTCGGAACTTGTGAAAATAATAGCTGTCTATGAGAAGCATGACATTCAGCAGGAAAATCATTTGAGGAAGACCTATCCATGCCTTTGCCATGGCACTATCTCAGAAGCCTATGGGCAGGAATAAGGAATGGCTTTAACAACTTCACTATTGAAATATATATATATGGGGATAAAGTCTTGCTATGAAATCATAATGTTCTGTGGAAGCCCAAGATAGCACATTGCTAGAGATCCACCCCATACTAAGTAGTGGAAAGAGTGTGTATTCTACCAGGCTACAGAATTACTCTAGAAAATGATCAAAATCTCTCAAATATTTCAATTATCTGTTGTCCATGGGAAAATATCACTCCCTACTCTTAATAAGCCTGTAGAGGGACAAGAATAGAGTTTTTTATATGGAATTTTATGGCATATTTATGATGGCATTACTTCACAATTGCCTTGTACTAATTCTGAGTATGAGCTCCTTGAATGCATAGATTGTTCCATTTTTATCTTTGTATCCCCAGTACCCAGCACAGATCCCAAGCAGAACAGGACTGCAAGGAAAAATCAAGAGGCTAATATCTGAGGTCTCTGTAAGGAAACCCAGGTAGGGCTTGGGAAGCTACAATGAGATCTTGTTGTCTTGGGAAAACTCAAGCTGTCAGACCAGTGGAGAACCACTATATAACAAGGAGTCAAGAGACTATCAGTCTACAAAATGGCCCTAGAACAAGGTTTCTTAATTGGGGCCTGAGAATTTCTGTATGTATGTATATATGTGTGTATATGTGTTACATGTGTGTATTTAGGCACAGTAGACTCCAAGTCTAGAGTGAAGAGGACTCATCTTCCTAAATTCAAACCAACTCTCAGACACTTACTAGCTTTGTGACCCTGGGCAAGTCACTTAACCCTGTTTTCCTCATCTGTAAAATGAACTGGAGAAAGAAATGGCAAACCACTCAAGTATCGCTGCCAAGAAAATCTGAAATGGGTTCATGAAGAGTTAGAAAATGACTGAAACGCAACAGCTGTGTAATTATATATGTATGTAATAAAGCTATATTAAAATATGTTAAATTGTAGTCTCACATATTTATTTTATGCTTTTAAAAACCTTATTCTGCTGTAGGTTTTATCAGACTGCTGAATGTTAAGAACCTCTTCCTAGAGGATGTTTTGTCCCTAGGGAAATTAACTGGGTTCTAGTGAAAAGAGACCAGAAGCATAGTAAAGCTGAAGAATCAGCCCCAAAGACATTATTTTTCATTTGTAGCTAGACAATTAGCACTAGGGAATAGGTCATATAAAGAGGAGCTGGGTCAAATAACAGGAAGAATGAATTGCCTCTGATGAATGGAGATCCCTGCCTAGGTGGTGGAAAGGGGCTAAATCCTGGTCACTGCCCTCAGACAAGTAACCCAAACATCCTCCAAATTCCCTGCTTCACTTCCCTTTCTGTCCCTGTAGCCAATAATTAGGAGCAAGGTTGCTTGAGGCATCTTCCAAAGCAGATCTGGTGCTTGTAACCATGGCATGGCCCATTTCTCTTTTTGGAAAAGTCATAGTGATTGTGAATTGGACAAAGGCTGGAATGCCTGCGGCACTGGTCATAGGATTCCAGTTTCCTCTGTTTCGGAGTGAATAGCTGTTCTTATCTGTGCTTTTCTGCTATATGACTTGAAGCAAAGAGCTAGGGCCCAAGCACTAGGGTTGAGGAAAGGAGAGAGAGGGAGGACAAACCTCCTGTACTTCGTGTTATTACTGCTCACCCAGGTGAGTCAGGATGTAGCCTGGCCTTTTCAGGTCACTGGGAGAAGCAAGTATCCTGTGAGATGAAGCAATCTCTCTCTGCTGACATGAACTAAGTAGCTGCTTGAAAATGTCAGCCTGATAATTTCTTTTCTATAAAAGGCAGCGTTAAGGTAGGACTGTATATTTTGACCTACATCATGCTGTGAAAACTCAAAAATTCTTTTGAAAACTAGTGACCTCAATAGTTCTCTTTCAAATTCCTGGGACCAGCTCAAACTGATTATTAAATTTTCAATGGGAGATTTAGACCCCCCCAAATCACCACTAATCAGGGCTTGGTTTGTTCTTCTGTGGTTGGCCTAGGCTTATATGAAAGTGAGAAAGAAAATGGTAATAAATTAGACAAAATTTAAAAGGGAATCCTGCTTACATTATTTTTTTGTTTTCAGAGGACTAGCTGTTCACATTAGCCAGCACACCCCTGCTTGGGAACCATGAGTTCTGATGCCCAGCTAACTAATCAGGCTCTTTTTGTTTTCTATTCCAGTTGCACATAAGGAATGAATCGATGGACAGAAGATTAGAATTTAAAGAGGCTCTTGAAGTCATTTAGTCCTGGAACACTCTCCCTTACGTCCCAATTCAAATTCCATCTTCTCAGAGGATTCTGGGAAGATGGCAGAGTAGGTCAGAAATTCCAAGCTCTCCAGATTTCCCCCACAAATAAGACAAAATAGCACTTCAGTAAAGAAGTACAAATAAATCAGTAAAAATAAATAAGAATTGGGGTAGAACAGTTGTCCTCCTGGAACAACCAGAGAAGATCCCAAGAAAATCCTGGGATAGAAGTTTGTTGAAGAGTAAACACTTTCAGGCTAGTTTCACTGAAACAATAAGAGCCCCGAGGTAGCCTCTGCCCCAGTCACAGAAATTTTCACCTCCTGGACAGTGTGGGGAGTCTGGCTTCTGATGAGGGAGCTCTGCTGATAAGGAATTCCAGGCCCAGCTATGCTACTGAGACAATGGCCCAGGACCAGAGGGAACCAGCATATGCCCAGTGAATACAGAAGAAGTGGATCGGGGACCATTCTGGCTGTGGACATCTACAAGAGGCTGGAGGTCTTGATTTAGGCTCCAGGTCAGAGGGGAGAACTGAAGGAGGATCCTCCATACCATAGTACTAGAGACAATTTCAATAAAAAGATGCTATGATTTTTTTTAATGAGCAAACATAGAAGAAAGAATTCAACCATGGAAAGTTGCTATTGAAATTGAGAACAGGATTCATCTTCAGAGGAGAGTATTGAAGCAAAAAAAGTCTCTTTTACCCCAAAGAGTAATCTCAAATGGTTTCCTGTCCAAAAGGAATTCAAAAAAGAACTTTAAAAAGACTTTAAAAATCAAATGAGAGAGATTGAGGACTTTAAAAAAAAAGAACAATCCAAGAAAAACAAGATTATGAAAAGAAAATCAGTCAATTCAAAAAGGAGATTCAGAGTCTTAAGGAAGAAAATTACTTCTTGGAAGTAGAAGTTAGAATTGGGCAAGGGGAAGTCAGTGAAGTTGTAAGACCAAGAAGTAATAAAACAAAATACAAAGAATGAAAACACAGAAGAGAATATGAAACATCTCATAGGAAAAACAATTGAAATGTACAACAGATAAATAAATAAAACACAAGAATAAGCAGATTACAGGAAAGCTACAATAAAAAAAAGTCTTGATACAATAATATAAGAAATAATTAAAGAAAATTGTCCTGAAGTGATAGAGAAAGAGGGAAAGTTGAAATAGAAAACTCCACCAGTCACCACCTGAAAGAGATTCTACAGGAAAATGTATGGGAATATCATAGATAGATTCCAAAACCCCCAGCTCAAGGAGAAATTATTAGGAACAACAATAAAAACAATTTACATAAGGGAGAGACACAATTAGAATCACACAAGACCTAGCAGTGGTTATACTAAAAGACCCCAGGTCTTGGAACATGTAGATGAAAAGGAGAAGAATTGGGGCTGTGACTGACAATAGCATACCCAGCAAAGTTAAGCATAATCCTAAATGAAAAAAAAAAATAGACACCCAATGTATTGCCAGACTTTCAAATTCTTGTTGCCAAAAGACTGGAACTTAATACAAAATGTCACATACAAGATCCAAGAGAAATATAACATAAGCATTATAGACTAATTACAAAGGACTCAATATGGATAGGCTGTTTACTTTTTATATGAGGAAATGTAAATTGTAAGTCTAAGACTGTTATTAGTAACAGTTATTAGTATATATATATATATATATATATATATATATATACTAATATGTATGGGCAAAAAAAAGTCAACTAAATTCAGAAAGAAATAAAAGGCTAAGGGGATAGGGAGGGGGTAAAGGATAAGGGAGGGATTTTTAGAGGAAACCCTTTTCACATCAGCTCCAAGTTAAAGAGATAAACAATATATACATTTGGAAGGGAATAAAAGTTTTCTAAATTTATAAAGAAACGGGAGGGCAAGGGAGAAGGATGGGGATGATAATAGAAGGATGTCCAGATTAATGAGAATGATAATGGAAAATGTGTGTGTGTATATATATATATATATATATATATATATATATATATATATATATATATATATATGTATGTATCTATATATGTATGTGTATGTATGTATGTGTATGTATGTATGTGTATGTATGTATATGTATGTGTGTATATATACATATATATGCATATATATATATAAAATATGGAAGTCTATAAAAGCCTTCTGAATTCAGATAGAAACCAGAGAGTAATGAGAAAGGGTTGCAGGACAGGATAAGGGAGGTGTCCTGGGAGGGTGAAGTATGTTGAATAGTAGGAGGTCAAGGTATAAGGTAGAAGTAAAGCATAGGAGTTGGGAGGGATAGGAAATGAGAGATAAATACAGACATAAAATAAAGATCAGGAGTAGAATTTGTTAGTAAAAAAGCTAAAATAGATTTAATTAAAAGAGAAAAATAGGGAAATTACACTGTATGTCAAAAATATGAATTGATATATTTTAGATTATTTAAAATAACTAGACAGCATAAGGTTGGAATATTGCTCTGGTATAGGAAATACTGAATTGATGGATTTAGAAAAATATGGAAAGGTTTTAACTTATAAAGGAAGGTGTTAACCACCTTCAGAGAAGCAAAGGATGAATAAGTATTATACGGTCTTACATAGATAAATATGAATGCATAGGTGTATATGTGTGTGTTCATGTGAGTGCATGTATGTGTGTATATATGTATTGTATATACACATATGTGTATAGCATGTAGCATATATATATGTAATTTCTGCACTTAATCATAGCTTTGTTGGGGGAGGAGTGAGGAATGAAAGAATGAGTGAACAGCAGAGAACAAAAGAAAACTTACAAGGTAGCAAAGACGGACAGCTCTGAACACAATATGTGGTATTTATTATATAGGTTTTCTTGAAATGGAAATTTTTGTTTTATATTTTGAATCCTGTCTTATGTTCTGCTGTGCACATGGTAATGCTTTTTAAATTATCTTGTTGCTTATTCAAGTATAAAATATTCCTTTTTCTATTCATGCCTTGTATTAGTCTTAGTATTTAAATTTAATTTTTTTTTATTTTTTAAATGTTTATTTTTAATTTTCAACATTCATTTTCACAAAATTTTGAGTTTCAAATTTTCTCCTCATCTCTCCCCTCCCCCCACCCCATAACACCTTGCACTCTGATGATCCCTTCCCTCAGTCTGCCCTCCTTTCTATTACACTCCTCCCTTCCCTTGTCCCCATCTTGTCTCTCCAGACTGTGTTCCCTTCTCCTGGATGAAGGACCTTTCTCACTGACCTTTTGTATTCCTAGCTCTTTGCACTGTGTCTCACACATAGTAGGCACTTAATAAATGTTTACTGACTTAAACTTCCTCATTTTACAAATAAGGAAACTGAAGCACGTGGAGGTTAAAATGACTTCCACAAGTCCACTGAGGCAGTAATCACAGGAAGTGGGATTTGAACCTAGTCCCCTTGACACCAAAACAATTGCTCTTTTCGTCTGACAATTTAAATGGGTGATGCTTTCACTTAACTTTCTCCTTACAACCCCTCCACAGATGGATAGGTGTAGAACACAATCCCATCTCATCCACATGTTACAGGACAGATGATACATGGATGGATGGATGGATGGATGGATGGATGCACAATAAAAAGAATAGACAGATTGACACAGAGAGACAGACAGATGAACAGGTGGATAAATTGTTGTTGTGTTCGTCCTTTGTTGCCAAAGAAGACCATGCCATCACAGGAATGATGACATGACTTGCACCTGACTTTATTTTGAGTGAGGGCATTAGCTCCACTTCTCCTCTGGAGTCATCTGGATCCAGTGACCAGATATTCATCAGGATGACTGGAGATGGCCCAGGATGTAATGAGAGGCTTTGACCCCTTTAAGCCAAGCCCTATTTGGAAGAAAAAGAAAGGAGAGGAGAGCTAAGGAGGAGAGAGGAGAGGAGAGGAATCATATAGGAATGAAAGCAGATAGATGGCAGGTAAATAGGTGGATAAATATGTGGATAAGTGGATAGGTAAAAAGATGATAGATCCATAGATCTATGGATGTATCCATAAATATAGATAGATGGGTAGATGGATGAATAGATAGATAAATAGATAGAGAAGTGATAAGTGAAAGATTGATAGATAAATAGATGATAGATGGATGGAAAGAGAAATTGACTTATCCTTTGTTCTTAAAAAGAACCAAAATAACATAACTATGTCAAAGTTAAGTTACAGTATGTGTAACTATGGCTGATCAGACCAATATAAGTTCAGAATGCTCTACCATAAATTGAACACAAATAATTCACATGAACACTAGGAGTGGAGGTGTCTCTAAATTTGCACATCTCAAATTTCTTTTGAGTTAATGAAATTCTGCTTTGCTTATAGAGCACAGTACCTTCTTTGACATGAGCACACCATGCCAAATGGTTCTTTACCAGTGTTTCTCATGTCACACAACCAATTCCAAAGCTCTTCAGAGAACCTTTGAGCATCCTTGTATCTCTTCTTCTGACCTCCTTGTCAGTGCTTACTTTGCATGAGTTCTCTGTAATATAGTCTTGTAGGGAAATGTATATTTAGTATTCAAACGATGTGACCAAATCATTAGAGTTGGACTCTCTGTAGTAGAATTTAAATGCTTAGCAGTTTAGACTGAGAAAGGACTTCAGTGAAAGGTAACTTATATTGCCAAGTGATCTTCAGAATCTTCTTAAGACAATTCAAATGAAAGCAATTCAATTTCCTGGCATGTCACTGGTACGCTGTCAAGATTTCACAGGCATACAACAGTGAGTTCTGCACAACAGCTCTGTAGACCTTCATTTTGATAGGCAACTTAATACTTCTCTCCCAAACACTGAGCTAGTTCCCACAATGTATGTGTCAACCTCACCATCTATGTGGACATCCGTGGAAAGTAGAGGGTCAAGATAAGTGAATTTATATGCAGTTTTCAATATTTCTCCCTTTATTGTAACCAGTAATTCCATGTATGGATGGTATGATGCTGGCTGGTACAGAATCTGTGTTTTCTTGGTGTTATTTGTTTAGTCACAATTAGCACAAACCACAGAGAATCAATCCATGCTTTGTTGCATCTCAGCTTCTCAGGCTGCATTGAATATATAATCATCTGGGAACAAAAAAGCATTCACTACCTCTCCCTCCATTTTGGTTTTGACAGATAGATAGATAGGAGTCAACTGAACTCTAACCTATGGGTTACCAGAGCTAAATAAACAGAGAAGGCTACAGACAGGAGAGTCAGGGCACAGGTGGAAGTTTAATTTCAGAGAAAGGAAGATGACATAATGTGCATGGAAGCCTCACCTCCTAAGGAGGGCTTAAGGTTGTTAAGGCTAAGGACACTTTTATACATGATAGGCATGTGCCACAACACACTCATTCTTAGATGTTGAGACAGTCCTCATAGTTAGCATTTCTTGGGACAATACAGGCATTTTTGGGTCCCTATGGGAATAATTATGTCAAGTCTTAAAGATCATGACCACCCTTCCAGGTATAGAACACCTGGTACTTGACCAGCAATCACTTTGCCAGAGGGTGATATCATCCAGACCACAAAGGATTATTGTTATGCCAAGTTCAGGGCATAACGTGCTTCTTAGACTTTAGCTCTGGAAAACAGAGGATTTCAAAAATATTTCGATGAGAGAGAGAGAAAGAGAAGAAGGTAAGCAAATACATAGCTGGATAGATGAATAGATAGATAGCTTGATAGATAAATGTATACGTATATAGATATTCATATTCATATTTGTTTTACATACTTTATATACTACATGTAGTATGTATATGTGGACATATACATATATATAATGTGTATATTTGTATTATGTATTTTGTGCCTATGTATGTATACAAGCTGACTGAACCATGCTGCATAAAAGAGCTGTCTGCTGGGCTTCAGTCAGATGCTCCCTAGCAGTCTAGAACTCTTAGCTGCCTTTCTATGACTACATTCTATGACATTACTCCATGCTAGCAATTCTGTCACCACATGAAGGAAACTAGGGCAGCTGAGTTGGAGGGGTGGTAAGCAGCAGCTGTACACAGTAGCTCTGGAGGTTATGCCAAATTTTTTCCTTAGGTCAAAAATAGGGTGAGTCTGAAGCCCTGGGCTGGAGATTGTGATTTGCCCATCACTCAGTGATTTGAAGAAATGGTTTCCCTGAAGGATCACAGCAAAGACAGAGTAAGAGCTTGATAAACTCAAGTTGCCTGCTTCACAAAAGAACATGCCAGACTCTACTGGAAACCACTGATCTTCAAACACCAGGTTATTCTATAGGACTGAAGACAGTGACATGTTGACCCACTTTCCAAATGAAGGAGAAAAGAGTTTTCATGTGATGGGCCAGTGAACTTGTCTTCCATTCAAGCAAGGGACTTGAGGGGCAACTCACATCCCCCTGAGATAAGTGCAGTGGGTGGGGAGGAGCATGGGAATATATACATACATATATATATATGAATACATACACACATGCATGCATATGTACATATATGCATATAGAGATCAAAGATGTACACATATATATCTAGAAGGCTGCCTTTTATGTACTAAGTGCTCATTAAATGTTTGTTCATTAAACAAATAGGGAGAGGCTGTTCATTTGGAAACACTGCTTATCTGTCCATGCTGGTAAGGATAGAATGGCAGTTTAGGTTTTATCCCCTTACTAGGGTCAACAAAGCTGGTCAGCAAATGCATAGCATGTATTCCTTACAAATGACCAGGATACACAAAGACAAAAATTAAGTAGGCCTTGATTTAAAAAGTATTTATCTTCTATCTGTGGAAATAACATGAATACATTTAGAATCAGAGGTTTTAAAATGGAAAGGATTTCAGAGACCCTCAAGTCCAACCCTATCAATATACAGATGAGGGAAGTGAGGTCTAGGGAATTTGAATAACTTGCCCCAGTCACACAATTGTGGGGTTTGAACTGAGATCCTCTGCTTTGGGAGTGGCTAGATGCCACAGTGTATACAGAGCTGTGCCTCGAGTCAGGAGGACATAAGTTCAAATCTGATTTCCGCCAGTTACTAGTTATATGACCCTAAACAAGTCACTTAACCTCAATTTCCTCATTTGTAAAATGAGTTGTAAAAGGGAAACACATTCTAATGTGTTTAGGAAGAAAATCACAAATGAATCCACAAAGAAACAGACAAAACTGAACAGCAGAAAACTTCTGACTTGAGTTAGGTGGTACAGAGAGTAGAGGACTGTGTCAACAGTCAAGAAGACCTGAGCTCAAATCTGATTTCAGACACTTACTAGCTATGTGACCCTGGGTAAGTCACTTAACTGCTGTTTGCCTCAGTTTTCTCAACTGCAAAGTGAGGATATAAAAACTTCTACCTCCCAGGCTTGTTGTGAGGATCAGGTGAGATCCTTTGTAAAGTACTTAGTATAATGTCTGGCTCACAGTAAGCTCTATATAAATATTGCCTATCATCACCATCATTATTATATCATGCTGACTTTATCTAAAACATATACATGGTGGTGTGTTTTTTTGTGGAGGGGAAGAATGTGAGGGAGAGGGAAGAGACTGAGAAAGGCCTAATGTAGAAGGTGGTACTTGAACCAAACATTATGGGCAGCTCTAAGAGGTGGGTCAACAAATCTTGCACTTTGGGATAGGTTCCTGTGAAGAACCTCTCCATCACTAAAAGGTGAAGAGGAAGGGGGGACGTAACTAGCAAAGTTTTCTCCATGGATTTTAACGGACTAACTCTTTCCTCTTCTTTAAGTTCCTAATCTCTCACTGAACTTTACTCTGTGGCCAGGTTCTCTCCCAGATACCTTCTTGACATATGACTTTGTTCAGTGATGATGGTAACAGTGGTCACCGGCTGACTCAAGCATTGTGACCAGCTCTGGGGGCCTTCTCTCCACTAGGGGAGGTGACCAGGATTCCAGGGACTACAAAGACGAAGAAGTTGGAAGTAGAAATGACCTCTAATGCCAGGAGAATGATTTCTGACGTCAAGGCCCCTGAGGACAAATGTTGAAGTCCTTTCTTTGGTGATCATGGGGATTTTTCTATGTGTCCCTCCAAGAGGAGGGCATAGGAGCAGAAGGAAAACAGTCTCATCTGCTTCCTCCCCCTCTCACCAGTCATCTTTTCCTTTTTCCCTTCTTGGAATGAAAGAGCATCCATCATTCTCCCCAAAGTCATACTGGGTTTGTGACTCAAGGTGAGAACATTTCAGTTCAGAGACGTAGAGAAACAAACTCTATGAACTCTAACTTTTGGTGTACATCACCATATCTCTCTGAGTATTGTGACCACATGTTAATCCATCATTTCTTGAGTATCCGTTGTTCACCCAGGCCCAAGCTAGCTACTGTGAGGGATACAAGAGAAGACCTGGTCAGTCTTCACTCTGGAGGACCTATAAGAAAAGAAATGATTCGCAATTTTTTTTAAAATGGTTAAAACAATTCCATAACAAACTGTGACACTATCTACAAAAATTCAAAGAATTAACTAAGGGCAACTCTTCAGCACACAATGTAGCTACTTTTATCTCTGAATTGAAAAGTCCTGTGACTTCTGTCTGACAAATATATGCCCCAGATAATATATAGGGAAGCACTCCAAAGGATCTGTTAAAACCATCACTCTAATTAGCTTTGTCAGAGTCATTTTCTCTCTTCTAGGCAAATCAGTGTCCTTTGATGAAGAATTCAAGCAACATGGAACATGTACTGTCTCAGGAGACTTTTCTGGGGACTTACAGAAAATAAAGGCTCTTAAGTATAGACCCATAGGGGAAATCATTCTGGACTATCCTGGAACACCAGACCCTCCACTGCTCTACTGTAAATAGGACTCCCCAGGCTGACTCCTTTCATCGAATCACACTTTCAGATTTAGAAGGAGCCTAGACTACCACCTAGACCAAGTCAAACTTGAGAAAGAATCCCAAATATAACACTGACAAATGGTCATCACCCCTCACTCATAGCTACTCAGAAATAAGTGGGTAGAACTTGTGTGAAAAATGGAATGTAGTGCAGACAGATCTAAGGCAGTAAAGGCAATGAGAAGGCTACTGCAATTGATTAGATGAGAGGTGATAAGGAAGTGTTTAAGGGTTATGGGTGTATGGAGGGGACAAGAGTATTCCTATGAGATGTAGAGAAGGTAGAAATGGCCAGTATTGATAACAGACTGGAGATGTGGGGTGAATGCCAAGGAGGAGGCTGCCACCTTGGGGGAGATGGAGGATGGAAGTGCCTTCAGCAGCAATAATGGGGGTAGGGAGAGAGAAGGGTTTGGGGAGAAAGATAATTAGTTCTGCCTTGGACTTTGGAATGGTAGGTGACTTTGTTACTGCATGCCCATGAGCTATCTATGATGACCCTATGTATTTTATACTGCATATCTTTACTCAGTCAACAAATTTAATAAGCACATACTATGTGACAAGTGAAATGGAATAGGCTGGTGATGTAGATTTGGAGTCAGGGATGAGCCTGGGTGGCACATCCCATGATCACAATGGAGGGAGCCAGACACTCAAATGCTGAGTCTACAAACACTGGGAGACACCAGCTGAGATTCAGTGACCTAATCCTGGAAAAGAACCCAGGTGTCTGCAGGCCACATGGGGAGGAGATATAACTAATTAGCCTTGAAAGGCACTGTGGAGAAGCGTCAGGAAGGTCAACAAAGTCAAGGTGACCTCTCTGTCAATTCTTCCTTAGACTTTCACTAATGATATCACCCTGGAAAAGTTATTTAATCTCTCAGGCTCAGTTTCCTTACCTGAAACGTGAAGATAATAACAGTACCTACTTAGCAGCACTTTGCCAACCTTAATAGGTAATGATCACTGTTATATTTAATATCAAAGTTTCAGACTGCTAACTATTCAAATCTTCCATAAAGTCAGTGATGACCTGACAGCAGTGTCAAGAAAGGAGTAATGGGATCTCTTCCTTATTTCCCCCACTAGAATAGTCTCCATGGTGATCCTTTCAGATCTAAAAGTCTCTAGATTGAACACACATTTAGGAAAGACAAATTGGGTGGTTGGCACTCCCAGACAATACATGATTATGACTGCGTTCTGAGGGACTGTGCCCTCACCACACTCTATTTTACTTCCTCTCACATATCTGCCAGGCAGGGAAAGTTCTTACTGGTAACAAATCTCTTAGGTAACAATGAGAAGAGGGCAGGACCTCAGCAGAGCCAACCCCAGCCTGGGTGGGGATGGCAAGAGAGAGCCATGTTATATAGAGAGGAGGCCTCAGTTCCATTTTAGGCAGTGCCTGGGACACAGGACAAAATGTCTAAAATCTCTCCAAGTTGGGGTTGGTTGACAAGGAAGCCAGGCAGCCATGTTCTGAAGATCATGGAGTGTCAGAGGAGAAGAAGATGGTTCTCTTCAGCCTGGCTTCTCATTCTGGAGGTATTTGCTTTGAGACTGGCACAAGCAGGTAAGTCTAAGGGGGAAAGGGGTCAGGTAGAGAGGGGAGAGACCATGGAGACTCAAACTCCGTCACTGTATTCAAGGGGCTTCAGGAAAGCCAGGCGATCAATGAACAAATATTTACTGAATAATTTGTATACTCCAGCTAACATTCTGATTGCTAAGCATACCAAAAAACAAAGAAACAAGCTAATCCCTGACTTCAAGGAGTTCACACTCTAATCGGAAGCAATGTATATGTAAAAAGATGCCTACAGGATACGTACACAGAGTAGGAGAAAGATAACTTTAGAAAGGAAAGTTCTGGCAATTGTGGGCACCAGCAAAGACTTCCTGAAGATGGCATTTTTGTCTGAAACTTGAAAGAATCCAGGAAAGCCAGAAAGTGGAGGTAAGGATGGAGAACATTCCAGACATAGTGAAGAGTCAAGACATAGGCAGGAGAAGGGAGTATAATGTGTCATGTGTGGGGAACAGTAAGATAGTTGCTGTAGTTGAATGAGTGGAGGGGATTAAAGTGCAAAACTGAATGAATGGAGGGGAGTAAAATGCAAGACTCAATTAGAGTGGTTGGAATTATTTATACTCTAAGATTTTAAATGCCAAGCAAAGAACTTTATCCTGGAGATAAAAAAGAGATGATGGAGTTTACTAACTAGGAGAGTGAGATAGAGTAATGCTTTAGAAAAATCATGTTGGCAGCTGAGAGGAAGGTGGATGAAAGAGAGAAGAGGCCTGAGGTAGGGAGACCAGTGAGGAGGTCATTGCATCTACAATTTCTAGTAATTGAGACCAAACTAGAATCAGACCTGTGTTAGTAAAGAAGACAGGATGTAGAGGAGAACAATGGAGAATCTGAAAGGTCATATAGTCCAACCTTATCCTTTCACAAATTTGGAAACAGAGGCCCGAAGAGGTTATGTTACTTTCCCAAAGTCACACAATTAGTATTGTAAATGGAATTCAAACCTACTTCTTCTGATTCCAAAGTCAATGTTCTTTCCAACATTTTACATAAATTCCCTACTATGTGCGATTTATTATAGTAAGCACTGCCTTCTCCCAGGGGATTTGCATGTCATTGGACATAAATACTCATTACACGTTTAAGTAAATACAGTTTAATTTCTGATTGGATCAGGACACTAGCAGCTGCAGGGATTAGTGGAAACCTTGTAGGAGGTGGAGCTACAGCTGTAGTTTAGAGATAGTTGGGGATTCTCAAAACTGGAGGTGATGAGAGATCACATTCCAGGCTGGGCAGATAGCCTGTGTGGGGTGTGCAGAATGGTAGATTGACGAGTTGGGGAGAAATGTCGAATGCATGAAGGAGAGGACTAGGAGATAAACCTCCAAAGGTAAGTTGGACCAGGCTATGAATAGCATTCACTGCCATTAGCTGGAAAAGTTTGTATTGTATCCCAGAGACAATAAGGGGTCACTAAAGCTGTTTAGAGAAAGGGAGTAATGAGCTTTAGCAATAGAAAATGGGAAGATTGAGGAAGTCTGATTGGAGAGGGGAGAAAACTGAAGAAGGAAAATCAGTTAAAAGGAAATTGCAAAAGTCCAGGTGAGGGGAATGAGAGAACTAGTGTGGGAATGTGTAAATGAAGAAAAAGAAATAGATTTGAAAAAAGTTGTGGAAGTGAAATCAGTAGGACTTGGCTACTGGTCAAATATTGGGGAAGAAGGGGAGAGGGAGAAGACTGGAAAATGAATCTGAGATTACAGACTTGGGTGATGAATGGTTTTCTTGACAGAAATAGAAAAGTATAAAGCAGAATGGGTTTAGGAGGAAAGATAATGAGTTCTGGGTTTGACATGTTGAGATGATCTAATTGGAGATATGTGAAAGTTTTTTTTAAATAAGCATTTATTAAGCTCCTACTGTGTACCAGGCACTGTGGTAAGTGCTTTATGAATGTTTCATTTGGTCATTGTAAGAACCTGAGAGGTCGGTGCGATTTTTATGCCAATTTTATGGATAAGGAAATGGAAATTTAAAGAGATGAAAGTGACTTGCCCAGGGTCACACAGCATAAGTGGCTGAAGCTGGATTTGAACTCAGATCTTCCTAACTACAAACACAACAGTCTATCTACTGCTCCACCTAGGTGGTGATGAAGAGAGAGACAGAGACAGACAGACAGAAACAGAGAAAGAGAGCAACTAGTTTTGGATATTTAAATTTTGGAGTCATTTGTAAGGCTCCCCTTACTGATGGTGGGGGCAGGCACGTGGCAAAGGATGGGTAAAGGAATAGATAAGAGGAAAAACTGCTTCTCTGATAACCCCAAACCTGAAACACCATGTTCTCTTCTCACCTTCCTTTCCATAATTCAGCACACCATACGCATGTGGGTCAGTTCACTGCAGTGGGCACAATCCATTCTCTCTTGGAGATAAATGCAATTAGCATCATGGATGATGTTGAACTGGGATCCTATAGCTATGCACAACAGAAAATTAATGTCAAGATACCCTGGGTCGTCGAGTTATTCGAAGTCAATTACATTACCCAGAGGCGCCATTTATTGGTGGAACATGAGCAACAGGCCCGCTGGGTCATGGAATTCTTATCAAAGAATGTCACAGACCCTGACGATAGTAAGTCCCATCCCTCCTTCCATCATATCTTGTCTATTTCTCTTCTAAGTTAAATTGATCCATACCTAATAGATCCTACCGCTGAAATAGGAGTCCATGCTCCCATTTCATTGTTATTAACTCATCTGGAGAAAGGGCTTTAAAGAATCCATCCCTGAGCCTCAGTCTTCATCCATTTGTTTCAACTTCCTGGATCACCATCTCTTTCTCTAATCCTTTTAAAACACTTCTGCTTTCAGCCTAAGAAGGTTCGCTACTTTCCAAATTTTCTTAATTAAAAAACCTGAGCTCATAGGATGGGGGCTCGATGACCTTGTTTAGACTCTGTTTAGGGATGGGCTACAGCTGATCTCAGTTACTGATCTCCATTTCTTCACCATTCCCAGAGAGTCAATCCAAATGTCTCTCCACAGGAAACCACACAGGGCAACTCCTCGCAGACTGCGAAATAGACAACGGCATAAAGATAAATAGCCACATCCATTTAATTTGGGAAGGAGAGGAATATTACAGGATAGAAGAAAATGGGCAGTGGGAGATTTTAAAACCTGTAGGCAAGAAATTCCTGCATATTTTGGAGAGTCCCTTCGCGACCGATCTAAGGAAACGCTACATGAATGAATACTGTATTGATGCGATGAAGAAAATCACTGGGTACAAAAACTTGAAGGACAATGGTGAGTTTGCTGCTTCCCACCTCTTCCCAGGAGCTCTGGGTCACCCCCATCATCGTGTGCAGTAACTGGAGCCCTAGAGGAACAGGGAGGATCCCTGGCTTCTGACCGTGGCTCTAACTTACAATGGGAAAATCAGAGAAATGTAAGCAAGGTTGAGGCTTATTTTCTTTTTTTCCTTCTTTCTTTTTTCTTCCTTTATTTTCTCTTTTCTACCTTTTTTCTTTTCACTTTCCACTCAGAGAAGAATTCTTTCTTTCCTGCTTATGTTCCTTTCTTTGCTTCTTTTTGTCCTTTCTTTCCATTCTTTTTTCTTTCTGTTTTCTTCTTTCTCTTCTTTTTTCTTCCTTCCTTCTTCCCTCTCCTTTCTTTCTCTTGTTTTCCTTCTTTTTTCTTTCTTTCCTTCCTTCTTATATTTCTTTTCCATAAATTAAACTCCTCCTGCCTGCCTCATCAAGGCTATGAGTGACTCTAAGGAGATCAAGGGCTATGACAGCCAAATACATGCTCTGCCATGACCCACCAAGAAGAAAAACTTTATGCATAGGCCCATGAATGATGTATTTTCTATCTGCTGTCTAGTGAGGCACCTAGTCAAATTTAGAACATTATCACCAGGAATTTGGTCAGCAGATAACGTTTAATTTTTATTTTGTTGGGGTCTGGGAGAGCAGTGAAAGAAACACATGGAGGATAAGAGTGGTAAGAATAGTGGGTCTGCAATCATTTCTAGAAAGACTTCCTCTGATAAAATCATGGATCATATGGAATCTGTTCAAGATTCTGTTCTTAATCCGTTATAGCAGACCAAACTACTAGAAGACATTTTAGGAAGCTGCTGCTGATGTAGTCATCAACACCATCAGATGTTGATTCTATAACTAGTGTTTTCCCAGCACTCTTTTAGGTGTGCAAGGAGATGCAAAGGTTTATATGCTACTATGTCACTCTCAAGGACCTGATGAGTCCACTGGGTCCAAGGTGATAGGAGATATTGCATTAAGGAGACAGGGAACATCAAGGAAAATAGAGACAAGTGAAGAATTGAACATTCACTGAGATAGTGACATGAGGCCTTCCATCTTGATCTCTGCTTCCAGTGCCCCCTGAAGTGACCGTATCTCGCCATGTCAACCCAGAAGGCAACATCATTCTCTTCTGCACAGCTACAGGCTTCTACCCCCGTTCCATCCTACTGCGTTGGGAGAAGAATGGGAAGCTGGGTGTATGGGGAAATGAGACTTCTACTGGTATCCTGCCCAATATGGATAACACCTTCTACCTCCAAGTCACCTTAGAGCTCCCATCAGAAGACTCCGGGATGGATTATACCTGTGTGGTGGAACACATTGAGCTGAAGACCCCTGCTGTGTATCCAGGTTAATGCTTCAGTCAGGCATTGTCATCACATCCCCAGGAGACCAAGTTCCATGGTGTAGTTCCATTCCCTTCCTGCTTCTTTCATTGAATACACACTCACTTTCATTCTACCCTTTCTCCCTACAGTCCCTGAAAAACCCACAATGAAGAAGCCTTGGATCCTGGCACTGGGCATTGTATTGGCTGTCATTCTACTGCTAAGCTGTGCTGGGGCTTTCATAGCATGGAAGAAGAGGAAATTAGGTATGGATGTAATGAGAGAGATGTTACAGAAAGGTATTGAAAGGGCAGATCCCAAGGAGACAAGAGATATTGTTATTATAGCAAACTCAACAACTGGTTTTAGGAAAATCATCTGAGAAGAGAATCCCTTAATCTTAGGGTCAAAGTGAGACAGAGAGGCTATGTAGTCCAAACCACACCTGGTCAAAAAATCCCAGAATAACATCTTTGGCAATTCATCCTCCCCAAGCCTCAGTTTGTTCATCTGTAAAAGGAGGATAACAATAGTACTTACCTCACAGTAATATGATGCATATAAAGTGTCAGTCAAACTTTAAGATGCTATGTAAACATCAGTACTTATTATTAATTTTGGTTATTATTATCATTGATCATTAATTAATTATTAATACATTTGGAGACTTCTTTGGACATTTTTTCTGTCCCACCAAGACCAAATCACACTGGTGACTTATATTAAGCTTTCAGTCCACTAAAATCCTTACTTTTTCCCACAGAAAATGTGTTTATATGTATTAATGTATGTACATATGGATGTATGTATACATATATCTTATACTTACTGCTAGCTTTATCTCAGCTGTGGGACTTAACAGTTATTTATGTTCCAACCTGATGCAATTCAATCTAATAAATATTTTTCAAGGGCCAGTTGGTATATTGGTAGACCCTACTAACACAAAAACAAGTGAAAAAATGGTCCCTACTCTCATGGAGCTTTTCCTTCTTTTACAGTGACACAATATGCAAAATTCCTATGAAATTTCATTTTATTATATTCTACTCATTATTCTGCCCTTTAAAGGTGTTTTGGGATCTCATTGAGTCATTGGTTTTATTTACAGTCGTTCAGTAGCATTAGCTATCCTTCCTAGCTTTGAGTCATTCCTAAATTTGATGAGCATCTATGGCTTCATCCAAGGCATTCCAAACCATGATGACTCTTAGCAATCAAGCTGCCCTAGCTAGATGCTCACAAATCAGTCACTCACCTTTCCACTCATTACTACAAATATTTATTAAGTGCTTGCTTTTTTTTCAGTTATCAGTAAGGCAAGAATTTCTCATCTGCTTTGATTTTAACAGAAAGATCTGTAATAATTATCCTGGTAAAGTCCCCCATCAACAGCATATCGTGACAGTGTGCCAAGTTTATATTCATGTTACAGTAAATAGAGACCCCATCTTGAAGTTAAGAAGACCTGGATTCAAGTCTCACCTGTGACACATACTGGCTGTGTGACCCTGAATAAGTCATTCTCAGAGCGCCAGGCAACTCTCTAAGACTTAATTGTAAAGGGTTCAAATTTTCACTGGAGGAAGGAATTCCTCACTGGGATTTTTCTACACTCATGACAGCTTAGGTCCTGGCCTCCCAGAAAAAGGCAGAGGGGGCAAGATTGTGTATCTTAATAATGTTTAATAGAATTGTATTGATAATTAACTGGCTTATAGTATGAAATAGTATTGATAATCATTGGCTTATAGTATGAAAAGTTCATCACCTTCCTTTAAAACATATTGGGTCATTTGTCCATTTCCGGAACTATAGGACTTCTCTCACTCACTGTTATTTTTCAGAGATGGCTTGGCAATAATCAAGGGTTGTTTGGGGTTTTGTTTTTATTGGGTTTTTTTTTTGGTAAGATGATAATGTTCTTAATCCAAACCTGGTGATTTAAGTTTACAGAGGATCCTCATAAACTAATTAGTCTTACATGGGCTTCCATTCTTTGTTAACCATTTCTGTGCCTTATCTCCATGTTCTAATACTATTTTTTTTGTAGACTCAACAGAAACATTTCATATAATTTAAAGTTATAGTTATGTTTTTTTCAGTGGTTATTTTTTCCAGCTCAATAGAAACACGCAATGCAAATGTGAACAATGTGACACTTCACTGGATTTCTTATTCACATTGATTGGATCCTAGCTGTAGTTATACTTTCTCTCACTGCTGCTCACTCTGAAAAGTGGTTCTCTTATTTGAGCTTTCTCTTGTGTCAAATGTAATTTTTAAAAGTAGAAAACTCTATGATTTTGCTGACCATTCATTTCAGCTAATTGACACTAAGATCATCTTTATTTGACACTGACCTTCTTTTATATTCATTTTTAGTTACCATTTTCTTCCATCTTTTGTAAATACCTTTGGGAAAGCTAAATGGGAAGATGAGTATCCTCTGCATATTTATCCTTTAAACAGCTTCTCTCCTTTCCTCTTCATCATAATTATATTTGTCTTAGAGTGGGTTTCATTTCCCTTAATTGAATTTTCCTAGTAGAATTGAGGGCCATGAGATACTATCTCTTATTACCCTCAAATCTTTGAAATTCACTCTCTCAAAATCTATGATGCAGTGAGAAATGTTCTCACTTTCCTTTCTTTATCTATCATGGTTGCTAGTAAGGTGTGATCAATACCTCCCAAGATCCTCATCAATTTTATTTCAACAATCAGTTTCTTCTTATTTATTGATCAGAATCAGGAATGTAGAAGAAGTTCCCTTGACATTTGAAAGAAGTTATCCATGGAAGAGTGGCAAGAGGCATCAGTGTAGGAATAACAGACATCAAAGAGATCCCAGTTCCTTCAAAGTATTGAAGTATATCATCATTATTCCAAATGATTGCTTTTTTAATTAAAATGCCAGAATCATTCTTGATTAGAGAGTTGCATGGTCTTATAGCACTCAATTCTTCAGTTATGATAATGATAATTCAATCAATGACAAGGATGTTGGTGATAAAAGTTTTTGTAAGAAAATGAATTATATTAAGGTAAGTATCTGACCAATCTTTGCCCCAGAGAACATATACTTAAAAATATTTCCCTCCTTTCTATAGCAAGATAGGGGACTATAGATACACTGAATATTAAATACATTGAAACATCAAGAAAGAAAAAAGTATCAGTAAGTCTGGAATTTCTCATCTGCTATGATTTGAACAGAAAAGTTTCCAATAGTTATCCTGATAAAGTCCCCCTTCAGTAGCATATCATGGTACCGTGCAAAGTTTACATTCTTTTTCTTAAGCATATCATCAAATTCCTGTTTCTAGCTATATGTGTGTATTCCCACCATGATTTTCTTTGTGTTTCTTCCACCATTAGTCATCACCCAGATGCTCTAAAATTGTGAATTTTACCAGAAGACTGTATCTGCTAGATTTTCAGTGCTATACCAGCATCTCTTTTAACTTTTTTATTTTTAAATTAGATGTAGCTGCTATTACAAATATGAACCACTTCCCTCTGTCTCAGTGATATCATGATATTTATAAGATTCATAGAGATTTTAGAAATAATACAATACATGCTCATGTTAAATATTGAGTAAATCAATGCCTAGAAAGAGTACATGACTAGTCCAAGAGGAAAATAAGGCAATAAAATAACAGATACATTAGGACAATTTTTTTTTACAAAAAATTCAAAGTTCTTAACACTAAAATGTTGATAAGGCATAATTTGCCTCCTTGTAAATACATAGTTTTCCTGACATGAGAGGGTCCAAAATTCTTATCTCCATTGTCTCTACTTTTCCCAGGAACATGGTGGATGGCTAGGTTGGGCATTGAGATGAAAAAGATTCACTGAGAGACCTTTTCTCACTGGTTTAATATGTCAGTGAGAAGTATCTTCTTCTCTCATATTCCTCTACGGTGGAGGAATTGTGTTTTTCAATATATTGATATCTCTAACTGTTTATAATTCATATTTAACATGCTTGAATATAGTCATGAGACTGGTGATTCTATTATTTCTTCTGTTCTTGGATATTGCCTCCTATAAGATACTGGAAAGTCTACTTGCCAGATCATATCTGCTACTTTCTGCAATTTTTAAATGATTGGGGAAATATATGTTGGCCTTTTTCTCCTTCCCACTCCAATTTCCACTTAAAACCTCTGTGATCTGACACCCCAAACTCCAAGCAACTATATTTCACCAGACCTCATTAGATGTAATCCATTCTTAGTCAAGAGCCCATTATTTCTACCTCTGAAGATATTGCCCAGAAATACAAATCTTGTTCTGCTACATTTCTCAAGCAATAGCAATTAAAATGCTTGTGCCACTAAGAATAAGTGGAAGTAAAGTAAAGATAATTGGAAGATAATCCTAGAGGAGAGAAGACTTAGGGAGGACTTGAAAATGTTTATATACATGGTACACAGAAAAGGGATCTGTTCTTGTCTCCAGAAAAGAGAAAGGAGCAATGGGTAAAAGTTAAAGAGATGCACATTTAGGTTCCTCATAAGGAAACCTTCCTAAATTAAAATTGTTCAAAAGGGAAGTGGGTTAACTCAGGAGATAGTGAGTTCTGCATTGCTAGAGGTCTCCAAGAAGAAGTTGCATGACTGCTTAGCAGAAATTGTGTCAAGAGAAATACAGTTCCCTATAAGGGCTAGACTAGATGGTCCCTATGATTCCTTCCAGTTCTATGATTCTATGAGCATATAGACCCATGGAGTCTTCAGTTCCAGGATGAGTATACCTTAGTCTTAATAAACTGTCCTATCTAGAGCTCAAACCTCTAGCTATGGTGGGATTGATAGCATGCACTAAGCCTTGTCATACTTATACATCACTATAAGGTTCTACATAAAGTGAGCTAGTCTTACTTCTCCATGGAAGTCCTGTTCTCATGTCACACTGGGATCTAGAGGTGACCCAGGGCTCCTTGAGGTTTTTAAAGAAGGTATAAGCTCTTCTTGGTTCAACCCTGGAAAGGCTTCAAGTATGACACACACACCACCCATGGCATTCTGTGCCTCTATTCTTTGAGTTCTATTCTAGATAACAGTAGAGTGTCTCATCACCGAGAGACCTGGGGATGATTTCCCTTGACCTCAGCAATTCATGAAAAGTCTGTCTACTAAGGCAGGAAGAGACTGTCATCCGCATCATTGTGGAGATGGCCCTTTTGACCTGAGGATCATTACTGTTATTTTTTTTTTCTTCTTCAATGAAAATTACATAAAAATAATCTTGGGAACAATTAGCAAGAATATATTATTCTTTTATAATTGACATTATGGAATACTAAACAAGTGAGTAAAATAGATATATTTTATAGTTGAATGAAGGGAATAGGTTGTCAGTTCATACCCTGGAGTTTCACTGAGGGAATACTTAGAATGACTCCGATAGAAAACAACATGACAGGAATGACAGACACTTCATCCTTTTCCCACATAATTTTTATCTCCTTTTTTAGGTCTCTATATTTTTATAGTTTTTCATTCCATATAGCTTAGAAACTATGATGTGGTATAATGATTTTATTTAAGCTCTTTATGAATCAATGTTCTTTCCAGTCCATTATGGCCAGTAATTTCATCTGTGGTCATGCTGTGATCCTTCTATTACCATTTATTGGTTGAGTTCTCAAGGATGTTTTGAGGTCCATCCTTTCAGTATGGTTATGTATCATTTGTCTGTCCATGAAAAAGAGAGAGTTTTTGATGATCCCATCATTAGTGTTGTGACTGTCTTGTTATTCTCACCTGTTCAGGTGGGGCTCAGAGAGAAATGGTCTTGGGACAATCACTATCCTGCTATCTTCCATTATTATTATCATGGCCCTTGTCATTTTTCTTATAGTTATTACTCTTATTATGAGAAATTTGGGGGCAAAGTGCACTTTTAGGAAAGTGTTTATGAGAGTGTTTATTGGAGTGACAGGAAAATCACATAAGTCAAATTGGTTTCTAAAACCGAGGAGCCCTGGCCAGATTTACTAGCTCAGGTTCTTTGGCCAGGAGTGGTCCTTCTAAGAGACAAGAAGTCAAATGAAATGACTTCTCAAGTGCTTCAGTAGAGTGTGCATCCTCTGAATGTTTCTCTACTTCTTGGAAGAATATATAAATTACAACGGGAATGCAGAAGATAGTGTTGAAGAGTATGGGGTGGGATAGGAAAGAAGAAAATCAATGGAAATGAACTCCTTTGGGAAACAGCAAGAACATAAGATTTTGTCTAAGTGTAAGAAATTTCAGAACTATGTTTTCTTCTTTCACTTCTCCTATTAGTAAGATGGATGGTTAGGTTGCCATGGGGCTATGAAGGAAAAGTAACCTAAAGGCCTTTGTTTACAGGTTCAACAGGTCAGTTGGAAGGATCTTTTTCTTCTCCTGCTTCTCCTACTCTTCCACCACAGTAGAAGAATGGAATATACAAGAATTCCTGGACAAGAATCCAGGCAAGTCAATCACTGTCTTCTTTGGGGTTCCCTAGTCTTGGATGGATTCTATCTACCAGAAAGCTTTTGTTCTTTCACATGGTGATCAAGGCAGAATTCTTTGAAAAGTTATGGTTTATGAATATCTAATTTTGAAACATTATTATGCATTTCATTTTAAATAGCAAGCATGAATATGTATTTAAAACCATTTATATACTTAATATAAAATTCATATGTATAACAGGCCCATAGAAGTGTATTAGTTTGTTCCTGATTCATTTCAATTCCACAAGCATTTTAAAGGCCCCTATGTAGTGCAGTTGACAGAGCATTAGGCTCTGCACAATTGAGTTCAAATTCAACCTGTGACACTTACACCTTATTTTCTTTCATTGTGAAGTAGAGATAATAATGGCACCCGCGTACCAGATTGTTGTAAGGATAAAATAAGAATCTTACTTATAATATGATTTGAAAACTTTAAAGTATTTTATCAGTGCTAGTTAATATTATCATTGCTGTTATTTATTACATTCCGACTATGTATTAGGTATCTGGAAAATAAATACAAAAAAGGAAATTCCCTTTCATCAAGAATCACACTTTCCATGGTATGTGGGAGGGGACAAAATATACATGAGAGATAAAATGAAAAATTCATGCAAAGTTTTCACCTTTTTGGTCTAGGTTTGCATTTTTTCCTTTCGTGGTATCGTCTTCCTCCACAATGTTGTCTGCTGTTGCCTCATCATAGCATTGGCGATCTTCGCTTCTCCAAACTCTGTCAGCAGAGCACAAGCCCTGGCAGATCGTACCAAGCCCAAGAAGCTCCACTTACGGGATGAGATGATCGTTGTCCAAACACCAGCCTCACTGAATTCATAAAGATTCACCACCAGGTTGTCCAGAGGCACAAGCAAACTTTTAGACACAACAATGGTGAGGATTACTTATGAATTTATAGAGAAGTTGTGACTTGTGTCAGTGAAGTGCCCACTCACCAAAGCAAATCACAAATCCCTCAATTATTGAAGAATAGTTTTAATCAGTGACCTCCGCTATACTTTCTGAGGATTCCTACTTGCAAACTGTTCATTCATCTTAGAGTTTTACAATGGTGATTAGGCATTGCGCTCAAATAGTCATACATGTTCCTTGTGCATTTTATGTCTTAATCATTTATCTTTTATATTTGATGCACATTTTTCTGACCTTGATAATTATTGGTTGTTTTGAAAATGTTTGTAGTTTTATACAATATACTCACCATTTTTCAATCTGCTCTAATGTCTAATAATTAAAAAGGAATCAGTTACATATTATGAGGCTAAATATACTATTCTCTTTTCTTCTAAACTGTTCACGATTCCTTCTCATATTTTTAATTCAGATCCAAATGGAATTTTTGGATCTTATGTGGCAAGGATCAAAGATTTTGTTTCACTTTGCTGCTCTTCCAACAACATTAATAAACTCAGAAATCTTTCCTCTAGTTTTCACTTTCCTACATGTTTATTCAACACTAATATTTTGCATGTGTTTGTTTTCATTTCTTAGACTGGACATTAGAAAAGGAAACTGCATTTACTGACATGTATAGAGGAATAAAGACTGAACTTTTGATTTCATTAATATAAATAACTCCCTCTACTAATTTGTATCAGGTACTGCTTGGTAATTTTACCTTGGAACGCTAGCTCAAGACAGTGAAAAGTTAATTGATTTGTTCAGGTGCACTAAACAATATTTACTAGACTTGAACCCAGATCTTCCTAGCTCTAAGGTAAATACTAAGTATTATGCCACTGCTCTTACACATGTATGTAGCTTCATTATTACATAGAGGCATCCTATGGTTCTTGAAGCCTAAGCAATAGCATACAAGTCCTTCCAAATTGTAGAGGCTTCCAGTTTGGGCCAGTAATAAACCATGTGCAGTGTCATCCAAGTTATATCCAGAGAGGTTCATCACAAAGTTGGGTGAAGGGGATGAATTTTGGGGCCAACCAAACTCTGAAAGCTTATCTGATAAGGCATTGTAGGATTAGAATCTGTGCCAAGGTCAAAAGAATCAATACGCATTAGGTGGAAATCCTTGAAGCTCTAATGGAAGACTTGTTCTACATGAAGTGTATAAGTCTTCAGAGCCATTAAAGAAATGTTGGTACAAAAGGCAAGAATAAATAATCAGCCTTCAAGATTCTAAGAAAGCAAAATACACTAATGCTTTGTTGCTGGAGCTATGACTCCAACCATTATGGGAAGCAATTTGGAAGTAAGCAGATAAAATGATTACAGTCTCTCTAGCCTTTGACAGAGATTCTCAGTGCTAGGTATATATACTTCAAAGAGGTCAAAGACAATCAATGAACTCCCTAGGAAAAAATCTCCAGGGAATGATGGATTTACAAGTGAATTCTAAAAAACATTTAAAAAATCAATTAATTCCAATACTACACAAACTATTTGGGAAAATGGGAAAAGGAGTTCTACCAAATTTATTTTATGACACAGCTATGGTGCTGATACCTAAACCAGGAAGATACAAAACATAGAAAATCACAGACAAATTTCCCCAACGAATATTGATGCAAAAATTTTAAATAGAATATTTTATTTAATTACTTAATTTTATTTAATGCAAATAGATTACAGCAATTTATCACTAGGATAATGTACTATAACGAGATGTTATTTATACCAGGAATGCAGGGCTGGTTCAATATTGGGAAAACTATCAGCATAATTAACCATATCAAAAACAAAACTAACAGAAATCATATGATTATCTCAGTAGATGCAGAAGAGGCTTTTAACAAGATACAGCATCCATTCTTGTTGAAAACACTAGTGAACATAGGAATAAATGGAGTTTTCCTTAAAAACATAGGTAGTATATATCTAAACCCACGAGCAAGCATTATATGTAATGGGAATAAGCTAGAAGCATCCCCAATAAGATCAGGAGAGAAACAAGAATGACCATTATCATCACTACTATTGAATATTTTACTAGAAATGCTAGCTTTAGCAATAACAAAGAGAAATTAAAGGAATTAAAACAAACAATGAGGAAGCAAAATTATTGCTCTTTGTAGATGATATGATGATATACTTAGAGAATCAACTTAAAAACTATTTGAAACAATTAACAGCTTTAGCAGCAAGAAGTGGAAAGAGTAATTTCATTTCAAATAACTGTAAGCAATATAAAATATTTGGGAATCTACCTTCAAAGACAAACCCAGGAGCCATATGAAAACAAGTACAAAACCCTTTTCACAGAAAGTCAGATCTAAACAATTTGAAAAATGTTATTTATTCATTGATAGGCTGGGAAAAATATAATGAAAATGCCAATTCTTCCTAAATTAATTTACTTATTTGATACTGTCCCAATCAAACTATCAGAAATTATTTTATAGAGCTATAAAAGAAATAGCAAAGTTCATCTGGAGAAACAAAAGGTCCAGACTATCAAGGGAATTAATGAAAAAATGCAAAAGAAGCTGGCCTAACTATACCAAATCTAAAACTACATTATAAAGCAGCAATCATCAAAACTAATTGGTGCTAGCTAAGAAATAGAATGATAGGGAGCCAAGATGGCGGAGTAGAAGGACGCACATTTACGAGCTCCGAGCCCACAACCCATGGAATTGAGGTAAAAGGAGATCCCCATAAATTCTGAATCTCTGCAGGGGGTGCATAAACATAGGGGAAGAGATTTCCATTCCACTGAGCCCTGGAGAGCCGTCCCCGGGGTCCATCACACCCCGGAAAGCGGACCCCACCCCCACCCCTGGCCGCGACCCAGAGAAGCTGACCCAAGCAGGCTTCAGAGAGGAAAGCTCCGGGGGAAGCTCCGGCAGCCGGGAAAGTCCCTCCGCCCACAGAAGCTACAGGTCAGTAAGAAAGAAGGCTGCGCTAGGGGAGGGGAGCGTCTCCGTGACTCGGGCCCCCTCGGGAGGAAGCGGCGGCTGCGGAGACGGGGGCAGGAAGCGGCGGAGGCAGAGGCGTGGGCGGGCGGCTGAGGCGGCAGCTGCGCGGGACTCAGGAATCCCCCAGCAGCAGGTAGGATCTTCAATACTGAAGGTCTTTCCAACCTGAGGGAGCCGAGCCAGGGAGACAGCCCTGCCCCCACCCTGCTCTACTGCTGAACGCCTCTGAATAAAACCCCCAAGGGAGCTGAGCATAGCAGGCGGGGGGGCCCCCCACCCCGCCCCCACCCGCTCCGTTCCTGAAAGTCTCTGCAGAAAGCCCCTGAGGGAACTGAGCCTGGGAGGCGGCCCTGCCCCCACCCCTGCGCCAGAACTAAAGCTTGCCGTGGGAAAGCGCATTTGAATCTCAGAGGCCAAGCACTAGCTGGGCGGATCCAGGCGGGGGTGGAAAGGAATCTCAGAAGTCAAGTAACTGGCTGGGAAAATGCCTAGAAAGGGGAAGAAAAATAAGACTATAGAGAGTTTTTTCCAACAAATGCAAATGATCCTGACCTTCGGATCTGATGGGGAGGACAAGAACGTATTTTTCCCATCAGGGAAAGATGTGGAGGGCGGGGCCTCAGTACCCCAGACACCCCAGGGGGGTGTTGAGTGGGCTCAGGCCTTGGAAGAGCTTGAAAAGGATTTTGAAAAGCAAGTTAGACAGGTGGAGGAAAGACTGGGAAGAGAAATGACAAAGATGCAAGAAGAGTATGAAAAAAAGGTCAATATCTTGGTAAAGGAGACCCAAAAAAATGCTGAGGAAATTAACACCTTGAAAAATAGGCTCACTCAATTGGCAAAAGAGGTTCAAAAAGCCAATGAGGAAAAGAATGCATTCAAAAGCAGAATGAGCCAAATGGAAAAAGAGGCTCAAAAGCTCACTGAAGAGAATAGTTCTCTCAAAATTAGAATGGAACAGATGGAGTCTAATGACTTTATGAGAAACCAAGAAATCACCAAACAAAACCAAAAGAACGAAAAAATGGAAGAGGATGTGAAATATCTCATGGGAAAAACAACTGACCTGGAAAATAGATCAAGGAGAGACAATTTAAAAATTATGGGACTACCTGAAAGCCATGATCAAAAAAAGAGCCTAGACATTGTCTTGCATGAAATTATCAAGGAAAACTGCCCTGACATTCTAGGACCAGAGGGCAAAATAAGTATTGAAAGAATCCATCGATCACCACCTGAAAGAGATCCAAAAAGAGAAACTCCTAGGAACATTGTGGCCAAATTCCAGAACTCCCAGCTCAAGGAGAAAATCTTGCAAGCAGCTAGAAAGAAACAATTCCAGTACTGTGGAAATACAATCAGGATAACCCAAGATCTAGCAGCTTCTACATTAAGGGATCAAAGGGCGTGGAATAGGATATTCCAGAAGGCAAAGGAACTAGGACTCAAACCAAGAATCACCTACCCAGCTAAACTGAGTATAATACTTCAAGGGAAAATATGGTCTTTCAATGAAACAGAGGACTTTCAATCATTCTTAATGAAAAGACCAGAGCTGAAAAGAAAATTTGACTTTCAAACACAAGAATGAGAAGAAGCATGAAAAAGTAAACAGCAAAGAGAAGTATTAAGGGACTTACCAAAAATGAACTGTTTACATTCATACAGGGAAAGACAATATTTCTAACTCTTAAAACTTTTCAGTATCTGGGTAGTTGGTGGGACCACACATACACATGTACACGCATGCACACACATACACACATGCATTCACATACAGAGACAGAGAGCACAGATTGAAATGAATAGGATGGGACCATACCTTAAAAGAAATTAAGGTGAATGGTGAGAGAGAAATGTAGTGAGAGGAAAGAGGGGGAAATGGAAGGGGGTAACTATATGTCATTTAAGAGGCAAGTAGGAGATTTTTTTTAAGGAGGGAAAAAGAGGAGAGCTGAGGAAAAAAAAAAACAAACAAACCAACAAAAGTTTACCCTCATCACATTTGACTAAACGAAGGAGTGAAATGCACACTCATTTTGGTATGAAAACCTATCTTACAGTATAAGAAAGCGGGGGAGAAGGAGATATTGGGCGGGGGATGATGGAAGGGAGGGCAAAGGGAGGAGGGAGTAATTGAAAGTCAACACTTGGGAGGGACAGGATCAAAAGACAGAAGAGAAACAATGAGGGGCAGGTTAGGAGGGATGGCAATTCAGTTAGTCTTACACAACACAACTATCAGGAAGGTCATTTGCAAAGCTACACAGATATGGCCTATAATGAATTGCCTGCCGTACCAAAGGGAATGGGTGGGGAGGGAGGGATGGGGAGAATTTGGAACTCAAAGTTTTAGGAACAATTGTTTAGTATTGTTGTTGCAACTAGGAAAGAAGACATACAGTTAATGAGGAATAGAAAGTCATCTGGACCTACAGGAGAAAAGAGAAGATGGAGACAAGGGAAGGGAGGGATGACAGAAGAGAGGACAGATTGGAGATAGGGAAAATTAGATTGCTTGGGGTATTGGGGTGGGGGGAGGGGAGAAAAGGGGAGAAAATTCGGAACCCAAAAATTTGTGAAAATGAATGTAAAAAGCTAAATAAATAAATAAATTTAAAAAAAAAAAAGAAATAGAATGATAGATCAGTGGACTAGATGACGTTCACAACACACAGTAGTCAATGACCACAGTAATCTACTATTTGATAAACCCAAAGACTTCAGTTTCTGGGATAAGAATTCACTATTTGGCAAAAACTGCTTGGAAAACTGGAAAGGAGCAGCATTAGAAGATGTCTCCTCCCCTTCTTTGAAGAGGTGGGGGAGTACAGATATGTTGATAATGTCAGTCTTATTCAGCATGTTGTCAGTTTTGCTGAATTGTGTTTCACTTCTACCCACATCATCACTGGGCAGCAGAATGATTCCCCTGGCAGCAGGCAGACTGGCAGTGACTAATGGGTAGGACCAGTCCTTAGGGGAAAGACCACTGGACTGAGAGCCAGGAGACAAAGACTTCCCTGTGGCATGGCTTTAGCTAGGTCAAACTATTTAAATTTTCCAACACTGTTTCTTCATCTGTAAAGTGGAGATAATAAGCATGTAGTACCTCCCTCATAGCTTAGCATGACAATTCAAAGGGACGTTATCATAGATGGAAAGCATTTGGCCAACTTTGAAGTACTTCTTACATTGGGATGGAGACTGTATAGGGAACTCCCAGGACACACACTCCACCAGTGGAGATCTGCAGCTTCTCACAAGTTATAGGCATAGATATTTTCCTCAAGTGCCAAGGTGATGCAATTAATGTGTGGCAGAGACAAGACTAGAGCCTTGGCCACCCTATCTCTCTATTTGCTGCACTATGGATGCTCCATTTCATGAGTGCTATGTATTAATTCCAAATAGAATGGCTAGGGGAAACAATCAGAAGTCCTTTCCCTCAAATCCTTAACTAATAGAATGTGACCCTCTGAGCAGTTGAGGAAAGGCAGCTGGATAAGAGTGAGCAGTTGAGTAGAGTGTAAGCCATTGATCAATAAATAAATTAAAAACCTCCTGTCTTCTAGCACTATGCTAGGTACTAGGAAAATAGACTAAAGTGAGAC
The DNA here is from genome assembly GCA_023548195.1 of Bettongia penicillata ogilbyi. Taxonomy (NCBI): domain Eukaryota; kingdom Metazoa; phylum Chordata; class Mammalia; order Diprotodontia; family Potoroidae; genus Bettongia; species Bettongia penicillata. Next base: position 9,556,318 of record JAJHZJ010000257.1, read on the forward strand.
AGTTCATGCCCTCAAGGAGCTTGGGAGGAGGGAGGAGCCTAAGAAAGGCCTAATGTAGAAGGTGATACTTGAACCAAACAATAAAGAAACTGACAAATCTAAGAGGTGGGCCAACAAATCTTGCACTTTGGGATGAGTGCCTGAAACACAGTTGTACAGAAACTCTGTCACTTGAAGGGTGAAGAAGAAGAGCGGTGGTAACTGACAAGATTTTCTCTATGGATTTTATGAACTCCTTCTCCTCCTTGAAGTTCCTTAATCCCTCACTGAGGGCCAGGTTCTCTCCCATACACCTCCTTGACATAGGATTTTGCTCAACGATGATGATTAACAGTGGTCCCTGGTTGACTCTCAAACATTGTGACCAGCTCTGAGGCCATCTCACCACTGGGATAGGTGACCAGGATTCCAGGGACTACAAAGGTGAAGAATTTGGAAGTTGGAAATGACCTCAAATGTAGGAGAATGGTTTCTGAGATCAAGGCCCCTGAGGACAAAAATTGAAGGAACAAAGTACTTTCCTTGGTGATCATAAGGGCTCTTCTATGTGTCCTACCAGGGAGAGGCTATAGTAATAGAGGGAAACAGTCTGATCTACTTCCTCTACTTCTGACCATCTCTTCCTCTTTCCCCACATTGAATGAAGCATCCATCACTCTCCCCAAAGTCATACTGTGTTTGTGACTTGAAGTGAGAAAACTTCAGTCTAAACAAGTATAGAAACAAATTCCATGGGCTCTAACTCTTGGTGTACATCACTGATTCTCCCTAAGTATTGTAATCATATGTTAATCCAATATTTCTTGAGCACCCATTTGTGCCTCCAGGTACAAGGTAACTACTGTGAAGGATACAAGAGGAGGAGAAGACTTGACCAACCTTTGCCCTTGAGGACCTATAGGGGGAGAACAATTCACAAATTTATATTTTAAAGAAGTTTAAAATGACTCCTTATTGATCTGTGGTACTACCTATAAAAGTTCAAAGAATAAACCCAGGATAACTTCTTCAGCACACAAAATGTACTCTGATCTTAGGCTAGAAAAGTCATTTTTCCTCCCCTTCTTTGCAGAGGTGAGAGAGTATAGGTGTGACAGAGACTTCCCTATGACATGACTGCAGCTACGGTTAAACTATTTAAATTTTCTGACACTGTTTCTCCATCTGCAAAGTGGAGATAATAAGCTTGTAGTACCTGCTTCACTAGCTTAGGATGATAATCAAAAGGGACATTTTCATAGACAGAAAGCATTTGACAAACTTTAAAGTGCTACCTACATTGTGATGGAGACTGGACCTGTGATTCATAGCTCCCTATATAATGGATAGTATATCTGACAGAGATAATATATAGAGAAGAACTCCAATGATCTTATGAAAATTTTTACTCTAATTAGCTTTGCCACAGTTACTCATTCTCCTGGAGGCGAGTTGGTGTCCTCTGATGAAGAACTCAGGCAGTTTGTAGCATGGACTGGCTCAGGAGACTTTCCTACAGACTTACATAAAATAAAGGATCACAGGTATAGACCCATAGGGGAAACCATCCAGAAATGTCCTGGCATACCAGATCCACCATAGCTGAACTGCTCTGCTGTAAATAGGATTTCCCTAAGCTATCTGCTCCTACTCCAAACTAAACTGGAAGAAAATTAACCAAATAACAAGTACTCATCACCCTTCACTTCCAGCTGCTCATATTTGATTGGTTGCAGACAGAGGGTGTGTATATATTACAAGGAGAGCAGTCACAAACTAAGAAAGTGGTTTCATTGTTGGTTAAGATGAAGGTGTGAAAAGCTGCAAAATAACTTAGCTCACCCACATGTTCTTCAGCAAAGGCCTGAAAAAAGAGCACTTCACAAAATAATGAACAATAAATCCAAAGGAAAAACTACAATCAGTCAGTTATAACAAGGATTTATTAAGAGGCTACTGTGCTAAGTACATGGAGATACAAATAGAGGGAAAAGATAATCCCTGTTCTAGAGGAGACACAGTCCAATAGGGGAGAAAATATGCAAGCAACTGTGAACAAAAAATGTACATACAGGAGAGACTTCCCTGTTAAAATGTAAGCTTCTTGAAGGCAGGGACTGTTTCACTTTTATTTTTGTAACACCAGCATATAGTAAAATTGGTTGGTTGTTGTTCTTCGTCTTCGAAGAGGACCAAAATGAAATCACCACTGTAATATGAAATTTCAGTGTGTCCGACTGTGGCTGATCAGACCAATACAAGCTCGGAAAGCTCTACCACAGGTTGGGCACAGATGGTCCCTGTGATTTTTGGGGTGAATATCCCAAATTTGTGTAGTCTGGGTTTACTTTGTGCTGTCTCAATTCTGCTTTGCTCAAAGAGTACAGATGGTCCCTGTGATTTTTGGGGTGAATATCCCAAATTTGTGTAGTCTGGGTTTACTTTGTGCTGTCTCAATTCTGCTTTGCTCAAAGAGCACAGCACCTTTTCTTATGTGGGCCCGCCATGCTGAGTGGTCCTATGCCAGTGTCTCCCATGTTGCACAATCAAATCCAAAGTTCTTGAGAGAGACCTTGAGAGTGTCCTTGTATCGTTTCCTCTGGTCACATTGTGATCGCCTGCCCTATGCAAGTTCTCCATAAAATAGTCTTTTTGGCAAATGTACATTTGACATTCGAACAACATGGCCAACCCATCGGAGTTGCGCTCTCTGAAGCATAGTTTGAATACTTGGCAGTTCAACTCCAGCAAGGACTTCAGTGTCTGGTACCTTATCCTGCCAGGTGATTCTCAGAATCTTCCTACGATTACCATCACATGGTAAGTGCTTAATAAATGCTTGTTGATTGAGTAAACATGTCTAGTGCAAAAACTGCAGGGACATCGCCAAAGGAAATGATTTTCCAAAAATCCAAGGCAGAACTAATTATCTTTCTTCCCCAAAATTCCTCTGTTCCCACCCTTATTATTACTGCTCAAGATATCTCCATTCTTTCAGTCCCCCAAGCTGGCAGCCTAGGGGTTATCTTTGACTTCTCCAAGGAACTCACCCCATATGTCCAATTTGTTGTCCATTCTATCCATTTCTACCTTCTCTACATCTCATATGACTCCTCAGCTCTTTTCCATACACCAACAACCCTTATACAGGCCCTTAGCACCTCTCTCTCAGATCATTGCAATATCCTTCTCTTTAACCTCCCCTGCTTAAATATCTCTCCACTACATTCCAATTCACTTCCTGACACAAACTGATTTCCTCAGCACATAAATCTGACCATATAACTTCTCTATTTAATAAACTTTTTTATTAATTCCCATGACCTAACTAATTAGAATATACAAGATAAATACACAGGAGGTAGAAAGTAACTTATGTCAGTGGCAGCGGGGGCTGCAATAACTGCAAAGTACTATGAGAAATTTAAGGAAGGAGGCATCACTTTCATGGGAAGGGCTGGAGTTGAAGGAAACTTTCATGGAGGTGATACTTACATTGAATGAAGATGAAGGATGAGTGCATTTCAGGTACATGGCTGAAAAAGTGTGATCAAAGGCAAAGTTAGGGTGAGAAAAAGGAAAACAGAGGAATATGGGATAAAATTGCCAAAGTAGGAATCAGATTTCAGTAGAATACCGTAAAGTACTACACAAGGAAGGCCTCCAACATGATCCTTTGCCATAAATTAATGGGAAGACATGGATAAGAGTCACACAGGATGGTTAGGGATGGATATGTTGTGAACAAATCATTGGAGTGAATATCCAAATCAATGAGACAACCGCATTTGAATATTTGAGTCAGAATCATGGATTTGTAGGTATTCAGTAGAACGGAGGTTCACAGAAGGTTTTCTTGTTATGTTTGTTTGATTTTTAATTCGCTTTATTTTAATTTATGGAATAAAACAAGCATTTCTGTAACATCATATAATAAAAAAGATGATTATACCTGAAACTGCAAATCTATCATGCTATTCTTTTAAATATATAATAAAATTATCATCAATTTTTTTCCTTTTCCCCCTCCCCACAAATGGTTTCCATGAGACACAAAAATGAATATAGATAGATAGGTAGGCAGATAGATAGATAGACAGACAGATAAAATCATTCTATATATATATATATATATATAGATTTCTATTTGTCAGTTCTCTGGTTGCACATCAAGAGGAGATAATAATTAATCAACAACAAAAGGCTGTGTGGAGCAGTGTCAAGAATGTCAACAAAGGCAGGAGGATGATCTCTCAATTCTTCTTTAGACTTTTACTAGTAGCATCTCCCTGGGAAAGTTGTTTAATCTCTTTCAGCCTATAACAGTAAGAACCTCAATATACACAGGGGGTGCTGCTATCACAGGTTCTTAGATCTGCATTCACAAAAGGGAAGACAACTGTTGATGGGTTAACAATCTCCTTTAATCAAGCACATATATCATAGAAAATACAGAGAAATCTAAATCAACAGGCAGCGTTTCCAGTTGTCTGACCATTACATACATACATTGATGTTGCCCAACTGGAACTGATTAGCTGTGTCCCTATTCAGGTAGCTCAGACTACTCACATGTTGTGTTTTGTCCTTCATTATCGAGGAGGACCATGACATCAGAAAGATGACGCCATGATTTGCTACTGACTTGTCACTCCTTGAAGACTATATCCCAGGAGTCCTGAAAGACAGGGTTCTACTGCTCCATTTGTACTGAGGGTGATGACTGTTCTTCATTCTCATTCCTCCTCCTTTCCCTGGAGTGGAAGCATTGTCTCATGACAACTGATACATCAGTATCAGAGAAGCATCAGTATGTCACTTGTCAGGGAGATCTTGGGGGAGGTTTCAGATTGAACTGCAGTAGTGGCAACTGCTGCTCCCAGACCCTTCTTCCCCTCTGGTCTTACCTATTATTACCACCCTACTTGCTGCTCTGTATGTGAAGTATCACCCTCCTCTCCTCTCCCCTCTGACTCAGATGTTTTTAATCCAAGTGTGTTGACTTAAGTTTATTGAAGATACTCAGACCTAATCAACTTCCTACATGGATTTTAAATCTTTGCTAATTATTTATGTTACTTATTTCCATGTTCTAACACCATTTTTCTTGGGAAGTAAATTACAAGCATTCTCATATTATTTGAAGCTATGATTATGTTGTTTTAACAAAAAGTCATTTGTTCCAATCCAACAAAAATACACAGTACAAATTTGAAAAAATGTGTCTTCCCTGGATTCCTTATTCACCTGTTTGGAACCTAGCTGCAGTTCTGCCTTCTCTCACCATCATTCCATTCATTTTAAGAAATGGTCTTCTTCCTTCTTTGAGCTTTCTCTTCTATCAAATATAGTTTTTAAAAGTTGTTGTTCCTCCTTCATTCTGGAAGAGGTCAAGTGATATCAAGGCATCTTAATTTGTGAATGTATTAGATTTGAGTGAGACAGAATTGTACAGTGTTTTCAGTCTTGTTCTCTCCTCCAGAGTTAGTAGAGTTCAGTGGTCAAGGGGACTGGGATAACCAAGGATGCAATAGGTGTCCTTGGCCTTTCTAAATTAAGATCTTTCCTAGGTCAAAATTTGTCTGAAGTAGGTGACTCCCTAAGGGCTAGGTAATAATAGAGACAAAAGATGACTCAATTTACCATAAAAAATCAAATGAAAAATGTTGCTGAGTGATGACAGTAGAGGGAAGACCAGAGAGTGATAACGTAGATCAGGCCTGTATTATTTTTCCACCATGATACTCCTTGTGTTTCTCCTTCCATAGGTCATCACCCATCTGCTCCCAAGTTTGCTCCCAATTGTGAATTTCATCACAAGCCTGAAACTTCCAGATTTGCAGTGCTATGCTATCATCCCTTTTAATCTAACTTTTCTTTTTAATTAGTTTTATCTTCTATTGAAGATGTAAATCACATACCTCCAAGTCTTAATATCATGACATTTATAAGATTTGGAACGCATAAAAACTTTAGAAATAATCCAGTTCACCCTCATTTTACATATTGAGTAAATTGAGACTTGCTCAGGGTAAAAAAAAGCAATAAATAGCAGATCTAGCATTAGGACATTTTTTTATTCAAAATTCAATGTTCTTTATACTAAAGTATCCATAAGGTCTAATTTGCTTCCTTATATGCTTTTCCTGATGTGGGAAACTTCAGAACTCTTATCTCCTTTGTGTCTACTTTTCCAATGAGCACGGTAGATGCCTAGGTTGGCCATGGAGATATAAAAAGAGATTCATCTAGAGACATTTTTCCCCATTTAACAAGTCAGCTACAAGTGTCTTTTCCTTCTCATGCTCCTCCAAGAGCTCCACAAGAGAAGAATTATATATAAAAATACCATTAACATTTCTAATACTTCATAATTCATGTTTAGCACACTTGATTAAAGTCAAATGAGATCATTGACTTTTATTATTTCTTCTCTTCTTGTATTTTGCCTCCTGTAAAACAATGGATATTCTACTAACTAGATTATATCTGCTACTTTCTACAATTTCTAAATGATTGAGGAAAAATATGTTGGCATTTTTCTCCTTCCTACTCCAATTTCAACTTAAACATCCTTTGATCTAATTCCCAGAGCTCCAAGCAACTGTACTTCATCAGACCTCATTACATTAATTGATTCTTAGCCAAGAGTTCATTATTTCTGTATCTGAAGACATGGCCCAAAAATATAAATCTTATTCTGACACATTCTTCTTCTCAAGCAGTAGCAATGAAAATACTAAACAGTGTGTCACTAAGAATAGTCAAAGATATTTACCATAGAGAAGAGAAGGCTTAGGTAGGACTTGATACTTTTATGTCCATAACACACAGAAGAGGATCTGATTTGTTCTTGTCTCCAGAAGAGAGAAAATAGGAACAATGGATAAAAGTTATAGAGATGCATAGGTTCTTCATGAGGAAAACATCCTTAATTGGAACTGCTCAAGAGGAGACCGGTCTAACTCAGGAGGAAGTGAGTTCTACATTGCTAGAGGTCTCCAAGAAGAGGATTCATAACTGGTTGGCAGGAATTTTGTAGAGAGAAATCAGGTAAGGACTGAACTAGATGGTCCCAATGGTCCTTTCCATTTCTAATGTTCCATGAACACATAGACCCACAGACTCTTCAGTTTCTGAATGAGTACATCTTGGTATTTTCTAGAGACCAAACCTCTAGCCATGGTGTGATTGACATCACACATTAACTGATAAGGAAACTGGTTCCTTAATTATATAGCACCCTAAAATTCTACATAAAGTTAGTGAACTATTCTTATTTCTCCACTGAAGTCTTGATCTAATATCTTGTTGGGGTCTGGAGGTGACTGAAAATTCCTAGAGGTTATTTAGGCAGGGTGTTTTATTTCTGGCAGGTTCTACCCAGCTGGAAAGGCCCCAAGTTCTAGTCTAGATAAAAGTGGAGTGCCTCATTGCCAAGACACCTGGTAATGATTTCCTTTAGCCTCAGCAATTCATGAAAATTCTATCTCCTAAGGCAGGGAAAGACTGTGCTCTGCATCACATTAGGGAGTGCTCGCACTTAATAAAATGATGGCCTTTTTGACTTATTGAAGTATTGAGGCATTGGTATTGTCACTTTGTTCTTGTCTTCTTAAAAGAAGCTTATGTAGAAAAGGTTTTGGGAAAAATTGGCAAGAATGTATCATTCTTTTATACTTAATACTCTATAGAATACTATACAGGTGACTAGAATAACTGCATTTTTTAGTTGAATGAAGGTATAAGGATATCAGTTCATCCCTGGAGATTCAATGAATGAAAGCAAAGGCCAAATCTAGTAGCAAACAACGTGACAGGAATGACAGGCATCTCATCCTGTCCCCACATAATTTCCATCTCCTCTGCTAAGTCCTTATATTTTTAAAGATTCTCATTCCATGTATCTCAGAGGCTGTGATGTAGTATAATGATATTAATAAAATTATTATTTTTAAGTATTTCATGAATCAGTGTTATGTCCAGACATTATTTGATCTATGGAAATCCTGTGGTCATTCTATTAACACTTGTTGGTTGAGTTGTAAATGACATTTTGAGGTCCTTACTTGAAGTGTGGTGATTTAACTTTTATCTGTCCATGAAAAATAGAGAGCATGGGTAGGCCAAGTTAATATAATAAAAATGACAATTCTACCTAAATTAATTTACTTATTCAATGCCATACCTATCAAACTTCCAGAAAGTTATTTTCTAAAGCTAGAAAGAAGTCACACTGGCTCCCAGGTATATGACCATTTTCCAAGTGAAAGATCAAAATTCATCTGGAAGAACAAAAGATCCAGAATATCAGTGTAATTATTGAAAAGAAATGCTAGGGAAGGTGTCCTATCCATACCAGATTTTAAATTGCATTTATAAAGCAGCAATCATCAAAAACCACTTTATACTGAACAAGAAATAGAGTGGATCAGTAGAGTAGATTAGGTGCACAAGAAATAGTAGTCAATGATTATAGCAGTCTACTATTTGATAAGCCCAAGGACCCCAGATTTTGGGATAAGAACTCACTGCTTGACAAAAACTGCTGGGAAAACTGGATAAAAGTGTGGGGGAAATGGGCATAGACCAATGCCTGACACTGTACACCAGAATAAAATTCAAATGGGTATAAAATCTAAGTATAAAGGCTGATACTATAAACAAATTAGGGGAGCAACGAATAGTTTATTTGTCATATTTATGGAGAATGGAGAAATTTGTGACCAAACAAAAGAGAGAGAACTTTATAAAATGCAAAATGGATAATTTTAATTATATTAAATTGAAAAGTTTTTGAACAAAATCAGTGCAACCAAGATTAGAAGGGAAGAAGAAAACTGGGAAAGAATTTTTACAGTTAGTGTCATTTCTAAAATATATAGACAACTGAGTCAAATTTACAAGATTATAAGTCATTCCCCAATTGATAAATGGTTAAAGGATATGAACAGGCAGTTTTCAGAGAAAGAAATTAAAGCTATCTTTAGTCATATGAAAAAATGCCCTAAATCACTTTTGATTAGAGAGATGCAAATCAAAACAACTCTGAGGTACCATATCACACCTATCAGATTGACTAACATGACAAAACAGGAAGATGATAAATATTGGAGAAGGTGTGAGAGAGTTGGAATACTAATCTGTTGTTGGTGTAGCTGTGAAATTTGATGAGCGTGCCATCTATGGCTTCATCCAAGGTACTACATACCATGGTGGCTCTAAATGATCAAACTGGCCTTGCTGGATGCTCACAAATCAGTCATTTATTCAACTCATTACCACAAATATTTATGAACCAAAGAGGTATCTTGTTAAAGTGAATAGAGACCCTCTCTTGAAGTTAGGAAGACTTAGATTCAAGTCTCACCTGTGACACATGCTGATTGTGTGACTCTGAACAAGTCATTCTCAAAGCCCTAGGAAACTCTCTAGGACTTAACTGGAGAGTGTTCAAATCTTAAGTGGTAGAAGGAAATCCTTGCTGGGATTTTCCCATATCCATAACAGCATGGATTTCCCCCCCCCTCAAAAAAAAAAGGCAGAGAGTAATGTTAGTGATGAGTTAGTAATGTTTGATAGAATTGTGTTGATAATTGCTGGCTTATAATATGAATTTATCATCTTCCCTTAACAAAACTGCATTAGGTCATTTTTCCATTTCCACACCCACAGAACTTCTCCCACTCACCATCACTTTTCAAAGTTCAGTCAGTGGCTTGGCAATAAATTGTCAAGGACTTTTTCAAGCACCGTAAAATGTTCTTAATCCAAGTCTGATGACTTCAGTTTATTGAAGATACTCAGAAGCTCTTTAATCAGCTTCTTTCATGGGCTTTAATGCCATGTTAACCATATATGACCTTATCTCTATGTTCTAACACTTTTCTTGGTAGACACAGTAGAAGAATTTTTATACTTTTTGAAGATATAATTATGTTTTAAAAATGATCATTTGTTTCATCCTTATAAAAATACACAGTGCAAATTTGAATAATATAACACTTCACTGGATTCCTTATCCTCACTGATTGGGACATACTGTAATTCTGCAATCTCTTACCATCATTCCATGCACTCTGAGAAGTGATCTTCTTCCTTCTTTGAGTTTCTTCTTGTGTCAAATGTAGTTTTAAAAAGTACAAAGTGCTTTATGATTGTGCTGAGCATTCATTATCAGTTTTGGCTCAATGACCCGAAGATCATCTTTATTTGACATTAGCATTCTTTAATATTCACTCATAGCTATCAGATTCTCCCATCAATTATAAATGTCTTTGGAAAAGCTAAGCAGGTAGATGAGTACCCTGTACAGCCACATTTATCTTTTAAGCACTTCTTTCCTTTTCCTCGTTCACCACAATGTTTTTTTGGTCTATTTTAGAGCACATTTCATCTTTCAATAGAATTTTCCTAGTTGAATTTTGGGCCATGGTATGCTACCTCTTATTACTCTGAAATCTTTGATATTCATTCTATCAAAATCTATGGTGCAATGAGAAATGGTCTCACTTTCATTTCTTTATCTATCACGAATGTTAGGAAGGTGTTGTCACTTCCTCCCAAGATCCTCATCCATTTTACTTCAACATTCAATATCGTCTTATTTATTGGTAAGAATCAGAGAGGTACAAGAGGTTTCCTTGACCTCTGAAAGAAATTATCCATAGAGGAATGACAAGAGATATCAGTGAAGGAGTAGTTGACATCAAAGAGATCACAGTTCCTTCCAAATATTGAAGCATATCATCATTATTCAAAACATGATTGCTCTTTTGATTACAATTTCAGAATCATTCATTCTTAGAGAGTACCACAGTTTTGTGGCTCTCCGCTCTTCAATTATGATCATTATAATTCAGCAAAGGTGACAAAGCTGTTGATGACATAAATGTTTTTATAAGAAAATGAATTATGTTAATCTGAAAATATGACCATTCTTGGCCCAGAGAACAGATAATTAAAAATATTTCCCTCCTTTCTGATGCAAGTTGGGGACTATGGATACACTGAATATCAGATGCATTGAAACATCAAAAAAGAGAGGAAAAAGTTGTCAGCAAGGCAAGAATTTCCCATCTATGATTTTAGCAGAAAGATCTCCAGCAGTTATCCTGATAAATCCCCCATCAGTAGCATATCATGACAGTGTGTCGTGTTTGTAATTTATTTTTCAAGCACATTACCTGTTTCTTGTTTCTGCCTACATGGTTTGTAGTATTCTCCCACCATGAAACTCCTTGTGATTCTCCCTCCATTGGTTATTACTTAGATGCTCTCAAGCTTTCTCCCAATTGTGAATTTCATCACAAGACTGCATCTTCTAGATGTATAGTGCTATACTACCATTTCCTTTATCTAACTTGTTTCCTTTACAATTAGATTTGCCTTCTATTGCAGAAATGAATCACACCCCTCTAAGTTTCAGTGATATTATGATTTTTATAAAATTTAGAATCATAGAGATTTTAGAAATCTAGTACATCCTGTTCATATTAACTATTGAGTAAATTGAGGCTTTGAATGACTTGCACAGGATAAAAAAATAGGCAATAAATAAAAGTTCTAGCATTATAACAATTTTTTCACTCAAAATCCCAAGTTTTTACATTGAAATGATTATGTGGTCTAATTTGCCTCATTGTAGATGTATGGTTTTCCTGCCATGAGAAATTCCAGAACTCTTAACTCTTTTGTCTCCACTGTTCCCATGAACATGGTGGATGATTAGGTTAAGCATGGAGTTATAAGAGATTAAGTTAGAAACCTTTTCCCACAGATTTGACAGATCAGCTAGAAGTATCTTCTTCTCATGCTTCTCCTATTGCTCCACAACAGAAGAACTTTATTTGCCAATACTATTAACATCTCTAATTATGTATGAATTATATTTAACTTACTTGAATATAGTCATATTAGATCATTAGACTTTATTATTTCATCCCTTCTTGGATATTGCCTCCTACAAAACACTAAATATTCTCCTTTTATAATTTTATCATTTATTTTATTTTTAATTTATGGGATAAAACAAGCATGTCCACAGCACAGTATGGTTTTTTTTAAAGATCACACATGAAATTATAAATCTATTATTTTCAATTCACTATTCCTTTTAAATTAATAATAAATTTTTTTCTTCCTTTCACCCCTTTACCCTAGAGATGCTACCATTAGACACAAATATGTATGCAAATACGTGTGTATATAAACACATACATATACATTATGCACACATATGCATGCATGTATACATATATATATGTAAAATCATTCTATACATATTCCTATTTGTAAATTCATTCTCTGGATGCAAATAGTTTCTTCCTTCATATGCTTTTTGTAGATAATTTTAGAATTTATAATAGTCAAAATGACTTATTCACTCAGTTGTTCCTAAAACAATATTGCTATTACTGTATACAATATTCTTTTTTTTCTACTCATTTTGCTCTTATTTCATGCAATTTTTCTCTGTTTTTCTAGCACAGATTTCTTAAAGCACAGTAGTATTCCATTACAATCATGTATCACAACTTATTTAACCATTCCCCAATTGGTGGACATCCCTGCAATTTGCAGTTCTTTGCCACCACAAAGAGAGTTGTTACAAACATCTTAGAATATAAATACATTCTTTTCCTTTTTCCCTAATCATCTTCAGAGCTAGACCTAGTAGTGGTCATTCTGAGTCAAAGGGTATAGGCAGTTTAATAACTCTTTGGACATAATTCCAGATTGCTCTCAAAAATGGTTGCATCAGTTCACTCAATTAGTGTACCAAATTTTCCACATTCCCTCCAACATTTGTCCCTTCCCTCTTCAATTGTTTTAGCCAATCCAGTAGGTATAAAATGATATCCCAAGTTCATTTTATTTTGTATTTCTCTAGTTAATAATGATTTAAGCATTTTTCATATTATCATAAATTGTTTTTATTTCTTCATTGAAAAACTGTCTGTTTCTATTCTTTGACCATTTTATCAGTTGGGGAATGACTCATATTCTTATAGATTTGACAAATTTCTTTACATATTTAAGACATGAGACCTATATCTGAGAAACTATAATATTTTCCCAAAATTTTCTGCTTTCCTTCTGATTTTGGATACATTTGTTTTATGTACAAAAAAATTTTAATGTACTCAAAATTATCTATTTTACACTTAACTTTGCTCTCTATCTTTTGTTTATTCATAAATTGTTCATCTATCCATAATTCTGAGAAGCAACGTAGTCCATGTTCTAATTTTCTTGTAATATCTCTCTTTATATCTAGGTCATTTATCCATTTTGATCTTATCTTGGTAAATGGTATGAGACATAAATTTATTCCCAATTTCTGAAATACTGCTTTCCAGTTTTCTTACCAATCTTTATCAAATAAAGAAATATTATCCCAAAATATTGTTATTGCACCTATCAAGTATCAGGTTATTATATTTATTTCCTACTGTTAATTTTATGTCTTCAAGCTTCCATTGATCTACTTTCTGTTTCTTAGCTAGCACCAGATACTTCTGAAAATTGCTGCCTTTTAGTATAGTTTAGGATCTGGTACTGCTAAATGCTCCTTTGAGGAATATGCAGAGGAGATGAGAAATTTCCTCCACAAACAGACAGAAAATGACCATAAAATTAATGTAGGACAGCAAAAATAAAGGGAATAAAGCAGTTGTCCTCCTAAGAATACTTGAGAGGACCTCAGAAAAGACATGACCTCAAGGGGCAGAGATTTGTCTTAAGTGAAGTTTACACCCCCAGGCCAGCTCTGCTGAATCAACCAATTGTTTAGGAGCAGTTAAAGTGGAGCAAGCCTCAGGAATTTCACTTCAACTTTCATCTCACTCAGGACCCCAGGAAATTTCACTTCAGGAACTTTTGTAGCTCACAAACTTTCACCTGGGAATGCCCTACAGCTTAGTGGGGAAAAGATTGAAGGATCCCCCACTGTTTCTGGAAGTTGGGCCTAAAGGTGCTGACCAGAGATGATACCAGGCTGTGACTGTGGGTGAGGAGGAGTGATCACATGTCCATGAGTGCTCCACCTCAGGATGCAAGAATATTTTTGAGGCAACATGGCTGGGGGCCCTAACTGTGGCTTAGGAGAGAAGTTCTTGAGGTTAAATACCCAGAGAGAATTCAGAAAATAATAATACTTGAGACAACATTACCCACAACTAAAGACTAAAGCCCAATCATGACAATAAACTGCTAAAAATAAAATAAAACAAGAAAAGATGAGTCAGCAAAGAAAAAATTAATCCCATCTAGATAAATACTATGGTGTAAAAGAAGATCTGGTCTCATATTTAGAGAAATAAAAAACGTATTCCTACACTAAGAAGTAACATCAAATGGTCACAGTCCCTCCCAAAAAAAGTTCTAGGAAGAACTTAAAAAGGAATTCAAAAATTAAATAAGAGATATCAAGGAAAAATCAGGGAAAAAATAAAAGCAATCCAATTATTAAAAGAATGTTAACTAATTGGAAAAAGAGGTCCAAAATTTTAAGGAAGAAAATAATTGCTTGAAAACTAGAATTGGGCAAGAGGAATCAAATGACATCGTAAGACTCCAAGAAATAATAAAAATAGAAAAAAATAGCAAAAACTCTGAAATATCTCATTAGAAAAACAACTTATTTAGAGAACAGACCAAGGAGAGACAATAGAAGAACTGTTGGACTGCAAGAACATTATGATTTAAAAAAGAATCTGGATACAATATTACAAGAAATTATTAAGGAAAATTCTAAATCCTTATTGATTAGAGAAATGCAAATTAAAACAACTCTGAGGTATCCTCTCTCACATATAAGATTGTCTAACATGACAACAAAAAGATAATAATGAATGTGTACGGGATGTGTGGAAAACAAAGACACTAATGCAGTATTGGTGGAGTTGTGAACTGACTCAACCATGCTGGAGAGCATCTTGGAACTGTGCCCAAAGGGTTATAAAACTGTGCATACCCTCTGATCCAGCAATACCACTGCTAGGTCTAACAAAGACACTCCCCCCAAAAAGGGGAAAAACATTTTTTAAAAACTATTTGAAGCAGCTCTTTGTGTGGTGTATAAGAATTTCAGGTCAAAGGGATACCCATCATTGGCAAATGGTTAAACAAGTTGTGGTATATGATTGTTATGGAATATTATTGTGCTATAAGAAATGACAAGCAGGATAATTTCAGAAAAATCTGGACTTACATGAACTGATGCAAAATAAAGTGCATGTAACTAGGAGAATACTGTTACACACAGTAACAGCAATACTGTAAGATGAAGACCTTTGAATGCCTTTACTACTGTAGGAAATTCAGTGATCCAAAAAAATCCCAGAAGACTAATGATGAAGCATACTACACACATCCAGAAAAAAAACTGATGCTTCTTGACTACAGAGTGAAGCTTGCTATTTTTCACTTTCATTCTTTTTCTTTTATTCAAGTCTTCTTGCACTAAATGACTAAAATGGAAATGTTTTACATGATTGCATATGTATAATCTATATCTAATTTCTTACTATTTTAGGGAGAAAGGGAATGGGGGAGAGGGGAAGATACAATTTGGAACTCAAAACTTTAAAGAAATAACAAATGTTTAAAAAATTTGTTTTAGCATATAATTAGGGTGAAATAAATTATGTTTTAAAAAAAGAAAACTGCCCTAGAGTAATAGAAAAAGAGTGCAGTGTAGACATGGAAACAATCTACTGTTCAACCAGCTCAAATAGATCCCAGTATAAAAACTTAAAGAAATATCATAGCCAAGTTTCAAAACTCCCAGGTTAAGGAGAAAATATTGCAAGCAACAAGAAGAAAATATATTGTAGATAAACAGTTGAGATTTCACAAAACTTAGCAGCTTCCACACAAAAGGACAATAAGTAAGACCTGGAATATTGTATTTCGAAGAGCAAAGATTGCAAGCAAAAAAAACTTAGGGAAATTTGAGTATAATATTGAGCAAAAAAAAAAATGGACAATTGTAGAACTGAAAGACTTTTAGGTATTTGTGACAAAAGAACCAGAGCTCAATTGAAAATCTGATATAAAATATTCAGAAGCAATATAAGGAAAACATTAAAGACTAATTATAAGAGACTTATTAAGGTCAAACTGTTTATTTCATGTATATGAAAATGTCATCAGTATTCTGAAAATTATCATCGTTACTGAGGTAGCTTGAAAAAAAGGTTGAGGCTGAGTTGTGTATAATGGGGTGATTTTAACAAATAAAACTGGGAGGGAAAAGATAAAAAGGAGCAATTATCTCATAAAATAGGGTGTGAAAAAGTTGAACTGATACAGAGAAAGTAGGTGGGGGTGGAAGGCTGGTAATGTTGGAACCTTACTGTTATCTGGGTTGTAAAGGAAACACTGTGTACATCTGGAGAAGTTTAGAAGTCTTCTGGACTTGGGAGGAGAAGGATGGACCTGTTCTGACTCTACTCCCATAGCCAGTAAAATACCTGTTAAGAAATGAATCTAAACAAATTCTAGAGCAGCTGAAACCAAAAACGACAGAATGAAAGGGATTTCCAGGGTAAGACAGCCTGGAAACTGACAGGAAAAGTCTACTACACTAGCTTGGAGCAGAGCGCAGCCCAGCATTGGCCAAGCTGTAGCAGGGACAGGACTGAGCAGGATTCAGGGTACAGCTGTAGCAGGGACAGGACTGAGCAGGATTCAGGGTACAGAATCACAGAGGGCAGCTGCAGTTTCCAGATTTCTCAACCCATAAATGCCAAAGACAGCTTCAAAGGTCAGTGCAAAAGCTGTTTCACATGAGTAAGAAGGGATCAGGGTCCTCCCCTATCCCCAGTCTCAAGGTAGCAGCAGATATTGCTGCACAGAGTCCACTTTTGGAGCCCTCAGCATAAAACCCTGGGGGAATTGAGCAGCTGATCTGGGTCTCAGCCTAGTGTGGCAGCCCTGAGGCAAGGATGAGCTCTAGTGTGGTGGAGCTGGTGGAGGCTCTGGAGAGGGAATTCTACTCACAGATCCTTGGCAGGAAGGTTTGTGGTTACTTCCATACCACAGCACAGGCCAGGAGAGGAGTAAACTCTCCTTTGATTGTGACACCTTGGAGAAACTGAGAACTTACAGGTCCATAAAGTATACCTTCCAATTGACAAAGGACTCAAAAGTCAAGTAACTGACTGAGAAAATGCCCCAAAAAGGGAAAAATAAGACTATAGGAGGTTGATTTCTTGGTCAAAAGGTATTTTTTTCATCCTTTCAGATAGGGAAGAACCAAGCATACTATGAGAGGAAGACATAAAAGTCAAGGCTTCTGCATCCAAAACCTTCAAACAAAATATGCAATCATCTCAGGCCATGAAAGAGCTCCAAAAAGGATTTTGAAAATCAAGTAAGAGAGGTGGAGGAAAAATGGGGAAGAGAAATGAGAGCAATGCAAGAAAATCATGAAAAGTAAATCAACATCTTGCTAGAGGAGATGCAAAAAAATGCTGAAGAAAATAACATCTTTAAAAATAGACTAACCCAAATGGCAAAAGAGGTTCAAAAAGTCAATGAGAAGAAAAATTCTTTAAAAAGCAGAATTAACCAAATGGAAAAGGAGGTTCAAAAAAGCTCAGTGAGGAAAATAGTTCCTTAAAATTTAGAATGGAGTAGTTGGAAGTTAACGACTTTATGAGAAACCAAGAAATTACAAAACAAAACCAAAAGATGATAAAAATAGAAGACAATGTGAAATATCCCATTGGAAAAACAGCTGATCTGGAAAATAGATGAAGGAGAGACAATTTAAAAATTATGGGACTACCTGAAAGCCATGATCAAAAAAAGAGCCTAGACATCATCTTGAATGAAATTATCAAGGAAAACTGCCCTGACATTCTAGAAGCGAGGGTAAAATAAATATTGAAAGAATCCACTGACCATCCCCTGAAAGAGATCCCAAAAGAAAAACTTCTAGTAATATTGTAAACAAATTCCAGAGTTCCCAGGTCAAGGAGAAAATATTGCAAGCAGCCAGAAAGAGACAGGTCTAGTATTGTGGAAATACAATCAGGATAACATCTATATTAAGGAATAAAAGGGCTTGGAATATGAATCCCAAAAGTCAAAGGAACTAGGATTAAAACCAAGATCACCTACCCAGCAAAAGTGAGTATAATATTTCAGGGGAAAAAATAGTCATTCAATGAAATAGAGGACTTTCAAGCATTCTTGATGAAAAGATCAGAGATTAATAGAAAATTTGACTTTCAAGCACAAGAAGCAAGAGAAGCATGAAAAGGTAAAAAAAAAAAAAGGAGAAATCAGAAGGGACTTATTAAAGTTGAAGTGTTTACGTTCCTACATGGAAAGATAATATTTTTAACTCTTGAAGCTTTTTTGAGTATTCAGGTAATTGGAGGGATTATATACATTATACAGTCAGAGGGCACAGGGTCCTCTGTCTATATATGTGTATAATCCCTCCAATTATCAATAAAAAGGGATGATATCTAAAAAATAAAATTAAGGGGTGAGAGAGGAATATATTGGGAGGAGAAAGGGAGAAATGGAATGGGGAAAATTATCTCTCATAAAAGAGGCAAGAAAAAACTTTTTCAATGAAGGCAAAAAGGGGGCATGGGAGAAGGAAAAAGTAAAGGTTACTCTCATCACATTTGGCTTAAGGAGGGAATAACATGCACACTCAATTTGGTATGAAAATCTATCTTACGTTACAGGAAATTAAGAGAGAAGGGGATAAGTGGGGTGTGGGGATATGATAGAAGGCAGGGCAAATGAGAGGAGGGAGTATTTGGAAGTAAATCCTTTGTGGAGGGATAAAGTCTAAAGAGAGAATAGAAGAAGTGGGGGCAGGATGGGATGAAGGGAAATATAGTTAGTCTTTCACAATGTGACTATTTTGGAAGTTTTTGCATAACTACACATGTATGGCCTATATTGAATTGCTTGTGCCTTCTCAGTGGGGATGGGTGGGGAGGGAGGGAGGTAAAGAACTTGGAACTCAAAGTTTTAGAAATGAATGTTGAGAATTGTTTTTACATGCAACTGGGAAATAAGAAATACAGATAATAGGGTATAGAAATCTATCTTGCCCTACATGAAAAGAGAGAAGATAGGGATAAAGGAAGGGAGGGGTGTGATAGAAGGGAGGGTAGATTGGGGGACAGGGTAGTCAGAATTCACAGTGTCTTGGGGTGGGAGGAAAGGAGATATGGGGAGAAAATTTGAAACTCAAAATCTTGTGGAAATGAATGTTAAAAACTAAAAATAGTTAACTAATTATTTAAAAAGAAGCAGATTCAGACTTGGAGAAAGGAAATATTTTCTAAGAAATTAAATGATTTCTAAGTAGAAGCAAAGAAGTTTTCTGGGCTTGTAGAGATGTAAGAGGACTGGGGGGACAGCATAGGGAAGGGACTTTTAGAAGGGTGTATAGATTAATATTTAGGAGGGTGGGAGAGAAGATAAGATAGGGTCATTTGGAGGGCTGTATAGATTAAGAATAGGAAGCTGGGAGAGAGTATAAGGAAGGTACTCTTAGAGGAACAAATAAAATGAAGAACAGAAGAGTAAGGGGAGAACATAAGGTAACAGAGATAGGGTAAAAAAGAGAGGCTGTGAAGGAAACAACTGAATAAAAATAAAATGGAGGGAAATTCACAAATATCAATTAGAACTTCAAATGTGAATGTGATGAACTCACTCATAAAACAGAAACAGATAGCAAAATTAATTAGGGCAGGGGTAGTGATTATGATCTCAGACAAAGTCATGGCTAAATGGCTAAGTAGATTTAATTAAAAGAGTTAAAATAGGGTAACTATGTTTTGATAAAATAGATAATAAAGCAATATCAATATTAAACCTATATTCACCAAATAATGTAGAATCTAAATTTTTTAAAGAAAAGTTAAATGAATTACAGGTGGAGATAGATAGTAGTATTTCCCATTTCAGAACTAGATAACTCTAACCAAAAATAAATAAGAAAGAAGTGAACAAGTGAATAGAATTTTAGGTATAATGGATATTTGGAGAAAGTTGAATGGAAATAGAAAGGAATACAGTTTTTTTTTTCCCATAAGGCCATGTAACCTTTACAAAAATTGACCATATTTTAGTACAAAAAATTATAAAGGAGAAAACCAGAAATATTAAAAGTATCTTTTTCAGATAACAAATGCAATAAAAATTATATTTAATAAGATCCCAAAAACATAGATTAAAAGAAGATTAAACAACCTAATCTTAAAGAATGAGTGGTTTAAAGAACAAATCCTATGAAAAAATCAGTAATTCCATTAAAGAGAATGAGGCAACATATGAGACAACAATGAGACAACATATCAAAACTTAAGGAATACAGCAAAAGCAGTGATCAGAGGAAAGTTTGTATCTCTAAATGCATATATCAACAAAATAGAGAAAGAACAAACCAATGAATGAGATATACAATTTTAAAAACTAGACAAAGAACAAACTACAAATTCCCAATCAAACAGTAAATCAGAAATTCTAAAAAATAACAGGTTACTAAAATTCAGAGTAAAAATTGTAATAATAAAATGGGAATTTGGTTTTATGAAAAAACAAATAAAATAGATAAGCCATTGGTTAATTTGATTCTTTTTAAATGGAGAAAAAAACAAATTACTAGCATCAAAAATGAAAAAAGTCAACATACTAATGAAGATGAAATCAAAGAAATTATAAGGAGTTATTTTACCCAATCATATGCCAATAAATTTAACAATATAAGTGAATGGAAGAATATTTACAAAAATATAAATTTCCTAGATTGACAGAAAAGGAAATAAAATATACAAATAGACCTAGTTTAGAAAAAGAAATTGAACAGACCATAAATGAAGTTCTAAGAGAAAAGCACCAAGGTCAGATGGATTTACAAATGAATTCTATCAACTATTTGAAGATCAAATAATTCCAATATTAAATTATTGTAAATAACAGGAAAAGATTAGGAAAGGAAATACCAAATTCCTTTAATGAAACAAATATGATACTGATACCTAAACCAGTGAGAAAACAGAAAAAGAAAATTGCAAACTAATTTCATTAATGCATATGGATGCAAAAATCCTAAGTAAAATACCATCTAAAAGATTTTAACAATATATTATAAAGATTAGACATCATGACCAAGTTGGATATATACAAGGAATGTAGGGATGGTTTAAAATAAAGAAAACTATTAATATAATTGATCATATCAATAATAAAAGTTTAAAATGTCATATGATTATATCAATAAATGCATAAAAAGCTCTTGATAAAGTTCAACACTTATTTCCATAAAAACACTTGAAAGTATTCACACAAAGGTGTTTTCCCTTAGATTGATAAAAGCAATTATTATCTAAAAGCATTGGCAAGCATTATTTGTAATGGTGTTAACCTACAAGCCTTCCCAATGAGATAAGGTATGAAACAAGGACGCCCTCTGTCACCAACAATATTTTATATTGTATTGGAAATCCTAATAGCAATAATAGAAGAAAAAGAAATAGAAAATACTAGAATAGAGAATGAAGTAATAAAACTCTCTTTTTCCAGATGTATGATGATATTACTGGAAAATCTCAAAGACTCAACTGAAAAGGTGGTTGAAACAATTACTATTTTAGCAAAATAACAGGATATGAGATAAATCAACATAAATCATCAGGCTTCCTATATATCACAAAGAAAACCCTGCAATAAGAGATAGAGATAGATGGCCCATTTAAAATAACTCTATACAGTATAAAATACCTGGGAATACACCTAACAAAACAATTCCAGGAACTATAAAAACAAAATTATAAAAAAACTTTTTATACAAATGAAGTCAAACTTGAATAATTGGTAAATATTAATTATTCGTGGGTAGACAGGGTCAATATAATAAAAGTGACTTTACCTAAACTAATTATATATTCAATGTCATTGCAATTCAATTACCAAAAAATCTTACTGAATTGGGAAAAATAACAAAATTAATTTGGAAGAGCAAGAAGTCAGATATATTGTTACTAGATTATAGCTGTTACTCTCTGTATTTTCCAAATGATTGGGGGAATATATGTTGGCATTTTTCTCCTTTATTCCCTAATTTCAGTTGAAAGTTCCTGTGATCTGATCCCCAAGACTCCAAGCAACTGTATTCCCTCAGACCTCAAGATGTAATCCATTCTAAGTCAAGAGACTATTATTTCTATATCTGAAGCTGTGACCCAGAATGAAAAGCTTGCTGTGATATATTTCTTTTCTCAAGGAGTAGTAATGAAAATACTAAAGATTGTTTCACTAAGAACAATCATAAATGTTTACCATAGAGGAGAGAAGGCTTAGGTAGATCTTGATATATAAATACATGGCACGCAGAAGAGGGATCTGACTTGTTCTTGCCTCCAGAAGAGAGATAGAAATAGGAGCAACGGGTAAAAGTTACAGAGATGCACATTTACATGCCCCACAAGGAAACCTTCCTAAATTCGAGTTGTTCAAAAGAGCAGTGAACCAACTCAAGAGGTAAAGCTCTCCAAGAATAGAGGCTGAATAATAGTGAGGGGCATGGGATGGGATAGGTAGGGAAAAAATGTATGAAAATGAGTTCCTTTGGGAAGCAACATGAATATATGATTTTATACAGGTGTAAGTAATGTCAGAACTATGGTCTCTTCTTCACTTCTCCCATTAGCACGGTGGATGGTGAAGTTGGCATGGGGCTATGAGGGAATATTAACCTACAGACCTTTGTTCATGGGTTCAACAGGTCAGCTAGAAGGATCTTGTCCTTCTCCTGCTTCTCCTACTCCTCCACCACAATAGAATTATGGAATATACCAAGGACAAGACTCCAGGGAAGTTAATCACTATCTTCTCTGGAGTTTCCCAAACATTAATTTTAATGCTATCCCTGGCTGATGTCTCTCTGCCAGAGAGACTTTTTTTATTCTTCTGCCCAGTGGTCAAAGTAGAATTCTTTTAAAATTAATGTCACAAATATCAAGGTGGTCGAAAATATGCATTTTCTTTTAAATTGCAATCCCAAGCAAACATTCATTTATAATCCTTTATACTTAATAATAAATTCACATGTGCAATACACTTATAACAGTCTATTAGCTTGTTCCTGTATTCATTTCAATTCAACAAGCATTTTGAAGGCACCTATGTAGCACAATTAACAGAGCATTAGGCCTAGAGCCGATAACAACTGAGTTAAAATCCAACCTCTGACACTTTTGCCTCATTTTCTTTCATTGCAAAATGGAGATGATAATGACACCTACTTCCCAGGTTATTATGGGCATCAAATAAGAATCATATTTCTAAAGTGCTTTGCAAACTTTTAAGCCTCATTAAAGTGCTATCAATTATTATCATTATTGTTATTTATTAAGTGCCTACTATGTACCAGGTGGGGTGTAAGGTGTTCTCAGACCAGTGGTGTGATGGCTGCTGAGCCCTTTTCAGGACTCTTTCCACCTTTGATATCCACCTGTTCCACCCAACTCTTACCTGTGGCTCCTAGTAGCTGCAGCATGTTCAGGCACCACACTCTGGTAATCTGTTTTAGTAGGCAGGCCAAACCAGGTGGAGGGTAATCAAGGGTCTCAAACCCATTGGTGACTTATGGGGGTGTCTTTCCCAAGCAAGTGAAGACTTCACCCCACCCCTGGCCTCTGTTTTCTGAGCCCACTGGAGGAAGCCCTATCCAAAAACTCAACATGTCTATTTACAAGATCCAGGCAAGAGAGATCTTCGACTCTTATGGAAACCCTACTATAGAAGTTGATCTCTACACTGAAAAAGCTCAATTCTGAGCTCCTGTGCCCAGTGGTGTTTCTACTGGTATCCATGAAGTCCTGGAGCTCCAAGACATGGGGAAAGGTATCTCAAAAGCAGTTGAGCACATCAATAAAACTATTGCCCCTACCTTGATTAGCAAGAAATTAAATATTGTGGAGCAGAAGATCGACAAACTGATGATAGAGATGGATGGCACTGAGAATAAATCTAAATTTGGTGCAAATGCCATTTTGGGAGTGTCTCCGACTGTTTATAAGGCTGGAGATGCTGAGAAAGGTGTCTCCCTGTACCGTCATATTGCTGACCTTGCAGGCAACAATGAAGGCAGTTCCAACTTCAGCGTGATCAGTGGTGGCTCCCATGCTGGTAACAAGTTGGCCGTGCAGGAATCCATGATCCTCCTCGTTGGAGCAGCAAATTTTAAGGAGGTCATGTGCATTGGAGCTGAGGTCTACCACAACCTGAAAAGTGTGATTAAGCAGAAATATGGACAGGACACCACCAGTGTAGGGGATGAAGGTGGCTTTATTCCTAACATCCTGGAGAACAAAGAAGCTCTGGACCTGCTGAAGAACGCTATTGGTAAAGCTGGCTATTCTGATAAGGTTGTCATTGTCATGGATGTTGCTGCCTCCGAATTCTTCGGATCTGGGAAATATGACTTGGACTTCAAGTCTCCTGATGATTCCAACAGATACATCTCCCCTTCTGAGCTTGGGGACCTCACAAGAGCTTCATCAAGGTTTATTCAGTGGTGTCTATTAAAGATCCTTTTGACCAGGATGATTGGGAAACTTGGAAAAATTTAACTGCTACTGCCAGCATCCAGGTGGTAGGAGATGATCCCACAGTTACCAATTCCAAGCAAATTGAAAAGGCTATGAACAAAAAGGCCTGCAATTGTCTCCTATTCAAAGTGAACCAGATTGACTTCATGACTGAATCTTTCCAGGCATACAAGCTGGCCCAGTCCAATGATTGGGGAGTAACAGTTTCCCATCGTTCTAAGGAGACTGAAGATACCTTCATTACAGACCTGGTGGTGGATCTCTGTACTGAGCAGATCAAGACTGGTGCCCCCTGCCGATCTCAGCATCTGGCCAAGTATAACCAGCTTCTCAGAACTGAAGAGGAGTTGGACCACGAGGCTAAATTTGCTGGAAGGAACTTCAGAAACCCTAGGGCCACATAAGCTCTGTGGCTAGGAAGCCTAAGAGCTCTCATGTGCCAGTCACCTCTATAGAAGTCTGCTCCTGTCCTAAGAATGGGCAGCACCAAGTAATAGACCAGTCTTGTTTTGGGGACGGGGCCTCTGCTGCTTAGCTTCCCTCTCCTTTCAATCTTTCTGTGATGTTCTCACTGCCTTGTTAGAACTGTCTTATACTGGAGACTGCCTGATCATCTGGCTCTCTGTCAAAAGACCCTTTATCATCTTGTGATATCTTGGGATAGATTGACCTGTTCTCACCCCCAAACCTGGTGTTGATGTGTGGAGCCATGTACTTGTGATGCAGCCCCAATGAGCCCACAGACCAAATCCTTAGTGGCTTCTATGTGGAGAATAAAAGCATTCAGTACAAAAAAAAAAAAAGACTTCCTCTGGTGGAATGGGCACATGACAGCAATTTATTTCAGTGGCCATGAAGGCAGCTGAAGCAGGCTATGAGGAGCACTTAGAGCTTGGTTAGACACTGAAGATGCCAAGGTCATCCACTGCATTCTCAGCCATTGTCAGTTATCTTGACACTCTCCTGCCACTGGATTATGATGACTCTGGAGGAGAGAGTGAGGCTCACCACTTCATGCAACTCTGCCTCACTTAAATCCAATTTATGCATGAATCAAAAGACACCACCCATACCATTTTACTATTATACCTCAAAGTCCTGTGGCAACAGGCAAGTGATGAAGCAGCAGGTGCAGATACACTGGGAGCTATAGTCACAACCCTGCACACAGGTAGCCCAGGCCATAGGATCATTTCTCACTGGAAGTAGCAGGGGGACTCGGCAGCCCGGTGGGTGTCTGAGCAACCTGTTAAGAATCACACTGCTCACCTCCTGGTTTGAGGAAAAAGTGCTCTAAAAATTGTCCACTTACCCGACTCTGGCCTGATCACCATAGCAGGCTGGGAATCCCACTCCGTGGTGGAAACCCCCAAAAAATGTACAGAAAGAGATCCGCAAAGATGATTTCACTCATCATCAGCACCATGTGCGCACAATTACAGACAACACAAAATTCAGTAAAACTGAAAGAAAAATTACTCTTGTTGCAAGAGAACTCAACAGATATCACATCCAAATAGTAAGTAAAACAAGTTGAGTAAAACAAGTGAACTGAGTAAAACGAGGTTGGCAAATGGCCAGCTTACTAGAGTCTTAGCTGAATAAACATTTTTCTGGAGTAGCTGCAGTGAAGGTGTAAGTTTTTCAAGCAAAACTCATCTAGTCGGCAAGCTGGTATGCCTGCCAAAAGGACTGAATGACAGGTTCAGGATAATGTGATTGCCACTCACAGGAAAACATCATGCTACCATCATCAGTGCCCATGCTCCCACCATGACAAACCCTGATGAGGTCAAAGAAAAATTATATGAAGACCTAGAGACTCATCATCAATGTGCCAAAAGAGGGCAAGTTTATAATTCTGGGTGACTTCAATGCTAGGATAGGCTCAGACTGCCAGACTTGGCAGGGAGTCCTAGGGAGGAATGGAGTTGGAAACAGCAGTAGCAATGGTCATTTATTGCTGAAGACTTGTGCATCATATGACCTCATCATCAACACTGTTTTCCATTTACCTAAATACAATAAAACTTAAGGGATGCATCCTCCCAGCAAACTTTGGCATCTAATAGACTCTGTGATTTTAAGAAGAGATAGACATGATGTGATAATGACAAAGGCAATGTGTGGTGCAGAGTGCTGGACTGATTGTACACTTATCCTTTCTAAACTAAATATTTGCTTTCATCAAAAGTGCTGCTCCCAAGGCAAAATGACTACCAGAAGAATTAATGTCAACAGATTAGAGTTCTTCTCTGAGAGTGAACAGTTTGTTGCTAATTTGGAGGGAAAATTGAACCAACACACAGTTGGCAACAGTGGAGCAGAAAAGGAGCAGACAGCTTTCAGAGATTTGGTGTACAGCACTGCATTTGCTCATCTGGGACAGAATACTCAAAAACACCGAGACTGGTTTGATGAAAATGATAGGGAAATTCAGAAGCTGTTATATGAAAAACGAACACTTCTCAGGATTTACCAGTAGGACAGTTCTTCCATGTCTAAGAAGGCAGTATTTAATTCTGTCAGAAGTAAAGTAGAAGCAAAGCTTAGAAAGATGCAGGACTCCTTGCCCTGTAAGAAGGAAGATGAATTTCAGTTTTATTCTGGCAGTAACAATCCAAAGCACTTTTATGCTTCCCTGAGAGCTATTTATGGATCAAAAACCTATGGTGCATCACAACTACTCAGTGCTGATGGAGCCACATTGATTAGTGATAAGGACATGATCATAAAGAGATGGGCTGAACACCTCCATAGTGTACTTAACAGACCACTATCAATGAATGCTGAGGCCATTAATGACCATTTACTTCAGGTTGAAGTCAATCCTTCCTTAGCTAAACTTCTAACTAAAAAAGAGGTTTTGAGTGCCATTTGGCTCTTTTCATGTAGCAAAGCACCTGGTGCCGATTCTATTCCAGCTGAGATGTACAGGGTAGGGGGACCACTGCTCATTCAAAAGCTGATAGAAATTTTCCAGGTTATATGGCAAGAGGAGGCTATCTCTCAGGAGTTCAAGGATGCCTCCATTGTCCATCTGTATAAAGGTAATATAAAGGTAAAGGGAATTTATCACCCTGCTACAATCACAGGGGGATCTCTCTCTTAGTCATTGTTGGCAAGATTCCTGCTAGAGTCCTCCTTAATAGGCTGATCCTTCATCTGGAAGATGGTCATCTACCTGAGAACCAGTGTGGCTTCAGAAAGGGTTGAGGAACTGTATATATGGTCTTTGCTGCCCAAAAACTCCAAGAGAAATGCCAGAAGCAGAACAGAGGCCTGTACACAATGTTGGTAGATCTAAGCAGGTCTTTGACACTGTTAGTCTTGGGGGCTTATGGAAAACTATGTCAAAATTTGGTTGCCCAGAGAAGTTCATCAATATTGTACATCAATTTCATGATGGCATGTTTGCCTGGATTCTGGATAATGGACAATACTCTTATGCCTTCTCAATCAGCAACGGAGTGATACAGGACTGTGTGTTTGCTCCCATGCTTTTTAGCATCATGTTTTCAGCCATGTTGTCAAATGCTTTCAATGAAGATGAACACAGCATACAAGGTCAACTGCCATACTGATGGTAAGCTCTTCAATTTGAAAAGGCTACAGGCCAAGAACAAAGTGGAGGGAGTGTCGGTGAATTATTTTCTGTTTGCAGATGATTGTGCACTCTATGCAGCTGAAGCTGAGAATGCAACAAAGTATGGATCGATTCTCTGGTGCATGTAATAATTTTGGCCTAATTAACACCAAGGAAACACAGGTTCTCCTCCAGCCACCACCACACCATTCATACGTGGAACCATCAGTTACAACAAATGGAAAAGTTTTGAATGCTGTGCATAGGTTCACTTACCTTGGTCGCTTACTTTTCAGGGATGTATACATTGACAATGAGGTTCACACAGGCATTGCCAGAGCTAGCTCAGTGTTTGGGAGGTTCCAAAGAAAAGTATGGGAGAGAAGAGGTATTAGACTGACTACCAGACTGAAGGTCTACAGAGCTGTTGTGCTGACCTCATTGTTGTATGCCTGTGAAACTGACCTCATTGTTGTATGCCTATGAAACTGACCTCATTGTTGTATGCCTGTGAAACTGACCTCATTGTTGTATGCCTATGAAACTGACCTCATTGTTGTATGCCTGTGAAACTGACCTCATTGTTGTATGCCTGTGAAGCTGACCTCATTGTTGTATGCCTATGAAACATGGACAGGCTACCAGTGCCATGCCAAGAAACTGAATCGCTTCCATTTAATCTGTTTTAGGAAGATTCTGAAAATCATCTGTCAGGATAACGTACCAGACACTGAGGCCTTTGCTCTAATTGAACTGCCAAGCATTCAAACTATGCTTCAGAGAGTGCAGCTCCGACAGGCTGGCCACATTAATTGAATGCAAATTGCACGTTTGCCAAAAAAAGACTATTTTATGGAGAACTCACACAGGGCAGGAGATCAGATGGTCATCAGAAGAAGCAATACAAAAACACTCTCAAGGTCTCTCTCAAGAACTTTGGTTTTGGAGAGTTGACTTAGAGCAAAGAAAGTTAATTGACTTATCCAAGGGCACTAAACAATATTTTCTAGAGGCTGGACTTGAGCCCAGATCTTCTTAGTTTTGAGGATAGCTCCCTCTCCACTATATCACACTGCTCCTGCACTTGTATACAGCATTTAAAAGCTTCATCATTACATAAAGGCATCTCTGGGTTCTCTAAGGCTGAGCATTAGAAAGTAAGTCCTTCCAAACTAGAGGCTTCCAGTTTGGCCCCGTGATGGGCCATATCTGGTGCTAGACAAGCTACTTCCAAAGAAGTTCATCACAAAGATAGGTGAAGGAAGAATATTTTGACCAACCAGACTCTGAAAGGCTATCTGATAAGGCATTGTAGGATTAGACTCTGTGCCATTGGAAAGAGAACCGATATCCATTATATCATAATCACTGAAGCACTGAAGGAACTCTTGTTTTACATAATGGGTAAGTCTTCACAGCCATTATAGAAATGTTACCACAAAGGACAAGAATCAAGAGTTAGCTTTCAAGATTTTGAAAAAGCAAAGCTCACTGTTGCATTGCTCATAGCATCATGGTTACTGAGGGCAATCCATTGAAACAAGGAGATTGCTTCTCAGGGAAGTGCTGGTCCCTCACCCTGTTTAGGTGTAGTGACTGCAGCAGAAAAGGGGACAGCAGTCACAGAAATCTTGTAAATGCTCTTATTGTGGTGGGGGCAGCAATGGCTGGAAAGTTAGTTTTTTCTCCAATTAATTTCTATGAGCAATGTATTTCTCTCCCACTCTCCATATAATTTGCTCTATTCTGTCAAAAGAAGTCAACTAAAATGGAAGTGTTTTCTTTATTCCACTTTTTTAATGCCACTCTAGGTCAATAACTATCCTCCCCATGTGTAGGAATATTTTCCTCTTCCACTAGCTTACTGGCTATAACCTAGTGTTCTGTTGTAGCATTCTATTACACATCATTGGTTCTGTGATCTTCCAACTAGTGAAAAGTACTCTTCCCATCATCAGAACTATAATAAGTCAATTGGCTTAGGGTTCTCACTTCTGGATGGCATCATCATAAATGTCTATACTCTTCCTCTTCCTCTTGAAAATGCCCTAGCACACTGTCCTTGAATCTCACAGTCCTCTACTAGACTTTGTCACAACTAACCCTGCTTTCTCTAAAACTGGTGTTCTAGGCTGACCTCTTACACCACAGCTTTTGGAGAGGTTATCCTCAGATAGAAAGAAAAGAAGATGAGATATCTTCCTGACAGTTATGATTCTCTGGTATTCCTAAAAAGACTTCCTCTTAGTTCTATATTTATGTCTCTTTCTTTACTATGTATTCTTGGGGAAATATCATATTGGGGCCAAATTCTTGAGTACAGACAATATGAAAAGAATTTGGGTAATGGTGGCTCTGTGTGACAAGATCAATGACAGTTATGTCTCTTGAAAATAGTTCCTATGCTCCTACTGTCTTGTGGATGACTGTAGTTTCCTTAGGTCATCTAGGGTGATCTTGTTGCGTATCAGGATATTTAAAACAACACACTTTACAAGAAATTATATTCAGCATACAAATTTTAATATTTATTGATGTTTCTAACCATTTCATGCTTATAGACCTTTTATCTAAACTACAGTATAAGCTCCTTGAGGGCAGGGAGTCACTACTTCTTATCCTTCTCCTCCATCTTCTTCTTCTCCTTCTTCTCTTTCCCTTTCTCCTTCTCCTTCTCCTCCTTCTTCTCTTTCTCCTTCTCCTTATTCTTCTTCTTCCTCTTCCTCTTATTCCTCTTCCTCCTCTTCCTCTTCCTCTTTTTCTTCTTCTTCTTCTTCTTCTTCTTCTCCTTCTTCTTCTTCTTCTTCTTCTTCTTCTTCTTCTTCTTCTTCTTCTTCTCTTATATCATCCACAGGAGTTAACTCAAAGATGGGTACACAATAGTAGATCAGCATCTACTTCATAAACAAATGTAAGTTGAATGGATAAATGATCTAAGATTTCAATGATGATGAACCACATACTGTGGCATTCAGAGGCCATATAAAAATGGCTCATATAATACTCATATGCCTTTTATTTTTGTATCTTGCAGGTGACAAATCACTCTTAGAGTTTGTAATAAGGAAGGAAAGCAAATTTGGGGACAGTGTGACCCACCCCCTGTATTTAGGAAGGACAGATTTCAAAGGCTTTAGAAGAAGAAAGCCCAAGGAAAAAAAACTACAGGAAAGGCTAGCCCAGGAGGCATGGACATTCTTGAGAATTAAAGTAAAACACAAAATTATGTGATTGTAATAAGAAACAAAAGGGGAAATTGTCAAAAGCCATTGCCACAATGATGAGAATCGAATCCACAACAGAATGTTCCTTTGTTCCTTCCTCCAACATCTACCTTGAGAGGATCACGCAGATATGCAGAAACCTCACCAACAAATAGTTTGCTAGAGGAATGTATGGAAGGTGAAAGCAAGGACACATTAGGAGGACAAGCACAAAAATGTAACACCATCTGTAAGAATATTATATAGAATGCTAAAGTTCAGAATGAGCTTGAGAGAATGGAAGGAGTTGCCCTAAAATGGAGAAGGGCAAGTATTGTCCTGATTCAAATAAAGGAAATAGAGCCCAGAAGCTATAGATGAGACAACTCAACTTTGATTCCTGAATTATAGAACATATTATTAGTGATGAGCCAGAAAAAGAAGCTGTTAGCACAAAGACCCAGCATGTATTCAGCAAGAATATTGCATGCCAAGTAGGTGCTATTATTATCCCCATTTTATAAATGAGAAAATTGAAGCAGACTGGTTAAGTGACTTGCCTAGGGTCACACAGCTAGTACCTAAGTCCAGCTTTGAATTTAAAGCTTCCTGAGTCCAACTACAGCACCCAATCCACTGTGGCACAGAATTATACTATTTGGGAAATGTTTCAATAGGGTAATATAACATTGCTCATGCTCCCTTAGTTTCTCATACCCTAAGTTGAAACCTTTACATCATGTTATAAAAGGGTTAGCTATCTGAGTTGGCGAAGGGAATTCCCACACTTAGGAAACTAATATATTTGACTTCCTGAGCAATCTCAGCAGGCAAACTCTGAACTAGAAAATTCTGAGTTACAGAAGAGAAGCTTTAGTTACAACTTCTGAAGGATTAAGTTTTACGTGCTGCATGAGACTCAATTTAATCATAATCATGTTACAGGTGTTTGAAATGGATTTTGACCCAGACAAACAGAGACCAGAAGAATTCCACATTTTCCCATTCTCTTTAGACATAGATCCATAAATATCCACATACACACACACACATACATGCAGGCACACATTTACACATACACGTGCACACATTTACACATGCATGCACACACTTGCAGACTTGGTGACTGAACTGAAACATCTGTGGCAGATGGCAGCCAGTTTATGTGCACAAGAAGACGTAGGTTGCCATCTGGTGGGACATCATGAGCACCACAGGCAAGGAGGTAGGACATAGGCCATAATTCATTCAGTTGGTAGACAACTGAAATGTTTCCATAGGAAGCAAGTATGGAGAAGTCCTATAAGAATGTTGCAGTGAATGAGAGTGGCTAAGATTATGTTAGCCCATTAACAAACAAGATTGTTCACTGGTGGTTATTATTTCCCAGGTTCTCTGATCTGAGTAAACAAATTGGCTCATTGCTGAACTTTCTGAGTCCATGTGCATGACTGGGTGACCACTACACACTTCTGGCATTCATACAGGCATAGATCATACTGCTGACATGACCCTAGAAAGCATTTGTACAGACTATGGAGCTGCTACTGACCTCTTTTTTGTTGCTCAAACAAGACACACCATCTGTCTGCTAAGAGCACTTTCTCTGACTCTTCCCCATGCCTGGATCCGTCTCCTTCCTCATCGCCTCCTCCTGGCTGCCCTGGCTTCCTTCAAGTCCCAATTAAAACTCTACCATCTTCAAGAAGATTTTTCCTGCTCTTCCTTACTGTTAGTACCTTCCCTTCATGGTAATCTTCATGTTATTCTGTATATATCTTGTTCATACATAGTCGTTTGCATGTTTTATGCCCCATTAGACTGAGAGCTCCCTGAGAGCAGGGATTGTCTTTTGCCCTTCTTTATATTCCCAACACTAAACACAGTGCCTGAGACAAAGTAGGCTTTTAAGTAAGGTCAACTGATTTGAAAAAGATGTTGGCAGCACCGATCATTTCTTTGTCATTACTGGAAGGCAAAGGATTCATATGAGAAAGAAAGAGATGGAAAATAAATAATTGGCAAAAAGATGGTATATGAGCAAAGGACCTTAGTCTTTGGACTATTTTAAAATACAGGCATTACAGGGATGGAGCCCACCTAACAAGGACTTGTATGAATGAATTTGCCTGGAGTCTTGAAATCAAAGTAGGCTTTAACTGAAAAGAAAGGGAGAGGAAGAAAACTTCTTGTATCTACCAACCATACAAGATTCTGTTCTCACAAGAGACAAAATCCTAGAAAGGAAAACTATATCTGTAATTATCATAATAATGTAAAGGAAAACAACTTTGAAAAACTACAGAAGTGATTGATGCCTTGAGCAACCATGACTTCCGAACACTAATGTTGAGTTCTGCTACCAGCTACTGGGCATGTGATGGTCATCGATGTTAGAACATGACTAACATGGTGAATAGTTTGGCTTGGCTGTGCTTACTTGACACAAGCTAAGACTTCTACTGGGTGAGACAGGGGACAGGGTGGAAGAGAGGAGGGCAAGTTAATGGGCAGAGAATAGAAAAAAGGAAAAAGAAAAGAGCAGCCAAAAGCATTAAAATACACAGATGAAAGCAAAAAAATCTTCAAAGGTGGCCAAATACAAGCAATAGTTTTGTCATTGCTGAGCTAAATTTAATATGAACTTAAGAACAAGTCATATCCAATAATTCAAAGTTCCACATTCATACGGTCATGGGATCAGAGATTTCAAACTGAAATGGAAGTAGATTATCAGTCCACCCTCCTTCTTTTATGGATCCTCTTTTTTGATTCTTTTTATACCAAAATGTTCATGCTTGTTGGTGGTTATTGAGTTCATAGTGAAAGGGGAAATTTAAAAGAAAAAGTTTAAATATAGATGCATGCAGAGAAAACAAGGTAGTGAAACAAAATCTTAGGTTTAAGATGAAGGAAAAATCAGGAATTTATTTATCCAATTAGGCAATAGTATGAATGTCATGTCAAGCACAAAAACAAGGCATTGTAGTATGCTTAAAGGCATTAGGCAACTTTTTCTGAGGAAATCAAGGTTAAGTAATTTGCTTTGTGTCACACAGCTAGTAAGTGTCAGGTCTGAGTTGAACTCAGGCCCTCCTGACTCCAGGGCCAATGTACTATCCACTGCACCACCTAGCTGCCCCAAGAATTTTTTTAACTTATTTAACATATATGCACCAGCCTATCATGGTAGTCCATGACTTATCATCCCTACCAGTGGCAGGTAGAGGCTGCTGGAAGACTTGGGTTCGGTTTTGAGTCTCAGTAGGGAGGCTAGGTCGCACAGTGAACAAAGCCTGGAGTCAAAAACACTCTTCTTTCTCAGTTCAAATCTGACTTTAGACATTTATTGGCTGTGTAACCCTGAGCAAGTCAACCCTGTTTACCTCCATTTCCTCATCTGTAAAATGATCTGGAGAAGGAGATGGCAAATCACTCCAGTATCTTTGCCAAGAAAACCACAGATGGGGTCATGAAGAGTCAGACATGACTGACAGATGACTAAGCCAAAGGGCTACAGCTTATTGGATGTCTGTAGAAAATCCAGCACATAATGTAGTGAGGCTCCAGGAGTAGAGGACCACCAGGACACCTAAGAAGGGGCAAGGTCAGAAAAATGGATTGGGTTAAACTTTAGTGCCTATCAATACAGGGCTAGGCCCATGAGTGACCACTGTACTTCCTGCCTGAAGAAGTAAGATAGGGAGACCCAGTTTCAAAAAATAATAATGACACCAACAATAATAACAACAAATATATATGCACCAAATGGCATATGTTCTAACTTCTCAAAAGCAAAGTTAAGTGATTTACATAAGAAGCATTTATTGATAGTAACACAATAATAGTAGGAGACTTTAATACTCCACTCCAAGAGCTGAATAAATGGAACAGACAGATAAGGAAGTAAATATAGAGTTAAAGAAACTGTTGGGGAAAATGTATATTTGACTAGCTGGTAGTTTCTGAATAGTAGGATCAAAACAATGTGTATTTCTAAGCATTCTAACAATGTCTTCACAAAAATTGATCAAGAACTATGGTATAAGGAAATCATAAATATCCTATAAAGTCTTTCCTGAAATCTTCCAGATTCTAGTGCCTTTTTCTTAAAACAGTATCATATTTAGGTAGTATACATCTATTGTAAATACTCTCATACGTCCATGTTGTCCTCAATGGAATGTAAGTTCCTTAAAGGCAGATGCTGTTTTATTTCTGTCTTTGTATCTTCAGTGTCTTTCACATTGCCTGGCGTTGCGTAGGCAATTAATAAAAATATTTGTTGATCGATGGAGACAAATTTTAAATGGCAAAAGTAGTAAATACATTCTTTACAGGCAATAATGCAAAAAAATTGTAATGAGGAATGTATGAAAGACAAAGATCTAAATTTAAAGTAGGTAATGACACTCTCAAATAACGGGGAGGTCAAAGAAGAATTCATAGGAGCAATGAATAATTACATTAAAGAGAAGGATAATAATGGAAAGGCTACTGGCATGTAGATAGAGCTCTGGGTCTAGATTCAGAATGCGTGAGTTCAAACCCTGCCCCAGAAGCCTACTAGCTATATGACCCTGGGCAAGTTACTTAACCTCTTCCTTACTCAATTTCCTCATCTGTAAAAGGGGGATAACAATGGTATCTATTTCTCAGGGATGTTGTGGGTGGGAGGGAATTAGATAATATCTATGAAATAACATTTCTTGCTAAATAATTAATAGTATATAAAATATATTTATACATGATATAATTATATAATGTATTCTACATAGTATATAATTATTAATAATTATTATTGCACACAGCTAAAACAGAAAGAGCTATAACTAAAACTTATATTCATGAAATGGACATCAAGAAACTGAACATGAAATGTTCAAAAGACTAGGAAATTTAAAAAATCAACACTTTAATCCAAAATAATATATCCTGAAAATCATAGGAGAAATAAAGGGACTTAAGAATAAAAAGACTATAGAAATGATAACAAAAGCAGAAAGAGGTTTTATTTTCTAAAACACTAACAAAATCAATTAATTAATAGTTAGCCAGAACAGGAAAAAGAAAAGAAAATGTAACTACCAAAATGAAAAGAAAAATTCTTAACAGAGAGATAACAGAATTAGCAGGAACTATCATACTCAAATATATCATCATTGTGGCAATTGATTTACATTGACTAAGCTTCTTTGGGAGATGACAATAAGCTGTGCGAATATCTATTCCTTCAATTATTTCCTATCTTTCATTTGAACAGTTGCATAGTTCACTAAGGCTGAAGCTAATTTAATTAAACGCAATACCTATTTCATGTTTATTATTTCTTTTAGGTTTTTTCTATGTTCATCTTTGTTGTGACAGATCAAAAATCTGCCTGTACATCAACAGAATGTAATCGATTTTATTTTTTAGTATTGTGACTGGGTAATAAAGTTAATCGGATCATCCTTAATCAATGATTTTTCTCCCAGACTAGTTAATAGAATCACAGGCAGAGAGAGGGATGGGAGGTGGGGGTTGGGAGGAGGGATGGGTAGGTCGTAGAGACAAGGTGTTAAGTCTTAAACAAAATGCAGACATGTCTAGACTGCTAGTCTTTTGTAAAATATGCAAAACTTATATAATCCAAAATGGATAGAATTAGAGGGCAGATTGTCATTTAATAGCTGGTATCAGTCATGACCCTGATGGCCTTTCAAAAAATGGGACAAATTCTGTAGAAAAGTGGAGGCAAGATACAGTTTTGAGGAGTATGGCCTCTGGGAGCAGAGAAAAGGATCAGCTCTTCAGAGGAAATCATCTCCAGCCTTTGAGGGTAAAGGGATTTCTCCCCTCCCTCCCCACTATTCATTAATCATTGTGCTTATAGTAAAACAACTTTCCCACTAGGAGATACTACACCTACCTAAGTAAGAGTAAGCCCAATGAGTCAAGATGTAACACCATAGGAAATTTGGTAATTTCTGAGTAACCTACAAGTGGCAACACTGCACCCAGTAAGAATAGCATGAAGACTCTACTATAAGGGGAAATGACATTTAGGCCCTGCAGTGCCAGGTACATGAGCTGCCTAGGTCATATGTGTTCCTTATGTGTATACCTTTCTATGAGCATAATCGATTTTGTGGCTACTCTTCTTGTATAGTTATGAGAGAATATACACTGGCATACACTCCAGAGGACTAGAGAGGAAATAAGGAAAGATATTTTGGAGCTACTGTTCTTGCTATACCATTTCAATAAATGTTGGTACTTAGAGCTGTTTTTGTCAAATGTCTGCCCATCAAAAGTAAACTCACTGGTGGGGGCTCATAAGCTATAGTTATGCTAGACTGAAGATGCCCAGAGTTCCCTAAATTGTAATGTCTATTTCCCTAAGATCCCAATCTGTGAATACAACCTAGAAGTAGCTCAGATGCAACCTCACATTATGATATTAAATTGCAATTGTATCCAGTGACTTCTTATACTTTTCAAGAAGCAACTATTCATGAGACGTGGATATGATTGCTTGCCTTCTACAAGTCTTTGGTAGCTTCTTTTCTTGCTCCTGAATCATGTTTCCCAACCTATTTCTTGCAATCCTCGCTTATTCCCTCTTATATGCTGAAGTCGCAGGTGTTGAAATAAATGTTTATTTTACTTGATAAGTCCTAGTGCATTCATAGAATTTCACTAGCACTCTATCCCCTCCAACAGATGTTGGCATGTAAACCAAATTCCTTTCCATAATAATCTTTTACAAATACTTACCACATGTTCAATAGTGTGTTTGGCACATGGTATGTGTTTAAAATGTTTTTTGATTGATGAGCACTGCAATATGAAATGACCAACTGCACTTTGAAATGTTTCTTTTTGCTTTCAAACACATGATAAATCCAATTTCTTTCTTTGCCTTTCCAACAAGAATCTGGCAACCTTGCTTCCTTTCAGCTTGAGCTTCCTTTGTCTTCTAGTCTTGTTTATATCAAGAATGTCAAGGCTGACACTATTCAGTTTTTCTTGGTATTGAAGAACTCTGTGTTGCTCACTCACTCACAACTTCCACGCATCACCACTATGGCTAGTTCTATTCCTTCAGATAAAGTGACACGTACGTAGGTCAAGGGAAATTATTGCTCTTAGGAAAACAAATGACTCATCTCTAGGGCCCCCAGAAACATGTTATCATGACTTAAACACAGGACTTCCTGTCCTGACCACAAACACCTTCTTGCCATTCATTCCCATAAATCCAGAGATAGGCTCTGCCTGGGTATATAGCAAAACAGTTGTCAGTAACAGGAGACCAGGGTCTGGGCAGGGTCAAGCCCAGATGGGGTGTGAGAGGAGGATATAAGGGTTCCATTTCCCACTGAAGAATAATTGGGTATGGAGGGTGAGGCCTCAGAAGGTAAAAAGTACTTAGCACCCACAATGCCATTTTTTCCTGTTTCAGAAGCAACATGACCTAAAGCAATTGCTGATTCTGACTGTGAAGTTGGTGCTTTGCACCTGCCCTCAACAGAAGGCTTAGGGCTGGAGGAGAGGGAATTTGGAGACTGCAACCCATCCTGTGTGGGTCACCAGGTAAAAGGATGGAGGGAAATATAGTTAGTCTTACACAACATGACTGTTATGAAAGTCATTTGCAAAACTACACAGATATGGCCTATATTGAACTGCCTGCTTTCCCAAAGGGAATGGGTGGGGAGGGAGGGATGCGGAGAAGTTGGAACTCAAAATTATAGGAACAACTGTTGAGTATTGTTCTTGCTACTAGGAAATAAGAAATACAGGTAATGGGGAATAGAAAGTTATCTTGCCCTACAGGACAAAAGAGAAGATGGGGACAAGGGAAGGGAGAGATGATAGAAGAGAGAGCAGATTGGTGATAGGGGAAATTAGAATGCTCAGTGTATTGGGGTGAGGGGAGGGGACAAATGGGGAGAAAATTTGGAACTCAAAATTTTGTGAAAATGAATGTAAAAAAGTTAAATAAATAAATTTAATAAAAAGAATGGGTTGTGGACTCCTCTAGATGAAAACTGAGAAGAGGAAAAGGCACTTCATGCCTTGGATGTTTGTTCTGAGGGTGTTTGCTCTGAGAGAGACACAAACAGATGAGTATAAGGGAATGAGGGAATAGAGATTGACAGCAGGAAGGCCTCCCCAAGCAAGACAGTTAGTCTTCAATATCATGAAAACTTCATAGCCCACTCTTGGAAAGCTTCTGGTTGTATGAAAGAGACATCTTCACTGCTATGGGAAACTTCTAGTTCTATCAATCAATCAATGAACATTTATTAATAATTCACAATGTGAACTTAATTGCACTATGCTGATTCCTAAAGATACAAAGAAAAAGCAAAAATACTCCCTACCTTGTAGGAGATTATATTCTAATGGGAAAGAAAACATGTGCAAAAATAAGTACATGCTAAATACACTCAAGATTACTGCAAAATAAATTTTTAGGGAAGAGGACACTGGCTAGTGGAGGAATCAGAAAAAGCTTCATGTAGAAGGTGACCCTTGGGCTTAGTGGAAGGAAGCTAGTGGTTCTAAAAGATGGAGGGGTGGAGCCAAAATGGTGGAGTAGACAGATACACATACACAGGGTCTCCCTACACAGCCCATAAAATACCTGTAGAGAGGGACTCTTAACAAATTTTGGAGCAGCAGAAGTAGGAACAACAGAATGGAGGAGATTTCCAGCCCAGGGTGACCTGAAAGGCCCATGGGAAACATCTGTTGCACTGGACACAGAACAGAGTTCAGCACAGCCTTGGCCATGAATCGTCGCTCACGAACAGCCCTCAGGGTCAGAATCTCCAGTTGAGGAATCCCCAGTCCCAATAGCAGCAGGTTCACAGATCCCTCAACCCATAGGCGTCAAAGGTCAGTGATGGGATTTTTTCAGCTATCCCAGGAAGGGAGAAGGGCCTTCCCATAGCTCCAGTCTCAGGCTGTGGCCTCAGAGTCTACATCAGGGAGGTGGTGGAGGTTCCCACCTCAGCCCCTACAGCAGCCCGCATCCATTGCTGGATTGTAAAAACCCCTGTGGGCACTGAGGAGCTAATTATTACCTTGGCCCTGTGTAGAGGCTCTGAGGGAACTGGTCTTTGTCTTGCACTGAATGGCAGCCCTGCCCCCACAGCTTGACTGAGTCTAACCCCCCCCCCCACCCAGTGCTGGCTTGGTGGAACTGGAGGCCAGGTGGCTGTGGAGAGGAAACTGCTAAGATTCTGGGCACAAAAATCCCTTCCTGCTCCCAGACCAGTAAACACACTTGATTGTGCCACCTTGGAGGAACCAAGATCTTACAGATTCCCAGAGCATACCCTTCTCTTGACAAAGGACCCAAAAGTCAAGTAACTGGTTGGGAAAATGCCAAAAAAAAGGCGGGGGGGAGTAAGACTATAGAAGGTTACTTTCTTAGTGAATAGATGTCTTCTCTCATCCATTCAGATTAGGAAGAACAGTGCTTACCCTCAGGGAAAGACATAAAAGTTAAGGCTTCTATATCTCAAACATCCAAAATAAATATTCAATGGTCTCAGGCCATGGAAGAGCTCAAAAAGGATTTTGAAAATCAAGTAAGAGAGATGGAGGAAAAACTGGGAAGGGAAATGAGAGAGATGCAAGAAAAGTATGAAAAATGGGTCAATACCTTGCTAAAGGAGACCCAAAAAAATGCTGAAGAAAATAACACCTTGAAAAATAGGCTCACTCAATTGGCAAAAGAGGTTCAAAAAGCCAATGAGGAGAAGAATGCTTTCAAAAGCAGAATTAGCCAAATGGAAAAGGGGGTCCAAAAGCTCACTGAACAAAATAGTTCTTTCAAAATTAGAATGGAACAGATGGAGGCTAATGACTTTATAAGAAACCAAGAAATCACAAAACAAAACCAAAAAAATGAAAAAATGGAAATGTGAAATATCTCATTGGAAAAACAACTGACCTGGAAAATAGATCCAGGAGAGACCATTTAAAAATTATGGGGCTATCTGAAAGCCATGATCAAAAAAGGAGCCTAGACATCATCTTTCATGAAATTATCAAGGAAAACTGCCCTGATATTCTAGAACCAGAGGGCAAAATAAATATTAAAAGAATCCACTGATCACCTCCTGAAAGAGATTCACAAAGAGAAACTTCTGGGAACATTGTGGCCAAATTCCAGAGTTCCCAGGTCAAGCAAAAAATATTGCAAGCAGCTCAAAAGATACAATTAAAGTATCATGGAAATACAATCAGGATAACTCAAGATCTAGCAGCTTCTACATTAACGGATTGAAGGGCATGGAATATGGTCTTCCAGAAGTCAAAGGAACTAGGACTAAAACCAAGAATCACCTACCCAGCAAAATTGAGTATAAGATTTCAGGGGAAAAATGGTCTTTTGATGAAATAGAGAACTTTCAAGCCTTCTTGATGAAAAGACCAGAGCTGAAAAGAAAATTTGACCTTCAAATACAAGGATCAAGAGAAGCATGGAAAAGGTAAACAGCAAAAAGAAATCATAAGGGACTTACTAAAGTTGAACTATTTACATTCCTACATGGAAAGACAATATTTGTAACTCTTGAAATTTTTTT
The DNA here is from genome assembly GCA_023548195.1 of Bettongia penicillata ogilbyi. Taxonomy (NCBI): domain Eukaryota; kingdom Metazoa; phylum Chordata; class Mammalia; order Diprotodontia; family Potoroidae; genus Bettongia; species Bettongia penicillata. The sequence goes on from JAJHZJ010000257.1 coordinate 9,598,274, forward strand.
TCAGTGTCTGGGTAGTTGGTAGGATTACAGAGAGAGAGAGAGAGAGAGAGAGAGAGCACAAGGTGATGGGATCATATCTTAAAAAATGAAATTAAGCAATGAGAGAGAAATGTATTGGAAGGAGAAAGGGAGAAATGGAATGAGGCAAATTATCTCTCATAAGAGAGCAAGTAAAAGACTTTTCATACTCTTCTTGCATCTTTGTCATTTCTCTTCCCAGTCTTTCCTCCACCTGTCTAACTTGCTTTTCAAAATCCTTTTTAAGCTCTTCCAAGGCCCCGCCCTCCACATCTTTCCCTGATGGGAAAAATACGTTCTCGTCCTCCCCATCAGATCCGAAGGTCGGGATCATTTGCATTTGTTGGAAAAAACTCTCTAAAGTCTTATTTTTCTTCCCCTTTCTAGGCATTTTCCCAGCCAGTTTCTTGACTTCTGAGATTCCTTTCCACCCCCGCCTGGATCCGCCCAGCTAGTGCTTGGCCTCTGAGATTCAAATGCGCTTTCCCGCGGCAAGCTTTAGTTCTGGCGCAGGGGTGGGGGCAGGGCCGCCTCCTAAGCCTGGGCCCTCAGGGGCTTCCTGCAGAGACTTTCAGGAACGGAGCGGGTGGGGGCGGGGTGGGGGGCCCCGCCTGCTGTGCTCAGCTCCCTTGGGGGTTTTATTCAGAGGCGTTCAGCAGTAGAGCAGGGTGGGGGCAGGGCCGTCTCCCCTGCTCGGCTCCCTCAGGTTGGAAAGACCTTCAGTATTGAAGATCCTACCTGCTGCTGGGGGATTCCTGAGTCCCGGGCCATTGCCGCCTCAGCCGCCCGCCCACGCCTCTGCCTCCGCTGCTTCCTGCCCCCGTCTCTGCCGCAGCCGCTTCCTCCCGAGGGGACCCGAGTCACGGAGAAGCTCCGCTCCCCTCCCCTATCGCAGCCTTCTTTCTTACTGACCTGTAGCTTCTGTGGGCAGAGGGACTTTCCCGGCTGCGGGAGCTTCCCCCGGAGCTTTCCTCTCTGAAGTCTGCTTGGGTCAGCTTCTCTGGGGCCGCGGCCAGGGGTGGGGGTGGGGTCCGCTTTCCTGGTGCGATGGACCCCGGGGACGGCTCTCCAGGGTTCAGTGGAACGGAAATCTCTTCCCCTATGTTTATGCACCCCCTGCAGAGATTCAGAATTTATGGGGATCTCCTTTTACCTCAATTCCATGGGTTGTGGGCTCGGAGCTCGTAAATGTGCGTCCTTCTACTCCGCCATCTTGGCTCCGCCCCCCTAAAAGACTTTTCAGTGGAGAGAAAAAGAGGGGAGGTGAGAGAAAAAATATGAAACTCACTCTCATCACATTTGAATAAAGGAAGGAATAAAATGCACACTTATTATGAAAACCTATCTTATAATACAGGAAAGTGGGGGAGAAGGGGATAAGTAGGGTGGGGGCATGATGGAAGGGAGGGCAGTGGGAGGAGGGAGCAATTTGAAGTTAACACTATTGGGGAATCAGAAGAGAGAATAGAGGCAATGGGTGGAAGGATAGGATGAAGGGAAATATAGTTAGTCTTATACAACACGACTATTATGGAAGTCATTTGCAAAACTACACGCATATGGCCTATAGCGGATTGCTTGCCTTCCCAAAGGGAATGGGTGGGGAGGGAGGGATGAAGAGAAGTTGGAAGTCAAAGTTTTAGGAACAGCTGTTGAATATTGTTCTTGCAACTAGGAAATAAGAAATACAAGTAATAGGGTATAGAAAGTTATCTTGCCCTACAGGACAAAAGAGAAGATGGGGATAAGGGAAGGGAGGGTTGTTAGAAGGAAGGGCAAATTGGTGATAGGGGCAATTAGAATGCTTGGTGTTTGGGGATGGTGAGAGGGGAGAAATGGAGAGAAAATCCTCAAAGGTCCTTTTCCAATTCTAAGTCTATGATCTTATGATCCAACAAAAAGGCAAGGAAATTTTTCATGGAGAAAGAATTAATTACAAGGATTGTATAGCTAGGTTGTAGAAGGTTGCAATGTACAACAGCTTTGGAAAAGTAGATTTGAATCAGGTTGTGAAGCAAAACAAAAGCATTGGTATTTGACCCTAATGGCAATTAAGAACCAATGCAATTTATTGAGGAGGTGAGTGACCTGCACTTTAGGAAAATCATTTTGGCCACTATGAGGACTCTGCCGATGTGTCCAATAAAAGAAACAAAACCAAGTCCCTTCTCTTTCAGCCCATAAGGGATCCAAGACCTAACTGGCCCAGAGTCAGAAGATCTTTGGTCAGATCCCAGCTCTGCTGCTTACTATCTCTCTGACCTTGGACAAGACACATTGTCTCCCTGAGCCTCAATTTCCTCATCAGTAAAATATGAGGTCAGCCAGGGCTGTTGGCTCCAAATACATAATATTTGCCTTTTATACATCATTAGTACATCTAAAAACACACTGACATCACCTGTTGCTATTTGAAGGACAACATTTTTTTTTTACTCTAGGCCTTCTCTCTATCTGAGGTTTTGCTACATTAACTATATTATTCCCACCCAGATTCCCAAAGTCTCCAACCATTCCCAACCATGCCCTGCAGTGAGGCAGATTATAACCAGAGGCTCAGGAAGCCCCAGTTCTAGCCTCTTGCTCTTGCTAGCTAGCTAGCTGTATGAATTTGGTCTATCCATATGACATCTAATCCAACATTTAATCTCCATCCAAACTGCTGCACAGATGAGGAGTTTGAACCAGATGGTCTTAAGAGCCCATTCCAGCTCCAAAAATACGAAAGTTAAGTCCCTGCATTGGTGATCTATAATAGTATAACTCAGTGACTCAGAGTTGTACTATTAGAGTTGTACTATTAATGAAGTGGAAAGATACCAAGTTTGCATCTAAGCAGTGAAACAGATTATTTGTGTGATATTGGGTCAACCATGTTAGTCTCTGAGCCTTCATTACCTCACTTGCCAAATGGGATTTGCACTGCTGCCTCCTGGATCTTAAATACTCGAGAGATGGTATGGCAGATAAAAAGTGTGCCTTAAGTCAGAAACATCTGAGTTCAAATCCCATCTTTGACTTGTATTGACTGTGTGACCTTGGACAAGTTTAACTCAGTGCCCTGGCAGGTCTCTAAGACTATAAGTTATAGAATATGTGCCAATTGACAACAGCAGAGGAAGTTTCCTTACTGGAAATTTACTATACCAGTGAAATCATAGTCCAGATCCCCCTATCTCTTCAAGAAAAAAATCACTATTGAAATGTGAGTTATTAATAGCATCATAGGAATTCAAATTAAAGAGGATCTCAGAAATTGTCTTGTCTAACCCTTACATCTTTTAAGTGAAACATTGATTTCTTTTGGTTTCAAATCATCTAAATTTCCAAAACTGATCTTTCCTTTCCCTCTTTTCAGTCTCCATTCACATACACATTCCAACATTCAATTTCAAACATTTTATTTATACCAATGTAGTCAATGTTGTTGTTTTCAGTCATGTCTGACTGTTTGCAAACCCAGTTGGGGTTTTCTTGGCAAAGATACTGGAGTGATTCACCATTTCCTTCTCCAGATCATTTTATAGATAGGGATACTGAGAAAAAAGAGGTTAAGTGACTTGCCTAGGGTCACACAGTTAGTAAGTGCCTGAAGTCATATTTGAATGCAGGATTTCCTAACTCTAAGCATAGCACTCTATCCACTGCACCATCTAGCTGCCCCCATATCTAGTCACATCATTTTTCAAGATGAGAACATGAAGTACAGAGGCAAAATCCAGAAAAATTTGACCTTGACAACTATCAGAGCTTGGATTCACAGGTCTCCCTGCTTCCTAGTCCAGTGTCCTTTCCAGTACTCTCTCTCTCTCTCTCTCTCTCTCTCTCTCTCTCTCTCTCTCTCTCTCTCTCTCTCTCTCTCTCTCTCTCTCTCTCTCTCTCTCTCTCGCTCTCTCTCTCTCTCTCTCTCTTCTTTTCCTCTCTCTCTTTTACTTTCTCTTTTTCTCTCTCCCTGCCTCCCCTCTGTCTCTTTTTTTCTCTTTTTGTCTGTTTCTGCTTCTTTGCTGTCTTTTTCTCTTTCTCTTTCTTTTTTTAGAAATCAACATTTTATTAATTAATTTTTCATTTCAACATTCACTTCTACAAGATTGTGAGTTCCAAATTTTCTTCCACCTCTTTCCTCCCTTCAGCTCAAGATGGCATGCATTCTAGTGACCTTCCTGGGTCACATGGAAGTCTGAGTCACATGGAGCCTGTGGTGAAAGGAGTTTGCTGAACTAGTGGAAAGGGAAGGGTGGAATAGAAAGAGGTGCACTGGGATATTCACAGACCATACAGGTGTACTTTTCATCCTATTGGTGATAGTATCAGCAGTAACCAAAATGGCAGTAGTCACAATAATACTAATAGTATGGTAGACTGGAAACTAAAACTTGGAGTCAGTAGGATCTGGGTTCAAGTTCTGTCTCTGACATATACTGGCTACATAACAGTGTTTAAGTCATTTGGTCTTTCAGTGGCCAAGACAACAACTTCCTCAGACTAAGTTTCAGAATAGGTACTGACCTGAATTGATAGTGGGAAATTCCTCCTCAAGAGTTCGAGAGCAATGAAATTGCATGTCTAGAACAATAGTAAAAACAGTCACTAATATTTTGATGTTACTTTAAAGATTGCAAAATGCTTTAGTTGACCAAGACGGTGGAGAAGGACAAGAACTCACCTAACTTCCCCCCAAATCCTCCAAACACCTTTGAAAATGAATCGAAATGAATTCTAGAGCAGCACACAGAGTGAAACAAATTTCCAGCCCAAGATAACCTGGAAACAACAATGGGAAAGGTGTGTTATGAAAGAGGAGTGCAGTCCAGCACAGACCATGCCAGCACAGACTGGGCCCCAGCAAACCTGGACAGGCCTCAAGGAAGTTAGTCACTCACAACAATGGTGATTTTTCAGACTTCCCAACCCACAAACATCAAAGACAACTTAGAAGGTCAGGAGGAAAGGTCTTTCAGATCCAGATGAGAGACAAGTACAATCCAACCCCAGGGGTCAGTAGCAGCAGTTGCTTCTGAAATTCTCAGCCCACAGATGGTAAGGGGATCAAACAATTGATCGGAAGAAGATTGTAGGGGTCTCTTTTCTAGCACTGAGGCAAGACTTTGTTCCTTCACCCATACTTGGATCTGAGTCACAATCCTGGGTGGTAGTCCTGAAGTAAGGAGGAACACTAGCGTAGCAGAACTTGGGGTGGCAGTGTAGTCCTGGGGTACGGAGGAACACTAGTGTAGCAGAGCTTGGGGTGGCAGTGTAGAAGAGCCCTCCTCAGTTTCAGGGCAGAAAAGAGTACTTCTGATCACTCATAGATCAGAGCACAGGTCAAGAGAGGAGTAAACATGTCTCCTTAGTTCATACCAACTTGGAAAAACTGAAAACTTAGAGATCCCTAGAAGTATGTATGAAAACAGCTGCGCAAAACCACTGAAACGTGGAACAGTATGCCCTCCACACTGGACGCAGATACCTACCTTAACAAAGAGTTTAAAAGTCAAGTAATAGGCTGGGGAAATGAGCAAATAATGGTAAAAACTCTGACTATAAAATCTTACTTTGGTGACAAGGAAGATCAAAACATACAACCAGAAGAAGACAACAAAGTCAAAGCTCTTACATCCAAAGTCTCCAAGAAAAATATGAATTGGTCTCAGGCCATAGGAGAGTTCAAAAAGGATTTTGAAAATCAAGTAAGAGGGGGTGGAGTCAAGATGGCGGAGTAGAAAGACTCACCCATGCCAGCTTCAAACCCACAGCCCATGGATTTAATGTAAGAAGAACTCCCCACAAGTTCTGGATCACTGCAAGGCGCGCAGAAACACAGTGCAAAAGATTTCCATTCCAGAGAGCCCTGGAGAGCCGTCCCCAGGGTCCATTGCGCCCCGGAAAGTGGAGTCCACCCCTGCCCTGCCCTGGCCAGATGGCCCCTGAGGAGCACATCCAAGCCAGCTTCAGGGACGGAACCTCCGGTGGCTGGGAAGGTCCCTCCACCCACAGACACTACAGGTCAGTGAGAGAGACGTCTGGACTGGCCAAGAGGGAAGTGGGGTGCTTCCGTGGCTCGGGCCCCTCGGGAGGAAGCAGCAGAGGCAGAGGCGGGGGCAGGAAGTGGTGGAGGCAGTGGTGTTGGCCTGGGACTCCCCAGGCAGGCAGGATCTTCATTACTGAAAGTCTCTGCATAAACCACCTGAAGGAGCTGAGCCTGGGAGACGGCCCTGCCCCACCCACTCCATTACTGAAGGTCTCTGCATAAAGCCCCTGAAGGAACTGAGCCTGGGAGGCAGCCCCGCCCCCACCCGCTCCATTACTGAAGATCTCTGCATAAAGCTCCTGAGGGAACTGAGCCTGGAAGGCGGCCCTGCCCCCACCCAACCACCAAAACTAAAGCTCACATTGAATAGCAGCCGCGCCTGCTGCGGAAAGCCCATTTGAATCTCAGACCCCAAGCACTAGCTGGGCAGATCTAGGCGGGGGTGGACAGGAATCTCAGAAGTCAAGTAACTGGCTGGGAAAATGCCCAGAAAAGGGAAGAAAAATAAGACTATAGAGAGCTTCTTTGAGCAGGTGCAAATGTTCCCGCCTTTCGGTTCTGATGACGAGGAAATATTCTTGCCATCAGGGAAAGACGTGGAGGGCGGGGTCTCTGTATCCCAGACATCCCAGGGGGATGTCGGGTATGCTCAGGCCTTGGAAGAGCTCAAAAAGGATTTTGAAAAGCAAGTTAGACAGGTGGAGGAGAAACTGGGAAGAGAAATGAGAGAGATGCAAGAAAAGTATGAAAAACGGGTCAATACCTTGGTAAAGGAGACCCAAAAAAATGCTGAAGAAAATAACACCTTGAAAAATAGGCTCACTCAATTGGCAAAAGAGGTTCAAAAAGCCAAGGAGGAGAAGAATGCTTTCAAAAGCAGAATGAGCCAAATGTAAAAAGAGGCTCAAAAGCTCACTGAATTTAATAGTTCTCTCAAAATTAGAATGGAACAGATGGAGTCTAATGACTTTACGAGAAACCAAGAAATCACCTAACAAAACCAAAAGAATGAAAAAATGGAAGAGAATGTGAAATATCTCATGGGAAAAACAACTGACCTGGAAAATAGATGCAGGAGAGACAATTTAAAAATTATGGGACTACCTGAAAGTCATGATCAAAAACAGAGCCTAAACATCATCTTCCATGAAATTATTGAGGGAAACTGCCCTGACATTCTAGAACCAGAGGGCAAAATAAGTATTGAAAGAATCCATCGATCACCACCTGAAAGAGATCCAAAAAGAGAAACTCTTAGGAATATTGTGGCCAAATTCCAGAACTCCCAGGTCAGGGAGAAAATCTTGCAAGCAGCTAGAAAGAAACAATTCCAGTATTGTGGAAATAAAATCAGGATAACTCAAGATCTAGCAGCTTCCACATTAAGGGATCGAAGGGCATGGAATAGGATATTCCAGAAGTCAAAGGAACTAGGACTCAAACCAAGAATCACCTACCCAGCAAAACTGAGTATAATACTTCAAGGGAAAATATGGTCTTTCAATGAAACACAGGACTTTCAAGCATTCTTGATGAAAAGACCAGAGCTGAAAAGAAAATTTGACTTTCAAACACAAGAATGAGAAGAAGCATGAAAAAGAAAACAGCAAAGAGAAGCCTTAACGGACTTACCATAAGTGAACTGTTTACATTCCTACATGGAAAGACAATATTTGTAACTCTTAAAACTTTTCAGTATCTGGGTAGTTGGTGGGACCACACACACACACACATGTACACGCATGCATGGACACACACATACACACATGCACACACATACAGAGACAGAGAGCACAGAGTGAATTGAATAGGATGGGACCATACCTTAAAAGAAATTAAGGTAAATGGTGAGAGAGAAAGGTAGGGGGAGGAAAGAGGGTGAAATGGAATGGGGTAAATTATATGTCATTTAAGAGGCAAGCAGGAGACTTTTTAGTGGAGGGAAAAAGAGGAGAGTTGAGAAAAAAAACAAGAAGTTTACCGTCCTCACATTTGACTAAAGGAACGAATAAAATGCACACTCATTTTGGTATGAAAACCTATCTTACAGTACAGGAAAGTGGGGGAGAAGGAGATAAGCAAGGGGGGGATGATGGAAGGGAGGGCAATGGGAAGAGGGAGCAATTTGAAGTCAACACTCTGGGAGGGACAGGATCAAAAGACAGAATAGAAACCATGAGGGGCAGGATAGGATGGAGGGTAATTCAGTTAGTCTTACACAACACGACTATTATGGAAGTCATTTGCAAAACTACACAGATATGGCCTATATTGAATTGCCTGCCTTCCCAAAGGGAATAGGTGTGGAGGGAGGGATGGGGAGAATTTGGAACTCAAGTTTTAGGAACAACTGTTTAGTATTGTTATTGCTACTAGGAAATAAGACATACAGTTAATGAGGAATAGAAAGTCATCTGGTCCTACAGGACAAAAGAGAAGATGGGGACAAGAGAAGGGAGGGATGACAGAAGAGAGGGCAGATTGGAGATAGGGAAAATTAGATTGCTCGGTGTATTGGGGTGTGGGGAGGGGATAAAAGGGGAGAAAATTTGGAACACAAAATTTTGTGAAAATGAATGTAAAAAGTTAAATAAATAATAAAAAAGAAAGAAAGAAAATCAAGTAAGAGAAGCATAGAAAAAATTGAGAAGAGAAATGAGAGTGATGCAAGAAAAGAATGAAAAATGAGTCAAGCTTGCTAAAGGAGACCCAAAAATATACTGAAGAAAATAATACCTGAAAAAATAGACTAGCCCAAAGGGCAAAAGAGGTCCAAAAAGTCAATGAGAAGAAGAATGTCTTAAAAAACAGAAATGGACAAATAAAAAAAGAGGTCTAAAAGCTCACTGAAGAAAATAATTCCTTAAAAATTAGAATGGAGGAAATAGAGGTTAATGACCCTATGAGAAATCAAAACATAATAAAACAAAACCTAAAGAATGAAAAATAGAAGACAATATGAAATATCTCATTGGAAAAACAACTGACCTGGAAAAAAGATCCAATAGAGGTAATCTAAAAGTTATTTGACTATCTGAAAGTCATGATCAAATAAAAGAGCCTAGACATTTTCAAGAAATTATCAAGGAAAACTGCTCTGATATTCTAGAACTGGAGGGTAAAATAAAAATTGAAAGAATCCAATCACCTCCAGAAACAGATCCCAAAAGGAAAACTCCCAGGAATATTATAGCCTAATTCCAGAGTTTCAAGGTCAAAGGGAAAATATTGCAAGCAGTCAGAAAAAAAAAAACAATTCAAGTACTGTGGAAATGTAATTAAGACAACACAAGATTTAGCAGTTTCTACACTAAGGGACTGGAGAGTTTGGGATTATGCTACTCTGAAAGTGAAAGGAATTAGGATTAAAACCAAGTATTACCTACCCAGTAAAATTGAGTTTAATCCATGAGGGGGAAATGGTATTGAATGATGTAGAGGAATGTAATGCATTCTTGGGAAAAGACTAGAGCTGAATAGAAAATTTGACTTTCAAATACAAGACTCAAGAGAAATACGAAAAGGTAGATGGGAAAGAGAAATAATAAGGGACTTATTAAAGTCAAACTTATACCTTCCTACATGGAAATATGATATTTGTAATTCATAAGACCTCTCTTTTTACTAGAGTAATTGGAAAGAATATATATAGACAGAGGGCACAGGTGTGAGTTGGACATGAAGAGAAGATATCTAAAAAATAAAATTAAGGGATGAGAGAGGAGTGAACTGGAAGCAAAAGAAAAGGAGAGGTAGAATGGGGTAAATTATCTCACATAAAACAGGCAAGAAAAAGCTTCTACAGTGAAGAGTAAATAGGGAGAGGTGAATGGAAATGAGTGGACCTTACTCTCATCAGAATTGACTTAAAGAAGGAATAACATATATACTCAGTTGGGTACAGAAATCTACCTTCTAGGTATAGAAAAGTATACTTTCTGTATAGGAAAGTTGGGTGGAAGGGTTTAAGAGAAGGGAGTGATAGGAGCAAGGGCATATTAGGGGAAGACTTAATAAGAAGTGACCTTTTGAAGAGGGACAGGGTAAAAGGAGAGAATAGAATAAATGGGTGGTGGGATAGGATAGAATGAAATATAGTTAGTCTTTCACAACATGACTATTATAGAAGCATTTTGCATGGCTACACAGGTATAAACTATACCAAATCATTTGTCTTATCAATGGGGTAACAGGGAAGAAAGAGATAGAATTTGGAAGTCAAAGTTTTAAAAACAAATGTTAAAAATTATTTTTCCATGTACAGGGACAAATACAAATAGCAAACAAAAAAAGAAAAGAAAAATACTTTACTTGAATTGTCTCCTTTGAACCTCTCTCACAACCCTGTGGAGTGGATCATAGTGGAGCACTGGAGATGCCTTTGGTTCAAAAGGAGTAGTCAACTCAACACAAGGTGAACAAAACAAAAAAATCAAATGAAATTATTTTTTATAGAATTCCAAGTGGGAATCCTGTGAAATGTGTTCCCTACCTCTGAGATATCACCATTATGTCTTCTCCTGTTTCTCCTCCTTCCTCTTTTTAAGTCCCTGCATAGTTGCATAACTTTTCCTCCTTCATTCCCCCCTTCCTTATTTGGCACCCTGGGATCTCCCTTCTTGCTTTCTTCTCTAGATAATGGCTTAGGACCGACTCTTTGGGTCCTCAAGATTCCAGTACCTTAAACAAAGACTGCTAATTCCTATCCTTCTTTTCTTTACATTGTTCTAAATCTTTTTGATTATTACTTAGAAATAGACGTAAAGTAGAGCCATATTCAGTCTCACATTGTCCTGGAAGATTTCCCTGAAACACTACTTTGTTCAGTAGAAGGGAAGTATCCCATAAGAATCATCCTCTACCCTTATAGTTCCAATCATAATACCCTTGCTAGTTTGCCCCCTTGAGTGCCTTCTGTCAGAATCAGGACTCTTCCACTAGGGCAGGGATTGAGGGAGACCTCCTCAGACTGAGGCAACAGTCTTCCATTGCACCTTCCACTTGCTCCCCTAAACTCACCTGCCTGGATCCATGTTAGAGAAAGTACCCCCAGAATAAGCAGCAAGGATAAGAAAGATTCATTCTTCCTTCTCTTTTAACTGGTCATCTTTTTCCACTGGTGATCGTCTGGCATCTGCAACCACACTCTAGTTGGAAGAGGCTCCACTCTCCAAACTCTGTATCCTGGTAGTATCCAAAAGAGAAATAAGAGTCTATATAAACATTGGCTATCCACCTCTCGTCCTTACCCTATTTTGGATTGCCCCTACCCAAAACTAGCCCTCCTATCATTGCTGGCTGGCTCCTATCAGTTGCTAGGCAGAACCTGAACCTATCTGGCAACCAAGAAAGTAGAATTGAATTGGAGTCCGTGGTGAGAACAGTAAACTCTAGAGCACTGTATCCATCAGGTGCTGCTGGGAAGTATGGGGAGGGGGTGTGGTGCCACAGAACCATGGATGTATATGGCATTTGTAGTTGTTGTTTGAACTTAGAAAGTTCTAGGTCTCAAGATGGACACAAAGACTCATCCTAGAGGACTATCATTATGGGAGAAGGGCTCCTTTAGGTGTGTGTGTGTGTATCTCCCTTTAAAACCAACAAGGCTTACTTGTCCACATTTCTCTGCCGGTAGAGAAGCTCAGCAGGGAAGGGGACCTTTGTGGTAAACCAATGCAACCTGGCCCTGATGAACAATCCCTTCTACACCATCCTCAACAAGTGCTCATTCAACCTCAGCTTGAAGATATCTGATGATATGTTCTGGTGTATCCTATTTCATTGAAGTACTACTCTGGTTATTAATAAGTTTTTTTTTTTTCCTTACACTGAGGTGAAACCTCTGTAATTGTCAACCATTGATCCTAGTTCTCCCTTTCTTGGACTAAACCCAAGGCTAATTATTCTGTTCAAATGCCTTGTGTGCTCTCTCACTGTCTGGAATTCAGAGTGGATCATAGATTTAGAGAAAGAAGGGAGCAATTAGGTAATTTAATCCAACTCTCATTTTACATTTGAGAAAACTGAGGCTTTTTTCAAGGTCACGCTGATAGTCAATGGCAAAGTTAGGATTTCAACCCAAGTCCTTTGAGTGAAAATCCAGGGCTGTTTTCACTGCATCCCACTACTCTCTGCAGCAAAACTCCCTCTTTACTTTCCCCCTTGAACTTTTTTCCAGTAAAATTGGGGGTGGTGTTCTCACAATTAAACTGTTATCTAGTGAAATCAATTAGTCAGCACCAGCTGGTCCTCCTAGCCATCACTGGAGGTCTTCAAGCAAAGGTTAAATGACCATGTACCGACAGCACTGTAGGAAGCTGTCTTGTTCAAGTAGACTACATGGCCTCTGAGGTTCTTTTCAACTCAACCAATCCATGATTCAGTTGGTTGCTGTTCTTCACTCTCAAAGAGGACCAAAATGAAATCACTATGCTAGAGTCAAATTTCAGTGTGTCTGATTGTGGCTGATCAGACCAATACAAACTCGGAATGCTCTACCTCAAGTCAGGCACAAATAGTTCATATGAACATTTGGGGTGGTTTCTCTAAATTTGCGCATCCTGCATTTCCTTTGAGTTGTTTCAATTCTGCTTTACTCATAGAGCATACCACCTTCTCTGATGTGAGCACGCCATGCTGAGCAAGTCCTGTGCTGGTGTCTCCCATGTCACATTGTCAGTTTCAAAGTTCTTAAGAGAGATCTCAGAGTCTCATTTTATCATCTTTTCTGACCACCAAGTGAATGCTTACCTTGTGGGAGTTCTCCATAAAATAGTCTTTTTGGCAAATGTACATTTCATATTCAAACATGATTCAGTAAAATTTTCTCTTCCCCTGAATGCCATTTTGGTCTCAGTCTTTTTCACCTCCATCAAAGACAGCCCCAGTGCTTGGGGATTCCCCCATAACTCAGCAGTACTCTGTCTAGTGACCTCAGTAAGGCAAAGCAGAGTCAAATGTCAAGGTGGTATCTGGAGGTGGGGGGAGTCAGGCCACAGACTTTGGTGCAGAGTAAAAAGGAAAACATTAAATGACCGTTCATTTAAGAATTATAGGATCATAGGTTTATGTCTGGAAGGGCCCTTAGAGGTCACCTAGTTCAAACTTCTCACTTTATAGTGGAGGGAAGGGAAACCTAAAGAGATAAATCCATGGAGGTAACTTGCTTTTGTCAAAGGGCATTATAGTATTACCCTAAGTTATATGCCAGACTTTAGGGTCATGTGAAGTTTCAGTATAGCTATGATTAAGATAAGTCAGCCTCTGCTAACCAATGATATAATACAATAGATTTGGGGAGGTGATTCCATTGGGTACATTGGTACTCCATGAATCCCAGTAGAGGATTTGGGCTGCCCACTGGCTATACCTTGCTCTCTTCGAATGACTAGTCCACTCTTTTCTAGTCACGTATGTCTATGGTGACTTTTGTACCAACTCTGTTCATATCCCCTATGCTCTGCTCCATCACTCATTTGGTGACATCATGGTTCAAGGCCACACAACACCACCAAAATAATACTGATGCTAAAAGAGGAAGGACTTCTTTGCAAAGAAGAGTTTGGGGGTCAAAGAATTTTGAAATTTCTCAAAAGTCAGCTGATCTAGTCTTCACCTGTTGAACTTTGGGCCCAGACACACTGGGTTAATCTCAAATATATGTCACAAATGCTCCCAGAAGCTGGGAACTAAAAAATCAGAGAAGAATGTGTTGAGCATATGCTTCCCCTTCTCCAACTGGTGAGATCTTCCCAGAACCTTCATTCAGGGGAAGAACCTAAGCCAGGTCCTCTCCATCCATGGTCCCATCTCAACCCTGCATTATTTTCAGCTCTTTTTTTGTTGTTGTCTTTCCACATTATAATGTAAGGTCCATGCTGACAGGGACTATTTCTTTTTGCATATGTTTGTAACCCCAGTTTAATACACTTGCCTGATATGCAGTAAGTACTTAGTTTGAGAGACATAGTTTCTAGGTAATCATTTTATTAATGACTCCAGTATGTTTATTTTAAAACGTATGGTCATTTAGCCATCTCTGTTAAACCAAAGGTCCCTCCTGACAATGGGCTCAGTTTCTATGTCCTTGGAAGAGCAGGTATTACTGAGAGTGCAATCAGTTCTGATAAGTTAACAATTAATGAGAGAATGAATGTTACAATGAGAGGCCAGGCTATGTTACAATGATGGTCTTGGGGTACATGATCTGAATTACCCAAATCTTGGTAAAAAGAGACTTATCAATTTCCCTATCACCATGTCTGACAAAAGGGAGGATGCACATTTTCCCAGATCTGTCTGGGCACACACAACGAGCAGGAATGCACCCTTTATCCTAAATTTAGAATTTCCTCTAGTATCTTTGATTAGATCTCAGCCATCCTGGCTGGGTAAGTCTTTGAGAAGGATTTTCCCCACTGGTTGATTTTTGGATGAGGAAGTAGAAAAGGAGAAAAATTTTGGTCTCATACAAAAATTATTCTTAATACAAGAAGGAAATAATCATTACTCTCAGACTAATTATGTTCAGTCCTTAAGCTAAAGCTGTGAGGGATACAAGAGAATTAAAAGACCTGTTCAGTACACACCCTTAAAAGACCCTACCAGAGTTAGGAAGAAAAGAGCTACAGTTCTGAAACAATGACTACTTTGCTATGGTGATGAATATGTGATCTCATCCATGTGAGTAATTCTTCCCATGGAGCAGATTGCAACGCATCCATTCCTATTCATCCTGTGTGACTCCTGGCCATGTCCTCTGGTAGATCCTCCACCATGTCACTGAACATGCTGGAAGATTTCCTTCAGAGCAACAACTTTCTAAAGCCATAATCATTAAGAAACATTTTCCTGACATCAAGCTGAAATGTGTGGCCTCTTTGCAACAGCCACCTATTGTCCCTGCTTCTGCCTTCTGAAGCCAAGCAGAGTAAATCTAACCCATCTCAATTTGACAGGGACTAGGGTCATAGGCCTCTTTATTTTCCAGAGGGATCCAGTGTTCCTTTGCACTCCTCTATCCCCTGCTTGGTAGTATGTGTTGATATTTTTTCCCTCCCCCTTTGAAAATTTCTTAACCCTGCCTCTGGTTGAAAGCACTCTCAATCCTCCTGCTACTTCCTGACTCTCCATTTGTCACCACTACTCAGGAACCTCTATCCTTTGAATCCACCCTATCAAAAAATTTAACCCTAAACAGATCATGGTAGCTGTAGTCAACCAGTCCTTAGATTATTCTTATTTTCTCAGCAAGTTCAGGATCTGACTCACTATCTTCCTTTCTGGAAGCCAGACAATCCTTACAACCTAGAGCAGGGGTGGGGAACCTGCAGCCTTGAGGTGACATGTAGCCTTCTAGGTACTTGAGTGTGGCCTCTTGATTGAATCCAAGTTTTACAGAACAAATCCTTTTATTAAGGGGATTCGTCCTGTGAAACTGTTCTTGAGGATGTGGAGGGCCATGTGGACCTGGAGGCCACAGGTTCCGTCCCTGATCGTAGATAATCTCCCCTCAGATCCTAATAGAGAAGGCCCAGAAGGCTGAATCTAGAAACCTCAGCAGTAACAATGTCCCCCAGGCCACTTGGCCTCCTTCCAGTTATTCCCTGATAGTCATCATTGAGGGAAAATCACCATAGAGAAGGAGCCCAACTTTTTCATAACTATCAACAAAAGCTGCTGGCCAAGAGCCACTAACAGATAGACATGGGAGCCCCAGGAGGGGTGGGAGATCCCCCAAGCCCAGATCACCAGTCCTGTTCTAGATGAACCCTTGAAGTTATCATCATGGGAAGCAAATCCATCTACATGTATTGCTTCCACATCCCTCAGTTCTTAATACTTTATGATCTGGCTTCAGAGTCTGCTTCCATATTCTGCTTCTGATATCTACCACCTGTGTGACTGGGTAAATCAACTCAACCTCCTTTGGCATCAGTTTGTTCATCTGTGAAATGAGGGGGTTGGATTGGAAGGCTCATGGGACACACACACACACACACACACACACACACACACACACACACACACCTGTAGTTCTATGTCCCTCTGTGACCTCAGACTAACTGGACACTGCTTTTTTCAAAATTTCCTGTGAGGGCTTAATCGCCAAATCTGATCATCCCATCTCAGTTTGGAACCTCTTGACCTCTCTACAGACCACCCTCACCTGCTGGGAACCCTTGGTTCTCTGGTTTTTCACTACTTTCTCTTGATTTTCATCCCATCCCACCACTCTTCAGTTTCCTTTGCTGGCTTATCATCCATAGCATGATCCCTACTAACAGCTGTTGCCAAAAGGATTTTTTTCATTCCCCTCTCAGGCCTCCTTCTCCCTCTGCACTTCCTCTGTGACCTCCTCATCTCCCATGGGTTTAATGATCATTTCTATAATGAGAGAACTTGTGAATAAGGGCCGAGTCTTTAGAATATGCTCAAATCTGCCCTTTCTTTTCCTCAGATCATAAGGCATTAACCCCTTCCTAGTTCCAATTCAACTTTGGAACTTTGGAAGCCTATTTCCAGTAATACATGATTAAGGAACTCACTTGATAGAGGGGAACGGGAGTGCTCAGGAGGTGATATTCCTAGAACCTTGGGGAGGGGGTAATAGTCACTTGCACCTTGGGGACCCTAACCTGTGAATGAGTGTAAGCTCCCAGTTGGGAAAGTGACCATAAATAGGGTACTACATGACTGGCTCCCAAATCTGTGTATTCAGTCACTCATCTCCTTGCTAAGATTCAGTCCCGTACCTTTCAAACTCAATGTTCAGGAAATATCTCAAATTCAACATCCAAGACAGAACTCATCTTTCCCCAGAATGTGTCCCTCAACCAAGCTTTACAAGGATACCACCATTCTTCCAGTCCTCCAGGTTTGCAGCCTTGGAATTATCCTCATCTCCTAACTCCCCCTCATTTCATGTTCAGTCACAGGGGCCAAATGTTGCTGCTACTACGTTCAAGGTATCTTCTCCATTTTACTTCATCCTTCTGCTCCCATAGCCACCACCACATTTCAAATATCCATCACCTTTCAGTTTTGTCTGACTCTTTGTGAACCCATTTGAGGTTTTCTTGGTAACGACACTGGAGTGTTTTACTATTTCCTTCTTCAGCTTATTTTACAGAAGAGGAAACTGAGGTGAATAGGATTGCCCAGAGTCACACAGACAGTAAGTGTCTGAGGCTGGATCTGAACTGAGTCTTCCTATCTCCAGGCCCCGGCACTCTATCCACTGTACCACCTTTAATCTAAGCTATTGAAATTGTATATAATTGGTATCTATGTCCCACGTTTCTCTTCTCTTTAATCCATCTTCAATATGGCTGCCTCACTTCTGCCCATTTACTGTCCTACTCAAAATACCCTAGAGGCTCCTTGTTGCTTTTAAAGCCCTTCAAAACTTGGGTCCACTGACCTTTCTATCCTCAGCATATATTATTTTCTTCCCTCTACTCTATGATCTGGACAGACTTTCCCTTTCTCTGTTGTTCACACATGGTACCCCTGATCCTGTCATCATGCCTTTGCTCTGCTAATCCCTCATGCTTATAGAGCAACTTCTAGCAAGGGGTTGGGATTTGGAGTTAGCTGACACACCCTGCGATTTGGAGTTAGCTGACAATCAGGGAGGATAGTTGTCAAGAGCACTTGAGTGTCAGCCAGACTGGAATTCAAGTTTTGCCTCAGATACTTAGCTGTATGATGATGGGTAAATCATTTAACCTCTCTTGGTCTGTAAAATGGGGGAAATAAAATAGTACCTACCTCCTAGGGTTAGTAAGGATCAAATGAGATAATATATGTATGGCACTTTATAATCCTGAGAAACACTACATAAATGCTAGCTCCTATTGTTACTATCTCTTCTTATTTTGGAAAGAGTGGAAAATCACATGAAACAGCCCTTGGATAGGAAGGGAGATGCAAATATACTTGGAATGAACCCCTCCCTTCACCTTCCCTAGAATGTTCTTCTCTTTCTTCTTGATGGAGCTTGAACCTCTCCTTATCCCACCAATGGCCAGTGCCTCTCCCCCAGGCTACCTTGTATTTATTTTGATATAGTTTTGAGTATACTTCTTGTTCCCACTGATATCAACTCTTCAAAAGCAGAAATTGTTACATTCTTTGACTTTGGGTTCCCAACACAAATGTGTTAAATTCACAGCCAGCTGGCAGAAGCACCAACTTCATTTGGAAATGTTTAGCAAAATAAATAAAAAACACTCTCAAAGAGCTGGAAGAAACTAAGGGCAGAGGGCTCAGTGGACTCTCTCTCCCTGGCCTGGAGATTGATCCTGGGAGGGGCCTCTCCCTCCTGTAGCCTCCTCAGAATGTCTTGTGAGTATATCATAATCTAATTTGGATCCCAGTTCTTTGTGCCCATGAATTAGCTCCCTCTGCCCTCAAGGGGCAGAGTATGAGCCCCTTGAGGGCAGAGGAAAGATTCCTCCATCTTTTAAACCTTGAGTCCCAGTCCAGTGCCACCTTAATGGGCACAACATTTCTCCTCCAATTCACACCTATAAGGACCCTCCCCAGGAAAGGAGGTCATACCTCAGGCTGCTTCAGATTTGGACTTAAAATATCTGCCATGATGCCCTGCATTACCACATGCTCCCCCCAACATGGTCCTCTAAATCCCATCCTGAGGTCATACTCTATATTCTCTGGGTGAGTGAAAACTCACCATCTCTAGCTACCTACTCTGCTACGCTCCAACCATCTTCTTACCACTGAAGGTGTCAACTGGACAAGAACTGGCTTTTAACCTGTTGGTGGCCAGAGCCAAACAAACAGAGCAGGTTAGAAACAGGAGAGTCAGGACACCAATAGAAGTTTAATTAATTTCAGAATGAGGACAATTACATTTGCAAGTAGAAGCCCTCTTCCAAGAAGGAGGGTTTAATGTAGGTCTTATATACATCCTGGACTAAACCATGACAAAATCATTTTCGGTCCTGAGTTACCATTCCCACAAGCCATGTGGAAGTGGTACTATCTCAAGTCTTTGGGGTTGTGCCCACCCTTTGGGGCAAAGAACCAGAGCTCTGTGATGGGAACAGAAGTGTAATACCTGTCAAAGGCAAGGAACAGAAATGATGAATATGTGATGAATGGTCCTGGGAAATAGGGGGAGCTAAATCCTTCAGTGAACACCTGAGTGCTGGTCCAAGTTTGCCAGAAGGTGATGTTACGCTAACTGCAAAGGATTATTGTTATCCCAAGCTCAGAACATAGTCTGCCTGCTGAGTCTGAGCTCTGGCAAACAGGGTATCTCCAAAATATTTTGATTAGGGTAAGACCACACTCCCTTTCTTCATTTCACCTCTTGGTTGGTAAGAGTAATCGGATTAGCACTATTCATTCTCCACCAGCTACATTTCTTAGATGGATTCCACCATGGCTCCAGGAAACTCACCATCCTTAGAGACTACATCAGTTTTGATATTCACACCTCATTGGTACCCTTCATACCACCTGTCCCTCTGATTAAGAATTGGCAAGTGGAACAAAGAGTTTCTTCCAAAGCCTTTATTTAAGAAAAGCTCACAGGTCAGTCATGTTTTCATGTAGTTTCATGTGTGCCACCAGCTACATTCCTTTGGACTGGACTCTATGATGCCCCCCATGCCTAGTACCTTCTCCCTCCCCATTGCCCACCTCTCAGCTTCCCTGTATG
The DNA here is from genome assembly GCA_023548195.1 of Bettongia penicillata ogilbyi. Taxonomy (NCBI): domain Eukaryota; kingdom Metazoa; phylum Chordata; class Mammalia; order Diprotodontia; family Potoroidae; genus Bettongia; species Bettongia penicillata. The sequence continues at coordinate 9,618,010 of JAJHZJ010000257.1, forward strand.
TATTGTCTATCCCAATAGATTGCAAACTCCTTGAGTGCAGTGATTATCTTTACTTTTCATATTTGTATCCTCACCACTTAGCATAGTGCCTAGCAAATAGTAGGAACTTAATAAATGTTTGTTATCATTCCTGTCGATCAGTTGCCCTATGACTCCTCAGAGATTCCCCAGATCAAAGCCTCCTTCTCTAACACCATTCTTCTATGTGTATTGCTTTCTCCCAATGAAACATAAACTCTTTGAGAGGAAGAGATTATATTCTTTTGGTATTTGCATCTCCAGTGGTTAGTAATGCCTGACCCATAATAAACATTTTAAAGGGATATTTTTCATTCATTAATTCATTTATTCCTGAATTATCTGACACTGGAGTGTATGTGCCTAAGGTTGGGGTTTTTCTTGGGGAGACTGATGGCAGTGTCACCTCATACCCAAGTGGCTGTCACTTGCTTGCCAACATCCTTGGGCAAATCACTTACCCTCCTTATGCCCAGTCTCCTTGCCTGTAAAATGACGGGGTTTGACTTGATGATCTCTGAGGTCTGTTCCAGCTCTCTATTGTTGCTCCTAAAGTCTATAATGTCAAAGAGAAATCATTTCTAATCAGTCCAATGAGAAGAGCAAGGTAGAGAGCCAAGGAGGAGCCAGCAGTTCTGCACTCTGTCTCAAGAAGCCAGAATGGAGAGAGGGACAAGATCTGGGATGAACCTACACAAGAAATCAAGGGTCCGGAGCTCTTGGCCCAAGGACTCCCAGCCCTTCTCTCTCTTAATCAGTTGCTGAGGTCAGAAATTGCTGAGTATTGAGAGGTAGGGGAAGTGAGAAGGGTGTGGGGCAGGGAGGGAGGGGAATTCCTTAACCAGCAGCTTTCTCCACAATTAATAGGTTTCTATTTAGCAAGTCAACAATGACAGAGGAAGGGAAGGAAACTCATTCTCTCTCCCCAACCCTCTTTCACATCCCTAAGAACTCCTCCTCTCTATACCTAAACCTAAATTTCCTCTCTCCTCCTGACCCATTACTGCTCTTTCAACTGTAAACACTTTCTTCCCCAATTCTCCACATTTCTCAGGAAGCCTGACCTGCCTCTTTCCTTGCCTCTTTCCTTGCAACCTACAAGCTTCCTCCTTCAGAATCACCAATTGCTTCCCCCAAAGGTCCTTCCTTTATAATTTACATTAAATTGATTTGAAGACCTAAACCTTCTCTATCGTCCCTGCCATTTCAATATATGGCTGCCTTAGGTTCCCTCAGCAGAGAGTCACCACCTCCCTGGACTCCATTTCTCCTCCTCTGACCTTCACTGGTTGGACTCGGATCATCCCTTGGAATATATGCTCCGTTCTCTGAAGATCTGACTCCACTCTCTATGAAACCTGTCAAACCTATTACTTTACTCTCAAATGAGTGATAGCCCTTTTACTTCCTTTTCTCCTCTATGTCACATTTTTCCAGACTCCAAACTGATGAAAATAGTCACAATGGTCTTCTCTTTCTTATGATCATTTATTTTTTTTATATATCCCAAGTCTCAATCCCCCCATTCTCTATATTTATTTTGAGTTCAGTCTTGATTTTGATGGAATACTACTGTGCTATTAGAAATGATGAGCTTAATGATTTTAGAAAATTATGGAAAAACTTTTTAATGAAAAGTGAAATGGGCCAAGAGAATAATTGTATATAATAACAGCAACATTATTTTAAGAGAAACTGTGAGTGAATAAGCTATTTTGTCCATTATAAACAACCAAATAAACTATAAAGAATTATGAAGACACTCTCTGCATCCACAGAAACAATTGATAAATAGAAATATATATAATAATTTTACAAATACATATATACACGTGTGTGTGTATACATACATCTATTTGTGTCTAATAGTAGCCATCTCTAGGGAAGGGAAGAGAAAACAAGAAATGTACATGATAATTTTGTTGTTTATTGGAAAGAAATAGCAAGTTGTACATGGTAAACTTGCAGTTTCATGAACAATCATCTTTTTATTGGACTTTGTTTATGAAAATGATTGTCTTATCCCATAAATTAAAAATAAAATTTTAGAAAAGAAGCAAAAGTTGTTGATTCTGCCCAGTGATGAGAAGAAAAGGTGGAAGAAAGGAGGGCAAACTGAAAACATACTGCTTTTTGACTGGGACTAGGGTCAGGATTCCAAAAGCTACTGTGACTTGCTTGAACACATCTACATGTGTCTACTTACCTTTGCTTTGGAATCTCTGAAGATATAGCCATCCATGACAAGTATGACATTCAGTTGGAAGACCTATCACCTAGCCATGGCATTATCTCAGAAGACTATAGAAAGGAACAAGAAGGCATTTTAACAGCTTAGCTTGAAAAGTATATTGAGAGATAAGGTCTTGTATGAAAACTTGATGTGCTGGGGAAGCCAAAGAGAGCACTTTGCCAGAGGGCCACCCCATACCAAATAATAGAAAGAGTAGGTATTCTACTAAGCTACAGAATTACTCCGGAGAATGGTCAGAACCTTTCAAATATAGTTTTCAATTATCTGTTTTCCATTGGAGAATTTCACCCCTATCCTTAATAAGTGAGAAGAGGGACAAGAATATGGGAGATACATGAATTATATAATTCTATTACTCCACAATTGCCTTGTACTCATTCTGAATATAAGATCCTTAATAGCACAGACTATTTCATTTTTATCTCTGTATCCCCAGTACCCAGCGCAGAACCCAGTATATAATTGGCATTTAATAGATGCTTATTGATTGTTATTGCATTATCATTCACCAAATCACAATCACAGACTGAGTGAAATAAGCAGAGCCAGAACACTGTACACAATAACGGCAACATTGTGCAATGATCAGCTGTAATAGACTTGGTACTTCTCAGCAATACAACATCTAAGACAATTCCAAAAAACCTATGGTGGAAAATGTTATCCACATCCAGGGAAAGAGCTAATGGAATTTGAATGTAGATTGAAGTATACTATTTTCACATTTTAGGGGTGGGGGTTTCTTTTTTTTCCTTTTGTTGTATTTCTTCTTTCACAGCATGACTAATGTAGAAATATATTTTACTTTTGCACATATATAACTGATATCAGATTGTTTGCCATCTTGAGGAGGGGTGTATCACCAAGGCAATATTCACAGCACTTGTGGTGTTTGTGAATATACTGGCATAGTTCTTAGCCAAGAATATAACAGACTCTCCATATAGAAGGCAGAAGAAAAACATTTATTTATTCAGATACCAGAAAGTCAAATGCCAACACCAGAAAGTCAAATCCATTATGGTAGCCAAGAAGTCAATACACATAGCACTGCAGAGGACAAAACCATTCCCAAGCCTCACACCCCCCCCAACCCCAACCCTGTCTTCCCACAAACACTCATGAGCCTAGCTGTCTGCTTGCCTGTGTCCTCTCTCTCTGCCCTAATTGCTCTCACTCACTTTCTCTCGGTTCTGCTCCATCCTTCCTGTTGCACCCATTTCAGCAAGCTCTTCCCACCACATGTGACTTAGGCTTCCATGTGATATAAGCACGTTATATGGGCCTATTAATGAATGGGAAAGATCTTCCGATTTAAATTACCATTACAGGGGGGAGGGAAGGGAGGAAGGGAAAAAAATTTGGAATTCAAAATCTTTCAAAAAATGAATGTTGAAAATTGTCTTTACATGTAATTGAGAAAAATAAAATACCATTTTAAAAGGCTTTGTATGCATAATTATTTTTGATCCTCAGAACAGTTTTGTCTATTAAGTTCAGTTTTTTTTCCCTTGGACTGGTGATTTCATCAGTACAAGAAACTCCTCTCACTGTAGATAGCAATTGCCCTGACATTTGGAAAGTTCCCTAGGCCTCTGAGCAGTTAAGTGACTTAGCCAGAGTTACACAGGCAGGAGGTGTCAGTTTCAGAATTTGAGCCCAGGTCAACCTGACTACTAAGTCAGTTTTCTTGTCTCCAGTTGATGCATCAGGAATCTATAGCTTGGAGAAATTAACTTAATGAAATGTCACAAGTGAATTTGAACCCATATCTTCCTGACTCTAAGTCCATTGCTTGATTCAGTATGTCATGTTGCTCTTCTTGCCAGTTCTCACAGCATGTTCCTATAGTAGTTTGATTGTCAGACTTTAAGGTCATTATTCTCCCAAGATGGCAAAACAAAATGTGGTTGAAAGGGTTGAGGTATGAGGGTTATAGGTATGAGGGTTTTAGTCAGAGTGCCTGGGTTTGAAATCCAGCAGGCCAATTTACTATGTGTCTTTGGGCTACTTATCTGCCTTCTCTGAGGCCTCATTGGCATAATGAGGGGTCAATTCTAGCTCTATCTCAATGGTTATGTGTTTTGGGAACAGTGTTTTTTGGATTTCCTTTCAGAATTCATTGCAATTCATATTGGACCCCAGTAGTCTTGTGCCTGGGACCATCTCAAACCAAATGATTTTCAGTGTGAGATTTATACCTCAAAAATCATTACAAATCAGGGCTTCATGTATTCTTTTGTTGATTGCCTAGACTTATGAAAGTGAAGAAGAAAATAATAAAAATTTCCGATTAAACTTAAAAGTGTGTCTTGCTTACATTTTGTGCTTTGTTTTTCAGAGAACCAATTATTAAACATTAGCCAGCATACCCCTGCTTGGGATCCATGAGGCCTGATGCCCAGCTGACTAATCAAGTTATTCTTGTTCTCTATTCAAGCAGCACACTAAGGAATGGATCCAAGGACCCAAGATCTAGAGTTTAAAGGGACTCTCAAGGGCATTTAGTCCCTGGGACACCCCCTTTCCTCTGCTCCACCCACTGACCTCTTTGCCTTCCTTAAAGTCTCAACTAAATCCTACTTGCTACAGAAAGTCTTCTGCATCCCTCTTTATCCCATGCTTTTATATCCTAGTTATCATATATGCAGTTTGTATAAACAAGTTTTCATGTTGTCTCCCCAATTTGATTGTAAGGTCCTTAAGGGCAAGAATATTCTTTTGCCTCTTTGTGTAACCCCAGCACAGTGCCTGACACATAGTAATCACTTAATAAATGTTAATTGAATTGAAATGAATCCCCACATTTTACAAATATGTAAAGTGAGTGAGGCACAGAAAGATGAAATGACTTTCCTAGGTGCACTCAGGCAATAAGCATCAAAAGTGGAATTTGAACCTAGACCCTCTGATGCCAGAGCATGTGCTAATTTCTCTGTTTGTATTTTTTCTGCTTTATTTTCTCCACATTCAGGGTTCTGACCTTTCCCCTGAATAAGTGATTGTAATTAAAGTAAGATTGTTGACCACTTTCTAAGTTCTTTTCTTTAGCAAAGCAGATCAAAGAACCTGTGCTAGCTGGGCATCCTAGGTGTGCTGGAGTGCTTGCTACTACAAGGCTACATTGAGTGCACGATCATCCACAAATAGAAAATCATGCACGAACTCTCCCTCCACTTTTGTCTTGATGAACAGATAGATAAGAAGGAAAGTAGTTAACTGAATGGATGAATAGTTAGGTAGTTTGGAAGATAAATATATACAGATATACATATTCACATTTGTTACATATTTATACATACCTATATGTTTTTATATGTATGTAGATATGCATAGTGTGCACATTCATATTAGATATTTTGTGTGTCTGTGTATGGACATATGTACGCAAACTGGTTGAACTGTGATGCCTAAAGGAGAAGTATCTTGGGCTTCAGTCAGATTCTTCCTAACATCTCTGACTCTTAGCTGTCTTTCTATGACTACATTCTATGGCCTCACTCCATGGTAACAACACTGTCACCACATGAAGGAAACCAGAGCAACTAAGCTAGAAGGGAAGTAAGAAGCAGTTGCCCACAATAACCCTGAAGGATGAGCCAAGTTCTCTCTTCTCTCTAAGACAGAAGGAGGGTGAGTGTGAAGCCCAGGGAGAGTGTTTGTGATTGGCCACATACTCAGGGACTTGAAGAACTGGTTTCCTTGAAGGAGCATAGCGAAGACAGAGGAAAAGCTTGACAAACTCAGGTCTTCTGATCCAGATGGACACCATCTTTTGGTAAAGAAAAAAATTACAGGGGGAAGAGCCAAGATGGCGGAGTAGAAGGACGTACGTTTACAAGCTCCGAAACCAAAAGCCCATAGAATTAATGTAAAAAGAGTCCCCCATAACTTCTGGGTCAATACAAGGTGTGCAGAAACAGAGAGGAAGAGATTTCCGTTCCGGGGAGCCCTGGAGACCTGTCCCCAGGGTCCGGCGCGCCCTGGAAAGTGGACCCCACCCCCAGCGCTGCCCTGGCCACGGCCCCAGGGAAGATGATCCAAGCAGGCTTCAGAGACGGAAGCTCCGGCAGCCGGGAAAGTCCCTCCGCCCACAGAAGCTACAGGTCAGTGAGAGAGGCCAGGCTGGAGGAGAAGGGAAGCAGGGCATCTCCGTGACTCGGGCCCCCTTGGGAGGAAGCCTCGCGGCAGAGACAGGGGCAGGAAACACGGAGGCAGAGGTGTGGGCGGCGGCTGAGGCGGCAGCGGCCCAGGACTCAGGAATCCCCCAACAGCAGGCAGGATCTTCATTACGGAAGATTCCCGCATAAAACCTGATGGAGCTGAGCCTGGGAGACGACCCTGCCCCCACCCCACTCTGTTACTGAAGGCTTCTGCTTAAAGCCCCCAAAGGAGCTGGGTTTGGGAGGCGGGCCCCCCACCACGCCCCAACCCGCTCCATTCCTGAAAGTCTCTCCATAAAGCCCCTGAGGGATCGGAACTTGGGAGGCGGCCCTGCCCCCACCCCAGCACCTGAACTAAAGCTCACTGATTGACAGCCAGCAGGAGGAAAGCCCATTTAAATCTCAAAGGCCAAGCACTAGCTGGGCGGATCCAGGTGGGGGTGGAAAGGAATCTCAGAAGTCAAGTAACTGGCTGGGAAAATGCCTAGAAAAGGGAAGAAAAATAAGACTTTAGAGAGTTTTTTCCAACAAATGCAAATGATCCCAACCTTCGGATCTGATGATGAGGACGTATCCTTGCCATCAGGGAAAGATGTGGAGGGCGGGGCCTCAGTACCCCAGACACCCCAGGGGGGTGGCGGGTGGGCTCAGGCCCTGGAAGAGCTCAAAAAGGATTTTGAAAAGCAAGTTAGACAGGTGGAGGAAAAACTGGGAAGAGAAATGTCAGAGATGCAACAGAAGTATGAAAAACGGGTCAATATCTTGGTAAAGGAGACCCAAAAAAATGCTGAGGAAATTAACACCTTGAAAAATAGGCTCACTCAATTGGCAAAGGAGGTTCAAAAAGCCAATGAGGAGAAGAATGCTTTCAAAAGCAGAATGAGCCAAATGGAAAAAGAGGCTCAAAAGCTCACTGAATTTAATAGTTCTCTCAAAATTAGAATGGAACAGATGGAGTCTAATGACTTTACGAGAAACCAAGAAATCACCAAACAAAACCAAAAGAATGAAAAAATGGAAGAGAATGTGAAATATCTCATGGGAAAAACAACTGACCTGGAAAATAGATCCAGGAGAGACAATTTAAAAATTATGGGACTAATTGAAAGTCATGATCAAAAAAAGATCCTAGACATCATCTTCCATGAAATTATCAAGGAAAACTGCCCTGACATTCTAGAACCAGAGGGCAAAATAAGTATTGAAAGAATCCATCAGTCACCACCTGAAAGAGATCCAAAAAGAGAAACTCCTAGGAACATTGTGGCCAAATTCCAGAACTCCCAGGTCAGGGAGAAAATCTTGCAAGCAGCTAGAAAGAAACAATTCCAGTACTGTGGAAATACAATCAGGATAACCCAAGATCTAGCAGCTTCTATATAAAAGGATCGAAGGGCGTAGAATAGGATATTCCAGAAGGCAAAGGAACTAGGACTCAAACCAAGAATCACCTACCCAGCTAAACTGAGTATAATACTTCAAGGGAAAATATGGTCTTTCAATGAAACAGAGGACTTTCAATCATTCTTAATGAAAAAACCAGAGCTGAAAAGAAAATTTGACTTTCAAACACAAGAATGAGAAGAAGCATGAAAAAGGAAACAGCAAAGAGAAGTCTTAAGGGACTTACCAGAAGTGAACTGTTTATATTCATACAGGGAAAGACAATATTTGTAACTCTTAAAACTTTTCAGTATCAGGGTAGTTGGTGGGACCACACATACACATGTACACACATGCACACACATACACACATGCACACACATACAGAGACAGAGAGCACAGATTGAACTGAATAGGATGGGACCATACCTTAAAAGAAATTAAGGTAAATGGTGAGAGGGAAATGTAGTGGGAGGAAAGAGGGGGAAATGGAAGGGGGTAACTATATGTCATTTAAGAGGCAGGTAGGAGTTTTTCTTGGTGGAGGGAAAAAGAGGAGAGCTGAGAAAAAAAAAAAAACAAGAAGTTTACCCTCATCACATTTGACTAAACGAAGGAGTGAAATGCACACTCATTTTGGTATGAAAACCTATCTTACAGTATAAGAAAGTGGGGGAGAAAGAGATATTGCAAGGGGGGGGATGATGGAAGGGAGGGCAAAGGGAGGAGGGAGCAACTTGAAGTCAACACTTGGGGAGGGACAGGATCAAAAGACAGAAGAGAAACAAGGAGGGGCAGGTTAGGAGGGATGGTAATCCAGTTAGTCTTACACAACACGACTATCAGGGAGGTCATTTGCAAAACTACACAGATATGGCTTATATTGAATTGCCTGCCGTCCCAAAGGGAATGGGTGGAGAGGGAGGGATGGGGAGAATTCGGAACTCAAAGTTTTAGGAACAACTGTTTAGTATTGCTGTTGCAACTAGGAAAGAAGACATACAGTTAAGGAGGAATAGAAAGTCATCTGGCCCTACAGGAGAAAAGAGAAGATGGAGACAAGAGAAGGGAGGGATGACAGAAGAGAGGGCAGATTGGAGATAGGGAAAATTAGATTGCTTGGGGTATTGGGGTGGGGGGAGGGGATAAAAGGGGAGAAAATTTGGAACCTAAAAATTTGTGAAAATGAATGTAAAAAATTAAATAAATAAATAAATAAAAAAAGAAAAAAATTACAAACTCTATTGGGAACCATTTACAGCAATCTTCAATCATCAGGTTCTGCAGGACTGGAGATGGTAAAAATGATGCCTCAGTTTCTAAAAGAGGAAGAAGAACAGAGTCTTCATATGTTGGACCAGTGATCTTGACTTCCATTCAACTAAAGGACTGGAAAGGCAACTCACATCCCCCTGAGATTAGTATGTGAGTGTATGTAGGTGGGGGGAAGGAATATATATACATATAAATCTATATACATATATATTCATATATGCATTGCTGCTGCTACTTTGTCCTTCATTCTCAAAGAAGACCATGACTTCAGGGAGGTGATGCCATGGCATGCAAGTGAATTGGATTTAAGTGAGGGAAGGCTGTGCAAAGTCACAAGCCTCACTTCATCTTCTGAACCATTTGGGTCCAGTGGCCGAATATCGATCATGATAACTGGAGATAGCCCAAGATGTAGTGGGGAAACTTGTCCCTTTTAAGCTAAGGTCTTTAATAGTCCTCAGTTTGACTGAAGTAAAGTCTATTCAGTGATATAGAGAGATCAAACATGCATGTACACATATATACCTAGAAGGCTGCCTTGTATGTTGTAGGCGATCATTAAAGGTTAGTTAATGAAACAAATTGGTAAGGCCTGTTCACTTTGATGCACTACTTATCTATCCATACTGGCAAGGATATTATGGCAGTTTAGGATTTATGCCCTACTGGAGTCAACAAAAGTGGTCAATGAATATGTTACATGTATTAAATGCTTACAAATTACCAGAACATACAAAGACAGAAAAGTCTCTGATTTCAAGGAGTTTATATTCTATCTGCGAATTATAATGCTGATACGTTTAGGATTACAGTTTATTCATTTATTTATTTTGAGTTTTCACCACTTCCATAAGATTTTGAGTTCCAAATTTCTCCCTATCCCTCTTCTATTCCCCCTTCTCCAAGACAGTGTGCAATCTGATACAGGCTCTCCATATACATTCATATTAAACATATTTTCATGTTAGCCATGTTGAAAAGAAGAATTAGAACCAATGGGATAAACCATGAGAAAGAAGTAATGACAGAGAGAGGGTGAGAGAGAGAGAGAGGGCGAGAGAGAGAGAGAGAGAGAGTGAGAGAGAGAGAGAGAGAGAGAGAGATTGAGAACAAATAGCATGCTTCAATCTGTATTTAGACTAAATAGTTCTTTTTCTAGATGTGGATAGCATTTTCCTTCATGAGTCATTTGGAGTTGTCTTAGATCCTTGCATTACTGAGAAGAGCTAAGTCTATCAAAGTTGATCATTGCACAATGTTGCTGTTAGTGTGTACAATATTCTCTTGGTTCTGCTCATTTCACTCAGCATCAGTTCATCTGAAAACTGCCAGTTCATATCCTTTGAAAATTCGTCCATGGGAGAATGACTTGTATTCTTAAAAGTTTTGCTCAGTTCTCTAGATATTTTAGAAAAGAGACTTTTATCAGAGACACTTGTAAAAATCATTTCCCAATTTTCTGCTTCCATTCTAATCTTGGTGGCATTAACTTGGTTGTTTGGGTAAAAAAAATTTAGTTTAATGTAATCACAATTATCCATTTTGCATTTCATGATGTTCTCTATCTCGTTTGGTCATAAATTCTTCCATTCTCCATAAATTTGACAGGTAAACTATTCCTTGCTCTCCTAGTTTGATTATAGTATCAGTCTTTATATCTAAATCGTGTATACATTTTGACTTTATCTTGGTATAGGGTGTACAATGTGGGTCTATGCCTTGTTTCTACTGTACTATTTTCCAGTTTTCCCAGCAGCTTTTGTCAAAATAATGAGTTCTTATCCCAGGAGCTGGTGTCTTTAGATTTATCAAATGGTAGATTACTGTAGTCATTAACTACTGTATCTTGAGTACCTAACCTATTCCATTGATCCACCACTCTATTTCTTAGCCAGTACTAAATAGTTTTGATGATTACTAATTTATAATACAATTTAAGATCTGGTATGGATAGGCCACGTTCACTTGTATTTCTTTGCAATAATTCCCTTGATATTCTAAATGTCTTCTTTCAGATAAGTTTAATATTACTTCTTCTAGCTCTATATAAAACTTTTTGGTATAAAATCACAGTTTTTAAAAGGGAAAGGATCCCAGTGACCTTCAACTCTAAACTTCTCATCTTATAGATGAGGAAACTGAGGCCCAAGGAATTTGAATAACTTGCCCAGGTCATACAGATGTGGTATTTGAACTCAGGTCCTCCGATTTGGGGGGTGGATAGATAGCATAGTGCTTGGGCTAGAGTCAGAAAGACCTGAGTTCAAATCTGGTTTCAGACACTTACTAGCTGTATGACTCTGGACAAGTCACAGCTTTTTTTATCTCAGTTTCCTCATCTATACAGTGAGCTGGAGAAGGCAATGGCAAACCACTCCAGTATCTTTGCCAAGAAAATCTCAAATGACTTCACAAAGAAATAGACACCACTGAGAACAACTAAATAACAAAAAACCTCTGACTTGAGCTAGGTGACCCAATAAATAGAGGACTTGGTCAACAATCAGGAAAGCCTAAGCTCAAATTTGGTTTCCAATACTTATTAGCATGTGACCCCTGGGTAAGTCACTTAACCTCTGTTTGCTTCAGTTTCATCAGGTGTAAAATGGAGAAAATAACATACCTCTCAGGGTTGTGTGAGAATCAAATGAGATACTTATAATGAACTTTGTACAGTGCCTGGCACACATTAGGCTCTATATAAATGTAAGCTATGATTATTATCACTATTATTATATCATGCTGACTTTATCTAAACCATATACAAAGTGGGTTTTGAGAAGGAGAGAATATGGCGGAGAGGGAAGAGACCAAGAAAAGTCTAATGTAGAAGGTGGTACTGGAACCAGATAATATGGAAAACTGCAACCCTAGATCTGGGGCAACAGATCATGCACTGAGTGCTGGAAACACAGCTGTATAGCCACTCCATGTCACCCAAAGGGCAAGGAGGAAGGTAGGGAAACTGGGAAGGTTTGCTCCTTGGATTTTTTTGAACTAACTCTTCCTCCTCCTTGAAGTTCCTTAATCTCTCACTGAACCTTACTCTGTGATCAGGTTTTTTTCCAGACACCTCCTTGTTCCCTGACGATGATGACTTTGTTCCCTGATGATGATGACAGTGGGTGCTGGTTGACTCTCAAACATTGTGGCCAGCTCTGGGGCCATCTCTCTGCAGAGGAGGTTACCTCAGATACAAAAACAATTGAAGGAACAAAGTCCTTTCTTTGGTGATCATACAGACATTTCTATGTGTCCTAGGAGAGACAGACTATAGGAGTAGAAGGAAACCTTAGTCTGATACACTTCCTCCCCTCTCATCAATCATCTCTCCTTCTTCCCCACTTTGCACGAAGCATCCATCACTCTCCTCAAAGTCATACTGGGTTTGTGTTCATTCCATAGAAGTACAGAAACAAGCTCCATGGGCTCTAACCCTTGGTGTACTCATTGATTCTCCCTGGAACATCCCTTACGCACCCAGGCCAGAAATAATTGGTGTGAGAGATACATGAGGAGAACAAGACCTGACCAGCATTTGTCCTTGAGGGCAGGAACAATTCACAATTTTTTGAATGATTAAAATAACTCCATAGTAAACTGTGATACTACTTACAAAAATTCAAAGAATTAACCCAGGGCAATTTCTTCAGCATGCAAAGTCTCTACTCTGATCTCATAAAGGAAAAGTCCTGGGATCTCTGTCTGACAAAGGCATGCCCCAGATAATATATAGGGAAAGGCTCCAAAGGCTCTGTTAAAATCTTCATTCTAGAAGATGGTGGAGTAGAAAGATTCATGTATGCTAGCTCCGAACCCACAGCCCATATATTTCCTGCAAGAAGAACTCCCCATGAATTCTGGAGCACTGCAAGGTGCACAGAAACACAGTGGAAAAGATTTCCGTTCCAGAGAGCCCTGGAAAGCTGACCCCAAAGGTCCGTTGCACTCTGGACAGCAGAGTCCACCCGTGTACTGCCCTGGCCTTGAGGCCCCAGAGGAACGGATCTGAGCAGGCTTCAGGGATGGAATCTCTGGTGATCGGGAAGGTCCCTCCACCCACAGACGCTACAGGTCAGTGAGAGAGATGTCTGGGCTGGCCGAGAGGGGAGTGGGGTGTCTCTGTGACTCGGGACCCCTCGGGAGGCAGTGGCAGAGGCAGCGGCAGAGGCTCCAGCAGCAGCCCCAGGGACTCCCTGCGCAGGCAGGAGCTCCATTACTTAAGGTCTCTGCATAAAGCCCCTGAGGAAACTCAGCCTGGGAGGCATCCCTGCCCCCACCTGCTCCATTACTGAAGGTCTCTGCATAAAGCCCCTGAGGGAACTGAGCCTGGGAGGTGACCCTGCCCCCACCCCAGCAACAGAACTTAAGCTCACATTGAATAGTAGCTGCGCCTGCCACGGAAAGCCCATTTGAATCTTAGACCCCAAGAACTAGCTGGGCGGATCTAGGTGGGGGTGGAGAGGAATCTCAGAAGTCAAGTAACTGACTGGGAAAATGCCCAGAAAAGGGAAGAAAAATAAGACTATAGAGAGCCACTTTGAGGGGGTACAGATGTTCCCACCTTTCAATTCTGATGACGAGGAACTATTCTTACCATCAGGGAAAGATGTGGAGGTCGGGGCCTCTGTATCCCAGACATCCAAGGTGGATGTCCGGTGGGCTCAGGCCATGGAAGAGCTCAAAAAGGATTTTGAAAATCAAGTTAGACAGGTAGAGGAAAAACTGGGAAGAGAAATGAGAGACATGCAAGAAAAGTATGAAAAACGGGTCAATACCTTGGTAAAGGAGACCCAAAAAAGTGCTGAGGAAATTAACACCTTGAAAAATAGGCTCACTCAATTGGCAAAAGAGGTTCAAAAAGCCAATGAGGAGAAGAATGCTTTCAAAAGCAGAATGAGCCAAATGGAAAAAGAGACTCAAAAGCTCACTGAATTTAATAGTTCTCTCAAAATTAGAATGGAGCAGATGGAGTCTAATGACTTTACGAGAAACCAAGAAATCACTAAACAAAATCAAAAGAATGAAAAAATGGAAGAGAATGTGAAATATCTCATGGGAAAAACAACTGACCTGGAAAATAGATCCAGGAGATTTAAAATTTAAAAATTATGGGTCTACCTGAAACTCATGATCAAAAAAAGAGCCTAGACATCATCTTCCATGAAATTATCAAGGAAAACTGCCCTGAGATTCTAGAACAAGAGGGCAAAATAAGTATTGAAAGAATCCATCGATCACCACCTAAAAGAGATCCAAAAAGAGAAACTCCTAGGAACATTGTGGCCAAATTCCAGAACTCTGAGCTCAAGGAAAAAATCTTGCAAGCAGCTAGAAAGAAACAATTCCAGTACTGTGGAAATACAATCAGGATAACTCAAGATCTAGCAGCTTCTACATTAAGGGATCGAAGGGCGTGGAATAGGATATTCCAGAAGTCAAAGGAACTAGGACTCAAACCAAGAATCACCTACCCAGCTAAACTGAGTATAATACTTCAAGGGAAAATATGGTCTTTCAATGAAACAGAGGACTTTCTATCATTCTTGATGAAAAAACCAGAGCTGAAAAGAAAATTTGACTTTCAAACACAAAAATGAGAAGAAGCATGAAAAAGGAAACAGCAAAGAGAAGTATTAAGGGACTTACCAGAAGTGAACTGTATACATTCATACAGGTAAAGACAATATTTCTAACTCTTAAAACTTTTCAGTATCTGGGTAGTTGGTGGGACCACACATACACATGTACACTCATGCACACACATACACACATGCACACACATACAGAGACAGAGAGCACAGATTGAACTGAATAGGATGCGACCATACCTTAAAAGAAATTAAGGTAAATGGTGAGAGGGAAATGTAGTGGGAGGAAAGAGGGGGTAACTATATGTCATTTAAGAGGTAAGTAGGAGATTTTTTTAGTGGAGGGAAAAAAAGGAGAGCTGAGAAAGAAAAAAAAAACAAGACGTTTACCCTCATCACATTTGACTAATCGAAGGAGTGAAATGCACACTCATTTTGTATGAAAACCTATCTTACAGTATAAGTAAAGGGGGAGAAGGAGATATTGCAAGGGTGGGGATGATGGAAGGGAGGGCAAAGGGAGGAGGGAGCAATTTGTAGTCAACACTTGGGGAGGGATAGGATCAAAAGACAGAATGGAAACAATGGGGGGCAGGACAGGATGGAAGGAAATACAATTAGTCTTACACAACACGACTATTATCGAAGTCATTTGCAAAACTACACAGATATGGCCTATATTGAATTTCCTGCCTTCCCAAAGGGAACGGGTGGGGAGAGAGGGATGGGAAGAATTTGGAACTCAAAGTTTTAGGAACAACTGTTTAGTATTGTTGTTGCTACTAGCAAATAAGAAATACAGGTAATAGGAATAGAAAGTCATCTGGCCCTACAGGACAAAAAAAGAAGATGGGGACAAGAGAAGGGAGGGATGATAGAAGAGAGGGCAAATTGGTGATAGGGAAGATTAGATTGCTCAGTTTATTGGGGTGGGGGAGGGGACAAAAGGGGAGAAAGTTTGGAACACAAAATTTTGTGAAAATGAATATAAAAAGTCAAATAAATAAATAAATAAATGGATGTATGAATAGATAGATAGATAGACAGACAGACAGACAGACAGACAGACAGACAGACAGATAGATAGATAGATAGATAGATAGATAGATAGATAAAATCTTCACTCTAACTAAAGAACTCAGGCAACATGGAGGATGTACTGACTCAGGAGACTTTCCTAGGGACTTGCAAAAAATAACAACTATATACCCATAGGGAAAACCATCCTGGAATATCCTGGGACACCAGATGCTCCACAGCAGCTTTGCTGTAAATAGGCTCACTCATCCATTTATAGAATCATAGTCTTTCAGATTCAGAAGGAGTGTAGATGACCACCTAGACCAAGTCAAATTTAAAGAAAATATAACACACTGACAAGTGGTCATCCCTCCTCATTCCTAGCTACTCAGAACTGAATGAGTAGAACATTGTGTGAAGGATGGAATGTAAGGTAGACAGACCTGAGGCAGGTGGTCAATGAAAAGATTACTGTAGTAATTACTAGGTGAGAGGTAATAAGGGATTTTAAAAGTTCTGGGTATATAAAGGGGAGAAGAGGATTCATATAAGATATAAAGAGGGTAGAAATGGCCAGTGTTGACAACAGATTGGAGATGTTTGGTGAATGCCAAGAAGGAGGCTGCCAGCTTGGAAGACGTGGAGGATAGAAGTGCCTTCAGCAGCAAAATTGAGGATGGGAACACGATAGGATTTGGAAAGATAATTAGTTCTGCCTTGGACTTTGGATGATAGGTGACTTTTTGAATGAATGTCCATGAGCCATCTATGATGAACCTAAGGATTTTACACTGTATAGGTTCACTCAGTCAACAAGAATTTAATAAGCCGTATTATGTGACAAGGGACATGCAATACGCTGGGGATGCACAGACTCAGAGTCAGGGACGAGTCAGGGTGGAACGCCCCACAGTCACAAGGGAGGAAGCCAGATACCAAGATGGTGAGTCTACAAGCAGTGGGAGGTGGCAGCTGAGATTCAGTGCCTTAATCCTGGGATAGAATCCAGGTGTCTGAAAGCCGCACGGAGAGGAGATATAACTAATCAGCCTTGAAAGCCAGTGTGGAGCCGCAGCAAGAACGTCAACAAAGTCAAGGTGACCTCTCTGTCAATTTTTCCTTAGACTTTCACTAATGATATCACCCTGGAAAAGTTATTTAATCTCTCTCAGCCTCAGTTTCCTTATCTGAAAAAGGAGGCTAATAATAGTGACTACCTTACATATTGTTGTGAAGAGCAAATGGAATGATAATACAAATGAAGTCCTATTGCCACTGTTATAGTCAATGGCATACTTTCAGACTGGTAGTTTCATTAAAATCAGCTCCATAAAATTAGGGACACCTGGAAAGCAGTGTGAGGAAAGGGGGAATAGAATCTCTTCCCTATATCTCTCCTCCAGAATAAAGCTTCCTTGGTGATCCTTTCAAACCTAAAATTTTCTGGGTTCAATGAACATTTAGGAAAGACAGTTGGTGTCTGGCATTGAACAGCCCATCTCTGGGCCTCCCAGACAATACCTGAAGATGATTTTGCTCTGAGGTCCTCTGCCCTCACCACGGACTCTTTCACTTCCTCTCTTATACCTTCTAGGCAGGGAAAGTTTCATCCTTGGAACAGGCATCATAAGTTATGATGAGAGGAGAGAAGGACCTCATCAGATCTAACCCCAGCCTGGGTGGGGATGGAGGAAGGGAGCCATGATATACAGAGGAGGCCTCCCATTTAGGAACTGCCTGGGACATAGAAAATAGGGCCTAAAGCTTCCCCCAACTGGGGTGTGGTTAACAAGGAAGTTATGTAGCCACCTTCTAAATATCATTGAATGTTAGAGGAGGTGGGGATGGTTCTCTTCAGCCTGGCTTCTCATTCTAGGGGTATTTTTTTTGAGAGAGGCATAGGCAGCTAAATCTAGTGGGAAAGAGGTCAGGTAAAGAGGGGAGAGATTATGGAGATTTGGATCTGACGAAGGAAACTCAGTCACTGTGCTCAAGGGGCTTCAGTTAAGCCTGGTAGCCAGTCAACAAGATGTACTGAACAATTTATACACTTTGTCTAATGTTCTAAGTGCTAAGGATACCAAAACAATAAAGAAAATAAAACCCAGGCCTTACCTTCAACAAGTTCACACTCTGATGAGGGAGACAAGTAAATTAAAAGATGCCTACAGTATACATGTAGAGTAGATGAAAGGTAACCTTGGAGAGGAAAACTCTGGCAATTGTGGGCACCAGCAAAGGCTTCCTGAAAATGGCATTTTATCTGAGACTTGAAGGGAAACCAGGGAGTGGAGGTAAGGATGGTGAACATTCCAGGCATGGGGAACAGTCAAGGCAAAGGCAGGAGGAGAGTGTGTAAAGCATCATGTGTGGGGAACAGCAAGCTACCTCCTGTAGGGTAGTTGAACGCATGGAGTGGAGCGCAAGACTCTCAACTGGAATGACTGGAAGTATTCATGCTCTGAAAGGTTTTAAATGCTGAACAAGGAACTTTGTCCTGATGGGAAGACAGAGATGTTGGAGAGTGAGATAGAGTCATGCTTTAGAAAAATCATATTGGCAGCTGAGGAGAGATAAAGAAAAAAGAAAAAAGACTTGCGATAGGGAGACCAGTGAGGAGTCTATTGTAAGTGAGATGTGAAAGGGTCTAAACTAGAATCAGGGCTGTGTGCATGAAGAGGACAGGATGCGTAGGAGAAAAAGAATGGACTTGAAAGGTCCATATAATCCAAACTTATCATTTAACCAATTTGGAAACTGAAGCCCAGAAAGGTTATGTGACTTTCCCAAAGTCACACAATTAGTATTAGAAATGTAATCCAAACCTAGTTTTTCCGATTCCAAAATCAATGCTCTTTCCACCATTCCACACAAATTTCCTAGCATGTGTTGGAACTTGCATATGGTTGGACATGAATAACCATTACTCGCATAAGTAAATACAAATTAATTTCTACTTGGGTAAGGGCTCCAGCAGCTGTAGGAATTGGGGAAAATCTTCTAATAGGTGGATCTGGAGCTGTAGTTTAGAGAAAGCTGAGCATTCTCAAAGCTGGAAGTGATAAGGGGTCACTTTTCAGACTGGGTAGAGAGTTTCAACAAAGACTTGTAGGATGGAATATTGGGTGTGAAGAATGATAAGCAGATCAGTTTGACTGAAGCAATGAATGCATTAAGGGGAAGATTATGAGAGAAGCAAACCAAAGGTAAACTGGCTATGAATAGTGTTCAATGCCATTAGCTAGGAAAGATTTTATTTTATCCTAGAAGCAATAAAGGGCCACTAGAGCTGTTTAGAGAAAGGGAATGATGAGTTTAGGAATGGAAAATGGGAAGATTGTGGAGACTAAATGGAGAAGGAAGAGATCTGAAGAAGGGAAGGAGGAAACTGCAAAAGTCTGGGTTAGAGGGGATGGTTGGGTTTGTTCTTCGCTCAGAAAAAGGACTATAGCATCAGGGAATGATGGCATGACTTTCAATTGACTTTAATTAGAGTGAGAGAGGGCTGTGCAAGGTCACCAACCTCACTTTCTCCTCCACAGCCATCTGGGTCCAGTGGCCAGATAGTCAACAGGATGACGGGAGATGGTCCAGGATGCCAAGTGAGGGGGAATAAGTGTTTGAGCTAGGGAATGTGTAAATGGATAGAAAGAAACAGATTTGAGAGAAGTTTTAGAGGTGGAATCAATAGGACTTCGCCACTGGTCAAGTGGGGGAGAATATTGAGGGGAGAGAGGAGAGGGAAGAATGAAGGATAAATCTGAGATTACAGACCTGAGTCACTGGAATAGCAATGGTCTTGGCAAGGGAAATAGGAAGTTAGAAAGATAAATTGGTTTAGGGGGGAAAGATAATGAGTTCTGATTTTGACATGTTGAGTTTCAGATATCTATAGCAATCTAATTGGAGATGTCCAAGAGAAAGTTGTTTTTGTTTTCAAATAAGCATTTATTAAGCCCCTACTCTGTGCCAGGCACAGCAGTAAGTCCTTTTTAAATGTTTCATTTGCTCATCACAAGAACTTTGAGAAGTAGGTGTCATTATTATGCCAATTTTAGGTATAAAGAAACTGAATCGTAAAGAGGTTAAGTGACTTTCCCAGGGTCCCACAGCATAAGTGGCTTAAACTGGATTTGAATTTTGGTCTTCCCGACTACAAGCACAGTGCTCTATCCACAAAAGCATCTAACTGGTGATGCTTGAAGTACGAGAGAGAGAGAGAGACAGAGAGAGAGAGAGAGAGAGAGAGACAGAGACAGAGAGAGAGACAGAGACAGAGACAGAGAGAGACAGACAGACAGACAGACAGAGAGACAGAGAGAGAGAGACAGAGAGAGAGAGACAGAGAGACAGAGAGAGAGAGAGAGAGAGAGAGAGAGAGAGAGACAGAGAGAGAGAGAGAGAGACTAAGAGTTGGATATTTAGATTTTAGAGTGATTTCTATAGTTACCTTCACTGATAGTGGTAGGAAAGAAGAAGGGTGAAGGAGTGAATAAGAGGAAACACTGGTCTTCTGGTAACCCCAAACCTGAAACACCATGTTCTCTTTCCTATAATTCAGTATACCATAGGAACATGGCTCAGTTCACCTCAGGGGGCACAATCCAATCTCTTTTAGAACTAACTGTAATAAGCATCATGGATGATGTTGAAATGGGATCGTATAACAAAGTACACTGCCAAATTAGTATCAAGTTATCCTGGATCTCCAAAGCACTGGGAAGCAATTACATAAACCAGAAGCGAAATTTATTGGTGGACCATGAACAAGGTTTCCACTTGATTGTCCAATTCTTAGCAATGGCATTAACCATAATAGTAAGTCAGACCCACTCATCTCCCCCATCCCTGTTTTCACTGTACCTCATCAATTTCGGTTCCAAATCCAATAGATCCATCCCCAATAGATCATGCCACTGAAAAGGATGTTCTTGGTCCTAATCCACTGTTACTTACTAATGTAGAGAAAGAGCTTTAAAGAAGCCATCCCTGAGTTTAGGCTTCATCCATTAGGTTCAACATCCTGGGTCATTATCTCTTTGTTTAATTTGACACCTCTAAGACACCTCTGCCTCCATCCTAAGAACTTTCACTACTTTTCAAACTTTCTTAATCAATAAACCTGAACACAGAGGATTGGGGCTCAATGCCCTTACGCACGTCCTAAGTTTAGGGATGGGCTACAGTTGATCCTAGTTACTAATCTTTCTTTCTCTTCACCAATCCCATCCTAATGTCTCTCCACAGGAAACCACACAGCACAGCTCCTTTCAGACTATGAAATAGATAATGACGTCAGCGTAAAGAGCCACATCTTTTTAATTTGGGATGGAGAGGAATATTACAAGATAGATGAAGAGGTTGGGTACTGGGAAAGCAAAATTCCTGAGGTCAAATTACAGAACATTCTGGAGAGTCTCTTCTGGACTCATCTAAGGAAACACTAAATGAATCAATGTTGTATTGACATGAGGAAAATCATTGGGTACAAAAGCATGAGGGATAATGGTGAGTCTTTGCTTCTTCCCATCTCCTCCCAGGAGGTCCAGGTCACCTCTGTCATTCTGTGCAGTAACTGGAGCTCTAGAGAAACAGGCAGGATCCCTGGCTTCTGACCATAGCTCCAACTTAAAATGGGAAAATCAGAGAAATGTAAGAAAGGTTGAAGGTCTTTCTTTTTTTCCTTCTTTCTTTTCTCATATCCTTTTTTTTTTTTTTTATTTTCCATCTTTCCTTCTTTCTTTACTATGTACCTTCATTTCCTTCTTTCTCTTTTTATCCTTTTTTTCTTTTTTCTCTACTTTTTCTTCTTTCTTTCCTTCCTTCTTTTCTCTATCTTTCCTTCCTTTTTTCTTTATTTCTTTTGCTTAAGTTAAACTCTTCTTGCCTGCCTCATCAAAGCATGAGAGTAACCCTGGGAACTTCAAGGCTGATAGCTGAATACATACTCAGCCCTGTCCTACCAAAATGGAAAAACTTTATGCATATCCTCAAGAATGATGGGCCTTCTATCTGCTGTCTAGTGAGCCATCTAGTCAAATTTAGAACATCATCACTAGGAGGCTGGCCACCAGCTAATGTTTGATTTTTATTTTCTCGGAGTTTGAGAGAAGCAGTGACAGAAAGATATAAAGGATAGTATATTAAGTATAGGGGGCCTTCAATTGTCATCATTAGAAGTACCTCCACTAAAAAAGTCATGTATCATATGGAATATTGACCTGTTGAAGGAGGTTCTCTTCTTATCCATCATAGTAGATCAAACTACTTGAAGATGGTTTAGAAAGCTACTGGTGATATGATCATTGACACCAACAGATGTTGATTCTGTAACTTGTGTTTACCTAGCACTCTTCTATATGACCAAGGAGATACAAAAGGGTATAAACTATCATGCTACTCTCAAAGATCTGATGGGTCCATTGGGTCCAACAGGATAAGGCAAGCCACATTAAGGATACTGGGAACATCAATGAAGGCAGAGACAAGGGAAGCATCAAACATTTGCTGAGATTGTGATATAAGGTCTTCTTTCTTGATCTCTGCTCCCAGTGCCCCCTGAGGAGACCATATCTCACCATGTCAACCCAGGAAGCAGCATCATTCAATCTTGCACAGTCAGAGGTTTTTACCTTCACTCCATCCTGTTGCTTTGGGAAAAGAATGGGAAACTAGGTGTGTGGGGAAAGGAAACTTCCACTGCCATCCTACCCAATGTATATTCCACATTCTACCTTCAAGTTACTTTAGAGCTCCTACCAGAGGATTCAGGGATGGGTTTTACCTGCGTGGTGAAACACAGTGAGCTGAAGACCCCTACTACGTATCCAGGTTAGTACTTCAGCCAGGTTATTCTCATTGCATCAGCAGGAGACCAAGTCCCAGAATATAGATTCATTTCCTTTCCCCTTCTTTCATTCAATGTACACTCACTTATATTCTACCATTTCTCCATATAGCCACTGAAAAGCCCACGATGGAGAAGCCTTGGGCATTGTATTGGTTGCCATTCCACTTCTGACCTGTGCTGGGCCCTTCATAGCATGGAAGAAGAGGAAGACAGGTAAGAATGTAATGAGAGAGAGGTAATAGAAAAGTATTGGAAGGAGAGCTCCCAAGGAGACAGGAGATATTGCTATTCATTCAATGGTTGTCCTTCATTCTTGAAGAGGATCAAAATGACATCAGTATGCTAGAGTCAAGTTTCAGTGTGTTTGATGGTGGCTGATCAGACTAACATGAGCTCAGAATGCTCTAGCACAGACTGGGCACAGATAGTTCGTGTGAACATTCAAGGTGTATTCTCTAAATTTGTATATCGTGCATTTCCTTTGAGCTGTTTCAATTCTGCTTTTCTCATAGAGCATAGCACCTTCCCATAACACCTTCCCACGCCATACTAAGTAGTCTTGTGCCATAATTAATTACAAAATTCGTAAGCGAGACCTTGAGAGTGTCCTTATATTGCTTCTTCTGGCTACCGTGTGAACGCTTGCCCTATATGAATTCTCCATAAATAGCCTTTTTTGACGAACATACATTTTGCATTTGAACAGTGGCCAGCCCATCAGAGTTGTGCTCTCTGAAGCATAGTTTGAATGTTTGGCAGTTTAGTTCAAGGAAGAACCTCAGCGTCCAGTGCCTCATTCCACCAAGTGATCTTCACAATCTTCCTGAGATGGTTCCAATGGAAGTGATTCAGCTTCCTGGCATGACGCTGGTAGGTTGTTCAGGTTTCATAGTCATACAGCAATAAGGTCAGCACAATGGCTCTGTAGACCTTCAGTTTGGTAATCAGTCTAATACCTCTTCTCTCCCATACTTTCCTTCAGAGCCTCCCAAACACTGGGCTAGCTCTCACAGTACAATCACAGCAACCTCACTAAGTGGTTGTAGGAAAGCGTTCTGAAAAGAGAATCCTAGAATCTTAGGGTCAAAGTGGGATACAAAGGCAATGAAGTCTGAACCACACCTGGTCAAAAAACCATACCTCCTCAACAACATCCTGGGCAATTCAACCTCTCCAAGCCTCAGGTAGCTCATCCATAGAAGTGGGATAATACTAGCACTTACTTTACAGTAGCATGTCGCATATAAAGTGCTAGTCAAACTTTGAGGTGATATATAAACATCAATAATTATTACTAATTATGGTTATTATTACTGATCACTAATTAGCTAATTATTAATACAGTTGGAGACTACATGGTTGACATGTATTAAGCTTCCAGACTACTAAAATCCTTAGTTCTCTTTTTCACAGAAAGCACTGTGTGTATGTATATGTATATATGAATGACTTTACTTACTGTTATTTTTAATTCAACCATGGGACTTAACATTTATTTATATTTCAATCTGATCCAACCTAATCTAATAAGCATTTGTCAAGGGGCTACTACCAAACTTTTGTAACACAAAGACAGAAGTAAAATAGTCCCAGCTCTCATGGAACTTTTCCCTCTGTTACAGTGACACAGCATGTAGGCACAACAGAAACTTTTTCATATCATTTGAAATCATAATTGTGTTATTTTTAATGGCCATTTGTTCCAGCCCAACAGAAATATGCAATGCAAATTTAAATAGTGCAATAATTCACTGGATTCCTTATTCGCACTGATTGGTTCCTAGTTATAGTTTTGCCCCCTCTTACCATCATCCTATTCAATGGGAGAAATGGTCCCCTTCCTTCTTGGAGCTTTCTCTTATGTCAAATGTAGTTTCTAAAAGTAGAAAGCACTTTATGTTTGTGCTGAGCACTCATCATCAGTTCCAACTCAGTGATACTAAAACTATCCTTATTTGACATTGACTTTCATTTGTAATAATGTTTAGTTACCCGATTCTTCTATGTTTTAGAAACATCTTTGGAAAAGTGAAGTGGAGAGATGAGTATCCTGTGCAGTCACATTTATCTTTTAAACAGCTTCTCTTCATTTCTTCTTCATCCCAATGGTTTGTGTTTGTTTTACAGTACCTTTCATCTTCCTTGATCAAATTTTCCTAATAGAATTGTGATCCATGACATGATATATTTTGTTTTTCTGAAACATTTCATATTCACTCTCTCAGAATCTATGATGCAATCGGAAATGGTCTCAATTTCATTTCTTTATCTATCATGAATGCTAGGAAGGTGTTGTCACTGCCCCCCAAGGTCGTCATCAATTTTACTTCAGCAATCAATTTCTTCTTATTTATGGCTCAGAATAAAGGCTGTAGAAGAGGTTCCCTTGACCTTTGAAAGAAGTTATTCATGGAGAAGTGGCAAGAGGCATCAGTGGAGAAATAATTGACATCAAAGAGATCATAGCTCCATTAAAGTATATCATCATTATCCAATCCATGATTGCTCTTTTGATTAAAATATCAGAATCATTCTTACTCAGAGAATACCTACAGTCTTATGGCCCTCAATTCTTGAGTAATGATATAATAATTCAACAAAGATAACAAGGATGTTGATAACATAATTTTTTCCAGGAAAAATGATTATTTTAAGCTGAGAATATGACCTCAGGGAATAAATGATTAAAACTTTCCCTTCTTTCAGTAGCAAGTTGGGGGACTATGGACAGACTGACTATCAAATACAATAAAACATCAAGAAAGAAAAAAGTTGTCATTAAGGCAAGAATTTCTCATCTGCTGTGATTTTAGCCGAAAGATCTCCAACAGTTACCCTGATAAAATCCCTTATCAGTAGCATATCATGACAGTGTGCCACATTTATAATTTATTTCTCAAGCACATTATGTATTTCCTGTTTCTGGCTGTATGGTCTGTAGTATAATCTCACCATGACACTCTTTCTGTTTGTCCCTCCATTGGTCATCAGCCAGATGCTCCTAAGCTTTCTCCCGATGGCGAATTTCACCACAAGACTGCATCTTCTAGATTTGCAATGCTAAATTATCATCTCTTTTATATTTTTTCTTTTTATTTTAGATTTACCTTCTATTACCACATTTCTCCAAGTTTCAGTGATATCATGATATTTACAAGATTTGGAATTCATAGAAGTTTAGAAATAATCAAGTACATCTCCATTTTAACTTTTGAGTGAATTGAGTATTGATGAGTAAATAGTAAAAGTGAGTAAACTGAGGCTTAGAAAGAGTGATTTGCCCAAGGTTTAAAAAAGACAATAAATAATGGTCTAAGATTAGGACTTTTTTTACTGAAAATCCAAAGTTTTTTACACTAAAATGTCTATGGGATCTAATTTGCCTCCTTGTAAATGTATGGTATCCTGACATGAGAAATTTCTAACTCTTATATCCTTTGTCTCTACTTTTCTCCTAAGCATGGTGAATAGCTAGGCTTGGAATGGAGATATAAAAACATATTTACCAAGCCCTTTTTCCACATGTTTAACAGGTGGCTTAGAAGTATCTTCTCTCATACAGCTCCACAATGGAGAAATTGTGTTTACCAATACCACTAATATCTAACTGTTTATAACTCATGTTTACCATACCTGGACATAGTCATTTGAAACTGTTGTTTCTATTATTTCTTCTCTTCTTGGATATTGTCTCCTATAAAACACTGGAAATTTTACTTTCTGGATCATATCTGCTACTCTATGCAGTTTCTGAATGATTAGAAAACTATGTTGGCATCATTCTCCTTCCTACTCCAATTTCCACTTAAAGTCCCTTTGATCTGATCTCCCAAACTCCAGGTAAATGTATTTGACCAGACCTCCTCAAATGTAATAATCCATTCTTAGCAAAGAGCCCATTATTGCTGTATCTGAAGATGTGACCCAGAAATACAAATATTATTCTGCTATGTTTCGCTTCTCAAGCAGTAACAATGAATATGCTAGAGATTATGTCACTAAGAATAATGAGAGACATGTCATAGAGGAGAGAAGACTTAGGTAGGACTTGATATTGTTTATATACATGGCACACAGAAGAAGGATCTGATTTGTTCTTGCCTCCAAAAGATAAAAAGAAGTAGGTATAATGGGTAAAAGTCAGAGAGATGCACATTTAGGTCCCTTATAAGGAAACCTTCCATAATTAGAGTTAATCAAAAGGGAAGTGGGCTAACTCAGGATGTAGTGACTTCAGCATTGCCAGAGTCTCCAAGAAGAGGCTGAATGACTCCTTGGCAGGAATTCAGGTAAGGGCTGAATTAAATGGTGCCTACCATCCCTTCTAGTTCTAAAATTACATGAGCACATAGACCCATGGAGTCCTCAGTTGCTGAATGAGTACATTATGATCTTAATGAGCTGTCCTATCTAGAGAACAAACCTTTATCCATGGTGTGATTGAAACCATGCACTAATCGAGCCCTATCATAGTTATATGGCACCCTAAAATTCTACATAAAGTGAACTATTCTTATTTCTCCATGGAAGTGCTCTCATGTCACACTGGGATCTGGTAGTGACCCAGAGTTCCTAGAGGCTATTCAAGAAAGCCATTAGCTATGCTAGCTGGAAAGGCCCTAAGTATGACCCCAAAGATATTCTGTGCTTCTGATCTTTGAGTACTACTCCAGATGCAAGTGGAGCACCTCATCACCAAGAAACCAGGTGATGATTTCTTTTGACCTCAGCAATTCAGGAAGAGTTTGTCTACTAAGGCAAGGAGAGACTGTGCCCTGCATTAGTGTAGAGACTACCCTTTTGACTTAAAGGATGGTTATTGTTATTTTTTATTATCTTCTTTGATAAAGATTATCTAGAAATAATCCTTGTAACAGTTAGCAAGAATATATTATTCTTTTATAATTAACACTGTGCACTACTATAAAAGTGACTAAAAAAACAGCATTTTATATTTAAGTTATGTTATTAGGATGTCACTTTATTCCTGGGAGATTGACTGAGGGAATATTTAGTGTGACTCCAATAGCAAACAACATGACAGGAATGGCAGGCACCTCATCCTTTTCCCACATAATTTCCATCTCCTCTGCTAGGTCTCTATATTTTCATAGCTTCTCATTCCATGTAGCTTAGAAGCCATGATGTGGCATAATGATCTCTATTAAAATGTTATTCAAATGTTTCTAT
This sequence comes from Bettongia penicillata ogilbyi, assembly GCA_023548195.1. Taxonomy (NCBI): domain Eukaryota; kingdom Metazoa; phylum Chordata; class Mammalia; order Diprotodontia; family Potoroidae; genus Bettongia; species Bettongia penicillata. The sequence goes on from JAJHZJ010000257.1 coordinate 9,645,754, forward strand.
TGATCAATGTTCTTTCCAGGCAACTATGACCAGTCATTTGATCCATGGTCATGCTATGATCAGTCTGTGACCATTTTTGGTTGAGTTCTCAAGGATATTTTGAGGTCTGTCATTTCAGCACATGGATTTATCATTTGTCTGTCCATGAAAAAAAGAGAACTTCTGATGCTCTAATTTTTGGTGTTGTGGTTTTCTTATCATTCTCATCTGTTCTAGTACAGCCCATGTCGAAATGAGGTGAGTGATATATACACTTGGAGATGAGTTATTATCCTTCTAGCTTCCATTATTATTATTTGTTGATCTTGTTGTATTATTATTATAAGAAATTTAAGGGCAAAGGGCACTTAGGAAAGTGTTTGAGAGTGTTCATTGGGTATTGCCCACAGTGACAGGAAAATCAGATAAGTCAAACAGGTTTCTAAAACTGAGAAACGCTGGTCAGATTTAGGGTGTTAGGCTCTGAGTTCAGGAGTGGCCCTGCTTGGAGGCAGAAGTCCAATGAAACGACTTCTCCAGTGCTGCAACAGAGTGTGCATCCTCTGAAATGTCTCTACTTGTTTGGAAAAATGTAGAAACTACAACAAGAATAGAGAGGATAGTGATAAAGGATATGCGGTGGGATGGAAAGGAAGAAAATCAATGAACATTACCTCCTTTGGGAAGAAGCAAGAACATACGGTTTTATCTGAGTATACGAAATTTTAGAACTATCGTCTCTTCTTCCATTTCCTTTAGTATGGTGGATGGCTAGGTTGGAATGGGACTCTGAGGGAAAAGCAACCTAGAGACTGTGGTTCACAGGTTCAATGGGTCATCTAGAAGGCTCCTTTCCTTCTCCTGCCTCTTCTACTCCTCCATCACAGTAAAGGAATGGAACATATGAAGGGCAAGACTCCAGGCAAGTCAATCACTGTCGTGTTTGGAGTTTCCTGAACAGTAGCCTTAATGCTGTCCTTGTCTGATCTCCCTCTACCAGAAAGATTTTTGTCCCTTGACATAGGAGCCAAGGCAGAATTCTTTGAAAAGGAATAGGTTGTAAATATCTAATTTTGAAAAGTTACTATGCATTTCATTTTATTTTTTTTCTTTTTTTTAAATTTATTTATTTAGCTTTTTACATTCATTTTCACAAAATTTGGGGTTCCAAATTTTCTCCCCTTTTATCCCCTCCCCCCACCCCAATACCCCAAGCAATCTAATTTTCCCTATCTCCAATCTGCCTTCTCTTCTGTCATCCCTCCCTTCTCTTGTCTCCATTTTCTCTTTTCTCCTGTAGGGCCAGATGACTTTCTATTCCTCATTAACTGTATGTCTTCTTTCCTAGTAGCAACAACAATACTCAACAGTTGTTCCTAAAACTTTGAGTTGCAAATTCTCCCCATCCCTCCCTCCCCACCCATTCCCTTTGGGAAGGCAGGCAATTCAATATAGGCCATATCTGTGTAGTTTTGCAAATGACTTCCCTGATAGTCGTGTTGTGTAAGACTAACTGAATTACCCTCCATCCTACCCTGCCCCTCATTGTTTCTCTTCTGTCTTTTGATCCTGTCCTTCCCCAAGTGTTGGCTTCAAATTGCTCCCTCCTCCCTTTGCCCTCCCTTACATCATCCCCCCCCTTGCTTATCTCCTTCTCCCCCACTTTCCTGTACTGTAAGATAGGTTTTCATACCAAAATAGGTGTGCATTTTATTCCTTCCTTTAGTCAAATGTGATGAGGGTAAACTTCTTGTTTTTTGTTTTTTTTTCTCAGCTCTCCTCTTTTTCCCTCCACTAAACAGTCTCCTACTTGCCTCTTAAATGACATATAATTACCCCATTCCATTTCACCCTCTTTCCTCCCCCTACCTTTCTCTCTCACCATTTACCTTAATTTCTTTTAAGATATGGTCCCATCCTATTCAATTCACTCTGTGCTCTCTGTCTCTGTATGTGTGTGCATGTGTGTATGTGTGTGTTCGTGCATGCATGTACATGTGTGTGTATGGTCCCACCAACTACCCAAATACTGAAAAGTTTTAAGAGTTACAAATATTGTCTTCCCATGTAGGAATGTAAACAGTTCACTTTTGGTAAGTCCCTTAAGACTTCTCTTTGCTGTTTACTTTTTCATGCTTCTTCTCATTCTTGTGTTTGAAAGTCAAATTTTCTTTTCAGCTCTGGTCTTTTCATCAGGAATGATTGAAAGTCCTCTGTTTCATTGAAAGATCATATTTTCCCCTGAAGTATTATACTCAGTTTTGCTGGGTAGGTGATTCTTGGTTTGAGTCCTAGTTCCTTTGACTTCTGGAATATCCTATTCCACGCCCTTCGATCCCTTAATGTAGAAGCTGCTAGATCTTGAGTTATCCTGATTTTATTTCCACAATACTGGAATTGTTTCTAGCTGCTTGCAAGATTTTCTCCTTGACCTGGGAATTCTGGAATTTGGCCACAATGTTCCTAGGAGTTTCTCTTTTTGGATCTCTTTCAGGTGGTGATCGATGGATTCTTTCAATACTTATTTTGCCCTCTGGTTCTAGAATGTCAGGGCAGTTTTCCTCGATAATTTCATGGAAGATGATATCTAGGCTCTTTTTTTGATCATGACTTTCAGGTAGTCCCATAATTTTTAAATTGTCTCTCCTGGATCTATTTTCCAGGTCAGTTGTTTTTCCCATGAGATATTTCACATTCTCTTCCATTTTTTCATTCTTTTGGTTTTGTTTGGTGATTTCTTGGTTTCTCGTAAAGTCATTAGACTCCATCTGTTCCATTCTAATTTTGAGAGAACTATTCTCTTCAGTGAGCTTTTGAACCTCTTTTTCCATTTGGCTAATTCTGCTTTTGAAAGCATTCTTCTCCTCATTGGCTTTTTGAACCTCTTTTGCCAATTGAGTGAGCCTATTCTTCAAGGTGTTATTTTGTTCAGCATTTTTTTGGGTCTCCTTTACCAAGGTATTGACCCATTTTTCATACTTTTCTTGCATCTCTCTCATTTCTCTTCCCAGTTTTTCCTCCACCTGTCTAACTTGCTTTTCAACATCCTTTTTGAGCTCTTCCAAGGCCTGAGCCCACCCAACATCCCCCTGGGATGTCTGGTGTACTGAGGCCCCGCCCTCCACCTCTTTCCCTGATGCCAAGAATATGTCCTCCTCCTCGTCAGATCCGAAAGTCGGGACCATTTGCATTTGTTGTAAAAAAACTCTCTATAGTCTTATTTTTCTTCCCTTTTCTAGGCATTTTCCCAGGCAGCTACTTGACTTCTGAGATTCCTGTCCACCCCTGCCTAGATCCGTCCAGCTAGTGCTTGGGGTCTGAGATTCAAATGGGCTTTCCACCCCACCCGCCTGCTAATTAATGTGAGCTTTAGTTCTGGTGCTGGGGTGGGGGCAGGGCCACCTCCCAGGCTCAGTTCCCTCAGGGGCTTTATGCAGAGGCCTTCAGAAATGGAGCGGGGTGGGGCAGCGCCGTCTCCCAGGCTCAGCTCCATCAGGTTGTTTATGCAGAGACTTTCAGTAATGAAGATCTTGCCTGCTGCTGGGGGAGTCCCGGGCCGCAGCTGCTGCACCGCTGCTGCTTCCGCCGCCGTGCCCACCTCTGCCTCCACCCCTGCCCCTGCCTCTGCCGCCACCACTTCCTCCCAAGGGGGCGCGAGTCACGGAGACACTCCACTCCCCTCCTCCAGCCCAGCCGGCTCTCTCACTGACCTGTAGCTTCTGTGGGCAGAGGGACTTTCTCGGCTGCCGGAGCTTCCATCCCTGAAGCCTGCTCGGGTCAGCTTCTCTGGGGCCGCGGCCAGGGCAGCACTGGGGTGGTATCCGCTTTCTGGGGCGCGACAGACCCTGGGGACGGGTCTCCAGGGCTCCCTGGAATGGAAATCTCTTCCACTCCGTTTCTGCACACCTTTCAGTGATCCAGAACTTATGGGGATCTCTTTTTACATTAATTCTATGGGCTGTGTCGCATTTCATTTTAAATAGCAAGCATAAATATGTATTTAAAACCATTTGTTCTTAATAACAAATTCATAAGCATGATATGCCCATAAGAATGCATTAGTTTGTTCCTGATTCATTTCAATTCCACAAGCATTTTAAAGGCCCCTATATAGCACAATTGACAGTGCATTAGGCTCTGAACAATTGAATTTAAATCTAGCCTCTGATACTTTTGTCTCATTGTGAAATGGAGATAATAATGGCATCAGCCTCCCAGGTTGTTGTGAGGATAAAATAAATTGTATTTGTAAAGTGTTTTGAAAACTTTAAAGTATTTTATCAGTGCTAGCTAATATTATCATTGTTGTTTCCTATTATATTCCTACTATATGCTAGACATCTGGAAAATAGAGAAAAAGAAAATTCCTTTCCGTCAAGAATCTTACTTTGCATTGGGCAAGGCAGACAAAATATACATACAAGATTAAATTAAAAATACAGGCAAAGTATCTTCATATTTTTGATCTAGGGTTGCATTTTTTCCTTTTGTGCTGTTGTCTTCCTCCACTAATGTTGTCTGTTGATGTCTCATCATAGCATTGGTGACCTAGCCTTCTCCAAGCTCTGCCAGTAGAGCACAAGCCCTAGCAGGTCTTACCAAGCTCAAGAAGCTTCATTTAATGGATGGGGAGGCTGTTGTTCCAACACCAGCCTCCCTGAAGTCATAAAGATTCACCACCAGGTTGTCCACTGGCACAAGCAAGTTTTTAGCCATAACAATGATGAGGATTACCTATTAATTGTGATTTGTGTCAGTAAAGTGCCCACTCACCAAAGCAAATCACAAACTCAATTATTGAAGAACAGTTTTAATCAGTGACCTCTGCTATGCTTTCTTTAGGGTTCCTGCTTATAAACTGTTCACCCATCCTAGAGATTTTCATTGTTGTTTAGGTATTGCACTCAAATATTCACATATGTTCCTTATATATTTTATATATTAAGTATTTATCTCTTATATTTGATGCATATTTCTCAGACCTTGAAAATTATTGGTTATTTTGGAAAAGTTTTTAATTTTATACAGTAAACTCAGCAGTTTTCAATCTACCCTATGGGCTAATAATTAAAAAGGAATCAGTTTTATATTATTAAGATAAATAAACTATCCTCTTTTCTTCTAAGCTGTTGAAGATTCATTATCACATGTTTTAATTCAATGAGCCAAATGGAATTTTTTGGAGCTTATGTGTCAAGGATCAAAATTTGGGTTTCAGTTTGTTGTCCTCCCAACAACATTAATAAATGTGAAAATCTTTGCCCTAGTTTTCACTTGTCTACATTTTTACTAAACACTAACATTTTCCATGTGTTTGGTTCCATTTCTTGGATTCCAAATTAGTAAAGGCAACTGACATGTATAGAGGGACAGAGACTGAACTTGTGGTTTCATTAACATAAGTAACTCCCTCTACTAGTGTGTGTCAGGACCTGCTTGGCCATTTGATCTTGGAGAATTGATTTAGGGCAGTGAAAAGTTAATGAATTTGTCCAAGGACACTAAACAATACTTACTGGACTTGAACACAGGTCTTCTTAGCTCTGAGACAAACACCCTAAGTATTATGCCACTTAAATATACATGTAGTTTCATTATTACATAGAGGAACCCAATGGTTCTTGAAGCATAAGCAATGGCATACAAGTCCTTCCAAACTGTAGAGGCTTCCAGTTTGGACCAGTAATAGACCATGTGTAGTGTCAACCAAGCTATGTCCAGAGAGGCTCATCATAAATTTGGGTAAAGGGGATGAATTTTGGAGCCAATCAAACTGAAAGGTTATCTAATAAGGCATTGCAGGGTTAGAATCTGTGTCAAGGTAAAGAGAATCAATACCCATTAAGTGGTAATCCTTGAAGCACTAAAGGAAGACTTGGTTTACATGGTGTTTAAGTCTTCATAGCCATTAAAGAAATGTTGATACAAAGGGCAAGAATAAAGAATCAGCTTTCAAGATTCTGAGAAAGCAAAGTACACTAATGCATTGTTGCTAGAGCTGTGACTTGGCCCAACCATCATGGGAAGCAATTTGGAATTATGCAGATAAAGTGATTACAGTCACTCTCCAGTCTTTGACACAGAGATTCTCATTGCTAGGCATATATACTCCAAAGAAGTCAAAGACAATCAATGTACTCCCTAAGAAAAAATATCCAGGGAAAGATGGATTTATGAGTGAAATCTAACAAAGATTTTAAAAAGTAGTTAGTTCCAATACTACATAAACCATTTGGGAAAATGGGCGAATGAGTTCTACCAAGTTCATTTTATGACACAGATATGGTGCTAATACCTAAACCAGGAAGAGACAAAACATAGAAAATTATAGACAAATTTCCCTTGTGAATATTGATGCAAAAATTTTAAATAGAATATCTTATTACTTAATTTTATTTAATGCAAAGAGATTACAACAATTTAACACTACGATAATGTACTATGACCAAGTGGGATTTATACCAGCAATGCAGGACTGGTTCAATATTGGAAAAACTATCAGCATAATTAACTAACGGAAATCATATGATTATCTCAATAGATCCAGAAGAGGTTTTTAACAAGATACAGCACCCATTCCTGTAGAAAACGCTAGTGAACATAGGAATAAATGGAGTTTTCCTTAAAATTATAAATAGTATATATCTAAACCCATGAGCAAGCATTATATGTAAGGGGAATAAGCTAGAAGCATCCCCAATAAGATCAGGAGAGAGACAGGAAGGACTATTATCACCACCACTATTGAATATTTTACTAGAAACGTTAGCTTTAGCAATAATAGAAAAAGAAGAAATTGAAGGAATTAGAACAAGCAACAAAGAAACAAAACGATCACTCTTTGCAGATGATATAAGGATATACTGAGAGAATCCTGGAGAATCAACTAAAAAACTACTTGAAACAATTGACAATTTTATCAGAGTTGTAGGATACAAAATAAAACCACATAAATTTCAACAGAATTTCTATATATTACCAACAAAGTTCAGCAGCAAGAGGTAGAGAGAGTAAGGTTGTTTAAAATAACTGTAAACAATATAAAATATTTGGAAATCTATCTGCAAAGACAAACCCAGGAACACAATTACAAAACATTTTTCATACAAATAAAGTCAGATGTAAACAATTGGAAAAATATTAATTGTTCATGGGCAGACTGAGCAAATTGAATAAAAATAACAATTCCACCTATATTAATTTACCTATTTGATACTAAGCCAATCAAACTACCAAAGATTATTTTGTATAACTAGGAAAAATAATAACAAAGTTCATCTGGAAGAACAAATGATTCAGAATGTCAAGGGAATTAGTGAAAAATGCCAAAGAAAGTGGCCTGACTATGCCAGATCTAAAACTATATTATAAAGCAGTAATCATCAAAACTACTTGATACTGGCTAAGAAACAGAGGGGTAGATCAGTGGAATAGGTTAGATACACAAGACACAGTAGTCAATGACCATAGTAATCTACCGTTTGATAAACCCAATGACTCCAGCTTCTGGCATAAGAAGTGAACATTTGACAAAATCTGCTCAGAAAACGGGAAAGAAGTATCATTAGAAGTTATCCCCTCCTCTCATTTGCAGAGGTGGGGAAGTATAGATGTGAATAAGAATTGATAATGTCAGACTTTTTCAGCATGTTGGCAGTTTTGCTGAACTGTATTTCACTTCAACCCACATCCACATTGGGCAAGGGAATGATTATATGATGATGGACTTAGAGAATCAACTAAAAAACTACTTGAAACAATTAACAACTTTAGCCAAATTTTAAGATACAAAAAATACAAAAAAAAATTGTAAGATACAAAATAAAATAAATTTCATCCGAATTTCTACATATTGCAACAAAGCCCAGCAGCAAGAGGCAGAAAGAGTAATTTAATTTAAAATAACACACATTCCACCAGTGGCGATTGGCACTTTCTCAGTTATAGTCACAGATAATTCCCTCAAGTGCCAAGAGTGATTTGCCTGAGTCATACAGTCAATGTGTGGCAAAGACAAGACAAGAGCCTTGGCCGTGCTGTCTCTCTCTTCATTACACTATGGTTGCTCCATTTCATGAGTGTCTTGCATTAATCCCAAATAGGACGACTGGGGAGAAAATCAGAAGTATTTTCCCTTCAGTCCTGCAACTATAGAATGTGACCCTCTGAGTAGTTCAGGAAGGGCAGTTGGGATGTTGGGGAGAAGGATGTAAGTGAAATCAATCAATAAATTGAAAATCTACTCTCTGCTTGGCACGATGCTAGGTACTGAGGAAACAGAGAGGGAAGTGAAAGTTCCTGCCCTCAATGAGCTGGTGAGGAGGGAGGAGACCAAGAAAGGCCTAATGTAAACGGTGGTACTTGAACCAACCTTTGTTAAAAACTGAGAAATCTAGGAGATAGGCCAACAAATCTTGCATTTTGGGATGGGTGCCTAAAACATAGTGGTACAGAAACTCTATATCACTTAAAAGGGTGGGAGGAAGGTGGGGGAACTAGTAAGGTTTCCTCTATGGATTTTATGAACATTTCCTCTTTCTTGATGTTCCTTAATCCTTTGGTGAACTTCACTCTGTGGCCAGGTTCACTCCCAGACACTCCTTGACGTAGGACTTTGTTCCCTGATGATGATGACAGTGGGCATTTGTTGACTCTCCCATGGGAAAGGTGACCAGGCTTCCAGGCACTACAAGGCAAAGAAGTTTGAAATGGAAATGATCTCAAATGTCAGGACAATGGCTTCTGAGATTGAGGCACTTGAGAAAAAAAATTGAAGGTACAAAGTCCTTTCTTTGGTGATCATACATACTTTTCTATGTGTTTTAGCAAGAGGAGAATATAGGAGTAGAAGAAAACCTTAGTCAGATATACTTCCTCCCCCTCTCACCAAATCATCTCTCATTCTTCCCCCATTTTCCATGAAGCATTCATCATTCTCCTCAAGTTATACTGGGTATGTGACTCAAGGGGAGAACATTTCAATCCAGACAAGTATAGAAACAAGCTCCATGGGCTCTAACTCTTGGTGTATGTCACTGATTCTCCCTTAGCACTGTGATCATACGTTAATCCAGTATTTCTTGAGCACCCACTGTGCACCAGTTCCATGGTAATTACTGTGAGGGTTACAAAAAAAAATCAAAAAAATTATCCCAGGGCAATTTCTTCAGCACACAAAGTCTACTTACTCTGATCTCACAAAGGAAAAGTCCTGTAACTTCTATCTGACAAAGGAATGCTCCAGATTATATATATATGGAAAGGCTCCAAAGGCTCTGTTAAAACCCTCACTCTAACTGGGATTTCCAGTGTCATTCTCTTCTAGGCCAATCAATGTCCTCTCATGAAAACTCAGGCAACTTGGAACAAATACTGACTCAGAAGGATTTCCTATAGACTTACAAAAAAATAAAGAATCACAAGCATGGACCCATAGAGGAAACCATCCTGGAATATCCTGGGACACCAGAGTCTCCACATGGGCATTGCTTTGCTATAAATAGGACTACTCAGGCTCACTCCTTTTATAGGATCATAGACTTTCAGATTTAGAAGCCTCAATTACCACCTCAACCAAGCCAAATTTGAGGAAGAATCCCAAACACAACACACAGATACGTGGTCATCACCCCTCACTCCTAGTTACTCAGAAATGAGTGGGTAGAAGTTGTGTGAAGGATGGACTATAGTGTGGATAGACTTATGGCAGGGAAGACAATGAGAAGGCTACTGCAGTGATCAAGGTGAGAGGTGATAAAGAAGTGTTTAAGGGTTATGGTGTATGGAGGAGAGAAGAGGATTCATGCAGAGAGGGTAAAAATGACCAGTATTTACAACAGATTGGAGATGTAGGATAAATGCCAGGGAGGAGTCAAGGATGACCCTGAGGCTTCCAGCTTGGGGGCTTGAAGGATAGAAGTACTTTCAGCAGTAATGAGAATGGAAACAGGGGAGGGTTTGGGGAGGAAGATAAACAGTTTTGCCTTAGTCTCTGGTGACTTTTTTGCTGCATTCCACTAAGTCATCAGCAACGACCTCACAGATTTTGTTCACTCATATATGTTCACTCAATCAATTGCAATTTGATAAACACATATTGCATGACAAGTGACATGCAATACACTGGGGATGCACAGACTCAGAGTCAGGGATGAGCCAAGGTGACACACCGCATAGTCACAATGGAGCAAGCCAGACACCCAAATGGTGAGTCTACGAACAGTGGGAGGCTCCAGCTGAGATTCAGTGCCCTAATCCTGGAAAAGAACCCAGCGTCTGCAGGCCACATGGAGAGGAGATACAACTAAACAGCCTTGAAAGGCACTGTGGAGTGCTGTCAAGACTGTCTTTAAAGGCAGGGTGACCTCTCTTTCAAGTCTTCCTTAGACTTTCACTAGTGGTGTTGCCCTGGGAAAGATATTTAATCTCTCTCAGCTTCAGTTTCCTTATCTGAAAAAGGAGGATAATAATAGTACCTACCTCACACATTGTTGTGAGAATCAGATGGAATAATCATATATACGAAGTCCTTTTCCAGCCTTAAGGGGTAATAGCCACTGTTATGGTCAATTACATACTTTAAGCCTGGTAGCTTCATTAAAATTTGCCCCATAAACTCAGGGGCCCAATGAGGATAGGGGTTCTATCTTCCCATTAAACCAAGTGTTCCCTAAGGGCAATGAGAAAAGGGAGAATGAGATCTCTTCCATATATCTTTCCTCCAGAATAAAGTCTCCCTGGTTATCCTTTGAGATCTAAAATTATTTAGATTCAACAAACATTTAGGAAAGACACCTGGGTGTTTGGCATTGAACTAGGTCATCTCTGGGCCTCTGAGACAACACTTGGGGCTCTTCCCTCACCACACTTTCACTTCCTCTTTCATACCTGCTAGGCAAGGAAAGTTCTCACCTCATAACAGGCAAAATCGATTATGAGGAGAGGAGGGCAGTGCTTCAGCAGAACCAACCCCAGCCTGGGTGGGGATGGAGGGAGGAAGCCATGATTTATACATAAGAAGCCTCAGTTCCCTTTTAGGCAGTGCCTGGGACACAGAAGGTGGAGTTTAAAACCTCCAGCTGGGGTGCAGTTGACAAGGTGGTTGGGTAGCCAGCTTCTGAAGATCATGGACTGTCAGAGGAGGTGGAGATGGTTCTCTCCAGTATGGCTTCTCATTCTGGGGGTATTTGCTTTGAGAGAAACCCAGACAGGTAAGTCTAAGGGGAAACAGACTAGGTAGAGAGGGGAGAGACCATGGAGACTTGGGTCTGATGGGGAAACTCAGTCACTGTATTCAAGGGGTGCAGGAAAGCCAGGCAGTCAGTCAACAGGCATTTACTGAACAATTTGCATACTCTGGCTAATGTCCTAAGTGCTAAACTACCAAAAAATAAATCAAAATAAAACCTGGTTCCTGCCTCCAAGCAGCTCACCCTCTAATGGGGGAGAAAGCAAGTAAATTAAAAGGTGCCTACAGGATCCATACAGAGTAGATGAAAGGTAAGTTTGGAGAGGAAAGCTGTGGCAATTCTGAGCACCAGGAAAGGCTTCCTGAAGATGGCATTTGATCTGAGACTTGAAGGAATTCTGGGAAGTAAGGAGGTGGAGGTGAGGTTGGAGAACATTCCAAGTACAGGAAACAGGACAAAGCTGGAGATTGGGGGGGGGGGGGCAGGTAGGGTAGAGTGTTTAGGTGTGGGGAAGTCAGAAAGCTGCTATCGAGTAGTCAAAAGAGTGGAGAGCAGTAAAGTGCAAGACTCAACTCAAATGGCTAGAAGTATTCATGCTCTGAAAGGTTTTAAATGCTAAGCAAGGAACTGTATCCTGGAGATCAAAGAGATGGAGTTTATTAACTAGGAGAGTGAGAGAGTCAGAGTAATGCTTTGGAAAACTCATGGAGGCAGTTGAGGAGAAGGTGGATGGAAGAGGGAAGAGGCTTAAGATAGGGAGACCAGTGAGGACGCCCATTGTGGGTGCTCTGCAGGAGAGCCTAAATTAAGGTCAGGGGCTGTAAGGTAAGAGGATCAGATGTAGAGGAGAACAATGAAGGACCTGAAACGTCAGATAGGCCAACCTTATCATTTTGCAAATTTGGAAACTGAGGCCCAGAGAGATTATGTGACTTTCCCAAAAATCACACAATTACTATTAGAAATGGTATTCAAACCTGATTCTTCTGATTCCAAAGCCAATGCTTTTTATGCTATTCCACATAAATTCCCTACTGTGTGACAGGAACTTGCATGATTGGAAATAAATAATCATTACATGCATTAATACAAATTAATTTCTGATTAGGGCAGGGCACTAGCAACTGCAGGAATTAGGGAAAACCTTATAATAAGGAGGTGGACCTGGAACTGTAGTTTAGAGGAAGCTGGGTATTCTCAAAGCTGGAAGTGATGAAGGGGTCACATTCCAGGCTGGGCAGATAGTTCCAGCAAAGACTTACAGGATGGAATGTTGTATGTGAAGGATGATAAGTGGTTCAGTTTGGCTGAAATGTTGAAAATATTAAGGGGAGCACTCTATCAAATAATTCTCCCAAGGCAAACTTGACCCAGGCAATGAGTAGTGTTAAATGCAATTAGCTGGAAAAGTTGGTATTTTATCCTAGAGGCCTTAAGGAGCCACTAGAGTTATTTAGATAAAAGGAGTGATGAGCTTTAAGAACAGAAAATGGGAAGACTGGGGATGATTGGTTGGAGAGTGGAGACATCCAAAGAAGGCAAACCAATTAGACAGAAATTGCAAAAGTCCAGGTGAGAGGGGATAGGGTTAGGACTAGGGTGGGGGTTGAGTAAATGGAGAGAAAGAATTAAATTTTAGAGAAGTTGTGGAGTTGGAATCAGTAGCACTTGGCCACTGGTCAGATATTGGGGGAAGAGGGAGAGAGGGAAAATTGGAGGATGAATCTGAGATTACAAACCTGTATCATTAGAATGTTAGTGGTGTTATTGACAGAAATAGAAAGTTAGGAAGACAAGTGGGTTTGGGGGGAAAAATTTATTCAGCCATTCCCCAATTGATGGGCATCCCCTTGATTTTCAGTTCTTGGCAACCACAAAGAGTGCTGCTATAAATATTTTTGCACATGTGGGACCCTTTCCCATTTTTATGATCTCTTGGGGATACAGTCCTAATAACAATATTACTGGGTCAAAGGGTATGCTCATTTTTGTAACCCTTTGGGCATAGTTCCAAACCGTTCTCCAGAATGGTTGGATGAGCTCACAGCTCCACCAACAATGAATTCGTGTTCCAACTCTCCCACATTCTCTCCAGCATTTATCATTTGCTTGTTCTGTCATGTTTGCCAATCTTACAGGTGTGATGTGGTACCTCAGAGTTGTTTTGATTTGCATCTCTCTAATCAGTAATGATTTAGAGCACTTTTTCATATGATTATAGATATCTTTAATTTCTTCCCCTGAAAAAAAATCCCGGTGGTAGTATTCTAACACAAAATGTCTTCCACACTCAGAGAAAGAAATATGGAAGTCATTCGCAAAATGTAGCAGATCATGTTTGTATATGTGTAGGTTTTAGTGTTTTGATTTGTTATATGATTTCTTCCATTTAATTTAGTTCTACTACATAACATGACTATTGTGAAAATGTACTCAATAGGGAAGTATATGTAGAACCTATACTGAATTGTATGCTGTCACGGGGAGGGAGGGGGTAGTGAGGGAAAAGGTGGAGGGGGCATAAGGAAGTGATTGTACCAAAAAAAAAAGGATGTATTTGTTAAGCCCTGTAGTCTGCTGTCCATGGTTTACAAAGGTTTCATTTGATCATCACAAGAACCTTGAGGTGCAGGTGTCAAAATTGTGCCAATTTTATGGATAAGCAAACTGAAGAGCTTAAGTGACTTGTTGCACAGCGTAAGTAGATGCTTGCTGGGTTTCAACTCTTATCTTCCTGACTACAGTCACAGCATTCTATCCACTGCACCACCTTTCTGGTGGGGAGAGAGAGAGAGAGAGAGAGAGAGAGAGAGAGAGAGAGAGAGAGAGAGAGAGAGAGAGAGAGAGAGAGAGAGAGTGTTAGATATTTAGAGTTTGGGGGTCTTTTTTATAGTTACTATTACTGATGGTGGGGGGCAGAGTAAGGGCAAAGGAATGAATTGGAGGAACACTGGTCCTCTGGTAACCTGAAACACCAGGTTCTCTTTTTTCCTTTTTTTCTAATAATTCAGCTCACCACAAGCACATGGCTCAGTTCACTGCAGTGGGCACAACCCACTCTCTCTTGGAACTAACTCTAACTAGCTTCATTGATGATATTGAACTGGCATCTTATAACAATATACACAAGCAAATTATTTCCAAGATACCCTGGACCTCCAAAGTTATGGGAGTCGATTATACCACCCATATTCGCAATTTATTGATGTACCATGAGCGACATGTCAGCTGGATGATGCACTACTTAGCAAAGAATGACACTAACCCTAACAGTAAGTCAGACTCAACTTCCCTTTTCCTCTTTTGGTCAGAACTTGTCTCTCTTTTCTAAGTCCAATATATCTATCCCCAGTAGATCATCCACCAAAATGGATGCCCTTGTCCCAGTCCATTATTATTTACTAACCTGGATAAAAAGCATTAAAGAATCCATCCTTGAGACTTAGGCTTCTTCCAGTAGGTTCAACATCCTGGGTCGTTAACTCTTTCTATAATCTTTCTAAGACACCTCTGCCTCTATCCCAAGAACTTTCACTCTTCTACAAACTTTCTTAACCCAGAGGCTGGGGGCTCTATGCTCTTTTGTAGGACCTAAGTTTAGGGATGGGCTGAAGTTGAACCTAGATACTGATCTCCCTCTCTTCACCAGTCCCAGAAAAGCCCACCTTAATGTCTCTCCACAGGAAATCACACAGGGCAGCTCCTTGCAGACTGTGAAATAGACAATGACATCACTGTAAAGAGCCAGATCCATTTAATTTGGGATGGAGAGGAATATTACAGGATAGATGAAGAAATTGGGCACTGGGAGCTCTTAAAGCCTGAATTCAAGAAATACCTGCACATTCTGGAGAGTCCCATATGGACCAACCTAAGGAAACTCTACATGAATCAATTTTGTGTTGATCTGATGAGGAAAATCGTTGGGTACTCAAACTTAAGGGATAATGGTGAGTGTTTGCTTTTTCCCATCTCCTCCCAGGAGGTCCAGGTTACATCCATCATTCTATATATTAACTGGAGTCCTAGAGAAATATGCAGGATCCATAAATTCTGACCATAGCTGCAATTGACAATGGGGACATCAGAGAATGTGAGAAAGGTTGAGGTTCTTTCTTTTTTCCTTCTTTCTCTGTCTTCCTTTCTTTTCTCATTTCCTTATTTTTCCTTTTTCACTTTCCAACCTTCTTTCTTTCCTACTTATATTCCTTTCCTCCTTTTTATTCTTTTTGTGCTTTCCTTCTTTTACCTTTATACTTTTTCTTCTTTCTTTCCTTCTTTCATTTCTCCCATTCTTTTTCTTCCTCCCTTCTCCCCTTCTTTTTCTCTTTCCTTCTTTTTTTCTGTCTTTCCTTCCATCTTTATTTCTTTTGCTCAAGCTGATCTCCTCCTGCCTGCCTCATAAAGGCATGAGAGTGACCCGAGCATAATACTCTGCTGTGTCCTACCAACTGGAAAAACATTATGTACAGTCCCAAGAATGACAGACTGTGTGTCCTCTGTCTAGGGAGTCAAACATCAAGACAAGGAATTTGGTCACCAGGTAATGTTTAATTTTTATTTTGTTGGGTTTTAGGAGGGCAGTGAAAAAAAAACACATGAAGGCTAGCCTAGTAAATATAGACTATCTTCAATATTCACCATTAGAAGGAGCCACAGTGATGAAATCATGGATCATATGGAATATTGGCCTATTGAAGAGATTCTCTTCACACTCCATCATAGCAGACTGAACTACCTGAAGGTAGTTTAGAAAACTGCTGGTGAAACAGTCATCAATACCAACAGATGCTAACTCTGTAACTAGTGTTTATCTAGCACTCTTCTGGGTGCACGAGAAGATGCAAATGGGTATCATACTACTCAAGGACCTGTCGAATAAGGGATACTGCATTAAGGAGACTGGGGACATCAATAAAGGTAGAGACAAGGGAAGCATTAAACATTCACAGAGATTGTGACATGAGGTCTTCTTTCGTAATCTCTGTTCCAGTGCCCCCTGAGGTGACCGTCTCTCTCCGTGTCAACCCAGAAGGCAGCATCATTCTCTCCTGTACAGCTACAGGCTTCTACCCTCAGTCCATCCTACTGCGTTGGGAGAAAAATGGGAAGTTAGGCATATGGGGAAAAGAGAATTCCACTGGCATCCTGCCCAATATGGATAACACTTTCTACCTCCAAATAACCTTGGAGCTCCCGCCAGAGGACTCAGGGTTGGGTTATACCTGTGTGGTGGAACACATTGAGCTGAAGACTCCTACTGTGTATCCAGGTTAGTGCTTCATCCAGGGCACTCTCATCACATCCTCAATGACACCAGGTTCCAAAGTGTAGTTCCATCCCTTTCCCCTTTCTTTCATTGAATGTACTCAGCACTTACATTCTAC
This sequence comes from Bettongia penicillata ogilbyi, assembly GCA_023548195.1. Taxonomy (NCBI): domain Eukaryota; kingdom Metazoa; phylum Chordata; class Mammalia; order Diprotodontia; family Potoroidae; genus Bettongia; species Bettongia penicillata. The sequence continues at coordinate 9,662,309 of JAJHZJ010000257.1, forward strand.
TCTTTCTCCATGTAGTGCCTGAAAAGCCCACAGTGGAGAAGCCTTGGGCCCTGGCATTGGGCATTGTATTGGCTGTCATCCTACTGCTAAGCTGTGCTAGAGCCTTCATAAAATGGAAGAAGAGAAAATCAGGTATGGATGTGATGAGAGAGATGTGACAGAAAGGTATTAGAAGGGGAGATCCCAAGGAGACAGGAGTTACTATTATAGAAACCTCAATGACTTGTTATTGTGAATAGAGGAGACCCTATCTTGAAGTTAAAAAGATCTGGATTCAAGTCTTACCTATGACACATGTTGATTGGGTAACCCTAAACAAGTCATTCTCAGATCCCCAGGAAACTCTCTAAGACATAATTGTAGAGAGTCCAAATCTTCACTGGTAAAGGGATTTCTTCAGTGAGATTTTCCTTCACCCATGATAGCATGGGTTGGGGCCAAAAAAGTCGGGGAGGGATCGTCTACCTTAGTAATGCTTAATAGAATTGTATTGATAATTGAAATTCAGTTCATTGGTTTCTGGTATAAAGTGTCCATGACCTTCTCTTTAAAAAAAATTGTCTACAAAAATGTGCATACCCCTTTGACCCAGTAATATCACTACTAGGACTGTATCCCCAAGAGATCATAAAAATGGGAAAGGGTCCCACATGTGCAAAAATATTTATAGCAGCACTCTTTGTGGTTGCCAAGAACTGGAAATCAAGGGGATGCCCATCAATTGGGGAATGGCTGAATAAGTTATGGTATATGAATGTAATGGACTACTATTGCGCCATAAGAAATGATGAACAAGAAGACTTCAGGGAGGCCTGAAAGGACTTATATAATCTGATTCTGAGTGAAAGGAGCAGAACCAGGAGAACCTTGTGCACAGCAACAACCACAGTGTGCAAGAGTTTTTTCTGGTAGACTTGGAACTTCGTAATAATGCAAGAACTTACTAAAAAAAAAAAATCTCAATGGTAGTATTCTAACACAAAATGTCTTCCACACTCAGAGAAAGAAATATGGAAGTCATTCGCAAAATGTAGCAGATCATATTTTGTATGTGTGTGGGTTTTAGTGTATTGTGTTTTGATTTGTTATATGATTTCTTCCATTTATTTTTAGTTCGACTACATAACATGACTATTGTGAAAATGTACTCAATAGGAAAGTATTTGTAGAACCTATACAGAATTGTATGCTGTCACGGGGAGGGAGGGGGGTCCTAGGGGAAAGGTGGGGGGGCGGGGGCGGGAGGTGATAAAATCTTAATTTTAAGGAAGTGATTGTAGAACACCAAAAAAATAAAAATAAATAAATAAATAGAAATAAAAAATAAAAATAAATTTTAAAAAATTACATCATATGTCCATTTCCAGACTGGCATGTCCTCTCTCATTCAGTGTTATTTTTCAAAGATTACTATCAGTGGCTTGGCAATAAGTCATCAAGGTTTGTTTGTTTTTAGTACCCTGAGATGTTCTTAATACAAATCTGGTGATTTAAGTTCATTAAGATACTCAGAAGCTCTCTAATTACCAGCTTACATAGGTTTTCACTCTTTCTTAATCATATTTGTGCCTTATCTCCATGTTCTAATATCATTTTTCTTGGTAGAGACAACAGAAACATTTTCATATGATTTGGAGTTATAATTATGCTTGCTGCATGTTGCCATCACAGAAAGCCCCCTCCTCAGCTGCAGATCCACCAGTGGCCTCAGTCAAGAGAAATTAGCCAAGCTTCAGGCTCAGGTCTGGAAAGGAGGCAAGCAAGGGCACAGCACACAGAAAGATGGTGGTGCATAGAAGAGTCACAGCAGATAAGAAACTTCAAAGTTCTCTCAAAACAATGACTGTGAATAACATTGATTGATATTGTGAATAATATGTGAATAATATTGTGGGATGTGAATAATATTGTGGATAATGTGAATAATATTGAATAATAATTGAAAAGATGAACATGATTAAAGATTATGAGATGGTTATTCATTTCAATGATCCCAAAGTCCAGGCTTCCCTTTCTGTAATACTTTTGCAATCACTTGCCAGGCAGAGGCAAAGCCAATCACAGAAATGCTTCCTGGAATATTAAACCAGCTTGGAGCTGACAGCTTAATGAGTCTTATGAAGTTAGCTGAACAGCTCCCAAGGCAAGTACTGGATAGCAAAGCACTCAAGCCTGAAGACATTGACGAAGAGGATGACAACATGCCAGATCTCATAGAAAATTTTGACAAAGCATCAAAGAATGAAGCAAACTAGAATCTGATGATTCTTGTCTGATGGCATGAACTATGTTGGAAAAAGAAGTAGTGACTCCAAGAGATGTACAGTGAGAGATAACAATACTTGTTAATACTTTGGTAATGTAAATATAAAGATTTTTTATATTAATGATGCTGTTTATTGAGTTCACTTTGCATTTTGCACTTCTCCCAGGATCTACTCTTTTGGTCAAAATAAGAAGTATTGGTGCAGCTTTGAGGGATTTTTGTGTGTCCACAAGTGCGTTGTGTGTGGCTGTGGGTGTACAATGGGTAGCAAATGAGATAACAGTTTTTTTGTTCCTTCCCCTGCCTCCAGCAGAAAATAAAACAAATTTTTAAATCTCAAAAAATAAAATAATAAGGCCATAGGTTTCAGTGCCACAGAAATATGTGATAAAATTTGAATAATGTGATACTTCACTGGATTTCTTAGTCATATTTATTGGGACCTAGCTGTAGTTATATACCTTCTCTTTCCATCATTCCATTCATTCTGAAAAGTGGTCCCCTTCTTTCTTTGAGCTTTTTCTTTTGTTAAATGTGGCTTTAAAAAGTAAAAAGCTCTTTGTTATCATGCTGAGCATTCATTATCAGCTTGCATTCATGGCATCACGAAGAGACCTGGTAATGATCTCCCTTGGCTGCAGGAATTCATGAAAAGTCTGTCTACTAAGGCAGGGAGAGACTGTCCTCTGCATCAGTGTAGAGACTGCCCTTTTGACTTAAGGGAATGCTGTTGTTATTTTTTTTTATCTTCCTCAATTAAGATTATATAGAACAATTATTCATGGGAACAATTGTAATGGTAATTTAAATGGAAAATCTTTCATATTCATTAATAGGCCCATGTAACTTGGCTGGATCATATGAAAGCCTGAGGTACATGAGTCTCTGTCACTTGAAGCCTGTGATGAGAGGAATTTGCTGAATGGGTGGAGCAAGAAGAGGTGGAGATAGAGTAGAGCTGAGGAAGTTAGTCTCGAGAGCAGTCAGAGCTAGGAAGGATGCAGGTGCTAGCTAGCATGAGCGAAAGAGCTTGTTTGTGATTTTGTTTAAGGGAGCCTGCTTGTGTTTTGTTTAATGGAGCTGGTTTGTGGAAGCCTCACAGGGGGAAGGTTTGGGGATGGTATTGTCCTCTGCACTGTCATTGTGTATAGATTTTTGTTGCTGTGATTTGGTTTTCTGGTGTCTGAACAAATGTTTTGGTTCTGCTTTCTATGTGGAGAGTCTGGTATTTTGCGATTCTGAATTGTGCTGTGACATTCACGGGTGCTGTGAATTTCACATTGATGCTACAACAATTAGCAAGAATATATTATTCTTTTATAATGAACACTGAGTGGAATACTATACAAGTGACTAAAATAACTACATCTTATAGTTGAATGAAAGTATTATGGTGTCAGCTCATCCCCTAGAGGTTCACTGAGTGAATACTTAAATGACTTCAATAACAAACAGGACAGATATGACAGGCACCTCATCCTGTTCCCATATAATTTCCACTTCCATGGCTATATTTTCATGCTTCTCATTCCATACAGCTCAGAAGCTATGACATGGCATAATGACATCTGTTAAAGACATTATTTAAATTTTTATGAATCAATGCTATTTCCAGGTTATTATGGCCAACCATTTAATCTGTGGTCATGCTACTATCATTCTATTACCATTTATTGGTAGAGTTGCCATGAATATTATGAGGTCTATACTTTCAGTATATGGATTTATCATTTGTCTGTCCATGAAAAAGATGGGAGCTTCTGCTGCTCCCATCGTTGGTGCGGGGGCTGTCTTCTTAATCTCTTCTTTCCTAGTGGGGCTCAGGTAGAAGTGGTCTTGAGACAAGTCGCTATCCTACTATCTTCCATTATTATTGTTTCTGCTGTTGTCTGACTGTTATTATCTTCATTATTATGGGAAATTTGGGGGCAAAGGGCACTTCTAGGAAAGTCTTTAAGGGAGAGTTTATTGGATATTGCCCACAGTGACAAGAAAAGCATATAGGGCAAATAGATTTCTAAAACTGAGGAGCCCTGGTCAGATTTAAGAGCTCAAATTGTGACATCAGGAGTGGCCCTGCTGGGAGACAGGAAGTCAAATGAAATAAATGACTTCTCAAGTTTCTTCAACAGAGTATGCATCTTCTGAAAATTACTTGTTTGGGAGATGTATGAACTATAATGGGAATACAGAGGATAGTGGTGAAGGGTTTGGGGGTGGGATGGAAAGGAAAAAAAATCAATGAAAATCAACTCCTTTGGGAAGCAGAAAGAACACATGGTTTGATCTAAGAGTAAGACATTTCAGAATTATCTTTCTTTCACTTCTATTAGTATGATGGATGGCTGAGTTGACATGGGACTCTGAGGGAAGAGTAACCTAGACACCTTTGTTCAGCACATCAGCTAAAAGGATCTCTTCCTTCTCCTGCTTCTCCTACTCCTCTACCACACTAGAGGAATGGAACATACCCAAGACAAAATTCCAAGTACTGTCTTCTTTGGAGTTCCCTAAAGATCAGTCTTAATGCTGCCCCTGAATGGCAACTCTTAACCAGAAAGATTTTTTTCCTTTCATGAGGGTGCCAAGGCAAAATTCTTTGAAAAGTAATAGGTTATAAAAATCTAATTTTGAAATGTTATTATGGATTTTCTTTTAAATAGCAAGCACAAACATGCACTTAGAACCATTTACACTTAATAACAAATTCATTTGTATAATATTGCCCAGAAAAGTGCATGAGTTTATTCCTGATTCATTTCAATTCAGCAAGCATTTTAAAGGCTCCTATGTACCCCAACTGACAGAGGATTAGGCCTGGAGTCAAGAACAACTGAGTTCAAATCCAGTCTCTGACATTTTTGTCTCATTTTCTGTCACTGTGAAGTGAAGATAATAATAGATAGATCACTGGCCCTAAAGTCAGGAGGATCTGAATTCAAATCCAGCTTCAGACACTTGACACTTGCTAGCTGTGTGACCATAGGTAAATCACTTCACCTGATTACCTCACAAAAACAAACAGAGGAAGGCAGAAAGGGGGCAGGGTGCCAGTGCTGAAGACACCAGGGTGCCAATGCATCAGCTTAAAATACAGAAGATAGGAGTATGGCAGTGTTGCTACTACTATATTCCAATTTCATGACTACTGTCTGAAGAAATGATTCATATCTCCCAAACCTATCTTCCAGATTATTTTGACAATCAAATAAGATCATATTTGTAAAGCCCTTTCAAAACTTTAAAGTGTTTTATAAGTGCTAGCTATTATTAACATTACTGTTATTTATTACATACACTGCATACTAAGGTATCTGGGAAATAGATACAAAAAAGGAAAGTCCTTGTTCTGAAAATTCTGACTTTCCATTGAGGGGAGAGGGTGGGGAATAAAATATACATGCAAGATTAGATGAAAAAAAATCAGGCAAAGGATCTTTTCATCTTTTTGATCTAGGTTTTCATTTTTTTCTTTTCTGCTTTTATCCTCCTTTGCTAATGTCCTCTACTGATGCCTCTTCATAGCATTGGTGATCTGGGCTTCTCCAAGTTTTCCTTGTGGAGCACAAGCTCTAGCAGGTCCTACCAAGGTCAAGAAGACCCATTTGTGGGACAAGATGACTGTTGTTCCAACACCAGTCTCCCTGAATTCATAAAGGTTCGGGAACAAGTGTCCACTGGCACAAGCCAATTTTTACTCATAGCAATGATGAAGATCAACTATTAATTAATAGAGAAGTTGTAATTGTGTCAGTGGAGTAAGTGTCCACCCACTCAAGTCAATCAAAAAACCTTTAATTATAGAAAAATAGTCCTAGTCAATATCCTCTGCTGTACTTTCTTGGTTCACTTATTCTAGAGTCTTTCAGTGGTGATTGAGCATTGCACTCAAATATTCATATATTTTCCTCATAAATTTTATATATTAAGTTTTATCTTTCATATTTGATGCACATTTTTCAAATCTGACCTTGATAATTATTTATTGCCAAGAAGAAGTTTGCAAATTTATCCAATAAACTTATCAGCCTTCATCTGCTCTGATGTGTTCTCTTTGCTTAATAATTAAAAAGGAATTGGCCTTGTATAATTAAGATAAATATATTATTCTTTTTTTTTCTTCTAACTTGGTCAAGATTCATTCTTATATTTTTAATTAAAGATCCAGATGGCATGTGTTGGAGCTTATGGTGTAAGGACCAAAATTCTTGTTTTACCATATTGTTCTCTCAACAATATTAATGAACTCAGGAATCTTTCCCCCAGTTTTCACGTACCTCTATTTCCATCTAACACTAATATTTTGTGTGTGTTTGGTTCTATTTCTGGGATTCCACATTAGAAAGAACAATAAAATCTACTGAGTGTATATGGAGATAGGGACAGAACTTGTTTGTGTTTCATTAATGTAAATAACTTCCTTTATTAATCTATGTCAGCACCTGTTTGGTGGTTTGGTATTGGAGTGTTGACTTAGAGCAGTGAAAGTTAATTAACTTGTCCAAGGGCACTAAACAATACTTTCTAGAGGTTGAACTTGAACCCAGGTCTCCTTAGCTCTGAGGCTAACTCCCTATCCATTGTGTCACACTGTTCTTGCACTTGAATATAGCACTCCAGAACTTCATAATAACAAAGTTACATAATAACATAAAGGCACTCCTGGGTTCTTGAAGGCTAAGCATTAGAATGTAAGTCCTTCCAAACTATAGAGACTCCCAGGTTGGTCCAATGATGAACAATATCTGGTGTTGTCCAGAGAGGTTCATCACAAAGTTAGGTGAAGGGGATGAACTTTTTGGCCAATGCAACTCTGAAAATTCTAAGTTAGAGAAGAGAAGCCTTAGTTACACCTTCTGCAGGAGTAATGGTTACCTACTGCATGGGACTCAGTTTAATAATACTCATGTAATAAGATCTTGGAAGGGACTCCGGCCCAGACAAAGGGAGGCTAAGGGAGGGAAACATTCATCAATTCATCATTTTCCCATTCTCTACACACATAGATCCATGAATATTCTCTTTCTGTCTCTGTCTCTTGTGTCTCTGTCTCTGTCTCTGCCTCTCTCTCTCTCTCTCTCTCTCTCTCTCTCTCTCTCTCTCTCTCTCTCTCTCTCTCTCTCTCTCTCTCTCTCTCTCTCTCTCTCTCTCTCTCTCTCTCTCTCTCTCACACACACACACACACATTCTTTGTCACTGAACTGAAACATCAATGTGTAATGGGAGTTAAAAATCTTCCCTGCCCATTGATAGGCCTCAGGGTGGGCTATTAAGGGAGGTTTGATTAGGGGAGGCTTGCTTTACATGAAGGGCCACACCTTTTGTTAATTTGTAATGAGGCACTGGGTCACAAGAGTCCTGCCCTCCTCCTCTGAAAAGTGTATGTATACTCTGAGGTGAGGCTTTGCTTTGGGGCTCAAATCATTAGAAGAGTGCTGGTGTGATTGGGCCAGACAAGACTCTGGGCTGCCCCCAGCTTTGAAAGCCCAGATGTTGGTGCTTCTCTCTCTGGTAATGATGTATGTATTGTCTATGGTCAGACATTTGGAAGCCCTGTCTGTGGATCTTTGTTTCTCTTAAGTTCAGGATGCTAACTTTTTCCCCAAGTGAATGATGTATGTGCTTTGTTAACATAGATTGCTGACCCTTCAAAAGTTGCTTTCCTTTTAGAAAAGCAGATCTAAGAATCTATACAGCAAGCCCTCCTGTGTATACCTGGATCCTTGATGTTACAGTGACAGATAGCAGCCCTTTTATCAATTTAAGAAGACATGGGCTGCCATCTAGTGGAAGATCATGAGAACCACAGAAAAGGAGGTAGAACATGGGACATAATTCAGTTGGAAGACAATTGGAATGTCTCCACAGGAAGCAAGTATGGAGAAGTCCCTTAAGAATTTCGCAGTGAAGGAAAGAGACTGAGATTACATTGGCCTCTTAACAAACAAGGGTATTACTGGTGGTTACTATTTCCCAGGGTCTCTGATCTGAGTAAATAAATCTGCTCATAGTTGAACCTTCTGATTCCATGTGCATAACTGGGTGACCAACCACTGCCACACTTCTGATCATTCATATAGGCATAAACCATACCACTGACATGAACTTAGAAGGCATTGGCACACCCTATGAAGGTGGCGCTGACCTCCTAATTGTTCCTCAAACAAGATACACCATCTGTCTGCTAAGAGCATTTTCTCTGATTCTCCCCCATGCCTGGATCTCTCTTATTCCTCATCTCCTCCTGGCTAGACTGGCCTCCTTCAAGTCTCAATTAAAATCCTACCTTCTACAAGTAGGCTTTCCTGGTCTTCCTTACTATTAGCAGCTTCCATTCATGGTAATCTCTATTTCATCCTGTATATATTTTGTGCATACACAGTTGGGTACATGATGTATCCCCCAATAGATCGGGAGCACCCTGAGAACAGGGATTGTCTATGTATTCCCAACACTAAGCACAGTACCTGAGACAAAGTCACTGTTTAAAAAAGGCCAATTTATTTGAAAAAGACCTTGGTTGTACAAGTGGTTTGTCATTGCTACCCATGGAAGGCAAAAGATTCATGTGAGAAAGGAAGTGACAAACAATAAACAATTGACTAAAAAGATGGTATATGAACAAAGGACCTTGGTCTTTGGACTATTTTAAAATACAAGCACTACAGGGCTGAAACCCACCTAACAATGACTTGTATGAATGTATTTGCCTGGATTTTAGAAAACCTAATCAAGAAAGACTTTAACTGATGAGAGGGAAGGGAAGAAAGCTTCTCATATCTATCAGCTGTACTAGATTCTTTCTAAAGTCATTGTAGTGTGGGACGAAGAGGAGGAGGTTCACAAAAGACAAAATCCAAGAAAGGAGAACTATTTCCATGATGACCACAATAACGTAAAGGAAAACAACTTTCAAAGACTACAAAAGTGATCGATGCCTTGAGCAACTATGACTTCAGAAGACTACTCATGAGATCTGTTGCCCACTTCTGGATATGTGATGGTCATCCACATTTAAGCATGACTAATATGGTGAATGATTTGGTTTGGCTGTGCTTGCTTGACACAAGGGAAGACTTTTACTGGGTGGGACAAGGGAGAGGGAAGAAGAGAGGAGGGCAAGTTAATGGGTAGAGGTTTAAAAAAAGGAAAAAGCATCAATAAAGCATAAAAATACACAGATGGGGACAAAACAAATACAAATAGTAATTTTGTCATTGATGGGCTAAATTTAATATGAACTTTAAAGCAAATCATATATTTTAGTTCAGAGTTCATATTTTTACCATCATAGGATCAGAGATTTTGAACTGACATAGAAGTAGAAGGAAGTAGGAGGTCCAGCCTCCTCCTTTTACAGATCCTCTTTTAGGTTCTTTACATACTGAAATGCTCATGCTTGTTGTGATTATTGCTTTTATAGTGAAAGGGGAAATTTAAAAGACAAGCAGTTTTAAATATAGATGCATGCAGAGTGGAAACTAGGAAGCAAAACCAAAGCTTAGCTTTAGAGTGAAGGAAAAATCAGGAATTTCAGCCATTTATCTAAATAAGGCAATAATATAAATGTCATATCAAGCACAAAAACAAGACACTGAAGCATGCTTAAAGGCATTAGACAATATTTTTGAGGCAGTTAGGGTTAAGTGATTTGTCACACAGCTAGCAAGTGTCTGAGTCTGGATTTGAACTCGGGTCCTCCTGACTCCAGGGCCAGTGCATCACCATCCATTTATCCACTGCATCAGCTAGTGGCCCAAGAAAATATTTTAAATTGCTTTACATATATGCACCAGCCAGGCATGTTAGCCCAAGCTAATCATCCCTGCAATAAGGAGCTAGAGGCTGGTGGAAGAATTGGGTTTGGTTCTGTGTCTCAGCAGGGAAGCTAGGTGGCACAGTGTATAGAGCACTGGGCCTCAAATCAAAACAACGCTTCTTCCTCAGTTCAAATCTGACCTCAGACATTTATTAGCTATGTGATCCTGAGCAAGTGGCTTAACCCTATTTATCTCCATTGCCTCATTTGTAAAATGAGCTGGAAAAGGAAATGGCAAACCACTCCTGTATCTTTGATAAGAAAACTCCAAATACGATCACAAAAAAGTCAAACATGACTCAAAAATGATTAAACAAAAGGGATAAAATGTATTGGATCACTGTAGTAAATCCAGTATATAATATGATGAGACTCCAGGAGTGGAGGATGACCAGGATGCCTAAGGAGGGGCAAGGTCAGAAAAAATGGAATGGATTAAAACTTCAATGCCAATCAGTATTGGAGTTAGACCCATGAGTGACCACTGTATCTCCTACACAAAGGAGTAAGAGAATTTCAAAAAACAAAAATGAAAACACCAACAATAATAACAATAAATATATATGAACCAAATGGCATAGGTTCTAAGCTCTCAAAACTGAAGTTTAGTGATTTGTAAAAACAAAAGTCATTTATTGATAGTAATAATAATAATAATAATTTGAGATTTTAATATTCTTCTCTAAGAGCTGGATAAGTTGAGCAGACAGATAAAGAAAATATAGAGTTCCTCAGGGAGGAACATGGGCAGGGCTCTGGCTGGGGATATAAGGAGCTGTTGGGGAGGGATCGGAGAGAGATGTAAGCAAGAGAGAGATGTAAGCAAGAAAGAGATGTAGAGGACGCCATCAATAAAGTGAAGTGCACTGACAACCTCGGGCGAGTGTGTAGTCATTGTTCCCTCCATGAGGAGGGGATAGCCCTGTTGTGCAGCTAGGCCTTACAGCCGCACGGCAGGGGCTGGAGACGTCCGAAGACCGGGAACAGGTGAGCAAGCGAAGACCGGGCCGAGGTAGCCTGGTAGGGATCAGTTGGGGTTAGGAAGCCCAACTAAGCCGAGGCCGGGGAATAGCCCCGTGCATTAGAGATCGGGGAATCGCCCTGAACACTTAAATGCATGGACTGTTTGATTTCTGTCTTTGTATCTTCAGTGCCTGGCACATAGCTTGGCATGGAGCGGACAAGTAAAAAAAAAATTGTTTTTCAATGGAGTCAAATTGTAAATGGAAAAAGTAATGAACACATCTTTTATAGACAATGGTCAAATAAAACTAAAATGAAGGATTATGAAAGACAAAGACCTAAATATAACCTAGGTATTGATACCCTCAAATAATGAGGAGGTCAAAGAAGAAATCATAGGAACAATAATTATATTAGAGGAAAGGATAATAATGGGAAAAAAACAACTGGCAGTGGATAGCACTTTGGGCCTGAAGTCAGGAGGCATGAGTTTTGCCTGCCCCAGATGCCTTCTAGCTATGTGACCCTGGGGAAGTCATTTAATAATGCTACTGACTTCCCAGGTATGCTGTGGGGCAAGGGGTTGTGAAAATATCTGTGAAGTAATTTTTGTTCCTAAATAATAATTGTTATATATAATTAATATATATTTATACATGATACAATTAATATATAATATGTTCTACATAGTATATAATTATTAATAACAACATGGTTATTATTGCATATAGCTAATGGAGAAAAAAACAGAGTTGCTCACTTACTGACAGTGAATCCTATCAGATCATGGAGAATGGAGCAGGTACTACTGAACTAGAGATAAGTAAATGTTGCTCTGTTTTTTTTAAAAAAGAGGTTTTTCTTTTTTTACAAGTCTGACAACTCAAACCAACAAACTTGACTTGGATTCCTGGGAAGATTCTGAAATGATTCATTAAAGAGATGATTCGTGAATATCTAAAAAGGAAGCAGGAGTCAGCTTGTCTTCATAAGAAACAGGTCATGCCAGACCAACCTCATTTTTTATTGCCAAGATTGGCAAGCATCTACTAAGCTAGTAGATGAGACGATTATTTGAATATAGTTTACCCAGATTTAAGCATTTAAGAAAGTAACATGTGATACTTGCAGAAAAGAAGGAATAAGGGGAGCTAGATAACAATAGATAGATTGGTTGTTGTCCTTCGTCTTCAAAGAGGACCAAAATGACATCACCATGATAAAGTGAAATATCCTGTATTTACTTTGTGCTGCCTCAATTCTGCTTTGTTCAAAAAGCACAGCACCCTTTCTGATGTGGGCATGACACGCTGAGCAGTTCTGTGCCAGTGTCTCCCATGTTGCAGTCAAATCCAAAGTTCTTAAGAGAGACCTTGAGAGTTTCCTTGTATCGTTTCTTCTGCCCACCATGTGGTCACCTGCCCCATGTGAGTTCTCCATAAAATAATCTTTTTGGCAAGCATACATTTTGCATTCGAACATGCCCAATGCTCTTGTGCCTTCCCAGTCCCCAGTGGAGTGAAACATGGAGTGAAAAGAGTGCTTGCTCCCATACTTTTTAGCATGATGTTTTCAGCCATGTTGACAAATGCTTTCAATGAGGATGAACACAACATCAAGGTCAACTACTATAACAGATAGATTAGGAATTGATTAAATGGTCAGACTCAAGTCAATTCAACAAGTATTTATTTAACTGTTTGCTGCAAAATGAGCTAACCACTGGGGATACAAGGAGAGGTGAAAGGATATTACCTGAACTAAATGAATTTACACTCTAATGGGAAAAACAACAGGGAAAGTACTAGTGAGGGGGCATTAAACTCAAAGAATTTGTATGAATGGTTTAGTGTTGACTTAGCCAGAGGTCTCCAGTGTATTGCCCTAGGAACTTAAAATGGACTCTGTTGTTTAACATTTTCATCAATGATTTGGAAGAAAGCCATGATCATCATATTTAAATAAGAAACAAAGTTACGGATGGGGGATAATTAACACATGGAATGACAAAGTCAAGACCTAATAAAACCTGGACAGGCTAAAACATTGGACTGAATATTACAAGGTAAAATTCAATATGAGTTAATGCAAATGCCTTTATATAATCAAGTTCACTAAAGAAGATGAGAAAGGCATGGTTAAAAAGTAATTTCTCTACTTTGGAAGATGAGTGTTCATGAGTCATTGCTGCTAGTGAGTATTTTCATCATCATAACAGGATGTTTCCCCTCCCTTTTGAGGATGGACATTTCTACCATTAGCTGGATTAGTTATTGAAAGAGACAGAGACAAGGAGACATTTTGTTTTTGGGCCTTGGTTTCTCTAACACAATGAGACCAAGCACAACTTGTGCTTAGTAGGCATAGACCTAGAGATCTCAGGATCACCTCAGGTCATCAGGGTCATCTCCACATAAGAAAATGACCAGAGTCACAGAGAATAATAGTCCTCTTTTCTCTGGTGTCATAGTGATTGGAACGGAAGCCAGGACCCAGTTTTTTGACTTCACACACAACAGGACATTGGCCACTATCAAGAAGATAGGAAAAGTTGGTCTGGACTTCTTGATGGGAAGTGGGTTGGAAGACCAAATACTCACCATTCTTCTTTATACTTGAGTGCTGTAGGATTTTTTCATGGTGTTAATACAATATCTTTGAATGGACTGTTCTCTCTGTGTGGTCTCAAGATACTTCTCAAAATAGGTTTGAAGGGTTGAGCCTCAGGCATCAAGGCAATCCAATTTCCCATCTTCTCATCCAGGAGGCAAAACTCCTGATCATACACAGCAAGATGGTTTTCATTTCCTATACAGCTGTCTTAATCTCTCAGAGAACAAAGATCTGCACTGTACAGTTCACAGGAGGTAGGTGATAGGGGTTGAAAGGTAATGTAATAATAAGAGCCCTAGACCTTAGTAGAACCTAAATATGAATCCTAGCTCTGACATTTACTACCTGGATAACCTCGGGAAAATGACTTTACCTCTATTCCTCAGTAGTCTTGTTCATCAAATAGAGATAAGGGTCACTTTCCTTCTTACCTACAGAGTGGCTGTGAAATTATATCTTAAAGCAAGATAGAAATGTGAGCTATTATATTGATATCACAGAAAGGCAGGGAACCTTGGAGTATCCAATATTGTTAAGGGTAATCTTTTGGGGTCTCTAAGAATGACCTGTTTATGTCCATTTCTTCAGTTCATAAGGGAGGCAGATGCTCCCTACCTATGAATACCATGATCAAGATAAATGGGGGAATTATAGTTAAGAAAGAATAAATTAGGACCATGATCATGTCAGTATGGGCATGACCAGTTTCCAGTCACCTTATCTTGGTGAATTTGTACTTGTTCTTGTAATTCCTAGAAAAACAAATTAGTGGTTTAGAGAATGGGTAAGAAAGCTGAAGAAGGAGACTTGCTCAAGAGGTGGAGTCAAGATGATGGAGTGAGAGCAACAACTCACCTAAACTCTTAGATAAACTCCTTCAGATACCTCTAAAAAGAGAAGCTGACCAAATTTTGGAGGTGCAGAATCCAATAGGAGACAGACTGTGGCAGATTCAAAGCCCACGACAGACTGGAAGGTCCACGGGAAGGATCTGTTCCATGGGGGTAAGCCCAAAGGGCAGCGCATCCAGCCAAGTGGGAGGGCCCCAGGTAACCTGAGACAGCAGCAGGTGGAATTGGTGGAGCCACAGCCCAGGGCAAGAGACCAGCAGAGCCAAGGGAGTGACAGTCACTGAGCACCAGATATCAGCACAGCAGCTCCTGAGACTTTCAGCCCACAGATTTAATGTCTGTAAGTCACCTACTTGAACTTCTGGGAGCCAGGATGATGGAGTGATCAGTAAATGCTCTCTCCTCCCCCCTTGATGACCTTGAAAGAACCACAAAATATTTCTCCAGAAAAATCCTGGATCAGTGGAAACAGCAGAGGGGGCAAATAGTCTCATAACACCTGAGGCTAGGAAAATAGTTAAAGGGGATTCTTCCTACTGTGGCGGAGGCAAACCAGAAGGAAAGGGGCCCCAGGGCAAAGGAAACTTGCACTAGGACCCAGGCAAGCCTCAGCGCCAGAAGAGGAGCCCCAGGAGGGGTGGAAACTCACATTAGGATCTAGGCATGCCTCTGCACTCCAGGAAAATGGGAAGACAATAGGGCAGCTGCGATCACCATTCCCTCAGCTTACCTTTGCCTCAGTTCAGCTGAGGAGGTCTCCCGTGACCAGACCATCCATCCCCTACACTTAACAAGTTAACCCCAAGAATGATAGGGGAAACACAAAACAAAAACTTGCTCTTAGCTTTTTCACATAAGTCAGCTCAACACCAAGTTGCAGCTTCTAACTGAAAGAAACGGAAGCCACAACACACAATCACCATCATGAACAAGAAAAAGCAAAAGAAGGGTGAAAAAACCATAGTATCTTTCTATGGGGATAAGGACCAAAACACAAATACCAAAGAGGTCAGTAGTGAGACTGTACTTTCATTTGAAACGTCAGAAGGGATTATGAACTGCTCGTATGCACAAACAGCTCTCCTGGAACAACTGAAGAAGGAAACAGAAGAAAAACTGGGCTTATGATTTTAAAGTTAAAAAAACAATTCACTGATGAGAAGATCTCTGGGAAAAGGAAAACTGAACAAATGGAAAAGGAAGTATAAAAATTAACTGGAGAAAATAACTCCTTTAAAGGAACAATTGGACAGATGGAAAAGGAGATGCAAAAGTTAACTAAAGAAAACAATTTGATAAAGATTAGAATTAGGCAAGTAGAAACTGACTCCATGAGACAGCAAGAATCAGTCAAACAAAATATAAAGAATGAAAAGATAGAAGAAAATGTAAAATATCTAATTGGAAAAACAACTGACTTGGAAAATAGATCCAGGAGAGAAAATTTAAGAATTATTGGCCTGCCAGAAAATCATGATGAAAAAAAGAGTCTAGACAACATCTTCCAGGAAATCATCAAGGAAAACTGCCCAGAAGTGCTAGAGCCAGAGGACAAAATAGTCATCAAAAGAATCCACCATTCACCTCCCGAAAGGGATCCCAAACTCAAAACCCCAAGAAATATCGTTGCCAAATTCCAGAACTATCAAGTGAAGGAGAAGATACTACAGGCAGCTAGAAAGAAACCATTCAAATATCAAGGAGTTACAGTCAGGATCACACAGGACCTTGAGGCATCTACATTAAAAGATCGAAGAAATTGGAATCCAATGTTCTGTAAGGCAAAGGATTTGGAACTACAACCAAGAATCAACTACCCAGCAAACTTCAGCATAACATTTCGGGCAAGGAGATGGTTATTCAATGAAGTAAGGGATTTGCAGAGCTTCCTGACAAAAATGCCAGAACTTAATAGAAAATTCGATCTTCAAATGCAAGTCTCAAGAGAGGTACAAAAAGGTAACCGGGGGTGGGGGGTGGGAAACAAACCAAAAAAAACTTGTTACTTAATTTGGGCAAACTGTTTACCTCCCCATAAGAGAAGATGATATCTATTAATCTTGAGAATTGTGCATCCATTATGAAATATAAAAGGGATATACATAGAGGGAATGGGTATAAAGTAAATGATGTCATGTTAACAATATGATTTAAGTATGCAAAAGGATTGTAACAGGAGGTGTGAAAAGCAGGAAGTAGAAAATGGTAAATTACATCACAGGAAGAAGTACAAAATTATAGTACAGGGAATGAGGGGAGGGAGATGAGCATTGTTTGAGAGGTACTCTCATCAGATTTTGTTCAAGGAGGGAACAATAAACAAGTATATAATCGTAACTAGCTCTATAGGCAGTAGGAGGGGAAGGGGGAAGAAAGAGGAGGGAAGCTAGAAGGGAAGGAAGAAGCAGTAAGGGTAAAAGGGAGGGGGGCTAACAGAAGGAAGGGAAGGCTGCAGGAGGTGTTGGTGAAAAGTGAAAACTATTGAGGAGGGGAAGGGAGATAGAAGAGCTAAAAGCACAAATAGTGGGAAAGAGGATGGAGGGAAATACCGTTTATAATCATAACTGTGAATGTGAATGGAATGAACTCTCCCATAAAACAGAGACGGATAGCAGAATGGATTAAAAGTCATAATCCAACAATATGTTGTTTACAAGAAACACATTTGAAATGAGGGGATACACACAGGATAAAGGTCAAAGGTTGGAGCAGAATATATTGTGCTTCAGCTGATGTAAGAAAAGCAGGAGTAGCAATCCTAATCTCAGACAAAGCAAAAGCAGAAATAGATCTAATCAAAAGAGATAAGGATAGAAACTATATCCTGCTAAAAGGAACCATAGACAATGAAGCACTATTATTACTAAATGTGTATACTCCAAGTAGTATAGCATCCATATTCTTAGAGGAGAGGTTGGGGGAGTTGAAGGAAGAAATTGGCAGCAAAACTATACTAATGGGGGACCTCAACCTCCCCCTCTCTGAACTTGATAAATCTAACCTCAAAATAAACAAGAAAGAAGTGAAGGAAGTGAAAATAACTCTGAGTAAGGTAGATATGATAGATCTCTGGAGAAAATTGAATGGGAATAGAAATGAATATACCTTTTTGTCAGTGGTACAAGGCACATATACAAAAGTTGACCATGTACTAGGACATGAAAACCTCACAATCCAGTGCAGAAAGACAGATAATGAATGCAGCCTTATGAGATCATAATGCAATTAAAATTATATGTAATAAAAGGCCATGGAAAGATAAACCAAAAATCAATTGGAAACTAAATAATCTAATCCTAAAGAAGGAGCGGGTTAAAGAAGAAATCATAGAAACAATCAACAACTTCATTCAAGAGAATGACAATAATGAGACAACCTACCAAATCTTATGGGATACTGCAAAAGCAGTTCTTAGGGGAAGTTTTATATCTTTGAATGCCTACATAAATAAAATAGAGAAAGAGGAGATCAATGACTTGGGCATGCAGCTGAAAAAGCTAGAAAAATTGAAAATCCCCAAGTAAATACCAAATTAGAAATACTGAAAACCAAAGGAGAGATTAATAAAATTGAAATTAAGAAAACTATAGAATTAATAAATAAAAGCAAGAGTTGGTTTTATGAAAAAACTAATAAAATTGATTAACCTTTGGTCAATTTGATTTAAAAAAGGAAAGAAGAAAATCAAATTATTAATATCAAAAATTAAAAGGGTGAATTCATCTCCAATGAGGAGGAAATTAAAACAATAATTAGAAGTTATTTTGCCCAACTTTATGCCCACACATTCAATAATCTAAATGAGATGAATGAGTATTTTAAAAAATACAAATTGCCCAGATTAACAGAAGAGGAAGTTGAATACTTAAACAACCCTATCTCAGAAAAAGAAATTAAACAAGCCATCAATGAACTCCCTAGGAAAAAATCTCCAGGGCCAGATGGATTTACAAGTGAATTCTATCAAACATTTAAAGAAAAGTTAATTCCAATACTGTATTGAATATTTTTGAAAATTGAGGAAGAAGGAGTCCTCCCAAATTCTTTCTATGATACAAATGTGGTTTTGATACCTAAACCATGAAGAGACAAAACAGATACAGAAAATTATAGACCAATTTCTCTAATGAATATAGATGCGAAAATTTTAAACAAGATTTTAGCAAAACCAATACAGCATCTTATCATGAAAATAATACATTATGATCAGGTAGGTTTCATACCAGGAATTCAGGGCTGGTTCAATATTAGGAAAACAATTAGCATTACTGATCATATCAACAACAGAACTAACAAAAACCACATGATTATCTCAATAGATGCAGAAAAAGCTTTCGACAAAGTACAACACCCATTTCCATTAAAAACACTGGAGAACACAGGAATAAAGGGAATTTTCCATAAAATAATAAGTAGTATCTACCTAAAACCTTCAGCAACCATTTTATGCAATGGAGATAAGCTAGATGCATTTCCAATAAGATCAGGGGTGAAACAAGGATGTCCATTATCACCATTATTATTCAATATGGTACTAGAAATGTTAGCTGTAGCAATTAGACAAGATAAAGAAAATTGAAAGAATAGGAATAGGCAAAGAAGAAACTAAGTTATCTCTCCTTGCAGATGATACAATGATATACTTAGAGAATCCCAGAAATTCAAGGAGAAAAACTACTTGAAATAATAAACAACTTTGGCAAAGTTGCAGGTTACAAAATAAACCCATACAAATCTTCTGCATTCCTATGTATTAGCAAGCAAGTCCAACAGCAAGAGATAGAAAGAGAAATCCCATTTAAAGCTAGAGTAGACACTATAAAATACTTAGGAGTTTACCTGCCAAAACAAACCCAGGGACTATATGAACACAATTACAAGACACTTTTTGCACAAATAAAGTCAGATCCAAGTAAGTGGAAAAACATCAGTTGCTTATGGGTAGGCCAAGCTAATATAATAAAAATGACAATTCTACCTAAATTAATTTACTTATTTAGGCCATACCAATTAAATTATCAGATAATTATTTTCTAGAGCTGGATAAAATAATATCAAAATTCATCTGGAAGAACAAAAGGTCCAGAATATCAAAGGGACTAATGAAAAGAAATGCTAGGGAAGGTGGCCTAGAGCTATCAGATCTCAAATTGTATTATAAAGCAGCAATTATCAAAACCACTTGGTATTGGCTAAGAAACAGAAGGGTAGACAAATGGAATATACTAGGCACTCAAGACATGGTAGGCAAGGATTATAGCAACCTCCTGTTTTATAAACCCAAAGACCTCAGATTCTGGGATAAGAACTTACTGTTCAACAAAAATTGCTGAGAAAACTGGATAACAGTGTGGCAGAAATTAGGCATAGACCCATGCCTGACACCGTACACAAGAATAATGTCCAAATGGGTATACGATCTAGGTATAAAGATTGATACCATGGACAAACTGGAGGAGCAAAGAATAGTGTATTTATCAGATTTATGGAGAAGGGAAAAATTTTTGACTAAAGAAGAGATGGAAAGCATTATGAAATGCAAGATAGATAATTTTGATTACGTTAAACTGAAAAGTTTTTGCCCAACCAAACTCAATGCAACCAAAATTCGGAGAGAGGTAGTAAATTGGGAAAGAATTTTTACAGCTAATCTTGGGGATAAAGGGCTCATTTCTAGAATGAGTCCAATGTACAATAATACAAGTCATTCCCCAATTGATAAATGGTCAAAGGATATGAACAGGTAATTTTCAGAGGAAGAAATTAAAGGTATCTATAATCATATGAAAAAATGCTCTAAATCACTTTTGATTAGAGAGATGCAAATCAAAACTCTGAGGTACTACATCGCACCAATTAGATTGGCAAACATGACAGAATAGGAAAATGATAAATGTTGGAGAGGATGTGGGAGAGTTGGAACCCTAATTCCTTGTTGATGGAGCTGTGAGCTCATCCAACCATTCTGGGGAGTGGTATGGAACTATGCCCAAAGGGCTACAAAAATGTGCATACCCTTTGACCCAGCAATATTGCTACTAGGACTGTATCCCCAAGAGATTATAAAAATGGGGAAGGGTCCCACATGTACAAAAATATTTATAGCAGCACTCTTTGTAGTTGCCAAAAATTGGAAATCAAAGGGATGCCCATCGATTGGGGAATAGCTGAATAAGTTATGGTATATTAATGTAATGGAGTACTATTGAGCCATAAGAAATGATGAATAAGAAGACTTCAGAGAGGCCTGGAAGGATTTATATGATCTGATGCTGAGCAAAAGGAGCAGAACCAGGAGACTTTGTGCACAGCAACAACCACAGTGTGCAAGAGTTTTTTCTGGTAGACTTGGAACTTCATAACAATGCAAGGACTTTAAAAAAATTTCCCAATGGTCTTCTAAGGTAAAATGCCTTCCACACTCAGAAAAAGAACTATAGAATTCATTCGCAGAATGTAGCAGATCATGTGTGTGTGTGTGTGTGTATGTGTGTGTGTTATGTTTTGATTAGTTATATGATTTCTTCCATTTATTTTAGTTCATCTACACAGCATGACTATAGTGAAAATATATTCAATAGGAAAGTATGTGTAGATCCTATATAGAATTATATGCCATCTTGGGGAGGGAGGGAGGTGGACAGGGGTAGGTAGGGGGGATAAAAATCTAATTTTTATTGTAGTGATTGTAGAACATCATAAAGGAAGAAAGAAAGAAAGAAGGAAGGAAGGAAGGAAGGAAGGAAGGAAGGAAGGAAGGAAGGAAGGAAGGAAGGAAGGAAGGAAGGAAGGAAGGAAAGAAAGAAAGAAAGAAAGAAAGAAAGAAAGAAAGAAAGAAAGAAAGAAAGAAAGAAAGAAAGAAAGAAAGAAAGAAAGAAAGAAAGAAAGCTGGAGAAGGAGCAGATGGAAGTAATTAATACAATTAAGCATTGAAATACAGCAGCCATGGTAAAAGATGAGGACAGATAATGGTTGGTTAGCTTATAAAGCAAATCTCTGAACTCAGATATCATGGAAGAATAGGGAGTTAATTGCTTCCAAGTGAAGTTCAATGATAGGGATAACATAAAGGGTAGAGGAAAATGGTAAATCTTGGGATGATCCTGGGCTCAGATTCTGAAACTAGCATCTCCCAGTTCTGTGACCCTGGCTAAGTCACTTAACTGTCCAGTGCCCTAGGGAACTCTCTAAATGGCAGGACAATTTCTATCTCCACTGGGAGGAGTTCCTTACATTGATGAAATCACAAAGCCAAGAAAAAAATATTCTTACCTAACAAACAAGTTTATTGTGAAGATCAAAACATGATAATGTGTATAATCTTTATAAATAGTATTTTATTGTCAAACAGTGATTTCTGATCCCAAAAGCTGAGGTCCTTGTGTTTATCAAACAGTAGACTGCTATAATCATTGACTACCATATCTTGTGTACCTCACTGGTGTACTTTTCTATTTCCCAGCCAGTACCAAGTGGTTTTGATGATTGCAGCTTTACAATACAATTTAAGATCTAGGATGGCTAGGATGCCTTCCCTAGCATTTCTTTTCCTTAATTCCCTTGATATTCTGGACCTTTTATTCTTCCACATGAATTTTGATACTATTTTTTTTCACTCTATAAAATAATTTTTGGTAGATTGATTGGTGTGGCACTGAATAAGTAAATGAATTAGGTAGAAATCTCATTTTTATTATGTTTGCTTGGTCTACCCATGAGCAACTGATGTTTTTCCAATTATTTAAATATGACTTTATTTGTGCAAAAAGTATTTTTTAATTGTGTTCATATAGCTCCTGGGTTTGTTTTGGCCTGTGGACTGTTTGGCAAAAACTTTGAGGAAAACTGGAAAATATTGTGACAGAAACTGGGCATAGACCAATATCTGACTCCATGTACCAGAATAAAGTCCAAATGGATACACCATCTAAACAAACTAGGGGAGCAAGGAATAGTTTATTTGTAAAATTTATGGAGAATGGAGAAATTTATGACTAAAGAAGAGATAAAGAACATTATGAAATACAAAATAAATGACTTTGATTACATTAAATTGAAAAGTTTTTGCACAAAGTCAGTGCAACCAAGATTAGGAGGGAAGCAGAAAACTGGGAAAGAATTTTTACAACTAGTGTCTGTGATAAAGGCCCATTTCTAAAATATATAGAGAACTGAGGCAAATTTACAAGAATACAGCCACTCCCCAACTTATGAATGGTCAAAGGATATGAACAGGCAGTTTTTTCAGAGGAAGAAATTACAGGTATCTACAGTCATATGAGAAAAAATACTCTAAATCACTATTGATTAGAAAGATATAAATCAAAAGAACTCTGAGGTACCACATCACACCTATCAGACTGGCTAACATGACAAAACAGGAGATTATAAATTTTGGAGAAGATGTGGGAGAGTTCAAACACTAATTCATTGTTGGTTGAGCTGTGAGCTTATCCAACCATTCTGGAGAGCAATTTGGAACTATGCCCAAAGGGCTATGAAAATGTTCATACCCTTTGTTCCAGTAATACTGCTTCTAGGGCTGCATTTGAAAGAAATCATAAAAATGGGAAAAGTACCCACATGTACAAAAATATTTATAGCAACTCTTTTGTTGTGGCCAAGAACTAGAAATTGAAAGGATGCTCTTCAGGTGGGGAATGGTTGATGAAGTTGTGATATATGAATGTAATGGAATATTATTTTGCTATAAGAAATGCTGAACAGGCAGACTTCAGAAAAATCTGGAAAGATATATAGGAACTGATTCCATATAAAGAGAGTAGAGCCAGGAGAACATTATACACAGTAAGAGTTTTTTGTTGGTTTTTTTTAAAGCCAAAGAAAACAAAGTTTATTAAAGATTCACCATCTTGGGCTGGCTCTTAAGGAACCTAAGCTTTTGTGACACTTGTATTCACAAGAGGGCCAGATATAACCTCAGCTAGACAGAGTCTGAGCTTGATTGAATCTGAGCACTTTCATGGAGGTGAAATGGAACTTAAATACAGAAAACACTATAAGAGGGATGGGGGGGGGGGCAGATCTGGTAGTCTAGGACGGTCCTGAGAAGAAGTTCAAAGAGGAAATCCCAGGAGGATCAAAGGCTGGAAACAGCTGGAGGCAATCAAGAGACATCAGGCTATGGAGCACCTAGGTGGAAAGCAGGTGGGGCAATCAAAAGGTAACAGACAATGGCCACAGATTTGAGTATGAAAAGCCAAGTTAAGTGGGGAGATACAGGAGAATTCAAGGAAGTTTCTGGAGTCTGAACCCCATCGTTCCCCCTTCAAACAGATTGAGCCCAAATTCTTTTTGGGTAAAGGGCGAAAGTCTCAGCTTCTGAAACTGCTTCCTGCTGGCAAGGGGCATAGAGCTGTCCCTGTCTTGATGGCAGGGACCCGTGTTCAAAGAGTCAGACTTCAGAACCTGGGTGGTGCCAGGTCCAGTGGGCTGGAGACCTTGGATTCAGACAGAGATTGGTATATAGCCTGGGCTGTCATCTGGAAGTTGATGGCTTGCACTCTGGAAAAGATAAACCTGGCAAGGAGGTTAGGCAAACACACACCAAACAGGCACAAAAGGAGTATAAAGACAATTTCCCTGACATAAAAGATAATTTCTCTGGACAGAATCAAAGATGACTATGGCAAGGCCAAAACATAGAAGTGATGAGGTAATTGGGTGATCAGGACCCCAAAATATGGACAGTCCGGGTCGTGCTCGAATGAATTCGACTCAAGCCTTCTTAAAATCAAAGAAAACAAAGTTTATTAAGGATTCGCCTAATTGGGTTGCCTCTTACAGAGGCTAAGCATTGGTAACACTTGTATTCACAAGTGGGCCCAACACAATCCCAGTTAGACAGAGTCTGGGCTAGATTGAATCTGAGCGCCTTCATGGAGGCAAGGTGGGACTTAAATACAGGAAAGAGAATAGGCGGGATCTGGGGAGAGGAGGGGGAGCTGGTGGTCTGGTAGTCCAGAGTGATGGGAGGAAGGGTTTAGGAAGGATCTTGAGGAGAAGTCCAAGGAGGGTCAAAGGCTGGAAACAGCTGGAGGCTATCAGGAGATATCAGACAATGAGGGTTTGGGTGGGAAGCAGGTGGGGCAATCCAGAGATCTTGATAGGGGCAGTATGGGAATGTATACAGATCTTGATGGCTGCCTGGGACAGGAGTTTTGATGGGATCAAAGGTGGGGAGTGCAACAGAGACCTGAAATGATAATGAAAAGGCCCTGGGCTTCCTGAGACTGCCAGAACAAATGGGAAGATTAGATTTGAGTAAGAAAGGCCAGATTAAGTGGGGAGATTCAAGGGGAGCTCCAGGAGGCTCCCAGAGTCTGAACCTCATCAGAAGGGCATGTTTGATAGAGTAGTTTTTTGCTGTCAGATATCCCCTTTCTTTCCAGATTGCTCCATACGCATGTAGAACAAGTAAAGCATATTTTGAGTAAATAAAAACATCAACTGGCCTAGGGTCAGGTCCTAAGGAAGGCGTTAAGACTCCCAAAGCCTGTCCTCTCCTTTCGTCACCATACAGAGTGAAAGGTTTTCCCACATTGGTTGGGTCTAGTGATGGGGTGCTGGTCAAATTAGTTTTCAGAGTCTCAAAAGCTTTATCCTGGTCTGAGTCAGTGCTCTGAGTAGGGTCATAAAGGAGTTTAGCAAAAAAATCAAAATTAGGAATCCAGAGTCTACAAAATTCAGTCATTCCTAAAAACACTCAGATTTGTTTCTTACTGTCTGGAACAGGGATAGATAAGATTGTCCTTTTTCTCTCAGAGGTTAAGGAGAGAGAGATGACTGTGAGTTCATGGCCCAGATACTTTATGGACTGGCGTGCTCTCTGGACTTTATTCAAAGAGACCCTATAGCCTCAAGTATCCAAGAAATTAAGAATTTCTGTGGCAGCAGTCAAAGAACCTGCCTGGGCGGGACTACAAATAAGATTTTCATGCACATACTGAATTAAGCTACTGCCTGCTAGTTTCAGGTGCCTTAAATCCCTTCCCAAAGTCTGGCCAAATAAATGAGGGTTATCTCGAAAGCTTTGTTCATTTTAGCTGACATGGACTTGATTCCCCAGGAAAAGTACATTCAAAAGCAAAAATAAATTGTGAGTATTCTCCACTAGGCTTTTTTGTGAGAAGGGTTGCAGTGTTGCATGGAGATGAACAAGGGACAAAGATTCTATACTTAAGGAATTTTTCAATTAAAGGTTGTAATCCTTTCCAGGTCTCAGACTTAATCAAATACTGGCTGAGATGGGGGAGCACTTTAGGAACCAGGAGACTAACAATGGCTGGGGTGGCAGAAGTAGCTCTCTCTGGAATTCCAGCTTCTCAAATATTTGGCCTGACCGTCTCCCACACTTTCAAGCAAACTGGGGAAGATGTAGCAAACAGAGGCAAAAGGGGCATGGGAGGTTTAACTAGAGAAAATTGGCTCCCCAATTTCACCATCAGGTCCCTTCCCAACAAGGGGGCAGGGTCAGAGGATGGCATAAGGAAAGAGTGTTTAAACAACAGATCCTCAAGCAGGCTGGGGAAGGGGTAGATCTGGAGACATTTCTTAGTTTCCCCTTCAATGCCTATAACCCAAGGGGTCAAGGGGTGGGTAGGGCCAGAGTAACTGGTTAAAGCAGAGAACTTAGCCATGTTAAAGTGGGTAACCTTACCTTTGGCCTTTGTTTTTGCCCAGGGCTTGGTGAGAGAGGTGGAGAAAGTGGGAGCATTGCCAGCACCCAGGCTTTCCCATCATTCCAAATCTTGAGAAAACTGGAGGACAGGGTACTGGGGGGTGGCTACACCATTTTTCCAACCTGAGGGACAATCTTTCCTCCAATGTCCCTCCTGGTCACATGGGCATGGTTCCACAGGCATTGGTTCCTGGGGCTCCCTCTGGGGGGGGGCACCCTGGAGGGACACTTCTTGAACCAGTGACGTCCCTGTGGCAACAAAAGCAGGTTTCCCCACTGCCCAAGTAGCCGGGCTTCCTCCAAAGGGGCGCCTTGGAGAGGTGCTCCCTGGGTCTTTTCCTGGCCAAGGCAGCAGCCAAGAATTGAGCATGCTCCCTGGCCCTGGCCCTTCTCCTTCATTCTCTTTCCTCTACTGCAATGAAGCCTCTGTTGTTAAAGACTCCAAAGGTCATCTCCAGTAATTGAGCCAGAGGTGTTTGGGGTCCATTGCCAATTTCTGCAGTTTCCTCCTAATATCTGGGGCAGACTGATTAATAAAATACATGCTAAGAATTGCTGCCCCTTCTATGGAGTCAGGATCCAAATTTGTATGCTTGTTAGTCTTGAAAAAGGGCAGGGTTTTCCTCTTCTCTCAGAGTAATTTTCCTAATTTTTTGAAAATTTACTTGTTTTTGAAATACAGTTTTTAGGCCTTCTAACAGGTAAATTACCACAAGGTCTCTCTTTCCCCTGTCCTCACTCTTTTGATAATCCCATCCAGGGTCACTAGTGGGAATAGCAGCTGCTCCTGGGGGGTATTTTATGGGATTATCACTAGCCATATGATCCCCAAACTTTTGGGCATGTTCCCAAATTCTCCCCTTCTCCTCAATAGTACAACAGACAGAGAAAAGAATATGCAGATCCTTCCAAGAAAGTTCAAATTGTAAGCATATGTCCCTAAAACCCTCAGGAAACCCAGTGGGGTCTTCTGAGTATCTCCCCAGTTTCTCTTTAATCTGGGTGAGATCTGAAAGAGAGAATGAAACATGCACCTGGTTGTCCCACTGGGTGGGGTAGACACTTCTCTCAAGGGAAACAGCCCTGATGGCACAATGGAGACAGGGGCTTATGGAGGAAGATAGGAAGTCCCACTTCTTATGAGGGAGGGGCTGGGGAATACTGACTCAACTGGTTTGGGCCAGGGCATCTGGCTGGCAGGGGGAAAGGTCCACTGGTACCTGAGGAAGAGTAGAAGGACGACATGCCCCAGAAAGTGCCATGGGAGCGGGGCCTGGGGCCTGAGTGAATATTGCCCCAGCAAGAGGGGCTGCAGAGAAAGGCACCTCAGTAAGGCCCGTAGTTGGGGCCTGAGGTACAGTCCCCAAGGAGGGGTAGGTTACAGGCAGTGATACTGTAGAGACTGCTATGGGGAGGACCTGAGGCCTGAGTGGATGCTGCCCCAGCCAGAGGGGCTACAGAGGGAGGCACTTCAGCAAGTCCCATGGTTGGGAACGGAGATAGAAGAGGAGGTGAGGCTGAGACCCTAACCTCCAATTCTCCCCCACTGTCCCTTTGTGGGGCAGCTCTGGCTGTAAGCTTCTTAAAATCTTTTCTGAGAATGGGGTCCTGAGAGAGTTTGACAAAGGCCTTTATGTGAAGTATTTCTATCCATTTTTCCTTCTGGAGACAATATAATTCTAACATAAAAGGGTATTACATTGTAAGGTCCCAAACATGGGCCACACTTTGTTGTTCTTCAGGTGATACTGAGGCCAAAGTGTGTTGCAAAAGAACACCAACTTTTTCTTTTAAGTTCTTTAGAGAAGCTAAATTTTTTCCAATTTTATAAGAGACAACCCAAAGGCAAATTTATTAGAACTGATGAAGTTTTATCCATTACTTGGCATAGGGCTGGAAGTGCCCCCACTCCTTAAAGGAGGATGTGGGAGTAAGCCCTGAAAAAAACAAAAAAGCAAGAGGATGAAAATAACTGAGTTTTCCCCGATTTCCTTGTGTCTAGGAAATCCAGAGAATTGGACACCCACTTAACTGACCTTTCTCTAACCTTCTAGGCCCAGGAAGTTCAGAGAATTGTGCTTTGGAGGATATGCCCAGGTCTGCTGCCTCAAACATAGCCCCTGAACTGACAATCTGAGTCTCTAACTCTAGACAGTTCAGAGACTTAGGCACACACTAAAAAAGTAACTGAGTTTTCCCTGATTTCCTTGCACCCAGGAAATCCAGAGAATTGGGCACCCACTTTTGGAGGTCCACTGCCTCAAACACAACCACTGGACCAACAACCTGAGTCTCTAACTCCCTCATGCCCATGAAGTTCAGAGACTTTGCCTGATACTGGGACCTGAAGCCAGGTCTGAAAATCTGCTTCCAAGGTGCTTGGAGAGCAAGAAGGGGATAGGGAGAGGGGAAGGCTTACATCCCTTCCAGTTTTAGCAGAAGAACTTGAGATGAGCAGCTTTTCCCAGTCAGGGAACCATAAATGACGAGGTTAGGGGTTATGGGGACCCCAAAACACTCCGGGTCATGTTCGAATGAATTCGACTCAAGCCTTCTTAAAGCCAAAGAAAACAAAGTTTATTAAAGACTCACCATCTTGGGGTGGCTCTTAAGGAACCTAAGCATTTGTGACACTTCATAAGCGGACCAGATAGAATCCCAGCTAGACAGAGTCTGAGCTGGATTGAATCTGAGCCGCGAGGACTGTTTTTGATATACTTAGCCCTTCACAGCAAGGTAAGGCCCTAAAACATTTCCTAAGGACTCATGATGCAAAATGCCATCCATATCCAGAGAAAGAATTATAGAGCCAGAACACAAAATGAAGCAGACTATTTTCTCTTTTGTTATGTTTTATTTTGTTTTTCTTATGATTTCTCCCATTCATTTTAATTTTTCTATACAATGTGACTAATATGAAAATGTGTTTAATAAGAATGCCTGTGAACCCATATAAGATTGCATGTCATCTTGGAGCAGGGGGGGAGGGAGGGGAGAAAATTTGGAATTTATGGAAGTGATTATTGAAAACTGAAAACAAGTAAATTAATAAATTTGGGGGGAAGATGGAAAAAATAGTATCTTTTTTTTCAATTACACATAAACAATTTTTAACATTCATTTTTTAAAATATTTTGAATCCCAAATTTTTCTTCCTCCCCACTCCCCAAACAGGAAGCAATGTTATATGTTATACATATGCCATAACGCAAAACATATTTCCACATTAGTCATGTTGAGAAAGAAGAAACAGCACAAAAGGAAAACACCATGAAAAAAACCTAAAATGTGAAATAATGTTATTTGATCTGCATTCTGACTCCATCATTCTTTCTCTGCATATGGATAGCATTTTCCAAGTCTTTCAGAATTGTCTAAGATCATTATATTGCTGAGAATAGTTGTCTATCATGGTTGATCATCCCACAATGCTGTTGTTACTGTGTACAGTGTTCTCTTGGTTCTGCTTAGCATATGAAACTGCTTTGGTGAATGACAACGCTACAAAATTATCCAATTAATAAGCATTTATTAGGGGCACCTAGGTAGTGCAGTGAATAAAATGCTGCTCTGGAGTCAAGAGGACCTGAATTCAAATCTGCCCTCAGACATTTGACAACTAGTAGCTATATGACCTTAGGCAAGTCACTTAACCTCGACTGCCTCACCTCCCACCTAGGAAAAAAAAGAAAAAGAAAAAAAATGTTTATTAAATGCCATCTATATACTAGGTTCCATGCTGGGTCCTGAAGATACAAAGATAAAAATGGAACAGTCTATGCACTCAGGGAGCTTATGTTCAGAATGAGTACAAGGGAATTGTGGAGTAACAGCATTATATGAATTATGTATCTCCTCTATTCTTGTAGCTCTACTGGCTTGGTAAGTGTAAAGTTGACATTCTTCCATAGACAACAGATAACTGAAATGTATAATATCTGAAAGGTCTAGATCATTTTCTGGAATAATTCTGTAGCTTGGTAAAATACCTACTCTTTCTACTACTTTATATGGAGTGACTCTCCAGTAATGTGCTATCATGGACTTGCACCACATATCAAAATTTCATAGCAAGACTTTATCTAGATATAGAGTTTTCAATATAGTTTTCAAATTGTTAAAACCATTTCTTGTTCCCCTCCATAGTCTTCTTAGATAATGCCACAGCAAAGGTATGGATAGGTCTTCCTCAAATGATTTTCCAGCTAAATGTCATGCTTATCATAGATAACTATTATTTTTACAAGTTCAAACAAAGGTCAGTAGGCATATGTAGATGTATTCAAGCTTGTCACAGTAGCTATTGGAATCCTGACCCTAGATGCTAGTCACAGTCAAAAAGAGACATCTTTTCAACTTGCCTTCCTTTTCTTCACATCACTGGGCAAAATCAGCATCTATTTCTTCTATTTTTAACACTTTATTTTTAATTTGTGGAATAAAACAAACATTTTCATAACAAAATGTAATAAAAAGATGATTGCACATGAAACTGTAGTGCTACTATGCACAGCTTGCCATTCCTTTCAAATATACAACAAAATTCTCATGCAAATCTTTTTCTTCCCTCCCACCCTAGAGATGGCTATCATTAGACACAAATAAATTATTCTACACATACTTCTATTTATCAGGTCTTTCTCTGAATGCACATAGGACCTTCTTCATGTGTCCTTTATAGTTAATTTGGATATTTATAATAGACAAAATAACTTATTCACTCAAAGTTGTCCTTAAAACAGTATTGTTGTTCATGTATACAGTGTTCTCTTGGTTGTGATCATTTCATTGCATTATTTCATACAAGTCTTCCCATGATTTTCTAAAATCATTGAGCTCATCATTTGTAACAGCATAGTAGCATTCCATGAAAAATCAAGAATGAACTTACTTAAAGTAAACACAGAATACGAAGATATTGAGAGTTGGGGGATTAAAAAAATGAAAAAGACCATAAGAAAGAGAAGACAATTCTGACCTTTTTCAAGTGTTTGGAATCTGGAAAAAATTTGACATACAGGAGGAGGGATGTAGAAGGACCACAGAGCATTTGAGAATAAAGTAATAGGTTTGATACGTGTCATAGAGGACAAAGCCAGACCCTCAGAGAAGGGAACTTGTGTTCCAAGGCAGGACCTCAGTTCAACCAATGAGGGTCAGAGAAGGAGGAATGGAGTCCTGGTAGGTGGTTACTCTACCGAGGGATGCTAAGCTAGCTGCATATTGACAGGGCAAGGAAAATAGAGAAGGGGCAGGTCCACAATTCAATTTAATGAAAATATATAAAGGCAGGATCTTTGTGAATTTGGGAGCAAGGTGGGAAACAACTGGTGATTCCGAAGGAGGAAACTTGTAGGATGCAAATAAAGAGGCAGTTCAGAATCCCTGGAAAAAGGGGAGAATTGAGGAGGTTGGGGAGAAAGGAATTTACAGTTGAAAGAGTGGATCAGGAGAAGGGAGAAAATTTAGGCTCTCTCAGGTTAAGCTAGGAGGATTTTGAGGGTTGGGGAGAGAGAATGGGCTCACTTCCCTTCCTGTCATTATTGACTTTCTGAATAAAAACCTATTAATTCTGGAGAAAGCTGCAGGTTATGGAATTCCCCTCCCTCCTTGTCCACTTCCCGTTTCTCCTACTATTAAATTATTTCTGATCTCAGCAACTGATTAAAAGAGAGAAGGGCTTAGACCAAGAGCTGCTGACCTTTGATTTCCTGTGTAGGCTCAATCCAGATTCTGTACCCCTCCCCATTCTGGCTTCTTGAAACAGATTGCAGAGCTGCTGGCTCAGGTCAACTCTCTACCTTGCTCTTCCACGTAGGACTGATTTGAAATGATTTCCCTTTGACATAATAAATTTCAGAAGCAGTAATAGAGAGCTGAAAGAGACTTTAGAGATCATCTTGGTCCCAAGCCATAGGAGAGCTCAAAAAGAATCTTGAAAATCAAGCAAGAGAGATGGAGGAAAAATTGGGAAGAGAAATGAGAGTAATGCAAGAAAATCATGAAAAGCTAGTCAACAGCTTGCTAAAGGAGATCCAAACAATGCTGAAGAAAATAATGCCTTTAAAAATAGGCTAACCAAAACGGCAAAAGAGGTCCAAAAAGCCAATAAGGAGAAGAACGCTTCAAAAAGCAGAATTAGTCAAATGGAAAAGGAGGTTCAAAAGCTCACTGAAGAAAATAATTCTTTAAAAACTAGAATGGGGCAGATGGAAGCTATTGACTTTATGAGAAACCAAGAAACTATAAAACAAAACCAAAAGAATGAAAAAATAGACAACAATGTGAAATATCTCATTGGAAAAACCACTGACCTGGAAAACAGATACAGGAGAGACAAATTTAAAAATCATTGGCCTACCTGAAAACCATGATGAAAAAAGAGCCTAGACATCATCTTCTAAGAAATTATCAAGGAAAACTGTCCTGATATTCTAGACCCAGCAGGGAAAATGGAGATGGAAAAAATTCACTGGTCACCTCCTGAAAGAGATCCCAAAAGGAAAACTCCTAAGTATATTGTAGCCAAATTCCAGAGCTTCCAACTCAAGGAGAAAATATTACAAGCAGCCAGAAAGAAACAATTGAAGTATTATGGAAATACAATCAGGATAACACAGGATTTAGCAGCTTCTACACTAAGGGATCAAAGGGTTTGGAATATGATATTCCAGAGGTCAAAGGAGATAGGATTAAAACCAAGAATCACCTACCCAGCAAAACTGAGTATAATACTTCAGTGGAAAAATGGAATTTTGATGAAATAGAGGACTGCCAAGCATTCTTGTTGAAAAGACCAGAGCTGAATAGAAAATCTGACATTCAAATACAAGAATCAAGAGAAACATGAAAAGGTAAATGGGAAAGAGAAGCCTTAAGAAACTCATTAAAGTTGAACTGTTTACATTCCTACATGGAAAGAAGTTATTTGTAATTCATAGTCCTTTTTCAGTATTAGGGGAGTTAAGGGACTATATAGATGTAGATGTGTATGAGTATGTATGTATGTGTATATTACATATATGTAGGTTATATGTACATATGTGTATGTAGGTACAGATATGTACATGTGTATATATGTATGTGTGTGTACAAATACACTTATACATACACACACACATAGACAGAGGGCACAGGGTGAGCTGAGTATGAAGGGAGAATACCTAAAAAACCAAATAAAATTTACCATTGAATGAAATGCACTAGAAGTAAGAGAAGGGAGAATAATGTAGCAAATCATCTCACATACAAGAGGGAAAAGGAGCTTCTACGATGGAGGGGAAGAGTGGAGAAATGAAAGGAAATAATTAAGCCTTACTCTCATGAGATTTGGCTTAAGGAGGGAATAACACATATTCCATTGGATATGAAAATCTATTTTACCCTGCAGGAAAGCAAGTGGTAAGAGGGTAGGAGAGGAAGGATAATAGAAGCGACAGCAAATAAGGGAAAGGGATAATCAGAAGCAAACACTATTGTAGGAGGACAGGTCAAAGGAGGGAATGGAATAAATAAAGGGCAGGGTGTGTGTATGTTCATCCTTCATTGCTGAAGAAGATCATGCTATCAGAGAAATGATGATATGACTTGCACTTGACTTTGTTTTGAGTGAGGGAGGGCTGTGCAGCTCACCAGCCTCACTTCTCTCCTGGAGCCATCTGAATCCAGTGACCAAATATTCACTTGGAATTAAGTGACTTGCCCAAGGTCACACAACTAGTGAGTGTCAAGTGTCTGAGGTGAGATTGAACTCAGGTCCTCTTGACTCCTGCACTGGTGCTCTATCCACTACACCACCTAGCTGCCCCAAAGGGCAGGGTAGGACAGAGGGAAATGTGGTTAGTCTTTTACAACATCACTATTATGAAAGTGCTATGCATTGTTACACATGTATGACCTATATTGAATTGCTTGTCTTCTCAATGAGGGTGGATGGAGGGAGGGAGAGAATATGGAACTCAAACCTTTAAGAATGAATGTTAAAAATTGTTTTAGCATGCAACTAGAAATTAAGCTATATGGGTAATGGAGTACAGAAATCTCTTTTGCCCTATAGGAAAATAGAGGGGAAGGGGTTGGAAGAAGGGTGGGCAATAGAAGGGAAGACAGACTGGGGAAAGGGGTACATGGGTTGCATGCTGTCCTGGGATGGCTGTGGGGAGATATGGGGAAAAATTTTTGAATTCAAATTCTTGTGGAAGTGAATGTTAAGAATTGAAAAATAAATAAATTATATATTAGGAAATAAAAATATTATTCTGCTGCAGGTTTTTTAAGACTACTGGACATTAAGGACCCCTTCCTAGAGGATGTTTGACCCCTAGAAAGAGTACATAGACAATTTTTTGCCCACAGGGAAATTAGCTGGGGTCTGGTGAAAAGAGGTCAGAAACACAGGAAAGCTGATGAATCAATTCCAAAGACATTGTTTTTCAATTGTAGCTATACAATTGTAGCACTAGGGAATAGGTCATGTAAGGTGGAGGTAGGTCAAATGACAGGAAGAGTGTACTGAGTTTGGGGATACATTTTTCAATGGAAAAATCTACCTCTGATGAATGGATACTCCTACCTAGATAGTAGAAAGGGGATAAATCTTGCTCACTGCCCTCAACAAGGTAACACAAGCCTCCTCTAAGGGTCTTGTTTCTCTTTCCCTTTTGTCCCTATAGTCAATCATTAGGAACAAGGCTGCTTGAAGCATCTTCCAAAACAGGCCTGGTGTTTGTAACCATGGTATGATTTATTTCTCTTTTTGGAGAAGTTAGAGTGATTGTGAATTAACATTCTTTAACACCAGGAGCACTGGTCATGGGATCCCAGTTCTCTCTTTCCTGGAGTGAGTAAATTCTCTTCTCTGTGCTTTTCTGCAGTAAGACTTGAAGCAGAGAGCTAGAGCCTGAACTCTAGGATTCGGGAATGGGAGAGAAGGGAGGAAGAACCTGGTGTGCATAGACTTTTTCTTGCTTCCCCAAGTGAGTCAAGATGTGACCTGCCCTTTTCAGGTAACTGGGAGAAACAAGCATCCTGTGAGATGACACAGTCTCTGTTTCTGCTAACATGAGCCAAGGACCTTCTTGAAAACGTCACTCTGAGAACCTTCTTTCTATAAAATGCATTAAGCATTAAGGTGGGATAGTACATTGTGACCTACGATGAGCTGTGAACACTGAAAAAGCCTTTTGAAAACTAGTGACCCCAGTAGTTCTCTCTTTCACTTGCCTTAGACTCGAACTGGCTTATTATTAAATTTTCAGTGCAAAATTTCTACCTCAAAAGTCACTACAAATCAGGGCTAGATTTATTCTTTTGTTGATTGCCTAGATGTATGAAAGTGAGGGTGAAAATAGTAAAAATTTAGATTCAACTTAAAAGGATGTACTGCTTACATTGTGGAGGGTTTTTTTTTTTCAGAGAGCTAGTTGTTAAACATCAGCCATCACACAGGATGCATGAGTTCTGATGTCCAGTTGACTAATCAAGTAATTTTTGTTCTCTATTCCAGTTGCACACTCAGGAATGGATCCAAGGACCCAAGATCTAGAGTTGAAAGGGGCTCTAGAAGTCATTTAGTCCTAGAACACTCTCTTTCCCTTAAGTCTCAACTAAAATCCAGTCTTCTGAGAGGATTCTGGGAAGATGGCAGAGTAGGTCAGAAAATTTCAAGGTCTCCAAATTCCCCCCACAAATAAGACAAAATGGCACCTCAAGATGAATATAAAGTGATAAAAAATAAATAAGAGCTGGAAAAGAACAGTGATCCTCCTGGGACAACCAGAAAAGATCTGAAGAAACATCCTTGGACAGAGGTTTAGTCCCTGTGAGGTGCGAACACCTCCAGAAAGGTTCCACTGAAACAGTAAGAAGCCTTGGGGCTACCAGAGTTGGGAGGTAGCTTCTGTCCCAGTCACAGAAATTTTCACCTCCCAGTTTGGGGAGTTCAGCATCTGAGTGAGAGAAGAATGAGGGAAGGTCTGCTGATAAGGGATTCCAGGTCCAGCTGTGCTGCTCAGAAAATGGCCCTGGGCCAGAACAGGCCCAGTCTTCAGAGGAGGATAGGGAAGCAATTACTCTTTTACTTGATGCTTGATATTTGAAGAAAGTTGTCACCTGCCCAAAAGAAATTCATAGAAGGACTTTAAAAAGATTTTTAAAATGAAATGAGAGATAAAGGAATTTTTAAAAAAATAAGAATATTCCAGGTAAAACAAGAAGATTGTGAAAAGAAAGTCAATCAAATCAAAAAAGAGATCCATAATTTTAAGGAAGAAAATGACTTCTTGAAAATTAGAATTGGGCGAGGGAAAGCCAGCAAAGGTATGAGACCAAGAAATAATAAAACAAAATATTAAAAAATGACAAAATCAAGAAAAATGTGAAACAGCTCATAAAAGAAACTGATCTCAGATCAAGAAAAGAAAACATAAGAATAGACTACCTGAAAACTCTAATCAAAAAAATAATCTTGATACAATAATGCAAGAAATAATTAAAGAAATTTGCCCTGAAGTGTTAGAACAAAAGAAGAAAGTGGAAATAGAAAAATCCACTAATCCTCACCTAAAAAATATTCTGTGAGGGAAACATACAGAAATATCCTAGCTAGATTCTGAAAGCCCCAGTTCAAGGAGAAAATATTATGAGCAACAAGAAAAAAACAGTTTACATAGGGCAGAGCCCCAGGTAGAATCACACAAGACCTGGTGGTGGCTACACTAAAAGACCATGAGTCTTGGAAGACCATATACTGAAGAGCAGAAGAACTGAGGTTATGACTGACAATAACCTAATCAGAAAAGTTAAGCATAATTCTGAATGGAAAAAAAATGAACATTCAATGAATTGCCAATCATTCCAGATTTTCTTTCAAAAATAACTGAACTGAGTAGAAAATTTGACATACACGATCCAAGAGAAATATAAGGTAAGCACCAAAGACTAATTACAAAGGATCAATAAGAAGAGACTGTTTACTTTTTACATGAGGAGATGTAAATCATAAGTCTAAGACTGTTAGCAGTAATTGGGTAGTTCAAAAGAAAGATTGGGGTGGAGATGAATATGATGTGATACTAAAAAGTAAACCACCTAGGAAAAGGTAAAAAGAATAATTATCTTATACAAATGAGGTGCAAAAGGAAGAACTTACAGAGGAATTAGATGGAGGTGGAGGGTTGGAAATTCTGGAACCTTACTCACATTGGGAATGGGTTAAAGAGGAAATAATACATATCTAGAAGGACAAAAAAAGGCTTCTATATTCAGAAAGAAATAAAAAGCTAAGGTGACAGGGGAAGGAAAAGGGAGGGATTTTTAGAGGAAACCTTATTCACATTAGATCTAGGTTAAAGAGAGAACAAAATATATATTTGGAATGGAATAATAGTTTTCTAAATTTGTAAAGAAATAAGAGGGTGAGGGGAAAGGATAGGGGTATCAGATTAATGGGAAGGGGAAAAAGAGGGAAATATATATTTATACACACATACACACATATACATGTATATATTTATATATATATGTATGTATATATGACTTTAAAAGATAGAAACAAGAGGACAAGGAAAAAGGGTTAGGGGAGAGCATAAAGGAGTTATCCTTGGGGAGGGAGGGGCAGTGTATGTTCAGTAATAGGAAGTCACAGTAGTAGGTAGAAGTAAAGCATAGGAATGAGGAGGGATTGGAAATGAGAGATATACACAAACATTAAAAAAAGATCAGGAATACAATTTATTGGGTAAAAAAACTAAAATTGATTTAATCGAAAGATAAAAATAGGGAAACTGCACTATATGTCAGTCATATGAAGCAATATATTTTAGACCATTATAACTAGACAGTATGAGGTTGGAATATTGCTGCAGTGTAGAAAATGATGAATTGGGGGATTTAGAAAAATATGGAAAGACTTGGACTTGTAAAGGAAAACGTTAACGACCTTCAGAGGAGCAAATGACGAATAAGCACAGTATGGTCTTCCATAGATGCATATGAATGCGTGTGTGTGTGTGTGTGTGTGTGTGTGTGTGTGTGTGTGTGCCTGCATTTAATAGCAATTTTCTTGGGCATTGAGGGGAAAGAAGAAGGGGAAAGAACGAAGTAAAAAGTGAACAGCAAAGAACAGGACAAAACTAAAGGAAGCAAAGATGGACAGTTCTGAACACAATGTATAGTATTTATTATATAGGTTTTCTTGAAATGAAAATTGATTGTTTTCTATTTTGAATCTTCTCTTATGTTCTGCTGTGCACATAAATGGCAATGCTTTTTAAATTTTCTTATTTAGTATTTATTTAAAATTGTCTTGTTTTATAGTTGTCTTAGGATTTAAGTTTTTAAATAATGCTATAAATGCCATGTTCTACAGAAAGCCTTCAGCAAGCCCTCTTAATTCCAATTCTTTTTCTTTTTAGTTATATCCTAGTTATTCTATATGCAGCTTGTTTGTAGACACTTGTTTATATGTTGTGTCCCCCATTTGATGGTAAACTTCTTGAGAGCAAGAACTTTCTTTTGCCTCTTTTTACATCCCCAGCCCTTAGCACAGTGCCTCACATATAGTAGGCACTTAATAAATATTTATTGAATTGCACCCCCTTATTTTATCTTGAGATAATTCTCATTCTTAGGTCTCTGGGGAACAATTATCTCAAGTCTTAAGGATCGTGACCACCCTGCTAAGTACAGAACCAGAGCTCTATCACAGGAACAGGAGTACAGTCCCTGTCAGAGACAAGGAACAGGGATTGAACATGTGATGCATGTCCTCAGGAAATAAGGGGAGCTAAATCCCTAAATCCCTCAGGGAATATCTGGTGCTAGGCCAAGCAATCATTTTGCCAGAGGGTGATACCATCCAGAGAACAAAGGATCATTGCTATGCCAAGCTTAGGACATAGTTTCCTCATTAGAACTTAGCTCTGGAGAACAGGGGATCTCCAAAATATTTTGATGAGAGAGAGAGAGAGAGAGAAAGAGACAGAGAGAGATGGAGAGACAGAGACATAGAATGAATAGACAGTTTGGTAGATAAATATACAGAGATAGATATGCATATTCATATTTATATTACATATCTTATATACCTACATGTTTATATATGTATATGTGGGTATATATATATGTAATCTGTATATTTGTATTGTGTATTTTGTGTGTATGCGTGCATGCAAGTTGGCTGAACCATGCTGTCTAAAGGATCCAACTCTTGGGCTTCAGTCCGATGTTTCCTAGCAATCCCAGACTCTTAGCTGCCTTTCTATGACTACGTTCTATGACATTACTCCATGCTAGCACTGTTGTCACCACATGAAGGAAAGCAGGGCAGCTGAGCTGGAAAGGTGGCAAGAAGCAGCTGCACACAGAAACGCTAGAGGCTAGGACGAATTCTCTCTTTAAGTCAAAGTAGGGCAAGTCTGAAGCCTGGTGTGGTGTTTGTGATCGGCCCCATCACCCAGTGACTCAAAGAATTGGTTTCTTTGAAGAAGCACAATAAAGATAGAGGAAGAGCTTAATGAACTCAAGTTGCCTGGTTCAGATGGACATCACCTTCTAGTACAGAAGGACATGACAGACTCTATTGGGAGCCATTTATAGTGATCTTCAAACATCAGGTTCTGTGGGACTGAAGAGAGTGAAATGTTGCCTCACTTTCCAAAAGAGGAAGAATAGAGATTTCATGGGATGGGTCAGTGAGCTTGACTTCCATTCAACCAAGTGACTGGAGGGGCAACTCACATCCCCTGAGATAAAGGGAGTGGAGGGGGAACATATACATATATACATACATATATACATACATACATACACGTACATATATGTATAGAGAGATAGATCAAAGATGTATATCTATACATATACATCTAGAAGGCTGTCTTGTATGTAATAGGTGCTCATTAAATGTTTGTTCATTAACCAAATAGGGAAAGACTGTTCATTTGGAAGCACTGCTTATCTGTCCACACTGGTAAGAATAGAATGGCCATTTAGGCTTTGTCCCCTTACACGGGTCAGCAAGGATAGTCAGCAAATGTATTGCATTTATTGCTTACAAATGACCAGGATATACAAAGATAAAAGTGAAATAGTCCTTGATTTAATGAGTTTTTCATCTATCTGTAGAAATAGCATGAATAAATTTAGAATCACAGTTTTTAAAATGGAAAGGATTTCAGTAACCCTCAAGTCCAATCTTATCATTTTAAAGATGAGGGAATTTAGGTCCAGAGACTTTAAATAACTAGCCCAGGTCATACAGTTGTGGGATTTGAACTCAGGTCCTCTGGTGTGGGAGCGGCTGGATGGTACAGTGGATAGAGTATTGGGCCAAGGGTCAGGAGGACCTAAGTTCAAATTTGGTTTCAGACATTTACTAGCTGTATAACCCTGGACAAATCATTTAACCCTATTTGCCTCAGTTTCCTCATCTGTTTTGAGCTGGAGAAGGAAATGGCAAACCAGTTTAATATCTCTATCAAGAAATTGACACAACTGAACCCTCTGACTTGAGCTAGGTAGTCAACAGTCAGGAAGACCTGAGCTCAAATCTGGTTTCAGGAACTTACTAGCTATGTGACCCTGGGTAAGTCACTTAACCTCTGTTTGCCTCAGTTTTCTCAACTGTAAAATGAAGATAATAGCAACTTCTACCTCCCAGGCTTGTTGTGAGGATCAGATGAGATAATCTTTGTAAAGTACCTAATATAGTGCCTGGTACATATATAAGACATATATAAAGTGGTGGGGTTTTCAAGGGGAGAATATAAGGGAGAGGGATGAGACTGAGAAAGGCCTGATGTAGAAGGTAGTATGTAAACCAAACATTATGAAAGACTGACAAATCTAAGAGGTGGGTGAACAAATCTTGCCCTTTGGGATGAGTGCCTGAAACACAGCTGTACAGAAACTCTGTGTCACCTAAAGGTGGAGATGAAGGGATGATAACCGACAATGTCTTCTCCATGAATTTTAATGAACTAACTCTTCTTCCTCCTTGACGTTCTTAATTCCACGCTGAACTTTACTCAGTGGCCAGCTTCTCTCCCAGACACCTCCTTGATATAGAACTTTGTTCACTGATGATTAACGGTAGACACTGGTTGGCTGTCAATCATTGTGATCAGCTCTGGGGCCATCTCTCCACTGGGGGAGGGGACCAGGATTCCAAGCACTAGGAAGACAAAGAACTTAGAGATGGAAATGACCTCAAATGTCAGAATGGTTTCTGAGATCAAGGCCTTTGAGGATAAAAATTGAAGGAACAAAGTCCGTTCCCAAAGTCATAGGGACTTTTCTATGTGTTCTAGCAGGGGGAGGATAGAGGAGCAGAAGGAAAACTTAGTCTGATGTACTTCCTCTTCCTCCCACCAACCGTCTCTCCTTCTTCCCCCACTTTGCATGAAGCATCAATCCCTTTGGGTTTGGGACTCAAGGTAAGAACATTTAAGTCTAGAGAAGTATTGTGACCACACATCAATCCAATATTTCTTGAGTACCCATGATGCACCCAGGTCCAAGCTAGCTACTGTGAGGGAAATGAAGAGAAGACCTGGTCATGCTTTGGCCTGGAGGATTGATAAGGGGAGAAATGATTCACAATTTTTCAAATGATTAAAATAACTCCATATTGAACCTATAAAAGTTTTCCTAGGGACTTACAAAAACTGAAGGATCACAAGTATAGACCTATAGGGGAAAACATCCAGTAATATCCTGGGACATCAGACCCTCCACAGGTGCACTGTTCTGCTGTAAATAGAACTCTCCAGGCTCACTCCTACTTTCATAGAATTATAGACTTTCATATTTAGAAGGGGCCTCAATGACCACCTACACCAAGCCAAACTTGAAGAAGAATCCCAAATATAACACATGGACAAGTGGTCATCACCCCTCACTCCTAGTTACTCAGGATTCAGTGGGTTGAATTTGTGTGAAGGATAAAATGTAGTGGGCAAAGACTTCAAGCATGGAGGTCAATGAGAAGGCTACTGTGGTGATCTGGATGATAAGGGACTGTTTAAGGGTTGTAGGTGTATGTGGGGGAGAAGAGGATTCATATGAGATGTAGAAAGGTAGAAATGACCAGTATTGACAACAGATTGGAAATGTAGGGTAACTGCCAGGGAAGAGTCAAGAATGACCCTGAAGCTTCCAGCTTGGGAGTAACTTTCAGCAGTAATAATGAGAGTGGGAACAGGGGAGAGCTTCAGGAGAAAGATGAATAGTTCTGCCTTGGACTTTGGAACGAGAGGCGACTTATTGACTGCATTCCCATAAGCTATCAGCAAAGTCCCTACAGATTTTACGCTGTATATGTTCATTCAGTCAATAGTAATTTAATAAGCACATACTATGTGATAAGTGACGTGCTATATGCTAATAATTCACGGACTTGGAGTCAGGAATGAGCCAGGGTGGAACACCCCACAGCCATATTGGAGGAAGTCAGACCCCCAGATGGTGAGTATACAAACAGTGGGAGGCACCAGCTGAGATTCAGTGCCCTAATCCTGGAAAAGAACCCAGGTGTCTGCAGGCTACATGGAGAGGAGATATAACTAACCAGAAAGGCAGTGCAGAGAGCTGTCAAGAATGTTAGCAAAGGCAAGGTGACCTCTCTTTCAAGTCTTCTTTGGACTTTCAGCAGTGGTGTCATCTTGGGAAAGGTATTTAATCCCTCTCATCCTGTTTCCTTATCTGAAAAAGGATAATAGTGCCTAACTCACATGTTGTGAGGGTCAAATGGGATAATCATTTATATGAAGTCTTATGCCAACCTTAACAGGTAATATTCACTGTTATTATATTTAATAGCATACTTTCAGACCAATAGCTTCATTAAAATCTGCCCCATAAAATCAGGGACACCCTGAAGGTAGGGTCAGGAAAGGGAGAATGAGATCTCTTCCCTATTTCTCTCCTCCACAATGAAGTCTCCCTGGTTATCCTTTCAGACCTAAAAACTTCTAGGTTCAACAAACATTTAGGAAAGACAACTTTGTGGTTGGCATTGAACAGCCCATCTCTGGGCCTCTGAGACAATACGTGGGGATGACTGTGCTCTGATGGGCTCTGTCCTCACCACAGACTCTATTTCACTTCCTCTCTCATATCTGCCAGGCTAGGAAAGTTTTGACCTGGTAACAGATCTCTTAGGTGACAATGAGAGGAGGATAGAGCCTCAGCAGAGCCAATCCCAGTCTGGGGGAGGATGGAGGGAAGGAGCCATAATATATACAGAGGAGGACTCAGTTTCATTTTTAGCCACTGCCTAGGACACAAGACATGGGGCCTAAAACTTCCCCCTTGGGAGTATGGTTGACAAGGAAGCCTGGCAGTCACCTTCTGAAGATCATGGAGTGTCAGAGGAGAAGGAGATGGTTCTTTTTAATCTGGCTTCTCATTCTGGGGTTATTTGCTGTGAGAGAGGCACAGGCAGGTAAGTCTAGGGGAAAGTGGTCAGGTAGATAGGGGAGAGACCAAGATCTCATTGGGAAACGCAGTCATTGTATTCAAAGGGCTTCAGGAAAGCCAGGCAGTCAGAC
Organism: Bettongia penicillata ogilbyi; assembly: GCA_023548195.1. Classification (NCBI taxonomy): domain Eukaryota; kingdom Metazoa; phylum Chordata; class Mammalia; order Diprotodontia; family Potoroidae; genus Bettongia; species Bettongia penicillata. The sequence goes on from JAJHZJ010000257.1 coordinate 9,706,068, forward strand.
CACAAATATTTATTGAATCATTTGCATACTCCAGCTAACATTCTGATTGCTAGGGATACCAAAATAAACTTATCCCTGAGTTCAAGAAGCTCACATGCCAATAGAGAAGACAACACATAAATAAAAAGATGCCTACAAGATACAGACACAGAATAGATGAAAGGTAACTTTGGAGAGAAAAGCTCTGGCAATTGTGAGCACCAGCAAAGGCTTCCTGAAGATAGCATTTTGTCTGAAATTTGAAGGACTCAAGGGAAGCCAGGAGGTGGAGGTAAGGATGAAGAACATTCCAGGCATGGGGAAGAGTCAAGACAAAGGCAGGAGGAGGGTGTGTGAAACATCCCGTGTGGGGAACAGCAGGACAGCTGCTGTAGGATGCCTGAAGGAGTGGAGGGGAGTAAAGTGCAAGACTCAAATAGAATGGCTGGAAGTATTCATGCTCTGAAAGGTTTTAAATGCCAAGCAAAGAACTTTGTCCTGGAGACAAAAAGATGTTGGAGTTATTAACTAGGAGAGTGAGATAATAAGGGTAATGCTTTAGAAAAATCATGGTGGCAGCTGAGGAGAAGGTAGATGGAAGAGAAAAGAGACAAGTTAAGGAGACCAGTGAGGAGGCCATTGTGGATGAGAGATAAGAAGGTCCGAACTAGGGTCAGGGCTATGTGAGTGAAGAGGATGAGATGTATAGGAGAACACTGAGAGATCTGAAAGGTCATATAGTCCAACCTTATCCTTTTGCAAATTTGGAAACAGAGGCCCGAAGAGGTTATGTTACTTTCCCAAAGTCAAACAATTAGTATTAGAAATGGAACAAACCTACTTCTTCTGATTATAGAGTCAACACTTTCCACCATTTCACATAAATTCCCTACTATGTGCTAGTTATTATAATAAGCACTGCCTTCTCCCAAGGGACTTGCATATCATTGGACATAAATAATCATTATATGTTTAAGAAAATACAACTTAATTTCTGATTGAGTCAGGACACTAGCAGCTGCAGGAATTAGGGGAAACCTTGTAGGAGGTGGACCTAGAGCTGTAGTTTAGAGAAAGTTGGGGATTCTCAAAGCGGGAGGTGATGAGCGATCACATTCCAGGCTGGGTGTGCAGAATGGCAGGTGGATGAGTTTGAGAGATGTTGAATGCATGAAGGAGAGGACTAGGAGATAAACCTGCAAAGGTAAGCTGGACCAGGCTATGAACAGCGTTCACTGCCATTAGCTGGAAAAGTTTGTATTGTATCCCAGAGACAATAAGGGGTCACTAAATCTGTTTAGAGAAAGGGAGTAATGAGCTTTAGCAATAGAAAATGGGAAGATTGGGGAGGACTGATTGGAGAGGGGAGAGAACTGAAGAAGGAAAAACAAATAGGAGGAAACTGCAGAAGTTCAGGTGAGGGGAATGAGAGCACTAGGATAGGGGATGTGTAAATGGAGAGAAAGAAATGGATTTGAAAGAAGTTGTGGAAGTGAAATCAGTAGGACTTGGCCACTGGTCAAATATTGGAGGAAGAAGGGGAGAGAGAGAAGACTGGAGGATTGATGCGAGGTCACACTCTTGGGTGATGAGTGATGTTCTTGACAGAAATAGCAAGTTAGGAAGAGGGATGGGTTTAGGGGAAAAATGAAGAGTTCTGGGTTTGACATGTTGAAATGATCTAATTGGAAATGTCTGAAAGAAAGGTGTTTTTTTTCAAGTAGGCATTTATTAAGCCCCTACTATGTGCCAGGCACTGTGGTAAGTGCTTTACTAATGTTTCATTTGATCATTATAAAAACCCTGAGAGGTTGGTGTGATTTTTATGCCAATTTTATGAATAAGGAAATGGAAACTTAAAGAAATTAAAATGACTTGCCCAGGGTCACACAGCGTAAGTGGCTGAAGCTGGATTTGAACACAGGACTACAAGCACAGTAGTCTCTCCACTATGCCACCTAGCTAGTGATGCTTAGGGTGAGAGACAGACAGACAGAGAGACTATGCTTTGGATATTTAGATTTTGGAGTCATTTGTACGGTTACCCTTACTGATGGGGAGGTGGGGCAGGAGGCATGGCAGAAGATGGGTAAAGGAATAAATGAGAGGAAACACTGCTCCTCTGGTAACCCAAACCTGAAACACTATGTTCTTCTTCCCTTCCTTCCCATAATTCAGCACACCACAGGCATGTGGGTCAGTTCACTGCAGTGGGCACAATCCATTCTGTCTTAGAGCTACATGGAATTAGCTTCATGGATGATGTTCAACTGGGATCCTATAACCATGCACAACAGAAAATTAACATCAAGATACCCTGGATCTTTGAAGCACTGGGATTCGATTACATTACCCAGGGGCATCATTTATTGGAGGAACATGAGCAACATTTGCGATGGGTCATCCAATACTTAGCAAAGAATGACACGGACCATGACAGTAGTAAGTCAGATCCCCCATCCCTCTTTTCATGATACCTTGTCTATTTCTCTTCTAAGTTAAATAGATCCATCCCTAGTAGATCGGACCGCTGAAATGGATGTCAGAGATCCCATCCCTTTGCTGGTCACTAATCTGGAGAAAGGGATTTAAGGAGTCCATCCCTTAGCCTTAGGCTTCATCCATTTGTTTCAACATCTCAGATCACCATCTCTTTCTATAATCTTTCTAAGGCACCTCTGTGCTTCAGGCCAAGAACTTACACTACATTCCAAACTTTCTTAATCAAAAAACCTGAACTCAGAGGATGGGGCTCTATGACCTTGTTTAGACCCTATGTTTAGGGATGGGCTACAGTTGATCCTAGTTACTGATCTTCCTCTTTTCACCAATCCCAGAAGAGTCCACCCCAATGTCCCTCCGCAGGAAACCACACAGGGCAACTCCTCGCAGACTGCGAAATAGACAATGACATAAAGATAAAGAGTCACCTCCATTTAATTTGGGATGGAGAGGAACATTACAGGATAGAAGAAGATGATGGGCAGTGGGAGAATTTAAAACCTGAATTGAAGAAATACCAGCATATTCTGGAGAGTCCCTTCTGGACCGATCTAAGGAAACGCTACATGAATAAATATTGTGTTGACGCGCTGAGGAAAATCACTGGCTACAAAAGGTTAAAGGATAATGGTGAGTGTTTGCTGCTTCCCATCTCCTCCCAGGAGGTCCAGGTCACCTCCATCATCGTGTGCAGTAACTGGAGCCCTAGAGAAGGGAAGATCCCGGACTTTGGATCATAACTCCAACTTACAGTGGAAAAATCAGAGAAATATAAGTAAAGTTGAGGGTTGTTTTTCTTTTTTCCATCTTTCTTTTTTCTTCCTTTAATTTCTCTTTTCTTTCTTTTTTCCTTTTCACTTTCCATTCTTCTTCCTTTCTTTCCTAGTTATCTTCCTTTCCTTGCTTCTCTTTTTGTCTTTCTTTCTTTTCTTTTTTTCTCTTTCTAGAGAAAATTTTTTTCTTTCTCTTCTCTCTGTTCTTTTTCTTCCTTGTTTCTTCCCTTCCTTACTCTTTCCTTCCTACTCTTTTCTCTCTCTCCTACTTTCTTTTATTTTTTTTCTGCTTAAGTTAAACTCCTTCTGCCTGCCTCATCAAGGTATGAGAATGACCCTAGGGTGCTCAAGGGCTATGACACCTGAATACATGCTCTGCTGTCCTACCAAGGAGGAAAAACTTTATGCATAGGCTCAAGAATGATGGGTTTTCTGTTTGCTATCTAGTGAACTATCTAGCCAAATTTAGAACATCTTCACCATGAATTTGGTCATCAGGTAATGTTTAATTTTTATTTTATTGAGGTTTGGGAAAGCAGTGAAGGAAACATATGAAGGATAGTGTAGTAAACAATAGTGGGTCTGCAATCACTATTAGAAGGACATCCACTGTTAAATCATGGATCGTATGGAATGTTGACCTGTTAAGGAAGACTCTGTTCTCAATACATCATAGCAGACCAAACTACTTGAAAATGGTTTAGAAAGCTGCTTCTGCTGCTGATGTGCTCAACATCATCTGTAACTAGTGTTTTCCCAGTGCTCTTTTAGGTGTCCAAGGAGATACAAAGGGGATAAGTATTATATTATATAAGGATAAATATTATGCCATTCTGAAGGACCTGATGGATACATTGGGTCCAACAGGATAAGGGATTTTGCGTTAAGGAGTCTGGGAACATCAATGAAGGTAGAGGAAAGGGAAGCACCAACCATTCACTGAGATAGTGACATGAGAGCTTCTTTCTTGATCTCTGCTCCCAGTGCCCCCTGAAGTGACCGTATCTCGCCATATCAACCCAGAAGGCAACATCATTCTCTCCTGCACAGCCACAGGCTTCTATCCTCAGTCCATCCTACTGCGTTGGGAGAAGAATGGGAAGCTTGGTATATGGGGAAAGGAGACTTCAACTGGCATCTTGCCCAATATGGATAACACCTTTTACCTCCAAGTTACCTTAGAGCTCCCACCAGAAGACTCAGAGATAGGTTATACCTGTGTGGTGGAACACGTTGAGCTGAAGACCCCTGCTGTGTATCCAGGTTAGTGCTTCAGTCAGGCATTGTCATCACATCCCCAGGAGACCAAGTTCTATGGTGTAGTTCCATTCCCTTCCCCCTTCTTTCACTGAATGACACCCACTTTCATTCTACCATTTATCCCTATAGTCCCTGAAAAGCCCACCGTGAAGAAGCCTTGGGTCCTGGCACTGGGCATTATGTTGGCTATCATCCTACTGCTAAGCTGTGCTGGGGCTTTCATAACATGGAAGAAGAGGAAATCAGGTACGGATGCAATGAGAGAGATGTGAAAAACAAAAGGTATTGGAAGGGGAAATTCCAAGGAGACAGGAGATATGGTTATTATAGCAAACTCAACAACTGGTTTTAGGAAAATCTTCTGAGAAGAAAATCCCAGAATCTTTAGGATGAAAGCAGGACACAGAAGCTATGCAGTCTAAACCACACCTGGTCAAAAACTACTCAGTAACATCCTGAGCAAGTCAACCTCCCCAAGCCTCAGCTTGTTCATCTACGGAAGGGACATAATAATAGCACTTATCTCATAGTAATATGATGCATATAAATTGTCAGTCAAGTCTTATATAAACATCAGAAATTATTAACTTTTGTCATTATTATTATTGATAATTAATTATTGATATATTTGGATATTATTCTGGACTTTTTTTCCGTCACACCAAGACCAAGTTACATTGTTGACATATTACGCTTTCATTCCACTAAAATCCCTACATCTTTTTTGCACAGAAAACATTGTGTTTATATGTATTTATGTATGTACATATGTACTTATGTATGTGTGTATATATATGTCTTACACTTACTGCTATTTTTATCTCAATTATGGGACTTAACAGTGATTTATATTCCAATCTGAAGCAATCCAATCTAATAAGCATTTGTCAAGGGCCAATTAGAGTATTGCTGGACCCTTCTAACACAAAGACAAAAGAAAAAGCATTCCCTGCTCTCATGGAGCTTTTCCTTCTGTTTCAATGACACAACCTGAAAACTTCCTATGAAATTTCATCTTATTAATTGCTGCCTATTGTTCTGAACTTTAAAGATATTTTTGGATCTGATTGGGCCACTGGTTTATTTATAGCCATCCAATAGCATTAGCTATCCCTCCTAGCTTTGAGTCATCTCCAAATTGTCATCTATGGCTTCATCCAAGGCATCACAAACCATGGTGACTCTTAGGAGATCAAACCGCCCTTGTTAGATGCTTACAAATCTGTCACCTTTCAACTCATTGCCACAAATATTGATGAAGTACTTGTTTTTATCAGAGTTATCAGTAAGGCAAGAATTTCTCATCTGCTATGATTTTAATAGAAAGATCTCCAATAGTTATCCTGATAATTTCCCCCATAAGTAGCATATCATGACAGTGTACCAAGTTTATATTCATGTTAGATTAAATAGATACGCTGTCTTGAAGTTAAGACGACCTGGATACAAGCCTCACCTGTGACACGTATTGGCTGTGTGACCCTGAACAAGTCATTCTCAGAACCCTAGGCAACTCTCTAAGACTTAATTGTAAAAGGTTCCAACAGCTGTTCAAAAGCAGGATGGGCTTACTCAGGAGGCAGTGAGTTTGGCATTGCTAGAGGTCTCCAGGAAGAAGTTGCATGACTGCTTAGCAGGAATTTTGTCAAGAGAAATCCAGTTCCTCTAAGGGCTGAACTAGATGGTCCCCATGGACCCTTCCAGTTCTAAGATTCCATGACCACATAGACTCATGGAGTCTTTAGTTTCTGAACGAGTACATCTCAGTCTTAATAAACTGTCCTTTCTAGAGCTTACACCTCTAGCCATGATGAGATTGACATCATGCACTAACTAAGCCTTATCGTACTTACATGTCACCATAACGTTCTACATAAAGTGACCTATTGTTACTTCTCCATGGAAGTCCTGCTCTCATGTCACACTGGGATCTGAAGGTGACCCGGAGGTCCTAGAGGTTTTTAAAGAAGGTGTAAGCTTTTCCAGGTTCAGCTGGAAAGACCTCAAGTATGATCCCCATGGCATTCTGTGCTTCTGTTCTTTGAGCTGTATTCTAGATAAGAGTAGAGTGTCTCATCACCGAGAGACCTGGTGATTATTTCCCTTGAACTCAGCAATTCATGAAAAGTCTTTCTACTAAGGGAAGGAGAGACTGTCTTCTGCATCAGTGGGGAGAGTATCCTTTTTCCTTGAGGGATCGTTATTGTTATTTTTATCTTGTCTTCTTCAATAAACATTACATTAAAATAATCTTGGGAACAATTAGGAATAACATGTTCTTTATAATTAACAATATGCAATAATACAAGTGACTAAAATAGCTACATTTAATAGTTGAATGAAGATATTTGGGTGTCAGTTCATCCCCTGGAGGTTCACTGAGTTAATACTTAGCACGACTCCAGTAGCAAACAACATGACAGGAATGGTAGACACTTCATCCTATTGCCATATAATCTGTATCTCCTTTTCTGGGTCTCTATAGTTTCATAGTTTTTCTTTCCATATAGCTTAGAAGCTATGATGTAGCATAATGGCTTCTATTAAATTTTTATTTAAATTTTTCATGAATGAATGTTCTTTCCAGGCAGTTGTGGCCAATCATTTGATCTGTGGTCATGCTACGATCATTCTATTACCATTTATCAGTTGAGTTCTCAAGGATGTTTTCAAGTCTGTACTTTTCAGTATGTGAATTTATGATTCGTCCATGAAAAAGAGAGAGCTTCTGATGCCCCCACTGTTGGTGTTGCGGTTATCTCGCTATTATCCTCTTTCCTAGTGGGGCTCAGGTAGGAATGGTCTTGAGAAAAGTCATTGTACTACAATCTTCCATTATTTTATTGTTATTATCATCATTATTATGAGAAATTTGGGGGCAAAAGGCACTTTTAAGAAAGTGTTTAAGGGAGAATTTATTGAGTATTGCTCACAGTGATAGGAAAAGCATATAAGTAAAACAGATTTCCAAAACTGAGGAGCCCTGGTCAGATTTAGGAGCTCAAGTTGTGAGATCAGGAGTGGCCCTACTGGGAGACAGAAGTCAAATGAAATGACCTCTCAAGTGCTTCAGTCAAGTGTGCATCATCTGAAAATTTCTCTACTTGTACAATGGTAATACAGAGGATAGTGGTAAAGGGTATGGGGTGGGATGGAAAGGAAGAAAATGAATGAAAATCAACTGCTTTGGGAAGCAGCAAGAACATATGGTTTTATCTATGAGTAAGAAATGTCAGATCTATCATCTTTTCTTCCACTTCTATTAGCATGGTAGATGGCTAGGTTGGCATGAAACTAGAAGGAAAAATGAACCTAGATACCTTTGTTCACAGGTTCAACAGGTAACCTAGAAGGATCTCCTCATTCTCCTGCCTCTCCCACTCTTCTACCACATTAGAGGAATGGAATATACCAAGGACAAGGCTCCAGGTAAGTCGATCAGTCTTGTTTGAGGTTCCCTGAACGTTAGTCTTAATGCTGCCCCTGAATGATATTTCTCTACCAGGAAGATCTTTGTCCTTTCACGCAGGGGCCAATGCTGAATTCTTTGAAAAATAATAGGTTCTAATATCTACTTTTGAAACATTATTATGCATTTCTTTTTAAACAGCAAACACAAATATGCACTTACAACCATTTATACTTAATAACAAATTTATTTGTATGATATGCCTATGACAGTGTATTAGTTTATTCCTGGTTCATTTTAATTCAACAGGCCCTTATGTAGCATAGTTGACAGAGCATTAGGCCTGGAGTCAAGAAAAGCTGAGTACAGAACCAGCCTCTGACACTTTTGCCTCATTTTCTTTCTCTGAGAAGTGAAGATAATAATTGATAAATCACCGGCCTAATGTCAGGAGGACCTGAATTCAAATTCAGTCTCAGATTTGACACTTACTAGTTGTGTGACTGTGGACAAGTCATTTCACCTGATCACCTCATGAAAACAACAGGAGGGAAGAATGGGGGAGGCAGGGTACATCAGGGTGCCCATGAATCAGCTTAAAACACAAAAGATGGGATCATGGCAGTGTTGTTACCACTGTATTGGATTTTATAACTATTTTTGTAAAGAAATGATCCATACCTCCCAGCCTACCTCCCAGGGTTATTGTGAGGGTCATATGAGATCATATTTGTAAACTGCTTTGAAAACTTCAAAGGTTTTTTTAAGTGTTAGCTATAACCATCATTGTTATTTATTACATGTGCACTGTGTACTAGGTATCTTGAAAACAAATACAAAAAATGAGAGTCCTTGCCCTCAAGAATCTTACTTTCCATGGTGGGGGGGGGGAGGGCAAGGACCAAAATATACATGCAAGATTAAATGAAAAATTCATACAAAGCATCTATCTTTTAATCTTTTGGATCTAGGATTGAATTATTTCCCTTTGTGTAGTGTCCTCCACTAATGTCCACTGCTGATATCATCATAACATTGGTGATCAAGTCTTCTCCAAGCTCTGCCAATAGAGCACAAGCCCTGGAAGGTCCTACTAAGCTCAAGAAGCTCCATTTGTAGGATGAGATGACTGTTGTCCCAACACCAGCTTCCGTCAGTTCGTAAAGATTCATTACCAGGTTGTCCACTGAAAGAAGCAAAATTTTACCTATAGGAATGGTGAAGATTACATATTAATTCACAGAGAAGTTGTAGTTTGTGTCAGTAAAGTAAGTGCCCATCCTACCAAGCAAATCACAAACCCTTCAGTTATTGAAGAATGTTTTAATCAATGTGTCCTGTGCTATGCTTTCTTTGGGTTCTTGCTTGCAAACTGTTGACCCATCCTAGAGTTTTACAATGATGGCTAGGTGTTGCACTCAAATATTCACATACTTTCCTTACAAAATCTATATGTCAAGTATTTATGTTAGATATTTGATGCACATTTTTCCAATCTGACCTTGATAACTAATGGTTTTCTTTAAAAAGTTTGTAATTTTGTGCAACAAACTCACTAGCCTTCATTTGCTCATATGTCTAATAATTTAAAAGGAATAAGTTTTATATAATTGTGATAAATATACTATTCTCTTTTCTTCTGATCTCTTCAATATTCTTTCTAATATTTTTAATTCAGTGATCCAGATGGAATTTGTTGGAGCTTATAGTGCAAACATTTATGTTTCACCATGTTCTCCAAATATTAATAAACTCAGGAATCTTTCCCCTGGTTTTCACTTGCCTACATTTTTATTAAGCACTATTATTTCGCGTGTGCTTCATTCTATTTCTGGGATCCCATTTTAGTAAAGATAACATCTACTGCCATGTATATAAGGATAGAGAATGAATTTGTCATTTCATTAATGTAAGTAACTCCCTTTCCTAATATATGTCAGAACCTGCTTGGCAATTTGGAGAGTTGACTTGGGGAAGCAAAAAGTTAACTGATTTAAGAGCACTAAACAACATTCACTGAACTTGAACCCAGGTCTTCTTAGCTCTGAAGCTAACTCTCTAAGCATTATGCCACACTCCTCCTGCATATGTATGTAGTCCTCCAATTCTTCATTATTATATAGAGGAACCCCTGGGTTCTCAAGGGCTAAGCAATGGAATGCAAGTCCTTCCAAACTGGAGAGGTTTCCAGTTTGAGCCAGTGATGGACCACGTCTGATGTCAACTAAGCTATGTCCAGGTGGGTTTATCACACAGTTGGGTGAAGGGGATGAATTTTGGGGGCAACCAAAATCTGAAAGGTTATCTGATAAGGCACTGTAGGATTAGACTTTTTGCCACTGGAAAGAGAACCAATATCCATTATATGGTAATCCTTGAAGCACTGAAGGAAGACTTGTTTTCACGAAGAGTATAAGTATTAGTAGCCATTGCAGAAATTTTAGTACAAAGGGCAAGGATCAACCTTCAAGACTGTGAGAAAGCAAAGTACATTAATGCATTGTTGCTAGAACTATGGATTGGTTCAACCATTCTGGGAAGCAATTTGGAATTCTTCAGATAAAACGACTACAGTCTCTGACACAGAGGCTCTCACTGCTAGGCATATATTCTCCAAAGAGGTCAAAGACAAATCATTGAACTCCCTAAGAAAAAATATCCATGGCCATGTAGATTTACAAATGAATTCTACCAAACATTTAAAAAAAGTTAATCCCAATGCTACATAGACTACTTGAAAATTAGACAAAGGACTCCTACCAAATTCTTTTTGTGACACAAATATAGTGTTGATAACTAAACCAGGAAGAGCCAAACAGAGAAAAAAAATTATATAGACCTAATGAATATTGAGGCAATAAATTTTAAATAAAATATTAGCAAAGAGATCACAGTAATTTATCACTAGACCAGGTGGGATTTGTACCAAGATTGCAAGACTGGTTCTATATTATGAAAACTATCAGCATAATTAACCATATCAATAACAAAACTAATAAAAATCATATGATTATCTCAATCGATGCAGAAAAAGTTCCTGACAAAGCACAGCACCCATTCCTATTGAAAACATTAGATGGCATAGGAACAAATAGAATTTTCTGTGAAATGATAAAAGTATCCATCCAAAACCATCATCTAGCATTATACGTAATGGGGATTAGCTTGAAACATTCCCAGTAAGAACAGGGACGAAACAAAGATACCCACTATCACTGCTATTGCTCAATATTGTACTAGAAATGTTAGCTTTAGCAATAACAGAAGAAAAAGAAATTGAAAGAATTAGAATAGGCAACAAGAAAGCAAAACTATAACTCTTTAAAGATAATATAATGGTACACTCAGAGAATCCTAGAGAATCAATTGGAAAACTATTTGAAATAATAACTTTAGCAAAATTGAAGGATAAAAAATAAACACATAAATTTCATCTCTCTTTTTACATATTACCAACAAAGCCCACTAGCAAGAGATAGGAAGAGAAATTCCATTTAAAATAATTATCAACAATATAAAATATTTGGGGGCCTACCTCCCAAGACAAACTCAGGAACTCCATGTATGCAATTACAAAACATTCAAACAAATAAAGTCAGATCTAAACAAATGGAAAATATCAATTGCTCATGGATAGGCCAAGACAATATAATGAAAATGACAATTCTACCTAAATTGATTTACTTATCAGTGCCATACTAATCAAACTACAAAAAAAAAAAAATATTTTGTACAGCTAGAAAAAAAATAACAAAATTCATCTGGAAAAAGAAAAGTTCAATAATAACAAGGGAAATGATAAAAAATGCAAAGGAGAGTAGCTTAGCTGTACCAGATCTAAAACTATATTATAAAACATCAATCATCAAAACTATTTGGTACTGGCTAAGAAATGGAGCAGTGGATCAGTGGAATAGGTTAGGTACACAGGACTATAGAAGTAAGCACCCCAACATCCACAGGAGAACCTGGTATCACAGATTCTTGGATCTGCTTTTCTAAAAGGAAAGCAACTTTTGAGGGGTGGACAGTAACTTTAATCAAGCACATATATCATTGTCTTAGTTCAGGGGGAAAAGTCAGCACTCTGAACTTCAGAGAAAATACAAATAGAGAAACAAAAATCAACCAACAGACAGGGCTTCCAGCTGCCTGACCATAAGCAATACATACATCACAGATCAACAGACACATCCAACTGTCTGACCATACATGTATACATAGTTACCAGAGAGAAAAGGACCAACATCTGGATTTTCAAAGCCAGGGGGCTGCTTAGTGGTTGCCTAGAGTCTCATCTGGCCAAACAAACATTTCCAATGAATAAGCCCCAGAGTAAAACCTCACCTCAGAGAATTTATCCATTTTTCAAAGCCAGAGGGCATCAAAACTCTTAAGAAATAGTGCCTCATTAACGAAAAGTGTGGGACTTCCTACAAATCTCCCCTAATCAAATTCCCCTTATTGATTGTGCCCATTAATAGGTGGGGAATATCTTCAACTCTGATTAGCATTACAAGGACACGGTACAATAGTCTAATCTACTGTTGGATAAACCCAAAGACTCCAGCTTCTGGAATAAGAACTCAGTATTTGACAAAAACTGCTGAGAAAACCTGAAAAGTGTGGCATAAGTTAGGCATAGATCAACATCTCACTCTGTATACCAAGGTAAGATTGAAATGGGTACATTATTTAGACATAAAAGAGGTGCCATAAGCAAATTAAGAGAGCAAAGAATAGTTTACCTATCAGATCTATGGAGAAGGGAAGAATTTATAACCAAACAAAAGGTAGAGAACTTTATGAAGTGTAAAATGGATAATTTTGGTTAAATTAAACTAAAAATGTTTTGCACAAACAAAACCAATGTAACCAAGATTAGAAATGAAGCAGAAAGCTGAGAAACAATTTTTACACTAATGTTTCTGATAATGGCCTCATTTCTAAAATACATAGAGAGCTAAGTCAAATTTATAAGAATAAAAGTCATCCCCAGTTGATAAATAGTCAAAGGATACGAACAGGCAATTTTCAGATGAAGACTTTAAAGCTATTGATAAGTCATATAAGAAAAGGCTCAAAATCATTATTGACTAGACAAATGCAAATTAAAACAACTTACATTTCACATCCATTGGATTGACCAATATGTAAGAAAAAGAAAACGATAAATGTTGGAGAATATTTGGGAAATTTGGAATACTAATACAACTGGTGGAGTTGTGAACTGATCCAACCATTCAGGAGAGCAATTTGGAACTGTACCCAAAGGACTATAAAATTGTGTGTACCCTTTGAGCCAGAAATACCACTACTAGATCTATATCCCAGAGGTCATAAAAATGGGAAAATCACCCACATGTCCAAAAATATTTATAGCAGCTATTTTTATAAGCAAAGAATTAGAAACTGAGGGGATATTCATTAATTAGGGAAATGACTTGAACAAATTCTGGTATATGAGTGTAATGGAATATTATTGTGTTATAAGAAATGATGAGTAGGTGGATTTCAGAAAAACTGGACTTACACAAACTGATGCTGAGTGAAATGAGAAGAACAAGGGGAACGTTGTACACAGTAACAGCAACATTGTGCAAAGATCACCTGTGGTAGACTTAGCTCTTCTCAGCAATTCAATGATCCAAGACAATTCCAAAAGATTAGTTATAGAAAATGCTAACCACATCTAAGTCATGGAGTCATAATGCAGATTGAAGCATATTATTTTGACTTTTTCTTGTTTTTTGCTTTTTTCTTTCTCATGGTTTTTCCCTTTTTTTCAGATTCTCCTTCTACAGCATAACTCACGTGGAAAATATATTTAACATGATTGTATGTGTATAACCTATATGAGATTGCTTGCTGTCTTAGGGAGTGGGGAGGGAAGGGAGGGAGAAAGGGAGGAAAAAGTCAGGACATAAAATCTAAAAACAAAAATGAATGTTGAAAACTATTTTCACATATAATTGAAAAAAATAAAATATTATTGAGTAGAAAAATAAATAAATAAAATTCAAGGATAGGGGGTGAGGAAGGAAAAGGTCAAAGACAAAAAGAAGGCTTATATATATGCCAAAATATACATACCAATGTGGTTTGTAGTAGCAAAGAAATATACACACTATAAGTGCCTATGCATTAGAAATATTTTAGAATAACTATGCTGTAATTTAGGAATATGAAAAATACAGAGAAACTTTGGAAGACTTAAATGAATTAATTTAAAATGAAATAAGTAGAACCAGAGAAATCAATATACTCAATGATTTTTGTTGTTCAGTTGTTTTCTCTCATATCCAACTCTTCATGATCCTATTTAGGGTTTTCTTGGCAAAAATGCTGGATCAGTTTACTATTTCCTTCTCCACCCCATTTTGCAGAAGATGAAACTGAGGCAAATAGTGTTAAGTGATTTGCCCAGGCTCCATAGCTAGTAAGTATCTGAGACCAGACTTGAAATTAGGAAGATGAGTCTTCCTGACTTCGGTCCTGGCCCTCTGTCCACTGCACCACCTCGTTGCCCACAAAGACTTCACCACTGTAAATGGAAAGAACTCCAAAAAATTGAAAATGAATGCTGAGAAATTATAATGTCAAGCTGGGCCCCAAATTATTTGAAGTATTAGAATATATCTCCTCCCGTTCTTTGCAGAGATGGGGGGAGTACAGATGTGAATGAAAATTCATAACATCAGACTTCTTCAGCATGTTGGCTACTTTTGCTGAACTTAGTTTTACTTCTATGCACATCCTCATCGGGCAAGGGAGTGATCCCCCTGTCAGCAGGCAGACTGGAAGTAACTAAAGTGTAGGACCAGTCCTTAGGGGAAAGACCACTCTACTGAGAGTCAGGGGACAGAGACTTTCCCAAGACATGGCTATGGTTAGAGTCAAACTATTTAAATTTTCTGACACTGTTTCTCCATCCATAAAATGGAGATAATAAGTACGTATTACCCGCCCCACTCGCTTCACATCACAATCAAAGAGGACATTACCATAGATGAAAAGCATTTGGCAAACTATGAAATGCTTCTTAAGTTGGTATGGAGGTTGGACCTGTGATTTATTGTATAAGAAACTCCCATGACAGACACTCCACCAATGGAAATTGGCACCTTCTTGCAACTTATGGGTTTAGGTAATTTACTCAAGTGTCATGTGTGATTTTCCTGGGCCACACAGTTAATGTTAATGTATGACAGAGACAAAGCTGGAACTTTGGCCACCCTATCTCTATCTTCATCACACTATGGTTGCTCCATTTCATGAGTGCTATGTATTAATCCCAAATAGGCTGGGTGAGGCAAGAAATCAGAAGGTGGATAGGAGCAATGATTTCCCTCAAATCCTGCAGCTATAGAATGTGACCCTCTGAGTAGTTCAGGAAGGGCAGTTGGGATGTTGGGGAGAAGATGGAGTAGGTGAGTAGGGTGTAAGCCATTAATCAATCCATAAATCAAAAACCTACAATCTGTTTGGAACTACACTATGTACTGAAGAAACAGAGAGGAAAGTGAAACAGTCTCACTCTCAAGGAGCTTGGGAGGAGAGAGAAGACAAAGAAAGACCTGATTGTAGAAGATGGCACTTCAACCAAACATAAAAAAAACCGAAAATTCTGAAAGGTGGCCCAACAAATCTTGCACTTCAGACTTCTTGTTTTAAACTTAAATGCAAAAGAAAAAAGAAAATAGAAACAAACTTGAATACTAGAACTTAAATACAAAATGAGAAAAGAACAAAATTGCCATGTGCATAGCAGAACATAGGAGATGATTCAAAATGCAAAGCAATGAATTTCTGTATCAAAAAAGCCTATATAATAAATACTACACATTGTATTCAGAGATGTCCATCTTTTCTGTGCTTCCTTGTAGGTTTTCCTTTGTTCTCCGCTGTGCACTTTTTGCTTTGTTCTTTTTCCCCCTTCCTCCAGCTCTCCCCCTCCCCCAAGAAGGCTGCAAGCAAGTAAACATATATATGTGTATATGTAGATAAATACACATAAATGTATGTATATACATGCATATACACACATGCATGCACTTATATACACATACATACACTTAGATATCTATAATCATTCTCATATATAGACATATACACTCATATGCATCTGTGTCACACTGTACCCTACTTTATTTCCTCTGTTTCTCTGAGGGTGGATAATGTCTTCCTTCATAGGTCCAAATCTTTGCCACCTGATCATTTCCGATACCACGGCTATATGCCAACTTTATACTCTTGAGTTTAAGACAATATTGATTAATATGTTGGACATATACTGTAGTTTCCCTATTTTTCTCTTTTGATTAAATTTATTTTAGCTTTAACTTTGTCTGAGATCATGATTACTACTTTTACTTTTTTCCCAGGTGTATTCTGCTCTTGATCTTTATTTTGTTTGTTTATATCTCTTATTTCCTAAGCCTCCGGACTCCTCTGCTTTAATTCTACTCACTACCTTTTCCTCCTATTACTTAATCTACTCCCACCCTAAAATATCTCCCTTATCTTCACCTCCCATCCCCTTAACCTTTTATTTCTTTCTGAATTTAAAAGATTTTTATTCCTTTCTAGATATATATGCATTGTTCCCTCTTTAACCCATTCCCAATGAGAGTATGGTTCCAGAACTACCAGCCCTCCTCCCCAATTAATTTGTCCTTGTCAGTTCTTCTTCTTGTACCTCATCAGTCTAAGATAATCGTTCTTTTTACTTTTTCTAAATTAGAATCACTTCATTCTTAGCTCTAACCTAATCTTCCCCTATGAGACTCCTCACACTGTCCAGGGTAATGGAAAGGTGAAAATTCCTGTTTCTGGGGCCAGAGCTATCTCTCAGCCCAGTTAATCCCAGGGCATGCTGTTTCAGAGGAACTGGCCTTGAGATGTTCATTTCTCAGGGATCAAATCTGGGATCTTCTCCCATTATCCCAGGAGGATCACTCTTCTACCCTAGTGTATATTTTTACCCAACTCTGCATTTGTTCTGAGGTGCTATTTCATTTCATTTGTGGAGGAAAACTGGAAAACTTGGAATTTTCTTGTCTATTCCACCATCTTCCCAGAATTCTCTACCCAAATCTTGTGCTTTGGGATGGGTACCTGAAACACAGCTGTTTCTATCTTAAGGGGAGAAGAGGAAGGTGGGGTAACTGGTGGGGTAATTGGTAAGGTTTTCTCCATGGATTTTAATGAGCTAACTCTTCCTCCTCCTTGAAGTAATTATAACTTAGAATGTGTGAGAAACCAAAAAAGGAATTTTCTAGAGATTGGATTTGAACCCAGGTCTTCTTAGCTTTGAGGCTAATTCTCTATCCATTATATCACACTGCTCCTGCACATGTATTTAGCCCTCCAGGGTTTCATTCTTCCATAGAGGCACTCCTGGGTTCTTGAAGGGTAAGCATTAGAATGCAAGTCATTCCAAATGGTAGAGGCTCCTAATTTGGTCCAGTCATGGGCCATATCTACATTTAGAGAGGTTCATCACCAATTTAGGTGAAGTGGATGAATTTTTTGACCAACCAAACTCTGAAAGGCTATCTGATAAGGCATTGTAGGATTATTGAAAAGAGAACCAATATCCATTAGATCATAATCCTTGAAGCACTGAAAGAATTCTTGTTTTACATAAAGTGTGTAAGCCTTCCTAGCCATTACAGAAATGTTAGCACCAGGACAAGAATCAAGAATCAGCCTTCAAGACTGTGAGAAAGCAAAGAACACTAAGGCATTATTGCCAGAGCTGTGAATTGATCCAAGCATTCTGGGAAGCAATTGGTTATTATGCTTATAAAGAGATTAAAATCTCCATAGCCTTTGATGCAGAGGGCCCTACTGATAGGTATATATACTCCAAAGATGTCAAAAACACAAAGAAAGCTTCCATATATGCCGAACTTTTTATACCAACATTGTAATTGCAAAGAAATGGATGCACCACAGATGCCCCTGTATTAGGAATATATTGGAATATTGTTGTGCTATAATTAACAATGAATATGACAAATACAAAGAAGCTTTGGAAGAGTTTTATGCATTCAGGTAAACTGAAGCAAATAGAACCAGGGAGAAATATACACAATGAATTTTGTGGTTGTTTAGTTGTTTCCAATTGTGTCCAACTCTCTCATCCCATTTGGGGTTTTCTTGGCAAAGACATTTGAGTGGTTGGTCATTTCTTTCTCTGTTAGGGCCCAGCTCTGGACCGTGGCCTCCTGTGAGGGTAGTGAGACGCCTGGAGGTGCAAACCTGCCCCTCGGGATACTGGGAACACCTTGTTAACAGAGCTGGCTCCACCCATGGGGAGGAACATAGGAGGAGCTGAGGCGGGTATATAAGCAAGGGTTTGGGGGAATTCTCGCTCTTCCTTTTATGATGTAACCAATAAAGTGTGTGCAGCTGCCAGCTCGGGTGCTCTGTCTAGTTATTCCCCTCCCCAACCGGAGGGGCCGGAGACGTCCGAAGACCAGGAGACATAAGTATCCAGGCGACGGCCCTGGGTAATAGACCCGTGCATTTCTCCAACTAATTTTACAGATGAGGAAACTGAGGCCAACAGAATTAAGTGACTCATCCAAGGTCACACAGGTAGTAAGTCTACATGACTCCCAAGCCCAGATCCAGCACCCTACCACTACACCACCTTGAAGAGAGCTGGCTTTAGAATCGGAGTCTTCTAGCTCTAAAGCTGTTGTTTTGTTGTTTTCAGTCCTGTCTGACTCTTTGTGACCCCACTTGGGATTTTCTTGGCCAAGAATCACAGTAGGCTTAAAATCCATGCTGCTAGAAGGAACATCCACATTCACAGTAGCAGAACTCAGAACTCAGAAGCAGAACTTTCCTTTCCTGTCTTTTCTTTTCCTTTCCTTTCTTGTCCTATCCTGCCTTTTCCTTTCCCAAAACCTGATAGAATCGACCCTGACCCTAACCCTAACCCTCACCTAAGCTACAGTACTCTGAAGCTGGGACACCAATTGGCCCCTGCCCGAAAGCTCATCTGGACCCTCCTAGCTTTAGTAACTGTTGTTATTTCCCTCCCAGCCTGATGTCTTTCTCTTTCTTGGCCTCATTGAAGGGGCCATGCCCTGACTACTTCTTAAATAGGCCTGTTCAATGAAAGAGTGTTACCTCACCCTAAGTGAGCACCTGCAAAGACCTTGGCCTAAAGGACCCAAAGTCTCCCAGTGCATCCTGGGTCATCTCCAATCATCCTGATGAATATCTGGTCACTGGATTCAGATGGCTCTGGAGGAGAAGTGAGGCTAGTGACCTGCATAGCCTTCCCTCATTCAAAACAAAGTCAAGTGCAAGTCATGTCATCATTTCTCTGATGGCAGGGTCTTCTTCGGCAACAAAGGACAACACAGTAGAACTCATTAACTTTATCTCCAAATCCACACCTCTTATGAATTTTCTTAAGGAGTTCCCTATTTTAAAGGCTACTACTTCTTCAATAATGGTATCTTGTGACTACTTACAAGACGCAGAAGCAGAAAGTAGCAGATTAGCATCATCAAAGGCAAAGATTCTGACTTAGCCATCCTTTGACTTATCTCAACTCATACGTGCACTAACAATCTCAGAACGTGGCTGGCTACATGTCATCCTGAGGGTTCTGAGGGACAGTGAAGTCATTCATTTAATGCTATCAGATTAAGCTCCCATTCCAGGGTGCCCCCATGTCAACTACTAGCTAATGTTTCCTAATATCATGAATGCCAGTGATTGTTCATGTTGTCGATGTTGTTTCGTCACTCAGTCATGTTCAACTCTTCATGACCCTGTGGACATAGCATGCCAACACTGTCCATAGGTTTTCTTAGCAAAGATACTGGAGTGGTTTGCCATTTCCTAGCCCAGTGGGTTGAGGAAAACAGGGGTAAGTGGCTTGCTCAGGGGGGAGGAAGAGAGAAGGGCAAGTTAATGGGTAGAGGTTGGAAAAAAAGGAAGAAAGAAAAAAGCATCAATAAAGAATTAAAATACACACATGAGAAAAGGTCAAAGGTGGATAAAGACAAATGGTAATTTTGTTATTGCTGGACTAAATTGAATAGGAACTTTAAAACAAATCATACCTAATAGTTCACAGCTGCACAATCGTACACTCATGGGATCACTGATATAGAACTGAAATGGACGTAGGAGGCTATGGGTCCAGTCTCCTCCTTTTACACATCCTCTTTTCAGTTCTTTACATACTGAAATGTTGACGCTTGTTGGTGGTTAATGAGTTTATAGTGAAAGGGGAAATTTAAAAGAAAAAAGCTTTAGATATA
Organism: Bettongia penicillata ogilbyi; assembly: GCA_023548195.1. NCBI lineage: Eukaryota > Metazoa > Chordata > Mammalia > Diprotodontia > Potoroidae > Bettongia > Bettongia penicillata. The sequence goes on from JAJHZJ010000257.1 coordinate 9,726,284, forward strand.
GATGCATGCGGAGTGAAAATAAGGAAGTGAAACCAAATCTTAGCTTTAGGGTGAAGGAAAAATTAGGAATTTCATCCATTTATAAGGCAATAATATTAATGTCATGTCAAGCCCAAAACCAAGGCACTGCAGTATGCTTAAAGGCATTAGACAATTTTTATTTTATTTTACTTGGAGGCAATCAGAGTTGAGTGATTTACCTGGTGTCACACAGCTAATAAGTATCTGAAGTCTGATTTGAACTCAGGTCCTCCTGTCTCCAGGAGCCAGTGAATAACCTAGCTGCCCCCAAGAAACAATTTTTAAATTACTTAATATATATGTACCAGTCAAGCATGGTAGCCCACGCCTATCATCCCTGTTATTAGGACATAAAGGCTGGTAGAAGACTTAGGTTAGGTTTTGAGTATCAGTAGGGAAGCTAAGTGGCACAGTGGATAGAGCACTGAGCCTGAAGTCAAAAAGACTTTTCTTTCAGGCTTGAAATCTGGCCTTGGATATCTATTAGCTTTATGCCACTGAGCAAGTCACTTAACCCCCCCTCCATTCCTCATCTGTAAAATGAGCTGGAGAAGGAAATGGCAAACCATTCCTGTATCTTTGTCAAGAAAACTTCAAATGGGGTCACAAAAAGTCAGACATGACTGAAAAATGATTAAACAAAAGGGCTAAAGCTTATTGCAAGTCTGTAGTAAATCCAGCATATAATATAGTAAGTACCCAGGAGTGGAGGACCACTAGGAAGTCTAAGGATGGACAAGGTCAGAAAAATGGAATGAATTAAAGCTTCTGTGCCAACCAGTCTTGGAGTTAGACCCATGAATGACCACTATACTTCCTACCTGAAGGAGTAAGACAGCTTCAAAAAACAAAAATGACAACACCAAAAATAATAACAATTAATATGGAGTTAAATAAGCTGTTGGAAAAAAATATATTTGACTGACCTGTAGTAACTTCTGAATAGTAGATTCTAAACCATGTATATTTCTAAGCATTCTAACAATGCCATCACAAAGGCTGATCATGTACTCGGGTATAGGGAAATCATACATGTTCCGTAAGGCCTTTCCTGAATCCTCCAGGCCTTCCTCCTGAAATGAGGAGGTTTAGTATATGTCTATTGTATATGTCTTTATTTATTTAGTGTAAGTAAGAGTAAATACTCTCATGTGTCTATGTCCTCCTCAATAGAATATAAGTTCCTTAAAGGCAGAGACTATTTGATTTCTGTCTTTGTATGTTCAGTGTCTGGCGCATTGCCTGGCATGGAGCAGACAATTAATAAAAATATTTGTTGATCAATGGAGACAAATTTTAAATGGCAAAAGTAATAAACACATCCTTTACAAACAATGATGCAATAAAATTATAATGAAGGATGTATGAAAGATAAAAAGAGAAGGATAATAATGGGAAAACAACAACTGGCAAGTGGATAGAGCTTTGGGCCTAGAGTCAGAAGGTATGAGTTCAAATCCTGCCCCAGATGCCTACTATCTAGGTGACCCCGGGAAAGTCAATTTCTTCCTTACTCAATTTGCTCATCTGGAAAATGAAGATAAGAATGGTACCTACTTCCCAGTGATGTTGTGGGTGGAGAGGGAAATGAGATAATATCTGTGAAGTAACTTTTTGCTAAACAATCATATATAATTAGTATATATTTACACGACATAATTATATATGTAATATATTCTACACAGTATATAATTATTAATAACATTGTTATTATTGCACACAGCTAAAGCCATCTTCAGAAGAAGATTCATAACTCAAAGTTAAAAAAAGTTATATTCATGAAATAGAAAAAGACATCAACAAACTGAACATAAAATTTTGAAAAGAATAGAAAATGAAAAAATTAACACTTAAATCCAAAAAGAAATCTTGAAAATCATGGGAGAAATAAGGAAACTTGAGAATAAAAAGACTAACTGAACATAAAATTTTGAAAAGAATAGAAAATGAAAAAATTAACACTTAAATCCAAAAAGAAATCTTGAAAATCATGGGAACTGAACATAAAATTTTGAAAAGAATAGAAAATGAACATAAAATTTTGAAAAGAATAGAAAATGAAAAAATTAACACTTAAATCCAAAAAGAAATCTTGAAAATCATGGGAGAAATAAGGAAACTTGAGAATAAAAAGACTAAATGACAACCAAATCAGGCAGAGGTTTTGTTTTATAAAACACTAACCAAATCAATTAGCCAAGAGTTAGCCTAAACAGGAAAAAGAAAAGAATATCTAACCACCAAAATGAAAAGGCGAGTTCCTAACAGAGAGAAAACAGAATTATCCGAAACTATCATTCTCAAATATATTCTCATTCTGGCAATTGATTTACATTAACCAAACTTCTTTAGGAGATGACAATAGGCTGTTTATTATTATTAAATATTATTTAAATATTATTATTACTAAATAGCTGTGAATATCCATTCCTTCAATTATTTCCCGTGTTTCATTTCAACAGTTACATATTTCACTGAGGCTGAAGTTAATTTAATTACAAACAATAACTTTTTCATGTTTATTGTTTCTTCTAGGCTTTTCTCCATTTTTATCTTTGTTCCGATAAATCAATAATCTGACTGCACATCAACAGTTAAGTTAGAAATGGCTTCCACATCAATAAAGGAGTCATTTTCTGCTTGCTAAAATATAATCAATTTTACTCTTTATTATTGTGACTGGGGTATAAAGTTAATCAGACCATTCCTGATCAATGATTTCCTCACAGCCTAGTTGATGAAACCATCAACTGGAGGGAGGGTGGGGGTGTCAGGTAGTAGAGACAACAAGGTGTTAAAATCTTAAACCAAATGCAAAGACATGTCTAGACTACTAGTCCTTTATAAAATATGCAAAACTTTTATGATCAAAAATGGATGGAATTAGAGGGCAGAAAGTCATTTAATAGCTAGTATCAGTCATGATGCTGATGGCCTTTTAAAAAATTGGACAAATTCTGTAGAAAAGTGGAGACAAGCTACAGCTCTAAAGAGTATGGCCTCTGTCAGCAGAGAAAAGAATCAGCTTTTCACAGTAAATTATTCCCAACCTTTAAGGATAAAGGAATTTTTCTCCTCCTGCCTCCCCTACTCATCAGTGGTAGCATGTTACAGAGAAGCAACTTTTCCACTAGGAGATGCCACACCTAGTAAGCCCAGTGTCACACAGCTAATAAGTAGCTGAGATCAGATTGGAACTCAAGACCATAAGAAAACTCAACTCTCATAGTTTGGTAGTTCTTTTGTGTTTTATTCTGCGTGGTCCTGACTTTTGGTCCTCTAGAAAAGGCAATTCAGAGCTCATGTGGCATGTTTAAAACCTCAAAGCTCATTTGTACACAGCTTTCCTAACTGGTGGAGAATGACTCTTCAATACTCCATTTCAAGGCAGAGTTGTGAGAGTTTGAGAGAAGAGAGATCCTTATTTTCTGGCTTTGAACTTTGAGAGAGAAGACTCAAAGTTCTAGGCTCTCTTTAAGTCATTGAAAGAATAAGATGTATACAGATGAAAATATATATCAGATAATACATAGAGTAAATGAACTGTCCCTTTGGGAGTGAGCAATCTCAGTTCAACTGAGATAGTGTCCAAATCTCACCCAAAGGGAAGGTCCCCAAAGTGCAGCAAGCTTGGGATAGGAATATATTGGAGACTACTAGCTCCTTTCATGGTCAGAAGACCCAGATTTCTTTCTCTCTCTCTCTCTCTCTCTCTCTCTCTCTCTCTCTCTCTCTCTCTCTCTCTCTCTCTCTCTCTCTCTCTCTCTCCCCCCCCCCCCTTTCTCTCTTGCTCTCCCAAAGCTCTTGATAACTTTTCCCCTCACACAGAAGTGGGTCGTTGAATGATCACCTCCACCAATGAGGAAAACTCCTTGCAGTGAACTTTGTGCCATGGGTTACATTCAAATTCCCCAGTATCTGCATTTGAATTTGCGGTTGGTTTCTCTCTAAACCCTAAAGATGCAGAGAAGAGTTGAGCTGTGATGATATGTACCTGGACTGTAATATCCAACTGAGCTCAGTCGTTCATCCCTAGGGAAATTATATCCAGCCATAAGCACGGAAATGTGACAACTCTGAAACTGATTCAGCTACCATCTTCTACCTGCATGTTCCCATTCTGCCTTCCTAGAATGAACTCCTTCCTCATATCTGCCTTTCAGAATGGTTGCCTATGCAGATTCTCCTGATCTCTCTTCTTCCAATCCCACCTTTGCAGCTGAAGGGTTATCTCCCTCCTCAAAAGTTCCAATAGCACTTTGGCTTCTCCCTTGCTCCTGTCACATTTTCTTTGCATTATACTTATTCATCCATATCTGTATATTATTTGCCCCCACCTCTAAAATTCCCAGGAAAGTATAAGGTCTTTAAGGGCAGACATTGTGCCATTTTTATCTTTCTAGGCCCAATGTAAGGAAACTGGAAAGATGCGAAGGTATCTTATATGAAGGTCTCCAAAGGTCAAAAAAAAATTTTCTATTGGATACTAGAACTAATGGGAAGGTAATAGGTGTCCACTGATCTGTCAGAATGACAACCTCTCTCTCCTCATTTGCTCCCAGAGCCCTCTGAAGTAACTATGTCTTGTCAGGATGCTCCAGATGGCAGGATCACCCTCTTCTGCACAGCCAGAGGCTTCTACCCCCACCCCACCGCTACACTGGGAAAAGGAAGGGCAAATGGGTGTATGAGGAAAGGAGAACTCCAGTGGTACCCTACCCAATGCTGATGCCACCTTCTACCTCCAAGTCATTGTGGAACTCCAGCCAAGGAATCCTAGGATCCTGTGTTGTGGAGTACTGTGAGCTAGGGAGACCTATCATATACCCAAGTGAGTGACTTCTTGGAGGTGAGCTTCAAACCCAAAGGCTTACAAAAGGTCTGACAAATGGGATGTATGTGTGTAGGGTCCATGTAGATTATGCAGTCCATATAGGATTACCTAAAGGCAACTCACAGAAAATGATGAAGAGATACTTCTGAAATCTTGCCCAACCCTCTCCAAAGAAGACTTTGGTTCCTGCTTAGAGAGGAGTAAGAGAAGGGGCCATGAGACTGGCAACTCTGCTCTCCTCAAAAAGAGGGTACCAGACCTTTTATGACTGCCTCCCTATATATCGCTAGACTAGAGGAAATGATTTTTAAGTCCCAGTCATTTTTGTAATCACTATTCCCAAGTTAGGGAAGAATGCTAATCATAGCCAAAGGCTGGCCCCTTCCAAGTAAATGCTAGTTGAAAAAAAATCACAAATGGTGAACAAACCCATTTAGCTAAGCCTATAAGGTCAGAGAAGTTAATCAGCTTAGAATATACCAGACAATACACAGAATGACTGAATTCTCCCACTGTGCACAAATATTTCAATTCAACCCACAATGCCTCCAGTATCACCCAAGAGGAAATTTCCCTAAATCTCTATGGAAGCAAGCTAGAAAATTAGGAACAGGTTAAAGTCCTCTATTTATTTGCTACTTCTCAAAGTCTCTTTTCCCAGTCTCTGGGTTTTCTCCTAAAGATGATCTGGAAAGATATGTGTCCACTCTTGAAATAGGAAGCTAGAAGATCTCTCCTTTCCCAAGCTCTCAGGCCAACTCTACCCTCAGACAGGGATGCAGCATTAAATAATTCTTTTCTCCACCAATGAGAAAAGTCTTATGCAATTCACCAAGCTTGAATCTCAAGTTATGGGATAACAGGAGGAAAAAAAACCTTTTTAATGGTCTCAGATTTGCTTCTGGAGGGGAAGGGGTTCATAGGGTAGAATGCCTGCAAGTTCCCATAGGAGACAGTCCTTTGGAGAAGAGCTCATGCACTTTTGTGTCTGTTGCCTCTGCCTTCCCCACAGCACCCAAGAAAGTCACCAGAGGAAAGCCCTGGGACCTGTCTCTAAGCATCTCAGCCACTATTATGCTGGTCATGATCTCAGCTATGGCCTTCATCATATGGAGGAAAAAAGATGGATGGGGTAGAAACAAAGAGGAAAAAGGTTGGAACAGGGAGGAAAGTGTCATTTCCAACAGCAATCCAAGATCTGAGGACATTTTGAGGGCAATATTTCAGGCCTACTTTTTTGCTAGGAGGGCAAGGGGCAGACTCAGCCATATGGATGCCTCTGCTGGACGCTGGGGGAAAAACCAAAAGCAGAGGATCACCAGTCACTGACAGTCCCAGTATGAAATGAAAAGGGGATAGCTCCATGATGGCTTGGGGTTGGGGATCAGGGGAGAAGAGATTGCTTAAAGCCTTGAGGAGCCCCTGTTTTTCACTGGTAGGGAGGTTCCAAAGTGATGATTGCAAGGCTGGAGAATTCCCACATGACACCATGTGGGATGGTCCCCAATATTAAATGAAAGGCTATCTCTTGGTCTTTCCACACACATGGCAAAGTCATTTTTCTATGATTCTCCCAGGTCTTTCTCTATAATTCTCTCCATCTATCTCATAGGCCATGGGACGCAAGAGCACAACACAGAAGAAGATAAGAGACAAGGAAAGGGGAGGGCCAAGGGAAGAAAGTTACAGAGGGGTTCTTTAGGAGATTCATTGAAGAAAGAAAAATATGGTAGGGATATAGGGCAATGGAGAGGGAGACGTGTCTATGGAAGGAATCCCAAAATCTTGGTCTCTTCCCTACTCTCAGCTGCTAGGCAACAGATATTGGGGAGATGAGAGGATTCTAAACACTTAAACATTCTAAATATTCCAGATATCTCTCTCCACAGGGATGTCATCTTGTTAGGAGCACTTTCTCCTTCTTCTTCCTTTTCTCTCTTCCCTCCCAATTCCCCTTCTCCTTCTCTGCTCCCTTCTCCTCTACTATGCAGAAGTTAGGAAGTCCCCCAAACTCAAACTCCAGGGAAGGGACACTTGGTCAAAATTCACTTATTTTCATACCTCACACACAAAAAGTCGTAGACTCTATATAATCCAATCAGCAAGGATTTATTAAGCACCTATTATGTGCCAGTCATTGAGACACCAAGAAAGGTAAAACCTCAATTAGCTTACATTTGAAAGAGGGAAACAACATGCAAACAACTACATACCACCAAGATTTTATCCCTAAGATAGAGAAAGACAGACAGACAGATACAGACTAAGTGAAAGTATAGAGACAAAGAGAATGTGTTGGGGATAATTTCAGAAGAAAGGCTCTAGAATATTTTTGCAAGTTATGATTTGAGCCTAGACTTGAAGGAATTCAGGGAAGTCAGGAGGCAAAAATGAAAAGGGCCAGGCTCCCTCTGTGGGGAGATATCCAGTAAAAATGCTTGGAGTCTTAGGTAAGTAACTATAAAGGGTCTTGGGTGAAGTACTATAGGGAGGTCTCTGTCAGTTGAATAATGAGGTTGGAAGCTAGAGCAGAGATTTCGGAAGAGAATGAAAGGAAAAGAAGTTGAGGTATTGATTGGAGAAGGCCTTCTCAAGGAATTCAGTCTTGAAAAGAATGAGAACTAGAGGATGGTAGCTTGCAAGGATGCATAGAACAGGTGAGAGGTTTTGAACATGGAGTCTCCTCCATGTATGTGTTTGTAGACATCAAAGAAGCAACCATTAGACTGGGAGACACTAAAGAGTAGTAGCAAGAGAGGGCAGTAATCCCCACTGGAGAAAATAGGATGGAAGAGGATCATTTGTGTTTATAAAAGGATTTGCTTTAGTAGAAGAAAGCCTTCTTTCTATGAGATGGGATCAGGGAGGAGATGGTTGGGGAAGGCATTTTTAGGGATTTGAGATTAGGAGAGAATGAGAGCAGTTCTCAATAAATGACCTCAATTTTTTCAGTGAAATGAGGCAAGGTTCTCCACTGAGGAAGCAGAGGAAAGAATTTGTAGGAGGATTGAGGAAGAATTAAAAGGTTTGGAAAAGTCATTGTCTTGAGTTGTTTAGGCACTCAATTAGAGATACATTAAAGGATTGCCTTGTTTCAGTGAGGCCCAGTTGAAATTATGTAATATAAATTTGTATTTTCATATTCTTCTTGATTTCTCCTGACCCCAAAAAATGTTATTTAAAGAAAAAACTGGAAGAAAATAGAGTAAGTCATTTATGAATGAGTGAATGATGAATGAATGACTGAAAAAATATTAATTTTATCCCTAGCACTTAACATAGTACTAGGGATAAAAGGAGAAAAGAGACACAGTCCCTGCTAGCAAGATTACATTCTAATAGGGAGAGATAACCCATATAGGATTTAGCTGCAGAGAACATGATAAGACCCAGTAGTCTTAAGGATACAACAGCAAGGCAGATGTAAAGTAAGTTTCTTGTTCTTGAGGAAATAGAGAAAATCACCAAGTATAAGATGGATATATCTGAAGATCAAAAAAATCTGAAAAGATTTTGCACAAAGAACCATAAAAAAATAAATCTCAAAAGGAAAAAAACAGAATGGGAAACAATGGATGTGACCAATATAACTTATGAAAGCTGACTGATCCCAAAAATAGAAAGGTTCGATATAAATACTCCCAATCCATTTCTAGGTACCATAAAGAAGCAATCAAAAGAGATGAGCTGATAACTTCTATCAGAGGAAATACAAATAATGGATGATCCTAAGGAAAAAATGAATTCTAACAAAAAAATTAAAACTGCAACAGGGTTAATATACCATTGCATACCAGTTAGACCAGCAAAATTAAATAGAATTATATTTGCAAGATGCCCTGGCTATATAGCTGGCTTCAGAGTTGGGAAGACCTGAGTTTAAGCTCTAGTTCAAATATATGTGATGCTATGTGATCCTAATGGTTGTGTGATCCTGGGTAAGTCACTTTACATTTCAGTGCTTGAGGCAGAGCTCTAAGACTGTAAGTTTCAAAGAAAGCACCAGTTTACACTAGTAAAGGAAATTTTCTCCCCTGAGAGTTCCCCATATTAATGATAGATTCAATTTTTTTAAAACTGTTGTATTAACTCTAATTTCTATAGATTTTAGAGTTTTCATTATGTTTCCCAAACAACAAATCTTATGATGTAGATTTCACTAGTATTATGTGAAAGAGCTTGTGATTTCATTGGTGTCGAATCTACAACTTAAGGAATGGCCTAAGACACAGAGACTTGTCCAGATTCCTATAGCTAGTAAGTGTTGAGAAGCAAGATTTGAATCAGTTTTCCTGATCCCAGGTCCGCTATTCTACTCATGATGCCATATTGACTCTCTGCAAGAACTATTACCCCCATTTTACAGATAAGAAAACTGAGATCCTATGAGATATCAAGTCATGCCTATTATTGTCCTCATCCTACAAATGATGAAAATGAGGTTCAGAAATTTTAAATGATTTATCTAAAGTTACACAGCTGGATGACAGAACTAGTAACATCACCCAAGTCTTCTGGTGCCTAACACAGTGCCTATGATTTCATCTGTATAGACAGCTCCCAGTGGAGATCCATACCTCTGCCAGTAGAGATCCACACCTAGTCTGCAACTTAGAGATAGTTCCTTTGGATCCCTTAGAAGCTAAGTAGTTTGGTCAAGATCATTTATGTATCAGAAGCAAGACCTAAATTCAGGTTTCCTGACTCAGAGTTCTAACAAGCCATTCTGTTACTATTAGGGTCAAAACCATACTTCCAGTTGCCAAGTTCAAAACATCTACTGCTCTTTCTCATTTAGCCCTCATGTCCAATCAATGGCCAAACCTTCTCATTCCTAATCCCACGATATCTCTCCAATATATCCCCTTCTTTCTATTCAAACAGCGACCTCACTACTTCAGGCTCTCATTACCTCTCATCAAGACAGTGTACAATGGCCCCCTAATTCATCATTCTGCCTCAAGGTTCTCCCCATTCCAATCCATCCACCACTCAACTGCCAAAGGAATTCCTAAAGTACATGTCCAACCATGCCCCTGTTCTACTCAATCAACCCTAGTGTCTCCCTATTAACTCTAGGCTCAAATAGAAACCCCTTGGTTGTAGCTCTTAAAGCTCTTCAGAACAAGCTAACCCTTCTTATCTTTCTAGTCCAGTCTTAACTCCCATCTCATACCCTATCCTCTGTCTCCTATCTCTCTTTGTGTTCTTGTTGTCCCTATGCCTAGAATGCTGTCCCTTCTCACCTCCACTGGTAAAATGAGTGAAGGAACTCCATAGGATTTTGTACACATGTGAAAAGGGCAAGCTTGAAATCTGTAAGCATGCATGGAAATGTAGTGAAGTAAAGTCTCAAAATGACTGGATACAAAAGAATGCAGATGTACTATATACAATTGGAGGTGGGAGAATCATGCTGTGAGCACTGAATGGGGAATTGGAAGAACTAGATCTGAGCTGTGCTTCAGGTACATATTAACTGTGTGACCTCAGGCACATCACTTTTCCTTCTGGGTCTGTTTTCTGATCTGTAAACTTATGGGGCTGGATAAGTGGAATCAAAGTTGACTTACAGGTCTGCAAGAATCCATTGAAGAGGAAGAACAACATTGATTCCATCTTGGAGTAATTTTGACAATTACAATGGATGTGACAAGCACATTCCCATGAAATCACAAGAACAATTACAAGGTAAAATATTTAAGAATATGAGACATGGATATCACAGTGTGAGAATGTAAACCAAAAAAACCACAAAATGTTATAACATCCTTGGCATTTTTGCCATTATTGATTAATTATTCCTTCCTTTAAATGCCTTCCTTTAAATTCCTTTAAGTCATTCTCCATCAAATTGGAGCCGTTCTCAGAGCAATCTAACTCTGTTTCCCCTTATTTAATCGAATAAAATCTCCTGGCTTATGTGCCTGTGATTCAGCCTGGTTTTGACACTGGAAAGTACAAAAGAAATTAGAGGAATGTAAATAGTCAGAATTTAATGTTCAATACACTCTTTTGTTCTATATGGTTGCTTGAGTTTATATTTTTAAATAATTAAACTGTAAAAGAATTTTAGTTGTGATGAGTAAATTCGAGAGAGAGTGGCATGGGAGGTAAATGGGAGCCACAATTGGAACCAAAATGGCGTTAGTCTGTGGGATATGAGGTAAATTTGGGAATCTGGAAGCCACTTCAAGTGGAAGCCTAGCTTTAGCATATTAAAGGGTGCCATGACTCCGGAAACCCTCTTGATAATGTACCCATAGATTAGAAAATCTGAAGAAAAAAGTGGCATGGTATATGAGGGAAAACCCTGAATTTGTTATTAAGAGGATTTGGATTCCCATCCTGACTCATTCTCATTAACATCTCATTCTGTGATGTTAACTAAGCTACTTCTCAAGGCTTAATGTCTTTCATCTCTAAAGTGAGGAAGCAGAACAAGATAACTTGGAAGGTCCCTTTGACCTTTACGTCTTTGACTGAAAGGGGCCATGCAATGTGAGTGATTTCCCCAAAGATTCCCCATTTCCATGCATTGTCAGTGACTTTCACTCATGTCTGCAATGCTCTGCTCTTCCTCCTCATCTTCACCTCCTGACTTCCCTGCCTTCCTTCAAGTCACAGAAAACATCCCATCTTCCTCCAGAGACCTTTCCCAATCCCCCTTATGGTGGTGCCTTCCCATCATTGATTCTCTCCTATCTATCCTGTCCGTAGCTCGTGCATGCATAGTTGTTTTCTCCTCCATTGGAATGTAAACTCTTTGAGAGCAGAGACTGGTTTTTGCCCTTTTTGTATCCCTAGGGCTTAACACATTTAATAAATACTTCTGAACTAATTGTCATATCACTGGAGATATCTGGCCCAAGTCATTCTTTTGACAACAATGAAGGGGTTAAACTGACAGCAAAGGACAAAAGTGAGACAACTGAGAATGTAAAGCCAGAAAACATAGAGAATCCAGGAGAGCAGTTCTCTCTCCTGGATCACCACCATTCTTCCCTAAGTCCAGCTAACATTTCAGGGACTACTGGTTAGCTGGGACTAGACCAGACTGGACTGGGCACTTGAGAATAATAGACAGGGCTAGGGAAAAGAAGAAAAACATTCACCAGGGAATGGAAGGGAAATAAGCCAATGCAAATTCATAATACCTTACATTTGTACCAAAATGCTCAACATACATCATCTCACTGACCAGGTGATAGTAGCAACTTATATTTATAGAGCTTCTGGGTGACAGTGCATCATAGTAGATAGAAGACTGGTCTTGCAGTCAGAAACACCTGGGTTCTAGCCCTAACTCTGGCATATTTAATTATAGAATTTTGTAATTGTAAGGAACTTTAGCAGACATTTAGCCCAATTGAGGGCTGAAAGGAATCCCTAGCTGCATGAACATGGGAACTCAGTACCCCCAGACAACTCTCCAAACAGAAGAGTTGCATTTGTGAAAGTGGAAAGAGATTCCATGCTGAGAGCTCCCATGTAGATGAAATTCCAGAGATTTCGATCAAAACTATATATAATTAATGCTTAAGGTTGGTAATATGTATTTATCACAACAACCTGATCAGGTAACTAGGGCTAGTATTATCCAGATTTTACAGAAGAGGAAACCAAGACCCAGAGATATGAAATAAATATCAGAGTAAATATCGGAGAAATAAATATCGGAGGAGGTATTTGCAACCGAATCGCCTGACACAAAACTGAGTGCCCTTTCCATGTTACCACTCTTTTGACTAAGGAAATTTGGGTCACAAACAGAGAAAGTCTGACTACAAAACTTACTAATAGAAAAACATACCTTAAGGTTTGATTGATGCATGGTACTAGGGATGTCTTGTGTTGTAGCAGGGATTAGTGGGCAAGGAACTTTTAGAGGTAGGATAGAGGATTGGGTGGTAATTAGCTGTCTGGGATGAGAACTGTGTGTATCACAGGGAAAGAGCAGGGAAAAAGGAAGGTTTCTGTTTCTGTAAAGACTGCTGCTATAGCCACTATAATGGAGCCCAACTACTAGGGATAGGGGAATCAAGAAATTCTTTCCTCTAGTTTAACAGACTGTCTTGGCCCCAAACATGAGGGGTGACCTGGGCCTTGTCACTCAACAACTGCATTTTGGGACTATAATTCAATTCATAAAGGCAGCATATTATAGCAGTAAGATTTCTGGATGTGGAAGACCTGCCCAGCAGACCTTGTAGGCTAAAATCCCAGCTCTTCTATTTACTCCCTAGATGACTTGGACAAACCACTTCACTTCTCTGAGACTCACTTCCCTTCTCTGTAAAACAGGGTTAATGATTCTTGAATAGCCTCCTCATGGGGTTGTTTGGAGAAAAGTGTGTTGTAAGGCTTTCTATTTGTCCATAGAATGGTGAGTTCATCACTGTGGAGCCTGGGAGCCTAGAGGATAACAAGTAAATTTGCAAACTATATGATTTCCCGGTGAGATGATAAGGTGCAAAGGATCTATTCAGCAGGAAATATGCCAGCTTATGAATTATATTCCTGGAAACGAGGAGATGCCTTTGGTGTTACCAGGGAAGGCTTTAGATCATGCCTTTGACTTATAAAGTTGGGACCTATGAAGCTCACCAGGTTCTCCAAATTGGACCAGATGCTAGAGCCACCACACTGAAGAGGGGAAAGAGAAGGTCTGGGGAGGGAGAAACAGGATATAATCATTTGCTTGTGAGAACCCTGTCAACTGTCAACATAGTCTGTGGTCACAGCTGCAAGGCTCAGAAAGAGTCAGGGTTTTCTCTTCAGGTGAAAGAATGTAACCCTGCTCAGCCCTGCCCAGCCCCTCTGGATCTCAAGTGTCTTCAAATGACTATGATCAAATTTCCCTAAGGGAAAATCTAGGATCTAGAACTGAAGGGGAAATCTAATTCAATGATCTCATTTTATAGCAAGGAACAGAGACTCAGAGAGATAAAAATTTAACAAACTTAGAACTGTTGAACTAAAGAGTTCAGTAACCTGATCTTAAGGTAGCCTTAATTTGATCAGAGTCCCTCCTGGGATAATTCACTCTAGTCCTATCACCCTCACCTTAGATCTGGCTTTGTCTCTTGTCTCCATCATGACACCCTAGGAAGACATATGGCTACTCAACTTTTGTCACTTAAGCCCTACTCTTTCTTCCAATTCTAAGCTGGAAGAAAAATCAACATATTAGCACAAGAAGTATAAAATGAACCCAAACAACAGACTTCTTGAAAATTGGGATGGAATAAACAGATGCTAATTATTCCATGAGACAACAAGAAATATTAAAACAGACTCAAAAGATTAAAAAAATAGAAAAAATATAAAGTACCTGTGTATAAAAAAAAAACAATTGACTGGGAGAACAGATGAAGAAAAGATAATTTAAGCATCACAGGACTATCCAAAAGTCATGATCAAATAAGGGCCTACATATCGTATTTCAAGAAAACTTAGGTCACTTAGAAGCAGATGGCAAAATGAAAAGGAAAGAATCCATTGGTTACCTCCTGAAAGAAAAAAAAAATTCCCAGGAATATTAGAGCTGAATGCTAGAACTTCCAGATCTAAGAAAAATATTTTAATCAATCATAAATAAAGAATTCAAGTACCAAGGAGACATAGCATCACGCAATATTTAGTAGCCATAAAGTAGTGGAAAACTTGAAATATGGTATTCTGAAAGGCAAAAGGTATAGCTTCACAACTAAGAATAAATTTACTGAGCAAAATTGGATATAATCCTATAGAAGGGTAAATTGATCTTTTATAAAATAGAATACTTCTAAGCATTCCTGATGAAAAGACCAAAGCTGAGAAAAAAATTTTGAAATTGGAAGAGAACTATAAAAAGGTACATATGAGTAAGCAGTCGGGAGAGATTAAACAAAAGTGAAGTGTTTACTTTCTAAAGAGGCAGGAATGCAAGTTTCTCCTCAGAAACCTAATATCACCTGGATTCATAGAAAGAGTTCAATAAGACAGAAGGACTACAAGTGATTTTGTTGTGTTTTGTGATATTAGAAGAACAAAAGAAAGGGAAGAGAAAAGGAATACACTGGGGCAAAGGAGAAAAATGGAAGGTGGGGAAAATTATCTCACATATTTAGAGCATTCAACAAAAAACCTATCCAACCAGGAGGAAGGAGTGTGGTAAATGGGAAACCCTTGAACCTCTTTAATGGGGGTCATGTGCATGTGTAGACACCATGAGTTTGCTGAAATGGTGTCATCCACATGAAAGATGCTAGAGATCTGCTTTCTGGAGAATATGGTGAGTCCTAGAGCATGTGTGACCATTCTGCACTGGTCTACTGCATGGTTTAGAGCAACCTTTTCCATTGGTTCTGTGGTCAAAATTGTGTGTGTGTTCGTTCTTCGTTGTGGAATAAAACCATGCCATCACAGAAATAATAACATGACTTGCACCTGACTTTGTTTTGAGTGAGGGAGGGCTGTGCAGGTCACCAGCCTCACTTCTCCTCCAAAGCCATCTGAATTCAGTGATCAGATATTCATCAGGACGACTGGAGATGACCCAGGATGAGGCAATTGGGGTTAAGTGACTTGCCCAAGGTCACACAGCTAGTGAGTGTCAAGTGTCAAGAGGTGAGATTTGAACTCAGGTCCTCCTGACTCCTGCACTGGTGCTTTACCCACTGCACCACCTAGCTGCTCAGGCCAAAATTATAGATAACGTTTAAATGACTTGATAGCATCTGCTAGAGGCTTTTTACTGAATACACTTCTGAGGATGGTGGTGACTCTTTACTCAAAGTTGGTGAAAATACATGATAAAATGAGAAGAGCCCTAGATCCTCCTTCTCCCTTTACTCTAACTCTGAGGATACATGGCCCCAAGAAATAGGTCTGAGTCTTTGGCATCTTTGTTAATTATTTTCTATTATAGGTATGGAGAATGGAGTCTTCAATCCAGTCCAAGAGCTCAAGTCCCTCTGACTTGATCAAAAAGTTCAGGAATCCAGGCCAGGTATTACCACCAGCTTAGCACCAACACTGACAAACATCAGTCTAGGAAAAAGTACCATTGACTTTGTGCTTGAATTTGGTGGAACTAGTGCTATGTGGAAACTTGGCTAATGTGTGAGTCTCATTCCTTTCCCATCCAGAGATTTAGTGGTATAGGAGATATGTGGTAATGCTTGATTTTATTATAACTTTAAAGTCAATATCCCTTTGCAAAAGCTAATCAGATGTTAAGTGGAACTGGGATGCTAGTAAGCAGTCTCTTAAAATGGGGACAACACAGCCAGTGGAGACTTGAAACATTGGAAGTGGAAAAATTATTCCTTACCACTGGTTCTATAGAACCATTAAGGGGATAAAATGTAACAGATCTAATACTGAGAGAGTAAATTCAGAAGCAACCACACCACACTTCACTTTCATCTGAATTGGTAAAAGGTCAAAAGAAAAAGAACACATAGAGAAATAGGTGAAGAAATATATTTCATTCACCAAGGAAACAGGAAGGAATGGGAGAGTGGTAAGATAGATAATATACTTGTGGAGGGATTAATCACAGGCACAAGAGCCAGCGAAATCATATTTCCAAAATATCCCCCTCCTACACATCACTCTCTCTTCTCTTTTCACAGCTCTCTACTATGCCCTGCACCATGTCCCAAAGACCAAGGTTGTTTACTTACAGTAACATATTTATGGTTCCTACTGACCAAAAGATAATTGGTGAGAATCATGGAGGATCTTTTGTCTGGGAAAGACTTGAAGACCTTCATGGTGTACCACACCTATTCAGTTATGCTGAGAACATTAATGAGGAAGGAACATGTCTCTTCAGATTGGAGTTCTCAGGGGATAAGGACCATATCGCTTCTGTTAGATGAAGAAGGAAATAGCGGCCCTAGGTCCTGTCTATTCTCAAAGTTCTCATAATAGAAGCTGGCACACTAAAAACACTGTGGCTATGAGGATAGAACTGACTAGTCCAAGATACACCTTCCTGAAAGTTCACCAAAATTTTTGAACCCCTATCCGAATCAACAACATTTCTTTCCTAATCACAATCTAGCCTTCTCTCCCTATTCTCAAGCTACATACTTGTCTTCTTCTAGAATATAGTGAAGACCACAGCTGAGTTCAATACCAGGATAACAGGTATCATGATGTCCAGTGCTAAAGCCCAAAACTTTATCCTAATGGGTCCTTCAAGGGCTGCAAGGATGAGGGCTACAACTATAAAGGGGATGAAGAACTCTAATAAATGCTTGCTAAATGGAACTTTTAAAAAGAATTCAACATTCAATTTTTGTTATTTCCAATTTAGTGTTTAATTGGGGAATTTTAGTTTTTCTTCTTCTAGTTATTTTTAATCACATACCCAATTCATTAGTCTGCTCTTTCTCTATTTTAATGATGTAAATATTTACAAATTTTCCTCTAATAACAGCTTTTGCTGTATTCCATGGGTTTTGGTGTGTTATCTCATTATTGTCGTCTCTTTTATGAAATTGTTGACTTCACAAAATAATGAAGAGCAAATTGAGCAAAACCAAGATAACATTATATACAGTAGCAATTGTTACTGTATACAATATTGTTTTATGTTGTTTTAAGACCAACTTTGAGTGAATAAGTTATTTTGACTATTATAAATATCCAAATTACTTATAAAGGACATATGAAGAAAGATGCTAACTGCATCTAGAGAAAGAACTGATAAATGTAAATATGTATAGAATAATTTTAGAGGGGTGGAGCCAAGATGGCGGAGTGAGAGCACAGAGTCACCCTAAGCTCTACCACAAAATCCTTCAGATACCTCTAAAAAGAGAATCTGAACAAATAAATTTTAGAGTGGTAGAATCCACTAGGAGACAGAGTGTAGCAGGTGTCCAGCCCAGGACAGCCCAGAGGGCCAATTGTAGGGATCTGTTACAAGGGGTTGGGGGAGCACAGAGCACAAAGGCTGTACCAGCACAGACCCAGCCAGAACAAAGCCAAGCAGGAACCACCAGACAGACTGAATCAGAAACGGCAGTGCTGATTCTCAAACATATCAGCCCAGCACAGGAGTCCAGAGGAACTGAGTGAGAGAGACGTGCAGAACCCCAGGTAACAGCAGCAGCCACTCCTGAGACTATCAGCCCACAGATTAAATATTTGTAAGTCACCTACTTGAATTTCTAGGACCCAAGATAGTGGAATTATCTGTAAATGCTTGTACTTTCCCCTTGTTGACCTTGAAAAACCCAGAGAATATTTCCCCAGGAAACATCTGGGGATGGAATAGTGTGATCCACCAAAGGAGTAAACAGGATCTTAGCTCAAGAGGCTAGGAAAATCATCAAGGAGAGATACTCTTGCTGTGCCTGAAGGGGACCAGTGCAGGACTGGAGCTGTCCCAGATAGCCTCACCTCAGCAAACCAGGAGGAGATCCTGAGCCCCAGGGTGGTGGAGCCCATAAGCACCAACACCACGACCCCAGATGTGCCCTAGTACAACCAGGGGAATTGAGAAAACACAAAAGCAGACAGGGATTCACCAACTGCTAAACCTGCCTGTGCCCTAGCTCAGGAGAGGAGACTTCTTGCAGCCAGACCACCTCTCCTTCATGCAGCAAATTCAAGGAAAACTCCAGGGAAAGTCAGTAAGACTTCACCTGGCCTTGGCCTTGGCACACCAGTCAGCTCAGCACCAGGTAAGCTGCAGCATTCTAGCTTCTGGCTGAAAGAACCAGAGGTCACAACACACAAAGTTTCAAGTTCTCAGCACAAGAACCATGGGACAGAGCCCCCTGGGCACCAGAAGCAGAAATCCATATTAAAAGCCAGGAAAAAGACAATCACCATGAGCAAGAAGCAAACCAGAAAAGACCATAGAATCTTACTGTGGGGGCAAAGACCAAACCAGGAATACAGAAGAGGTCACAATTGAGACTGTACTTACATCTGAAATCTCAGAAGGGACTATGAACTGGTCTCAAGACCAAAGAGCATTTTTGAAGACCTCAAGAAGGATTTTAAAAGCCAAATTAAAGAGGTAGAATAAAAATTGGCCAATGAGTTTAAAAACATGAAAAGAGAATTGACAGAAGAATTTAAAAGAAAAATTGGGCAAATGGATAAGGAGATACAAAACCTAACTGGAGAAAACAGCTCCTTAAAAGGAAAAATTGCACAAATGGAAAAGGAGGTGCAGAAGTTAACTGAAGAAAACAATCAATTAAAAACTAAAATTGGGCAAGTAGAAGATAATGACTCTGTGAGATATCAAGAATCAGTCAAGTAGAATCTAAAGAAGAAAAAATAGAAGAAAATGTAAAATATCTCATTGTAAAAATAACTGACCTAGAAAATAGATCCAGAAGAGAAACTCTAAGAATCTTGGTCTCCCAGGAAGCCATGATGAAAAAAAGAGCATGAACAATATATTCCAAGAAATCATCAGGAAAAACTGCCCTGAGGTCCTAGATCCAGAGGGCAAAATAATCATCAAAAAAATCCACCAATAACCTCCTGAAAGAGATCCCAAACTGAAAATACCAAATTCCAAAACTATCAAGTTAAAGAGAAAATACTGCAAGCAGCCAGAAAAAAACAATTCAAATATCAAGGAGCTACCGTCAGGATCACACAGGACCTTGCAGTTTCTACATTAAAAGATCGGAGGGATTGGAATATAGTATTCCATAAAGCAAAGGAGCTTGGACTACAACCAAGGATCAATTACCCAGCAAAACTGAGTATAATATTTCAGTCAAGGAGATGGACATTCAATGAAATAAGGGATTTCCAGACCTCCCTGATGAAAAGGCCATAGCTCAATAGAAAATTCTATCTTCAAATACAAGTCTTAAGAGAGACATAAAAAGGTAAACAGGAGAAAAAAAAACTTGTTATTCAATGTGGGCACTATATTTACATCCCCATAAGGGAGGAGGATATTTTATAATCTTGAGAATTGTATATTTATTATGATATTTAAAAAGGTTATACATAGATAAAGGGAGTGAGTATAACTGATGTGATGATAAAAAATATAATTTAAGAGTGTGAAAGGATTGTAATGAGAGATGTGAAAAAGAGGAAGCAGAAAAACATAAATTATATCACAGGAAGAGGCACAAAACATATTATAGTAGAGAGAAAAAGGGGAGGAAAGTGAGCACTGTTTGAGACTTACTCTCATCATGATTTGGTTCAAGGAGGGAACAACAAAGTCAGTTAAATATAGAAATCTAACTTGTCCTATAGGCAGTAGGAGGGGAAAGGGAAAAGGAAAGGAAGGGGAGGTTAAAAGGGAGGGAAGAAGTAGTAACAGAAAGGAGGAATAAAAGGGAGGGGGACTGATAGAAGGGAGGGAAGACAGAGGGAAATAGTGGTCAAAAATTAAAACTATTTTGGAGGGAAAGGAAGAAGGAAGAACTAAAAGCATAAACGGAGGGAGGAGAAAGGAGAAAGACAAAGACACAGAGAGTAATCATAACTGTGAATATGAATGTAAAAGTGAGGTGGATAGAAAAATGGATTAAAAATCATAATCCAACAATATGTTGCTTACAAGAAATACATTTGAAACAGGGGGATACACATAGGGTAAAGGTAAAAGGTTGGAGCAGAATATATTATGCTGCAGCTGATGTAAAAAAAACAGGGGTAGCAATCCTAATCTCAGACAAAGCAAAAGAAAAAATGGATCTAATCAAAAGAGATAATGAAGGAAACTATATCCTGTTAAAAGGTACCATAGACAATGAATCAATATCATTACTAAACATATATGCACCAAGTGGCATAGCATCCAAATTCTTGGAGGAGGAATAAGGGAGTTACAGGAAGAAGCAGACAGCAAAACTATACTAGTGGGAGACCTCAACCTCCCCCACTCTGAACTTGATAAATATAACCTCAAAACAAACAAGAAAGAAGTGAAGGAAGAGAAAATAACTCTGGATAAGGTAGATATTATAGATCTCTAGAGAAAATTGAATGGGGATAGAAAGGAATATACCTTTTTCTCAGTGGTTCCTCGCACATATACAACAATTGACCATGTACTAGGCCATAAAAACCTCACAATTCAGTGTAGAAAGGCAGAAACAGTCAATGCATCCTTCTCAGATCAAAATGCAATAAAAATTGTATTTAATAAAAAATAGAAATGGAGTAGGAAATAGAAATAGGAAAATAGACCAAAAATTAATTAGAAACTAAATAATCCTAAAGAATAAGTGGGTTAAACAACAAATCATAGAAACAATCAGTAACTTCAATCAAGAGAATGACAATAATGAGACACCTATCAAAATTTATGGGATGCTGCAAAAGCATTTCTTAGGGGAAGTTTGATATCATTGAATGCCTACATGAGTAAAATAGAGAAGGAGGAAATCAATGAACTGGGCATACAACTGAAAAAGCTAGAGAAAGAACAAATTGAAAATCCCCAAGTAAATAAAATATTAGAAATACTGAAAACCAAAGGAGAGATTAATAAAATTGAAATTAAGAAAACTACTGAACTAATAAATGAAACTAAGAGTTGATTTTATGAAAAAAAAAAAACACACTGCTCCAGAGTCAACCAAGTCCAACGGAAAGACAAAAGTCATGACAACTGGCAATGGCCCCCAGAAGGAAAGTATTAGTAGCAGGAAAGGACCAGTACAAAAGGCGAGATTTAGGTTGAATCTAGAAGGAAGCCAGAAGGTGAAATTGAGAAGGAGGGAGTTTAAACCAGCCCAAAGTCATGGAGTCAGGAGGTAGATGTAGAACAACATGTGATGTGCCTGTAAAAGATGATTCATTCAGGACCACTATTCAAACTCTAATCAGTATCAATCAGTTCATTATGATTCTATAAAGAACGAAGATTGTTAGCAATTGTTTTACTCTCTTTTACTAACTTATACAGTAAAACATATTTAGTATAAAATACACATATATATGGTATAAAAATACACATTGTACTAATCTATATTTTGTACAAATCACATAGGAATATAGGTTCTTATAGAAAGATCCTTATACCAGACTTCAAACTTTAATGTTATGTTAGCTACTTGTTAACCAGCTGTGATTGCAAGAATGCTGATACAGATATCTCCATCTTATTTTGCTCAAATTCTATGACCAAACTAAGCATGGGTGGCATGGTATGGAAAGTCCTTCCAAGCTGTTTTGGAATATATATATGACTTGTACCATCTCCTTTCACCCAACATAAGGAGGAGTTCATCCATCTTATGACCTTCTTCACCCAATCTGTGACCCTGCTGACATTTAACTGATGCTAAATGACAAATTTGGCCCACAAAGCAAGATCAACCAATGTAATTTGCTACTTTGTATAGTCTCTCTAGAATGTTTAAGTATTAAATCTGATATAAAACCTTATGAAAATAAGATTCTGGAAGGAGGTGTATCTCAAACCATGAGGAAGGTCTAGGGTCCACTTCATTTAAGGCAGGGTAGGGCCCTTTAATAAAGTACTTTTGGCTCAGAGTTTTACCTCAGTTTCTCTTTTAGTCATTCAGGGTGGTTTTTTTCCACATGTCAAATAGTAAAACATCAGAAGTGGGATTTGAACCTAGGTCTTCTGTCTCTAACATGTCCCAACCCTAGCACAAACTCCACTAATTGGAGTGGATGAGGCAGTGGTCAGTAAAGCCAAAGATCAACTCCTAGGTCTTGTTTCACATAAGAGAGAACATAATGGTAGCATGGAAATTTCCAAGTGTTTAGCTCCCCCAACCCTACCAAAGAACTCCAGCCCTTCTGGTATTTGGCCCTTTAAATATGCACAAGTCCTACCTTCCCCTTGCTCCACTGAGGCCAGGATAGGCTGGCTCTTTTCAGACCCTATCTTCCTATCAACTCAGGGCTTTTGTCACTGAGCAAAACCTGGAGGGGAGGAGGGGGAAGTGAGAATCTGGCCCTGATGTGCTAGTCATGAAGACAGTATGTGGTATATCAGCAAGAAATTCTGCATTGGAGTCACCATCAGAAGGAGATTCAAGGGAAGAGCTAGGAATTTATTCCTTGGGGGAAATCCATTCACTTCCTTTCTTTTAAACTCTACCTGCTATTCCCACCCCTCTGCAATTCTTATACCAGAAGCTGTAATTCTATGGATGTAGGAAATCCCAGCGTTCTCTCACTACCATTTGGCAAGTGGGTTGTAACTTAGGCTTAAGGAGTCGCCTTCATTCACACTTTTTTGTATAAATGGTGGTGCAAAAGAGTCAAGTTGACGAGTGCAAGCTAAGGGCTACATTCCCCCTCAAGAGTGAGGAGAGTAGTGCCTTTCCTCATGAACCTAGACTCATACTACCCTATACTATCAGAGGAGAAAAGGGGCATATAGACATAATTCAAGAATGATACCCCTTTTAGAGACTAAATCAAAGAGCTCCCAGACTCAAGGTGATCCAAGGTTCTACCTGTCCCTTCTCTGTTCCCAACTGGCAGTAAGGGAAGGCCTTTGGTTCTCCTCTCCACCAAAGCAGGCCTTGCCTTAGATTATATCTAACCATAACACTCACAAGCCATGTCTATATATTTAGAAAGCTCCTGTGGACATCATACCTATCTTATACAGAGGACAGTCATCTGTAACCACAAAAAGAGCTATAAATATTTTTGTACTTATAAGACTGCTGGATCCTTTGGAACATAGGACTGACAACATCTGCATACCAAAGGGTATGCACTATTTATAGCTTTTTGTGTAAAATTCCAAATTGCTTTCTATAAAGGTTGCATCCATTCACAGGTACATCAGCAGGTGGAAGGGAAGGCAATAATAAATATTATTTATTTATGTATTATATAATATATAATAAAAAAGATAAAAGGCTTTTATCTAGCACCCACTCTGTGCCAAGCACTGTGATATGCTTTACAGGTATCTCATTTATTAACCCCAATTGCCTTGCTAAAACAATAATAATTTCATTTTATTCTCATAATAACTCTAAAAGGGAGATGCTATAATTACCCTCACTTTGCAGGTGAGAAAACTGAGGCAGACAGAGTTGAAATGATTTCCCCAGGGTTACATATCTAGTGTTTAAACCAGATTTGAACTCAAAATTTCCTTACTCCAGGTCTAGCACTCTATTCTTTTCACCACCAACATATCAATGTCCCTGTTTCTCCATAGCCCTTCTAATATGCAATATTTTTCTTTTTTGTCAGCTTTGTCAACCTGATTGATGTGAGATAGAACCTCAAAAATTTCTTTAACTTGCATTTCCTTAATTGTGATTTGAAGCATTTTTTCATGTGACTAAAAATATCTCTGGTTTCTTTCCTTGAGAATTATCTTTCCTTATTCTGAGATCATTTTTCAATTGAGGAATGACTCTTAGTCTCATAAATTTGAATCAGTTCCCTATGTATCTTGGAAAATGAAACCTAGTCAGAAAAATTTCCAAGAAAGATTTTTCTCAATAGTTTCCCTTCTCATCTTAACTTTACTGGATTTGTGCAAACATTCCAAAATTTTGTATAGTCAAAATTATCCATTTTATCTTCTGCTGTCTATTTTTCCATCATGAACTTTTCTTCTATCCATAGCCCTGATAGATAAGTTCTTCCATGTCTTCTAATTTATTTATGATATGAGCTTTTATTTGACTCTATTTGAATCCTTATCTTAGTTAAACTGTGAGAGAACACAGGATGCCCATCAATCAGAGAAAGGTTGAACAAATAGTGGTATATGAATGTGATTGAACGTTACTGTGTAGAAATAGATTATGAAGAATGAAATGAACAGAGCCAGTATAAATACTGTGTAACAACACTCAGCTCTGTAGACTTTCTGCCACTTTGGGAAGTTCACCAATGCGGTCTCCTAAGACCTGAAGTAGTAAAGAGAGATCAATATAACTGAATGCCCCACTCCCAATCTATTCTGTGGACTATCCACAACCTACCCACTTAGTACAAACTCTGCTGGTATGCTCTAGGAGCAGCAGTTATAATCCAATTTACTTCAAAACTTATCAAGCACCTACACTACTCCAAGCACTGTGCTAGATGAAGAGGGTAAAAAAAATGCCCTCTAAAAAGCTTGAATTCTACCAGATATCTGTAGCAAAAAGGAGAAGAAAAGGAAGGAGCACTGAAAGTTCTCTCTCCTTTTCAAAGAAATGTACATGCTAAAGATGCTTTAAGTTCTTGAGACTGGTCCAGGAGCTCATAAGAAGTCCGAGAGAGAATATAGATAAGGAAGACTGAGGACCTGGAAGTTCCAAGCAGGAATTAAGTAAAAATGGGGCAAAACATCATCTGGAATCTCAGTAACAACAGAGACATCTTTTCTGAGAGATGCTTGAAACATATTTATGGCTCTCATTTTCTCTTTTTTGTTTTCATACCTGTTCACCTCCTACCTTAGATAAACTCAAAGGGCATTGTTCTGGTTTTAATGAAAAAGGGATGCGATGTGATTTGGAGAGAGAGACAGAGAGAGAGAGAGAGAGACAGAGAGACAGAGAGACAGAGAGACAGAGAGAGAGGAAGGAGGGAGGAAGGAAAGGAGGAAGGAAGGAAGGAAGGAAGGAAGGAAGGAAGGAAGGAAGGAAGGAAGGAAGGAAGGAAGGAAGGAAGGAAGGAAGGAAGGAGGGAAGGAAGGAGGGAAGGAAGGAGGGAAGGAAGGAGGGAAGGAAGGAGGGAAGGAAGGAGGGAAGGAAGGAAGGAAGGAAGGAAGGAAGGAAGGAAGGAAGGAAGGAAGGAAGGAAGGAAGGAAGGAAGGAAGGAAGGAAGGAAGGAAGGAAGGAAAGGTTATGCTCCTTTTTCTCAGTGAGCATGAAAGGGAAGAAACTCTGGTCAGAAGTAATTAATGATGATGCCATTCCCCAGGTAGGTCAGCAGCAAAGCTGAGGGGAACAATTCGTCAGCACTACAGCAATAGACAACGCCAAGCCCAGAAGAACTCAGTTGCTTCTTCTATCATTTATGGGCCTTGGGAGCAATATATCAGAGGTGACAGAAGAAAAAGAGTGAATTTTACAGTTGGTGGCAACAGACCTGCCACAATTATGAAGTAGGGCGGCAGCTTCCTTTCTTTGGGAGGCAATGATTCAAATCTAGTAGTGATTTGTGGGCAATACTTTTCTATCATAGTAGAACAGAGGTACAGCTGGATGGTACATCAAAGGTCACTTAGTCTAATTGAGGAAACTGAGTCTCAGAGAAGACAAATGACTTGCCCAAGGTCACACGTATAATACGTGACAATCAATAATCTAACCCAACTCCTCCAGGCTCTAAATATTGTATTAGAGTCACAATCTCTCCACATTCTTGTGCCATGATATGAAACTGTACTGTCAAGATTCCCAGTATTTTTCTCTGCTATGGGCATATAGGAGGAGGGAGGAGATGAGGAAAATGGGCAGGTCATTTCAGGCTTCTGTAACATAGGTTTAATAAATTACTTCTTTTTTTAAGACTTAGTATACCACTGGTCATGGACACCTGCCCTGTCCCTCCTTGAAATTGTTTTTCTTGTACTTATATCACCCACGTTATCTAGAAAAGGTCTCTACTTATTCCATCACAAGACCAGAGTAATACCCATCCTGCCTTAGGTGGTGCTCACCAAGCAGTGGACATGGACTTCTTTCTCAACTCCACCCAAACTGAACTTTGAGTAAAAGTTTTACTGGATGACATAAGTAACAGAGTATTATATCTTATACCATGTCTTTGTGTATCTTTCCTGGGATGTTGACCCTTGGTGAAATGAACAGGGAAAGTTTATGTGTGTGTTTTCTTGTTCCCATTAGAGCATTTTATTTGCTGTAATTGTGCTTGATGCCTCCACAATGGATGGAGATCAATCTTCTCATATTAGGTGAGTCTTTAGTGAGAAGGCCTCCCTGAGACAGCCCAGAAAATAACTCTAATATGACATCCATCAAAGTCAATGGCAGTTTTGAGAGCCCAAAACATAATGAGTAACAGCCAAAGTGAATTAAGGTACACTATACTATGGTGGGAATCCTTTGGGGTATGGGTTGAACTAGATGACTTCTGAGATCCCATCCAGCTCTCATATTCTGTGATAAAATCTGGAAGTCTTTCAAAGGAGTAAAAGAAGATAGAATAAGAATTAAAAAAGAACCAAATTATTTTGTATGAAGTTACAAATGAATGAAAGATTTGACTCTCTCTCTCTCTCTCTCTCTCTCTCTCTCTCTCTCTCTCTCTCTCTCTCTCTCTCTCTCTCTCAGTCTCCCTCTCTCTCTTTCTCATTGAACCCAGTGATGAACAATATCTTTATCTGATAACCTGCCTTCCTAAGTTTGGAGATAATTTTTTTTAATGCAGCAACTCAAGAGGACAGCCTATTAAGGCATATGGGGTGGTGACCTGCACCAATAAAGGGAGCAGCCTCATTTGTGAAATCAGACGTTGTATTGTTCAATCATTTTTCAGTTATATACAACTCTTCATGCCCCCATTTGAGGTTTTCTTGGAAAAAATACTGGAATAATTTGCCATCTCTTTCTCCAGCTCATTTTACAGACATGAATACTGCAGCAAACAGGGTTAAGTAACTTGACTCAGGCCACAGAGTGTCTGAGACCAGATTTGAACTGAGGAAGATGAGTCTTCCTGGTTCCAGACTTAGCACTCTATCAACCACATCACCAAGCTATCCCTTAAAGTACTGACGTAAGCACAACCACATGTACTCTATGAGAGCCACAGTGCCCCCCAACAAGAATATGCCAGGGGCAATGCAGGCAAAGCAGAATGGAAAAAAAACACAAACACATAGTTGTGGAATAAAGAGAAGGAGCAGAATTACACAGATGAAATTGACTCTCATCAGAGGCTGTAGAAAATCTTCTAAAGTTTACTACCTGAAGGACATGGTCAAATCCCCTTAACTTGCCTGGCCTCAGTTTCTTCATCTGTAAAGTGAAGGAGTTGGGCCATATGGCCTCTGAGCTTCTTCCCAGATCCAATTCTATTATTATCAGTCAACACTCTCCACTCCTCTAAGTCAATAATGACCATCAACAGGCATAACTTGTTCACTATATTTGGTCTGGCCATTGGGCAGGTATATAGTTGAATAAATCTCATGTGTGAGCAGAGTGAGACTGTCCAAAGGACCATTGGAACAAGGAACTTCTTCGACCACATTTTTGGGACTCTGCCCCTTTTGGTATGACTGTATAACTGAGTAAGTTTCCCTTGGAATGCACCCATTCAGCTCAGTGCCCAGGGAGCAATATTTAAACAGTGCGCCCCCTTGACAATGAGGACCTCTTGGAAGGCAACTTATTGGTCTATGTCTATCTTTGAACAGTTTGAGGGACCAAGAAAACTTGGGAAACTGCTGTGATTCAGTCAGTTACTAGGGAGACCCATCATTGATGAAGTCTTACTCTAGACTTGGCCTAATCAGCTCTTATCTGAATAAATAGATAACCCCAATTCTAGATCCACTTTATGATAACTGAAAACAAAATTAAGTATGTTCACACTCACACTGCTGATTGATTCACTTAACTATTAGTACATCAGCAATCCCAGAATATGTATCTTAATAAATATTCAAAATAGTCACTTGCATTCTGAGGTGGTCACACCAGATCAGAGATTGTTACCCTGATTCAGAAAGAAGCTCATATCTTGCTAGTTACACAAAAGATGCCTAAGGAGTGATGAAGGGAGGATTGCACACCCTGGCAGAATCCTCTTCTCTTTATTTAGCTGGCACATCCAAGAAACAAATGGAACTTCCACCCTTGGCCCCTCTGAGCAGTGGATTTCTAGATTTGATTTAAAGCACTAAGTTTTGAAACATCAAACTATTCACTTGGGGTCTATTGAAAGCACATTCTCAAAGGGAAAGGAAGGTTTTCTCATTGAACCAAAAGTGTCTCCTGATCCATTATGAGGGCAGTGATGTTGACTGTTCCCCCTCATCAATGACCACTAGGCTTTTTCATCAACCCTACACGTGAGCCTTCCAATATATGTTGTTTCTTCCTATTCAAATGGGAGCTCCTGGAGAACAAGGATCTTTGTCCTTCTTCCCTTTGTATCCCCACATAGTTGTTTATTTTATATATTTGATACACACACACACACACACACAAATATATATATATATATATATATATATATATATATATATATATTTGGATTTGTATTATGTCCATGGCTTACTCATTAAAATGTAGTTCTTGCAAATAGGGATAATTTCACTCATTGTACTTATATCCCCAGTGCCAAGAGCATAGGAAATAATGATAATATATAATATATAAATAAATAATAATAAAGATAGCATTTATGAAGCACTTTAAGTTTTGAAAAATGCTTTACAAAGATAATCTCATTTTTTTCCTTACAACAATCTTGGGAAGTAGATGCTATTACTATTCCTATTTTATAGTTGAGAAAACTGAAACAGAGAGAGATTAAGTGATTTGCCCAGGGTAATGGTAAATGTCTAAGGCCATCTAAGTGTCTGAGACAAGATCTGAACTTACCTGTCCTGACTCTAGGTCCAGTATTCTTAGTTCATGGCCCAGAGAAAAGATATGAGAAAATAGCCTCATCCTACTCCACAGCAAAAGTGAGAGATCCATGAGCAGAGAATATTGCCTATATTTTCAGAATTTTAGATGCATTAATTGATACAAATGATTTTTCTTCTTCCTTTTTCCCTTTTTTTCTTTTAAAAAATTGTTTCAGTTAGTCAAGAAGCATCAAGTGCCTGTGCAAAGCGCTGAGGATACAAAAAGAGGCAAAAGAATTCACAGTCTAATGGGAGAGACAACAGGCAAACAAATATAAGCAAATAAGCTTTATAAAAGACAAATGGGAAATAATTAACAGAGGGAAGGCATTAAAATTAAGAAGGGTTAGAACAGCATTCCTGTAGAAGACAGGATTTTAACTGGGACTTGAAGGAAACCAGGAAAGACAGGAGGCAGAGATGAGAAGAGAGAGTTTTCCAGGCATGGGGAACAGCCAGATAAAGTGGTTGGAGCCAAGAGATGGGGCATCTTGTTCATGGAACAGCCAGTGTCACTGGATCAAAGATATATGGAAGGGTGTAAGGTGAAGAAGACTGAAAATGGGCAAGGGTGGGGGAGAGAGGAGTAGATTTTAAAGGGCTTTGGGCTTCAAGCATATGATTTCATATTTGGTCCTGGAGGTGATAGAGAGCTATTGAGATTTATTGAGTGGGGCAAGGGTATCATGATTAGACTTGTGCTTTAAGAAAATCACTTTGGGAGGGGGCAGAGTGAAGATGGTATAAGATGGAGTAAGATGGAATAAGAACATGCACTTTCTAGAGTGTAGTCCCCAAGTCCAGCCAAATACCTGTAAAAAATGACTCTGAACAAATTCCGGAGCTGTAGAACCCACAGAACAACAGAGTGAAGCAAATCTCCAGCCCCAGACTGGAAGGTCTCAGGGGAGTGCCTATCATGCCACACATGGGGCAGAGGGCAGTCCAGCATGGGCCACACTGGCACAGACAGGACCTGAGCAGGCCTTGGGAAGATTGAATCTCTCACATCTCTGGCAGTTTCCAGACTTCAGGACCCCAAAACGCCAAGGACAAATTGGAAGGTCGGTGGGAAAAGTCTGTGGGACCAGTGCAGAATAGTGAAGTGGTCCAGTTCCAGCCCCAGGGTGGCAAAGAGGAGAAGGGACAAAGGAACCACAGCAGCCACAGCAGCAGCAGGGGCAGAGACAGGGACTGTTTCTGGAGCTCTAGGTCCACAGATTATGGGGAGATAGAGTGGCTTACAGTATATCTTCCTCATCCCCACTGGAAGCAGAGAACTACCTTGACAAAGAGCTTGAAAGTCAGGTAAATGCCTGGGGAAATGAGCAAAAACCAGAAAAAGAATCAGATTATAGAATCTTACTTTGGTGACAAGGAGGACTAAAGTATGCAAACAGAAGAAAACAAAGTTAAAGCACATCCATCAAACACCTCCAAGAAAGGTATGAATTGGTCTCAAGCCATGGAAGAGCTCAAAAAGGATTTTGAAAGTCAAGTAAGAGACGTGAGCAAAAATTGGGAAGAGAAATGAGATTGATACAAGAAAATCATGATAAGTGAGTCAACAGTTTGCTAAAGGAGACCCAAAAAATGCTGAAGAAAATAACACTTTAAAAAATAGACTAACCCAAATGGCAAAAGAGATCCAAAAAGCCAATGATGAAAAGAATGCCCTAAAAAGCAAAATTGGTCAGATGGAAAAGGAGATCCAAAAGCTCACTGAAGAAAATAATTCTTTAAAGATTAGAATGGAGAAGATGGAAGTAATGACTTTATGAAAAATCAAGAAATTATAAAACAAAACCAAAGGAATGAAAAAATAGCATACAATATGAAATATCTCATTGGAAAAAACAACTGACCTGGAAAATAGATCAAGGAGAAACAATTTAAAAATTATGGGAACATCTGAAAGTCATGATCAAAAAAAGAGCCTAGGCATCATCTTTCATGGAATTTCCAAGGAAAACTGCCCTGATATTCTAGAACCAGAGGTAAAATAAATATTGAAAGAATCCACCAATAGCCTCCTGAAAGAGATACAAAAAGAAAAACTCATAGGACTATTGTAGTCAAATTCCAGAGTTCCCAAGTCAAGGAGAAAATATTGCAAGCTACCAGCAAAAAACAATTCAAGTATTGTGGAAATTCAAACAGGATAATACAAGTTCTAGCAGCTTCTACATTAAGGGATCAAAGGGCTTGGAATATGATATTCCAGAAGTCAAAGGATTAAAACCAAGAATCACCTACCCAGCAAAATTGAATATAATACTTCAAGGGGAAAAATGGTCATTCAATGAAATAGAGGACTTTCAAATATTTTTGATGAAAACACCAGAGCTGAATAAAAACACAAGAATCAAGAGAAGCATGAAAAGGCAAACAGGAAAGAAAAATCATAGGGGACTTACTGAAGTTGAATTATTTATATTCCTACATGGAAAGATAACATTTGTAACTCTTGAGACTTTTCTCAGTGTTTGGATAGTTGGAGGGATTATATACATATTGACAGAGGGCACAGGTT
The DNA here is from genome assembly GCA_023548195.1 of Bettongia penicillata ogilbyi. Classification (NCBI taxonomy): domain Eukaryota; kingdom Metazoa; phylum Chordata; class Mammalia; order Diprotodontia; family Potoroidae; genus Bettongia; species Bettongia penicillata. The sequence goes on from JAJHZJ010000257.1 coordinate 9,758,213, forward strand.
GAATTGAATCAGAAAGTATGACACCTAAAAAAATAAAATCAAGGGGTGAGAGAGGAATATATTGGGAGGAGAAAGGGAGAAATGGAATGGGTCAACTTAATATGGGTAAAAGAGGCAAGAAAAAGTTTTTTCAATGGAGGGGAAAGGCGGGGAGGTGAGAGGAAAAACGTAAAACTTATTCTCATCACATTTGACTTAAGGACGGAATAACAAGCACACTCAATTTGAAATGAAAATCTATCTTAAACTACAGGAAAGTAGGGGACATGAGGATAAAGGGAGATGAGGGGGATGATAGAAAGGAGGGCAAATGGGGGAATGGGTAATTAGAAGTAAACACTTTTGGGAAGGACAAGGTCAAAAGAGAGAATAGAATGAATGGGTGGCTGGATAGGATGGAGGAAAATATAGTCTTTCACAGCATGACTTTTATGGAAGTCTTTTGCACAACTACACATGCATAATCTTTGTTGAATTGCTTGCCTTCTCAGTGAGGATGGGTGGAGAGTGAGGAAGGGAGAGAAGTTAGAACTCAAAGTTTTAAAAATGAATGTTAAAAATTGTTTTTACATGCAACTGGGAAATAAGAAATGCAGGTAATGGGGTATAGAAATCTATCTTGCCCTACAAGAAAAATAGATGAGATAGGGACAAGGGAAGGGAGGGGTGTGATAGAAGGGAGGGCAGATTGGGGGAAGAGGCAATCAGAATGCACGATGTCTTGGGGTGGGGAGAAGGGAGACATGGGGAGAAAATTTGGAACTCGAAATCTTGTGGAAACTAAAAATAAATAAAATTTTTAAAAAAAGAAAATAACTTTCATAAAATGCAAAATGGATAATTTTGATTACATTAAATTGAAAAGGTTTTGCACAAACTAAGTCAATGCAACCAAGATTAGGAGAGAAGCAGAAAACTGGGAAAGAATTTTTACAACTAGTGTCTGTGATAAAGGCCTCCTTTCTAAAATATATACAGAATTGATTCAAATTTACAAGAATACAAGCCATTCCCCAACTGATAAATGATCAAATGATATGAACAGGCAGTTTTCAGAGGGAGAAATTAAAGCTATCTACAATCATATGAAAAAATGTTCTAAATCACTATTGGTTAGAGAGATGCAAAGCAAAACATTTCTGGGGTACCACATCACACCTATCAGGTTGGCTAACATGACAAAATAAGAAGATGATAAATTTTGGAAATGTAAGAGAGTTGGAACACAAATTCATTGTTGGTGGAGCTGTGAGCTGATCCAACCATTCTGGAGAGCAATTTTGAACTATGTCCAAAGGGCTATAAAAATATGCATACCCTTTGATCCAGCAATATTGCTTGTAGGACTGTATTCCAAAGAGAACATAAAAATGAGAAAAGGACTTACATGTACAAAAATATTTATAACAGCACTCTTTGTGGTGGCCAAAAACTGGAAATCAAGGGGATGCCCATCAATTGGGGAATGGCTGAATAAATTGTGTTATATGAATGTAATGGAATACTATTGTGCTATAAGAAATGATGAACAAGAAGACTTCGGAGAGGCCTGGAAGGACTTACATGAACTGATGCTGAGCAAAAGGAGCAGAACCAGGAGAACTTTATACACAGCAACAACCACAGTGTTGCAAGGATTTTTTTCTAGTAGATTTAGAACTCCATTGCAATATAAAGACTTCAAAATTCCCAGTGGTCTCTTAAGGCAAAATGCCTTCCATATCCAGAGAAAGAACTATGGAATTTGATCAAAGAATGTAACAAATCATTTTCTTTTATATTATGTTTTGGTTTGTTTTATGATTTCTCCCATTCATTTTAATTCTTCTATGCAACATGACTAAGGTGAAAACGTATTTAATAGGAATGTATGTGTAGAACCTATATAAAAATTGTATCCTGACTCAGGGAGGGAGGGGTTAGGAGGGGGAGGGAGGGGGGGAAAAGTCTGAGTTATATGTAAGTGACTGTAGAACACTGAAAACAAATAAAATAATAATAATAAAGAAAATAAAAAAAGAAATGATGAACAGGTGGACTTCAGAAATACCTTGAAAGACTTTTATGAACTGATGTTGAATGAACTGAGCAGAACCAGGAGAAATACACACTAACCACCACAGTGTGTGGTGACTGTGTCAGATAGACTTAGCCCTTTACAGCAATGCAAGGACCTAAAACATTTCCAAAGGAGTCGATGCAAAATGCCATCCACATTCAGAGAAAGAACTATGGAATCAGAATGCAAAATGAAGCAGACTATTTTTTCTTGTGCTATGTTTTATTTTATTTTAGTTTTTCTCATGGTTTCTCCCATTGGTTTTAATTCTTCTATGCAACATAACTAATGTGAAAATGTATTTTATAAGAATGTATGTGTAAAACACATATAAAATAGCATGTTCTTGTGGGTAAGGGGAGAAAATTTAAAATTTATGGAAGTGAATGTTGAAAACTGAAAACAAATCAATTTTTAAAAAAAGAAAGTCACTTTGGCAGCTTAATGGAGGATGGAATGGAGTGAGGGAGTGGTACTATGTCTATATCTAATCTTTGTCAAGAAAAGCTTTGCAGACTACTCATCAGACATTCACAGATTTGTGGACCAACAATTGCTTTTCATTTATCCCTCTCCCAAATTGTCTGCCTTGTATGCCAAAAAGAATGACCACTAGCTGTGAATTAATCCAATCATTCTTGATAGCAATTTGGATCTATGCCCAAAGGGCTATAAAAGTGTGCTTGCCACAATGCCACTACTAGGTCTGTATCTCAAACAAAATCAAAATGGGGACCACATGTCCTCTTATTGTGGTGGCAAAGAACTGGAAATTGAGGGAATGCTCATCAATTGAGAAATGGCTGAACAAGTTGTGGTACATGAATGCAAAGGAATGCTATTGTGCCATGAGAAATGATAAGCAGGCAGATTTCAGAAAAACCTGGAAAGACCTATAGGAACTGATGCTGAATGAAGTGAGTAGAACTAGGAGATCATTGTACACAGTAACAGATCAACATTGATAGAAGTGGCTCTTTCAGCAATACAATGATCTAAGATAATTCCAAAAGACTCATGATGGAAAATGCTATCCACATGCAAATAAGGAACTATGGAGTCTGCATACAGATCAAACATACTATTTTCACTTTTTTGTGTATTTTCTTTCTCATGGTTTTTCCATTTTGTTCTGATTCTTCTTTCACAATATGACTAATATGGAAATATGTTTAATACATGTATAGCCTATATCAGATTGACATCTTGGGGAGGGGAAAAGGGAGGGAGAGAGTGAAAAAAAAAATTAGAATTCAAAATCTTTTAAAAGTGTATATTGAAGACATAATTAATCACAATAGCAACACAAAAGCAGGATCACCAAGCAACGAGTTCCTAATTTTCTGTGACATTTGGAGATGTATGTATCTATCACATAATAGCATCCTGTCATCATAACGGCTCAGACTATATAATCCACCTTCTAAATGCACTAGCCTTCTTCTCTTTCTTCATGTTCCTCTTAGCCTGATGAATAGCTAATCTTGCTACTTACTGCAACTGTCTCATTCTCCTTGTTCTGAAAGGTTAGATGGTAGTGGAAGACAGTCACAATGATTCAGTGACTCCGTTCCAAAATGGCATGCTACTTTATACCCTCTGCTAGATCTGGAGTCATCTTCCAAGTCCTCTCTAATTCTGCCACCTCTAGACTGAAATTAAATATTCTCATTTTCCAGAGAAGCTGAGATGCAAGTAGAATATGTGGCTATAGATATTTGTCCAAGCTAAGGGAGATGATTTGTATTTAGAGAGTAGAATAAGTCCCTCAAGGAAATGGATATCTTTCATAAATACAGACCCAGTTTGGATTATAATAAAGATGGTGGGGAGAGTGAAGGGGAGGGGGAGCAATGTAACTTCTTTCTCTCTTCCATAGATCCTTTTCCACTACCAGGGAAAAAGACAGGACTGGATATGATGCGGCGGAATCACCAGATCTAGAACCAGAAGACCTGCGTTCAAGTTCTAATTCCAAAATTTGCTAATTGCTTGCCTTTGGCAAGTCACTTCACCTTTCTGGGCCTCAGTTCCCTCATCTATAAAAGGGAGAGAATGTTTCTTGCACTGTGTGCCATGTGAGAAAACTGTTTTATAAACTGTATAGCACCAGAGAAATATGTGCTCTCTTTGTTGTCATTAGTACAAGGGGAAGCATCTGGCAGCAACCACGCTTGGCTCAAAGTATATGGTGAGGGCTTCCCTCAGCCTTCTGCTACAGAGCAGTCGGTGAAGAAAGAGGTGGGAAAGAATACTCCAGTTGACTTAGTGGGGTCCTCCCTGTAAGAAAAAAAAAAAGATCTTTAGTTTAGCCAAAGTTTCTCCCCACACAAATTTTCTAACATCGAAAAGAGGAAATTGAAAGCAGTGAGAGAAAAGGGTGTGAGAATTTCACAAAAGCACATGCACACACCCCTGTTATCTGTTCCACTTAGACAACGACCATATTCCCCAACTCATATAGCCTTTAAGTCAAAAAGAGGAAAATGAGAAAATGCAGAGGAAAATGTTGAGAGGTCATCTTATCCAGGCCCCTGCCTCTAACAATGATATTTTTCGGTAATGTCTCTCTTCTTAATGCCAGTAAAGATCTCTGCACACACCATATAAATCAAGAGAATTGAGTTTCCAAAAAACTTCCCTGAGAAGCTTCTCCAAAAATTCCCTCAGTTCTTTGACCCCTTTCTGAACCAATAACCTTTCCATCCCGTTCATCATCTGCCCTCCCCATTCCCTGGTCACCCATATACCTCTCTTCTTTTTCCATGTGATGAAAACTGCCAATGAGCTCAGCACAAGGATGGCACCTGCTATGGAAACCAGGACCACAACCAAAAGATTTCCCCTGCTTGACTCTCCAGGAGCTATAGGGAGTAAAGTGCAGGTAAATAGTAAGAGGAGAAGAGGGAAGGATGAAGGAAATTCTCCATGGAACTGAGAGGTGGTGCAGTGGGCAGTTCTGTCCACTGATAGCTTATGGTCCAACATATCTTGCCATGATCCATTTCAGAAAAGTTGGAGGAGGGAGAGAAAATTGTGTCTCCAGTCCCTTTACGGTTGTCTCAGGGTCTGAATATAGCCCTGAACTAGTTTTGAGGGATTGTCTCATCTTGGATCTCATCCCAAGATTAGAAGGACCAGAATTTGAAGGATCAAATTGCATCAACTGACAGTGCATTTTTTATATCCATAAAGCAAAGAAAATTGAGATACAGATAGCTCCTGATCAGTATGAATAATGAATCCTCTGAGGTGATCACATATATTCAAATTCAAGGTACTGGAAGTTATAATTATGTAAAATATGGTCATTGGTTGCAGCCCAATGGAAATGTGCAGTATAAATTCAAATAATGCAACCACTTCAGGAGATCTACTATTCACACTAAATGTAATCTAGTTGTAGGATGAAAATTTTTATTTCAAAGGCAAATTAGAATAAAATTTTGAATCAGTTGATGCACTTAATCCTTCTGGTATTTAAAAAAACAGAATAGGTACATGAAATTCAAGGAATTCTGGTTGCTACCGTGCCCCCTCCTGGTAAACTCACCAGGGTACACAGTTGGCTTCTTCAGCTCACTATGGTCAACCAAGCAGGCATAACCTTTTCCTGAATCCCCTGGTGGCAATTCCAAAGTAACATGAAGGTAGTAGGTGGCATCAGCATTGGGCAAGGTGCCACTGGAACTCTCCTTTCCCCACACACCCAGCTGCCCATCCTTCTCCCAGCTCAGAAGGATGGAACGAGGGTAGAAACCCGTGGCCAAGCAGGAGAAGATGATTCTGCCATCAGGAGTGTGGTGTCGGGATACAGTCACTTCAGGGGGTGCTGGGAACAGAAATACAAGAAAGATCTGCTATTCTCTTTGCCTCACTCTCTTCTCCTCCCCCACCATCCCTGCTCCTCAGCCTCAGTGCCATAGACAACTGGATCAGTCTGTAAGAACACCACAGAAGTTCACCACTTAGCATTCACTCCACAGAAAGAGTTAACAGAGTAGTTGTAGGGTCATGTTCAAGATCACATATCATTTCACTTAGATTTCATGGGCATTTCAAACATCTCCATTATCTCCATACAAGTATCCACCCTCTGACAACCCATAAGAAGAACCTCAAACTTGGTCCATTCATGTGCGGAATCTATATCACCCTCTCTTTCCCTTTGAATTCAAATGTAATTTCTCCTAAAATGGAATCCATATTCTCTTCCCTCAGAGTTCCCCCTAGGCTACACACCTAGCCTTATGTTATTCATAAGACATGACCTTGTTTTCAGATGTATTATCCTTATTCATATGACTTCAATCATTCCTTCAGTTCCCATGTAATCCCTAGATTTGTAGAGGGGGATGATCATAATTATTATTAATATTACAATTATAATAACTTTTATTTAGCTCTTAATGGTTTGAAAAGTACTTTATACATATTATGTCATTGGATCCTCACAATAACCCTGTTAAGTGCTATTATTATCCCCATTTTAGAGATGAGTAAACTGACTCTTAAAGACTTAACCCTAGTCACTCAGCTTGTAAGGGTCTGAGGCAGGAGTCAGACTCAGGTCTTCCTGAGTGTATCACCTTGTTCAGCACTTTCTCCACATAAATACCTACAATAATTTGTCCCATTTTAAAAATCTGGGTGCTAAGGCTCAGCGACTTTACATGACTTGTTCAAAGGCGCACAGCTAGCTGGCATCTGCAAGACCAAAACCCAGGACTCTGGACTTCCACCTTGGAGTTGTGATGACTCCACAAGAAAGAAGTAAGAAGGTACCAAGGACTTACTTTTTTCCTTCAGGTGCACAATTTGCAAGAGAAGTTTTAGGAAAAAGGAACAATCCATTCGCATTGCCTTTTCCCAGAAGGCATCCTTCTGGTATGGACAGAAGTCTTCAAACTCTTGTTTTAAGACTATCCATTTTCTTTGCTTCATATCCAGTTGGCAGATATCTTCACCATCAAAGGCAATACCAATTTGACTATTCACAAGGATGCCCCTGTCAGTCTCACAGCTCATAAGGGCCTGTCCTGTGTGGACTCCTGTTGGGGACAAGGAGAAGGAAGAGGGAAGAGATGAGACTGGGCTTCATTCATCCATCCATCTAACCATTCAATCAAGAAACATTTTTTAAACAGTTGCCATGTGCAGAACTCTATTCTAGGTGCTAGGGGAAATATAGAGCATCATTCCTACCCTCTTAAAGGCCACTGTCTAAGAGGAAGATAACCATTATACACAACAATCAAAGATAATTACAAGAGAGAGACAGACAATGCTTTACATGAGATCAGAGAAGGGAAGTTATATCAACTAACGGGATCAGAAAAGACTTCCTAGACATGGTGATGTTGCATTTGGATGTTAAAGGATAGGTAGGAATTCAACAAGAAAAGAAGGAGTAGGAGATTTCAGGGTACAGTGTGAGCACAGATACAGAATCACAGTCCATGCTCAGGAGACAAAGGCTAATCCTATCAGGCTGGAGAACGAGTTGAAGGAGGCAAGATAAAAAAGGAAGTTGCCCCCAGATTGTGGAGGGCTCTGAATGCCACAGAAAAGTGTAAACTTCACTCAATTAAAAAAAGTTAGAGATAGGAGGAGGGAACCAGTCTTGTTTATTCTTTTGCCAGGGTGGCAAGTGTGAACAACAGAGACCTGACACACTGGCCACTCAATTCCATGGCCTGATCTCCTGGGAATGAATCTGCAAAGAGGAAATCAAACATGACAAGGGGCCAAGGCAACTGCGGGCAAAATGGCAAGCAGAGCTAACTCACCCTCGGTCCAGTTGTAATACTTCCTCTTTTCCTTCAGGATCCTATAGACTTCAACCTCTAATCGCAACAGCTCTTCTCGGTTCTGCTGGATCAGAAAGTTCCGCATAGGTGCGCTGACTCTATCCCGCGTAACAATCAGATCTTTATTGTTGCTATCATAGGAGGCTATCAGATCATCATCCACGCTGGCACTGAGGAAGATGTCTGGAGGACTCTCAGGAGAGGCCGTTACAGTTAACTGTATCTCTAGGCTGTGAAGCTCTGAAAGGGAGAGGGAGAGTAGGATAGTATTGAGTGAATGCAAAACTTCATGTTAATTTAATAAACATTTATTAATGGCCTACTATGTGCAAGCATGCTAAAGAGGTTTTTAAAAAAGCCAAAGTTAGAAGCAACATGCCATAATAATGGCTACCATGTATAGGATGCTTTAATGTTTACGATGTGTTTTACAAAGATTATCTGATTTGGTCTTCACAACAACTCTGGGAGGTAGTGGTTATTATTATCCTGATTTTACAGATGACAAAGCCTAAGCAAAGGAAGGTTAAGTGCCTTGTTCAGAGTCACACAGCTAGAAAGTGTCTGAGGCTGGATTTGAACTCCTATATTGGCTCTCTCTGGACATGATTAAAGAAATGTTCAAAAACAGTGAAAACAGATCTTATCTAGAGAAAGCCAGCTTTCGAGTCTTATTATCATCTCTCAGTTCCATCTCAGACTTCCCATTTGTGCTTTAGTGTTCACTTGTCTGTCCATCTCTACTTATATTCCACTCATCTACCATTGTGTCTGTCATGTTAGAGAACTTTAAAATCTCTGGCTTAGTGGGAGGGGTGGGAGTGAAAGTCCGGCCCTTCAGCTTAGAGTCTACATAGTTTGTGGTCTCTTCCCAAAGCTGTGAAAACTACAACTCCCAAGATCCTTAGTTAGTTAGTATATACCTCCTCTTATAATTATAAAAGGATACATTATGAGCTGAGGTAGTATGATCAGGAGGCCAGCTAGATAGGGTAATGGTCAGAGAGTCAGGCCTCCAGTCAAGGAGACATCTTCCAGAGTTCAAATCTAGCTCCAAGCATCTATTAGCTGTATGACTCTGGACACATCACTTAACCCTGCTTGCCTTAGTTTCCTTATATGCAAAATGATCTGGAGAAGGAAATGGCAAACCATTCCAGAGTCTTCATCATGAAAACCCAAAACAGGATCAATGAAGAGTCAGACACAACAGAAAAATGACTAAACAACAAGGTGATCAGGGGCCAGGAAAATCCCTTACATAAGACCCTGGGTTATTTTTCACTCAACTACAATTATGCCTTTCCTCCACACTTCGGTTCATTTCCTCTCTTCACAGTGCTCTAGGATGGAAAGAACATATCCATCCATAGAGCTCTTCTAACCACTAAACAGGACACTAGATTTGAACATCATTCGTATTAAAATCTGGACAAGTCTGAAATTCATAGTCTGTAACTTGTCTCTATTTTGGGGAGAGAAGTAACTTAGAAGTCATCTAGAAGATTGTTGCTGTTCAATTGTGTCCAGCTCTTCATGATCCCATTTGGGGTTTTCTTTATAGTCTTATTTTTCTTCCCTTTTCTAGGCATTTTCCCAGCCAGTTACTTGACTTCTGAGATTCCTGTCCACCCCCGCCTAGATCCGCCCAGCTAGTGCTTGGGGTGAAATTCAAATGTGCTTTCCACACCGCCTGCCTGGGAATCAATGTGAGCTTTAGTTCTGGTGCTGGGGTGGGGGCAGGGCCGCCTCCCAGGCTCGGCTTCCTCAGGGGCTTTATGCAGAGACTTTCAGTAATGAAGATCCTGCCTGCTCCTGGGGGAGTCCTGGGCCGCCAGGCTGCGCCGCTGCTGCCTGCCTCCGCTTCTGCCCACGCCTCTGCCTCTGCCGCTTCCTGCCCCCCATCTCTGCCTCCCCCGCTTCCTCCCGAGGGGGCCTCACGGAGACACCCCACTCCCCTCAGCCAGCCAGCCGTCTCTCTCACTGACCTGTAGCTTCTGTGGGCGGAGGGACTTTCCCGGCTGCCAGAGCTTCCCTCCGTCCCTGAAGCCTGTTTGGGTCAGCTTCTCTGGGGCCATGGCCAGGGCAGCGCTGGGGTGGGGTCTGCTTTCCGGGGCGCAACCCCATTTGGAGTTTTCTTGGCAGAGATACTGTTGTGATTTTCCATTTCCTTCTCCAGCTCATTTTACAGATGAGGAAACTGAGGCACGCAAGTTAAGTGATTTGCCTGGGGCCTCCCAACTAATAAGTATCTGAGGTCAGATTTACACTCAGGTAGCCTTTCTAACTCCAAGCCTGGAACTCTGACTTCTTCTAGTGGTATCACAAAGAGAAGGCCAATTACAGCCCAACAAAAGGAAGAATTCCCTGGTAAAATAGTGAATCCAGTTGTTCTGAAAGGTTCTAATGGATGCATAACGAAGTGAACCGAACAAAGAAATTTATGCAATAAAAACAATATTGTAAAAAAAAAAAAAAAAACTTCGACAGATTTATGAGCTCTGATCAACACAGCAACCAACCAAAATTTCAGGGAATTGGAACTCATGATAAAACATGGTGGCCACTGCCAGATAGAACTACAATGGACTCAGAAAGCAGGTTGAAACCTATACAATTTTGATACATGGACAATGTGGAAATCTGCTTTGTTTGACTATATGCACCTGGTACAAGACTTTTGCTTTTCTTTTGTTTTCAGTTGTAAGATGAAAAGAAGACAAGGTGAATTTTGGTTCAATGGAAAAATATGTATACATTTTTAAAGAAAGTTAGGCCACAGCCAGGCTGTGAAGGGTTTTTAAGGTCAAACAAAGGAGCTTGTATTTTCTTCTGGAAGGGAAGGATGTCACTGAAGCTTCTAAAGGAGGAGAAGGACAGGGTTTGATCTGTCTTTTGAGAAGATCACTTTGGCAACTGTGTGGAGGGTGATTCCATGATGCTACAGAAGCATTTAGCTATAATATACTAATAAATGTACTGATTATGGCCAATGGTGGGGGAGGTAATGAGTTCACCATCACTGGTGGTCTTCAAGTGGAAAGTGAATGGTCGGACACACTAGTGAGGGGATTCAGCGCTCAGGGAGTAGTTTGAGGCAGGTGGTACCTACAGATCCCTCTACCTCTGAGATTCTATTCCTTTCTGTGCCTTTCCTATCTTCAGTTCAGTGGCTTTATTTTAAATCTTAATAAAAGATCCTTGTTTAGAGAACAAACAACTTCTTTAATTATGCTTAGAAATGGGAAGACAGACTTGATCCACTTCGGTGACTTCCTGGGGAAAGTATCACAGGATTTAGATCTGGAAGGAATCTGAGTGGTCAACTAATCCAATCTCTCTACTCTTCCTGGAAAAGGAGTTGATCACAAGCATCTGGATGAATTTGAAGAATTTCCCCAATAGACTAATGAGATTATGGCACCTCCTATAGGGTAGATACTGTCCCCTTGCTGAGAGAACAGAAGGAAATCCTGATGATTGACTGACTAAATAGGATTTAGGCAGATGGACTTTTGCCAGAGGAGCTGCCCCCCATTCTTATCTGCAAAAACAAGCTGGGAAATCTGCTCTCTCTCTCTCTCTCTCTCTCTCTCTCTCTCTCTCTCTCTCTCTCTCTCTCTCTCTCTCTCTCCCCCTCCCTCTCTCTCTTTTTCTCTCTCCCTTCTCTCTCTGTCTCTCCCTCTCTTCTCTTTCCTTCTACCTCCCTCTCTTTTCCTCTTTCCCTCTCAAACTCTCCAGTTTCCCTTTTACCTTCAGAAGACAAACCAGGTTTCCCCAACCCAACACCAGGACCACTATATTATATACTGTTCTGTCTTCCAAAGCCATCCACTGTAAATAGGCATCACTTTTTCTGATCCTTAAAAATTCTAATTAAATGTTACATCCAGATGTCCAAATGATGGTGAAATAACTCAAGATGCACTTAATCATTCCCTGTGGTTCTGGGAGTCATGAGTTCCTCATGTCACTATCCTAGCCTAGGGGGAGTTACCATACTAACAGAAAGGAAGGGAGGCAGAGCTAGGGTTAAGGGTGGAAAGAAATTAACAGTGCATCTCTTTTCTTCCTCCAGGAGATATCACCAAATTCCTTCTTCTCATGTTACAATGTGTGGAGATTAAATAAAACAATTCATATTGGTGAAAACTACATGTCTATTATCAAACTCAGTGTCAGTGGGACTGTGGAGTGGGAGTGCATATTCAGGTTCTGCTGGGACAACTCAAATTACCACAATCTTTCTAGAAAAGTCTGGCCACTAGCAACAAGTGGTATTATCCTTTACCCAATGATTCCACGATCCAATATTGGGATTCCAATATCCCAAGAAATAAAAAATCAGTTAAAAAGGTAATTTGCTCATAGATTGGAGCTGAAGCAACACAGAACATAGCATACGAGAGCCAGTGGGGACCGTAGAGTGTCAGACCCAGGAGGGAACTTAAAAAAAAAAACAAAGTGGGAAGATGATTGTGATGGAATACTACTGTACCATGAGAAATTATTTCAACGATTTTAGAAAATATGGGAAGACTCGCATGAAATAGTAAAGACTGAAATGAACAAAACCAAGTGAACCTTGTATACAGTAACAGCAATATTGTTTTAAGAACAACTTGGAGTGACTAAGGCATTTTGACAATTATAAACACCCAAACTAGCCACAAAGCACATATGAAGAAAGATGGTATCTGCATCCAGAGAAAGAACTGATAAAGTAGAAGTATGTATAAAATAATTATATAATATATATATGTGTGTGTGTGTGTGTGTGTGTATGTATTCATGTCTAATAGTAGTCATCTCAGAGGTGGGGGTTGGGTAGAAAAAAGGGGGAAGACATTTATTGTATGTGCAAATGGAATATCAAGTTGTACATAAAAGATCTTCAGTTTCATGTGCAATCTTTTGTGTTATATTATGTTATGAAAATGCTTGTTTTATCCCATAAATTAAATTTTTTAAAAGCAGGTCAAAGCTGTATAGACTGATAAAACATAAAATATTTTAAGTAGAAAGGATGGAAAAACATAGAATGTCAGAGTAGAAAGTAACCTTGGGTGTTGTTCAGCCCAATCCCCTCACCTTGAAGATAAGAAAACTGAACTCAAAAGAGAGGATGGGACTTGGCCAAGGTCACATGACCAATCAGTGGGCAAGCTAATAATAGAACTCAAGTCTCCTAACTCCTACACCAGCTTCCTTCCATACCAATTGTATTGAAATAGTGAAAAACTGGAAATGATGTTGAAGAGCCAACAATCAGGGAACGGCCAGGCTGCAGAAAATTTATGGAAGTGGGCCACAAAAAATGGCAAACAGAAAGAATGTAAAAACAATATAGAAAAGTCTACGTTAGTGTGTGGATAAACTGTGTGAGAGTCTCAAGACTCCCAAATCTGAAAGAATTGTTGCAAGGGTCCATTTCATTAAAGAACTCAGTATGATAAATAAGCAAACACTCTATATGGAGACTAATGATACAAATACATGTCATATGATTTTCCCCATGTAGATAGATACTGTTGCAATTAATAAATTAAAGATTCTCTTACGGTTGCTACTGAATTAATGGATTCACTGGCTGTGTGACTCTGGACAAGTCATTTTTTTTAAATAATGGACTTATTCAATCAGTAGATACTAAAACTACAACTACCATGTGGAGGAAAGGGAATTTACATTAAAAAGGGGTTCTGATACTCTCAGATTTAGAAACTATTAGTCTATGTGAAATAATCCAAAGTGAAAACAGCAGAATTAAGAGACTATAAATGCACTATAAATGTGGGTATGAATATACAATTTCAATGTACCTTAAGGATCACCAGCATTAGATCATCAATACCAATTCTCTTACTTTACAGATAAGAAAATCAAGGCTCTAAAAGGTGAAATCACTTTCCCAAGATCACACATGTAGTAAGTTGCAAAGGTAGGATCCTTCTGACAGTTAGTAGGTGTGTGGCAAAACTTCCAAACTGCTTTACTTATCCTAGACTTCCAAATTCAGTGTTTCCAGTCAGTCAGTCAACAAACATTTATTAACCTACTATATGCTAGGCATGCTACCTGTTCTTGGGTCCCATAGGCATCTCAAACTCGAGTTTTCAAACAGAACTCATTGTAATTCCCCCAAAACCCACCCCTTTTCTGAACCTCTACTTCCATCCAGGGTACTACTACCACCCAGGTTTGCCACCTAAGGAAAATCCTGACTCCTCATTTTCCATTACCTCACACAACATATCAGGTGTAAAATCATGCTGCTTTCACCTCCACAACATCTCTAATATTAATGTGTGTACATATATATGTATATATATATCAATATATGTATGCCCTTATCCCCACTCATACATATACAATCCTAGTACAGGGGACCTCCTCAACACCTATTACCTGGACCATTCCAATAGTTTCCTAATTGGCCTCCTGTCTTCTAGACTCTCCCCGCTCCAAATTTATCCCCCTCACACCTCCACAAAGCTCCCAAAATATAAGACAGATTCTCACACACACACACGTGCTCCATAAACTCCAGTGGTTCCCTATTATCTTCAAGATTAAATATAAAGTCCTATGTTTGGCATTTAAAGGTCTTCACAACCTAGCCCCTTCATGCCTTTCTAATTTTTTTTTCTTATTTTTGGAGGCAATCAGATTAAGTGACTTGCCCAGGGCCACACAGCTAGCAAGTATGTGAAGCCAAATTTGAACTCAGGTCCTCCAGACTCCAGGGCTGGTGTTTATGTACTGTGTCACCTAGCTGTCCCCTTCCCAATCTTCTTACCTGTTATGCTCTCTGGTCCACCCATACTTTCCAATTTGTTGTTACTTAATGTTCCATCTCTCTTTACTTTACTCTGGTTGCATCCCATGCCTACAAGTCATTTTCCCTGAGTTGAGCCTCCAGTCTCCATTAGTGTATCTTTAGCTTTCCCCAGCTCTCCCCCATCTCCCCTTTCTCTCTCTTCTATTCCCATTTTTCTCCCTTTCTCATCTTAAAATCTGTTTTCTAAGCTAAAGTCCTTCTAGACTCAACTCAAGCAACCCTTTCTGGGGTTTCTCCCTTCTGGGAAAAAAGCTCTTTCTCAGTTCTCCCTTCTCTCCCCACACCCTGACTCCTAATTCCTTCCTTCTGAGATGACCTTGTATCTACTTTGTGTGAGACCTATATCTGTATACAGTTAACTCCCCCTTTAAAATGTAAGTTCCTTGAAGCTTGGAACTGTTGAATTTTTGTCCTTAAAAATGCCTGGCACAAAATGGGTGCTTAGTAAATGCCTATTGGTTGGTTGATTGATTGGAATTTATTCTTTATGGTAAATTTGATTAAACTCAATGGAAAGAAAAAGAGAGAGCAAGTACAGTATCTAAGCAAGTTAAGGTTGCGAAGTCATCTCATTTTGATGATGTAGCATATAACACAACATTCAAGAAGTATGATAAAAATCAGTTATTTATGAAGCTCCTGCTCTGTACCAGGCACTGTCCAATGGAACTGAGAAAGGGGATAGGGTTTAGATCTATGATTTCATTGACCTGGGTATCTCCCTCAACCAGTGAAGGTCAGTGCCTTCTCTTCAACTCATATTCTTGGAGTTGTCCAGAGTACTGAAAAGTTAAGTGAGGGTCACATAGCTAGTATGTGCCAGATGTGGGACTTAAACCTAAGCCTTCCTTGCTCCAAGACCAGTTCTCTATCAACTGCACCACATAGCCTCTTATACTGGGGATACAATGGAAAAAAAAAGAAGAGAGCTGGACCTGGACCTAGAGGGTAAACATAGAGTAAGTGGGAAAGAGAAGATTGCCACCTTCAGGCCTAAGGCTAGAAGAAAGATCTGCTGGTGGGAATGGGAATTCTATGATCATTCTGTCTTTACCTCATTTACTAAAGACTATCACTTTAGTTTCTCTCACCCCAGAATAAAGTTTGTGCCCTTGAATGAGATGCCCATGAGGCATTTTTAGGAAGAGAATAGGTAAGAAATAAGACCAGAGTACAGAGTGGAGAAAGGTCAGGAATCCAAAGGAGGACTTTGGAGAAGAATGATGATTGGATTCTAAGTCCCTCAAGACAGGGACCATTTTGAAGTTTTTCGCCTTTTCTTGTAGGACTAGCACTTAGCACCAGGCCTGAAGGGCAAAGTATGTGCTGAATAAATCCTTGTTGATTGACTAGTTCATAGTAAAGGAAAGCTAACCAGAGAAAAGATGGCAGAAATCAGAGTAGACAGATCTCCTTCTGAAGGAGAGATCAGGGCATAAAAATAACAGCTGATATGTATAGAGGACTTTAAGGTTGGGAAGGAACTTTCCAAAAATTATCTCATTTGGACCTCAGAGCAACTCTGTGAAGGGAGGTCTCAAGATATTATTCTCCTCATTTTTTTTATTTTTGTACCCAGATCATGAGTTCATCATTTCTTTGACACAGGGAACTCACAAGAAAAATTCCTCTACTAATACGGGACAGCACCTTCTCTACCTACCTCATAACCTGAGCATTAAGAGGTTAAATGACTTGCCCAGGGTAATGCTGGCAGTATGTGTAAAAGGGTAGATTATACCCACATCTTCCTAACTTTGAAGCCAACTCTCTATAACACTACACCTCATCCTTATTTGACAAATGAGAAAAAAATTGAAATATTACATGACTTGCCCAGATTGTCACACAGATAATAAGGCAGCAGAATTTGCACCCAGGACTTTCTATAATCTATCTTCTACCTCATCTTCTTAACCTGAGGTTTGTGAATCTGTTCTTTAAGTATACTGATGACTAAATTTCAATGTAGTTGGTTTCCTTTGTAATTCTATATTTTACTTTATATATTTAAAAGTATTCTTCTGAGAGAGGTCCATAGGCTTCACTAGACCTTCACCAAAGGGATTCAAGTCAGTAAAAGGATTAAAAATCCTACAGACTGAGGGCTCCACATTCTGAGTCCTCTTCTTACCCCTAAGCCTTCAGACTCACCTGCCTTGGTCTTTGTCAGAACAAATATCCCCAGAATGAGCAGACAGAATGAGGAGGACCACCTCTTCCACTGAGTCTCCATCCGAAATGATTGCCAGCCTCCGTCACTACTGGGCTTGCCCCTGCCAAGAGATTTCCATTTCTAAGAATTTGCCTCCTTCCAGATCCAAAAGCTCCCTGGGAGTCAGAATAAGCAATGTCAATACTTACCTTGAAATCAAATGAATGATTTAGTTATGCTTGAGAGAGGAAAATCAATGCATGAGAAGTTCCAGGCTCTCCTCCAAAAGCTACACCTTGTATCCTGCTCAAAGTCCTGATAGAAAACATGTCCATATATACACATAGAAATTTCGGTCCCCTCCCCCAGTCTAAATGACATTGGCCCATCCTGATCTTTGCATCCTCATCATCATTAACAAACTATGTCATTGTTGCCAAGCAGAACTGATACCTCAGCCAGTAGGCATGAGGGTGGAAGTGAAAGGAGGTCTGTGGTAGGGATATTTAACTCCCAAGTTTTATGTTACAAAGGCCCAGGGTGAGGAGTGGGCATTTTTAGAGCTGTTTCTAAGAAATGTGATTCCCCTCAACTTATTCAGATTCACTCCAATATATAGGAAAAGTATTAAGTGTTGATGGAGGAAGGTATGGAGAGGGAAATACCAAGTTAGCATGTAGATGGAAATGGCCCTTGTGTGGGAGTCATGTGAACTGGGAATCAGGTAGCTTGCTTCTGCCAAGCTGATAAACTTCAAGTAGGTCACTTGAATTCCTTGGGTTTTGATTTCTTTATCTTAAAAATGAAGGGGGGCACATCATAGTACATGGTTGTAATCTTCGATGAAGCTGGCGGATCACCTGAGCTCAGGAGTTCTAAGCTACAATAGGAATAAAGTCCATGAGATGTTTGCAATAAGCCTGGTGCCATTATAGTGAGCTTCTGGTAATGGGGGGTGACCAGGCTACCTAAGAAGGGTCAAGTAATTTAAGTATAGAAATAGAGCAGATCAAAGTTTCTATGGTGGTCAACAGTGGCATCAGGCTTATGAGTGCCAACTGTACTTGCAGTGAGAAAAAGAGAAAGAGACAATGAAGGAAGAAGGGCAGAAGGGAGGCAGGAAGGAAGGACGGAGGAAGGGAGGGAGGAAAGGAACTAGGGAAGAAGGGATAGAGGGAGGGAGGAAGGGGCTAGACCAGATGAGGAATCTTAAACCCAAGACCTCACTCAGCTGCTTCCAAGTTTTAAAGTACACTGTTACAAGGGGATCTGGCCCATGGGGATGTCTATCCTTGGAACATCTGTAGGTATTCTGTGACTATTTCTTGTCTCTGCTACATAGTGAAGAAAAGTCTTTTAACTGTCTGCTCAGCCAGAATGAAGTACGTATGCAAAAAGTATAAGGAGGCTAAATGGCTCTCTCCTCCCTGGTAGCCAAAAATTGCTGTAAACTTCTTAGGTGACAGAGAAGTAATGTCAGTGACCTACTCTTTCCACCCAAGCCAAAAGTTGGCATTGAACATATGGAATTACTATTTCTTCTGCCCCAATTGTATTTCTTCTTTTCTGATCTCAGGTAAATGTGTATCAGAGATGGAATGGACAAGATTGTAATCTTGTGAGCTTTAAAAGATTGGAATAGCCACCAGAGGTCCAGGAATGAGAGCTCAACCACAACAGTGGATCAACCCAATGGCCAAGACACTCAAGCATCACTTATGCTTCCCCCAGGCATGAACATAGTGGTGGAAATATTTGTAGCAATTTTTTTCAGTGTGAGCAGAAGCCAAGGTGGCAGAGCGGGGAAGATGCTCTGATTCAGAGGAATGTATTTACACTTTTGTTCTTGTATCTTTTCAGTAACTACCCCAACACATACCCATGTTACACAAAGTTGTCAGCTTCACTTTCTTCCTGAGTCATCAAAAAGTCCAGTGGCAGGACAAAATCAAAATGACTGGTGATGACTCAGGATGTAGTAGATGACCTTGACATCTGTCTTCAGCTGTCTTCATGGCCACTGGGACAAATTGTTCCTATCTACCTATTCCACTGATGAAAGTCTCCACATGTGTGTAAACATCCCACTAACTTACCAAAAGATTTGAAGTTCGTCTTTTACTCTCAGCCTGGTTTAGCCTTTCTGCTGAGACAGTACATACTACAGGTGCTTGGAACCGCAGATGAGAGTTGGGTTAATCAGGAGGACAGCAAAGATGGATAAGTCCCTGAAAAGGAGTTGGCAAGCCCTCACTCCAGAGCGGCTAGTCCTCTGGAATGAACTGCCAGAAGAGAGAGTGGATTCCCTTTTCAATGGTGGGCTTCTAGCAGAGGTTGGCTAGATAACCACTTTTCAGATTCATTATGGTGATGATTTCTTTTGGGGTCACAGCTAAGTGGTTACTGAAGGCCCTTCGAACTAAAATTATTCTAGGATTCTTTGATACGACAAGATATTAACTGACATGTACTTGAGAACTGCAATCTTCAATGACTTGTGGGTCCATATGTGCTTTTAAACTTAGCAGAAATAAACCTCACATTTCAAAACAACAGGAACTATCTTCCATGCCAATATTTTCATTGTCAAACCTAGAGACAAATATGTCTTCATATTGCCTCATAAAATGAAATTATTTGGGATATCATTTAGTTCTGGGAAATAGAAATAGATTTAAGCTGTAGGAAATAGCTGTCCAGCTATGTATCAGTCACTATCTTCTTTAAACCTAAAAACACTCAGAGAGAATAGAGATAATTTTTAGAAATAGGTACATGTTTGTGATAGACAATTTTTGAAAGTCTGATACAACTATGAAGAGCTATCAACTTAGAATTTACATCTTTTCTTATTATTCACATGAATAATATACCAAGCATTCTCCCCAAAGATAGAGGTGTGTGAGTCTTCCAAGGGTCAGTTTTTAAAGGTAGAAAACTCCTCAGTCAACATCCAGACTGATTACTTCATTTTCTAGACAAGGAAACTGAGACCCAGAGAGGGTAAGTGATTTGCCCAAGGTTACATACTACTAAATATCGGAGCTGAATTCAAAATCATGTCAATTAATTCACAATTCAAGATTACTTGTTTTCTATGTTGCCAAAGTTAGGTGCCCTGGGGAAACAATTTGATATTTTACCGTATGTTACAGTTTCATCTGAAGAGAAATAGTTCACAGCCCTGGGCTGTGATGGAATAGTTACAGAAGCCCCATTCTTGGAGACCTCCAGGTATAATGATGAAGTCATGATCCTTATCCTTGATGAACTCCCAGTCTGATAAAGGAGGAATGAGCCACCCTCTTAGTGCGCGCCCTAATTAAAAGCATGTACATTTCTGGATGTCTGGGTTTGTCCCTAACAAACCACTTCCCCTCATAAGATGTTGCCATTGCTTACTGGGAAGTTGTCTGTCACTTTCTGAATAGACTATTCTCCCTCACTGTGGCTCTTCTCTAATCAGCCACAAAGCTATGGTCAGGCTGTGACCTTCATGCCTACATCTTTGATGCAAGATCATCACTCATTTCTCTCAACAAGAATGGCTATCTTCACATGAATGACCATTTGACAGTTCCCAAAAAGGCTCTCAAAGGAAGGATGTGGGTGTTATCAGAAGCTACAAGCCCTTAAACTGTGATGCAAATCTCCCAGACACCTTGTGAGAAATAATGCCTCATATTTGTATAAAACATAACAATAGTCTAAGACCTATGTATTCTGATCCTTAAAAAGTCCATATGAGGTAGATGAGGTGGGCATTATTAACCCATTATTGCAGAAAAAGAAACTGAGGTGCAAAAATGTTAAATGGCTTATACAAGGTTACACAACTAGCAAATGGTAAATCAAAGACCAGAATCTACTCCAATCAATCTGTCCAGTTGATCATCAACACTGGTATTCCCTCCAATGATACAGATTGCAACCTATGCCTACCCATCATATGGGACTCATCTCATAAATATACCACAAAAGGTCCATCACTGTGCTGGGAGAGGTAGGGAGCAGCAGAGAGGCTTTTCTAATTCTCTACCTCTGGCATGCACATGGTCTGAGGCAACTATCCCAAGTCTCTTTCTACACTAGTATATCATCATTTAAAAATTTAAAAAAATATTTCTCATCTCAACCTCAAAATCAATACTTATAAAAGTTTCAGTAATCCAACATAATATTAGTAACCTACTCATTCAAATAAATAAAAGTTATGACAAACAAATTGCTCTGACTTCTACAGAAACACACCAGAAAACAGACTGTTCAATTGCAATACACAAAAAAATGAAGAGAAATATGCTATTTTTTTTCCTAAAGAATCTCAAAATAAGGCTATCCTTATTTTGCAAAGAACCTCTCCAGTGGGTCCTCACAAGTGGGAAAGATTTGATAGTTATCATCAATAAGTTTGCACATTAGCATATTGTCTGCGTAAGTATCCTAACTTTCACTGTCCCTGATTCAGGCCCTCAGAGTACCGCCACTATGCCCTCTCAGGACCCTAGAAGCAACCCTAAGAAGTTGGCAGTTACCTTAACTTCTTCATTTTGGAAAGGCTACAAGCCAAGACCAAAGGGGAGGGAGCGTTGGTACATGATTTTCTATTTGCAGAAGTTTGTGCAATCAGTGAAGCCTCTGAAGCTGAGATGCAACAAAGGATGGATCAATTCTCTTTTGCTTGTGCTAATTTTGGCCTAATAATTAACACCAAGAAAACACAGGTGCTCCATCAGACACCACCACACCATCCATAGGTGAAACATCAGTTACAGCAAATGGAGAAGTTCTCAATGCTGTGGATAAGTTCACTTACCACTTTCCAGGTGTGTACACATTGATAATGAGGTTGATGCATGCATTGCCAGAGCTAGCTCAGTATCTGGGAGGCTCTGAAGGAAAGTATGGGAGAGGAGAGGTATTAGACTGACTACCAAACTGCAGGTCTTTAGAGCCATTTTGCTGACTTCATTGTTATATGCCTGTGAAACATGGACACTCTGCCAGTGCCATGCCAAGAAACTGAATCACGTCCATTTGAACTGTCTTAGGAAGATTCGGAAGATCACCTGGCAGGATAAGGTACCAGACAGTGAGGTCCTTACTTGAACTAAATTGCCAAGCATTCAAACTATGCTTCAGAGAGTGCAACTCTGATGAACTGGCCACATTGTTCAAATGCAAAATGTATGCTTGCCAAAAAGACTATTTTATGGGGAGCAGGCATGGGGTAGGCAATCACATGGTGGTCAGAAGCGATATAAGGACATTCTCAAAGTCTCCCTCAAAACTATGGAATTGATTGTATGATATGGGAGACATTGGCACAGGACTGCTCAACATGGTATGCCCACATCAGAGAAAGTGCTGTGCTCTATGAGCAAAGCAGAATTGAAACAATTCAAAGGAAACATAGGATGTGCAAATATAGAGAATCCACCTCAAATGTTCATAGTGCCCTATCTGTGGTAGGGCACTTGACTTTATCATAGTGATGTCATTTTGGTCTTCTTCGAGAACAAAGGACAACAACCAACCAACTATAGCACATAGGTCCCCATGAGTGTGCTTCTCCTAAAACTGTCAGTTGATATCAGTTAGTCTGCTAGCCTTAATCCTTTTTAGGAAGGAGTAATTACTATGGTTTTATAGTGAGAATGGTTAGAACAACATCCCAACAGAAGTCTGTGACATGCTCTTCCACAAGTTCCAGGGAAAGTGGGTCCAGTCTTAGAAAGCTTATGTGACAAAGGGCTAATTTATAGTTCATGGAAGTCTTTTTGCTAAAATACTCAAGATATTTCACTTAGGTATGATGTAGTTTTTCTTTTTGGTTCTTTGTAGAACCTTGAATCTTAATCCATTCTGTCCTTAACTCCTGAGATAGTCCTTGCAGCTTCTGTTGTCCTGAGGCTACTGCTGGAATGCCCAATTAAAAGACCAAATCCTTCAATCAAGTATAGGAGGGAAGGTCTTGGCTAAAGCTGAGTCATTGCTCTTGATCCTCCCCAAGTGATTCCTTAACATGGACACAGCTAGAGCACTCTCAACTGATAGTGTGGCTCTCGTTCTAATACTCAAGGATCTTATAGCCTTGATTTTATGAGGTTGTTATCAAGTCTACTTTGGTTTAAATGGCTTCAGTTGATTCAAGAAGATATCTTGACCTTGTTCTGATTAATTGATTGATTGATTGATTGGTGGGTTGGTTGGTTGATCAAGAAGTATCAAGAAGTAAAGTAGGCTAGTGTAATTAACAATTAATAGATTCCTATCCTTATACAAGTGTGCCAATGGATTACATGGGCTGTCCATCAGTTTTCCCTTCTTTTTTATTCATGAACAGTTCATCTTTTCAATTCTACCATACATTTCTCTATTGGCATCCTTTACCTCACTTCTCCTACCTAATTCCTCATATGTAATGTCAAGTCAACAAACCTTAAAGGAGCAGGGGGACAGAGTCAAGATGGTAGAGTAAAAAAAGGGATTAATTTGAGCTCTCTCCTAAACCCCTCCAAATACCTGTAAAAAAAATGACTCTAAATAAATACTAGAGCAGCAAAACTCAAAAAAGATAGAGTGAAACAAATTTCCAACCCAAGACAACCTGGAAGGTTGACAGGAGAGGTCTGCTGCACTCAGCTGGGAGAGAAACACAGTCCAGTTCAAACCACATAAGCACAGACACACAGCAAACAAAACCAGAACAGGCCTCAGGGGACTGAATCACAGACATCTGTGGCAGTTTCCAGACTTCTCAGACCACAAACCCCCAAGACAACTTAGAAGGTCAATAGTAAAGGTCTGTCAGATCTGAGTGAGAGAGGAGCACAGTCCAGCTCTGGCCCCAGAATAGCCCTGGGTGGGCAGCAGTGGCAGCAGCTGCTTCTGAAGCTCTCAGTCCACAGATTGTAAAGGGATAAAACAACTGATCAGAGGGAGATTATAGGGGTCTATTTGCTGGCACTGAGGCAGGATTCTGTTGCTTTGCCTGTGCTTGCATCTGATTCACAATCCTGAGTGGCAGTCCTGGGGCAAGGAGGAGCACTAGCATAGCAGAGCTTATGACTACAGTGGAGAGGGAACCCTCCTCACAGCTCTAAAGCAGAAAAGAGTGCTTGTGGTCACTCACAGACCAGAGCACAGGTCAAGGAAAGAGTAAACACCTCTCCTTACATCATATCACCTTGGAAGAACTGGAAACTTACAGGTTCCTAGAAGTATCTCTGACAAGAGCTGCCCAAAATCCCTGGAGTTGGGCACAGTACACCCTCAACACTGGAAGCAGAGCCCCACCTTAACAAAGAGTTGAAAGGACAAATAATTGGGCTGGGAAGGTGAACAAACAGTGAGAAACATCTCATACTATCGAAACTTACTTTAGTAACAAGGAAGATCAGAACATACAAGCAGAAGAAGGCAACAAAGTCAAAGCTCCTACATCCAAAGCCTCCAAGAAAATTAGGAATTGGTCTCAGGCCATGGAAGAGCTCAGAAAGGATTTTGAAAATCAAGTAAGAGAAGGAGAGGAAAAATTGGGAAGAAAAATGAGAGTGGTGCAAGAAAATAATGAAAAACAAGTTAACAGTTTGCTAAAGGAGACCCAAAAAATGCTGAAGAAAGTTAACACTTTAAAAATTGATTAACCCAAATAGCAAAAGAAGTCCAAAAAGCCAATGAGGAGAAAAATGTCTTAAAAATCAGAATTAGTCAAATGGAAAAACAGGTTCAAAAGCTCATCAAAGAAAAAAATCCTTAAAAATTAGAATGAAACAAATGGAAGTTAAAGATTTTGTGGGGAATCAAGAAATTATAAAACAAAACCAAATGAATGAAAAAAATAGAGGACAGTGTGAAATACCTCATTGGAAAAACCACTGACCTGGAAAATAGATCCAGGAGAGATCATTTAAAACTAGACTACCTGAAGGCTTTGATCCAAAAAAGAACATAGGCATCATCTTTCAAGAAATTATCAAGGAAATTGCCCCTGATATTCTAGAACCAGAGGGTAAAATAAAAATTGAAATAATGCACCAATTGCCTCCTAAAAGAGATCTCAAAAGGAAAACTCCCAGGAATATTATAGACAAATTCCAGAGTTCTCAGGTCAAGGAGAAAATATTGCAAGTAGCCAGAAAGAAACAATTCAAGTATTGTGGAAACACAATCAGGATAACACAAGCTTTAGCAGTTAATACATTAAGGGATCAAAAGGCTTAGAACATGATATTCTGCAGGTCAAAAGAGCTAGGATTAAAACCAAGAATTACCCACCCAGCAAAACTGAGTGTAATCAGTGGGGCTGGGGGGAGATTGACATTCAATGACATAGAAGAATTTAGTGTTTTCTTGATAAAAGATGAGAAAAGGGAAAAACTGACTTTCAAATATAAGACTCAAGAGAAACATGAAAAGGTAAACAGGAAAGAGAAATCATAAGAGATTTATTAAAGTTGAACTGTTTACATTCCTATATGGAAAGATAATTTTTGTAACTTATGAGACTTTTTTTCATTATTAGTGCAGTTGGAGGGAATATTTATAGACAGAGGGCACAGGGAAAGTTGATTATGAAGTGATATCTAAAAAATAAAATTAAGGGGTGAGAGAGGAATGCACTAGGAGAAGGAGAAATGGAGAGGTAGAATGGGGTAAATTATCTCACATAAAAGAGGCAAGAAAAAGTTTTTACAGTGGAGGGGAAGAGAGGGCGTGAGTGAACCTTACTCTCATTGGATTTGTCTTAAGGAGGGAATAACATATACACTCAAGTGGGTATGGAAATCTATCTTATCCTATAGGAAAGTAGGGGGGGGAAAGGTATAAAAGAGGAGAGGGATGATAGAAGGGGGGCAGAATAGGGAGGGATATGATAAGCAAATACTTTTGAGGAGGGACAGGGTCAAAGGAGAGAATAGAATAAGTGGGGAAGGGAGAATGGAGGGAAATACAGTCTTTCACAACATGATTATTATGGAAGTGTTTTGCATCACTATACATGTATAACCTATATAGAATTGCTTGTCTTCTCAATGAGGGTGGGTGGGTAGGGAGGAAAGGAGAGAATATGGAACACAAAGAAGGTAAAGGGAAGAAGAGAGGGGAGGACAGAAGGGAGAACAAATTTGAGGAAGGGGTAATGGGAATGCATGTAATCTTGGGGGGAGCAGAAAATGGAGAGAAAATTTGGGACTCAAATTTTTGTATTGAAAACGAAAAATAAATAATTTTTTTTAAAAAGCAAGGATTAAGCGGGGTGGAGCCAAGATGGTGGAGTGGAAAGACTCACATATGGTGGCTCCAAACCCACAGCCCATATATTTCCTGCAAGAAGAACTCCCCACAAATTCTGAATCACTGCAAGGCACACAGAAACACAGTGCAAAAGATTTCCATTCCAGAGAGCCCTAGAGAGCCTTCCCCAGGGGTCTGTCGCACCCCAGAAAGCGGAGCCCACCCCTGCGCTGCCCTGGCCACCTGGCTGAGAGGAGCAGATCCAAGCAGGCTTCAGGGATGGAACCTCTGGCCGGGAAGGTCCCTCCACCCACAGATGCTGCAGGTCAGTGAGAGAGACGTCTGGGCTGGCCAAGAGGGGAGCGGGGTGTCTCCGTGGCTTGGGCCCCGTCGGGAGGCAGTGGTGGAGGGAGTGGCAGAGAAAGCGGCAGAGGCAGCGGCAGAGGCAGCCATGGCCCGGGACAGCAGGCAGCAGCAGGCAGAAGTTCAGGTCTCTGCATAAAGCCCCTGAGGGAACTGAGCCTGGGAGACGGCCCTGCCCCCACCCGCTCCATTACTGAAGGTCTCTGTATAAAGCCCCTGAGGGAACTGAGCCTGGGAGGCGGCCCTGCCCCCACCTGAGCACCAGAACTTAAGCTCACATTGAATAGCAGCTGCGCCTGCCCCGGAAAGCCCATTTGAATATCAGACCCCAAGCACTAGCTGGGCAGATCTAGGTGGGGGTGGACAGGAATCTCAGAAGTCAAGTAACTGGCTGGGAAAATGCCCAGAAAAGGGAAGAAAAATAAGACTATAGAGAGCTACTTTGATGGGGTTCAGATGTTCCCACCTTTCAATTCTGATGACGAGGAAAGATTCTTACCATCAGGGAAAGATGTGGAGGTTGGGGCCTCTGTATCCCAGACATCCCAGGATGTCTGGTGGGCTCAGGCCATGGAAGAGCTCAAAAAGGATTTTGAAAATCAAGTTAGACAGGTGGAGGAAAAACTGGGAAGAGAAATGAGAGAGATGCAAGAAAAGCATGAAAAACGGGTCAATACCTTGCTAAAGGAGACCCAAAAAAATGCTGAAGAAAATAACACCTTGAAAAATAGGCTCACTCAATTGGCAAAAGAGGTTCAAAAAGCCAATAAGGAGAAGAATGCTTTCAAAAGCAGAATTAGTCAAATGGAAAAAGAGGTTCAAAAGCTCACTGAAGAGAATAGTTCTCTCAAAATTAGAATGGAACAGATGGAGTCTAATGACTTTCTGAGAAACCAAGAAATCACAAAACAAAACCAAAAGAATGAAAAAATGGAAGAGAATGTGAAATATCTCATTGGAAAAACAACTGACCTGGAAAATAGATCCAGGAGAGACAATTTAAAAATTATGGGACTACCTGAAAGTCATGATCAAAAAAAGAGCCTAGACATCATCTTCCATGAAATTATCGAGGAAAACTGCCCTGATATTCTACAACCAGAGGGCAAAATAAGTATTGAAAGAATCCATCGATCACCACCTCAAAGAGATCCAAAAAGAGAAACTCCTAGAAACATTGTGGCCAAATTCCAGAACTCCCAGCTCAAGGAGAAAATCTTGCAAGCAACTAGAAAGAAACAATTCCAGTACTGTGGAAATACAATCAGGATAACTCAAGATCTAGCAGCTTCTACATTAAGGGATCGAAGGGCATGGAATAGGATATTCCAGAAGTCAAAGGAACTAGGACTCAAACCAAGAATCACCTACCCAGCAAAACTGAGCATAATACTTCAGGGGAAAATATGGTCTTTCAACAAAACAGAGGACTTTCAAGAATTCTTGATGAAAAGACCAGAGCTGAAAAGAAAATTTGACTTTCAAACACAAGAATGAGAAGAAGCATGAAAAAGTAAACAGCAAAGAGAAGTCATAAGGGACTTACCAAAGGTGAGCTGTTTACATTCCTATATGGAAAGACAATATTTGTAACTCTTAAAATTTTTCAGTATCTGGGTATTTGGTGGGACCACACACACATACACACACACGTACACACGTGCATGCACACACACATACACACATGCACACACATACAGAAACAGAGAGCACAGAGTGAATTGAATAGGATGGGACCATATCTTAAAAGAAATTAAGGTAAATGGTGAGAGAGAAATGTAGTGGGAGGAAAGAGGGTGAAATGGAATGGGGTAAATTATATCTCATTGAAGAGGCAAGCAGAAGACTTTTTAGTGGAGGGAAAAAGAGGAGAGCTGAGAAAAAAAAAATAAGAAGATTACCCTCATCACATTTGACTAAAGGAAGGAATAAAATGCACTCTCATTTTGGTATGAAAACCTATCTTACAATACAGGAAAGTTGGGGAGAAGGAGATAAGCAGGGTGGGGGGGATGATGGTAGGGAGGGCAATGGGAGGAGGGAGCAATTTGAAGTCAACACTCGGGGAGGGACAGGATCAAAAGACAGAATAGAAACAATGGGGGGCAGGATAGAATGGAGTGAAATACAGTTAGTCTTACACAACACGACTGTTATTGAAGTCATTTGCAAAACTACACAGATATGGCCTATATTGAATTGCCTGCCTTCCCAAAGGGAATGGGTGGGGAGGGAGGGATGGGGAGAATTTGGAACTCAAAGTTTTAGGAACAACTGTTTAGTATTGTTGTTGCTACTAGGAAATAAGAAATACAGTTAATGGGGAATAGAAAGTCATCTGGCCCTACAGGACAAAAGAGAAGATGGGGACAAGAGAAGGGAAGGAGGATAGAAGAGAGGGCAGATTGATGATAGGGAAAATTAGATTGCTCGGTGTATTGGGGTGGGGGAAGGGATAAAAGGGGAGAGAATTTGGAACCCAAAATTTTGTGAAAATGAATGTAAAAAGTTAAATAAATAAATTTAAAAAAAAACTTTAAATAAACTTAAACTTTAAAAAAAAAACAACAAGGATTAAATGTCTACTGTGTGCCAAGCATTTGGGGAAATAAAGAAATGCAAAAGATAATCCCTGCTTTCAGGAAGGTCACAGTTTAAGTGGGGAGACAAAGTGCAACAAAATCTGTACAGGATAAATTGGAGAAAAACAAAAGAAGGAAGGTATAAACACTAGGGAGGTCAGGTAAGGCTTCTTGGAGAAGGAATTTCAGCTCAGACTTGAAGGAAGGCAAGGAAACCAGGACACAGATCAGGAGTCATAGAGTTCCAGGCATGGGACATAAGCCAGGAAAATTCCTCAAGTCTAGAAGTGGAGTGTCCTATAGGAGAACCGCAAGGTGGCTGGTATAATTGGATTGCAAGGTGCAGAGGATAAAATGTAAGAAGACTGGAAAAGTAAGAAGGGGGCAAGTTAGGAAGGCTTTTAAAAGACAGAAGACTTTATATTTGATCCCATAGGGAGCCATAGCAGTAAGTGAAGAGTTGACCTAGTCAAATGGGCTCTACAGTTAGAGAGGAGTCAGGTATAAAACCAAAAAGATGCATGTGAGAGTAATAAGGAAATTCCAAACATCTCCCAGAAATCCCACTGTTATTGCTAAGATTCCAGATGGTATTTTACCCTATCATTTTTGAAAAAGTGGTTTATTTACTTATTTTTTAGGCTTTTTTTAACAATTTTTTTTAAAGTTTTGAGTTGCAAATTCTATCCATCCTTCTCCTCCCTCCCTGAGAAAGTAAGCAATCAGATATAGGTTACACATGTGTAATTATTTAAAATATTTCCATATTAGTTATGTTATATAAGAAGACTCGAATAAAAGAAAAAATGAAAAAAAGTTAAACATAGCATGCTTCAATCTGTCCAGTCAATATCAGTTATTTCCCTGGAAGTGGATAGTATGCTTCATCATTAGTCCTTTGGTATTGTCGTGGATCATTGTATAACTGAGAATAGATAAGCCATACACAGCTGTACATTGAACAACATTGCTGTTACTGTGCAGAACATTCTCCTGGTTCTGTTCACTTCTGTTCATGTAAGTCTTTCCAGGCTTTTCTGAAAGCATCCTGCCTATCATTTCTTATAACATAGTAATATTCCATTACAATCACACACCATATGTTTAGCCATTTTCCAATTGATGGGAATCCCTATGAATTCTATTTCTTATCCAGTGCAAAAAAAAAACAAAAACAAAAAAAGCTGCTATAAATATTTTTGTACGAATATGTCCTTTCCCCTCTTTTCGAATGTCTTTTGTTTTACCCTGTTTTTGCTTGTTTCCCTTTTGGAGCTTCCTGGTTCTCACTTCTCATCTAACTTCTCTTTTCAATTTCTTGTGAATCAATGCACCAAGTAACCACAAGAATTTTTTTAAACTCTGTGGGGTGCATATTTATTTGAAAAGGAGGAGTAACTTTCAGGGTTCCTTCTTTTTTGTCTCTTTCCAGCCTCAAATATCTAGTAGAATGGAAACTCCTTAAAGATGGGGAATTTTTTGTATTCTCTGCACCTAGTATGTGCCTGGTATGTGGCAAGTGTTAATAAATGTTGAATGGAATTGACTAAGAGTCTCACTTCCGCTCCTGGAGTCATTGGTACCAAATAAATGGAGATGGTGTAAAGAGAAGGCATGTCACTCATGTATATCAGTCCCTTGTGGTGCTTAATAAATTGAATTTCTGATCTCTGGCAAAATGGTGGAAAGGGTGTAGAGCTGGGTGTCATCACATAATATTTGTGCTGATATGTGCATATGTGTATGGAATGTAGGGTTTTTTATTCATCCCTAGCAGAAAAGCATTCTAGATTTTTCCTGTTCTCCTTTCTTAGATTATGTCCACTCTAGAGGTAGAGAAAGCAATTGTTTTGAGGGGGCACCCATATTTTTAGGTGATGTTGATTTGACTCAAAAGATACACAATAATGATACAATCAGATAAATGAGGTAGCCACTTTAGACTATAGTTTTCCTCTTGGGTACATTGCAAGCTGTCCCAACTTGGAGGTGCTTGGTGTTGTTTGGGAAAATAATATCAGAAATAAATTACTACTCCTTCCATTCAGATGAGTCCTCAGGAAAATAACTAGAACTTCCTAGTGGACTGGGTGTGATTACTCTTTTAATATGAAAAGTGCAAATGATATCGGATGAGAGCAAATGAGGATGCACAGATCAAGTGGGGGTTTTGGGGGGCATGAGAAAGATATGGGCATGTGTGTAGGCAGTAGGCAGCATCCAGTAAACAGAGAGAAATTGAAGAGAGTAAAGATGATAGGTGGGGAAGCTACTGGATAAAATGAGATGGTTTGGTATTACAGGGATGAAGGAGGAGATATTGGTGAAAGTCACCCAGAAGATGAGGAGAAGGGAAGAAAAGTAAGCTTAGGTAAATGGCCTCAATTTTTTTCTGTAAAATATGAGGCAAGGTTCTCTCTCAGCTGAGAGGATCAGGGGAGGGAGAGCCATGAAAGGTTTTAAGAAAGATTAAAATCTTTGGTGAGTGAGATTGTGAGTCCAATAGAGTGTGTTACACTCAGCTCACAATCGCTGTCCACTGCTCCATTATCTTCTGGGCGATCCTCAATTTCAATTCTTCATAGAGTAGTATTCCATGAATATTGCCATACAATATTACCCTAAAAATACTATTTAATGATGATCCTCTGTCACTCTCATTTGTAATTTATTGTTTTTCTTTCAATTCAGTGGATAGTATGCTGAGCCAAGAGTGAGGAAGGACTGAGTTCCATTGCATCCAAAGACATTAACTGTGAGATCCTGAACAAGTCATTTGGCCTCTAGTTTGTCTCAGTTTCCTCAAATGTAAGATGGGGGTGATAATCGTAGCACCTACCTCCCAAGGTTGCCACGAGGATTCAATGGGGTAATATTTGTAAGGTACTTAGCACTAAGCCTAGATGTAGGAGGTGCCATATAAATGCTTGTTTCCTTCCTTCCAAATAGGTAATAATTCTTTACCACTCTGCTTCAGGGGTTGCGAGAGAGCAAACTGAAACACTTTACAAATGAGGAATTATGCAGGAGAAGCAACATACAGAATTTCTTCAAGGACATGTATGACTGAAGTTTTTAAATCTGGATGTAACCTCCCTGGACCTCAGTTTCTAAGTCTATAAGATGAGGAGGCTGAACTAGATGGCTGCCTCCACCTCCAGATCTGTGATTCTTTGATATACAAAGAGTTAGGAAGATAAAGTGGAGAACTCATGGAATTCACTGGTATCTACTGCCAGGAGAAGTAAAGGAAGGTCCCCTTCAGGGTGTTGATTGCAGCTCTCTATGTAGGATTTATAGAAGGGCATCATGGAATGGACATGAGTAGTTGTTTTGTGGTGTCTACTAGTACCCTTGAATGGCTACCCAATAGCTCATCTCTTTTTCACAGCCAAACTCCTAGAAAAAGTTCTCTGTAAAGCAAATGTTTAGTAAGTGTCAACTATGTTTCAGGAGGGCAGCTAGATTCACTCCATCCCTAGAATCAGAAGGACCTGAGTTCAAATGTGACCTCCAATACTCACTAGCTGTGACCTGGACAAGTCACTTTACCCTGTTTACCTCAGTTTCATCATCAGTAAAATGGCAAACCACTTCAGTGTCTTTGCCAAGAAAACCCCCAAATGGGATCACAGAGAGTCCAACACAGCTAAATAATAGCATATGTTCTAGGAATTGTGCTAAGCTCTGTAGATACAAGCAGAAAGGCAATCCCTGCTTTTAGGAAGTTAACATTGTAATCGGGGAGATAACATATAAAAGTTGAAAAGGGAGGAGAGAGAAATTACCCCTGGTGGATGGTGAGAGAGAAAGTCCAGAGGGTCATGAATGGAGTCCAAAAAGGAAGAAAGACATGGAGGCCTTGGACCACTCTTAAATGGAAGTTCTTAGAGGGAGGGAGGAAGGGCTCATCTTTTTTCTCATTCTCTCTGCAGCATCAGGGACCTTCTCCTCCTTCTGGATACTATCTCTTCTCTGGGTTCTTTTGACGCTCCTTTTTCAGCTTTGACTGTCCTCTCCTCAGTATCCTTTGCTAGATTCCAACATGTCACCACACACACACACACACACACACACACACACACACCTACCTCCTAGAGTTGTCTGTGAGAATCAAATGAGATAATATCTGTAAAAAAGTACTTAGCACAATGCCTGGCCCATAGTAGGTTCTACATTCCCTCCCTGCTAATTATTGGACTCCACCATAGACACTCTTCTCTCTCTCTACACACTGTCTTTCCTAATGACTTTCTCAGATCCCATATTATATAGATGTGTCCCAGATGTGTACATCCAACCCTGATTTCTCTCCTGGGCTATAGCCCCATGTTACCAAAAGCTTGTTACAAATTTCAAATTGTCATCTCATAGGCATATCAAAGCAACATGTCCAAAAGGGAAATCATTATCTTTCCCCCAACTAAAACTGTCTTCTCAATTTCCCATTCTCTATGAAGGGCATAAACTTGCTTGCAGACACCCACAGTTTCCTCTACTCTTCACAATGGTTGAGTTTTTTTCTACCTTGTTTTTATGATCTAGTTGTGGGTTTTTATATCATAACCTTAAACACTTGGTTACAACTTGTATATAGCTGACTACAGCCTCTTAATAATTTGGCAAGCCCACTCAAATTCAGAGGACTGTAGTTCAGAAAATTGAAAGAAATCTCAGAAGTCAATTATTCAATCAATCTTTATTTATTAAGTCCTACTATGTACCAGACACTGTGCTAAGCATTGGGAATACAGAAAGAGGCAAAAGACAGTCCTTACTCTCAAGGACCTTGCAATATAATAGTGGAGATAACATCCAAGCAAGCTATATACAAGATGAATAGACAATAATTATCCGAGGAAAGGCATTGGAATTAAGAGGAACTGAGGAAGGCTTCCCATAGAAGGTGGGATTTTAGTTGAGTCTTAAAGGAACCTAGAGAGGTCAATACTTGGCATAGAAGAGGGAAAGTGTTCCAGGCATGGGAGATAGCCAGAGAAAATGGAATGTCTTGTTCACAGAAAGCTAGGAGGTCAGTGTCACTGAATCAAAGAGCATATGTTGAAGAATAAGGTGTAAGAAAACTGGAAAGGTAAGAGGGGGCTGAGTTATTAAGCTTTTTGAATGCCAAGCAGAAGAGTTTGGATTTGCTCTTAGAGGCAACAGGAAGTTACTGGAGTCTATTGAGTGGGGTAGATGACATGATCAGATCAGTATTTAGGAAAATCATTTTCGTAGCTGCATGAAGTAACATATTGGAATAGTGAGAGATCTGATGAAGGCAGACCCAGCAACTATTGCAATAACCCAGGAGTGAGATAATGGAGACCTGCATTAAACTGGTAGTAGCATCAGAGGAGAGAAGCAAACATATTCAAGAGATATCGCAAAGTTAAAATCAGCAGGTTTCTGTTTGGGACATATTGAGTTGGAGATATCTACTGGACATCCAATCTGAAATGTCTGAAAGGCAATTGGAGATGAAAGATTGGAAGTCAGCAGAGATACTGGGGCAAGAAAGGTAGATTTGAAAATCATTAGCATATAGATAGATGGTCATTAAATCCATGGGAGCTGATGAGATCTCCAAGGCAAGTAGTGTAAAGGGAGAAGAGAAGAGGGGCCAGGTCAGAACCTTGAGGGACACCTGATGTTAAAGTGCATGATCTAGAGGGGAATCCAAAAAAGGAGACAGAGAATGTGAGGTCAGATAGGCAGTCGGGGAACCATGCAGAGTGGTATCCTGAAAACCTAGAGAGAAGAGAGTATCCAAGAAGATTAAGAGATATTAAGGGACTTAGCAGGGCAATAAGTGGAGTAAGTAGATTGGCTACGACTCTGACTCCATGACCAGTGTCCTTTTCTCTATAGAATTTTGCCTCTCACCTTTCCTTGATCACAATTTCATAGTCAGAAAGCATAAAAAAGTATAGCTAAATGGAGAGATCTCTGCAATATTCTTCTTGGAGAGTCAAATATAGGCACTATACTTTAGTTTCATCATATTTTTCTTGCATCAACCCTTGGAAGGTAGGTACTACAAGTATAAACATTCTTCATATAAACTAGCAAAAAGGTGAAGTCACCTGATCAAGGCCATCTGGCAAGGTCATATGGTGGCAGAACCAGGACTGGACCATGTTTGTTATGATCATCATTATTTCAAGACTCTTTCCATTAATTTCTCTCCCTTGACCTTCAACTAGTCTTGCCTTAGAATCTCCAAACTGGATAGCACCTACTTTCTCTGTTCCTACTCTGGGACTGCCCAGTGCCAATGGAGAAAGTCATGAAATGGCACTGATTGAGTCCTTGACAAAGTTGTGTTCTTGACTGACCTTTTAGCTAGTGCCGTATTTGATTACTATGATTCACAATTCAAGGTTCAAGTTCATAGTTCAAGTTACTTTTGATGTCTGAATTTCAACGTATAGAAGTGATGAATCAGTCCCTTAATGAGATTGGATCCATGTATCTCTTATCGTATGTTGAAATCCCCTTTTGGTGAGATTCCTTTCCAAAACACAAGAACCATTTCCATGAAGGATAGTTTATTTTTTGTCTTCTTAAAAATGAAAAGGATGCTTAAGAATTTTAAAAGATGTTAAAGATTAAAAGCAAATTAAGAGCAAATAGCTTTCTTTTAAAGTATATAACATACATACATATGTATGTATGTATGTATGTATGTATAACCTATAACCAAATAGTTGCATGCTACATGTTCATCAAATTTCTTCAGTAAGAAATCTTATTGGAATAACCTTCCCTTCACTCTTCATTATAGCTTTTTCCAAGATTATTTTCAGGTTAATTATGAGTAAGCAAATTGAAAAGACTGCCCACTGAGAAAATAGATGTAAATAGATATTTTGAATAACTCAATGCCATAAAAATTAATTGAACAAACCATAAACGAACTTCCAAAAGAAAAAAACCTCAGGATCCAATGCATTCTCAAGTGATTCTATCAAATCTTCAAAGAACAATGAATTTCAATAATAAAAGGACTGTTTTCAATAATATCTTTTGAAAAGCATCTTTCCAATCTCTTTTTACGATCAGCTGTGGTCTTGTTGCCTAAACCTATTGTTGTTTTGTTTGTCAGGAAGTGGCAAACTAAAAAAAGACAATGCAGACTAATTTCCTTAATGAACAGTGGTTGGAAATTGTAAAGTAAAATTTTATATATGTAGCAAGTGAGCTACAACATATTAAAAGTCATACACTATTGCCATGTTGCATTTATACTAGGAATTCAGGGCTAGTTCAATATATAGAAAAATACAGATAAAATAAAACATATTAATAATATAAATAATCAAAACATTGACAAAAACCAAGACTCATTTTTATTTAAAATCTAGAAATCATGGAACTAAACAGATATTTTCTTAATATGATGAGTAGCAATTATCTAAATCCAAGGGTAAACTTACATAATTGAAATGTTTTCCAATAAGATGAGACATCAAACAATATTAATTATCATCATTACTGTTAAACAGTATTAGAACAGTGTTAGCTTTAGCAACAAGTCAAAACGGGAAATGGATGGAACAAGCAAAAGCAAAGGGAAAACAAAATTGTAGCTTTTTGCAAATAACATGATGAGAGCCAACTAAAAATTAATTTAAATAATTAAGAACAATTGAGCAAAGTTGTAAGATATCATTAAGATAAATCCATCTAAATCATCAAGGTTTGTATATATAACTAACAAGGTCCAGCAAAAGGAATTAGAAGGAGAAATCCCATTCAAAATAACTATAGAAGCAATAAAATATTTGGGAGTATACCTATCAAGATTCACCAGGGACTATATGACTAAAACTATAAAATACTTTGCAGAAATAAAGGCATACCTAAATAACTGGAGAAACATTAATTGTTCATGAATAAAATAAGCCAATATGATGAAAATAACAATACTATCTAATTATTTACTTATTCAATCCTGTATCAATAAAAACAAAAGAATATTTTATAGAAATAGAAAAAATAATGATGAAATTCAAATGGTCAACAATCTCAAGAGTAACAATGAAAAAAATGAGAAGGCAAATCTATAAGTATTAGATCACAAATTGCACTGTTACAATAATATAATACTTTATACTACAAAGCAGTAGTTGTTAAAAAAAATTACTGGTACTGGTTTTTAAAAAAGAGAAGTTGATCAATGGAACGGATTGGGTGCACAACTTACAAAAATCAAGTAGCACAGTGCTTAATAAAGTCAGAGATCCTGCATATTGGGGAAATGACTATTTGACAAAAACTGGACAGAAGTCTGGAAGAAAAAAGACTTAGATCAACACCTTATACGGGACACCAAGATAAACTCTAATAGATACATGACTTAGATATAAAAAGTCATATCATAAACAAATTTAAAAAACAAGGAAGAAAGTACCTTTCAGAACTACAGTTTGATAGAGGCAGCTAGGGGTCTGGAATCAGGAAGACCTGAAGTCAATTCTTGTCTTGGTTTCTGGCTGTGTGATCTTGGGTAATCACTTAACCTCTGTTTATCACAGTTTCCCCTTAATAATAGGATAACCATAGCCCCTACCTCCCAGAATTGTTGTAAGGATCAAATGAGATAATATCTGTAAAGTCCTTATCACAAAGTCTGGCATATAGTATGTACCGTATTAATGCTAACTTTTATTATCATCATCATTTGGTTCATTCTCAAAGAGGACCAAAATGACATCGCCATGATAAAGCGAAGTTTCATTGTGTCTGACTGTGACTGATCAAGCTCGGAATGCTCTACCACAGGGTACAGATAGTCAGTGATAATATTTGGGGTGGTTACTCCAAATGTATGCAATCTACATTTCCCTTGCGCTGTTTCAATTCTGCTTTGGTCATAGAACACAGCGTCCTTTCTGATGTGTACACACCATGCTGAGCAGTACAATCAAATCCAAAGTTTTTGAGAGAGACCTTGAGATTGTCTTTGTATCGCTTCTTCTGACCACCATGTGATCATCCACCCCATGCAAGTTCTCCATAAAATAGTCTTTTTGGTAAGCAAAGATTTTGAATTCGAACAACATGGTCAGTCCATTGGAGCTGCACACTCTGAAGCATAATTTGAATGCTTGGCAGTTTAGTTCAAGTAAGGACCTCAGTGTCTGGTACCTTATCCTGCCAGGTGATCTTCAGAATCTTCCTAAGACAGTTCAAATGGAAACGATTCAGTTTCCTGGCATGGTGCTGGTAGACTGTCCATATTTCACATGCATACAACAATGAAGTCAGCACAACGGCTCTGTATTCCTTCAGTTTGGTAGTCCGTGTAACATCTCTCCTCTCCCATACTTTCCTTTG
The DNA here is from genome assembly GCA_023548195.1 of Bettongia penicillata ogilbyi. NCBI lineage: Eukaryota > Metazoa > Chordata > Mammalia > Diprotodontia > Potoroidae > Bettongia > Bettongia penicillata. The sequence continues at coordinate 9,796,605 of JAJHZJ010000257.1, forward strand.
GAACCTCCCAAACATTGAGCTAGCTCTGGCAATGCATGTATCAACCTCATTGTCAACATGTACATCCCTGGAAAGTACACCACCAAGGTAAGTGAACATATCCACAGCATTCAAAACTTCTCCATTTGTTGTAATTGATGGTTTCATGTATGGATGGTGTGGTGGTGGCTGATGGAGCACCTGTGTGTTCTTGGTGTTCATTATTAGGTCAAAATTAGCACAAGCTGCAGAGAACTGATCCTTCCTTTGTTGCATCTCAGCTTCAGAGGCTGCATTGAGTACACAATCATCTGCAAACAGAAAATCATGTACTAACACTCCCTCCACTTTGTTCTTGGCTTGTAGCCTTTTCAAATTGAAGAATTTACCATCAGTATGGTAGCTGACCTTCATGCCATGTTCATCTTCATTGAAAGAATTTGACAACATGGCTGAAAACATCATGCTAAAGAGCATGGGAGCAAGCACACAGTCCTGTTTCGCTCCATTGGTGACTGGGAAGGCACAAGAACATTGTCCATTATCCAGAACCCAGACAAACATATCACCATGAAATTGACATACAATGCTGATGAACTTCTCCAGGCAGCCAAATTTTGACATAATTTTCCATAAGCCCTCACAACTAACAGTGTCAACGACCTTAATCACATCTACAAAGGTTGTGTACAGACCTCTGTTCTGCTCCTGGCATTTCTCCTGGAGTTGTCGGGCAGCAAACACCAGATCGACTGTTCCTCAGCCCTTTCTGAAGCCACACTGGCTCTCAGGTATATGACCATCTTCCAGATGAAGGATCAGTCTATTAAGGAGGACTCCAGCAAGAATCTTGCCAGCAATAACTGAGAGAGAGACCCTCCCTGTGATTGTCACAGGAAAATCTATTCCCTTTACCTTTATAGAGATGGGCAATGAAGGTATCCTTGAACTCCTGGGGGAATAACCTCCTCTTACCATATAACCTGGAAAATTTCAGTCAGATTTTGTAAGAGCAATGGTCCCCTTACCTTGTAAATCTCATTTATGGATAGAGAAAGAGTTCATCACTAAACAAGTGATAGAGGATGACAGAAGAAAAATACAGGCAGTTGTGATTATATAAAATTAAAAAGTTTCCACACAAATGTAATGTAGCAAAAAGTAAAAAAGACAATAGGTGACTAGGGGAGAAATCTTTGTTTTTCTGATTAAAACCTCATTTCCAGAATATAGAAGGAACTTATCCAAAGTTCTATCACAAATAACCATTCCCCACTAGATTCATGACCAGAAGGTATGAATAGGTTTTTTAAAAAAGAAACCAGACTATCTATAACCATATTTTTAAATGTTCTAGAACACTAATAGAGAAATGCAAATTAAAGCAATTTTGAGGTTCTATCTCACAGACTGGTAAACAACAAATGCTGAAGGAGCTATGAGTAAACAGGCACATTAATGTAGTGTTGGTGGAGTTGTAAATTGGTTCAACATTTCTGGAAATCAATTTGGAACTATGATCTTTAAGTTAGCAAACTGTGCATACCATTTGACCCAGCTATACCACCAATAGGCACAGACCCCACCAAGGATACTAAAGAAAGAGGAAAAGGATCTAAAAAGAAACTGTAGAAAAATATTTACAACAGCTCCTTTCATGCCAACTAATGACAAACTAAATGTGTGTCCTCCTATTGGGGGAGGGCTAAAGAAATTGTGGTAAATGAATGTCACGGAATATTATCTTGCCAAAAGAAATTAGATGGAGTTCAGAAGAAACTAGGAAATCTTTTCTGAACTGATACAGAATGAAGTGAGTAGAAAACTGACAATAATTTATGCAATGATAACAATATTATAGAGAAAAACAATTTGGAAAACTTTTAGAACTTCAGTAAATGCAGTGATAAAAAAAGACTTCAAAAACGTAAATATGAAGCACCACTCACCTCCTGACAAAGAGGTGATAACTTAAAAAAAGAGACATTTTTCAGACATGGCTAATAGAAATTTATTCTGCTGGACTACATAGCTTTACTTTGAGCAATTGAATTTTCTCAGTGGGGCAAGAGTTTGAGAGAGGATAAATTAAATTTCAAATGTTAATTATATAAAAAATAATAAATTTTATAGAGTTAATGGTTTTCTTTTAAAGAAGAGTCACTTGTAACTGCATAATTTGCATGCTAGAAGTTCAACAATTTTTCCCCTTTTGTAACTTTTCTAAGAAACCTTATTGGGCATCCTCATCCATTTCCTTTTGTTCTAAGTTAATTATAACTTCTTCCAAGGTCATTCTCAGGTTAATTAAGCAAACGGGGAAGGCTGCCTACCTTTAATTTATAGCTGACTCATAAAGTTACCAAACACGGATTATCCTTAGGTTCCGTCCTTTTTTTTAACGTTCAATAAACATTTGTTGAATTGAACCATCATATGCTTAATTAGAAAAATGATGGCATTTTCCATTACATAAATATTCTGTGATGTCAAGTAAGCTGACTGACAAGAAATATACATGGACTTGTAAAACCTGAGGTATTAGTGCCTAAATGAATGGGGGAAAGTAGTCCCTTCCAAATCATCTAAAACATTTTACCAATATATGTGCATTGTGATCTCTTGCTCTTTGTGTTTGATAGGTGACTCTATGAAGGCTGAGAATCTTTTCTCCAAATTGCTACATATGCTACATATAACAAGCCCCAACCAATGAAGTAAGGTTGATTGGATGACTAGGTGAGGGACAGAACAGCTGAATGTTTCTACAACTGGCTACACTGGCCAAGGAGAACCCATTTACTCAAATAGGATGAGACTGGCTAGTGACAAGGCAATGGAGCTGGTGTCTGACTGCAAACAGAAAATCAGAGTATTCTAGCAATATGTACCCCAGTTAAAGGAAATGACACACGTTTAGAAAAATAAATAGTGATCTGGATTCTAGCTCCGTATCAGTCAGTACCTCTAGAGGAAGAATTCTCACTATAAACCCCAGCGACTGCTGTTACTCTTTAAAGTTCTCGATATCAGTTGCTCTTGTTTGTCTCTTGCATATATTGTACAGTCTTCTGATGTATCTCCTTCACATCTTGAGAATACTGGTGTAACTTTTGATACACTGATTTTGTAGTTTTTCTTTCCAGCATCATATGTTGTTTAATCACATCTAAGTGTTCTCTCTCTTCTTGTATCTGTTGTTGCAGATTTTGATATGTTTCTTTAATGTCTCTGATGGTGTCGCCATATACATTTTGGTTTTCTCCTCATGGATCTGTTGAAGGTTTTGCACTTTGTAATTAGTCTCTGCATGTCTTGGCAGTTCCACAGCATCCTGTGTTTCTACACCCCTCTCATGTTTTGGGGCATTTTTGTGTCAATTCCGTTGGACCTCTTGAATCTTTGGTTGCATTCCTGGTCATTTGTCTTGTATTCATTACAGCTTCTTTGCTATCTCAAGCTGATATGAGACGCTATCCATTACTGGAGCCCCCTCCAAATGACAGCTATCTGTTCCTGAAATTGCTGAGGATGTTGAATGTTTGCCATGGCTAAAAGATCCATCACAATTTCATAAAACATTATATTATAGCTCAATCAAGTGGACAATCATAAGCGCAATCATAAAATGAGATTTTGCCAATAAAGGTACATGAGAAGTAATGATTTTTCTATATAGAAGTAAGAACACTCCACACTCAGATTACATTGCAATAACCCTCATTTGAATACTAATGCTTCTATATGCTGATTTCTGGCATGAAACCAAGAGTGATACAGGTCTACATTGTGTGCCTTTCTCTTGGAGCACCCAAGACTTCCTAGAAGCTTTCTCATTCAACCCTCTGAGATTTTACCAGCTTTTCCATATCCTTCAACAAGTCTTTCTTTAATACCTGTGAGTTCTGCATTGAATTTTGTTTTTACATTTTAGTGGCATAATAGTAACACATGCCACATCACAGTCCATTTAGAGAGTTTTACTACTCAACATTAGGGAATGGGTGACAGTGTCTCTCCAAATCTAGATCACTTTTGCTTTTTTTAGCTACTAGAGTTCCTTCCATCCATTGATATCTTTTGCAGAAAAATTGCAAAACTGGGTTTACAAACAAACCTCCCCATATCTTTTACATACAAATTCCCTATCCTGCATTGTAAAGATGATTTTTGAACCCAGGTGTAAAACTTGACATCTATGCTCATTAAATTTCAGCATATTAGATTCAGCCCATACTTCTAGCCTGCCTAGACTTTTTGACTTCCAATTCTGATACCCAAGGTGTTACTTATCCCTTCTATAGATTTAGGTCTGGCAGAAACTTTGGAAGTCACTTTTACACATGAGGAAACTAAGGCACAAGAGAGGTTAAATAATTTGCTAGGATCACATAGGCTATAATTAGTAGAGCTGGGATTTGAATCCAGGTCTTCTGACTCCAAATTTGCTACTCTTTCTTCAGCATCACACTGACCCCTCAAAACAAATGGAGATACTAGAAATTGAACTCAGGACCTAAAACATGTAAAAAATGTGGTCTACCCTTGTGCTACAGCTCCAAGATAAAAGGAAACAATGAGGGTTCCACTAAGGAATCCACTGCTCTATGTCCTCTGCAAATCTCATAAATATCTTACGTTTGTCTTTATCTAAATCATTGACTTAACTGTTAAAAGCCTAAAGTCAAGGACAGGTTATTGAACACTCCAGCAGAACACTCCCTATAAGCTGATATCAATACAACAATGATTGGCATGTTCACATCTCTGGTGTGAGGACTGCTGAGACCTTTCTAGGGCTGCTTTTCCACTATTGGTACACACCTGTTACTTAATTCTCACCTGTGGCTCCAAGAAGCTATAGAATGTAGAGTGGGGCCCCACCCTGGTAAAATCAACTCAAAGATGGGTTATCTGAGGTGACTCAGACCCATCAATGAGTTAGGGAGATGTCTACCCCAAGCAAACAAAGACCTTCCCCAGTGGAATGGGCAGATGAAAATGATTTGTTCCAACGGCCATGAAGATGACTGAAGCTGTGGAGTGCTTAGAGTACTTAGAGCTTGGTCAGACATCAAAGAAGTCAAGGTCATCCACGGTCCAAGTTGTCTTAACCTTGTCCTGCAACTGAACTTCAATGACTCAGGAAGAGAGAGGGAGGCTAATGACTGTGTAGCTCTGCCTCACCTAAATCTATTCACCATAATGTGATGACTCCATGATGTCCTCTTCTTAAATGGATAAATAATTACCCTCTTTTAGATCCAGTCATTCTGAACCCAGTTTTCTAAATCAAACTCCATAATGAGTTAGCTCAAAACTTTCCATCTTGATGCAGTGGGTAGAGCACTGGGTCTGCAATAAGTAAGATCTGAGTTCAAATTCAGCATCAGATACTAGCTGTATGACTCTGGAGAAGTCCCTTAACCTCTGTCTCAACTGTAAAATGAGGCTCATAATAGCACTTACCTCTCAGGGTTGTTGTGATGATCAAATTAGATAATATTTGTAAAAGCCTTTGACATACTAGACATTGTATAAATACTTAACTCCTTCCCTTCCCCACAAGATTAATACACAAGAGTTGGTTTTTAAAAAGTGTTTTGCTGTATCCAACACATTACCACTTCCCCATTTAGTAACTATAAAAAAAAGGGAAATAAGATGTAACTTCTTCTTATTGGAGCTATATTGACTTTTTGTGATTACCACTTACGTTTCTAAATGGTCACTGGCTATTTCTAGGGAGTGTGGTTCTTCAGTTGCTGGGGGAAATAGAAAAGGTCATCAGTCCTGTTCAGTCTTCTGTACCCAGTTCCTGCAATTTGAATCAACCACAACTGGAATCCTGAGAAAGCTAAGGAAATGAAAAGAGTTAAAACAGACGTAATTAAGAGAAAAATAGGGAAACTATACTATGTATCACTAACATTATTCAATATTGTTTTAAACCATTAAAATAACTAGACAGTACAAAACACTTGTCAAAACAGGCACAGGAATTACATGAATATAAACATAAAATACTCTATACAAAGTCAGATTCAAATACTTGGAGAAATATTCATTATTCTTGGGTAGGTAATGCCAACATAATAAAAAATGACAATTTTACCAAACTAATCTATTTCTTCAATGTCATCCCAATTAAATTACTAAAAAGTTATTTTATGGAGTTAGGAAAAATAACAAAATTCATTTGGAAGAACAAAAAATGTCAAAAATTTCAAAGAAACTAAGGGAAAAAAGGCTAAGGAAGGAGATTCAATAGCACCAGATCTTAAACAATGCTATAAGGTAAGAGCATTGTTGAAATGCAAAATGGATAATTTTATTTATTTTAAATTAAAATTTTCTTGTATAAATAAAACCAGTCTTTCCAAGATCAGAAAGAAGGCAGAAAATTAGGGGGAACCTTCATAAACAATCTCTCAGATAAGATTGTGATGGAATACTGCTGTTATATAAGAAAGAATGAGATGGTTGATTAAGAAAAACATGAAAAGATTTAGACCTATGAAGGAAGATGCTATTCACCTCCAGAGAAAGAGGTTACAAATAGAGATATGCATAGTATGGTCATATATATATATATATATATATATATATATATATATATATACATATATATATACATATATATAATAAGTGACTGTGTGTATATGGGTATATGTATGTATGTGTATACGCTTATAGATATGTATGTACATATACATATTCATGTTTAATGAATATAGAATTGTCATTATATATAAAACCTATAATGAATATATAAGACCTTTAATGATATGTAGTGTATATATCATTATATAATATATTATATATAATATAACCTTCTCTAGGGTGAGGGAGAGATGGAGGGAGGGAGAAAAAATTAAATATAAAATGCACAGCAGAGAACAAAAGAAAACCCAGAAAGAAGTGTGTAAAATCAGGGTTGCTTTGAAAATAATGTGTTGGAAATGGAAATATATTATTTTATGCTGACTCATCTCATATTCTCCTATGTATATGGAAATGTTCTTTTTTCTTTTCTCATTTTGTATTTAAGTTTAAAAAGAATAAAAGTATAAAAAAGGAAATGAAAGGAAATTTGTGACTTTAAGTCAAATAAAAATGTGGTCTGAAAGAATCCTAAAAACATTCCCGAAGGCCTGAGGATTTCCATAGAGAAGGTGACCACATAGAGCTTACTGAAGTCTGATTTTTCTAAAGAGCTAGGATAACACTTTGGTTATAGCCTAAAGAATTGACAATGCCCATTCTTCTTTGGCATGGATCCTTAAACTGGGAGCCATTAAGTTCTTTTAGAAAAACATTTTGAAAAGCATATTTCAGTTCGTTTCCTTCATAATCCCTTATGTCTTTGAGAATGAAGGACAAAGAAGAATTCTTATGTAGTTCATTTCATTGAGGAAACTGAAACCCAGAGAAGCTATATTATTTCCTCAAGGTCAAATAGGAAGTAAGTAAAATATCAAGAGGTCTGTGATACAAAACTGGTTAAGAACCCCAACTTTGGGGAAAGAAGACCTCCTGTAGCAGACTAGGAGCTGGAAGCAGATGGCACCAGCTGCTAAGCAGAGATGGCCAGCAGAGGGCAGCAGAGAACAGAACCATTTCAGAATGTCTGGAGAGTAGGAGTTGAGAATTAATTCCACATTGTGGAAAGAAAGACACATGTGCTCTGGCCACATATTTATCCTTCAAACCTCCTCTCCCCAACTGGTGGTGTGATCAGTTGTGGCAGAGCACACCCATGTGTCTATGGGCGGATCTTTCTATTTTAGAATATCTTGCTTTGCTCTAGGAGTAACTTCTGCATCAAGCCAAAGACGGCCAGTCAGGGAAGCTTGTGAGCCATGGTTCTGAATAGATATTGACCTGCCTCAAACAAGGGAGGAGTTTTGGGTTAGCCAGCCCCAGAGGCTATATAATGCCCTTAATAAGCAATTCAAGGATCTCAGGAAGACTCAGTCACTTCACTGTCTTCCTTCTCTTGGCAATCAGTACAGTATTTAACCAGGGGTGTGTGGAGTTACTCAGGGAGAACTAATGTGAGGGACTGCCAAGCTCATCCACCTTTGGAGTCCACCTGACCCACCTAACCTTCACCTGTGGTTCCAAAAATCTGTAGCATGCAAAGTACCCACACACTTGGGCAAATCATCCCGGCAGGAGGGCTAAACAAGGTTGAGGGTAACCACCAGTTCTAAAAACTTATCAGCAAGGTAAGAGGATATCTACTGCAAACACTGAAGACTTCCCCCATTGGATTTTTCCAAAGGTGGCTGAAGCAGACCCTGTGGAGAGCTTAGAGCTTGGTCAGACATCAAAGAGGTAGAGGTCATCCAAGCCATCATCAGTCATCTTCATTTTTGTCCTTCACTGGACTTCGATGACTCTAGAAGAAAGAAAAAGTCTTTGTGCAACTCTACCTTACATACAATTGACTCAAAAGTCAAGACATGACCCCATGATATCATTAGCCTTGTTTGAAAATTAAGTACAAACAATATTTAACCATTCCCAGTCCTACCTCAGTCCTTCCTCTGCTATCTTTTAGAGATCTCTGACACTGGCTCAGTAATCCCATCTCTCAGTTCTTTTTATTAACCTTAATTTTAGCTAGTCTGGACCTGGTGCTCCCACAACTCACCTTATCATCTCTCATTCAGTCTCTGAGAAATAATGTAAAGAGAACCACAAGTAGGAGAAAATGGCAAGCTTCAAACTCCTTAGGAGTAGTAAGTGTTCTCTCACTGTGTCGTACCCTGAATGGCATAAAAATAGACAGATTTGGAATCAGACAACCTGGGTTCGAGTTTGCCTCTCTACCTATGGATCCCTGAGCAAGTTACTGAGTCTTTCTGGGCTTCATTTCCCTGAGGGAAAAAAAAGATGAGGACTTGGACTAGATTGTCCCAAAGGTTCCCGCTTTCCTCTAAAAATCAAGTGGCTGGACTCAATTACAATTCCTTACATTCACTGAGGACCTTAACATTTATTTTTAAAAGTATATTTTCACAATAACTCAATGATCAGTCACATTTTACTGGCAGGGGAATAGAGACTCAGAAAGTCAACTGACTTGCCTTGAGTCATCGAGTTGATAAATGCCAGAGCTATCATTTGAATTCAATTTCCCCCCTGATTTTAAATTCAGAGTTCTTTCCATTATCTTGCCTGTAAATTAGCATTTTGCTACCTCTTAGCTCGAAAATGCTAGGATACTGTCTTTCTTCCATTATTTGACTTCTGTCTTTCTTGATCCTTTTGAGAATATCCCTGAGATTAACATGTCTATTTTCTATGTTATCTTACCAGGCAGGTGCACTGGACACAGAGTAATCCTGTTTGCTGAAAGGAGCCTGCGGTGAGCAAAAATCTTGCTCACTCCCAGACACCTTTGCTGGTGTTCACTGGCTGCCTTTGCTGAGCTGTCCAACCCAAACTAGCCTAAAACAGTCCTTCGGTCCTGAAAAAATGTCCTGCTTCTGGGTCCCACCTGTTCCTAAGAAAGACTTCCATTCTTTACCCTAACCTCTCCCCAGACCTCCCCTTTGTGGTTTTCAAGCAGAAATTGGCTCTGCCTATTCTAGGCTTGTGAGCTCCCCCAGCGCTAGAGTCTGATTTTCTTTTTTTGGTGTTTTTCCACTTAATAGTATTTTATTTTATTTTTTTCCAATTACATGTAAAGATAGTTTTCAACATTCACTTTTATAAGATTTTGAGTTCCAAATTTCTTTCTCTCTCCATCCCCTCCCCAAGATGGCAGGCAATGTGATATAGGTTATACGTGTGCAATCATATTAAACATATTTCACATTAGTCCTGTTGTGAAGGAAGAATCTGATTTTCCTCCTAATAAAATTTTTCTGCTTTCAACTCAGCTTGGACTCCTCTACATTTTAAGGGATGGCCTTTGCCCAGCTGACATCCTACATCTCATCCTATCACCCATCATTCAATCCCTGGAAAATGTCACAATGAAGGATGCAGAAACAAAAGACAGAGATGATAAGGAACAATAGAATAAAAGAACCATAGACTTCGAGCCAGAAATAGAGAGATCATCTAGTCCAATCTCCTCGTTCTTACACTAAGGTCCAGAGAGGTGAATTTGCCCAGAGGGTCATAGGTAGTAAGTCACAGAGTCAGAATTTGAATCCAAATTTTTGGGTAACCCTTTCAGTAACTTTTCACTGAACCCTGTCTTCTAAGCCACCCAAATTATACCTGACTCAAAGGCCAGCTCTCGGTTGAGGACAGTGATCTCAGTCCCTCCTAACCCCTCCCTAGGAGAAAAGACAACCAGGGAGACAAATCTGTGGCGGCATTTTGTTGGTGAGGTGACATTGACCTACTTGGCCAACAGGTGGCAGCATGAGGCTGTAAGCCTGAGAGTGTGTTACTGGAAAGCTCAATTCCAGCCAAGGTCCAGAACCTCACTGGGCTTAGAAAGGGAGGGCCCCTGCCTGGAGCAGTGTGCTATGGGAATTGATATCCCTGGATTAATCCACGGAACAAGAATAATTCTGATGTTAATCCTTTGTAAACAACCTGTGGTTTGTTTTCTTTTCCTCCAATCCTGTTTCCAGCTCTTCTCCCTCTTACACTGGAAAGATAATGAAGTTGACTTAAGGTCCATTTGTGAGTTCTTCTGAGTGGGTGCCATCAGTGTTCATAGCACATATAGTGGGTGTGCCCATAGTTCTTGGCAAAGCTATCGTACCCAATCACTCAAAGCACAGGTCTTTGTGTCTTTGTTAAGTATCAAAGATGCTGTATCATCAGCATCATTAAAAGTCATTTATTAAGTACTTAATATATGCCCTAAAGCTTTTCTCTCCTCTCGAATTCCCCAGTCTCGTGGGTTTACATAAGTATGAATGTGACTGATAAAACTGTATTAATGGTGTAACAAACATTGCAAAGACACTTAAATATTGGCATCTGGGTGGTGCAATAACATCAGGAAAACCTGAATTTAAATCTTATCTTTGACACTGTGTGACCCTGGGCAAGTCACTTAACCATAATTTGCCTTGTTTCTTCCTATGTAAAATGAAAATACCAATAGCACCTACCTCCAGGGTTTCTGTGAGGACCAAGTGAGATATTTGGAAAGTGCTTTGCAAACCTTCAAACAATATAAATACTAGTTGCATTAGTAGCTTTTACAATTTCTTAAATATTTCTGTAACATATCGCAGTGATAAAACTTAAAGTAAAATTTGTTTCTAACCATTACTTGTAACTACTGACATTCTCAATTCTAAAAACACAGTCCCAACATTTAGCTCTCTCAAAATGTCACAGTCTCTCAAAAATTCATTTTAAGATATCTTCTCCAGGGTCTACCTTTCTTCATAGAGTAAGAGTTAGATTCAGTTCTCTCATGAAGTGTCTTTTCAGAGTCTTCCACCTTGACACTAAACTCACTGAGTCTCTCAGGAAAGAACTGTTCTTAGTTTTTGTTTTCAATCAGTCTCTCTCCAACCATAATAGTAAGTGACAAATTGCCTCTCTCCCAAGATTCTTTTGTGGTTCAGTTGGTTTCAGACATGTCCAACTCTTCATGAAGCCATTTGAGTTTTTCTTGGTACAGAAACTGGAGTGGTTTGACATTTCCTTCTCTAGTTCATTTTACAGATAAAGAAACTGAGGCAAACAGGGTCAAGTGACTTGCCCAGGGTCACACAGATAGTAAGTGTCTGAGGATAGGTGTGAACTCAAGAAGATGAGTCTTCCTGATTCCAAACCCAGTGCTCTATCTACTTTGCCACCTAACTGCCCATAAAAGTATTTATAGCAGCTCTTTTTATGATGGCAAAAAACTGGAAACCAAAAACATTGAATTCCCTTTATAGTGAAAGTAATGCATGCTCACTAGCTTGGAAAAGACTAAACAAGTTATGTTATATGAATGCAATGAAATATTATTATATTCTAGGAAATGATGGAAGCGATGCATTCAGAGAAACCTGGGAAAACTTGTGAAGTTAAAACCAGGAGAGCAATGTGTACAATAATACCAGCATTGTAAAGGCAAACAACTTTGAAAAATTTCAGAATTCTGATCAGTGAAATGATGAACCACAATTCCAAAGGACCCGTGATGAAGCAAGCTCTCCACTTCTGAAGGAGATTCACGAATGAAACTAAAATATAGAATGAGACATATGTTTCAACATGGCCAGTGTAGGAAATTTGGTTTTGCTCAACTATGCATATATGTTCTAAGCATTTTTTTCTTTTAAATTGATCAGAGATGAGTGAGAGATAAATAAATAAATAAAACTGAAAAGTAAGAAAAAAGAAAAAACGAAAGAAAAAATAAGAAGGAATTATTTCATCTTTGACCTTATATGCCCAGCACCTCCTACAATGCTTGACATATAGTAGTGAATAATAAGTACTTCTTAAATGATCAATTGATTAAATAGACTATAAGAAGGTGAGTAGTAAGAGAAAAACAATGCCAGGCAGACTGGTCAAGATGGTAGATAACCTAGGAATCCATAGTCAGAAGTTTAAAGCTTGTTCAGTAAGCCAGGGAGAGCCATGGAAGCTTTTGTGGGGTACAGAGACTGATTATAATGGTCCATTAAGACAGTTCAGGAAACTATGTGGAAAATAGATGATAAAGCAGGGAGACAAGAAATGAGATAAGGATTCTGCTCATTGGTCTAGGTGAGAAGAGGAGAGGGTCTAAACTAGAATGATTGTACTGGGAGTGGAGAGGGCAGACTGGGTTCAACAGAAGCTAAAAAGGTTGCCCCAGGAGGACTTGGCAGCTGGGTGGTGGGTGGGTGGGGCAGAGCACAGGGAAGAGTGTATGGGTTATTACTTCTAATTATGTGATTGCATGCACATATCTGTGTCTATGTGCAGTGATTAATAGTTGTGCAGACATGGGCACGTTACAAATTGTCTGAGCCTCAGTTACCTAATATGTATGTGCATGTATACATATATACAAATATATATACACCAGCCCCCCCCCAATGCTGCATCCAGGACTTCTGGACCCAGTTTGGGGGGGTCCACATTAATGCTCCTGTTCCATGCTATTCTCATCTCTGAATCTTTTCTCCACGATGACCTCATATTAATCATTATGGACATGTGTATATAATACATATATATGTATATATCATCGCAACATAAAAGGATGATTTTCTTAAAAATTTAAAAAGCTGGATGCATACCAGAAAAATGAGAGTAGTAGCAAATTCTCCTAGTCCTCCCAGAATACTCCTCCCAACCTCTAGGTCAGGGATGAGGAACCTTTGGCCTTGAGGCCACATGTAACCAGCCCTCTAGGTCCTCAAGTGAGGCCCTTTGGCTGAATGCAAACTTCATAGAATTAATCCTCTTAATAAAAGTATTTATTCTGTAAAACTTGGACTCCATCAAAAGATGGTACCCAAGGACCTATACGCCTACATGTGGCCTCAAGGCTGAAGGTTTCCCACCTCTACTCTAGGTTGTTAATTCCATCCATCTCCCTTTCTCTACCACCATTTCAACACATGAAAAGGACCCAAGTAGTCTCTCTACCCCTTCTGTCTACCCGCAACAAGGTAAAAGAGGGAATACTGAAGGGAGGAACCAGAGACTTCAGTTGCCATTCTTGGCTTGTTCTAATTTTCTCCATGGTCACTGTGGACAATCACAGAAACCTAGGATGTTCCACACATCTGGTTCTGCCTACCTATGCTTTCTGCCCCAAGGCAGTCCCACTGTTCCCCCATGCCTTTTTTGTCATTCTACTACTTCAAAAAATAGGGATCATTGTACTGGCAGTATGTACGTCACAAACATCCTGGTGTTGTGGATAGGGAGCCTAGGTCCTGCCCTGACTCTGACACCTACTGGTTGTGGAACCATGGATAAGTCTTTTACTTCTCAGTACCCCAAGCAACTTTCTAAGACAGACAATATGCCAATATGCAGTGACAAAGGGCGTTTCCTTAGTGAGTGGTCCTTGTGCCAATGAAGTCATGATCATTGTCTACACCTACGTATCTCACTTGGTTTAAGCCTTTGAGAAGATGACGATGTCAATATATCTCTTTGTAAATTTAAAAGAGCTATGTCAATATCAGCCATTGATAACATTATTGGATACATCAAGCAGTGTGTTCTTCCACACACTCTAAGATCTTTCATTGAGAAAGATGGCACAGTTTCATCCTCTGGAGTGTGTCCCTTCTGCCAGGCAGAATGGCCCTGACAGAATCTGGACTAGAATCAAAGAAGGGCAGGAGGGAAGAAACAACTGTGCTAAGCACTTTACAAATATTATCTCACTTGGTCTTCACAACTGCCTTGGAAAGGAGGTACTATTATTATCATCATTATTTCCATTTTACAGATTAAGAAACTGGGGTACATACGCATTAAGTGACTTGCCCAGGGTCACACAGATAGTCAATGTTTGAGGCCAGATTTGAACTCAGGCCTTCTTGACTTCAGTCCCAGCACTCTATCCACTGTGCCATCTAACAGTCCATAAGGTAAAAGACAGTTTTGGATGTGGCCACCCTCCTCCTCATTCATCTTAAGAGTTTTATTAAAGTTGATCTTTCATCATAGGAAACCTGCCCCTACTAAGTGGCCAAGAGGAAAGAATATTGAACCCAGAGTCAGGAATTTGTGAGTTCAAATCCAACCTCAGACGCTGACCAGCTATGTGACTCTAAGCTCTCCACTTAAACTCTCTATCCTTTGGTTTCCTCATCGGTAAAATAAAAATAATAGTATCTATTTTTGTGAGGGTTTTGTGAGCATAATAAGATAGTATTTGTAAAGTACTTTGCAAATCTTAATGGGCTATATAAATATGACTGAGGAGGCAGGAGATTAGTAGGATGAGGAAAACAAAAAAGGAGAAGGAGGAGAAGAAATTGGAAGCAGAAAATCATTCCCCAAATATAAATGATAAAAGGACATGAACAAAAAATGAAATCAACAACCAAAGGGGAAAAAATGTTCCAAATTACCAGTAGAGAAATACACATTAAAGCAAATTTAAGGTTCCACTTAATATTTCCCATCATACTGGCAAAGGAGGAAAATGACAAATGTTGGAGGGACTGCTGAAAATCCTGTGCTCTGTTGGTGGAGCTGTGATTTTGTCCAGTCATTTTGTCTTGGCTCCACTCCTGGAAAACAATTTCTAAAATCATGTAGTTGCCAAATTGTGCATATTCTTTGACCCAGCTATACCACTAGTAGGCAGGTGCCCCAAAAAAATCAAAGAAGGAGGAAAATGACCCACATGTACAAAAAACATGCATAGCAGCACTTTTCATGGTAGCCAAACACTGGAAACTAAGGGGATGCCAATCAATTGGACCTGTTTTCTTGTCACAATAAAATAGGTTGGACTGGATTGCTTTTAAGGTCCCTTTTATCTCTGATAATCTATATAGATTATATATCTATATAGATATGTATCTATATAGCTATAGATGTATAGCTATATAGACAGAGAATATATAATCCCAAAAGCTCTAGGTCTATATTTAAGGTCCCTTCCATTTCTGACATTCTTTGATCTAAGGCCTCTTTCAGCTTCCATATTCTTTGTTCTAAGATTTCTCCCAATTCTGACATCCTGTATTCCAAAACTGTGCCATTCTATGACTAAAACCCTTCCCACCTCTGTTTGTTCTATATTGTAAGATTTCCCTCAACTCTGGCATTCTATATTTCAAGGTACCTCTTAATTCCAGAAAATGGGGTGGGGGGCGGGGAAATAGCACCCACCTTAGAAGGTAAAGTAGTTTGTCTGACTTCCCCGCCCCCATGCCTGTATTGTGTTGCTTCCTTATCGCTATCTCTTGGAATCTAGTTTCTTTCACAACTACACTCAAGCTTTATCTTCTACTTGAGGCCTTTGCTGATCTCACCCAGCTGGAAGGGGCTATTGGGCTATTGCCTGGACCTCCAAGATCACTTTGCAAGTATTTTGTATATTTGTGCATATAGCTATGAATCAAATACTGTATAGGGTTGATGGTTGTTCAATAATGTCCAACTAGGTTTTCTTGGCAAAGACACTGAAGTGGTCTGCCATCTCCTTCTCCAATTCATTTTACAGATGAGGAAACCGAGACAGAGTTAAGTGACTTGCCCAGGGCCATACAGCTAGTAAGTGCCAAGATTTGAACTTCCTCACTCCAGCTCCACCACTGAGCTGCCCTGATGGGGCATGCGCATAGCTAAGCTAGTTGTCGTCCTTCATCTTCTAAGAGGACCAAAATGACATTACCATTATAAAGTGAAATTTCAGTGTATCCGATTGTGGCTGATCAGACCAATACAAGCTCGGAACACTCTACCACAGGTTGGGCACAGACGGTCCATATGAATATTTGAGATGAATATCCCAAATGTGCACATCCTGCATTTACTGTCTCAATTCTGCTTTGCCCAAAGAGTGCAGCACCTTTTCTTATGTAGGCACGCCATGCTGAGTGGTCCTGTGCCAGTGTCTCCCATGTTGCACACTCAAATCCAAAGTTCTTGAGAGTGCCCTTATATCGTTCCTTATGACCACCATGTGATTGCCTGCCTCATACAAGTTTTCCATAAAATAGTCTTTTTGGCAAGCATCATTTTGCATTCGAACAATGTGGCCAACCCATCGGAGTTGCACCCTCTGAAGCATAGTTTGAATGCTTGGCAGTTCAGCTTGAGCAAGGACTTCAGTGTCTGGTACCTTATCCTGCCAGGTGATCTTCAGAATCTTTCTAAGAGAGTGCAAATGGAAGCAATTCAGTTTCCTGGCATGGCACTATCAGTTTTATGCCAATAGTAAAAAAAAAAAAAAAAAAAAAAAAAAAAAAAAAAACCTAAAATCCAAAGCACTTTATGACATAACTATACTGTGAGCTAATTGATAACGACGCTAACCACTACTCAACTCTGAGTGGTGCTGGTTTATTTCCTTATTAATTCTTTATCCAGTCTCTAAGGTAATCAAGGGGTATGTCCTAGCGTTTTCTTAGCAATTAATAGAAATGTATAGTCTTTCTTATTAATCAATTAGCTCTGAGCTTTCTCCCTAGTTTATAAATGAGTTAGAGAAGCCTCTTTTTCCATAAGCCTCTTTTCACCTTTCTCTCTCTCTGTGTGTGTTTCTCTCTCCCCTCATCTCTCCCTCCCTTTTTCTCTCTTTCTGTGTCTCTATCTGTGTCTCTGTTTCTGTCTCTTTCTCTCTTTTACAACATGTTGCACAGCAACATGTTATTTCTCATATAATTTATTAGCGTAACAAATGACAATACAAATGACAATAATTATTTCCAAACTAGCACCAAGAGCAAAGCTCAAAGCCTGGGTCATCTCTGTGCTCCTCCAATGCAGGGGGAAGAGGTATGAAATGGAACATTCTCACCAGCTGAAACCCCTTAACTCTACAAATAGAGTTCTGTCAGGAGGGTAATTCAGGTCTTTCAGGAATTCTCTCTAAAATATCTCTTCAGGTTCTCTCAAATAGCTAGCGTTCAGAGTTCTCTTACAGATCCTAACAGATAATGGTCAACTCAGTATTTTCCTCAGGAAATTATAGTTTAAAATTACAGTTTAAATATAATTTTCTCATTGCACTCTCCTGGGTTCCTTCTACATCAAAATTGACTATCATTTTTCCCAAGACTTTTGCCCTCTTAAAAACACAGTAACAGGAACCATAGTCTCAGAGGGAGATGCTATTAAAATTGGTGCTACACCTACATGTGTGCATGGTGTCTCCCCTAAAAGTTCCTTGAAGGCAAAGACTCTGTTTTTCCTTTACATACCCATCCCCCAGTATAAACTGCATTAAGGCTTTCAGAATTCTTGTTGGTTTCTCATTGTTTTATGTAAAGAAAACAGCATCAATTAAATGCTTTTTAAAATTAAAATGATAACATTGTAAGTTTTAGCCAGGAAGGATGTCATTAGTCTAACCCCCCTTCATTTTACAGATTAGGAAACTGAGGCCCAAAGAGATATGGCAGCTTTAAACTGGAAACTGTACTTGCAGGAATGTGTGCGTATAATGATGGTCCTGGAGGGGAACCTTGTACAGGGTCATATAGGTAGTGAGTGGCAGGGCTGAGACCTGGAACCATCTTTTGACCTGAAATTTGGTTCTCTTTTCACTGCACAACATTTATCTTTCTTTTTTTAAAAAATTTAAGTTTTTAACATTCATTTTCACAAAATTTTGAGTTCCAAATTTTCTCCCCATTTCTCCCCTCCCCCACCACAAAACACCGAGCATTCTAATTACCCCTATCACCAATCTGCCCTCCCTTCTAACATCCCTCCCTTCCCTTATCCCTAGCTTCTCTTTTGTCCTATAGGGCAAGATAAATTTCTATAGCCCACTATCTGTATTTCTTATTTCCTAGTTGTATGCAAGAACAATACTCAACAGTTGTTCCTAAAACTTTGAGTTCCAATTTCTCTTCCTTCCTCCCTCCCCACCCATCCCCATTGGGAAGGCAAGCAATTCAATAGGCCATATCTGTGTAGTTTTGTAAATGACTTCCATAATAGTCATGTGTAAGACTAACTCTATTTCCCTCCATCCTATCCTGCCCCCCATTGCTTCTATTCTCTTTTGACCCTGTCCCTCCCCAAGAGTGCTGACTTCTAATTGCACCCTCCTCCCATTGCCCTCCCTTCCATCATCCCCCCTACCCTGCTTATCTCCTTCTCCCTCACTTTCCTGTATTGTACGATAGGTTTTCATACCAAAATGAGTGTGCATTTTATTTCTTCCTTTAGTCAAACGTGATGAGAGTAAGCTTCATGCTTTTTCTCAACACTTATCTTTCTATACCATAGTTTAGATTTAATATAAAGTTGTTGTTTTTTCTAGACCAGAGTGTTGGGCAAGATCAAAAATCAATGATAGATGAGGCAGCCCATTGAGCTTTCATGAAGAGGCATTATGGCAGCTAGGTAGTGCCACAGTGCACAGAGCACTTGACCTGGAGTCAAGAAGACTCATCTTTGTGAGTTCAAATCTGGCCTCAGACACTTTCTAGCTGTGTGATCCTGAGCAAGTCACTTATCCCTGTTTGCCTCAGTTTCCTCATCTGTAAAATGAACTAGAGAAGAAAATGGCAAACCATTCCAGTATCTCTGCCAAGAAAACCCCAAATGGGGTTACAAAGAGTCAGACATGACTAAAAACGACTGAACCATATTAACAAATTAGAGGATGAGGGTTGTGGGTATCCCTAAATTACCCTCTAACAGAGTATATGAAGATACGTGGTTCACTTGAAACTATTTCTTTAATTCTTTTTTTAAAGTTAAAATTGGTTAGTCCAAAATGCCAAAATAAAAAGCTTTTAGCTCTTAAAAGGGTTCTCCTCCCTCTCCTCCTTCCTTCATCTCCCAAACAGCTTTTGCAATTGAGTATTCATCCATTTGGCCAACATATTTCTGATGGCTATTTCCTCAACCCCAACTCCTAAGGACAAACGAAGCATCTTAGAGTTTTTCCTTCTGTCCTTCCTTGAACTGAATGGTCCAGTCTACTCTAAGCCTGGTCTTCTGAGGACCATCCACCTCCCACATGGATGGATCCCTTTCTTCCTTCTAAAGCAGGAAATGTTTCTTAAACCATCTCACTGGGCTCCATTCTGTCAGTTGCCTCTGAGTGATTGATTTTAAAGGCCACTCAGTCCATGCTGCCCAAATGCAAATGAGAAATTGTTACATACTATTAGTTACAAGTTTATGCTTTATCTTCAAGAGAAAGCATAGCATAGTATACATATGTATTTGTATATGTGTGTGCATATGGATATATGTATGTGTGTTGTGTATTGTATATATGTGTATTGTGTATGTGTCTCATTATATGTATGCATGTATATTTGTATGTTGTTCAGTCATTTCAGTCATGGCCAACTCTTCGTGACCCCATTTGGGGTTTTCTTGGCAGCGATACTGGAGTGGTTTGACATTTCCTTCTCCAGCTCATTTTATAGATAAAAAATCTGAGTTAAATAGAGTTAAGTGACTTGCCTAGGGTCACACAGCTAGGAAGTATCTGTGGCCAGATTTGAATTCAGGCCTGGCATTCTATTCACTGGACCACCTAGGTGCCCCATATATGGGTGTATAAATGTATATATGCAGGTGTATCTGTTTTTGTATATTTATATATGCATTGTGTATATATGTGTGTACAGCCAGTTCTCACTTAATGTAAGTAGATCACTCTTCGGACCTCTCCCTCTACTCTGTGCCCCACCCCCTGGAGTGAAGGACCTGACATTTGTGCCCCTGCCACTGATTGCCAAGAGCTGGTGCCCAGGCCTGTGTAAGGTCCAACCACCAGCCAGGCACAGAGCCAAATTTCTGAAATGAAAATCTACATAAAGCAAGAATTATGTGTATATTTTTGTGTGTACATGTGCATAGATATGTATGTATATGTCTGTATGTATATATCTATATGTGCACATATGTCTCTATTGTGTATATATGTGTGTGTTTGTTGTGAAAGGAGTTAGTAGTTTTGGTTTAGGACAAAGAACCTGGTCTCCAGCACCTGTCCTGGTCCTTATTAGTCACTGTGGCCTTGTGCCGGTCACTCCAGCCTCTCTAAACCTCGATTTCCTTCCCAGTACATTGGGAGTGAATAACTGTACTATCTACCTCCCAGGCTGTCACCTTGAGGTAGTACTTAATCCTTGTTCAATCAATTACTATTTATTAATAGCTATCATATGAGGCAGCTCAGTGGTTAGGTGATTAGGCAGGCTCTCTTTCCACTATACCCCATGGCTCTCTACAGATAACCAGACTGAATGATGTGACATACATAACTTCATCAGATGGAATAAACAGTTTTGGTTTTGGAGAACAGAGGATGTAAAAAAATGCCTCCTGTTGGTATAGAAGTTGGGGGGGGGGTCTACACATGTGGAATGTAGCATACACTGCCAGATGTGATTTCTCAGTCAGTTGTCCTCACCTAATTTCCTTTATTACAAAGGAGGGTTCATTTGGGAACAAGGCACAGAATAATCGGAAATGAATGGGAAAATACTGTTGTGGGTTTTTTTTTAATATGTCAGTTTTTAAATATTTTAAATTACATTAAAGAGAGTGTATTATAATGTGAAATGCAGCTACAATGGTGGGATTTTAGGCACTTTACGGGGTTATCAGGATCTTTGAGCTAGGGCTGGAAGGGACCTCAGAGGCAATCTGGTCCAAACCCAGATTTTAAAGATGAAAGAAGCAACTTGATCTTGCATTTGGATTAGGAGTCCTGAATTCCTCCTTACACCCTACTACTGTGTGACCTGAGGCAAATCATGGACTTTGTTGGAACCTCGGTTTCTTCGTCTATAAAATAGTGATAAGAGCACCTGGGAGGTAAAGACACACAGTTGATAGTGAGTTTCAGAGGTAGAATTTGACGTCTAATCTGCTGACTTTTTCTTGGGGGAGGGAGAAGAGTAGAGACACCTTCCTAGTGACACCTCCATGTGGGGAAAACTCTGTCACTTGAACTGCTGGGGCAGGGGCAGGGCGGAGCAAAAGAAATTGTCAAGATCCCAGGATCCTCTATTGTGGCACAGCTTATCCATTCCAACCCTTCCTTAGTGGAATGATAACTAACTAACCCTGGCTGCTCATTCCTTCTCTGGATTCAAGAGATTAGCCTGTAGGCAACTGTTCCTATTGGCACCACCACCAACCTCTAATTTGTGATGGGCATTAGAAGAGTAAGGGAGGGGTGAGGAGGCAATGTATTTATTTGTGGGACATAGAAAGATTTTCCTTAATAATTGCCACCCCCAGGTTGCTGAGGGTAGAGAGGGTTTCCTAGATCAGTCTTGCTTCATTGCTAGACACCCAGCCACAGTTCCAGAACTGTGCCTCCACTACTACTACCACCACACACACACACACACACACACATACACACACCCCTTGGCTCAACCTGGCAGAGACAGGATTAAAGGAAAGAGTCTCCTATCAGACCAGAAGGTCTGGTTCTGCTTTGTCTAAGGTCACTGAATCCTTGATTTCCTGAGACTTTCAGGTCCCCTCCCTTCCCTATATTTTTCCCTTCTTAATGTCACTCCTTCCCTTTTCCGTCTCTCCTTCCTCAAAATAGTCTTTTTCTCTTTCCTTATTTCACCTTTTCTTGTCTCTTTTTATTTTGTTTCTCTCCCTCTTTCTCTTTGTCTCTCCTTCTCTTCCTCCCTCCATTCTGTCTCATTTTCTCCCTCTCTTCCTGGTCATCTCTATCTCTCTGTGTCCCATTTTTTTCTTCTTTCCTACCCACCATCTGCCCTTTCTCTCTGTTTATCTTGCATCTTTTTCTCCTTTTTGTCTCAGAATGTCTTTCAGTGTCCTTTCTCTCTTTTCTTTCTGTTTGTTTTATTCATATCTCCCCCCTCTCTGTTTTTGCACCTTTCTCTCCATGTCTGTTTCTGTTTTTCTTCTCCTCGTGTGTTTCTTTCATTTCTCTCTTTCTCCTTATCAAAGTATATGGGTCAATATTTCCCTCTCTGTCTCTCTGGGTCTTTATGTCTCCATTTCTCTGTTGCTTTCTATCAGGGATTTCTAACCTGAATTCTCTGAACTTTTTAAAAAAATATTTTGATAACTCCATTCTAATATAATCTATTTCCTTTGTAATCCTTTGTATTTTGTGCATTTAAAAAACATCCTAAAAAGGCAATTCATCATCAGACTGCCTATAAGGGTCCAGAGCACACATTAAAAAAAATTAAAATCCCTACTAAACTGTATCTGATCACCCATTGTCTCTGTGCACTTAAGCATTTTTTTCTACCTGCCTCCTCTAAATCTTAGCTCCTTGCTGTCCATCCCCCTCCTCCTGTGCTCCGTCTCCATCCCTATCTTTCTTTTCTCTCAGTCTATGTTTATGCTTTTCTCCCCTTCTCTCCGGGTGTCTTTGAATCTCCTTCGCGTCCCGGCCCCCCCCCCGCCCCCCCACAACTGTTTTTTGAAATGTGTCTGTTTCGGTCTTTGTCTCTTTTTCTCAGTTCCAACCTTCTTCCTGCCTTCTCACTTCTCTCTTCTCACAGCCAGACACCCTTCTCTCCCTCTGTTCCCTTATTTCTCTTCCCACACGGTTCTCTCCCAATCCCCTCCTCCGCCTGCACTTTTCAATTTCCCAAGTGTTTGCAAACACCATTATCTTAAGAGGGCTCCAGCCAACCCTACATTTTAACTCCTCTTGGTCTCTCGCGGGGAAAATAACGTAACAAGTTTCCAGGCCTTGTCACAGTTTTCCGGAGGATCTCACCACCACCCCGCTCCCAGTTACCCCCTCCCACCTCCTGGAGACTGAACTGATTCCATGTGTGTCTCCCCGTCCTCCCGCCCAGCCGCCTGCAAATGCTAGAGGATGGGAGAGAGGAGAGAGAGAGAGAGAGCAAAGCTGGGGAGCGTGCTAATCTGACTCAGCTCCTTTCTCAATCATTCTTTTCTGGAAAGAAATTTGGAAAGAGGGTCTGCAGCCCTAAATAGAGACTCTGAGGCCAGCAAAGAATGTGAGATTCCCTCGTTTTGAGTTGGGGTTTTGTTTTTCCCTTCCAATTCCTTTACAATCACCTTTGGATTGAAATAATATTTCGGGTTTTTTTTTCGTTCTGATTCTCTAAAGAATTCTTGGCGAGTGAACTTCCCCACAAAGCTCCGGGCAGATGTGTACAAGTCAGTCTGAAAGGCACTAAAACTCTACTTGGAACCCCCAGATCAGATCCAGTTTCTGTTCAGGTTGGAGCGCCTAGTTCCTTCTGACAGCGAAGCTAAATGCGTAGAAATCTCTGAAAAGGTAGACGTTTCGAACCTCTGAGCCCAGTTTAGAATTCTGGTGTTCTTTTACCAATTCTCGGGCCCATTAGAACTTTTAAACTCCGCATAGAATTCTGAAGTTCCCTTTCTAACTCATGGGCTCATTTAGAATTCTGAGGGGCCTTTGGAAGTTCTCGGGTCCATTTAGAACTTTAGAGTTCTGTTTCGATTTTTGAAACTCCTTTTAGAATTCTCTTGCCGTTCAGAAGTCTTTTGACCCAATTTAGAACGCTTGATTCCGTTTAAAATTACGGAGCTGCCCCGTCTGGATCTCTCTTGACCCGCTTTAGAACTCTCCAACTACCCATTTTGAAGCCTCTGGTTCTATTTAGAATCCTGACCCCGTCTAGCTCTCACCGACTTGCTTTAGCTCTCCCTGACCTGTTTTTGAACTCTGTAATCCCGTTTCGAACCCTAACCCTCTCTCCTATCCTTCTAACCCCGTTTCAAGCTCTCTTAATTCCTTCTGACCCGACAGCTCCAAAACTGCCTTTCTCCGTCAGATCGGCTTTGAAAAGGTGGCGAGTGATTTCCGTGTTTAGAATAGGACTGTGAAACGAGGTGTCCTAAGACACGGCCCCCAGAGCAGTCTCCTTGCCCAGGACACACGGAAAGCTGAGGAAAGAGCTTGTTTTCCAAATTCTCTCCTGTTCCGTTGTTCTTACTCCCCTTTTGCTACTTTTTTCGCGTTTTGGTTATTTTCTTTGTTTAAAGCCACAAGCAAGCAAGCACACGCACGAAAGCATGTCTTTTTACACAAAGGAAAAGATATGAGTACATGCTCCTATACTACGCACACACTGGCATGAATACATTCGCTTGACAAATACATAGTTACACAGATAATCATAGGTGCATGCATAGTACACACTTACAACCATACACCACATACAAGGTGCAATAAGGAATGAAACTGTCGCAGGCAAACAGACCGGCATTTAGCCATCCAATCCAGCTTTATTCGTCTTTGAAGCTCGGGCCTCGACCCAGTGTCCGTATCTTAAAACTTTGCCGAGACTCCTCCAGGAGGCCAGCTTTCAAAACCACACGAGAAAGTCGCCTTCCTATTCGACAGCCCTGCCTTCGTTCTGGGCCTTCTTCGGAGCTTGCAGACCCGAAGCTCGGCCAATTTACCAGGTTTGGTCGGTCCACTTTGATCTCTTTCCAAAAATTAAATCCTTCCTCTGCCTTTGGAGCTCTGAACTCCTTCGGAAACTCAAAAATAAAGTTTCACGGTTTCTAAAGGCCATTTCCCGAGTATTAGAAATATTGCTGGGGACGGTATCTAACAGAGGTATCTCAAGATGCCTCTGCTATGGGATAGCCTTGGTTTGGGCACAAAGTCATTGGGATTATCTCCTTGTCCCGTACTTAGGTATCAGTACGTTCATATGCATACACTATACACACAGATATGTGTGTATTTGAGAGAGAATATATATAGATATATAATACACATGCATATGCATACATATACACATAGATGCATATACACACGTGCACTCTAAGGATCCTAGATTAGAACTGACAGACGCATCTGAGACATAATCCAACTCCTGATTTTACAGATGAAGAAACTGAGGTCCAGAAAAGCTTGGGGTCACATAGGTAGAGCCTCCGATTGAATGTCAGCGTTCTGACCCCAATACCAAGCAGTGCTCTCTTTCCCTTACACCTGCCCCTCCAATATACAGCCGCCTCTAATGTACAGTCTCCTGCGTTCATTCAGGCCAACTCACATTTAGTCCATTTCCCAGTACTTGTCTTCTACTATCTTTCCGAATCGACAATCGGGAAGATTTCTAAGAGCAAGTGTAGGTGCACCTCCCTTGCCCCGAAGCCGAGAGGCCCTGAGACACCCACCTAGAGAAGCTACCTTCTCCGAGTTAGGGAGTAGTGAAATGAAGGAAAGGTGGGAGCTAGGAGATTCCTCCTGCCATGGGCTGGCGGAGGGAGACCTTTCTGGTAGACCAGGCCTTCTGGGAGCCATCGCGAGGAGAGTTTCAGGGACCCAAATAACAACAAAGCTAGGGACCCAGGGAGAATTGTCTGGGTGTGTCCTCTCACCACTGGTTCTCAGCCTCCTCTCTTCTCACCATCCTCACCCAGCCCCAGCTCTCAGAAAATTTCTGCCACTAGTGATGTTCATCGCGGATGATTTTATCTTCAGATTAATAGATAAAAGGTGACCATTCGGATCCTGGTTGCCATTTCCCCCCATACTCCCGGTCCCTAGGGATCTTAGATTGCGGGGATAATCTGGTGTGATTTCCTTCCGAGACTGGACCTTGGGAACTGACGTGCCTAAACACAGTCCAGGCAGATTAAAGTTCGCTTCTCACCGGTGGAGCATAAGACCTACGCCACCTTTTCTTCAACCTCTGTTTGAGGTCTGGGGTCTTAGGCCCAGAGAACCGGCTTAGGTTTAAAGAAAATTCGAGGAAATCGAACTATCCTAGAAGAAACATTGTAACCGCTCAAGTAACCTCTATAACTACTTCAGACAGAAAGAAAACCCGACCCTTTCTGTGCTATTGTGTTTGCAAAGAACCAGCGCGGTAAATAATCGTTAGAGGAAACATCATTACAAACCACAAGTGAAAAATCCCAGGTTTCAGCCATCATAAAAATCAAAATGGGAAAGAAATCATATCCTCCTGCTCGGAGAGCAAGGCACCCTGGCTCTCTGTTCTGGCACGCTGGGAGTGGGAGAAGGGCCCAGAACAAGTTGGGCATCTCCTCGAGTGTTTTATCTCCCTTTCTTGAAGTGTGGACTTTGGGTGTTTCCTTCGGTCTCCTTTTATGTCTCTCTGCCTCTCCCTTTCTGTTGTTGCCTTTTCTCTCCTTGCTTTGTGAGTGTTTGTCTCCATTTCGACTGGTCTCTTTTTCTCTCTTGACTTAATGTCTTCCTTTGTCGTTTTTTACATGTTTGCCTTTTCTGTGTCTCTATCTCTCTTACAGCGTCTCCTCTCATTCCTATCGCTGTGTGCTTGGCTGTTCGCCTATCTCTGTTTCTGGCTCTCTCTCGGGCTGTCTTTCTCTTCACTCCCTCTTTGGATCCCTGGTTCCCCTAAAGCCTAACACCGCCATCACCAGACTTTACCCTCTTATCTAGGCACTGGCCCCCGCTATTTCGGGGAAGGGTGGTAACTTTAGGTCTTTGCATGGATACAGAGTTAGGAGGGGGACAAGTCTGTGCGCAGTCAGCTTGAGAAAGGTTTTTTCAAGTGTTAGGGTTTTTCGGAAGAGGAAAGAAGAGGGCAAGAATAGCGAAGATCAAGAAGGACGGTCGCGATTGGAATAAGTGAATCGACTTTTTAAATATTTAATTATTTACCGAGAATAACAAAAGGGGGTACAGAAAAGGACTGTGGGTCATTGTGGCATCGCAGGTCTTTTTCTCCCAGAATATTAAACAGGTATCCCAGTGCCCCACAGACTAGGGTCAGATTTTGTTGCTGCTGTAGGACAGGAAACTCCAGAGAAAGGAGTGACTCGAGACAAAGGATTGGACTCAAGGGGCCCGTATTCGAATCTCGACTCCGATATTACCTAGCTCTGAGAGCCTGGAAAAGTCATTTTTTTCCTCCCAACTTTCCTCCTTCAAATGGGAATGATCCTTGCCCTCCAGTCTTCCTAGAAGAAAAATCTTGAGAAATTCAAGCTATCATTTTTGGTATTAAGAGCCAGAGTGTGTTGCTGTAAAATTGATCAGTTAGGGAGCTAGGAGAATGGGGAAGGAAATCCTAGTGTATGCTTGCTTATATCACACAGCAGTTCTTGTCCCTTTTCTTCTGCCAGCCGCTCTCCAGAACCTGCATGGATTAAAATGGAAAAGCACAACGGAGAGCCAACCAGAGAGGCTGCAACAAATGGCCAGGGGACCCCATTTGGCTCACGCAGCCCTCCACATCCTTGATGGACCTGGGCAAGGAGCCCCGCGATAATGCAGAAAACCCGGCACGTCCTAACTCGCTCTCCACCTTTCTTCAGCCACCTCTGGTAGCCTCTGCTCTGGGGCCGAAGGAAGGGAGAGAACAAGACCCCGAGGGACTTCAGTTGGCCCTCTCATTCTCAAGGCTCACAAACCAATTCTACGTAGTCAAAAGTCAGTATGGCATATCCGAATGGATGCGGCCCCTAAACGTTATCTCTTTCGATCTCCCTCATTTATGGAGCTGAATAATTCGATTGTAAAATTCGACACTGGTTTTGGCCTTCTTTCTCTGACCATCTGAGAATGAAGGTGATTTCGGGTCATTGCCGGGATCCGTCCATTTTTCCCTTTGGGGCACAGACGCAACCACTAACGCTGCGATATTTGCCAGAGGCATCAGCGTGGGAATTGAGGAAGGCCGGAATTCTTTCTTCGCACTCATACAAAGCTCAACCACGAAATTTTAAGAAAGAGTCTGTTGGCAGAGGTCTGGGGGGCCACAATGGGATGTTCTGAGAAGGACAAGGGGAAGTCTGAACAAACTTCAGGGGGTGGAAGAGAAGCCTCATCAAGGTCTAATTGCTTCCTCACCTGGGGCCCCTAGTCCAAGGAGGTGATGGAAGGAGACCAAGGCTTGTTCTCCCACAAGTGAGGTAGGGAAGTAAGGGTGCTGAATAGGAGGGGGCTCTAGGAAAAAGCCAGGTCCCTTATAATTCTTCCTTGAAAGAATCTCATAATCTGAACCCCAACATGTCAGCGTGGAGTTCACAGTACTCTAATTTCCTCGTTTTAGAAATCAGGAAACTGAAGCCCAGAGACATGAACTTGAGATCTCACATGCTCAATTCACTTACTTCCACTAAAAGCTCTAGGCAAATTTTGAATTGCTCTTTCTTTTTTCCCCCTAAACTGCACTTAGAGTGAGGAAGACCTGGGTTCTAATCCTGTCTCCGCACTGTGTGAAGAGGGTTAAGAAATTTACCCTACTAGAGCCTTAGTTTCCTCATCTGTAAAACAAGAGTCTTGGACTCAATGACCTCTAAGGTCTTTTCTAGCGCCAAGTCTCATGGGCCTAGTCATTCTTTGGTCCGCCTCTCTTTATCAGTCTATCTTGTCTTAGCCCTCTCTTTTGTCTTTCTCTCCTTTCTGCCTTTCTGTTCCTTTGTCACTCTTGTCCTTCTGCCTTGTCCGTCTGTCCGTCCCCGAATGCCCTGGCCTCCCTTCCGTGTGCCCATCCTGCCCGTCTGTTTCCTTTGTCTCTGCTCTCTGGCTTCTCTTTGTCTGGTTTCTGGTCTCTTATGTTATTCCCTGGATACATCCACTCCCTTCTTCTCTTCGGTCTTTCCCTTCTGTCTCTTCTCCCACACTTAGTTGGGCTCTAGCTATGGATGGGGAAAATTCTCGGCTCCAGAGGAGCAGCGGCCGACCTCGGTTCCTAGATTTGAGGCGCCCTGGTCAAGGCCAGCTCCCGCCTGCGCTCCCGGCCAGCCCTCCTGGTCTCCGCCCCCAAGCTTTACCTCCCTGTCCTCCAGAGCAGATTTCGTTACTCTGGTAGCAGCGCGGGGCTGGAAGCGTGTTGTGGAGGGGGAAGCACCGGAGAAGACTGATAGATGAGGAGGGTGGGCATTTTCCGTGACTGAAGTGGAGTGTTTTCCCATCCTACTTCAAAGCAATAGGGAAAGCGGAAGGCGGGTGATGCCCGCTAGTTATACTGGACTTCTCGGTCTTTCGTGAGGTCGCAGCTGGTGACTAGCCTTGGTGTGGCTGTGTCTTTGCTGCCCACAATAAACTCGTGGGTCTAAAATAGCAAATTCCTACTGATTCCATTTAGAGGGCGGCGGCATACTATACTCTCTGCCAAGATCGCCGCCATTCAAATCAAAAAGATGTACGCATTTCACCGCGGCCACCCCTACCCCCACCCAAAAGCCTTATCCTCGATGGCGAGTGTAGACCTGGGCTGAGTTTTCGTACCAATTCAATAATCGTTTTTCCTCACTAAGCTTCCCCTCATCAATTCAATTCAAATGAATATGTTTCCACAAACATTTTCCGACTGCTTACTGAGTGACAAGCACGATGCTAGGTACCGCAGATTTAATTCCTAGATAAGACCATCTCTGTCTTCATATAACTTCAGTGTCATAAGGTAATAGGAGTAAGGTAATAGTAATTTGCTTAAAAAAAAAAAACCCTTTTAAATCTTTGTCCCCAGTGTCCCCAACGGCTTCGATTGCCCCCCTCTTAAAGATGCAAGTAAGCTGGGGTTACTCAGAGAATTGGAAGACAGATATTCAGAAAAGAAGATGATGCAAAACCAAAAAATAGCCAATATATACATACATTTAAAAGCCACGTAGGCACGGCTCTACACATTATTGCGTGGCAGATGCGTTAGAGTAGTGTGCACAGTGTGAAGTGAGCTAGAGGAGGGGGAAGACCTGAGTTCAAATCCTGCCACAGACATTTATATGTGACCCTCGTTAAATCATTTGGGTCTCAGGTTCCTCAGCTACAAAATGAGGCATTTGACCTGGATAGCGCCTAAGGTCCCTTCCAACTCCAAATCTGTGATCTCATATCCTACGGGTTGCTACCAAGAGTGGGGAAAATTTCCCAGAGAAAGGGGTGTTTGAATCAAGATTGAAAAGTTGAGTAGAAATGTGTCAGAGGAAGAGGAAAAAGGGAGGGTGGACACTCCCGCTGGTAACCAAAGGTTGGAGATAGCCCCAGGGTTGACGGGAACACTTTGAACCGTCCCTACCTTCAAGGGATTTATATTCTAGTTGGGGGAAAATTACAGATTTTTAGAATTTGGCCCAGAGGAAAATTCTACTTTTCCTTTTTAAACTTTTCTCTGGAGCTGCATAGTTAACCAGAAAAAAAAAAAGTGGAATCAGAAAAACCTAGATTCAAACTGCCTTGAAAACTGACTAGCTGTGTGACTCTAGACAAGACATAATCTGCTAAATCTTTAGATGGACTCTGATCTGCCTCAATATAAGGAATTCCCACAAACATAAATGGAAATCATTACATTTTGGGAGAAGGAGGAAAGATCTGTCTGGAACCTTGAAGCTAGAGAAGAGATTCTACCTCTAGAGAGAAAAAGAGAATTAATACAATCATGCAAGTCTTTAAGAGAAATTGTTTTGGTGGATGGATTTTTTTTGTGGTTTGGTACACAGGGATCATAGATTATGAGTTCAAAAGGACTTCAGAGGGAATCTAGTCCAACTCTCTTTTTTTATGGATGGAGAAATGGAGACTCAAAAAAAGTTAAGTGACTTACTCAAAGTCACACAACTAGCAAGTGGCAGAGATAAGACTCCAGTCCAGGTCCTCTGACTCTTTCCACTGTACCAAGAGAGAAAAACTGCTCAGATAACTCCTGATTCTACATTTTCTAAAACCCAGTTCCAAACACTCAAAATTCAGCCCAGATGCAAAGTTGGACTAACAGGGGAGATACACTTCAAATAAGAATCCCAGAATGGAGTTGCTTCAAAAGCATCTCTTGGCAAGGCCTACCAATTTCATCCATGAAACATCTCTCTAATACATCCCACTTCCATCCTCTGACATAGTCACTAGCAGGCCCTCCTCATCTCAAGCCTGGACTATTTTAATAGCTTGCAGGAGATCTCCTTGCCCTTGAGTCTCTCCCAACTATATCATTCTGTCACCAAAGTGATTTTCCTAAAATATAGGTTCAATCATGTCACTCTCCTACTCAATAAGTCCAAGTGGATCCCTATCATCTTATCATCTCCAGAACCAAATATAAAATATTCTGTTGTTCAAAGTTCTTCATAACACTTTTTGGTGAGTCATTTTTCAGTCATGTCTGACTCCTTGTGACCCTATTGGGGGGTTTTCTTGGAAAGATACTGGAGTGGTTTGCCCTTTCCTTCTCCAGTTCATTACAAATGAGGAAGCTGAGGCAAACACATAGCTCCCTCCCATCTTTCCAGTCTTCTTATACCTTGCTCCTGGCATGTACTCATTGATGTCCAAACACTGACCTCCTTAATGTTCAATGAACAAGACACTTTTTTTCTCTGTCTCCCATGCCTGGAATGTTTACTGACTTCCCTGGCTTCCTTTAAGTGCCATTTAAATTCCAGGGTAGGTAGGGGGCACTGCAGTGGATAGAGTGCCTGGCCCAGAGGCAGGAAGATTGATCTTCCTGAGTTCAAATCTGGCCTCAGACACTGACTAGCTGTGCGACCTTGGTGAGTAATTTAACTCTACTTGCCTCAATTCCTCATCTATTAAATGAGGTAAGATGTGTAAGGAAAAGAGTAAAAGAGGGGAATAGAAATACAACAATGCAAAAGGAGAGATAATTAATATAAAACTTAACAAGGACAGAAAATGAAAGAAAAAGAGAAATTAAGAAATGTAGACATTTTTAGGAGGTAAATGCAAAACAGAAAGAAAACAGATTAAGAGAGAAAAAAGACAGAAAAAAATAAAAACAAAATGAATAGAAGAAAAGGAATGCTGGAAAGGAGGCATGATGTAGAATAGGGAAAGATGGAGAGTTGGGTCCCATTTTGCTCCATCCCCCATAAAAAGAGGCTCCATCCCTTCCATTTCTACTCCTCCCATACACCTCAACTACTGTCAGTTTTCCTACTGGATATCTCCATCATCCTGTCTTGGTGGAGACTGTTATTTAATAATTCATTTGTGTCTGCTCTCATTTCAAAATGTTATAACCAAAGATCAGGCAATGGACTAGTGGTGTTCCTCCATGTGGTTCAATGATGACCCTTATTTTCAAGAGCTCCTCAGGCCTCCCTTTATTTCCTTTTCTTTCTAGGCTAAAGTCAGCTGCCCAACCAACTCCTTTTCTATTCTTAGGCACTAGTTTACCCTGGGCTGAGAGAAGAGAGCCAGCAGAAAGGCAGATCTCATGAGAGGCCTCTGTGAATGTATAATTCAGTGTGTTTGGATTTGTAAATATGTGTATGCATCTGTGAAATGGGTATATATTGCCGCTGTTCTGCATGGATGGGAATGCATCAGCATATGTGAAGTGTTTGTGTATACATCTGCTTATCTGTGAATGTATTTTTCTGTCTATGACTGTGTCTATGTGGGATGAAATGTGTCCACAAGCATTTTTTGCATTCTAACTATGTTCCAGACACTGTGCTAAGTGTTAATAATACAAAGAAAGCCACTTCCTCCCTTCTGCACTGCCCTCCTCAAAAAAGCAATCCCTGTTTTCAATGACTATAATTCTAACTTGCAGACAACACATCCAGTTACATACCTAGACAACCTAGGTTTTCATATGTGTGTGTGTGTGTGTATGTGTCCTTGAGTTTATACCTCATAGAATCATAGATACAGAGGGGGAAGGAACTTCAGAGCCCTCATGACTGGATCAAGGTCACTCAGACCTTAAGTGATAGACTGAGGATTCAAACTCAGGTCCTCCGATTCCAAAGCTAACATTCTTTTCACCCTTCCATGCTGCCTCCTTCATCCACCTCAAGCCCCATGTGTCTGACCTATTGACCTAACCAAAATCCAACCATCACACAGAGAAACTCCTCTGGATCTGTTTCCTGATTTGAAAAATGAGTGTTTTAACTTTAAAACCTCAATCTACCTGGTTTGGGAGTGAAACCAGAGAGCAAGAGGGCCTGAGGACTCCCGGAATTGGGGAAGGGAGGAATATACTTTACCACTCACCAGTCAGATTTCCCTGAAATGAAGAGAGAAGAGCTTTTCAGTTCAGGGTAGAAACCTCAGGTTTTGTCCAGGCCTGGGAGGCTGGTAAGATTCCAAAAAGAGTCTAGAGCATAAAACTGTTCAATTCTAATTCAAAAAGTATTTATTGACTACCTACTGCCAACCTGACTCAGACCTGTGTGATGAGAGAACAAATGTCTTTCTGTTGAGAAGTTCAGTCACCTTGGAGAGACAAATATGAAACAGCCAGAGAACCATACAAGTCAGTGTTGCCAAATGTCAAATGGATGAATCAGACAGTAAGTGAGGCAGCTATTTAGAGAAGGGGAGGGAGAAGAAAAGAAAGAGATGCAGAGAGAGAAACAGAATCAGAGAGACCAAGAGGTAGAGAGAAGGAAGGAAGGGAGAGGAAAAAGGAGACAGAGACAGAAAGGGAGAGAAAGAGTGGGGGGGCAGGGAGGGGGAAGCGAGGCAGGAAGAGCTTTGTGAGATGGGGTAATCAGGGAAGGCTTCCTGAAGGAGACACAAAGAATGGAAGGAGGGAAGGGCACAGGAAGGCATTTCAGACTGTGGAAATAGACTGAAAAGAGGTGTGAATCCCAATGGGAAGTAGGAGTGTGATATGTGGGAAATAACTCTAGATTTGTGTTAGAGGTCTGGTTAAAACCTCACTCATTCCCTTATTACCCATATGACCTTAGACAGCTCACTAAAGTCCTCGGGGCCTCACTTTCCTCATCTTTAAAATGAAAGGATCCCACTCTCTGGTCTTTGGGGTCTCTTCCAACTCTAAATTTATAATCCCCTGAGTGAACCACTATTGTTAGAGATGGGGACTATAGTGAGATAGGGGATTTATGAAATGCCATGAATCCATCAAGTATCAAGCATTTATCAAGTGCCAACTGTTTGCCCAAAGATGCAAAGACAACAATGCAACAGCCCCACCCTAAGGGAGTTCACATTCTGACAGAAAAGACACCTTCTTCATAGGAAAAAGAACTGGATATATGATTCCATTGGAAGCACATCATGAGGGTCTCTTTAGTGGTACAGATCAGCACTTTGTTTGCAATTTATGGCCTTCAAACTGTCTAGAGCAGGGGTGGGAACCTGCAACCTTGAAGCTACATATGGCCTTCTAGGTCCTTGGGGGCAGCCTTTTGAGTCCAAGTGTTACAGAACAAATCCTTTTATGAAGGGGAATTGTTCTGTGAAGTTTGGATTCAGTCAAACGACCACACCCGAGGACCTAGAGGGCCACATGGGGCCTTGAGACCATAGGTTCCCCACCCCTTCTCTAGACAGTTTGAAGGCCTAGGCTCCTGGCCTAGAGAAACCAGAGATTGACTCCAGGATCCTATAAGCAAGTATTATGGTCAGATTTGTACTTTAGGAAAATCATTTTGGCTGCTATTTGGAAGAGGAACCGAAGTGGGGAAAGATCTGAGGCAGAGAGACCAAAAGGGAGACTATTAAAATAGTCTTAGGCAAGAGGTGATGAGAACCTGAACTAACATGGTGAGTGTCTTAGTGGGGAAACATTCAAAAGGTGGACTGGAAGCAGAAAGGACAAGATTTGGAGGAAATGAGTCTGCATTTGGTAAGCATTTGGGGAATGGGTTATTGAATATCTTTCTGTCTGTAGGGGAACCAACTTTTGCTGGAGTAATATATGGGTAAAATGTGAGGCACGCTTACCTAAAATGATCTCCTTCTGGTCAATCACTGTGCCTAAAATTCCACCATTAGCCTCTTAATCTTTTGGGTTAAACATTGCCCTCTTTCTATTAAAATGCAAATGACGGGCTGGGGGGAGACCCCTTCATATGAGTAATCCTTGTCACACACTCTCAATATCACACATTTTTTCATAAGAAAAAGATGTTTGAGAGCTAAAAAGGACTTTAAAGGTTATCTGGTCCAACTTACTCCCTTTGGAGATACAAATCAATTCAATAAGCATTTATTAAGCTACTACTGTGTGCCAGGTATTGAGCTAGATGTTGAGAATACAAAGACTAAATTGAAATATTTCCTCCCTTCAAGGAACTTACATCCTACAGAAGGAAAACAACATGCACAGATGAGCAAACACAAAACAAAGTAAGAAAGCGGATTGGAGAAACTGAGACCCAGAGAGACTGGTCAAGGAGAGGAATAAGCATTTATATAGCCCCTACTATGTGCCTAGCAGTGAGATAAGTATTTGTTGTATTTTTGTTGTTACTATTAACTCAGTTTTGATCCTCACAATAACCCTGAAAAGCATCTAGGTTGGAAGTGGAGAGAAGAGTCAAGCCTGGAATCAGGAAGATCTGAGTTCAAATGTGGCCTGAGACATTTACTAGCTGCATGATCCACTGTTTGCCTCAGTTTCCTCAACTGTAAAATGGATCTATAAGCTCCCAAGGTTGTTTTGAGGATAAAATAAGAAAATAACTGTAAAGCACTTAGCATGGTACCTGACACAGAGGAAGCACCCCACAATGTTAGCTATCATCATCATCAATATCATCCCTGTTCTGCAGTTGAGGAAACTGAGGCAAAAATAGGTTAAGTGACTTGCTCTGGGCCTAGTGTTTGAGGTCATATTTGAACTCCAGTCTTCCTGACCTCAGGCCCAGTCCTCTAACTGCCTAGCCAACAGCTGTCTCTATATAGTAGAGGCTACAGGATTTGGATCCAGTTCCTCTGTCTCTTGTACCTAAATCTAGGGCCTCTTTCAATGTTCTCTGAAAGAAGGGCTCAGGGTACCATGAATATTCTAGTTTAGGGCTGGGGTCAGAAAAAGGAAGTAGAATCTCAAAAGACAATCTTCACTGACTTTGCACTGTTCCCAACAGCTGGAGGGAGCAAACCTATGCATCTAGATGTTTCTCTGAGTCTGTCCATCTCTCCATGTCCATCTCTATCCTGACCAATCCCTAGTCTGTCTCTGGGCAAGGATCACAAAGTGAAGGCCTCCCTCCCTTCCAAGAAGCTCTCACTGTGCTGTGGAATCATCTTGAGAAAAGGAATTGAAGGCTTAGGCTCTCTGGGCAGAGGGCAATGAATGGTAGGGTGGAGATGAGGTAGAGATGGGAAGGGATAATGGGACAGCAAGGTAGGGAGGAGAGAGAATTCAGTCCAAGTCAGCTTGAGGGTTGGACAACAAAGAGGATGGGAACAGACTGAAAGGTGATGGGGAAGGGGGAATGGAAGACCAGGCTGGAGGAAAACAGCACAGAGATTTAGAGGAGAGAGACAGAAAGAGACTTGCAGAGAATGGCAGCCTTCCCTCACTCCCACCCCAAGAAATAACTATTATAGTATACACATTTTCATACATTGACAATTCTGATTTCATTTCTGTGGAAACTTTGAGGAAGACACAGACCCCTTTGCCACTTAGGAGATGGTCCTTGAATGTTGCAATAGCTGAACAAATAGTATGCCTTTCACACCCTCCCGTTGAAGAGGCTCTTCATAGAATCATAGATTCAGAGATGGGAAAGACATTCAAAGTCATCAAGTCCCATAAAACTCCCATTTTAAACTTGAGTCAGTGCACCACAGATCAGCATGAATAGTCAAATAGGGCTAAAAGCTGCAGGGCAGGGGTTTGAACCCACATTCTTCCTGACTCCACATCAAGTGGTTAATCCATTATTGATCTGTTACTAGGGTGACCATGTTGGTTTGCTGTCCCAGCTAGAAGGACTTGGCCAAGCCTCAGCAAACCCACCATCACCCTCAGGCCAAGCTAGGCATCTGAGAACTTTCAAGGGAGAATCCAGTCTCAGGATGAATTAATGGAAACATGGTGTCCAGAACGAGGCAGGTTAAAGTTATACTGAACTAGCCTTTTAGGAAAGTCACTGGTGAGCTCGACTCTGTCTGGAAAACAGTGTTCACCATGAGAAGATGACTGCAGACCATGTGATACTAAGATGAAGAAATAGGGGATGGGCATCCATAACAATGGGACAGCTAGGTGGTACAGAGTGCACAGAGTTCCCGATCTGGAGGTAGGAAGACTCATCTTCCTGAGTTCAGATCTGACCTCAGACACTTACTAGCTGTGTGATCCTGAGCAAGTCACTTAAAGCCACCTGTAATACAAAATTGAGAAGGAAATGGCAAACCACTCCAGTACTTTTGCCAACAAAACCCCAAATGGGGACAGAAAGACTCAGCAGACATCACTGAACAAAAACAATCCATAGAGGAGAAAAGGAGAATAAGCCTTCATTAAGTGCCTACTTTGCCAGCACTGGATAAACATTTAATAAATATTATCTCATGTCAATTCTCACAACTATAGTAGGAGGCAGGTGCTATTAATGTCTTTATTTTACAGTCAAGGAAACTGAGCCAGATGAAGTTAAGTAACTTACCTGGGATCACAAAGCTAGTAAATGTTTGAGGCCAGATGCTACCTCAGGTCTTCTTGACCCCAAGCCCAGTGCTCTACCCACTAAGCCACCTAACTGTCTCTCGGAAGAGACAATGAAGTTATTCTAGTTGTTTCCTTGAAGGGACTGAGTTTCTTCTACCAAGCCCCAGAAAACAGAACAAGGAAGCTGGGAAAAAATGAAAGTTGGAAGAAAAAAAGGTCATATTTCCCCTCTGACACAGCAAGAAGGTATCCAAAAAATTAGATCATCCAAAATAGAAATAGATGACTTGTTTTACTGAGTTCCACATAACTGGAAGTGTTCAGGTGGCACCTGGATGCCAGCTGGGAGGTTGTTGAGTTATTAAGCATTTATTAAGGTCCTCCTGTGTGTTAGCTACTGTACTCAGCACTGTTCAGGTTTGAGGTTGCACTACCTGGTCTCAGAGTTCCTTTCCTTCTCTAAGTCTGTCTGTACTTGCCCACAGGAGATCACCGGGGTAGAGCAGAAGGGAAGCACCATGGGAAGAAGAGCAATGGGAGAAGACACTTCAGAGAGGGTAAGGAAAATAAGGACAGACTATGGATAACAATAAAATCCTAGAAGCCCAGGTTATCAGAGCTATATGGGATTTTTGAGACTCTAACCAACAGTACAACTATGGACCTTGCAGAAAACATTCAGGATCTATATGTGAATGTAAAAGAACTCTGGGAAGAGAGGCAGACACTGAAAGATGCTAAGCCACTGAAGCAAGATGAAGTTGCTTCTGGAAGCCAAATGAACCTGAGAAGAGAGCTGAAAAGAGATAATTATTTTCTGGTCTGGAGTAGCAGACAAGCAGAGAGGATATAAAACAAATGAAGGATAGAGACAACATGGCAGTGTGTGTAATGGATATGAAAAAAACAGGCAAAGATGAAGGAAAAACCTGAATAGATTGCTAAATCCTGAAGACAGAGAGTCAGATAACAGATGGTCAGTTAAATGCATAGCTGACTGTCTAGCTATCTGGGGAATGGATGAATGGTAAACAGAGGGATGACCAGGCATTGGAAGCTGGCACTTGAAATTGGGTGGGGGGGGAGAGAGCTGAAAGGCAGCCATTAATGCAGAGAAAACTGGTCAAGCTGGTGCTTTTTTGTGGAGCAGATAAATTTTGCTATGGAACTCCCAGAATGCAAAAGGCACTGCAGTTGGGGATAGGGATGGGCAGGTGGAGATCTCAAGTTTTAGAAACGAGGTCAGAGAGGAAAAGAATCCCTATTGCCCTTTCTCCACCCATATACAAACCCATACCATATACAAACATGCCCATCCTTCTGTGACCCAGGGAGAGAAAAAGACCAGGCAGACTATTGTACAAAGAAGCAAGCAGCCAGGTACTGCACATATGGCACAATCATGGCTATAAATACACACACACAATTACAGGATTACTCGCTACAACCACAGGCACATTTTTCTTCAACATTTTTCAACACTTTTTCAACCAGTATCCCCAGTTTTCCTTGGTGTAACAGTTTCATCTAAGAACAAATTACAGTGCCTCTATGACTTACAAGAAGTTCATCAGTGTCTGTGGTTGAAAAAGTTCATTCTCCCTTATCCTCTGACAACCTGATGACAAGTCTCTCAAAACAGCAAATGGGGGCCTTCTCTTAGAGTACCTGGGTGGCAGCTGCAGCTGGTAGTATAGACAGTAGAGCACTGGATCCCATGTCAAAAGATTTGAATTTAAATCGTATTCATCCACTTACTAGCTGTATGACCCTAATCAATTAACTTCACACCTATTTGCCTCAGTTTCCTCAAATATAAAATGAGGAAAAAAAGCCCCTCTGTCCCACATTTGCTGTGAGAATCAAATGAGATAATGTGTAAAGCACATGGTACTGTTGTAGATGCTTAATAAATGTTTGTTTCCTTTCCTCCTTTTCATTTTTGAATCCTTTCCAGAACATGATCTTAGATTGGAAAGTGGAAAGGGCTGTCAAGTGCCTTCAATTTACAGAAGAGGAGACTAAGGGTTAAAGAAAAGTAATTACTTATTCAAAGTCACACTAGAAGCAAGTGGCACAGCTGTAATTTGAACTCAGGTCCTCTCCATCCAAAGTTAATGAGGGCTTCTATTTTCCTGTCCCATTCTAGGAAAGAGATCCAATAAAATAAGTCAAAACTCCCCAATGCCCAGGCACACTGTCAAAAAGCCTGTGGTCACCTCCAAGCTCTGGTGTGGCATTATAGGAGGACTTGAGTAGAGTCTGACACACACAAAAAAAAAGCTAACCACTTATATAGTCAGATATTAGCCCCCTACGCACACATTGGCGTCACACATGCAAATACACCCAAGAGTAGACTACAGACAAGAAGTCCAAGCTCAAGTCCAACACACACACACACACACACACACAATATTCACTCACACTACGGCATACCAGCACATAGTCCCACACATACCATATTCACAAGGTTAATCATATACAACCCACAGGCATGTACAGTTGCACACACACAGTCCTAAAGGTCCTAGCCCAGACAAATATAAGAATCAGCCAAGTCCTTGGAGCCGTTTCCAAAGAATAGGAACATGTGTTCCTGTGAGAGACATTCCAGGTCACAATGACACTGTGATGTACCTACCTAACCCTGACTCAACACAATACAGAGACTCTCATGCACTACTCACTGTCCCAAGCCCTGTGGGAGTAGCTTGGAAGGCAGAGCTTAATGAATAAATTAAGGCTAACGGTTCTCTAGAGTGTGAACCGCTGGAAGTGTAGTAGAAGTGGGGAGAAATCTGGAAATGAAGGTGATCACCACGGTGAAGGGCACACATCCAGAATGGCAGCAGAGTGGGAACGAAGGGCTGCAGAGGGTCGTAGGCATGGAGGGCCAAGCTTCGAGCTTACAAACTGAGACTGAGAATGGTGAGGAAAACCCAATATCGTCCCCAAATCCTGGGCGCTAAGAAGGAGAAGCCCTGAGGGAAGGCGGAAAGGGCCTCGAAGAGAATTACTCTCAGGAATGACCCTTCTTTCTCCGAGAAAACTGTGAGTGGAGGACTCCTCCCGCCCACCCCACACCCTCTCCCGATAGAGAACCCAGGACAGGAAGAGAATCGCGGTAATGGAGGAATGAGGGGAAAATCTCTGTGGAGGATGGATCTCTCGACTGTCACTGAAAGTTGTTGGCAGGATTGGAGATTGGTTCTTGCGCTGTGAGCAAGTAGGAAGGGTGACCAGGGCCTTTTGCAAACCATAGCTGCGGGGGGTCCCGAGAAAGAGCCTTGGGTGTGGATTCGGACAACCTGGACTAGCCCCTCGACTCGCGGGGGAGGGGGGACAAGGAAGTTTGAACAAATCCTCTCTCTCTCTGGGCCTCAGTTTTCCCAGCTATATAATGAAGCGACTGTTTTCTTGGAGAGGAGAGATTATGGCTGCAGAGCGTTGCCTAACGCCGTCCCGCAGAGGGGCTACGACGATTGGTTTTACTTAAATTGGTCTCCTTTGCTACCAGAGAAGGTTCCCTGGGGAGTGGGGGGT
This sequence comes from Bettongia penicillata ogilbyi, assembly GCA_023548195.1. Taxonomy (NCBI): domain Eukaryota; kingdom Metazoa; phylum Chordata; class Mammalia; order Diprotodontia; family Potoroidae; genus Bettongia; species Bettongia penicillata. The sequence goes on from JAJHZJ010000257.1 coordinate 9,838,025, forward strand.
GGGGGTGATGTAACCGGAAATGATTATACTATCAACAAAAGGCATCTATAAAACGCTAATGAAAAATAAAATAAACTGGACGAGTTGCGGGAGTAGATTCCTAAGCTCTCTTCGGGCTCTAAATCCTATGATCCGATCTAGATGTCTCTGCCACGGAGGTCTGGGATCCAGGACGCGAGAGAGCCGGGGCTGGTCCCTGAGCGAGGTTTGGCTTTTGTTCATATTCTCACCGAATACTTCAAATCCACAGACTGGCCGAAGTGAAGATATTTTCCTGTGCTGTGGGGCAAGCTTCCGAGCTCAGAGGCAAATCAATCAAATGAGAACTGCGTCCTCACAGGCAAAGCGGAGCTCAACGCGAAAACAGGTCTTCTATAATCCGAATGAGAGAAATGCCAAAACCTTCGAACGATGAAAAAACCTTCTATGGAGGCTGTAAACCCGGAGGCCGTGCGCGAGCGCAAACAGACACACACATGCACACTCCAAATGCCTACATAGATGAATGTACTTAGTTAGCCGAGGCCAAGTTGTCCCTCCATCTCTACTGCAGAAGAATGTAAGCGCCTGGAGGGCCGGACTCGGTTTATTTGATCTTTGCATCCCCAGCACCTCATCAGTACTATTTCTGCATAACACCTGCCTTCTATTTTATAGATGAGGGAAAAGGCCCAGAGAGTCCAAAGTCGCCGGGCGGGTGGAGTGCCCGGCTTTCGGTCTGTTTCACTCCATTGCAGTTAGGTACGAGGTGTGTTTGCCTTCATACGTGCATGCGCGTGCACGCGAAAACACACACACACACACACACACACACACACACATACATCGTAACACCACCAGCAGCAAGCCGCCCTGCTTCCCCTCACACAAGCACACATTTGCCTACCGCCGGCCCCTTTGCGAACCATCAAATTCTTGGTCGAATTCGTCCGACTGAGACTCATCCAGGCCCTCCCGCCTTGAATGCACCGGACGCATCTGGGGCCTGGCCCAGCAAGAGGCTAAGCTTCCCAGGAAATTCGAGAAGGAAAACTAGATAGGATCAAGCCGAAAGGAATTAGTTAGCTGGGCCTCTACAGCACGCACGCGCTCACACACACGCACACACACACACACACACACACACACACACACACACACCAGCCATAAAAAATTTCTGTTGGTCAGAGTCAGAAACAGGCAGAGATGTAATTACAGAAAGAAACAAATGAGAGGGAGATTAGCTCGGACTAGCGATAATTCGTGTAATTTTTTAAATATTTATTTCTCCGTGTACACGCCAGCCTCCCCTCCTCCCCAGTGAAACATAAGCTCCCTGAAGGCAGGCATGATTTCTTTTGGTTTTGTATCCCCCAGCGCCTACCTAACAGCGCCACCCGCCACAGAGTAGGTGCTTAATAAATACCGGTTGAATTGAACTGAATCGAGATGGAAGTAAAAGAAATTCAGGTGGAGAAGCCAAGAGTCCAGACCAAAGAGAAGAGGGAAGCCAAGACGGAAAGGCACAGAGACTCTAAGCAGAGGTATATACAAGCATGGGCCAGAACTTTGAATTTCGCCTGTTGTTGACTTGATTACTACAAGCAATTTGTCCCCAGGTAAAGGAGAACAGAGAGGATATATTAGGAATGAAGGTATAAAAACAAAATCAGTATTTGTAGAAATACATCTTAGAAAGCTGTTCTTTATCATTTGGTAGTGGTAAATACTGATTCCTAACGACTACCTCCCCATCCATCTTCCTGTCTATTGAAGAACTCTATTATGTAAAGCAAGTTAACCAAATTTGTCTGTAGAGCACTCCAAACTACCCGCTAGAATTTAAGTCCCTCGGAAGATAAATGGCTGATCTAACAGGAGGCCCTGGAACCTGCATGTTCGATCTGTTCTCTCATCACACATTAGAGAGAATCCAAAATTGCACAGAATTTTCTAGGTCTTTCTATCTGTCTACAATTCTATCTCTGTTTCCTTGTGTCTGCTCTTCCTTCATCTTTCTGTTTTGTGGAGGAGGGGAGAGTAATCTCTCTTTGTATCTGTTTCCCTCTCTGATTTCAGGATACAACTAAGCCTTTTCCCGCTTGGGGCGAAAAGTACAGAAGGGAATTAATGAGAGCTGAAGGGAGCCTGAAAGAGGTTGGGGCTGGGGAAACTGGGATGGGAGTGGCAGGGAAAAGGCAGCCCCCAAACGTCTATTCTCTTTTATTGCCGAAGACGCTAGAGTTCATTTCCTATTCTTCACTCCCATCTCCCATTTTCTGCCTCACTCTCCTAGACCCAAGATACACTTTAAAAGTCCACCCTGAAAACTCCAGAAAGGATCAGATTCCCCTAACAAGAGCCAGAAAAAAGAGTATAAGATCCGATGTTGAGGGGAGGGGAGGAAGGACCCCAAAACTCTTGACTTTTTCCTCTCTCTTGTCCTTCCTTAAACCCTGGGAAAGCATGTCTGACTAGGAGTCATTAGAACTTGACCTTGTCTTCTTTTCCTCCTCTATGTCCTGGCTTCCCTCCCTCTAGCCAGCAAAGGAACTCCATAGTCCAAGGTTGAAACCTGAATCTTGGAGAAGGATGCCCCTTCCCACCCCATCCTCTGCCACATCTCTCTTTTTCACTACCCTCTGTCTGAGAGCTGTTGAATAGAAGAGGATTCTTTGCCTAGCCCCAGAGGTAATGCCTCCCTCCCCGCCCCAACTATTTCTGTCTTCTCCAATTCAAATCTGAGGCAGAAACTTTATTTTCAGAATCTCCGAGAGCTCCTAGCATTTCCAAACTTTTCCTTTAAATAAAAATATGATACTAACACTAGCAGTCAAGCCGAATTCCCTCAAGGTGTTTGGATATAGACATCTTTCTACCGAGAAAGCAAGATCAAAATAAAGGTGCTCCTCACTGATGTCAAGGCTAAATGAAACAAACTTTCTCCTTCTCTCTTTTCCCTTTGATTAACTGCTCTATTCTCCAACCTCCACCCCTGCTCAAAGCCAAGAGCATAAGGAACACATACCAAATCACTTTTTAAAGCTGACAAATTCAGGGCAAAAGAGCTAAGTGTTCCTGGAGAAGGCATAGGGAATGGAGGATAGGGGATTAAATATTTAGGGGAGGGTCTAGGGGCCTTATTGTCTCTGTAGAAGCTAGGGTTAGGGGACTGACATCTGATGGAATTAGAAAACTGAAAGACTGGAGTTTCTAGAGGCTGAGAGATTAAAGGGAGAGAAGAACTGATAGTTTAAGCAATCAATGGATAATGGAAGATTTCGAGGGTTGTAGGACCAACGGGCTGGACACTGAAGGTTTTAGGATTGGCGTTGGGGACAGAACAACTGAGCAACTAGAACACTAGTTGACTGAGTTAAGAAGCTGAGAGATTGGGAAATGGGGGCAGGGGCTGTGCTGAAGGCCTGAAAATTTAAGAGAGAGATTGAAGGTTTACAGGCCTGGGAGACTAGGGGTCTAGAGGCTGTGAGAAAAGTACATTGTAAACTGTTACTATTATAATTATAATTAGTATTATTATTAGACTGAAGGGTTTGAGGGCTAAAGTTCTGAGCAGCTGAGGGCCAAAGAAAGCCCAGTCCCCTCCCCACCCCCATCTCCAAGAGGCCCAAAGTTGCTATAACAATCTTGTTCTGAGAGGAGGAAAATTCCGAGGCCCTTCCCCCAAAACTGGGGGAGGGAGGGCAGGAATGGATGAAGAAAAATTGCCACTTACCTCTTTTTAATTTACAAAAGTCAAATGCCTTAGTCCCGGAGGAAGTGATGGGGAAAAGAGTCCCAGGAGTCCTGGGGAGCATACTTCCAAATCCATCGGTGCTGTCATGAAAGGGGATGGGGTGAAGGGGAGGAAAGAAGATAGAGAATACAATCCACACATATAAAACACGCAAAACAAAATCCATACAAACACATAAAAGACACTCGGAGGTGCCCATACAGTAACACCACGAATCTTAACATCCCCACAATTATACAACTACACAAACCCCACGTTCACAGCCACCACTGACTCACAGAGAATAACCCCAAGTCCAACCAACTCTGACGCTCACATCCACACACACGCACACACACACACACATGCACACACATACACAGAGCCAGGAGACCCAAGCCCAGTGCTTACCAAATAGCCTTCTCCCAAACTGATTAGGAAAGAGTGAGGCCGATGCCTCCCACCCACCCACTCAAGGAGAGAAAGCATCCTTTCCCCCTCTTCTTTTCTTTCTTTCTTCTCTATTTGCTCGAGTTCCTTCAATAGGCCCTCCAGCCGGGGCAGCCCCCAACCCGCGCAGCCCCCCACACTGCCACACGGGCTGTGGCCAGACGTCAATCACGCAATTAAGGAACGAGGGTTTGCAGGCCCCCTCGGCTTCATGCCGACCCCTCGGCTTCGGAGTGTGCAGGTCTGTAAGTTCATAGCACTCGCCCACCCCAACAACCTGCAACTTAGAAACTAGACCTGGAGGATCCAAACCTTCTCGACCGCTTATATTCGCCTTTTGGAGCTGAGCAGGGGCGGGACTGGGCAGGGGCCTGGGATAGGGGCTAGAGAGAGGGAAAGAGAAGGGCAGAGGGGGAGGGCGGAGGGCTGGGCCTAGGGAGTCTTTGCGCCCGCGGCAGAGGTGGCCAGGAGTTATCTCCCCCTCCGATAAGAAAGTGTTTGACAGAGGGGCGGAGGGGGATAGGTCTAGGGAGTCGTGGTACTGAATGAAGTACATCAGATTTACTGTCTACACGAACCAAATTCTCCTGATTCTAATGAATTCAGCCACCCCCTGCCCCTTCCAGCCTCATAGATATCGTTTTGTGTGTTTATAAGGCCAGAGTACGAGGGCAGACGTATAGGAAACCGGGGAGCTAGAGACTCATCATTCATGATTACCTCCTTATCTTTTCTTTTCTTTCCCTTTATTCATTCCCATCTCCCTCTCTCCAAGGTGGGGGGGAGAGAAGGGGGGAGACCAGGAGTGTCACCTTTTATTACTACTAAGATTTCTTTTTTTTCTCTTTGCCCGCTCTCTTTCCTTCCCCCTCTTTTCCTCACTGTTTACCCTTTCTTCTGATATTATAGACCCAACTTCTGTCCTTTCCTTCCCTTCCTTCCCTATTTCCCTTCCTGCACACACACACACACACACACACACACACACACACACACACACATACTATCTCTCTGTGTCTCTGATGGTCTCTGTGTGTGTTCTTCTCCCACCTCCGCCCCACCCCGCCACATTCAAGCTATTGATCTTGGACCAGACCAAAGCCAACGCCTCGCTGAAGCCCCAGGGGTGGCACTGGCGGGCTCCAGGCCCGTCACTGGGCCGTTTGAGCCCCTCAATAGGACAGTGGAGACCGAAACAAAACAAACAAACAAAAAACACCATTACAGTAGGGGGATAGCGAACTGGGGAAGTGCCGGCTATCTCCGAACTCTCGGACTTCCCGGGGGTAGAGGAGAAGTGTTCCATCCCCCTACACGTTTATCCTCTTGCAGCTGCTGGACTCCTCCACCTTCTCGGGAGAGACCGTGCCTTGGGAGTGGAGAGGTCTCTTACCATCCCCCTGCTTTTTAAAATTAAATAACACTCTCCGACGCTTGGCCCCTTCCCCGCTCAGATCCTTGACCTCCAGCCCTATCTCCAGTGCCTAGCGTCTCCATCTCCCCTCCCTGTTTACTCGCCCTATGTCCTCGACCCCCGCCCCGGCCTCGTCTCTATCCTTCCTTCTTTTCCCCATCATGCCTCCCCCAGACTTCTGCTCCGGTCCCTCTGTCCCCGGCTCCCCCCTCCCCAGCTTCAAGTGAGCCTGCCAGACCCCTCCCACCCGGTCCCGGTGCAGAACGGCGGGCTCTCTAGGAGTGAAGACCCGAGTCTGTGGGCTCGTCCGCCGCCCCTCCCTGCTGGCTTCGCTGTGGGGAAAGAGGGGGAGAGGAGGAGCCGAGGGGAGGTGCCGGCGGGGGTGGGGAGGAGGAGGGGGCGGGGATCTTCTCTCGCTCGATGCTAGCACCAGCCGCGGCGGCTGCTGCCAGCGGCATGGGCGATGGAGGAGCAGAGCAGGGACGCGGCCCCATCGGGTTGGCGGCAGCCGAGCGAATGCGGGAGCTGGGGAGCCGGGCGGAGCTGGGGAGCACAGGACGCGCGGGAGACTGGGCCCGTGGAGGGTCAACAGAAGGAGGAGGAGGAGGAGGAAGAAGAGAAGGAGAAGGCAGTGGCCTCGGGTTCAAGGACGTAGCGGGAACCTCCGCCACCAGCCCTCCAGCTGGATCTAAGGCAACCTGCCCTGAGAGTGAGCGCCAGGCCGGAACCAACGAAGCGGATTATTGCCGCCGGATCCTCGTCCGAGGTAAGGCGAGAGGTAGACTCACGGCTCCCCTGTCCCCAGATCTTCTACGTTCTCTCCTTGTCCCATGCGGTCCCCACTCTCAACCCGCTCTACTGCTTAATAACCCTAACCCTATGAAGCCCCTCCACCCTAACTCTTTCTCCCATCCCCGTTATCTGCCCTTCCCGTAACACCCTCTAACCTGCTCTAACTCTCCTCAAGTCGGTTACCTTCTTTCCTCACCTCGCATCACCCAAGCTATCTCCGGTCAACCCTAACACCCTCTGACCCGGAGGCATTCTCTTTGTCCAACCCAGATTACCCTTTTCACCTTCTCCTCAATTCCCTAACCCTATTCCAACCTTCCCCGGCTTTCCTCGCTTCTGGTCCCACCAACCCGTAAGGGTTTCCCCTGCCAACCGCCTCTCGTCTTCATTCTCTTTGCTCATCCCTTCACCATCCGACCAACCCTCTCTCCTTCCCAAAACTCTTCACGGTCTTTTTCAAATTGTAGCACCCTGGGCCTTGTGGGTTTTCCCACTAACTCTCTCAACCACTCCCCGCTAACCCTGTAAGCCTCTCTAAACCCAGCCAGGTCTCTCCTCATCCCTTCTCACCAAAGCTCTTCTGACCCTGTCTCCAATGCCCTCTGATATGCTCCACAAATCCCTCCCAGCCTCTCTGCCTCGATGCTGAGGTAGCTCCAAGATCAGGTACAGGGGAAACTAACGAGGAGCCGGTGCCCAGGGCTTCCCCCATCCCTAGTTTGTCTCCCCTTTCTTCTCTGTTCTCCCTGGAGAGTCGGGGTCCGAGGGCTAGGAGTTGAGAGATTTCAGAGATATTGACTGTTTTCTACCACTGTCAAAGTCCACTCCCTCTCCTGGTCCTGAGCCCCGTGCTTAGGAAGCTGGGAGTCCCAGACTGCTGGGGTTATTGTGATAGAGGATTCTTTCTCCTCCCCTCCTCCTCCCCCTCCTCCTCCCCCTCCTTCTCCCCCTCCTCCTTCTCTGTCTCTCTCTGTCTCTCTGTCTCTCTCTCTCTCTGTCTCTCTCTGTGTCTCAGTCTCTCTCTCTCTCTCTCTCTCTCTCTCTCTCTCTCTCTCTCTCTCTCTCTCTCTCTCTCACACACACACACACACACACACACACACACACACACACACACACTCACACAGGCGCGCGCACACACGCACACGCACCCCGCCGGGGTCGTCGCGGAGGAAGAGCGTCACGCAAGCATCACTGAAGGGGTTTCGGGCTGTGGGGAGGGACGAGGGGTCTGCAGCTGCTTAGATTGCAAAAGGAAAAAAAATGTTCCCCAATACCCCCCCACCACACAGCAGCCCTCCACTCCTAGGCCTGCCGGGGTTTCAGGCCGCAGCGTCTGGAGCCCCCGCTCGGCTTCCAGAGCCCAGGCCGGCGAGGGTCTCAGGCCGGCGAGGGACCGTGATTGTGGCTGGAGATACCAACTTAAGCAAAAAGAAAGCAACCCAACAACCCCCCCCCCATTCTTTCCTTTCCGAGGGACTCTTTCTAGCTCGCTCTATTCAGCCGCTCTTTCTCCATCTCTTTCCTTCTCTCTTTTCTTTCTTCTTCGATCTCCTTCCTCCTTGCCTTCATCTCTCATCTCCTCGGTTCTCTGTTTTTTTCCTTTACTCTCCCTTCCTTCCTCATTGTATCTTGGTCTCTTTCTTTCCATCCTTCCCCCCTCATTGTATCTTGGTCTCTTTCTTTCCATCCTTCCCCCCTCTTCCTCCTTTTCTCTGACTCTCCCTCTTACCGCCTAAGCCGGGGTCCAAATCGAAGAAGTGCATGCAATGACCCAAACCCTCCTCCCATCACCTTTGGGTGACTCTCACTCTCCCACCCCCTCCGAGCCCAGCAATGGAAGCCGCTCGGGTTCCCGTCCCAGCTTGAGGTGGGAGGTGAGGGAACCACAGTTAGTTTAGGAGCGGAAGGTGAGAGAAGTTGAGAGGCGAGCAGAAACAAGTGTAAAGACCTTTTCTCACCCTTTTTAACACCTGATGAAGGCCCATCGGTCAGAGCCTCATTGATTCAACTAAGAAAAAAATCACCTCCCAAACAACACCTTCGGCTCTTCCGAACCCTCTCTCCGATCTGCTCCATCTGCGCCAGACTTGGCGATGTTTTGTCTTTTCTTTCTGTCTCTTTTCTGTTGTACTTTTCCGCTCTCTCTTTCTGATCATTTCCTTCCTTCCATTCCTTTTTTCTTTCTATTTTCTCTTTTCTGCTGTTTTTTTTTACTTTTTCTCTTCTCCCTTTTCTTATTTTGTCTCTCTTTCTCTTCCCCGTCCTTCTCTCCTTCTATCCACGTTTCTATCCTTCATCCATTCCCTCCCTGATGAAGTGCTAGCTCCTACTCTCAGATGCCTGGATTTCCCAGGAAGACTCCGGGGCCCGTTCTGCATATCTGTCTCGGGCTATTTTCTTGCTTGCTTCTTCTTTTCCCCCACCACCTCACCCTAACCCCCTGACACCCATGTGTGGTTAGGCTGTGAGTCCGAAGAGTAGGACAGGTTAAGGGGACGGTGGGGAATTGGGAGTGGTTTGGGCCAAATCGTGGGTAGGTTGTAACCCTGGGAAGAAAACTATGCCAGTCTGCCCTACGATGTTTGTCCCAAACGGGACGTGAACTGCTTAAATGAAATTCTCGGCCACATGTATATTTGCACAAACAGGGCTGAGGATCCGGAGAAGAGAGCGGGGAGGGGGAGGGGGAGGAAAAAATGAGATGTGTGCGGATGTGTACCTCAGAATTTGTGTGTCTAATCTAAATTTAGATACAATGCCTGGATTTACTGAGAGGTAGGAAAGAGTTGCTTCCTATTAGATCTTAAACGAAATGCACCTAGCGATAGTTTGCACTTGTATTTATTTTAAATATATTTATATATATTAATATATAAATACCAATTTAATTAATTAATTATTAAGAATAAATATAGTAATATATTTAAAATAATGGAATGCAGAATATGCATGGAATTTTCCTAAATTTTCTCCTCATACTTAGTATTAACACGTCCCATTTCGGAAAATGCGGGGAAAGCCCCAATGATCAATTCTCCGCCAACTAACAAAGCCACAATCTCTCCAATCTGCTACTGCCTGCTGCCTTTGACTTGACAGCCAGGGAGATTAGACTGCAGATAAAAATGGGGAGACAGTCTTGAGAGAGTAATAAGTTGGTAGATGAACAGACAACTAAAATGGATGGGTAGATAAATAAAGATGGAAGGCTCCATAGCCTTAGATGGATAGATAGATATGGATTTGTGGATAGATGGATAAAGTGTTTTTATAGTTAGATGAATGGACATAAAAGACCTTGCTCATGGGGGATGCAAGGGAAGGAAGGAAGGAGATATGGTGTAACCCATAGACCATAAGATAGCTAGAGGAAACGATAGGTGGGGTAGAGAGAAGACAGCCTTACTACCCTCCCACAAAATCTCAACGGAGAAATCCTAGAATTCAGCTAGTCTTACTGCAAGGGGGCTGTTGTTCCTGTGGTCAGAGGGACCTGCTAAGTTGGGTGGCAAAGGTTTCATTCCGTCCACATAGGACTGCATATTACCAGCACTGAGCCCTAGAGAAATAGGGTGGAGTTGGATCTGGTTGATTCTGGGAGGCTGATGCATAAACCTCAAGTGAACTCAAGTTACTTTCTTTAGCAATTGCATTTAACAGGCTTCCCCATGGCAATCTACAGGCCTTCATACCTTTGCAGTCACCCACAGACATGTTGCTTGAAGGCGGTCACATGTGAGTGAATGTGCCCCTTTGTAAACATGAGCATTCAGAGGGATGAAGGGAGCAAGATGAAACAGCAGCTATCTTTTGAAAGGATTCAGGTTTTTGCACAGAAATGTGCAGCAGAAGATGGACACCAGTTCAGACAATCAGAATTCCAATGAACTGCGTAGGGGGCCCACAAGCCCTGGGGTTCAGATACGACATATCTCTAAACAACACTCCTGTGTACCGACATACACACTTTAGTGTGTCTGTGCACAATATTTATGAGTGTACAAATACCATAGTGCATCTAGAGATCTAAAAACTATATATATACATATCAAGAACGCAGATCTCTAAGAAAGCGCTGATATTTTTTGTCTGTTATTTCATTAGTATAGGGATCTCCCAGTGAGAAAGCTCTTATCAATTATAAATCAACACCTGCTCTACAATTTATCTTAGACTTGTCCGGGGTAACTTTATTGTTTTAAATTATGCAGCTCCTCTGGTAGCACAATGGATATAGCACACCTTGCTTAGACTCGAGGAGCTGAGTTGAACTCCAGCTGCAAACTTACTAGCAGTATGACCCTGGGCAAATCATTTACCTGTTTTCTGGTCTGAAAAATAGAGATAATAATAGCACCTCCCTCCCTGGGATGCTGTAAGGATCAAATGAGATAATAATATTTACAAAGTCCTTAGCACAGTACCTGGTTACTTGTTGCTACATAAATGCTACTTTTTGCTATTATTGTAAAATGATTTGCAATATATACTACTAGTGTTGCCCGATTAAGTGCCTTGCTCAGGGTCACATACCCAGTATTTATCAAAGGCAAGTTTGGACTCTGTGGGTGGTTTTCTGCCCGTTATAAAATTATGCAAATATGTATATATATATATATATATATAACTCAAGTGAATATATACCCCTCAAGATATCTGAGCATATATTCCACTCAGTATCTGGACCTGAGTGGATGTGAGCACCTTCTCTATGACTTAAGTCTTAGAAAGTTGTGAGTTATGAGAGTTAAGTGACTTTCCCAGAGTCACACAGCCAACCTCAGCTTCTGAGGCCCCTCTCTTTCTCTATGGCATATGGCCATCCTATTTCTAAAGACACATAAATTTAATTTATGTCATAATTTATATTATGGGAAATAAAGACAGAAAATAGGAAACATTTATATAGTGCCTTAAATTTTATAAGGTGCTCACATCCACTCACTTTCTCCTCCAATGACTTTCAGTGGCCTGAAGAAGTAGAGAGGTGTATTGAGATGACTGTGTCAGCAAAGAGAAAGCTCAGGGATGTTCTACTAGACTGGAAGCCTTCATTCAAGTAGGGGCCTAGTGATGGACTGTGTGTTTGTCATGGGGGCATCAAACTGGCTAAACTCAAGACTAGGCAGAGCAAGAGAATCACCTGGGTACATGAAAGGATAACCACATGGATTAAATAAGGCATCTTTGAAAAAAGATGTCTACATATCTGACAAGATCCTTTGAAGCATCTCTGATTGCATCCATGGAGTACTCTCTCCAAAGGATGAGGTGGATTGTATTCTATATACTTCTCCACCTAAAAATTTGTTTATTAAATGCCTACTGTGTGGAAGGTCATCTCACTCTATCAAAATCCCTCTTCTCAAAGTCCTCCACAGAGGGTTCACCCTTCTTTAAGAATGTGGCTATGATTTCATCAGGTTGGGGACCTCTCCATGGGAGAACTCACCCCATCAAACCAGACAGCAATCCATGGGATTCACAGGATAATAAATCTAGAACTGGAATCAAACAGCCAAAAACATGCATTAAGCTCCTTCAAGTTTCCACGCAGATGTGTTAAGTATTGGAGCTACAAATACTAAAAAAGCGGGGGAGATGAAAATAGTTCATCTCCTCAAGAGGCTTATATTCTAGGGAGAAGGGAAATACAACATAATCCTACAAATAAAAACATACCATAAACAAAGTAAATACAAGGTAACTAATTGAAGGGAAAGCTACCAGTAACTGGGAGGGGGGGGTGGGGAGAGAGAGAGAGAGAGAGAGAGAGAGAGAGAGAGAGAGAGAGAGAGAGAGAGAGAGAGAGAGAGAGAGACTGAGCACTATCTATATACAGGAAATGTTAGGGGAGAGAGGAGAGAGAGAGAGGAAAATGAGAGAAAGAGAGAGGGAGAAAGAGAGAAGAGGGGAGGTGGGGTAGAGGTGGCTGAGAGACGGGATTCCTACGGTAGGAACACCAACCCTCAGTTTGAGGATTTAGTTGGAAGTGATGTGTATGTAGTAAATCAGAAAAAGTATACTGCAACCAGATCATATAGGACTCTAAATCCTGGAAAAGTTTGTACTTTAAGAAGGAATAGGGAGACAGTGGAGCTTTTTTTTCCTTTAAACTGATTCCCATTTTTTACATGACCTTTATATGCATATATACATAGTGTGTGTGTGTGTGTGTGTGTGTGTGTGTGTGTCTCCCTCGCCTTCCTGTAACCATCAAAGGAACCCTCCCATTGGAGTTTATTGAGCAGGGGAATGCAATGATCAGACCAGTGCATTAGGAAAATCATTTGGGCAGCTGTGTGGAGGATGGATCAGAGAGGGGAGAATCTGGAAGCAGAGATTGATTAGGAGGCTATTGCAGTAATGCAGACCATAGGTACTTCAGGCCCCAGAGTGATGACCCAAATTAGGGGACATAAGGGGATGGAAGAGAAAAATATCAGAATTAACAAAGCATGGAAAGTGGGAAGAGGAAGAAGGAGGAGTAGAGCTTGACTTGTAGATTTGGGGCTTGGATAGGTGATTGGAAGGATGGTGGTGTCCTGGACAAAAAGGGGGAAATTTTTAAATATACGTTTTAGCAGTCAAACAATGATTAAATATCACAGGACTTGGGCTGCAGGGTGTGTGTGTGTGTGTGTGTGTGTGTGTGTGTGTGTGTGTGTGTGTGTGTGTGTAATGGACTACTTTGACAATCTAGTGAAGCCTATGAACCCCTTCTTAGATTATGGCTTTTAAATACATAGAGTACATAGAATTACAATGGAACCAATTTATTGAAATGAAAATGTAATTTTTTCTCCAGTCAAGTTCAAGATCCCCAGAAATCTATTCACAGGCTTTAGGTAAAAAACCCTTTCATACAATGCCTTCTCTTCTCAGATTGCCTTCCTTCAATTCTATTTGTGTCATGTCATGTGCCTACTTGTTTAACTGTTCATTAGAATGTATGATCTTTGAAATCAAAGACTGTTTTTGTCTTTCTTTATATCCCCAACATCTTCACACCATACCTGACCCTTTATCTATGCTTGATTGACTGGAAATATAATTAGTAATCTATGAATATAACATGGTCTTACCTTAACAAGAACTTTATCCTTGGTTGCTTTTGTTACTCTACCCTTGACAAACATTAATATCCCCCATTCACTTCTGCCCCAAATCCCCTCAGTGTCAAAAAAAGTTCTTTGATGTCAAATAAGCATATCTAAGTAAAACTAATTTACACAATGACAAATGTATGCGTGCATGCGTGTGTGGGGGTGGGGTGGGTGGGTGTGGGTGTGTGTGTGAAATTCTGTACCTCATGTCTATCATTAGGTGGGTAGTTTGCCTCATCATCAGTCCTCTGAGTCCTAAGTCATTGAATTGATCACAAACTCTAGGATTCAAGTGGTTTTCAGAGTTGTTTTTCTTTACAATATTGTAGTCACTATATATATATATATATATGTATATATATATACATATATATACACATACATTGTTCTACTTGTTCTGTTTACTTCATCCTGCATCCACAAAATTTTTCATATATCTTCACATTTCTCTTAAACCACCCTTTTCTCCATTTCTTATGGCACACTAATATCCCATTATATTCCTGTATTCTAATTTGTACAGTCATTTTGAAATTGATGAGCCCCACCTTAGTTTTCCGTTTTTTGCTACAATGAAAAGTGCTGCTATAAATATGTTTGTACATATGAGTCCTTTCCCTTCGTCTTCTCTCTCTCTGCCTTTAGAGTCTATGTCTCATAATGGTATTGATGATATGGTCAAAAGTGACTTTTGAAAACAGTTTAATGACTTCTTGGGTAGAGTTTTAAATTGCTTTCTAGATTGCCTGGACCACTGCCCTCTTGAAGTCTCTCCAATTTATTACTCCCCTTTATTGTTATCTTTAATAATCTGACAGGTACTACATGGAACCTCAAAGTCGTTTTAATTTGCATTTTCCTTATTAGTGGTGATTAGTTGCTAAGATCCTATTGCACAATTTTATTATAGGAATTTGGGTGTAACTTGGATAGAAATCCACTGAACCTTGTGTTAAAAGCAATTCTTCAAACCGAAGACAGACAGATTACATTACAGGCTGTCTAAATATATTCATTTTATTTCATATCCTAGCACAATGGGGAAGTGGGGTTTCTATAGAGATTGTAAGCTCTATTGGTCTCAGCAGAACAAAAGGCAGTATGGGGTGAAAGGAAGTTAGATTCCCTATATTTGCCCTTTTCAGGATCTTTTCTTTCATGACTTATACCCAAGTATTGTTGTATGGAAGGGGAGACATTATTGATTTTTAAAACAACCCGAGGACTCTGGGAAGACCCTGGATTAGTCAGTATCCTAGACCTTCCAAAAGCAGGCACACTCCCATAATTGACCAGTTCCCAATACAGAAAGTGTCAGACTTGGTTTAGCTTTCTGCATGTATCTTTGGATTCTTCAAAGCCTTTGCAGGATTCCAAAAGAATGAAGTCTAGATGTGGTATAGCAGCACTCTGGCACTATTATCCTGAGCACCTCATTCTCTAAAGTTACATTGGAGTCTTTTAATTCAGCTCCCAGGTCACCCTTTAGCATCCGGCCTGTCTCAGGGAAAATCCCATCCTCTGGCAATTCTCCAGATTCTCTGGGGTGCACCAAACTTGCAAGAGAGAAGAAGGGACTGCATGGGTCATCCCTACTCCTCTCTAGTTTATGAGGGCTTCTCCAAAGCCTAGAGGATGGGTAAATGGGTCTGAGACCATTCATTTTTCCAGGAAACTAGTGTGTAAAGGCATTTTTAGGTCAGTAAATCTCCTTCTTGAGGAGGGAGAGAAATTCACCCAAATATTCTGCCCCTCCCTCCTCTCACTTCTTACCATACACATAAACACACACACACATACACACACACAAGCAACCCCTGAAACTAAGAGTGACTCTTTTGGAGAAGAGGCAAGATGAGGCTAAGGCCCAAGAGGAGAAAGCTAAGATTAGGAACATCATTCTTGGTCTCCTCCCAGTACCTCTTTAAATAGGGCAAATGGAATACAGGAATGGCAAGTTCAGATCCAAAAGGGGATGCCATTTTGCTGCATATCTCCCCTCCCCCCACAAAATGGTGGTGCACAGAGAGAACACACATGCACATCACCCATATCTCACCCTCACACACACAGCACCCAGTTACACGTACTCACCTACCCCACCTACAAATCACGAATCTCACAGCTTCATATCAGACATGCACATCACATCCCCTCCTGAATCCTTTCCAGGGAAAGGGGGGGATGGGAAGAAAGATTTGTTTATTTTTAAATGATCCTAAATCCTCAGCCAATCCTTGGCTGTCCACCTTCCCCCAAGCTGCCTGGAGATTGGATTTTTTTTAAAGGACAAATAGGTAATTTACTACAGAGGTGGGGAGGGGAAGCCTCAGAGAAAGTCCTGCTTGCCAAGTAAGAAGTGAAGACTTTGAGGAGCTATAGTCGAGAAAAATAATGAGTCTCTTTTCTGTGGCAGAAAAAGACAACTCTCCTTACCCCCAAATCTGGCTCCATTTCTGACTCCCTACAGCTTCATGGTAGAGTAGCATCTTTAAAAGTTAGTAAAGTAGCTTCTCTTACCTGAACTCCTGCCCCCACCCTACCCTCCCACCCCTGTCCCAATGGTTCTCCTGTCCCCCAGCTCTGACATCTGGAGGCAAGAGATATGAATTTGATCCTTGGATTCCCCTCATTGGGGTGGGAGAGAGAGAAATTAGAGTAAAGCGTTAATTTTTAGGATGATGGTGGTGGTGGTGGTGATGATGATGATGATGATCCCAACAGCCTTCCAGGAAAGAGGTAGCTGGGAAAGGAGGCCTCCCAGCCATTTAGATCTAACCTTTTAGTTACTGGAGCAGTATCATTGAGGCTGAGCATTGGGCTATTGGAGGACCAAACAAACAGAACCTCTGTTTGGGTAGAGATAAGGGCCCCATCATATCACACACACTGTCATGAAATGGTTACATTCTCAAACTCAAATACAAATGTCCACAGTATATTCTCACATATACAAACAAATGCATATTCTTACCTACACTAACAGGGGCAGACACATATGTATACACCTACACACAGAATATATTGTTCTTCATAAATACAGACACAAATAAACCTAGCAGAAATACATTTGAACATGCTCGCGGGCATCCACAGCATAACCTCATCATACAACATACGCACTCAAATACACCATCCTCAAGCACATCCAATCTCGGACAAAGCTACAAATGTACATACACTCACCCACAAAATATCGTCTCATAACCTAAACACAAACACACATATACACAAAAACGGGCAAACATATAGCACATCCTCTTACACACATACTCTAATTCACACAAAATACACATTGGAAGCCCCCACATACAAACGTCTCGCTTGCACATGCACACAATCACATACAAAGGAATTTCCCCCACCTCCCATAAATGTAGGCCCGATTAGGAGATTCCTTTCGGTTTTATTTTATACTGTTGTTATGGGAGGTGGGGGAGGAGGGCGGAGTATTTGTTGTTTTGGCTTAGGTCTGTGGCAGCTGCTGGGCAGCCTCCGGATATCGGTCATATTTATTGACGTCAAATCGTCTCTAAGAACACAAGCCTACACTACCGACCATCAGCTCCTCTTTCTCGGCCCTGTCTCTTTTCTCCTCATTCTTTGTTTCAGTCTTTTTAATCAGTCTCTTTCTCTATGGCTGTGAATGTGCATTTGCGTGTGTGCGTGTGTGTATTGGGTGTGTGTGCCCTATTTTTTACTCAGCGTCCTCCCCCACCCCACCCCTTCCCAGCCTCTAATTTAAAGCGTCCCTAAGACCAGTGTGTGCTCGCTGGTCCAGAGAGAGACGTCGGCTGCTCTCTGTCCCTGTCTCCGTAGGTGTATCCTCCCAGAGCCCCGCGCTGCACCCCGCCAAAGGCGGCCGCAGAGCTCTGCTTTTATAACAGTGACATTCTGACGTCTGTCCGAGCTCTGTCTCTTCTCCCGCAGCCTCTTGCTTCCCGACAGACACACAAATGCACGTCTGCTCGCGCGTCACGCAAGCACACACTTGCATAACCCGTGCCAAACCACACAAATAGCGCACGCATGCACCTTTGCCTCGCACTGATCTATGGATCACAAACACACGCCATGCGCACCCTTACCACACACATCGTACATACACACGCGATTCACGCATGTGCACACACAAGCATCTGAAGCACCCACGATCACGTAACACCTCATATCACTCCCACGGGCGTACGCGTGTCTGGGCCTGGATCACCCGTGTCTCAAGGCTGGATACCGCATCGGACATCCTGGTAGTAACAGCCCGGCGGGGATCAGGGCAGCGGAGACCTCGGCTCGTGGCCCAGCTCTGCGTAGCTGGGCGCCCCTGGGCTGGAGGCCAGGGCTGACTGGGCCAGGTTAGGCCTGTTTCCCGTTCCCCTACTCCGCCTCCTCTGAGCTCCGGCGGCTGGTGGGGAGGGGTGGCGCGGGCGGGGCGGATAATGCCAGGCTCACGCGCGGAATAATGACACGCTGTCTCCCGAGCGGGAAACATGTTTACTGAGCCTCTTGACAGGTATGGAAACGGCGGCGCCCGCTGCGGCGGCGGGAGGGGGAGTCTGGTTGGCACAGACCGCTACCGTGCCAGTCCAAAGGATCTGGACCCTGGGAGCGGCCCGCACGTGGGCCCGGGTTCGAGCGGGCAGCGGTAGGCTCCCTCGCTGTCTTCCTGGGCTCTGGAGAGTTCCATAACTACCCCCCGACCCTTCTGCCCTCAGAGACCACCCACCAGAGTGCCCTATACTGTGTGTTTGCTGAACTGGTGCCCACATGAGTCATTGACTGCCTAATCCTTTCCTGGCCAACTCTTTAGAGGTCACTGACTAGAAGAGGAGGCTCTTGGAGGTCTCTATTTAGATGCCTCGAATACCCAGGATCTAGAGGAGCGGTGTTTGAGCGTCACCCCACACCGTAGCGGAGAGGGGGGAACCTGGAGTCAGCCTACATCTAAGTTCCTACACTGCAGCTAACGGTTATTGCGAAGTAGTGTGGCCCTGGGCAACTTTTCACTTTCGGAGACTCAGCGGCCTCACGTGTAAAGTGGTGATCATAAAGGCAGTTCCATAGGCTAATATAACAGTGGGTAAGCCTCCTAGGCCTTCCTACGGCCCGAGAGAAGTGTAGCCACACGGCTCCCTGTTCTCATGCCCGTGGACCAGCCCTGCCTCAGTAAAGATGGCAATCCCTCCGCCCATATGCTTCCAACAATCTTCGAGAGAGAATTCTGCCCCCACCCCAAGCCCCGGGAACCTTCCTTTATTTTGTTTTAAACACTGCGTTGCACCTGCCCCTATCTGTCCTTTCCATATCCTTGCTCTTACCCAGAACTCCTGCCCTCCTCTCCCGGTCAAATAGCATCGGTTATGCTTCCTCTTATGAGTCAGTCAGCCGAGTCTCTGCATTGCATTTTGAGCTCCCCCAAATGTGATTCTCGGACATCATTTGAGACTCCCTGATTCACAAATGTGTGGCCCCAGGGAGAGAATCTTTCTGCCAAAGGTGTGGGGCAGCTAATACCATATACTCCGAACCTCCAGATGAGCTGGACATATGTGTGTCCTATGTATAATACATATTCAGTAAGCTAATATAATGTGCTAAAGTATACCTATGCTATGAATTCTATAGAATTACATACACGATATCATATATTCTCCGCACACTTTTGTATATGTGATTTGTGCATGTATATGTATTTATTATTGCACTTAGAGAAAATAAATTATTTTAGCAAATGCACAACCTGTGTGACCTGGGGCAAATGACTTCACTCCCCTGGGCCTCAGTTTCTTCTTCTGTAAAATCAAAGGAATTGGATTAGAAGACCCTTTCAATTCTGGATATGCGATATTATTTTTAGAAGTGGTCAAGCTAAAGACATGTATATCTCCTGTACCCTGATGGAAGGCCTCCCCAGCTGGGGCAGTGAAAGATTAAGTGCTGGCCATGTCACCAGTACCAGGACTTAAACATATGTCTCTCTCACCAAGGTAGCTCTGAAGTGGAAAGAGCACAGGACCTGGAGTCTGGATGACCAGGGTTTGCATGTGACCTCAAATACTCACTAGCTGTATGACCCTGGATAAGTCATTACTCCTGTTTGCCTCAGTTTTTTCATCTGTAAAACAAGCTGGAAAAGGAAATGACAAACCACCCTACTCTCTTTGCCATGGAAATCCCAGAGAGGGTCCAGCAGAGACAGATCCAGCTGAGCAATAACAACTCTCTTGATGATTCTGAGGCCAGCTCTCTGTCTCCTGAACCACAACTCCTCCCAGCTGACTTCCTCTCCCTTGTGCCATGGTAGAGGTAAGCTTGGGTTGTCAATGGCTGCACCATGGAATCCAATCCCTCACAGGAAGGCTAGAAAAGCTTAGGAGGGGAAGGCATGGTGAGCTGTGCATCTGCTGTCTTGGGGCCATCCAACTAAAGGTGGAGAGACTCTTCCCAGGTTCCTAGTGAAGGCTAGTGGATTTTTTAGGGATAGGGTCGCTACTGCTCTGGAAGGCAAAAGTGTACTGAGCTGCTGTTCAAACTGTGCGGAAGGAGGGCCTAGGAGGACAAAAGCTGGAATCCTTGAAGAGTTGAAAATTTGTAATAATTGCTGACTCAATCAACAAGCATTCATAAAGCCCCTGTTGTATGTCTAGAATCATGTTACACTCTAGAACTCATGTTAGGCAAAGATTATCCCTCATCTCATGGAGTTTATATTTAGTTGGTGCTCTTATCCAAGTAGATGCTTGATCTCACTGATGTGGGTAATCCTTTCAATGAGGCAGAAAGCAGGCCATACTTCTGTGCTCTCCCATAAATTACCCACCTTTGAGGTGGATCCATGGGGGATGCATTCAAGTGAGTTATAGACCTAGATCCAGCTCACTTCCATCACCTCTAGAGTCAAATTCAATCGATCTCCTCAGTGTGTCATTCCTGTGTCCGTGCCTTTGTTCAGGCCTGTGTCTGTGCCTGATATGTACTCACTCTTCTTAGCCTCTCTAGCTTCCTTCAAAACTCAGCTCAAGCGCCAACATCTACACTAGCCTTCTCCTGACCCAAGTTGCAACAGCCCCCACCCGGATTACTTTGTTTATATTTAATTAATTTTTCTTTTAAAAGTTTTGAATGCTGTAGTATTTGGTGCATATAGGTTCAGTGTGCACCTAGAAGGGTGTAGAAGTCTTCTGGACTCATATTTAATTAAATGTGTTAACGGTTCTTAACAGTATGACAAGCATACCATAGGATAAGGACATATTTTTTGTGTATTCTTGTTTTCCCTGGGAAGAAGTAGAAGCTTAATAAATGCTTGTTGGGTAATTGATATTAGCATGCAGAAATAGAAAATTATGGCTTCAGATCCATGAATGTAGAAAAGGCTCTAAATATCTGATTACAATGATAATAGCTCGTATTTCTATAGCGAAAGCACTTTACAAATATTACCTTAATTCATCCTCGAAACAACACTGAGAACTGGCACTATTATGAACCCAATTTTACAGATGAGGAAACTGAGGCAGACAGAGGGGAAGAAATTTGCCCAGGGTCCTACAGCTAGTAAATGGATAAGCCTATGTTGAATTCAGGTCTGCCTAACTCCAGAGCCAGCACCCTATTCACTTTGTATGTAGTCACCTTGTATAATAAATTGAGATCTGTTGATATCACTTTATAAATATATATATACGTATATATGTAAATATATATATATACGATCTCCCATCGACCAGCAACCAACCCCTTGGACCAGAGAGTTCTTACTGGCAGCTTTGAAGGAGGACTGCAGGCCCTCTTCTGGAATCTCCTTCAAGAGACCAGGTAGCCCTGAGTCAGCTCCGGTTCTCATGGAGGACTTGACTAAAGGAAAAGAGTGATGTAGGGATCAAACTGAAGAGAGAACTGTGCCCCAGAATTCGGGGACCTGGGAGAGAAGACCCAACTATAACTTACTAAAGGGATAGGGACCTGACCTGTGACATCATTGATTTAGGGAACCTCTAGGGGAGGAAATTCCCTTTTTCAAAACATGTCAGTACCTTTTCTGAAACTTATTAAAAGGTTAAGTGACTTGACTAGGGTCACACAGCCAGTATGTGTTAGAGGTGAACTCAGGTCTTCCTGACTGAGAGGTCAGCTCTCTTCCTACCTCTCACACTGCCTGTCCAAACTACATAGGAAGTTGATTCCTTTTGTTATAGTTGTACAAATCAGACACGTTGCAATGGGGGTGGAGAAGATTCTGGACCTGTTATTTCGCACATGTGGGCATCTCGTAGTGAAGAAATCCCCTCCATAGATGCAGGCTGGCTCCTGTCTTTATCTTAAGGTTCCATAGAGTTACCTGGGGACACAGAAAAACTCAGTAACTCTCCCAGGCTTTCAATTAGTATGTGTCAGAGGCAGGATTGGAACCTTGAATCTCAATCTGAATCTGGGCCTCCTAGCTCTCTTTCCACGATGCTTCATTTCCTCTCAGTCACTGTTAATTATCATTATTATTTTAGTTTCTACTAATTTATTAACATAATAGAAAATCCACTGATATGTCATGTGTCAGAGAAAGAGGAAAAAAAGCGGGCAAAAGTCATTTTATCTGGTAGTGAAATACAAAACAGGAGTTGGAGTTCAGAAGGGGCCCTGAGCTCCAAAGCCAGAACCTTAATTCTTGGCTTGATATTATATGGGTAGCAATCCGAATAGAGGTCCAAATAGCTCTTGTGGAAGACAGTGTTTCATTGGCAAACAAAACAAAAAAGCCCTAGATTTGGAATTCTAAGCACTGCCTCCCATTCAGAAATAAGAGACAGAAGAGGAGAGAAAGCCTGAGACACAGAGGCAGAGAGACAGAAAGAGAGCTTCAGGGACCCAGATGAAGCCTATAAACCCGTTATGGAATTACAAAAGAAATCAATTCTATTTCAAGTTAACTTTATTACTTGTGGATTGATCCGGCAACAAAGATGCTAAGTCATACAAGAAAGTGGTATTGTACTGGCTATTCCATAGTCAAAAGTAAACTTGATAGGGCAAATATTTTGTAGAAGCTGCTTTAAGTTAAAGGACACTCCCCCCAAGGACCAGTGTAGCCTAAGGGAAGAGTATACCTTCCGTTTTCTGTGAGAAAATGTTTCAACTTTTTTATATAGAAAAAGGCGCAAATCCGAGGCAGCCTGTTTCACAGAGAATCCGCCTTGGGTTTTGGAGGACCTGGGTTCAGGTTTGGCTTCTGAAATGCTGTGCAACCCTGTTCTAGTCACTTGAACTCTCGGTTCCTCTAGGCAACTAAAATTAACAATTGCGGACGAGGTGCTGCTCTGTACTCTTTTTCTTACTGGCAGTTTTCTATAGTTTCTCCCAGTTTCCCGATTGAGAGAGGCACAGAGAAATGAAAGATATTGATGCGTGGCCAGAGACATAGGGATCCATTTCTGTGTTATTGTATCTACCCGGAGGGTCTGGATAGTTAGTGAGAGAGACGGTCCTCTCGCACTGGACCAGACATTTTCCTCCCCGGGAACTCGAGTGCTTTTCTTGCAGTGTCTTCATCAATCGTTATTCTTTTCTTGGACTGTCGTGTCCAACCGGAGTGGCGTGGGTAAGCGATACCAGGGTTCTGTGTCTCGTCACGGGCTGTAGGGGAATCCGGGTCTCCTTTCACCCTTTACTGGGAAAATGGTTCCAAGAGGAGATTACAAGGTGTCAGCTGGGGAGAGAGAAGCAAGAATCAAGTCTCCTAATTTCAGCGATTTCAGACAAAGCGGAGTCGTTGGAGCCTGGGTGCAAAGTCGCCCACTCCGAAACCGCTTTTTCACCGGGGCTCAGAGCCTGGGCCTCTGCAATTGGATCTCGCTTCCTCTCCAATCTCCCAGTAAAGAGTTAGCTGTGCGGGTTAGAAAATCCCTCATCTTCCTCTCTCCTCCTGTGCCACCACAGGGCTCCTCCAGCTCCGCCCGCTCAGAGGAGCGCTTCCCTCTTTGCCTTACCTTCCCGTCCCTCATAGATATCCTTTCTCCTTGACCTACTTCTCCCCATTGACTGGAGGCAGACTGGAGGTATTCCAGATGCCCTAAAATTCAGACTGAAATCGCCTAGGAAGGTCGATTTGGGGAAGGCAGGCGACGTCCTAACTTTTCAGCCGCTTTAGTCGGTGCCCTCCGTCTACACCTGGTAAAGCTGGTAATCCTCCTAGCAAATCACAGCTAGGGAGAAAAAAATATAATCTGGAGTAAGAGGAAGTCTGCGTTTGCCAGAATTCTCCTGCAAAGGCTCAGAGCAAATTCTGACTCTCGGGCCCTTTGGTTCTAACGAATTAAAATCTGGGGAGAGGCACTCGCCGGCTCCCGAATGGAAAAAACCCAAATGCACTTGTAGTTCTTTGCAATAAATGTAACCCCAGACTAGATGAGATATGTGTCTGTTTTCAAACTTTTATTAAACACTTACTATGTGCCCAATAGTGTGTCAAGGTGAGGGTACAAAGAACAGCAAAAAGACGCTCCCTACCTTCAGGGAACTCACATTTTACTGGGGGAGACAACGTGCAAATAATTAAGTCTGCGCAAGATACTGACGGTGTAAAAGACAGCTAATCTCCGAGGGAAGGTCCTACCTGAACTGGAAGCAAAGGACCCGAGTTCAAGTACAGATTCTGCTACTGTGTGATATTGGACAAGTCGCCAAACCCTTCTAGACCTCAGTTTCCTTTTCTGTCACATAAGAGGATTAGACCAGAAGACCTCTCAGGTCCCTTCCAGCTCTATAGAAATATGAGGCATCGTGGACATAGGACCAACCAATCTGGGAGACAGAAAAAATGATCAAGAAGCCGTGGAGTCTTGTGGGAAGAGACCTCATCTAGAACTCAGTAGATCCACGTTCTAGCCCTGTCTGTGCCGTTAACTGGGATCAATCAAACACTCATAAATTTAGAACTACAAGTCTTGGAGGTCTCTTAGCTCAATGACCACTATTTCCTCAGTTCGTCTCCCTTCAAAGTGACTTTTTTTTGAAGGTGTTATTGATGCCTTTTTTTTAATATGACTTCCCAATAGCATAGAGGCTTCAAAAGTGAAAAGAAACTGGGCCTGGAGTCAGAAAGACCTGAGTTCAAATCCAGCCTGAAACTCTACTAGCTGTAGAACCTGGACAAGTCACTCAACCTTTTTGCCTCAGTTTCCTCAACTGTAAAATGTGGATCATAACAGCAAGGTAGCTCACAATGCACAGTGCCTGGCACATAATAGGCACTTAATAAATGTTTACCGATGTGTTGTTGTCAAGACCAAATAAGACAACATTTGTAAAACAGCCTAGTGCCTGATATGTGTAGGCACTACATAAATGCTCATTCCTTCCCTACTTATTCCCCCAATGATTTCCCAAATCGCCACCCAATAGAGGTAACAAGCAACAAAGAGATAGAGATTAGCAAAATACCCCCAACACACTGGTCATACCAACAGGGCATGCTTCATTGCACACGTTCAGCTCCTCTGATAAGAGGAGGAGGCATGTGTGCTCATTAATCATCTGAAATCAACACTGGTCACTATGTTGGCCAGTTTCCTGGTGTCATTTAAAGTTGTTCTCCTTTGTATTATTTTGATCATTGCATAAACTGTTCCTCTAATTCTCCTTATTTTTCGCTATGTCTTGCATATATGTCTTCCAAAGCTTCTCTAAATGTCTCTTATTCATCATTTCTTGTGACACAATAATTTTCCACTATATTCATATACCACAATTTGCTCAATCATTCCCTAATCACTGGGCACTCATTTCATATCCAGTTCTTTGCTATCACAAAACTGCTACAAATATTTTTGTATAGGATATCTTTTGTTTTAATTTAATTTATTTAAAAGTTATAATAATTAATTTAACTTTTAATTTATTTTTTTTCAATTAGCAATCATCTCTCTCACACCTCTTATACACACTCATCCATTGGGGAAAAAGAAAACCCAAATCCTTGTAGCACATATGCATAGTCAAGCAATACATTCAAATATGTCCCCAAATGTTAATTCTGCACCCTGACTCCATTTACTTCTCTGTCAAGAGGTATATTGTATGCTTCATCATCAATCCTATTAGGTAATTTTCTGATTAGATGATTTCCCAAGGTTTTTACAGCTCTGACATTATAAGGAATCTTTTTTAAATTTGAATTCAGTCATCTAGTGAATTAGCTATTTTTTTCCTGGTTTTCAGCAACCTGAAGATTCAATAAACATACTTTCTTTTTCATCATCCAAGTAATCTGTAAATATATCAAACAGGACTGTTTGAGAATAGAGTCTGGGGAATGCATCTTGAGCCTATTTCCACTCCTTACCATACCATTCCACTCCTCCATTTTCTATTGGCAAATGATTCAAAAATGAACACTCTTTAAACAAAGGGTAGCTCACATGTTATCTCTTCCCTCTTGGACTATAAAATAATCCTCATGAGGGAAGGAAGTGTATAATTTTTAATCTCTAAATTCCCAAAGTCTTGCAGTGTTGTGTATGGTTGAGAGTTCACAATATCTATAAACCTAATCGAATTGAGAGGCTTTTTGGCGTAGGAAAGAGTATGGACTCTAAGATTCAGAGGTTCTGGATTCAAATTCTAGCTATGAGATTTACTATACTTAGACAAGTTCACTTAACATCCCTGGACCTTGAGTACTTCACTGTAAAATAAGGGAGTTGTACTAAGGGGCCTCTGAAATTTCTTCCAGCTTTAGATCTATGATATTATGAATTGAATTGAAGCAGTCTATTAACCTACTAAGAATCCACTTAATCTGTACTATTCTCAAGCCTGCTCAAATCCATTTTGTCTGAAAGAATCTTGGAAGAGAGACTCTGGATGGTGTACAGGAAAGACCACTCTTCTTGGGTTAGAACACCTGGGTTTGTGTCTCATCTTTATCCCTTCTACGATGTATGACCTTTGGTGAGTCATTCAAGTTTTCCAAGCCTCAATTTCTTCATCTGTAAAACGGAGACAATACACAATCATAAGATTCTGAGAAAGAAGGAACTTTAATGACACTTGCATGACTTCCCAGAGTGTTAGCTGGAAAGTGCTTTGGAAAATTGAAATGCTCTAGTGAGTTTATGATTGTTAAATACCTCGTCGAAATACAGATACTCTAAGTTTACCAGCCAAGAAACTCTGTGAAAAATGGAGCATAGCTCTGAAGCAGGAAGTGAACTTAGAGGCCTTCTAGTACCACCCCATCATTTCACAGATGACGAAACTGAGGCCCATAGAGGTTAAATTACCTGCCCCAAATCATCTAGGAAGTTAAGTTTCAGATCAGGCTTTGAAACTAGGTCTTCAGACTCTAAAATTCATTATTGTTCCCACTGCACCATACTTCCGGCCAAAGAAATTGTTATTCTGGAATTGCTTGGGGCTTTTCTTGCTTGTTTTGTCTTCTTGCTGCTACGGCTACCACTACTGCTATTTAGCAAAATCAAGGTACTGACTCATTCCTGGTTACTTCCTGCCTTCTGGTCCAACTCCACCAAGTAGGAGAATTGGAGGGAAGGAGATTCCATTACCTAGTGCTGGAGATATTTGCCTGGCAATTCATATATAAATCTGTCCCTTTTGATTCGAATGGGGCAGGCAGCTTCTCAGCTCTATTAACCCCCTAGTAATATTATGGAGACAGTCAGTCATCATATAGGAATTTAGACTCAGGCAGGAATTTAAGGCTTACCCAATATGAGGATAAGAATGAGGGTGGAGTGAAGAGAGCTTTGTCCCAAGGTGTCAACTTTAAAGGGTATAAGTTTTTAGACGGCATTCCCCCCTGGCATGGAAACAATAGTGCTTAACCCCTACTTTGCAGCAGCCTCAAACTGGCTGCCCCCACCCCTCAACTAGGGATAGTTTGTGGTATTCAAGCCAGGAATCAAAATTTCCGCTTCTACCTGGGCATTGAGTCGACCCTCCCACTCAACCAGGACTGTTCTTCAGCATCCTAGGCTTATAAGAATTTATTTATAGAGCAAGAAGGCATCTTTCAGGTCATTTAGTGCAACATTTTAAAGATTAGAAAGCTAATACAGAATCCGAATGACTTGTCCAAAGTCACACAGGTAGCAAGAGGCATCTCTCACAAAGTGATCGTTCTTCCACCACTAGCATGACCCCTGAGAGCTCTTCTTCCAGATGTCTGGCCCAACTGAAAGGCATGTTGGAAATTCCCCCAGACTGTTCTCCTGAGAGCTTTGGTCTCCGCTTTGTCATTTTGACTCCCATGTTAAGCTCTCTGGCAACCTGATCTTAGACCTCCTAACTGGGATTCCTATCCATGAATCAAATAGTCTCCAAATGAACTTGTCAACTAATTAACCTGCCCTCCTTCATGCTTCCTGCAGATGCCAAGGGAACCATCCGGGAAATTGTCCTCCCCAAGGGTCTCGACCTGGATCGACCAAAGAGGACTAGGACATCCTTCACAGCTGAGCAGCTGTACCGTTTGGAGATGGAGTTCCAGAGGTGTCAGTATGTGGTGGGGAGAGAACGGACTGAGCTGGCCCGTCAACTGAACCTCTCAGAAACCCAGGTAAGAGTCCCCAAGAAGCACTATTCTTCTCCATCCTCCCCCTTAGTTTCATTGACCGATATTCTGAATACATAGTCTGCCTGGTTCTTCTCGAAGATCCTAGTCTGATGAGAAAGTCCCAGAGATCTAAATGACCAAGAATCTTGTGGACAACATCCCAACAAGTAGAGATCCTTGGGAACCCACTCCCTTAGAGGCAATTCATTAGACTTTTGGACAACTTGGATTGTTAGTGAAGTCAAATTATCCTGTCCAAAATGTCTCCCCATTGCTCCTTGTTCTGACCTTGGGAGTCAAGCAGAAGAAGCTAAATACCCTTTCCATCTGACTTCCACAATTCTTTCACCTAGGGCTCTATGGCATAGTCACCAGTCCTTTTATTTTTCTTGTTACTCTCTTTGGCATATTCTCCAGTTTACCTTTGTTATTTCCAAAATAATAATAATAATAATAATAATCCTCAGAGCCAAATACAGGGTTCCAGGTCTGCTTTCCCTGAGTGATGAAATTTCAGTCTTTATCCTCAAAGAGCCCCCAGTTGGGAAGAGGACCATAGATCTCAAAACCACAACTAGGGTAAGGTGTTCAGATCTTTGACTCAGGATGCCAAAAATAGTGTTTCAGATTTAAAAGGCACTAAGTCCTCTAGAAGGGGAGTGGATTCAAACCCCTATCTGCCTCTTAATTCAAGGCACTTTCCATTTTATCACATTGCTTTCTCCAGGGGAAAAGTCACAAGAAGTCAATATTATAGATACAGTAGGACAAGAAGGAAAAGGAAAGGAAGAGAAAAAGAGAGGAAAGGAAAAGAGTAGGAAGAAAATTAGAAAGAGGAAAGAGAAGCAAAGAGGAAACACAGATAAGGAAGGGAGAGTAAGATAGGAAGGAAGTGATTCAGTCTGATTAGAAAGCTCTTTTTCTCCTTCAAAATAGCTGTCCCTGATCAGGTTTCAGAAATGACTCTTTGTTTTCCCTGATTACTCCCAGAGAGCCTAAAATAATCCAGGCAGATGCACCTGGGCTCATAAGTCTCCACTGTTCTTAGCAGCTAAGAAACCAACCCCAACCTATGGGTCCAAAGGATGCCAGAGGTGGGAGGGCAGAGTTACCCGAAGGCCAGGGTCCTCAGACTCATGACCTTGGGGAGAGTTAGTACAGATGAGCAACCTTAAGCCCCAAATCCTTCCCAGAACTTCCCTTTTCTCAACTCTACAAGCACAACGTTGCTGAAACTGACTTCTAGGAGGAGGCAGACATCACTGATTCTCCAAACTGTAAGTCCTCCTCAGATCATGCTTTTTAGAGAGGAGACAATGGGGCTAAGAGAAGGGAAATGTTTTGCCCTGTGTCAGATGGAGAGTCAGTGGCAGATCCAGGTTTCTTGATTCCTGGTTCCATTCATCTTCTAAACTGCTCCTCACACTAGTTAAATCACCAAATCCAATGACCACTTCTCAATCATCCTCCTACTCTCCAGCCACCAAAGAAACATCAAATCTTCCCCTCCTCTAGGGAACTTTCTCTGATCATACCAGCGCACATAGATGCATCCTTTCTCCATCATCCTGCAGAAAATTTCACACATTCATGGACTTGGAGTCAGGAAGACCTGAGATCAAATCCTGCCTCAGACATTTGCTAGATTGAGACCCGGGTCAAGTCACTTAACCTCCTTTGTCCTCACTTTCCTCAGCTGTAAAAGGAGGATAATAACATTATCTATTCACAGTATTGTTGTGAAGACAAATGAAAATATGTGTATGTGTGTGTTTGTGTGGGTATGTACAGCATTTTTCAAACCCTAAAGTACTATTCAAATTTTAACTCTCATCATCATCATCACCACCATTATTCTACACTACCTGGTTCCGTCCTCTGCTTCCTCCACTTGTGTGTGTCTTGAGAAGACTGGGGCCTGTGTCTTCTCTCTCCCCTACCACACGCAGCACCAGGCTGAGCACATAGGAGGTCCTGGATAAATCTTCACTGACTTATTTGATTTATCCTCACAATCACTGCGTTATTATTACTAATTATAACTAGTATGTGCTTAGCAAAGCGCCTGGAACATAGTAGGCACTTAATAAATTCTGATTGACAATGTGTTAATATTACTATGTTGAATTGAATTCATCACCCTCTCTCTCACTTCAAATCCTGGTCTTTGCTTCTATAGGGCAGGAGAAAGGGAAGAGAAGACCCTCATCCAGTGTGAATAAAAAATAGATTCTTTCCCTTCCCACATATTCTCCTTTGGAGAGCAGGCTAAAGGGAAATGTAGCCTGTATAGAAGGGTCTTTAAGTCATTGATTTCAACCCTGCCCCTCCTACCTTGAATAAAAACAGAAAACAAAGGGCAGATAAAACAGACGTAATGAGATGTTTAACCAAAAGCATGTAACCATAGCCTGTGAAACTTTATGAAGTTAGAACAAGTTCTTTGATTGAATTGAATGGAGAGCTTGTGGAAACTGGCCAAGACCACTAAAGACCTTAAGTGACTAAGCCTCCTAGTCCTGTGCTCAGTCAGTTCTAGTCAGTGTAGATTGGGAGGAGCTTTGTGGAAGGTGACCCCTACACTGGTAGGCTATGACGTTTGGGGAAATTTGTGTGGCTAGAGTAACTTCTGTGCTCCAAGGCTGTAGGACCGGATGTGTCCTCATTGAATTAGCAGCTTTCTCCTGCTCTTGCGTGGGCATCTCCAATTACTTCTCTGCATCTCCACTGCTGTTCTCTGCTCAAATCCACTGGTCTTTGACTGTTCTGTGCCTAATGATGGCATTTCTTCCCATGGGGGGAGGGAATGACCAGCTCCTTAATATAGGGAAATAATTCAGTTCTTTGGGGTGTAGACCCCAGGAAGCAGAATGCAGCAGGCTACCTACTTGGAAAAACACTTGTTTTTTGGGAGGGTTGTTTTTGTTTTGTTTTGTGGAGGGGGTTTTGGGAGGGGGAGGTTGAGACTATCCTTTAAACTTGAAAGACAGTACGATGGAAAAAACAGTGGGTTTTTTATAATAAGAATAAGATATATATATGTATATGTGTATATGTGAATATAGAATAAGAATTTAAAATATCTGTTTGAAGCCACCTGCACGGCCTTAGGCATATCACTCAACCTTTGTGATCCTCAGTTGCCTCATATGTAAAAGGCAGGCTTTACTCTGATAACCTCTAGAGTCACTTCCAATTCTAAATATATTATTCTTTTTTTATAAGTTAACTTATTTATTTTTAGTTTTCAACATTCACTTTCATAAGTTTTAAATTTTCTCCGCCTCCCTCTCCTCTCCTCTCCCCAAGATGGTGTGAAATCCCATATAGGCTCTACATATACATTCTTATTAAACATTAAATAGATGATTCTTTTCATCTGTTACTGCTTAAGCTTCCTCAGTCTAAACTCTTATCCCAGTTAAGGTTCATTGCTATCATATCTCTGTGCCGAATCTTGGGGCTCCACTTAGCAAAACTGACGAGAAACTGAGTAAAGCTGAACTGAAGGATATTTTTTCCATTCTCCATAATGCCTTTGGGTGCCACACAAATTAATGCCTGTAGAAGGATGCAATGGAACTGGAGACCTTCGTTCAATTTCCCAGCAGCAGTCCAAATTATTATACTCTCCACATGTCATTCATTATTTATGACCCAGGCTTCCATCACCGTCATCACCATCAGAACTCACATTTGTTCATCATCTTAAGATTTATGACTAATAACTCACTTTAAGGAATACAATATACTTCCCTCACAGCAACCCCAGAAGGCAGCTATAGGGCAAACTGGACTAAGAGTCAGGAAGACCTCAGTTCAAATCCAGTTTTAGACACTTACTAGTGACCCCAAACTCACAATCTTCCTAAATGGCAGTTTCCTCAATTGTAAAATGGGGGAGATGATAATAGCACCCACCTCTCAAGGTTGTTTTGAGAATAAAAAAATAATATTTTAAACTGTTTTGCAAAGCAAAGAGCACTACATAAATGCTAGCAATTACTAATTAACATCATTCTCATTTTACACATGAAGAAGCAGAGGTGAAGCAAAATAAGGATCTGGGGTTGTGAGGATCTAATCCTGGCTTCTGATCCAATTCTTTTAAAAAAATTATTTTTAAAAATTCTGAACTTAACAAATGTAAATAAATGTGAAAATTCCTGTTATGAAAAGAAAAACATAAAAAGGGGATTGCACGTGAATTCTTGGCTCTCTACTACATTCATTTGAGGTTTTTTCTAATTATATATTAAATTTAACACAAAAGTAGCAACCCTGCTCTTTGTGTCTGTGTTCCATTCTGAACTCTCTTCTGCTTACATCTAGGTATTTTTAATATTTTATTGAAGCTCTTTTTTTCTTCCTGTTTTTTTTACATCAGTACCACTACTCATCCCCCTCCACCGCCACCCCCAACATTTTTTCTCTCTTCCCTAAATGTAAAAGCCTTACCTGGGAACAAATAAATAGTTGAGAAAAAAATTCACACATTGGCCAAGTCTCAAAATGTATGTCTCTTTTAGCACCTAGAATCCACCATTCCTCTGCAAAGAGGGACGTGCTCTGCAGTCATGATTGGTCAAGGTCATTCATCTTTACAATGTTGAGACTATGTTAGTGGCTTTCCTGGTCCTGCTCACTTCATTCTGTATCAGTTCATACAAGTCTTCCCAGGTTTCTCTGAAACCATCTTCTTTATCATTTTTTAAAATAGTGCAGTAATATTCCATTAGGGAAGTTAGGTAGCACAGTAGATAGAGTGCCCAGTCTGAAATCAGGAAGACCTGAGTTCAAATCCCAGCCTCAGACACTTACTAGCTGTGTGACACTGGGCAAGTCATTTAATCCTGTTTGCGTCATCTGTAAAACGAGCTGGAGCAGGAAAGGGCAAATCGCTCCATTATCTTTGCCAAGAAAACCCCAAAAGGGAATCCCAAAGAATGATTCTGGACTGAATCAACTGAAACAACTGAATAAGAACAAAATTATTCCATTACATTTAGATTCTATAATTTGTTTAGCTATTTTCCACTTGATAGGAATCCCCTTTGTTTCCAGTCCCTTGCTACAATAAAAAGGACTGCTACAAATATCTGGGGTCTTTATTTTTCAGCAGTTCTTTGATCTTTGTGGGATATATGCCTAGGTATCACTGGGTCAAAGTATGTCCAGTTTAGTTTACTTGGATATAGTTACAAATTGCTTTTCGGAATGGTTAAACTATCTTCAACTTCACCTTCAGTGTATTCTTGGATCTTCATTACTTTTAGGAAAGTTAAGGCTAAATAAGCTTGGGATTGCCCACAAGAGGCCACCATCCCAATCTCCAGTGGAATGCTTGTCTTCCTACTGCCCTTCCAACAAAGAGCATTGTCCCTTTCTGTCAAGGTCTCCAATCTGATAGGTTTGAGGAAACTGTTCTCATTTGAATTTCTCTACCCAAAAGTCTACAAAGGTTTCCTATTGACTTTAGGCTGAAATGCACAGTCCTTAGCTTTTCATTTGTGACTTTCACATTCTTTCTCTTCAAACAGTCTCTCTGTGATAGTCATATTGGCCTGTAGGCTCTCCCTACACCAGATATTGTCCCTCCCACCTGCAGCCTTTGCACAGGTGATACCTTTTATCAAGAATACCCTCCCTTCTCATCTCCTAGCTTTTTTCCAGACACAGTTCAGGTATTCCCACCTATAGAGAGCCTTTCAGGAAACCCTACCCCTGTCCCTAGTTCTGAATATGATTTCCCTTTTGAAATAACTGTGGATTATTTTGTGTATATTTTGTCTGGAGGCATTTAGGAGATACAATGAAAGAGACTTCCCAAAGACCTGAGTTCAAATCCAGTCTCAGACACTTACTAGCTGTGTTGACCCTGGGCGAGTCATTTAATTTCTGTCTCCGTTAGTTTCTTCATCTACAAAATGGGGGGCGATAACAGTATCTACCTCGTAAGATTGTCGTAAGGTTCTAATGAGATGATGTTTGTAAAGCACTTACTTTGTTAAAGTATTATTTCTATTATTATTTTCTGTGGACATGTTGTTTTCTCAAAGTACTACCTAGTTCCTAAGGTTTTGTCTTTGTATGTATCTTGTACCCAGAAGGCCTTTCTGTTGACCCTAATAAGGTGAAATTAAACAAAGAGCTGTAGAGTCTTGGGGACGCTAGGTGGCGCCATCATGCACAGAGCACCCCACCTAAGGGTCAGGAAATCTCATTTTCTGAGTTCAAATCTCACCTCAAACACCCTGGGCAAATCTCTTCACCCTATTTGCCTCAGTTTCCTCATCTGTAAAATGAGTTAGAGAAGGAAATGGCAAATCACTCTCTTCCAAGAAAACCCCAAATGGGATCACAAAAAGTCAGACAACTGAACAACATTGAAATTATGTGCCAGGCACTATACTAAACTAAGGCTGAATGTAAGCAGAACCATCTTACCAGTGATGACGATCCAAACGGATTGGTGTGCCTTAGGCAGTAGGCTGTTTCCCTTCACTGGAGGTTTTGGGGTGAAGATTGGATAACAATATGGTAGTAATGATGTAAAGGGGATCCTTGTTCATGAAAGAGTTAAAACTAGATGAATAGAAAGGCAGGGATCTGAAGTGAAAGAACATAGGTTCAGATCCTACCTTTTCCCCTTAATGCCTATCTCACCTTGGGCAAGTTGTTTCATTTCACCTCTTCCATAAAATGAGGGAGTTGAAGTAGATGGTCTCCAAGCTATCTTCTGACTGTGGATCCTATAACTACTTCTAGCTTTCAGATTCTATGGTCCTGAGCACCTCTCATGTTCTTAGTCCTGTGCTAGGCAATGCTATCAGGGAGAAAAGGAGATGAGGAAAAACAAGGTTTTTACCCTTAGGAAGTCCGAATGATAATGATTGGGAGCAGTGATGATGGCTATGGTGAGAAGGGTGATAAAGACGATGATGATGATAATGGTAATGAAGATGTGTAGCACTTTCAGGATGTAAGTTGGATCTGGATTCCTTTATATATGTATTTTCCTGGAACAAGAGCTCTAGGCTCTCTATCTACATCTACAATCCTCAAGGTCAGATGCCTTTCTAGAGAATGGTCAGCAGAGAGAGCCTCTACTAACTATTGGTGTCCTGTTCTTGAGGTCCCTCAGACTGGAAAGCAGGAGGCCAGAACCATACAATTCTCGGCTTTTTGGAGGGAAGTCCAGAGAGGGATGGGATGGAGTTGGTCA
Organism: Bettongia penicillata ogilbyi; assembly: GCA_023548195.1. Lineage (NCBI taxonomy): Eukaryota > Metazoa > Chordata > Mammalia > Diprotodontia > Potoroidae > Bettongia > Bettongia penicillata. The sequence continues at coordinate 9,873,296 of JAJHZJ010000257.1, forward strand.
CAGGATTACAGAGTGAGAGCTGGAAGGAACTTTAGGGAACACTCATTCCAGCACCCTCCTTTTCCAGATGAGGAAACTGAGTCCCAGGGAAGTTATGTGACTTGTCCCAGGCCACACAAGGTAGCAAGAGACTGAAACAAAATTTGAGCTAACTCCCAAACCAACATGATTTCTAGAGCACTATGATGACATTAAGGTTAGGGACAGGTTTAGGATGAGACCTCTGAGAGACCACCATCTGTATGATGTCAGATGGGTCCTTTGCCTTCTGTAGGCCTCTTTTTCTCATTCATTAAATGGTGGGGCTGGACTAGATGAACTCTAAGGTCTTTCCCAGCCCTGGATTCCATGGCTCTTTGAATCTCTGCCCCCACAGACATAAGAGATTCAAAGCAGCTTAGCAGTTCTGGTATCTACCTACCTTTTTCCACTGAAGAAATTTTTAAAGATAAAGATAGGTAGGATATATGGACTGGCAGAGGAAAGGAGGGGGATAGAGTTAGGGAGACCTCTGGATGCTCTACCCTAAAAGGGTCATTGGTTGCCTGTTTAATAGAATCTGTCTCTCTTCTCCCTCCCTTCCTATCCTGACCCCCATTCTTGCTCCTCCCACCACCTTTTACCATCCCATACTTCCCCATCTTCTCACTGACTTGGCCAAAACCATTACTTCTCTTCCTTCACTGCCCTCATTTCTCCCTCTCCTTTGTCTCCTCCCTATTTCCTACTGTTCCCAACTCCTATCTTCTTTCTCTCCCCCTCTGCTCTACCTTCCACCTCACCAAGGTCAAGGTCTGGTTCCAGAACCGCCGGACAAAGCAGAAGAAGGACCAGAGCCGGGACTCAGAGAAGCACTCATCGACTTCCACTTCTGAGGCTTTTGCCACATCCAACATCTTACGACTGTTGGAGCAGGGACGTCTTCTCTCAGTCCCTGGGGCCTCTAGTCTCCTGGCCCTGACCTCCTCACCACCAGGCCTGACCACCAGCAATGGGGCCACCACCCTGGGGCTCCCCCGGAACTCCTCTTCAAACCTTACTGGGAACAGCCCAACTGAGAGCCCCCCCAAGGCAGGAGCCCCTTTTGGCCTAATTGGGCCCCAGATGGCCTCGACCTCAACTTCTCCTCGGCTCCCACCCCCACCCCCTCCTTTATGTTTCACTACAACCTCACTCCTGGACTTGCCCAGTGGGTATGAATTGGGCACTTCAGCCTTTGAACCATACAGTCGACTGGAAAGGAAAAACAGTGGCTCTAGCAGCAAGAAGGCCAGCACAACTTAACCACCTCCTACCCCACACTGACACTCCTTCCCCATCACATGTCCATTTGTCTCTCCACCCTATTACACCAGCCATGGAGGAAGAAGAGAAAGACTTTGCCACTCTCTGTTAGTCTCTCTCTCTCCCAGCTGAAAAAACTCATCAACCAAATGTCTGGGCAGTTTGTGTGTGTGTGTGTGTGTGTGTGTGTTATGCTCACTCCAGTAAGTGTGCAAGTGTGTGTCTGTCACACAAATAAAAGGAAAGGCACAAGAATGAAAGAGATAAAAAAGATTGCCCTGCCCTTCCCACCAGACTTCCAATCCTCGGGCCTTCCTTCCTCATTCTCCTCATCCTCTCCAGGCCCTTTTAGTAGAAGCTGAACTGAGAACCAGGAAGCCTAGGAGGAGTGAGAGGGTTAATGGTTGGAAGTAGGGCCAGAATGCCGGACTTCCTGTATTGCTGGAGGGTGACTTCTGTCTGTTCAGAGCTCTTCTTAAAATGTAGATGCCTAAGCTGGCCTTCCCCCTACAGATGATGTGGTTGCTTACACAAGGTGATATGAGGGAAGGTTCCTCTTATCCAAAAATATCTCCCCAATCTGGGTAACACTGGGCCTGAAATTCTACCATTAGCTCATAATCCCTGTGGGTTCATCATTACTTTTTCTCTGTATATGATAACTACCTAGGGAAGTAGGGTGGAGAGGAATTCATCCAGTCCCTAAGTTAATGTGGGTGGTAAGGGTGATAAAATGGTAGAAATGAGCTCAGAAAGGGAAGGATGGAGGCAGTGAGGATGAAATTTACTCATTTGAAAGTTTTGGTTGGCACAGGCTTTGCCAATGCATCCTATGTTTGGGGAAATGGACCCATAGTGTGGACGCCTTTCCTGAACCTACCTATCAACTGGTGCAAGTCAGGATCCTCCAGAAGAGGGCAATGAGAGATTTCTCACTTTTATTACTCCATTCTAGGCAGAAGACCAGACCTGTCAAAGTGTTCCTGGGGCACTGATACAGTGATAAGTAGGGGAGGGGGGGAGGAGATGGTCTGGAGTGTGGCAAGGGAAATTGCTTTGCAATGCTGTACATTACATGGAAGGATCTAAGAACTAAAAAGAAAAGTACAGATGGCAAAACCAAAAATAAATGGCTGAAACTAGTCCATGGTATACCATGGATCTGGAATCCTGGGAGATGAGTCTCAACATCAGGGAAAGGGAGAGATAATCATGGCATCATTCTCTGCCTTTCAGAGTGTACCTTCCATTAAAGAGAATGTGGATATACTCTGCTAAGGGAGGAGTCACAAAAATCCCTGGGATCAAAATATTGTGTCTTCACTCGCCATCATCACTATTCTCCCCTCTATCATGACATCACTCTCACTGACACTCTGTCTCCACCAACACAAGTTATCATCCCCATTTCCATCATCAATAACACAGTCAGTATAAACACTAACTTTATGAAGTGTGATCCCCGTCACCGTCATCCCCACCATCATTACCATAAATATACCACCACCATCATCATCAACAGTACCATTACCTTCATCACTACTACTGCCACTTTCATCATTACTGCCTTCACCCCCATTAGTCTTACCATTAGCAGAAACACTATCACCTTTGTCATTCTCAGTATCCTCACCATCCACATACCTCCATGCCCATCAATGATTGATGTCAGAATCTCTGCCACCACTGTTACAGCCCATGCTGATAAAGCCCATACCTTCGCAGTCCTCATCATCACTCCCAGCATCGTCATCATTGTAAACTGCTAGTGTCACCACCCCCACAACCACAACCCTCTGTAGGGCACAGGGAAAGTTAGGAGGAAAGGGAAGACAGAACTCTTCAGCTCTGAGAAGGGGATACAGTCTTCCTGACACACACCTTAGGAGGGCTCCAATCCAGCAGAGGAGGTCCCAGCCCCTGGGGGATCTCAAAATCTAGTAGAGAGACCAAAGGTACCTTAACACGACTAAAGAAGGAGACGATCTCCAACGCAAAGGATCAAACCTTCTCAATCAGTGCCTCACCTGGGAACAGCGTCCAAACTGTCCCCCTCCCTACATTTTTCCTTTTCCCTTTCTCTAGCTAACTTTATCCTGGATTTAGATCCTCCCTTTGTGGAGATCTTGTGTGATTTCAGGGAAATTGCCTCACCTCTCTGGGCTTCAGTTTCCTCATCTGTTAAATAAGGAAATTAGATAAGATGACCTTTAAAGTGCCTGCCAGGGGTACATCTATGATCCTGGGGTCCTATCTAAGGGCTAACCTTTAAGAGCTAGGCAAAGGGGAGGAGATAAGAGATTCCTCTGGGGTGCAGAGAACAGCTGACTTCTGAAAGCCTAGAATTTCCTATTTACTGTCAACAAGTGTGGAAAAGAGGAGGAGGAAGGGGCTGAGCTAGGCAAGCAGGAGGCAGCCCTCTCCAGCTCCAGCCCTGACTCTTTGCTTAAGAGCTGACTGCCCTGGCTTCATCCATCTCCACCTCTGAGTACAGACTGGGAAATGGCAACCGAGGTAGAGTCTAGGCCAAATGACATCCTGGGCACCTTTGGAGCAGCAGCTGCAGCTCGGGAGCACATCCAGGCAGTCACACGAAACTACATCACCCATCCCCGAATCAGTGAGTCATTCCCCCATGGCATGAGAGGGCTCTCCTGGGAGGGTTCCCTGCTATTCGGCATCCTACTTCCCTGACCCCTATCAGAGGAGAGGGAGACTATTAGATGGCTAGGATGCCTCGAGGACAAGATGGGGGTGGATGGTTGAAGAGAGGAAACATCCTTCATATCAACTGTGATCCTCCTGTATGTCTATCTTGTTTCTATGCCTGCTTTCATGGCATGGAATAAGACAACACTTCACAGAACTGATTGTGGAATGGGAATTGCGGGTGAGAGACTGGCAGGGCTAGGTGCTTTGCTGTCAAAACTCGAGGGACACCTTTGCTCAAAGCCCTAGATTACAGGGCAGTAGGAGGTGGGATTGGGGAGGGGGCATATCTCCAAGTTATCCACTACCTCTCCCTTTTCCATCTGGTTGCCATCTATTCTGACTCTGAGTATCCCTCTGTCCTTCCCCCCACCAAACTAGCCCCCACCAAACTAGCAAGGACCCTAGAACAAAGAGGGGTATTCTGTGTTCTCTGGGCTGCTCCCGCTCTCAACCACACCCACAATCACAGACACAGCCAGCTCCTACTGAAACGATAGACCCATTCTGGGCTCCCCACAAACACATCAGGCGGGGACCAGTCCTGCAAACCATGGGTTTGGGTGCCAGAGTGTGCCGGTGTGGTTATCAATTGTGCCCACTGTGGAGGGACTCGGAGGGGGCAGGCATGCAAGCAGCACTGTGTGTCTATTTATGGGTGTTCCCAGCTCCAGAGATTTCAGGGCAACTATGATCCTAAGGATTGGATAGCAGACAACCTCCCCCTTCAAGTCCCCCTTTTCCTGCTTGACTCAGATCCATCCCCCTCTCTTGGACACGCACACACACACACACACACACACACACACACACACACACACCCTACTTCCCTCACCTTTACCAAGGTCACACCTGCCATTCAGCTGGCTTGGATCACCTTCTTCCTGGAGAGTGAACAGACAGATCAAGCCCCTCCCCTCAGCCCTTAAGGGTTCAGAACTCCCCAGAGCCGGCTCTGACTGAGAGCTGGCCAGATAAAGACAGAAGTGAGCCCTGGCCAGCCCTGGAGAGGAAGGAGCAGAAAGATGAGGGGGTGGCTTAGCCTCCACACCTCCTGAATGCCCCATGAAAGGGAGAGCCCTTGCTAACCACGTTGGAGACTTAGATTCAACTAAATTCAGCAAAATTCTGTTAAATGTTCACTGTGTTCAAGTGATTGGGCTAAGGACTAGGCGTACAGATGAGACAAAACATTGTCCCTACTCTCCAGGACCTTATAGTCTGGGAAGGGAGAGCATAAAATATGGAGGTCTACGATAAAAGCCAGAATGTGAGAGAGGCAGAGGAGAGAGACCATATACCATAAGAAATTTGAGAAAGGAAAGATTTAGAGGTCAGGGAGACTTTGAAAGTCATCCAGTCTAACCCCTCACCTCCCAGGGAGAATTTACAATCAACAAACTTGGTCAAGTACCTATTATATACCTAGCCCCGTGATACGTGCAGAGGACACTAAGACAGTAGCTGACATTAGTAAGAATAGCTAGTATTCATATAGAGCCACAAGGTGCCAAGCACTGTGCTAAGCTCATTACTATCATCTCATCTGAACCTCACAGCAACTCTGAGAGGTACATGTTATTACTATCCCCATTTTACAGATGAAGAAACAACAACTGAGTCCCTGCCCTTGAAAACTCCCATACCAATGAGGGGACAACAAGCCATCAGCTATGCACAAACAAAATTTATGTTGTGAAATGGGGAGAGAATCTCAGAGGGAAGACTCCAATTCCTAAAACTGTTAGAAAAGGGAATTAGAGTTAGAAAGGATAGTTCCAGGCAGCTATGTTAGACATGTTCCCACAGAGGGATATTAGGGTTAGAAAAATAACATCAAAAATGAAAGAGAGATAGAGACAGAGAAGGGAGGAAGCACTGAAGTGAGGAAGGAAGAAAGGAAGGAAGGAAGGAAGGAAGGAAGGAAGGAAGGAAGGAAGGAAGGAAGGAAGGAAGGAAGGAAGGAAGGAAGGAAGGAAGGAAGGATTCCATTTTGGTTTCAGATATGCATTTGTAGGAGGAAAATTTGTAGAAGCCACCTGGTCTGACCACCTCATTTTACAGTTTCCCAATCTGAAGTCCGGAGAGAGGTTATATGATTTCCTCCAAGGTCCCACTGTCAGTAGAAGAAATAGGATTTGGGCTTAGGGGTCCAGACTCCAAATCCCATGTTCTTTACACACCTCTTATTTTGAGTTAAGATTGGAGTGAGGTGAGGAACAAGTCCAGGGAAAGCTTAATGAAGATTATGATACTAGAGTTGACCTTGAAAAAAAAGAGTGTTTTTGTTTTAGAGTCAGGGAGACCTAGGTTCAGATACTGCTTCACACACTAAACTATGGGGTTCTGGGTAAATCCTCTCACCAATCTAGAAGTCATTTACCTCATCTTGAAATGAGGGGTTTAAATGAAATGGCCTCTTAGGTCCCTACCAGCTCTAATTTGGAATCCTGAGACCAGGGAGGGCAGGTGAGAAGAGAGTTAAAGGAGCAGATGATGATTCCCTAGTCTGATACGGGAGATGTAGTCCCTGTCCTGAGGATGATCCAAAAAGAGGGACCCCCATCCTTTAAGAAGTTGGGGGTCCTGGTGAGATCCTGCCCCTCCAGGAATCCTAGAGATCTGATAGAGCTGAGAAAGAACATACACAGACAAGGACCGAGCTGGAATCATAGATTAGTACTGGGATGGTAGAGGAAGGTGCTGGGACTGCTAAGTGACCAGGAGGTCTGGTCATCACTGGGTCCAATGTCCAGGACCGGCTGCTCCCTGGATCCCTACCCCCAGATAGAATGGACAAGGAAAGGTGATATCCTCTCTACTTCCACCTCCTCAACCACTTGGCTCCAAGGCACACCCACAGCCTCACTTAGCTGGTGAGCCCAGTCCAGCTTCTTTCTGATCACAGCCGACCTCCCCACACAGTTTACTGTCAACAGTCAGGGAAGGGCCTGTCCTGATACTAAGTAAAGGTCATGGGCTTTTCTATCCCAGGAGAAGTGAAGGGACATTCTGCTTCTGTTGCAGTGATGTCACATTCCTGGGGTCTGGTGGGGCATGGTGTGGCTAATAATGGGGTGAGCATGGCCATGACCCACGGGGAAGTGGCATTAAAGTATACCACACAAATTACTACCAACTTACATTTATGAACAGTTAAGGTTTCTACAATGCTCTCCTCAAGGCACCTCTAAGAAGTGGGAAGCAAAATTCTTATTATATCCATTTTTTTTGGTCTGAACCTGTGGTGTAGGCAACTCATTACCTATGCAAGGCAACTCAGCAAATCTTCTGTTACTTAGCTGCCCTTAACATTAAATGATTTGCTCAATATCACCTGCATCTAGTAGGTGTCAGGAAAAGGACTTGACCTCAGGTCTTCTTGACTCCAAGACAGGCCTTACATGTACCTTATGACACTGACTTTCCCTCTCCCCTATATTTCCATTAGACTGTGAATTCCTTTTTTTTTGTTTTGGGATTTTTCTGAGAGGTGGGGGTGACTTTTGTATCCCTAGTGTCTAACCCAGTGTCTGGCACAAAATGGTTATTTAACAAATGTTTGTTGACTTGACAGAACAACAACTGAGTCTTAGGAGAATAACATGTCCATGTTCACCCATGTGTCTGATCTGTGATTTGAACTCAGGTCTCCTGACTCCAGATGCAATCTTATCACTAAACCACACTTTGTTTAGTTGTTTTCAGTCATGTTCAACTCCATTCAGGATTTTCTATCCCCAGAGATACTGGAATGGTTTACCATTTTCTTCTCCAGCTCATTTTACAGATGAGGAAATGAAGAGTTAAGTGACTTGCCCAGGTCACTCAGCTAGTAAACATTTGAGGTCAGGTTTGAACTCAGGTCTTCTTGACTCCAGTCATGGCCCTTTATCCACTGCAGTGGATAAAGTGGATACACTATCTAGCCATCCCTTCTTGTCATTTTCAGTCTCATGTCATGCCATCTTTGCCTACCACAAGAGCTACAGTTGTGCCCCTGCCTCCTTTGTGCTAGTGGAGTCTTGGAACAACCTATAAAGTACCGGTGTATAAAGTAACCAGAAGAGAGCTGCTATGCATTGGAGTTCTTGGGGGGAGGGGGGGCACTGCCCAGGACTCAGCTAACTGGAAGAACTCAACCTTGATTAGGGACAGTTGTCAAATGGCCTTTTTTTTTTTTTTTTTTTTTTTACCGGTATGACTGGTGTTTTATGAGACTTTTATCCTGGAAAATCTCTGCTGCATGGCACAGTCCAAATGGAAGCCAGACACTTGGATTGCAGTCCTAGCTCTGCCTGGTGACCTGTGTGACCTTGGGCAGGACACTAAAGGTCCCTAACCCTTGGTGTCCTCATGGAGGGTTGGACCATGTGACCTTCAAAGGCATTTCCAGTTTGAGACCTCAGGTCCTGTGATATCTTGTGTTATGATTGCTGTGGGGAATGGGGGGCGGTGTGGAATTAAGTCTTGATTTTGGTAACCTGACCATTGTTCTCTAGTTAGTTCTAACCCTCTAAGCCATTCCTCAACCACAACACAAGGTTATAGGCATTATGAGAATTATTATCCCCATTTTTCATGAGGAAATTGAGGTACAGAGAAATTTCATGAATTTCCCATGGTAATACAGCTAGGAATCTCAGAAGCAGGGTCAAACTAAGGTTTTTTGGACTCCAAGTCTAGCAATCTATCCACTAGACCTTGCTGCCCCTCTCCATACCACAAAAACAAAAGGGGAAGAGCCAGAGTCAGAGAGAGAGACAGAGACAGAGAGAGAGACGGAGGGACAGAGAGACAGGGAGAGAGATGGAGACAGAGACAGACAGAGGAGAAAGACGGTGAACATTCATGCTCTAACAGCATACCACAGACAGAGCTAGAAGGCACCTCCTGGAGCACACAGCCCAGCCCAGTCTGGTTCAACACTCCCCTGTAAAACCTTACAAGTGGTCATAAAACATTGAAGAGCCTCCAGGAAACAGAATCTACTTCCTCTTAGGCAACCCATGCACTCTGAGACAGTTTCAACTATTAGCTTTTCTCTCACATTGGCACTAGATCTCCTCAGAAACTACATCTGGTAATTCATTTATTCAGCATTGATTAACTGGCTACCATGCACCAAGTACTAGGGTTACAAAAGCAAAACTAAAAAAAAAAAAAAGCCCTGTCCTCAAGAAGCTTACTTCCCATTGGATTCTCACCCTTTACTCCTCCTCCTGCCCTCCAGAATACTCTGACCCCTCTCCCATGTGAATGCCCTTCAGATAGTCGAACCCAGCTCTTGTATTCCCCTAAATCTCTTCTCCAGGCTAAACATTCCCAGTTTCTTCAACAAATGTTCATCTAACGTTATAAAATGTGCCCAGAATCGAACACAGTACTCCAGCCACAGTCTGACCAGGATGAATCAAGTGGAATGAGGGACATTTCCTTCATCCTAAACAACTCGTTCATCTCCGTGCAGCCTGAGATCCCATCAGCCTCTCTCTTTTATCACATTAGATTCATATTGAGCTTGCCATCCACTAATACCCCTAGGTCTTTAGATAGAGGTCTCATCACACCCTCCCCCTCTATTCTTAGACCATGAGGGCTAATCCCTTTCCTGCAGGCTGTGTGATAATGTTTTTTGAAGGCATTTAGGATATAAGGTGAGTGTGCAGTGGGGTAGTAAGGAACACGAGGTAGAGGGCTCCTGATGGTGTGGTCCCCAGCATCTGAGGAGCCACAGGGGTCAGCTCCTACCTTAAGAACATTCTCTGGATTCCCTGCTCCCTTCTTGCCTTCCCTTACCCCTGCTGTCTTACCCTAATCCCTTTCCTTTCCTCTCTCTGGCCCCTTGCTCTTCACCTCTGACCCCTGGCTCTGCCTAGTGTGAAGGGTAGGGCAGGGCCTTCACCAGAGGGAGGTGGGAGGAGAAGCCAATTAGTCAGGGAGGCTCATTAGGAGAAACACCTTTCACAAAGGCCAGGGGCTGGAGCTGGAAGGAAGCAGTAGGGGCACCCATGGAAAGCCAGGCTAAAACCCTGAGGTCCTTTTAGTCTTGGAGGACATGGCTAAAAGAGTCAGATCCTGTGTATATCAGCTCTTAAAGAAGCCAGAGATGGAATGTACTCTAAACTCCAGACAACCACTGCAAGGGCACATTCTGAAGGACAGCAATCAGGAACCAAGAGGTCAAGAGACTGTCACAGGGGATCTGCTGAAGGAACTGGAGGTATTTTGCCTAAAAACAGGCAGTGACAGAATGAGGGGAAGGGCAATGAGAAGATTTTCAATATTTAATGTGCTTTCATTTGAAAGTGTTCTGCTTAGTGCTTGATGAGAGAAACACCAGTCAATCACCAAGCTTTCATTAAACACATACTATGGGCCAGGCACTATGCTAGGTGTTAAAGACACTAAGATAAACTCCCCTCCATGAGAAGAGACAATACATTTAAATATAGAAAGATAGATAGAAAAATGTCCATCTATCTATGAATAAAGGGTGTTTTTATATATTATAAAACCAGGTGTAACATTTGTAACTAAACTATATATTACTCTAAAGAATTTGTGTCTTCCTGGGAATTAACTCCTTTGAATTTATATTGGGGACCCTTTGCTGTGGGTCCAAGAATTTTATCTTCCCCGTTAAAAAAAAACTCGTCTCTATCTGAATCTTCCCCCTGCACGTACGGGATTTCTCCCAAACTTCCTCAACTCTTCTACCATACTTTTCTCATCCACCAGGACTGCTTCTAAGGCCATTAATGATCAAAACCCTTCCCTTCTTGGTCCTCAGTTTCCTCATCTGGAAAATAAGTGAATTGGACTAAATGATCTCAGTGCCTACCCTTCCAGCTTTCCTCTAAAGTCACGAATAAATGTATGAATGAAAAAGAACTTACTATGTACAAAACAGTGAGCTAAGTAACTGTGAATACCAATAGAAAAAAGAAAGAGTCTGCCCTCACAGGGCCCCCATTCTAATAGGGAGAGACAACATACAGGAGAGTCCAGCTTTAAATCAGATGGAGAGTTCCCATGTTCCTTAGGGTGAAACAGTAGTGCAGATGGTTACACCTATTCTGTAATGGAATTTCCATTGACAAAATTTCTTTCTGATATTGAACTGTTTGACAATGCAAAGGACTTCAGTGGTAAGACTTATCTTTTCTGGGTGTTCAGTAGCTACAGTTGCAGTACCCATAAAAGTTACCAGGCTGAAACTCCACAATATAGAGCCAGACGATGGCTCTAAAGACCAGGCTGGTGGAAGGGTTAGTGTTTTTGTTGGGAAAGTTAGTGTTCTTGAAGGCATTACTATTTCTAGGACTCTTGGGCTTATCTATTGGTGACAGTTGGTCTCTGGTTAATGGTGATGGTCATGCAGGGATATTGAATCCCTTCTCCCCAAGAATTGTTCTCCTCTATGATGGCTGTGGGGGGCAAGTTGGAAATAGCACCATAGTCAAGAGAGCACAGCAATCTGGGTCCTAGCTGTCTCTACCAGGGTCCAGAAAGAGGTAATAGTCAAGATGGAAGCATTGCTGGACCTGACTAGCACGTGCTGCCTTCTATCTCTCTCTCAAGAGTGTACCTCTCTGATTTGGGACTGGTCTAGCAGCTGCTGTGGGTGAAGTTCATTTCCAACAGGTGGCAAATGCAAGGCTAAGTCAGTCAATCAGGAAGTTTCTTGATAGCCTGGTATAAAGTAATCAGCCTCACCTTCCTTCTTAAATGTCATCTGGTTAAACAATGTCCCTGCCACTCCCTGGGGTGAAGTGTGGGGCAGCCCTTCAAGCAGAACAATAAGGTAGACAGATGGACGGATTATGTAGATGGAGATAGATAGATAGATAGATAGATAGATAGATAGATAGATAGATAGATAGATAGATAGATACGTGAGGAGGGAGAGAAAGAGATGTCAGTGGAGCATTTATTAAGTGCTTACTATGTGCCAGGCATTGTGTTAAGCACCAGGGATAGAGTAGACAAGCAAATAACAGCCTCTGCCCTCAATGAATTCTAAAGGCGGAGTCAACAATTTAAGTGGTGCTAGAAAGGAGAGGATTGTGCCTGCTGCCAAGAGATCTGGTTCTGGGTAAGATAAGGAAAAAGCCCCCCATCTGAACCTGCTGTCAAAGGCGCAGAACCCAAGGTTCTGGCTGAAGGGAGAGGAGGGGAGTGGCTGGGGTGAACATTGAGGGATCAGATGGTACATAATGCCCAAGGTACAGAACTGCCTCTTCCCTCAAAGACCTCCCTTTCTGCATCAGAAGAATAGAGAAGTAACAAACACGTTAAAGTTAGACAAGTCAGATTTCTGGTCAACAGAACTTCATAGCAATTATCAAAGCCATCCATTTCCACCTGATTCAGTTCATTGGGTGTTTACTTCACACCTACCTTGTGTTAGACAGGATGTTGGGTGCCAGAGATACAAACACAAAGATGGAAAGAATTCCTGCCTAAGGAGTTTACATTCTACTGGGATGAAATAACAATGTACATAAAAATACAAATCACAGGAAGTTATCTGGGGGTGGGATATAGAGTGTAATACTTGGAAGAATCAGGAAAATCCTCATGTAACAGGGAATGCTTGAAGTGAGCTTTGAATGGAGCTGGAAATGAAGAGGGAGAGCATTTTTAGGCATGAGGTCCAGCCTGGGCAAAGCCTTGGAGGCAGGAGATGAGATGTTGTATATGGCACCCAGACCAATTTGACTGGAAGGTAGGGTACATAGAAAGTTCAATAGGAAATAAACCTGAAAATGTAGGAGGGAGCCAAGCGGCCTAGGACACCTTTGGGAGGAATCAGCACCCCATCACTGGGAGAGCCCACGTAGTTCAGACAGAGAAGTTTCATAATGGGGGGAAGGGAATAAAGGGGACTTGGTGATGTGTCAGGTTCTTTCCGATTCTAAATCTTCATGGTACAATGAGAAAGGCGCTGAAGTGAATCAGAGGACCTGGATTCGAATCTCTGCTCTGTTATTGCCGGTGTGTTGGGGCAAATCTCTTAACCTACCTCAGTTTTCTTCTCTGTAAAAGGAGGGGGTTGAACTAGTTGGCCAGCCTCTCAGGTCCTTCCCAGCTCTAGATTCATGATCCCAGTGTTCTGTGCCAGAGAGACAGGATCAGGGAAGATATGGAAGAGGAAAATTAGAGGCAGGGTTTTCTGATCCCCTGGAAAAACTGGAGCAGAGCTGGCAACAGAACTCAGGAATCCTGCCTCTTCAATAGTTAGGGCATCACCTGAAGGATGGCTAGGATGACCACATATGGAGGACGTGGGGATGGGGCAGTGATGGTGATATTTCAGGCTCAGGAAACATCTGAGACAAAGTTAGTCTGTAGACTACATCCATGTTCATTAGCTGTAGAGGAGGCTGGGAAGACAGGTCTGGACCACTGGAACAGAACAGGTCTCGAATGCCAGACTAAGGCTCTTTCCCCTTTCTTCCACCCTCCCTCCCGCTCTGTGACTCAGTTTCCCCCTCTACAAAATGAGGGGGTTGGGCTCAGTGAGGTCCCTTCAAGCTCTACTATTTTGTAAGTGTCATTCCCAGTCCTTTCCTGCTCCCCAATCTCTGTGCTGTCACCCCCATTCCTCCTCCTCCCTCTTTCCTATTACCACCCTCTCTCCCCAGCCTTTCTTCCCCACTACAATCTAGCATCCATAATCTGGCCAAGAGGTAACAGGGCCCACACCACAACGATGTCTCCTGTGCCCCCCTCCCATCCCACAGCCTCACGCATGGGCGACCCCAGCCTTTCTCTGCCATCCCCTCACATGATGCTGCAGGTGTGCCTGCTCTGCTGGTCCCCAGGCCCTAATTAGTGGGCTGGTGGGGGATCCCCTGCTGGGCCTTTGACAGGGGAGCCAGCAGGGGGTCAGAGAGGGGTAGGGGTTGGGGGTTAGGAGGTGGGGGCTTGCCTCGGACTGACAACCCCGTAAAAACTGTCAGATAGTACAATGAGCAGGTTCCACAAGAGAAGAGGGGGGTTGGAGGCTGGAGGAACTCAGGGGCTCCTTGAGGGAGTGTCTAAAAAGATCGGAGAAGTCCTGCTCCAGACCCCACAGAGGTCATCGGAGCCAGCACCCTGCCTCCCTCCTAACCTCAGCCCCAACATCGGCGAACAGAGCCCATGCTCTTATTCTCTGAGGGAACCACAAATGATTGTGACAGACAAGCAGGGGCCGAGCTTCTGAGTCCTGCCTCCCGTGGCCCCCAAGGGCCCTGTAACCAAGGTGCCCTGCTCTGGGGACCAGCCCACCCCCTCCAAGCTATGGGAATACTGAAGCAACCATGCTTCTCTCTCAAAGACTCAATGACTGGCCAGGGCAGGCCATTCAATCCAAGTCCTTCCATATCCTGCTTGCTAAATCTGGAGGAGACAAAGTACCCATAACCTCAGCAAGCTCCCAGTCTGATGGGGAAGCCATAGGTTTGTAGCCGAGTGCACTGTGATCCACAGCAAGCTTTGTGGGAGGCAGACATCAGGAGACCTGGATTCGAATCCTATTGAGGCCACTTCATGCTTTTCTGGGCCTCGTTTTCCTCACTGTGACCTGAGTAAGTTAGACTAAACGACATCTAAGACCCTTCCAGTCCTAATCTCTAGGATGCTCAGGGTAACACTGGAAATTCAAATGCTGGATTTTTTATGTGACCTAGGTGGCAGAGAGGGTCGAGATCCTGAGTGTGAGAAGTCATGGAAAGCTTCCCAGAAGGGCCTTGAAGGAGATGAAGACTCAGAAGGAAGGGAGAAAATTCATGGAGGAAATTGTATTGGAGTGAGGTATCCAGGAGGATGGAGAGGAGAGGTGATTAGAAGCCCTGAATGCCAGGCTCAGAAGGAAGAAAACCAGATGCCGCACTAAGCACTCTACAAATACTATTTCATTTGATCCTCACAGCTCTGGGCACAGAGGCACTATTATTATCCCTATTCGACAGTTGAGGAGATTGAGGCAAACAGAAGTTAGGTGACTTGCCCAAGGTCCTCCAGCTAGTGTCTGCAGCTTGATTTGAATTCAGGTCACCCTGACCCCACTGTGACACCCTGCTGCCTAGAACATGGAACCCTGGACCATCTCCCCACCAAACTGGCTCCTACTCCCATTTCTCCCATTGGCGAGTTGCTCCTATGACCTCCGTTTTGAGGAAGGGCATAAGACTGCCACTGTTCATTCAGCTCCAGCCCTGATTCTGATTCTCCTAACTCAGACACCATAGCGCCTTGCAGACTCATTCCCTTTTGCGTGCCATCTTCCTCTGGCAGAATGCAAGTTCCTTCTGGGTAGGGGCTGTCTCTCTTTTAATTTAAATTTGTATCCCCAAGGATTTAGTCATTTAGTCATTTCCATGTTTGACTCTCCGTGGCCCTTTCTGGGGTTTTCTTGGCAAAGACACTGGAGCAGTTTGCCATTTCCTTCTCCCGCTCATCTTACAGATGAGGAAACTGAGGCCAACAGGGGATAGTGATTTGCCCTGGGTCACACAGTCAGGAAGTGCTTGAGGCCAGATATAACTCAGGTGTTTCTGACAGCAGGTCCCATACTCAATTCACTGCACCACCGGGCAAACGTTTGTTTCAGGACCTCTGAGTGATTTCTCAGTCATAAGGGGACTTGAAGAAGATAATAAAAAGGAAAGTGTACTGGCTCATTCCCAGAAAATCTGAATTCAAATCTTGTTTCTGTCATTTACTATCTATGTGACCTTGAGCACTCTAACTCCTCAAGCTTGTTTTCTCCCACTGCAAAATAAGTTGGTTGGGCCAGATGACCCCTGAGGTCCTAGGATCCATGATGGAGGCAGGTGGGGGAAGGTGGCCTATCATTCTGGGATCCTGAGTCTCAAACACAAAGTTAAGGAATTTTTTTGCGAAGGACAGACTCTTTGCAGTGAGCCCCTAAGTTTCCCTGGCCACGATCCCCCACTGAAGGAAGCTCCTCCCCCGGGGCTGGGGGTGGGGGGGCCACTAATGGCTGTTTTTTGTCTTTGTCCTCTGCCCAATCCCTTCTTTTCTCCTCCTGCCCCCACCTCCCATGGGAGGTAATAGCGGCTGATTGTCAGGCTTAATGGGGATTTCATGTGACAGGAGCTGTGAAATGGGGGGTGGGGGGCAGTCCAGGCGGGGGCGAAGTTGAAAGACTTTTCTACTGGGACAAGAATTGGCGATTTCTCTCCCTCCGCTCCCTACCCTTCCCCAGCCCACCCACCCCGAGTCTTTCCACCGCGGAGTTCAAGGCTTTCTTCTCGACTAGCAGCTTAATGATGATGGCGCTGGAGTTTTCCGATAGGCTGGCACTGGCCTTTCTCTGGCCAGCTCTAAATGAATCTCTTTGCCTTGCTCTGTCTCTTTCTGTCCGTAGATGCTGACATCTCTCTCTATGCTTCTCTCTGTCTCTTTGTCTCTGTCTCTCTGTCTCTGTTTCTGTCTCTCTCCTCCTCCCCCTTGTCTTTTTGTCTCTGACTCTATAATTCTGCTATTTTTCTCCCTTCTCCCAATTTTTCTCTTTCTCTCTATACCTATTACTTTTTTACTCTCTGTGTCTCTGAGTATCTCTCTATCCCTTCTCCCTCTCCCCCCCCACACACCTCTTCCTTTCCCTAATTCCACATAGTTGATAATATTGGCAAAAAAAATTATTAAATTTCTGTCAATATTTGTTTTTACATCCTAAAATTCCCCCTTGCATATCTCTCTGTCTCTTTCCCAGAGAGCTAACTCTTGTTTAAAAGAAAGAAAATTTAAGAGGAAGAACAGTAGAACTGATTAATACCAAAAACATGTTTTACCATATGTGATTTTTCGTATCTGTGGACCCCGCCCCCACTTCTGTGAAGCAGTAGAGAGAGGTATCTTCTCTGTAACATTGTAACATTCTTGATTGTTTTGTGGTCATTCTTTCCATTTACATTGTTGCAGTCATGATGTCGCTCTTGTTTTCTTGGGGCTGCTGCCTTCAGTTTGTGTTGACCCTTCCCAAGCTTCTCAGTACTGATCGCAATCATCATTTCTGACAACACATCAAGAGTCCATTTTACTCATGTACCTCCATTTGTTCAGACATTTCCCGAATGAGGCACCTTTGCTTTGTTTCCAGTTCTTAGCTACCACAAGTTACAAAGAGCTTTTGTTTGACCTCCTTGGGGTTAGGGTTAGGGTTAGAACCCAGTGTAATCTCTGGGTTAGAGGGTATGGGCACTTTAGTCACTTTATTTTTATAATTCCAAACTGCTTTCCAAAATGAATACACTTACTCTGACAGATCCACAAAAAATGCATTACTGTGCTTGTTTTTCCATCACCCTTCCAACATTTGTTATTACTGTCTTTTGTCATCTTTGAGAATATATATTTTCTATTGAGAGTGGGACATGATGAATACGGGCCTTTTTGCATTTCCTCATGGATGTTTCCTAAGAATAAAGATTAGCAGCACTGAGTTATTGAACTCCTCATATTCTTTTGCTCAGGTCAGGGTTAGGGTTCTGGTGGTGACCAGGGTCTGGGATCCGTGTAGGGCCTGGGTTAGGCCCTATAGCCAAGGTTAAGAGTCAGTCTGTAGTGGTAGTTTGGGATCAGTGTGGCTGAGGTCAAGGATCAGTCTATGGCCAGAACAGAAATGAGTTTATGGCCAAGATTGTTGGTAGACCTATAAACAAAATTAGTGACTATTCTATTGACCAGGGTAGCAGGTAGTTTGTGACCAGAGACAGAGTTCAGGGTTGATGTTAAGCCTATGGTTGTGGTTAAGGGTCCGCCTGTGTCCAGGCTTAGGGCTCAGACTACCGACGTAATATTGCTCAGTAACTCATACACAGTGCAAATCCCCAACCTTTGGGTCATTCAATCTTAGCTCCAACTACTAAGTTGAGTTGCTGGAGGCCTGGAAAGTGACCATAGTTACCAGCTGCAAGGAAAAGTCAGATCCAGGAAAAGCAGATGATCCAAGTTTTGTAGCTCCTTGGTCTTGGCACAGAATCCAATCTGTAATCCAGTTTTGCTAGTAGACAAACCTCCATGATTATGTCATCTCTAGGCTTTGTGATAAAGGGTTTCATATTCACCCACACAAATCACATGATGGGTAAAAAAGGGAATTTTTTTCTTACTATCTTTTGTTTTTGAATTATCTAGGACCAGATTCTGTTTCCATTTGTGCATTCATAGCCCCCAGAGCATTTCTCATTGTGACATATTTTAATAATAGCTAGTATTTACATATCACTTGAAGATTTATAAAACTCTTTTCATATATTTTCTCATTTGAGCCTCTCAACAACTCTGTGAAATAGGTGCTATTATTATCCCCATTTAGAGATGAGCAAGCAGAGATTAACTGATTTGTCCAGACAGGATTCATACTCGGAACTTCCAGATTCAAAATGCAGCACTCTATCCACCATGCCACCTACCTACAACCCTACTTTTTTTTCTTTCCAGTGATGTGGGGTGAAGTCCTTAAGCTACCTTGGCCAAGTACTGTTCTTATAAAGGAAATCTTTTTAAGTCATAAGATTTAGATGTAGAAAGGACCTCAGACATCAATCACCTCATTCAATCCCTTCATTTTACCCAATAAGGGGAAGAGACCTACCCAAGGTCACACAGGTTAGTGTTCAGAAGAGCTGGGATTTGGAGTCAAGACTTTTGACTCCAAATCCAGAGCCCTTTTGACAATAAGGAAGTTACAGCTCATTGATTATTAAATCTGGTGTGGGGGATAGGGTCATGTGGGATTCAAGGGTGATGGTAAGGAGGTCCAGCAGCACTATTCTAGATCAATGAGGAGGCATAGTCTTGATCATGTGATTCATACTAATTAATGTTTTCTCTGTATCCGCTTAATATACTCACTAAATGGATCCATCATATATAGCAAAGCAGAACCCCTCAGACATACACAACAGTTTGAGAAACATCAGGGCAGTCCAACCCCTCATTTTATTGGTGAGGAAACGGGAACTCTGAGAAGGCATTGCACTTGCCCAAGGTCACACATCTAATTTGGGTCCATAATCTAGAATCTAGGTCTCCTGACTCAGGAATCACACATAATTGTAAACTCTTGGTGGTATAAGGGACCTCAGAGAGCCTCCAGTGTGATCCATAAATAAAAAGAATCCCTTGCTAGTCAGCAAGTTGTTACTTGAATACCTCTATTGACAGGGAACCTTATGAGACATCCCACTGCACCTTTGGACAGCTCCAGTCCATAGTTCATTTTCCTTCTGACATCAAGTTTAAATATATCTCTTTGTAGTTTTCACCCCTAGCTCCTAACTCTCTGTTCTGGGGCTGGGCAGAACAAGACTCATTCCTCTTCTCTGTGATAGCTGTTCAATGCCTTTCCTTCTTTTTCCTATTTCTTTCTAAGGACTCAAGCCTGATTCCATTGGCACAGGGAATTCTGGGAAGACAAAGTTCCTTTACCAAGGAAGTCTGCATTTTCTCTAAAATTTCCAGTCTTAAAGAGCTACTGGGGACACTGAAAAACAAAATGACTTGCCCAGGGTCACACAGCCTATATGTATCACAGAATCCAAGTCTTCTTGGCCAAGAAGAAGGCTTTCTATCCTCTACCTAACTGTGTGACTATGGATAAATTACTTCATCTGTCTAAGCCTCAATTTCCTCACTTCTTCATATAATTTTGTCTGTACTTCTCTCTCCCCACCCCATATTGGAATCATGGACTGTCCTGGGAGCTGGGCTCTGTTTAAGTAAGCTTTTACCTCCACATCACTCCCTGCCACACCTTGGGACCTGGAAGCACACTCCCGTACATCCCTTTCCAGCTCCTCGTTCACTTTTAGGAATCATCTTCCCCCATTAGAATGTATTCTCCTTGAAGGAAGAGTTGATCTTGCTTGCCCCAGCACTTAGCCCATAGTAGGGGCTTAATAAAGAATGTTATCTGCTTATCTGTCCTGCTACCTATCCATCCATTTATCTATTTGCCTATTCTTATCAGTATATCATCTGTCTACCTATCACCTATATCATCTATTTGTTTACCTATCTATCTCTATCAATCCATAATCTACCTACCATCCATCAACTATGGTTATTGCTCAGTTGTTTCAGTGGGGTCCAACTCTTCATGTCCCCATTTGGGGTTTTCTTGGCAGAGATACTGGAGTGGTTTGCCATTTCCTTCTCCAGCTCATTTTACAGATGAGGAAATATCCATCATCTATATCATCTATCTACCTACCTGCCTATCTATCCGTCTATCCATCTATCTGACTATCTATCTATCCATCTCTATTTATTAGGCTATCATCTACCTACCTATTTATTATCTATATCATCCAGCTCTCCTCATCTATAAAATGGATAAAAGAACACTTCCTCCCTCTAGCATATCCCAGGGTTTTGTAAGATTCCAAAGAAATAACTGATGCAACATGTTTTGAGGTTGTAAGTATCCTCTGTTATTAATAGGTCTCAACCTGTGCTGTGATTGACAGAAGTAACTTCCAGTGTGAAAATTCCTGCCCACTGACACTGATCTGCCACTTGCCAACAATGTGTGACATCAGAAAGTTCTCTGGCAGCACAGAGGGGTTAAGTGATTTGCCCTTGGTCACACAGTCAGTATAAGTCAAAGGCAAGATTTGAATCAAAGTTTCCCCAGTCTGGAGGACAATTCTTGTCTATTATACCATATTGATTTTCTGTGGGCTACTTCAATCTCATTATTAGTCACTTTGATTCAGAGACATTTGTAAAGGGACTACGCCATGCCAGGCTCCACGATAGGTGCTGGGTATACAGAGACAGTCAAACAATTATGAATGAAATGTCCAAGTCCAGTGTCAGAGGCTGAGTAGGTCTGGGTTGGGCTGGACAGGGCTGAGAGCCTGAGTCATTCCCACAGTACAGAGAGGGAGGAGGAGTCGACTATAGCTGCTGAGGCTAGAGAGGGCAAGGGAGGGCAAGAGAGGAAGCAACCCCCTGGGGATTAAAAAGCCCTCTCTAATTCTGGAAGTGGTGAGCTGTGAAGGGCCCAGCCAATGAGAGCTATGGGAGGCCTTGTCCCCCTTCCCCCAGCCTCCCGCAGGTGTTCAGGGTGAGGAGGGGCCCTGGTCAGGGGCATGACCTTTACAGCAATGGTGGCTGCCCCTGTCATAGCTAATGGCCTGGATGCACCCGAGCTGTCAGGAGTAGGATGGCCAGGGAAGGAAGAACTGAGGGAGGGAGGGGGCAGAAGGAGGGGAAAGAGGGAAGAGAAAGGAAAAGTGAGAGAGAGGAGTGGGGAGGAGAAGGAAAGGAAGGGAACATAACAGAAAAGGAAGGAAGAGGAGAGGAAAGAAAAGAGAGGAAAAGAAAGAAGAGAGGAGAAGGGAGGGAAGGGGAGGGGAGGGGAGGGGAGGAGAGGAGAGGAGAGGAGAGGAGAGGAGAGGAGAGGAGAGGAGAGGAGAGGAGAGGAGAGGAGAGGAGAGGAGAGGAGAATGGAGGGGAGGGGAGGGGAGGAGGGGAGGGCGGAAGAAGAGATATGAAAAGGGTAGAGAAGGAAGGAGAGAACTACAGCATGATGTGGTGGAAGGACTGTCTAGATTTGGCATCAGAAAGAATTGGTCCAAATCCTGGATCTGTTACTTAATACCTATGTGATCTTGGCAGGTCACTTTGGTGCTCTGGTCCTTGATTTCCTCATCTGTAAAATGAGTGGTAGATTAGGTATTCACAAAGCTCCCTTCCAGCTCTAGATCCAAGATTCTATGAAATAAGAGGAAGAGAAAGTTGGAGTTGGGGGAGGGGAAGAGAAAGGAGGTGAGAGTCTGAGGGTTCAGAGGGAGGTCAGTGGGTGGGAGTCCTTGACCTAATGCACATAAAATTCCTGTTTGAACCTGAGTTTCCTCTGCACTTGGACTTTCATTCCCTCCAGCCTCCCCTAGAAACTTGGTTTGTCCATCATCCCCTCTCTCTCAAGCATCTTCATTCTCTCCATCTCCACTGACATCCTCTCATCTGAATATAAATATGCTTAAGCTCCTCAATTCCTTAAGAAGCCTTCCATTAACCATTCTACCCTGAATAACAATTGTCCTCTGACTTAACTAGTCTTTGCAGCTAATCTTGAAAAATCTATCTATGTCTGAAGCTTCCTCTCCCTCGCTACCCAACTCACCTCAACCCACTACAATCCAACCTTCTAGCTCCCTGATGCTCCAAAAACTGCTCTCAGAAATCACCCATTACCAAATCTTGTGACCTTTTTTCAGTCCTCATCATCTCCTTGACCTTTCTGAAGGTCACATTATTGATGCAGAGGATGGTGCACTGGGTCTGGAGTCAGGAATATCACTTACATTGATCATAATTGGGTTTCCTTTAATAAAATAAAAGTGCCTTGAGACCAGAGACTCATTTCATTTTTGTCTTTCTGTATCCGGGTGCTAGCACACTGCCTGATACACAGTAGACACTTTTCAAATGCTTATTGTTTGATAAATTTATGTGGGTTTTGAGGCCAATTCATCTACCTTCTGTCTTCTTCCTCAGCCTACAGGACTGTGTGCAGCGTCAACGGGCCCTTGGTTGTTCTGGATAATGTAAAGGTAGGAAGATGGAGGAGTAACCACGGAAGGAGAATTTGAACCATGACCTCAAGCTACATCCCTCTCACTCATTCCTGACCCATAATGCACTTCCCCAAACTCAGTCTCCCCATTCTTTATTCTACCCCCAACTCCTGTTACTGCTGCTACGAAACCCCGCCTCCCTATCCCCCAAACCCATAAAACCACATTCTAGGACAAGACATCTTTCCTCCACAGTCTCGGATAAACACGCAAAATACCTCCCCTTATCCATCATTTGATGCCAAGGTAACACGTCATGATGAATAAATCTATCACGGCGAATACGTCTTTTACAGTATAGAAGAAAGAGCCCAGGCTGAGAGGTAGGGGAAGGGTCAGGATTTCTATTCACTGATCTGATGCTGACTCCATGGGTAACCCTCTGTGGACCTCCATCTTCTCCCCTATAAAAGTTGAGTTGGTACTGACAATCTCCTTGGGTCCTGTGAGGGATGAAGTGTAATAGTGAGTGGACAAGGCCCGGAATCATATATTCCAAGGGTTATTATGATTATAACAGTCCCTACCGATGTAATTCAAAGGAACAATACCACTAGATCTGAGGAACCCTTGACTTGGGAAGCAAATGAATCTCACCACCAAGCTCATAGGAAATAGTCATATCTAATCAAGGATAACCCAACTCCATTACCAGCCTTGTACCCCACCCACCCTCAAATTGATTTGTATGTGCTTTACATTTACTTTTCTGTGTTCATATTATTACATCGTTTTCCCCCCAATACAATAGAAAGTATGTTTCTTGAGGGCAGGTGCTGTCCTCATGAGGTCACCTCATTGGAATGTATCAATTAATCAATCAGCAAGCATTTATTGAATGCCTATGTGCTAGACTCTGTACTAGGCACTAGAAATCTGAAGACAAAAGAAGTAGTATCTACCCTCAGGCAGCTTACATTCAATCAGAGGAGACAACATTTTCATACACATTTATATACAGAATAAGTACAAGGTAATTGAGGGAAGGCATAAGTAGCTGAGGAAGTCCAGTAAGGTTCTGAGTAGGTTGAACTGAGTATTGAAGGAAGTGGGGGGAGAGGAAGGGTTTCTATGAGATGGAAGTAAAGAAGGCTTTGGGGTGATCGGTACAAAGACACAGAAACTGACAGTGAATGTTGTATTGATATAATATCGAAGGAGCTCTTTTAGTATAGAGAGGCAGGTGACTAAGATGGAGGTGAAGAAGGCTTTGGGGCGATCGGTATAAAGACAAGAGAGAGACAGTGGAATATTGTATGTGATATAATATAAAAGGAACTCTTTCTGGCATGGAGAGGCAAGAGAACCACATTCCAGTTCTGGCTGGCTCTAAGTATCTTGCTGTGAGGCCTTGGGAAAATCGCTTTTTCTCTGGCCCTAAGTTTCCTCATCTGTAAAATTGAAGGCACCTTCCAGGTCTAAGGTCCTATCAAACCACAGCTTGGTAAGAAGTAGCAAGCTAAACCTAGATCGACTAGAGTTGGGCATGGGAGCAAGTAAGCGCAATGCTAAGATGTGGGCGTGGGGACCTTTCCCCATCCATGCCCCAGAATCCATTGCCCTTTCATTTCCAAACTCTGGTTCTTCATGTTTGTCCCCACAGCGCCATCTCCTGACAACCCCTATACTGTAGAAAGAGCTCAGTCCCTAGACAGCATCCATTCCCTAACAGGGAGAAAACATCCTGGGGAAGTATGCTCAAAATGGCGCTGTCCTCCCAGCCCAAGCTCCGAGACTCAGTCTCACTCCATTTATTAGTAAAGGATGGTGGAAGAAGCACCAGTTTTACAGCGGAAGGGACAAGGGGGGCAGGGGCAGAGACAGGAGCAGGGAGAGAAAGAGAGACAAGAGCAGAGAGAGATAGATGGAAAGGGAAGAAAACAGGAATGACAAGAGAAAGGAATAGAGAGACAGGGACAGGGGCAAAGATGGGGAAAAGGACAAGGATGGGCAAAGACAGGAGCAGGGAGAGAAATGGGGGTAGGAACTGAAAGGGAGATGGAGACAGGGAAGCCAGGAATAAACAAGAACAGAATAGGAACAGCAGTAAAGAAGGAAGAGAAATGGAGAGAGAGAAAAAATGAGGGAAGGAAAGAGAAATAGAGACACAGAAAAACACAGAGAGAGACAGGGTGGGGGGAGGGTAGGTGAGATAGAGAGGCAAAGATAGAAAACAGCAAGGAAAAAGACAGGGACATTGAGGCAGCATAGATAGGTAGGGGACCTGAAGTCAGGAAGACCCATATATAAACTCCACCTCTGAAATGTATTAGTTGTGTGGCACTAGGCAAGTTGCTTAATCTATCTATGCCTCAGTTCCTTCATTTGTAAAAATGAAGGGGTTGGACTTGATGACCCTTAGTTTCCCTTCTAACTTTCAAGTCGGAAATCGAAGAGAAGGTATCGGGTACAGAAGCATGGAGGGAGACAGGGCAGAGAGAGGGATAGGTACGAAGACGGAGATATGGACAGATAGGGAGTGGGGGCAGGGATAGGGGCAAAAAACAGTGACAGAGGCAGAGTAAGAGCCAAGAGCTAGAAAAGTTCTTTGACTTCAGGGTTTCTGCCTTGCCTGATTGTCCTTGATCTTGTCTACCCTCTTGTGGCCAAGACCAAGACCACTGGGAGCAGGGGAAGGGATGATTAGAATAAGGAACAGCCCCTCGCTTCAGGGCAAGAGCAAAGGTTTTGAGGGAGATCAGTGACTCTCTCTCGCCCTCTGTCTCTCTCTCTATCTCTGTCTCTCTGTCTCTGTCTGTCTGTCCGTCTCTCTGTCTCTCTGTCTCTCTCTGTCTCTCTGTCTCTCTCTCTCTCTGTCTCTCTCTCTGTGTCTCTCTGTCTCTCTGTCTCTCTCTCTCTCTGTCTCTCTCTCTCTCTCTCACACACACGCACACACACACACACACACACACACATACACACATACACACACACATACACACATACCCCTCATCATCCTCACAGCACTGACAGGTCCTAAATTCCCTAGACACCCCTCAGAGCCTCAGCAGGGATCTAAAACTCTTCTTGCTTCTGCTTCTCTCCAACACGGGGTCCCTTGGGAGAAACAGATGCTCCACAGAGCAGGGGAGACACTTGAGGCAGACGACTTCAGCTCTAACTCCAGCCATCTTCCTTGCTGTGTGACTTTGGCAAGTCACATCTCTTTGGCCATATTTCTTCTATGAAACGAAGGAATCAGAACCACACATGTATGTGAATAGGGTTTTATTTTTCTTTCTTTCTCAATTAGGAAGGAATGATAGAAGGAAGAGAAAGTGAATCTTCTCTGATAAAAATAAAATTTAATTTTAAAAGGAAGGAGTCTTGACCCCAAATTATAAGGAGCAGGTGGGGCAGGAGATTTAAATTCTGTGGAAGAAGATGACGGTAAAAGTTGGGGACTCAAGAGAAGTCTATGATCTCATCAGTTTGGATGTTCTCTCCAATGACCCCACTAATCACAATCCATCCCACCCCACCCCTCCCCAAAACACTGTTTAATGTAGGAGAACTGGATGACTTCCAAAAAGCTTTCATGGGTGTGCTGGTAAATGTTTAACAACCAGCTGTCTAGGGGAAGAAATGTAAGAACAACACACATCTCTTCTGATTTCACATCATCATCATCATCATTTTTTGCTATTATTGTCATTGTCAACCCATTTTCTTAAGTCCCAACAGTCAACAAATCAGTAAACCAATCCCTGATTTGTAGCAAAGTTAATGAGCTGGCTCCACATGCTCCTGGGCACCTGTTAGCTCTAATCAGATGACATTTGTGAGTGAGGAAACCACAGCACACAGAGGTAGATGACTTGACCAAGGTCACACCAGAATCCTAACTCCAGACTCCTCTTCCTACACATATCATGGGAAGGAGGGAGTGGCTGATCAGTGCCCATCTTTGCCCTCCTTGCTCTCACATCTTTTTTCCTGGATGTTCTACATTCTCTCTAGTTTGCCCAATATGCTGAAATTGTCAACTTCACCCTCCCAAATGGCACTCAGAGAAGTGGGCAGGTTCTGGAGGTGGCTGGCACCAAGGCCATTGTTCAGGTAAGAAGGCAGACTCTGTGTTGGTAGAGAGAGAGGGTTAGTATCCCTCGTCTCTGCTCCTCACTGGGGTTTCTCCCCCCAGAACACCCTCCTCCTTCCTCTCTTCAAGGCCCAGCTCAAATCCCACTTCCTCCAGAATGACTTCCCAGATTCTATCAACAGGAGCACCTAGAGTCTACCCTGACATCCAGCCTTTGCCTAGATTGGTCTGAGCTGCCTCTCAAATAGTTTCATTGGTGTGAACAATATCCCACCAACCAGATAGTGAGTTTCCCAAGGGGAGGAACTATATGTTTTTCCCTTGTCTCACCACACAGCATTCTATAAGGAGTGACAACATAAACCCTTGAACATACATACAAAATTAATAAAAGATAATTATGGAAGGACTAATGGCTAGATCAGTGAAGGTGACCTTTGAGCTGAGCTCTGAAACAAATTAAGAATTCTAAGAGGCAGAGCTAAGGACAGAGAGCATCCCAGGCTGGGGGCACAGCTTGGACAAAGGCCCAGAGGTAGGAAATGGAATATCATGTATGGAGAAGAGTAAGAATACCAGTCTGACTGGACCACAGACTTCATGAACATGAAGCATGCATAGTTATAAGGCTGGAAAGGTAGGTTGGAGTCAGATTGCAAAGCTCCTTGAGGAAGGAGCTTCATTTTTGTCTTTCTAGCCCCCAGTATTGGATAGAGGAGCCAATCAATAAATATTTATGGGATTAAATGACTGAATTGGATCCTGGTTCTCACAGTCAGACACTGGATGACCAAAAAACCTCCCTTAATCTCTCTGGTCCCACAGCAACTCTTAGGACCTTTCTATTAAGTAACAGACAGAACAGTGTGAGATCTTCATGAGTGAAGAGCCCCTACCTCAGAAAATCATAGACCCTTGACATTTTGACCAATGACACTACCAGAAAGAATACTAGCCCCAGAGTCAGGAGACATCTGGGTTTGGGTCCTGCCTTTGACACAGCTGGGTTCAAGGTCCAGCCTAGATACTTCCTCATTGTTCAGCCTTGACCAACTGACTTAATCTCTCCCAGCCTCAGTTCTCTCATTTATAAAATGGGACTTACAGTACCTAGAACAGGCATCTCACAGGGTTGTTTGAAGATCAAATGGGAAAATGTATCAGAAGCAACTGGGAAAGGTTAAAGCTATGATAATATTATATCCATACAACAATATACAAATATATGAAATATATATCATAATGGTGATGATGATAACTGACGGTTATACAGGGTGTTCCAAAGTACTATGGTGCAGTTTTAAGTTATTAAAGCTATATTTGACATTTAAGCTTTTATAGCTTAAAACTGTACAATGACTTTGGGGACAGACTCTATAACTGTCAGTTATCACCATCACCACCACCACCCCCCCTCATCATAACCTTCTTGTCACTGCAGGTATTTGAAGGGACTTCAGGAATAGATGCCCAAAAGACAACCTGTGAGTTTACTGGTGACATCCTCCGAACTCCTGTATCAGAAGACATGCTAGGTAAAGAATGAGGTTAGGAAAGGACAACTCCACACATAGCAAAATTGTCAATCACCTCATAAGATGCTGTAAAGACTCATAGTTTGGTGGAAAGAAAGCTAGAATTAGAGGCTGAGGACATGGTTTCAAATCTCACACGCATGACCTGCATCACCTTGGGAAATTCACCTAATTTCTCTGGTCCTGTTTCCTCATCTGTAAATTGAAGGACTAGATGACCTCTTAAAGTCCCTTCCAACCTAGAATGTCAAATTGAGGAAGGACCTTAGAATACAGAATATCAGAACTGGAAGGTCCCTTGGAACACCAAAATACAAATTTATCTGTATACAAATATAAGGAAGAACCTTAGAATATAAAATGTTAGAGCTGGAGGAACCAAGACCATAATTATTTCCCACTTAATAGATAAGGAAACAGATGCTCATAGAGAAAGCAACTTACCTAAGATCACCCAGCTAGTAATTAGCAGAGCTGGGTTTAGAATCCAAGTCTTCGGAATTTGAGTCACATGCTCTTTTCACTCTCGTAAGATGCCTCTTATGAAAGGCACGCCAAGACTTTATTCCTTCCCAGAGGACTTCTCTACCACCCTTCCATGGCCCCACCTTTTCCTCTTCCATAGCCAGGAATTCCTCTCTATTAGAGTTGGTTTCCTTGGTTTAGATGGCAAAAGTGAGAACACTGTCCTCAGAAGCCCCTGTGGAAAATGGGACAGGGATTGGAAACTATTGGAACAATCTCTGAAGAGCTGGAGGGTGTCAAGACAGGGCAACGGACGATTAAATAATTAACAGTTAATTAGCTGTTTTAATTAAATAACAGTTAACTAACAATTAATTTATGTCCTAATTTTTTCTGAGCTTCAAACATGTCTCTTATTCCCTGCCTTTTTCCTACTTCCTTCTTCTTAGGTCGAGTTTTCAATGGTTCCGGCAAACCCATTGACCAAGGGCCAGAGGTTATGGCTGAAGACTTTCTGGACATCAATGGTGAGTGACCAGTGACTGTGAGTGGACTTCAGGACCCCTTTTCTCATCCCTAGTTATTATATCCAACAGCCCTTCAGATTCTTTTCATATCCAAATATCTCTCTCTGCCCAACAATCTGTCCCTGTAATATAAAATAGAAAAGAAAGAGAGAAAAAAGATCAGTTCAGCTCTCTGAAGTATCAGCCAAGTCTGGAAGCATTCAGGATGTGCTGGAGCCAGCTCACACCAGCTTGTCAGCATCAATTGTTCAGTTCTAGGTGTGAGCTTTTATTCCTTCGAACTTTGTTCTGTTGATTGTCTAGATCAGGGATGGGGAACCTGCAGCCTAGATTCCACATGTGCAGCCTTTAGACTGAGCCCAAGTTTTACAGAACAAATCCTTTTATGAAGGAGATTTATTCTGTGAAGTTTGGATTCAGTCAAAGGGAAGCACTTGAGGACCTAGAGGGTCACATGCGGCCTTGAGGCTGCAGGTTCCCCACTCCTGGTCCAGACTTAAGGGAGTGATGGAGAAACCATTAAAAATGCAGATTAAAGTATGGTCATTCATACAGAGTCTGTTGTTCCAGTCTCACCATAGGTCTCCCCACCTCCAACCTTGGCAAAGAAGGGAGGGGGACTCATTCTTTCACGCTTCTCTAGGACTATCCTTGGTGCTTACAACAACACAGCAAAATATTGAATCCAGACACAGAAGGGCCTTAGAATATAAAATGTCAATACTGAAAGAGACCTTAGAATATAGACTGTCAGATCAAGAAAGGTCCTGAGAATGTCAAGTCTATCTGGGAAATACCTTAGAACAGAATATCAGAGGACAGACCTTAGAACATAAAACGTCAGATTTAGGAGGGGCCTTAGAACACAGGATGTCAGACTGAGGAGAGATCTGAGAACACATCGGGGCTGAAAGAGGTCTTAAAGACAATGTTGGAGCTGAACAGGTATCTATAACACCATTTTACAAATGAGGAGACTGTTGGCTGAGAAAGGGGAAATATTTTCCCAGTATTGTACGATGAGTCAATGATGCAAGCCCAATGCAAGGCAATGACATTTCTGTTACTAAACCAGTGTGTATCAAACGACTGCACCCCCAATATTTGAGTGTCCTCTAGGGATTATTTCATCATCTTCAGGCTGGCCTCCCTTCCTTTGCTTTTCCTACCATCATTCACGGGTCTGGGGACTTTAGTTTTAAGGAAATGGGAGGTTCAGAGCCTTGTGGACATAGCAAGTCCCATCCGAAACCAATCTCATAATGTGTTCCCCCTCCCTGTGTTCCCCCTCCTTCTCGCCCCAGGTCAGCCAATCAACCCCCATAACCGAATCTACCCCGAGGAGATGATCCAGACAGGGATCTCACCCATTGACATCATGAACAGCATTGCCCGTGGCCAGAAGATCCCCATCTTTTCTGCAGCTGGACTCCCCCACAATGAGGTAAGAAGAAAAGAGCTGCACTAGTGTCCATTTGGGCATGCCTGGCACTGCTGGGGGAACCCAGGGCTGGTACCCAACTGCACAGCCTGTCTGACCCTGGCCAAGGCTGATGTCTTCACCTCCCTGTCCTCTAGGGTGCACAAGAGCTCTGGATGCTTCCTGAGTTCCAATACAGGCCCTTAGGTTTACTAATGTATATGGGTGGCACAGTGGAAAATAGGTTGTTGAGAGTCTGGAAGACCTGGGTTCAAATTCTGCCTCCCACTCCTATTACCTGAGTGATTCTGCGGAGGTCATCTATTTATTCTCTTTCATCCTGTTTCCACCAATATGAAGTGGGTACAATAATACCTATGGTACTGACCTAACTGGCTTACTGTGAAAATCAACTGAGAAAATGCACCGAAGTGTTCGATGAGCTTTACGATGCCACATAATAAGAGCTAGCATCATTGTAGCATGTTTTACATGTATTAATTGTATTACCTTACATCACATAATAACCTATATCATATATGATTGTGACTAGAGAGCTGACCTGGAGTCAGGAAGCAATTATTACTACAACTAACTTTTTAGTATTATTATTTGCTATTATAATTATAACTAACATTTACATTGTGCTTTAAGGTTGGTGAAGCACTTTATGTCACTTCATTTCATCCCTAAAACAATGCTGTGAAGTTGGTGTTATTATTTTCTGCCACTTTACAGAGGGGGAAACTGAGAGAGGCAGCAGTTAAGTGACTTGTCCAGGGTCACACAGATAGTAAGTGTCTTAGGCAGGATTTTAACTCCGGTCTTCCCAACTCCAACTCCAGCAGATACCCATTCTGCCACCTAGCTCCCTATAAGTTTTACCTACTGTTTTTAAGGACCTAATCTCTCAATGTACAGACAAAAGAAAAACTGAAACTCAGAGAAGAAAAGTGACCTTCCTAAGGTCATATACCTCATATGTAGTAGAGCTAAGGTTTGGGTCCAGGTCCTCAGCTCTAAGCCAGAGCTCACTCTCCCCTCCCCCACTAGCAGCTGGTTCTTCAATTTCCCACAAGGCAGGATCCATTCCACCCTTTGAGCATGCCTCAGTTTCTCCATCTGATCATTTAGTCATTCTTATTTCCCAAATGCCAACACACACACGTGCTTTATTGTTGTGTTGTTTATGACCCTTGACTTCACCCTAAGCTTCAGTCTTCCCACCAAAGGTGAAGGGACATGATACAAAAAGGGCACTGAACTCTTTGAAATGTCTTAGGATGGAACTAGGAGTTCCAACATTGTGATACTAATTCTCTCTCTCTCTCTCTCTCTCTCTCTCTCTCTCTCTCTCTCTCTCTCTCTCTCTCTCTCTCTCTCTCTCTCTCTCTCTCTCTCTCTCTCTCTCTCTCTCTCCCCCCTCCCTAATAGATCGCTGCACAGATTTGCCGCCAGGCGGGGCTGGTGAAAAAGTCCAAGGACGTCATTGATTACCATGAGGATAACTTTGCCATTGTCTTTGCAGCCATGGGGGTGAACAAATCAGAAATTGGGTCTGAGACTTTCATGGGGCAGGATAGGAATAAGGGTGGGGTGCCTGGAGGGATCAGTGGGGAGGGAGGCTCTGTGATGGCTGGCTCCAGACAGTTTAGAAGGAAAGAGGAAAAGGGAGGAGGAAAGGTCTTGGAGCTCAGGGAAGTTAGCTGGGAATGGCTTCCTTCAGCAGCACAGAAACCAAAGAGTTTAGCATCTAATCAGCAAGGAAAAATAGTGGGCCAGGGTCCCTGGGTGACATTATAGCTCCAATTCTCAGTCTAAACACCAAGGCTTGGCTAAGGACCAGGGGGGATAGCTGGGCAGGCACTGCCCCACCCCCACTTCACACACCCCACTTCCCCAGATCCTTTCTCACTTTCCAAACTCCACACCTGCTTCAAGACAGGTTCAGCTACCCTCTGACGAAACCAGAGGAAAATGCACCTCCAGCCCCTGACCTTTAGAAAATCATCATCTTAGCTTAACAGTCCCAATTGAAAAAAGACATTCTCTCTTTCCATCCAGTGAGGAGGGAGGGAGCTATTGTCTCTCATGTCTTCACCTCACTTGTGACCTTCCCCCACTTAATGACCAGGTAAACATGGAGACAGCTCGATTCTTCAAGTCCGACTTTGAGCAGAATGGCACCATGGGCAATGTCTGCCTGTTCCTGAATCTGGCCAACGATCCCACGTGAGCCCCCTAACTCCTTGGAACCCTTTTTCTCACCTTGCCCACACGTATTAAAAGACTCTGGCTCTCTGAAGTCTCTTGGAATGGAACTTGATCTTCCACATTCTGATGCTCTCTCTCTTCTCTGTCTCTTCTCTCCATCTGTCTCTCTGTCTCTATCTCTGTCTGTCTCTGTATCTGTCTCTGTTTCTCTGTCTCTCTGTCGTGTTTCTCTGGCTCTCTCTGGCTCTCTCCATCTTCCTTTGTGTGTGTGTGTGTGTGTGTGTGTGTGTGTGTGTGTGTGTGTGTGAGTGTGTGTGTGTGTGTGTCTTGGTCTCTGTGTCTTTGGTGTCTTGTCTCTGTCTGTGTCTGTGTCTATCTGTCTGCCTGTCTGTATCTGCCTGTCTGTGCATGCCTTTGTGTCTGTCTGTCTCTGTCTCTATCTCTGTCTGTCTCTGTATCTGTTTCTCTGTCTCTCTGTCGTGTTTCTCTGGCTCTCTCTGGCTCTTTCCATCTTCCTCTGTGTGTGTGTGAGTGTGTGTGTGTGTGTGTGTGTGTGTCTTGGTCTCTGTGTCTTTGGTGTCTTGTCTCTGTCCGTGTCTGTGTCTATCTGTCTGCCTGTCTGTATCTGCCTGTCTGTGCATGCCTTTGTGTCTGTCTCTGTCTCTATCTTTGTCTGTCTGTCTCTGTCTCTGTCTCTGTCTCTGTCTCTGTCTCTGTCTCTGTCTCTGTCTCTCTCTCTCTCTCTCTCTCTCTCTCTCTCTCTCTCTCTCTCTCTCTCTCTCTCTCTCTCTCTCTCTCTCTCTCTCTCTCTCTCTCTCTCTCTCTCTCTCTCTCTCAAAATCCATTCATTTAGTGTCTCCTATGCTCTCAGCACAACAAAGGAATACAAAATTTAAAGAAGATTGGGTCCCTGTCCTCAGGAGCTAAAAATCCCTTGACAGAAATAAGACCGACATAAAACGTCAAGTTGAAAATGCCAGGAGGCATCTCCTGAGGGGGTTAGCACTTTCCTTTTGAGGGAGGCTGGAGGAGGGAGAAGTCACTTCCAAAGACAAGACTTGGGCTATGAACTCCGGTGTCTAAGAGCATCATGTGCATCACGGAACCATAGCCTGTACATGTTAGAGGGAACTTTAGAGATCCTAGATAGTGAAAGGGTCTGGACTTAGGACTGAAGCATCGACAAAGGGAAGTCCCAGATGAGAAAAGTCCCTCTACAATTGTAGAGAAGATCATTGTCTGAGAGAGCTGCTCAGACCACTGAGAGAGAAAAAGTCCTGCCAAGGATCCCCCCCACCCCCCACACCCCACCCCACCAGCTGCATGGGTCAGAGACAGACCTTGGATCTGGGTCTTTCTGACGCTGAGGCTGGTTCTTCTTCCATCTAATGGCGCTGCCTCTAGGGATCATAGGATGACAGATGGAGAGCTGGTAGGAATATCAGATGCCATCAAGTTGAAGTCTCTTATTTTACACAGGAGAAAAATGAGGCCCCCAAATCCTCAATTGAGCCCAGGTCCCGGAAGTGGCTGTGACTTAGCTGTGCTACCAGCACCTGAAGTAGCTCCCAGATGGAATGATGGCTGAAGCCCCAGAGTCAATCATTTAGTGACTGTCGCTGGGCAAGTCACAGCCTCTCTGAGCCTCAGCTTCTTCATCTATGAAGTTCCATTAATAATATCATCCATTGTGCTACAGTAACAACAAGGTTAAGGAGAAAATGAGATAATATATGGAAAGCATTTTGCAAACCTTAAAATACTATATAAATGTGAGTTGTCACTATCCAGAACTCTTAAATGTCCTTCTTTGATTACAATTTCCTATCAACCAAGCAATAAGTATTTATTAAGCTGGCCCTTGAATCAGGAAGACAAGTTCAAATCCATTCCCAGATCCTTACTAACTGTGTGACCCTGGGAGAGTCACTTAACCTCTGTCTGCTTCAGTGTCCTAAAATGAAAATACTAAAACACCTACTTTCCAGAGCTACTGTGAGATCCTATGTATACAGTACAGTGCCCGGCACACAGTAGCCACCATAGAAATGCTTGTCTCTTTTCTCTCCTCCCTTCACAGTCAGAAAAGACACTGCTCCCCACCTCTGAATACACGTCTCCTTGTCCTTTGGACCTTCTAGCCTCGCTGATCCCCGACTCTACGTCACCCCCACTCTCCACCATCTATTGGTGAGAGGCAGTGTGACACAGTGACCAAGCCTCCGTTCTCTTATCTGTAAAGTGGGGGCAGTAGTACAGCCCTGCCTCACAGGATTATTGTGAGGCTGAAATGAAGTAAGATGCATAAAGTTGTAAGTTCCAGTCATCATTATTACTCCCGACGCTCTGAATGCTGCTGGAGCAAGCCACAAAACCTCTGTGCCTTACTCTGCTATAGATCCATTTTTATTTTTAGCTCCAAATTCTCTCTTCCTGCCTCACCCTCCTTCACCCATTGGAGAGGCAAGTAAAACAAAGGCCATTACCGATATGTACACTCCTGCAAAACAAATTCCTGCATTAGCCATGTCCAAAAACGGGAAGGAGGGAGAAAAGGGAGGAAAATCTGCTTCAGTCGGTCTGATGAGTGCCTTGGCTCCCTCTCTGGAGGTGGTAGTATGCTTCATTGTGAGGGGGACACTAGATTTCAACCAACTTCCCATTTCTCAGATACCCCAAATTGGGGGTTGGGGAAAGGGCATGTTCAAACCATCAAGTTAACCTTTACCCCATACAAGACCCCATCATCAAACTCCATGTCCTGACTCAGATGGGCCCCCATGTCTGCAGCATATCCCCCCCTTTCTTCCCTCTTCCTACATGGAGGCTTTCTTTATCACCTTGTGTTGCTCTGGAGTAATCTAGAGAGTCACCATGAAAAGGGATAGAGCCAACCATTTACATAGGTATGGCTACCATTTACATAGGTATTTTAAGATTAGCCAAAAGGTTTACATATATTACTTTACCAATCTCACAAAAACCCTGGGAGGTAGGTACTATTATGTTGCCATTTCAGAGATGAGGAAACTGAAACAGACAGAGGTTAACTAACTTGCCCAGGGTCACACAGCTAGTAAGTGGGATTTTAACTCAGGTCTAACTCCAAATCCAGCACTCTATCCACTTAACTGCCCACCTGGGTTCAAATCCCACTTCTGATAGAGAAGGCTGTGTGACCCCAGACACATCACCCAAACTCTCAATGGCTCAAGAAACTTGCTAAGATTACACTCTGCAGAGCAGAGGCCAGTTAACATGGTCCTCCACCAATGAAAACGTATCCAAAAGAAAATCCCATCCAATGGAGAAAAACATTCCTTTGCAATGTTGTATCCCCACCACCAAGGCAACCTTCTTAAAGAGTCAGTTATGTTTTTGTCTTGTGCCTGGAACATAGTAAGTGCTTATTCTGTTCAACTGAATTGAAGCGAATTGGAACCAAGGAAGTAACTTCACCCAGTTCTCTGACCTGAACTGCACATGCCCTGAAGCTCATGTTAAACCTGAGTTCATTAACTCCTTTTTCCATCCCTTATACCCCCAGGATTGAACGGATCATTACGCCCCGCCTAGCCCTGACTACAGCTGAGTTCCTTGCCTATCAGTGTGAGAAGCATGTGTTAGTCATCCTAACAGACATGAGTTCCTATGCAGAGGCCCTGAGAGAGGTATGGCTGCGGGCTGGGGGAAAGACCAGGGATGGGGGGAGGGAAATGGACAGGGAGGCAGTAAATCATTCCAATCCCTCCTTGGACTCAGGAACTCTGGGAAAAGAGAGATGGTGGACCTCAATGCCTATGATGAATTTTTCTATCCCTGGTTCTCTTTCTACTTTTCTTTTGTATCTGCCTTGGTCTATCTTCCTGTGTCTCTACTGCAATTTCTGTCTGCTTTGTATCTGGGTGACTCTCTCTGAGTCTCTATCTCTTTTCCTGATGCCCCTGGTGGGCACACCCAGGTCTCAGCTGCCAGGGAAGAAGTACCTGGCCGACGAGGTTTCCCTGGGTACATGTACACGGATCTGGCCACCATCTATGAGCGGGCAGGCCGAGTGGAAGGCCGGGCAGGTTCCATCACACAGATCCCCATTCTCACGATGCCCAACGATGGTGAGGATTCCCCTGCAAGCTTCCTCCCCACCCCCAACAACTTCCCTTGCCATCTCTCCCCTTGTTTCAGTCCCATTCTCCCACTCCTGCTCAGAGTCAGATGTCTCCAAGAATGCCTGAGCATCTACATGACCATTGAGAAGTCCCTTAACCATTCTGTGCATTCATTTCTCATTTGTTATAATTCTCATAAATCTATGATCCTCCAATATTCATGTGGTTTTTGGTCTAATGGGTTCCCAGTCCCATTCAAGTCCAAACTCTCTATTCCAGATATTACCCATCCCATCCCTGACCTGACTGGCTTCATTACAGAGGGACAGATCTATGTGGACAGACAACTGCATAACAGACAGGTACCGCCATTTTCCCTCCCCTTCATTCTTCCTGCTTAATTCCCCTTTCTCTCCCAGCCCAGATCTCAAACAGAGAACTACAAATAGTTGCCTCATTTCCACAGTCAGTTAAGAGACTGCATGCAGTCATAGGGACTCCTTTTACAAGGGGGGAAACTGAGGCCACAGTTAGTAAATGGCAGAGTTGGAATTCAAACCCAGGGCCTCTGACTTCAAATCCAGCACTCCCTCTACTCCTGAAAATGGCCTTCTCCTAGCTCCCAGAAACATCAGTGTGTTCTAATAGATTAGAATCTAGGAATAAGACCAGATTTCCTTTCTCTCTTTCCTCACCTTTCCTACCTCATCCTGATTAGAAAAAAGAGAATCCTAAGGCAAAAAACAAAAACAAAAAAAAAAAAACCAGTTAAATCTGTCCTGTTGGTTTCTTATCTTTGACCAATGGAGAGAAGGCATTCATAGAGCTATCAGCCAATCAATAAGAATTCATTAAGCACTGACTGTATGCCACTAGATGTGCTAAATGCTGGAAATAAGAAGAATGGCAAAACCAGGGTCAGATTCAAGGAGCTCCCCTCTTCTAAAGGGGGAGATGGCGTGTCAACAACATTGTACACTCAGAATCTATCCAGAGTGGATAGAGGAGGCACCAGCGGTGGCATCACCAGTCCTGGAGGACCCAGGAGGGTAGCCACTGCTCACTGATGCTGAACACCTTTCCCCACTTCCTTTTCTTCCCTCCCCTAACTCCTGGTATCCCTTTCTACTCCCTCAGATCTATCCTCCCATCAACGTGCTTCCCTCCCTCTCCCGTCTGATGAAGTCAGCCATAGGCGAGGGCATGACAAGGAAGGACCATGGTGATGTCTCAAACCAGCTGGTAAGGAAAGGATGCAGGGGAGTGGGCCAGGTGCAGAGTTATTGATTACATTTTTCAGAGTACAGGAAGCTCAGCTCCACTACCTGTTCAGTCCCTTTCCAAAGACATCCATTTGTTTAGGATGTGGAGCTGACCCTTCATTGATGCCTTCTTCCTCTGAGATTCCATCATGGCTATCGCTCTGGTGGTGACTCTGAGTTCTTAAAGGCTGCACCAGCACAACACAAGCTGGACTAGCCTCTAATACTGACCTGGAAAAGAGCATGTGTCCAAGCATCAGCCCAGCTAACTTCAGAGAGACTGGTCAAGGGCATCGAAGTGGTGAAGTGGAGAGTCGAATACTTAGAGTCAGGGAGACTTGAATTCAAATTCTGCCTCAGACACTTACTAGCTGTGTGACCCTGGGCAAGTCACTTATTCTCTGTGTGCCTCAGTTTCTTCATCTGTAAGATGGGGATAGTAATAGCACCTACTGCACAAAATAGTTGTGAGGATGAAATAATATTTATAAAACTCTCAGCATACAGTAGGTACTTAATAAATGCTTGTTAAAATTTTTAAACCACCAGATTAGCCCAAACTGCTGCTTTTAGACCGACCGTCTTCTAATCTATAGAAGAACTGCAATCTAGCTCAGTGGAGGGACTACTCACACAGTGACTTTATTACAGATCCATTAAATATTGGAAACCTAGGACTCACAAGGGCAAGACTGATCCCCCTAGCTCACGTATTCTTAACCCTGGGCTCCCTGAATTTGTTTTATCAATATTTTGACACATAACATTTCTTTTTTTTCTTTAAATATTTATTTATTTAACTTTTTTTACATTCATTTTCACAAAATTTTGGGTTCCAAATTTTCTCCCCTTTTATCCCCTCCCCCCACCCCAATACACCAAGCAATCTAATTTTCCTTATCTCCAATCTACCCTCTCTTCTGTCATCCCTCCCTTCTCTTGTCTCCATCTTCTCTTTTCTCCTGTAGGGCCAGATGATTTTCTATTCCTCATTAACTGTATATCTTCTTTCCTAGTTGCAACAACAATACTAGACAGTTGTTCCTAAAACTTTGAGTTCCAAATTCTCCCCCTCCCTCCCTCCCCACCTGTTCCCTTTGGGAAGGCAAGCAATTCAGTATAGGCCCTATCTGTGTAATTTTGCAAATGACTTCCCTGATAGTCATGTTGTGTAAGACTAACTGAATTGCCCTCCATCCTATCCTGCCCCTCATTGTTTCTCTTCTGTCTTTTGATCCTGTCCCTCCCCAAGTATTGACTTCAAATTGCTCCCTCCTCCCTTTGCCCTCCCTTCCATCATCCCCCCCCTTGTTTATCTCATTCTCCCCCACTTTCCTATACTGTAAGATAGGTTTTCATATCAAAATGAGTGTGCATTTTAATCCTTCCTTTAGTCAAATGTGATGAGGGTAAACTTCTTGTTTCGTTTTGATTTTGTTTCTCAGCTCTCCTCTTTTTCCCTCCACTAAAAAGTCTCCTACTTGCCTCTTAAATGATATATAATTATCCCATTCCATTTCACCCTCTTTCCTCCCACTACATTTCTCTCTCACCATTTACCTTAATTTCTTTTAAGATATGGTCCCATCCTATTCAATTCAATCTGTGCTCTCTGTCTCTGTATGTGTGTGCATGTGTATATGTGTGTGTGCGTGCATGCATGTACATGTGTGTGTGTGGTCCCACCAACTACCCAGATACTGAAAAGTTTTAAGAGTTAGAAATATTGTCTTTCCATGTAGGAATGTAAACAGTTCACTTATGGTAAGTCCCTTAAGACTTCTCTTTGCTGTTTACTTTTTCATGCTTCTTCTCATTCTTGTGTTTGAAAGTCAAATTTTCTTTTCATCTCTGGTCTTTTCATCAAGAATGATTGAAAGTCCTCTGTTTCATTGAAACACCATATTTTCCCCTGAAGTATTATGCTCAGTTTTGCTGGGTAGGTGGTTCTTGGTTTGAGTCCTAGTTCCTTTGACTTCTGGAATATCCTATTCCATGCCCTTTGATCCCTTAATGTAGAAGCTGCTAGATCTTGAGTTATCCTGATTGTATTTCCACAGTACTGGAATTGTTTCTTTCTAGCTGCTTGCAAGATTTTCTCCTTGACCTGGGAATTCTGGAATTTGGCCACAATGTTCCTAGGAGTTTCTCTTTTTGGATCTCCTTCAGGTGGTGATCGATGGATTCTTTCAATACTTATTTTGCCCTCTGGTTCTAGAATGTCAGGGCAGTTTTCCTTGATAATTTCATGGAAGATGATGTCTAGGCTCTTTTTTTGATCATGACTTTCAGGTCATTCATTCCATGCCTAGAACCTATGACATGTATGTAGTGTACATCTATTGCCAGGGAATATGGATGGAAGGTATTTACATGAGCACCTGTGACCTGAAAATAGACAAGGCGCACACCAGCCTGGCACTTCACACTTACTGATTTACTGTCTGACTGATGGACTCTTGCCAGGAATGCATGCATCTAGGATACCTCTATGGAGAACACACATGTAGACACATGTATGGATGACTTAGGGCATATTGAAAGTTGGGCCAACTCACCTCCAGCTCTATAGAGTTGGTAATATTCTCTGGTGAGGTAAATGAGCTATGATCATTTGAGCATTTGATGCATATGATCATAGGCAAATGAACATATGATCAGAGAAATGATTCTATGATTGGATAGAATAGAACAGAAGGGAAAGACTATACAGTGTAATGGAAAGATTCCCAGAACACAAAGTCAGGGGACTTGACTATTCCAATGCTTGGTCACTGTGTAAGCCTGGGCATGACAATAAGTGTTTATTGAGTAAATGACCGACCTCTTGGAGCTTCGGTTTCATCTTCTGTAAGCTGGGGATAGCTTCTGTGTTCAAGGTACAGTACTCCTTGGCTTTTACCTCCAGGGCTTAGCACAACTTAAATACTTAAATGTTTGTTGACTGTGAGCTGTTCTGTTCTCTGGGTCTCAAGTTTTCCATCTGAAAATTCAGGTAATTGGGCTAGATAAGCCAGGAGCATTGATTTAGAGCTGGAAGGATCCTTAGATATCATGGAATCCAATACCCCATTTAACACGAGACCCAGAGAGGCTGTGACTGGCCGAGGGTCACACAAGCTAGTTTCTGAGGCCTGATTGAAACCTAGCTTTTCCTGACTGCATGATGGCACCTCTCCAAGGCTCCTTCCAGCTCGCAATCCTGTGATTAGATGACTCATGAGGGGAGTCCAAATTCTGAAATTCTATGAAACCTAAGGTGGGGTTACAGGGAGGGCAGGATGTTGGGAATGGGGAGGGAGGACAGCCAAAGCACTGAAGCCAATGTCCAAGCTTCCCTAGGAAGCTGCAGCCCAAGCCCCAAACCCCATCCATCCGCTCCTTCCCCACAGTACGCTTGCTACGCCATTGGGAAGGACGTTCAAGCCATGAAGGCGGTGGTGGGGGAGGAGGCCTTGACCTCAGAGGACCTGCTGTACCTTGAGTTTCTGCAGAAGTTTGAGAAGAATTTCATCAACCAGGGTAGGAAGATGTGGGGGGAGGAAGGATTGATCAAAAGGAGAGGGAAGATCTACCTGAGCCTGGGTCAGCCCCTTTCTCGGTTTCTCCCCAGGCCCCTACGAAAACCGCAGCGTGTTTGAGTCCCTGGACCTGGGCTGGCAGCTGCTGCGGATATTCCCCAAAGAGATGCTCAAACGGATCCCCCACAGCGTCATAGAAGAGTTCTACCCCCGAGAGACCTTGCACCAGGCCCCGCCCCCCAGCCCAGGCCCGACTGACGCCTCTGACACCTCAGACTCCCTGCTCTAGGGTTGCCCCTGGACCCCACCCTCAGCACTGACATCTCGATGGGACCACGCCTTACACCCAAGCACCGCTCCCTCCACTGACCTCTCCTTAGCCGTAGTTCTAGGACCACACACTGATGGCCACCACCACCCATTCTAAACTCCACCTGCATCTCCCTCCAGCCAGTCGCTTTGGGTAGCTCTACCCCCAGACTTCAGTTCCCCCTCCCCTTCACTTCACTTCCTCTCCTTCCAACAAATAAGGAAAGCTGGAGCCCTAGACCCTTCACCAGAGGCCAAGTCTCTCCCTCTTTTCCCTTGGTTACCTGCAGGGAAGGGAAAATAGAGAAGAAAGATGTCATGAGAAGAGTTCCCTACCCAGCTAACTTCAGCTACTATCTTTTATTAAAAATCCTATTGCTTAAGGAGAGTACGCAGGTGTGTGAAGCTTGGCAAATCAGTCAATGAAGTACCTCCTAAGTACCAGGCATTGTGCTTAGTGCTGGGGATACAAAAAGAGAGGAAAAAACAGGCCCTGGTTTCAAGAAGCTTACAATAATGGGAGAAAAAACATGCAAACCTACCTATACTCCTGTTTGCCAGAGTTCTCCTAGTGCTCATTTACATCTGAATCTTAGACCACTTACAAACCCTAATTCTCTACGAGCTCCAGACTCTCCCTTTCCTTAATTTGGGGGAAAGGAAAGTGCAAGTTAAGGAGTGAGGATGGGGAGGGGGAGTAGTTAGAAGAAAATAAGGGGAGTCGTTAAGTGCTTGAGGTGTCCCTCCAGGCAAGGACATTCTCTTTTTCTCACTGAGGAAGTTACTGAACACCTGTCATATGCAGTCATTGCATCACCGTATAGAAATGACTAAGTTCTCCGAAGTCTGCACCATCGGAGCCCAAAGTCTCCAAGCTTCCATGGCAAACACTTCAAGTCTGAGCCCCCAACAAATAACTTTAACCCTCTTGATGCCAAACTTCTAGTATCCCATCCTATTAAAGAAACATCTACTTTATTTTCAGCTCTACCCTTAAATCTGTGGAAAAGGAGGTTGCCATTTCCCTCTCCTCCCACATGACTTCTACCAGGCCTGTGCCAGGGAAATTCTCAGGAGCAGATTTCTTTTGATATAAGCATTTACACCTCATAAATCAGCAAACACTACAAATACAGAGCTTGTTGTTTTCTTGATTGTCTATTCTTAAGAAAATGATAATGTTTTAATAACGCTGATTAAAATTAGAAGTATACAGTGATACACTGGGAAAGGCTGGTTGTTAAACATTTACCAGCACACCCCTGCTTCTATCACTTACTGCTCTCCGGAAGCTATTGTTTAAAATGCACCTATGTGCCCTGGCTTTCCAAGGAACCTCCCCTATTATGTGCACAGAATTATTAGAGAGGATGCAAGTATTTTAAAAACCCCTTTGTTCAAGTCCATATCTCCGTTTCCCTTCTGAGAAAAATGGTTTTCTTGAAGATGCCTGCTTAACAAAAAGGAAAAAACAACCTCATCTTCCCTTAATAGCACTATGTCTTTACTTTTCAAAATTCAAACAGGAACCTCAGAGCTTGACTTCTGATTAAAAAGATACACATATTCATATATGTGTGTTTTTATATGGAAATACATATTCACAGAGAAAGAGACTACACTTGGAATTTCTTTGAAATAGGGAACTCCCAAATGAGTAAATTCCCTCTACTGCTGCAGGTCAGCACCCTTCTTTGTAATCTAAAATCTCAAAGAGGTGTCTAAAATACTAAGAAGCGTTCCGGCCCAGGGTCACTCAGCAGACAGGATGGGAAGCCTCACCTCAGAGCTGGCTCTCATATTCACTATCTCAAAATGTCTTTCTATGATCTACACACGTATAGTATAACAATTTCCTCTAATGTAAAAGTTCTTTGCTGAGGTCTCCAGTGCCTTCCTCAAATTTTCTACCTTCCCCTTCCCACCACTATTTCTCTTCTTTTGGAAATTTGGGAACAGGTAACCTGATTTCTGACCAAGTTTGTTGTAGGGTCGCCAGAGTAAGTGGGAAAATTTTATATAGATACTGTAGTTCTATATTTCTTTTATTAGAAATCATTTTAGGAAAAGTTAGAAACTATTTGTACTGGATGACATCACACCTTGTTTTTGTTATCTTTGTTTCTAAACGTTCTAATAATCTCTTTTTGCTCACATCTCTTGGAATTCTAAGTCAAAATTTAACACCTGAACCCAAAAAGATATCAATTTTGGAAACAGGAAAAGTTGATAAGACACAACTTACATCAGAGATGAAACTTCTCCCACACATGAGAAGAAAGGAAAATAGCTGTTTTTGCTACTGTTAT
The DNA here is from genome assembly GCA_023548195.1 of Bettongia penicillata ogilbyi. NCBI lineage: Eukaryota > Metazoa > Chordata > Mammalia > Diprotodontia > Potoroidae > Bettongia > Bettongia penicillata. Next base: position 9,917,604 of record JAJHZJ010000257.1, read on the forward strand.
CCTACAAGCTGACCTCCCCATTTGTGTTTCATGTGGGTTGTGTCACCAGTGGATGGAAGACTTTAAAAGCCCATAGGAAAGATAAAAGCATCTTTTACACAGGGAACTAGTGAGAGAATAAGTAGCCATATTCTTAGCCCCAGCATCTACAGCCCAGTTATTTGTGACTCTAGATATCCTTCAATAAATATAGCTCAAACTGGCTAAGTTTTGAGTGTGGTATGTCTGATTCATACATTTAGAAAGCATTTGCTGAGGAGATGAGGGCTACCTCTGTTTCCCCCATGTGAACCCCCGAACTCAGTACATTGGACATTCCTGCTCCCACAGAAGGATGCCTGTTCCTCATACATTATTTAAGGATACCCTTAAAATGACAGTTGACAACAATCCAGGCTATTTTGTAATTGACCTTAACATCTGGATTAACATCTAAATGTTTCTATGGAAAAGAAGGGGACAGCAAACCCTGACAATCAGGGGAAAGTGACTTCTACTCTTCCATAATATTGGACCAAGAGATTTGCTTCAGGTACAGGGGACTGGTTGGAACAACTGGTACTTCCATATCTCTAATCGATGCTTAATAGAAAATTTCTTCAACCCTAAGTGAGGACCCTGGGAAGTCTAGATCTCCAGGAATGAAGGTGTGAAATACTCTTCCAGGGTAAAAGTCTTTTCCTACAGACATTAACCTTCAGAGAGAGAGAGGATAAGGTAGAAATAATGGCTTTTCCTGGGGAATTGTCAGTGCCACCTATGTCCCTATAATGAATTACGGAAACAAGTATTGTAATCTTTACTCTCTCAATGCTCATCTAATCCTCTCCCAGCTCATTGGAAGAGAAAAGTACTTTTCTTGGATTTCATGCAATGTAAGCATATTTTCCTGTTCTTATTTCTTTTCTTTGATGAGTTGAGCAAGGACGGTGGCTGTACTGGTGCTGTCTCGTTCTCCAGTGACCCTTGCAGCAGTGTTGCTGCTAATTCCTTGGACTATTCCATGGTGGTTGGGGGTGGGGAGAATGCTGATCTTTATCCCTCTAACTTTGCCTTTTGAGATAACATAGGTGTTCACACTGCCAAACTGGATTTGTGGGTGTTACAAATGTTTCAGGACAATGAAGAGGGGAGTTCATAGCACAACTCACCATGACCATTTTCAGATGATTGATGGTAGAAGACTCCTCTAGTTTGAATGGGATGAGAGGTATCTATGGTCTGCAACTCAATAATGATTGGTGGGAAACACTGAAATTCATGGAGATCACCCACCTGTACCAGATAGAGGTAGAAGAAGAAAGAGGAAAAGAACTCTGATTGACCCTAGAAGTCTCTGTGGCAACACACCTCAGATCAATAAGGGAAGAAGCTTCCTTATGTGCCTTGTTTCTTAGCCATTATTTGGAAATGTAGAGATTCTGGCACCTGTGTTCCTATCAATTCACTTGTGCCTCAGTATCTAGGAAAACATCTCCTACATTCAGCTTCTTAATACTTGTGTTTCTGTTGGGTCCTATTGGTCTTCCCACAATGGGTCTCCCCTTCAGGACAAATTTATACATCAGCAAAATGCCACATCCTGTAGACTAATCTCCTGGAGTTCTTCTTGGATCAAGTACGAGACAGCTAGAAGGCTCAAACCTGGGTGGCATGCCTTAAAGGTCAATAAATGTAGGTGGAAATTTGACAGCATTCTTCCCATTTGTTTTCAACATCTTTGACCTATCCTGCAGGTAGGGAACTATCAGAAAGCAAGACTGGCACGGGAGAGGCTGGTCTAATAAAGAGTTAATGAAGTCAGTGGAATGATCTCAATTAAAAAGGCTGAGCCTTTGGGGAGAGGGGGGAAGCTGGTAATGAGTGTCTCATCACAACCATCTTTCAAGCTTAAATCCTGAAGATTTTACTGTTTCAGCTTTGCAGATGAGGAAATGTAGGTTTGGAAAAGTTTAGTGATTTGCCTGCGGTCACAGAGCTGGTTAAATGTCAGAAGCAGGATTTGAACCTAGGCCTCCTTGACTGTAAAATGAACACTCTGTCCACTCTCCCATCCTACTATCTAATAGAATGCTACTCGGTGTCTGAGTCATGGGAAAGGTGAAGGGGAACCTGAAATCAGAAAAGGCTTGAGTCCAAATCCAGCCACTGACTCTGGACCCACTAGCTCACTGACAACTGAGTCACTTTTGTTTCCATAGCTACACATTTTGTCTAATTTCTGGTTTGTTTCCTTTGTAATCCTAAGCATTTTATTTTATGGGTTTGAAAGACTGAGAAGGAAGGGGTCCACCAGACTGACTGCCCAAGACATCCAGGACAAAACAGGTGAAGAATCCCCAGGCCAGGGGCTGAATTGGATAAAAAATATTTATATCAAGTGAGATTACCAACATGATGAACATATGTGGAAAACCCAGTAATGTGGGATTTGGCTCATTCCAAGAACAGAAATAGATAAGGACCTGTTTACTGTTGCTGTCTTCAGGAAACATAAAGTGTTGGACTGGCCCTCTGATAAACTTAGAATTCAGAGGGCAGATCAACGCCTCCTGTAATTGGTAGAATGGAATGGTACTTGATATAAAACAACTGGAAGGGTAAGAGGGACCAGATTATGATTAACTTTGAATGACAAAGAGGAGAGGGCAATGGGGAACCACCAGAGTTTACTGAGGAAGGGGGTGCCATGATCAGAGCTGCACTTTTAGATCATTTTAGCAGCTGGGGAGACAGATTGGAGTGTAGAGAGGAGTGAGGCAGGCTGACCCACCAGCAGCACTACACTAGTCCTGTTGTGAGAGTCTGAACCAGGGTGACAGTTGTAGATGCTGGAATATTGTGTCCAGTTTGGGTCCCACAGTTTAAGGAGGATATTGATAAGCCAGTGTATCCACAGGATCCACCAGGATGGTGAGGGGCCTCCAATCTGTGACCCAGAGTAGGTCCCAGAGACTGAGACAGAAGTGGAAGAGAAGGGCACTGAAGACAGAAGCTGCCTTCTCCTCCTCTGGCTAGGACACCACAGGGGAGGAGGAAGGACAGTTCACTAAGGAACAGAGACACACACCAAATGTCCTGAAACTCTGGGAGCCAGATAGGGAGAAGCTCCATCCAGTCCCTCCAAGTCAGGATTCCAGAACAAGGTCCCCAGAAGATCGTTTGGGCGAGGCTCCAGCAGAGAAAGACCCTGAGCCCCTCAAACTCTCCTCGATGACCAGGGACCCAAGCCTGTCTTACCCCTTTCCCTCTTATTTGAACCAGACCTAGGATGTCAATAGCACATAAAACCCCAATGAGGGTCTTCCTGACTAGGGAAGGAAATGATAATGATGCTAAAAAGAAAAAGGAAAGAATATTAATGAAATATTTTAAAATGGAAAGAGTAGAGCAGAAAGTGTTGCTCTAACACTGCAAGCAGGGCAATGTGAGTACTCCATGTCAAATTTAATATAGTCTTTAAAAAAAAAACCCAAGCCATATAAAAAAAAGATTTATGTTTGACCTACAATCCTCTTGTCCTCTTCTACATATATGGAAACATTCAAGTCCATTGATGTTTGTCAAGTTGGTCATTTAAAAAAGAAAAGATATTGAATCCCAGAGATGGAAAGTGATGGGACTTGGCTAAGGTCACACCTCTTATAAACAGAGTTGAGATTTGAATTCAGGTCCTCAGTTCCAAATTCAAGGTTCTTTTCACTATACCTAAGCCCTATTCATAGAAAAAGGTCCTACCCACAAATCAAAGACAATCCCATCTCCTATTCATGCCTCAGTTTCTCTGCCTGAGCTTCATTATATGCCCTTAGTAGCCAAGCCCCACAGACCCACACACTTGGTTGTTGCATTAATTCAAACTTCTAAACCACAGTCTCCAAAGCAGCGTCCTGAGAGTGGCCTCAGATTTCTGGATTCACATGGGAGGTTTCATTTCTCTGTCTGTCTGTCTGCTCTGTCTCTCTCTCTCTCTCTGTCTCTCTCTCTCTCTCTCTCTCTCTCACACACACACACACACACACACACACACACACACACACACACACACCACCAGCCTCGATCCATTCATCCACTCTTCAATAACCCGATCTCCAACAGGTTATTTCAGGGTGACTGAATAAGTCCCAGGACATGAAAGGTCTCTGGGATGGGGACTTTCCCATGGGGTTTGCCACCTTGGGGAAGTAAACAAATCTGAAAGTGGATCTGAGATTTAGATGGAAGCGGTGTAAGGGAGGAACTGGGGCCCCAGCAGCTTCTGGAGAAGGACAGTCTCAGTCCTGAGGGCAGGGACAGTGGCTCTATCCCACAGTCTCAAAATCATGGAACCATGGAACTTCATAGCTATAAGAAGCTCTATCAATGAACAATCCAACCCCCTATATTTACAGAGAAGGAAACTGAGTCCCAGAGAGGGTCAGTGCAACCCAGGTCTTGGAAGTATGCCTTACATTTTAGCATCAGGTGAAACTGCTCCAAAAGTCGGGACTCTGAAACTCACAGTCTCCTGTCCTATCATTTCTCCTAAACAAGTCCTGCCTTCTAAACGTTTTCTAAGTTCTTGTTTTCCTGGTCCATCCCAAATGTTCACCCTCTAATCAAGCAACTCAACTGCCCTCCCACCTTGACAAGACATCCCCTTGTCGTTTAGAAGTTACAACTCCCCCAGCCCCCAACTCTGGGCCCACACCGCCCCATTCCCCTTCCAATGTACGCCCTCTGACTTCTGCTGGAGGATGGCGGGAAGCCATGCTAAAGGGTACCACCTTGCTGCTATCCAGCATCCCCCAGTCAGACAGCGATCCTCCCTTAATTTTCATCATGCCCCTTCCAACAGCTGCTCCAAAGACAGTGAGACCCACAAGCAAACATCTGCCTGAGAGCAAATTCCCTTAGTTCAGAGGAGATCTATATTCCTATTATTTAGTCTCTCGTGGCCTTCATTTGCTCCTCTATAAAATAAAGAAGGGGACCAGATGGCCTCAAAGGTTCCTTCTACTCCACATATAGAACCCCTTGATTCTGGGGATGTCCCAAGCTGGGACCCTCTCTTTCCTTAGAATCTTTTTAAAATTTCTATCTTTTTTATTACAAACTTACTAAGCCTCAACAAATATAATCATTTCAATATACACAAAAAGGGGGACTTTAAATGAAACTGAATTTATTTTATGTACAGTTTTTTTCTGCTATGTCCAGTTTAGTGGGGTTTGTGACAGGGATAATTCAAATTTTATGTGGCAGTTTTACCACCGTCCAAATTGTCCTTACCCATCTGAATTTCCTTCTTTCCTCAATTTATTTTTAATGATTCATTGGACTCTTTTTTTTCTGGACTTCTTTTTTTCTTCTTTTCATTTACTTTTAGTATTAATGTCCCCCTCATTCTCAATATCCCCACACTGACCCCCAACACAGAAGTCAAAAGCACTCCCAGTGCTTTTGAAACAAGAACTGAACCCTTTAATCTGCTGCCCTGACTCTTTCCTAAGGAGGCAAGTTTGACTTCTTCACACAGGGCAAGTATACACTGTCAGAAATTTGTTTGTGCCTTGCATTTGCTGATTTGGGCAGGATACTTTGACTTCTCTTGGTCTGATCAACCATGAGAAATAAAAACCACAGTGCTTAGGCATTTGGCCTTTGGATTTTTAAAGCTGAACATTGGCATGTTATATGATAGCATGCTAAATGAGATTTATAAATTTGCGTATTTCTCTCCATAGAGAAGAATTAATGTGCCCCTCACCTACCTAGAGCCCAGCTCTCCTTATCCTGACAAATATTGTTTGGTAAATTCTACAGCAGTTTACTCTGAACCATGACTGAAAACAATGCCCCCTCACAAACACTATTGTCAGTTACAGGTTGGGAATTATTGTAGAACCTTGGAGAATAACCAGACAGTTATGGTGTACTCATTGTGCATGAAAGATCATTATTTTCCTCTTTTCACATCACAAATTGTAAAATAATTATTACACTCCAAAGTCTCTTACTTCCCATACCCACTCCTCAATGCCATATGAAGTGGCAAATTAACTTTCCATCTTTCTGTATAAGTTTCACAACTGCCATGAGACATGTGAGAAGGTTTTCATCCCATGCCAACCTCCCTTGGGAAGCAGATTCCTAGCCCGGAAATTCCCTAGGCTAATGAAGTCACAGCTTCAGTCCCTGGCCCTATTAATCTGTACCATTATAGTCTGCATTACAATGAGTTAACTAGGAAGAGAGGCTTTATGGGTATAAGAGCTGGACATCTTCAAAGACTGCCTTGTGTTATGCTACAACTATGAACTTCTTGGTATTAACTTGAGAGACAATAAGAAGTGGCATTTACTCCATGAGGTAGAAACTCTTGATACCACAGGACTGGTCTGACTTCTGATTGGATGTAGGTAAAAGCATTTATGCTGCTGAATCAATAATCCACCATACCAAGAAATATCCACATTAAGGGGGTTCGGGAAAAGCATCTTGTAGAAGAAGGAATTTTAACCAGGTCTTGAAGGAAGCCAGGGAGGCCAAGAGGCAACCATAAGGAGGGAGAGCATTCCAGGCATGGTGGCCACTAGAGAAAATGCTTGGAGCCGAAAGCTGGAGGTCTGATGCAAAGAGCAGCCAGGAGGCCAGTATCACTGGACTGAAGACTACAGGGTGACAGGGGAGGGGAGTTCAGGGTATAAGAAGATTGGAAAGGTGGGAGGCAGGCAAGTATCAGTTGTCAAAAAAGTTGAGAAGCTGATTGTGCGGAGGTAATAGTATCTTCCTGAACCCATTTCTCTATTGTGACTTTTAACTGAGAAAATTTCCCACTTGTTAGAATGTGCAATTACCAGTGATACCCGTTAAAAGACATGGCATTGTGATGTATGAAGTGACCATTGCAGAAAGTGTCTAAAACATGTTCCTGGAAACTTGTCCCCGTGGCAGGCCAGCCCCCTTCTCCCCCTCTCCCATGGTTAAGCTCCTTCCAAGGGCCTCTACACACTGGGGGGCGGGGGGGGGCGGGGAGGCCCAGGCTCACCAAGCTCCATCCTCCTCCCAGATGACCTTTTGATCCTTGGACCTCACCCCATGACACCTCAGTCCTTTCCCTGTCAGACTATAACCTCCTCCAGGGCAGGGCACCGTTTGTATTTGCATTTCTGTATTTCTGATGCTTAGCACAGTTTCTGGCTCTTGCTAAGTGCTTAATAAATGTCTATTGTCTGCCTGCCTCTTGAGCTATCCTACGCATGATATGATGGTCCATCTGTGACTTTCAGGTTCAGGCCTGACAGAACAATTTTCATGTTATAACCCCTATGAACCTCTTCCTCCTTTAACAGCAAATTTGTCTGACTGGGGCAGGAGGAACACAAACATCTTATGATGATTCCTTCCCCAAATCCAGTGATAAGGAATGCAGGGGTAGAAAAGACAACTTCTTGTATTTCTAATGCTCTGAATGTGCATGTGCCTTTGTGTTCTTTTTACGACCCTGACACCTCATCCTGGAGAACTGAAGCTTATCACCAACCCAAAGATTCTTAAATGGCCACTCCCCAAAAGAAGGCCTGGACCCCCCAGAAGGACTATAGGGAGACAGAATTCTAGAAAACGTGGACACTCCTCTTTTTTGTCCATTCTGTCAATCGCCACTTTGGGGGTCCCAGATAGGACCTGGCAATTTAACCACCCAAGACATACTACTCCATTTCAAAATTTCTTGCCTAGTTCCGCTGTTTGGTTAACTAACTCAAAAGCAGACGAAATTTAACTAAGCAGAGGATGGTTATGGAGAGAGGTACAATTGGCCCTGGCTGCACGGGGGAGATAAAGTAATTGCTGTTTATCTAATTATCCCAGTTGATAGCACTGTCCAATTCATGGGTAAGAGCCATTTATTTAGTAAATGACTAGTAAAGGGCCTCTGAGTAGGGCATGCCCCTTCTCTGGGCCTCAGTTTTCTCTCAGGAACATGAACTTGATTGCCTCTAAGGTCCCTTCCAGCTTAAAATCCTGTGATCATATTATCACTCCATATGAAATATGGCACACCTCGTGAAACACTTGTAGCAATAGCTTCCCAAGTTTTTCCAAAGTGGGGCGAAATATGGCAATGAGGATAAACACCCACACCCATGCAGATTTTGAGCCCAGCAACACAGGAAAGGAAGTGGAGGCACTAATTATGAATGGCTTTGTAGATGTAAATATAGAATTCAAGAAGCTTAGCTCTGAAAGGAAAAAGGGATACAAGATGACAGCTAATGAGGATGGAAGACCAAGGGAGGGATCTGCAAGGATAAGAGAGACAGGAATACATCTGTAGGTAATGGAGAAGCAGTCAGTAGACAGAGAGACCATTCCATCCCTTCCCATCTCTTCCAGACATCATCTCCCACAATCATCCCAAGCTTTAATTTTCAGTCTCTTCTTATCTGGTGGTTCTATCCTGGTCACCATAAACATGCCCAACTCATGGGCATGTTTTAAAAAAAACAATCCCCTCCAGCTATCTTCTTGTATCTTCCCTAGCTTTCTCCATCAAAGTCCTAGAAAAAGCTGACTATCTATGTTCCCTCCACTTCTATCTCACTCTCTTCCACACCCTCTACAATATGACTCGACCTCATCATTCAACCCCAGAATTACCAGTGGTCTTTGAACCACCAGATCTAATGGTCTTTGCTCAGTCTTCCTCCTTCTTGACCTCTGTACAATATCTGATAGACCCTCTCCTCCTAAGTTTTCCTGACCCTGATCTCTCTTAGTTCTCCACTTACCTGCTGGTCCACTCTTCCATTCCTATGTCATCATCCCTGTCACACTCACTAGCTCTGGGTACCCACCAAGGTTCCAGTCATGGCATCTTTTCTTCTCCTTCTACCCTCTCTGCTAGTGAGCTCATCACCTCCCATGGGTTCCATTACCATCTGGATGCAGATGACTCCAAGGTCTATCTATCTAGCCCTGGTCTCTCTCCTGAGCTTCAATCTTACTTCACTCACTGCCTAGTGGACATTTCTAACAGGTGTCACAGAGGCATCTCGAACACCACACTGCAAAGCAGAATTCACTTTCTTTCCTCCAAAATGCTCATCCTACATCTCCCTGAGGCTCACAATCATGGAGCCACGCTCAGCTCTTCTCTTTCCTCCCTGCCCCCTTCTCCACGTCTGATCATTTTCACCTCCTTATTTCTCATCTCCATCACCTTCTCTCCACCATGATTCCAGTTAAGGGAAACTTCACCTCTCTTCTGCATGGCTACAAGAGCCTCTGCCTCAAGTCCCTCCCCACTCCAACCCATTCTTCCCACCACTGCCACACTGATCCTCCCCACACTGGGGCTCAAGAAGCCTCAGTGACTGCCCATTGCCCCTGAAATAAAAGGCTGCCTCCAGCTTTCCTTTCCAAGCTTGTCACTTATAATTCCCTGTCACAGCCTCTACATTCCAACCCAACTGGCCCATTCACTGTTGTTTATACTAGACATTCTAAACTAGATGCCTCTTAACAAGCCTCTCAGCCTCTTGGCTAGCTTCATCAAGGCTCACCTTGGTCCCTAGGATGGTTGAGGCAGTGCTGTGCTGAAAGCAAATGACGGCCATGCAAGGAAGAACCAACCACTCTCCAAGGAGGAGAGATAAAAGTTTGAGAAAGAATGTTCCTCCTTCTTCCAAGGCAGTCTCATTGTTGGGACAGGGTCACCATTGGTTCTTGGTCTTCCAGTGAAGAGGTAAGGAGGTGATTTCTTTCCCTCTCAACCCCCACTATAGCATGTACGCGAACAAGGCAATAAATGTATGTATTGGCCCAGGCAATCCCTAAACTGGACTATAAGACCAAGATTTAAGTCAAGACGCATATAAGCACTTAGTGTGAGCAGGAACTATTCATATTTCTTTTCATAAGAACAAGTGACTCACTGAACTTCGGTCCAGAGATGGCTGGTTCTAGCCCCAGCTCCTAGTCTCTGAAGTCAAGCATCTATCGTATCCTTGTATCAGAGGTTGGTTGCCCCAGGACAGACTTCCTGCTGCTACACCCTACCATTTCAGGAAAATGACTGCAGGCACGGCTGTCTAGCCAAAAGATGTGGACCTTGAGCTGCTGCCCAGACAATACAGATCCCAAGTGAAGGTGAAATATCTATTCAGTAGTTTCACAAGAGTCCTGAGAATCTTTAACTCCTAGGAAAGTTCAACAGAAGGAAAGTGTTACTGTTTTACATTTTCAGTATTTGTGCATAGGGTGTGTTCTGTCTACATAAGATATGTCTATGTCCAAATGAGAAGTCTAAACAGAAATAGACCGGGGATGCAAGGATAGACATAGATAAGTATCTTTCCTACTACTCTCCAAGAGATACTACAATTTCTGTCTGGAGAGGAGTCGGATCAGGAGCCACAAGGTTGGCTGCTTGGTTCTTCTCAGAGAAAAAGGGATAGCAGACTATAATTATAACTATCTTCACTCAATCTCCTAAAAAATGCAGGTTTTTAAGTTCAAGCCCCTTTCCTAGACAGAAGGCATATCAAGCTTATTCCTTCCAATCCACTTGACTCCTTCCTACCAAATACACAAAAGATCATCACAAGTAAAGATATAGATAAGTAAAACCATTTGTCCAAGTAGATAGCAAACAAACATCCGCTAAATTCTACAGATTAGAATATACCAGAATATGCACAAAAGTAAGCTCTTTGCATAGAAGAGAGCTGAGATCTCTCTCAGTCAAGAGAAAGGACCCAATTTCACTCAAGGGAAAAATTCCCCAAATCCTGGACATGTTAAAGCACTGATTTCCCCAACATGTTTGCCAATTCCAGAGTTTTTTCTTTCTCCTCCTTGAAATTAATACTGAAGGGTCAGGAATTATGTGTCCAGTCTCGAAGAAAGGAAGAAAAATATCTCTCTGCCACTCAAACAAGCACACAATGAGTGAGCATTCTCTCCACAATTAGAAAAAACATGAAAACACTACAGGCTTGGCTGGAAACTCGGGTCACATTCCAAAATATTCTTGAGTAATTTTTTCCATAGTGGAAGAAATAAATAGCTGCCCCATACCTGATACCCATTACAAGTTATTGGTGACTTCTCTGGAAGGGATCCTGGGACAGGAGTCAAATATAAGTTTTACATACAAATTGTCCCTGGGACAGTAGGATATGCTGACCCATTTATGGGACTCCTTTCTTTTTGGGGGGAGGGCAGCTCTTTTCTGGGACTGAAGCTGGTCTGAGTGCAGAGCCAAGTTCCTTTTGGAAAGGGGCCTCCTGATCCCTGGTTAATAACCATACCTGCAAATAATTTCTTCTAAGTCTGAAGCGGGCATGTGCACATTGGGAGCACTTTTCAGTTGTTGATTCAACCCTGTGACCCCATTTTAGAATTTCCTTGGCAAAGACCTTGGAGTGGTTTTGCCATTTCCTTCTCCAGCTCATGTTACAGATGGGGAAACTCAGGTAAACAGGGTTGAGTGACCTGCCCAGGGTCATACACCTAGGAAGTGTCTCAGACTGGATCTGAACTCATCAAGATGAGTCTTCCTGATTCCAAGCCCAGTGCACTATCTACTGTGCCATCTGACCCCTGGATCCAAGTTCAAATCTAGCCTGAGATGGTTACCAGCAGTGTGACCCTGGGCAAGTCACTTAACTTCCGTCTGATTCAGTTTATTCCTCCATAAAATAGGGATGATAACCAGGGTTCTGAGAATCAAATGAAATATTTATAAAACATTTTGCAAATCTTAAAACGCTATATAAGTGCTAGCCATTAGTAGTAATAGTAGTAGTAGTAGTAGTAGCTGTTGTAGCGGAAGTAGTGGCAGTAGTATTTCAACCAAGCCTCAGAAAGGTTAAATGAATCACCCAGGGCAACACAACCAGCGTCCAAAGCAGAATTTGAACCCAAGTCTTCCAGGCTCCAAGCCCAGCACATCACACAGCCTTGGCTCTCCTACTGGGGGCGGAGTTCAGTAATCACGTAGGGCACGTTTCCCCGCCAATCATAGCGTCCCGCACCAGCTTCCCAGGCCACGCCCCCCTCAGAGAGTCACGAAGGGATACGGTGCCAAGACTTCATTTCCCAGGAAGCCCTGGGGCCCAGAGGGAGAGAGCCCCGCCCCTTGACTTGCGTGACCACGCCGCGCGATGACGTCGCCGCTTCATAGCGAAGCTTTTGGAGATAACGGTGACTCTAGCCTGGCCCAGAAGGGGCGGGGCCGAGGAGAGACGAGATACCTGGGGACGACTGAGAGACTTCCAGTCAGGGAGAGCTGGTGCCAGGACATGCGCACAACGACCTTTTTTTTTTTAGAAGCCCACGTGACGGAGGGGGAGGTGGGAGGGGAGCAGAAGCAGGAAAACGGAGAGAAACCTTCAAAGGTAGAAGAAAACAATAGGCCCAAAGCCAAGAAATGAAGTCGAAGACGTACACACGGAGGCAGAGACCAAAGATGGGGAGAGGCCAAAAACAAGGAAGACGCAGAAGTGACGGCCAAAGGGACATCCGGAGGGGGAGGAGCGGGGCTGCCCCTCCTCCCACGGTGACGTCATGTTTAACGAGCGGCTCTCCGGCCTTCCAGCACTGGAGAAATCACCTACCAAGAGATCCGAGAAAGAGAGGACGGACAGACGGCCTGCTTTGTCCGTCCCCATCAGAGCCCTCTGGTGCTGGGGACCCCACGGAAAGATAAGTGTGAACTGATGTGGGGGGCCGGCCCCTCAGCAGCGACGTCAAGCACGTGCCCCAAGGTGGCCCCAGGGGGCTGGGGGTGAAGCCTCCCCCACCCCCACCCCCCCCACGAAAGGGAGGGCTTCAAGGTGTAGAACTTCTGCCTTTATCACAAGTGTTGGCTTTTTCTCCTTTTCCCCCAATGGGAGGTGGATGGAAGGGAGAGAAAATAAATGCTTGTTAATTGAAAAAAAACAAGAATTGGGGAGGAAGTATGCATACAGTCACTGGCCATTATAGATGTAAGGACTGAACTTTACGTTCCCAGGTAAAGAAGGTGCCAGTTAGATGAACCGCATCTTCTGGATCCATCCAGCACTCAGGGAGGTTTTTATTGCCTTCCTCTGACCTGTGGCTCTGGGGCTTTGTTTACATCTTTCCTTACTTATTCCAACCCTGGAGGCCATAAGATAATAAGACCTTTTCTCTTCCCCCAGGGTTAATGACCCGGTGTCCAGCACCTGTGCATCTAACCCCAAATTATGATTAGGGAGGGGTGATTATTGCTGGGAAAGGATCTGTGTTCATCCTTTGTTCCCCAAGAAGACCATGCCATCAGAGAAATGATGACATGACTTGCACTTGACTTTGTTTAGAGTGAGGGAGAGCTGTGCTGGTCACCAGCCTCACTTCTCCCCCAGAGTCATCTGAATTCAGTGACCAGATATTCATCAGGATGACTGGAGATGACCCAGAATGAGGCAGTTGGGGTTAAGTGACTTGCCCAAGGTCATGCAGCTAGTGAGTGTCAAGTGTCTGAGATGAGATTTGAACTCAGGTCCTCCTGACTCCTGCACTGGTGCTCTATCCACTGCACCACCTAGTGTCCTGTAGTCAGGCATATAATCCTTTTGGAGGGACTATATGCAGCATATTTGTTACATTTCTCAACTCCACATCAAATTGTTTCCAAACTTGAAGGAAGGTTGTACATTCATGTACAAATTGTCACTGAGGATGCACAGACCTTCACTGGCTCGTGGTTACTGTACCAGAATGGGTCTTTCATTCCTGGGTTGACTTGTAATATCTCATCAAAGCTGGGAGGGGATAGAGAGAGAGAGAAGAAAGCACAAGTATTTAGGGAGAATGGGATTCCAGAGCACCGTTCCCAGGAATGATGGTTCTGCTAAGTGTGGGGGTTGTGAGGGAGAGATTTGTGATAGAGGACAATGCTATCTGGGAGAAGGAGTTGGGGAATGTTTTCCCATCAATAAATCCCAGGCCACTGCCACTTGCCCAACCAAAAATCCCAATTCTTTCTTCTTTTCCCTGAGCTCATCTCCTTCCGGGAAGTATCCCCTAATGCTATAGTATAAATAAAATAACAAATAAAGAAGTCTTAGGAGGACTAACTTTTATTCTGTCCCTTGGGTCTTATGAGAAAGTGACCAGTATATCATAGTTTGGGATGACAAATGGCATATTTACTTTTCTCCTTCATCCTAATGTCTAGCAGCAAGTGACTCCCATATTCTATTATGCTCTTATGTGTATATTCTGATATATAGCTATATAACAATAGCTAATAGTTTCAGTGTTGTGTTTCATATTCTATTAATGTAGGATCATAGAGTAGCTAAATTCTACAGTTCCTTATGAGGGAAATTGAATGGCTACTTGTATATAATTATACTCCTCCAAATTCCCCTTCCAGTGATAATAGGAACATGTCAAGCACATACTCCTCTCCCTTATATATCCCCAGCACTTAGCAACATGCCTGGCTTACTAGAAGTTTATTGACTGGCCAGTTGTGGCATAGAAAGAAGGGTTACTGGAGGAGCCCCTGATCAACTGAAAATGGAGTTGGCCTCAGTCTTCCCAGAAAGGACAGTGGGCTGTTCCCAGATGAAGAGGCTGACTTGCTTTGACTTCAGAGAATCCAAACAGGTTGGAAATAAGGTTATTGTGGGCCAGTGAGGGGTCAGAATGGATGGAAAGAAGGGCCTCAAACTCTTGCAGAGGAATCTCAAATGACCCCTAGAGATCTGTCCCTTTGGGTACCATCTCCAACCTCTCCCCAGCCCACCTCCACTTTTAAGCTTCCTTTTATGTATTGTCAGGGCAGCTAGGTAGGTGGTGTAGTGGATAGAGCACCAGTGCAGGAGTCAGGAGGACCTGAGTTCAAATCTCATCTCAGATACTTGATGCTCACTAGCTGCATGACCTTGAGCACTTAACCCCAACTGCCTAATCCTGGGTCATCTCCAGTCATCCTGATGAATATCTGGTCACTGGATTCAGATGGCTCTGGTGGAGAAGTGAAGCTGGTGACCTGCACATACCTTCCTCACTCAAAACAAAGTCAAGTGCAAGTCATGTCATCGTTTCTCTGATGGCATGGTCTTCTTCAGCAACAGAGGACAAACACACACATATATTGTCATCCCCCATTAGAACACTAGTTCCTTAAGGACCAGAGCCAAGTATCTGGCACATCATAATGGCTTAATAAATGGTTGGTAGCTTCTTTAATCTTGGAGTTTCCAAGGATATTACAGTGCCAAGGAAAGAACTTTAGATCTGTATCATCAAAAACCAAAGGGTGTAAGTAGGAACTGTTTCAGGCAACTAACCTGGGGGGGAGGAGAAATATCTTAATTTTAGCTAATTGAAGAAGCTGAGCCCACTTATTAACAGGATGGCTGTTAACCCTCTGGGGAAATAGAGGCATATGTATAGGTAGTCAATTTTTTCCTCTCTTTAATTCCCTAATGGACCAGTAGTTATTTATTCCAATAACTCTATATGAGGCAAGACAATCATGGTCTGCCAACCATAGAATCAGAAATTGTCTTTATTCCAGAAAGGTCAACACTATTTCAGGGATATGCTGGTAAACTGAGGCATATGAGTACATTGAGGTGCCTATTGTGCTTCATGTTATGTATCTGGTTAGCCCACTTCACAAACACAGCATGCTTTAATGTGAAAGTGTTTACTTCTTTTTACTGAGCAAAGCCTATTATTCCCTACCTAAAAACTCAGGAAATAGCTTGGGAAAACAGGGGATAAAAGTGAAGGAGTTGATCATTTTTGCAGAGCAGGGAAATAAAAGCTCTCTAGGTTTTTGTTCTCACTGCAATTGTTTCTCTGTCCTTTGAGTGTATCACATGTCAAGGACCCCTTCCCTCTCTCCATTATTATTTACCCTCCATTTCAGGGGAAATTTTTCTCAAGATGAGAAACAGTTATCTATTAACATGAGACCTGCTGCCATATTTCCAGCACCCTGTCGTACTTTGAAGAAACCATGGTTCTCTATGACTACACAGAAGAGATGTCTTTCCCCCAGATGATACTTATACCTGTTACCCACTCCAAATAAAATTGTGAGGCATCACTGTGAATTAGTTAATATAGAGGTATATAGCTGGCTTGCCCAAGTAGCCTTCCTTATTACAAGCACAGATTTATTAAAAAGGGAGTGAGTTCTAAACCCCTGTGCCTGTTCTGTCTTCTCTGAAATGTTTATTTCCACGGAAAACCCTTGCCTTATAGAAGGGAGGTGAAAACATAACATTTCCTACAAGACAGAAGAATTTGAAAAAATTACCTTTTTGCTTGAAGTAAAATGGGTCATCATTATGAGTTAGAAAATAAGTATGTACAAATATATTCATACATCTGTGGATATATATATGTAGGTTTATATAATAAAATGTATATATCTATAAATTTTATATTAATATTATAAATCTTTATGAAAGTTAGAAGTGTCTTTATTTATTTCTCCTGAAATAGTAACTTCCTTGCTCAAAAGTCTTTCTTTCTCCCTGCTTTCTGACTAATTGTGAAACTGCTAAAGTAGATAAAGGAAATTTGCAAAGTTATTAAATGGACAAATTTCAGTCATGATACAACCTACCATGGCTCTCCTTGGGAAGGATAGTGGAGGATTCTACCTGATTGAATGTGACAGAAAATGTTAGAAATCTATTAGAATTCTGTGATTCTAAGGATTGCTGAAAAATTCTGAAATGCATGGAAACTACTAGTCATTCTAAGAAAGAGGTAGGGGAAGAAAAGGGAATTAAACTGGAGGGAGGGGGGGCATGTCTACATCACTTTTCATATAAACAAGCAAAGATGTTTGCCCTGATACTTATGCTCAGACCAATTCCTTCTATGACAATAAATGTCTTGTATGACAATAAATGTTTCAGCTTACTAACACTTTGATGTTTCTAGTGGCTCCTGTTGGAAAACAGTGTAATATAGTGAGAAGAGAATGAGCTCTGGAGTCAGATGTTCTCATGTCTACTGCCTGTGTGACCCCAGGAAAAGTCATTCCCCAGGTCTCAGTTTCTTGGTCTGTAAAATAAGGACATTAGGCTAAATGGCCTCTTGAGGTACCTTCCAACTCCAATTCTAATATCTGCATGATGGATCACCCACCAGTATCAGTATGTACCACAGTAAAATGTATCCATTACTCCCTGTAGATTCACCAAGTCCCCAGAGTTGTTCTTGTGTCAGATCAGAAGTCCTAGGAGATCCAGACTGGGCAACCTATACCTTAAAGGTCAATTGAATATAATTGGAAACTCGATGGAATTTTTCCCCAATTTTTCCCAACATAATTGAGTTATACTCCAGGTTTGGGATTATTAGAAATCAAGAATATATAGGGGAGACTGTGTTCCAAATCATGACAGTTCAACCCATGAAAACGTTACAAATTCCACTTCAAGGAAGCTCCACCTTTGTTAACAAGCTGCTAGACATAACTGAAATCAATATAGTGAGTTAAGGTTTTCCAAGCACCTAATATTTTTGGAACCTCATTAACAATCCCATGAGGTAGATATTACTGATATTATCCATACTTTGAAGATTAGGAAACAGGCTCCAAAAATACCTTGGCCAAAGAGGAAATGAGTTGGCCAACGTCCCACGGCTAGCGTAAGAGACAGGATTCAAACCCAGGTCTTCCTAACCCCAATTCCCACCCTCCCCATTGCATCACATATTGTTATGGTACATGAGGCTAAACAGAGCAAACTCTTGATCCAAGTAGTGGGAAAAGTGAAGCCTGACACTTACCAGCTCTGTGCCCATGAAATCTCAATTTCTTAATCTGTAAAATAGAAATAATTGTAGTGTCTCCCTCCTAGGTTGCGAGAAACATATGATATAATGTGTATAAATCACCTAGGAAGCCTTCAGTTTCCCGCTAAATGGTAAGTGCTGTTACCGTTACCAAGTAGCTAGTTGTATCTACTTTTATCTCAGGTAGAGGGAAGAACACCGCCAACTGTCACCTTGGATAGAGCAAGTTGGATGATGGAGACAGAAGTCCAAAGGATAAATTGAAGTACCCCGGATCACATCATCAGGGAAAAGGGTTGATGTTTATAGGGATATCCAAGAGCAAGAATGCTGAACCTGTTGTACACAAAACTTCAAGGGACCCATTGGTAGCTTTCAGGAGGTCCACAAATGTTTTTCTAAAAATATTTTGGTAAGTGTTTCAATATAACCAATTTACTTTGTAATCTTATTCATTTTATTTTATGCTTACTAAAACATGACTCTGAGAAGGGTCCCCAGATTTCACCAGGCTGCCAAAAGGGTCTAAGACACAAAATGTTAAGAACCCCCATTATCTAGGTTGGGCAAAGGGCGGGCCTCTCATTCTATCAGGTGAGCTAACTTAGCTGATAGATGATCCTTATACCTGGAAGAGTGAGGAGATATGTGGGATTTGTTCATTTCAAATATGCAATAAAAGGATGCATGTTTCTTCTTGCGATGCTCTGGAAATATGTGGCACTTTAGGTCAGCCCCTGGTACTTTTGGAAGCAGAAGGTAAACTGAGTCCTTGTGTGATTGGGAGAATGGCATTTGATGAGTGTAGGAATTGATCTCCCTCTAACCTTATGCCTCAAGCAGAGTTCATTTCTTGTATTGTGCTGTGTATTTATCATCTTACCACAGAATGCCCAAGAGACCATCAGAGCTGCCAATATTCAGCTATTCAAATCGCATATATAGTTCTTAAGTACAAAAGGGAGAATTATTTTAAAAAGCAAATACAAATTTATAGTCCTACAAAATAATATTTAAACGAGAGGGTCTGAGTTGATCTGCTTCGTCGGGACCACGGGAACTGATTTTCCCCCAAACCAATAGAATAATAGACTCGATATACTGAGTCATCAGTTCTCATACATATATATATATATATATATATATATATATATATATATATAATACACACCACATACATATCCCTGGGGTCCTTTTGAATTCCTATAAGGGTAAGAGGAGAATAATAATGATGGGTGACATTTGTACAGTGCTTTATGTTTTCTATATGTGTCTGACTGTGTACACACACGCGCGCGCACACATCTTACTTTGTAAAACTTAAGGCTCTGTATAAATGTCACCTATTATTCTTCTTTACCTCTTGCCCCTGTGGGTACTTGAAAAGCCCCCAGGGATCAAGGCCCAGAAGTTGGGCTGGGAGTTACTGGGAACATTGTTTAGAATCCCTTGTTGGCTGAGGGCTGAGAACAGGAGGGGCACCCCTGCCCACATTCAGAACTGTCACATAGAAGAGGTGCTAACCTTGGTCCGCTTGGCCCCAAAGTTCAGGAGGATGGGTGGGATTTACAAAGAGGTAGATTAGGCTTGATATCAAGGATAGCTTCCTAACAATTAGCACCGTCCAGAAACGGACTGGATTGAGATTGAGACTGAGGGGTCGCCCCTTCTTAGAGGGCTTTAAGCAAAGGCTGGGTGGCTACCCACTCGTGAAGAGAGTATTGTGGAAGCAATCTTTGTTTACGTAGGGACTGAAGTAGAATGTCTCTGAGATCTCTCCTGATGCTGAGGTCCTAGGATGCTATGATGTCAATAGATGTAACATGAAGCTCTTCCCCCCTCACTTTGGGGCTCTCAGAGAACGACCACAGACTGGAGGAACTATGTGCCTCAGCAGATACTGAAAAACCACAGCTCATGAGCCCCCATATGGGGGTTGTTGTCTTTTTCCACCAACCAGAGGTCTCATTATTTAAAAGCAAAAGACATTCAATCAAACAACAGCACAAACTAAGGGACAAAAAAAGAAAATCCCCTCGTGTACAAAAGATACAGTCCTCCTCAAGTGATCATCGGACCGGTGGGGGAGATGACATGCATAAAGAGTCATCCAATTAGGGAAGAAGGATAGGGCACACATATATAGAGAACATTTAGATGGCACTGTGGAGAGAGTGCTCGGTCTGGAGTCCAGAGGCCCTGAGTTCAAATCCAACCACAGACACCAGTTGTGCGACCCTGGGCAAGTCACTTAATTCTGTTGGCCTCAGTTTCCTCATCTGTAAAATAAGCTGAAGGAGGAAATGGCAAAGTCAGACAGGACTGAACCACAAAACTGGGTATACACGTGTAGGAGAGATGTTTGGCCAGGTAACACAAGTGACGGGGCATAGGGGCAGGGAATCAGCGTAGTCTGAACAGCAGAGTCCTTGATGTGGTATAGTGATGTCACCAAGCCCCACTGGGGGCAACCTCCACAGCATGGCTCTTGCTCTCTGCTACCATCTATTGGTCTTTATGCAAAATGCATCCTTTTCCCCCACAGGAAAGAATCTCCCATCTGTTTTTAGTTTATGGCCCTAAGAATTATTTTCGCCTTTTTTGTGACACAGACGCCAGTCAGATAGCTAAGCCCTTCTACTTCTTAGTCACTTGTGATGCCTCTCTGGCTCTTTCCATCAAAACACTTCTTTGGCTTAGAGGGAGAGAATTGCTTTGAGCTCTTCAGCATTTCAATTATTCCTATCTTGGTTCACAGAAATCACTGAGCCTGAGTGGAGAAGAACAAAAAAGGTGAATTTTGTCCTACAACCCCTCCTCTCCCCCAGGAACCTGTCACTGTACTCCTTACACTTATCACAATAATTCACACATATCTAGAGTAAACTGAGGTTTATAAGGCACTGTCCATGTAACAACCCGATGAGATAAATAATATGCATATTATTCCATAACAGACATGAGGAGTGAAAGGCCAGAAACTCCAGATGGAATTCAGGGTCATTTCTCCATCCCTAGGACACAAACCCAGATCCACAAATTCCCCCAAGCCAAGGTGAGGCTCCTGAAGAAAGCACTGGATAATATTCTGGAGGATAGCAATAGCATCTTCACAGCTATCGTGTACCTTAGCAATAATCCCCCTAGGAAAGGGAATACGGTCAATCCCCAACACCTAAGTGTGAGTGAATTAATCAGGTTCTTTCCTTCCCTTCCTGATTGGACAAGAAGTGGCAGCCTGAGGGCTCTGAGGATGTCTGAGCTGGTTTTGGAAATAAAAGATTTCATAGGCAACTACTTAATCCAGTAGATAAAGCTCTATTCTGCCTGAGACGCTTTCTAGCTGTGTGGCCCTGGGCAAATCACTTAGGTCGCTGTCTGCCTCAGTTTCTTCAACTGTAAGACGGGGATATTTACAGCACCTCCCTTCCGTAGCTGTTGTGAAATTCAGATGAGGTATCACACACACAGTGTTCTTATTATTTAAAATCTTCTAGTTCAACACCTTCCTTTTGTAAATGGAAAAACTGAGGCTCAGAGAATTTAAATGACTTGCCCAGTTTACACAGGTAGTGTGAGAAAATTCAGATCTAGGTCTTCTGACTGCAAATCCATCAAATACTCTTTCCTATAGACCAGTGCCCTCCAAAATTTTTGACTCTGGCACCCTAATTGGTTAAAAAAAATTTATCATTCACCTCCAATATATGCATATGCATTTTTTTACTTATAATCATATGTGCAGGTAATCCTATATTACTATATCATCTACCTCCTAAAACACAGATGAAAAATATTTTTTTCATAGAATTAAGTAAACAATATCTTATTTAACAGTACCAAAAAAAAAAAAAAAACTTTGGGAGCTCCCTGAAAATCACTTAATATTTTTACAAGAGAATAACATTGAGGAAAAAATGAATGTAATATAAATATATTTATAATATAAAAAGAAATGTAATAGAAAATTCATTCTTTTTGAAAATCTTGGTTCATATATATATAACATTTGGAATGTCTGTTTCTAAATTCTTTTTATTCAATACTCAGTTTCAATGACAGTTGTAACTGGACAAGGTACACAGATACATAAATCTAAATAGAAGAAATGCATCCATGGCTGGCCTTTATAAATCATAGTACTCTTTTTAAAAATGAAATGAAATGAAATTAAAAATAATCAACCAGAAAATCATCAATAGACATGAATATTTTCACATTCAAAGAAAGCTACAAAAAATAACTATATGAAATCATCAATCTCTTAATAACTAATCTATAATAATAACACTAACCCCCAAGATTATTGTGAGAATAAAATGAGACAATATTTATATAGCACTTTGCAAACTTTAAGCCTTCATATAAATTCTAGCTGTTATAATTTTTATTATTATTATAGACAGCTTGATTTATATATATATATATATATATATATATTTAACATAGGAGTGACAACACTGCCCTGCTTGTCTATTTTCCCTTCTCAACTTTCTTCCCTCTTCTGTGTATTTTTTAAAAGCTTCATTCATGTTTTTCTCCTTTTTTAACATCCATCTCAATACCCCCAAATTGCACCTCCCCACCCTGATTAAAAGTCCTGTCCCTCCTTGTAACAAATAAGTATTTATACGACAAACTAAACAAATTTGTGTTATGTTGGCTGTATGTGGAAATACACATCTTATTCCACACCTACAGGCCATCTGTGCTCCACCGAGAGAGAGAAGGCATGCATTGTAATCAGTCATCTGACGTCATGATTGATAATTGCGTTGATCAGAGATACAGTTTCCCAAAGTTGATTTCCTTTACAACATTGTGGCCAATGTATAAATAGTTCCAATTCTGTTCATGTTACTCTGCATCATTTCATACAATTATTCCCCGGTTTCTCCAAGTCCATTCTTTCATCCTTTCTTACTTTGCCATAATATTCCATTATATCCATAATCTGCTTAGCCATTCCCCAATTAGTGACCACTCCCTTAGTTTGTATTTTGTTTTTACTATAACAAAAAGTGCTATTAGAAATATTCTTGTACCCATGGGTGCTTTCTGTCTGTGTCTCTTGGAGGTATAGGCTTTTGTTTTTCAGTTGTTGCAGTTGTATATGACTCTTCATGACCCCATTAGGGGTTTTCTTGGCAGAGATACTGGAGTGGTTTTCCTTTTCATTCTCCAGCTGAGGAAACTGAGGCAAACAGTGTTAAGTGATTTGTGAAAGGTCACACAGCTAGTAAGTGTCTTGGAGCAGATTTGAAGTAGGAAAGATGGCTTCCTAACTCCAATCCCTGGACTCTATCTATTGTGCTACTCTATCCATTGTGCTACTTAGCTTCCGTAACGTATAGACCTAGCAGTGGCATTACTGAGTCAAAGAGCAGGCACATTCTTTGGGTGTTTGAATCCAAATCCCTTTTCCAATGATTGGACCAATTCATGGCTCCACCAATAGGGTGTTAATATGCCTAGCTTCCTACATCGCCTCCAACAACTGTCATTTCCCATTTTTCTCATTTTTGTCAATCTGATGGGTTGCTTTAATTTGCATTCCTCTTATTTTTGGTGATGTGGAACATTTTTTCATTTGGCTCTGAATAGTCTGCCTTTCTTCCCTTGAAAACCGCCAATTTATTTTCCTTTGACCATTTTTCTATTGGGGAAAATCTCTTGTTCTTATATATTTGCGTGTGTGAGTATATGTATACACACACATACATATATATATACATATATGTATATATATATATATATCCATTCCCTATATGCCTCACGTGCCAGTCCTTTATCAGAGAAACTTGCTACAAATAACTGCATTTCTTCTAACTAAACTGCTTTTGCTTATACAAAATATTCAATTATATCTTACACAAAATTGCCCATTTTACTTCCTGTATTTCTCTCTCTATTCATAATTGAAAGTGCTCTCCTTCCATTCCCCTCAAATATATTTATGGTATAGCTTTTTATATATAGGTATCTTTTTAACGTTTATTGTGGAATATGGTGTGAAATATTGCTCTAAACCTAATTTCTCCCAGCCTGCTTTCCAGTTTTCCCTTATACAGCAAGCTAAACAAATTTGCAATATTGTTGGCAGTAAATGGAAATGCACCTCATTCTGTACCTACAGGCTATCACTGCTCCACTTAATAGTCAGTCACCAGACATCATGATTAATCATTGCATTAATCAGAGATCTAAAGTTTTTCAAATTCATTTCCTTTACAACATTGTGGCTGTTATATAAATAGTTCTAATTCTGCTACTTCACTTTGTATCATTTCATACAATTATTCCCTGGTTTCTCCAAGTCCATCCCTTTCATCATTACTTACTTTTCCATAATATTCCATTATGTTCAGGTAACACCGTTTGCTTACTGTTCCCCAATTAATGAACACTCCCTTAGTTTCCTTTTTTCTTTTCTTTTTTTTTGCTATAACAAAAAGTGCTATTATAAATATTCTTGTACCCATGGATGCTTTCTGCCTTTAACTCTTTGAGGCATAGACCCATTGTTCAGACATTTCAGTCATGTCCAACTCTTCATGACCCCATTTGGGGTTTTCTTGGCAAAGATATTAGAGTAGTTTGTCATTTCCTTCTCCATTGAATTTTACAGATGAGGAAACTGAGGCCAACAGGGTTAAATGATTTGCCTAGGGTCACAAAGTTAATAAACATGTGAGGCCAAATTTGAATTCAGGAAGATGAGTCTCCCTGTCTTCAGGTCAGCACGCTATCCACCACACCATCTAACTGCCATATTTGTCAATGCCTATCTACACATCTAGTGCTTTAAGAAAATCTTTTGTGATAAAAGAAATAAATGTCCATTATCTGATCCATTTGGTATCCTGAGTATACTTCCAGAAGATATCTTGTTAGTCCTTTGCACAACTCAAATTCACCATGTCCAAAGTGGAACTCATCTTCCTCATTCTCCTCTCAAGCACACCTCTCTTCCCAACTTCCTTATTTCTGTTGATAACAATCAACAGAAATTTATTAAGCACCTAGTGCCAGACAGACACTATCTGTCCCACAACTGAAAACAGCCCCAGGCTTCTAAGAGTTTACATCTACTGCCATGATCCCGTCTAGTATTCACAAAGCCAGCTCTTCACTCCTTTACCTTCCATATTCAGTAAGTTGCCAAGTCTTGTGGATTTTATCCCTAAAACATTCCTTATGTCTGAACCAATCTCTTCACACTCCCCTTCTTTTCAGAATCACCCAGTTTGAGCCATCATCATTACTTTCTTGCCTGGCCTAATTTAATAGCCTCCTGATTAGTCTCCCCACCTGTAACCCATTCTCCATGCAGCTGCCAAGTTAATATTCTTAAAGTACAAAACTGACCATATAAGTCCTATACTTGAAAAGTTTCAAAGGTTCCCTAATGTCTCAGGTATAAAATATAAATTCCATTGTTTGTTTCAATCTATCTTTCCAGACTGAAGTCATATCACTCTCCTTTACCCAATCTACAATCTGACTAAACTCATCATTTCCCATCTACATGCCTTTGAACAGCCTGTCTGTCCCCCATGCCTAAAATTCATTCCCTCTTCACCTTCACCTCTTAGAATCTCTAGCTTCTGTCAGGATTGAGCTCAAGTGACACAAAGTCTAAACCTGCCCACATCCCCATCTTGTCCCACCCTCTTGGACCCAAGTACTGGGTCCCTAACATTGCTATGAACCTGCCCCACTCGTTTGCCCAGTCCCCAACTTTTCCCCTAGTGCTGGATTGGGAGGAGAAAGAAGGAAGAGAAATAGAGAAGAAAGAAATCAGGAAACAATGAAGCTGCCTACTCTACTCCTGTATTATTAAAAACTTCAGTAAAGGAAAAGGAAAAGAAGGGAACAGAGAATGCAGAGGTAGGCAGACAGTCTGACTAATGGCCATAATTCCCCTACTGATCATTTGCATCTGGACCTTGGACCTTGGACCTAGGAAATCCTGGTCCTCTCTTAGTCTCTTCCTTCCCCCATCTTCCGTTTATGTCTTGCTTATTTGGGGGAAGTGAAAGAAGGAATACATGATTACAAGGTAATCAGTCTAAAAAGGGTGTCACCATGGGGAGACAGGCACACTAGTTCCAACTTTTGTCATGCCACTGGACTTTGATGACTCTGGAAGAGAAAATGAAGCTGATGACTTGGAACAATTCTGCCTCCCTTAACTCCATTTCACAGGCAAGTCAAGATGTCATCAAGCAATATCATTAGTCCTCTTTGAAAGTGAAGGGTGAGGGACTGTGTCCCTGGCACACAGTAGGTGCTTCATAAGTGCTCTTGATAGATCCATCCATCAGTCTGTCCTAAGTCCAGTTCTCTCAGCCAGTCATTGGATGAGAACACTGGGGAAAATGAGAGAAGGAAAGGGAAGTTACCAGTCATTTATAGAACTGTGCTACACTTTACAAATACTATCTCATTTGATCCTCACAATAAAATAAGTGTGGTCCTTATTTTACAGTTGAGGAAACTGAGACAAATAAAGGTTAAGTAACTTGCCCAGGGTAACACAGCTGGCTAGTAAGTATCTGAAAATAGATTTGAACTCAGGTCTTTCTGATATCAAGGCCCAGTGCTCTATCCACTGTCCCACCAAGAGAGATAGGAAGCCAGCCCTCAGAGTTCAACTGACAGTCATATATAGAACAAAAATGAGTAACTGTGAAAGATAGGCTTTCAGTTCCAAGAGGTTCTCAGAAGGGAGAGATCACTCTCAGAAGGCTGTAGAGACTACTGGAGGACACCGCTGAAGAGACGCCTGGACCCATGGGTGGGATGGTCCAAACCTGAGGGCACACAGCCAGTCCAGCCTCAGTTCCTCTACTGGAGCCCCCCATTCCCCACCCTCACCCCTTCCTGGGAGGATCCATTGAGCTCTCTGAGACCAAGAGCCCGCGGGGCACTAGGCAGGGATGGAGAGGACTGATTTCTACCTCATGACTGATTCTTCTCAGGCTTTCACTTCCACTTCCACTTCCACTTTTTGGTTTGTTCTACTTGGACTAGAGGAGATGGGGGCAGGGGTGACTGTTATGAGTTCAATGGGGCTGGCGAGAGATGCACCATTACATTTCACCCAGAAAACCTTCTTGGAGAGTCAGGGAATGAGAAAAGGGGGTGCCCCAAGAGTCACCCCATCTATCCTCCTGTATGGCAATTAATACCTGGGGTGGGAAGGTGACAAGGAAAGGGGCATACATCTTGTTTTTTAATATCTTCCTGAGATGGTTTAAAAATGGAGAGTTTCCACTCCCCTAGTTCCAGGATGTTGACCTGAAAGTTTGGTTAAAGGAGGCAAACAGGTTAAGTGATATGTAAATTCATATAGTTTATTCCTTAAAGCTAGCTCCATGATGATGGAGACAGAAGGAAATTTCTGACTGTCTGATACAAGAATGGCCAGGCTTAAATACACTTTTAGAACAAATCCCAACTCAGCAAGTCTGTGTCACTCAAATTTGTGACCTCCATACGTGTTTAATCATATTCTGAGAAAGGAATTTTCTTAGTTGAATAGGTGGTAAATACAATAAGATAAGAGAGTTGACAAAGTATCAATTGAAATTATGACCCAGGATATCAGTATTTTCTTTACCATTAACATTCCATAACATAGTATATATCTGCAAAATATTAAGATATGGAAAAAGTCCTGTTATTCAAGATAGTGTCTTGGGTTAAGGGTCTCATAAAGAATGCTCTTAAGTCAGCCCCATCTGGTCCTGTTGACAAAGGAAGAAGTATTCTCTGAGTTTACTTAAGAGAACAAAGAAACTGTTAGCTCCAAGCTCTCCTGGCTGACTAATTCAGGCTCTGGCCCTTATTAAAGTCCCAAAATGATATTAAATTATTATCAAGGGAGATTGGTAAGAAACAGGACATCTACTATCTCGGATTCTAGGGTTAGTTGGTAAGGTCATGTGGCATGGGGTCTCCATGTGGGTACATGGTTTGTACCATGAAGTGGTAGGACCTTTGCCCAAAAAGGGAAAGAAAACCACCATGCTTCCCATAGCATAGCAGGACACAGGCACAAAAACTGGCCTCAAACCCCATGCTGGTATACTGCCCAAGCTCACATAATTTAGCCAGCCCTGCCCCACAAACCTCAAAGTACTTTCAGTGGGGGAACTGGGGCAGCTGACCAAATCCCTGATTCCCCTTTCTTTTCCCCTAATCAGAGAGAAAGAGGATGTGAGAGAATGGGGGAGGGAACCAGGAGTCCTTTCTTTATAAGGGATAGGGGGATGGGCATGAAGGTTGAGACCTGTTCTTTCTTCAGTCCTCACTACCAAGATGGTGCTGGATCATATATCTAGTAGAGGAACCTAGGAGTGAGATCAAGAAGGGTCCTTTGAGACCATCAGACCCCTTCATTTTACAAGTGAGGAAACTGAGCTTCAGAAGTTCAGTGACTTGTCCAAGGTCACACAGCCAGTAAGCAGCAGTTGGGATTTGAACTCAGGTCACTTGAATCCAGATTTGGTGATCTTTATCCTCTGACTGAAAATTCAGTATTTTTTCCTCCATATCATTCTTCATTCACTTACTCATGGGAGGCAGTATGGTGTGGAGAACAAGACATTTAACAATTTCCAGCCCCTTTCACCTTCTTGTTTGAATGTACTTGTTTGCATATCTTCTCGCCTGTTAAATTGTAAGCTCTTTGAAGGCAGGGACAGTCTTTGGACTCTTTTTGCATCCCCAGTGCTCGACACAACGACTGGCACATTTTTGTTGCTGTTCAGTCATTTCAGTCATGTTCTAAAAAGTTTGAGAGAGAATTTCTAGATAACTAATCATTTCATTAATCATGCTAGCAAAGATCAACAAAAGAGGCCAATAGTGGCTATTGATTCTGATTAGTTGACAATTAATGAGAGAGAATGAATATTATAACGAGAGGTGGATCCATTCTAATGAAGGGCTGTGGGATGGGACTTTGATCATGTCATTTACTTCCAAATCACCCCCAGTCTTGTGCAATCTAATCAAAGAATTTATCCTTCCCCACCGAACCTGAGTAGAACACACTAGGCTTCCCCACCTTGGGTGGGGTATGAAAAAGACTGAGAAGAAAGCCAGCACAAACTCATTATTAGCAATGTCCTGTAGATACTGGCTTGGCCCAGTAGAGGGGAAGGTTTCAGACAGGGATAAATCTCCAATTTTAACAGTTATTTAATAATCATTTCTCTCATGTGGGGTTTCTTGGCAAAGATCATCATTTCTGTGACCCATGTGGGGTTTTCTTGACAAAGATATTGGAATGGTTTGCCATTTTCTTCTCCAGTTCATTTTACAGATGAGGAAACTGAGATCAACAGTGTTCAGTGACTTGCCCAGAGTCACACAGCTAATATCTGAGGCCAGATTTAACTCACGAAGATGAGTCTTACTGACTTCAGGCTTGGCATTCTATCTACTGTGTCACTTAGCTGCCCCCCCGTAAAGTTCTGAGTAATCTCCGTAGGGCAAGAATTGGATTACTTGTCTTTGTATCTCGGTGGAATAGGCAGATGAGAATAATTGAAGGTGGCTGAAGGAGGTACTTGGTCAGACATCAAAGACCCAAGGTCATCTTCTGTATCCCAGCCATCAACAACTGTCCTGACTTTGTCTTGCCACTGGACTTCAAGATTCTAGAAAAGAGAGTGAGGTTGAAAACTTGGCACAACTCTGCCTCTGTTAAATCCAATTCACTCTAGATTCAAAATGTCACCCCATAATGTCACTGGTTCCCTTCCAAAACAAAGGAAAATCAACAGCTTAATATAGTGTCTGGCACAAAGCAGGTGCTTAATAAATGCTTGTTGCTTGACTGACTGAGAGACATAAGAACAAGGATTGGTGAGATGACTAGTTGTGATTCTGCGAACTGTTGGTGGAAGCCCATCTCTGGTGGCAAATTAGGCGTGTGTAATGAAGCTTGCATTGTCAGTCATGACCAACGCAATGATTCCCTGGGCTTGGCTATGCTTCATTGTGCGAGATGGTTCTGTGGAGCAGAATCCTGAGGAAATGACAACAATGACAGAAAAAAGAGAATCAACAAAAACATTTCTTTGATTTTGAAAAGGGTTATGTAAGTTTCCATTGCTATTATTATCATTACATGGCTAAAGATGGAATGGAAATTAGACACCAGGAAGGACTTTCTACATCATGACACTGAAGAGGCTTAAGCTGGAGACCCAGTGGCACTGCCTTCTCTGGAGGACAGAAGGGTATCTCACCTGGTTGAGATGAATTTATCATTCTATTCAGACCATCCATTCCAGAAACCTGGGTAGGCTAGTTTAGTGCAGCATAAGCCCACAAGACATTCTAAGAGGGAAGATTCTACCACTCACCTCCATGAAATAGTAACAGAAGGCCCAGAATGTAATCACAATGAATTAATTGGTATTTAGCTGTTACGTTGCCTCTAAGTCCTTATTCCTTTTTGAGGTGCAGATAATTCTCTGATTGAATCAAGAAGTCATGTATTGAACAAACCAAATAGCCAGGTTAGTAGGAACCTTAATAACTAAGCCCTGGACTGATTTCAATGGTTCCTGAGACTGAAGAGAGGAATGAGAGGCCTATGGAGGAGAACCCTCCAGGAGGGGAAGGAAGACATTTCTCCCCTTCAGAGTTTCATGGCTGTTGCAAGGAGAGCATAGAGAGGAGTGAGACCAGTAGGAGACATGGTATCCAGTAGTATCTAACATAGATACATTCTCCAGACAGATATGGATGGAAAGACAGTCATTCTAAGAAGGAAATAGTTTCAAGTATTGTGACCCCTGGCAGCAGAGAAAGAGTCTGGAAATCAAGTTAAACAAGGCCTTCCTAGCAGAGAGCCTACATGCAAAGAGAGCTATGTGAAGACTCTAGGGAGAAAAAAGACTTCCAGACCCTACAGTATCAGTTTTGAGTTGTGTCACTATACATATGACTGTATATATCCTCACTATCACTATACTTCAGATTTGAGCCTACCTTTCCCTTGGACGTTGTGAATTTCTGGGAGAGTATGGCCCAGATTTGAGGGAGAGTGGTATGTTTTGTAACAACTATTTTTGCTATACCATTTGAGCAAATTACTTTGATAAGGCCTAAGTATGACAATTGGCTGATTGCTTCTAAAAAAGCACCAAATGGAGCTTGTGAATTCAAGTTGTAAGTAACCTACAGACATGCCCATAGAACCTCAGGCAGTGGCCACCATGTGGGACTAAGTCCTTGAGGATGACTGAAGGTTGGGGAACAGCTCCCAGAGAGAATGCTATGCATTCCAAAATAGTGAGGGGATAGGAGGAGGAGGAACTAGAAGACCCCTAAGATTCCTTCCAAGTCTAATATTTGGGGATTCAGTGAATCACCTAGCCTAGTTTACTGGTTCAATTCAAATCAAAAAAAGTATAACCAGCCCTGACTGGATAATTATGTCAGGAACTAAAAAAGGTAGAGTCCCACCCTCTGGCAGCTTCCAGTTTCACTGGGGCAACAAAAGTCATATCCATGAAATAGAAGAGAATCATCTTGTGGTTCAGATTTTGAGTCTGAGAATGAGTCTGGAGAAATTAGGGCAATCTGCTTGGAGGAGGGTAGAGTTGAGTTGGACCTTTAAGTGTGGGTGCTAGATGGTCAGTTAGGATTTGGAGGGACAGAGAAGATAGGAGAAAGTGGGAGAAGGCAAGTACAAATTATGAGAGGGTGTTTGGGAGCTAGTGACCACACCAAGTGGGAACAGAGAGTTTGTATAAAGAGAAAAGAAAGGACTAAGAACCTTAAGCCCATAAGAATTAGAGACAGAAGGGAATGTTGAGACCTGATCCAGCCTTCTTCTTTCACAGATGGAAAGATTGGCTGAAAAGGTCAGAGATTTATTGCTTGAAGGGAGCTCCGAAACCACCTCATCCACCCCACCCCCCTCATTTTACAGGTGAATAAAGAGAGGAAGTGAAGAGCCCAAGTCACATGAGTACCAAGTGATAGAACTAAGATTCCTCTCTAATTCTCCAAAACCAGTCGTCTTTATACCAGGGTGGTATAGAGATGGTATCATGGACTTTGTCCTATAGACAGTAGGAATGATTAATCTGCCCAGGGTAGATTTGAAGAAGAAAACTGAGACTAGTGGGGTGAAAGTAGGACAGGCTCCACCCCTGCTCACTAACTTTTTGTTCCTCCTTCCACTCCCAACACGCAACCATGTACAAGCACAGAGACCCCAAGCCACGTAACCTTATCACTTCATCTCCTAGATACAGATCAGAGGTGGGAAAACAGTTCTAGGACAAGGTTATGTGGATAACCAGAGCTCCAATTGGAGGAACGCCAAACAGATTCCCTCACTAGCAGCCGCACCGTGAGTTGGCAAGCAGGGAAGAGGGTGGGGACAGAGTCAGGGAAAGTACCCACCCAGAGAACACTTCTGTTTTCTCCAGGCTGCAGAGCTCCACAGCATGGAAGGCTGGGGTGAGGAGCACAAGGAGGGTCTTGAAGCCCTGGCAGGTAAGAGACTACCCCTCCCCTTTCCCACCAAGTTAGCAGGCACAAGGAGGGCAGATGAAGAGCCCCTACAGGAGGCAAAAGGGGTACAGGGAAGAATTTCAGCTTTTCAGCTTTCATCATAAAGAAATAGATACAAAGACAGAAATACACACAGACACAGAAGCACAGATGGACAAAAAACACACAGCAGAGCAAGATACAATGATATA
This sequence comes from Bettongia penicillata ogilbyi, assembly GCA_023548195.1. Classification (NCBI taxonomy): domain Eukaryota; kingdom Metazoa; phylum Chordata; class Mammalia; order Diprotodontia; family Potoroidae; genus Bettongia; species Bettongia penicillata. The sequence goes on from JAJHZJ010000257.1 coordinate 9,950,135, forward strand.
TATACAGAAAGAGCCAACACCACAGCCCAGCACATCAGAGACAGACACACAAGTACTTAGACTGGGATGACACATTGTAGACCAACCCCCTGAAATACTGGGGCTCAAACTCACACAATCTCTGACACACAGTCCCACTTGGTCCTATGATTTGCACTCATTCCTGAGAGGCCAGAGATGATCAGTGGTCAGAGAGCTAGCCTTGGAGTCAGAAAGTCAAGAGACTCAAGTCCTGTTTCTGCCGCATACTGGTTGGGTAAATTATTCAGTCCCTTGGTGGGGACTCAAGGCAAGGCTCTGACCAACTTACAGAGCAGTCACTGATCTGCACTGGTAGAGGGAGTTTCCTGACAAGGGAGTTCCCTACACCAAAAAACTCCTTTGCCCAAACCAAAAAGAAAATGTCCTTTGTGCCTACCCTGGCCTCTGTCTGTCCACCGCTCCATCTTTGGCTTTACTGAATCCATCCTCAGGAAATACCCATTGGCTTAAACAAATGACTGCATCTGATCCAAGCGATCATGGCAGAACACTTCCTCTTTCCTTCCCAACCCCTTTTCCCCCAGGGTCTTAGCCTGTTGGCAGTATCTTCTGTGAGTTATCCCCAATGCTGACTTCCCTTTCACACAGGGACCATGACCATTAGAGTCCTCTGACCCCAGCCCTGGGAGAAGCATTCCCACTGGGCCTTGAGTTAATCTGCAATCTACAGTATGGTTGTGACTGAGGAGGGAGGGATAGAAGGACCACAAAGTATATTCCCAGCTAGGATGGCAGAAAACTTACTAACGAGGAGGAAGAGCCTTTGGAGTAGGGGTCTGTTGAAAGAACCTTGGTCAAGGGAAGTAGTCTTGTATGGAGGCAGGTGGGAAGAATTTCTCTCCAACAGAGACAAGACTGAGTCTGTCCCTCTTCTGTCCCTCTCCCTCCCACTCTACACCTCCCCCCAAAAAAATCCCTTCTTTCTGTACTAAAACACCTCACTTAAGATTTCTCTGATTAGATACAGTAAAGTCTCTTTAAGCCAATAGGTATTTACTGTGGATCTACTATGTTCCCCCTGAAATCAAGTTGGGTTTGGTACATAGGAGAAAAAAGAGGAGAGAGTGGGATCCTGCCCTCAGGGAGGTGATACTGAGATTGGAGAGGCTTCCTACCACATATACCCCAGCTCTGGGGTATATAGATGGGTTCAGTTGCTTCTCATTCTGTCCTTGTTTCTGTGTCTTTCCACTCAGCATCTGCATCAGATAGGACTTGGGTCTCCATCAACAAACTGGAGACTCCTTGACTTTATCACATATCATTCATATGCTCTCTGCCACCATCTCCTTCACCTTTATCTCATGTGAAGAGATTACCTTATTCCTTATCAAGACCCACCTGTTCTAGTGATCCCATCCTATGCCATCTCAGCCAACAGATTGCCCCCTTTGTCATCCCCACTTTATTACTTATTTTCAATCTCTCCATACATACTTACTCGGTGCCCATTTCCTATAAACATGTCCATGCCTCTCCAATCCTGAAATGCCCTCATTTGATCCTTCCATCCCATGGCATCCTGGGTCATCTCCAGTCATCCTGATGAATATCTGGTCACTGGATCCAGATGGCTCAGGAGGGGAAAGTGAGGCTGGTGACCTAGACAACCCTCCCTCACTCAAAACAAAGTCAAGTACAAGTCATGTCATCATTTCTCGGATGTCATGGTCTTCTTTGAAAACAAAAGATGAACACAGACAGACCCTCCAATATCATCCTTTATCTCCTCTGCCCTCCATAGTTAAACTTCTTGAAAGAACAATATTTAGTAAGGGTCTCCACTTTCTTACAGTCCAGCTTATATCTTCATCATGCCACCAAAACTACTCTCTCCAAAGTTACTAGTCACCAGATCCAATGGCCTTTTCTCAATCCTCACTCTCCTTGACCTCTCTGACTCCACTGATCACCCTCTAGGTTTTAGGACACTCCTCTCTCCGGGTCTTTCTCCTACCATTCTTTCTCTGCCTCCTTTGCTCCCTCTTCATCCATAGGTGTCCCAGGAAGGTTCTGGCTTGGGCCCTCTTTTCTTCTCTCTCTAGTCAACTTCACTTGGTGATCTCATCAGCTCCCATGGATTTAATTATCCTCTCTATGCTGACAATTGTCAAATCTCCCTTTCCTGCCCTAACTTCTCTGCGGACCTCTAATCTCACATTTTCAACTGTCTTTCAGACATCTTGAACTGGATGTCTTGTAGACTCAGTGTGTCCAAGATCTAACTCATACTCACACCTCCTAAGTCCTCCCCTGACCCTCCTAACTTCTCCACTGCTGTCAGGAGCACCACCATCCTTCCTGTTACTGAGGCTCAAAGCCAAGGGCTCATTCCAAACTTCTTCCTCTCTCTTATCTGCCATATCCAACTTATTCCAAGGCCTGGCAATTTCACCTTTAACATCCCTTGAATAAACCCTCTTCCCTCATTTGACACGGTCTCCACTCTGGGGCAGTTTCCTCGGCTCCTCATCACCTTGATGGTTACAACAGCTGCTGGGGGTTCTGCCTGCCTCCAGTCTCCATCTGCCTCCACTTCATCTTCCATTCAGTCACTAAAGTGATTTTCCTAAAATGCAGGTCTGATCATGTCACCCCCCTGCCCAATAAATGCTAGTGGTTCCCTATTGCCTTCAGGAACAAATAGAAAATTTACTTTTTAGCATTCAAAGTCCTTCACATGCTAGCCCCCTCCCACCTCTCCAGTTTTCTCATTACTCCCCAACAAGTACTCTTTGATCCAATGTCACCAGCCTCTGTCTCTCGGTTCCAGGCATTTTCTCTGACTTTCTTCCATGCCTGGAATGCTCTCACTCCTCATCTTCTTATAACCTCCCTGGCTTCCTTTAAGTCTCAACTAAAATCCCCTCTTTTCAGGAAGCTTTTTCCAACCCCCCTTAATTCTAGGGCCTTCTTTCTATGAATTATTTTTTTATTTATCTCATATATAACCTGTTCATACATATTTGTTTGTCTCCCCATAAGGTTATGAGCTCCTTGAGGGTTTTCTCTTTTTGCAACACCAGTGCTTAGCACAGTGCCTGGCACATAGTAGGCACCTTATAAAATTTTGACTGATTGATTGAAGGCAGGGCCTGTGTCTCCTCCATCAAACCAAGGCCTACTTGAGGACAAAGGTGACCTTCTCCATCAGATTCGGAGCCGCTTGAGGGTAGGGTCTGTGTCTCCACCTCAGACTCTATCCCACCCAGTCCTGCACCCAAATTGTAGTATAATAGTGATTCACATTTATATAGCCCTTTAAAGTTGACCTGTAGGTAAGGACCACATTTTTATGCCCATTTCACAGATGAAGAAGCTACAGTTTAGAGGGGTAGAGTTGCCCCACTCTAGGGCACACATTTAGTAAGACCAGAGCTGAGACTGGCCTCCATGCACCCACTTCATCCACTCTATACCTCAGTGCTTTTTGAATATAGTCATGAATATCTAGAAACTTTTCAAGGAAGTCTTTCCTGAAGGAAAGCCTTTGAGCTCACTTCTGTGGCAAAGAAGGGACCAGATAGATGCCAGTGGGTCAGGGCAGAGATTTCCCAAGATCAAGGCAAAGTTTCTCTGAAAGCCTAGAAGAGGCAATTACTTATGTCCAGTCGGGTGGGTCTAGCAGGGTACAGATAGGGAAGAGAGTCCCCAGGGCCTTCCCAGGATGAGGGTTGCCATCAGGGAGGTCCTGACTTAGGGGCCCATGGACCTGGATCTTCCAGCTATCCTTGAAGATGTTGATGACCTCAGAAAAAGCAGTTATGTATCTTCCCTCTCCGAGGAAGCCAGCACATCCGAAGATGAGGAAAAAGAGCTGGAAGAGGTACAGAGACCCCCTACTAAACCAACACTGCAATCCCACCTCATCCTTCCCCTAATCAACTGGCCCAGAACCCAGGCTTATCCTGTGGAGAGAGGCCTCAATATTACTTAATACCTAAATACCTGAAAGCTGTGTCTATACCTTTAGAATGGAGAGCATGACTTTTAGGAGAAATGACCATAGTGGCTAAAAGATCATAGACTTCAAGATGGAAGAGAACCTAAAGGTGATCTAATTCAACCCCTTCATTTCATGGTTGGGGAAACTGAGATCTGGAGAGATTGACTTGTCCAAGGTCCACAACCCAGAGGCAATTCTCATACACAAAAAAGGGCCTCCAAGATGGTGTGGGGATTGGAGATCATGCCAGATGGGGGTCATCTGAAGGGACCATGAACCTCCTGAAGGCAGGGACTATCGCCCTCTCTAGGAGGTTGACCAAAGAGGCCCAGGAGCCCAGGGTGGGCTGTGCCAATACCTTGCTTTGTGCTGTTTCAGCAAGAAGCCTGGGAGCAGGGCCAGAAGCAACTGATGGAATTAGAAGAGGGTAAGTCCATCCCTAACCGTCTCCCCCTCTCCCTACCCTGTTCCCTCCCTAGAGAGAACCAGGAAGTCAGACAAAGACCACCAGCATGCAAGAGAGAAAGTGGTCAGGACTGCCCACTAGATGAGCTAAGTCACCAGAGCTAATGAGGCCTGCTGTGATCCTCCTTGCTCTTATGGTCCACCATGCATTTCACAAATATGTGCCATTGGCAGGGAGGGGACTCCTGGGAGTGTGAATGGCTCTAAGTGGCCCATCCCCACTGTGAGGGGCCCAACTCATAGAAAAGTGACAAAATCTGGCCCCTTCTCAGGGGCACCATGACCAGCCATCCCCTCTACCTCAATCTATCTTCAAGTCTGTATAGATGTTTAGGAAGTAGAGCCTGGGCACAAAACCACACCTCTGGATGCCAGGTTAGAGGCCGGGGCCAAAGGCAAGGATGGATGCTGGGAGGGCAGAGGAGTTACACACCAGGCCATGATCAGAGCCCAAGCTGGGGGAAGCCCAAGGTTACTGAGAACAGAGCCCAAACCAGGATCACCAACCTAAGCTGGGGAGAAGACTAAGTGGTCAGTGGGCCAGGTTATGGAATTCTACCCCTCAGAGGGAAACCCAGAGAGACTGGGCCCTGGAGGACCTTGTTCTAGCTCAGCAAGAGGCTAGAGCACTCTGTCACTGCCCCTTCCCCAGCCTCCCAGGCCCTGCTGGCTGAGCTGTCTGTCCTGGAGGCTGAATGCCAAGTGGAGAGGTCCTGCAGGGAGCAGGCAGAGGTCTATGCTGCTCAGGTGAGTAAGGGTCCTCCTGCTGTCCCCTTCTCCACCTCCCCAGGCTCCCTGCTACATGTGGTCACTTGTCTCAGAAAAGGTTCATTCAAAGTCCCACCCCCTTCCTTCCTCCAATCATTATTTACTTCAAGTCTTGGTGATCTCACCAGTGATGGTGAGTGTCAGAGAACCTGTGTTCAAATCCCACCTCAGACTCTTGACTTCACGACCCTGGGCAAACCAACTCTCTCAGCCTCAGGATGCTTATCTGTAAATGGAGGCAATCAGAGATAATCCCTGCCTCCCAGGGCTGTTGTGAGAATCAGGTGAGATCCTACCTGCCAAAAGCACCATGGAATATGACCTGTGCAGCCTCTCCCTCCATCACCATGCATCTGGGCCCCTCTATTTCTTTGCATGGGGTTTCATGAGTTTGTGTGGTTAAAAAAAATTAATTTGTAGCCAGCCCTCTGGAAGTGATTTTGCCTCACCTACTAGGCTGGTGCTGAGATGACAGACACACAGACTCTGCTTCCATTTATGAAACACAGAGACAAAGACAGAGAGAACACAGACACAAGGAGAGAGGGAGGAAGGGAAGGAGATGATAGACTAAAAAAAGAGATTGAAAGAGAAAGAAAGAGATGGTAGACAAGACCAAGAGAAGAGAGACTAAATGTAAATGTACACGTGTGCATCCACACGTGTACATAGAGAGAGAGAGAGAGAGAGAGAGAGAGAGAGAGAGAGAGAGAGAGAGAGAGAGAGAGATAGACATAGATATAGATATAGATATATAGGATATATTTCCTTGCACACACCTAGTTGTCTGCACATTGGCTCCTTATCAGAGCATGAGCCCTTGGAGGGCAAGGGACTCTCTTGACCTCTTTTTGTATCCCCAGTGCGTAGCACAATTCCTGGCACACAGTGGTGTTTAATAAGTGCTTACTGGCTGACGGTTTCACTTGATCTTCACAACAACCTTGGGAAGTGGAAGCTACTCTTATCTCCATCGTGCAGATGAATAAACTGAGGCAGTGGGAAACTCAATGAGCTTCCCAGGGTCACACAGCTAGTAAGGGTCTGAAGGAAGACCAAGGTCTCCGAAAAACAACCTCTCTCTCTACAAGACCTCATTTGTATTTTTAATCTAACATCACCACCTGGTCGGAGGACCAGGGTTCAAATCTTGACAGGCTGCCTACTGGCTGTATGACTTTGGAGAAGTCATCTCACCTTTCTCAGATTCCATTTTCTTATCTCTAAAATGGGGTAACAACACTCACACTATCTACCTCACAGTATTTTGTGACAATCCAGTAAGGAAAAAAATAGTTAAAATTGCCTAAAAACTTGGAAAGCTCTGAATTAGGGAGAATGATATTCTGTGCTTGACAGACCCACCCCCATCTGGTCTAGGTGAGGGGGAGACAGCATGAATAAGGAAACCTCTATTTCTGTACCTAGGCAGCTAGGTAGTGCAATGGATAGAGCACCAGTGTAGGAGTCAGGAGGACCTGAGTTCAAACCTCACCTCAGACACTTGACACTCAATAGCTGTGTGACCTTGGGCAAGTCACATAACCCCAACTGCCTCATTCTGGCCCATCTCCAGTCATCATGATGAATATCTGGTGACTGGATTCAGATGGCTCTGGAGGAGAAGTGAGGCTGGTGACCTGCATAGCCCTTCCTCACTCAAAACAAAGTTAAGTGCAAGTCATGTCATTATTTCTCTGACCTCATGGTCTTCTTCAGAAAAGAAGGACTAACACACAAATTTCCTTACCTCAACCACACCCTTTGACCTGTCCATTGCCTGGGTGAAATAGGATTGGGACTTAAATACCTATTTGACAGGTGAGGAAACTGAGGCAGGTAGGAAAAGTGAAAGTCTTGTCCAAGCTAAGGTAGTTGAGGTTCGTTGTCTCAGGCCTCTCAGCCCTGGGACTTCCTCAGAAAAGAAACCAGCAGACACCTCTGACCTTGCTGGAACCCAAAAGCCTGTCTCCCCCAAGGCCCAAGGGGCTCCTTGAAGGAGAAGGCTCTCTTCCCTGGGAGCAAGGACTCCCTGAGGGCAGACAGGGGCTGCCTCCCCCACCGGACTAAGGGGCTCCCTGGGGATAGGGGGGTGCCTCTCCCCAAACAATGAGCACACGCCTCTCCCTTCACCTTTGTGCTGTACTCCACTCCAGGTGAGCCAGGAGAACAATGAGCTGAAGCGGCTGAGCTTTGCCCTCCTCCCCTGCCTTGGCCCTGAACCTCTGCACATCCTGCCCCAGGAGCAGGGTTCCCCCTTAGAGCCCAGCCTGAGTCCAGAGCAGCAACACATCAGAGGTGAGAAAACACATCATGCTCAAGGTAGAAAGTGGGGGCTGAACTCGTGAGCAAAAGCCCCAGCCCTCCCCGGCCCCCACAGCTGTGGTTTCCTCACTCGTAAAGAGGAGGTGAACTTAGAGAAGTTAGCCTGACCTGGATTCCCTCTTCTCCCCCTGAGGTTTGAGGAGCCTCAGACAGGACTCAGGGACCTTAGGGAATCCCAAGCAGGTACTAGAGAGCTGTCCAGCCTCAGGTAGTGAGTATTGCCTAGCCCCCAGGTCGACGAATGGCTACCAAGATTGCCAACCCCCCTCCAAGTCTGAGGGCTTCCCCTGAGCTGAGCTGCCTCTGTTCCTTTCAAGATCTTGGGGCTCAGGTGGCCGAACTCCTCCGAGAGAAGAAGGAACTGGCCCTCCAGGTTCAAGAGCTCAAGGGGCAACTGAAGGAACAGGAAAAGCAGGTAGGGATGCTGGGGGCCTACCTAGCCCCCTTTCCTTCTCTCTGGTTCCCTGCTCCCCTTCCTTCCTTCCTTCTCTCAGCCTTGGCCCTCTCCTTTCCATCTTCTGTGTCTCTGTATTCCTTTTTCCCTCTGTCTCCATCCCCCTTCCTCTTTCCTTTTCCCTGTGGCCTCCTCCCAGAGTGGGGGCTCTAGATAACCTGGAAGCAGCAGAATGGCGAGGTGGGGCTATATAAATTCACCTTCGACCACCTTTTGAGGGGGGAGAGAGACAGAGAGACAGAGAGAGACAGAGAGAGAGAGAGACAGAGACAGAGAGAGAGAGAGAGAAACAGAGAGAGAGAGAGAGAGAGAGAGAGAGAGAGAGAGAGAGAGAGAGAGAGAAGGAAGAGGAGTAGGAGGAAACTACTAAACTAGCTTACTTCTCAGCTCCCTTCCAATGTGTCATCCCCCTTCTCACAAGACCTAACAGAATAGGATGTGGTTAAATATGGAGGAGTGGGAATGAGGCAAAACCCTCGAGGAGTGGTCCTCTCTGCTTGCTTGGAATCCACACTGAGGGGGGCAGGACAGAAAGAATGTTCTAGAAGAACACTGGGGAAGGCAAAAAGAGATCCACAGAAATAGGGTCCTCAACACAAAGCCACAAAGCACACATACTGTGTAACCTTGGACACCCCTCAGTTTCTGTATCCTTGACCAAATGACCTTTGGGGTCCCTCCCAGCTCTAAGTCGAAGGTCCCATGAGCTAAGGAGAACTAGAGGGCCCAGGAGCACCAGGCCCAAGTGGGCATCCTCTGGGATAAACAGAGGCACCTGCAGCGTCAGCCCACCCTGCCCTCAGCCTTACCACCTGGCCCCACACAGCCCCTTCATATCTGTCCCTATCTATCACTATATGTGTCTGTGTATCCACAGCCTTTGCAGCTCTGACTCTCTTTTCCTTCTCTCTGTATCCTTCTGATAGGGTCATGAGACCTGAACCCTAAAAAAGGGAAAGACTCATTTCCTGAACTTTCTCCCACATCTCTACCTACAACCCCAACACTCCTTCTAACTATCCTTTCATCGTGGCCCTCCAATCCAGTCCAGCCTTTCGTTGTCTACACCTGGACACTCCAGGCTATGCCCTGCTTCTGGATCCCATTCAGTCTTTCTCAGTCTTTTTCTGTATAAAAGTACCAATCTTACCCCATTAAATGGCGCAGATTCTTAGAATCTCATCCACCTAACGTGTTATAATAAAACCTCACTACTCTGACTGAAAGAAGTGGTTGAATTCTTTCAAGGCAAACCCACACTATACTCATGAATTTCAGGGTTCCTAACACCCCTAGACCACATCACTTCCTGCTTCTCTGTCCCTGGGTCCCTCTGGTCTATACCTGTCCCTTGGCACTTCTGTCCACATCAGTTTGTTTTCCTCCCTATTCTGTATCTGCCTCTCTCTTCACACCTATGTCTACCTGTGTCCATCTCTCTGCATGCTTGTGACCATCCATCTCTAAATTTGTGTGCATCTCTGTCCATGGCTGTCCACACTCCTCTGGGCCTTTGGCTCCCTCCATACTGGTGTGTCTGTGTCTTCTTCATCCTTCCGCATGTGTCTTTCTGTTCTCGTTCTTTCGCATGTCAGCCCTGGCTGGCTGGCTGGCAGTGCATAGATGGGCCTGTGTTTCTGTATCTGCCCAGATCTCAGGGGTTGCTGTCCCCAACTTTGTCCCCACAGATTCAGAAGGAGAGGCTGGAGCGGAGCTCCTTGCAGATGTCTATAGGGCACTCCCAAAGAGCCCTGGCAAAACTGAAGCGGGGTAAGTGAGAAGTGGGGATGGGGGAGGCAGGCACCATCTATCCCAAGTCAGCTTCTCTCCCCTAGCTTTGGAGTGGGTCAGTTGTGGAGATTACAATGTGAGGTCCAACATTCCTCATTTCCAGCCTCCCCTCCTTTCCCCAAACCTTGCCAGAGGGTCCCTTCCCTGTGCTGCCCTCCCTCACACCTCTCCCCTCCCCATCCCTCCTAGTGTCCCACCTGGTACTGCAGGAGTGTGGAGAGGCCCTGCAGCAGCTTCACCTGGAACAAGACCTGCGCCAACAAGCTGAGATCTTCGCCCACCAGGTACCATCTTGGTCCTTCCCTGTGGATGTTGTGCATGACTTTGTACCTGCCAGCCTCAGCCAGCAAGGATTCACAAAGCACCCATTATGTGCCAAAGAGCCCTACTAGGACAAAATGGCCCCTGCCTTGAGGGGCTTACAGTCTCTGGGGGAGATGATGAGTGCACATAAATACAGAAGCTGAGCTGGGTTTGGAGAACTGGAAGGGGACTAGGCTGGATGACCCTCCAGGTACCATTCACAGCCTCCTCTCCTTCCCCATCCCACACCATTCCAGATGCTAGTGGAGAAGAAGGAGGCCCACCGACAGAGCGCCATCCTCCTGCAGAACCATGCTCCAGGCACCCAGCTGTCCACAGCCCTGCAGGAGGTGGCCACTCTGAGCAGAGCCCTGGAGGAGGCAAAGTGCCAGCACCGGGAGCTGGTAAGGGGGGAGTGGGGCTGGGCTGAGGGGAGGGTCTTCAAGATGCCCAGGGTCCTGGCAGTGCTGGGGCCAGATCTGACAGATACAGGGTGGCCTGAGCATGAAGCTAGGGGGGACAGAAGGGAAGTCCAGAGGTACAGGAGATCTGACCAAGTAGAGACAGAGCCCATGGCCAGTAACCCCAGATAGCCCATAGATTCATGGCTGAGTCATTTAACATCTGTGGGCCTCAGTTTCCTCATCTATAAAATTGAGGGGATTGGAGGAGGTCCCTTCCAGCTCTCATTCTATGAGCCTGTAATTCAAGTCCAGTCCTCTCCCTCTCTTTGCTGGTATATGATAAACACATTTGATTCTGATCTCAATGAGGCTGTGACCTCTCCAAGGGCAGAGGCTGGATCATCCCCTTCCCTGACTCTTTGCAATCTAAGGAAACACAGGACAGAGAAAAAAGTGAGTCTAGCAAAGAAAAACCTACTTATTTTTGCCCTGCTAACCACCAGGAAGCATCCTGGGAAGCATCCCGGGACGAAGTGGGATGCCTCAAGACGCAGTTGAAGGAGGTAAAAGACAAGAATTCCCAGCTGGACACTTTGGGTACGTTCTCCTTGTGCAATCATTGTGACTTCCCTCTTGAAATCCTCTCTTCTCACTGCTGATTACACATACAAACATCCATCACCCTTGCCTGTTGGGAGCCCCCAGTCTGACAGGAGAGACAAAGATACAAGAAGGCAAGAGGGGGAAAGTAGTATTGTTAATGATGATGGCAAACTGAAGAAGAAAGGTTTCCTGGAGCTGTGAAAACCTCCTTCTTCGAGGCTAAGCTCCCAGGACCTAAAAGGAAAGCTGGAACCTAGTGGAGATAGAATTGTATCTAGAATCAGAGGATTTGAGTTCAAGCCCTGGCTCTACAATGAGGCAGTAAAGCAGCACCATGGACAGAGTGCAAGACAAATCTGGCCTCATACACTTTACTAGCTGTGTGACCCTGGGCAAGTCACTTCACCTCTGTTGGTCTCAGTTTCCTCATCTGTAAAAAATGAAGATAATAATAGCATCTACCACCCAGGGTTGTCATGAGGATCAAACACGATGAAATTTGTAAAACTCTCAATGCAGCCCCTGGCATATAGTAGGCATTATATAAGTATGATATATAAGTACATATTATATAAGTATAGGCTATTATTATTATGAAACTTGGGCAAAATTCCTCTCTGGGCCAGTCTCCTCATCTCCAAATGAGTGAACTGGATTACGTTATCCCTAAAGTCTTCCCCAATAATACATTATATCTATTTTTTTATATTACATTCAAATTCTTAACTTTTTTCTTGTTTCCATTTCCCATTTCTGTTAGATTTTTCTAAGTCTGAAAGAAGTATGCTGAAGACCTCAAAAAGTTATTTACTTACTACCAGTGGATTAATTTATCCTGTTTGCTACCACAAAAATCAAAGAAACTTGTGACTTTGAGTTAAAGAGGTCATCAGTCATTGGATCATAGATTTACGAATGGAAGAGTTGTTATTTAACTTACTCATTTTACAGAAAAGGAAACAGATGCTTGAAGAGATCAGATGACATATTCATGGTCACAGAGAGGCAGAATCAGGATTTAAACTTACACCCTAAATCCAGGGATATGTGTGCTGGTGATCTAAGACACTTAACTGGGTCTGTGGGAATGGTTGCAATTACAAGTGAAGTCCCCAGACACAGCATTCATCCTCCTGCCTTTCCCAACCTCCATATAGTCTGTGCCCTAGAAGAGAGGGTGAAGAGGGCTGAAACCAAAAGCCAGGAACCAGAGGTTCTGCCTCCTCCTCCCCCGCCCCCACCACCCCCACTGCCTCCACCCTCTGCTCCTGCCACAGAGTAAGTGTGACCCCCCTTATTCAGCACCCTCTGCTTCCCTGAAATGAGATGGAAGGTGAGGAAAGGCAGGTCCTGAGACTGAAGGGAGGGAAAGAAGCCTTTGGGGGAGGTTGGGGGTGGGAGACAGGGAAGGGAATGCCACAAGTGGGTAGGAGGAGATGTGTCTCCTGAGATCCCTCCTCCTCACCATCTCTAGCCCTCTTCAATTCATCCGACTGAGGCGAGGCCTGAATCCACAACCAGGTCAGTGATGGGGATGGGAAAATGAACTTGGGGAGGCCAGTTTGGAGGTTGCGGGTGTTGAGTGGGAGAGGAAAACCAGGGCTCAACAGTGAGAGACACTTTTAAAAATGAATGTTAAAAATGGTCTTTATATATGTAAATAGAAAAATATAAAATACTAAAATTTAAAAAAAAAACAGTGAGGGACAAGGAGGATGTCAGGGGAAGATGAGAAGGGGGAAAAAAGGACGAGGTAGACTAGGGGGAGGGGTCTCTGAACCCCTCCCCAATATCCACTGCCCCCAGCTCTGACAGCCCCCTCCCTGGAAGACAAGAAGGCAAAGGCAGTGCAGGAAATGATGGACAGGATTCGTCAAGGAGTTGTGCTGAGACCGGCTGCCAGAGAGAAGGACCCCAGTCAGGTACCAATTCCTGAGAAACTCCACCTCCTCCCTCCCTCCCTTGCCACCCAAAGGAGCTGGGTCCAGCTTTAGCAGGGGGGATTTCATGGAAGAGGAGGCAGTAGCTCCATATGATGGAGACATGGGATTAAGCCTGCTCAGTTCAGGCACTGCAGGAGTCAGCCTCTCTGGGCCTCAGTTTACTCATCAGTAAAATGAAGAAGTCAGATCTTATGCCATCGAAGGGGCAGCTAGCTTGGCAGTGCAGAGGACAGAGCTCAGGCCTGGGGTCAGAAAGATATAAGTTCAAATCCAACCTTGGACACACTGGCTGTGTGACCTAGGCATTTAACTTCTGTTTGCCTCAGTTTGGGGACACTAACCAGCACCAACCCCACAGAATTATTGTGAGGCTCAGATGAGATCATTTTTGAAAAGTTCTTAGCCCACAGTTCTTAGCACAGTGCCTGGCACACAGTAGGTGCTATGTTTAACTATTATACAGTTCTTAGCACAGTGTCTGGTACACAGTAGGCGCTATGTTTAACTATTATACAGATCTTAGCACAGTGCCTGGCACACAGTAGGCGCTATACAAAGTTAGCTATCATGACGGTCTTAGCACACAGTGTCTGGCATACAATAGTTGCTATATAAATGGTAGTTATCATAAAGTTCTTAACACAGTGCCTGGCACATAGTAGGTGATATGTAAATGCTCACTATTATTATTATCTAAGCTGCCTTCAAATTAAAATCCTATAAGGAAGAGACCAGTGTGAGCTGGAACGGTCAGGAAAGCATCCTGGAAGAGATAATATTTGCACTGGACCCACTGAAGCTATTATGTAATTCTAACATTAGAATGGAAGTGCCAGGAGGGCAGGAAATGTTTCTTATTCTCCTTAGCAGGTGCTTTGTGGGTTGGGTTTTTTAATATTTATTCAATTCACTAGCAAACTGAGCAAGCATCTACTAAGTACTCTATGTGCCTGGCACTGTGCAAGGTTCTGGGGATAGAAAGACCAAGCCAAGATAGTGTGTCCCCTGAAGAAGCCTGAATTCTATTGAAAAGCAAACAAGTGCATTGAGAGGGGAGTACAAGGGGACCTGAATACAGAAGGAGCACCACACAGTGGGGAGTCCAGAAAGGCTTCAGGGGGGAGGTAACCCTTTGCTCAACTTTGTGGGAAGAGGAGGACTCTGAGAGGAGATGAGGAGGGAGAGCACTCCAAGCAGGGAGGCCAGTGTGTGCAAATGTAAGGTGATGGGAGATAAATTGCCCAGCTCAGGAAGCTGCTAGTCATCCAGTTTGGGAGGAAAGATGGGGGAGTGGTGTGGGTTAAGATCACCCAACTCTGAGCGATGCCCAAGTCAGGGACAAGATAAGGAACTCTTATCTGCCCTTTCAAGGCCAAAAGGCTCAGGACTATCCAGGCAAAAATAGAGCAACTGCATAGGGATGCTTCTGCCTGTTTGTTTCAAAGGGAGGGTGCTGCTGTGGGAGAGGGGTTTGAAATACCTCATATAAAGGGAAAATGAGTGAATTGATGGATGAATTGATGGATTACTGTACTCCAGACATTGTGCCAGGCATTGGGAATACAGATACAAAAAGGCAGGCCTTGCCCTCAAGGAGCCTTCATTTTAGTAAGGAAAGACAGTATGTGTAAGGGAGGGGCAATCAGGGAGGGGGCTTGGGGCTTTGAAGTCACAGGCACGGTGAACAGAGTCTTGGTCTGGGTGGCTAATTGACATGGCTTTTCTGATTGGTAGGGTCGAGGTGGTGCTGAAAAGGCAGATGGAATGAGATGGTGGAGGGTTCTGAATGCCATGCTGAGAAATTTGTGTTTCATCTTAGAGGAAAAATTGTTGGGCAGGAAGGCCTTCTTGAGCTCCTCAAGAAGATAATTTGGCCAACTACAAGGGCAGATTGAGGAAGGGAAAGAATGGAGACCACTCAGGAGGAGGGAAATGGCCTAGGCAGGAATCCATGGGGGCCTGAACCAAGGAGGGAATTTGCAGAGATGTTGGGCATGAGAAATCATTGGGACCCCTTGGAAGTGAAAGTGAGGGAAAGAGATGAACCTGAGGTGAAGTCCTGGGGAACTGCAAGGATGGCATCTCATCCATAGAGATAGGGTAGTTGTGGGAAAATTTAGAGGTCCACAAAATAGAGTTGTCTAATAGAGTTTGCCATAGAGGGCCGTATGCTATGCAAGATTCCTCATAGTCTGTGTCCTCCTCTTTTTACTCCTAGGATCGAAGCAAGCGTAGGAGTGCTGCAATAACTGAACTGCAGACCATGCTGGTGAGAGGCATCAAAGTAGAGGGCAGGGAGGGAAGTGAGGGAGGGACTTGGCACAAGGCACTGTGAAACTGAGGCAGTGAATGAACATCCAGTACTAACCAGGCTTCTCTAGTCAAGGAGCAAAAGGGCTGCAAAACTCACTTGAACCACATTGTAAGGGACTAAACAGCATTGGGAAGGGCCTGCAGAACCCAAAGGGCAAGAAAGAGTGAAGTGCTAATGGTAGGATTTCAGATAGAGTGTTGGGACAGTGGGAGAGCTATTTGGAGGAATTCCTTCCTAGTCATGTGGCCTCTAGGTAGGGCCAGCCCTATCAGGTAGTTCAGACTGGGCTATGGAGGCTGTCTCCCCCAACCTCCCTTTCCTCTGATACCAACCCCATCCTAATTCAATTGACTACCCCATGAACCTAGGAGTCTTAGGAGTGTTGGGTCTGGTTCTAGATGTAAACTTTGAGGCAGAACCTTAACAAGCTGGACCAGAGGACAGTAACCAGGATGATAAGGGAACAGATGACCATACCATGAGAAAACACACTGAAGGAAATAGGAATGTTTAGCCTGAAGAAGCCTTGAGAGGAATGGGGGAATGTAGCTATCTTCAAGGATGTAAAAGAAGGATTTTATTATTTTCCTTGGCCTCTGTGGAAATAACTAGAGCAATGAATGGAGAATGTAGAAGGGCAGATTTTAGCTTTATACAAAAAAAAATTGTAAAGATTAGAGCTATCCACCACAGAAGGTAGTGAGTTCACCATCATTAGAGGTCTTCAAGCAGAGGCTGTATGACCAGTATTGGGGACATGCCAGTGTGGATCCCTGCGGGGTGTAGCCAGGTTGGGCCAGATGCCTTCTGAGGCACCTTACCCTTCTGAGGTTCCCTAATTCTTTGAAGGACTCACCTATAGAATGATTAAGGATCTAGGAGATAACTTGTTGCTGCCTACGCCTCCTGGTTCTGCTCTCTTCCCTTTCTCCCCACCCCTTCCCTCATGTATTGAGGGGGAAGCAGGAATCTCTTAAGGGCCTCTCCATCCCCAGGCTTCGAAATCCCGGCCCCTGCACAGGGGCAGCAGGAGAAAAAGGAGCAGCCGGAAGGGCCCGGAGAGCCAGTTAGTGGCCATCCTGCAGAGAAGGCGCCATCTGGTTGACTCCACTTCAGCAGGGTTCCAGGACGACACAGGGGCAATTGGCAAAGGCGTCCACAGGGCTGAGACTCAAGGTGCCAAGAGCCAGGGCCAAGGTGAAGACTGGAGGTCTGAGAGCCGAATTGTTCAGGGAGACAAGGCTAAGGCTAATTCAAGAGACCTTCCTGGAGGAGGTCAAATGACCCTTTTGCCTGAGTTAAAAAGTTGTCCTGTGACTGACCATTGCAGGAAGAAAAAGGAATGCCCAGCAGAGCCAGGCAAGGCAGATCAGGCCTCTATTCCCCAAGCCCAGGTCAGCTTGAGGACCCCAGCTCTGTCAAAGGCATCTGTCCTTTGGGACCAGCCAGAACATCTATAAGAAAACCATGTTTTCTCCCTGACCACCTCACCAACCAGAGTTTCCCAGGAGGATATGGCAGGAAGAGCAAAGACCAGGGAGTTTCTGACAACTTCCTAGGGGAGGAAGGAGGTGGTTAAGAGTAGTGAGGAAAGGACATGTACCTCAAAACTACCAGAACTAGTCTGTAGCAGGATAAATCACAGGGTTAAGGGCACTATGTTCAGACTACAGCTGCCCCTCCCCTAGGAAGCCTTGAAGTCCAAGTTCCTCCTACCCCAAACACACCCCAACGGAGATTGCTCACTTCCCAGAAAAGATAGGGCATCAGACAGAGTTAAGTCTTTGGATTTAGGAGCAATGGGGAGGGGGATGGCTGTCTCCAAGACCTGGGAGAGAGGATCTAGAGGGAAACCAGCGATAAAACCCACCACCAACCTCCCTTCCTCATCCTGAGTTCTACCCAGGCCCTGTCATTAAAGTTGGTGCTGAAAAACTGAGATGCTAGAGTGAATCATTTTCTCCTTCCCAAAAAACAAAGACCCAGATTTTGGTCCCAATCCCCTGTCCTCCTCTATTTAAGGGTGAACTCTGCCAAGAGCAATGATATTGACCTATCAATTGTGAGGAAAATAGCTTATAACCCATAAAACTCTCTTGAAATAGAAACAATGATTAAGATATTGCAAACTCTAAGGTGCTGTGTATTGTCAATGCCAATCCTCATGGTAAATGCTGACTGCTGCTGTCACAGAACTCTGGGATTACAGAATATGGGTGTTAGATGATGATGCCGGTAGCCTTCTCATCCAATCCACGCAGAAAAGGAAGCCCCATCCTAACATATATAACAAGGGGTGGTCCAGTTACCAGCTTAGAGATCCCTGAAGTCAATCAATTGTGCTTGGTACTGTGCGAAATGCTAAGGATATAAAGACAAAAGGGAAAGAAGCTTAGTCCAAAATCTCCTCCTGTGTGAAGATTCTAGACTCCATAATTCAGCCTCCCATCTCCTTCTCAGTTCTAACTTTCTATCTTCTTTCCAGTTGCCCCCTCTTCTGCTTCATTCCTTCTCTGTCTATCCCAGCCCTTTTTGTACCCCTCATCATTTCTCTATTCTGGGCTCTTTTCCTCCATATCCCTGCTCTCTTCTTCATCCTCTTTACTTTGGACATAGCCAGAGTTGAAGGGATTGGAGGCAGGCAAGGAATTGTTCTGTAGCAGCACAAAGGAATCAAAGAGTTTACATGGTACCAGGGAAAGCAGCAAGTATATACAAACATAGACAAGTCAGAGAATCTGAAAGTTGGAAAGGATCTCAGCAGCCATGCAATCCACACCTAACCTAAGCTGGGGCTACCTGAGAAGTGGGTGCTCAGCATCTACTATCAATTCAATTCAGTTTCACAAGCCTTGCATAAACACTTTCTATGCACAAGGCCCTGTGCTAGAGGCTTGAGAACACAAAGACAAAAATGGAATAGTCCTTGCCCTCAAAAACTTCCATTCTACTCTGTTCTATATTGTCCTTCACTTGGAAAGGTCTTGGTAGAAATAAGGTCAGCATAAATAGGAACAAAGAATTCTCACAGAGTTTTTTAAACTTATAAATGAAAGCAGCAGCGACAACTGAACAACCAAACGTTTAGTCGCCAAAGTATAATGGCCAATCTTGACCTTGACGAAAAAATAGAGATGAGAAGGCCAATCCCCCTCTGCTTTGCAGAGGTGGGTGAATATGGGTATAGAATACTGCATAAAATGTCAAACTTTGGGGATATGTTCATTTTACCCAATTCCTTTTTTTCTTCTTTTCTATAAGGGATTACTCTCTGGGAGAGGGAAGGATGCGTTGGAACACATAGGTGATGTAAAAACAAAATATATTAATAAAAATCTAATTTTTTAAAAAATGAAGTTAAAAAAACTGCCATGGAAAAGTCCAGAATGGAGAATTAGAGGGCCTAAATTCTGGCCCTGACTCTACCACTGACTTCTTTATATGACATTGGGTGCATTCTGAGTCCACAGATTCATTCTCTTACCTGTGAAGGTAAGAGTTTGGACTGTGTGGTACAGTCAGGAGAAAAGGTGACCCATAAGTCATTTTCAGGTGACATAAGAGTGAGAGAGACAGGCCACATACTGGATAGCAGCTGGGATTCAACAAGACCTGGATAGTTTAGAAGGTTGGTCCAGAAGGTTTGCCATTTACAAATCTAACCAGGATGCCTTTATCCAAATCATTGGGTGTTGGAAGATGATGTCAGTAGCCTTCCCATCCAATCCACGCATAAAAGGAAGCCAGTCAACAGTGCAGAGATTCAAATCCTAGTCATGTAGTCCTTGTATGACCTTAGACAGGTCTCTTACTATTCTAGGCCTCAGTTTCCTGATATGTAAAATGAGAGTTAGATTAGATGGTCCCTTCTAGCTTGAGGGCTATGTTCTTATGACCCCTTTCTGCCAGCTTTCACTCAGGGTCTTCAAAATCTGGAGGTCTCTCTTTACTCCTTCCTGCCTCCCATCCCTTCAGCTCTGCTTATGTTCAAAGTAGAGAAGATGAAGAAGACAGCAGGGATAGGGAGGAAAAGAGATTAGAACAGAGATATGGTGGGAGTACAAGAGGCTCGGAGACAGATGGAGAAGAAAGGAGACAGAAGGGGGGGAACTGGAAAGAAGGCAAAAAGTTAGAACTGAGAAGGACATGAGAGGCTGAATTATGGAACCCAGAATCCTCAAACATGAAGAGATCTTGAACCAGGACTGTGCTGGAGCTAGCTCATACCAGCTGATTGCTAAATTTTCAACGTGAACGTTTTCATCTCAGAAATTCCACAAACGCTACATATCAGGGCTTGATTTATTGTTCTGTTGCTTATCTAGATTTAAGAAAGTTATGGAGAAAATGTTAATGATGCAAATTAAGCTTTAAAATGTTTCATCAGTACTTTTTTTTTCTGGTGAGCTGATGTTAAATTTTTATCAGCCCACAACTGCTTTGTACCATAGAATGTCTGAGATCAGAGGGACTTTGGCACATAGACTGACAGAGCAGTCTATAGGACATAAAATGTCTGAGTTGGAAGGGGACTTAGAACATAGTATGTCAGAGTTTAGAAGGCCCTTACAGACCAATACCTCCATTTTACACATGAGGAAACTGAGGTTCAGAAAAGATTCAACGAAAGTAACAAATAAGTCAAGGTTTCTTGATTCCCAATCTAGTGGACTTTCCACCATATCTGAGCAGGATTATGAGGAGCCCTGGCTTCTCCAAGCTGGCTGGATGAAACGTCCTACCTATGTGATTGACTCCAAGGTTACCATCAAAAACATACACCACTATCACCCTGAAGCCAGAGCAAAAAAGGGATAAGGGGAAGGAGAAAGGGGAATTCCAGTTCATCCACCAGCTGCGTGTGACCTTCAACCTCTGGACGCAGTAAGAAAGAAAGAGACTATCCTAATTTGGCCAGTTTTAGACACACAGCCAATCAAAGGAAACTACTCCCACTCACATGGTAGGAGCACAAAGGATTCAGGGTGCCTCCATGTTGGGCTATCTGAGACTGCTGAAGACAGAGGGCATAGAGGGAAGGGTAAGCCCCCTTAAACTTGGAAGAGGGATGAATGTCAATCTAGCCAGAGCCAGGAGCAAAAAAGGAATAAAGGGGCAGGGGAGGACCGGTCACCAAGGCTCTGCCTTAGAGCTTAGAGATTTGGCCTTTCTCTTGTCTCTGATGTTAGTATGAGCTGGGGTAAATGTCTTAACCTCTCTGGGTCTCAATTTCTTAAAAGGAGGGCATTAGAGAGATTGGCCTTTGAGATCCCTTTCAGCTCCATAACTACAATCTTATAACATTTCATAAGGTTAAATTCTCCACCTGGGGTTCAAAGTGTCCACATCATCAGTGTAAAGTGGAGGAGTGAAGGGGTGGAGAAAGATCTGAGGGTTTTAGTGGACTGCAAGATCTGTGTGAGACAACGATGGGATATGACAAGAAAAGACTAAAGCGGTCTTGGGTTACATTAGTGTCTAGGACTAAGGTGATGGCCCTAGCCTCTTCTATCCTCAGAGCACATTTGGAATATTATGTTCAGGTCTGGGCTAGGAAGGACTTTAATGAACTAAATAGTATTCAGAGAATGTGATCAAGGGGATGGTGAAAGGTCTTCATGCCAGATGAGGATCAGTACAAATCAGTCATCAGTTGTGGAGGATAGAATGTTGGATTGGGGTCTGGGAGACCCGAGTTCAAATCCTGCCTCAGGCAAAATACTTAGCTTCCATTGCTCGAAAGTGTTCAAGAGGAGACTGAATGCATCACAATAATAGTTACAATATTAGTAATATTTTCATATATTACAGCTTAATAATTGCTCACGCTTGACACTTTTTAGGTTTGCAAAATACTTTATAAACACTGCATTTGAAATTCACAACTTCACAAGTTAGGTGCTATTATCATGTTTAACTTCATATCACCTACAATTGGAAATCAACTCATGCCTTCCAAGGTACAAGTAAAGTAGGCAACCGTCTTTCTCCACCCTGCAACTTGCAAAGGAAATGCCAAATAGCTTTCCTTCAAAAAATCTTGCCCCAATTTTATACTTATATTTCAGAGATGTGACTGTAGTTGAGACAGAAGAACAAGCCAAGAATTGATGGAAAACTGAAAAGGCTAAATGCCTGGAATATAGTAGGCCCTTAATAAATGCTCAAAGATTGATTTTATAAATGAGAAAAACAAGGATCAGTGATTTAAAGGGACTTGCCTAGGGTTACACAGCAAGTGTCCAAAGCAGAATCTGAACCCTGGGCTTCCTGATTCCAAATTCCAAATTCATCCTCTTAAAGCACTTTTCCTACATTGTATCACCTGCTCATCACAACAACCTTTTGAGGAAAGTGCCAGGATTAATTGTATTTTATAGACAAGGAAACTGGCAGGCAGTCAGGCATTTCTATTGTCTGTCTCCCATGCCTCAAATGCTCTCCCTCCTCGACTCCACTTCCTGGCTTCCCTGCTTCCTTCAAGTCCCAGCTGAAATCCCACCTTTTACAGGAGGCCTTTCCTGATCCCCCCTAATGGTAGTACCTTCCCTTTGTCAATTATCCCCAATGTATTCCCATCTACAGCCTGATCATATTTACATATTATCTCCCCCGTTTGACTATGAACAAATATTGACTTTTACTTTTCTTTGTATCCCAGCCCTTAGCCCAACACTTGGCATATAGCAGGCACTTTATTTATTGGCTGACTACGATCAAGGGGGCTTCTTGAATGGGGTGGGAAATCTGACTGGATGATCTCGAAGGTTCCTAATAACAAATACAGTACAGTTCTTATTATTCTAGTTGTAATATGCGTTGTGGCTTTAGTAAACTTACAACTTCCCTAGAGATCAGCCTATCTGTCAAATACTGAACAGATGAAAGCTGCAGAGGTCAATTTGAGTCTGACATAAGGAAAAACTCCTAACAATCTGAGCTGATTCACAGCTTCCTTGGGGAAGTAAACAGGGGGTTTAGCAGGTTCTCCCTCAAGAGGAGTCTTTAAGCAAGAGTTGGGTGAGATGATGAAGCACAACTTTTGATTAAGTATGGCCAAAGAGCTCTTCCAGCTTTGAAGTTCTACCTTTCAGCCTCTCCCAGCACAACATATTTTAAAGCAACCTTTCACCTCTGACAGTCCAAGAATCTAGCATTACATTAATGAGCCTTTTGAGAATGTCAGTTTGCCAGAAAGCACATGTGGCACTGCCCTCTGCTGGATAGACATGCCCCATGCTGAAAAAAATTCAGGTTTGGGCTTCCCAAACTAATTCAGTCCAGGAAAGTCTCTGAAATGAGAGAGGCTTCATACATACTGGTGTAGGGAGCCTATGGCGATAGAATTTACCCCTCTCTGATGTAGGGGAGTAGAAGGAACTTAGAAAGGTAAAATAGAGTCGATTTTCATACAGAAAATTTGTCACTTGCCTTGGAGTTGTGGGCAGGGGTGGGGGAGGGCAGAGGGAAAGGGGGGGGAGGGGTCCCGCTCTCAACTCTACATTAGAAAGTATGGAGATGGAAAGAAAAGGAAGGAGACATGTGATTTGCTATTCGATCTAGCCACAATTTTATTTCTTCAATTCAGACCCAAACTGAGCATTTCCCCCAGAACAAATTCAAAGTACCACCATTTTTTTAGACAATATTTTATCATAATTAATAGAATATAATCATATGGTATCTTTCATAAACATGACAAATCCCTGTTCTAGAAATAACCCCAAAATATTCTTAAGTCAAAAACTAAACTATACTTGAACTGAACCATCATTAATAGATTCAACTATTGCCCACAATTGTCCAGATATAACATTGATTTAAAGAACAATCTTTTTCAATGTGTCACCATACAAATTACTCACAATCTCCAAAAGCACTGAAAAATTCTCAAAATACAGAGATCTAGTAAGTAGGGGAGGGGATGGGTCCAAGAATTCCAGGTCTCCTACCCAGTCGGGTAACTTCCAGATGGGTCACAGCCAGACAAGAGGGGAAGAGCAGGACCTGGTGGGAATCAAGCTGGAACGGACTTGAGGGATGCTGGGGAAAGGTCCAACCAACTCATTTTACACAGAAGTGTAAAGGAGGTCCGGAAAGGGAAGAGAACTCAGTGACAAGGCAGTCCTGTGATCCAAATCCAGCCCTTTGGATTTCAGAGTCGGTGGTGTGTCCCCATCACACACGGCACTCACACTGGGCGTCGGTGTTTGTGACCGAGTCCAACTAGCCTTATGCTTTCTCCCTCCTCACAGTCTTGCCACTGAGATTCCCTCTGATTCCCTGCAGATTCGATCCCATGAGATAACATCCTCGTTAGACTGAAGGTGGGTTCTGTCTTTCTCTGTATAACCAGCGTTTAGCACTGGCTTAATAAACACTTGCTGACCAGACTAATCTTTTGCTTCCCGCTCCACTCGCATTTCCCATAAACTGCCTAAAGAGATGCTTCTGGCTCTGGGATGCAGATTCCCCTTCCTCCTTCTCCCCTCCATCCCTCCCCTCCCCCCCACGCCCCTTTCCGGCTCGAGGCGGAGGGAAAGAAGGTTCAGGTGAGGGAACCCGAGAGAGGCCTCGAGGCTCTTCCAGCTCGCGCTCCGAGGAGCCAGAGTGGATCAGGAGGCACGTTACTACCTACCAGTCGTTCCCCTTGCCCCCACTATTCCGCGTCGGAAACGATGAGTAGGTTCAGCCTACCGCCTGCCTCGGAAAGGCCATCATTGGACTCTTCCCAGACCGAAACGGTGAGCGGGGTGGAAAGCCCGAGAGATGGGGCCAAAGATTTCCTGAACTGGTCCCTCGAAAGCCGGGGCTCGGACAACACGGATGACCCCTGGCACAACAGCAGCTGGCGGTGGTTCGCTCCGGCACAGTGGGCCTCACAATGGACTGAGAGATCGCTGGCTCTTTTGGCTCTTCATCCGCCATCTATTTGGATGTCCGCGTGCCCTCTGTGCTCAGGCCAAGGGCCAGAGTGGGCTCGCGTGGTCCAAGAGCCCCCGCATATCATCCACATCCAACCTACCGACTTCTCTTCGAGAAAAAAAAGCACACTACCCTTCTTACCGAAATGGTCCCTCATAGACTGGGACGACTCCTGGAGCCACCGACAATCTTACAGTCGGTGGGTAAGATGCCAGGGCTGGCAGGTGGGGGAGGAGGGAGCATAGTGGGATAGGAATGGGAACCCACCGTGGGTAACCGCAAGATGGGAGCTGGGCAGGGGTGGCAATAGAGGGATAGTCTAGACCTCCCCTACCTGGATACGCGGACTCTGGCAGCCTGCAGAAGAGAGAGTTCGTGAATGCGTAAGGAGAAAGGAGGGAGAGGGGCTAGGACTAAGTTCTGGTCGGGTCTGAGAGGGAAACAGAGGCAGAAAAGTGAGAGGGGTTTTGGCTAGGAAGTAGATGGAGCACTAGAGAGGTGTGGGGTCAGGGGAGGGAGAAGAAGCAGGTGGAGACGGATGAGAAAGAGACCAGAGGAGTGACATCAGCGCGGAGAAAGGTGGGAGAGAAGTGGAGCCAGGAGGAAAGAAGAGACTGGCGGAAAGGCCAGGATGGGATCGGAGGCATTTGAGGCTTCGCTTAATAAAAGGCACGGCGGACTGGATTGGTTTGGAGTGGAGAGAGGACTGAGGTTGGGGGGGCATGGTCAGAACTATGGAACAGGTGGGGTTAAGAAGAGGAGGGGCGGGGCCAGGACAAAGGAAATAGGGTGGGCCCTGGGCGTGGTCAAGAGAATAGGGAGAGCCCGATCCAAAGAAAAGGGTGTTTCCCTAGTGGGGTAGTTAATGAAGGAGAAGCATGACAGAAGATAAAAAATGGGGAAGGAGAAGAACTGTGAGGGCGTGCTCAGAAGGAGGGGACGTGGCCAGTACCCCAGTGTGCATGAGGGAAACTGGATGTCTCGAGTCTCTCGTTCCCCCACCTGTAAAATGGGAATAATACTAGCGCCTCGTTCCGGGGTGGTAGGGAGGATCCCCTGAGATAACATCCTCCGGGGCTTGACTCTGCGGGCCAACCGTCAGAGGGGCCAGGGGGACGGAGCAGATGCCCACCTAGTCTGAGGCTCATCCCCTCTCCCAGCTAGCTCCAACCCCACTTCTAACACGGCCTTCGAGCCCCCCTGCAGGTCATCTTCTCCAGGTTCCGCCCCCGCCCTCCCGTGGTCCCCGCTTCTAATTTACCTTCCCCCGGTCTCCTAGCCCCGCCCCTCCGCCTAGCTCCTGGAACGCCCCGCCCTCGTCTCCGCCCCATTCGCCTACAGGTCACGCCCCTACAGGCACCACCTACGAGCCCCACCTTCTCTCACCTTTACTTCTGTGCTAGAGCTCCCCCTTCCATCTCCTCGTCCAGCCCTCCCTGACTCCCGCGGGCTTCCCTCATGTTCCCAGTACTTCAGGCCCTTTCTTTAAGCTCTTGCCCCCAGCCAAGGGCTTCCAGACTTCATGTGTTCCCCCTGCTACGATCCGCTTTTTCATTCACCCCCAGCTACCGAGCCAGCAAGGGGATCCTTTTCCGAAGGAGCCCGTTTGCGCAAGACCAGGAACTGCTGGCAGCCTCCGTGGGCAACCTGGACTGGCTGCATCAGTCCCTGAAGAACCAAAAGGACATCCGTTCTGATCGCAGGGTGCGGCCCGCGGGCACTCGGGGAAGGGGCGGGAAGAAATGTGGCCCCGGGTCCATCGGGGATACCAGGCTGCTCTAGGGAGAACCTGCCTGGGTCATTGAATTAGAGGCTGTCCTGAAAACAGCATGCCCATAGTCAAGCTAGAGAAAATGAGATCCCAGGGCTCCTATCTCCAGGAGAGTACTAGTCCCTGGAGATTAGAGAGGGGCAGTGACAGGGGTGGAGAAAACCAAGGAGGAGGAGGAGGCAGAGCAGTGACCTCGGTTCTAAAGGAGCTAGGGAAGGGGTTAGGCAGATAGACTGGACAGGAGGGGATGACTATGTTCCAGGATGGAAGGAAGGAGGAAGGGAGAGATGTAGCTCAACCGTGCCTTTCTTCTTCCATTCTTCTTGCCCCTCTTTCCTTCGCATCCATCAGGGCTTCACAGCCCTCCACTTGGCAGCAGAACGTGGCAACCTGGAGTGCATGATAGCACTGGTGGATCACTACAAGTTTCCCCTGGAGATGACCACGACCAAGGGCTGGACACCCCTTCACCTGGCCATTAATAAGGACAATCCAGTCGTATCCCTTAAGTGTATTGAGTACCTTCTCAAGAAGGGAGCTCCAATCAATGCGTGAGTGCCAAGGCCCAGGGCACTGGCCACCACTCCCTCCCCCTCCCCCTTCTCTTCCTCCACCCCCCAGCATCCTCAGAGGCAGCATGGCTAAGTAATAGAGGATTAATTTCCAAGTCAGGATCACCTCGGTCTATAGCCCACCTTGAACTGGCTGTGTGATCCTGGAAAATCTCTATGACTAAGAGGGATGGAAAGTTGCAGGTCTGCCTAGTGAAAGGATGTTTCCACCCTGGGAATTCCCCTCATGCAGATGAAATCAGGAGTCTATCTTCCCCCGAAATACATTCATGATAATCCCCATTTCTATAACTTTGCAAAAGTACTTTCCTCACATTTGCCCAGTGAAGGGAGTCCTGCAAGCATTTTTATCCCCATTTTACATATGGGGAAACTGAGGCTTAGAGGGGAAATGGGTTGTCTAAGGTCACACTAGTAAGTGTTTATTATGGAATCACAGTGATATAGCCAGGGGAGATTTGGAAGATATACCTCTACCACCAGTTTTCTGGTGTGACCTTAGGAGAGTCCCTTCCCTTTTGTGGATCTTGGTTTCTCCAACTGTAAAATGAGTATATTGGACTAAATGAGGGGGGTTGTCCTGGACCCTTTGGGCAATCTGCTGAAACCTGTGGACCCCTTCTCTGAATCATGTCTTTAAACAACTGAAGGAAATGCTAAACTGTAGTTAGAGGTTGGTGAAAATAAAGTTGGAGTACAGGGTGGGGGGTGGGAAGAGACCCTAGAGTAAGAACCCCTATGATGAGTTGGTGATAATGACCTTCTTATATGTCTATTCTCTTCTTCATCTTCACAGTATCTAGTATCTATTTAAACCTCAAATAACTTGGTGAGAGATAGGCAAGGTAATGGTTAGCTTATGACCATTTGACAGACCAGGGAATATAGGTCAGTAGAGATGACATAACTTGCCCAGGGTCACATATCAAATCTCATGTCATTTCTACTACTAATTTCCCCCTGCCCTTCACCCCCCCACCCCTGGTATGCTTCTTCTAGCCAGAATCAAAATGGCATGACCCCCCTGCACCTGGCATCTGGGGAGGGCATGCTAGACTGCATAAAGCTCCTGGTAAAAGCTGGAGCTGATGTACATGCCCTCGACAACCAGAACCGAAAATGCATTGACATATGTAAGACGTGGAACCACCGAGAATGTGCCCGGTAAGAGCCTCAAAACCCCCAAGGGAGCAGAGGGTTTAGAGGGCAGAGACTGGGATGGATGGGGAAGGCATCAGGGCCCTTCTCATGACCTCTCTCCCAATCCCAACTCAGGTTAGAAGAGCCCCCAGAGTGGGGAATATGAAGGATGAGTGGAATTGGCCACCTCCCTAACCTCAGTTCCTGAAACTCCTACTAAACTCATTGCGGAAGAGTTAGCATTGCCTTCTGATGAGAAAAGCCAGGGGTCCCATTTCCTGATTAGCCCCATGGTACAGACAGGTCAGAGGAGTCACCTGCCATAGCTAATTAATAGGTAGTCAGAGACAGGTATGGACTAGTCTTCTGACTCCTGTATATCCCTGAGAAGGAGAAAATATTCATAGGATTCTAGAATTGAAGCTGGAAAGGAACATTAGAGGTCCAGGAGTCTCACCCCCTCACTTTATACAGGAGTAATGGAATCCCAGAGATGTTAGATGACCTGCCCAGAGTTCTCTGGGCAGTATGAGAGCCAGACTTTCCTGAGCCCAAGTGCAATATTCTACCCACTGCAATGCCACCTTGCCTCCTCTCATTCATTTAATGAATGTATTAAATGCCTACCTTATATGATCTCCATTTGGGAAGATAAGATTTGGGAAGATAAAAAGATCACATAAGATGAGGCTCTTAATCTGGGTGGCAACAGGGAGGGGGAGGATGAGATCCACAAAAACATGGTAAATCTGTAAGGACAGAGAGGAGTAGGGAACAGGGACAGCTTGAGACAGGAAGTATCATCTAATCTGGGTTTGAAGGATGGGAAGGAATTTAGAGTGGGTGGATTCTGGGGCCAGGAAGTAACCTTAGCTAAAGCCTGGAGGCAGGAAACTTAGAAGATACATATTGGCTCCCAGAGTGCCAATTAAGAGGGTGTAGCCTGAGGTGAAGCTGGGAGGGTAGGGAGGCCCCAGGTACAAGCAGGACTTGGATGCCAGGCCTTGACATTCCAGTCCCTGGCAGTGTGGTGGGAATGGAAAGAAGCTTGAATTTGAGGCTATACTTCCTGTGTGATGTTGGGTAAGCCACTCACCTCCATAAAGGAAGGAATAGGGGAGTGGATACAGCACCACACTGTTTGACTCAGTTTCCTCATTCATAAAATGAACTTGAGGAAGGAAATGGCAAATCACTCTAGTATCTTTGCCAGGAAAACCCCAAATGGGATCACGAAGAATTGAACGTGATTGAAATGACTGAACAATACAGAGGAGTAAGTTCATGGCCTCTGAGGTCCCTTTCAGCTATGGTCCCTATGACTGCATTTGAAAAGGGTCCAGGAAGGAGAGAAGAGGCCCACTGGAGACACAGTCAACTTCACCCTTTCTTCTAAGGGCAGGTGTCCTCTCCTTAGTCTTGGCTTTCCCATATAGACTCCTACTCTGAGAAAGGCCTTTGGAGGTCACCTCCTCCCCTCCTCTGTCTCCAGGCAGGACTGTGCTACCCTATCCCCATTCCCTATTCTCCTTTCTTTTCACTTCTCCTTACCCTTACCCTTCAATATCTCTCTGTCCTCCCCCTGAGCAAAGTATGTAGAAAAACTCATTCATACAGCGCTGACCCTCCCTTAACAACCATCTTAAGAATTTACTATAAAATGGCCTAGGGAAGATGAAGTAAAAAGGTGAAATAAAATATTAATAACTGGGGCTGGGGTGGGGGGTTAGCCATTATTTGGGGTGAGCACAACTGGTTCAGAATCTTGGAGGGCAGGAGGGAATTGATTTGAAGGCTGAGCCCCAAAAAGGGTACAAACAGCACTAACCCCCTGCCTCCCCACCTCTGCCCACCCTAAACCCAGGTTCTTGAAGGATGCCATGTGGAAACAGGACAAGAAAAACTTGGCTGAAGAGATGGGTCAACTGAACCAGCTTAAAAAGCGATTGCTGGTCATGCAGAATAAATACCAACTTGAAAAGAAGGTAGCAAGAGGCAGGAAGATGGCAGGAAAGGACATCAAATACATGGTGGCGAGCTTCTTCAGGGAGGGGTTGGGGGAGGAGACTTGTGGCAGGACTGGGGGAGGGAGGTCTCAGAGGAAGCAGCCTGGGTCTCAGGCCTCCCTGAATTCCTTTGTCTTCAGATCTGGGGCTCATGGGAAAACCAACTTCAGGCCTTGTCATTTTAGGGCCCTTGGTTAGCTTGGTATGTTGAACATGCCTACAGACCTAACTTCTGCCCATTCTCAGTGCCCATTGCCAGATTCCTTTATTCTCTTGTCTCTGACACTACATATATACTTGACTGCACTTTTTACACTTTATATCCATGGAAGATACAAACAAATTCAGAATAACAGTTGTGTGAATCAGACCCATTCCTTAGCACCAGTCCAGCTAACCTTGATGATCTGAAGAAAAGTCAGATAGCCCCCCATTCTGGAAGTCTTAAGGAAACTGGATAACCATGGTCATGATATGGTATAAGGGAATCCATGAAAAGAATGAACACCTCTTCTCCAGTCATTCTCATTGAATAGGTATTACCTGACTGTACCAGATACTGTCCAAAATACCAAAGACAGAGACAAAGGCAAGAGACAAACAAAAGCATCCCTGTCCTGAATCATTGGTTCTAAGGAACCTGACTCTGATGTTTACCTGTATGACCTTGGGTTCATCACTCCCTAAGCCTCCATTTCCTCACCTATTAAAAGGGGAAGAGGTGAAGTGTCAATTAGTAGACCTCTGAGGTCCCTAACAGCTCTAGAACTACGGTTCTATTTAAACAGTAAGCAATGTACCTGGAAAATGGATTAGATGAGTCTGGAACTGGAGGTAAGATTTGCCTGTTGTTATTCAGTCATATTCAAGTCACCCCATTTGGGATTTTCTTGGCAGAGATACTGGAGTGGTTTGCCATTTCCTTCTCCAACTTCTTTTACATATGAGCAAAATGAGGCAAATAGGGTTAAGTGACCTAGGGTCACATAGCACCAAGTTTCTGAGACCAGATTTGATGTTTCCTTGATAGAGATATTAGAGTGGTTTGCCATTTCTTTCTCCAGCTCATTTTACAGGTGAAGCAACTGAGGCAAACAGAATTACATAATTTGCCCAGGGTCCCACAGTTATTAAGTGTCTGAGGCCATATTTGAACTCAGGTTTTCCCGACACCAGGCAGAGCACCCTATCCACTATGGTGCCCCCAGCTACACCCAAAAACTAAGGACAAGAAGTTCTTGGCTTGCTCAAGGTCACATAGGTAAGAAAAGAAAAAGGCAGAATGAGAAGCTCAGTCCTCTGATTCTAAACCTGAGACTCATTTCACTACCAGAATCTTCTCTGTAAAGTTCAACTGAAGTACCCCCCTTCTTCTGAAATAGTTTGCCACACCCCTTTTCCTCCCCCGATCTCCCCAGAGATTATCCACCCTGGGCAAGGCTGTCTTAACACCAGGTGTGTCAAGAGACCTATACCACCCTTCCTTCCCTAGCACCTAGAGGATGGGATCAGGATGGAGCCATTAGATCCTTGTTTACTGACACCTGGCAATGAGTAGTCATCTAGTAGAATATCAGGGCAGGGACTTGTTGTATGCCTTTCTAAATACAGTGTTTAGAATATTTTTTTATTTTAGTGGTAGTAGCATGGAGTATCCAGCTGTGATTTCATTGATAAAGGAAGAAGTTCCCGCTGTCTATGTAAAGCAGCAGCACCTCTACAATTTCTATTCTTAGAGAGTAGCCTATTTTCCTAAGAGCCTAAATGCCTTTACCCAGGGTTGTTTAGCCTGGAGGCCAGCCTTCCATCCAATGCAACATGTTGTCTCTTGGCATGTATTCAATTTTTTAAAGACAGTCTCTTCCCCCCTGGTGCTTACAGTGCAGTGAGGGGGTAAGAGAAAGACTTTAATAACTGTAATGGACAATATCAATCCATGATAAGTGCATTGGAAGTCAAAGTCAAAATGCAGGGGAGAGTGGGGTGCAGAGATCAGGGAGGGGGAAGGTGCTGCATTGTGAAGGGCCTTGAATGGGGAGGGTCTTCACTGTCCTATAACTGCATAGTCCTGTCAAAAGAGTGTCAGGAGGGTTCAAGCTCAGAATGGAATGTCAAGGAAACTCAGGATGACGGATTTTAAAACTATATTGGGAGAAAAATGAAAACCAAAAAAGAGATGAGACTTTTATCTGGGATATTTGGGTCAATAATTGATGAAAGAAGGCAGAGCTCTTCAATTCTTATTTTGCTTCTGTTTTCTCTGCCAAGGAGAAAGACCTTTGAACTGGAAAGGATAATGACTAACAGGGACTTGATGCCTGAGATAAGTAGGGAAAGAATAGGAGAGCTCCTAGTTTCCTTTGATGAATTCAGATCACCTGGTCCAGCTAAACCACATCCTTGGATACCGAAAGAATTGACAAATGTGATTGCTGAATTCCCTGTCAGTAAAATGTGAAAGATCGTGGAAAACGGGAGAGGTGTCACAAAGTTGGAGAAAGGCACATGTCTTGTTTTTCAAAAAAGGGAAAAGAATAGTGTCTGCAGACTCTAGGACAGTGAGCTTGATTTAGATTCCTGGGAAAATTCTAGAACAGATCATTAAAGAGATGGTTGACCACTGCCTAGAAAGAGAAGCAGGGATACCAAGAGCTAGCAGGGCTCCATCAAGAACAGATCATGTCATACTAACTTCATTTCCTTTTTTGACAGGTTTCCTAAAATGGTTGATCAGGGGAATGTTGTAGATAACATTTACCTTGATTTTAGACAAGCCTCTGATCAAGTATCTCCTACTATCCCTGTAGAAAAGATGGAGAGTTGTGGGCTAGACTATCATATAATCAGATGGTCTCAGAATTGGTTGGCTAGTTAATACTCAAGAGTAGTCATCAAAGGTTTGATGTCAGTGTAGTTGGAGGTCTACAGTGCAGTAACCCCAGGGATTTGTGGTTGGTTTACCATTATCCTCAGCCTCTGCATCCTGGGCCATCTCCAGGCCTGATGAATATCAGGCCACTGGACCCAGATGGCTCAGGAGAAGAAAGTGAGGTTGGTAACCTTGAACAGCCCCTCCCTCACTCAAAGTCAACTGCAAGTTATGTCATCATCTTAATGTCATGATCCTCTTCATGAACAAAGGACGAAGACAACGTCTTGGCTAAAGGCATATATGGGATGCTCATTAAATGTGCAGAGATGCAAAATTGGGAGGGATAGTTAATAGAATGGATGACAGAACCCAGATCCAGAGGGTCTTAAAAGGCTAGATAGAACATTGGGCTGAAATTAGTAAGGTGGAACTCAGTAGAGATAAACTACTATCCTTGGGTACAAAAAAATCAAGTATAAGAGGAAAGCATGATTAGAAAGCAGTTTGTCTGAAAAAGATCTGGGGGTTTCAGTGAATTCCTGAGCTTGTGCTAAATATGAGTTAGCATGAGGGGGGAGAGGACTGTGGGGAGAGCACCTAAAAAAATCTAGTGGGATTGTGGGCTGCATTAATAGGCAGAGTTTCCAGGAAGAGAGTGGTGTCTTCTGCGCTGTTCAGATCCCATCTGGAATATTACAGTCTAGGTTGCCACGTTTAGGGATGCTGATTAACTGGATATAATTTATAGGAAGGAAAGTAGAATGGTGAAGAGATTGGAGACCATATCATATAAGCACCAGTTGGAGAAAATGGAAGTGTCTAGCATGGAGAAGAAAAGACTGGGGGAAGGGGAGAGCAAAGAGGGAGGGGTGGAAAATGACGGCCTGAAGGTTTGAAGGAGTGTCAGGGTAGAAGGGTTAGACTTGCTTGACTCCACAGGGCAGAACCTGGAACATTGGAGAAAGAAACAAATTTAGTTTTGACAGCAGAACAAATGTCCTAATAATTAGCACTATGGATGCCAAGGTGGAATGGGCTGCTATAGAGTAGGTGGGGTCCCTCTCCTTGGAGGTCTTCAGGAAGAGAATGAACAACCACTTGCCCGTAGGTGGTAGAGGGAAATTCTTTGAAAGTACATAGGGCTTGGACTAGATGGCCTACGAAGTCCTTTCTAATTGCGAGTTCCGGCAAAGGGGAGAGATCTCGAATTCAGGGCAATGGGGACTGCTGAAAGTGACCCTCACACTGGGGAGGTGAGGGGTTGGGGGTGGGGGTGGGGAGGGTAACTTCTGGCCCGATCAATCACGCGTTCCCTCTTATCGTTCCAGAAAGAGAAGGAGGTCCAGAACCGAATCGCCTTCACCAAATGGCTCCAAACTAAGCCTCTGCCCAGATTGCCCAAGGTTAAGATCCTGGAGCCTGCCCCGGTTACGAAGGAATCCGCCCAGATTACGAAGGAACCCGCCCAGATTACGAAGGAACCTGCCCAGATTACGAAGGAACCTGCCTCGATTACTAAGAAATCTGCCCCAGTTACGAAGGAATCTGCCCGGGGTACGAAGAAATCTGCCCCGATTACTAAGGAATCTGCCCCAGTTACGAAGGAATCCGCCCGGGTCACGAAGAAATCTGCCCCAGTTACGAAGGAATCCGCCCGGGTTACGAAGAAATCTGCCCCGATTACT
This sequence comes from Bettongia penicillata ogilbyi, assembly GCA_023548195.1. Lineage (NCBI taxonomy): Eukaryota > Metazoa > Chordata > Mammalia > Diprotodontia > Potoroidae > Bettongia > Bettongia penicillata. The sequence goes on from JAJHZJ010000257.1 coordinate 9,984,464, forward strand.
AAGGAATCTTCCCCAGTTACGAAGGAATCCGCCCGGGTCACGAAGAAATCTGCCCCGATTACTAAGGAATCTTCCCCAGTTACGAAGGAATCCGCCCGGGTCACGAAGAAATCTGCCCCGATTACTAAGGAATCTTCCCCAGTTACGAAGGAGCGTGCCTCGGTTACGAAGGAATCTGCTTGGGTTACGAAGGAATCTGCTCGGGCTACGAAGGAATCTGCTCTGTTTACGAAAGAGGCCCCCCACGTTAAGAACCACCCCCAGGTTACAAAGCCGAAGCCCCCGCGGAGGCCTCGTTCGCCCTCCAAGAGGCGCCCGGTTTTGACTCCTCCCGCCAGACGAAGACTCCGCTCCTTGAAGAGAGCCAAGCTTTCGAGGCCCCGCACCCCCTCAGCCATCCTCCCCTCTTTAAGCCCCCTCATTCCGAGTCACCAGGCCCCGTCCAGCCCCCTTGTCGCTCATAGCCCCCCTCCCCGTTCGACGGTCCACTCGCGAGCCTCCAGCTTGCCGCAGTTCTCCCTCACAGAGTCGAGCTCTTCCCGCCCCGCCACGGGCCTCTACCTGTTGCCCAGCTTCCCGCAAGGCTCCCCCTCCAGGGCCAACCTCCGCCCATCTTACCCATTCTTGCACCCGCCACCCGAGCTGAAACCCTATGAGTTAAAGCCACGGGATGCCCAGAAGCTCAAGTCTTCCGTCTCGGTGCCTACAAGCCCGAAGCAGCCCCTGCTGTCCCTCCTAGACTCCTATCTAACGGGCATCCCCCGAACCCCTCCCCCGGCCCGGCCGTCCTCGCCTTCCTCCTGGACCGTCAAGTGGAACCTGAGCACCAAACCCGACGCACGGCCGGTCACCCAGATAGCCTTTCCGCAGGGCGTGCGCCTGGGGGTGCACCCGGACCGGGTGAGGAAACCCGACTTCTGCGACTTCCTCCATTTCTCCTCAGATGGTGACGGCGGAGTGCACATCCAAACTGCCGACGGCCAGTGGATCTTCCCAGTGCCCCGACTGCCCTTCAAGTTCCTGCTCCAAGAGTTGTGCCCCAGCCGGCAGCGCCCGCGCCTGCAAGTGCCGGAGGGGCTGAGGCGTTTAGCGATCCAGGACCTGCCCCGGAGGCGCTATCCCGGGGATCAATGCTTCTGGACAGACTCCATGGCCATGAGCCTCCGGAACACCTTCGACTCAGACTTCATCTCCTTGGTTCGAAGGCACCAGGGCCTTCCTCCCCTCTCCCCCACCTCCCCCACCTCCCCCAGCTCCTCGTCTTCCTCCTCCCTGCGCTCTTCGACTGCTCTCAGGCAGTGCGGGACCCTTCTCTTCTATTCCCCTAATGACCCTCCCCTCATAAAGTAATTTTATTGGCTCGTCCTTCTCCCACGTGACGGAGTTTCTATTCACAATCTAGGGGTATGGAAGTGATAGAGATGGGGGAAACGGCAACATACCGATAACGTTGGTTGGGTCCAGACTACCCAGGAACTGGAGGCAGGATTATGGACCCTTGCCTTTGCCTAACAGTATGAACTATAAAGCCCCTGGATTCTCACTTCACATCCCCACTTTAATCTCCCCCAACCTCCACACACACCCAAGAGAACGGTTTGGGGACTAGGCTGGAGAGACAAACTTGTGTACCAGGGGTTGGAGAAATCGTCCTGCAGGGCACACCAATCAGGTGCCTGAGGCTCACAAGCAAAGGACTGGGTGGACTTCGGACTGCGACAGACTCTGTGAAGACAGCACCTAAGCCCCCGGGGACATGCCATTCACCAGTTCAGCTCTTCGAGACCCCCACCAGAACCGAACACTAACAAGTCCTGCTCAATCCCTCCTGCTCGCACATTTAAACCTCTTTTCTCTCGGTCTGGGGTGGAGATGAGCTAACCAGCACTATGTAGGGCTCTTTCAAGCTGCCCGGGTATGATCCCCTCAGAATGACCTTGTTCAACAGCATCTTTTCCAATTACAGCGGCAGAAGCCACTTAACTCCAGCAAGTGCCCGAGCCAGCTGTTGTCCAGAGTCTGGCTTCAATGTCCCCTCCCCCACCCCTCTAGTCTCTGAAAGTATTTGTTCTTGGGGACAAAGGATTCCTCTCCAAAAATCCCTCCTGGATAAAAAGCCCTCTTCCCTAGTGCTTCCATCATGGCCTTCCTTTTGTATCTCTGCACATCTGTAGTCTGTCTGCCAAGTCAGTTGTGGAGTCTAGTACTGGGTACGGCTCAGCACCAGGGCTAGAGTGTGACCTGGGAAAGTTCCTTTCCCTGAGTACTGTCTCCTCCTCTCTATAAGGGGTCCGAGAAAGGCAATCTCTAAGGTCTCCACCGATAACCTGTGATCCGAATCCAGCCCAAGCTGTTACCTCTGAACTGAAGAACACCAAGTCTATCCTGTACTCTGATGGGAGGCCATCTGGATTGATAAGTGTGGTGTGTGAACTCTAGGGCTGGAGTTAACCCCTCCACTCCTGGTCCAGTTGGCATTCCTGCTCAGGCACTGCCTAGGCTAGATGACCTCTGAAGTCTCAGGAGATTCACTAGTAGAGCGGGGACTGGCCCTGGGCACATCACTGCAGCCTCCCCCTCCCATAGGCTCTCTGAGGCCCCTGCTGGCACAAAAAAAGCATCTGGCAAACTCATACTGATATACTAGGAACTTAAAATGGCATGTCTCCCCAGGGACTGGCATTTTAGAAAAAGCCCAAAAATGAGTACTTAAATAATACTATTCTTAGGAAATTTCAGGCAATGTGATAGGCAAAAGCACACCAAGGGAATCCCCCAACCTGCCCCTCAACTGTCCTCAGGTGCTTCTAGCACACAAGCCACTCTTTGGTTTCCCCATTTTGTGATGAGGGAGACAGAATGAACCAAAACCCACTCCCCTGAGGAAGATTTCCAAAACATGGCTTCAGAATGTTTTTAACTCAGATTTCAGTTCAAATCTCCATCTCCCCCACCATTCTCAAACTCCCAAGAGGCCTAGAGCCAGGCTAGGACTCCTCCATTTCTGTTCCTCCTGCCAAACAGATGACATGTGGAGGTCTGGGGAGGAGGAGCTTCTGGGAGGGCAATGAGCAGAACTGCCCTGGGAGAAAAAAGGCCTGAGCGAGGAGCTTGTCAGAGAACAAGCTAGGTACCAAGAAAAAAAAGTTTTCAAGGCATTACGGAAAAAATGCCACCTCGAATCTTTATTCAAATGGGTATTTGTACTTTGACAAATCACAGTTCGATTCAACACCAAAAAGCTATTTCCTTTGGAAATGCACCAAGTCATGGTTCCACCCCAGGGTCCTCTATGGAGAGGAGCCCATGTCTCTGCCTTCCCCACAGCAGAGCCCCATACTTTGGGACTGATGGCCCAACATCCCCATTACAGGTCTCGGGAGGAAGGAACGAGGGGCAATGTTCAGCCTCCTGGCCTGAAGGCTGCCCAAAGTCCAAAGATGGGCAGCCCTCCCTGGACACCTAGCTCCGGACTCCTCCGGAAGCAATGTCCAGGTCGCAATACATGGCCTTCAGCTTTATCTGGTCCTAACCAAGGCCCCTCAGGGTGTAGGGGGTTATGGGGGAGAGGGCCAGGGTTGGAGTGGAGCCTCCACAGACATTCACCATGACAATGATGATGATAGAAGATTCAATTCCAGGCTCACTGCCCTGGCTCCCTCCTCCTCACCCCTGGGCCCCCTCCCCAAGTGGTCAGTAAATCTTCTGACGGCTGGGCAAGATGGCCTCTTTGATGAAGGAGAAGACAACCAAAATTCCAGAACGTTTGCCTCGTTTGCCTTTGGTAAAGTAGTTGGAGACCACATCATCTGTGGAGGTATAGGCCAGGATTAGGGGAATATTTCCGGGCCTGGGTCCTACCCTTGTATCTTATTCTTAGCCTACAGTGTCTTTCCCCATGAGACTAGAGTATCGACAACAATAAGTAGACAAGGTTTACTCTATCAGTAGACTGGGGGCTAGACCAGAGAATCCCAGAGGGCAGAAGCTATGCCTCTTCCATCAGAACTGGGGCTCCCAAGGAAAGAAGCATTCCCAATCTCCTCATTCAGCAAGGGGCTCCTCAAGGGTAGCACTGTCTCCTCTAACCACACCAGAAGTTGTCTGCTCACTCCCACCTAGGTCAGTTCTAACATGCACACACACACACACTCCATTCCTCCCTCTCAACCCCTCTCACTCTAGGTCAGTACACACACACACACATGCACACGCACACGCACACGCACATGCACATGCACACACACACACACACTCCTTCATTCCTCCCTCTCAACCCCTCTCACTCTAGGTCAGTACACACACACACACACATACACACACACACACACACACACACACACACACTTCTTCATTCCTCCCTCTCAGCCCCTCTCACCTCCAGGCTGTACAGTGGAGGGCAGGACGTTCTCCCCAGCAGACAGTGAAACAAAGAATGCAAACGGGATTAACCAGAGGCAGAATGTAAAATAGGCCAGGACCTGTCAACAAGAAACAGTGAGGAGGGAGGATGTTCACTATCCAAACCCTGGGTTCCCATGTGGGAGGAGCCCTGAGAAACCAGGAAGACTCCAGGAAGCTGAAGAAAATCCACAGGACAATCCACACAGTCAACAGGAAGCAGTCTACAACAGAGATGCCTGGAGAAAGGTACTGCCCAGCTTTAAGCAGGGGAAACAAAGATGGCGATGCCCTCTAACCTGGAGGCTGGGGGTCTTTTGTCTGTTATCATTCCTTCTCATTCCTTCTCTTTCTGCCTGTCTGTCTGTCTCCTTGGTACTCTGGAGCCCAGAAGCCTGAGTAGCCTTGGAGCAGGTAGGTCTGAGAGAGCTCACCTACTCAAGTCCTATTTACAGGAACGCCTGAGTGTTGCACCTTTGAATTAATATTAGTAGTTATGTTCTCTGGTCCAAACCATCCTGGAGAGCAGCTGGGAAATCAGTTAAGAAAGGGACTAAAATGAATGTCCAATGCTGGGCATGCCCTGAGAAGGTCACCGGAAAGTGGAAAGGCGCCATCTGTGTCCAAATAGCTGTAGCAGCACCTTTTGGTCTGCCAAAGACCTGGAAACAAAGAAGATGCCCATGGCCTGGGGAAGGTGAATGCAGTGAAATAGACCTTTACTGTAAGAAGCCACAGACGTGTAGGGATGCATGTAAGGGCAAAGTCAGGTCAGAAGAACCAGGAGAACAACTTGCACAGAGGTGACCATCATGAAAGCAAAAAGAACAATGAATCGAGCTGCATGCAGTCTTACAGTGAGCCCAGCGCCTGTCCAGGAAGAAATGCTATCTTAGTTTAGACATCCTCCTCCTCATCACATCAAGCAAGGATGTGCACAGAATATCTCCAAGGATACCAACAACCCACGAGGGCTACCATGATGCCCATTTTACAGAGGAGGAAACAGAGGCTGAGAAGAGTCAGGTGGCTTGCCCAGGGCCACACAGCTAGGAAATGTCTGAGGCCAGACTGACACTCAAGACCTGTACTCCATCCACTGTGCCAGCTGACTGCTTCTAGTGACCAAGCCTGGCCCCAAAGGAGAGGTTTGAAAATGCACCTCTGTGCCTTCTTTGTACTGGTGGGGAACACAGCATGGAACACTGCATATTATGTTGGATACTGGTTCTGCTGACCTGGTTCTTTTCCTTTTTAAAAACATTCTTTATTATAAAGGATGACATGATGGAAGAGGAAGAGGTGGGACATACTAGGAAATATAGATGCTGCAAAAAAAAATAAGTTTTTAAAAATATATTTCTATAAGTCATTTATAAAGAATTTTTATACTTACAGTAAATTACTGATTTTCCCCCAAAGCCCCAAGGTATTCAAGTTCTTTTCTCTTCATCTTCTCAAAAAAAGTAAAAAGCTGAAGCTTCAACCAAACTCAAGTTGAGAACAACAGTCAGTGTTAGGACCACAGGGTCAAAGTTGAAGCGCTTGGCCTCTGGTTTATTAACCACAGACAAACCACAATTCAAGGTGCTTGGTCTGCTTGAAGGGTCTGTTGCATCAAAACTTCCTCCATCAGTAGGTTTCCAATGAATAACGAATGATCAGTAGAAGGACAACAAAAATGACTCAGCTTACAAACATTAAATATGGGATAAAAACTCTTCACTTACGATATAAAAAGGACCAAGCTATTCCAGGAGGCTGCTGTGCAGCTCCTAGAGAAAAGTCACCTTTCTTAAAACCTCCACAACCACCAGAAGGCTTTAAGCCTACTCTGTATCTACACCGTCCCTGAGTACTGTGAAAGGTAGCCCAAACTGGTGGAGCTGTATGACAAGAACGTTTCAGGACAAACAAACCCTGACAAAAGCCAAGTCCTATCTAGTCTGAAGGAACACAAACTGAAGGGGGTGAGATTAGTAGATATGAAAAAAGGAGGCATCTGGGAAAAAATCCTTGGCTGTGGCCATTAGCACTGTCCCCAGGCTCGCCCCCTCCCAGAGCCCCAGAGGGATGGGGGCCCCAACCCTAGAAGTCATCTTTTACCATCAAAAAGTAACATGAATCAGATATCTTTCTTGCCTTCTCAATGGGTAGGGGAGAGAATTTGGAACGGAAAAGATTTTTTTTATCAAAAAAAAAGTAACCATGGGTAATTTTTCTCCCAAAGAACAGACACAGGCTAGAAACAGAAGCAGAGAAAGGAAGGATCTGGAGAAATGACTGAAGAAGATTCCCGGCATGGGACAGGAAGAGGGGCATTTAGGGGAGGGGTTTCAGACTCACTTAGTCTGAAAAAACACTCAGGAAGAGTACAAGACCTCCCCAGAGCAATCCTCTGGGACCCCAGCAAGCCAGACCCAGAGGAAAGTGGAGGGAGAGTGGCCCGGAGAACCCTGCTCACAGGCACATGCTAAAGGGGTTGGAGTTCCACAGGAGAAGACCTAAGACAACTCCCAAGATCCAGGAAACGTCAATCACTGTGTTCTCCTGTAATGTTAAGGGTATTTGAAGATCTTCCTTGCCCCTTAATAGACCCATGTGACCTGCTTTGAGCTGCAGCCCAGCCCACAGCCTGGGTCACATGAAGCCCAAGGTGGGAGCTTGCTGAATTCGTGGGGCGGAGGAGAGAGGCAGAGTTGAGAGAGAGGCAGCAAGCAGAGCAGAGCAGAGCAGCTAGCATGAGTGAGAGAGGGAGGAATTTTGACTAAGGGAGCTTATTTGTGGGGAGGCTTAATGAGGGAAGGCTTGGAGATGGCAGTGCTCCCTTTATGGGTAATGTGTACAAACAGCCTCGTTATTATGGTGGAACTGGCTTTCTGGTATGTGAATAAATATCTTGGTTCCCTCTGTGGAAGAGTTAATATTTTGCGAATTTACTCTGAAAATACGCATGCATATCCAAAGAGGCTGCTGCGGGTATCACAATGGTGCCATATCTCCTCACTTATGTACCTAGGTGGTGCAGGGCCTGGAGTCAGGAAGACCTGAGTTCAACTCCCACCTCGGACTCTTACAACTTTTGTGATCCTAGAGAGGTCCTTCACCTCTATCTAACTCATTTTGCTCATCCATAAACTGGGGATAATAGCTCTTAACTTGCAGGGCTATCATGAGGATCAAATAAAGCTGTAAAGCACTTAGCACAGTGCTTAATAAATGCTTGTGTCCCCCTCACCCCCAAATGCCCTACAGTGCCTCTTACCTCTGAGAAAGGGTAATATTCCTCTGCAAAATACTGGAACGCTAAGTAGTGATTGACCACCACCAACACTGCCAACAGAAGAGGGAGCAGAGGGAGAGAGAATGAGAGGTCAGTAACTTAGAAAAAAGACCCATGAAGATCCCCCGCTGTGGTGCCTGCCCCAGCTCTGCCCCGCCCCCCACCCAGCTCCTGCTCTCCATGGATGGCTCATATCTCTAGAGCTCATCTTCACAGCAATGGCTAGGCTCTGCCCAGCTTACCCAGGGCAAGCACAGCAATCTTTGCTGAATGATAATGAAAGCAGAAGCACAGCCAAAGTGTTAGGTGTCCCTGCTGGATGTGTAGAAAAGCTCTCAGGACTCTGTCTCACAGAGTTGGTGACCTGAAAGTGGAAAAGGCCTCAGAGGCCAGCTAGTCCAACCCCCCCATTTTAGAGAAGGGGAAACTGAGGCCCAGAGAGGCGAGTTCAGAAGGAAGGATTCTGCAAAACAAACAGTGTCTAATGTTCTCTTTATCTATGAAACAAGTCTGAACTAGATCTCTGAGAGCTGATCCCTCCTAGCACAGAATCCCACGATGACAGCAGGTACAGTTACCCTTGGTTCATAGAGAAGGAGACCAAGCTAAAATCACCACGCATTTATTGGTTATTGTCCTCCATCTTCAAAGAAGATGAAAATGACATCACCACTGTAAAGTGAAATTTCAGTTTGTCCAACTGTGGCTGATTAGACCAATACAAGCTCAGAATGCTCTACCACAGGCTGGGCACAGATAGTCCATTTGAATATTTGGGGTGGAAATGCCAAATTTGTGCATCCTGTGTTTACTTTGTGCTGTCTCAATTCTGCTTTGCTCATAGAGCACAGCATCCTTTCTGATGTGGGCATGCCATGCTGAGCAGCCCTGTGCCAGTGTCTCCCATGTTGCATAGTCAAGTCCAAAATTCTTGAGAGAGACCTTGAGAGTGTCCTTGTATCGTTTCTTCTGGCCACCATGTGATCGCCTGCACCATGCAAGTTCTCCATAAAATAGTCTTTTTGGCAAATGTACATTTTACACTCGAACAACATGGCCAGCCCATCAGATTTGTGCTCTCTGAAGCATAGTTTGAATGCTTGGCAGTTCAGCTAGAGCAAGGACTTAAGAGTCTGGTACCTTATCCTGCCAGGTAATCCTCAGAATCTTCCTAAGACAGTTCAAATGGAAGCAATTCAGTTTCCTGGCATGGTGCTGGTAGACTGTCCATGTTTCACAGGCATACAGCAATGAGATCAGCACAGCTCTGTAGACCTTCAGTTTGGTAGTCAGTCTAACACCTCTTCTTTCCCAAACCTTTCTTCAGAGCCTCCCAAACACTGAGCTAGCTCTGGCAATGTGTGCATCAACCTCATTGTCAATGTGTACATCCTGGAAAGTACACAGCATTCAAAACTTCTCCATTTGTTGTAACCAATGGTTCCATGTATGAATGGTGTGGTGATGGTTGATGGAGCACCTGGATTTTCTTGGTGTTCATTATTAGGACAAAATTAGCACAGAAAGCAGAGAATTCATCCATACTTTGTTGCTTCTCAGCTTCAGAGGCTGCATTGAGTGCACAATCATCTGCAAACAGAAAATCAGGCACCAACACTCCCTCCACTTTGGTCTTGGCTTGTAGCCTTTTCAAATTGAAGAACTTATCATCAGTATGGTAGTTGACTTTGATGCCATGTTCATCCTCATTGAAAGCATTTGTCAATATGGCTGAAAACATCATGCTTTTTAAAAAGCATTAGGCACCTACTGTATGCTATGCTCTGGGGTACAAATATAAAGACGAAAACCAGCCCTACTCTCCAGGACCTTACACCCTAAGTGAGAAGACAAGTATAGGAACCAGGAACAGCAGAAGAAAAGGAGTAGCACAGTACCAGAAACAGAAAAGTCTGGAAAAGGGGCAAGGCTTTGTTGTGTTTTGGGAGTTGGGGAATGGGGAATGGCGAGTTGTTTTAGACATGTTGGATTTTAGATGCCTACAGAATTTGCTATTTGAAATAACAGGCAGTCAGTGATATGAGAACTGATGTGACGTTGAAGTTCAAGAGAGAATGGACACAGAGACACACACACCTACCTCCCTGGAGGAAGGGAGGGGTCTCACCACAGGCTGCCTTGAAGTCTCCCACTGGCTGAGTCACCCTCCTCCTGACCTCTTCCAGGAAGCCCTCCCTCGGTCCTGCTCCAATCTGTGTTTACACCATCTCTCTCCTGCTTCTCTACTTCTCTGGTGAGTATCCCATCTTCCCCTCAACCTGACCCTCCATCAGGGCTGTGCCAGCCCTGATTAGCCTAAGAATTCTGGGACTTGGGACCTGTGAGGCCCTTCTCTGGCTCTACTCCCAGCCAGGATGCTGCCAACAAAAGGGCCAGGCCAATCAGGAGAGGGGCACCTCCCACCCACCCTACCCCACCCCCCCAACCCCCATCAGCCTCTGCCTTACCCACTACTCACCACAAGAAAGGATGAAGTTGGGTGAGGTCAGCATGATGAAAGGGAAAGTCTGAAGGAGGCCAAAATAGACGAGGTTGGTGAAGAGGCCCGTGCCAATGAGGAAGCTGGGGAAACGCTCAAAGACATAGAGGCCAACCAGCACGGCTGTGGAAAACTGAGGCAAGCACAGGAGACTCAGGATTCCTCCCCACACCCTCCCCTATGCTGGGGCCTCCTCAGGACTAGGCAGCTCTTCTAGTCTCCCCCACCCTGCCCTGCTCCTTCAGGGGCACTTCCCAGTCTAGGTCTGCAGATGGACCTCCCCCACCATTCTACCAAGGCTCAGGAGGGATCTGGCGAGAAGAAGGGAACTAGTCATTAGGGTGATTTGAGGGGAGCTTAACTAAACCTTTTCAGATCACGGAACCACAGAGCTGGAAAGGACCTTAGTGGTCTTAGAGTGTAACCCTTTATTTTACAGATGAGGGACTGAGGCCCAGGGAAAGCTCAGAGAATCTCTGGGTCTAATGGCCATGTCTCCACCCTACAATGATGACCCAAGCCAGCTCTGCGTGCACTGGCAGGAAGGGCCAGAGGACACTGGGAGGTCCCATCGACCCCTTAGAATCATGTGACAGATGAGGAAGCTGAGGGCCAGAGGCAGCAGAGCCTCTGGCATCCACAGACAGACATACCACACAGCAGGTAGGAGGTCCCGGATTCCTCCTTTCCCTACACTTGTGAGCACTGGCTACTTTATCAGACCACCAAGTTATCAAGCGACACCCCTGGGCAGGCAGGGAGGCCCTCAGGCATGAGGCCTAGGAAAAAGATGCTTCCTGGTGATGACCCAGGGGAGCAGGTAGCAGTGGGGCAGAGGGAGAGAGTAGGCCCCTTACCCAGATCATGTATTTGATGATGCGACTGGTGGCCACCGTGTACTCTTCTATCAGCTCAGCCAAGTAGTACAGTCCGGCCGCTGAAAAAGAGGCAGGAGAGACGGCTAGGCTGGCAAGCCCAAACCCCCAAATGTGCCCCACTCTTTTCACAGGATCCCACAAAGGTGAGAAGCACAAGTCCATAATGAGTGATGGTCACCAGATTCTTGCCTCCCCTGGTTCACTCAAGCACCCACCTTACCAAGGTTCCTCACTCCTACACAACCTGATCTCTGGGTTTGTCAGCCCTGAAGGTAGTCCTTGTCTGGAAAACTTTATCAATGCCCATATGTCAGAGCAATGGCTCTTACCAGGTTCTTGGACATTCTTGACAGTGGAGAGGACTGGAAGGGAGTCTAGTAATGGTCAATGCCCCCAATTCAACACCTCCCTTCCAGATGAAGCTATCAAAATGCAAAAAGACTTGTCCAAAATCACTCAGCAGAGACAGCACAACTCAGGACCACCAGACTTTCCTCTGCCACGTCATGTGACTGGCTTCCCCACCTCCTTCCCAACCCAGAACTCACTTTCCAAGGTCTGTGATTCAGTCCTTAGGAGAGCCCCCTCCTCTGGCGGAACTCTAAAGCATCCTCACCTTTTCCCTGATTCCTGTCCCAACCAGCCCCTAAATCCTTGGCAGGAAATGGGCCCATCTTTCAGGAAGCAACACTCACTCCACCCAATGTCTAACAATCTAATGGGTCTAAGATCTTTCAATGCCAGTCCTCTCTCCAACAATACAAAGTCCGACCCATCCATGCCAGCCCTCAGGCCTGGGTGAATGTCCTCCGTGTCACCCACCCATCTGACACCAAGACTCCCCCCCAGTGCAGGGGGCCTGCCTCCCACTTCCTGAAAGCACTGACTCTCCAGGCTCATCTTTTTTTCTTGTCATAAAACTATAAAATCTATATAATACTTGATCTACATAATACCAGATGAATAAAATACCTGCTCAAAATGTGGAGGGAGGTAGAGGGGGTTGGAGCACTCTGTACAATGAAGCATAATCATATGACTTCTCAGAAAATAAAAGTCACTGAGTAAGAAGGAGCCAGAATGAGACTAAGTAATAAAAACAATAATTTACTCCTCTGAGTAATGGACAGCCAGTCTTGGAATTAGGGAGACCCGAGTTCAAATCCTGCCCAAAACACATCGGTTATATGACCAGAGCAGTCACCTGACCTCAGTGCTCTTGAGCAGTCTTGATGAAGAGATTTCATTGGCATCCTTTTTTAATCACTTTCACTTCTGAACCTACACTTCCTGCCTGAAGCCACTGCTCATGTAGAAGCACTTTTAACAAAGAACTGGAGATGAGGGGGTGGGGAAGCAAACCAGTAGACCTAAAGCCTTTGCCACATCCACAGCCCCTCACCCCACACCACCAAACAGCACAAGGAGTTGGAGATCTCTATCAGTGAAGGAAGCCTCCCACAACCATGGAACCATGGGCCTGGGTGAAGTGAAGACAGAGCTGACCTCAAAGTCCAGAGGCCTTGGGTTCAAGTCCCGCACCTAGCACAAACTGGCTGGGATGCCCTGGGCAATCCCCGAAACTCCCTGAGACAGGGCCCACTTTCTACAGCACCGGGAGCTTCTTTCTCAAGTTAACAAAATCATGTCCCCCGTTAGTGCACTTTGACGATGCCCCCTCCCCCACATCTGGTTCTCACATCAACCTGGGGTGGGGAGGGCCCTGACTGAGGCCCCAGGACCAAGGCTGCACTGACGGACTGAGTTCGAGTCCCAGGTCGAAGCCTCCCAATCCTGCTTTTCCTGGGCCTTATCAAAGTTCACCAATGTGACACAGCAGGTCCACTGACCACCCTGGAGGATCTGCAGGCACTTGGACCTTGCCCCTCCCCCAGAAAGTGGGTCCTATGACACACAAGGCACTCCTGGGCAGGGGAACAAGCCCTACCCTCAAAAGGGGCACTACACCAAGGACAGCCTGCTCACATTCTCTGGACCTTGGAGTCTATCCTGGGCTGCCCAGCTGGGTCTGGGGCTTCCTCTCCATCTACCCAAGTACAGCCCCAGCAACACCCCCATGCAGCTTGCCCCAGGCAGCAGCTCGAGGCAATGGGTTTGCTCTGATATTTCTCCAGGGGCGCTTCCATCCCTGACCTTTCATGACCCTCCAAGTTCTCTCCCCTCACTCCCTTCTCTCTAAAATTCTCTAGTCTATCATTCTCCTCGAAGGTGGGGCTGGAAGGAGCCCCCTCCAGACTCAAGGGGGGCCCAGATACTGTCAGCCGCCTGAGAAGGCAGGAGGGGGAAAGGACATGGGGGTGCCCTGCCCAGTTTCCCAAGGAGGCTGAGGAGGAACCTACTGGGGAAGCACAGGTCTATTAGGGGAGCGTCTGAAGAACACAGGTCCAACCCCAATTTAGAGAGAGGGAGGGTCCTCTAGGGTGCTGAGCTCTTGCTGCATCACATGGGAGATCACAAAGTATAAATGGGGGTCTCATCCTGGCAGAGCCTTCTGCTATTAGAAAGGGGCATGAGGGCAGCCTTAGAGACGGCTAGTATTTGGAAGGGCTGGGGGGGTGGGAAAGGAAGGAGGAAAGAGGAGAAGGGGGGTCCCCCGGGATCCTGGAGGGGTGGTGGATCTAGGCTAGGAGGAGGGAACTGGCATGAGGGAGGCACCCCACTGCGCACTAGGGGGAGGATCTCTACCTGGGCACTGGAAGGAAGGGGCTTTCAACATCCTGGGGGCTGATGGAGGCCACAGAAATGAGGGAAGCCCGGGCTAGGGGAGAGGGGAAGGTCCTATGCCTAATGAGGGGAAGGGTCTCTTACTGTAGGTGTCTGCACAATACACTGGAGGTCCTCTGATCTAGGGCCTCCCAGTGTAGGAGTTCCCACAGTACACTGAGGGGGGCCTGCTGGTGGGGGGATCTCTCGCTAAGGGGATCCCCTGGAGCACTTCCATCCTTGAAGTGAGTCTCGAGGATCTCCAGAACACTGAGGGTCTCTCACTGCTGGGCTCCCTGCAGTGCACGGGGCTCTCCCGATCTAAGAGTCTCTCCCCAGGGGGTCCACACGTCACCCGTCGGGATGCCCTCCCCAGGGGATCCCCCTCAGTGCACGGGGCTCTCCTGGTCTAGGGGGTCTCTCCCCAGGGGGTCCCCCGCAGTGCACTGGGGGTCTGTCGTGGGGGTCTCACTATGGTGGTCCCTGCAGTGCACGAGGCTCTCCCCGTCTAGGAGGTCTCTTCCGAGGGGCGCCCCGTAGTGCAGCAGGGGTGATGGCAGAACATTACAGATCTCTCCCCAGGGGGTCCCCCGCAGTGCACGGGGCTCTCCCGGTCTAGGGTTCTCTCCTCAGGAGGTCCCCACACCACCCTTCGAGATGCCCTCCCCAGGGGGTCCTCGCAGTGAACGGGGGTTTGTCGTGGGGGGTTCTCACTATAGTGGTCCCTACAGTGTACCGGGGGTGGTCACAGTACATTAGGGATCCCTCCCCAGGGGATCCCTCTCAGTGCACGGGGCTCTCCCAGTCTAGGGGTCTCTCCCCAGGGGGTCCCCACACGGGCACCCGTCAGTATGCCCTCCCCAGGGGATCCCCTTCAGTGCACCGGGCTCTCCCGGTCTAGGGGTCTCTCCCCAGGGGGTCCACAGATCACCCGTTGGGATGCCCTCCCCAGGGGATCCCCCTCAGTGCACGGGGCTCTCCCGGTCTAGGGGTCTCTCCCCAGGGGGTCCACAGATCACCCGTTGGGATGCCCTCCCCAGGGGATCCCCCTCAGTGCACGGGGCTCTCCCGGTCTAGGGGTCTCTCCCCAGGGGGGTCCACAGATCAACCGTTGGGATGCCCTCCCCAGGGGATCCCCCTCAGTGCACGCGGCTCTCCCAGTCTAGGGGGTCTCTCCCAGGGGGTCCCCCTCAGTGCACGGGGATCTCCCAGTCTAGAGGGTCTCTCCCCAAGGGGTCCCCGCAGTGCAGGGGGATCTCTTCTCATGGGGGCGCGCCCCACACCACCCGCCAGGGGCGCTCTCGTTGTGGGGGTCCCTCGGTGCCCTCCCGGTGTGGGGGTCGCTCACCGATGGCCAGGGTGACGAAGGCCACCTGGATGAGCAGCGACAGCCAGCTCAGCGCGTACATGAACCACATGGCTCGCCGCCGCCTCTCCGGCCTCCGCCCCGGCCTCCCTAGCTCGGGCCGCGGGGACACGGAGTCGCCGCCGCCGCCGCCGCCTCAGGCCCCGCCGCCTCAGGCCCCGCCCCCGCCGCCGCCGACGTCGCCGGGAGGAGCCGCGGGCCCGGAGGGCGCCGGCGCCTATCCCGCAGCGCCCCCTGCCGGCGGGAGGCCAAACTGTAGCTGCAGCGCCCTCCAGGGATGCTGCGGAGGCCGAAGGCTGCCGGGGCTCGGAGGCACCTGCTCCAAGGGGAAACTGAGGCGGGAGGGCTTCGGAGAATGGCTTCCCCGCTTCGTGCCTGTGCGATCTGTAAGATGATGGGGTGGAGCCCTCCCACGGCCTGCCTGTCCTGGGGGACACCGAGCTTCGGCCAAGACGCTGCGGGACTTTCCGGTCCCTGACCTTCCTGTCCACCGGGAGACCTCCGAGGGTCCCCCAACTCCCCAACTGGGGGGCCGCGGCCGGACCGCGGTGCTGGGTTCGAGGCACCACCGTTTAGCCAAGACATTGATCAAGTGGAGAGTGAGAAGGAGATGTGTCTGGTGGAGAAGGGACACGAGCGGCGGGGCGTCCTCTATTACCTGTCACTCCCTTATAAAGCACGGGAGTTCCGGGGGACCAGCACCCCCCATTTCTCCTGTCCACCTGGAACCCCACTCTCCCCTGCGGCTCCAGAAGCTGTAGCACGCTCGTCGTGCCCCAGTCATGCCACTTGCACCATCTTGGCAGGTAGGCTAAACTAGGTTCTGGGGTGAGTTAGAGGGCTGTCTGCTCCAAGTGGGTGAAGAAGACTCCCCGCCTCCATGCAATGGGTGGATGAAAACAACTGGTTCCCTTAATAAAGGCAGCTGAAATGGGTACTGTGGAGCACTTAGTGCTTGGTCAGACACTCAAGATGCCAAGGTCATCCCCCGCATCCGGGTCATCACCGGTCTTATGGACTTCTGTCCTGACTCTAGGAGAGACAGCGAGGTGGATGACTTCGTGCAACCCTGCCTCAGTCCAGTTCGTGATTGAGTCTAGACATCGCCGAAGGTGTCACTGGTCCTCTTAGTAGACAAAGAACAGACAGAGCAAGGAAGGCGGATATTTTGAGGAGGGGCTTTTTATATCCCCAATGCTTAGTACAGGATCTGACACACAGTAAGTACTTAATAAATTGTACGTGTACTTCTGCTCAGCCCCTGAAGGCAGGACCAGGAGAAAATGGCAGAAGTGGCACATTTCTGCCACATCTAAGGAAAAACTTCTTTAAAATGGGAGATATTCAGAAGTGGAACAGACCACTTCCTGAGACAGTGGGTTCTCCATTAGTGGAGGTTTCTAAGAGGAGGTGGAATTTCTTGGGGATGCAGAACAGGAAATTCCAAATGGTTCTGGAATCTCCATTTGACAGATGAAGGAAATGGTCAAAGATTGTCCAGACCAGTGACTTGTCAATCAGACTAGTCCTCAAAGGCAAGGACTTTCTTGTACCTTTCTTTGTAACCCAGTATTTAGCACAATGCCTAGCACATAGTAGGCACTCAATAAGTACTTGTTGACTTGACTTGCCTGAGTTAGTGGTAGAGCTTTGGTTTGGTCTCCTTCCACCTAGTCCTGGACTCTTCTCCTACCTTGAGATCTCCCACTGTCAGAACAAAGGCCAGGCAACCCTAAGCATGTTCTAGAGGGATCCCCAGGCCTGGAATGCACAATCTTTCCAGAATTAATTAATAGTTCTAGCCCTCTGTCTTCTGGCAGCATCAAGGAGTGAAGAAAACCTCTCGCAGCGGCTTAGTATTGGAAGACAGTAACTTCTTGTGTTCATTCATGCATGTCCAGTCTTCTTGACTCCATTTGGGGTTTTCTTGGTAGAGATACTGAAATAGTTTGCCATTTTCTTCTCCAACTCAGATTGTAGATGAGGAAACTGAGGCAAATAGGAATTTAAATGACTTGCTCAGGCTCACACAGCTAGTAAGTGTCTAAGGTCAGATTTGAACCCAGGAAGATGAGTCTTCCTGACTCTAGGGCCAGTGCTCTACTCACTGCACCACCTAGCTGGGACAATAACTAGATACCTCTAACTCCAGGTCCTTAAACTTTTTCATATCCTGGATCCCTTGGGCAGACTAGGGAAGCCCATGGCCCCTTCTCAGAAGACTGTACTAAATGCATAAAATGCATAGGATCACAAAAGAAATCAATTATATTTAAATACAACTATCATGATATTGATTTTTTAAATTGCCTGGCACCTAGGTTAAGAATCCCTGCCTATCCCCTCTGTAGTAGATGAGGTGAGGAGGAAGGCCATTAGACTGTTAGATAAAAAGGCTTTCCAAGGAGGTCCAGTGAGGACCAGAGGGAGACAAGAAGTGAATGAGTTTTGAGGAGGGGGATTTGCTGCCCCCATGTGGCAGTCATAAGTAAGTGGCCTTGGCTCTGACCACTGGGACAGGAAGACCTCTTTTTAATTCATTAGTTCAATAAATATACATTAAGCACCAACAGTGTGCAGAGAACTAGGAGCTGAGGAAAACGCAAAGTTCTTTGCAATTATAACACACCATGGAAGCGTCAGTTTTTGTTCATACAGTGTGCACCTGGAGTGGCACGGAGGGTCAGTCCAGCTAGATCAAGCTAGAGATGAGGAGACTGCAGGTTAGGGCAGTGCCAGTCACCCACATAGACGTGTGGACACAAACGTGCCCACATGCATCCAGGGACGCGCACACCCTGGAAAAATCCTTCAAGGGGTGTGAGGGACTTCTCAGGCTTTTTTGCTGCTGTCCCTTAAACTGTGAAAAAAGCTCCAAGCTAATTCACAAGCCTGTCAGCTCTGCCCTGGGCAGATCCCTAGGAAGGGATCAGTGACGAAGAAAGAACCAGACCACTCCATACACACACACTCCATTATTTACAGGGGCTCACACACCAAGCAAAAAATTATACAGAACATCATCCTTTTCATTCAACTACTCCACCCCAAAGTTTGCTAGTGTTGTGTGTGCCACTGTGTTTAATATCCTTCTATCCCCAGCACCAAGCTCAGGACCCTGCACATAGTAGGCACTTAATAAATGCTTGCTTATTGAGTGATTGATTCATGTGGATGAATCGGACTTAAGAAGTGTCTCCTTGTAGACTTTCCCACCTCCCAGCCATTGCTTAGGATGGAACACCCTCTCCCTCCCATCAGGACTATTAAAATCAGACCCACCCTTTCAAGAGCAGCTAACCTGGAGTTTACCTTGAGTCCATCAGCCAAAGGGGACTTGTTCCTCACACCTCATATAGCACTTTATTTGAACCTCTCTGATGAACATTTAACATTATGAAATGTCTGTCTTAGTTCCATAAAAGACTAAAAGGTCCATGACATGGAGCATTGGGAATGGGAGCCCTCCACTGAGCCACATGATTGCCTCCCAATTGTGTGTGTGTGTATGTGGGTGTGGGTGTTGGGGGGGGGGTATAGGTGTGGGTGTGTTGTATGTGGGTGTGTGGGGGTGTGTGGGAGTGGGGGTGTGTGTTGTGTGGGGTGGGGGGGTGGGTGTGAGTGTGTGTGTTGTATGTGGGTGTGTGTGAGGTGTGTGTGTGTATGTGTGTGGTGTGTGTGGGTGTGGGTGTGAGTGTGTGAGTGGGGGTGGGGGGAGTGTGGGGGGTGGGTGGGTGTTGTGTGCAGGTGTGCGTGGATGTGTGAGTGTGTATGTGTGTGTGGGTGTGTGGGTGAGTGAGTGTGGGTGTATGGGGAGGTGAGGGTGTGTGGTATGGGGGTGTGTGAGTGTGTGTGGGGGGGTGGGGGGGTGGGTATGTATGTGTTAGTCCTTCATTGCCAAAGAAGATCATGCCATCAGAGAAATGATGACATGACTTGCACTTGACTTTGTTTTGAGTGAGGGAGGGCTGCGCAGGTCAGCAGTCTCCCGTCTCCTCCAGAGCCATCTGAATCTAGTGACCAGATATTCATCAGGATGACTGGAGATGACCCAGGATGAGTCATGGGTGTGTAACTTATTCCTGAAACTGTGCTTCACTATCAGCCCCTGGGGGCCAGGGATTATCACCCCCAAGGATCTAGGAATTCTCAAAGCCAGGACTGCATTAGAGCCCCTGGAGGGCAAGGGGTACTCTGGGGCTAAGCTATCTTCTTAAACCTACAGTCCCCTGAGGGTCCGGGCTGTCTACCCCCTGACTCCCAGACTCCCTTGTGTCAGTGACTGCCCCTACCGTCCCTCTCTGTGCTAACTGCCAGAGCAGACAATAAACACTACATTATGAGGAGAGACATGAAAAGAGAAAGACCCACTCAGACCATCTGTCACTTCAGTTTAAATCTCACCACAGAAGAGACTCTATCCCACACAATTTCTTGCTGGGTATGGAGAAGCTGGATACTGAAGGAAAGGAGAGAGGGTGAGAGATACCAGCCTAGAGTGGGAAAGGTCAGAACCAGCTTCTTGGGATGCCCATTCTCAGTCCATGAGGCAGCAGGGCAAAGGCATTTGGGGTTGAGTGTGGGATGACTTCGGGAGCCTCCATCCCCGACCCTCAGTCTTCCCATCTCCACCACTCAGATCCAATCTCCTCAATGCCCATTCCCAATGCTCAAACATAGCCTCAACCCCCAAAAGTCTCTCTTAGCTCTCAGCCCTCTCCCTCTGAATGAGGCCCCGAACTCTTCGTATTGTACCACCTCCTTCTTCCCTGCAAAGCTAGTAAATGGTGCTCCTTGGAAGGTGCCAGGACACCCCTCCTGTGAGAAATGCCCATTTAATTCCTTCCACTAAAGCCACAAAATTACACTCTCCAAAGTAATAATAAAAATTCCCTCCTCCCACCTGGCATTTGGCCCATAGTGCGAGGTGGGGACATCAGTCTCATTGCCAGCAAAGCCCTGGGAAGAGGCAACCTGGAAAGTTTGGGGGGAGCCCTTGGGGGAGGAGGGGGGCACAGGGTCCAAATTCCCATGACTCTCTGCTCCCTTCCCCTCCTTTTTGCACTGACTGACAACCAGCTCCTGTTTCTTCACTCTGAATCAGTCACTATTGCTGAGGAAGCATGTTCACCCCAGTGGCTAATTCCACTCCTGGGCCCCTACTCCCCTAAAATCCCCCTCCCAGCCTGGAGCACTGCCTTCCAGTCTCCCTGGAGGATCATAGGGTGGCTGGAGGGTGGGGATGAGTCTGGTAAGGAGGGGAGGATGGAGGGAGAGAAGAGCCAGCTGGGAGGGTGAGCTCCCAGATTCACATGCAGACGTAGCAACCTGCTAGGTAGAGGCGGCTGTGACCTTGGAGAGCACCTGCTCAAACTGTTCATATTACAATGAAAAAGGAGCTGCTCACAATGGAAGAGGGACTTACCCAAGGTCACCAAGTCAGGAAGCAAAAGACCCTGGATTCCAGCCAACAACTTCTGATCCCAAATACAAGACTCTTACCATTCCTCCTATAATAAAACCTACTTTTAATCAACCTCAATATCTTCTAATTGTAATCTAATCAGTTTTAGTCACCTGGTATTTATGAAATAATCTGCTATACACCAGAGACTGTACCAGATTCAGGACCGCCTCTATAAAATTACCAGGAAAGACCTGTCAGTTTGAAAATCATAGATTTAGG
Source organism: Bettongia penicillata ogilbyi (assembly GCA_023548195.1). Taxonomy (NCBI): domain Eukaryota; kingdom Metazoa; phylum Chordata; class Mammalia; order Diprotodontia; family Potoroidae; genus Bettongia; species Bettongia penicillata. The sequence continues at coordinate 10,005,302 of JAJHZJ010000257.1, forward strand.
ACTAGATGGGACCTTGGAGGTCACAATGCCTAACCCCCTCATTTTACAGATGAGGAAACTGAAGTAGATAGAGGTTAAGTGACTTGCCTGCGATCACACAGCTAGTAAGTGTCTAAGGTCAAATTTGAACTCAGGTCTTACTGTCTATAGACCCAGCACTCTATCTACTGCTCTAACTAGCTGCCTGTAAATCTGTGGCCCTCATATAACAGCACTGGGACTCAAAACTTCTGACTCTAGGTCCACGGCTCTTTGCATCCATTGTACCAGGCCAAAAATGGCCCTCTGGTCCTATATGATCTATGAGATGTGCCTCCACGATAGGGGGTAGGTGCACTGAGCCATCCACATGGGTGGAGAATTTTATAACTTGCAGAGAATCTTTGTTCTTCATTTGTCCCCTTCTGGAAGCATTAGAAAGTGCTCTGGTTCTGAAATAGAAAGACCTGAGTTCATGTCTCATCTTTGACTCTTACTTGGGTCGGTGACTTCACCATCCTCTGCCTCTATTTGCCATCTGTAAAGTGGGAGGGCTGATTTTATGGCCTCCGAGCTGGGGGCCAGCCTGTGCCTATGCTTAGAGAGTCAGGCAATAGATGGGAATCAAAATTCCATTTTCTGTTAGAAGCCAGCCAGTCTGGCCTGCCATTGGCCATGTGCCCTTCACTTTATGAACCCCGAGGCCCAAAGCACTAACCTAAGAGGCCCAGTCTGAGGGTAGGAGACCCTTCAACCCTTCCCTCCTCATTTTTCAGCACATCCTCCCTCTTTCCTCTAAACTAGGAAGCAGTCAGGGTAAGGACCAGTTACTGCTAGACCACTGGGTTCTGGTCCTGCCCCACTGAGGGAGAGGGGCAAATGGGATGGGATGAACCTTCCCTCCCCCTGGGAGGAACCTGAGGTTGACTCTAGAGGGCTGCAGTTGACCTCATCACTGTAAAGTAGACCAGCTTCTCCCTCAAGAAAGTCAACCCAGGGTATGGGTAGTGCAGGCTATAGGGGCACCCCAGTGACAAAACCCCACTGTCTGACATAGAGAGCTGTATGGTCTCTCAAACACATATACATGAGGACACACAGGAATACCCAAACAAATCTGTAAGAACACACACTAGCTTGTGGCATAGTGAATAGAATGGTAGGCTTGATGTGAGAAAAACCGGGGTTCAAATCCCATCTTCAACAATTCTCTGTGTGCCCCTGGGCAAGTCTCTGGACCTCAGTTTCCGCATCTGTAAAACAAAAGATTGGACTCAAAGTCCCTGCCAGAAGACATGGATGCTTACATTCTAAGAGCTGGGTGGCCCCCAGAAGCCAGTTAGTACAACCCATACCTGAACAGAAATTCCTTCTCTGACATCCATCCAACCTCCTATAGAAGACTTCCAATGATGGGCAACTCACTACCTCCACCTTTCTCAAGTGAATCTACACAAAAGTAAATCCATACCAAGACAAACACACACAGGTACACATGACTTTACAAGGGTGCCATGTTCCCATTTTAATAAGTGTGCAACCAAAGTGAGGGAAACCAATTTCCTTGTTAGAAGACATCCATCACTGAGACCGTTTTTCTCTCCTGGGTATAACCAGAGCTGGATAAATCCATGTGTGAATACTAGGGCCTTCCTTCTACATCTCCCCAACATGATATCCAGGTCAGCCAATGGCCCCTTGTCCCCAACACATTTCCTGATCAGCCTAATAGATGCAGATGTTTCCATGAGCCATTATGGAGAAACTGAACTCCAGCTCATCTTCCTGATAACCTATCAATTCTTCTCCTTTTTGGGTCACCAGTCCTTCATCAACTCCCTTCTCTCCCTCCAAACTACCCTCTATTCCATTCCCCATACATGCCCAGTCTCACAAAATGAGAATCATGAAGAAATGAGTCCACATCCTACCTTAGATTTACATTAACTGTGTGTCCTTGGGTCAGTCACTAAACTTTTCTTGGCTTCAGACTCCTTTGTAAAAAATGAGGTGTTTGGTCTCTATGGTCTCAAATATCTCTTCCAGCTCTAAATCTCTGACCTATGACATCCAACCAGTCAGTCTGTGCATCAGAGCTAGAGAGGTGTGAAGTGGTGTTGGTGAGGTGGGGAGGACCGGGTCCTCCTCTTCATCCTCCAGAGGTATGACTTCCATCACTTTAGGGTCTCTGTCCCCCTCAAAGAAAGGGTGATAGGAAAAGGCCAAAATCCAAGTCTGTTCTCACCTTCTATAGTTTTAGGCCCACCTGTCTTATCCATACTCATGGAGGCCAGGGAGATATCAGTCCTCCTCTATGCACCCACTTAAGGCCCAAAGCCTCTCTTGCTTGAATATTTGAACCCCTCTTTGGGGTGATACACAATGAGGGAGATTCTTATATGCTGAGGAATGTGCATTGAGAAAGTTTGCTGCTCTCTAGATGTACAACTGGCTCACCCTGGTTGGCCTTTGGAGTAGGATCAGAGGTAAAGTGTGGCTGAACCTTTACTGAAGGAAAACCAATCAAATCCACTTGCAAAGGAACACAGAGCTGCAAGTGCACTTGGAGGTCATCCTACTCAACCCCCTCATTTCACAGAGTCAAACTGAGGCCCCTAAAGGAGAAGTGATCCCTCCCTCACCATGAAGAAATGACCTGCCAGACATCTGCTGCTGGTAGATAGATGGTGACTGCAGAGTTCAAATTCCAATCTTTGGCCTCCCAATCCAGCAGGTCTCCCACTCTGCGTATCAGGGCAACAGAGTCAGATGCTTTGTCACATGTGGTCATCAAGGAATGTGTCTCCTGACTACCTCACCCCACTGAGTACACATATTCACAAACATACACACACAAACACATACACACACACACATACACACACTCCCATGCTCATACATACCTCTAAACAACTTAAAGAGTCTTCCACTCCTCTAAGCTTGCAAAGCAGTTAACCATTATTATTTGAATTGCAGGCCTTTATTTTTCATGTCAAGACACACTTTTCCAAAGCTTTGTTATCTCTGCCTTAGCGCCCAGGTCCCAGCAAAGCCTCCCTGAAATTCCCCAAGAACATCCCAACTAAATACACATGTTGGGTCATCTCAGGCTCCAACTGTAGGTAGAGAAGCTTGAGATCCCACACGCAAGCAGAGTTACATAACAACGCACACATACACATGCCACTTACACAGTTTTGTACAAATTATACACAAATATGGTGGGACCATTATCCCGAGGCCATTCGAAACCAGGCTAGATTTTCCTTAAAAGGACCTCTAGACTTTACTCCTCCCATGCCCTTTCTAGTTTCCTCTTCTGTTCAGTGTCCCCCTAGAAAGTAAACTCGAAGGCAGGGACTTTTGCTAGCTGGTATTTAGATCCCCACGGCTTAGCAGAGTGCCAGGAATGTTATTGTCTTCAGTGATTTTCAGATGTGACCATCTCTTCATGACCTCATTTGAGGTTTTCTTGGCAGAGTTTGTTGTTTTCTTCTCAGGTTCATTTTGCAGAGGAGGAAACTGAGGCAAACAAAGTGAAGTGACTTGTCCAGGGCTGGATCTGAACCCAGTTTTCCTGATTCCGGGGCCTCAATGCTGTATCCCTGCACCAGGAACATAGTAAGCATTTAACAGATGCTTGCTGACTCTTGACTAAAACTGTCCTCAAAACTTAATTGGCTCTGATTCTCAAGGGTCAGGCTATTGACAGCACTTTTCCTAAGGACAGAAGCTAAACCTGGTTCTTCCCTCAGGCTTCTGACCAGGGACCAGCGCGGCCAACCCAGAGGCAGGGAAACTGTGCCCAGATAAATTAATTCCGTTCCCTTGCTAAATATCCCACCCATGCTACAGCCGAGCCAACCTCACTTTGCTCACCATGGGATGTCCTGTGAATGTTCCATTTCTCTCAGTGTCAAGCTGAGTGAACAGGCTGACTGGCCTGGGTCAGTGCTGGCCTGCTACAACACACACAACCACCCACTTACGTGGGAGCACGAGTATTCATGCTAACAGCTGCAAAAAGAAGCATCCAGGAATGTTAAATCCCAGAGTGCTAACCTTTCCCATACCCACGCTCATAATAACCCTCAAGTATGCTTGTGCAAGGCCTTATTACATATGTGGCTTCTGCATATATAAACATGTGTGGAGAGAGCACATGCATGTGGCCATGTATGGTTGCCTTATACACAGGCATGCATGTGTGCCACAGACCTGTAGATTCACAACATGCAGATGGGTACATGTATGTGCACACACATTGACTGACAGACAGTAGTGGGTCCATGCATCCCCATGCAAACGTGCTCTGACACACGCATGCAGCCCCCTGCAGTCCAGCCCAGTAGAACTCCGGGGAGAGCGGCCTCTTCCCTCTCCCTCCCTTCTTCCCATCTAGCACCGTCGCCCAGGCTGTTCCACTCATCCTTCCTGGCACTAACTCGGCCTGACATGCCCGTTGCACGAGGCGCCTCCCCCAGAAGCCGTTAGGAGCTGCCCGCTACTTCAGTGGGTGCTAATTGGCTCTGTGATGGGCCTTGGGTCACCGCTCGGTCAGCCGTGGCTGATACTATCTCCCTGCCTGTTCTGAGAAAGGTTCTGCTGTCCACTCTACTCAGGCCTCAGCGGAGTGCTGAACCGTGAATGCGTGGCCACGTGGGACTGGGCCATGTGAGGCATGGACAGGACCCTCTTCTCCCCACTCACTCACACACAGACACCAGTAAATCAGGGAGGGGAGGACAGCTGCACTGAGAGAAGGGCTGATGGGCTGTGCCCCTCCTGCCCCAAATCTCATAACCTTGTTATGGTGTTGAAAATCCCACATGTCTCCATTTAGCGTCCCCCTCCCAGGAAGCCTCTTTAAAAATGTAAGCACTGACCCAAGCAGACACTCAGGTGGGTCTGACTCAATTTGATCATTTTTCCTCCAATGGGATGATTCGGGAGACACCAGGAAGGCACTGAGTGCCATGCAGGGAAGAGGGAAGGGTAGGGAAGAAAAATCCCAAGAAAGAAACGAGATCCATGGGCATGAGAGGCAGTGTAGTTTAGGGGGATTAGAACTCAGCCCTCAGAGACTTCCTCGGTGAAATGAGAGGGCTGGCCTCCCTGGTCCTCTCTAATTCCCAAAGCAAGGATTCTTTTGATGGAGGATGCCTCCCCGGTCCCCAACCTTCTGGAACAAGATCCCTGTCATTATTCAAGTACTCCTCTGCTGCCTCCTCCTCCTCTTCCCTGTCTTCCTCATCCAGCAAGCCTCTCTGGAAAAAAAAGAAGAAAACTCCCTTCCGGACCATGGCCTTCACCTCTGTGGAGGTGGAGAGCGCATCTCTCCCATCTGCTCAGCAATATCATCCGGTGGAGGCAGCCCCAGGAAGGTGGGGCTGTGTCTCCTTCTGCCTGTCTTCTCTCAGGAATTGTTCAGCAGAGGTGACCGGGTGAATAATTGGAACCTTCAGGAAATGACTTAGTATTGTTATTGCACAGATGAGGAGGAAGCAGAAATTCAAAGAGTTAGAGAATTTTAGAATCTTGAAAGGGACCTCTGGTCAATTAAACCAACGCTTCTCAGAAAGGAATCTCCCATTAAAACACAGCCGAGAAACAATCCTCCGGATTCTGTTTGAAGACCTTTAACTACGCTGTTGAACCTAAGATCTCATTAGTTTTCTATTATTGAGCTTGAGGTCTACTAAAACCCCCAGATTTTTTTCAGATAAACTCTACAGAGGTAGAGGAGGTCACATAGCTAGTGCCAAAGGTAGATTTTGAACACAGTTCTCTTCCTGACTCAAAACTCAGCCCTTTAATTCACTAAAAATGATGCCAATGAAACACCTCAAAGGTGGGGACCCTAGTAACCCTCAAATTGACTTATCAGAACACTGGTTAACAGCCACCAAGCTCTTCCGACCTTCCTCCTGCCTGGGATGGAAGGATTTCCTCTTTGGAACCAGATTTCCCAGGTTCCTCTGTAGTTGGTGTTAGGAAGGAGGGAAGGTTAGCAGAAAAGGCATCCTGGGGGTCCTTATGCTCAGGACGGGGAGTGAGCCCTCACACCTATCCTCCCTTCTCTGGTCTTGAACCCAAACTGCACATCCCAGGATCACTAGGACCTCGGGACTTTTACAACATTATTTTTTTGGACAGAAAGGACTAGATTTCCAATCTGCCTCTCCTCATAGCTGGACTTGTTAGCTCTGATGGGGAAAAAGGAAAAAGGAATTGGAATTGCCTAACAGCAATGTGGAAGTGAGCAGTCAAGGCAATTGCCTCACACTTGGAAGCATCTACACTCCCTCCCTGCTGCCGCACAGCTTCCTCCAAGAATCGTTCCTCGAGCAGTAGCAAGAACGAAACATGGTCAGCAAAGCATGTTTACTACCCCTGCAGGCCCCTCCCCACCCTTGCCCTTGACCCCTGCCCCAAACATTACAGATCCTATTGTCTATTTGTCTTCTGCATGAAGCCTTTCTCAATCCACACAGATGCTAGTGCCCTCCCTCCCCAAAATCATGTTATATTCATTTTGTATACAGTCTCAACGTTTCCATAAGTACATGCAATCTCCTCCTGTTAAAAAGTCAGTTTTTGAGGACAGGTTTGACTTTTGTCTTTGTAAACTCAGCACAGAGCACACAGTAATTGCTTAATAATACTTGTTTGACCCCCACCCACCTATGCAGAGGTGGGGGTACACAGGTGGGGAATATTACACACGTTGTCAGAATTAATTCAATTTTCTAATCAGTTTTATTATTTTCTTCTCCTCTTCTTTAAAACAAGCTTTGATACGTAATATGGCCTGAGATGGGGGAAATTTAAGTGATATAAAATTTTTGAATCAATAAAGTTTTAATAGAAAAATAAATACTTGTTTGCCATTTGAATGATTGAGGGAATGCTTGATAAGACTCTTCTGGCATCTTGTGAATAATCTTATATCCCATTCAAGGCATTGGCTATCCATGCAAGGCCTGGATTCTGGAGGTTTTGCATCTGACATTTATTAGTTTCTGTGGCCATGGGTGAATCATTTCACCCCTCTGAGCTCCAGTTTCTTCATCTGTAAAATGGGTGTAATAAAGCCTGTGTTAGCTGCCTCAGGGGCCTGTGGTAAAGCTATGAGGATATAATACATGTTTTTGTAAACTATAAAGAGTAATACAGATGCAGATCTCATCCTCACCATCATGACTGTTGTAATGGCTAGCTTTTTTAAATAGTATAATTTTTTAAAAATTTTTTCAGAAGGATACCATGGTGTATGTATGTGTGAGTGTGGGTGTATTATTACAAACTAGTAGGAAAAATCTTGAAAACTTTGGTGCTTGAGAGCCTCAGAATTTCTTAAGCCATCCCAGCCCTCGCACCCTGGCATCGTCTTATGCTCCTGTCAGTGTGCTGGATCACGGGACCCCAAGAGATGTCCCACTTTTCCTCACCATTCTCCAACTTTTGCAGGGAGCATTTCATGAGCTTTCTTCCTGAGGCATGGGAAGCAGAACATGGACTCAGGTGTTAGTATGAGAGATAAGGCCCCTTTCTTCACTGGATACTTTCAGTCGTGTAGGTTCCAAGGAACAGAGGTATGAGAGAACCTGACAGTATGACAAAGTCCTGAAAGGGTCCTCAGCCAATCAGTCAATAAACATTTATTAAGCCCCTAATATTATAAATACGAGGAACAAAACAGGTCCTATTACTTCTGTGCTACCTAGCCTGCTTTTGGAGGGCATCTTCTTAGGCTGTTGTATTAAAAAAAAAAAATCAATACGTTGTTCCCTTGATGAACCTCTTATCAGTAAAGCACATTCTTAGGTGACTGGTACACAGTCCATCGATTACAGGGAATGAAAGTCTTTCTACCTTTGTGGCACTCGCCCAAGCCTTCATGAAGCCAGAGTCTGTTCCAAAATCTTGATGCCCCCAAAAAGGACTTGGGTCAGGAACATTTGCCAAGAATAAAGTAAAACAAACATTTCGAATCGAAATATTTAAACCCGTTGTTGGTGGGGCTGTGGGGAAGCAGGGAGTCTCACTATTCTGAAGGACCAGCACAGGCTGGTGTAGCCATTCTGGGAATGATATTGAGCATAATTCAAAAACCGTAAAACTGGCCTGCCCTTTGGACCAATAATCTCATGCCAGGAACTATGAACAGACAGAACAAAAAGGAAAAGTAGACTCCCTCTGTCCAAAAGCTTTTGTAGCTGCGTCTACATAATAGCAAGAGCCCAGAAACAGCAGACTATGGGACATTAATGCAATGGAAGCTGTGTCCACATGCACAACAAACCAAGGGTTTGGCTGAAGTCAGAAATGTGTAACAAAGAGGCAAAAGGAAGATTGCATCCGCAGATGTGGCAATGATTTCAAAAGAAAGTTGCACAATCAATTAGGAGGCGTCCCTAAGTTTATGGTTCTGGTGTTGTGGTTGCTTGAATGTATTACTGATTTTTTAAATTGCAAAGTAAATTAGATTGATGATAACAGGTCAATAGCCTGTTATTTCCTAGATGTGGTAATGCCCTTCTCAGCTCTTCTACAACTCAGAACAAAAGTCTCAGGGAGGTGCTTTTGGTTATACAGCCAGTAAGTGTCCAAAGTGATATTTGAACCCCAGACTTTCTACCACCAAGTCCAGAACTCATGCTGCATTTCAATTAAATAATAATTATTGAAATCTATAGATAATACATTTTTTAGTGGTCTACACCTATGATTTTATCAGTATGGGTCACTCTGGAAGAGACTACCTTTGCAGATTATCTGTAAGCTATAATCTTGGAGAATTGCCTGGGGCACAAAAAGATTGGGTGATTTTCCCAAAGTCATACCGACAGAATATGTCAGGACTTGAACCCAGTCTTCCTAACTTTGAGGCTACCCCTCTATCCACTTTGCCATGCTTCCTCATTAAGTAATAATCATAAGAAAATTATATATACATATATGTATATTACATACATATATACATCCATATATATATATATATATATACATGTATACATACACGTGTAGTTTTAAAAGACATGGATGGACCTGTTCTCAGAACCCTGGTGACCTCTGAGGAATCCTCAGGTCTCATTCCATTGGATGTCTTAGTCAACCTCAGAGCCCCTTCCTCAAGCCAGGCTGAGCAGCCCCCAAATCCCTGGCTCTTGGGAAGTCTCCTCTGCTCCCGCTTCCTTTCCTTGGCTCTCGTCAGGCCATGGGACCACCTGCAGGGGCTCCAAAGGAGTGGAATGTTGCTGGGGAAAGGAGAAGGTACTGAGCAGCCAATGGTCCTTCACTGCTAGTGGCACCCGCATATGCCCTTGGGGATAAATGAAGAACGTGCTGCCTAGCACATGGATTGCTCGCACATGTATGTACATAGACTCATGTACATATCCAACTGCACAGAAAATACGTACACATGAGTCATGCATCCATACCCACAGAAGCTGTTGCTTACATTCCCACATATACACACAGAGCTGTGAAGACTCGAATTTGTAGATGTGCTCATTTTCACACCCTTGCACCAGCTCAAACACACAAGCACATGCATGCACACACTCACCAGCCTTGTTCCTGCATCTCTCCAGGCACTACTCGGTATCTGCATCCTTCAGGACAGATTCAGAGGAAGGCAGAAGTTGGTTCTCACTTCCCCTTTTCTTATCCTTCCCCTCCCTGAGCCCATGGAGACTTTGGGGACAGACTGACGGGTGCCAGCCATTCAGTCCAGCCCAGACTTAATGAGGCTTTGGCACTAGCTGCAGACCGCTTCTACCCTAATCATTTCCAAGCTGCTACTGAGGCCTTCCCCAGCTAGGGACAATCCAGCACCCTTCCCCTAGTCCATCCCTAAACAGGTGGAATAGGAGGCCCCTCCCCTAGTCCTCTTCTTTCCTCAAAGAGTAAACCAAGCTACACTTCCCTGCCCTAGATCCACAGAGAGTCAGTTAGGATGTATTGTCTCTGCTCCAGCCTTGTTCATTCCCTAGAGCTTACACACACACACACACACACATACACACACACACCCTCTTAGAGGAGCCGGTGGCAACCCCCAGCCGGGTTCCCTCCCTGCCTCTTGTCTCTCCTTCCTCCAATCCAGCTTGTGCCATCTGCCCCCCACTTACTGATGTCTTCCTCTGGGTGAGCCTTTGTCAAAGATATTTGTAAGATACCCTTACGGAAAATCCAAGCAAACAAAATCACCCCCCAGACTCCCCTGATCCTAAAGTTGCCTGGTGGACCAGAGTCGGAGTAATTAAGTTGCATCATAGTCTCTTAGTGGCACTAACACTTTAAATCAAAAGATACTTGCCTCAGAGAGAGGCTGCCTGCATGATCCGGTGGGCTTGTGGGCAGTGGGCCTGGGTTCGAATTTCTCCCATCTCTTTAATGATTATGTCTATAAAACTCTCCCATGTCCCACCAAATGTCTTGTCTGGAGCTGCAAATTAAAATAAGCCTGAGGTATTTCTTTAACCCAATCAAATTTGCAAAGATGAAAAAATTTAATGTTGATAAGGCCATGGTGAAAATCAATGCTATCTCCGTGGAGAGCCAAGCTGACTGGTTGGTAATCCCTCCTCTTTCCTTCCTAGTTCCTATCCATTATAACATATCCACCACTTGGTCATCCACTCTGCCTGAGGACCTCCAAGGAGCAGGGAGGTCCAGGGAAAGGGGTGGAGTGGCATCACCCCAAACCAGGCCAGTATCATCCCACTGGGGCTCCCTCTCCTTTGCCCTCTCTAAAATTCCCACTGTATATATCCTCTGGAACCTTTAAAAGCCTGCTGAAAAGTGTTACTTGGGATCCACTGGTTTCTAAGTACCCTGGGACTGTACACTGAGGATATAATAAACCGATTATTCTGACGTCTCTGCATGTTAATAAGTACTTATGAACAAATCCCTGACTTTTCTGTCATTAGCCACACCCAGTTGCATCAATAAACTCATTAGCCTAGTGTAGAAAGAGAAACCACAGATTCAGGTTAAGATTCTACGTGTGGGATAATTATAGAGCTATAATCATAAAATAAAACAACTCTTCATGCCCCCAGGAGGCATCTAGCTGGGAAGGAAACGATTCAGATAATTAAATGATTCCAAGTAATCAGTCACAGGCTTCCTGTGTGCCATCTCTGAACACAATTAAAAAGATACATCTCAAACAAGATTTTTTAAAAAAAATTATATATTTTTTTCAATCAGCAAAAATCCATCTTCTCCCTCCCACCCCAATCACATTGAGAATGAAATAAAAACAAAGCCCTTGTTATGAACATGTATAGTTAAAACCATGTCCAACATACATCTCCCTCTGCCTGTGAGACTTTCCCTTCTCTGTCAGTTTCAGGAAGCAGGTTTCTCCCTCGGTTCTAGGGAATAACTCTTGGTGATTATGTTGATCAGAGTTCCTAAGTCTTTCAAAGTTGTTTGCTTTCACCTTACTATTGTAATTGCATAAATGGAAACTATTCAAATGGATCTCATCTTTTATCCTGAGCCAGGGAGGGGTTCTTTTCTGGGAGAGTCCATGCACTTAAAAAATTTAAAAAAGATATTTGATCACTGTATTTCAGTATAATCAGTTTCCTTTGTAATCTTTTGCATTTTATTTTATGCACTTAAGCACTTAAATTATAAACAGTTAAATTACACGCACTAAATTTAAACACATTTAAGTTATTCTGACACAGGGCTATAGGCTTCACCAGACTGACCAAGGGGGTCTTTGATACATCAAAGGTGAAGAGCCCCCTAAACTAAAGAAAGCCAGATTGAAAATACTATGGAAACAATAAGGAACAGTTTTAAAAAGACAGGAGGCCTCTGGATTTAAACCTTTCAGACAGAAAAGGAGGGAGAAGAGAGAGTAGAAAGGAAAGGGAGGCATCCTTGCCCCTCCCCGAAAAGTTTATTTAAATAATTTAAATTTATATCCCACCCACTTAGGTCCCTGCGCTCATCCATTTCCAGCGGGGAAAGGTGCTCAGCGTATGGATCAGGCCCCGGTGTACCTGACACCATCCTTCTCTGGCTCTGCCATCCACTGGTCAAAGCTTCTCCCCCACTCCCAGGCACTTTTGTCCTAAAATTTCCCATCGTGGCAATAACTCCACCCAATGTCTAATCCATCCCATAGTTCCACCCATCCTTTTCTTGAGCTAGAAAATTAGCCAAAAACTCCAAGTCCCAGAGTCCTTAGCGAAGATCCAGATCACTTCCTTTTCTTTCAAGGGGAAAAAGCCGTGAAAACACTTGTTAACACCAGCCTGTAACGTTCACTATCGCTACAGTGGTTAACTTGTTCAATCACTTCTGGAGAACTTGGATTTAGTCATAAAAGCCATAACTACAAAATTATTTATTACCTTTTATCCAGTGATCTCACAACTAGATGCTGACCCCAAAGCATGTTACTGACAGTAAGAAACTCTCTGTAAACTATATGCATATGTGCAAATTGTGTTTATGTTTCTGTTCATATCTACATATATGTACATATGATCAGGGCACATGTATATGCATGCATGTATCGTATGTACATATAATTGTATATTAAATATAACACATGATATAGTAAATAGAATATTTACACATATAAATATAATCATATTATAAATCAGAGCACTATTTGAAATAGCAAAACTATTTCAGCTGGACCTGGAGATAAGACCTTAGTTCAAACCCTTCATCAGAAAATGTATTAGCTGTGTGACCTTGGGCAAGTCACTTCCCCCTATCTGCCTCAGTTTCCTTATCTATAAAGTGAGAGGGTTGGACTTCATGGCCTCTTAGGTTCCTTCCAGTATAAATCTATAAGTCAATGATCGAGAAATAGCTGAATAAAACCTGTGCTGTAAGGAATGAAGAATGTTAAAAATTCAAAGAAACATGGGCAGGCTTTTATGAAGTGAAGCCAGGGTAAAGAAAGCAGAATCGAAAGCAGAATCAGGAGATTGCACTACATTTGCACTACATATGCACTACAATTCTATAAACAGAGATAGTTTTAAATAGCAATCGAAGTCCCGCTTGTATGCAGTGGACAGTGTTCATTGGTGCTAACTTATTCAAGCTATTCAAGCCCTCCCTTTTTTCTTTAACTAAAAGCCAGTCATAAAAAAGTAAGGTTTTATGTACTATGAGTGACAGTTGGTTTTTTCTGCTGTCTTGTTTAACTGCTATTGGGGATTGTATTTTGGTGGGGGATCTACTTGTGAATGGTAAGATTTTTTCCCCTTTTCTGTATTCTGTTCCCCTTTGGCAGTCAAAGCCCATGGACCTTTTATCAGAATTATGTTTTCAAATAAATAAAAATACATAAGAACATCTGTTTATGTAATAGGAAAGCATAAGGATATATAAAATAAAATACAAAAGAAGCTATTTATAATTGAAGTATAATCAAATTTTTTAAAACTTGTGAATAAAATTCCACAAGACAGAGTTCTAGGTATATAAACTAAGTTTATTAATTAGGTCGGCCAAGGATCAATAAATTGATGATCAATGATTTCACTCAGCAATCAAAGAAGGGAGTCTCTGAGCCACCTTAAATGTCCATTGGTCTTCCTTTCAAAGAAATGATTTAGCTATCTCTCTGTAATCCACTATTACTCCAAGAAGTGGTAGCACATGCAGCAGCCACATTTCTAGAAACCAGGGTGTGGGCTAAACCAAGTGGAGGATAACTTATGGGCCTCAAACCCTTCAGTGTGTTAAGGGGATGTCTACCCCAAGGACATAAAGACTTCCCCTTGTGGAATGGTAAGATGAGAACCATTTGGGGAAATTGGTCAGACATCAAAGACCCAAGGTCATCCACTGCATCCTGGGCCATCACCAGTCATCCTGACTTTTGTTCCCCTGCTGGACTTCAATGACTCAGGAAGAGTGAAGCTGATGACTTTGTGCAACTGTGCCTCACTTAAATCCAATTCAATGCAAATCAAGACATCACCCAGTAGATATCACTGGCCTTCTTCAAAAACGAAGAACAATATTGGGATGTCCTCTGACAATCCTGATTGGTGGACCCTTAATGAGGAGGTGGGCTAAGACTCAGCCCCTCCCTGTCATTGAAGGGTGGGAGATCAGTTCAAACACCCCCCTCAGGGTCTCTCTGGCTTGCTTTAATGAGCCAGGCTGCCCCAAACTCTAATGAAGAGCCCAAGGACACCGGGACGTCTCTGGGTGGAGTCCACCAGCTCTAGGAGGCTTCTGTTTACAAGCTAAACAAAAGCTAGGATCCCATTTGCGTAGGGCCTAGTTCAAAGTAGTTAATGATCAGACGCCTTGGGGATTGGAGTGATCATGTTAGTGGCCATGTCCTTCGGAGACTGATTAGCCTCTTCAGCAGCGGGGTCTTGACAAAAACAGGAGGAAAAAAGAGAGATCCCAAATTAATAATTGGTTATTAATATAATAGTATAATACCAATGTCCCTCAAAACCAAGTTCCCAGACCCCAGGCTAAGAACCCCGGATATATGATTAGTCAAAACAAAATTTACCCACTAAATAAAAATGTCCCTTAACTCCTGGGATCAACTGGATGTGGTTATTTAAATTGCCTAAGGCACTTTGGATAGCTTCTTGGAAATTTCTTGCCTTTGAAATCTCAGTAGGTCCTTACTAGACATAACTGGAAAAGGAAGTGATAATTACAGGCCACTGTGGACTCTGATTGGAAGCATGTGTACATGTACATGAATATATAGGTTTTAAAAAATTAATTACTTTCCATGATCAAGCTTTTATTTTTTCTCTCAACAACCCTTCCAATAAATAATAAATAGCATTTATTACAGTTTTTAAGAAGTGTAAAACACTTCACATATATTATCTGATTTGATCTTTACTTCACAGCAGCCCAGTAAGAAAGGTGTTATTAACCCCATTTTACAGATGAGGAAACTGAGGCACAGAGCAGTTAGGTGATTTACCCAGTGTCACACAGATAGTGACACATAATTCCAAAGTAAGTCTTTCTGATCGTATCCCCTACTTCAAACACTTCCACTCATAATTGCCTCCAAATAACCACAGTCAAGCAAAACAAATTGCCATGTTGGCTGTGTCCAAAAATGGGGAAGAGGAGATGGGGAGAACAAAGGATGACAAAGCTGATCCTGCTTGGGGTTTGGGGGCTTGGAGGTTGCTCCTTCCCAGCTGCTGGGTAGAGGTGGATTGTGAGGCCTCTGTACTGATGAAGCCCCCAGAGATGAAGCACCAGATGGAATGTCCATGTACAGGTAGACATACAAGATACAGATGAAGCAAATGGAAGGCTATCTTGGAAAAGGTGCTGGGGAGATCAAGGAAGGCCTCTTGCAGAAGGAGGCATTTGAGCTGAGTTTTGAAGGAAACCAGGGACTTCAAGAGGTAGAGGTAGGGAGGGAAGGCATTCCAGGAAAAAGGACCAGTCAGGGCAAAGATCTGGAGATAGGAGATGGAGCATAGTGTGTGATGAATAGTAGGTAGGCAAGTAAAGCTGAATCAGAGAGTGTATAAAGCAATTGTAATTGTATGTAGGTACTATTAGCAAAAAGAAATTCAGTCCCTATCTTCAAGGACTTTATAGTCTAAAGGGGAAGTTGCTGCTGTTGTGCAGTCCTGTCTCGTTTGACTCTCCATGACCCCATTTGAGGTTTTCTTGGCAAAGATACTGGAGTGGTTTGCCATTTCCTTCTCCAGCTTATTTTACAGATGAGGAAACTGAGGCAAAAAGTCAAATTACTTGCCCAGGGTCACACAGTTAGTAAATGTTTGAAGCCAGATTTGAACTCAGGAAGGTAAGTCTTCCTGACTCCAGGACCTCGATGACTTTTGAGGTCCTCCCCAGTTCTGGATCCAGCATACAATGGGGTAGTCTTATTCGAATGGGCAAGTTACTCTTTCAGTGATCCCTAGACAGAGGCTGGCTCCCAGAGCTGGGTTCACAGTCTTCAATTGCTGGAGCAGGGGATTGGGATCAGCTCATGTGAGGTCACAGGTATTAAAAGAATTTTCTTGATATCCAATTGCTTCATATTTTAAGTAAATGGTTCTTGCTTGTTTTGTTTTTATCTAGGAGATCCAATCTAAGGGACCCTTAATACTTTGCTATTAAAAGGAGTTTCCAGTAGATGGAATGAGAAGAAGGGAACTTAGAAGTCATTAAGCCCAGCCCCTTCATTTTACAGGTGAGGAAACAGAGAGCTGAGCGATACACACAGAGGCTAAAGGACGGTGACGAGACTGGAACCCAGTTCCTCTGATTGTAAATCCATATTCTGAACCTATATTTGAATTCAGTTCTTCTTGGCTTCACCCCCAGCTGCCTCTAGCAGGTGAAAGCAATAGAACAGAATTCTAGGTGGTCTTTTTGGGGAGGCAACATGGAAAACAGAATGGAGGAGGCTGATCCTTGTCATGGCAGGAACGGTTCTCATCTGTACTTCCTGATAACATCTAGGGGAGAAGCCTACTTAGGAAAGAAACACTCCCTCATCAGCATCTGTAGGCTCCTGGGTGGGAGATGGAGGCAGGCCGTGTGTATTTCCGTGAGTCTGTGTATGTGGCTGTGAGCCTCCTGTGTCTTTGTGTGGATAGATGCTGTGCAACTGGGAGGCAGTATGTGTCTGGAACAAGGCCTTGGAAGAGCTAGGGCCCACCTCAGAGGTCATCTCTTCCAGCAACTTTTCTTTTAACACTGAAAACTCAGAAATACATTTTCTTTCTAAGAAATGGCAGAATCCTGGAAATCTACAGTCAGAAAAGCTGGTTCAAATCCATCTCTGCCACTTGGGTGACCTTTGGAAATGGCCTTTGCCTTTCTGACGATCATTTCCTCTTTTGTAAAACGAAGTGTTCGGCCTTTTGAAGGCTCTTCCAGCTCTCAATCTTGAATCCTATAGAGGTATGATCCCCCCTCCAGTCTGTGCTGGTTTGTTTCTGTTGGTGGGTAAATGAATGGATGCATTTCTTCGTGTCTCTTCACAGGATGTCACTCCCTTGGTCTCAGATTAACAGGTGCATATGTTGGGGTGGGCGGTGTGATGGGACAACCGTGGAGAGAGCGATCGTGGATCTGAGGAGCACTGGGTGGCAGGGTCTGGCCGGGGACTCTTCTCCTCCTGTGGTCCATTTTTGGATGGGAAAGACGTCCACGGGTGGATATTCACTCGCTGATCTGGGGGGCCCCCTCCTGGCTGCTCGGGGCCTCCAGACCGCGCAATCTTTACCCAGTCTCCACAAGTTCCGGAGGGGGAAGGGGAAGGAAGACCCCAGTCCGCCTCCACGCCAAGCCGAGCAACGCAGGGGCGGCGCACCCTTTGCAGACCCTATCGTAGGCTCACCCAGGTACCCAGGTGCACACACACACACTCACGCACACATACACACACGCGCAGCCTAACTCACAGACGAAAGCGTAGGGCTAAAGCCTCACGTCACTAGCACCTTGGAGAAGCGCGCGCTTACGCTGCCCCGACCCCTCGGGAGAGGCTCAGACAGCCCCGCCCAGGGTCCCCCAGGCCCGCACAGCCCGCCCCGCAGCGCCCCCGCAGCCACGCGCCCCCGCCCCGGGCTCGCTCCTCCTCGGGGCGGGACCCCGGCGCTCCGCCCTCCCCGGCTTTGCGGAAATCAACTGCTGGCGAGACAATGAGGCCGTCACATGACGGGCCGGACCGAGCCTGAGCCGGACGTGTCTGGAGTCCGGCCAAGCGCGCAGAGGGCTCGGGGCGCCGCGCGGTGGGGAGTCGGAGCCCGCGGCGGGGATCGGCCCGCGGCGCCATGGCGCAGCTGTTCGGGGGCGTGGAGGGGTGAGTGCGGGGGTGGGGGCCCGGCCCGGGGGGCTGCCCCCTCTCGGGTGGGTGGTCCAGGGGCGGCCCCGCTGGTCCAGGTACGTCCTCCCTCCTTTGTGATGGTGTGGGAGTGTGAGAGGGAGCTCGCGGCCCCTCCGCGTGACAGAGGGGGAAACTGAGGCGGAGAGAGTGAAAGTATCAGCCCGGCGTCCGAAGGCTGAGTACGCATTTGAACCTAAGAGCCTTGTAAACATCCTTTCCCCCAACGTCCTGGCATTAAGTAGCTGGTATGTGAGAAGCAAAATAGCCTGTCCTCAGAGTGCTTGCATTGTACGTGGAAACAAGTATCTGTGCGAACTGGATACACTGTATCCATCGGAGGTCGTCTCTGAAGGAAGGCACCGATCCCAGGAAGGCAGGAATGAGTGAGGGATGTTAGCCGAGAGAGGGCAGAGCGTTCCAGGGAGGGAGAGCCCGGGGTGGAGAGATACGTGTGTTTTGTGGAAACGGGCGGGAGGCCAATGTCACCGACTCCCTGTGCATGCAGTTACTTCCAGAGTAAGAAGATTGGAAAGGGAGGGAGGGGCGGGCCAGGTTAGGAAGGACCTGGAAGAAAGGACTAAACGTGATGTTATATTGGATTCTGGAGCTAATGAAGAACCACTGAAGTTTATTAAATATGGAGCTGATGTGGTCAAAACTGCACTTTAGAAAGGTCTATTTGACATCTGAGTGGAGGTTGAAAGTGCAGGCATGAGGGGATGAGGGGGAGTGGTCCAGAGCCAGAGGGAAAGAGATGAGAGATGCTGCAAAGGCAGGAGACTGGATGTAGAGGGGCAAGAGATAGCCAGGAGACCAGTGGCACTAGGAGGCCGGTGGTGCTCCCTAGTAATAGGGAAGAAAGGAGAGTGGAATGGTTTAGGGGGAGAAATGAGTTCAGTTTTGGGCATGTGGAGTTCCAGAGGTCTGCCAGTTCCAGATTTCTGAGAGTCTGTTGGAGATTGGAGGTCCTATGAATCTCCTAATTCTTCCTTAAATCTCTCCTGAGCCCCACCCTCTGTCATCCATGCTGCTACTCTGGCCCAAGCCTCTCCTCCCTTCCTGCCAGAATGGGTGTAGCTGCCTTTTAA
The DNA here is from genome assembly GCA_023548195.1 of Bettongia penicillata ogilbyi. Classification (NCBI taxonomy): domain Eukaryota; kingdom Metazoa; phylum Chordata; class Mammalia; order Diprotodontia; family Potoroidae; genus Bettongia; species Bettongia penicillata. The sequence goes on from JAJHZJ010000257.1 coordinate 10,024,217, forward strand.
TTTAACAAACATTTATTCAATTCAGTTAGCATTCATTAATTCCTACTCTAACCCAGGTACTGAATTAGATTCTGGAGATACAGAGATGAAAATCAAGCCGCCGCTTATGTCACTTGGGGAAAACAGCATGTGCCCAGATGAGTTGATAAAAGTGATGAAAGGGGGACAGAAAAATGCCATCAGGAGGATCAGAAACACCTTAAGTAGAAGGGGGTGTTCTAAGAGGTGGAAATGATAGAATAACACCGGAGTAGTGAGGAGAGGGGTGAGGTGAGTAACCCATCGGTTGGTTGGAATATGAGGCAGTGTAGCAGGATGGAGTATGGAGAGATAGGTTGGATCTTCCACCCAGACATTCCTCAAATACTACTTTATCTCAGTTTCCTGTAGGGGCCCTAATCTCCTTATCTCAATTGGCTCTGGAGGGAGGGAGGAAAGTCTGCAGAGAGCCTGGTTGTTTTTAGTCACATTCATTTCTTCTTGACCCCATTTGGAGGTTTTCTGGCAAAGATTCTGGAATGGTTTGCCATTTCCTTCTCCAGCTCATTTTACAGAAGAGGAAACTGAGACAAGCAGAGTGAAGTGACTTACCCAGGGCCACACAACTAGTAAATATCTGAGGCTGGATTTGAACTCAGGAAGAGGAGTCTTTCTGTCTCCAGGTCCAACACTCTCTCCATTTCCACTTCAATGCCTAGCTGTCCTTGAGGTTGAGTTCATTCCTGTGACACTTGGGCTTACATGTTTAGAGTGCTGTGAGTTATACTGAGATCTTTCTTTACTCTGGGGCAGTTAGTGTGAGTGCAATTACCATTTTCCACATGAGGAAACAGAGAAGAAAGAAGTGCTTTGCCCAAAGTCATACAGCTAGCCATTGTTAGAGCCAGGATTCGATCCTAGTTCCCTCCTGATCCCAAGTCCAATGGGTACAATAATTATTTATGGATAGTCTAATCTGACTCTGTGTGTACAATTGGGTCACAGAGTTTTATTCTTATACCTCGTTGGATTATTGGGCTCTGGGAGTCATCTGGACCAACCCCCTTACTTGACACTAGCTCAGAGAGGGGAACTCAAGGTCACACTACACTAGATTGGAACCAGTGGCCATTTATGTCATCTAGCACACCATACCACACTGTTCCTTCAGAGGGGGCTTCATCTTAAGAACACTGCATTGGGAGCCAAGACACTGGGTTTCAGTTCCTTTCTTGCTATTAGTTAACAGTATGGTCTTTGGGCATGTTGCTTCCTGTGTGGGTATCCGTTTCATTTGTAAAATGAAGAGATGGAGAGGGATGATATCCAAGACCCCTTTAGACTGTGGCTGTATCCCTGAAAGTGATAGTTCCTTATTTCACAGGGAGGCCGGAAGCCGAGGCCCCTCAAGGGCCATGTGTGACATGCTCACACAAGTCAGCTACAGCCTTGATTACAACCTGATTTCCCAGGAATCTTGATGTAGAGTTGTTAGGAGTGCCTTGCCCAGGGACTTAAAGGCATTTAGCTAGCAGAGGTAGGAAACTTGAATAGGATCTTCTGGAGTTCTGCATAAAGGCCAGCTACTGTTACCAGAGGCATCTGTGACCTAGTGGACAGAGTACAGGCTTTGGAGTCAGAAAGGCCTGGGTTCAGGTCTTACCTGTAACACCCACTGGCTACATAATGCCAGCTAACTCCCTAAGATGATAAGTAGTTCAGATCTACAGGGGGAATTTATTCACTGGGACTTCCCTGCATCAGTAACACCACAGGTTTGGTCCTCTACCGTCCGAGATTAACTGATCATACAAGTTCATGCTACAGGACCTCTCAGAGGAGAAAGGGGAATAAAGTCCCCATGGAATTAGGGGTAGGCCTTGACAGATGGGTAGGATTTGATGAAGAGGAGTTAGGATTGTATCTTCTCCATCAGACCAAGGGCTTCCTGAGGGCAGGGGCTGGTTCTCTGCCATCTAACCAGAATTCAGTTTGAGTTTGGGCTGTTCCCTAGGGGGGCCACTCACTCCAAGGTCGTGCTGCTGAATGAAAAAGGAAAGATTGTATCTGAAGCTGAAGGACCAAGCACCAACCAATGGGTAAGACAGGGTTGGTGCTCACTTGAGCATCTGTGACCATATCATTCTGTGGCCTGGGAAGAGGCTCTGGAGAGGAAAGATTGGGAAAGGGAGTAATGGGGGTGGGGAGGAGGTAGATGGGATGGTCCAAAGCCTTATTTAACTCCCTCTCTCTCTTGGGACCAGCTGATTGGGCTGGAGGAATGTGCAAAAAGGATCAATGACATGGTGAATGAGGCCAAGAAGAAAGCTGGGATCAGGGTCACTGTACCACTGCAAAGCCTGGTGAGTCCGGGGCAGAAGACCGAGGAGGGATTTGGGAAATGAAAAGCTAGGCCTACAGAATCCCCCAAGTCACCTGAGGGGACAAATGAGCAGATAACAAGGCAAGAAAGCAGGGGTATCATTTAGTCTGACCCTCTCATCTAACAGGTGAGAAAACTGAGGTTGGGACTGCTAGATAGTGTGGATAGAGCACTGGCCCTGGAGTCAGGAGGACCTGAGTTCACTTACTAGCTGTGTGACCCTGAGCAATCACTTAACCCCAGTTTCCTCCAAAACAACAGAGTAAGAGAAAACTGAGGTCCATAGAGGTTAAGCGATCTGCCCAAGGTTAGGGACATCCATCAACCCTTCTAGGGCATCACACTGCTCCATGTTTTGCTAGCATGTCCCAAACCATGCCCATGATTATCTCCTGAAAACAAGTTCTCCCTCCTGACTTCACTTCAGTATGAATTTATGAAGGGTTTACTGTGTGCCAGACCCTGTGTTAGGTGCTGGGGATTTTTGTTTTTATACTGAATCATTTCCCCATATGCCATCATATGTGCCAGAAGCAGGAGTGTGGACACAGGTCTTTCTGACTCCAAGGCTGGCCTGGTTAGATAGTGGAGAGACTGGCTTGGTTGGAGTGGAGTTTGGATCAAGATGAGGCAGCAGAGGCAAATGAGTCAGGGAGAAAGACCCCTGACTTGTAGGATAAAGAGGTTGGGTGGGAATCTACCAAAGAGGGTTCTGGAGATGGCAGCACCATCCCTGAACTCAGACCTTTCCCCAACGGCAGGGTCTGAGCCTGAGCGGGGCAGAACAGAGCACTGCAGTGACCTCCTTGACGGAGCATCTGCAAATCCTCAATCCTCAGCTGAGTGACAACTACTACGTCTCTACGGATGCAGCTGGGTCCATTGCCACGGCCACAGCCAACGGTAAGAGCGGCCTTACTGACAGGAACCTAGGAACTCTGACTTCGGATACTCAGAGGACTGGCTCCCTCCAGAGTTCTCTGCTCCCTGGAGGAGGAGACATTCCCTGGAAACAGCTGGTACCAACTTCCTTAGGTCCTAAGCCTCACCCTAGACGTCCTCTGAGGTACCATCCGACTTCACCTTCTGCCCCACTCCAGCTAACCCAGAGCAGGGAGGGCAGGAGGCAGATTTTGATGAAAGGGAAAAAGTGTTGGGGAAGAGTCCAAAGTTAGGGACCCTCTAGAGCAGGGCTTCAAGAACTTTTCTTGTGTCATGGGCCCTGTCTCAGAATCATGTTTTTAAGTATATAAAATAAAGTATACACAAAATAGAATTATATTGAAATACAGATATCGGAATATTAAAAACAATAAATTCACGGACTCCAAGCTAAGAACCCCTGCTTTGGAAGCAGAGAAATGTCGAAGAAGGGAGGTCAGAGTGACAGAGTTAAATGTTAGTGCAGAGTATGTCCAAATTAGGGTTTTTATAAAGAAGGGGAATCTGGCAGCTAGCCAGGTGGTACAATTCCTTCTAGGGTAGCCAGTCTACCGACTGGGAAATCCAGGGTTCAGATTATACCGTTTCTTTTCCAGACACAATCCTTACTCCTTGGGAGAAAGGACCCCACAAAATAGTCTTTCTGGGAGGATGTACTGTATTATCCTCAGCAGAGGTCTGAAAACTGTCCTTCGCTGAAGAACAAGATTCCTGCCACAGATCCTCTGGGCTCCAGGGAGCAGGTGTTTAACTATGTATCTGCCATTGGAAAATTGCTGAGCCATGCCCTCTCTCCTTCCAGGTGGAGTGGTGCTCATTTCTGGGACAGGGTCCAACTGCAGACTAGTCAACCCAAATGGCTCTGAGGAAGGATGTGGTGGCTGGGGACACCTCATAGGTGATGACGGCTCTGGTGAGAATGGGAAATGGTGGGACATCAGCTGTATCTCTCCCTGCCCAATGCCCTCAAGAGTAGAGGGTCATGGATTTGAACTCTGGTATTCCTGACTCCAAGCCTGGAGCTCTCTCCCTTCAGCCACCTAGCTGCCTACCTCTGGGAATCCCCTGTGATATTCCCAACAAGGGGTCCTTCTACCTTTGCTTCCAATGAGGGAGAACCCACTCTTTCCCCCCCCATCCCCACTAGGCAGCCCACTGAGGCTTGTTCTGTCTTGTGGGGGCCACAGAACAAGTCTGAATTTATCACCAGACCCTTTAAGACCCTTGAGGACTTCGATCATGCCCCACCTGCATCTTCTCCCCTCCAAGCTAAACACTCCCAGTTCCTTCCTCAGCCCTTCTGGTCTCCAGATGCTAACATGTCTCTGAGTGGATACCAGAGTACAGCAGAGTCACCAGACTCCGGCCACTCTGGAGATGATGGGACACCTTCCCCCAGGTCCCAGGTGGAGGTAGGATTGTAGGATTTTAGGTGGAAGGGACCTCAGAAATCATCTAATCCAACCATCTCATTTTACAGATGAGGAAACTGAGCCCCAAGGAAGGGAGGGGAAGTAACATGCCTGAGGTGGCATAGATTGAACCTATATCCTCTGGTTCCAAATCCAGAGGCCTTTGCGCCACATCCAGTTCTGACTTTACTGTGGCACCAGAGCCTTGGTCGGGAGGCTCAGACCTCTGGTGTCTGCCCTCATGCTCCTTTGCTGTGTGACTTACTGACCCTCTGGGCTTCAGCTTCCTTACTTGCACCACAGAGGATACTAGCTCCCTTCTAGCCCTGAGCTTACCCATTTCCTCCACAGCCTACTGGATTGCACATAGAGCAGTGAAGATAATTTTTGACAGCATGGATGGCCTGCAGGCATCTCCACATAAGATAGACTACCTCAAAAAAGCCATGTACAACTACTTCCAGGTAAGTCTCTCCTCCCCCAAGTCTCATCTGTCCCAGGCTCTGTGCAGTGGAAAGGAAAGAGAAGAGCCAGCGGTAAGGAGAGGAGCACTTTCCCTACACCCGCCTTAACTGGGAGGGAAGGGGAGGAAGTCTGCATTTTGTCACAGCAGGATTCTGGGTAGCAAGATAACACATATACACACATGTAGCAAGAGGCTGGATAAATGGAGCCAGGATAATGTGAGCCTAGAAGGATGGGCAAACAAGACCAGCCTACAGGTGTGTGGGTACAAGGTCAGGGGCCATGCGCTTAGATGCCTCTGAGTCCAACTTCTCCATTTTACAAAATGAGGAAACAGAGGTGAAGAATTGGTCTGGCATGACCCACTCTCAGTGAAGCCCCTGCTGGCTCTCATATCACTGCTTCCCTTTCTGGATGTTCACCAACCATCTTTTAATAATCTAGTCTCTAGAACTTTCCCAGGAATCGAAGTCAAGCTCACTGGCCAGAAGTTTGCAGACTCTTTTCTTTTCTTTTTTCGTTTTTGTAAATTGGGATATCAGTCCACCTCTAGTCAACAAATTTGTTCTGCAAAATTTGAATTCAGTCAAGGCTACATTTAAGGACCCAGAAGGCCCCATATGGCCTTAAGGCTGCAAGTTCCTACCCCTGTTTTAGGTAGATACTTCTTACCATTATAAGGAATAATCCATTTATACCTATGCTTTGAAGTGTTTTTAAGGAATGTTGTGTTTTGTCAAAATCTTTTTCCCTATCTATTGATATTTTATGATTTTTGTTACTTTTGTTGACATAATTAGTTATGCTAATGGTTTTTCTTATGTTAACTCATCCTTGTATTCCTGGTATTAATCCCACTTGGTCACAGTGTATGGGCTTTGAAATGTGTTGTTGTAGTCTCCTACCTGGTATTTGATTTAGGATTTTTGCTGCCCTGTTCATTGATGAAATTGGTCTATAATTTTCTTTCTCTGTTTTTGCTCTTTTTGGTTTCAGTAGCAGCGCTATATTTGTTTCATAAAAGAAGTTTGGTAGGACCCCTTTGCCTATCATTCCAAATAATTTATTTAATATTCGAATTAATAATTCGAATTTATTTAATATTCGAATTCGAGTTCATCTTTAAACGATTAGTAGAATTCACTTACAAATCTCTCTGGTCCTGATGCTTTTTTCTTAGAAAGCCTGTTTGATTTCTTTTTCTAAAACAGGTTTATTTAGATATTTATTTCCTCTTCTGTTAATCTAGGTATTTTATCTTTTTGTAAATATTCTTCCATTTTACTTAAATTGTTAGATTTACTAGAATATCATGCTATCGTTAGAATATCAAAAATAACTCCTAATAATTGATTTGATTTCCTCTTCATTAGTGGTACATTCACCTTTTTAATTTTTGATACTAGTGATTTGATCTTTTTTAAATTATTTAATTCTTGAGTACAGGTGGGGACAAAGTCTTGGACCGAAATATCAGGAAGCTGTTTTTTTTTTCTTTTCGAGGCGGGGGTGGACTCAAAACCTGACCACCTTTGATTCAGAGCTTCTTTCTAGGCCTTGGTTTTCTTCTGTCATAAAATGAAGGCTTTGATTGAGACTCTAGATGGTCTCTGGTTTCAGGATGAAGTCTTAGGAATTAGCTTTTCCTACAAAAGAGGCTACTAGTTAGGAAAAAGGCAGAAGTGGTTAGTAACCTGGAATGAATATCTGGGGACCTAATTCTAGTGCTGGCTTGGGGTGATTTGTGGCCTGGGACAGGTTCTGTCCCCTGTAAGGGTCAGTCTATTCATTTGTAAAATGAGGGCGGTGGACTAGATGATCCTCAGGCGCATTCTCCGGCAATTCTGTGGCTTTGATTCTGTTAAGGTCACTTTGAGCCTTTAACAATACAGTTCTCAGGTTTCATAGAATTTCTGTGATGAAGTCCAGCCATCCCTCCAGTGGTCTTCAGACCATACAGCCGCCCCTCTTCATGATGGGACTGGAGGGCTGCCTGGGAAAGCTTTCTTTTCTGTCCCCTCAGGTGTCTGACCGGATGGGACTCCTCAGCCACTTATATAGAAACTTTGACAAATCCACATTTGCTGGATTTTGCCGGAAAGTTGCAGAAGGTACAGGAGGGATGGGGTGGGAAGCATCCCCTTGTGGTCTTGTTCAGCTTGGTTCCTGCAGGGCCCCCATGAGGGGAAGGGCAGGTAGCAGAGATGGGAATCAGGAATCAGACCTCACTCCAACCAAACCCCATCAACTTTTGTCCTGCTCTGGAAACTTTGTTGAACTTTTTTTTTCTACACACACACACATACACACAGGCATTTCCATATCCACAGATCACACACAGATAATTTTCTTTGAAATTGAATCTCCATTTCCTTGTGTGCTTTTAAAGAATATATATGATTTCTGCATATTATTTTCATAACTGTCTTGCTTGTTGGGGCTTCATTTTGAGCATTTTTCTGTTCTCTGTGCATTTAAACAAGTATTTCCTTGCCTCTCTTCTTTGGTGTTCCTGTGGCTCAGTTTTTTCATCTTTCCAATGAACAAATTGGACTGATTGATTTTTTTAAGGCTTGGCCTCACTCTAAGACATGTTCTCTTTCAGTAGGCCTAGGTCACTGAACACCTGTCTCTTTCTGGAAAAAGAGGCAGCAGTAATGAAAAACCAAAACTTTTGACTTGGATAAAAATTTTCCCCGACTTCCTTCTTTATTTTTCCTTAAATCAAAAAGAGCTAAAATTTACTAGTTCTAGACCAGTCCCAAGAATCCTTCTCCCCTCCATGTACAATACATCACTAAATGCTGACCATTTTGTATGTTTACCATGCCCACTGCCACCACCCTCTGACCAGCCCTCATTGCCACCCCCTGGGCTGTTGCAGTGCTGGCCACCAGGGATTCCTACATCTACTCTTTACACTCAGTGGCCGCTAGGTCAAACTTCTTCATGCATGGAATTGGAACTGACCATCTGTTCTTCTGCTCAAAAGTTCTCACTGGATCAGGTTTCTCCAGCTCCCCATCGCAGTAATTTCACGTTTCTCTCCTCTTCCCATCCTTGAAGTGTCAGGGTTGGACACATAAGAGATGCTCCGTAAAGCCCTGATTCTAAGATGTATAGGTGAATGAATGAATGGCTAGCTGAAGCTGAGCCCAGGCTTTCTGGTTCTTCAGTTCCCTTGCTTTTTCATTTTAGGTGCTTTTGAGGGTGACCCCCTCTGCCATTACATTTTCGAGATGGCTGGAGAAGTGTTGGCCAGACATATACTGGCTGTGTTACCTAAGATGCATGTGGTAAGTGGAGGTGGGGAATGGGGAAGCTGGGCAATAGACAAGCAAAGAAGTAACCACCTTCATGGTTGCTGAAAATGAGCCTCACTTTGACTCCATTTATCTTGATCTGTTCTAGCTCCTTGTCCCCATTCACCCACATCTCTGTCCTCTCTCACTTAACCTGAGTTTGTGTCTCCAAGAGGCAGCATGGTGTAGTAGACAGAAGGCTGGCCTTGGAGTCAGGAAGCCCTGACTTACATAATGGCCGGGTGGGAGACCCTGAGAAGCTTGCTTCCCCTATAGAGATCCTTGGGCAACTTTTTAATTCACTCCAGTTCAGCAAGACTTAATTATTTTTAGGCACCATGCTGAGAACAGAAAGAAAGAAACAAATAATGCCTGTCCTCAGGGAGCTCACATTGCATGGGAGAAACTTCACAAGTGCTTAATAAACCTGCCCTCTGTCTATGCAGATGAGTAAATACAGAGTAGGGAAAGGAGGTGGGGGGAGGCATGAACAAGGTGTGAGGAAGGTCTGGAGCCGAACCTTGAAAGAAACTAGACCTTCTTACAGGGGGGTGAGAAGGGAGTAGTTACAGGCCTGGGAGAGGAGCCTGTTTAAAGTCAGGAGATAAGCTATTGTGTAAGGAGAAGTAAGGAGAAGAGCCCTTTTGGGCTAAAAACAGACTTATGGATACAGGAACTGCCCATCTCCATTGAGACCTTCCTCCACACAGGAAGTTCCTTGGAATAAATCACAGGTCTAGACTCCCCTCCCCCAACACACATACACACACTTTGTAAAGGGGATTGGTAGAGCATGGCAGACAGAGAACACTGGGTGTGCAGATGTGGGTCCGAGTTCTGCCCCTTGATAGCTCCTGTAGGACCTGGTTTACCTTGGCCAAGATACTTCGTTGGCCTGGACCTGTTTCCTCCAATATAAAATGAAGGTATTGGACTAAATGATCTCCAAGTCCTGAATTCCTCTGACCTCCCATTAACCTCCATCCACCATTTCCAACCACTTTGAGGCCCCCTCAGTTTGGGAGTTATGGAAGAGGCCAGGCTACTGAAAGACCCAGAACTGGTAGCTTCTCCCTTCTCAGAGCCAGCATTTTTAATAACTCTCTCATCTCCCCTCAGATGCTTTTCCATGGGCCAATGGGCCTCCCCATCGTTTGCGTAGGCTCCGTATGGAAGAGCTGGGAGCTGATGGAAGAAGGTGAACAGGGATCCCAGTGAGGAGCAGGCAGGGAGGGGTGAGAGGAATGGGTCACCCACCGCACACTACCCAGGGAAATCTGCCACACCTGAGCTTCTGGACAGTGCCCCATGGCCTGCCCAGTGCCCAAACCCCTCTTGTTCTCTCTCCCATTTTAGCCTTTGTCACCACTCTGACCGAGGGAAGGAATGTCCAGAAGGCATTCTCCAAGTTCAGCCTGCTCAAACTGAAGTACTCCTCTGCCCTGGGGGGAGCCAGCTTGGGGGCTCAATTTATAGGGAAGGTTCTTCCCCTGGAGTATGAAAACCATGCGGATATCTTCTTTGAACACACCTTTAGTTAGGGCCGGCCTTTCCACTGCAAGGCCAGCAGACATCAGATGCTAAAAAACTAAAATGCTTTTGTTAATCAATAAAGATAGCTAAAATGTATTAGCACTTTATACATATATCACCTTCCAGCAGCCCTCAGAGCTAGGTCCAAAAACCATCTCACATCATTGGAGATCCTCAGATGTTGAGTTCAACCTTACATAAAAGGCGTCCTTCCTACAGGGCACCCCACAGGTGGCCGACCGGCTTCTGCTGGAGCCAGCCCCCTTGGGAGGTTATCCATCTCCCTTTGGGACCTAATTGTTTAGATTTTTTTTTTCTTGATTTAAAGTTTAAATCTGCCTCTTTGCATCATCTAGCTACTACTCCTAATCATCCTCTGGTCTGACCTTGCTATGATCATCCTGGAAAACAGGCATTTCTCCCTGAGCCTTTTCTCCAGCCAAAGCTTCTAGGCCCTTCAACCAGAATGGACCCAAGGCCCTTCACCATTTTGGTTCCTCCTGCTGATCACTTACCTTAAGCTGTAGTTGCTAACACTTAGATGAGGTCTGATTGGGGACTTAGCACCACCTAGATGGTGCAGCCAGTGTCCCCATCACCCTGCTATCCCTTCCAGGTCTCTTTCTGAACTATTTCCCCAATCTTAAACTGGATGAAGTTGATTTTTGTCCCAAGTGTAAGGCTTTGCATTTATTCTTAAGCTTCATCTGATTTGATTGAACCCAATTCTAGCATTTTTCTGCCTGTCACCCAGTGATGGGTTAGTTATCTACCAGCAGTGTAACCTGCAAATGTGAGAAACATACCATCTGTGCCTTTACCCAAGTCATTATTATCCCTATTTGAATGATGCGTACTAGGGGTAAGCTAGTGTGCCTCAGGCAGGATTTTAATTCAGGTAACTTCCAAGTCAAGCACTCTATCCACAATGTCACCTACTACCTGCTTCTGAATCAGTCATATATGAAAGAAAATAAACCGTCTTTGCTCCTGTCTCCAGACATGCTGCTTTAATGCCAGGTCTCTCCCTTGGCCTAGCTCTAAAAACAGTTCCTGCCACCTGCTGGAAAGACCCAAGGCCTGAGAGTCACCCCACCTGTATTCCCTGCTAGCCTGGCAGTCATTTGAGCCTCAGTATGCTTATCTGTAGGATGTCCTTATTACACATGATGGGAGAAAATACCCAACAAAAGCCAATGCTCAATCTGTGGCTTCCTGGTCACCCAGCAGTATAAAGGAAATTGGAGGCCTTTCCTCTTAGCCAAGTATTCAAGGGTGCATGTGAGTCACCACCCCCTACTCTGCTGGCCAGGAGAGGAGCCAGTTGTCCTCCCCTTTCCACGTTAGGGCTAAGTAAACCTCTTATTCCCAGGCAGATGTTCTCTGAATGTCTCCTTTGATTCCAATCTTGACCCTGAGCCACCAGAACAATGAGAAAAATGATTTATAAGCCATCTTTGGCATTTGAGAGTACCACTGACTTCTTAAAATGCTGACGTTATTGATAAAATAACTTAATTACCCAGAAATTATGTCTCTTGAACTTTTATCTCACCTGCCTCAGTGAGGCATGCCTACTACACCACACTCCTTATAGGTAAGGCTATGGAGAAGACAGTTCAGATTTTTATTAAGTCCCTTTGTGCAAGACCTAGATTCAAATTTCACCTCTGACCCTAGTTCTGTGACCCTCGGTCTCTAGGTTCCTTCTAGGCAACTCCCTCAGTGTATGAGATGCTGAGATGGTGGTTATTGCTCTCCACAATCCCCCCACCCCACCCCTGAATATCACAGACTCCTTGTCAAAAGATTCCATTATTTCATAGTTAAGACAGAGCCAAAATGTTGGCATTTGGGCCCCATAACTTAAGGTCAATAACAAAGCTGCTCCCCCAATCAATAAGCATTGAGGTGCCTACTGTGTGTCAGGCTGTGTGCTAGGTCCAGCAGATAGAAAGTCCCCACCTTGAAGGGTTTTACACTTTGCTGGGCTGACACTGCATCCATGTAGAAGTCCATTCAGAATATGGACAGGCTGGTGGCCAATGGCCTAAGCTTCGAAGAACTAAGGAGGGGGAGCCTTGTAGCCATGGAGAACCTCCTGCACAGAAGATGGAAAGGTGTGTGAGGCGCCTCAGGGCCAGTCTGACTGGCCCACACAGAGCATTACCTCATCTGCAAATGGCCACAGCTATGAACTATCAACGAGGATGCGTTAAGAACACAGATGAAAAAAGGAGCAGTCCCAGCCTCCTCCGGGAACTGACGTGAAGGGGACAGAGAACAAGGGTGGAAAGATGGGCTGAGCCTAGAGGTCACAGGGAGCTCTGGAACTTCTCGAGCATGGGAGGGACACAATCACCCTAGGCCAAGGACACAGGGCTTCTTGATGAGGGGAATCTTTCACAAGATCTTTGCTCATCACACCTCCCTGAGGAAGGCAGGGCAGATGGGATTCTCACTGCACATGTCATGTCACTAGGGAGTATGTAAGGGTCTAACCTGGGTCAGATGGCCACTGCTCCGAAGAATGAGGAGTGGGGCCACCATAGGGGATAGACCCGCTTCTAGTCAGGTGAGACCTAGGTTTATCCCAACTAGTTGTGTGACTCCGGGAGATTCACTGTTGGGTAAATTGGTTTCCCCACCAGGAACTATAGATGCTGACCTCACTGGGGAGAGGAGGTTTTTAAGGATCAAATGAGATACTGTCCCTAAAGCATTTTGTAATCCATAAAGTCATTATGTTGATCAAAGCTATTCTCACCATCCCCATTTTGGATAAGGATACTGAGGCAGACAGGTGAGATGAACTTTGCTTGGGCCATGTATCTGTCAAGTGTCAGTACTGCAATTTGAACCCAGCAATCCTCCTTCTAGCCTAGGGCTCTTCAGTGTGCTGATACCACCCACTCCTAGGACTGGGAGAGGTAGGACCTAGTTCTCTTGCTTTCTCCCCATTCTCCCTCTGCCTGGCTGTTTCATAGGGGCCAGTGGCTAGGCTTTTTGTCCAGATAGGCAGCCACTGACCCCTCCTCACTTGGAGTGAGCTAGACTCACCTGCTTCCCCATCTATTAAGCAATCACAAGAGCTGTTGGTACTCTATGCCAGGCTCTGGTGATGGACAGAGATGAAATGGCTCCTTCCTACCGACAGACTTCACTTCCATGGAGATGTGCTCATCCAAGTGCTCAAATATAAAGTAATCTGGGGGGTTGGGGAATGGGTCAGGAAAACTTCAGGTAGAAGGTAACAAGGGATTCTAAGAAACAAAGATGAGGAGGGAAGGCATTCAGGCGTGGGGGCCAGGGGGCATGTTTTATAAAGACACAGGGATTGCAATGGAGTGTTATATTTGAGAAACACCCCAAAAGTCCAGGATATCTGAATCACAGAATGGAAAGGGGGCACTGGATCAACATGAATGGAAAAGTAAGTTGGCATCCTTCACATGAGATAGTAATCTCCTTGGGGATCAGGAGCCCTAACTATTCTAACCTTTGCACAGGGCTGCATATAGCCTTCTGAAACAGGAGAGCATACTCACACAGTGAAGCAGGGGACCTTGGGTGAGAAAGGTATGGAGAGAAGGTGGTAGGAGTCCTTAGTCTTTGCTGCAGACTCCAGAGCAGTTGAGATTGATGTAGGAAGGACCCACACAGAAGGACTGACTACCACAGCTGATCATTGCCTTCTCATTTTATTGAAATTTTCAAGAGCTGCCATTTGGTTTGAATAGCAAAGTTCAGAAAACAACTTTTTTCCCCTTTTTGACATTTTTATGAAAAAAAAAATTCAATTTTAAACTTCTATTCTCCCTCTCCCAACAAAATATTGTAGACAGCTCTTCACCCAACTACTGTGTAGCACGTGTTTCCCCAAAGTGCTTTTGAATATTTCTGCAAGATATGAACTGCAAGAGCCACACCCGAAAGTCTACCCCCCACCCCCGGGAGGCTGCAGGGACAAGAGGCAACAAGGGACCAATTCCAGCAGCAGCTCAAAAAGGTAGTCTAGACACCCCATTACATGCCTCCCTTCTTGTTGGTGCTCCCCTGGAGCCCCTTTTCTCCCTCCTTTGCCCTCCCCCAACGCCAGAAAACAAAGGCCAAACTATCCGTGGAGGGAGGTCACCACATTGATCAGAACACTGGGCTGGAGAGGCAGCTCCACGCGGTGCTTTCAAGTTCTGTCCATTTGTTGCTCCATGATTTATCCCATCATTAGGTGCCCTGGAAGTCACCAGGGCTGTTTGCACAGAGGGAAAATGGGATCAGAGGCTTTCAATGAGAAGCAAAAGTTGTCATTTAAAAAACAGAGACTTTCTGGCTCTTGGAAAATAGTGTATGAAATGAAACTGGCTCTGAAGGGTCTTTCCTTTGGAAGGAGCCAGGTCTGGGCCACTTTCTGACTGTTCCTGTGGCTCTTCTTGAGGTAATGGCAGCTGAAAGCCAAGGTGTGCTTTGTGTTTGTGATGAAGGATCCTCATCAGAGCAGCAAACAGGAAGGGCTCTGAATTCTTAGACAGCGCACATAGTTATCGTTCAGTAATGGCTACAGTAAACTCTGTATTTTTATAGTTTTAAAGAACCAAAGTTTCTGCTTTTGCCATGTGCTTCTATTTTCCAAGTGGAGGTGACCAGCATGGGAACAATTAATTGGACAAATGAGTGTGCTTAGCAACAGGAAGACCTCAAGGCCTTCTTTCCTCTGCCCCAGGGACAGGCATGTGAGCTGGGAAACCTACAAGGCCTGTGTGCTCGGCCTCCTGCACAAGACTGGCAGGCGGGGACAGAAAATCAAAGGGCTAATGGAAAATGATGGGAAATGCAAGACACTGTTTCCTTCTTGCAGGTCCAACTCCCTTAGCAAGGAGGGATGGAAAAAAATATATAAATGTATGTATATATGTATATGTATACATGCACACATAGATATTCCCCTCTAACCTTGTTATTAGACTGTTGTCTGGAACTGCAACTCTAGTCTGTGACAGTAGAAGGTGCAGTAGATAGGCTTCCACAAGTCACTGGGGAGAACCAACCATCAGAACTGGACATTCCCATGGGATTTGGGGGGAAACGAGGGAGGTCAGCCAGTGCAAACCAGAAAATAAGTCTATAGCTAAAGCCTCTTTCTTACTTTCCCTTCTGCCTACCTCTCCAAATTACTAATTTGGTGCAGCCAGGAGTTAAGGGGGTGGCACAAAGCCATTGAGACCCCCATGATCTGACCATCCCTTCCAGGCTGGTCCATCAGTTCTCAACATGTCCACTGACCTTCCCATCAATTCAATCACACTTTTTTCAAGGCTCTGACACACCACATCTTAAGGCTAGAGCCCGTCTCTGTACTCTATCCCCATCCAGTGTTCCTATGTGTAGACAGTCAGTGTCACTCTGGAATAGCACTCTGGTGCTATTCCATCTCTCTCTTCATCTTTCTTCTCACACAACCAACCATTCAAACCACAGCAGTTTTGCCCACCATCTGCACTGACCTTGAGTTCCCTCATCTCTACTTTCTGCTGCCATCACAACAATGCTGGACATTTCTTGAAAACTCTAAACATGCATCACAGCAAACTTAATCAAGATCTCTGCTACTTGGCCTCCCCAAACACCCTAATTTACTACCGATGCTTAGGGGGCATGATTCAAGCTCTTCATGTGTTCTTGGTTCCCCTCTGCCGCTTCCCCCACACTCTCAAGTCTCAGTCTCCCCATCGGCAATGGGGATCTGAAGTCAGAACACACAGGAAGACACCAGTAAAGTCTGCAGCTGGGATTGAGGGGAACCCTGAAAAGGCAAAGGTGACTGCCACCATTTTAAAGGGAGAATTTAAAAAAAAAACCAAACCTCTCAGTGAGGAATTCTTCTTAATCATTAAACCGATCCTGAATTATAATCCCTTCTAATCTAGGATTTCCAGGCTTGACCAGGACCCAGGGTTAAGTGCATATAAAAGCCAGTACTGGAGAAGCAGCTGGGAGCCTGGAGCCAGGAAGACCTGAGTTCAAATCCAGCCTCAGACACTTATTAACTGTGTGACCCGGGCAAATCACTTAGCCTCTGTCTGGCTCATTTTCCTCACTTGTAAAACAGAGAGGTTGGACTCAATGGCCTCTAAGGTCCATTTCAGCTTTATTCTATGACCCTACAACTCTGCAAGGTCCATTTCCAAGTAAAAGATACTGAAGTTGAAATGAGTCATCACTTAGGCCCAACCCCTTCTAAAGAGGCCTCTAAAATACAAGCTTTAACTTTCAAAGGGCTCCTCCTCCTCTCCCCACAAAGCTCAAAGGAGCCACCCCCTCCCATTCCTGCCCCCCCACTCAATTTGGGACAGCAATAGGGGCTGGCTGGGTGAAGAGAAGGCAGCCAGGGAGATCAACGGGGAGCATCTGAATGAACAACCTGCCACCAATGAAAAGTTGCTCCCCTGGCTTCCAAGGAAGCCTGGTACCAAAGGCTCCTCTGCCCACCGGGATAGGGTAATGGCCAAATAGGTGATGGGATAGACACTGTGTTGGCAAAAGGCCAAGACCCCAGAAGCAGGACAGAGGAAAGGGCTGGGGCTCCAGGTCACCCACGAAGCCCTTCCACCTGTACACCTGATTGTGGATGATGGTTACTTAAAGCCACCATCCCCTTCCCCATCACAACTACCCCTAAAGTCTGAAGAAAAACAGCCCAGGAAGTGCGGCGAGACCTTATTTCATAAGCTCCCTGACCCTCTGGGATCTGGGTATATGAACAGGAGTATCTGATGCCCAGAGTTGAAAGTGGGATGCTATCATCTCTAGTTAAGGCAGGGATGGAAGGAGACCCTGCTGGCATCTCCGAATGGGCGACCTGCTCTCCGAGGAATAGTGCTCTGTACCCAGCCAAGACTGGGAGACAGTTTTCTCCAAATGAGCAGGGCAAAAAACACCAGGGTACATTATGGAGGGAAGAGAAATAGTCCAGAGTTTTAAAAAATGACCCTAATCTGGCTCGTCAAGAAATCAAAGGCTTTTGAAAGTGGCTCTTCTCATTGACAGCTTGGGCATTCCAACATGCTCCCAGCTATGCCAAAGTGGTCATATGTCTTCCTGGCTGACCCCAGAGCTACCGCACAGGCACCCAAATGTGGCGGCAAGTGCCAGGCCTCAGAGGGAAGGGAGGTTTGGCCAGCTTCTTCCCCTGACCATGACAGATAGAGTTTAGTTAAGTCTCTCTCATGAGTAGGAGTAGCAAAGACCCCCTCTGGTAAGGAGGAGCACCCAAGGAGACACACAGGATGGCAGCATGTGTAACAGCCTCAGCAGATCTGGCAGGACAGACATAACAGACAGGGAGGGACCCATGGGAATAATAAGAACTAGCCTGGAGAGAAATCTTTGGACATCACCCACCCTGCTGTGTACAGTGCCCAAGGAGTAAAGCCTTTATGGAGAAGAAAGCTGGCAGAGGTGAAGACAGTACCAAACGCTAACAGAGGTAAGTATTGTGAAAATCACAGTTGTGCAGCTCAACTTCTGAGTTAAAATCATCCCCACAGGAATTCCCTAGGCCTGAGCTGCAAGGTGGTAACACTGTCTTAAAAGCCAAGGGAGTCATGGGGGAGGGGAGGCAGAAGAAGGGCCAGGATGCTGGAGGAGGAGATGGCCAACTGACCCCACTGTTATTATTACTTCCCATACAATGAGACTGAAGATGGCTATAAACAGACAGGTAAGAGCTCCATCATAGGACTCCAAGGACCAGAGACCTTGGCAATGATGGCTTTTGAAAGGAGAATTCATGACTGATTGCATCCTGCTGCTCAGTCTGTGCTCTCTGAATGTCCCAGGATGGAGTTCTTTGTAGAGAGCAAAGGAGGTTGACAAGAAGTTCCACCAGGCCCCCTCTGGGTGTGGCAGTGTGGAACTCACCTCTCCTCCCCACTCTCCCCTCTTCCTCCTCCTCAACCAGCTCAGTGGATATGGGAAGGAATTCTTCAGGTTCTCCTCGAATCGGATGAGTATGCTGCAAGATGGGAAGGGCATTCTCTAAACACTAATCCTGGAAAAAGATGCTTAACACATACAAACATCCTCTACAGAAGGGAAAGGAAAGACAAGTAGGCTGCAATCCTCTCACACAAAAACAAACAAAAAAAGGAAAAAAGAGCCATTATGTTAAAAGAAAAAGGAAAAAATAGAAAGAAAACATAAAAAACAATCCAAAGTGTCCAAATGCAGGCTAGCAGAACAAAAGAGACGCAGAAGCGTGTCCATAAGATCGCCCACGTTAGAGTGACTCGATTCACAGTGTCGAGCTCTTCCTTTCCCCTCCCCTGGGAACCCCCCACCCCCTCCAGCCCCCGCCTCTTTGTGCAGTTTTGTGCCTGGAAAGAGGGACCCCCAAGTCCTCCTGAAAGGTTTCGGTAAGATTCAGTACTTCACTCCTGGAATAAACTCCTTGGCATCGGGGTTCAGGTTACTTTTGCTCTGAAACAAGGAATCAAAAGAAGATGGTTAAGTACCAGAAGTCAGAGATCCTGACCGACTCCTTGCACCCATGTCTCCTGTGGAGGCAGCCCGAGCTTCAGGAAAAGCCCTCATTTTCTGTTGCTTTCAGTGGGACCTGAACAGCTGAAACAAGGTATCCCATTGCTTGTGTCTAACTAGACGAAGACCTCAGGGAGCACAAGGGGGACGCCAGGCTGTTTCTCCCCAGTCCTTCAGCCAGTGTCCCCTGTCAGCAAATCTACTCCATGACAACTTCTAAAATCTTACTACAAGAGCCTCTATGTCTGACAGAAAGAGCTGATTCTCAGCTTACAAAGCAAAGCCAACACAAGATGAGACTGAGGCTATTTTTTAGCTTGGTTACTTAGTGCTCGTTTCCTGCCCCCCACCCTGCCTTAATTTCTTATTTTAGAAGGTTGTCTGCTAGCAAGTGAACAAATACTCGAACCCTTCGCACACCTGCTGGCAAAGTGCTGTTGAAGCTACGCTGCCCTAGACATTGATACAAAACTCATTCCCAAGCTAGGAGGTGGAATAGGTTTGGGCTCCTACTTTCTAGGCTTGAACAACAGCGTTGAAGAACCCTTCTCAAGCCCCGAGCCAATCCCTACAGGACTCGGTACCCTATTGAGGAGACAGGCTGAGGAACAAGGCCAGGCACACAGCTCTAAGCCCAGACCCGGCTTTCACCCTCTCCCCACAACAGAAGGCTCCTTTCTCGAGTCGGTAAGACCAAAGGAGAGTCCACCATGGAGAGCCTAGATAAGACGTGGTGGTGCTCTCCCCATCGAGCCTTACCAAGATGTCTTCTGAACCGTGACTGTCGCTGACGGAGAGCCCGCTGAGCTGCTGCTGCAGCTGCCCGATGCCCTGGGGCAGGTCCCGAGAGGGGATGAACCAGTCCTGATCCTCCTCATCCAGCATCTCCTGGAAGCAGCGGTCCAGGAACTCTTGCTCCTCAAGTTCTTCCTCCACCTAGCAAGAAGGGAGGGTGCCAAAGTGACTGGGAGCCCTCAGGGGCAAGGAGGACCTTTGTGGTCTGAAATAGAGGTAGGGAAGCTACGTGCACCAAGACCACAGCTCGGTGCAAGGGGATGCCACAGACACAAAAGCCCTAGGGAGCTGGAGGACCATGGGTACACCCAGAGAAGAGAAAACACACCTTCCTCCCTGAACTGTCTGAAGTACGGAGCCCTCTCTTCTGTACTGAAAGCTCTCCATGGCCTGGCCCCCTGCTCCTTCTTACACTTTATTTCCTCCACCTTTCAGATTCTGGACAGAGGAGCCATAGGGACCTCCTCAAACACAAGGAAGAGGAGGAGGAGGGAGATGAGGAAGCGGGGAGAAGGAAGGGGAGGGGAGGAGAAAGCTGTTCCTGTGCCTGGCCATGGCTGTCCCCTCCCTCCTCATCTCTTCCTCTTGGGATCTCTCACTTTGTTTGACCTCGCTCTGCAGAAGGCCCTTGGCTTGACCCTTGGCTCAAGCCCGCAGCTTGGAGGTTACCTTCTGTCTATTGTACATCTCTTGAATGTACCTGGTTACTCACATCACCTCCATCAGAATGTAAGATCTTTGAGGCCAGGGACTGTTTTGTCTCTTTTTGTAATCCTAGCAATTAACACAGTTCCTTACGCAGTAAGTGCGTAATAAATGGTCACTGGTTGAGCCACATTTGGTCTTACTGAATCTGTTTATCTTTTTAATCTTTGTTACAGGGGGAGGCTTGTTGAGTGGTGGGCAGAGAAATAAATATGAAAAGGGCAACCATTCTAAAAATGTTGTCAGCCAGGCCCGCAGAAAGACCAGATGACTGGGATGACTCAGGAGGAGCTGGAGAACAAAGAAACAGCCCATTTTCAGTCCAGTCCTGTGTTCCAACAGGGCCTCAAAGACCTCCATCAACTGTAAACTCCACAAATGTGAGAAGGGAGCTTCTGCTCTGAATGATACGAGAGTTCCTCCATCATGAGATGTGGAACAATCTGGCCTGAGGGACTGACGACTTTGGGCCTTATGGCTCTGACTCCTCTTCCCAAAGCTGCTCTGGGGGGATGCCCTCGACATTTATAATGCGGAGTAACTGAGAAGGCCAACTGGCTTGCCCAACGCCACTTCACCTGGGAAGTGGCCTGGCAACTAGGTACACTCAAAACCCTTCTACCAAGAGCACTGTGGTCAACACTTGGCCTTTCACTGAAAAGAACGTGTTTCTTTCATTTTTCAAAATAAGAAGCCCATGAATGCTTAAAAAAAAATCTTGATTTCTATTTCCTTAAGGAGTATTTCTCTAAAAAGAAACAAGAGACCTTTTAATTTGGTAGCATCCATAAAAACTGTACAAAATTATTTCAAAGATCACTTATGTAAAAACTGATTAAGCATTAAGTCTGCAGGCTACACAGACTCTTTGCTTCCTATGGTTCCGTGTCTGGCTGCCTAATTTGCAGATACTTCATAACTTCCTAGGATGATGAGAAGACTGGAAATTCAGAAAATTAAAACTTAACTTGACCATATCATTCCTTTAAGTGCTGAGTATGTGACATACAATTCTGACCTTTGAACTACTCATTACTTTATTTTAAATGAGTTTTAACTGATGTCTTTGGTTACATCATCACAATTTCACCTCGAATCTCCCATCGAGAGACCATTCTATATAAAAATAGTATTTTTAAAGATTAAAAAAGATAAAAGGGAAAAATCAGCATCCTTGGTCAATAAATCAAAATAATCTGAAAATATGTACCATGCATAACATTTGTAGACATCTTCCCTATGCAAAAGAGAAGGGGGAAAGCAGATTTGCTTTTTTTTTTTTCAAGCCACACTCATTTTATATAATTTTGCAGTATCTGTTTTGGGCTTTTTTTAGTGTTTTCTTTTCCATTTACAAGGAAGCACTGTGTATATTGTTTTCTTGGCTGTTTACTTTTTCTGCATTAGTTTATGTGGATCTTTCCATGCTTTTCTGTATTCATCACATTCATTTCTTACAGTAGGTAATATTCCATGTTATACTCCATTATATTCACATACCACAATCTATTTAGTCATTACACAATTAATGTGCATGTACTAAGTATTTTGGTGAAAATGGAGATTTTCTCCTTATCAATCACCAACTTGGGGTATAAAGCTAATAGATGCACAGACATTTCAGTCACTTCATTTAATCATTCCAAACAGCTTTCTAAAGCAATTCTGATTCACAGCTCCACCAACAATGCGCTAGTGTGCCTTTCTTCCTACAACTCCTCCAACATTAACTCTTGCCATCTTTTGTTGTTTTCACCAATTTACAGGATGTAATGTAAAACCTTAGGTTTTTTTAATTTTTATTTCTCTTATTAATGAATTGGACAATTCTTTCATATACTGTTAACATTTTGTGATTCTTTTTTTGAGAACTGTTTATATCCTTTGACTCACTTTTTGGTCATATATATGTATTTGTATGTACGTATACACACAAGAGAGAACAGCAGAGGAAGAGAAAGAGTTTTAATCTTGAATATTAAACCCTTTATCAGAAAAATCTGATCCATAGGTTTTTTGGATTATTTCAACCCATCTTTCTTATCCTAGGTACACTGATTTTGTTTGTGGAGAAGTTTTTCATTTTCACATCATAAAAAGTTATCTATTTTATCTTTTCTAATAACCTTTTATCTTTGTTTGGTTAAGAATACATCTCCAAGAGGTAGAAGGTAGTAAATCATCTCACATAAAAGAAGCAAGAAAAAGCTTTTACAATGGAGGGGAGGAAGGGGAAGATGAGAGGGAACAAGTGAGACTTCCTTTCATCAGATTTGACTTCAGGAGGGAATAACAATCACACTCAATTGAATATGGAAGTTTATCTTACCCTACAGGGAAGCAGTGAGGGAAAGGGATAAAGGCAGGGGGAATAATAGAAGGGACTGCAGATTGGGGAAAGGGTAATCAGAAGTAAACACTTTGGTAAAGGGACAGGTTAAAGGACAGAATTGAAGAAATGGAGGGAGGGACAAGATAGAGGGAAATATAGTTAGTCTTTCACAACATAACTGTTATGGAGGTGTTTTGCATGATCACATATGAGTAACTGTGGGTGGAGAGAGGGCAAGGGAGAGGATGTGGAACTCAAAGCTTTAAAAATTAATGTTAGAGGTTATTTTTACATGCAAGTAGTAAATAAGATATATAAACAATGGGGTATAGAAATCTATCTTTCTCTACAGGAAAATAGAAGGGAAGGGTATGGGGAGGGGGGTGATAGAAGGGGGGGCAGATTGGAGGAAAGGGCAATCAGAATACATGCTTTCCTGGGGTAGGGGTAGAGGGAGATGGGGAGAAAATTTAAAATTCAAAATTTTGTGGAAGTGAATGTTGAAAACTGAAAATGGATAAATTTTATATAAAAAAAAAGAAAGAAAAAAAGGACTACATCTCCTACTCATGCGGACAAGATATAAATCTGCTTCTCTTCTAATTTTTAAAAACAGAATGATCTTTAACATATCTATTTAGAATGCATTGTGAAGCATGGTATAAGTAAGATACTGTTTTAAGCCTGTTTTCTGCCAGATAGAGTTCTAGTTTTCCCAATAGCTTTTATCAAATAGGGAGCTCTTCACTGACTAGTTTACTCAACATTGGAATACTGAGTTTCATTGTTTCTAATTTTCTCTTGTCCAGTCTGTTCTACTGTTCTACCTCTCTAATTTTTAAACAATTACAGATGGTTGTGATGATCGCTTCCATATAGTATAGTTTGAGGTTTGGAGGTCCCATTCCCATTTCACCTTTACATTTTTTATTATTTCTCGTGATTTTCTAAATCTTTCATTTTGTGAAATGAATTTAGTTATTTTATCAAGTTCTATAACATATATTGATTGGTATAGCACTAAGACTATAAATTCACTTAGGTAGCATTGTCATTTTTATGACATTAGCACGGCCCAGCCACAAGCATTGAATATACCTCCAACTATTAAAGTTCTTTATTTCTTTAAGGAGCATTTGGTAATTGAACATATACAAGCATTTTGTGTGCTGTGGCAGACATCTCCAGATAGTTAATTAATTTTGTAGTCGCTTGAAATAGGCTTTCCCTTTGCCTCTGGGATCCTATAATCAGTACATACAAATGCCTTGATTTCTGAGGGTTTGCTTGGTAGCCTGCGACCCTGCTGAGGCTCCTGTCTCAATGAGTAGCCCCAGGAGCTCTGATCCCCCTTTTCCTGAAGCCAGATGAGCAGTGTCTTTGAGCACCCAAATCCTGGAGAATCCTACTTCTGTAAGGTCCCCCTCTCCTTTTATAGAATACCTCTCTTCAGTCATGGGAATGCTTATCACTGAAATAAAGCTTCCCCCTTTCCTTCCCTGTTGCGGTACCTCCTTTTGCCTCTTTGCCCATTCTCCTCAGGAGTTCATGTTCCTGAGAGACAATAGGAACTAATTTTCCCTTTATTGTTAGGGTACATTACCTATTAACCTCTCTCATCTTCCTCCCCTCCCCCTTTTTATGTCATCTCATTTTGTAATTTAGTCCCACAAAAAACCAATAACCCAACCTCTTAATTCATCTGTAGACAGAGTGTTGTGAGGTTTGGTCCAGAATGGTTCAAGCCTATTTCTCCACCATCACATATGGAACTTCCACTTTCACCCTTTTCTCATGTACATTTAGATCTGACTGGTCTCCCTGCTGTGGTCCTTGGTTGCTGTTTCTGTGTTCATTCTCATATTTCTGGTGGCAAGGATATTTGAGGAGCAGATAATCTCTTCAGGTTTGGTTTCTTTTTAGGAAAGCTTCAAACAGCTTTGTAGCTGTTTGACCAAATGGCTGAGCTCCAGGTTGCAGGGACGCACTCCTCTAGACTTTCCCATCAGGCCACAGAAGCCTCCTCCTCCTGGAAGGTCACTCTAATCTTAGAGCTCACACTTCCTCTGGACACTCTGGAAGAACTCATTTCAGTTACAACATCAGGTCCTTTTTTGTGTGTATTTGTGATCCAGATTTTAGCATGGCGCTTAGTAAATGCCTGTTAATTAGGAGCTAAACATTTGCAGCACCACGCTTTATTTCTGGAGGCAATCTTCCAATTGTCACTTTGTTTTCTGCGCTCAGAAGTTCCTTCCAGGCAGCTTTTTAAAAATTATTTCTTGCACTGTGGAGTTCAGGCTTTTTGATTCCTATTCTTCTGGGAGACCTACAATCCCTAAGTTGTTTCTACACACTCTATCAAGATCACATTTTGATTTGTGTTGAGATTGTTTTGTTTTTAATGTTATTCCTTCATCTTCCAGACTGACCTTCACTCTCTGTGTCTGTGTTCCCAGTCGGTTATCGTCTCTGGTTCATTTGGTGATTCTTACCACAGTAGCTTCAAGTTTTTCTAGTCTGCCAGTGATCTCTTCTTCGAAGGCCATACGTTTTTCTTTTCCAATTTTTATTTCTCTTTTAGACCATGTGGGAACATTACACTGTGGTTCCATCTCTTGGGAATCCCCAGGGTCCCCGACCTCATCAGGTGTTGATTCTTTTCCCTTTGTCCAATATAAGAATATTTACTTATCAATGTGTGGACTGTTCTGGCTGATCTGAAAGCCACATCCCCTTCTGTTATTAATAGCTTTCCTGCGGGTTTGTCTGCTTACACACAAGGTCCTTCACTGAATTTTCTTCCTTCTGAAATCAATCTGTTTTCCTTATATCCCCTGTAGTTCACTTTCTGACTCCTTTGATGGAGGTTTCCCAGGGATTGAACTTCAGAGTTATAACCCACACTGGGCAAATGACATTTCAGTAGCCTTAGTCCTGTCTCAAATGAATTCTGGGAAGAAAGAATTGGCCCTAGCTGGATGCTGGGTTCTCTCCTTTGGCTCAGGGGAGTGCCACCCAGCCCCACACAAGGTGTCCAGTCATACTTCCTACTGCTTCCCAAGTCTCAAACTAAACTCTGCTGTAGCAAAAAGCACTGCCAGGCTGCTGTCTCAGACTAAAGTTTCTAACTTTGGATTTTTTGCAGCACTGGGAAACGGGGAGGAACAGACTTGGGTTTTGTATGGGTCAGTGAATATTGGGTGAAAGGGTCCTGAAAAATCTGAGGAGTTATGAGGATAATAAGCGCTAGCATTTATATAGCATTTTAAGGTTCACATACTATATATATATATGTGTGTGTGTGTGTGTGTACACATGTACATATATATGTACATATGTGTATATATACATATATAGATATATATGAGAAACTAGGGCAGGCAGAGATGAAGTGACTGGCCAAGGTCACATCACTGGCAAGTGTCTAAGACAGTAATTGAACCTGAGTTTTCCTGACTCCGGCTGCAGTACTTCTCCTCCCCTTGCTGGTCATGGCCCTGTTCACTTTTTTATCTGTACTGCACTGATGTCTGGTCTCTGTGCTACGTGACAGCAGAGCCACAGGACCATGGGCTGGAAGCTGGAATCATCTCTTTTAAACCCCTCCGTTTCTTCCAGAGGAAATGCAAATGCAGAGTTGG
Source organism: Bettongia penicillata ogilbyi (assembly GCA_023548195.1). Lineage (NCBI taxonomy): Eukaryota > Metazoa > Chordata > Mammalia > Diprotodontia > Potoroidae > Bettongia > Bettongia penicillata. Next base: position 10,050,244 of record JAJHZJ010000257.1, read on the forward strand.
TCAACTTGACCAAAGTGACACAGCCAGCCCTGGGAGACAAACTCAAGCCCTTCATGTGCATCTTTCAGATCATACTCTCCACTATCCTTCATGATTCCCACTGGGTCAGAGCCACTGAAGGCTTCTCCTGACCCCAATTATGTGTTATAACTACAGCCTGCCTCTCTAGTTGGAAATCACTGCTGATGGTGCCTGCCACCTATATACAGGCCCCAAAACATTGTCCTGTGGTCTGTGCTCTGTGACCGGCCATATTCCAGACCAGGCCAGGCTCAGCACCCCCAAGACCAAGCCTTCTGAGCACAGGAGCCAATGGAGTGTGTGTGTGTCTGCAGCTGTCACTGTGAGGGGCACAGATAATCCCTGGCAAGGATCACGATCATTAGCGTAAGAAAATTCCCCCACAATTGTGCAAAGTGCCCTCTGCTTCACCCTCTCAAACCAACAAGCCAGGCTATTCCAAAGACAGAACAAACTGTACTCAGGTTCTTTAAGATACCAGACTAGTTGTGCTGACTAAAAATAGGTGGGCCACTGATTTCTTTCAAATGTTTTCTTATTCTTTGCATATTAAAAGCTTGAATGGTCTATCCAAGAAGAAATTGATTTGATAATAGATATGAAAGTGAAATTGATTTTTCCTCCTTAATTTACTCATGTCCCAGGTGTACTGGATGTAATAATAAGAAAAAAGGTCTGGGAACCATTCCCAATTTGCCAAAGAGGATATGCCATAAATCTCAGTGTGCAATGAGTGACAGGTCTGAAAAAGTCAAAGGACCCAAGAAGGCTGCACAAAGATACAAGTGCTAGAACAAACTGAGTTTTTTAATGCCATAAAAGGTTCAGGTTTTCTTCCTTTCAGCCTGTTTCAGTCCTATCTTACTGAGCTTTTAGATTTATATTTTCCAAAAAGAAATCCTCACCTCAGACATTACAGGCATCAAAGGTCATAAAAAACACTTATCACTTGATAATCATTTGAGTGAGTGAAAAATACTTTGAATTAAGGATAATGGTTTTCCGTGGCCTTCACTAGTCCTTCACTATTCCCTCAGGATGCTGCCTTCCTCAGATATTTCCACAGGCTTACATCTCATTTGCTGACTTAACTAGACTTCATTCCATGACTTTCACAGGGAAAGGACAGTATACAGTGGCTCAAACACTGGACTTGGCAGTCAGGAAGGATCTGCCACTGACATTTACCAGCTGGGTCTCCCTGGGCAAATCACTTAGCTTCACTCAGGCTAAGCTGATCTATAAAATAGAGATATGCCTCACAGACTGCAAGGAAGAGGACAAGGATTTATACAGCACTTACTATACACCAGGCTCTGTGGAAAGAGCTTTTTAAAATTATCTCATTTGGTCCTCATAACAATCAGAGAGAGAGTGGCTATTATTCCCACTTTCAGCTGAGGAAACTGAGGAAGAGATTAGTGCCTTGTCCAGAGTCTTCCAACAGAACTGTCAGAGGCTGGATTTCAACCCGGGTCTTCCTGACTCCAGGTGCGCTGCCCACTGTACCATCTGCTGCCTCCTCTCTGTAAGGATCCAGTGTGGTCCCAGGCTCAGAGATGCAGACATGAAAAGGACATAGTTGTCTGCAAGGCTTCAAGGGCTCTAGAAATGCCAGATGTTTCTATGACTTGGTCTAGAGTATTGTCTGGGAGCAAGTTCTGCTGAGACTACTTAGATCTCTAGAATGCCGTATGGTCCCCAGAGGACTTTCCTCACACTGACCCAGAGAGGGAACCCGTAAGATGTCATCATCCCCACTTGACAGATAAGGTACCCCCACTCTCATTCCAGTTTTGAGGCTGGAGGCCCCTTCACACAAGACAATAGAGCCAAGTTAGTAAAGAAGGGGAGAAATGGCTCTATCTGGGTCTTAAAGTATGTTTTTTATTATCTTCCCCAGGACAAACTTCTAAGCCCAGTGTAATGGTGTATTCTTTCCCTGTGCTTCACCTATGAAGGCACACTCTCCTCTCTATCTTTGAAGTTCTTTCTTTTGCAAGGGTCCTTGAACATTAAATCTAACATTCATCTTACAAATGAAAACCCCAAAAGTAAACTACTCAAGACTCTTCAGTCAGTCTAAAACTCTAATAAACTTCTTCCTACCTCCCCCCTCTTTAGCTCTTTCTAACTGCATCCTTGGACAAAGCACCCCACTCTGCACGGCTGTGCACATGTAAAATGCGCCAACTAGCGAGGAATGTGACCCGAGCGACCTCTTGAAAAGGGAATGAACAGTGAGAGACTTTCCCATTCTTGGCAAAGGTTTGTATCATCCAGGACAAGGAAGAAGTCACAGGACCACTGCCCTTGGTGGGAAGGGGCCCCAGGGGCCATTCAGGGCAACCTGAACCTCAACAAGATCCCACTCGACAACATTCTTGAAAGCAGTCATCCAGGAAGCACACTATTTTGTTTTTCATGGCTTTCCCTTTCAGCTTGTTTCTTCTTTCACAACATGTAAAATGTGGCAATGTGCTTGCACACATATAACCTCTATCAGATAGCCTGTCATCTTCAGGAGGGGGAGGAAAGGGAGAGAGAAAAATCTGGAACTCAAAATGTTGTAAAGAATGAATGCTGAAAACTATCTTTGCATGTAAGTGGAAAAAATAAAATACTCTTTTTTTTAAAAAGTACTTCTCTAGAAAATGTTGTTGAGCTATTTTTCAGTAGCATCTGACCCTTTATGAATCCAGTGGGGTTGGGGTATTCATGGCAAAGATACTGAAGTGGTTTGCCATTTTCTTTTCTAGGAAACTGAGGCAAACAGAGTTAAGTGACTTGCTCAGGGTCACATAAGTAGATCTCAACTCAGAGCCTCCCTGACTGCAGGCCTGGTGCTCTGTGCACTACGGCACTCCCTTGCAGCCATTATCTAGAAAATGCCAGTCACAAAATGGCGCTGTTCCAAACAAGGTTATTCAAGAATGTTTCCAAGGGTAATAGAAAGTTGGGACGCCACGTTCTGAAAGTTGTGACTCTTCCACAGAGGAAGAAAAGGGTCAGGGAGTTCCTTGGGAAATGCTCAGAAAGGAAGATGGCACAGAGGTGATGAGGGAGATGCCACTGAAATGAGGTGATGCTATGAGAGGGCTAGGGATGTAAGAATTACCCCTCCAAGTGGCTCCAGTGCCCTCTTGGCCCTGGAGAAGGCACCAACTTCTGAAACTTCTCTAAGGCTTTGAACACCCCAAACTCTCCTTCTAAACCCAGCTGGCTCCGTTTCTTGATCACTTTTTGCCTGATTTCATGCTATTCCCACCTTCCCTTCCCTCACAAAAGAAATGACCTGTTTGGGTCCCAGGTTTTCAAATCTGCCCCAGCCTCCTAATGGTTACTGACTTCCAGTCTCTCTCTTGTCCAATTCATTCTCCCAATAGTAGCCAACACTATCTTCTTATTAAAAAACTTCCAGTGGCACCCTAATGTTGGACAAAATACCAAACCAGTGGCCCAACATTTCAGGGCCTCCCTAACCTGACCACAAGCTCTCTTTTCCCAGCACTATCTCATCTTTCTTCCTTTTGACAATCCAGTCAAAGGGACTAGGAGAAGCCCTATCACTCACCTCTGTGCATCCTGTGCCTGTGAATGCCCAGATTCCTCTGAGGCTCAGATGGGAGCCACATTCTCTTTTCCTCTCTGTCCTGGTATAAATTAAATGCCATTTTCAACTTTGCATTTTTCATTCAGAAGAAAGACGATGAAGCTCATGGCTGGACAGGAACTAGAAGCTGGGACACACAGTGACACACCTGACCTTGTGGGTCTACGTGAGAGGTGATGGGATCTGGACAGGGTCCCTGAGTAAGGGTCACATCACAGGTCTAGCACAGAGGACAGCTATTTGGAGAAGGGAGACTTCAATTATCCAGGCGCTCACCAGAACAGAACAGCTAATGATTTTCTGGCGTGGTCTTAGTCACATTTTCATTCCTTAAAAGGTGGAGGAACTGATCAGGGAAAATCCTATTCTGGATCTGATTCTTCCTAGTGGAGAGTACTGGCGTGGCAATGATGGGAACAGCTGAAGGAAAATAACCAATTACAGCTAGAGTTCATGACAGAGGATGGGCGCTCTGGATACAGTCTAACAGGCACCCTAGGTTTTGGGAAAGCAGCTGTCAACGAGTTCAGAGGAAACACAGGGATGATCCCATGGAATACGGTGTTTTAGGGCAGAGCTTCATAAACTTTTTTCTATTCTCAACTCCTTCAGTGCTGCTGAGAGTAAGTCAGCTCAGGAGGAAGAATACAGTCTGCCAACTGTAGGTCAGTAAGCTTGACTTGGGTTCCTGGATAAATTCTTGGAAGGATCATTAAGCAATTTACCTAAATTTTAGCCAAGCTTATGACAAAGCATCTCATACAAGTCTGGCAGAGCATTTGAAAGATGGCCAGACCTGGCTGAAGGTTTGGACTCCAAAGAACAGTCATGAACATCAATGCAGCAGGAGCACCCCCGGGGATCTGTGCTGGGCCTCAGCCTATTTATCAATGGCTTGAAACAAGGCATAGATGGCAAGGTCATCAAATGTGCAAAGCTTGGAGGTAAAGGTAACAGTGGGGGATAGTCTGGATCAAGAGGCTTGAGGGCTGGGCTGACTATGAAGATGAAATTCAGTATAGCTGAATGTAAGGTCTTTTGTTTGGATACAAAAAAATAAACTTCACAAGTACAAAATGATACTAGACAGACATTGTTCTGAAAAATATCTGGGGTTTTAGTCAGCTCCGAACTCAATGAGTCGGCCATGCAATAGGGCATTTAAAAAACACTAATGAAAAAGGACAGAGCTGCCAGGAAGGAAGATCACAGTCCTACTGCCCTCTGCCCTGGTTAGCTTCGTGGAGAGTCCTGGGTCATTCTGGATTGAGGATGAAGTTACAGAGGGACAACCATGATGAAGAAGAAAGATGAGTGTGCTGAGCTTGGAGAAGACGGAGGATGGATGTAAGCATGGTTTTCAGACATTTGAGGCTCTGTCAGCAGGAAGAAGAACCAGTCTGGCCCAGAGGTCAGAACAAGGAGCAATGGGCAGAACTGCAGAGGGGCCAATCTAGATCTGAGGGATGGGAGCACAGTGAAGAAAGCTTTCCCTCAGTGAAGGCTGGCCCAAACTGGAATGGGCTGGCTAAACCTGGACCGCCACCTGTTGGAGGGAGGAACAGGGGGACACATTCTGTGTGGGGGTTGGACTGGCTGACCTCTGGGGTCCTTACCAATTCTCAAATGTTGTGATAGACAACTCTAAAAAGGAGGATATTTCAAGCATCAAAAGAAAGCTTCCCGTCTCACAGTGGAAAATTACAGAAAATCCACTTTAGTCCAATCCACTGCACCGTTTTGTGAACGAAGCAGAAGTATTTGTGCAAATTTTGTCACTCTCTCAGTATGCTTCAGCCTCCATTTAAGGTCACCAGATAGTGATGAAGCCCCTAGAATTCTAACAGGATAAGTGGAAGGCCAGAAAGTATCTTGCTATTCTAGACAGTCTGCTAAAATCATTCTAAGTCCACTGAGACTAGGAAGACTGCAAGTTGATTCAGACTCTTGGCCCTCATCAGAAGAGTTCCCAAACCTCTCACTCAGCCTAGTGCCACATTGGACAACTGAGAAATACCATGATGATTCTGCTATCATTTTGGCTATAATTCAGTTACGTGGAGCAGGAAAAGTAAAAGACTTGAAACAAAGCAGGATAAAAAAGCAGAAGTTGGTGAACTCAAGAAGCAAGTGTCCTGGTCAGACCATACATATCTGCACCCCCTGCTGAGAGCCAAGTAGGAAGGCAGACTCTAAACTACGTTAATTGTGATGCAGTAGAAAGAACACTGCTTGTAGTCAGAGAACCGATCCAAAGACCAGCTCTGTTAACTGGCAACTCAGTTTCTTGCTCTATAAAAAATGAGAGGACCAGATTAGATGATCCCCTCTATGTCGAAGCTTGTGACTGGAGGAGCTCCACCCTAAGAAATCATTCTGTTATTTCATTAGTGATCTTCTAGAGTCTTTCCAGAATAGCTTAACTAAAAGAAGGCCCCCTGAGGCACCCAGATCCTAGAACAGGGCCTCTCTACCCAGCCTGAGCCAGTTCGGAACCAAAGCCTCTCCAGAACAGCCACAAACAATAATGTTCTCTAATTAACCTTTGGACACTCCAAGGTAAGCGGATCTGGTATTCCCTCTCCAAAGCCCAGGACCAGTCAATAAACATTTATTAAGCACCCACACAATATGCCAGGCACTACGGTAAAAAGACAAGAAAGGCAAGAGATGGACAGGGACCATCAAGGGGCTCAAATCTAATAGAGTTATGTACAAACCAGCTATACCAGGATAAATCAGAGATAAGCAACAGAGGGAAGGCACTAGCATGAAGGGGAATGATGAGAGAGGCCAAGAGGTAAAGGAGAAGGGAAATAGAGCAAGGCATGAGGGACCATCTGTGGAAAGCCCAGAGCTGGGATGGAGAGCAGAGAGAAGGCTGGCATGTCCCAGAGGCCAGCAGTGGGGTGGGGGTCAGAAGGTGGAAGCCTGGAGAGGCCCAGGGGGGCATCCAAAAACCAAACAGGATTGGTACTCACACGTTCCTTTACCTGTCTATTGAAGTCCTCTTCGTTCTCCATCCACATGTACTCGGCAAAGGGGTTGTTTTCCTTCTCATCACGCCCATTCACTACCTGGTCTTCTTTGGATTTTGCATTGGGTGTTGTGTTGGCAACATTGGACCCATTCATCATCAAAGAATCTAAAAAAAGAAAAAGAAAGTGTGAACAAGACTAGCAATGCGGCCCCCTACTCAATCTTCTACAGCTCTAATATCTGGAGTTAACATCAACAAAGCTGAGCAAAATCTACTAGTCTGCACCTCCTGTCCCATAAGGACCATGTCTCCAGTTATCAAGTGTACAAGTGTCTATACTGCAGAGGGAGCTAAAAAACAAGCACATCAAAATAGCTATTCCTGCCAAGCTGTTGTCTCATGTCAATGTCTAGCGGACCCAAGGCCATGGCTTTGTCGCTGCTCCATGGATGTGTTACCCATAAGCAGGAATATTAAAAAAGAAATCAGATCATATGTAATTGCTGCTTCTTCAAGGCTGTACATCTTAAAAGAGCTTAGTCTACTTTTCCTTTCCTTTTTGGGGTGTGTGTGGAAGTGGGCATTAAGGCAACTCCCTAAGAACTATAAACCCACTGGAGCCAACTGCCCACACAGCTGCCCACATACATATGTGTACTGCACGTGCTCGGTACATGAAACTCCAGTCTGACCAGGAATAGCACAAGAGAGATATGGGTTTGAGCACATAGTGGCCTGGGCACTTACTCTCCAAACTGATCTGGAGCAAAGAGCTTTCCCCTCTGTTTCTGTTTCTCCATGTTTACTGTAAAAGAAGGGGCATATCCTAGATGACTGGGTGCTACAGTCCCTTTTGTGGCTCTAAAATTTATATGATTACTTGCAAAATTCTGGTTAACAGTTACAACACATACAAAAATATCCTTAAAGGCAAGCACAACAAATAGTTTCTTAAATTACTTAAATGCTTCTGTAACAAGGGGATGCTGTCCAGTTGTTTCAGATGTGTCCAACTCTTGGAAATGCCATTTGGGTTGTTTGTTTTTTTTTCTTTTCTTTTTTTTTTTTTGGCAAAGCAAGAATAGTTTGACATTTCCTTCTCCAGATCATTTTACAGATGAAGAAACTGAGGCTAAGTGACTTGACCAAGGTCGCACAGCTAATAAGTGTCTGAGTCAGATTTGAACTCAGGAAGGTGAGACTTCCAGACTCCACGCCAGCCACTTTACAGAGTTTCTTAGAGGTCTCTAACAAGGTATCATCAATCAATGAACAATGACTTACAAAAGAGTCCCTGCTCTCAAGGAATTTACAATCTAAATATACACAAAGCAAGCTATATACAAGATACTTAGGAGAGAACAAACAGAAAGAAGGTACTAGAATTAAGGTGGGATTTTAGTTGGGGAAGCTATTGTCATGCATGACACCATGGATCTTAAAGAGACCAGGGAGGTCAGGGGGCAGGGGGGAGGAAGGAGAGCATTCCAGACACAGGGAACAGCCAGTGTCTGCATGCCAGATGGAGGGTCTTGGACATGGAACAGTCGGGACCAGTGTCACTGGACTGAAGAGTATGTTTTGGAAAGGAAGGTACTGTAAGAAGACCAGAAGGTAGGAGGGGCTAGGCTATGAAGAACGGTGAATGCCAAACAGCACAGTCTGTATAGACTACAGTAATCCACTAGAGAGTGGTGCGGTGATATGGTCAGACTTCTGTGGCTGAATGGAGGATGGAGAGGAGCGGGGAGAGATTTGAGCTGGCAGACCCACCAGAACTACAGCAACAGGCCAGGCAGGAGGTGACGAGGGCCTGCCCCAGGATGGTGTCAGTGTTCCAGGAGAGAAGGGGACCTTTTGGGAGAAGTCACAAAGGTGATATCATCAGGTCTTGCCATTAGCTTGGCTACAGGGGATTCTGTATTTCTGTTAATGTAAAGATTATGAATAAGAACTAGGCAAAAAACAACTTGCTCTTTTTAGACAAAAATGTACTAAAAAGCATCAACTCCAAACGCTGACGGGAGGAGAACGTTTGCTAAGCTAGGGAAAGGGAGCGCCTGCATTACTTGGCGGGGGCGGGGCCGGGGGGGAATTAGGCACACACTTCCCCACAATCACCAATGTAAAACTTAGTTGCGACCTCGGTGTTTACATATTGTGCACATATGCATACTGCTTCTGACATGGAGAGGGGGTAACCTATACAGTCAAACAAAATTACTGAAGACAAAAGATGATTATCCAAATATAAGGGTTCTGTATATCAAATGCAAGACAACAAAATAAAAAGCAACAGATTGAGAGAAATATTTTCAACAAAAAAATCAAAGTGAAATCTAACATATATAAAGAACAATATATAATTACAAAAGTAATACACACTGTTCTTCAATGAAACAACACAGGACATAAGTAGAATTTCTGAATACAAACTGCTGATTATAACCACATGAAGAAATGCCGAAACTCTGAAATTCAAAGCAGAACAACTTTAAGATAACACTTTATACCCACTAAATGGGGAAACCTAGGCCCCCCCCAAAACAAAATCCAATATGTTATTCCTTCCACATCTGGGGGTTAGGGGCAGAGTGCCCCTCTCTCCACCAGAACCCAAGATGTGGAGAATTTGCATAAAATTTTTTGGCCCTCCCTTTGTACTACAGAAGAAGTCTGAATTACTATGGTATTAAAAGATAAAACCTGTGATATTATAAAACACTATACAAATATTTTACGCATTTCTGAGTTTCTGATCTTCTTCTGTGTTGTCTGCAGCTTCTGCAAAACTCCCCCCAAATTCCCATTTAATTTCTTATGCTGATCTATGACACAACCACAATGGGGAAAGTTGCAATGTGGAAGGGATAATTATTGACAGGGCTTCTGATGAACAGACACTATTACGTTATCGGTGGGACTATGGACTAATTCTGGGAGAACAGCACGGCAACATATAAAAAGGCACAAATCAGATCTATCCCTATCCAAAGGACGTCATGGAGAAGTGAAGGGAACTTGTTAGCGGCTTCATTTTAAACAGAAAACATGTAGAACTCACCTCCCCACTGGAGCTCAAAGCCATGGTTTGCTCTCCCCTGATTCTTTCCTCATCTGCTCTAGCCTCCATGCAAACACTGACCCCTCCCACTTATGCTCTACAATGTATCACCCTCTCCATCTCTCTTTGGGAACCTGCTCCATTCACTGCTTCCCCAAACACCAACAGGCTACGGATGGAGCATGCAGGCTGTCTACCAGCTACCCTCCCGCTGCCACCATTTAGCTCATTTATTATTATTACCGTATTTATTTCTCTAACTATATCCTTTCCTCTAGGTCCCTTCTATAACTGTTGTCATACTGCAGCCTACGTGTGCATGCACACACACCCCACCATGCCTCTCCACTCCCCCCAGAGTAACTCATTTTTAAGTCTCCAAAGACTTTAGCGTTGTGTGATTCACAGTCATAAAACAATGGGAGAACTCAGATATGAAGAAAGATGATCTTTGACTTCTGCTGAAAAGTTTCAGGTCATTAAAAGAGTTTCACAATTCCCTAAAGGCAATCCAGTTCACTCTCCTCGTCGTCCAGTTTAATCCTGGGCCCGATCTGTTGTCCATTTGCCCTTAAATCCTACTGCAGAAATTCTTCACATCTGGCTCTTTCCAAGATATGAATGATGAGGTGTTCCTTTTCAGTGGTTAAGGACTCAGCTAAGAGGCCCTAGGTCGTCCAGGGCTTGAAGTAACTGGCACGGTATCGCCCATCTCAAGAGCAAGGATCGGGATTTCATTCTCTCCTCATTCATCCACAATTTATCAACATGTGTAGGTCTCCCTTATGCTTGAAAAAAAGCCTTCATTTGGCCCTGCCCTTCTTTTCTCATCCTCTCTACATCCTCTCTTTCCCAAGCCTCCATTTCTTAGCTTCACACTTATTTCTCTAAACTCACACCAACCCTAACTGTTCTCCAAGGGCACCAACGATCTCTGAAATGTTCAGTTCAATGGCCTTTGATCAGACCTCACTCTACTTGACCCCAGTACAGTTCTCACAGAGCTTTGAAGGCCTGACTGTGCTATAAAAATGCTAGCATTGGACACTGTTCTCCCTTGGCTTCTACACCAATGCTTCCTCTTGGCTTTCTATCCCACCCGCCTGACCTATCCTCAGTCTCTTTTGTTGGATCATCTGTCTCTCAGATTCTAATTATGGGCAGCCTTCTCACCTACATCCCTGGTCCTCTTCTCTTCTGTAGATAGACGCCGCCATGGTGATCTCCCCAGCTCCCAGGAACTCAAATATCAGCTTCATGTAGATCTACATTTCATATTTTATATAGACCAGATATCCAGACCTAATCCCTCCCCCAAACTTCAGTTCTGCAATACCAACTTCCTGTTGGATATCTGCACCTTATAAGGATCACAAGTACAAAACTAAACTTGTAACATTCACACACTTTTAAATTTTCCTATTTCCAGTCAAAACTCTTCAAAGACTCCCTGTTTCCTCCAGAATGGAATACAGATCGCTTGGCCTGGCATTTAATTCCGCCCACTTTGGCTCCCAATCTTGTTTCTTATAACTTTCCATCTCCCATTGTCCTTTTCCATCAAACTTCTCTGTTAACTATTCATATACAGGCCAATACCTCTCTCCTCTCCCCTTTCTGTAGGGGCACAAGTGATCCCTCATGTCTGGAACAGGTTTCTTCCTCAGCCCTGCCTCAGAAAATCGCCTTCTACAAAGTCTAGCTCAGGCACACCATCTTCTTTCTGTGGCCCTTTCTTTCTTAACAGACCCCAAACTAAGGTTACTCCCTCCATCTGCATCCTTGGCTCCTGTTCATGTACTATGAACGAAGCAAGAGAAAGGCACAAAACCCTAGAAACCAGCTGCACTACAGTTTATTTTACACAACTGCAGCTGGGTTCTCGGTGCCCTGCTCCACCTCCCCTAACGAATACCAATCCCCTAACGAACACCAATCTCACTCATCACTGTGGTGACTGAACTGTGCTTCAATCCTTCTCATTTCCTCCTCTAGCAGTTAAAGCTGACAGGCCTCACAACTCCACTAGAGCTTTCTCTTCTCCCCTCTATCTCACAATGCTCAGGTGACTGGCCAAGGAAAACCCCTCAACACACATCCCTGACCCCACCCCTGCCATCTTCCCTGGCCACGCTCTCATCCTCAATCTCACTCTGCCCACAAACCTGTGAAGGGATCGTCTCTTCTTAAAAACCTTGCCTACACCAACCCTTTCTCTCCTCAGCTAAGCTTCTGGAGAAATAGACTAGAGGCCTGCAGGTGGCACGTGAGCCTGATCTCAGCTGTACAGCATGCTCATTTATACTGCTGAACATTTCTGTGTGTGGGTGTGCCTTGGCAGGTGAGTCCCTGACCCCTCAGCTGCTCAGGTTTTCTGAACTCTACAGTCTGGCTTCTGCTGTCAGCATTCCACTGAAACCACGTTCTCCCATCTTATAAGCTCTTGATCCACAATCTCCTTTTCTCCATTTTCATCCTTCCTGATCACCCAAGTGTCTTCTCTAGGTTCTGGGCACCGCTCTCTCTCTCTCCTGGTTCTCCTTTTGCCTGACCAGGTTTTCTTAGTCCTTAGATGGATTTTCCTCCCCTTTAACCATGGGCATCCCCCAAGCCTCTGTCAGGGGCCCTCTATGCTACCTCACTTGGTGATCTCCTTAACTCTCATGGGTTTATGCAAATGATTCCCAGAATCATGCATCCAGCCCCAATGTTTCTCCTGAATGCCATCTCTCACCTGTTGAACACCTCAAACTGGATGTTCCATTGGTATCCCAAACTCAACATCTCCAAAACAAAACTCCTAATATTTCGCCGGAAAACCTTCCTTTACTGTCAACAGCACCATTATGTAAAGCAGGGATTCCAAACTAGGTCACCTTACTCTGAATTCCAATTCTCTTGTGATCTACTTATATAGGACATGGGGGTATCCCTTAACATGTACAGAGAACATACTAACATTGTAAAAGCCGTCATCATTTTATCTCATTTTGATCACTTCCCTTCTGCTGACCCAACATTTCCAACTACGCCTTGTAACAAAGAATGAAGAAAGGAACAAAGCAGTTCTGCAGAAGTGACCAGCATGTATCGAGGAAGAGACGTCTGGAGAGTTCTTGCCATGCTGGGGAGGGACAGGGAGGAACTCTCTCTTCTCCTGAGCCAAGTCTGGTCATCAATCAAAGCATTAAGTGTTTGGGCATTTAACCAATAGGCCAGGCACTGTCAGGCCCAAAGAATGAAACAGTCTCTAGTTACATGAAACTTACGTTCCAACAGGGAAACAACAAGCACATGCACTTGTGTTGTCAGTGGTGGTGGTCTTTGGTTGTCAAAGGGAACCGATGACATCACTGGGTCATGGATCTAAGTGAGGTAGAGTCCCACAGAGTTGTCAGCCTCACTTTCTCTTCCAGAGTCACCAAAGTCCAATGACAGGACAAGAGTCAAGATGACTGGTGATGGCCTAGAATGCAGTGGGTGACCGTGGGGTCTCTGATCTCTGACAAAGCTCTCCAGACAACCTTTATGGCCACTGGAGCAAACTGCTCTTACTCACCCATTCCACGGAGGGAAGACTTCACCTGCTTGTGACCTGCTGGCTACCCTCAACCTGATTCAGCCCATCTTCCAAGATGGTTTACTAGGTGTGACTGCTGCATACGCTACAGCTTCTTGGATTTCTGGGGGAGAGCTGGGTGAAGGTGGACACCAAAGGTGGATGAGCAGCCCTCAGTCCAGAGGCGCCAGTCCTCCCTGAACACCCCATATGCCCAACAAACATGTGTACATAATACATACATACATACATATATATATATACATACACACATATACACACACATACGTATATATGGAGTATAAACATAAAGTCAATAAATACAAGGTAGTTTGGGAAGAAAGGCATTACCTGCCTGTTAGGTGGGTCAGGGAAGGGAGCATGAACTAGGTACTGAAGGAACAGAAGGCTCTGAGGAAGCAGGGACAGGGTAGCGTACTCCGGGTACGGGAGCACACCAAGGAACTGCGAGTGGGTCGATCCGGCTGGACTGAAGGGTACAGGAAGTGCAGTAATGTCTGCAAGGAGGCTGGAAAACGAGACTTAAAAGCTGAACAGAGGAGTTTATATGCAGTTGAGAGGCAACAGGAAGCCACTGGAGTTGACTGGGTAGGTCAACAAGCATTTATTTAGCATTTGCTGGGTAAGATACAACACACACACACACACACACAGAGCTACATGGATCTCAGAGAGAAGTGCTAGGGGAGGGAAAAGGAAAAATCAGAAAAGCCACCTTTACACTGGAATTTGAACTAAGTCTGGAAGGAGCCAAAAGTTTGAGAAGGAGAATGGCAGGGAGCAGGTGAAAAGGGATGTATCAAGGAGAGGCTGGCATCACCGAGTTTTAGAACATATGGACAGAGCAGAGCATAAGAAGAAGGGAAGGGCAGGGAGGGGCCAGGCTGGAGAGGACTTTAAAAGTCAAACAAAAGGATCTTATAATTGATCCAAGAGATAACAGGGAGCCAGCTGAGTTTACAGAGTGGAGAGTTGGGCAGCGACTAGATTACATCCATGTTTTTAACAAACTGCTCTGGTAACTGAGTGGAGAATGGACTGGAACAGGGAGAGATCCAGGCATGAGCTAATGAGAGCCTAAGACTCACTAAGGGTCACACAGCCAGTATGGATCAGAGGCGCATCTCTTGGACATGGGGCCAACTCTCTATCCCTTACACCAGAGGCTTCCAACATAGCTCAGGGGCCACATGTAGCCACCAACATGCTCCAATGCCACTCAACCAAATTAAAACATACTTGGGAAATATTTAACAAAAACAGTAAAAGTTCAATAAAAGAGATAAAATTACATTTTAAAACTGTCAATATGTGGCCTCAGGGATCCTAATACATGAATCAGTGGCCCTGTTTCTATTTCAGTTTGACAGCATTGCTCTAAACAATAAATAAATGTCTGTAGAAATTAAGAATCCCTACAACAAGAGAAAAATATCAAGACAAAGAAGACGTGCTCCCTGCCCTAAGAGAGTTCCCAATCTGAGAAGCAGCTATGACTTTTAAAAAGATAAATGTTTTACTGATGCTTTTTACAAATTCACTGTCACTATCTCCCCTTATTACAATATTCCCCACAGTTAATCACAAACCGCCTTGATCTACAACTAGATTCACTCTTTCATTTCCAGGCTCGCTGTTCCCATCCCAGTCCAAACCTTCCTCACCTTACACCTAGATTACAACCCCTAGAGGGTCTCATAGTTGGAAAGCTTCTGCTTCTTCCAGGTTAGGAAACACAGCTTGGAGTAGAGCAGAGCTCTGGGCTGGGCCTCAGCGAGACTGATTCAGATACCGTATGACTGTGGGCACTTACTAGTTGACTTAGCTCCTCATCTGAAAAATGAAGAGGCCAGACTTCATAGCCTCCAAGGTCCCTTTCAGCTTTAAAGAGAAAGCCTCTGAGTGATCCCTTACAGTATGGTTCTCATCATGTTCCCAAACCTTCTCTCTGCTGGCTTTGCCAATCCCAGCACTGGTCCCGTGCTCCCTCAGCACCCTAACTTCCCAACCCTCTCTAGACCAACCAGCCTCCCCTCTGCCTGCCCCGTGCCATGCTCAGGGCTTTCTCTGAGGCCAAGCCCCGCTTCAAACGCCTCCCTGCCCCTCCCTGTCTGCACAGCTCTTGGCCGTACTTTCAACATTACCTAACTCAAGGCTCACTGCCCTCAAAGACTTCTCCTAGGAGTTAGTCCGTGCTGCTCCTTGCCCTTCCTCCAAGCCAGACAGAAGCATGCACAGTTGGCTGGTCGGGGCCCCCTGGCTAAGCCCTCAGTAGTTCTCCTCCACCAGACTGGAAGGGAGGGTAAGGATGAGAAATGACAGCTGCTTTAAACAGATGGCATGAGCAAAGAGACAGACTTATCCCCATCTGATCACCACACCCAGGGAAAGAGGTAGCCTGAGTGTCAGGGAGGTTCCAAGGAGGTATGTGACTTACCTTAGGTCACGCAGCCATAGACTCCAGGGTTCTAGTCTGTGTTTGCCATATCAGGAGAAGCTCAAAACCATTCAGTGACAACGGAGTTGTTCTCTCCCTGGATCGTCTCCTCCCTCCCTGGTGGCTGGTATTTGACCTTCTGCTTTTGCCCCTCCCACACGTGCCCAAGGGCCATGTGATATCTGACAGAAAGAGCATTTAAATGAACAATGGAGAGTAGGGAAAACAGAACACTGCCTGGTCTGGTCGCTGCATCACTGGGCAATGGGCACCAACCCTACATCCAGCCACTGTGTCACTGAGCAATGGGCACCAACACCACATCCAGCCGCAGCATCGCTGGGCAATGGGCAGCAACGCTGCTGATGAAACGCTTGCTCTGGGTCAGGCACAGGACACAAGGGGAAGCAGGAGAGTCCAGAAGACAAGAGGAAGATGACACAGAACAACTGTGCGGGACAAGCCGAAAACAGACTGAGGAAGATCAGAAGGCAGGATTTCAGCTGGGATCGGAAGGAAGCAAGGAGACCGGAGAGGAGGGAGAGTACTCTCAGCCTAGGACTGGTGTATGGAAAGCCTGTGTTCTGTTCAAGAGCTGAAGACCAATGTCACCGGCTCACGGAGTATGCGGGGCAAATAAGGTAGAAGAGGAATGGAAGGACCAGACTATGGTGGATCTTCTATTTTATCCTGAAAGCAATAGAGAGCCACTAGAGTCTAATCAATGTGGGGATTACCTAGCTAGACCTGGGCTTTAGGAATCCCACTATGATAGCCGGAGTGGAAGATGGACTTGAGATACAGAGACCAACCAGCTGGCTCTTGCATACGCCAGGCAGGAGGTGATAAGAGATTTTACAAGGTTGTAGCAGTGTCAGAAGAGGAGTCCTATAAGAAACAGTAAAAGGCAGAACCCATTGGAATTAGCAGCAGATTAGATAGGGGAGGGGGTGAGAGTGAGGAATGACACCTAAGCTATTAGCCTGGGTGCCCAAGACAGTCAAAGGAAAGTCAGGAAGAATAGGTTTTGGGGAAAAAGACAATGAGTTTCATTTTGGATGTGTTAAATTTAAGATGCTTACAGGACATGTGATTCAGGATGTCTCACAGGCAAGGCAGTTGGAGATGCAAGACTGGAGACCAGGAAAGAGATGGGAGCTGGACAGAGACCTGGGAATGAAGAGATCCCCAAGACCCCAGCACACAGCCCTGAAGAACACATTTTAGTGACTGTGCAGTGGACAGTCAGGCAGGAGGAGAAGCAGGAGAAAGGAGGGCCATGACAACACAGAGAGCATCTCGAGGCACAGAGAGTGAGAGCCAAGAAGGACGAGATTACAAAAGGTGCTTGGTTCAGCCATTAAGAGACCACTGCACCTGAGGATGAAGTCAGAGGCCAGGCTGCAGAGAAGGCACCTGCTGCGGACGGTCTCCGGAGAAGGAGGGAGAGAGGATGACTCCTGGCAGAGTTGGGCAGGTCAAATGAGGGTTTTCTGAGGATGGGGGGATGGGGGCAGTTTGCAGCAGCAGTGAAACAGCCAAGAGACAAGGAGAGACTGAATGTAAGTGAGAAAGTAGGTTTGATGGTGAAGGGGATGATCTTGGAGAGAAAAGAGAGGGAACAAGCCGGCTCTCAGCTTCAGTTTTCTCATCCACCAAATGACAGGCCTGGACGAGATCATCTCTGAGGTCCCTTTCAACTCTGCGTCCATGATCTTATAACTCTAATATACACAGAGAGAAAATGAAGCTTGCCCAAGGCCTAATGGCCAGTCAATTAGGGGATCAGAACTCAATCAAGGCCTTGGCTCCAAGTCTGGTGGTCACCAATACCCTGCTCCCTAAAACATACCCTTCTTATTTCTATGTTCCTGCTCTGCAGACAAACATAACAATAATCTGCTCCATGGAGGCAAACCTGTAACAAATACCTGAAATAAAGGAACTCCAAGGTCCCTTCCAGCTCCAAATCCATGATCTGTAACCTAGGTCCATCCTTAAGCAGAATCTGTGCCATTTTCTAATATGTATGTGGAGGAGGAAAATAACACAGGCTGCTGAAGGCAAGACAAGAGACAGTACAGACGTTAAACAGGTCACCCAATATGAAATTTCCCCACATAGCCTCTTTGAGGAGGTATGGATCATTCCTCTGGATGCTGCTATCAAATGCTCTTCCTAAAACATTGCTACCACACTGAATTCTATTACATCTATTGGACAGTTGGCAAGCCTGTTGCCAATGCCATATGGGCCACACAGGCAAGAGGATACCCTCAAAGCAGGACCAGCAAAGACTCTCACGACAAAATGAGCCATACATACTGAATAAAGTTTCATAGTAACATCCTTCACCTTGCTGAAAGGGCAAGCTACAACGTTCCCCTCCTTGAAAAGCACTCGGCAGATACAACAAATGGCCAGCTGATTTCTCCCTACCAAAGTGGAGAGCATCCACAGAAAACTAAAGCTCAATTCTCTGAAACATCTGCCTATGCCAGAGAAATTAATCAAATCTTTTTGGGAGGAGAGGAAGGAGGTACCAATCACCCTACTGCTCGAGGAATGAGATAGAAATATAACAGCCAATCATAAGGCTGTGTTTATGAGGAAAGTGGAAAAATACTGAGTTCTCATGAGGTAAACATCAGGATGAGCACCCAGAATAATCCAGACACCTCAGCAAGACTGGCACAGACTGTGAGATGGGCTTTTCACCCACACTAGCAGCCAGTGGGGATCCAACTTTATGCCTCTTACCAGGCTTGTTCACAGAAATTCATGATTGGTTTCTACTCAGTATGAAACTCATTAAGGGGATTTCAAAAAGGCATCTAGAAAACACAGCAAACACCTCCAGAGCTTTAAGGTTTGTGAAATGCTTTACACACATTATCTCACCTGATTCTTTCAACAAACATGGGACACAGGTGCTTTACTACAGGTAAATATGCTGAGGTTGGAAGAAGTTAACTGTCTTCCCCAGGGTCACTTAATGTTAAGTATTTGGAACAGGATGGGAATATAGGTTTTTCCTAACTTAAGTACTCTATCTACATTACCTAGATGTCCCTAAATGGGACATTTTTTGTGGGACAAATTGTGGTCTGTGAATGTAATGGAAAATTATTACACTATAAAACATGTAGGTAGGAATAGGCGATAGCAGAGAAAGTGCTGCTAAGAGCCGCAAAGAAACCCTAAAAGGAAGGTGATCTCTATGTAATGGTGACGACCAATCTTGGTCCCTTGAAGGTGGTGAGGACTCTCTTCTCTCAGCAGACTGGTAGGTCATTCAGGTGTGCAATGCTGCATGGATCATAATGTCAGTTGCTTTGGTTTAACAAGATGTTGTCAGAAGGGAGAATTCGACTGAGATCAGAGTGTGGAAGCAGTCACATTAATACTCTAAAACAACTATAATGTGAAAATAAAAGACATCTATGAAACTTGAAAAGACAAAAACGGTGAAAAGATTATGGTTGTAGCATCTGGAATGCTAAGCAAAGGTGAAGGGGTGTGAAGGGATCTGAGAACAGCGGTGCCAAAGGGCTGGAGTCCACCTGCCACAGTGCTCCTGCTGCCTCAGAGGAAAGGCTGAGGAAGGAGAGACTACCATGGAGGTGTAAGGCCTACATAAGTCCCTGCCAGAAGCTATAAAAGCAAAGCTAGTTCGATCAGTTAGCCTGTATTTATTATTGGGGAGAAACAACTCAAGGCAACAAGCAAGAAAAAAAATCTTTAGTTTGATATTAAAAATCAAGCTTCATTCATGCCTCAAAATCAGACAGGAATACAAAAATAATTACATTTTGGAAAAATGCTACCAAGTAGCTAATATGTATGATGCATCAGTCCGAGGAGCCAGCAAGCACCTCTATTCTCCAGCCAAAGAAAGAACGAAACATTCATGTTGAAATTAGTCTTTGAAAGATCCCCCAAATCATGACCAATCTGCTTCAAAGTTCTTTTAGTAATTCTCAAGTCAGAAAAAAGGATGAGCTGAAAATTTCCTGGACATTCTGATACACTTCAAACTCTCTCTGGAGAATACCCAGTGGGTAGCTGACTTCTCAAGACATTTCCAGAGGCAGTATTGCACTTTAGCACACCACATACTTCCTCAGTACATTGTGAGAAGCCAAATAAGCCATGCACAAGTCTGGGTGTGCGTGTGATGGGAGCTTGTGTCCAAATGGCAGCAGAAATCTCTCGGAGGCACATTCTTCCTTCGCCTTCGGTCACTGAACTTCCTTGTGTGGACTCAGGCAAAGTCAAAGCAGGGATTAGCACAAAGAGAAAGCTAAGCTCCCCATTAATCATCACTAGACATTTTGCCACTTTAGCCTGGCACTTAGAGTTCCCAGGTACATGCCAACCTAGACTGACAGCATGGATTCTTATGTTAAGTACAGAAAACTGGAAGCAAACACTACCAGCCATATTCACTTAACATCCACATGTGTGAGACAAGAAAGCAAGTCAGACTGTTATGGTCCCTAGGGTAAAATTATTATCCTATTAAATATAGCCTTCAGCTGAATCATTCCTAATTCTAGTCATACTTTGCCCTTGGATTTAGTGCCAGACTAGGGCCAGTGACCTTGTATCTCCATAACAGGAAATGGGGCAGAGCCACTAAGACATCTGTGTAATAGGATGTCTACTAATAAAATAACAAGACTGAATCCTTAACATGCCAAGACTAATCCATGTCAATGAATGTGTTTTTTCAAAGTAGTAAATCTGTGCTCCAGTGAGGATGTTCATGCCCAAACCACATCAGGGATCATCTGTAGGAAATCCCTCATTCTAAAAAGTGCCTTCAGAGACAGTACACAAGTCACACTAGAAAATATGTTTCACTGATCGACAGTCACCATTTTGCTCCTAAATTCCCAAATGTCATTACCCAATTTGACCACCAGATTTAGTTTTAAATGACTTTTGGTTATCACAAAAAAAAAAATCAGATCCACCATCAAAGAATGTTCCAGACTCTGAGAACAGTTCTTCAAATGCTTTGAAGAAAGCATCATTGGTATAAACTTTGAAGAACAACTGACTTTCAGTTATATCAGAAGCCGGCCTAACACGGGAAGCGTCCTTAGACAACGTGTAAGATAGAGGAGTC
Organism: Bettongia penicillata ogilbyi; assembly: GCA_023548195.1. NCBI lineage: Eukaryota > Metazoa > Chordata > Mammalia > Diprotodontia > Potoroidae > Bettongia > Bettongia penicillata. Next base: position 10,071,073 of record JAJHZJ010000257.1, read on the forward strand.
CGGTGACTAGAACCTGAACATCCTGAATCCCAGTAAATAACAGTTAAGGAAGGGCTCGCTACCTCCAGTCCCACCACGCCTTCGCACATGGAATCAAACTAGAACATTTACAAAGCCTGCCACTAGAGGGCGAAGCAAGCTCAGACCGATCAGCATGCCACAGTCACAGAACCACAGAGCTACAAGTTTTATGCACGTTTTCAAAGGAAGTAAATCCAACAGGAGTCTTTTCAATAGCTCCCTTGGGATATTTAAGATGTGATTTGGTTTTATAAACACGCTCTTAAATCTCTCCAGGGCTCTGCAGTCTCTCCTTTGGGATGTCCCACTCACTGGCAGACTCAGCAAGTTACTTCTCCCAGGCTCAGTTTCCTCATCGGTGAAATGAGGGAACTCAATCAGAGACTTTCCAAAATCCCTTCCAACTCTAAATTCATAATTCTATGATCCTAAATCAAGGATTTTCTTTTATCAGGGCTCCTCAAAGTGAAGCATGCTGATTTACAGAGGCCAACAGAGAAGGCCAATGGCAGGGAAACAGGCATCATCTACTTAAATATTTGGAGGAGTCAGTGTGTGTGTTCATCCTTCGTTGCCAAAGAAGACCACGCTATCACAGAAATGACGACATGACTTGCACTTGACTTTGTTTTTTGAGTGAGGGAGGGCTGTGCAGATTACCAGCCTCACTTCTCCTCCGGAGTCACCTGAATCCAGTGACCAGACATTCATCAGGATGACTCAAGATGACCTAGGATGAGGCAACTGGGGTTAAGGGACTTGCCCAAGTTCACACAGCTAGTGAGTACGAAGTATCTGAGGTGAGATTTGAACTCAGGTCCTCCTAACTCCTGCACTGGTGCTCTATCCACTGCACTACCGAGCTGCCTGTGGAGGAATCAGTAAACATTTATGAAGTACCACCACGTGCCAGGCACTGTGCTAAGCACTGGAGATCCACGGAAAGGCAAAAGGCAGTGCCTGTCCTCAAGGAGCTTACAGTGTCATGGGGAACAGCATGGCACTATGAAAGTGAGTCAAGGGCCCTGTGTCACCAGCACTTCGCAGCCGCCTACCTGGCCCATAGCAGGCCCTTGACTGAAAGCTGAGATCCTTTGTCCTCTTCCTTAATAACAGAAAAGGGGAGCTTCAGCAATTAGCATCCATTACCGCTCTAGTCAAACCTGGAAATTCTGGATGGGAAGAGGGATTAGGAAGTGGGGTGAGGGGCTTGGAAATTGAGGAGCAGTGTTTGGTTCCAGAGAGACTCTAGAGCCAAGTGTGGTCCTCCACTCCTACATCTCTCATGTCCAGAGTCAGTCGGAGGCCACATCTTGTGGGCTCCACCCCTCTCCACCTACCACCCCAGTGCAGGCCCTATCACTTCATGCTAGGATGTCCAAAGTAACCTGCTGGTTGGTCTTGCGGCCATAAGCCTCTCCCCACGCCAGTCCATCTTCCACTCAAAGATGATACTCCCAAAGCTCAGGTCTGGCCATGTCACTCCCTTATTCTGTCAACTCCAGTGAGTCCCTCTTATCGCTAGGTAGAAATCTGCCTGTTGTCTCCTCCATTAGAATGTGAGCTCCTAGGTAGTTCAGACTTGGACAGGTTTTTATCCCTTAAAAGTCTACAAAACTAAAAACCTTCTGATTTAAAACAGGGGAATCACAATGTTAACAAGACCAAGAATATACTGTGATTTTTTAGACTAGCACCTTAAAGACTTGTACCCTTACAAGTAAGGTACAAAATGACAAGGGTCTGCTATTCTCCATGGTGGGGTGGGAGTGGGAGGGTGCTATTGACAGACCAACTCAAAGAAATCCTTAGAAAAGCCCTCTTGGCCCAACAAAAACACTTCTAGGAACCCTGAGGGTCTTCCCCTCCCAGTTTGATTTTTTTTTTTTATTATTATTGTTAAAGGGGCCATCACTTAAAGAAGTCTATTCATTGAATGGGTGTATCTCACCCAAAGTGAGAATGCTATAAGACCCTAGCCTGAAAGGGCCAGGGTCTCCCATTGCATCCTGCACCATCTCCAGTCGTCCTGATCCAGATGGCTCTGGAGAAGAAGGTGAGGCTGGCAACCTTGCACAGCCCGCCCTCCCTCCCTCAAATCCAAGTCAACTGCAAGTCATGTCATCCTCTTGATGTCCCAGTCCTTTTCAAGAACGAAGGACAAACACAACAACAAGGACTTCTAGGTCTGTATCCCAAACAGATCATAAAAAAGGGAAAAGAACCCACTTGCACAAAAATATTTACAGCAGCTCTTTTTGTGGTGGCAAAGAACTGGAAATTGCAGGGATGCCCATCAATTGGGGAATGGCTGAACAAACTGTGGCATGTTAATGTAATGGAATACTATCACACTATAAAAAATGATAAGCAGGTGGACTTGAGAAAAACCTGGAAAGACTTACATGAACCAATAGCGAAGTGTGCAGAACCAGGAGAACACTGTACAGAGTAGCAGCAACACTCTCTGATGATCAACTATGACAGACTTAGATCTTCTCAGCAATGCAATGATCCAAGACAATTTCAAGACTCATGATGGAAAATGCTGTCCACATCCAGAGAAAGAACTATGGAGTCTGAATGCAGATTTTCACTTTTTTGCTGTTTATTTTTCTTTTTCCTGGTTTTCCCCTTTTGTTCTGATTCTTCTTTCATAACATGACTAATGTGGAAATATGTTTAATACGATTGTACATGTATAACTCTATCAGATTGCTTACTATCTTGCAGAGGGGGGAGAAAGGGAAGGGAAGGAGAAAAATTCAAAATCTCACAAAAATGAATGTTGAAAACTATCTTTATATGTAACAGGAAAAAAATAAAATGTATTAATTGGGGGGAAAAAAGAAAAGTCCCCTTGGCTTCAATGGTCTACTTGACCTTTATACACAGATTTAAATCCAACATTTAACACCTGCACTGCGTTCTTAGACTATAAACCTTTCCGTCAAGTAGGGACTTGTCTACCCTTGTCTCTGCCTTCTCCCTTTTGAGAGAGAGGAATAACGATGATTTGGCACCACCTTTGAAAAGTGGCCAGTCCTGCTCTGAGCAATGCTGCCAACTTCATCACCTTTCTGTTACAAGATGGAGCAAAAGGCAAATTAAATTTTTCATAAGAAAAAATAATATCGTAAAGAGGAATCAAGTACTTTCAAACCAATTAATTTTCTTTTTCAGGATTTCTCTGAAATAATCCCGGGAGGCACAAAGTCAATGAGAAAGGCACCCAAAGAACAAACACTCCTCTCATTCCAGATTTCATAGTAAAGTTATCTTGGCAGCAGAGGTCAGAATTCTGCTTTAGCTACAATGAGCAGACGATTTAGGTGAAAAGTATTTTTCTGCCAGAATAATGAATAAAGCTTCCATATATGCATTTGGAAATGGATCTGTTAATAGTTTAAGTGAAAAAATATTCACCTTTCCTTAGAAGGATATATTTATCTATATTAACTGGAGCAAGGAAATCCCCATTTGGAGCCAAAATACAGAAGAAAATCCATTGGGAAAAAATGGAAAATTTTAAAAATCACATATGAGTTGGGCTAATAAAAAGCTGGTCCAACAAATCTCAGGGCAGAATATGTTCCAACATCACTCAGGGTTAGAAAAATGTTACCTAACACTTAAAAGAAGTGTTCTGCTCGGAGATACCGGTTCTGCTGAAAGATCATCCATAGAATTCTTAATGGTCCCTTAATTTAGGGTACTAGAAAAATGAATTCCAAAGAAGTTAAAGCACCATCTTGGAATTCTTTCTCACCTCTTCAATCCACTGGAAATACCTGCTGCTGAGGAGCACCATCGTCACCTGTGCTCTGCCCTCCAAGAGTCAATTTGCTCTTACCTGCCAATATCTTATGTTCCCTGGATTGAAACCTTAGCATGTGATCCTCCCTAAATGCCCCTACTCCTACACAACAAAAACCCACAAGCCTCCACAAAGCCTTTGCATCTCACCACATTTGGGTTTAGAAATTCCATTCAAATTTATTCCTTCACATTTATATGTAGTTGGTTCCGTACATCTGTTGTTTGATTGAGAGGTGTATATATATTACTGTCCCTTCTACCCCATCTAACTGTATGCTTTTATAGAGCAGGGATCACCTCTTTTTTATAACATCCCTAGGATCTAACACACCATAATACCCACAGCAAGTGTTCAATAAATACTAATCAAGAGAAATTAAACACTAGGTGCCATGATGCCTTTCACCTACCCAAAACAAAAGGTCAAACAACCAAGCCTGTAAGTCACTGCTAGGCTGGGAAGCTTATCATTCCAGGCCACTTCCCACCAACAGTTGTGACAGGTAAGGGGCTACATGCTCGGTTTGGGTATTTCTGAAGCTTAAATCTCAACTACATTCTGAAAGCCAAACTTGATTTTTTTTTTTTAAAAAAACAGACTCTTTTCTACAGAGAAGTTAATGAAAAATTTCTGGAAGATGGGAAACAGCAGCTGTGCATTCTGTCTCAAGACAGAAAGCATATGGTTCTTTTTACTACCAAAAAAATGCTTAAGCAACAATTTTGTCCAGTACACTCCATTAGGGATTAGGGTCTGCAAATAAAAGACAGTGGCTGAGATCGGCCTGGGGCAGCTCATATCTACAAATAATTTTACATTAAATCTCATGCACACATTTCATCAGTTTTGCACCCTGAAAGTCCAGTGTTTTAGACCTGACATGCCCATGCTGAAAACCAGCTGCGCTTTGAACTCCAAGGTCTTCATCTGCTGTGACACTGTATCTGCCAATCCATGCCAGCCTTGGAACTAATTTATGAAGAACCAGAAAGTGCCTGCTGGAGAAACGGGGGCAAAAATGAGGCATCTGCCCACTCACAGGACTTCTTAAAACTTTTTCTGCTCAAGGCCCAATGGGATTCTTTGCCATGAGGAGTTGCATTGTGGTACAGAATTTGAAAAGCCTTGCCTGTGCACACAGCCACAAGTCCCCAACAATTCACGTACACTACACTGAGCCACAACTAGGGCACATGTTTGAGAAGGACTGCTCGGAGGCCTTCAGTATTTTAGCCATTTCATCCAATCTAATTTGAAACCACTGATGTCTCCGTTGGGACAATTACAACCCTAGATCTACTGACATCAAGCAGCACCATTCCAGGCTTAGGTTCCATTCATTCTTGGTTTCCCTTTGATGTTTTCTAACCCAGATGCTAGCATGCTGCCAGCATAAGCAATATCACTGAACCTTAAAGGCTGAATTGCCTCAAGGTCATGGAACTCATCCTCCCACCACATGCAAGAATGCATCTCTCTACTCCATTCCTGACAGCCTGTGGCTTGAACACCGGCCAGTATTCACTTCATTTGCTCTCAAAGCAGTGTCTTCCACTGCTGGACAGCTCTCCGTTTGCAAGTTCCTTCTGTAACCCCAAAAGTTCTAATTGTTTCTGCTCTCGGAGTTAAAGTCTTACAATCTGAATTCTGAGAAGCCACGTCTCAGAATTCTCTAAAGGGTTAGATCCTTTAAGTTCGCCATTAATTTATATCGAATCAAATATTCCAATTCTGTGGAACTCCATCTTCTCAAACGGTTCTGCTTCCTGGCCTCCTTCTGTCCTCTAGAATTTCCTTCCCTGCCCCTGCCACCATGCCTGAGATGGTATGTGACTCTTTCCTCCCATCTCTCTAGACCTGGCTAAGCTGCCACCTCCCTTCACCCTCAAAATGCTCCTGCCCTTTTTATCTCAGGTCACTCTCTTTGCTCTCTTCCCCTGCTTTACGGCTATCACTTGTGTGTATCTCATCCCTTTTACTGGCTGTAATGTCTTTGAGACAGAGACTGGACCATCTTTATAGGCCCGCACTCAGAAGAGCGCCTTCAGTGTGCAGAACACAGGGAACAGTGTGGTCTAACCAGCCTACATGAACTCCTCCCTCTTAGGGAGAGCTGCAGATTCCAATGGGCTCCTCCAGGAGCCACATTTCAGGCTGCTTTTCCTTGATCACTTTCACCAGCTTCATTTTTCCTCCATTCTTCCTTCCCTGTCGTCTAGTCCCTCACTTCTAGCTAGGCAACATGTGACCCTACCACTGTGTCTAACCCTCAGGTTTCTTCTTCAGTACAGGATTCTTATATTTCTAGGTATTTTGCCAAATATTTTTCTTTTCAGGCTGAACCTTGCTTTGTACACATTTCCTGTCTTTAACTCTAGTGACTTGAGTATAATGAGCTAAAGACTTAAAGACTCCTTTAAAAATAAAATTCAAAGACAAAAATATTGAAAAATAAGCTCTAGGATAAGTCATACATTTTTAATGAAAAATCACAAATACATTTCTATTGTTTTTAACATCACTATCCGCTCTCTTATTTACTAAATGAACCCACTGTTCTTCTCTGGGATATCCCAGGAAGAGATGTAAGTCTGGGCTAAGAGAGTGTGCATGTGTGCGTGTGTGTGTGTGTGTACTGTCCTATGACCATCTCAAAGTGACAGTCCATCTCCTCCATGCAGGTGACCATTCATCCTATTTGCTCCCTAAAAAGTGTGGTATTCTAAGAGATCATAAAGGAATTTCTTGGCATCCACCCTGCAAATGATATATCAGCAGCTTTGGTGTACAAATGCTGCTGCCTTAGCAGCCTTCCATTGAATCCAAGTAAAAAGATGTTGCCTGTGCCTTGGAAGTACACACAACATTGATTTCATTCACCCAAAGAAGTCTGACAGTAAGTATTCAAAAGCTCAACACGTAAAGAAGCCAAGAAAGTGTTGGGGGAAAGGGGAGGTTTCAAGCAATTGTCCATGGAAAAAGATGTTAAAAAGGAAACCAACTTTATTTTAAATGCAAATTGCAAACAGAAGAAATAACTGAAATAACACGATGTCACTAGGTTCTAACCTATTTTCCACTCTACTTTTGTTATGGTTGCTCAATGATGTCAAAAAGGTAAAATCCACACCCCACCGAGTTATCTTGCAAGGCCCCAGGGACACTGAAAATGTAACCATTCATCGACAGAGAGCTTTATGGTTTACAAAGAAACTTATTTTCCTTAGTTTGCCACAGCAGTACAGTCCCTAACACTGGGCTCAAGCCCTGGGATCACTCAGATTTTAGTCTGGACCTCTGATTTCACTGAGTTGGGGTACATTTTACCAATGCAAACTAGAAACTTTGTTCAACAATTTATAGTCATAGCTGCCTAAATTTCTCAAATACTAAGAAGCTATTTCAACAATTTGGAGTTGTATCCAATTTGTCATGACCCCATTTGTGGTTTTCTGAGCAAAGATACCCTTTCCTTCTCTGGCTCATTTTACTGATGAGGAAACAGGGTTAAGTGACTTGTCCAGGGCCACACAGTGAGGAAATATCTGAGGCTGGATTTGAACTCAGGAAGATGAGTCTTCCTGACTCCAGATGCAGTGCTCTATCCACTGTGTCACATGGTTGCTCTATTTCAGTAACAGATATTCCCTAATCTCCTTTAGGCTCATAGTGAAACACACTTAATCCCCTTTAAAAGACACACAAAGTTCTCCCTGGGTTAAAGCCACCTTATAGTCATCAAAAGTTCGTTACAGACTGTGCGTCCCACTCTAACCAAGGCTACTCTCCCTGTCTGGTGACTGGCAAGAGAAACATCTAACCCCAAGTCTCTTCCCAGCCACCTCCTTCCCTCCCTGTGGCTCAGTGCATTATAGTTTATACAGATTTTCTCTCACAGGCATATACAAATCTCTAATCCCTCCTTCTTCCTTCTCTTTGTTTCTCTAACTCTGCCCCAGTTACCTCAGGAAACTGTCTTTCCCTCTCTTCTCCTGTGCTCTCCCTGTCCCTCTCTTCACTCCATTTGTGTGCCCCAAAAGGGACCCTGATCATGACTGAGAAGCACATAGTGTGAATGATAAACTGTACTCAGAAACAGGAAAATCATTAAGTTATAAAACAAAATTAGACATAATAACCAGTGTCTTCAACCTCTAATGCCCTTGAAAGTGCCCAGAAGTCCCCTTCAGAATCTCCGCAAAAGTCTTTATAATTCCTAACACTGTTTCCATGGAAAAATGAATTCTAAATTCTAAACCACCAACTTTCAGAATACATATAAAGTTTCTGGAGAGTAATTTTTAAGCTGAAAATGTCCCATGCTGTAAATCAGTTTTCCAATCTTCCTGTAGAAAGAGCTTACTTTGTATTTTTCTTAAGCCTTGACAGTAGCAATGCTGGATGCTAAATCCATGGCTGGAGTGAGTATACACAGGGGATGAAGGGAGGGCAGAAAGGTGGCAGCCTTCTGAGCTACGGCCTCCCTCCTGGCAATTCTCTCTTGCCCTGAGAAGGGGAACATGGCAAGTATGCTACCTTGCCATCAACCAAGCTGGGCTTTGTGACCAACTGGATAGGAAGCCCTACATTATATAGAGTAAACAGAAAAGTAACCTGAGTAATCCAGCTTAGGTGAGCACAGTAAGAATGGTCACTGGGGAAGAAAAAGATGGGGGGAGAGAGAGAAAGAAAGAGAGAGAGAGAGAGAGAGAGAGAGAGAGAGAGAGAGAGAGAGAGAGAGAGAGAGAGAGAGATATTAAGTAAATGCATGACCGGAAATAGAGGTAGACCTGCTGCTGGATTGACTGAACTGGTTTCTCCCACAGACACTGTTTGTGATCAGGGCCACAACCAAAGACTTTCTAGCTGCTTGTGCACTGTTAGCCTGGCCTGAGAGAACTTAGGGTAAGCACTGTGTCATCATCATGAGACATCAGAGGAGGACTTTTACAGAGGCAATAAAAGAATAATGCTCTTTAAAAAAAAAAAAAGAGTGCTTTTGGCCCAGAACTACTCTGAGATCACCGAAGCTCAGTGCAGATTCCAGAATGTGACCCAGCTGCCTTTTTCCTTTCAGTTCTGGGCTCAGCTTCGTGTCCATTTTTAGTGTCTGTTCGAAGAAACAAAAATGTACTACCAGCCCAGCTTACCTGACTGCCCTTCATGCACATGAGTACTATGCATTCTCCATCCACTTGGATCTGCCTAGGGGAACTGTTGGACTCCTCTCTTCGGAAAGGCTCTTGATCTCACTGAGGAAGCTTGTGCGATCAGTATAGCAACAACCTCAAGGAACACCTGGAAAACCTCAGCATCTCTGGGAACCCTTCCTATTGGGCCTTTTCACGGGACGTCCTTCATGAGGCTGGCCAACCTTTGCAAACAAAGGTTCTGCTAGACATTTCAATCAATGCTATTAAACAATCCTCAAGTCGTTAATTTAACTTGATGGTTAGATCTGCCATGGATTCCCATATAACCTTAACATATGCCCAAGAGGCACCTGGTGTAAGGAGGAACGTCACTTAATAGCATGGTACAAAGAGTCTGGGTACCTTCCACCAGACAGAGTGAAGGTAGAGGGTCCATGCTGCCTTGAAGGCATTGATTTATTGTGGTATACAGCTTCTCTCCCATATGGAGGCCTGCTTTCATAGTTATTCCTGGGAGGAAAATAGTTCTGGGTAAGTCTTTAGTCAAAGAATGTCAGAGCTGGAACGGACAGTGTCTTGGGCAAAATGCAGCCCAGATTATAGAGATGAGGAGAACAGAGCTTAGAGAAGGAAGGTAAGTCAATTGTCTAAAAATCATAGAGCTTTTTTTGGGAAGGTGGCAGAGGACATAGTTAATATGAAAATGTTTTACACGACTCTTCACGTATAACAGGAACTATATCACTGGCCTTGTCGATGAGCAGGGAAGGAACTAGACAGAGGGAAAGAATTTGGAACTTAACATTGTTTTTAAATGAACGTTGAAGTATAGCAGAAACTAGATATGGACCAACATCTTACACTGTACATCAAGATCAGGTTAAATAGTTACATGATTTAGACAAAAAGGTTGATACCATAAACAAATTAGGAGATCATGGAATAGTTTACCTGTCAGATCTATGTATAAGGGAAGAATTTAGGTCATAAACAAACTATAGAGAGCATTACAAAATGTAAAATGGATAATTTTGATTACATAAAATTAAAAAGATTTTGCACAAACAAAACCAAAGCAGGGTTAGAAAGAAAGCAGAAAACTGGGGGGAGAGGACGGGTACGGGGGTGGGAATTTTGCAGCAAGTATCTCTGAAAAAGGCCTTAAATTTATAGAAAATTGAGTCAAATTTATAACAATACACATCATTCCCAAACTGTTAAATGATCAAAGGATATGAACTGGCAGTTTTCAGACAAAGAAATCATCTATCTATAGGCATATGAAAAAATGCTCTAAATCATTACTGACTAGAGAAATGCAAATTAAAACAACTCTGAAGTACCATGTCACACCCACTAGATTGGCTAATATGACAGAAAAGGAAAATGATAAATGCTGGTGGGGATGTGTGCAAACTGGGACACTAACACAATGTTGGTGGAGTTGTGAACCGATGCAACCATGGACTGGAGAGCAATTTGGAACTATGCCCAAAGGGCTATAAAACTGTGCATATCCTTTGACCTAGCAACAACATTGCTAGGTCTGTATCCCAAAGAGATCAAAAACATTTCTGTACAAAAATACTTCAAGCAGCTCTTTCTGAGGTGGCTAATTAGTGGAAACTCAAGGGTTGCCCTTCAATAGGGGAATGGCTGCATAATTTGTGGTATATGAACGCATGGTGCTTTAAGAAGTGACAAGCAGGATGATTTCAGAAAAGCCTGGAAAGCCTTGCATGAACTAATAAGGAGTAAAGTGAACAGGGCCAGGAGAACACTGTCCACAGTCACAGCAACATTATATGGTGAACAACGATGCATGCATGACTGAGCTCTTCTCAGCAACATGATGATCTGAGACAATTCCAAAGGACTCAAGGGATGATGTCTGAAACATACTGAAGCATACAATTTTTCATTTCCTTTTTTTAATTTTAGTTTGAGATTTCTTCCATAAAATGACTAATATAGAAATGTTTTACTTGATTGCGCATGTATAACCTATATCAGATTATTTACCATCTCAGAAAGGGAAAGGGGAGGGATAGAATTTTGGGACTCAAAACTTAAAAAAAGAAGTTCAAATCTGGTTTTATATGTGATTGGCGAAACTAGGATATTCTTAAAAAAATAAAGAAAAGAAAACCAATGTTGAAAAAAAATTTAAAAATATATATTTAGCAGCTTTATCTGATACAACATGTGTAGCATTACCCCAGTGATGTCAGGGCTTCTCCAGAATGGGGCCTGCAGGCCTCCGGGGCTGGCTCACCTGGCTCACTAGTCTAGGCAGGCTCAGCCAGGTGCCACTTTCTACTTTACTGACTACTATGAACTTGACAGATATCAACAAACACGATCATATCCTTATGCAAGGAACAGAAAAAGAGAATTGTGTGTGAAACATGAATCTCAAATGTGTAATTATTTTTAAAAACATGTAAAAAATTTAACATAGTAATTCCACAATGTCCTGATTGTCTCTGAACAGCTAGCTATCTGTTCTCTGTGTATTTTATATTTCCTTGTGTTTTTTCTTTCCTTTCTTAGTGTTGAAATACTAATAGTATCTTCTACTCCCCAACTTCCCCCACTAAAAAACCCTTGACCATCCATTCTGCTTTCAGCCCAGTCTTCAAAGCTATCCCTCAGGTGAGTGATCCCAGTGGAGATAATGGCCTGAGTAACTCCTTCTACAGTCCCCACCTCCACCAAAGCAACAACTACTTATAAGCTGGAAAAGGCCTGCCACAAAAGTCTTTGGCGTCATCAAATGGGTCAACAGCAGACACCATTTTATCCATGGAAATTACATTAAGGCAGAAATATTACGCTCCCACTTTCTACAAGAAGCCTTTCCTTCTCCCCTTCAGTGCTACGGCCTTTCCCTGTTGATCAGCTCCTGCACACATCTTGTCTGCATGTTGTTTCCCCCATTAGACTGTGGGCTCCTTAGGGTCAGGGACAGTTTCTGTCTTCCTTTGTATCATCAGCATTTAGCGCAATGCCTGGTACGCAGTAGGTGCTTAACAAACACTTGTTGACTAACATCACTACTAATAAGAGAAATATATATATAAAAAAAAAACCATGACATTTCAGTTCAGATGCAGCAGACAGGCAAAGATGGGAATAATCAGCGTTGGAGGGGCTGGAGAAAGGCCCACGAAGACACAGCAGGTGGAGCTGGGAATCCAACGTGTCCACTCTGCAAAGCAATTTGAAAGGAGGCAAATAAAATGACTAAGAGGACAATACCCTCTTACTGACAAAAAGAAACAGTTCTTATGGAAGCAAAGACCTAGAAACAAAGAACACACTTATCGCAGGAGAATGCCTCATTAATAAACTGTGGTGCCTAAACGACATGCAGTATTACTGTTTTAAAAAAAACGAATATTGATGAATACAGAGAATGGATGACTTACGTTAAGTGAAACAAAGTGCAGTCAGCAGAACCAGGAAAAAAGTATATACGTAATGACTACAACAAAGCAGAAGGAAAAAACCAAGCGCCCCAAAACAAGCCAAAACAAACGGTGCAAAATTACAAAGAGCAAAGTTGGCTGCAAAGGATAGATATGAAAAAACACTTCCCCACTCCCTTACCAAGGCAGGGGGCCCAAGGGTGACACAGCACATAATGTCGGGTTTATTCAATGTATGGATTGGTTTGGCTGAACCTCTTTCCTCTATATTTAAAAAAAAATTCTTTGTTATATGAAATGGACTGAGAAAAGAAAGAAAGGGAAAATATACTGGGGGAAATTTAGGTAGGAAATTTAGGGAACTTAGTTTTTAAAAAAGATTCATTACCATATGCTTTGTGACTACATCCTATAAATCCTAGTGTTAGTTACAAAAAACCCCCAAACCTGACACTTTCCATGGAGTGAATGTACAAGCATTTATTGAGTCACATGTGCAAAGCACTGGGCTAAGTGCTAAGAGACGCAAAGAGAAAAGCAAAGCCAGGCCTGGCTCCAGCAGTGGGCTAGCCTCAGCCTCCCCCTGCTTAGGCCACCAAGATGGCTGCACCTCCCTCCTGGGAATCAACACTGGGAAGAGAATTCTTGAACAGCTTTGGCTGCTAGCCCAGGGAAAGCTGTCTTCCAGAACTGAGCCCCCAGCAGTTAAGTGCCGGTTAGAGGTGCTTGGGGAGAGTTCTCACAGTGGAAACACTGTAGATGATTACTGACGCCTTTGTCTTATTTATTACACTGTTAATAAATCCCATAGCTAGTGACTTTTATGTTTACTTCATAGGAGATGAAAGGTTTGGCTCTAAAGAGAGAGAAGAAGAACTGCTTATAGGGAAAGATATTTCTACAGTTTATCAAATTAATATTATTTAACAAACTGGGATGGGGGCCTTAGAACCAATTCACTAATTAATGAGATCATAATTTTAATAATTATAAATAGCACTCAGAGTGACTCAAATGTGAGATGAGAATGAATATGGCGACACGCAGAGGGGACTAGCCGCAAGAGTGTGGCCTTAAAGTTCAGAAGGTGCCACAAACGCTAGCTTTGTCACTATTATGTCAAATTGAATACAAGTGCAAGGAACTAAATAATAAATGCTCAGCCTCGAAATACAATCTATTTTACGCTCATGCTTGTGGGTATGTGGGAAGTCCCTAGTAAAAACCATTTGTTAAAACTGAGGGACCCCGGCCTCCCTCCCCCTGCACACCACAATAACCCCCCATCTCCACTCAGCTCTCTTCTCATCTCCTCCGCATGTGCCCTTGTTCCCATGCTAGCTCCAGGCCCTCCCTTCTCCCCTCTCTCACTCTCTCCCTGCGTGTCGGCTGCTTGCCACTGCCTCATTCTGGACCTAACCATTCCCTCCCGCTACTGCCCTACACCTCCGCCCATTCACTGCCAAGCTCAACCACCTTTCCTTAGCCTTTGGCTTTTGACCCTGGCCTACCTCCTCTTTCTGGATACTGTCTCCCTCCCAGACATCCCAATGGGGCCATGTCCTGGTTCTCCTACTGATCTCATCATTCCTCCTCAGTCTTTACTGCCACAGCCCTAAGTGTCGGGATCTCCCAGTGAATGTTCTGTCCTGGGGATCTTTTCTCTCACCATACGCGATACAACTGTACATATGCAAAATGTTGTCCATACTGTCTTCTCTACCAGAATGTAAGCTCCTTGAGAGTTTACCTTATGTTTATATTATTTTTTTTTGTTTTTCTTGTATTTCTGGCACTTAGTCTACATAGTCCCTGGCATACGTTAAGTGCTTAGTAAACACCTGTTGACTGATTCAGTGTTCCCATCCATTTCCAGTTCTATTATGTCCATGCAAATGATTCCACAATCTACACAGACAGCCCTAAAAAATTCTCATCAGAATTCCAGCTCCCACATATTCCACTTTCTGAATCACTAACTCCGCCAGTCAAAAACACAGGTAATTATTTTCCCTCACAATCAATCCACCCTCCCTGATGACCCCATGGCTTCTCCCTCCCAAAGCATGAGCTGCTACTTCCCCTCCTCCATGTTCAGGCCCAGATGATTCTAACAGCCTCCCAAGTGGTCTCCACATCCTCTCGAACCACTCTTACTCACAGATGCCAAAGGAATCTACCTAAAGACCAAGGCTCTCCCTGTTACTGCCCTTCTAAAAACTCCAGCTGCTCTTGGAACCTCTAGATCAGGGTAGGGAACCTATGGCCTTCTGGATCGTTAAGTGCAGCCTTTTGACCAAGTCCAAGTTTTACAGAACAAATCCTTTAATGAAGGGGATTTATTCTGTAAACTTTGGATTCAGTCAAAGGGCTGCACTTGAGGACCTAGGGGACCACATGTGGCCCCGAAGTTGCAGGTTCCTCACCCCTGCTCTAGATTACAATACAAAACGTCTGCCTGGTGTTTTTAGCTCTCCATGAGCTGGCTGCCAGTGACCCCTCTGGGTTCCTGTCCTGTTACTCCACTTTACATCCTCTAGATTCAAGCCAAACCAGATACTCCTCCTTCCACTTGCATAAAGTCACTCAAGCAGTCTGCCACGCCAGCCAGGCCAGGCCTACTCCACTCTGCCTCCGAGGCCTCTTCAAGTCTGCTCTGCCAGCACTTGGAAGCCCTCCTTCCCCTTTCCTGTTCTCTGCCTCTTCTCCCACACCAGAACACAGGCCCCTTAAGGACAAGGAATCTTTTGGTTATCATCTCCTCTAGTGCCTTCTGTGTAATAAATCAAATACTAATCAAATCCAGCCTCCTCCAGAGCTGGACCCAGGTTGCAGCATTTCTGTAACATCTGAAGAAGGTTAGCAAAATGCTTTATAAACGGCATCTTTTTTGTTCTTAGCGGAGTCCTGAGAGGTTGGTTCTGTGGTGACGATGCTGACTCAGGAGGCAGAGCTTGGAGCCAGGCCTCCCCTGCCCCTGGCCATTTCAAGGCACGTGGGGGGCGGGCCGAGGGGGGCTCTGCCTTCAATGAAAAGTGAGAATACCCGGAAACGGCACCCCACCACCACGCCTGAGACACACAAAGAATCCACAACCTAAAATAGAACTGAGGGTTCAAAATGGAGCAATTTATAAGCTGCGCTGAAATAAATATGACTAAGAAGGAAATGAAAAGAAGTCAGCATCTTCCCATTTGCAGTATTTGCATGAAAGAAGACTAGGATTGTGGGAACTTTATGAATAAAGGGAAAATACCTGATGAACAGGGAAGCAGGTATTTCAGGAAAAAGGAATTTACTAAGATGAATAAATGCAGTGTGATAAACACAGAAGTCAGGGGAGTTGTTCAGGACTGCTTGGTGAGCTTCTCAAAGAAAGACAACTCTGATGAAATCTTGGAAGAAACCCTTGTAATATTATCTAACTAGCAATTCACCTTCAGATCAACGCACCAATCATTCTACCAACCAAGGGCCCTCTATCTGACTTTGTAGGGAATAGGTAACTTTCCCAAAATTCCAAACTCTCCTCCCTATCCCCCCTTCTCCCCCCCCAAACCACCTGAGGCCTCACTGCCATGATGTCATTATGAAGGCATCTAACTTTTAGATAACCTATGGGTTCAAAAATGGAAGCGATAAGCTGGGAAATCAGCAATGGTGTGCAGCCGCTAAAGGGAGTGGGAAGAAGGAAAGGTCCAGACTCTTAAGTAAGGGGGACATATGTGGCAGTCTTCCTGCTCCCCGAAATCTCTTCCCTGACACTGTTGGAAATTCTACCAATCAGAGATTCATTTGTATTCAATAAGAATTATCTTTAAAACCATACTCATGATCTTAAAATAATTCAATCATAGGAGGAGACAGGAGCCTCAGAGGTGAGCTGAGTCCAGTGATGCTGGGGTTCAGCAGGGACAGGGAATACCCTGGGAGATAATGACAGAAACAAACTGTCTGCATTTGAAAAGGCTTTGGGAAAGAACAGCTATACACCCAGAAAAAGAGAGGCGATTCCCTCATCCTTCTTGTGCCACCTGCCCCACAGTTCACAGGACTACAAACTGAAGACGAATACTCTGACATTAGCATGGAAATCTAGTGACCAGTTCCTTATTGCACGACACTCCCTTTCCCACACTCGGCCTTCCGGTTAAACTAGCCCCCCCTACTCATCCCCTGGTCCCACATCTGTGCCCTCTCCCCCCAGCCCAAGGCATGCCCCAGGTCTAGAATGCCCTCCCTCTTCACTCTACCTCTAACAATCTCAAGCCTCCTTCCCCGGGGAAGTTGCCTGCCTGGAACACTGGTTGATTCCCTTGGCAACATCTCAAATCATCAGACATATACCTTTTGGTCTACATAGTAGAATCTAATTTCTTTTAGAGCAAGGTCTATGTTTGGTTGTTGGTTTTCCCTTTTTGGGGGGGTCCTATATATCTTCTCCTGGGTCCTCTCCTGACTCTCTGGACTCCACCTCTGCCCCTTCAACTTCTGCCTCTGATCGGAGAAGTCTTCTGGAGAACCTCCAGTGGAGGAAGTGCCCAAGACAGCCATGCTCTCATTTTGCCCCTTGCCCACTTCTCTCCCCAACCTTTAAGCTTGGTACACAGTAGGTGCTTCATAAATGCTGGTTGTCTGGTTTTTAGGTGCCGTCTTCACCCCTTCCAACGTAAGCTCCTCTGTCTTTTTTGCTTTCATTCGTATTCTCAGCCCTTAGCACAGGGCTGGCACACAGTAAGAACTTAACAGACTCATTATCTATTTATCTCCTCAGTCCTAAGTCAGTGCTGCAGGGCAGATAATAGATAGCTGGACTGGAATTATACTTCTTTTTAATTAGAACATATATTTTGAATTATAAAAAACTTTTTTAAAACACAACCTCTTCACAAACTGGGTCCTGCCTTGTTAACCAATTTATGTTAAAAAACCAAGTTTTAGGTCAACTGAAGAATTTTTAATATGGTCACAGAATGAATCAACGGCAGACCCAAAAAAAGAAATTAAGAAATGTAGTTCTAATTACCATCCTTTCAAACAAATGACAATGCTAATCAGCTACCAAAATAACCCTGCTGACTTCTCCTTACTAGCCTAAGAACTTGAGTCTTATCCTACCACTTAATAAGGGCTGGTTTATGTTGAATGATCAGAAATTAAGGCCATGCTACAGTCTGCGTATGTGCAAACTGCTCTTGGAGCAAGGCCATAAAGCTAGAGGGAAGCTTACCCAGGCTCTCCCTGCTCCATCCATGTTCAGCGAGGTAAGCTTCCTGAGGATCTGCTATGTCTGTGTTTCCTACAGCTTCTGGCACGAACCTGAGGACATGCCAAGTATTCAATAAAAAATACCTGGTGAATTCAGAGTACTAGGTTAGTCCTGGCTTCTAAGCTGAGATAGCAATACCCCTGAAACCACTCCCCATTTTCATGAGGAGACACCATTCAATTAACCACAAAAGTCAAGGCAGCCTCCATCCCCAAACCCAAGTTTGAGCCTTAACAAGCACATTGAATAAACAGCTTTTCCTAACAGGCTTGTGATGTTATCATCAATCCAACAGACTAACCAACTTGGGGCACCCAGTCAAGACTCATTATTACAATATGACTTTCAGAAAGAGAAACACGCCCACCTCACTAAGTACCTAGTAATTTGGGGCACTTTGTGACACCCGTTTGAGCACCATGAGAACCAATGACAATCTAAACAACTGAAGACTCTCCATGAAATGGTACACTGGCACAGAGACCAGCTCTAGGGAAATATCATGGCTGAAGGGAAAGTTTTGGTGAGGAGCCCAACAAATATTCTAAGGAGAGACCTACACTTAAAAATGCTTCTGAAAGCTGTTCTTGTCTCCCACCTATGTGACTAAGTAAAAAACCCCAGTCCAAGAGCTTCTCCAGGGCCCTCCCAGGAACCCCTACAGAAGAGGGGCAGGGGAAGGGCAGAGTGTGCTGCAATATCCAATCCAATTACAGAAACATTCACCAAAAGAAACCTGGCTCTCCCCTGACTCCAAGGACTCAGAACAACTGCCTGAGATCTTGGGAAGGAAAAGAAAACTTGGCCAAGACCCATGTTATTGTAGTCAAAGTTCCAGCCCTGGAATTGTATCCTGAGTCTCCCACCCAACCTCAAGAAGATAATGGAGCCCCTCAATGTGACACGTGGATCTTCTGGGAGAACTGGGATGGGTTCCAGACTCAGAGATGACATCACTGTTCAGTCGGAACAGGGAACCGTTTGCCAGATGTGTCTAGACAGCAGGCTCTGGGCTCCACCCTTCTTCTTGGCAGTGCACACCCCCCTCCCCTTGCTCCTCCTCCTGGGGGGAAAACAGGGCAGATGTCAGCTTCCAAGTACAGACCACAGGTTACACCAGGCCAGTCCCAGCAAGGCTTCCTAGTGCCATTTCTGAATCTAGCCACAGCAGAGAAATGGAAATTGGGAGGTTCTATAACAGACAAGAAAAACTGGCTGAAGGAAAACTCTTCCAAGAAAAGCAGGTGTGACTTCTGCTTTCTTCTCTTCTCCACTTTCAAAACGAGAAGACAAAAAGTCCCACAGGGAAGGTTGTTATATTCCCCATTTTAAAAGTATTAGCACCTCCCTCATAGGACTGCTATGAGGACCAAATCCATTAAAAGCTTTGATGGAAATGCTACCTATTATCATTACATAACCATGGCTATCTAATATCACCCTCCTTTGAGAATTACTGACCATTTCCACAATATCCCGAGATCCTAGCATCAGAGCTCAAAGGGGTTTCAAAATAGGATTTTTACATTTGATCTTGGAAGTAATCGGGATCAGACTGAACATGGGGGTGCGAGTGAGGAGCTGGTGATGATCTGACCAAAGGTGCAAGCCTGGGTAACTGGAAGATGGTGGTGCCCTTGACAACAATAGGGAAGCTGGGAAGAGGGTGAGATCTGGGGAAAAGATAAAGAGTTCAACTTTGTATATGTATGGTTTAAGATATCAGTGGGACATCCAGCTCCAAACTCCAGATGGGAAGTCGAAGACAGGAGTGGAAGTTCAGGAAGACAGCAGAAGTCAGAAGCTGCGTAAGGAGAAGTAGGAATCAGCAGCATAAAAATGATCACTGAATCCATGGGAGCTAATGAGGTCACTAAGCAAAACAGCGAAGAGGGCTAAGTCATGTCCGTTAGAACGGGATCCAAACACAAGCCCTGTCCAGTTCACTCTGCATGGCCCTGACTGATGAACTACGCTTCCTAATAGTTTGGTCACCACACGGGACCTGCTGAAATGTTCTCAATGATATCCCCCTTCCTCTCGGCACAAAGCCCACCACCTAGAACGTAGCAGGTCCTACATAAAGAATTTTACAAATGTAATCTTTGACGTGGTGCAATTCCAGGGAGACGAATACCATTTTTGCTTGGGGTTGCAGACAGCCAAACAACCAGTTTAGTTCAATAGCTAAGTGTATCTCAAAGTATCTTGAAGCTCATTCCTGTTACTCTGTAACTGAAATTTTACTTAACATTTAAAAACTTTTTTTTTTGAGAAAGTACATGGGTTTTATTCACTAAATAAAAGTAACACTCATTCATTCAATGGGCATTTCTTAGGTACTTACTATGTGACAGGTGTGATGCTGAACACTAATAATACAAACAGAAAAAGCCTGTTCTCAGAGAGGGTACATGCGAACCACGGAAGATCACACATCTGGGAGTGGAGAACAGGAAGGTGTATTCTGGTGAATGGCATGGGGATAGTAAATGTAGTCACAGAGAAAGGATCTGACATGAACTTCCAGAAATAGTAAAGATGATTTGGTTACTGCTGTCAGAGCTGACGGCAGCATGATGAGAAGACAGTGGGAGAACAGCAGCATGGAGGGCCGGACTGGGCTCGAAATGCTCAGCTGGAAGTCCAGGTATCCCTGGTGGGTCAGTGACATGCCTGGCAGGAGGTGGAGCCTGGATCACAGGAGAAAAGCATGAAGAGAAAACTTGGTTGGGATCAGGCTAAAAACGATGAATATTAGCCCATCAGAGGTCCAGGGACCCTGGCACAACACACTGGGGAAACACGCAACAGTGAAACAATCCCTCTCCCCGAGAAGCTTGTATCCTTTACTGGGCTTAAAACACGGACACATATACCTATACAAAGCAGTTTGGAGTAAGGGGGAGAGTTCAGGCTAGAACTACCGTCAGAAGCAGCACCTGAGGGAAGTCAAAGATTGATTCTAAGGGATGGAAATAAAGAGAGATGGAGAAGGAACAGTCAAAGATACTAAACCTGGGCAAATAGAACAAGGACAGTGGAACCCTCAATGGTAACAAGGGAGTCAGAAATAGAGGAGGGCTAGAAGAGGGAGAAGGACAATGAACTCTTTGAGCGTGCTGCTTTTAAACATCTACAGGGCCATCCAGCTGGAACTGTCCAACCGACAGCTGAGCAAATAGTACATAAAAGGAAAACTAAATCGGTCTAAATCGGTGTTATAGACAGGAGTAAGAGAGGTAGAGTCCTACCCATGTCGAGTCAGTGAGTTAATTGAGTAATGATTGAGTTCCTTTTGCAATACATCACATAACCCTTTAGAATCGATAGTCACTTACAATCCTGGATGGTATGGAAGCTTTCTATGTGCATTAGACCATTGGCATGGAGCTGCGCAACAGTAGAGAGCCCTTCTCCTTGCCAAAGTCAACCTTGTACATGGCCACCATTCCACCCCATCCTCCAGCAGATGCCCCTTCTCACCCCTACTCTCTCACTCATCTTCAATCTCCTTGGCTACTGGATGCTCCCTTACTCCCTACAAACGTGCCTGTGTCTCCCTCATCCTCAAAAAACCTTCATCTGGTCCACCTATCTCCATTCCTTTTTACTGGAGAAGCCATCTACAATAGGTGCCTCCACTTCCTTTCCTCCCCCTCTCTTCTCAACTCTTTGCAATCTGGTTTCTGACCTCATCATTCAAAAGAAACTGCTCTCTCCAAAGTTACTGTGCCCTAATTTTGGCAAATCTAATGGCCTTTTCTCAATCCTCCTCCTTCCTGACCTCTCTACAACCTCTCACACTATCACTGTCTTCCCCCGATACCTTCTTCTCTCCAGGTCTCCCATCTGCTTTGCTGGATCTTCATCCAGGTCAGCATCTCTCAGGCCTCTGTCCTGAGCCTTCTTTTCTTCTCCTTCTACGTTACGTCCAGTGGTGATCCCATCAGCTCCCATGGATTCAATGATCATCTCTGGTTGTGATTCTCAGATCCATTTATTAAGCTGAAACCTCTTGGCTGACCTGCACTCTGGGGTTACACCAAGATGTCCACTGGACATTTTGAACTGGAAGTCTCACAAATATCTTAAACCAAATACACTCAAAATTGAATTCATTTTCTTTTCCCAAACATCTTCCTCTCTTCCTAATTTCCCTATTTCTGTCAAGAGCACCACTATCCTACCAGTTACCCAGACTCAAAACCTCAGTGTTTCCCTGACCCTTCCCATATCTAATCTGTTGCCAACTCCTATGTCTATCTTCTTAACATCTCTTCTCTGACAGTGCCACTAGTCTAGAGCAGCTCCTTCCTTCCTGGATCACTACAACTAGCCACTGGCTGGCCTTCCCCACACAAGTCTCTCTCCACTCCAGTACCTCCTCTCTTCAGCGATCAAAGGCCTAAATATGTCAATGTCCCATTCAATAAACTTCAGTGACTCCCTATCTCCCCCAGGATCAACACATAAAAACCTCTATTTGGCTTTTAAAGCCTTTCCTACCCTGGTCCTTCCTCTCTTTCAAGTCTTCTTACACCTTACTCCAGGGCTTAGCAGAGTACCTGGCACATAGTAGGCACTTAATTAGGGCTTGCTGACTTACTCTCCTCTGAATACTTTTTGATCCAGTGACGCTGGTGGCTGCCAAGCTCTTCCTCACACAATCTCTAGGTTCCATGCGTTTTTCCTGGCCGTTCCTCACCTCTAGAATGCTCCTGAGTTCTTTCAAGTCTCAGATAAAATTCTATCTTCTGCAAGATGCCTTCCCCACTCCCTTTCATCCCAATGTCCCCCCTCTATTATTATCACCAATTTTATGATCTTATTTGGACATAAATGTGGTTAGATGGTACAATGGGGAGCACACTGGACTCCGAGGCAGGAAGACCAAAGTCCAAATCCAGTCTCAGACTCTAGTTGTGGTTCCTTGTCTTGCTCAGTGTTCATATGTAAAACAGAGTTAATAATAGCACCTATGTCCCAGGACTGCTATGAGGATAAAATCAAGTCACCTTCAAGCACTCTAGAAATCCTAGTTATTATATTAGTAGAAATAGGAGTTTTGTGGATGTTGTCTCTCCAGTTCGATTGTAAACTTGTTGAGATCAGGAAATGTTTTTGCCTTTCTTTGCCTAGCACTTAGAACACAGCAGCTTGTTGACTTGACTTGAAATATCTGTCTCAAATATACACACCAACATACTAAACTCAATAGACTAGGTACTCACCTACATACAGATGAGAGACACTTTTTAAGTGGGAGGTAGGGGTCTGTTATCCAAACAAAGTGCTAGTACTCCAAAGAAAGCCCAACAATCCTCAGAAGTCATGGATACATTCTCCAACATGTTCCCTCCCATATCCCAATCCTATCAGGAACTCTAAAATGTTGTGTCCCTAATTCCCATACTGGTTCATCCCATTAAAAAAATCTTTCTGGCAGTAATTCAATTCTGATCTGTACTCCTGCTCCAAGCACCACTTAGAATTAATTTTTAAAGTTCATGAAAAAAGTGAGAATTTGGATATCTTAGTACTTATCAATAGTAAATCAAAGCTTCTCCACAGCTGCTTCTATGGGAAACAAAATTATCCACTTCTCCCACATACAGAGGATGATCACAGCTTCTCTCATACATATTAAAAAACAAGATACCAAACTGCAATGAAGGCTCAATGTAGCTAAGTAATCTGCAATAAAATTTAGCAAAAACAATCAAATGCTATATTCACCTGTAACGTGACAGAATCTGGAGAATGCAACTTCCAGAAAAAAACAAAAGCAGTGGGAAATACACATACATACAAAAGCATCGAGAGAAACTATATGCATACACACACACACACACACATATACAAATAGTGACTTTACATATACATACATCAAGAGGTACTATCCTAGTCTCTCAATCCAAAGGTTTTGCAAAACTCCCCAAACAACTAAATAGCATGCCACTTATCACAAGCCATTGTCTGCAGGAACCGTGACCCTGCCCCATCTCACCAGGGTCATGCAGTTCCCACAATGCCAAGCGCATCGCTCTGGCAAGGTGACAGAAAGTTAGTTATTACAGTCTCAGCATATAAACTTAGAACCAACAATGGAGCTACCCAGCCAAGAAGGAAGAGACTTCCATCTAAATGAGTTTCAGAGTCCCAATCATTAGATAACAACAGATCTCTTTTGATACTAGGTGACAGACTCCTATACTGAAGTAATTTCTGATTCCAAATATTAATTCCCTGACCAAATTTTGATAGTCTTTCTTGAAAATCTTTTTTTAATCTTTCAAATGAGAACATGATAACGATGATGATGATGATGCCAAAAAAAGCTAACTCTCCCACAAGAAAAGCATAGACAGGCTCCTAAGAGGTCTTGCCTGTAGAGTTCCATGACCTCCGTTTGACCTCTGTCCTGCCACTTACCACCTAGGGGAAGATGCTTTCCCATCTCAGGGCCTCAGTTTCCTCATCTATAGAATGAAAGGAACTGGTTGATGCTCATGGTCTAAATCTATAGTTCCATGACCCAAGACTTGATCATAAACACTTTATTAAAAAAATAAAAACTAAATTTTGGAGCTCAGATGGTCCACATAATGAAACCCAAAGTTTTTGACATACATACAGCCGGAGAAGCCAACTGCCTATTCCTCTGACAAGGAAGTATATAGATATCATTACTGCCAGATTCCCCAAGAGGTACTATATCAAAGAAATCACATGATAGAACTCCCTTTTGTAGAATGGCTGGCTGCTTAATGAAATCCAACCCATATTCAACTGCAGCTTTTACTACAACTGCAATTAAATTTCCCTATCCAGCATGGTTAAGGAATATAAACTAAAATGAATCAATTGCAACAAATAACATATGTTCTTCTCTTGTCTATGTCTATGTTCAAATCTTGTCTTGACTTGAAATAGTCTCTAAAGCTAGCTCTCTGTTACAAGAAACAAGAATAGTTTTCTAACAATTTAATACATTTAATTATGAATAGGACCCAAATACTCCACAGATGGAAAGCTTTTATTAATTGATCACAATTTTTTGTAAACACCTACTATGCTAGGTCTGTGAAGGTCTGATCTCCACCCTTGTAAAGAAACTTGCATTCTATCTGGGTCACCAAGACTAACCCATTTAAAATATTTAGAGAACATCATGGGAATAAATAATTGTTCAACTTCATGATATGGATAAAGTGAAATTTAATTAAGACAAATGAAAATTTTATACATGATTTCAAAAAGTTCATTTTACAAAGGATCAGATGAGGGAAGCATGGCATTTATCTGGAGAAAAAAAACCAACCTCTGGGTTTTGGTTGACTTCAAGTTCATTCTGAGCCAAGAGTATGACATGGCAGCCCCAAAACGCTAACATGATCTTGGACTGTATTAAATAAGGAACTGCCTGGGAGGAGGGAAGCATGAATCCATAGTACTTTGTGGTAACAGCAGACATGGAATACTGACTCCAGCTGGGAAGCGGCATTTTAAGAAAGGCTCTGGTAAACTGGAGACTGTTTGGAGAATAACAGGGCCCAGTGACAGACCAAGACTATGTCATATGAGAATCAGCTGAAGGAAATGGGGATGTTTAGTCTGGAGAAGAGAAGACTGAGGGGAGGAGAGACAGAAGCAGGCCTGGGAGATGAACAAACTTGCTTTACTTGGCCCAAGAGAGCAGACTCAGAGGACATGTAAGGGAGTGCTTATAGAAGTCGAGAGAGGCATGAGAGGCATCAGGAGGCACTTATTGGTTTTTCAAGCCAAGTCTGGAGGTCACAGAAATAAAACCTGCTCCGGTACAGACTGGACTACTTAGCTTCCAGGAGCCCTTCCAAATCTGACTCTCTAACTGCTAGAAAGTCCAAAAAAGTTATGAACTAACAAATCTGTTCCTGGCACTTCCACACAAGCCTTGATGCTTGAACGACATAGCATGTGGAGCAAAGGGAAGGCAGAACAGAGGAAAGCATAAGCACAGCCTTATGAAAACTAAAGGGATCCTGTTCAATGACAGACGAGTGCAGAGAGCAGAGCATGCATGGAAGGAAGGCCACAGAAGACCAGTGGAAACACAGCTCGGGCTGAGGTTCCCAGACTGTCTAGGGGACACAGGCAACAGAAAGTCATGTTTTAAGGACTGTTCTAAAAGCAGGATAGACAGGAAGGAGCTTTCAGAACACCAAAATTCACTGTTCCAGCATCTGCACAAATACAAGAGAAAATACAGCACAGTCATAGTATGTTCAAGACATCACGTAGACAAATTTGTTTTACAATCAAACATGAAATGAACTTTATTGTTGCAAAGAAGTTCAGAGAAGTAGAAAAGAATGATGTGATGACCCGTGTAGCATGATTAGTTTTGGTCTCTATTACACAGACTGGCTAATGGTCAAAACAAATAGCCTTCATCAAGGCCATGGGGAAGTGCCTAACTTGAAATTTTTTTTTTAACTCAGTTGAATTAAGTTAATATTCTAAGACAAACATGAGATTACTTAACAAATGTGGGAAAGAGGAAAGAGGCCTGGATTTGGAGCGAAAGCTCCTGGGTTCAAATTCTGACTCTACCACTTACAGTTATGAAGTCATTGAACCTCTCTGGGCCTCACTTTCCTTATCTGTAAAACAAGAGAATTCGTCCCTTCCAGTCCTAAACTTATGGTCCTGCAATTGGTTTTATAAAATTCAGTAAAAACTAAGGAGCTATGCAATACTTTTCCCTACAAGGAAAGAATGACCGCCTAAGCATAGGTGTAAGCTTGATGATAATTCAAGAAAGTTGAGCAAGCAGGGTGAGGGCAGGTGTGGCAGGGGCTGCAAGGCCTCACAGAGGCAGCCCCCCACCACTTGGAGCTCCTCCCTCTGACCCCTTTCTGGCACTCAGACTGTCCAACCACTTTTTTTTTTTTAACGATAAAATCTGTCTTAGACTTTTCCTAGGATTAAAGGCCAAGACCAGCGTTTCACATGTACTTCTAACATAAGGAGATTTTCCTACTGACGGCTGCAACTGTGCCTGGTTCAAACATATGGAAAGTCAGGGCCACGTGTCACCTCCAGCCAGTGTGTTATTTTACAATAACAATTCTGAACAATGCTGTATATGACCACTCCTGATTTTGTTTGACTAAAATGAAGAAGCTTCATTTTAAAAAGAGCCCCATAGAAGTGTATTGGGAGGCAAGTGAGGGCAAGCAAGGGACTTCTCCCCACCACCCAAAAGCTCTGACAGTGACAAACAGGAGGACACCCCACCGCTATTCTCCCCACTTCCCCATCCTGCCACTAAGCAAGGACAACCTAGATCAGTCTGGTAAAATCAGAGACAAAGCAGGGATCACAATGCAGGGTTTTCACAAAAACACTCAAAGTGAAAAACCCTGGAAGGCTTCTGTTTAGCCTCCACTCCAAATTTCATTCCATTTAAAAAAAATCCACCCCATCTAGTGGCTGAATGGACACTTTGAGTCCTCCAAAATCAGTTAGGAAATGCAGATTCTCTCTCAATAAGCAGTGGGCTACAGAAGCCCAGGGTCAGACAGACAGCAAGGCCCCTGGCCCATCGGCCTGCGCTGTCCTCAGCAAGGGGGGCTCAATCTCTATGCCCACCGTTCGGGCCAAAGCACATGGTCCCCTCCAGGAGGAGCCACGGAAATGACTCCGGCCTCTTAACACCCACGTTGGGGGTTCTCAGCAGACGGGACCAGGGCCACCTCGCCATCCGAACAGCATCCGAACAGCTGCACGTAAGGTAGGGCAGGATGGGGGTGAAAAGCAACAATGTTTAAGAGTTTTGTTTCTTCCCAGCTTATGGAGCCCCGGGTCAATTTTTTCCAGGCGGAACAGCCCGATCAGCAAAGCCGAGGTGGGGGAGGGGAAGGGGGAATGGGGGGGCCAAGGTGAGAGGAAAAGCGAGACAGAAGGGGGGAGGGAGCCCCAAAGTCCGAGACCCCGGCTCCGGTCAGCCACAGAGGCGGCAGGGAGGGCTCCTAGAGGGCTGCCTACTGACCGGGGGAGGGGAGAGACGAACTGTCCGAGACCCCCACCCCAAAAAATGTGCCTGAATGAACAGGCGTTTGTGGGGCACCGAGATCACAGGGTTTGGGGCTGGCACACGTTTAGAGCTTGTCAGCAAAGTGTAGTGGGTAAAGAGCTCAAAGACCTGGGTTCGAATCCTTACTAGCTTTGTGGCCCTGAGCCTCAATTTCCTCTTCTGTAAAATCGGGAGGGAGGGGACCCAGTGACCTCTTAAGATTCTGGGATCTACGACAGATAAGGAAACTGAGGCCGAGGAAGCCTATGAGAGACTAGAGGTGGCTGAGGCAGGATTCGAACCCCCGGCAGCCCGGCCGGGGAGGAATCCCGAGCGCGCGCCACCGTCCCGGAGCCCGCGCGCGCCCGCGCCGCTCCCCCCCACCTGCCTCGAGGACGCGCGTGCAGGAGCGCGCACGCGGGGCAGGGGGGTAGGGCGCGCGCCGAGTCCGGGAGCACGCGGCGGGGGGCGCCCCAGCGGCCGGAGCGCAGAGGCGCGCAGGCTCCTCCTCACCTGGGCCGAGAAGAGGCTCCTCCGCCCTCCAGGAGTCCGCCGCCCTCGTCGCCGTCACTGCCACCGCCGCCGTGGTCCTCACGCACCAAGAGGCAGCCCGAGTTCCGGAGCCCTCGCCGCCGCCGATGCCACTCGCTCCGTTACCACACTCGGCACACTCGCCTCGCGCCCCGCCCCCACGTCCGCCCCATTGGCTGTCGCTCTCCGCCCCGCTGGCCCCATTGGGTCGAGGGGGTTGCCGTTCAGCCCCAACGACGGAGAATTCCTGGCTCGGATTGGTCCAGGGGCGAGTTTCTCTCCGCCCCTTCAGTGGGTCCATCCCGGCTTCTGGTTGGTTGTTGTAAATGTCATTCCGCCCCCTCATTCGGCACTCCGGTTTTCTGGCTGGGTCCCCCCCACCCCCGGGGTGGAGCAAGACCACTACGGAAAGGTTGCCGCCGATTGGCTAAAACCAGACTACGCCAATCCGGACCCGGGATTGGCCCAGGGGCTAATACGGTCCCCACGTGGGGGAGGAGTCCCGGGCGGCTAGTGCTTTGGGGGTTTGTTTACACAGGAAACCTGTCTTGCTCATGGTTCTATTGGTCGAAGGGGATGCCATTCTGATACGGATCGACTAATCAGCATTACGAAAGCTCTGAGTTAGGGGGTGGGTCTTGATGGGATTTCCCTGGTTGTCAAAATTGTAAAGAGAACGAGAGGTGACGTCTTGGCTTCGCTTGCCGGGGAACAGCAGGTTGCAAGGAACCGGAGCTTCCCCGCGCCGGACAAAGGCTTCCGTCGCGTCCGCGGCAGAAACAAGGAGAGGTTATAAGGGCACCTCGTCGGGGCCGTGAGGCAGGCGCTTGGGAAGTCTTTCTGTAAATCTGCTCTTGTGTTTCCAGGAGCTCTTGGTAGGCAACTGGGTGGTGCAGTGGTTAGAGCGCTGGCCTGAGAGTTGGGCGTCAATGTCCACTTGAGTTGTCCCCAGTTGGAAGATGAAGGCAATAATAGCGCCCCCATCTCTCCCCTCCCTTTGCAAATCCCTTAACCTCAAAGAAGCTCAGTTTCCTCATTTGTAAAATGAGCTGGAAAAGAAAATGGCAAGCCACTCCACTATCTTTGCCAAGAAAGACCACCTTTGTCACAAAGAGTCGGATAAGACTGAGCAGCAACAGCTCCTCAAATAAAAAAGTCTCTGTGGTGCAAAGCCCTTCGTTATCCAGCTCCCTCCCTTTCCAGTCTTCTCATATCTCCTCATGTACTCTTTAATCTGGTGACACTAGCCTCTTTGTTATTTTGCGCACCAGCTACTGTATCTACTGAGTGAGCAAGTTTCCCTTGTGTGCTTGAAACACTATCCCTCCGCATCTCCACCTTTACATTTCATCTCAAGTAGCCTTTTCTGATTCCCCTTTACACCAATGATCCACCTTTACACCGTCTTCCCTCTACGAATGATCTGCAATTTATGTATAGCTT
The DNA here is from genome assembly GCA_023548195.1 of Bettongia penicillata ogilbyi. Classification (NCBI taxonomy): domain Eukaryota; kingdom Metazoa; phylum Chordata; class Mammalia; order Diprotodontia; family Potoroidae; genus Bettongia; species Bettongia penicillata. Next base: position 10,100,801 of record JAJHZJ010000257.1, read on the forward strand.
GTTTGTACGTTGTACAATTTGTGCATTACTGTTGTTTCCCCATTAGATTAGATTTGAGCTCTCTGAGGGTAGGAACTATTTTTTGCCTTTCTTTGTATTCCCCCATTATAGTAGGCACATAGTAGGCACTTGATAAAAAAAAGTTTATTGAATGTCTGATGAACCCCTAGGTTATCTTTTACATTTTTCTGTGGGTTTTGTGGGATGAACCCAATGCATATTTGGTACCTTGAATATTTGTACATGAACTGGGTGCTCTAATATCCTTGTTTGGGGAGACTTAAGTATGAGCCACACTATGACTATATTAGAACTGTTTCTGGAGTAATTCCAGATGGCAGCAATGAGCCAAAGATAAGAAATAATCCTCATGGAGGTCAGCCCCCCCCCCCCCCCCCACCACCCGTCTTGGACTTGGTCCATGGTAAGATCAGAGTCTTGGAGCCAGTTTGAATCAAGGAATCCTTATATGCTTATGTAATACTGAGAAGTGGCCTTGTAAAGAACCACTCACCTATGTGCCTTAGATAAGTAGCAATTTTGCCTGATAAGCTGGAGGAAAACTGCTGATGTAATTTATCTTGCTATACAGTACTGTTTGGCTGGGAAGGCAAACAGCAACCACACAGTTCACATGTATTTCTCTATTATGGGTCAGTATATTTTTTTGGTTTGTTTATAAGGCTCTCCGAAGAGCCCTTGATTCCTTAGAAGCTCTGAAGAAAACAAACTTTTATACCTGGCCAATGTGTGGGTTTGATTTGTTACAAGGGAGAGTCTAAAAAAAACTGCAGAGGGGATGAGACAGGAATTGGGAGGAGACGAGGGATTGTGATCAAGCTACCAAATGCTTTAGAAATATCAGGAGTTCACCACTGGAAGGGTCAGAGTCAGGATTTATTTTTAAAATATAGTCCAGCTGATTTGGAGTTTCAAGGACTCTTCTGTCCAAGTCCCTCATTTTACATATATGACATTTACACTGATGATGAAACAGAGGCACCCAGAAGGGAAGAGCTTTGCCCATGGTCACATAGCCAGTCAGTGGCAGAACTGGGATTTGGATCCCATTCCTCCCATTTCAAATTCACTGTTCTCCTAATAATTACTCCCTGACATGTACTTGCCCAGAGGCAGAGGGTCTATTGCTCATACAAAAGCTGACTGGAATCTTCTGTATTATAAGACAACAGGAGATTATCTCCCAGAAGTTCAAGAACTCCTCCATTGTCCATCTCTATAAAGATAAAAGAAATAGACTGTCCTGTGATAATCGGGGGGAGGGAAGAGGAGGGTGTCTCTTTCTTAGTTATAAGATTCTTGCCAGAGTCCTCCTTAATAGGCTGATCCTTCACCTAGAAGATGGTCATCCACCTGAGAGCCAGTGTGACTTCAGAAAGGACAAAAGAATGATTGATATGGGGTGTGCTACCCGACAACTCCAGGAGAAATGCCAGGAGCAGAACAGAGGTCTGCACACAGTGTCCTTCAATCTGACTAAGGCCTTTGATATTGTAGTCACGAGGGCTTGTGGAAAATTATGTCAAAAAGTTCATCAGCCTTGTACATCAATTTCATGACAGTTTGTTTGCCTGCGTTCTGAATAATGGGCGATGCTCTTGAGATTTCCCAGTCACCAGTGGAATGAAACAGGGCTGTGTGCTTGCTTCTATGCTTTTTAGCATGATGTTTTCAGTGATGTTGTCAGAAACCTTCAGTGAGGATTAGCATAGCACCAAGGTGAGCTACCACACGGATGGTAAACTATTTTAACTGAAAAAATCAGGTGCTCTATCAGCCACCACCATGCCATAGATACATAGATGGTTACAGCAAATGGAAAAGTTTTGAATACTGTGGATAAATTCCCTTACTTTGGCAATATACTTTCCAGGGATGTCCACACAGAGGACGCTGTTGAAACATCCATTGCCAGAGCTAGCTCAGTGTTTGGGAGGCTCCAAAGGAAAGTGTAGGAGAGAACAGGTAGTAGACTACAAACTGAAGGGCTTCAGAGCCTTTGTGCCAACCTTGTTGCTATATACTTGTGAAACCTAGACAGTCTACCAGTGCCATGCTAGGAAACTGAATTGCTTCCATTTGAACTGTCTTAGGAGGATGCTGAAGTTCACCTGGAAGGATAGGGTACTGGACACTGAGGTCCTTTCTCGAACTAAACTGCCACTTATTCAAACTCTATGCAAACAGCACAACTCTGATAGGTTGGACATGTTGTTTGAATGCCAACCATATGTTTGCCTAAAAGATTATTTTACAGAGAAGTCACACAAGGCAAACGGTGGGCAGAAAAAGCAGTACACTTCCAAGTTGTCTCTGAAGAACTTTGGAATCAATCGGGTGACATGGATAATGCTGGCAGAGGATCACCTGGCATGGCATGCCCACACCAAAAAAAAAGTACTGTGCTCTAAGAACAAAACAGATTTGTAGTAGCTCAAAAGAAGCTGGGGATGCACAAATATAGAGACATCCCCACTCCAGAGTCCACATGGATTATTTCTGCCTGCCCTGTGCTAGAGCGTTCTGAGCTCATACTTGTCTTATCAACCCAAGTCAGACGCACTGCATCTTGACTCCAACATCCAACAGTGATGTCGTTTTGGTTTTCTTCAAGAAAGGAGGATAACAATCAACCACCTTGCCCAGAGAAGGTACTTTAATAAATGTGCTGAATTAGATTGGAATGAATTTACTGGGGGTGGGGGGGAGGGAGAGTGAAACCTTGTTTTATGTGCCGGGTTTTCTTCCACGGAGGCCCTCCAGAATCCCTCTGCTTGGGGAATTATCTACTTTTTGGCCCCAGCTCCCACTGGCTTGGCTTAACCCCCACATGCTTCTGGAGCCACATTCTTAGGAATACCTGATGAACTGGTGAAAGGAAATACAATCTGAAAGAAGAAACCATCACAAAAAACCCACTAAAGCCGAATTATTGGGGAATGATTTGGGTTTGGTTGTGGTTTTGAAACATCTCTGCCATCACCAAGTGGTCCCAGGCCCTGATGGGGAAGAAGAAGTCTGGGATTACAAAATGCCTGGGGAAAGCACAAATGCCTGCAGATGCCCAGAAGGAGAGTCTTGTTTGTTTTTCTAATGGGAGGAAGGGAAAAGGAGGGAAGAGCTTTGCCCTGGCCTAGGGAAACAACCCTTGGTGGAGCTCTGCCAGGTTGCCAAGAGAAACCTGTGCAGGGGAAGGATCAAAAGCTCGGCTGCTGTCTCTGAAAATGAACCAGGCAGAAGGCTCGGCCCCAGGATCAGGGCAATTCTAGCCTGCTTTTTATAGAACCTGAGAGTTGGAAGGAACGTGAAAGGTTATTTAGTCTGGTCTTTCATCCAAGGCAGTAAGAATCTCCTCCATAATATCCCAGACAGATGGCTGTCCAACCTCAGCTTGAATACTTCCATTGACTTCCACTTCCTATCCTATTGTTGGTAAGCTCTAGTTGTTATAAAGTTTTTTTAAATACAAAATCAACAATTATTTATTAAATGCCTACTATATGCCAGGCACTGGACATGCAAAGAAAAGCAAAAACACAGTCCTTGTTCTCAAGGATCTCACAGTCAAATGGGGGAGACAAAGTGTATACTACTTTGGACAAACAAGATGCATTAATGGAAGGACATCAGTAAAGCAAAAATGGAAGCTGTCCTGTGAATTCTACTTCTTGGACTTGGTTATACACTTCAGAAATGCACAGAGGGAGCCCTGTGGCTCCTTCATGCCCAGTAGCTCCTCAAGCCACCATGTTCACTGCTTACCCGTCTCTAGGTGAAAGTGGAGAATCTCCAGGTCAGATCTGGCCATGCCAACTGATAAACCAAACTAGCAGCTTCAAGATTTCAGGGCTGAGTCAGAGGCTCAGAAAACTGCCACCAGCTTCTTCACATAAGCATTGCGCAGGGACATTTAATTTCTGCAGAGTCCTCTCTGAAAGGACTGACTCCACTCAGCCTCCCTCCACCCAGTGGTGGGAGCAGAGAACGAGTCATTACAATTTCCCTTCATAACCATCCAGGGTTGTCAGTGATGAAATGGTACTGCCAGATTACTGGGAAGATCATATGAACCATGTGACCCCTGGAATACTGGTTTTGAGGGAGGCCCAGATTTAAAATAAGTTTTGTGAATTTGTTTTGACTTGGTAACCAATTCTGGGTGCTCTCCAAATTACAGCAAAGAAAAACAATTAGGAAGACCAATGACTCATCTGACGAGTATGAGACATTTCGCACCAGCAGATTCCCCCTCTTTCTTCTGAAAAGAGGGAGGCCTGTGCATTCTTTTTTGGTCATTTTGATTTTTGTTTTCAGATGATAGGTTCCTTGAGGCCAGGATCTGTGTCACTTTCATTTTTTTATTTAGCATGGTGCGCGCAACATTTGTGGAATCGGAGTACATGGTCTTTGGTATCATAGAGACCAAACCTAGACTCATGGTTCAGCATCCTGAAGTAGGGAAGTACTTGAACCCTACAGATGGAAGCAAAGAACAGTAACCAGCGGCCATTGTCCCCAAGGAGGAAGGTACTGATCTATCAACTCAGCTGGGTTAATGAATGGGGAGCCAGGACAGGGCCACTAAGGAGGATACACTCAAAACCATAGAGCTCAAGGACAATACAGTATAAGACAGAGTAAGTGCTTCTGCTCCCCAAGTGGAGAGTGCCCCTCCACCTCTCCCAGAATTCAGCAGGTAGGGATCTGTACAAACACAGCCAAAGTGGAGGAGAGGGTAAAGGGCCCTTGAGGGAAGTAAGAGGAAAGAGGAGACTCCCAAGTCCATGGAGGTCAGAGGCAATCAATGAACAGGCATTGATGAAGGACCTACTATGTGCTCCTTGTGCTAGTATGCTTAGGAGACAAAGATAACACGGACATACAGCGCTTTGGTGGCATCAAAAAACTGATAAAGTGGATGCTAGTCAATGAGGGAGGAGCTGTAACAAATTAGTATATGAATATAGTAGAACATTAATATATCCTAAGAAAAGGCAACTGAGGAGTTCAGGCACACATAGAATACTGCTATAACCACTGGCTAATGTTTCTATAGTGCCCTCTATGTGCCAGGCACAGTGCTAAGGGCCTTGCAATTATTATCTCATTGGATTTTCCTAAAAGCCTAGGGAGGGAGGTGCTTTTATTATACCCATTTTATAGATGAGGAAATCAAGGCAGACAGAGATAAAGTGACTTACACAGAGTCATATAGCTAGTAAGTATCTGAGGCTAGATTTGAAGTCAGGTCTTCTTGACCCCAGGTCCAATGCTCTATCCATGGCACCATATAGCTTCCTGACTAGAAGGATGTAAATGAGAATACTAAAGGAAACCAGCTTCTGAGTAATTTAAATGGTCAATCTCGATCCTGGAGAACAGGTAATAAATCTTATATCCTCCTTCCTTTTGAGCAGGGCGTGGACCCTGCCTGATGAAGCCTGTGAACACCATTTCAAAAGACTGTTTCTTAATGCATAAAATAAGATACAAAGTATTTCAAAGCTAGGGGATGCACAGAGCCCTGGGCCTGGAGTCAGGAAGACCTGAGTTGGGAGCTAGGGCACTCTGGCAAGACACTTAACCTCTGTCTGCCTCAGTTTCCTCAACTGTAAAATGGGGATGATAATAGCACCTATCTCCCAGGGTTGTTGTGAGGATCAGATGAGAAATATAAAAGACACTTTGTAAACCTTAAAGTGCTACATTCGTTTCAGTTGTGTTGGACTCTTTGTGACTCCATCTGGGGTTTTCTTGAAAAGATACTGGAGTAGTTTGCCATTTCCTTCTCCAGCTCATTTTGCAGATGAGGAAACTGAGGCAAATGGTGAAGTGACTTGCCCACACAGCTATTAAGTGTCTGAGGTTGGATTTGAACTCAGGTTCTCCTGACTCAGTGCACCACCTAGCTGCCCAAAGTTCTATATAAAGGCTGGCTATTACTGAAATAGCGTTCTTTAAAACACACACACACACACACACACACACACACACACACATACACAACCAGGGAGGTCACCAGGTGACCTGAACTTACTTAATTGTTTTTGTTATAAAGAAGGTTTTATGGGGCAAATAAGAATTTATATCTGTAAATGAATGAATGGATAGGTAGACAGACAGACAGATAGACAGGTAGGTAGATAGATAAATAAGTAGACAGGCCGGCAGATAGACAGATACATGTAAATTGCATAAGCAAAAGCTATCAATAAAACTTTTTATCTTCTCAAATACAGATGAGGGGAGTGATGAGGCTTGAAATCCAGTATGAGGTAAGTGTAAAGCCCGCATAGGGAAGAGCTATGATTTCTGGAAGTTCTAGGTAAAGAGGGAGATTAGGGAGGTTCATCCTCCACCATGGTTTGTGGGTCAGGTAAAGGCAGTCTGACAATGAACTCCACTATGGAGGTTTTTAGAAGACTCTCTATCTCTGACTTCTGTAAAAACAAAAATATCGGGGTCTAGAGAGCAGTGAGGGGTAGCAGCCTGAGTGGCCAAGTCTAAGGCAAAAGGTCAAGGTAAAGATCTTGGTAGTTCGGTGGGATACAACTGAGAAGAGTTGTTTGGATGTCCTGTGTTAGCTCCAAGGACCAGAATTGAACCAGTAACTGCTGAAATGAACATTCTTCTCCCCTGAAGTTGTTCCCTAATGTAATCTGCAATTATGCCAGGGCAACGCAAAGAAAAGACATTACTGCGGAGCCAGAGGACCTGGGTTCAATCTGGCCTCTGAGTTTTCTATCTGACCTTGGGCAAGTGGCTTGATTTCCCTGGGACTCCATTTTCTCTTTTGTAAAATGAGAAAATTAGAGTAGAGAGTTTCTGAGGCTTTCTCCATCCCCATATGCATTATTTTCTGTTTTCTCTACTGAAATCATACAATAAATAATCATGTTTTAGATGTAGAGCAGGAAAAGTCCTTAGACAACATCTAATCCAACCCCTTCCTTTTATAGTAGAAGAAACTACGTCCCAAAGAGTATGGATGTCCAAGGTCACCCAGGGAGCAAGGGACAAAGCAGGATTCAAACCCAGCTCCTTTAGCTCTGATTCTGTACCCTCTCTACTGAGCAGACCTCCAATGTGGGGAAGGTACTTCCTCCTCTGGCCACCTATTCTTCTTTGGTTTAATATCAATCATTCGCAAGTTTTTTCCTAATTTCAAGCCTAGATCTGCCTCTTCCCATAGTCCAGCCTTTGCTTGTAGTTTTCCTCTCTGGAGTCAGTCAACAAGCATTTCTCAAACACCTACCTGGATCGAGGTGTTGGGCTAGATGTTGAGAATAGGAAGATTTAGAAAATGAAAGCCCCCCCCAATCAAGGAGGTCACATTCCACTGGGGAGACAACATGTATATGTAATTAATATACACCAAAGGAATGGTATTTTTAGGAAAGCAAAATACCAACAAATGGTATTTTTAGGAGGTGGGAGGGCATTAGTAGCCTGGGAGGAGTGGGAAAGGCATCTTTGAAAAGGTAGTTCTGAAACCTGAGCTTGGAAGGCCAAGGGGAGGACACAAATCAAATTACTTTTCATTTAGTATTATTTCAACTACTTGAAGACAGCCAGCATTTCTCTCCTGAGCTTTTCTTTTCTGGGGAAACATGCCCAGTTCCTTTAACCAATCCCCCTTTGTCACAGTCTCAGGGCCCTTTCTCGTCTGGGTTGCTGTCCTCTGGACACTCTTGCACTTTTCAATATCCTCCCTACACTATGGTAACTAGAGCTGAACACAAGATCCCAGGTATGATCAGGTTAGGACCTGGAAGCTACCCATCTGGGTAAAGTGGAAGCAGCACCAGCTCTGAAGTCCAAGGACCCAAGTTCACATTCTCCCTGACACCTCCTGGCTCTGAGCCCAATATCCTCTCTGGATCTTAGCTCTCTCATTTATAAAATGAGGGAGTTTGATGAGAAGCCCTTTGTGGTCCCTTCCCCCTCTAACCCTGTGCTGCTCAGGGTATTTAAATGAATCATTCTTAAAGCAGTCAAGGATTGCATCCTCTTGAGGGGAGTCATATACTGCTGAATCACACTGAGCTGGCCTTTCAGAAAAGCCCCTGAAGGCCTAGAATCTAAGGGTGAGATTTGACATGTAGCCCTGAAATTTCATCATCTAGATACAGACCAATGTTCTAGAATGTCGAATCAAGTCAAACAAAGCATATACTAGGCACCTACTGTATGCCAAGCATAGCTCTATGGATACAAAAAAAGGCAAAAACCAGTCCCTACCTTATGGTGCTCACAGTGTAATAGAAGAGATAGCATCCAGACAACTATGTACAAACAACATATAACCATATCTATATCTGTGTGTGCATGTTGCATGTATACAGATACATACACATATATACACATGTGTGTAATCATGTAATAAACTGGAAATAATCACAGAGTGGAGATATTAACATTAACTTCCTAATCCTGTGTGTTAGCTCTTTTCTCTGCTGAAGGAAACTGAAGTTCTGAAACACTGTTCAGCACTGAATTATTTTTAACATCCTTCTTATTTAAGGACTAATAAGTGTATAAGGAGCCTGATCAGCTCATGAAGGAGTCCTACCTGAAGTGACGAAGGTAACGATGAGACCAAGAGTGTTTAAGACTAAGAAGCATTTTCTTAATTCAATTAATAGAAACATCTCTTGAGTTTTCCTTTGATTATTCTGAAAGAAGAATGCTTGAAAGGCTCTGTTAAAGAGAGTCTGAATGTTTTCTTAGAAAAGTGATTCTCTAAGTTTCACCACACGTTATAACTATTGTTTTATTTGAATAACCAAAATGGTTAAGCTGAAATTTCACTGAGTTCTCTGTGTGTTATCTTAGCATGTAATGTTGTCTTTGTTTGGGAATACTACAGATTGTAATGTTAAAATGATTTGTAAGTTATGACCAGAGAGAGAGAACATTATGAAATGCAAAATGGATAATTTTGATTATATTAAATTGAAAAGTTTTTACAAACAAAGTCAATGCAACCAAGATTAGGAGAGAAATGGAAAAGTAGGAATTTTTACAACTAATGTCTCTGATAAAGGTCTGATTTCTAAAATATATAGAGAACTGAGTCAAATTTACAAGAATACAAGTCATTCCCCAATTGATAAATGGTCAAAGGATAGGTACAGGCAGTTTTCAGAGGAAGAAATTAAAGCTATCTATAGTCATATGAAAAAATGCTCTAAATCACTATTAATTAGATAAATACAAAATTAAAACAACTCTGAGGTAACACATCACACCTATCAGATTGGCTAACATAACAAAATAGGAAAATGAAAAATTTTGGAGAGGATGTGGGAAAGTTGGAACACTGATTCATTGTTGGTGGAGCTGTGAGCTGATCCAACCATTCTGGAGAGCAATTTGGAACTATGCCCAAAGGGCTATTAAAATATGAATACCCTTTGACCCAGCAATATCAGTTTAGGGTTGTATCCCAAAGAGGTCATAAAAATGGGAAAAGGACCCATGTGTACAAAAATATTTACAATAGCTCTTTTTGTGATGGCCAAGAACTGGAAATTGAAGGGATGCCAACTAATTGAGGAATGGCTGAACAAGTTGTGGTATATGAAAATACTATTGTGCTATAAAAAATGATGAACAGATGGACTTTAGAAAATCCTGGAAAGACTTATATGAACTGATGAGCAGAATCAAGAGAATACTGTTCACAGAAACAACCACAGTGTGCGAGGACTGCTTTTGATAGACTTAGGCCTTCTCAGAAATGAAAGGATCTAAAACAATTCCAAAGAACTCATGATGGTAAATGCCATCCACATGCAGAGAAAGAACTATGGAGTCGGAATACAGAGCAAAGTAGGTTATTTTCTTTTTTTGTGTGTTGTTTTGTTTTGTTTTTTCTTTTTCTTTTTCATGTTTTCTCCTATTCATTATAATTTTTCAATGCAACATGACTAATATGAAAATGTGTTTAATAGGAATGTATGTGTAAAATCATATCATATTGTATACTGTCTTGTGGAGGGAGGGGGGAAGAAGAGGGAAAAAATTGAAAACTTATGAAAGTGAATGTTGAAAACTAAAAATAAATTTCTTTAAAAATGTTTTCTTTTCCCAGAGGGTTTTCTTTTTTTAACTTAATTAAATTGTTTTTGATTAACAGAAATTTATATTCTCTCCCATCTACTTCCACACTTCCATTAAATTAAAAAGAGAAAAATAATACTCTTTTAGCCAATATATATAGTCAAACAAAATCAATTCCTACATCGGCCTTATTCAAAGGCTACGTCTCATTTTGTATCCAGAGTCAAGGCCTCTCTGTCAAGAAGCAGGCATCATTCTTTATCACCAATCAGCCAACAAGCTTTTGTTAAATACCGATTAATTTTCAAGAACTTTGCTAGCAATGGGGATACCAAGAAAGGTGAAAAACCAATCCTAGCTTTCAAGGAACTCAAGTCAGATGGGGGAGGGGACATAAATGGTGACATACAAAAAGAGATATATACATATATATACGTATATGTGGTAAATTCAAGGGTGATTTGTCTTTGATAAGTCATAATGGTTCTTCATGATCCTTGTCTAGACATCCACTAGCCATCCTTTTGGAAACAGATGCTGGAATTTGCCCAGGAATGAGACTGGTTCTATGAATCCACTAAGAGGGGAACAGAAGAGGAAAGTTGAGGAACACTATCTTGTATAATCAGGTGTGAAAGTGCAAACAGGAAGAAAGGCTAGGGCAAGATTGCTGATACTTGAACCTTGCTATCATCTGAGCTGGTCAAAGAAGGGAAGTTGGGTATCATTTCATTCAACAAGGGAAGAGGAGGAAAATAAGAGGAGAAAGGAAAATAAGAAGAGAAAGGAAAATAAGAGGAGGAGGAAAATAAGAGGAGGGAGAAAGGATAATAAAAGAGAAGGTAGATTGGAAAGGGATTCATCCTAAGCAGTCCAAACGTAAGAATGCAGAAAATATTTAAAGTAGCTCTTGTTGTGGTGGCAAAGAATTAGAAAGTGAGAGGCTGCCCATTGAATGGGAAATGGCTAAATTAGTTACAGTATATGAATGTGATGGCACGCTAGTGCCCAGAAAGAAATGAGGAAGGGGATGGCTTCAGAGAATACTTCTATGAACTGACGCAGAGTGAAGTGAGAACTAGGGCAATTTATATGTGTACAACAATATTGTGAAGACAAACAACTTTGAAAGACTTAGCAACTCTGATCAAAATGATGACTAATCCCGATCCCCATGGATTTGTGATGAAACATGTTTACTACCTCTGGAGAGAGAGGTGAAGGATTCAGTGCAGATATATATGTGTGTGTGTGTGTGTGTGCATATATAGTATGTATGTATGAATATCTATAAAGTGTATGTATATGTATGTCTACATATGGTCAATTTGGAAATCTGTTTTCCTTGACTACACATGTTTATAACAGGTGTTTACTTTTTCTTTCTTTTTCAAATGTGGGGGCTAGAGAGAGGAGGAAGATTTTTGCTAATTAAAAAAATAAACTTCTACTCAAAAAAGAATTTACCCAAGAATATAATTTAAATTCATTGGCATATTGTTTTCAGATTCCATTTTCTTCCCTCTTGAAAAATTAGTACATGTGCCCTTTTCCAGGTAATGTACTATTTCTCCTACATTGAATTGAACCTAGTAAGATAAAATTCAGTAAGATAAATATGGAAAGTCTTATGCTTGGGTGTGCAAAATCAGTTTCACAAGTACAAGGCATGACTAGACGGCAGTTTGAGAAAGCTCTGAGGGTTTTAGTGAACTGCAAGCTCAATCTGAGTGAGCAGTTATGATATGACAATTCAAAAAATGTTAATGAGATCTTGGGTGACATTAAGAGGGGCAGGGCTTCTAGGAAGAGAGACGTGATCATCCCACTGTTCTCTGCCCTTGTCAGAATTATTATGAATATTACATCCTATTCGAGGCACCACAGTTTAGGAAGGATGTTGATATATGTCCAGAAGAGGGTCACCAAGTTGATAAAGGCCCCTGAGTCCATGTCATAGGAGGATGGTCCATTGAAAGGACTGAAGAAGGTCTAGAGAATTCTCAACAGAGATGGAACTGATGTATTCAACAGTCCAAAGGTCTGTCAAGTAGAAGAAGGATTAGGTTTGTTCTATTTAATTCCAGACCATAATCGCAGTAATAAGGGATGGAAGTTACAAAGGAGCAAATTTAGGCTTGATGTCAGGAAAAACTGTCTAGAAATTAGAACTTTCCAAAAGTAAAATGACTGCTTTGGGGATATGTTAGACTCCTCCTTCCTGGAGGGCTTCAAGCAGAGGATGCATTTTTCTCTAGGGGTTGGCTAGATGGTCTCTTCTAACTGAAATTCTGTGATTCTCTGAAATGTCACTGGTAGTGGCAGGGGAATTCCACCAGTGAGTTCTGCCAGGACCCGAGGGTGTAGTGAAGTCATCCAAGGCAACTAGAGGCTGCCTCAACATCATTATACTCATCCCAGCTATCAACCCCGCATAAGTCATTTCTGTTATTTGGAATACAAAGGTCATTCTTCCTGGTGGAGAAAATAGAAGCAACATAAAGTCAGAAACTCTGTCTTCTCTTTCTTGTCAGTTATCATTCTATCTTCCCCTGAATAGCTGTCATCACTTTTTTGTTCCTCTATTCTCAGAATAGCTTTAAAACACAACCTAACATACAAACACACACACACACACACACACACACACACGCACCCCTTTCCATTTCTTAGTTTTCTTTATCAGCTCATAATTCCTGACACAGTCCTTATAGGAACTTGCTAGGCTTTTGTATTCAGCCTCCTTCCCAGTCCTTGTTTTCTTCCGTATATAGAACAGACCTGTGACTTTCCGTCCATATCCTTTTAAAATTTAAGTTGTTTGGTGAGACTTCTAAGCATTCTCACTGGTCTCTTAAGATAACTCTTGGGTTTTTTCATTGGAATTACTTTCCTTTAGGTCTTCAGATTTTTTATTCTTGAGAATTCGTTAGCCCTTGTGGGAGGATTTCCCCAGTAAAAATTTTAGTCCATGAGATTCCAGCTATCTTTCCTCTAAACGAACTGAAATCTGGGAAGACTGTGACCAGCTTTCTTCTCCTCTATCACAGACTCTAGAAAAGAGCAGTCAGTTTTCATACCCTATAATTTCTCATAACTTTCACCCCAGAAACCAGTCCCCCTGGCAAGAGTCAGAGACTAGGTCCTGGACCTAATAGGGGTCGGGGACCTATGGCCTCAAGGCCACGTGTGGCCCCCTAGGTCCTCAAGTACTGTCCTTTGACTGACCTCAAACTTCACAGAACAAATCCCCTTACTAAGAAGATTTGTTCTATAAAACTTGAACTCAGTCAAAAGACCACACCCAAGGACCTAGAGGGCCACATGTGGCCTCAAGATGACCAAGACTAGGATTTTCCATTGATGGTTTCTTCAAATTTGAAGAATGAAATTATCACTAAGAGAAAACCAAAATGTTATTGGCTGTTTTGCTTTTGGCAAAAACTCCAGAAGATGTTTAGTCCCCCATTGCTTTTATAGCATCTCTAGTCCAAGTTTGTGGTCTGTTTCCCAAACTCTTCTTCCATTTCTTCTTTCTGTCATGGTGACTATGGTACAATCTGATGAAAACATTTCTTCTCTTCTTCCCTTCATTGGTCTTCACTCTAGTTCATCACAGTCCTCTCCCTAGTTCCTGAATTTGTTTACATGATATTAACCTTTTAGAATATCATTCTACTCCATTCTTCTCCTTTTCAATGAACAAGCATTTTTTAAAAATTAAAAACATTTTCGTTATCAGCATTTTTCCCCCTCCCTCTCACCTCCAGAGGAAAAAAAAACAAAATGGAAATTTTGCAACAAATAAATCTAGTCAAGCAAAATAATTTCCCATATTGGCCATGTCTAAAATGGTATGTCTCATTCTGCCCATTAGTCAATCCCTCTCTGTGAGGAGGTGTGGATACTTTTTACATCATTGGTCCTTTGGAACCATGACTGATCATTTTCAACAAGTATTTATTAAGCAACTACCATGTTAACATGTTCCATGTACTATGGCAGGTACTAAAGGTACAAAGACAAAAATTAAACAGATCCTGCCCTCAGGGATTATTTTTTATCAGGGAACACATCTGTAGACATATGCCAAATAGATACAGGTGACTTGATGGGGGAGGATGTGGGGTAGAGAAGGTTTCATATAGAAGAGTACTTAAGTCAAGTTTTGAAGGAGATTAGGAATTCTAAGAGAAGAGGTGAAGGGAGAAAGAGTTCCAGGCATGGAGAACAGCTTGTGCAGAGGCATACAGATAGAAAATGAAGTACCATGTACAAGGAACATCAAGAAGGTTAGCTTGAGTAGGCTAAAAAATGCATAAAGAGGAATATATGCAATAGGGTTGAAAAAAACAAATTTGGGACCAGGCTGTGAAAGACTTTAAAGGAAACAGCAATTGGTAGTTAATCCTAGAGGTAATAGGGGGCCACTGAAGTTTACAGAGATGGGGAGTGACATGTGCTTTGTGAATTTCACTTTGGCAGCTGTTAGAGGAAGGACTGGAGTAGGGAGAGATCTGAGGCAGGAAGACTAATTAAGGAGCCATTGCAATAGTCTAGGAAATAGTGAGGACTTGAAATACCATAGTGGTTTTGTGGATAGGAGAAAAGGACAGAGGTGCTACATGTTGTAGCTGTAGTCATGGCAAGATTTAGCAATGGGTAGCATATGCTGAGTAAAGGAGAGTGAGGAGTTGGGGATGACACCAAAGTTGTAGTTCTGCGTAACTGGAAGGATGTTGGTGCCCTTAATAGAAATAGGGAAGTTTGGGGGAAAAGGTGGATTTGGAAGGAAAGATAATGAGTCTTGTTTCAAATGTGTTAAATTTGAGATGCCTTTGGGTCATCCACTTCAAACGTCTCATAGGCAGGTAGAGTGGAGCCATGGAGAGACATTAGGACTAGATAGATAGATTGGGGATCTATGTTCAAAGAAATAAGAACTGAATCCAAATTGAATCCAAATCCAATTGATAGATTGGACTGGGATAGATAGTCTGGGATACATAGTCTGGTATAGACTGGGAAAAGATAGTCAGGACCAAGACAGAACCTTGGGGAACCCGAACAGTTATTAAGTATGACAGAGATGAAGATCTAGCAAAGGAGACTGAAAAGGAATGGCCAAACAGATAGGACAAAAGCTAGGAGAGAGTCATGAAAGGAAAACATGGAGAAGAGAGAATATCCACCCTCCAGGAGAGAGCACTCAGTAGTGTCAAATGATGCAGAGATGACAAGGAAAAGAAAGACTAAGAAAATCCCATTAGTCTAGGGAACTGAGAGATCATTGATAACTTTGCAGACTGTGATTTCAATTGAATAATAAGGTTAGAAGCTAAAAGAAAGCAAAAGGTTATACACTTCTTACTACCAGTCTTCCCAAAGTTTTCCAGACACATGAACAGTCTGAAATGTGTCTTGCTTTTCTCCCAAAGTGTTCACCAAAGACCAAAGCGGTCCCCTTCAATTTGCTTTGAAATTCCCATCATTGAGAGTAAATGACTAGACAACAAAGGTAGGGTGTTGATTTCATGAAACCCTTTCATTAATAAGCCTATCATCATTTCATTCATTAAATAAATATTTATTGAATACATGATATATGCAAGGTATTATGGAGGCAAGATGATGTAGTAGAAAGAGTGATTTTGGGGGGACAGAATGTTTGAGTTAAATCAAAGCTTGGGTGCTACTTTTTACCCAAGAATGACATTAATTAAGTCACTTAAGTATTATTGGACTTAGTTTTCTCATGTGTAAAACAAGGGAATTTTGCTAGATAACATCTAAAACCCTTTACAATTTTAAATCCTATAACCTGCAGAGGATACAAAGATATACAAAATACAATTCTTGGCCTCAAGGAACTTACAGTCTAATAGAAAAGCATAGACAGAATTAAAAGAAACTAAAAGCATCACTGAAGTTTGTTTTAAATCCATGAAATAAAATAGGAGAGACAGAGCCAAGATAGCAGAGTAGAAATGTCCACATACTCTAACTCTTCCCCTACAACCCATAAAATACCTATAAAAAATGACTCTAAACAAATTCTAGAGCAGCAGAAGTAACAAAACAACAGAGTGAAAGAGATTTCCAGACCAAGGTAAACTGAAAGGCCAACAGGAAAGATCTATTGCATAGGGTGCAGAGCAGAGCACAATCCATGGAGTCCAGCCTAGCCTTAGACACACAGCACCAGCAGGAACAGGACTGGAATAGTCCTTGGGGCAGAATCCCCAGCAGCAGCTGCAGTTCTTAGATCCCTCAACCCAAAAATGCCAAAGAAAGTTTCAAAAGTCAATAAGAAAGCTTTTTCACCTGGGTGAGAAGGGAACAGGGTCCTCCCCTACCCCCAACCCCAGGTGGTAGTGGTGCTGTGGCAGCAGCAGTGTCCATTTTTGGAGCTCTCCACCTAAAGCCCCTGGGGGAATTGACCCACTGATCTGGGTCTCAGTCCTGAGTGGCAGCTTGGGGGTGAGGAAGAGTGCTGGTTGGTGTGATGGAGCTGGTGGAGGCTCTGGAAAGGGAATTCTATTTGCATATTCTGGGCAAAAAAGTTTTGGTAGCTCCCAGACAAGAGCACAGGTCAGGAGAGGAGTAAGTTCCTCTCCCTTGATTGTGCCACCTTGGAGGAACCGAGAACTTACAGGTCCCCAGAGTATATCCCTCTCTTGACAAAGGACTCAAAAACCAAGTAACTGGCTGGGAAAATCCCCCCAAAAGGGGAAAAAAATAAGACTATACAAGGTTACTTTCTTGGTGAACAGGTATTTTCTTCCATCCTTTCAGATAAGGAAGAAAAATGCTTACCATTAGAGTCCTCCAAAATGAATATGCAGTGGTCTCAGGCCATGGAAGCACTCAAAAAGGATTTTGAAAATCAAGTAAGAGAGGTGGAGGAAAAATTGGGAAGAGAAATGAGAGTGATGCAAGAAAATCATGAAAAGCAAGTCAAAAGCTTGCTAAAGGAGACCCAAAAAATACTGAAGAAAATAACACCTTGAAAAATAGGCTAACTCAATTGGAAAAAGAGGTCCAAAAAGCCAAAGAATGCTTTAAAAAGCAGAATTAGCCAAATAGAAAAGAAGGTTCAAAAGTTCACTGAAGAAAATAGTTTTTTAAAAATTAGAATGGAGCAGATGGAAGCTAAAGATTTTATGAGAAACCAGGAAATTACAAAACAAAACTAAAAGAATGAAAAAATAGAAGATAATGTAAAATATCTCATTGGAAAAACAACTGACCTGGAAAATAGATCCAGGAGAGACAATTTAAAAATTATGGGACTACCCAAAAGCCATGACCAAAAAAAGAACCCAGATCTCATCTTTCATGAAATTATCAAGGAAAATTGCCCTGATATTCTAGAACCAGAGGGTAAAATAAATATTGAAAGAATCCACCAATCACCTCCTGAAAGAGATCCAAAAAGGGAAACTCCTAGGAAGAGTGTAGCCAAATTCCAGAGTTCCCAGGTCAAGGAGAAAATATTGCAAGCAGCTAGAAAGAAACAATTTGAGTATTGTGGAAATACAATCAAGATAACACAGGATCTAGAAGCTTCTACATTAAGGGATTGAAGGGCTTGGAATATGATATTACAGAAGTCAAAGGAGCTAGGATTAAAACAAAGAATCATCTACCCAGCAAAACTGAATATAATACTTCAGGGGAAAAGATGGTCATTCAATGAAATAGAGGACTTCCAAGCATTCTTGATGAAAATACCAGAGCTGAATAGAAAATTTGACTTTCAAACACAAGAATCAAGAGAAGCATGAAAAGGTAAACAGGAAAGAGAAATCATAAAGGACTTACTAAAGTTGAACTGCTACATTCCTACATGGAAAGATAATATTTGTAACTCTTGAAGCTTTTCTGAGTATTTAGAGTTAGAGGGATTATACACACACACACACACACACACACATATGGACAGAGAGCATAGTGAGTTGAATAGGAAGGGATGATATCTAAAAAAAAATTAAGGGGTGAGAGAGGAATATATTGGGAGGAGAAAGGGAGAAATGGAATGGAGCAAATTATCTCTCATAAAAGGGGCAAGAAAAAGCTTTTTCAATGGAGGGGAAAAGGGAGGAGGTGAGAGGGAAAAAGTGAAGCTTACTCTCATCACATTTGGCTTAAGGAAGGAACAATATGCACACTCAATTTGGTATGAAAATCTATCTCATACCACAGGAACATAAGGGAGAAGGGGATAAGCAGGGTGGGGGCGGATGATGGAGAGGAGGGCAAATAGGAGGAGGGAGCAATGAGAAGTAAACATTTTTGGGGAGGAACAAGGTTAAAAGAGAGAATAGAATAAATGGGGGCAGGATAGAATGGAAGAAAATAGAGTTAGTCTTACAAAACATGACTGTTGTGGAAGTCGTTTGCAAACCTACACATATATAACCTATATTGAATTGCTTGCCTTCTCAGTGGGGATGGGTAGGGAAGGAGGAAGAGAGAGAAGTTGGAACTCAAAGTTTTAGGAGTGAATGTTGAGAATTGTTTTTGCATACAACTGGGAAATAAGTAATACGGGTAATGGGGTATAGAAATTTATCTTGCCCTACAAGACAAGAGAGAAGATGGGGATAAGGGAAGGGATGAGTGTGATAGAAAGGAGGGCAGACTGGGGGAAGGGGTAATCAGAATGTACAGTGTTTTGGAATGGGGAGGGAAGAGGGGGAGAAAATTTGGAATTCAAAATGTTATGGAAATGAATGTTGAAAACTAAAAATAAATAAATAAACATTTAAAAAAAAGAAAGAAAAAAATTCCCTTCAACCTTTTATACTTCAGTTTAAGCCTTCTTATGCTTGGTGCTTTTTCTAATTCACCTCCAGATTCTTTTAATGAATATTGTTCATATTAGACTAAGGTTAAATGAACAAAGACCACTTTAACAAGCAACAGAATTTATGTTAACACTACTATGAAAGAATTCAGCCTCAGTAATATATTAATTTGCTTATTAGAACTTCTTTCACCACAAAGCATCTCAACAGGTTAGACTTCATGGTGGGAAAAATTCACAAGCCATTTCCAATCATTTAGAGTTGCAATGGTTTTTTTAATAATTGGATTTTAATGTGTTGTTCATTATTTCAATAATTATTTCACCAAAATTGTATTTAACTATGGATTTTTCCCAAATAAATTAGAGTTTATTTCCATTTTAAAATAAAATAGAAGGAAGGCCAGGAGGAATCAGACATAAGTAGTTCAACTTTGAAAGTTACACATTGATTCTGGGTCATGTGGGCAACAAGATGGCATACTAGACATTTTCTCCTATCCCCACAAACTCTTAAACCTTCCCAAAATAGAAATTATGTGTCAAGGATAAAGCAACTTCAGCTATTTCCATGATCTAGGACACCAGGAATCCAAGAGGCTTAAAAAAAACCCACACCTGAGAACTGATGCTCACTGACCCTGAGTTCATTCAGTAGCCTTCTTATACTTTCCACCCTACCACCAGAGAAGCTACACTAGTAGACCCAAGGATGCAAAAAAGGCCTACATAAAAGCCCATCCCTATACCCCAGTCTCCCCTTTCTCCTTCCAGAGCTTTAAGGACTCCACCTCGAGACTATGGAAGGTTTCTCAAGTCTCAAAAGCCAACTTGGTTAGAGCCTTTCAGGATCAAAAACCTACTGAGACCTGCAACCCAGTAACACTCAACGTGCAAAGCTCTGAACTTCTAGGGAAAGCAGGCTTTCAACTATCAGTGCGTAGACATAGTAACTATGTATTGACATAGACAGTAACACAATAGTGACAAGAGACTCCAATATCCCTCTATCAGTTTTAGACAAGTCTAACAAAAAGATTTTCCAAAAGACAAACTGTAAAACTGAATATATTTCTAGATAAACTAAAAGTCTTATGGCATCTTCTAAATACTGCTGCAAAATAATATAATATTTCTGTGGGCCGCATGGAACTTTTACAAAAATTGACATGTATTAGGACACAGAGAAATTGCCAACAAATGTAAAAAGGCAGAAATAATTAAAACATCATTCTCAGACCATAATGCAATAAGAACAGAAATTGGTTCAGGGATCACAAATGAAAGCTACATTTTGACTTTTATATATGCTTTTTTTAAAAAAAAAAAAGCAAGCTGAATATAATAGATATTTGCACATTTATGTACAATTCTATTTTGCTATTGTTTATGGAAGACAATTATACTTTCTGTTTGTTAAGTTCAGAAAAAAATTAGTTAATACAATTAATTTAAAAGGTGGCAAAAAATGTATCATGTGGTTAACATTATGAAATTTCCAAGAAAGAAATGATTACTTCTGCCTAGGGTTATCTGAAAAGGTCTTCAGGGAAACCTGGGCCTTGAATGTTAAGAGGCATAAATGGTGGCAGAGTCATTTCCTTAGGTAGAATAAGCTGTTTAACTAGAGTACAAAGAAGAAATGAGCCAGGTAGTAGATGTCCTTATATATCAAACTATATCAGACAAAGTGATTTGGATTTTATCCTGTAGGTCATGAGAAGCTACAAAAGGCATTTGAGGCAGCTAATATACCAATTTGGGGTGTGGGAGGTATTCAAGGGAGGACTCGTACCTCTAGTGTGAGGACATACCAAACCCATTTCAGGGATGTTCATCCAATTTTGCTGTCCACCTATCACCCAACTCTCACCTGTGGCTCCAAGAAGGTTCAGCATGTGCAATGGCCACACCTTAGCAAAACCATCTTGGCAGATTGGGTAAACCAGGTTGATGATAACCAATAAGTCTCAAATTTGTCAGCGAGTTAGGAGGGTCTACCCCAAGTACGTTATAACTGTCCCTGACAGAACGGGTGAATGAGAACAACTTGTTCCAAAGGCTGTATAGCGCTTAGAGCTTAGTCAGGAATCAAAGATACCAAAGTCATCCATTGGATCCTGGGCCATTGCCAGTCATCTTGACTTTCGTTCTGCCATTGGACTTGATAACTCAGGGAGAGTGAGTCTGACAACTTTGTGTAATTCTGCTTCACTTAAATCCAGTTCCTGTACAAGTCATCACCACTGATGTCATTGGTCTTCTTCCAAAATGAAGGATGAATGACAACATACCAATCTAAGATGATTCTGACAGGAAAGTGTAGGATGAGCCCAGAGGCAGAGAAACCCATTAAGAGGATACTGCTTGAGGAAATGAAGAGGGAATGTCAAGGAAGGAACGGATTCAAGGAATACTGGAAAGGAAGACAATGTCGGACTCAAGGGAATATGGGACATGATGGAAAGGAAGGAGCCAAAGATGATTCCTAGGCTTCAACTGAAGGTGGCTGAGGCAATGGCAGTGCTAGAGATGTCCAAGTCAGGAAAGGTTATGGGATTGTTACGGAAGACAATGAATTCAGGTGTAGACAATTGAGTTGAGGACCGGTTGTTCTGCTGTACCCCATCAGCAAATCCCAAGACCCTCTCTGCTAATTGTTTATTGGTACCACCTCTCCTCTTGACCTTGCACACAGTAGGTGGTTAGTAAATCCCTACTATATTTAATTAAATGGAATTGAACATCCCCACTCTGTTCTCTGTGGTCTGTCCTGGCTAGACCCCATCTGGAGTTTTGAGTTGGGTTCTAGGCACAACAACTTAAGAAATACATTGACAAGCCGGAGAGCATCCTGGAGAGGGCAAAGGATGGCAAAGGGCTTTGGGATCATGACATATAAGGATCTCTTAAGGGAATTGAGGGTTTTAGCCTTGAGAAGAAAAGAGCTTGAGCTTTTCATGAGGCTTCATGACCGCTGCTATCAAGGATATCCTCGAACAGCCATCCTCTGGAAGAGGGATCTGACATGTGCTTGGCAGAAATAGGAGCACCAGAATGAGAAGAGTGTTGCCACATTTGTTGTAGATGTCATCCTTGATGAAGTCCAGGTTCCATTTGATGGCTGCTGTGGTTTCTTCCATCCACAAAATTCTATGATTCTGAGTTCCTATCAGTCAGCTTGGAACATAGGAGACTTTCCTTCTCCTTTGCCCTCTTCTTTAAAAGTAGCCAAAATACCTCCTTTAAAACTTTTATTACTTTTTTTGAACAGGGAAACTTCTTCTTCCCCTCCCCTCCCAATCTGTTTCATCAGTCTATCAGTAACTTCCAGTGTGGAAAATCCTCCTGCAAATACAAATTGGCAACTCATTGGCAACCTAGAGGCTTAAAGAACTGCTAGGGATAACGGGGTCATGTCACATGTGGAACAACTGAAGCACATGCAATGATTTAGTTAAGAACAGAGAAAATTGGAGTAGGGGTACAACCACTGTCTCTAAATCTTTGGAGGCCTGGTATGTGGAAAGAATAAATATATCTGGTGTTTCTCCAGAAAGCAGAGCAAGGACCAATAGATTTTGGAGAAGGGAAGATTTTTCACATAGTATAAGGAAAAATTTTCTAACAGAATAGTTGACCAAGGAGTGGTTTACTTTTAAAAGTAATTCCCTGTCACTGGAAGTATTTAAGCCTGCCAGGGCTTCTTTAGAGAAGGTTCTTTTTATGAATTGTTATTATTTTTTATTATCATTAAACTTTGCTATCCATTCATGGTGTATTGACATTTTTAAAATTAAATTTTACTTTTTCATCAACAAAAATCTGCCTTTTCTTTCTCCTCCCTTCCTTCCCCCCACACTGAGAAAGAACAAAATCCCTGTTACAGACATACATAGTCAAGCAAAATGAATTTTTGCATAGGCCAGCTCCAAAAAGAATATACTTCAATCAGCACAGTCAGAAGGTGGGCACATGTACAAAAATATTTATAGCAGCTCTTCTGTGGAGGCAAAGAATTGGAAATTGAGGGGATGCCCATCCATTGGGAAATGACCGAACAAGTTGTGGTCTACGAATGCAATGGAATACTATTGTGTTACAAGAAATGATGAGCAGGCTGATTTCAAGAAAACCTGGAAAGACTTATATGAACTGATGCTGAGTGAAGTAAGCAGAACCAGAACATCATAGAGTAATAGTCACATTGTGCAATGACCAGCTTTGAAAGTCTTAGCTCTTCTCAGCAACACGATGATCTAAGACAGTTCCAAAAGACTCATGATGAAAAATGTCATCCACATCTGGAGAAAGAACTATGGACTCTGAATGCAGATCGAAGCATACTATTTTCTTTTTTTCTTTCTTGTGGTTTTCCTCTTTTGTTCTGATTCTTCTTTCACAGCATGACTAATGTGGAAATATGTTTAATATGTTTGTACATGTATAACCTTTATCAGATTGTTTACTGTCCTGGGGAGAGGGGAGGGAAGGAAGGGAAGAAAAAACTTTGGAACTCAAAATCTTACAAAAATGAATGTTGAAAACTATCTTTACATGTAATTGGAAAAAACAAAATGCTATTAAGGGGAGTAGGGGAAGAAGGTGGGCAGCATGTTTCAACATATCACTGCATTGACTAGTTCTAAAGTCTTTTAAAGTTGATCGACTTTACCATGTTTTTGTCATTGTAGAAATTGTTTTCCAGCTTCTGTTCCCTTTCCTTTTCATCAACTCATGTAAGTCTTCCCAAGTTTTCCTGAAACCATCCCCTTCACCATTTTCCCATTACTTTCAGAAAACAAACCCCAATTTGTTCAGTCATTTCCCAATTGGTGGGCAGCCTCTCAGCTACTACCAAAACAAAGGATTGCTGGAAATAGAAATTTCATCCAGATGGGTTCATTTCTTTGTAGAGGGGATTCTTGGGAGGTTAGAGTAGATGATCCTTAAGATTTAGATAATCTTCTGAATCTCAGTGCCTACTTTTCCAAATCTAGGAATTGTTTGATTTAATTAAGTAACTAATAGGCACTGGGGGAACAGACAGATGATGAGTGCTGCCCACTGAATGTGCTCCCTAATAGGAGAAACAAGGCAGGTAGGCATATTTTCTTTTTTTTTTCTTTTTCTTTTTTTTAATATAATTATTTTATTTGTTGTCAGTGTTCTATAATCACTTCCGCATATCTTAGATTTTTTCCTCTCCCTCCCCCTCCTTACTCCCTCCCTTTCCATTCCCTCCCCGAGACAGCTTGCAATCTATATAGGTTCTACACATACATTCCTATTAAATACAATTTCACCACAGTCATGTTGAATAGAAGAATTAAAATGAATGGGAGAAATCAGAAAACAAAACAAAACACAACACAAAAGAAAATGGTCTGCTTCATTTTGCAATCCAATTCTATAGTTCTTTCTCTGAATGTGGAAGGCGTTTTGCCTCTAAAATCCATTGGAAATTTTTCAGGTCCTTGCATTGCTATGAAGGACTGTCTATCAGAAAAATTCCTCACACACTGTGGTTGTTGCTGTGTACAAAGTTCTCCTGGCTCTGCTCCTTTCACTCAGCATCAGTTCATGTAAGTCTTTCCAGGCCTCCCTGAAGTCTTCCTGTTCATCATTTCTTATAGCACAATAGTATTCCATTACATTCTTATACCACAATTTGATCAGCCATTCCCCAGTTGATTGACATCCCCTTGATTTCCAGTTCTTGGCCACCACAAAGAGAGCTGTTATAAATATTTTTGTACGTGTGGGACCCTTTCCCATTTTTATGCTCTCTTGGAGATACAGTCCCAGAAGTGATATTGTGGGGTCAAAGGGTATGCACATTTCTGTAACCCTTTGGGTACAGTTCCAAATTGCTCTTCAGAATGGTCACAGCTCCACCAACAATGAATTAGTGTTCCAACTCTCCCACACCTTCTTAACATTTATTACCTTCCTCTTTGTTAGCCAGTCTGGTAGGTGTTATGTGGTACCTCAGAGTTGTTTTGATTTGCATCTCTCTAATCAATAGTGATTTAGAGCATTTTCTCATATGACTATAGATAGCCTGAATTTCTTCCTCTGAAAACTCAGGCAGGCATATTTTCAATAGAACTATGCACACATGCAAAAACACAGTAATTACTCAAGTGTTCTAAGTGAGAGGACTGAGTCAGGGAATGTCCTGGCAGGTTAGAGAGCAGGAAAAGCTTGTTAGGAAATGTTTTCTAAAGAAAGTATTCTGGAGCTTTAATGTGAGGGGGGGCTTACATGGCACGGTTAGTGGGAAGATATGGCCTGTGCCAGCAGGGTCCTTCTCAAGGGTAGCTTTGAGTTGACAGAATGCTGATCATATGAGAGATATCATAGGAAGCCTGGTTTGAGGAGCAAACTGTCAGACCACAGGGAGTAAGAGGGGTGACTGTAACACCTTAAGGAAGTTGTTTAGTTACATGCATTGGGTTTCCACTGTTGTGTGTGTTGTTGTTCGGTCATTTTCAGTCATGTCAGACTCTTCATGACCCCATTTGGGATTTTCTTGGCAGTGATACCAGAATAGCTTGCCACTTCCTTCTCCAGCTCATTTTACAGATGAGGAAACTGAGGTAAACAGGTTTGTGACTTGCCCAGGATCACATAGCTAGTTAGTGTCTAAGGCCACATTTGAACTCAGGTCTTCCTAACTCCAAGACCTGTGCTCTGTCCACTGCAACACCTACCTGCCCGATATCTACGAATAGGGAAGGGTTTCATTGATCCATGCATGCATATACCCACTGTTGACCCAGGATATGTATTTGCAAGTCAGTTATGGTTAAGGGGTCAGCTATGTCTGGGATTAGACAATCTAGGGCTCAATGGATCAGTCTGACTGGGGTTAGGGGTCACTCTATGGCTGATGTTTGATTCCATTCACCAAACACTTAAGAAGGACCCACTATGAACAAGGCACTGGGCGAGCTCTTGGTGATGCAGAGGCAACAACAAAGCACATTCCACTGGGTTAGGAGAAGGAGAAGAGTTTGTGCCCTGAGTTAGGGACCAATCTGTCTCTCAGCAGATAACTCTCACATCTGACTCACCTGATGAAGTGGCTCACACCTTACTTACTAAGGCTAACCCCTCTACCTGTTCAATTGATCGCATTCCATCCCATCTCCTCTGCCAGATCTCTTTCCCTCCCCCCTTCCCACAATCCCTCCCCTTCATCCTCACTCCTTCACTTATTTTCAATACTTTTCCAAACCTAGGAATTCTTTGTACTCTCTACTGTTTCATTTTTGACTTTCTACAAACTTGTTCATATTTTCCCTATCCTTAAAAACCCTTACTTAACTGTTCCATCCTTGCTGACTACTGTCCTATATGTCTTCTGGTCTTTGTAAATACCCTCAAAAAGACTGGCTATAAGAGGTGCTGCCATTTTCTCTCCTCTCACTCTTCTTAACTACTTACAGTCTGATTCCCAACCTCATCATGCCACCAAAACTGCTCTCTTCCAAGTTATTAAGAATCTCTTAGCTGCCACATTCAAGGCCTTTTCTCAGTCCTTATTTATTCTCCTTGTCCTCTCTGCACCTTTTCACACTATGGATCACTCTCTTCTCCTTGATGCTCTCCTCTCTAGGGTTTCCTCTCTCCTGGTTCTCCCCCACCTATCTGACTGATCTCTCTCGGTCTATTTTTCTGAATCCTCTTCCATATCACACACTCTAACCACAGGTGTCTCCCTCTATACTACTTCCCTTGTTGATCTCATTAGCATCCAAGGATTTAATGACCATCTCTATGCTGATGACTCTCAAATCTACCTTTCCTGTCCCAATCTCTCTGCTGACCTTCACTCTCCCCTCTCCAACTTCCTTTCAATGTCTCAAATTGGATATTCAGCAGATATATTAATCTCAGTACGTACAAAACTGAATGCCTAATCTTTCCCCCAATCCACTCCCTCTTCACACACACACACACACACACACACACACACACACACATTTTCCCTATAACTACAGAAGTCAACACCCTCTTCCCAGTCCCTTAGGCTCCCAATCATCCTGGACTCCTCCCTTCTCTCATCTCCCATATCCAAGATGGTGCCATGGTCTGTCAATTTCACCTCTGCAGTATCTCTTGTCAACTTCACCTCCATAGCATCTCTCATCAATTTCACTTTTGCTAATATTCCCCTTCCCTCCTCTGACAC
Source organism: Bettongia penicillata ogilbyi (assembly GCA_023548195.1). Taxonomy (NCBI): domain Eukaryota; kingdom Metazoa; phylum Chordata; class Mammalia; order Diprotodontia; family Potoroidae; genus Bettongia; species Bettongia penicillata. The sequence continues at coordinate 10,127,896 of JAJHZJ010000257.1, forward strand.
TACCCTCACCTTGGTCCAAGCCCTCATCACCTCATAGTCTGTATTATTGCAATAGCTGCTGTTGCCTGGGGGTTCCTGCTGGCATCAAGTCTCTCCCCACTCCAGTCCATCCTCCATTCAGCCACTAAAGTGATTTTCTTAAAACGTAGGTCCAACCATGTCACCCCTCTACTCAGTATACTTCATTGACTGCCTCTAGGAGCAAATATAAAACCATCTGTCTAGCATTCAAAGCCCTTCATATCCTAGTCCTTTCCTATTTTTCCAGTCTTCTAAGACTAGTGCTCAACATGTATTCTCCAATTCAGTGACACTGGACTCTTGACTGTTCCATGAATTTGGCTCTGGGCATTTTCTCTGGCTGACTCCTATGCCTGGAACACCCTCCCTCCTCTGCTCCAACTACTGACCTCCCTGGCTTCCTATAAGTCTCAACTAAAATCTTGCCTTCTACCAAAAGCCTTCCTCAACCACTCTTCATCCTAGTGCCTTTCCCTCTGTTAAGTATTTGCATTTTTCCTGTATATAGTTAGTTTTAAATATACTTATTTGCATAGTATCTTCCCTGTTAGAGTATAAACTCCTTGAGGGCAGAGACTGTCATTTGCCTTTTTGTATCCCTGGCACTTAGCACAGTGCCTGGCACATAGTAGGCACTTTGTTGTTATTCAGTCATTTTCAGTCATTTTTCATGATCCCTCTCTGGGGCAAAGATATTGGAGTGGTTTGCCATTTTCTTCTCCAGCTCATTTTACAGATAAACTGAGGCAAACATAGTTAAGCGACTTGCCCAGTGTCATATAGCTAGTAAGTATCTGAGAGTGCATTTGAACTCAGGAAGAAGAGTCTCCCTGACTCCAGGTGTGGCACTCTCCTTGATGTCTGCACCCTTAATAAATGCCTATTGATCGATTGATCTAGCCCTACTCTGTTTGACCCCTGATCTTCAACTCTATTATCAACAACAATAATAACAACACTAGCCGTAATGACAGCTAACATTTATGTGTTTCAAGGTTTGCAGAGCACTTTACACGTATTATCTCATTCGCTCCTCACCACCACAACTCTGTGAGATAGGGGCTGCTGTTATTCCCACTTTAAAGATGAGGAAGCTGAGGCACTTCCAGGTTCATGACTTGCCCATGTTCACACAACTAGTAATGTCAGAGGTCAGGTCTGACTTCAGGTAATCCTCACCCCAGGTTCAGCACTCTATTTGTCATATGCCTTGGTGTGTTGTATCACCACTATCCATTAGACAGTTCCAACTGGATGACTTCTAGGCATCTCAAACTTCCTACGTCCAGCACAAAACTCATTATCTTTCTCCTCGGACCCACCTCCCTGCTGAACTTCCCTTTTTCTGTCTAGAACACTAACGTCATTCCAATCATCCAGATTTACAAACTCAGAGTTATCCTTGGATCTTCATTCTCACTCACTGTACACATACAGTCAGTTGCTAATCTTGTCAATTATACCTTCACAACAGCTCTTGCATCCATCCCCTTCTATTCACATTGGCCGCCATCTTAGTTCAGGCTCTCTTCACTTTTCACCTGGATCATTGCCATATCATCTTAATTGGCCTCCCTGCCTCCAGTCTTTCCCCTCTCCAATCCAGCCTCTACACAATGACCAAAGGGATATTTATTAATATCCTTTTCAAGAAGCTCCAGGGACTCCCTCTTACCTCTAGATAAATTACAGAAAGTAAACTGTACATAGAAGAGTGTGCAGGATTGTCCTCTCCTGTTCAACTCTATATATGGAAATATATTTCATTTTATTTGTTTTTTTAAAGTTCAGAATAATAAATCAATGAAAATGGAAAAGCCACAAATTCCCCTGGCATTTAAAGCTTGTCACAATCTGGGCCAAGTCTGCCCTTCCAGACTTATTATTCCTAGTTCAGCCAAATTGGCTCACTTGCTATCTATCCCTCACTCAGGACATCTTGCTGCCTACCAGTGGACCTTTACTAGTCTGTTTCCCACACCTGAAATTCCCTCTTTCATAACTTCTGGTTTTCTCGTATCTCTAGTCTCTTCCTGTAACATCAGATCAGGTAGGGCTCATTGCTTAGGGTATTGTTGACTAGAGATAGTAGATAAAGTCATTTCTGCCCTTTATTCCCCAACTTCCTTTTGTGTCTGGAAATTTAATGAGCCATCCTAACTCAAAATTACATACGTAATTCATTTTAAACCTAGGGCCATCATAATGGCCCCTAAAGTTCACGTGGTTCTCTCCTATTTTGCTTTAGGGAGTTTATGTTAAACAAAAATTTCGAAGTACAATCAAGGTTGCTCCAAGCCCTCAGTTAGAAAAGTTCCTGATGTTTAAATAGAAGTTTGGTTCTCTCTTAGGAAGCTAGGTGGTGCAGTAATTAGATTGCTGGGCTTTGGAGTCGAGAGCCTCAGACACTCCTTAGCTGTGTGACCCTGGACAAGTCACTTAACCCTGTTTGCCTCATTTAAGGAAATGGCCAACCACTTTAGTTTTTTTTGGCTAAGAAAACCCCAAATGGGATCACAAAGAGTCACACATGATTGAAAACGAATGAGAAACAACAACCACAATAGTTTGGCTCTCTGCCTTGATTTCAATTTGTATTTTTTGTATTTGTATTATTGCTGGCTCATCCTTGACCTCTTTGTGCTTGAGGAAAAGTCAGATTACCAGCAACATTTGGGTGAAAGAATCAAACACACTATGTTACAGTGTTTATTAACAGGCAGAGAGGGGAAGTTGGGGAAGGATAAGAACATTTTCTTAGGACTTCCCTCAGTCTCTGATCTGAAATGGACTCTCCTTGACGCCTTCCTTCTCTGGGTCTCAGTTTCCTCCACTACACAATGGACATTTTGGTCCTATTTTTTGCTTTGGTGTCCCAGCTCAGTCTTTCTTTTTTTCTTTCTCCTTTCATCTCTTGTCCCTGTGCTACTAATTCTTTCTAACCCAGCTCTTAAAGCCCCTACGCCTCTCTCTGGGCTGCCAGATTCTCAGATTTCCACATTTGGAACTGATGTTCCATGTAATACAAATCCCACAGGGCTTAGCCAAATCTCCCCGGCTAAAACCACCACACTTCCCTCTGTGTCATCATTAGTCTGGGACTTTTCACATCTAGTATAAAGCCTTTGAAGTGTTGGGGTCTTACTGCCCTTAGACTTCAAAGCTCAGCTCAAATGCTGCCTCCTTCTTTCCTGATCCCTCAGGTCTTAGTACCCCTTCCCCCTCAGCTTGCATTCACTGTATTGTTTCCCATGACAGGATGTAGTCTACTCTGTTAGACGGTGAACTCCTTGAGGACCAGGACTGTCTTTTGCTTCTTTTTGTCTCCTCCTCAGAGCTTCGTACAGTCCCTGGAACACAGTAGGTGCATAATAAATGTTTATTTACTGATTGACTACTCAAGGACAGGAACATTTTCTTTTTTTTCCTCTTTTGTATATTCAGCACCTAGATCATAATAGGTACCTAACAAATGTTTGCTGATTGGCTGGATGATTCCAGAGAGAGGCCAAGAAAAAAAAACCCAGCAACAATTTTTACCCTCAAGGAATTTATATTTGAATGGTTTAGACTGATAGACAAAGTATTTGTCAAGGCTTCCTAAGGGCCAGGCTCTGTGCTGAGGATTCTAAAGGGGAAAGACACTGCACAAAGGGGAACTGGAAAGGGGGAGGGGAATGCTAGACTCACGATGATGTCATCGACCTGACATGGAGGTCTAGGTGTGGGCAAGAGAAGGCAAAGCTCACCTGTCTGAGATCAGGGTGGTTTTAGGTGGAGAAGAGGCTGAGATGATGTTGGAGGGGTGGAGACACACATGAAGATGGCAGGGCTATGAGTGCTGGACAAATACTTGGTGGCCAGTGAAAGATAACCTGTGGCCTATAGCTGGGAGTTGGGTCAGTTTGTGGCTAGTAAAGGGAGGGAAGCCAAAAGCTCTCACTTCTTAGCCGAGTGCTGTTGGAAGAGGCCTACCTTCAATTTTCCATTTTAGACCTCATGCATACTGACTGCCCAGCCACAAAGAACATTTAGCTGGCCCTCCACCCAGACTTCCAGAGAGAGAGAATCTGCTCCCCAGCAAAAGCTAGAAAGAGACTCAGAGGTTCTTTTCCAACAGTGCAGGAAGGTGACCATACGGGCCAACAAACGCAGCTTCCAACAGCTAGATGCGAAGGAAGGCAGCTGGGCTAATTGGTTTTCCCAGTGGAAATGTCATTAAAGCTGCTTTATAGAATATCGTTGCACAACAAGACATGGTGAAAGGGACTTTTCCCGAGAAATCTGGACCCAACCCATGCAGTCTGACGTGTGTACAATTGGGAGGAAGTTTTATACAGAAATAACAACGTTTTAAGGAAGGAATTCTGATCAATGCAGCAACCAACCTTGGCTCTGGAGGAATGATGAAGTACAGCAGATCAACCCGTGGATGCTGACTTTGTTTACCTACACTCATTTGTGTTCAAGGACTTGCGGGAGAGGTGAGGAGAGAGAAGCTATAGACAGAGTTCCCCCACCACCACCAAAAAAAAAAAAAGGAAGAAAGAAAAGAGGGTCTTTGAAGCATTTTTAATAACAGCCTGGAAAAGAACAGAAGGAAATTCAGAAGCAAAGACACACAAGGACCACAGATATATATGTACATTATATGTATGGGGAGAGACAGAGATAGAGAGGGGGAGAGACAGAGACAGAGAGACAGAGACAGAGAGCATTCTCCTTGGCTATGTGAACCTGAACTAAAGGTGAGGCTTGCTGGGTGTCAGCTGACATTTAAAGTAAGGCAGTAAGTGGCATTTGAGCTCACCCACCCTTACTGGCCTGACTGCAGTCACCCCCCAAGACTGCCTTAATGGAAAAGGGTGGGACAGAAAGTCATTAAACATCCCGGAACTTTTCAAAGGACCCATTGTCTAGGTATAGGATAGTAAAGTTAGCTCTGGAAGAGACCTTGAAGGTCATTCAATGCAAACACTTATTTTGTAGAGGAGGAAACTGAGACCTAAATAGGCTAAGTGATGACAACCATCCAATGCTGCTACACCAAGTCTTTTGTAAATTCTGCATCTGGCCACTTCTACTTTGCCTGGTGCAAAAAAGGGCTACAGAAAAAAATAAAATATAGTCCCTATAGAGCTGCCTCATATCCTGAGTTTGAGATCTGCCTATGATACATTCTGGCTGTGTGACCTTGGGCAAGTCACCTAAACTCTTAGTGCTTGGCCTTGCAGGGCTTGAGGCAGTTCACTTTCACTAGATACTAAGCTTCCAAGAAGCGATCTGTCATCAGTAGTAGAGGGAGTTCCCTCCTTTGGGAGCTACCTGTACTAAAGAAATTCAAGGTCCAGTCCCTACCCCCTGCCTTAAGGAGCTTCCTGCCTCAAAGGGATGAGCCCAGTACATATGAGACTGAAGAGGCACCTCATGGGAAAGGATCATGAGAGGAGCCCTGGAAAGGGGGTGGATTTGGGGGCTAAAAGACCAGGGTTCATATCCCAGAGCAGCCACTTCTTACCTGTATGACTTTCGGAAAACCACTTTACCTCTCTGGGCCTCAGTTTCCTAATCTGTTAAATGAGGGGGTTTAGACTGGATACCCTCTGAGGGTCTCTTCTGGTTCAAGCTTCAGGAAGATGGTGAAATTCAAAGGCACGAGAGAGCAGTGTTATTCCGAGTGTCCACAGAAGCCCTGGTGGTTTCACAGTCTGGGGCTGTCATCAGTCCAGCTATTTAATTAGATGGATATTACAAGGGCACACTGTTTCTGGCATCTTCTAATTGTGCTGTGAGGATTGACTTTCCCCACTCGTCATATCCAAAGAAGATGTAGAAGTAGAAAGGAAGCCCTCTGAAAATTTAAAAACAAAAGCGACAAAGGATCCCCTGTGTAAGTAAAATTGGCTCAGGGATGCAGCACGTGTTTTCTAAGGGAGAGAGGAAGAGAAACAGACAGAAAGGGGAGAAGGGAGAGACAGAGGAGGGGAGAGAGAGGGGAAAGGGAGAGAGATCTACAGAAGGAAAGAAACCTAGGCAAAGAGAAATGAGATGAAGACAGAGGGAGAGAAGGATGGAAGGAGGGGAAGAAAGGGAGACAGAGGGAGGAAGGAAAAGGCAGACACAGAAAGAGAAAGGGAAGAAAAGGGGAGAGAGCAGGAGGGAGGGAAGGGAAGGAGAGGGTGAAAGGAAGACAGAGGGAGAGAGAGGTAAAGAGAGAGGGAAGGAACAAGGAAAACCGAGAAAGGAAGTGTAGGAGAGGATTAAAAATAGAAAATGAGAGGCATACATAAAGGCAGAAGATAGGGAGGGATGAAGAAAAGAGGAGGAATAGAGAGAGAGAAGACGGAGGGGAAGGAGGAAAAGTACACAGTATGTAGTGGTGGCATTTGGTCTACGCACTATGTCTAAGCCTTCCATCTCCCCCTGTACCCATACCCCAACTCAGCAATACCAATGTTGGAGGCCATGATGACAGCCCAAGTTAGATTCAGTATATCTGTACTGCAGAACTCTGAATTTCTTGTAGTCTCCACAGAGGAAAAGAGCAAGAGGAGGAAGGGGTCCCCGAGCCATGGAGCAATCCTGCCTCCTCCTAGGCATCCCAAACAATTCACACGCCAAAGTGGTCAGACTGACCTGTACTTGGGGGCAAAGGGGCAGTCTGGCTATGAGAACTGAGTCTGGCCTGGGGCCACAGGGGCAGACAATCTATTCTTAGCCCTGTCACACATGCTCTATCTGGCCTAGGGGCAGTTTCTCCTTCTCACTTTATGTGTGAAAGTCATAAATGAGATCCCTACCCAGCTCCAAGACAGTGGGGAAGCAAAGTTCTGGTTCAGGATAGAAAAATCATAATAAGGATTTTCCTGAACAGAAAAGTGGGACGCGCAGCTGCCATTTCACTTGCTCCCGAATCTCAAGGTCCTCTTCCCCACTTCCTGCCGTCCTATGATTGTCCCTCCATCTCCATGGCTGAAGCTCACTGTTGAGATAGACAGCCTGGCCAAATCTGAAAGTCCTCTGTGGTGTGCCAGGTCTGTTCTACTGACAGCTCTAACTGCTGCGTCTTTATGACTAGTGAAGAGGAGAGGTATCAGAAGATGCCAAGCTGGGTGTATCCCAGGTGCTGTGCAATTAGAAACTGACTGCCTCAGCCACTGAGGTCAGTGAGGGATTTTTCCATTACAAGAGGAGTAAATTTGGAACTTAAAGGTGTCCTCACAATGTTGGTTCTCCGGTATCTAACATTGGACCCATGGAGTTAGAGTACTAAGGCATTCATGTCCTCATCCACTCAAGGGGCTTCTGTGCTACAGAACCAACTGTTTTGTTTGGACTAGGCTCAACCTTGAGGAGAAGGAGAAGGGGTGCCCTTTTGTTACCCTCATTGGCTCACTTACCTCCCACCCTGGCACCCTCAGGGACGATTTTATTTATGAATCATGTCTAGGATCTCCTCCAACATGAGAGGAATAAGAAAAATACTCAATGTATAATATGATTCAGGTATGGGATAGGTAATTTATTCCTGCGCACAAAAGGAATAATAACCACAGGAGGGTCATAAACTGCATTTGACTAGACAAGCTCAGGACAGGATTTAGTAACTTAAATTCTAACAACTGTTACAATCTATCGGAAGGTTGATACTTAAACTTCATCAGCACATGAAGTAGTCTGCAGGATGTCAGTTACACATTTTACATTTCACCTTGGTGCTACACTGTCCAAATCATTCCTGGCACACACCTGGGTAAAACTCCGAGTAATCCTCTTTTTAGAGGTTGCCCTGGCCAAGGCAGAAGCTTTCCCTGGCACTTTCCTGCTCCTGTCACTGGCTCATTGTACCCAGGACCTCTGGACCTCTTGAATTCACAACATTGCCTCCAACCCTCGACACATCTATAAATTACAGGAGCTATATTGGTCAAGAGAGTTCTCACACTAACAGAATCGCATATAACCAATATATTGATATACTAAAGGTAGCATAGATATTATAGACAAAAATTTAGGCTTATAAAACAGATTAGTAATCAACTAGTAATTAGTTTGCTTTTCAAAAATACTCACTATATGGCTTTTTTTTATCAGCTCCTTGAGAAATGTTACTTGAACATCTACTAATATTAAAGACATTATGTAGGCACTAGGGTTTGGGATAGGGATATGACATGCCTACATGAGAAAGAGAAGTAACAGCCCAAGGAGATGATAAGGGCCACATTCAGTGACTTGCTGAGGGCTCTGGGCTCTTCCAAGGGCCGTTTTTTTCTCTAATCCATAGATAAACTTATGTCCCTCACTCCCTTTCAAAGATAAGCCTTCTGCACCTATAGAATGATGTATTTGATTATTTTCTTCTACCCTTGTTGTGTAAAACACAATCTCCTTAAGGGGTGAGATTGTTAATTTTGTTCTTGTGTCCCTGTTGTTCCCTATATGAATAAAATTATAGGTCCAGTCCATATCCCTATCCAGGGCCATGTGTATTTTAGATTGTTGGTTTTTCTCTGACCACACATATAATTTCATTGGTACATGGTAGAGGTCAAACATGATGTCAGTCAGCTGCACTATGACTCCTGTGGCTGGAACTAGATTAAAATGTAAAAACTGGGAAATATTTCACAAAGGAAATAAAAATGCAATAGGGCATAGTTAATGTTAATATGTGATTTTCTAAGGCAATATGCAGCTGCCACAGAAACTTCTGTCAGGTTTGGTGGTTAATTCTATTTGAGTTTGATACCACTGGTATAGAGAACTCCCAATGAGGAAACTCCCTCTACTAGTGCATACTGGCACCTGCTTAGCAATTTATGGACAGCTCAGAGAGTGAGAAGCTCTCAGAATCCCACACTCAGTATGCACTGAAGGTGAGATTTGAATCCAGTTCCAGAGTCAGCTCTCTATCTACCATGCCATACCATAATAAGTGCTTAATAAAATATCTGTCAAATTGGATTGACCTGGACTTCCTTCTGCAATATTCTCATTAAGTGGTCACTCAGTATTTTCTTGAAAACCTCTAGAGAGGGGAAGCCCTCATGGGGTCCTTCCACTTTGGAATAGCACTACATCTTAGGAAATCAGGTTCTGCCCCTTGGATACCCAGGTCTTCCCTCTGGGACCAAGCAGAACACACCAAAACTCTATTGGCCATGAGCCCTTTCCAAACTCTTGTGTCTGCATGTGAACCTTCTTTAAGCTAAAAATAATGGTTCGGAACTTGGGGTCCATGAACTTGATTTTAAAAACTATTCTGATCATGGTGATTCAATGTAATTGGCTTCCTTTGTAATCTTATACATTTTATTTTATGCATTTAAGAACATGATTCTGATAAGGGGTCCAGAGGCTTCCCCAGGACCAGGTTAAGAACCATCTCAGCTGCTAAAATAAACACCTCCAGATCCTTCAACTGATCCCATAGATGGATTAGACTGCGGTCCCTTCAGTATTCCTTGGTCACCCATCTCTGACTACTAGTCAACTCATCAATGTTCTCCCTCCCTCCCTGGATTCCTTCCTTCTTTGTCCTTCCTTCCTTCCTTCTTTGTCCTTCCTTCCTTCCTTCCTTCCTTCCTTCCTTCCTTCCTTCCTTCCTTCCTCCCTTCCTCCCTTCCTATCCTTCTTTCCTTCCTAGTCCTTCCTTCTTCCTTCCCTCCTTCCCTTCTGCTCCATTTCTTGTCTTTCTTTCCTTCCTACTCCATCCTTTCTTTCTTCCCCCCTCCCTTCCTAGTCCTTCCTTTAGAGTCTTTCCTTTCTTCTTTCTTCCCTTCCTAGTCCTTCCTTCCTTCTTAGTCCTTCCTTCCTTATCCTTCTTTCCTTCCTTTTCCCCTTTCTCCCTCCTTCCCTTTCCTCCTTCCTAGTCCTTCCTTCCATCTTAGTCCTTCCTTCCTTTTTCCCTTTCTCCCTCCCTCCCTTTCTTCCTTCCTCTCTTCCTTCCCAGTATTTTCCCAAGGGCTGTGCACACTTGCATCTGCTCCTGTGTGCTCCATTTCTCTCTTGTGATTCTCTCCTTCTGCATAATTCCCCCATCTGTGTACTCCTCAGGTCCTGGCAGTGGGAAAGGAGTACATATCCAAAGGCTACAGGTATAGATTCTAGAGGCATTCCAAAAAGACTTAGGACAGTTTCAAGCTATTAAAGCTTAAATCAAATAGTAAAGCTTAAAGCTTCACTAAGACACATAATTATGTCACATTCAAAGTACACTAGCCACATGAAAGTAAATAACAGTAATAATAATAAATCTGTATCATCTATCTATCTACCTGCCTATCTAAATATCTATCAATCAATCTATCTATCTCTCTATCACTCTGAGGACTGCGTAGTGCTTTGCATAGATTATCTCAGTGGATCCCTGTGTGAAAAGGTCTAAATTATTCTCAGTCTACAGATGAAGAAACTGAGGGTGAGAGAGTTTATTGCCCCAGGTCATACATTGGTGACTGGAAATCAGCCCCTCTGGACTCCAGGCCCAGCTTTCTATGCATTATGCAATTATACAGCATCATACTGGATCTGGGGATCTGGGGGGCGAGGACAGGGGTAGGCAGGCATCACCATCCTATTCCCTAAAGCATGTGCTGAGCTGTCCTATCAACTCTGTTGGGCTTGGAGCTTGAGGCTCCTGAGGGATCCTTTGTTCTCCTCCAAGCTTCTACAGGCATGAGAAGGGTGCATCAGAGCAGAAAGGATTGGCTGCTGACTCCCAGCACAGTGCTTAGACATAGTATGAACTCCAATCCATGTTGAATGATTGGATCCATCTTCTCCTCTGTCTTGCTCCTGTTCCTGATCATATCCCACACTTGCTGGTCTGAAGTATGGTCACTTCACATAAAACTGGTTTTGATCCTAAGGATGTCAAAAACAGAAAGAAAGGTTCCATATTCACCCAGATATTTGTAGGAGCATTTTTGTGTATCTTAGCAATGAACTGGAAACAAAGTAGATAATGTAAGAGAATGGCTAAACAAATTGTGGTATGTGAATATGACAGAAAATTGCTGTGATCCAAGAAACAGTGAATCTTGAAAAGCAGCACTGTATAGTGAATGGAGAGCTGCCCCCAAAGCCAGGAAGACCTGCTTCTGACACATAACGTGACACCTACTGACTGTGTGACTCTGGGTAAGTCATCTGACTTCTCTTTAAGTATTCAGCAATAACATAAGTTGCAGGAAAAAAATGTCAAACTGCAAAGGTAGAGGGAATTCCATGTGTTTATCTTTTGATCAGTTGTTTTCAGTCATGTCCAAATCATGACCTCATTTGAGGTTTTCTTGGCAGAGATGCTGGTTTGCCATTTCCTTCTACAGCTCATTTTACAGATGAGGAAACTGAAATAAATAGAGTGAAGTGAATTGATTTGAACTCAGGAAGATGAGTCCTACTGACTCCAAGCCTGGCAGGTTTAGGCCATGTCCCTATTCTACATGCCTAGCACCTGTACTAAATTCTGGGGATATAATGGAGAACATATAAACTGATACAGAGGAAAGAAAGCAGAACCAGGAAAACAGTGTACAGAATGACCATAATAATATAAATGGAAACAACAACCACTACAAATCAAAACTAAACGCTCTGAAGTTATAATGATCAAACTTGGCCCTAAAGTGTTAGAAGAAAAACCCTTCTTCTGCTTCCCTTCTTTCCCTCTGCTAGCACCCTGCCTTTTATGTAGGGATTGGGGGGTGTAGGGACTGCTCATGACATCAGACTAGGTTCAGATGCTGATTATTTTTGCCACACTTTTTGCCCCCTTTGTTGTAAATGATGACTTTAGGAAAGAGGAGGAAAGTATTAGAAAATGGAAGTGATGTAAAAATAAAAAAGTATCAAGTAAAATATAAAGAAAAACAACCTCCTTCTTGGTTCAAACTGTTGTTCCCCCAAGTTTCCGGGAATTAGACTCCAGTTATTGTTTATCAGAACCTAGAATTAAGAGCTAGGAGGGATTTTGTAGAACTCTTATTTTTACAAATGAAAAAATTGAGGCCCAAGGATGTCAGGCAATTTGTCCATGGTCACACAGCTAATATAAGAATCCCCACCCATTCTTAGCCTACATGTCTAGCAAACCTACAGCTCTATCCCCCTTATCTTCCTCCAGTAAAGGGTTCATTTCTGGAGCATTGTGTGGTGACTCTACGCTGAGTCCCAGAGAAAACCCCTGGGAATGCCCAGAGTTTGGACACTAGCTGCGGTTCCTCAGAGGACATTCTGAATCACTACTTTGCAGAGACCCATCAAGAATGTCGCTGAGCTTCTAAAATTCCCATCCTGTGACACTGGGCTTTATAATCCTTCTCACCATTCAGCTGAAAGGGGAAAAAAAGAATCCAGCAACTGTACTAGTGAGGTTCAAATAAATGCAACTGACAAAATCCCTGCTCTCTGAAGCCTGGAACTTGGGGTCCAGGAGTCGTCTGCAGGGCCAGCAGCAGCCTCGGCAATGTCCTCATGCCCAAAGTAGTGCCAGGAAAATGTTCTTTTTTCTCCTAGCAGAAATGTGGATTAAGTTACTAAGCAAGAGGCTGATAAACAGGAAAGAGGGAATATCGAAGCCTGGAAAGGCCTTGCATCTGAACAGTGTAGGCGATAAAGAGCAACCATGTCAGAGTCACCTTTATTCTAACAAAAAGAGAGATTCCAAAGAAAGATCGTTTGAACTGATAGAGAGTTATTTACATTGGATGACAGTGAACTGGAGTAGAATGAGTTCTATAACAGTATCCCAAGTCATCAATCAGATAATGGTACATGAATGGAAACCCTGCTAAGGATGCCGTATGGGTATTCCTGGCATTGGGAAGACAAAAGGTCTGAGACCCTGAAGGGAAGGGTGATGATCTGAAGAAATGGCCAAGTATTAGGATGAGAAAACTATGCCAGTCATGGCATTTCTGACAAGGATACAAAGAAGAATGGTGTCCTATAAGAAGAGGAAGGAGAGAGCCAGGCCCCCTCCACTGTTGGATAGCTCCCAGTGTGAGAATGGCTTTCCCTGCATGGATCCTCTATCTGCCTCTTCGTAACTCCCCTCCACCCTTCTCTTGCTGCCGCTCTTAGTTGAATACATCCTCCATGACAGTTCTTAAAACCCTCCTTTATCACATTTTGGGGGCAGGTGTAGACTCCTTTCCTTCACATTTTTGGATGCTTCAGTAATCCTGATGATGGCACAGTGCTCTTTCCCATGACTAACATCCTGACAAACCTGACTCTTTAATTATTACAACACCCTCCTATTAGGAAGCAGAAAAAAAGTATGTGGAGTTGAACAGTAACAGGGATCGCACCATATTAATCAATGCCTTCACAAGCAAAGAGACTAGAAAAATGAGTAAGAAGCCCTTGTGTTGCGAATGCCTCTGTTGCTTGGTTAGTCTTTCTTTAAAGTGAGGTTACAAATGAATTCAAATTGGCTTCCATTGGCTGTGGATGATCCTCTGGTTTCCCATAATAAACTTAGATCTTCCTGTAGTGAAAGCTCTTTTAAAATGGAAGAAAGCCCCTACATGCACAGTTCTCTTTCCAAGGGGTCTTCTTAAAGTCTGCCCTCCTCACTCCTCACCACGCACATCATCCAGTGATGCCAGCTCCTTAGTTCCTTCTCAAACAAGATGTTCCACCCACCACTTCTGGCATTTTCACTGGGATCTGGTCTCTCATGGACCTCATCCCCACCTCCTGGTTTCCCTGACTTCTGACAAGGCCCAGTTAAGATTCCGCTTTTACTGGAAGCTTCTTCTGACCCCTGTAATTGCTGGTGCCTTCAGGCTGCTCCGTATAAAGCTTATTTGTACCTAGTTATTTATACGTTGTCTCTCAGAATGGAGCCTGGTATGTAGTAAGTGCTGGATAAATGCTTCTTGACTGACCTTTTTGACAATTCTGAATCTTTCCCTGGGTGGTCACAGTGGGGCCAGTTACTGGTTAATTATGGTCTCACTTGGGAAGCATCTCTGATTCATCTTTCTGGTGTAACTGAAGGAAATAAACTCAATGTGAATTTGATGGGAAAACTGGGTTCAAATTCTTTGACACTTAGGAGCTGTGTGATCCTGGGCAAATCACTCAACCTCTCTGAGTGTCAAGTAACTTTCTGCTAACTAGCTAGGTATCTCAGTGACTTGAGTAGTGAGGAAGACCAGGGTTCAAACCTTGCCCTAGATACTTAATAGTTGTGTGATCCTGGGCAAAATCACTTAACTTCTGTTGCCTTAGTTTCCTCAACTGTAAAATGAGGATTAGGACAGGCATAGAATGCTAAGCTTGGAGTTAGGAAGACCTGAGTTTAAATCCAGCCTCAGACACTGGAGCATGACCCTGGTTAAGGCATTTAATCCTCCTTGCCTTAGTTCCTCATCTGTTAAATGAGTTGGAGAAGGAAATGGCAAACCATTCCAGCATCTTTGCCAGGAAAACCCCAAATGGGGTCACAAAAAGCTGGACAAGACTGAGAAACTACTGAACAAGACAGCGATTGTAGTAGCCCCTGCTTTATAGGGCTAATGGGAGGTTTCAATGAGATACTTGTAAATTCTTCTGCAGTCCTCAAAGTGATATATCAGTAATACCTAGGGACTCGTAGAGTTGTAGACATCTTTACTGGGTGAACAAATCCTGACAGCTTTGAAATCATGGGTCTACTGTGTGCCAGGCACTGTGCTAAATGCTTGAGTGAAACAGGCCCTGCCTCGTGGAACTGACATTAGAATGAAGGAGACAGAGTGTATACATTTGGGTTTGAACATTAATTCAGCCAGAGCAGAGGAAGGGAGCCTCAGAGGGGAGCTACCGGGTAGTTGGGAGGTCCAGGAGAGACACCTCACTCGGCAGCTATATCTGCAGTGCTGAAGATGATAAAGGGAGATGGTGGTACCAGACAGTGACTGACCCACAGCAGCTAGTTCATGCATCAGCCCTGAATTAATTGCCTACTTTGTACAAGGTACTGGGCTAGGTACTCAGGGGCACCAGGGAAGCCCTATAGGCATATCTTGCCACATCTGACTCACAAAGAATTACAGTGCATTCATAGCCTGCCCTAGGCAAGACCTCGCTCCACAACTCTCTTCTCTCTCCTTCCTCCTGCTTCTTCCCAGCCACACAGGGAAAGTCCTTTTACTTCCAGGGACTAAGGGCTTATGTCATAAGGACTCAAGACATTTTCCTTCTAGAAAAATCTTCAGTAACCAACCAATCAACAACCAAAGGAATGAAGCTATAAAGCTGGACTTGGTGGTATCCTACAAGATGTTGAGGGAAATATTTTGCAACCAGGCAGCCTGCCTGGTCCCTCTAAAATCACACAGTGCCGGTCACATTTTGTTATTGAGTCATTTCAGTTGCGCCTGACTTTTCATGACTCCAATGGGGGTTTTCTTGGCAAAGATACTGGGGTGGTTTGCCATTTCCTTCTCCGTCTCATTTTCCAGGTGAGAAAACTGAGACAAACAGGATAAAGTGACTTGCCCAAGGTCACACAGCTAGTATCTGAAGCTAAATTTGAACTCAGGAAGATGAATCTTCCTAACTCCAGATCCTGTACTCTATTCACTGGTACCTAGTGTGCCCTGCCTGGCACACAATGGGCACTTAATTGATTGATTGACTTATAAAGACTGGAATGTCTTCTCTCATTCCCTTCACCTGCTAAATTCTCACTCATCTTTTAAGGACCACCTCAAACATTCCCTCCTTTATAAAGTTTTCTCTGACCTCCCTTCTGGGTAATGATGAGCCTGTCTTCCCTATTTCCTTCAAACTTTGCTTTGCACCGCTTTGAAATGTCCATGCATTATTTTGTGTTACAGTAATCATTGCATGATCTCTCCCACTGATTATGAAGGCAATGGTGGCTTTGACTTCTTGTGTGTTCCCCTTCCCTAGCATGGAGCCTTTCCATTCAAAGGCTTCATATTTGAGTCCCAATGATCCTAGATCTAGACTTGGAATGGACCTCAAAGACCATCTTGTCCAACCCTGTCATTTTATAGTTACAGAATTTGAAGCTTAGGGAGATCAAGGTCACACAGGTAGTAAGTGTCGAGGTGAGATTAGAATCCAAGCGCTCTCACTAAAGTCAGTGATTTTTCCATTGAACCAACCTGAATCCATCCTCCAAGATGCCGCTTGGGAAAAATTGATTGATAGGCTCTTCCCTTAAGTAAAGGATTGAATAAACTCTCCAATTCTCTGCAGATTCCTTGCCATCCTTGTCTGTGTCCTAAACATGATAGAAGTCAGGTGGGACAACCTCTCTAAAGTAGGATGAGTCAATGTCCACAAGGCAGATGACTCTGAAGAGTTTTCCCTAGGGCCCTTCTGACCAACCTTCTGGGAAAGGGTTATAGGTTGCTCACAAATTGGCCCAAGAGTCTCCTGGCCCAGCTAAAACCTAAAGAGACCCTTTGCTTTCTGCAGGCAGGGGTGAGGCTATCCAGAAATGTTTCTGGGTCTCCCTCTTTATACATAGGGGCTTTGTTTTTGTGCTCTGGAAATTGTAGAAGGCACTAAACCTCATGCTGTCCCTGTTGCTAAAGCCCCAAACTCCTCTATTTATCCCTGTAACCAAGGCAGTGACAGAGGAGCACCATTGGTGGACAGGGAGTAGAGGCTGCCTGCGCAAGCCCAGCAGAGAAGTTTCTGTGATTTTCCATCTTGGAGCTGGGAGGAGACAATTTACTCATTTTACCCATGAGCCATCAGAAGGGAACCATAAAGGTCTTTATTGGGTCCAGTGACACACCCTGAAAGTTCCCTCATCCTTGGCTTGAGGCTGAACTTCTGGCTGAGTTCTCCCAGCAAGAATGCAAGCAAGAAAGCATTGCCTTCCACTCTCCCTCCCAGGTCCCAGCTCCAGGGGTGGGGGATTGCAGAATCAGGTGGTGGGCGAAGTATAGGCTTTAGAGTTAGAGGTCCTGGGTTCAAACCCTAGCTCTGCTGCTCACTGCCCAGGAGCCCCCTGGGCTCAGAGACCCTTATATGAGAAGTGGACTCCAAGACCTCTTGGCTTGACCCGAATCTCCTGGTCTGGCCTGCAGGAAAGGCCTGGTGGAATGACTTTTATCTCTGGTTCTCTGCTCCTTCATCTGGGAAAGGATGAAACTCTGCCAGACCTTTTCCCCACTTATTAACCCATGGAACACTTTGGGATGGAAAATACTAATGGGTGACAGCTATTAATGGGTAACAGTTATGATTAGCAAAGACACAAACATCTTGAGAAATAGGAAGGGAAATTATCATAATCTCATTTCACAGATAAGAACAACAAAGTGCTACAGGGATATTGGATGCCCAGATGAATCCCTTCAGCCAGCCCAGACTCAAAGCCCAAACCCAGCACTTTGTGCTCCAAATGAAAACTATGTCCCACCTTGCAATGGAGCTTGTGCACTAGAGATGACCCCCACTGTCTGGTGGTATGAGGATGGTGGGAGGGAGATGGATGAGAAAGTTGATTCTCACAGTGAAACTCACCTGTGTTGAAAATATTTGTAGCACTGAGTTTCATGTGAGAAGTAGCGTGGCATGGCAGATAGAGAGCCAGGTTGGAAGCTTCCAAGTCAAGTCAAGAAGCATTTATTAAGGGACACTTAGACAACAAGTGGACAGAGCACTGGCCCTGGAGTCAGGAGGACCTGAATTCAAATTCAGTTACAGATACTTACTAGCTGTGTGACCCTGGGAAAGTCACTTAACCCCAAACACCTTCTCCCCAAAAAAGAAGCATTTCTTAAGTTTTATTAAGTGCTTACTCTGTGCCAGGCACTGCTCTAAGTGAGCACTGGACAGACAAGAACACAGTTCCTGTTCTCAAGGAGAGAAGTCCTGCCTCTGACATACTGACTGTGGCACCCTGGGGATGGGCTTTATATAATGCTATAAGTTACAGAGAAGGTACTGACTTACGTTTGTAAAAGGAAGTTTCTTTTGCCAGGTTTTACCAATGAAATCATTGGTCCAGTCCCTAGCCTGTAGTCTCTTATTTAATATTTTAGTGGGAAGACCATCAGTAGCATTTAAATATTCCCACAAAACTCCTGTTCACAGGATGCTGAACACCAGGTTAGAATAGAATCTTTGATAGAACTCTGAACTCTGAGTCAAGGAGACCTGGAAGGCCTGGGTTCAAATCTTTCTTCTGCCATCAGCTGTGGGACCCTGATCAAGTTACTTATCTCTCAGAGCCTTAGTTTTCCCATGAGTAAAATGATACCTTAGAGGGTTGCCATACCCAAATGAGGATTATACACGAGACCACACGTTGCCTTCTTATATTCCTAAATTATTATTTTCCTCTGGACCTGAGGAAAGAAAAGAGACTGGCAAAGCAATTTCTGATAATCCTGACATAAGATGGGGCAGATTATTTGTCCCACTCGGTAGGAATCTTGGGAATCTTGGACTGGAGACAACAGAAAGCTGAGTACCAGACAGAAAATGTGAACAAGGTACAGCGGTCTTAGTAGGTCATGCCATTGTCCTTACTTAGGACATGCCTTCGGGGTGTGCCCCTCATCACAAAGAGTCTCTAGCCAAGCGTCTTATAATGGGGGGTGGTCCTGACCTCAGGAAGCCATCGAGAGTCACTGGCAAAGCTCTTGCCTGGGGAGGGTTTCAACACCAGGGCGATTTGTACACTGGCATGCTAATCATGCTGGGCAGCTGTGGAGGGTTGACACATGCTCCTTATGGCTCTGCATTTTGAAAGAGAACCAAAAATCAGGAGTGGACCCTACCCAAATATCTTGGAGGGAGAAGCAGATAGTTCCTCCCTTATGGAGCTCCGCACATAATAAGTAGCACTGGCATAAAGCCCAGCACAGGAGCTAAGGCCTGGCCAGGCTACTACATTGTTGCATGACTTTGGGCAATTCATTTTCCTTCTATTTCTGAAAAATGAGGGCGTTAAACTGGGATACCTAGGACAACTAGAATTTATATAGCAGTCTCACATCTGGCAAACCCTTCCCATGTGTCATTTGATCTTTACAACAACCCAGATAGGTAGGTGCTATCATTATCCCCATTTTACAGATGAGGAAACTGAGGCAAACAGAATTTAAGAGATTTGCCCAGAGTCACACAGCTACTATGCATTTGAGGCCAGATTCAAACTCAGGTCTTGTCCATCATTCTGTCCACTATAACTCCTAGGAAGATATTAGTCAATATGCTTCACTAAGAACCTACTCTGTGCCAAGGACATGTTGAATTATAGGGATACAAAACCAATATGGAAACAGCCTCTGCCTGGCCCAAAGGGGCTTATAGTAGAGACAGCCTCTAAGTATTTATGTATGTTTGGTGTATATATACCAAATGTATGTGAGACAGTTTGGGAAAGTACAAGTAATTGGAGGTGATATAGGAAAGGTCATTTGTAGAAGATGGTCCTTGGGCTCAGACCTGAAGGAAACCAACCATTCCAAGACACTGGATGATCTCTGCCATCCTCTCTAGCACTGACCCAGGAGACTCTGATGCCCGAGCTGGAGGCCTTAGCAGGCCTCTTGCCACCCAGAGCTCTATCTAGTCATGGAGCTGATCTCCTCTCTCTGTTCGGCTGAGATCAGAGCCCTTCCTACGGACAGACTCTGCCCTGTCTGGGTTGGCCTCTCCCGACACGAGCTCTTCAGGTGCCTGCCAACAGCACATGTTACCATATAGCTCATGGGGGAGGAAGCAGTCCCAGTACACACAGTTCTAGTCTCAGCTTACCTCATGATCTGCTCAGTAACCTTGGGAAAATCTCTTCTGGCCTCCTGGCCACAGATTTGCCACCTGGAACACAGGACTGTTTTTCTGGACCCATCCTGTGGTTAAATGAGTGTGGAGTCAGGAAGTGAAGGATTTAAAATGTTCAAATAAAAGCTGTCATCTGGTGAGGAAGGCTATTGGATATGCTGATTTCCCCTTCTTCTGTCTCCTCTGGAAGGTTGCAGGATCCAGGAACTTAACCACCTTCCACGCTGCTGATTTTTGCCCCCAGGGCTCTCCTTCTTTCAGAATTTGCCCATCCCTGGAACAAAGAAATAAATGGGAGTGTCAACCTTTCCATCTGACCTTTTCTCTGAGTGGAGTCATAGAAAGAGCACCAGTTTGGAATTAGAAGACTTTAGCCCCTTGTTGCTGGGTAAATCTTGGGCTAACTTCTAGGCCTTGGTTTCCTCCTTTGTAAAGTGAGTGGACTGGCTCAGGTAACTTCTAAGGCACTTCAGGGGCTAAAGGTCACATTTTATGAATCGTGGATGTGCCCAGCTTTGGTGATCTCACAGCGCATCACTTCCCTGGGTTGGCATAGGCAGAGATGGGGAGAGGGAGGGAGGGTAAGGAATGCTCCCAGCACATTGTAGGCACCAAGCAAATATTTAATTGATTGAGAAGAGGGGCAGGGGCATTTCATCCTGTATTTATTCTCCACCCTGTATTCTCCATCCTGTATTTATTCTCTGGGAGGTCAGTCATTCTTGTCCAAGATCATTACAGGAGAAAGGTAGGGGGAAGGGAAAGGGAGTCAGCAGGAAGGGGAGAACCTGGTTTCATTTAGAAGGCAGACTGCTGCTGGACCTCATTAGGAGGAGGCAGAAAATATAACCAACTGTAGCAAATCAAAACAATGGTGCAGGCTCTTACTCTGGCCTGTGTCTTTGGAAAGTACAACCAGTCAACCTGGCAGATGGGAATTAGGGCTTCAGGCCTCGAATTAAAAGTAGACAGATGGGTTCAAACAGGGCTGTGGCCCATTCTAGCCTGCTGCTTTGGGGCAGATACTGAGATCTCCTGAACCTCAGTTTCCCCCTTTGCAAACTGACAATAATACTCCCACTATCTTCTGCTTGCAGGTAGGATCTATTTCTTTTTAAGGAGAGTTTTTAATCTAAAGGTAACACATGAATATGAATCATTATCAATATGCTGTGACATGTTTCCCCTTACAACACTGGAACATATTCCAAAGAGCAAATAAGCTGCTGAAGGATTGATCCATTCATCTCATCCATCTTGCCAGCAGCCCTCACCCTGCAGCTGCACTCCTCCCCCCAACTGGAATTGCCCCCTAGCACCTAGAATCCAGAGAGGAGTTAGTCTATGTGCTCATTTCAGGGCTTCCAGACCCCCAGACTGAACTGTACAGACAGGCCAGGGTTCAGTCACCTCATCCCTGTACCCAGCCCTACCCACATGTGCAGACATATTCCCCCAGCCTACCATCCCACTTTCCACCTTTTGCTCTGGGAACAGGGAGCAAAGCAGCATTACCATTTCTTCTGGAAGGGGTGTGACCTCGGCCTGCCTTCTGCTATGGAGCAAACTTACCATCCCTGGGACTCCTCAGACCAAACATCTCTTCTCTGGCCACTGATTCCTTATGGGGCTTGTTTCTCCCATTAGAATATAAGTTCCTTGAGGGCAGGGACTATATCTGTCTAACTTTTGTATTTGCTGTGCTTGGTATATAGTAGGAGCTCAATAAATGCTTTTTTCCATCACACTTTCCATTGTAAAGCCACCTTGATCCACTGCTCCTTTCCAAGCCAACATTTTGGAAAGCTGTGGCTTCCTCTCCCTCCCCACCCATTCCACACTTTCAATCTCTTCTCCAGTGTATTCTAATTTCCCTTCAATTCTGTCATTTAATTTAGAACTGAGAAGGAAGCAAATGGCTAATGATTTATGGACAAGAGAGCTAGAATGACCACACCTACTCATGAGTTTCTCCTTCTCCATGATCTCTGTGCAAAGCAGATCTGAAGAACAACAGACATCACAGAAAGTTACAGAGAAAAGGGACTTTTAAAGGCTCTCTTGTCTCCAGGGGTTCAGTTTGGGTAGGCTGAGTGCATTTATGAAGCACCTAATACATTCCAGGCACTAGGACAGTGAAATCACCCCTGCCCTCAGGAAGCTTTTTTTCAGGGAAGACACCACATACAATGTATCTAGACACATACAAATAAAATTCTTTTTGTTTTGGGAGGGAGGCATAAATAGCTAGGAAGACCAGGAAACATCTCATGTAAGGGCTCAAACTGGCCATGTGATTGGAGAGAAGGGGATGGATGGGAGAGATGTGGTGGAGGTAAAAACAAGATTTGGCAACTTAAATATGAGAGCCGACATTTATGTAGCAGATACTGCAGGAGCTTTGTTAAACACTTTTCCATTACTGTATCATTTGATCCTCACAACCCTGGGAGTCAGGATCCTCCAATTTTACAGCTGGGGAAACTGAGGCAGAGGGAAACTGCCCGGGGTCACACAGTTAATAAATGTCTGAGACCAGATTTGAACTCAGTCTTCCTGACTCCAAGCCTGGCACTTGATCTGCCGTACCACCTATTGCCTCCTTTCTTGGGTACGTGGGGTGAGAAAGTAAAGGATCAAGGATGATAGCCAGGTTGTGAACCCAGGTGATAAGAAGGTGGTCCAGTAGATCTGGGCCCAGACACTCACTTGTGCTCTCTTTACCTCTATCTGCCTCAGTTTCTTCATCTGTAAAACGGGGATAGTAATGGCACTTACCTCCCAGGGTTGTTGTGAAGATCAAATGGAAAAACATTTGTAAAAAGTGTAGATAAATGTTAGCTACTATTCTTAGGATTATCATTATTACCACTCGAGAGAAATAGGGAAGTCTGAAGTAGGTGTGTCTTGGCAAAAGATAATGATTTCCATTTTGGACATGTGTTTTACATGCACAAGGGACATTTACAGGGGACCTGAGTTCAAATGTGACCTCAGATACTTATCAGCCGTGTGACTCGGGGCAAGTCTCTTAACCCCCAATTGCCTCCCTGCAAAAAAAGACTAGAGCACAGGAGATATAGATTTCTGAGTCATCCATACAGAGATAATTTAACCCACGGGACTTTATGAAGCCACCAAGAGAATACAGAGAGGGGAGAAAAAGGGCCCAGAACAGAGTCTTGGGTATACCCACAGTTGAGGATGATGATCTAGTTAAGGTGACTGAGAAGGCATAGTCAGAAAGGCAGAAGGGAGAGAAAAGTGTCCTAAAATCCCAGGAATGGGACAGAATCCAAGCAGAAAGGGTTTTCAACACTGTCAAATGTTGCAAAGAGGCCCAGCAGAGTGAAGACTGAGAAAAAGCCATCAGATCTGGCACTTCCAAGGTCACTAGAGACTTTGGAGAGAGCATTTTCAGTGGAATGGAGAAGTCAGAAGATAGTGGGAGGAAATGAGGGGGAACCATCAATTGTAGATGTTCTTCTCCAGGTGTTTCACCACAAAGGGGAGGAGAGACACAGGATGTTAACCAATAGAGATGGTTGGGTCAAAGCAGGGATTTTTTTTTTTTTTTTTTTTTAGGATGGGGGAGACATGGGCATGTGCATAGACAGCAGGAAAACAACCAGTAAGGAGACAGGGAGAGAGTGAAGATTACTGAGAGGGAGGGGAGAATCTGTTGGAGAAGGTGGGATGGAGTGAACTCACTAGTACAGACAGAAGGCTTAGCCCTAGGAAGAAGAGGGACCACTTCATTACATGAGGAGTGAAGGAGGAGAGAGTGGAAGAAGGCATGGGAGTGATGGAAGATGAGGAGGAAGGGAGAAGAAGCCACTAGCAGTGAATGGTCTCAATTTTCTGAGCAATATAGGATTGGGGGAGGGTGAATTAATTAGGGAGGTGCAAAAAAATTACCTTGCAGCAATGAGGGTTCAATGGAGATTTCTTAATATAAATTATGTAACATAATAATAGCACAGGGTTATGGTGAGGACCAAATGGGATAATATATGTAAAGTGCTGAATAAATTCTAGTTATCATCATTACAGGCAGATTTATTTCTTCTGGACAGCAATCATTCTTTTTGACGGCTCATTAGGTTGAAGCATATTGAAATAAATATTTCTACAGTCTAAAATCCTTTCCAAACCTGAATGAAGGAAACTTTATTAATTCTTAATAAGATTTCTAGGAAACAATGTCCCTTACTAAAAATCTCCCCCTCCAATGGATAGAACGAAGGAAGACTCATTTTTTTGAATTCAAATCCAGTCTCAGACATCTACTAGCTGTGTGGTCCGGGGCAAGTCAATTAACCCTATTTGCCTCAGTTTCCTCAAATGAGCTGGAGAAGGAAATGGCAAACCATCACAGTATCTTTGCCAAGAAAACCCAAAATGAGGTCATGAAGAGGTGGATATGACCAAAACTAAGCAATCACTATTTTTCTATAAGGGGAATTTGTAAAAGGGTGGTAACCAGATTTAGAGGAGAAATACCTTGATCTAGCAAAATTTATTGCTTGCCTCCACCAATGACTCAGTTGTGTGGCAAGGTCAGTGAAGCTAGACTTGGAAAGAGAAGTCACGAATTCAAATTCCACTTCAAACCCCACTGTGTTACCTTAGAAAAGTCATTAACCCTCCTTCCTCTGTGAAATGGCAATGATGATGACAATAGTATCTACTTCAGAGGATCTTAGCTAGCTGTATCACTATCACTTATCATACAGAATAGGATAGGAAATCATTCTCCAGGCTTTGCTGACATTTTTCACTTATTCTGTCTGATGAAACAAATTCAACCAAAATTTTAACCTCTGCTCAATCCTGATTGTGAAATCCTTCAGGCATACTATAAACTGTAACTTTGAAATAGCTTATATTAAAGGGATTTTCAAAAGCACGAAGGGGCCTTGTCGGTATGGATTTTGAGCAAAAAAAGAAAAAAAAGGCTTGGATTAGAATAATTGCAACGAATAAATGTGTTTCTGGAAGATTTGTGTCTAAAACGTAGAGAAAACCTTTCCTCCCACGAGGGTAAATGCCCTTAAACTGTCCCCCTCGCACTCTTCTCCGCTGGCACATACACTGCCCACTTCTTGCAGGCCCACGAGACTGAAGACCGAAGAAGGCAGACACCACGCAGGAATGGCTGTTTTGGGTGCAATGGGCACGCTTTAAGACTCGGCTTCTCGCAGTCAAGCAGCACGGAGATTCCGTGCGCAGAGCTCTGGACCGACATCCCGCTTCGGACACGTCCAGGCTGGTGGCCCCAGGCACGTCTGCCTCAGTTTCCCCCCCAGTAAAATGGGTGATCAGAGCCCCCGCTCGCAGGGAGGATCGGATGAGGTCACGTTGGAACAGCGGGCTATTATATAAAGGCTCCGGGGAAGCACCAGCGCCAGCGGCTCCGAGGAGGGGGCAGCGGCACGGGGGAGAGGCGTCCCCGGAGGCCGCCCAGGCAGGGAGGCCGGCCTCGGACGTGGCAGGCGGGCGGCAGGGGCGGGGCCGTGTCAGTTACCAGGGCCACGCGCCCGCCAGGCTCCCGGGGCTCCGCAGCGCGATCCCCCCTCCCTCCCCGGGGGCTCGAGCCGCTCTCCCCGCCTTCTTCTCCCACCTATCAGGCTTCCCGCGCTCGGCCCGTCCCCGCCTCCGATTGGCCGGCAGGCGCGGAGGGGGCGGGCCCCGCAGCGGCTCGCGGAGCCGGCGGCGTCGCTAGCTCAGTCTCTCCGGGTCTCCGCCTGGGGTGGGTGGAAGGGTGTGAAGGGCCCGGCGCGGGGCGCGAAGATGCCCCAGGACGGCGCTGCCGGCGGCGCGCCCGGGCAGGGGAAGGGAGCCCTGGCCGCCGCCGCCGCCGCCGCCTCGGCCGCCGGAGTGGTCGGGCTCGGTGGCGGGGCGCTCCTGCCGAACCCTGCGTTGGTGGCCTCCGTAACTGCGCCCGTCCCGGACCCGCTGAGGCGGTGAGCGCGTCCTCTGGGGAATCCGCGGCCCGGCGGCCAGTGCGCATGCTCCCTGGGGGTGTGTGGCCCCCGGAGGGAGGCCGGGAGGGGGCGGGCGCGGGGGGGGGGGGCGGGCGCAGGGGTGGGGCCGGGCGCTGGGATTGGTCGCGAGGAGGCAATGACCCTGACAGCTGGTTTTTCTCTACCTGGTCCGTTTCATTTTCTGCTCCCCTGCTGGGAACTCGCGGCTGGCTGTGCCCGAAGGGGCCGCAGTGCCAGCCGGAGAGCCCCGGGCCGGCCTCCGGTGCCGCGCTCGGCCTTCCCCTTCCTCCGGGGTGACCTTGGGCAGGTCACTTAGCTGCCAGCTGGGGGCAGCGGCCCGGGTTCAAATCCGGCTTCTGCCCCTTACCTGCCGCCTGGCTCTGGGCAAGCCCCTTCACCTGTTTGCCTCAGTTTCCTCAACCGTAAACAAGAATCCCACCTGCTCCCCAGGCTGCAAAAACGAAATCATATGTGTAAAGCGCTTTGCAAACCTTAAAGCGCTCTCTAAATACTAGCTATTATTAACTTCCCCTCCTCGGGCCTCAGTTTTCTCCCTCTGAGGTTGTCTTTCTGTGATCCTCTGAGCTGGGAGGTCACCTCCCCTCAGGCCTCTCTTGTTAATAGAAGAGAGACAGCGTGTCGTCCACGAATTCTTAAAGTTTTTTGTGCCTCCTCCCCTGTGATGGTCTGGTGAAGCGAGTGACCCCTTCCATATTTTTAAATCGTGTGTGTGTGTGTGTGTGTGTGTGTGTGTGTGTGTGTGTGTGTGTGTAACAACAGTTTTAAATACTGGTTTTAAATAATTGGAGAAAATGCTAAATTTCAGTTAGGGTTTACTGAAGATACACATGCATCCATGTTCAGGGACCACAGATGGGTAGATCCTAGGATGACAGACCTGTGATATTCTAGTGTAATCTCATTTTAAAAATGAGGAAAATTGGTGACCAACCAAACAGTGTAAGAAACTTGCAAATGGTCTTGGAGGAAGTGAAGACATTGGGTCTTTTTTTGGAATTGGGAGGGGAAAGTCTAGTCAAAACCCCTCAACCCACAGGTGACAAAAAGACTCAGACAGGGGAAAGTTGTGTGACTCATAAGAGGGAAGAGCAAGACTTGAACTAAAGTGTAATGACATCCGGTTTAGTCCTTTTTTTTAAAAAAAAAATAACATAAGTTTGCTTCCCTATGGGTATACATGCTGGGATAAGGTGATTTAAGAACAGAAAGAAAGTAAAATCTGGTGACTGAACAGGCCCTGTAATTTGCGCCTTCAGTATAAAGAGAAGGAGTTTAGAATTTCTAGCTGGAAGGGACCTTCCAAATAGTCCAGGTTCACAATCTCATTGTGAGATGAGGGAACTGAGGCCCCAAGGGTGAGTGCTAAGTCAGAGGTCAGATAGTAGGAGTCAAACTTGGGTTTTGATTCCAAACTCAGACCTCTCTCCCTACACCAGAAAGATTTGTCCTTCTTACAGGCATTATAAACCCATTTTCCTTCCTAGTAATCACTCTCTAAATGTCCTTTTTGTAAATCCAGATGTCCTTATATCCTTCAGCTCACTGAGAGCCTAACTGTGCAGATGACTGTGTAAGGATCTTCCATCTGTCTGCCTGGACACAGGAGAAGCATCCCATCTCCCACAAATTTAGTTTAGAGCAGCTGCCTTTCCCTGCTCCTTTGGGATGATTAGGAATTAATTTAAAACACTTTAAGGCTGTATTTGTGACTTCAGAGAGACCTAGGAAGTCTTTTGATGTGACCTTCCCTTTTTTATGTAATTTTTTTCTGATGGTAGGGAAATACATGCTATAGATTTCTGGGGTAGGTTTTGCAGGGGAAAACTGAGAATGAAGGGAGCCAATAGCCTCTGTTCTGACACTCCAGGCTTCTCTTGGATGCCGGTGGGCTGGGAATGAGGGTGCTCTGCCGATGGTTTTGATGGTTATTTCTACGTGGCCTAACAAGACTGAGAGATTCATTTCCCAACCTTGGCTATACCACAAGTAACACAGAAACCTAGCTAACTGAATTCCTGTCCCCTGGAAGAGGCACGACAGAGCATCTAAGAGCACAGACTGTTCTCCTTAACAGACAGAGGGGTCCTCACTTCATAACCTTGCTCTTTCTCACTTCTTTTTTTAATCCTGGTTTTCTAGTCCTGACAGAGTTTTAATGTGTAGAAATAGAGGTTTCATTCTTTGTGCCCTGTAGTCATTGAACATTAAATTGAATAGTCTGTAGAACTTTCCCAGCATTTATGGGGTTTTGGATAGTATGCTGTTGTATGTGTTTTATGATATCAATATATTTTTTGATAATATGGCCTCTTTCATGGTCTCTTTCTAAGTCCCAAATCTGGAGATATTGTTATATTTTGTCACTAACCCAGTGCCACTGGATTTGTTTTGCTTTCTTATCCTACAACAAGGAGATGAGGAGAAATGGGTTGTGTCTATTGGATACATTTTTGGCTAATTATGGTATTGCCAAAATTACTTGTTTCCTATGGATTGCCCCATTCTAGTATGTTGTACTGTTTATACCAGTTGACCCTATGAAGGAATGGTAGGCTTAGGACAGGCAGATGTGGCCATGTAAATATGGTTGTATCTTGTTTTACACAATAAATGTGTTTATGAAAATATGTCACTTAATTGGGCATATTTTTAGAATGCCAGGGGAATATCTTTTTAAAGGAAGTCTATTTAGAATTCTTTCGTTAAACCAATAACCCCTTCTTATTTCATCCTCTGTTTAATGGCTGGCTTGGCAACAAAGTCATGAATAATTTGGGGGTGATAGCAGTTCTCCAAGGCTCCTGAGTCCTAGAGAAGCTCAGGTTGGCCTTTGTGAATGGAGCACAACACTGGCAAAGGGATGCCTGTTTGAAGGATTGAAAGTGGAGAGCATCGAATCCTGCTCTTTGTTACACTGAACTGGACTTTGTGCTTGAGTGTTCTTAAACAAGGCTGCCTGTAGTGTGCCTTCCTACCCTTGGAGGGTTTTAATTGGGGTTGAACATTAGAAGATTGCCTGGTCCATATTACCTTATGTTAAAAGAAGAGGGAAGGTTAAGTAACTTGTGCGGGGTCTCATGGGTAGTTGCATTTGTGATTCACTCAGTCATCAATAAGCATTTCTTAAGGGTCAGATGAGTGCCTGGTCCTGGGCTGGACTCTAGTTGGGTGTATTCAAGCCATGAAACAAGACCTGCTGTCCAGAAGCTCACAGGCTCACAGGGAATGAGGAGGTCACATGGAACCATATATGGAGCAACTGTGAAGGCAGCAGCATGGCTTAGTGGGGGTTAGGAAGAGCTGAGTTCTAATTTTGCTTGACACACTCACCATCTGGTGAATAGGATTCACCTGGGTGAATTCCTTCATTCAACTGAACCTCGAAGTTTTCATTTGTTCAGTGAGGATAAGAACAGCACTGCCTCGCAGGATTATTGTTTGGATCAAATGAGGTAATATCTGTAAAGTGCTATGGAAATGTTGGCTTTTCTACAAAGAAATTAAATAGATACCCACAAGATGTATAATGGGGGAGAGAGGGCACTTGAATTTGGAGCATGGGGGATATCAAGAAAAACTTTCCATGTGAGATGACTGATCATGAAGGAGGAAAAAGATTTTGTGACCAGGAGGTGAGGAGGGACAGTATTCCCAGCATGGGGGGCAATTGTGGCTGGGAATGGAGTAGTACTATGTGAGAGGAACAGAGACCAGGCCAGATAGCTGAACTGTAGAATAAGGAGGAGGAGGAATGGACACTGAGGCTGGAAAGTAGGTTGGGGTCACTTTGGGAAGCACCCCAGCAGAGCTTCGATTGGGAGCCTTTGGAGTATGCCTGGTCATATCTGTGCTTTAGCATCTATCATGTGTAGGGTAGACTGGGAGAGGGTTGGGGCAGGGAGACGGATTCAGAGGTTGTTGAGAGGTGACAAAGGCTGTGAACTGAGAGAATGAGGCAGATGCCAGAAATACTGTAGATACAGTAGCAGAGCTTGGCAATTTATTGGATATGTGGGATGATGGAGTCCTAGGAGCTGAGGGGGAAGCTGAGGCAGTGAAGCTGGAGACTAGAGGTGGTCTTTGGACAGAAATAGGAAAGTTTGGAAGAGGGCTGGGTCTGTGAAAAAGAGATGAAAGAATTTTGTTTTACATGTGTTGAATTTAAGGTGTTTTAGGGGCATTTCAGTCTGAAATATCCAGTGGGCAATTTTTGATGTGGGATTGAATTTCAGTGGAGTCTGGTCTTAGGCTAGAGATGTGGGAGCCATTTGTAGTGAGATCAGAAGTAAGCCTGGGGCAGCTGATGAGGTAGATCACTGAGGGGGAGGAGAACAGGCCTGGTATAGAACACTGGGCAATCTCCCCACTTCAAGGCTGTGTTGAATGTGTGATGGATAAGGAACAAGGAGCTGTTCCCAAGAACCTGAGAAGTGAGAAGAACCAGGACAAAGGAAAACACAAGGAGGAGAGAGCATCCAGCAGGAGAGGGATGAATCAAGTTTCACAGTGAAACTTTCAGATTTCGTTTCTTGGGGAGTCAGGTTGAGTAGCAATGAAAAATTATATTTTCTTTCCCTTAAAATTAATAATGGATATTTATATGGCATATCTAGGGACAGCAAGGTGGCCCATGGTGCACAAAGCACTGGGCTTGAAATCAAGACTTATCTCTTTGAGTTCAAACCTGTCCTCAGAGATTTCCTAGCTGTGTACACCTGGCCAAGCCTCTTCACTCTGTTTGCCTCAGTTTTCTCATCTGTAAAATGAGCCGGAGAAGGACATGGCAGACCCCTGCAGTGTCTCTGCCAAGAAAACCCCAAAAGGGGTCACGAAGAGTGGGACACGACTTGACAACAACATCTATATGGCGTCTAGAAGATTTGCCAAGCCCATTCTAAACTCACAACTCTAGGCATTTATTACACTTATTTTACAGATGAGGAAACAAGGTCTGCGAGGTGAAGCAGGAGGGAGACAGCTTGACTTGGAAGCTGAGGGCTTGTGGTGGGATCCCTGCTCCATGCCTCAGACAAGTCTGGCTTCTCTAAGGAATGGTGATGCTGTTGTCCCAGGTGACCTCTGTGGTCCATGATGGCTCTAAATCTGTGACTTAGCCTTGGGCTCATGACCGGTAATGTTTGAGGCAGGATGCAAGCCATTCTCCTCTGCCCTGCCCTTCATCCTGCCAGCATTTTTGTAGAGTTAAAGGCAATTAATGGGGTAAAACCCTGGAGTAAGACAGTTTTTCTAGGATTTGAGTGATTGTGCTGGTAAGGGAGGAGGGGAGCATTTTCTTTCCCTTTTAATTTGATTTATAGAATTGAATAGTATATTCCTCAAGTTTAAGTAATTTTTTTATTATTTTAATGTGGTACATTTTCCTTATTCCTTATGAAATTTGTTTCTTACTGCTTATTGAAGTATTGTTTTGTCATTAAAAAACTGTTCTGTGGGAAAATGTGAGGTAGTAACATTTTCTTCATTTAATTTATCAGTGTTGTTGTACCAAACCTTAATTTGTAGCCCTCGGGGCAGGCTTTGCTACTGTATCTTTCTCCTGAGAATTGTTTCCTGCCTGTGGACAAGGCCATATCGTTTTCTTCTTCAAGAAAGGCATGAGTTGGAACTAGTGGTGACTTAGTGTTCTTGAGGTTTTGACCATGACTGTGAAGCCTGATTTGCATGGAGAGTTTTTATTTGTTTTAGATGAACATATTGGCTGTGTTCTGTTTAACTCAGGGGCCATGAGTGCAAAGGAGTGGCCTAGGCCTGGTGTCTTGCCAAGGAGAGTGGTTCCAAAGTGTCTTGAGCCGCCTTAGGAGGCAGTGCCTTCCCTTTTCTCCCAAATCTTTTCCCCATTAAATTCCCTCAGCCTTTCCCAGTCCAGCCTGCAGGAGTGGACAGGGAGGTTTTGGAGATTTGTTTCAGGCCTGATGGACCGTTTTCTGCATTTAAGGTTTCTCTGGATGTAGTTGTGGAGAATTCTTTCTGGCCAGCCGTAGATGGACAAAAGAACACATCGGCACAGCCTCTCTTAAGTTCCTCCTCCAGATATTTTAATAGCTTAGTTACCTTTGCCTCTGTGAGCTAAGGTAGAAGAACTAGGGGTGAGGATGATAGAATCAGAGCTGATATTTGGAGAGAGAATTAAAGAAAGAGTTGGTTCTGGATGGAGATTAGGAGGCTCTCTCACCACCAGATGCCTAATTGTATTTGCATGAAAAGAGAAAAGAAGACACCACTTTGGGCATTTAAAAGGATGAAAGAGAAGAGTTGGAAAATTTTCCAGATTTTTGTAATTACTAAATTCTTATGAAAATTTTTTTTATCAGTTTTCTCAAAGTTACCTTAAAAATCTGTAATATATATATTTTTATACATATATATGTATATATATATATATATATATATATATATATATAGTGAGGTAGATGATGGAAATTTTTTGTAACAATGAAATGTGATTGATGCCAATGTCCTGTTATAAATGTTAGTGCTCATATAGTTGTCAACACCAGTATCATAAGGCAGATGATAGAAATGCAGAGGAAAACATTTCAATTTGTTGTGGTGATGATGTCACACTGGCATGTGTGGACTGGAAGGAGAGAAATGAACACAATGATAGGCCTGGAAGGAGGGTTAGGTCTTTATTAATACAGTTAGCAATTGGGAGGCTCCTCGATGTGGCACTTCTCAAGCAAATACCAAGCTTATTTTAGCCATGAAATGGGAGTCTCTGGGAGGGGAGAGAGCTTGAGGCGACTGCTTTCTTGGCTTATTATTCCAGAGAAAACTGCTTAGGCTCATGGAATTGAAAGCTGAAAGGACCTCCTTGGCTCCTTGTTGTTGTGCCCCCAGGGACCATAGAGGACCATATACTTAGAGCTAAGGGTCCTTGTAAGTTGTCATCTGATTGGATAAATGAACAAACTGAGGCACAGAACAGAGAAGCATTTTTATGAAGAGAGTCTCTGACTCCCAATGCACTGGTTTCCCCCACTTACACCCCATCCCTTCTGACTACACCCCCCTCCCTTCTGAAGGCCTTCCTGAATGCAGTCAATACTGTTGTATTCAGGGGTCGGTGGGAGGAATGCCGGAGTGAAAGTGAGGGCTCCTTCTTAGAGTTCAGGGCAGATCCGGGCAGCAGGGCGAAAAGAGCTACAGTGTAACAGCTGTAGTTTAGAAAATTGGAAACAAGTCTATTTATTTTCATTGTTGCAATAGGGAAGAGAAACAGTCATTGACTTTTAAAGAACATTGCATTGATTTTTCAGAGTTCAGAACAGGCTGAATCTGGCAGGAAATAAGGGCAAAAATAAAATCAAACAAGTGGGTCGTTGAAGACCTCCAGGGAGGGGAACATCTCGGCAATGCCCAAGACCAGCCTGCTTCTAAGCATTCCTGCTTAGAAGACCCCTGGCCTCCCCTAATTGGAGCTCTCCAAGCAGAGGCTGGTGACTTGTCAGGTTTATTGGAAATTTTTGTTCAGGTCTGGGTTGGAGTACGGTTATCTTTTCCACATCGAGACTTTCCCCATCTTGGTTTTGATGCATTGTGGATTCTCATATTACATATATTAACATATATTAAATGGGATCTTTTGAGGAGTTTTGCAGAAGTTGCAGATTTCACAGAAAAAGTTTAGAAACTCAGAAATGTAAAAATATATACATATGTATATATATATAATATTGTATAATATTGACATTTTATCTTTTGGAACCATAATAAATCAGACCTCTTGTCTAGCACTAAGGAAGGGCCAAAAAATTTTACCCAGATTTTCCAGATCAAGGTGTAGGGATGGCTCCTAACCCCCAAGATGTGGAAGGGATAATGGTACTTAGTCACAGTGAAGAAATGTTGTGAATCGTGAACAGGGGAATGGTTAAGAAAGTCGTCATTGTCCTGCAGTTAGAGGCCCTGGTCTGGCTTGGCCAAGGCCTCTTTGCTTGTTGCTTAGAGGGTTTGCCAGAAGGGGCATCAAAGTGCTTCCTAAAGCACTTTCCACAGCTCTTATCAGGGAGAGCTCTCCCTTATAAATTGTAAATGGGAAACTTGATAGAGGCTACTTAATGGATTGTTTTTCAATTGGGTACTGAAATCTAGTCCCTTGATTCCAAGGTCAGTTTTTTTTTCTTTAGAGATTTCTCTCCATAGTGTAGTCTGGGAGAAAACCTTAGCTCTCTTCGCCTACTGCGTTTTAGAGAACCATTCTTGGCCTTTCCCATGTGCTGTGCCTTTTCTGATGAAGGTAGTAACAGGGAACAGTGATGCCTAATTGGCTTTAAGGACTGGCTTCCAGGTGAGACTAACTCGATGACTAATCCCCAGGAGGTAGGGCTTTTGGATTGCTTTCCTCTCAGCAACCCTTTGACGTAGGAAATTCAAGCATTATTATATCCATTTTATGAATGAGGAAACTGAGGGGTCACAGGGTTTAATTTGCTTATGCAAACCTATGAAGTATGAAAGTTCAGTCTCCTTACCTTGTGTCACTGCTGTTTCCACCAATCCATTCTGCCTCATGTTGGGGAACCCATGGGAATCACCCTGACGATGAGCTTGGTCAGATAGCTTTGGTCTGAGAAGGCTTGATAATCTGTACTCAGGTGACCATAAGGGGTGGATGTTAGAGTCATAAAATGAACCATTAGGGCAAAGGGAAATCTGCACCATCAGTTAATCTCTCATCCCCAGGATGTCTTCTTTGAAAGACCTCTTCATTCTCACAAGAGAGAATATCTTGTCTCTGCACCGACTTCACTGAAATGAAGATAGTTGAATAGTGAGGCTCTAGGAGAAGAGTCACCAAAATTGGTGCTGGTTATAAGGAGTAGACGATTAGCAGAACTGGCCAAGGAAAGGTTGTTAGAATTTATCTCGGCATGAGAAAAAGAGGCCTTTTTTTCACTGAGTGGGTTTTTCCATTTGCCAGTTTTACTGAAAGGATAGGTAGATGCAGGTCAAACCTAGATATTTGAAAGGAAAGGTAAAATGTCTTCCTCCTTGGCTACATGTGATCACGTTCAAAATAAGCTTATGGATAGTCAGTCCTTTCCCTTGAACTAGCTTCCTAGTTTCAAAGTGACTCTTCTGGGCAGTGAAAATGAAAGCCCCTGCTTGTTATCTTAGGACCTCAAAACATTGCAAATAAATTCCAAACTGCCTGGCCTCATATGCCAAGCATTCCTGCCCTCACCCATCAGCCCTTGCATACTCAATTGCCTAGAATAGCTCTCAGGGCACTCTTTTTTGGAGGTCCAGCCTGCGCCCCAGATCTGCTTGGGGAGAGCCCTTGATAGAGCCCCGAATCTAGATTGCTTGTACTGTTTTGACTGATTGGAGTTTCTTGGTTTTAAAACAGATGTCTCGGTTCAGTGAAGAGCTGCTTTGTGTGCTCTGTCCTCCTGGCAGTGCCACCCTCTCCCTGGCTTTGACGCCGCGCTGCTGCCTCTGCCTCGGCCTCCTCAATTGCCTGCCTTGTGTTGCCTTTTGTGAGTAGCTTGTGATCATGGAAAAGTCTTTTTCCCAAACCCCAAACTGACTCAGGAAAAACGGACGAAAAATAGTGGTGATAATGAAAATAATTTTCTAATTTTTCAGGAACATGAAGCCATTGAATTATTCTTTTGTAGCCATGGCCCTTTTCTTCTTCCCTCAGGTTCAATGTCTGCTGAGTTGTTTTGAATACAACATAAAACATCACTGATAGAACAACTTTCTTCTAACAATGTAAAGTAATTTTCCAAATAAAGTGTCATTAATCCTAAATAGTGAATGAAGAAAATTGAAATGGAGCCTATCACCAGCCAAAGGGAATGGCTTCTAGGAGGACCAGAATACTCTTATACTACGGGCCTTCCTCTCTCCACCTTGTCCCCTTTAATTCATTTATTACAGATGCTACCTGCTCTATGGAGTGGTCTACTCTGGAATCAGAATATAAACTGTGTTTATGCCATAAAGTTGAGCTGAAATGCTACTGTTATGGAAAAAAAATTTTTTTTATATACTTACTATGTGCCAGGGAGTGTGCTGTTTGCAAATCTTGTTACTCAAGAAGCCTTCTGTTTAAATTGGGGGTTCTTTCTCAAGACCAGTTAAGAGAATTGGAATGGGATGGGGAAGGATGTTTACCAAACAGCTTTTTGGTTTGTGGCTTCTCTCATCTTGTCACTGGTATCAGTTATTGCTGCCAGCTTCACCACCGGGCAGTTTTCTCTAGTTTAAAAAAAACAAAAACACAGTAAAACAGCAGGTGAGGAATTTAGGATTTCCTGTGCTGTAGCTTCAGCAGGGGAGGAACTGGTCTACCCAGGAGGCTCCTAAATCACAGATGGAGTGCCAGAGCTGGAATGGTCCTTTGTCCCTGAGAGCTCCCATTGTGAGCTGGGTCTGCCATATTGAGTCATTGGCCTTAGGGCCCTAAGATGAGTCTGGGGCCATGTGGGCAGCAGCATTTATTCCTCTGCCAGGACTCCTTGAGCGCTGGAATGATTTCATTGCTATGTCTTTAACATCTACCATATCATGGGCAGTAGATGTCAAAGATGTCATTAAGAAATATTTGTGGATTTAAAGAATGAAAAAGCCTTTATTAGACCCTTACTGTGTGCCAGGCACTGTATTAAGTGCTGGAACCCATCCTCCACAGGTTCACCACATCTATGTTCATGAACCCTGGAATCCCCTTATCTGGTAATCTGTTGTCATTCTACCTCTCCCTGTGCCCCCCAAACCACATCCATGCCTTGGTCCACACGTGACCTCTGATCCTTTGACCCCTCCATTTTTCCTGGGCAATCACCCCCGCACTGGCCACATTCTCCTTCCGTCACCTTCACCCTTGGTGAGCCTGTTTGACTCTACACTTGTCCTCTTCTCTTGAGTCCTGGGCCACCTTATCAGATCCCTGATGGTGCCCAGTCATGCCTCCTCCCTCTTGTGCCTATTCCTCTGCATATACCCATGAACAAAGGTGGAGAATATCAGGAAACCACAATGCTGCCATGGTCCACTACAAATTTCTGTTAGACATCTCCACTCACAGGGGGCCCTCATTGTGCTAGCCAGCCCTTCTACACTTCCCTAATTAACTCACAGTTCTTATTGGGAGGCAGCTAAGTAGTACAATGGATAGAGGGAAGTCTATCAGGACTTCCTGAGTCAGGAAGGCCCGAGTTCAAATATGGCTTCAGACACTTACTATCTGTGTGACCCTGGACAAGTCTTTTAACCCTGTTTGCCTTAGTTTCCTCATCTGTAAAGTGAGCTGGAGAAGGAAATGGCAAACACCCCAGCATCTTTGCCAAGAAAACCCCAAATGGGGTCATGACTGAAAATAACTAAATAGCAAATCCCACTCATCACAAAAGCTCATCCAAACCTTTACATCCCTTCTCAGACTTCCCATGGCTCCCCTTCCCTCCACCTTCCCAACTAAGAATGTTGCTCTATATTTCACTGAAAGATTTAGGACATTCACCAAGAGCTGCCTCTTCTCTACTCCTCCTATCAGATGCCTTCCCTTTCTATCTCCTCCTTCAGCTGTGTATCATAGGAAGTGGTGTTTCTTCTCTTTACCAAGAACAGTGGTCAGTTAATAAACGTATGTTAAGTGTCTATTATGTACCCAGCACTGTGCTAAGCACTAGGAATACACAGAAAGGCCCAAGGCAGTCCCTGCTCTTAAGGAGCTCCCAATCTAATGGACAACATGCAAATAATTACATATGAATAATCTATAGAATAAATAGGAAATAATCAACAGAGTGATGATGCTGGAATTAAGAGGGCCCAGGAAAGACTTAGAAGCCTGGAGGATCTGAGTTTTTAGCTGGGCTTGAAGGAAGCCGGAAAGTAGTGATGAGAAGGGAGAGTGTTTCAGGGGTGGGAATAGTCAGTGACAACAGTTGGGAGATGGAGTGTGTTGTGCAAGGAAGAGCTCGGAGCCCAGCATCGCCGGATCTCAGTAAGGGGAAGGAGATATAAAATTTAAGAAGAATGGAAAAGGGGAGGGGGAAGGGGAACCTGGTTATAAAAGTCTTTGAGTGTTACATTTGATCTAGGAAGTGGCAGGGAGCCAATGGAGGTGATCAAGTAGGGAAGTAACATGTCACACCTGCGTTTTAAGAAAATCACTTTGGTAGCTGACTGGAAGGTGAACTGAAGTGGGGAGAGGCCAGCTTGTGACAGGTCAACGAATCAGCAGGTTATTGCAGTAATCCAGGCATGAAGAAATGTGGGTCTGTGTGAGGTTGGGGGCATTATCAGAGAAGACAAACGTGAAATCTACAGTGGGTCAATGAGAAGATGGCAATGCCCTCAACAGAACTAGGGACATTTGGAAATGGGGAGACTCTGGGGGAAAGAGAATTAATTCAGTTTTGGAAATGCTGAGCTTAAGATGTCTACAGTACATCCAGTTTGAAATGTTTGATAGACAGTTGAAGATCAGAGTAAAAGAAAAATAATTAGAGTTGGATAGATGGATATGAGATGATAATTGAATCCCTGAGAGCTGATATAATCACCAAGGAAAATAGTATATAGAGTAAAGAGAAAAGGGCCCAGGACTGAGCTCTGTGGGACACTCGTAATAAGTGGACATGACCTGGATGAAGCTCTAGCAAAGGAGACTGAGAAGTGCTCAGATAGGAGGGAACAGGAGAGAATAGTGTCTGGAAAACCAACAGTGTCAGAGACTGCAGAGGATTGAGAAAAGGCTGTTGGATATGGTGATTGAGAGAGCATTGGTAACTTTGGAGGGAGTAGTTTAGATAGAATGATGAGGTCAGAATCCAGACAGCAGAGGGTTAAAAAGAGAGTGGAAGAAAAGGAAGAGGGCACATCAGTAGTAGAAACCCCCCAGAGAGTTCAGCCACAAAAAGGAAGAGAGAAATGGGATGTTAACCAACAGAGATGGGTGGATCAAAGCAGGGAGAGACATGGGCATGTGTTATAGGCAGTAGGGAAGTAGCAAGTAAATAGGCAGAGACTGCAGGTAAGTGATAGAGTGGAGATGGCAGAAAGAGAGGTAGAGGGGTTTGCTTCAGCAAGGGTAAAGGCTACCTCATTAGATGAGACGGGGGAAGGAGGAGATGGCAGCAGAAGACATTGGAGTGATGTGACATGAGGCAAGGTGGGACAAGGAAGCTCTTGGAGAATGGCCTCAGTTTTTTTTTTTTTTGTAACATGAGACAAGGTTATCAGATGAGAGAGTAGGGGGAGAGGGAGCCATGAGAGGTTTGAGGAGGGATGAAAAGTTCAGATGAGGTCCAT
Organism: Bettongia penicillata ogilbyi; assembly: GCA_023548195.1. Lineage (NCBI taxonomy): Eukaryota > Metazoa > Chordata > Mammalia > Diprotodontia > Potoroidae > Bettongia > Bettongia penicillata. The sequence goes on from JAJHZJ010000257.1 coordinate 10,166,994, forward strand.
TGGAGATTGAGAGAGGGAGTTAATTAGGGAGGTGCACAAGGATTGCCTTGGAGCAGTTAAGGTGCAGTTGACATTATATCACATAATTGGTAGTGGACCCAGGCGGTACAATTTGGGATTTTTCTCTAGCTTCATTTAGCAGTACTTATGGAGGAGTAAAGGCAGCAGAAGGTGGGAATGATCCAAGACTGAGGTTTGGCTGGGCACAGTCAGCAGCATGATGTGGGGGCAAGAGACTGAAGAGGAGAGGACGGTGTAGAGCTGAGCTGGTTCATCAAGGGGAAAGAACGATGTAGGTAGTGCAGGGATGAGGGCCTGGAAGAAACCTGAGGGATCGAGGAATTGGAGGTCATGGTACGGACAAAGAACAGGGTTTAGGATGGCAAGGCAGAGGGAGAGGTGGAATGACAGTGGGTTATTATCAGAAGGGGAGTATTTGTGGTATGGGAAGATCAGGGGTACGAACATCTTTGCGTGTGACCAAGGTCCAGTGGAAGACTAAATCATGTAAAAGGAGCAAGCTGAAGAGCTGTGAGATTAGAGTGTGTGAGGGAATATCGTATGTACAGTGAAGTCCCCAAGGATGGAAATAGGACCTGAAGAGAGAAAGACTGAGAGCTGGGTACTGACCAGGATTTTGATGGCTATGGACTGATTAAAACTTGAAGGAATGGAGATTACTGAGAGATGGTGTTATGGTGAGAACCTTGCAGTGGCAGTGGGGACCAAGGAGTATTTCCATTCCCCCAACTTGACCATTAAGTCAAGGAGAAGGAGTGATTGGGAGAATGAGAGGAGTCAGAGCTGGCAAATAGGGCTAGAGAGTCTGTGTCATCAGGAAGGAGCCAGGTCTCAGAGTTGGAAGGTGGAAGGAGTGGGAATGGAAAAGTTTTAAGATGAAAGCAAGACAGAGGGTCAAGTAGAAGACAAGATGGTCAGGTTGGATTGCAAAGATTTTCACAACTGCCAGGGAGGATCACCCATGCAGAGCTGAAGTGAAACAGTGACCCACTAAGATGAGGAGTCCCTTCACATGCTCCTGGTTACGTGCTGGCTGAGGGAGTGGCCCAAAGCTGAGGCTTGGTGGCACACTCAGCAATATGAAGTGGGGGCAAGAGACTCAAGAGAAGAGAACAATGTAGAGTTGAACTGGTTCACCAAGGGGTCAAGATGGGGAAAAGGACAATATAGCCAGTGCATCTTCCAAACGGTCTGGAAGAAAGCTAAGTGGTCAAGGAATTAGAGTGTGGACAAAGAACAGGGCTCAGAATGTCAAGGCAGAGGGAGAGGTGGAATGATAATGAATTATTAGCAGATAGGGAAATCTGAGAGTTCATGAATGTGAAATGGAACATTTGTTGGTGATGGGCAAATGGAATAGTCTCTGAATGAAATTTGCTTGAGGGATAGTGAATAATAATGGTCAAAACCTAAAGAAACTTTCTTATTTAGATTTTTTTAATGAAATTTTATTTTTTTCAATCAACAAAAATCTACCTTCTCATCCTTCCACCTCAAAACCCTCCCCCCATTTGAGAATGAAAGACAAAACTCCCATTACAAACGTGGATGGATAGTTAAGCAAAACAAATGATGCCCCCACAAAATGTGTTTCATTGTGCTTTGGCTTCTCTCTCAGAGGGGAGTGAGTAGTGTGCTGTGTTAGTCATCTGCTGGAATTGTGATTGGTCACAGTTCTTGATCACAGTTCTTAAGTCTTTTGGAGCTGTGTGTCTTATAGGCTGTTCTGTTTCCGTTCACTCTGCATCAGTTCTTAGAAGTCTTCCAGGCATCTCTGAAATCATCCCCTTTCGATGGGCTTACAATAGTATTCCATCCCACTTAGGTACCGTGACTTGTTCAGCCATTCCCAGCAGAGGGCTGTCTCCTCAGTTCACCTTTGCTACCTCAGAGGAGCTGTGAATATTTTTTGCCTCCTTAGATGTAGTTTGTTTTGCTTAGGAGTAATTGTATCCTCCCTCTCTCTCTTCCCCTCCTCTTCCTTCTCTCCTATTTCCCTATTAAATGAAGTATATTTCTGTACACACTGTGTCTCTGTTTCTTTTTCTCCTTTGATCAGTGCAGATGAGCATGAGGCTCAAGTGTCAACCATAGCCCGCTTCAAGCTGTTTATAAAGGCTTCTGCTTCTGTACACTCCAGTGTGGGTGATGCCCTTGCCCACCCCTCTGTGTGTGCCTCTTCCCCACTTTCCATTCATCTTTTATGATCAAAACCTAACAGACCCACTCCCAGGCTTTTTGTCGAGTTGACTCCCTCCATCACCCTCCATGAGATGGGATAGAGAGGGGACACATGGCTCATCTCCCCACCTGGAAACTGATCCTTGTTTAGGCCCTTGGGATGTTTTCATTTGTAGAACCCTTCTTACTTCTCTTCACTCCTGCAGCTCTGATCTCTCCATCAGAATGCCTGGAAGTCCTCTCACTGTAGACCCATTTTTTTTTTCCCTTGAAGGGTTATACTGAGTTTTTCTGGGTAAGTTAACTTGGTTGTAAGCTCACTTCTCATGCTTTTTGGAATATCAGATCCCACACTCTCTGCTTCTTCTATTGGTGGCTGCTAATTCACATGAGATACTGGTTGTGGCTCCATGGTGCTTGAATTCTTTCTTTTTGACTCCTTGCTGTATTTTCTCTTTGACCTAGAAACTCTGGATTTTGATTGTAATGTTCTTGGGAACTGTTCTGTTATAGTTTCTTTCAGGAGTAACTATTGTATCCTTTCTACTTTGTCCTCTGGTTCCAAGAGATAGAAGCAGGTTTTTTTAAGATTTCTTAAAAGATGTCTAGACTGTGTTTTGGTCATGAAGTTCAGGTGGTCCAATAGTTCATCAATTTTCTGTCTTACATTTTCTCTTCTTTTTTTTTAGTTTTTTGCCTTTGTTTCTAATATTTCTTATGTTGTCTCTTAGAATCGTTGACTTCTGTTCTGATTTCAGGGAATTTGGGCAAAGGGATTTTTTTTGTTCGTTTGTTTGTTTGGTTGGGTTTTGGTTTTGGTTTTCTCTTAATATAGTTGAATCGGAGCCAAGCTATGTTTTCCTTTGAGGCTTTGCATGGAGATGTTTTGAATCATTCTCTTCTGGGTTTGTGTCCTGGGTATTCCTGTCACTATGTAACATTTTTTTGGGGGGGAGACTCTTTTTATTTTCTCTTTCTTCCAGTTTACTTCCTGAATTCTGACTTGATGTGAGGGCTTGGCCTTGTGCAATTCTGGAAGAAGTCTGCTGGGTTTTGTGTTATTTCAGGACTTTGGAGACAGCTCAGACTGGGGATCTGCAAACTTTCAAATGATATATTTGTAAAACAGTGTCCAGCACACAGTGAGTGCTTAATAAATGCACATTCCCCTCGTTGCTCATTCCTCTTTCAGTGCTGTCTGATCCAGGGCAAAGCCTGATTCCTGCACCTCTCACCTGAGCTCTGCCTGTTCCTGATGGGCATCCATAGACTGCTCCTGGACTCAGACCCTCTCTGCTAGTTGCAGGTCAGCAGGACAGGCTTCTCTTTGGTGTGGGATTCCTTCCTTGGATGTTCCTCTGCAGCCTTCAGTCAGGGTGGAACTCTGGAATTGAGACTGTGCCCTTCTTGAATCTGTGCCTCTGCAGCCGACTTCAGAACTTGTCCCCCTCTCTCCATATACTGGCTCAGGCCTGTGGGCACCCCTTACCTGGCAACACCACCCCAGGTGCTAGGCTCCCCCCTCAGCTTACCTTGGATCTATGACTTGTATCTGATTAGTGGGTGGTAAAGCTGTCAGTAGACACCTGTTTTCACACCTTGTGTGAGGTTGAAATACCCCTTTCTAGGTATGAGACATCTTCCTGGCCTGGTACCCTGCCTTTCGCTGGGCTGGTGCAGTGTGCTTCTGATCTCCCATGCCAAGCTGGGCTGGACAAAGGAATTATATTTCTCCATCCAACTTCAGTCTGGGGCATTTTCTAGATCCCTAAGGAGGAGTTTGTGGAGGGGGGCTTGCTGCATCACTTGCAGTCCCTCTGCCATCTTGCCTCTGCCAACTGGCAGATTTAGTCTTCATGTGAAAAACTCCTGACCTTTAGAGATATTTAGTCAATCAGCATTTACTAGGCCCCTACTGTATGCCAGGCACTGTGCCAAGTACTAAGGATACAAAGAAAGATATGTGACAGACTGCCTGCAAGGCGTTTACAGTCTAAGGAAGGGGAAAACATGTTTTAAAAAGCTCAACAGAAGTGGGGCCGGTTACCTGACATGATGAAGGCCTGATGGCGTGAGAGGGCATGATGAAGTTCTGCAGCTTGAGTAGGAAAGCATCAGAGGAGGTGAGCAGTTCAGAGTTGATTTCATCTTGCAAAATGATGAGCTGTGGACATGAAATCTGGGAGGTCAGCCAGGTGGAAACTGATGAATCTAAGTGAAATGGGCAGGGGCTATTTTGGGAAGTAATGAGTCTCCCCTCACTGGAGGTCTCTGAACAAAGACTAGAACACCATTTACCCCATTTGTGGTGGGTATTCTCTTTGGGATGTTGATTGAATTAGAAGGAAGCTGACCTCTCTGCTGCAGCCCCCCTGCCAAGGCCCCAGTCTTGTTTAGGTCCCCACCACCTTCGGCCTGTCCTGTGCTAATAGCATTTACTGTACTGTTCTTCTGGTCCCATTCTCTCCCTTCCTTAGTCTGACCTCCTTCCTAAGACACAAGTGGGACCTTGTCACTCTCCTATTCAGAGTGACAATTTTTAAACATTTTATTTTTTACAGTTTTTAATTCCAAATTCTATCCCTCCCTCCCTCATGTGTCATAGGCCTTCAGTGTCTTTCTGGGGTCAAATACTGCCTGGCCTCCAAGGACCTCCCCATTCTGGATTCAGTCCAGTCCAGTCTTCATTTATCTTGCTGTCCCTTGATTCCCTGCGTTCTAGGCCAGCTGGCCCACTAGCTGTTCCCTGAGCTTGGCTTGCTGGTTCTCATCTCCAGGCCTGGAATGCCCCTGCGGAACACTCAGTTTTGTAGTACCTCCTCAATGCCACCTTCCCATATTCTGTCCTACCATCTGGCCCCTCATGTTGTGGTGACTCTTTTCCTCTTCAGATCACCTTAGATTTCTATATCTGTGTATCTGCATATGTATTTTATCTCCCCATGGAAGGTAGACTTGGAAGGAGGGGACTCTTAATGCCTTGTTTCACTGAATTTAATAAAATATTCTATTTGTTCAATCTCAATATGGTTGGTCTTTCTCTAGGTTTTTCATCATTCATGTTGGTTGTCTTAAGATGTGAGCTTCTCTGGGACAAGGAATATGTTGGATTTGTTTTGTTGAGGCTCCCATGCCATGATGTGCACAGATAAATGTGAAGTAATGCTCTTAGATATGTTAAAAAATTTAAAAATTTTATGAAGACAAGAAAAGTTTATTTAGAGAAAATAAGACCACAGGGAGCAGGAAGCATCTTTGCAATTGTGAGAACTAGGTCAGTTTTGGAAGCTTTGAATAGGCCATCCTCAGCCAAGTTACTGGGTGACCAGGCAGCGCTCTGTGCTTTGTGATACAGACCACTTGCCAGGCTGGCAGGATTGGAAGAGGGGCCCGAGGCTTGGCAGCAGGTCCTGGCACAGAAAGAAGCACTCCCTTCTTCCAGGGGCTCAGAAGTGGGGTGGGGGCTCATTGTCATGTCAGAGATTGGCTTTTGAACTCAGTGATTTAAAAACATGAGATGGTGAGGATGACAGTGACAGTGTTAATGGGGTGGAGGTGTCGCTTCCCTTTGCTGTGTCATAGATTCCTTCAGCACTCTGGGGAAGTCTATGAACCCCTTTTCACAATAATTTTTAAGTAGTTGGAGGAAAATACCAAATTTCAGGTGGAGATCAGTGAAAATGAAAAGGAATTTTTCCCCCATTTGTGTCCCTAGACCCTCTGAAGTCTCTCCACAGACCTCTGTGCATTGAATCTTGGTTAAGAACCCCTGCTGAGGAGCTTTTGTCAGAATAGATAACCTTTCCCCAGGCAGACCCCAACCCCTTTCTTACTTAGGACTGAAAAGTGAATTTCCCTGAGGCTACCCTACACGTTAGGTAGCCTGTCCGGATTTAAAGTAGACTGCCTTAGCTGTCTGTCACCAGCCTCCCCCTTGCCATCTTTTCTGCTTGTTAAGCCTTCAGCTGACCTGGCAGGACTGGCATGGGCTTCACAAATGTGACCCCATCTCCCTCCTCAGTGAATCAGGAATTCATAATAGTAACATTTTTCAGTTATTTAATATATTTTACTTTTTTCCTTAATTACAGGTTAAAACAATTTTTTGACATTTTTTTTTTTTTTTACAGTTTTTAGTTCCAAATTCTATCCCTCCCTCCCTCATCTCTCCACTCCCCCATCTAGTAAACAATCAGATATAGGTTATACATATGCAATTATGTAAAACATTTTCATACTAGTCACTTTGTATAAAAAGACTCGAATAAAGAAAAAGAATGAAAGAAAGTGAAAAATAGCACGCTTCAGTCTGTATTGAAACAATATCACTTCTTTAAAGCTCTAGAGGTGGAGAGTATGCTTCATCATTAATCCTGCGATCCAGCAAGGCCGCTGCTAGGTCCGTATCTCCTAAGAGGAATGTGAATATATAATTAGGAGGCCCTTCCACGCCTGCCTTTTCTGATTTGTTAGCAGGTATTAAATCATTCTCAAGGAGAGGTGCTCTCTCCAAGAGAACCCAGAGGATATCCTTTTAAATGCTAGTAACAGGGATCTAGGGGATGACCACTGGCCTGGAGTGTGCAGCCTGCGTTCTGGAGTTTGGGACAGCATTTGTCCTTCTCCATGCCTCCCATACGGCTCCATTTTCCAGGATTTTCCATGTGTCAGTGGCTGACTCAGCAATAACCAGTTCTCTCAATCCCCAAACCAGGTTAATTGAATTCCCCATCAGCGTCTCCGTGCTCCCCCTATTGGCCACCACTAGCATTGACCCTGCCAGTCCCAGAGTCAGTCGGCCTCCAGAGTTGTGGTGGAGTGGATGCCCGCCCTCACCACACGACCTTGCCAGTTGCCATCACTGCTAGTCTCTCTCTACAGTGCCCAGAAACCTCTTGTTCCTGAATCGCTCCTTCTGCTTCTGGTCTTCACCCATGGAAAGGGCCGTTCCCTCAGATGGGCACTCCCTCTTCTCCAGCCAAGCTCCTAACTCTCCAGTGCCTCTGTACCTGAGACCTTTATCCCTCCTTCCTCCTCCTCCTTTTCAGCTTCCTTTTTGTGTGAAAGTCTTCCTCCATGAGAATGTAAGCTCCTTGAAGGCAAGATCTGCATTTCTGCTTGTATTTGTATCCATACGTGCCTGGTACCTGGTAAGCATGTCACGAATGCTTGTTAACCTGTTGTTGACTTCTAGGTGCAATACTGAGCAAGAGACTCAGGCAGAAACAATGTAAATACTAAGGCTGTTAGTGTAGTGCTAGCTACCTTTTGATTACGCTCTCTATGTGCCAGGCCCCTTTGAGCTCTAGAGTTATCTTATTCTAGCAGTTATTTTTTAAGGTTACACAAAATGGCTGAGTGGTTGGATTCTAATTGGGAGAGTTTCTTTTAAATACCCGTTTTTTTCTTAAGTACCTAATACTAGAGTGTATTGGGAATTTCTGAGGCCAGTGCTCCCTCTCAGGATGGCAGAATTGGAAGCCCTCTTCATCTCTTCTCCTGGCTACACAATGTTAAGCTCTTCATAGAACAAACATCCCCAACCTCTTCGGTCCTGTCCTCATTAGAAAATATGACCTCCTCACCACCTCGGGGGTGGGCGAAACTGCCAGCCCCAGGAGCAGGTGCCACATGATTCCCTGAGCATGAACCCAGCTCAAGAACATACAGAAGTTCATAATACAAATTCACATTTCACATTTGGATCTTCTGGAGGAAGTGACCCCAACTTTTATTAAGACAGCCTGGCTATAGGAATAAGTCTTCCCTCCCAAAAGATCAGAGCATGGCTTAGATAAACAAGCCTTTTGTAAAGCTTTCCTTATAGACACTAGCTGTTTGACTAGACTTACGTTGCCCGGGAGTTAAAGGGTCTCAAAAGTCTCTGTCAGAGCAACAGACCCTTCTCTGGGTCTGACGTTGTCTCTCACTTAGTGCTCATTTTGCCTTTTGTCTGATCCATTACAACAGCAGCCCTACTGGGGTCCTGGGCTTTCTGATATAAACAGTCCTGCTGCCCTCAGACTTTCTAGACCTAGTTCCCATCACAATCTTGAACTATGCTGACCTTGAACTTCACACAATCAGTTTTGCATGAAATAACATACACTGCACTTTACAAACCTTAAAGTGCTGTAAAGGTGCTAGCGATGAACACATCAGGACTAGGAAGATCAGTAGAAATCACTTGTTCAGACCCTTGCAAATAGATGCCTAGTCCTTTCCTACTGTTCCTACTGTTTGTTCTGCCATGTGTGCTAAGCTTCCCCTTGGCAACCAGTGATCACACATTTGTCATGGCCAGTGTCTGTGATTGAATACTTGTCATCTTGGGCCATGGAGAGAGAGGGACAAGAATTTCACCAGATGAGAAGGAGTGAATGAGCTTTGGTCTATGCTGATGGAGGGAATGACTCTCTGTGAGGCTTGCACATTCGCTGGTATATTCCTGGGCTTTGTCGTAGGTTTCCCAGTTGGCCACTGTAAGGAGTGTGTGTCTTTAGTAATGAGAGCACACCCTGTTCTCCAGAGGTGACAGCCACAACCATTACATTCATGAAGATGAAATTGCAACAGAAGGCATAAATAAAACTAATCAGAAAGCACCCACTGAAGAGCGTCAGATGAGCTACCAAGGGCAGAGAGCACTGAGAAGACCTGAGTTCAAATCCAGCTACAGATACTTACAAGTTCTGTGACCGTGGGCAAGTCACTTAATGATGTTTGCCTTAATCCAAGGAGAAGGAAATGGCAAACTACTCCAGTATCTTTGCCAGAAAATCTGGTCAATAGGGTCACAAAGAGTCAGACACAACTGAGCAGTAATCAAGGGGGAGACTGAGCAGCCTGTTAGTATAATGTGGGGTGACAGTTGTAACTGATGGCTACAAACAGCTTTGAAGAAAACTCAGTTCTAATCCCAGCTGACTTTTGATCCTTTAGGAGGAAGGTAGGCACTTGTAGAGGACTTTTTTAATATTTAAAGGCAGGCAGATTTAGAGTCAACCCTACCTCTGTTCCTCCTCGTATGTGGGCTTCCAGACTTGAAACACTTTGTGGGTGAGAACAGGGTTCACAAGCCCCCACAAATGTGTTTACTTTTACCTCCCAGCCAGAAGAACCAATATGAAACAAAAAAGAAAATTCATTGAGACAAGAAAAGATTCTTCCATGCATACACAAAGCATACTTTCCCAGTGGTGTCTATGACACCAATGTAGAAGGTTGCACATACAGAGAAAGGTATGACCAGGGGACCCGCATGGAGGCCACACATAGGACAAGGGAACATGAAGGGAAGGCACACATGCAGGTAGCATGCACACACAGACAGATGACACACATATAGGGGCGCCTCTCGTGTTGTAGAATTGCCTGTCTCCTTTAGTGATGTCATTTCTAGATGTTGGGATACTTTCTGCTGGACATTCTGTGTCCATTTTCTGTGTTATTGTCTCTACTATACATCTCATTGTATCTGAGGTCCTTCTGCCATCATCTTGAGTGCTTCCAGGCTATTTACTTAATCATTTAACTAATAAGCATTTTTTAAGTCAGCATAGAGTGTCGGGCATTGTACTTTACTCCACTGAGGTACAGTGGCTAGAAAGCCTCTCCCTGTTGGGAGGCAGGTTTCATAGTTGTTTAGTGTATAGCCGTCGGACCAGGGCTCTCCAGGGAACAAGCAGAAGTCAGCAGAATGTTCTGTGCTAAGATTAGTAGCTCTTTTGACTGCCTCTGGTGCTGATTTCCTTGATCTCAGATAAATATTTGATATAAGATTAGACAATTCCTTGTTTAAATCCTTTTAAATCTGATTGTGAGCCTGTGTCCCCAAAAATCCAGTTTTAGGGGCATTTTTCAAAGAACAGGAAGTACACAAGAAACTGAGATGATGGTCTACCTCAACCTCAAGATCCTCCTAGATTGGCAGACAAATGAAACTTAGTAAAGTGGGTGGGGTCCATATTTTTGTCTTTATTATGCATATCTGCTAACTACAAAAGTATGGCTCTTTTGTACTCTGTAGTCCCCCTATGTATATTTGGATATATTTTTGAATATGTATTAATATGGGCTGTAGTTCATACCCTCTGCGAAAAAACCCAAAAAGGATTTTGGCATTGAGAATAGTGTGTGAATTACTTCTGTGTATATTCCACACTAATTGTAACTAGAACTGATCCTGAGTAGAATTATGAGGTGAATGAAATTTGTCCTTAGGACTCAGACCTTTTCTTTCATTCTGTCTCCTAGGTCATTTCATGGTCCCCCGTGGTGACCCAGGATTTCTAAGTCTGATATTTAATTCTGTCCTGATTTCCCTGGGTAGAGCTAGTACATATGGAGACAACTTTCCTCCTCCTTCTTCCTCATTCAAATATAATTGTTTGGGGACCTCCTTCATTGCTGGGTGACAGCTGGATGATCTGACAAGATGTCTTTTTTGTTCATTCTGTATTTTTGTCCTATTTCCCCTCCCAGAATTCAACCAATAAATATTGACATTCCTACTAAATGAAGCCTAGGGGCTGCTGCATTCCCCCCTCCTCCATGGGGCATTTTGAAGAGATACTTTAGGTTCAAAGTACTTTTTGGGGATATAGCCATTCAGTACCACAGCTCATAAGCCCCCACTGATGTTTTCACTTTCACTGTAGTTAGCCAGAAGGAATTATTAGTTCAATGCAAAGATATTTCATGAAATAACATGAAATTCACAAGAGAAGATTCTCCCCATAAAAATATGCCTATTCCATCAGTGGTGACTAGGCATCATGCATAAGGGCATATAGCCTGTGGCCAGGACACAGGGGTCGTCTTGCCCCTGGTGTTTTCTGATGATGCCAGGGCATTACCCTCTTGTTTCCCATTAGGTAGATGTAGCCTTCTTGCTGAGGGGATTGCTGGGCTGGACCCTTTGGGGTCTTTCAGGTCTTTGGGTGACTGCTTGGCTAGGGTCTCTGCTGGTCCCTGCTGGCCTTGTTCTGTTCTGGGTGTTGCTCACAACATCTGGTTAGAGTTCACCGGGGCTAAGGCGGTCTTCTTTTAAGACTAATTATGTCTGAATGGAGATCAAAGCCTTCCATTTTAGATACTCATCTAATTTGTGCTTAATCATTCACAAAAATTTCTTTGGTTTATTTGGTTTAATTACTGCAAATTAATTTGGACCAAATTTAAAAAATAAACCCTCCCAAGAAACATACACATACATACATATACACACGTACGTATATCAGCAGAGCCGACTGCTCCGGTATTAAATCTCGCCCTTAAAAATCCTCAGGCTCCCTCCATCAGCGCTCATCCTCGGGAGCCCGGCACCCCTAACACCGGACACCCCGAGTGAGGGCGCCCCCTCCCAGCGCTGCCCCGCCCCCTCGGTGCACACGTGTCCGCGAGCCCTCAGTGCGCTGCCGCCGCGGAGGCCGCGTGTGCGGACCGTGTGGGGGTGGGGGGTGCCGCGGGCAGCGGGGAGGGAGGGGCTGCGGGGAGGAGGGCCGGCGAGCGTGGAAGGAGAGCTGCTGCTCTCTGCTGCCGTCTGTGGGCCCCGGGAGGACCTGCAGCCCCTGTGCGGGGGAGCAGCGGGAGGGGGAGGCGGGGCCGGAGGGGGAGGTGTAGCTCAGGCCACCTGTGCCCAGGCAGTTTTCTAGGGTCTGAGCTCTTGGGCCGGACCCAGTGCTGTCCTTGGTGCGGGGAGCTTCTGGTGAGGTTGGCCAGCCCTCCCGCAGCAACCATGTGGCTGTCTAGCCAGAGCCAGCCTGGCCGCGACTAGGTCTTGGGGAGTAGAGGTGGGGACCCTCCCGTATTTGAAAGGGGGCTGTCGCTGAGGGTCTCAGACAGGAGAGTAGGCTGCTCTAGGTCTACATGGGAGACAAGCAGGAGAGCTGGGCTTCATTCGTTCCCGGCCCCTCCTACCCCCCGCGCCTTACTCTCTCCCTTCCTCCTTTTCTCATGCTGTTTGGGGAGATGCCCCCCCACAGGTGCTTTCCTAGGTTATTGAGGGCTGATCGTGTTTGTTGTGCCCATCAGCGGTGTCTTTCTCCGAGATGAGTGGTTGTTGGAGCAGCAGGAGACAGACTGAAAGGTCTCTGAGCACAGCCCCCCTCAGTAGAGGCCACCTCTCACCTCCACTCCTCTCCCTTCCCTTCTTTTTCTCTCCCTCTGTTCACAAAGGGTATTATACCCTTACTGGCAAGTATTCTTCCCAAAGGAAAGTAAATTTTGATGGCTGAAATCTAGCAAGATAACTTGGGGTTTAGAGGCCAGATTTCTTTTTAAGGGTCAGGCCTTAAAACCAATTCACTCTTGTTTGGTCGGCAGTAGTTCCAGACTAAGCTCCACTTAGTGGTAATTGTTTGGGCCAGGATGGCTCTAGTGGATGTAAATAGTAATTATTTCTGTTTTGACCAAAAACCCTGAAGGTCTTTCCCTTCAGGATTGATTTATTTTTTGATTGGGTAAAAGAGGGCCCTTCTTTGTCTCATCTCTTACCTAGCCTTAATCACTGAATGGGTGTTGCCTCACTTAAAGTGAGAACTGAGAAAGAGCTTAAAAAGGGCTAGGCCTCCCACTGCATTGGGGGCCATTTCCAGTCCTTGTGATCTGTATCTGGACGCCAAACCCAGATGGCTCTGGAGGAGAGAGTGAGGCTGGTGACTTTGTACAGTCCTCCCTCACTTAAATCCAATCCACTTACAAGTCATGGCCTCACCTTCCTGATGTCACGGTCCCCTTGGAGAAGGAAAAATAAACGACAACATGGGAAAGAAAAAGGCTACCCCGAAGTCGTTTTAGCCGCCTGCTCACACCCAAGTTCAGATAGCAGCAACAGTGACTTAAAAAAACTTTGAATGTTTTCTTGATGTTAGAAACACGCTTGACACGCAAAAAAGTATCAAGGAAAATTTATTACAGCAGAGTTCAGAGGAATTGAACATTTTGGTCAAAGCGGAGCCCCCCACCCCCTTTTCAGGAGGAGGAAGCGTAGGCTACAGAAACGAGATTGGCTTTATACTGTTAATTTCAGGACAGATCCTCCCATCAGGAGACAGATTGGCCTGTTTTCCATAGGTCACCATCTACACACCCATTACATCACCACCCCTGGTGTGATTCCCCCCTCTCAAACATACTTTAACATAGGACCCATGATCAGAAAATGGGATAATTTTATGCAGCATGTGCCTGCATATATACATGAGGTTCATTAAGCAAGCACAGTGATGAAAAGCTTTCTCCAGGTTATTCTAGGTCATTTTCCCTGCCTAGTTTAAGCCGGCTTTAGATTTGGTCCCTTTATCAAGAACTCTGTAATTTTCTGAAGGTCATTGCCTGTCTCCTGATTGGTTGAGCCCACCTGCAGTCTGCTGGCTTTCTTATGATCTGACTTATTCTCAATGATTTCATCAGCTAGTAACTCTGAGGAAGCTTAACTTTCTGCTGTTTCTCATTTGATGTTCTTTTTTGATCACTGCTGTCACTTCTCAATGACCCCTACCCCCACTTCCCAATAAAATGTACCAGATCCTTAGTGGGAGATGGTGTCAGAGTGCACAGGGTCTGGAGCCAGCTCTCCTCCTCCCCTTTCTCCCCATCCTCTTCCTCTTCAGATGTGGCCTCAGACTGGGTCTAGGGGACCTTGTCCATTCACTTAACCTCTGTCTGCTTTGGTTTCTTCACCTGTAAAATAGGGGTAGTAATAGCAGCTACCTCCCAGGTTATATTGTATGGATCCAGTGAGATAATAATCGTAAAGCACTTAGCACGGTGGCTGGCACAAAGTGGGCACTGTTGAAATGTCTGCTCCCTTCCTTCCTCTCCCCTCACTGTTGTGAACCTTTTGGAGACTACTCATCTTTCTGCCTGGGGAGGATCCCAAGAGGGACTCAGAGTGAGGCATTGATGGTACTCCTGACATACCTCCTTGGCTAGAGCAGATCCTTAAATACACCCTGCCTTACAGAGGTCACTGGGATAGGTCCTGAGCTAATTGTATACAGTACCCAAGTCTTGGCAGCCTCTTTGCTCAGGGTGTTGACCTCTTCCAGACTTGCCCAGGAGCCAGCAAGTAGGAGTATTCAGGGTAAATGTAGCAGGGAGAGGGAACCTGCTTTTGCTTCTTCAGTTGTCTTTTCTTTCTTGGGTTTAGAAACTAGTATGGTAATGCTGCCTAAGGAGAATCTCTCGTCCAAAGTTAATCATTAAAATGAAGTACTTTTTGCAGTTAGGTGGGAATTACTACGAATAATGAGGGCCTGGAGTGGTCTCATTATTTGATTTGACCTCTATTTCCAATGGGCCAGAATCAAATACCATATTTTACATAATTATAATTTAGAATAGCGTGAATTAGGATATATATGGCCACTTCAAGGAATTCATCATTCATGCTAAAGAGTACCTAGTTGTAATCTACTTTTCATAGGGATACCAAAGAAGTTGGACTATTTCGTCTGCAATGTTCCAACTTTTCTCTAAATAGGAATCGCATTTGTATCTGAGCAAGCCCAATAGGGTTTTCTGGAAAGACCCCCTTCTCCTGGAGTTAAGGGGGGACCGTGTCAACTTGTGCCTAGTCAAAGGGGAAGGGCCTGGAGAATGCTGTTGCCGAACTCCTTACCCGAATGTTTTCTGTCGTGTTTGGTGAGTTCACAACATATCAGCATTGAACCATGATTCATTGTTAGAGGGAAGCCAAGGCCATGGGGCGGTTTGCTGGCAATAATATATTTGGAGTGATCTAGTAGAAGATCTCAGAGATGAGACAAGAATTAGCTCAAAGAGGAAAGAAACCCCTGGGCATTGCAATCCCCCTTGGAAGTTGCGGGTTAGAATTTTAAATTTCATTTAAATGTTTCTTTTTTCCAGGTGCCAGAGGTCTGCTATGGCATTGGGTCTTCTTGGTCACCATGCTTGTACCCCATCAGTGACCTCTCCAAGAGTCTTGCTCCTCTGTTATCCTAAAAATATTTTTTGCTGGAGAACCCCTGTGGGAATATCTGGTTACTCCTTACCCCGTCACTTAAACCTGCTGATTCATTACACTAAGTACATTCAGCTGTAGCTCTTCAAAGTAACTGAATGATTTTGAAAAAGCAAAATTTTGCTTCATGCTTATGAACAGTAGTGGGGAAAAAAGTTTTTTTGAGGGAAGGGTGGTGTGAGTGAGAGGGTCCCAAATTCCTGCTGTGACCCCCACTGAGACTCTCCCAGAGTAAACACGCCATTGTCTGCAGAGCCTGCTTAATCTCTGCTACTGTTCTAGGTTGGCTGTCTCTCCTCTAATTTTTAATATTTCCATTTTTGTACTTACTTTGGATTTGTTTCTTTATTGGCATACTAATTTTTAAAAATCCATGTTTAATTCACTAATCCTCTCCTTTTTTATTTTGTTAATACATGTTTGTAGGGATAGGGTTTCTTCCCTGATTACCAGTTTAGCTGTATTCCAGAAATCCGGGGATATTTTTAATCATTTCATGATTATAATTTTTTTACCTAATTATTAATTTTTTTCTATGATTTGTTCTTTGAATCACTCATTATTTAGGATTTCATTTTTAAGTCTGTTTTTAGATTTGTGCCTTTGTTTGTACTTCCGAAATGGATAACTATTCTTATTATATAAAGGAATTGTTTACTATTTCTGCCTTCCACATTTTCACTATCTCTCTACCCTAATGCATGGTCAATTTTTATAAAAGTTATATTTTGATGCTGATAAATACATGTCTTCTCTTGCAGTCTCATTTAGAAGATATCATAAACCTTTTCACTTTACTTTCTCTAGCAATTTGTTGAATTCTATGTTTTCCTTGTTGTTTATCTTTCTGTTAGACTTATCTGGAACAGAGAGAAGGACATTGTCCTTCAGTTCTGTATATTTGCATTCCTAGTAAATTATTCTCCTTTATTTTTTGATAAGACTTTCCATCTTGAATTTACATTTTTCTTTTCTGCCAACTATTTCTCCCATGCAGGCCATACATTTTGCTTTCACAATTTTTATTTCTCTTTTAAACCATTCAGGAACATTCTGCTATGATTGCATGCTGTCTTGGAAATCCCAGGGTCCTCTGCCTCATCACATGTTGATTCATTCTCCTTTGTCTAAAATATTTCTTCATAGATGTCTAATCTCTTTTGGCTGGTTTGGAAGCCACATTCCCTTCTATTGCTAATGTATTCCCTAGTGGTTTGTCTGAATTTTCTTGCTTCCAAGATCTTTGAGAATTTCCAGTTGTTTTATTTTTTTTTTAATATCTCCCTCTTGCTTGCTTTCTGACTTCCTTTCCTGTTAATGGCTGGTTCCTTGAGGACTGGCCTGGACAATTCACATCTCTGTGGCTGTAATCTCTGCCCTCAGCGACTTCCTGGGGGACAAGCTTCAGCTGGATGCTGTCCTCTGTCTCTCAGGCTTAGAGGAGCCCTGCAAATGAGGACACTGAGACAGACAGAGGTGGTGACCGACTTGCTCAGCATTACACGGCTAGTAATTGTTTGAGACTGAATTCGAACTCAGTTCTTGCTGACACACTTTATCCACTGTGCCACCAGCTGCCTCTAGCACTTACAATAGTTTTCTCACCAAAGCCCTTTTAAGTGCCTACAGTGCATGGTAGGACTCTTTTAAAGAAGAGGAAGCTGAGGCCTGGAGAACTTTGGTGACTGCCCCAGGATGACACAGACAGGACTTGGTCAGAGCCAGGACTCAGACCTCCGTTTTCTGGTTCTGAAGACTGCTTCATGGATGGCCACAAGGAACTAGGGAATTGGGAGGGAGCACTGTGCTTGGCTGCGGTGGGAAAAAGAAAAGGTCTGTGTGCCATTCCAGAGAACAGGGCAGCCTTCCAGGCCTAGGTACTTGGAATCTTTGAGCAAATCTCTGGGCCCGCTGAATATTTTGGGGAGGGCAGGACCTGAAGCATCCTGGCTGATCCCTGTCCTGGCAGGCATCTGTGTAATGATATTGTTCAGATGAGTTCTGGTTTTATTGGTCTCTTTAGTGAAGTAGAACTCTGGGTGTGGTAGTGGGTGGTGGGCTCAGAGTTGCAGACAGAAACACCCAAGTTTAAATTCTGACTCAGGCATGTCTCTGTTCCAATCTGTGTTGAATCTACCATTTTGTGATTGCTTGGCCTAAAGAGCCTCTGAAATCTTTTCTGTAAAGGCCAGCCCCCCAGCTCCTCAGTTCTGAAGGGTCTCCTCTTATCTCCCTGCATTTGGCTATAGCCGCTTCTGCCCATGGGCCTGGCTTGTGGTCCCTTTGGCTCAGAGTTCCCTCCTCAACCCCTTCTGCCTTGGAATCTGCTTCATCCCACTCTTTATCTCTTTCTGGCACCCATTTACCTTTTTCTTGCCTCCGGAAAAGGTTTGATAACTATATTCATTCATTTTCCCTACAAAGATAGAAACTGGACCTGTGATTTCATTAGTATAGGGAACTCCCAGTTGAGTAAATCCCTCCACCAATCCAGGTCAACACCATCTCTGTCAATCAGATTCTTACCAAGTTGTCCAGGGTGCTGTGATCTTGTGACTCCTCAATTGGTCACACATGAGGGAGAAGTCAGGGGTAGGACCTGAGGCTTTCTAACTCCAAAGCAGGCTCTTGGGTCATTCTTCCCTACAAAAGATGATTTCTAAAAGTTTGTGTTTCTTTTGGGCCCATCCACTTCTAACATGATGCCTCTATGGTTATGTGGTGTGTCGGTGGGAAAATTTGACTGTGCAACATGGGAGACACTGGCACAAGACCGCTCAGCATGGTGTGCCCACATCAGAAAGGGTGCTGTGCTTTTTGAGACAGCACAAAATAAATGCAGGATGTGCAAATTTGGGATATCCATCCCACATATTCACACGGACTATCTGTGCCCAACATGTGGTATAGCATTGTGAGCTTATATTGGTCTGATCATAGAGCATTCTGAGCTCATATTGGTCCGATCAGCTGCAGTTGGACACGCTGACACGTCACTTCATCATGGCGATGTCATTTTGGTCCTCTTCAAGAACGAAAGACAGCCATAACCACCAACCAGATGTCAGGAACAGAAAGGAACTGGAGAGCCAACCTTTCTAGGATGCTTCCATTGACCTTGATTTCCACTCTTTGAAAAGTTGCCTGGAGATGTTCTGATTTGTGCTTCCTCTTTCCTTTGTGTCTCCCAGCTTGCCTAATATGTACACAGCACATATTCAACAATGTTGACCAGCTGCATTGCATCCTTTATTTTGTGCGCTTCTTACATATGAAATGCCTTTGTGGGAGGTGGAGGTACCTGTCCTTGATTGGGACTGTTGTGAACACTGGAGCAAAGATTAGTCTCTGTGAGTCTCTTTTCCTGAGATAAGGGACTTCCTTTCCCTAAATGGCAATATAATAAAAAAAAACTGAAAAGATCACTTCAAATAGTAAACCATGAAGATAAACTTGGGCAGATGTGTCACTGGCCTTGGTGGGGGAAAGAGGGCTCCAACCAGCTGTCTGTTTGAGTGGCTTCTCTTTGGAAGGACCTTCCTTGCCCTTAATTCTGCAAACTCGCTAAGAAACCTTTCGTTCTTAATATAATTTCCCAAACAGATTTCCTGCTAGGAAGAGAACACTTTGACCACCTCTTGGTCTGCTAAATAGTTCCATTTCTTGTCGGCTTTCTGGTTTTAAACAAAATGACTCTTGGTGAGTTTGGGCATCATGAACCAGCTTTTCCCAGGGATTGATCACACCTGGATAAGCTGACTATCCAGGTTCCAGAACTGGAAATCTGAGAGCCAAAGCCTTAGTATTGGGAGAGTTAACAGCAGGTAGGAAGTGGAAAGTTCCTCAGGGACTCCAGTGCTGGCTCCTGAGCAATTTGTATTCTATAACTGGGCAAAGTTATATAATTACATTTAATCAATTTGTTGTAAGTAGGAATTTATCTTCAGTTTTATAAAGATTCTGTAAGCATTTCTTCATAGTATTGATCTAAATATTTTGTCTCAGTAAAATCTTTTCAGGCTTTGCTCAGTTAGAAGTTGGGATAATTGGGATAATTCAGATAGGCCAGTTGAAATTTATTTTTACCTCTCATATCTATGGAAGAGAAAGGTTTATGAAGCATTTAACTAGTGTAAATTATATTTAGGAGTGGCATTGAAAATAATTAAGAGAATACACTTAACAGATATGTAGAAGCATTCACTTGTCTACAGACAATGTCTAATGTCTAACACAAATGTCTAACATTTTTGTGTTGTATACACTCTTTACTATCTCTAGGTTTTTTATTTTAGTTTATATTGATGGGTAACTGGAGAACATAGCTGGGAGTTGGGTAGTCAGAGAAAGTTGGGAAGGTAAGGCAAGGTAAAGCTAATGAACTTGAGAGAGCTCAGCTAAAGCTCAGTTTGCCTTTCTCCCTTCCCAGCTGTAACTCAAACAGCACACAGTCAGGTTCTCCTTTCCAGAGAAAACTTTGTGGTGACAGTGGCCAGAAGAGCCTTTGCTATGGGCTATGGGAAGAGGCGTAGACCTGCCGAATGACCTGGATGTCTGTATCAGTAAGCA
Source organism: Bettongia penicillata ogilbyi (assembly GCA_023548195.1). Classification (NCBI taxonomy): domain Eukaryota; kingdom Metazoa; phylum Chordata; class Mammalia; order Diprotodontia; family Potoroidae; genus Bettongia; species Bettongia penicillata. Next base: position 10,186,753 of record JAJHZJ010000257.1, read on the forward strand.
CCCCAACTGGGGAGCCTGCTACCACAGGTTCTTATATCTGCATTCATAAAAGGAAAGGCAACCTTTGAGGGGTTAACAATCACTTTAATCAAGCACATGTTGACCAAGCACATATATCATTCACCTAGTTCAGGGGAATTAGCATCCTGAACTTCAAAGGAAATACAAAGAAAGGAAAGATCAACAGACATGGCTTCCTTTGCCTGAATTCAACAGATAGGTCCAACTGTCTGACCGTAGTTACCAGAGAGGGAAGCACTGACATCTTGGTTTTCAAAGCCAGGGGGCTCCTTTAGTGGCTTCACATAGTCCTTATCTGGCCAACCAAACACTTCCAGTCAGTAACACTCAAAGTAAAACCTCACCCTCAGAGTATTTATACCTTTTTTAGAGTCAGAGGGCATCCCAACCCTAAAGAACCAGTTTACCTCATTAACAAAAGATGTGGGCATTTCTACAAGTCTTCCCTAATAAAACTCCCCTTAATAGGCAGGCCTATAAATGGGTGGAGAAGATCTTTAATCACATTAACAATACAAATACATATACTGTTTCTAGTTAAAGAAACTCTTGTTTGTGTACTTTGCTCCTAGTAAAGACTCTTGATTGATAAAGGCATGATTCAATCTGAAATATTTGATTATACTAAAACAGCAACAGCAAAAGATCCTATTTTGCTTGCTATCACACTCCACCCTTCCAGGATCTAAGCCTTACAATCTAAATGGCCATGGATCCTGGAAGTATACTTTTTGATTATACTAAAACAAAAACAGTAAAAGTTCCTACTTTGCTTGCCCTTATAATGTCCAAATGATTGGTTGCCCTTTGGAGGCCTGACCTTTCCCTCATGTCTGTTTGGTCTTTGATGAGTTAGTTACCTTGTCTTATACAAATGTCAGAAGATCCACGAATTTCATACTTGAAAGGGATGTAGGCAACAACTTTCAGGCCCAGACCATTTCTCAAAGAGATCCATACAACAGCCTCCCCAGTCATCTAGCCTGTGCCTTGAGAATTCCAGACACTGTTTTTTGAGGTGATTCATTCCACTTTGGCAGATTCTCATGACTCAGAAGTTCTTCTTTGTACAAAGGGGGCTGGATTTGGAGTCTAAGGACTCAGGTTAGATTCTTGACTTTGCCACTGAGTACCTAGACTTCTCTAGGGACTCAGACTTCTCTGTGACTGTTCAATAAGAGTCTTAGAATAGACAGTGCTCTCTGATGACCCCTTGAACTGCATGCTCATCATTCTAGGCTGCAGTTTTCCTTGGCAACTTCTCATCATTCTTGGTTCTTTCTTCTGGGACCAAAGAGAGCAAGACAAATTGCTTCTAGGTGTACAGAATTTTAAGTAGTTAGAACCAGCCCTTATGATCCCCTGAATGTTCCTTTCTATACACTAACCATTCTCAGCTCCTTCAGCTGGTCCTCAAATGATTTGAAGTCATTGCAACGGAAGAATTTATGGAGATTTATACTATACATTAAAAATGGAGAGAGGTTCTCATTTTTCTATAGCATGTGGCCCTATTATACAGATGCTCCTTATGACCTAATTACTACCTGGGTTTACTAGGTAATTACTAGATAATTACTAGGCAGATATAACCTAATTACTGCCTAGGTACCAACATTGGTAGCTGTGCAGATACCATTGGGAAAGTCTCCTTAGCCCTAGCATACCTATGTCCTACTACCCAAATCATCTTTTGGCGTAGGCAGGTGCCATTCTGTGGATGAGCTCTGTACACCTGGGCACTTACACTAGTGGTAAGAGCCCTATCCCCCTCTTTTCATTTTAGTGGGATAGAGTGAATCAGACAGGATGAACAAGCACAGATGTATTGTGATCTACATATCACCTTCTTGCATTATTTTTCACCTCAAACCCACCCCTCTTCTGAGACAGCTAAGAAGCCCAGTGGGTAGAGTGTAAGACTTGGAGTTGGAACACCTGAGCTGAAATCCTGCCTCAGACATATTAGTTGGAGGTGTCCAGGGAAGATAGTTAAATACCCTTAGCCACAGTTTCCTCCTTTGTAAACTGGGGATAATGATAGCACCGACCTCACAGGGTTGATTTGATGATCTTAAGAATTAACAAAGGAAAAGTGCTTTGCAAACCTTAAAACAATGAGTGATGAGGAAGAAAGGGGAAAACTGTCCAAAAAATTGATGTGGCAACATAGGGAACTCTTTGATTAGCTTTATTGCTAAAAAGGTGTAAAGAAAATAGAAGTGGTCCCAGATAGCAGAGGAAGGACAAAAGAATCTCTTGGCTCAGGGTCAGAACACCAAAACTGAGGCTGACTGGGACTGCTGAGGACAAAGAAAGGGGCTTATTTTGAATGAGATGATGAGAAAGGATATCTAAGAAAAAGCACAATTATTCATCCCATTTGCTTCTCTTTTTTTCTATCAAGGAGAACCCTCTTCATCCTTGGAAGGACAGAACAGAAATAATTAACAGGGATTGTTGTGTGTTTGTCCTTCATTCTTGAAGAGGACCATAACATCAGGAAGATGATGACTTGACTTGCAGTTGCCTTTGATGTGAGGGAGGGCTGTGCAAGGTCACCAGCCTCACTTTCTCCTCCAGTGCCATCTGGGTCCAGTGGCCAGATATTCTTCAGGATGACTGGAGATGGCATAAAGGATGGTATCAGAAGCAAAGTATGGGGGCATGGAAAATCTGTCTGTCAGATCTGTGGATAATGGCAGAATTTATGACCAAATGAGCAATAGAGAGGATTCTGGGATTAATAACAGGGAATGAAATGCAAAGTAAGAGGAAATGTAGAATTGCATCTTTCCGTCCTAGATGAGTTCAGGTCTCTAGACCTGGACAAGTCGATCCAGTAGCAACGAAAAGATATTCATCACATCTGAATCCATAATGGATTCGTTATCTCTCTCTGCCCCTCTCCCCCTCCCCACCCCCAAACCTTCCCACTTCTCTTCAAACTTCCTTATTACAGTTGAGGGCTCTACCATCCCCCTAGGTGCCTGGGTGTCATTCTCATTTTTTCCTCACTACTCCTGCCCCCATCCAATCTGGTGCCAAGGCCTGTTGGTACTATCTTCATAACATCTTCCATATATTCCCCCTTCTGTTCTCTGACACTGCTACTACTCATCCTACTGATACTGCAGACCCTCATCCCACCATGCCTGGACTGTTGCAGCAGCTGCTGAGGGTGTGCCTGCCTCAAGTGTCTCTCCACTCTGTTCATTCTTAGCTGTCAGAGTGACCTTCCTAAAGCATAGGGCTAACCATGTCACCCTCTACTCAGTCCATTCTGGTGGCTCCCATTCAAGATCAAATATAACATCCTCTATTGGGTATTCAAAGCCCTTTATAATCTTCCCTGATCTTTCCAGCCTTCACATACTTACACTTTACAAAGTACTCTTCAATCCAGTAACACTGATCACCTTTTTGTTCCTTGATCACGACTCTCCATATCCCAACTCGGGGCATTTCCTCTGGAGGTCCTGCTTACATAGAATGCTTTCCTTATTGTCGCCTCCTGGCTTCATGTTTCAACTGAAATCTTACCTTTCCTGGTCCCTCTTAATTCTAGTACCTTCCTTCTGGTGATTATTTCCTATTTGTCCGAATGAACTTGTTTGTACACAGTGGTTTGTATGTTGTCTCTCCCTTTAGACTGTGAGTTCCGTTTTTTTGCATCTCCAGTGCTCAGCACATAGTAGGTGGTTAATAAATGTTTATTAACTGAGACCACATTTAAGTAATGTATTACACAGGAAGTCATACACTTAGACATTAGAGCTGAAGAAGAGCAGAGAAACAAAAGGGCAGATGACTTGTCCAGGGTCACACAGCTAATTACATCGCAAACATGATGAGGTGACCAGTATGCACCTTATAGAATACACATAAATGAAACTTAGGATGAGGCAAGGAGGAAACAAAACTTTTTATTTTATTAACAGGATAAAAATCCTTTATTGCTCTTTAGAGCAGTGTGATTGAATAGTTCTCATTAATTTTGAAAACTCCCTTTGTATATTCTAGGGGTAAGCAGATTTGTACATAATAGTGGGTCTCCAGTATATTGCATCCTAGCCAGCCAGGTAAATTTCTCTTCCTTCTTTCCTTCCTTGCTTCCTTCCTTCTTTCAAAATAACTTTTGTTGAAAGATATACAGTACCACAATCAAATAAATGGTCATTGCAGTCAGTGAAAATAACTGTTTTTCACCAGGAATCATATTTCTCTGTGTCAATAATCATCAGATATACTACCAAAATGAATTGTCACTGATTTAATAAATTTTTCAGTATAAATCTATTCCTCCTTATTTCCCTGGCCTTTGTCAATGGGTAGTCTCTGACCTTAATGTTGTATTCCTATCTGGAGAGTTGAGTTGGATTTTTGTAGGAGTGAGGGAAGCATAAGAAGACAAGTTGGCCAGACCACATAGTACAAGAAGAGGAGTCATACCAGTGAAACTGGGAAGCTAGGTTGGAAGAGGAGGATTTAGATTGGATTCTAGAGTCCATAGGGGGCTATTGGAGTTAATAATATTGAGTAGGGACATGAAATGTTCAGACTCATGCTTTAGGAAAATCACTTTGGAAGGTATGTGTAGGATTGATTGAGAGGGTAGAAACTTGAGGCAGGGAAGTCAAATGAGAGGCAGTTCTCATAGTCTCAGCAAAAACTGATGAGGGACTGAACAAAGGTGATGGTAGTGTGAGTGAGGAGAAGGTGTGGTGGAGGTAAACATGACCAGATTTGGCACCTGCATAGTGAGAAGGGTGAGAAGCCATCAAGTATGCGTACCTGGGTGAATGGTAGGATGGTGGTACTCCAAGTAGTAAGGGGAGTTCAGAAGTGGTGTGGGTTTGGGGGAAAAGATAATGTAATGACATTTGCTGTGCACATTCCCTCTCTTAGTGCCTGTGTTCATCTTGTACAATCTCCCACTGAGAAAAGGGAGGGCTGGAGTTCTTCCCCACCAGTCCCAACCCCCGAGTGCCATGCACAGCTTCAGCCTGCTCAAGGCTCCCATGGGACATGCTGGGGTAGGGAGATGGTGGTGGTGGGAAGCCAGGAATGGATTCAGCTTCATTGGCACCCTTCTTTTCATTTTTTTAATTATAAAAATTATCTAGAACTTAGACTTCAAAAACATTTTAAGATTTTTAGAAAAATCCCTTTTGTTCTTTTGGTTTTATTTGGAGAGTTGGTGAACCTTGCCAAATTTCCCATCGTTGCATCTAACTGCATTAAACAGGCCTGTTCTCCTGGGTTAATAATTCATTAATATATCAAATTAGTCAACTTAAAAGCTTCCTTTAATAGCTCCAAGTTTATAAAGACCCCATCCTTTTTAATGCCAACATTCTATTGGTATTGACCACAACAGTCTTTGAAGAACTGAAAATGAGTATCACCCAGAGGGCAATGGAGAGTCCCCTGGTAGATATGATTAGCTGCAATGCATGACAAACAAGGGACTTGGAGGAGCAGGAGAATATGGGGTGGGAGGAAGAGATGGGCTGTTTATATGGCAAGGGTGAAAAATGACAGGTGCAGAAGCTTCATGAGGTGAAGAGAAGGAGGAGAAGGCCATGAGGCTAAGGAGCACTGACCTGGATTCAGGAAAGCCCAAGCTCAAATCCAGGCTCAGGGACTGCCTAGCTGTGTGACCCTGGGCATACCCTGTTTGCCTCGTTTTCCTCATCTGTCAAATGAGCTGGAGTACCCTCTAGTATCTTTGCCAAGACAACCCCAAATGGGGTCACAAAGAGTTGGATATGCCTGAAAACAACTGAGCAACTACCACAACAAAATGAGCAATGTTCAGGGGCAGGTGCTGGTGTAACAGTAGAGAAAGTCAGTCACCACACAATGCTAGGTACAGGTGAGATGAAGCACAAGCAGTCTTTGGCTTCTGAGAGCTTCCATTTTGCCACTGGAAACAAAGGTGCACATATGATACGGAGTACATAGAAAGAGAATCAAAGGTCCTTTGTGGATGTGGGAAGCACTGGCCGATTATGGGATCAGGGAGGACTTACATAGCAGGTGACCCTGGAGGTGAGCTTGGAAGGAGGCTGGGCATTCTGAGAGACAACGGAGTCGGGGAGGGAATATGAAGGACTTGACTTCTCCATTTCTTCTGGGAAGATGGGACTCATGCCTAAGACTTGTGGAGCCCATCTCCCTGGTCCCTTGGGAGAGGCTGAGATGATGCATGTGCATTCCTTGGTAGCCATGAAGTGCTCGTAAGTGCGAGGTATCTGAGGTCTTTTCTTGACTCACCTATGTTCTTGGGGTTGAAAGTTACATTGAAAAACAAGTTCTCAAAAGATGAGTTACAGTTATTATTCTCACTTTGCTTCTGAGAAACGGAAATAGACTAATTCTCAGAACTTAAGTGACCAATTCAGTCTTTCAGAAATTCCACTTTATTTCTTCAGAGTAATTTGCAGCATCTTTCCTGAACTCCATGGGTCTCATGAGAGAGAACAATTTATACTTGTTGGATTGCTCGAATCTTGGCCTTGGAAGGGGCCTCCAAGTCATCTAGCTAGTACATGATCTTGCCTAACTGGTGATCTTCCAGGGTGTAATATTAATTAGAGTTAAAGATCTTCCCTGCCCATTAATAAGCTTCAGGTGGATCCCATTAAGGGAAACTTGATTAGGGGAGACTTGTTTTGTAGGAAGACCCACACCTTTTGTTAACTGCTAATGAAGTGCTGGGTCATGAGGGTCATGCCCTCCAGTTCTGAAAAGTGTATGTATACTCTGAGGTGAGGTTTTACTTTTGGGGCTTACTCTTTAGAAGAAGGATCATGTGCCAGATGAGACTCTGGGTAGCCATTAAGGACCTCCTCCTCCCCCCCAACTCTGCCCATTTGAAAATGTGGATGTTGGTGCTTCTCTCTCTGGTAACTATGTGTGTATGTAACTGTCAGAGAGTTTATGGTCAGACAGTTGGAAGCCCTGTCTGTTGGTCTTTATTTTTCTGCTTGTATTTTCTCTGTTGTTATATGTGATTAAAGAAGATTGTTAACCGCTCAAAAGTTGCTTTCCTTTTAGAAAAGCAGATCTAAGAACCTAGATCTAAGGACACATACAGGCCATCCTGGATATGTCAGGGTGTTTACTGCTGAAACATCTCTGGTGAGAGGGAGACTTGTATTGAACAGCTTCCAGGAAGTGGGGCCTGATCCTATCTGTGTGAAGGTGAATGGTGTTTTTAGGAGCAGCCCAGAAGCAGGATGGTGACCTTTTTGTCTTTTGGTGGGCATAGCATTCCTTTTAATCATAATTCAGTGATTGCTCTGGCCTTCCTTTCTCAGAGTGAGCCTGGATATATTTCCCCTGAGGGACTGGGGGATGTCTTTCTCTAGTCTGAGCATCAAGTCCAGTGAGTCATTCCACCTTCCTCCCCTTTCCATTTAACCAATTACAGGATTTAGCTTTTTCTAAAGAAATATTTATTTTGAAGATAAATCAAGAACAGAAGTATTGGGGGAACACTTTCTCTTTCACCACCTTGGTTTTGAGGCAGGGCAGGCTCAGATGAACGTTGTGTTGATGTAATATTGGTCCTATCCAATTCATGTTCTCATACAGCTTTGCTGTTCTGTGTATCCTTCTTTCAGTTGCTGCTGGTGTGAGTCCTGAAAGCTTTTCTTTATTGATTAGTGCAATTCCAATGCTGGACAAGCTGGCAGGAGTTCATGAAGCTGTCCAGGTTGCAGCTCCTGGCACTCTCCTTCACTTCACACAAAAGTCACCAAGGCAAAGAACTCTCCCCTGACAGCAGGTCAATCTTCTTGCTCCTGAACCCTGCCAAGCAGGGAGGAAGTAGTGCTCTGGTCAGTTAAGATCTTTGGAATTGCCCCATTTTGGTGATGTAGCCCATCTGAAAGGCTCTTCTTCATCATATCATCCAGCTAGAGTGTCTGTGAATGTTGTCCATCCCAGCTTGGCCTTCCATCATGGGTCAATTGACCCATTATGACTTTGGATGCAGGTGCCCCTGGGGGCCTCTCCCCTCAGCCCAGCCTGCTGCTGGCCAACACCAAGGTCCGCAGAGCACCTTACCTGTTTTATATCATTGGATCCTCACAATACCCCTGCAAAGTGGGTGCTGTTATCCTCATTGTACAGTTGAGGAGGCAGGCTGAGAGGGGTCATGTGATTTGTTCAAGGTCATGCAGCAGCATCTGAGGCTGTGGGATCACCAAAGCAATGCAGACGCTACGTCCATGTTTCTTCTAATTTTTGTGTGGCTAGCCAGGCAGTAGTATCTGACTTCAGAATTTCTGAGATGTCTGAGTTTTGTACATAAAACCCCCTAGTTCCATAGAAAAGAGAGCTTCCACCTGAGACAGCAGCACCAGCAGCAGCACAGAAGGCCCTGGAAATACCAAAAACCCCCCTAGAGGTCTTTGCTACAGAGAGCCAAAGCCTTGGACGCTTACAAATCCCTGGGAAAAGCATGGGATAGTTTCCCCCCCACAAGTGCTAGGCATGGAGTCTTTGGGGTATGGGGTGGAGAAGAGCAGAAGCCTGAATGGCAGGTAGTGTTTCAGCTGTGTGTCCTGGCCAACCCAGGAAAAGGATCAGAGGAGTGGAGAGAAAAAGGAGTGTAAATGAGGGAAGGGAGTGAACAAGGGTGGGAACTGTGGAGTGGAGGTGTTTATAACAGATGGGCATCATTTTCTAGGATCTCAATGATTTTCTTAAGGCGGCTTTGGTTGTTAGGAAGACAGTAGGAATTCTGGAGTTGTGACTAGGGCAACGAGCAGAATTCTCATTCTAGGTCTGCCCCTAGCTTTTTGTGACCTTGGCCAAGTCACATGATATCTCTGGGCCTCAGTTTTCTTATCTGTAAAATGGTGAGGAAGGGGCTGGACTAGAATAGTATTTCCCAAACTCTGTTCCATGGAACCCTGATATTCCATGTGATATGAACAAAGATTATATACCATAAATCCAAATCTAGTGACAGCTTGTCTCTAGGAAATAATAAATTCTATATCAATGTAAATGTAGAACTATTTAGGATGACAAAAAGTTTAATTTCCTCTCTTTTGTTCCAAAGTTTCTCTACTCTTTGATTAACCAACGAATATCCCATATCCCAGACCAGTTTTTAGGCCTTCCATAAATATATTTAACATTCGTATGTATTTTGTGGACAAATTAGTTTAGGAAATATTGGGTGAAATGATGCCTAATTTTTTATTTTTAAAAATTCCTTATTGATGTTTTATGTTTCTTACATCACTGCAGCATGCCATGTATTCCTCTCCTCCTGACAGCCATATGACAAATGCTATATTTTTTTTGAAGAGGAAGAAAAAGTCAGTAAAACTGATTGATACATTGAAAAATATAATGTGTAATAATGTGTAATCCCTGTGGACTTTCCACCTTTATGAAGGGGTAGGTGGGGGAGAGCATCTTTATATATCTCTTTATTTGTTTCACTTGTCTTCATTATTTTGCTACATTTACTTTTGATTTTTTGGTGTGTGGTCATTCTTCACATTTACATTGTTATAATCGTTGTGTGCATTGCTTTCTTGGTTCTGCTTTTATCCCTCTGCATCAGTTCTTAGAGATCTTCCCATGCTTCTCTGAATTTATCACATGCATCATATTTTACAGCGCAGCAGTATTCCATCATATTTATGTGCCACAGTTCATTTAGTTTTTACCCATAGATGGGCATCAACTTTGTTTCCAATATATTTTGGAGTATTTGAGGATTTTTTTCTTATCAATGGCTTCCTTGGTGTATAAATCCAGTAATGGAGTCATTGGTTCAAAGATAATGGTCATTTTCATCAGTTTATTTACATAATTCTAAATACTTTCCAAGCTGTATCATTTCATTGCTCCACCAACATTGTATTAGTGTGCCTATCTTCCCATAACCGTTTTAACATTGACTGTTGCCATTTTTTCTCATTTTTGCCAATTTGCTGGATGGGAGGTAAAACCTCAGGGTTGTTTTGATTTTTGTTTTTCTTTTTATTAGTTATTTAAAACACTTTTCCATGTGGTTGTGAATACTTTGCCATTCTTTTATATTCTTTGACCATTTATCTATTGGGGAATGGCTATTAGTCTTGTATTTATCTATTTATTAATTATTCACGTATCTTGGATACTAAACCCTCGTCAGAGAAGTTTGATCCGAAGACTTTTTTTTTCTGATTTGAACATTTTCCTTATCCTAGATTCATTAATGTTGTCCTTTAACCATTAATCAATTGGAGAATGACTCAAATTCTTTCAATTTGACAAAGTTTTTTTATAGATATTTGAGATATGAGATCTTTATGTGAGAAACTGTCTATGAAATTTTCCTCCTAATTTCCTCCTCAAAGCAGAAACTTCTCAGTTTCAATAATCAAAATTATCCCTTTTATCTTTTGCAATTACTTCCATATCATTTGGTTAAGAATACATTTCTTACCCATAACTATGAGAGGTACATGATCTATTTATCTTCTAACTTATATAGTATGATCTTTAATATTAAGGTATTGTATCCACTTAGAATGTATTGTAGAGTATGTTATAAGGTGTTGGTCTAAGCCTAATTTCTGCCAGACTGCTTCTCAGTTTTCCCATAAGTCTTTGTCACATAAGGAGTTTTCCCCTAAGTAAATTCCACTTTGTCAATGATTGGGTATTGAATCCTGTTATTCCGAATCTTCCTTGTCTAGTCTTTTTCCAATGATCAATTTCCCTATTTTAAAAAATCAATCCCAAGTGGTTTTGATGACTACTGCATTATAAAAGAATTTGAGGTCTGGAAAAGCATGCTATTCCCCCTTTGTCCTTACCTCTTTTCATCATTTCCCTTAATATTTTAGATCTTTTGTTTTTCTTTTTTCAAAATTTAATTTCTATTCATTTTGAACTTAAATACAAGAAGACAAAAAAATTTCCCATGTTTGAAGCACAACATAAAAAGAGGATTCAATAAAAAACCATGAAATTCCATTGCATACTGTTTACTTTTTTTAAATTATGTAATAAATATCACACCTTGTTTTCAGAGCTACCCTGCTTTTCTGTGCTTTCTTATAAGTTTTCGTTTGTTCTCTGAAGTGCACCTTTTATTGAAACATGTGTGTGTGTGAAACATTATTATTTATCAGTTCTTTCTCTGGCTGTGTTTAGCATCTTCCTTCACAGGTACTTTGTAGGTGAATTGAGTAATATGCAAAACGACTTAGTTGAAAGTTGTTCTTAGAACAGTACTGCTGTTACTATGTACTGGATTCTGCTTATTTTATCCTTCATTACTTCATGCAAGTCTTTCCTTGTTTTTCTAAAATCAACCAAGATCATCATTTCTTATAGCACAATAGTATTCCATTGCCTTTATATACTACAACTTGTTGAGCCATTCCCCCAACTAATTGGCATCTCCTCAATTTCCAGTTCTTTGCCACCACAAAGAGAGCTGCTAAAAACATTTTAGAACACATAGTTTTCTTTTCCTTTTCCCCAAATTACCTTGGAAAACAGATCTAAAAGTGGTATTGCTGGATCAATAGGTAGTTTAATAACTCTTTGGGCATAATTCCAGATAGTTCTCCAGAATGTCTGGGTCAGTTCACAATTCCACCAACAGTGAATCAGTGTCCTTAATTTTTCTACTTCTCCTTTAACATTTGTGACTTTCCCGTTCTATTGTCTTAGCCAATCTGATAGGTATAAGGTGATGTCTCAAAGTTGTTTTAACGTGCATTTCTCTAATCAATAGTGATTTAGAGAATTTTTTCATATAACTATATATAATTTTGATTTCTTCATCAAAAAACTGCCTGTTCATATCCTTTGATCATTTATCTTTGATATATTGAATTTGTTTAAATTTGACAAAGTTTTTTTAAATATATATTTGAGATATGAAACCTTTATGTGAGAAATTGGCTATGAAATTTTCCTCCCAATTTTCTGTTTTTCTTCTAATCTTGGCTACATCCATTTTTAATATAATGTATTAGAAATCATCCATTTTATGCCTCATAATGCTATCTCTTGTTTATGCATAAATTGTTCTTCTATCTATAGGTCTAATAGGTAACATGTTTCATGTTCTTCTAATTTTCTTATGATCTCTCCCTTTACATCTAGGTCATATAACCATTTTGACTTTATCTTGGTAAATGGTGTAAGATATTGGTCCATGCCCAGTTTCTGCCAAATTGCTTTCCAGCTTTCCCAGCAGTTTTTACCAAATAATGAGTTTTATTCCCAAAGCTTAAATCTTTACATTTGTCAGACAAAAATTACTATAATCATTTGCTACTGTGTGTTGTATGTCTACCCTGTTCCACTGATCTACCTGTCTATTTCTTGTCCAGTACCAGATAGTTTTCATAATTATTTATACGCTAAATTTTATTAATCTCACTTTTAATTTTTAAAATGTCCAGTTTGGCATTTAATTAGGGATTTTTAATCTGTTCTTTTTCTAGTTTAAAATATTGCATACCCAATTCATTGATCTGCTCTCTTTTTCTGGATATAAACATTTGGAAATATAAATTTTCATCTGATTACTGCTTTTGCTGCATCCCATAGGTTTAGATATGTTGTATCATTATTGTCATTCTCTTTAATGAGTGAATTATTTCTATGATTTGTTCTGTAATCCACTCATTCTTTAAAATTAGGTTGTCTAGTCTCAAATTAGTTTTTAATCTGTGTTTCCATGGCCCCTTATTGAATATAAGTTTTTATTGCATTGTGATGGGAAAAGGATGCATTCAATATTTCTGTTTTTTCTACATTTAGCTATAAAGCTTTTATATCCTAATATTTGGTCAGTTTTTGTAAAGGTACCAAGTGCCACTGAGAAAAAAGATGTATTCCTTTCTATTCCCATTCAGTTTTATCCAGACATCTATCATATCTAGCTTATCTAAGATTCTGTTTACCTCCATAACTTCTTTCTTATTTATTTTTTTGGTTAGATTTATCTAATTCTGAGAGAGGAAGGTTAAAGTTCCCCTCTGGCATAGTATTACTATCTATTTCCATCCGTAATTCATTTAACTTTTCCTTTTAAAATTTAGATGCTAGAGCATTTGGTGCATATAGATTTAGTGCTGATATTGCTTTATTGTCTATGGTACTTTTTATCATAATGTAGTTTCTCTGTTGCTTTTAAATTAAATCTATTGTAGCTTTAACTTTGTCTGAGATTGTGATTGCTACCCCTGCTAATTTTTTACCTCAGCTGAAGCATAATAAATTCTACTCCAGGCCTTTATTTTTAAGTGTGTTTCTTGTAAACAACATATTGTGGGATTCTGATTTTTAACCCTTTCTTCTATCCCTTCCCATTTTATGGGTGACTTCATCCTATTCACATTCAAAGTTATAATTACTAGTTGTGTATTTCCCTCCATCCCATTTTCCTCACCATTATCCTCCTTACACTCTTTTGTTACCCTATTCCTCTTCACAGATCTGATTTACTTCAAACTGTTATCTCCCTTTTCTGCACCTTTTAAAGACTCTCTCCCTTAACTCTTCCCTTTCTTAATCTCCTCTTCCCCACTCTACTCCTTCTTCTTCTAGACTTCTTCTAAAAATTCCTCCCTGATCCTATCCCCTCTCCCTTCTATTTCTTTATAAACTTAGAAGACTTTTATATCTTTCTAAGATGTATGTTATTCAGTCTTTAACCCAATTGTGATGAGAAGATTCCAGCACTACCAGCCCTCCACCCTGATCTGCTTCCATTGTAAATGTTCTTCCATTCACACCTCCATTTTACCTCTTCCTACCCAGTTTTATTTTTTAGCATCATCCCAATCTTACTCATCTCAACCCCAAGCCTTCTGCCTATATGTGCTCTTTCAAACTACCCAAGTAAGGATAACATTCTTAAGACTACACATAACCTTTTCCCATCTTAAGTAAACCATCTGACCTTATTGAGTCCCTTATAATTAGTCTTTAATGTTTACCTTATATTTTTCCTGAATCTCCAATGTCAAATTTTCCATTAAGTTCTGGTCTTTTTGTCACAAATACCCGAAAGTCTTTCAATTCATTAAATGTCCTCTTTTTTTTTTTTTCCAAGGAGGATTATACTCAGTTTCACTTTTTGGTTGCAAACTCATATCCTTTGCTCTTCAAAATATCATGTTCCAAGCCTTTGATCTTATAGGTGTCTTATAATGTCTTAGCTTTCCCTTGCCTGATTCTAGTTTTTAAGGAGCTGTTTTCTTAGCTTTTGAATCTGTTACCAGTTGGTTGACTTTCTTTTCATAATTTCCTTGATTATCTTGGATTGTCCGTATTTCTTTTTCTTTAATTTTCCCTCCGCCTTTCTGATGTTTAAAGTCCTTTTTCAAGCCCTTTCAAGAACTTTTTTTGAGCTTGTGACTACTGGACATTTTTCTTTGAAGTAGGAGTGGCTTTTTTAACTTCATTCTCTTCTTCTGAGTGTGAACCCAGATCTTCTCTCTCCCCATTGTAACTAACTATGGTCAGGTTCTTTCTCCTTTGCTTACTTATTGTTATTTTATTATTAGAATCAGGTTCTAGTCCCAAGGTGTGGGGAATTGTCCTTCTTACTGTTATTTTCCTATCTCAGTCTGGGACCACAACCTCAGGTGCCCTTTCTGCCCCAGGCAGGCATTCCTGCAGCTGCACACTTCGGCTCTCCCCTCTGCCCTGGAACTGAACCCAGACCAGCAGGGTCCTGCCCCTCTGCTACTGCTGCCTCCCTGGGTGTGGGCTGCTCCTTCCGCATTCCCCTGATCAGCTGTCAGACCTCCACACAGACTCACCTCCGTGGAGGTGAGAGGTCCTGAGGCCGAGGCCTGCCTCAAGCTTCCCTAGGACAGCTGCTTCACTCCAGCTTCTAATTATTCCTGCTGTTCTAAGTTCAGCTTGTTTATGAGAGAATTTTGGAGAGACTGGTATTCCCTGTCCTAGTCTGCCAACTGCCCAGAATCTTCTTTGTTATCATTTTATCAAGCTCTGATCCTCTTTCTTACTGAGAATTAAAAGTGTAAATTAATTTTGGTAGCACTGTTGTTTTTGTCGTACTGACCTGGCCTAGCTAGCCGTGACTACTGAATATTCCTCCCCATGAAGGTCATTTCTTAATTCTTTAAGACATGCTTTGGAATTGACTTGAGTTTGTTGTGTGCTTTGGTCTCTAGATCCTTAGATAATTGATGCATTTTTTAGTTACTTGTGGAATGGAATTTCTCTTTCTAGGATTGTTTCTTGTGTTTTGTTATTATACAGAAATGCTGTTGTTTGGGAGGATTTGTTGATATCACCTACACTTTGCTGGATCTTTGCTGATTTCCCGGGTATTTTCCATGAAAACCATCGTGTTTTCTTCTTACTCATCTTCATGCGTATAATTCCTTTACCTTGCCTTATTGCTATTGCTAACATTTTCAGAATTATATCAAGTAATTGGGAAAGCAGGTGCCCTCACTTCACTCTTGTGTTTATTGGGAAAGGGTTGTTGCACGTTATGCTTGTTTTTGGTTTTAGAGACATGCTGTTCCTTCCTTTTGAAATTTAAATATATTTTATTTCCCCCCAAAATTACATATTAAAACAATGATAGATGGTTTTCATGATATTAAAGAAGTCCCTCTATGCCAATATGTTTTTAGGATTTTTAGCATAAAAGAGTATCTGTCAGAAGCTTTTTCTGCATCTGTTAAGAGATTCATGTGGTTTGGGATATTTTGGCTTTTTATATGGTTAAAATATGATATGTTGATGGTTTTCCTAATGGTGAACCATCTTTGCATCTCTGATATAAAACCCACTTGGTCATAATGAATAATTTTTTGGATGAATTACTGTTATTTGTTTGTGAAATTTTGTTTAAGATTTTTGAGCCAATTTCCAATAATGATATTGACTTATAATTTTCATGTTTTATCTTTCTCTGGTTTAGTTATTAGAACTCTATTTATTTCATGAAAGGATTCTAGTGGTGTTCTGTCTTTCTCAGTTTTGAGAATGATCTGTGAATTGTGGGACTGATGTTTAAAAGTTTGATTGACTTCTGAATCATGGAGTCCAGGGTGTTTTTTTGGTTTGGTTTGGTAGTTCCTTTATAGCTAGATCTATCTGCTTTTCTGAGATTGGGTTATTTAAGAGCGATATTTGGGAAATTTAATATTTTTGAAGATATCTCTTTTATGTTCTCAGTGTTATTAGCATACAACTATGTGTATCTTCTGATTGTTCTTTTTATTCCTTCTGATTTTGCTGTGAATTTCACCTTGTTCATTTGCTGTTTCATTGATTTGATTAGCTAAATTAGATTAGCTAAGGATTTATCATTTTATTAGCTTTTTTAAAAACTAACTTTTAGTTTTATTGCTTCTGTTTTTTTCAGTTTATTTTCCTTCCTAAATTTTAATTTTTCTCTTTTATACTTATTTTAGGTTTATTTGTTGATTCTCTGATTTTAGTAATGCATATTCACTGGGGCATCTAGGTGTTGCAGGGGATAGAGAAACCCAGCCTGGAGTCAGGAAGACCTAGCACTGTGACCCTGGGTAAGTCACTTAACTCTGATTGCCTCAAAAAAAATGCATATTCAGTTCATTAATTCTTCTTCTTCCTATTATGTTAATGTGTGATCATAAGGGCACAATTTTCCTCCTCAGGACTGCTTTAGCTACTCCTACCCCACCTAAATCTTGGTATGTTGTTTCAGTATTATTTTCTTTTATGTAGTTACTGTTTCCATGATTTGTTTGTTAGTGCACTTCTTCTCTGGGGTTTCATTGTTAAGTCCCCACGTGGGTCTGTATCTTTTCTTTGTGACCCCAAGCCCTGCCTAGAACAAGTACATTTTTCAGGCACCAAAACCCCTGGTTTAATGTCTTCATCTCCCTTTACCCATAGGAACACTGAGCAGTGGAACCTCTTCCTCTTCTCCCCTTCTCGGTCTTCCCCCTCCTCCTCACCCACTCCCGTGTAGGCTCTTTGCGTTCTAAGACCACAGAAATTGCTAGCCACTCGTTGCTGGCCCTTGATTTGACCCTGGCACATCATTCCTTCCTTTCCCCTCTTTCATGTTCTCTCCCATGTTGGAATGTAGTCTCACAAGGGAAGCATTCCCTTCTAAGCAGCGCGAGGCCCTATCCTGCCTGCAGTGGCCCCTGTCCACCGTTACCTCTGCCAGATTTTCACCTTCACCCCTGTCTCCTTGTGTAGATTGATAAAGAAACCTCTTCTTGCAAGGTCTTCCCGTTGTCCATCTGCATTGATTCACTCCTGAATTTCTGCTTTTTGGGGTGTTTGAGATGTAAATCCTCCTTTCAGTTATAGTTTTCTTTCTAAAAATGTTTTTCATTTCTTTATTATTGAATATTTGGGCTCTCAAGAGAGTGTCAAGAGACACTCTCAAGAACTTTGGATTTGACTGTGGAACATGGGAGACACTGGCACTGTCTCAGCATGGCGTGCCCGCATCAGAAAGTGTGCTGTGCTCTTTGAGCAAAGCAGAATTGAGACAGCACAAAGTAAACACAGGATGTGCAGATTTGGAGTACCCACCCCAAATATTCTAATGAAGTATCTGTGATAGAGCATTTTGAGCTCGTATTGGTCTGATCAGCCACAGTTGGACACGCTGAAATTTTACTTTATCATGGTGATGTCACTTTGGTCCTCTGAGAAGACGAAGGACAACAACTGACCATTGAATGTTTATCTTTGTCCTGTATGTTTAAGCTCATATCTGCAGGGTGGTTCACCCTGTGCTTCACCCTAAGCTGCAGTACTCTTGGAACACATTATTCCATTTGCTCCTCCTTTTCTAGGGGGTGTAGGATAGTCTGGAATTATTCCAGTGGTCTTTCCTTTGTATTGGAAGGTCTTTCTCCTGAAGGCTTGAAGAATTTGTTTCTGAATTGAATTGTTAAATGTAACTGCTCTGTGTCTTGGAGTTTTCAGCATTGGGTTTTTTTCTGGAGGTGATTTGTGAATTCTTTCCACTGGAATTTCATTTTCTCTGTTCAGAAGTTCTAGGCAATTTTCTTCTCTTATTTTCTTCATTAAATTTTTTGGTGCTGTCATATCTTCTGGGAGACCTACAATCCTCAGACTGTTTATCATCCTGTCTTTAAGATCCAGAGGTTTTACTTGGATGGTGAGTGTATTTTCTTGGGACGTTTCTTGTTCATTGCTTTTCTTCTGTATGTGTGTGTATTTGCATCGCCAATACACTATTCTCTCTTTTGTTTCTTTGGTGAAGTTTGCTATTGCGGATTCATGTTTTTTCTATTCTGTTCATTACTTTTGCTGCATAGGATGTAAATTCTGCTCTCATAATTCCCATTTCTGTTGTAAACCACTCAGAAACAGTATGTTGTGGTTCTGTGTTCTCACCTTCCACAGGGTCCTCTGCCTTATCTAGTGTTAGGTCACTCTCCATTGTTTTGCAGCATTTATTCATGGAGGCCTTTACTAGATCTGGGGCCACATTTCCTTCTGATGTTAGTGTTCTTCCTGTTGATTTATCTGTTTATGTTCAAGGTGTTGGCGATTACTTCCTCCAAGAATCTTTGGTACTTTCAGTCTTTCCTCTCTATCCCCTTATTTTCCAATCACTTCTCCCTTCCCTCCCATCCCCATTAAGGTTTCCTTGGGTGCAGATCACAAAGTGTCTCAGCTTCCTCCCACATTGGGCAGGTCATGGAGCACCTGGCTTAGGTCTCTGCCCCATATAACTTTTAGGTGATGAGAACTAGCCAAAATTGGACTCTGTGTTCTTCCATCAGGAATGCTGCCCAGCTTCCTGTAAGCCTGGTGTCCAGTCTTGGTGACCTTTCCTTCCCTCTGTTCCTCAATTCTCCGGCCTAGCACCAGCAGTTCAGAGCCTGCTTTCCTGGGCCCTGTCAGATCAGAGCTGGGGTATAGGGGTGGGTTTGATGTAAGTCTGTGTGGTATCCTTGGGTTTGCTAGTGTAGCCTTGATGCTGGTAGTATGCTAGGTGAGGGAGGGGTCCTGAGGTCAGTAAGTGCCAGTTCCTGGATTTTTTCTTGTTTTGTAACCTTTTGAATTCTTGGTATCCTAGATCATGCAAATAACTAACATCATTTTATCTTTGGCACATAATTTCTGTTTTGGGGAAGTCTGAGAGGTTGTGGGGATCAGAGAAAGTATCTAGTCTGCAGTACTGTTGCTTATGTAATTTGGAAGAAAATATCCCACATTTTTAATATTAGATGTTTAGCTTGAATGTTCAGTGAGCTGTCTGAGGTAGAGGACTCTAAGAGTTTGATGCAGACATGGTCCCTTTCTGATTTCTCATGGGGGTCTGGCCTCTTCTAATCTTGTTCCCCCTTTCCTCCCATTGATTTCATGATGAGAGGCCCCTCCCTCCCAGAGTTTGACCAGCTCCATCTACAAAAAGGCAGGATGGTGCTGGAGGCTTTCCTAGGAATTTTCCAGCTCTCACACTGTATAATTCATGGTTGTAATGACCAGAAATATGCAATGAAATAGCAACTTAGGAGGTAAGAATTTCAAAGATGGAATTGTAATGCTGTGTCTTTGCTTTTTCATTTTGACTTTCCTGCTGCTTCTCTTTAGTTAGGAATGTCTTGTGGGCAGGGAGCACATCCTTGGAGTCATGTTTGTAATAGCTCTTTGCAAATGGGTGTCTAGTAATAAATCTGATTGGTGAGCATGTAACTACCTTCTTTAGCTCAATAGTGTCTCAAAGTGTATGAATCTGGAGAAAACAATATTTATGTTTATACTGAAATACATGCAAGGCCAACTAGAAATGCTTTCACTGGGGCAAAAGTGGTTGAGGATAGCAGGGGGCAGTGGTGTAGTTGATGGCTTGGTTTTGGCCGCAGGAGCACTCTTAGAGGGGATGGTCCAGCTCTGGTTCCAAATATGGAGATAGGTGTATGTACATAGAATTTTGCAAATGAGTTACCTTAGACATTATGCTGAAAGAAAACTTATTTGTAATTAGAAAAAATAAACAGAGGCTGATTTGCCATGCTGGGGTTATGCTTCTTGGGAGACCTGGGATTTCCATGTCCAATTCTCTTATTCTAAAGGACTTTTTAATGAATTTTCCTTCCACTGTTGCCAGAATTATTCCTAGGAATTTTCATTCTTGGGACAAGCAACAGGAAATGACACTTACACCAACGTTGTAATCATGGAAATAATACAAGAAGTAATTAAGACAAATTTAGTTGCTCTGGGCAAAGAACATTAGTTCCTGTAGTGATTTATGGAGTGGGAGGTGATAGTGGTGGTGGGTGGGTGGGGGGTTTTACAGTATTTAGGTCTTCTTTCCTCCCTTCCACCACAGGATGGGCCAGCAGAGACAGGTTGCCATTGGCATTGGTGGGCAGAACATCCAAATGTCTAATGGCACAGGTCCCTGTGAATGTCACCTGTTAGCTGCTTATTTGGACTAATTCTTGTTAAGTAGTTTCTGAGTACAGTTGTTTCTAGCTGCTGGTGTGCATTTGTCCAGATGTGCCCGATCTCAATCATGGCCACTCTGGATGGGCAAGCTTTTCTTCTGTTCATTAGTCCATTGTGGCAAACTTAGGTGGAGAAAAGTGTTGGGCTTAGTATCAGCAGTGGATCCTGGACAAGTTACCACACCTCTGTCTATCTCAGTAACTGTAAAATAGGGATAATAACGGCACAGCCATGGGCCTTGTTTTTCTTTCTTTCCCCCCAAGGCCTTCCTCATATCTTCAACAAAATGTTTTTCTGATTAAGGATAACTGAAAGATTAGTTTTCACACCACCCTGCACTACTAGAAAAAATTGAGTACTTGAGATAGAATTTGTGGTTTTTCAGTTATTTCAGTTGTCTCTAACTCTTCATTATGGAGTTTTCTTGACAAAGCTACTGGAGCAGTTTGCCATTTCCTTCTCCAGCTCATTTTACAGATGAGGAGACTGAGGCACACAGGGTTAAGTGACTTGCCCAGGGTCACTCAGTTACATAAGTGTCTGAGGCCAGATTTGAACTCACAAAGATGAGTCTTTCTGACTCCAGGCCCAGTGATCTATCCACTGCACCATCTAGCTGTCCTTGAGCTAGATGAGAGAGTAATATATATATATATATGTATATGTGCCTATATATCATACATATATGCCTATATATCACATATATATGCATATACACATACATGTATATATATGAACTAGAATAAAAAAAACAAATCTGACCCACTTCAGCTAAACAAAAGACAAAACTCTGTTGCTGAATTCTCTTAAGGAAACAAAGTGTATCACCCTCTGTGGGTTACTCTCCAACTCTTACTCACAGGGCATATCGTATATGGGTTGCTAGGGGAGAGGGATGACTGTACTTCTGGGTAACCTTGTGGGTCTGCAGCACCCTTTGGTGCATTTTCAAGTGATTATCAATCAGCCCACAGACATAATTGACCCTTAATAAAGGCATTTTCTAAAGTGGCTTAATAAGAACAGTAGGTACCAGCCACTTTGCCCCTAAGTCTCGGGTATACAGCCCCATAAATACACAGCAGCTGGGCTCAAATTTGCAGTCCACTGATAGCAAGGATGAGCATAGATAGGTAGGATATGAAAGTGCAAAGGTCCCTTCTGCCTTCTGGAATTGCCCTGCCTCGAAGGTCTTTGTCTCATCATTGAAGCCTATTCAGCTCCCTTGGGTTCAGTGCCAGGAGGCTCCCCAGGGTTTGCCCCTTGACCAGCAGTGCTTCTCTGTGTGATGGGGCTTCTGGCTGCCAAGGGCCATACTCCTCCCTGGCAGGCCTGTCTCTCTGGATCTGGGCATGTGAGGATTGTACTTACTTCTCTGTTCCTAGGTGGAGGGCCTTAGACTGGTCCAGAAGTTCCTTTTCAAAGCCATGTGGTTGATTAGGGATGAGGAAGTATAATGAGAAAGTCTCTTCCTTTCCTGCTGTGGAGGGAGGTGCTGCCCACTTCTGCCTCTAGCTAAAACTTCCAGGGGTATAGGTGGCTGATTACTTTCCTCTGCTGGGCCTCATGGTTCTCTCAATTAGGGAGAAGGTCTCTGTTCCCCTTAGTCTCACAGCTCACCAGTATTTTGTGCTTACATTCTGGACGTTTTCAAGTCTGTCAGTTGAATGGGCAAGAGGACCACCAACTGTGCAAAAGCGGGTAATGCCACCCTCTGGAGTTGGTCTGTTGACACTATTGACCCATCACTTTCATATCCTACCTATCTATGCTCATCCTTGCTATCAGTGGACTGCAAATTTGAGCCCAGCTGCTGTGTATTTATGGGGCTGTATACCCGAGACTTAGGGGCAAATGCCTTTATTAAGAGTTAATACAATACATACATACATAGTTAATACAATACATACAATAATGGTGATGGATACATTTTATTTGGTTTTGTTTTTTAACCACAAGTCTTAAAAAAATGCATTATACCATCACCATCGCTCCCTGTGACTGTGGGTGTCATAGTGGAGGTTGAGTGTGACCCTCCTGAGCTCTCCTTAAGGAGCAAAGGCTGGCTAGGTGTTCAGTTCTGAGGGAAAGTCTGTAGCTGTGAATCAGAACACAGAAGGAAAGGAAGGAGTTCACAGGAGAACTCAGCTTACTTGGCATCATTAACATACATGAAAAAATTGTAGGGAGAGTATTAGAAACTATACTATCTGGCTTCAGTTGGTGGCCTTGCCTGATCTCCCTTTCTCCCTATTCTTCTGGCCCCACGTTTGCTCATCCCTCATCTGAACTATTTCAAAGTAATTTTTTGTTATCCTGAACTTATGCATTTCCATATTCATAGGAGAGCAGAGAAATATCGCACATGAAAACATGAATCTCAATTCGGCACCACTTTTTTCCATGTCCCATATGTAATATAAATATATTCAGTGTACTGGCTTCAAAGTTCTTTGTGAATTACTTCCATTTGTATTCTTTGCACTTTTCAAAAAACGCATTCTTGCTGCTCCAGCCACCATCAGTGAGCAGTCTCCCAGATGGGTCATTCTCTGGGACTTAGGCAGATTTCTGTTGTTTCCCAGCAGCCTCCTGGCCTCCTCTCTGGGCCTCAGGTCTCTTTCCTCTCCAGTCACCCAATTGTGACTCTGGCTACTTCGCTTTTCTCTTCAGGAAATTCTTTTGGTTCCCTTTGTCATTAAAAGCTTGAGCTCCAGCCTATCTTTTAGACTTACATCTCAGTCCTTTGCAAAAGCCCAAAAGGGTGCAACAGAGAGACTGTCCATTGGACTCAGGGGAGCTGACTTCAAACTCTGGCCCTGGTGCTGGCTGCCAGTCACTCCCTCATCTGCCATATGTGGAGGTTAGACCAGCTGAGGCCCTTTTCACATCCAGATCTGGGATTGCCCTGCTTGGGGGCAATCTTATAGGACTCTCTCAGCTGCTCCCAAACCCCCTGGACCCCAAGGTGAGATTTCAAACCTGCTCTTTCCCCCAGAGAATGAAAGCACCTTGAGGGTAGTTTCATTTTTTTTTTAACATTGCATATTATTTTATTCCCCTTAAACAAAGCGGTGCTCTGCCTCATAGAGATTTTAATCTAGGAGTCTCCTGTTCTCTTTCACAGTGTATATGCTTGTTTAGGATTAATTAATTTCATGAGATGTAAGATGGGAAAAATTAAAAAGAAATTTGGTCTGTTGACATTCTTGATCTTTCCTTGAATGAACAGTTAAGTCCAACTGCTTTAAGGGATTCTCGATCTCTCCTAGGAAAGCCTGCAGTTCCCAGCTTTGGGGTCCAACTGCTTTAAGGGATTCTCGATCTCTCCTAGGAAAGCCTGCAGTTCCCAGCTTTGGGGTCAGCAGGGGCAGCTTCAGGAGGCCCTTGCTGTTTGGAGGGAATCCCTCTTTGATCAGGAGTTCATACTGGATCTTCCACAAAGAGAGCTTGTTTGTTACACTTGCCTTTCCGATATTTATTGTTAAACAGTGACTTTCTGTCCTACCGACTCTGATACAAAAAAGGGGAGATGTCTTGTGGAAGGGCCTACCCACTCAGATGTTTTTATTCCTAACAAGTGATAAGCGTCCTGGATCTCTCCTAGCCTCTACACACCGAGCTGGGCAATGCTTGTGGTGTAGCCCATTGACAAGGATCATGAAAACCCTCCATGGCGTAAGAATGGCCGCTGAGCACAGCGCCAGGGGTGGTTTCCATTCTGGAGCCTCTTGTCTCCTCCACGCCCCTGATCCAGGCTCAGGACTTCTGAGGCACCACAGCCCGGGAGGGGCGCGGGCTGAGCACTTGGCCCTGGGCTCCCTAGGACGGAGTCTGAGCTGGGCTGAGATGGACCTTAAATGCAGAAAAGACTGCAGGGGGGATCCGGGGGTGCGGTGGTGTCTAGGGTGATGGGAGAAGTCCAAGGAGGCCCTCGGTGGGACTGGGGTGACCCGTCTGGGGCTGGAAACAGTCGGAGGCATCCGGAGATGTGACAGGAGATATAGGACCAGGAAGGTAAGGGTGGGAAGCAGGTGGGGCAGAGGTCTGGATGGGAATGACCGGCACCCTGGGGTGAATAGGGACACACTCTAGGGAGGATCTTGACTGGAGTGGTCAGCAGCCAGGGAGGGGGGTTTTGATGGGATCAGGGATGGGGGGTGCAACAGGGAACTGAGCACCGTTATAAAGAAAAGCCCCTGGGCTTCCGGAGACTGCCGGAACAAATGCGGAGTTTAGATTTGAGTAAGAAAGGCCAGATGAAGTGGGAAGATTCAAGGGGAGCCCAGAGGCTGCACCCCATCACAGCCAGGACCCCGGCCCCAAAGGCACACAGCGGGGGTGGGCTGGACGTGACAAAGAAGGGACCCTGGGTGCACACAGCCCTGGCCCAAGGGACACGCGCAGGTCGAGCGGGGCACGGCCCGTGCAAAGGTGCGGCGACGGGAGCTGCGAGTGTCTGGGTGACCCGGTTAGTCGCGCAGTGGCTGGAGACCCGCGGGAGCGCGCGCCGCAGCCGGGAACCAGCAGGTGCACGTCTAGGGAACCTGCGAGAAAGGCAGCGCCGAGCCGGGAGGGGGCAGCGGCCGAGCGGCGCGGGCCAGCACGCATGCGCGCCGCCGCCTCCCTCCCGGCAAAGCCCGAGCCGGCTCTCGCTGTCCGCGATCGCCGTCTTCTCTCCGCCTCCCTGGGGCCCGTTTCTCATTGGCGCATTGGGGCAGTGCGCAAGCGCTCCCGAGGCCGGGGAGCTGAGGGGGGAGGGCGGCGCAGCAACAGGGCTGGTGAGCGCGCATGCGCGGCGGGGCAGCCGCGGGAGCGGTAGCGGCGGCGGGGGCTCCCATCGGAGGGAGTTGAAGGAACCGCGGGGGGTGAGAGGCCCTGGCCGTCGGGCCGCTTGGCCGAGGTAGGACGGCGTCCGCGGGGCCGGGCTAGGGCGGGAGGTGGTGCCGGCGCGGGCCGAGTTCGGCGGTGGGGAAGCGGTCCCGGCCGTTCGCCGACAGGTTGGTCGTAGGGCCGGCTATTGTGTGCGGTGTCGCAGCGGCGGCGGCCGAGGCCGGCGCCTAAGATGGCGGCGGCGCGGGGGGCGGGCGACCGGACGGGGCCCCCCCTCCCCCGCGCCGCCGCCGCCCTCCCCGCCGCGCGAGCGCCCCTCCCCCGCGCCGAGCCGCGGGCCCGGCGCCCTGCCCGGCGCCCTCCCCGGCGCCCGCGGCTGCAGCGCGGCCTCCGGGCCCCGCGGTGGCGCAGGAGGCGCGGGCCGGGCCCGGGCGGGCGTGCGCGCGCCCCTCCCCCCGGCTCCCCGGGGGGGCCTGCGGCGGGCCCGAGGCGGCCTCCGTTACCTCGCCGCTCGCGTGCGCCGCCCCGCGGGGCCGCTCAAGGTCCTGCCCGGAGGGTCCGCCCGAGGCCCGGCAGAGGTTGTGTAGGTAGCCTCCTCTCGGCGCGAGTGCCCCCGAGGATGGCGTCACTTTGCGCTGCTTTGTTGTTGGAGGAATTTT
The DNA here is from genome assembly GCA_023548195.1 of Bettongia penicillata ogilbyi. Taxonomy (NCBI): domain Eukaryota; kingdom Metazoa; phylum Chordata; class Mammalia; order Diprotodontia; family Potoroidae; genus Bettongia; species Bettongia penicillata. Next base: position 10,212,732 of record JAJHZJ010000257.1, read on the forward strand.
CTCTTGGAAACTCCGTGAGGGCGTGATCCGAATTGGAGCGGTTACATAATGGCCGAGAGGGATGCGGCTGGGAGGGCGCGGGTGGCGTCCAAGGTCGTGCGGGCGGACGGACGGCCGGCCTGAGCCGAGGCCTGGAGGGCGCGGGCGAGCGGGAGAAGTGCGGGCCCAGGGCGCTCGGCCGGGAGGGAGGTGCCGGGGAGACGTGCCGTGTCGGTGGGGCGGCCCCGGGTGCCCGGGCTCCTCCTGACGACTCGGTGAGCAGATGCTCCGTGTGCAGATAGCTGAGGCCTGCGCTCCGTAGAGGCCGGCACGTCACTTGTGTCCCCTCTCGGCCCAGCGGCCTTGCTACAGGTGAGGCCCCGAGGCTGGGGCTGGGTGCAGACTTCCACCGCTGCCGGGGCGGTCTGGCCGCGCCGCCCTTGCCAGCCTGCCGCCCCCTGCCCAAGACTCCCCTTGGATGCGGCCCTTCGTTGGTACTCGCAGCTCCTGCCGGGCTGTGGTGGTTCTTCCTCCTGCTTGACTCCGTGTTCCTAAGCACGTGACGCATGTTGTCCTCCTTTGCTTTCTAGAACCCCTGCTTTCTCTCATCCTACGGGTCTCCCCAGCAACTTAACGTTAGCATTCCTCACACTTCTTGGTCCTCAGTCCTCCTCTTTCTCTTGCCAGTCCTTGATCATCCACTTCCATGGAGCAGATCTGCTTAGTGCCTGTATTTGCGGCCCTGACTTTGTCCCTGAGCTTCAGGCCTATTATGCCTCCTCCTCTCCTGTACAGATATCTCCTGTTGGCACCTCAAACTCAGTGTATCCCAAGAAGATGATTCTTTCAAAGATTTATCCACCCTGACTTTGCTCTTTCTGTTAGGAGGGAAAGACCGGTTCATTTAATAAGTGCCTGCTCTGTTCCAAGTACTTTGCAAGTAACTTTGAAACAACCCAGAGCAATTAAGTTGTTCTGTCTCCCATCCCCTCACCCCCTGTCATTAAACCGTTGAAGAAACATAGGCAGGCAAGTTAAGTGACATACTCAAAGTCACAGCTCTTGTAAAGGGTCAGAAGCCAGATTTGAATGCAGGTCTTCCCAACTTCAAGCCCAGCATTTTAGCCACCCTTCCACCTAGCTATCTCTTACTATTCATCCACATCATTTAACTGGTTACCAGAGCTTAATCAACCAGAAGTAGCTTGCTAGGTGAGACAGTGGACCTGGAGTTGGGAAAACCCAAGTTCAAATCCTGCCATAGACATTGCTTTGTAAATCTAAGCAAGTCACTTCACCTTTGCCTGCCTCAGTTTATTCACCTGTGAAGTGGAGGTAACAACACCTATTATCTTTGGTTGTTCTTGTGTTCTCATTTCTCATTCACTTGTCAAATCCTACTTTTTTCTATCTCTCCCTCAGCATCCTGTCTTTCCTTCCTCACTGTTACCACTCCTGACCCAGTGTTAGTGAAGCGTTACCAAAGTCTGTGATTCCTTGAGACCCTTCAGAAGGTGACAAATGTGAATCCCACCTTTGGTAGCAAATACTTATGTGTAATCCTGGGCAAATCTGTGAAATGTGGGCTTTGGGCCAAGATGGCCTGGAGGCACTGGTAATGAGTGGATTGAAAGAGTGTCTGTGTGTGTGTGTGTATACCTTTCTTGATCTGTAGAGGCAGGAGATTTGTATGACTTTTGAGGTCCTGTGATCCTCTCTTTTCAGGTTCTTCCAAGTCTAAATCCTATAAGGGAGGATTGCACCCTCCCCTCTGAGCATGCTTCTTTAGTGCCCCATGTGAGCTAGGCACCATATTGACAGTTTGGACATACTGGAAGGGCGGGCTGTTTGACTTCCCATCCATTTTTGCTCTCTTCATTTGATCTCTGTCAGAAGTGTTTTCCAGCCATCCTTGCATGTAGAAATGTGATTCCTCATCTAGCAAGCCCAGCTCAGATGACATTTTTCCTCATGAAGTTTTCCATGATCCCTTCTCAGAAGTGACCACCTTTCTCTCTCCAGAACTTGCATAGTCCTTGGCACACAGTAGTTGTTTCCGTACCCATGGCCTCTCCAGCATATTGTGCATGCTAGGTGGACCAGGGATGCTCAGTGAGGCAACAGTTCTGATTTCACTGGGAAGCAAACATTTTCATCTCAACGTCTATTCTCTTTGTTTTGTGGATCAAACAACACACTGCATCAATTCATGAAACTTGTCCTCCAAGACTTTACCTTTATTAAAGTCCCTTGTATCTTTAGTCTTGCCATTGATTGACATGGATAATAACTGTTTTTGTTAAATAGAATTGAATTTTCTTGGGTTATTTTTGAATACAGCTGTTTCCTTACCGTATTTCCCCTATTGGACTGTATGCACCACATGGGTCATCTTGATGTTTTTATGCTTTCATAGCCTAGTGCTCTGTGCACAGTGGATGGTTAATAAACGCATTAAATTTCCATAGTAAGACATGATGAATCCAACAAAATTACTAAGTAGTGTCAGAGATAAGATTTCACCAAGAAATAAACATAGCTTTCTAGTCAATCATATTTTAATGTATTTTTCTGGCAATGATATGAAATAGTAATTGAGAGACCCCAAACTGAAAATGATCCCATTGAAGAAGAAAGAGTGGTATCCTTGGAGTCAGGATATGTCTGATCTAGTTCCAGTTTTTCTCTTTGGGAATCTTGGGGAAGTCCCCTAGCTTTTGTTCACCTCTTTTTCTCATCTGTAAACGGAGGATAATAATAACTGTTCTGCTTTACAGAATAGTTGTGAGAATCAAATGAAGACTCTTCCTCATGCATTTATGTAGGTAGTGCTGTCAGGTTCACTAATGATTTGCTTGGGACCTTCTAAAATGGTAGTGGAAGCATTATCCCCATTATACAGATGAGGAGCCTGAGGTTGAGAGAAGTCACGTGACTTTTATATGGGGCTCTAGTGATTCAGGGATCGTGACTGTCCACCCTCACCCATCCCATTTAGCTCTCAAAGAATGGACGCTTGGGGCAGTAGTAACAGCTGAAGGACTTACAGGGGCCCTGTGAAGCAGATAGTGCCAGTGCTCTTAGAAACCCCATTTTTAGGTGAGAAGACTGCATCTCACAGAGGTCATGTGACTTGCTTTTGTCACCCACAGTGACAGAGAAAGAATCAGAACCCACCTCCCTGGGGCCAGGCGAGTCTGTTCTATCCATATATGTATGCATGAAAGTGCTTTGTTCGCTGACGTTTGCAAGAGATAGCAGTCGTTTGTCCTAGTTCTGGCAGACCCCTCCCAGAGGAAAAAGGAAGGAGCACTACAGGGTGAGGGTGAGGGCAGGGCACGTGTGGTCCGAGTTGCTTGTCCCTTAAGAGTAGAAGTAAGTTCATGAGGGTCCTTTTGTCTTGATACTTGACTCTTGCTTGTCTTTCTGAATTTTTTTTTATTCTTCTCATCTCCATTATCTTTCTGTTTTCCATATCAGTAATTAACTGTCTCCTTCCTCCCTCCTCCATCACATCCTGTTAAGGCCCGTATTTCATTAGCATTTTTACGGAGCCAAAGACGCCACTGTCAGTAAGTGTCTTTATATGCCAGGGATTGTGCTACGTTCTGGGGTTGCAAAAGCAAGACAAAAGGTTTCTGCTGTCAAGGAGCTCAGTCTGATAAGGGAGACCACATGCAAACAAGTACGAGCAAGAGAGATGTTACGCTGGAGGTAATCAGCAGAGAAAGACTGGGCCCCATGTGGAAGGTGAGTTTGTAGAGAGGATGTCATGTATGGGGGGATTTGGGAAAAGGGCTGAGGTCAGGGTGACAGTCAGATTACTCACGGCAGGGGTGTGAGGAGGTGTACTAAGATGTAAGAAGATTGGAAAGGTGGGAAGGGACCGGGTTATGAATGGCTTAGAATTGTAAACATATTTAATCCTGGAGGTGATAGGAGCTATTGGAGTTTAGTGACTTGGTTGTGATTTATATTTAAGGAAGATTAATTTGACAACTGTAGAGGATGGACTGAGGAGAGAAGAGATTTGAGGGCAGGCAGGACCCCCCACCCCCACCCTGTTACAATAGTCCAGGGGTGAGGCGATGAAGGCCAGCACCAGACTGGTGACAGTGTCAAAGAAGGGAACGGGGGAGGATGATATACGTGTAGAACATCAAGTTTGACATGTCCTAGAGACAGTAATGTGAACCTGGAGGTTAGGAGAGGGGTGTCAGATAGATCTAAGAGTCATCAGCACAGAGATGATGGACTCCATGGGAACTGAGGAGTTCCCCAAGTAAAATAGTATAGAGGGAAAAGAGAAGAGGGCCCAGAGAGATCCCTATGCCATGCCTAGGAAAGAATAGACTTGGAGCTTGAGGCACTGCTAAATGTAACTGGGAGTGTGCCAACACTCTCCCTGGTCTAGATAATAGAACATACACGTAAGCTAAATTATAGTACTCAGTGTACTTATGAGTGGTATCCCTGCCCCCAATAGAAAGGATTACCTAAAACTTCATGTGGAGATTTCCCCAAATTAATTTTGGACATTATGGTATATTAACTGAATGTCAATCCAGCCATCGTAGGGGCTAAACATAATACGAAGGTGAAAGGGAACCCTAAATGTAGGTTTTAGATGTTATGGACATGTAGGTTGTTTGTAGTTTTCCACTCTTGCATGTAAAGCAGCTGTATTTTATGTCCTTTTAAATAACATTTTATGTGAGGCCTTCATCATCCTTCGCTCATCCAGGTTTCAAGCCTCAGTGATACAGGTCTTTAAGAAATACTCTGTCATTAATTGATAATGATTACATCAGATCAAAGGTTTGTGTAAAGACCAGTAAGATCAATTTAGGTGACAGGATTAAGTTTCAGATACTGTTTGATTACAGGTGAGTCATTTACTTGTGAATTTTAAGTTTCCTGATTTGCAAACTAGGTGCTAATTACTCCTCCCAGTATTGACTATTTTTGCCGAATTGAGGTTGTTTTAATTTATTTCTTGAATTTCTTAAGAGTTTGGACAGAATTTCAAGTGACTAATAGTTAATTTCTTCATTCATATCTTTTTAGGTTGGGGGACATGGGAATTAATTACTCCCCAATAGTTTTTGGATATCAGATTTTTTTTTTGTCAGATCGATTTACTATAAAGTTTCCTCAGTTTGTTTCTTTACATTGAATATATTATTTTCTGTAGTATAACATCTTTTGTTTTTTAAAATTCAAGAGTTGTATGTCTAATGATTCCTTGCATTTATTCATTAAAAGTATCCAGAGACCTGAGTTATAATCCCAGTTGTGTTGCTGCCTTATTCCATAATTTGGAGAAATAATTTCCCCTCTTTGGATCTTACTTTTCTCAATTGTAAAATCAGGCAGTTGAACTAAATTATCTGTTTCTCAGATCCTTTTCATTTCTAGTTCTTATGCTCAATATGTAGACTTTTTAATCTATTATCAGATTTTTTGAGTGGCTTTAATGAATAAATACTGATCTTTCACACAATTTCTTCTCCTTTAGACTTCCTATTTGGTTCTACTGATCTGTCTTTTCCCCCATTTTTCAATAAGCAGGGTAGCAGCATAGTAGAAACAGTGCTGAATTTGGTATAAGGAAGTTGGCGCCTTTGTGCTGCCTTTTGCTCTGTGACATGTGGATAAGTCCCTTAAACGTCTCCGAGTTGTAATTTCCTCTTTGGTAACGTAGGAGTAATATTTATAATGTCCATCTTGATTGGGGTAGTTTTGAACTTCAAATGAGGCAACATATGTAAATCACTTTGTAGAATTTTAAAGTGCCATATAAATATCTGCTGTCATTAATTACCTGAATAATTTCTTAATTGGAGGGTATTTTGAAATCTGGCAAGCCCTCCTTTATCAATTTTATTTTTCTGGCTCCTCTTGACAACTTGTTTGTTTTTCTAGGTGATAAATCTTTTTATCTTCACAAATTGTAACCTATTGATGTTTGGACAAGAATATCAGTTTGGGTAATTTTAACATGTTTACTGTGCACTAGATTGGCTTGATGTAGCCATGTACAGGCAGTATCCTCATTGTGTAGTTTTTTATTTCTTTCAGAATTGTTTTAAAGTTGTCCTGGAATATAAGCATTGATATGATTCAACTGACTCATTTAATGTGGATCTCTGTGAACAAGTTTCATCTAAGATGCTGTTTTGTGTTTTAGATTTAATTATATAAAGGAAAGTTGAGTTAGAATAGGCTGTGTCCCTGGAATAATAATGTTTTTAAATGCTTATAGTATACATTACTAAGGAAACCTATAATATTTAAATACAATTACTAAAATATTTTAAAAATTCAAAGACCCCTGTGGGGTGGGGAGGCACCCCTGTTCAGGGCCTTTTCCTGCCTACTTCTTGCTGTCAGAGCCATCCAGGCAGAGTCTCCCAGGATCTCTTGGAGTGTTACTCTTTCTGCTTCTGTTTGCTTTTGCAACTTTCTTCTGCCAAGGGAACACTCCCACTCCCAAGGGAACAATGAACTTCTATCTATTTTTGTGTAATTTTTTGACCAAGGAACTTGGGGTGAAATTTGAGATTGTGAGTCCAATTTGCTTATTGTGGTCTTTATGCAAAAAAGTATCTTCCCTCCTTCCAAGAACCCACACCATCTTCACTGTAGTTCAGAAAATAGAGACTGGAGTCTGCAGTCCGAAGCTCTTTGCTGTGGTTGCAGAGCACCTTTCTCAGTACTCTTAATATATGGTAACTGAGTTTCTAGAAGTCGACTTCTCTTTATTTTCTGTCCTATGTCACTACTGATCATTAAGCTTTGTAGCACCCTGAAAACAACCAATGACTTAAAGGTTTATTTTGGAAGCTGCTCTTCAGTGCCAGTGCTGTTTACCTTTCCCATCCATCATGCCTCAGTTAGGGTCATGTTGGAATAAGGAGAATAGTTTTTATCTTAAACTAAATGTTAAAAGATGTGGGAGAAATTGTACAAAACTTTGCCAACCAAGACTTAGTTCTGCTGAGGTTTTTTTTTTTTAAATTTTTGTGGGCATTTTGTGATGGTGGTACACTAGTGGTTTGCATTGCACATGACATTTTTTGATGGCTTAATATTGTAAAGCACCAAAATTTTGCTACATTTCGTAATCTGTTTTGACCTTAATCCAAATAATCCCTAATAAGGAAACTGGACATCTCTTAGTTAACAAACTATTAGGTTAAATAACTGAATAGTTAGCATAAAGCACAATTTTCTAAGTTTAAGATTCCTAGAATCAAGCAGATTCTGGCTAGTCCCTAGGTTCTAGGTCCCTTGCCTGTGTAAAGGAGAATGAATAAAACTGACCTCTTTTGAGTTTGCCTTGGTGATGGGAACGTTGTCCGTACCATTATGGAATAATTCTGGGATCTTACTAGTTGCCTAAGCTCAGGTTACTGATAAACTGAAGATCAAATGTATCTCTTCCACAGTGCCAGGAATGAGATAACAGGGAGCTCTTGTCTGTGGTAATGGCTGTCACAGAAGGATCCCAACAAAAGTTATTGTGGCCCTTTTGCTCCATTTCCTGATAAAACTTCTGAACCCACTATGTAAGGTTGATGGTTTTGGGATGATTGTTTTCTTGGGACAGGCTTAAAGCTTTATAATAATTCACCTTTAAGTTGTGATTTAAGGTTTATAAAGCACTTTAATCACAACTCTAAGATGATCGTGGAAGAGTTTATGTGTGCTTCAGAGATAGGGATTGGAGGCCCTGAGCTGTTGCATGACTTGCCTGACCCAGTAAGTGTCTGATTGTAACATTGTCCAGCATTTTACACCATGGCACATGACTTCTCTTGTCATCCGAAAATCTGGATTAAACTAGCATGTCCCTGACTAGTTTGACCATGGTCTTGAAATATATTTTCAGTGTGGAATATCATGGATAAAGGAAGAATCAAGAAAATTTGGAGCAAGATGGTGCAGTGAGTAGAGTGCAGAGCTTGGCATCAAGAGGAATAGAGTTTGAATCCTACTTCAGATGGTTAGTGGGTGTGTGACTCTGGGCACGTCACTTACGCTGGCCTAGCCTCATCCATCCGGCAGAATTATTGGAACTGGCAAGTGAATTAACAGATGAAACACGGAGCAGATCTTGAAGGGCTGTATGTAAATGTTGGTTCCCATTAAACATTTTCATAGTGAACATTGCTGAATGTAATTGTTTTTGGTCTGTACAAAATTGCGGATCTAATGTAAAATTTAGCCATAACTGCAGCTATTTCATGTAGTTTTCTATGTAGTTCATTCAGCATTTCAGGTGGTTCAGAGTTGAAGCTCTGTTCTTGATTCCGAAGACATTCTGATAGTTGGCCACCCTGAGCTCAGACATTTTATGTTCAGTTTCTATCCTTGTTTTAGACAGCAGAGAGCTTTAAGCTTTAGAGAAACATAGGGAGCTCTCCTTAAACAGTTGTTCTTAAAAAGTTGTTGAAGTGACATGCATATAAAAAGGAATAATACTTATAGGATTTGGCCCTTCCAGATTTAAGAATGATGATAAATTACAGCACCTGGCTTGCCTGTTCTCTGCTTGGTTTCCTGATTCAGAATTCAAAAGAAGCAGTTGACCCTAACATATCTATTGCTTTGTAACCAATGTTATCAATGTATATAAGCTTCCCTTCCCTTGTGCTTTCCTTTAAGCATGAAGGGACCAAGGAAATATTGTTTTGCTGCCTTTTGTTCTGAGATGGAATTGGGAATAGATTTTCTTATGGTAGCAGTTTTTTACAGTTTATGTTGATTTTTAACATGAAGAGTCTTAACTGACTTCATAAAATTTATCTACCTTTTCAGACTTTGCAACTCATGAAAATGTTTAGGCACTAACATGACTTGCAGAGTCTGAAAGCTTTTTTACAGATACCTATTTTGAGTATTACTATTATTAAGCATTTATTAGATGCCTCCTATGTATTAGGCACTGGTTATACAAAGAAAGTCAAAAGAGACAGTTTGTTCTTCTGAGGAGCTCCCAGTCTAATAGGAGAGACAACATTCAGACAACTATGTACAAACAAGATACATACAGCACAAATTGGAGATAATAAAGGAAAATCCCTAGCATTAAGAGGGATCAGGAAAGGTTTCTTGGACAAAGTGGAATTTTACCGGGGAGGGTGAAAGAAGTTGGGAGGCAGAAAGAAAGAAGAGACCATTCTAGGCATACAGGACAGCAGGAAGATGGGAGTGTCTAGTTCAGAAAACAGCCAGGAGACCAGTGTCACTGCATTGGAATATTTGGGGGGGTATATAAGGTGTAAGAAGACTGGAAAGGTAAGGAGCAGATTATGAAGAGCTTTGGATGGCAAATGATTTTATTTAGGGAGCCCCACCGGATTTTATATTGTGGCGGGGTAAGGAGTGACATGGTCAGACTTGTGCTGTAGGAAGATCACTTGGATAGCCAAATGTGGGATGGACTAGAGTAGAGAGAGGCTTGAGGAGGGAGTGAAATGAACTATCAGGCTCTTCTGCAATATTCTGGGTGTGAGGTGATGAGGGAGTGGACAATGTCAAGAAGCGAGAAGGGAGCATACACAGGAAATGAAGGTAAAATTGACAGGACATGGCAACAGATTGGATGTGGGGAGGATACAACATGTAGGTTGTAAATCTGGGGGACTGGGAGCCTAGGGGTACCACCAGCAATCATTGAGAAGTAAAGAAGGGCGGTTTTGGAGGGGAATGATAATGTTCTGAGTTTTGGACATGTTAAAATGTTTACAGGACATTCATTTTGAGACATCTAGTAAGCACTTGGAATTGGAGACCTGAAGGTCAGGGCTGGACAGATAGCGGAGAATTCATCAGCATTGGGATGGTAATTGAATCCATGGGAGCGCACCAGATGAATTTGTAAGTAGTATAAAGGGGGAAGAGAACAGGGGACAAGACAGTTTTGGGGACACTCATGTGGAACCAATAAAGGAGACTGAGAAGGAGCAGTTAGACAGGTAGGAAGAAAAGCAGGGAAGAGTAATGTTCTGAAATCCCAGAAGAGGGTGATGTCGACCACATCAGTAGTTGTAGAGGTTAAGAAGGATGAGGATTGAGAAAAAGCTGAAAATAGAGTGGTGGTAGAGATCATGGGTAAGTGCAAAATGGAGAGAGAGAGAAGAGAGGCATAGTTTTCTCAAGGGACTTAGCTCTAAAAGGAGGGAGAGATGTGCCTAGCAGGGATGGCTAGAGCAAGGATGGAGGTGACTTGGTCATTTGTGTAGGCAGTAGAAATACAAGATTATCACAGTGGGATGATAGAGAGGGCAATCTGAAGAAGATGGAATGGAAATCCCCATTACTAGAGATGATGACAGAACAATGTGTTCTCAATTCTAAATGACTTAAGAAAAAGGTCGTTTATTCTTTTTGTTTTTACATCACAGTCATTTCTGGATATTAGTCTTACTGCGCTGCCCCCCTCCTCCCCCCAAAAAAGCAGATAGTATTCCTTTGTAGCAAAAATAGTGAAATAAAACCAACACGATAGTGTCTGACAGCGATATGCTAAATTCTGTACCTGTAATTGTTGGTAGTAAGTTGCAGCTTTCTAATGCCCACCGTGTGCCTCCCCATTGTTCGTTGGGTAACCCCAGCTTTGATTATGATTAGCATTAAATGTTTTAGATTGTAGCTTAGGGGAAGCAGCAGTTACCAGGCAGGTTAGGAAGACTTGAGTTGACCCTTGAAGGAAGGGGAAGGGATGGACATTTCCAGAAAAAGAAGATAGTCCAGGAAAAGGCCCAGAAGTGTATTTGTGATTGTAAATATTTGGTGAATAATGAATAGCAAGTCTAGCTGAAGTAGAAGGTTTGCATAGCTATGGGAGAGTATTGAGTAAGGACTAGGTTTTCGGAACATTTCTACCAGAATATGATAAAGTAAAGCATCTAAGTGCAAAGCGTTAAGCCCTCAGCTATCCAGAAAATTCTTTTGCCCTGGACTCTCATTTTTGGATTATTTCCACAAAACTGCACATTGTCTGAATTCTAGAGCATAAGTAACTGGATTTTACCTTGGTGATTGATTACCCAACTTGTGTGGTGATGCATTCATAAATATGTACAACGTCATCCTTCTGGATTTCCATAAGCCTCTTTTGTTTTTCTGATTATGAGTATAGATTTATGTTGTTCTACTTTGGAACTATTCCCCTACCCCTAGAGTTTTCCTTTTTTTTCTGATGGGAACCAACTTAAAAACAACACTCAAAAAGTTGGTGATGGCTTGTAATTTTAGGTGATATGCCAAAGAGATGTCCAACACATGGCCCATCTGCAGCCTGAACTAATTAAAATGTAACTGAGAAATGTTTAACAAAATGAATAAATTACAATAAAATACAGTTAATAAAGCATTTTCAAAGTGTGACTGTACCCCTGCCTTCAGGGATCCTTACCTACAGATTAGTTGACCTCCCTTTCTGTTTGAGTTTGACGTCATTGGTGTAGTAGGTAGTATTGGACAAGGAATCAGGGATGCCTGTGTCCGCCTGCTCTGTACACTTAATGGTTGTATAACTTGTCAAGTCATGTTACCTTTTTTAACCTCAGTTCCCTCATTTATAAAATAATGATAAAAGCACTTACTTTACAGGGTTGTGAGAACCCAATGAGAGAACATAATTTCCTTTGAAAACCATAAAGAATGCTAGCTTTTATTATTACTTCCTAGCTTTGTATAACTTTCTACTTGTGATTCATACAAGCTATTGAGCTGATTTTATTTTGTGTAATTTTTTTTCAATAAGTAATTTGTCCCAACAAGGTAGATACTGAATTGAGTGCTATTTAAAACCAATTGGATTAGTTCTTACGTTCTCTTGACTATTATTTCTATACTTAAATAGTTTGGAAATTTAGCTACAATGAATGAAGAAATGAAAGCTGGACTATGTGTAACATACACAATGAGAAAACAGCCATGTTTAGCCTAGTGGCTTGAAGTACAGTAATATGTAGTAAGTGCTGCTGGCTGATTGATATTTGGTCGCAAAATAGTTGAAGAACATGAAATGCAGGACGAGAAAGTATCGAGATTTAAGTGAATTTCAGAAAGGCAACTGTTGAACTAAGGCCACCTCAGCACTATATAAAAGCACGACAGGAAATAAAAAAGATGCACTGGCAAACTTGTTCAAGAACATTGACTTTTTGTCAGGGAGTTCTCTTTGCATGTTGTTCTGCTACACAACTTGGGAGTTGGCTAGAAGGAACTATTTAAAGGGATTCTTTATCCTTTCAACTCCAACCAAATGCCACATCAGCCTTGTTTGGTCTTTCTCAGGCTTCAGATAACACTTCATTTTGTAATTTTGGCATACTTAGATCGTAAGTGTAGCTATCTGTTTGGATGTTCTGATTCCCCAAATAGACTTTGAAACTTTATGAGGATAGGGACCTTTGCTATCTAAACCTTGTAATTTCCCTGTGCAGCACAGTGCTCTGCACACAGTATATACTTTACAGATGTTTCGCTTCATGCTTTGTGTGAACTGGAACACAAATGATCCCTTGAGACATTTGAAGACAAATGAAATCAAACTGTGCGAAGGGAGTGTTTTTTCTGTCTTGTTTCACATTGAATAGATTTTATCCTAAAGTTTGATGTTGCATGTGGAGCATTGCAAAGGATGCTTTCATGTGCCACCTTCAACTGGGTGAGTTACTTTAGTGCAGCAGTTGACAGCATAAGAAGCAGAGACGATGTCAGTGGGGCTTGGTATAGAGTTTCCTTAGGCAGTAGTCCCCTATGCCAGTGATCACAGGTCCAAGCCATACTTTGATGTTAATCAGAAGGGTCGTTCTTGAACTGGAGCTTCAGGAGAATGAAACAAACTTTTATTTACGTTCAGAAAAACGATTGCAAGCCTCCTTGCCCAAGAAAAATGAAAAGGAGAAATTTTAGGGAGATTCTAACTCCTTAAATTTCATTTTGTTTTGAGACAGCACATTTCAGCCTTATTTTTAGGAGAGCACATTTTTCACATATTTTGAAATAGCTGAGATGAAACTTTGGAACTTTATTGTGGGTTTAGTGCTTCGGACCACTGATTTTTAACCTGGGGAGAGGGACCTAGAGCAAAAGAAGTATATGTAAGCAAAAAAGAGAAAAGAAAGAAGTATCAAGGGAGGTTGGTGTGGGAGGGGTCTCCATTTATTAATGGAAAGAGATTTCCAAGTGACCAATATGCACATTATAAAATTCAAATTAAATGTTATGATTTGAAATATATAATTGCAAACATTTTATAATTTGTAAAGATACTTGAACAGTAATCAACTTAATTTTCGAATGACAAAAATAGAAATCCTCTCTCAATCTAGTTCTACGGAGAGGATCATGATAAGAGTAGAGCTGAGCCAGTAAAGACTAGTAAAAGATGATTGCTTCCATCTCAGAAAGTATGAATTAAGCCCTAGGGTCAGTACCATTTTGTCTGCTAGACATAACCTGTGGACAGCTGAGCACACAATCAAGAGCGTAATGAATGTTTGTGCATTGACTGCAGTGGTTTCGTTCCAGTATTCTTTTTTGTAAGAGAATTCATGAGCAGCGAGGGAAATGTAGGAATTGGTGGAAGAAATAAGCCAATAGGAGATGTTTGAGGAAGGATGTAACGAGAAAGCAGCTAACATATACTCTGTTAAAAAACTATATAAAAATACCTATATCATGGGAGTCTTAGAGTAGAGCTAGGAAAGTAGAGGGGAATCTCAGTTGTTCATGGAAGGACAGGAGATGCCAAGGGAACTGTACTAGGATCAGACATTTCCAGACCAACTGTTCTAAGTCCCAGGAGGAATTGTATGCTTTCATTTCAGGGCTTGCCTTACAATAAATACTGTGTAATTTCAGAGCCTCCTTGCACCCCAAAATCTCTTGCCTGTGTAAGCCTGTAAGCCTTAGATCCTTAAAAAAAGAAAAAAATCATACTGATTTGTGCTTATTCTGTACAAGGTGCGATAGAGCCAGAGACTGGGAATAGACCAGTCTGGTTATAGTCTAGGGTTTGAGTAGGGAATAAATGGGTGATGAGGTTGAAGTATTAGAGTGAAGAAGATTGTGAGAAGTCTTGAAATTCTCTATAAAGAATTTGGACTTGAGTCTTATAGGTGGTGGGGAGTCATTAAAAAATTTGAATAGGCTGGTGATATGATGAAAATGTTATAGAAAATTAGGTGACTACATTTAGGCTGGGTTGTAGAAGAATGGATTAACTAGTTTAATCTAATAATATTAATATTCTTCAATTTACAGGATATCGTGCATTAGAGATATGGGAAGTATGGACAGATTTGTAGCGTGACTTAAAAGATGGTAACTGAGTACACTGAGTTATAACAGAGACCGCATGATATGGAAGCAGGCACAAATGCATTATATGTCCTTGGCCACCCATGCTCTGGTGTCAGGCATGAGGAGCAGTTGGCTAGAAGCTCTCTGAAGTCTGGTGTTGTCTGCCACGTGCTGAGTCAGAGAGGAGGAAGGGCAGCAGGGCTTTTCCCCTTCATGCATCATTAGGGAGTGTAGTAGCTCCTTGAGTGTTACACAGTTTGATTGTCCATGTCTTCTCTCTTTGGAGTGTCTCCAAGAAGGTTGTGCCAACTTATGCAAGGCTAAAAGAAAAAAATTGTTAGTATTTAAATCCACAGTTCATTGTTAATGCACAATTGATTATTATAGGGGTTTCAGTATATTTATTTATGGAAGTCGTTTCTCCAGTCACATTAAGTTGCTGCCTAAAGAAAATCCTATGGTTGTGTTACCCCTTTATATTGTATAGGAATAGCTAGTGAGCCAGTTTACTTCTAAAAAGTATGACTTGTGATATGTCTCTTAAAATGTTTGATATGTCTCTTAATGCTGTTTTACTGTTTTGTGGGCATGCTGTCTTATAACTGAGAATTTAAAATTAAGTTAATCACAATCTAAAGTGTTCAACTTATTTTGCCTATGTATTTTTGTAACATTACAACAGCCTGAAATAAATTCCAAAATCATTTTTGAAAAAAAATATTTAAAATTTTAAAATTGTATTTCGTTGCCCAGCACCTTGGACAGCTCTTGTTACTCTTCGGGAGAAGATGGGGAAATGCCCAATTACCACTATGTCAAAGTATTTGTTTTTAAGAACATGAAAGAAAATACTGAGATCATTATGATTTTAAATTTTTTCTGAAGCTTCTATTCTAAAAGCATTTGAAATTTAGCTTGGTTTCATGATTAAACGTTTCATAATGTTTTTCACTGGCTTTAGAATCCACTTCATAAAATAGTTTGAGTTAAAATGATCTAATATTTGTGTTTTAACTTTCAGCTTTGTGTTATTCTTGGAAAATTTCGCACCACTTGTGAATTCCTTGAACCTGGGCATTGCAAACCCACTTCTGTTGGGCCCATCTCCTTTGCAGTTTGCTCAGATTAAGACACAGTTGGCTCTACAACAGCTGAATGCCGTTGCTTCACATGGTTCAGCATCACCTTATTCTTTATTAAATCAGTCATTCTTGAAAATAGCCATGTCGAGACCCAGGTTTAATCCTCGAGGACACTTTCCAGGTCAAAGGCCACAAGCACCTAATCCTTCTGGGATGAAACCTCATGGAGGATATATGAGAACTGAAACAATGGGTATCCCAAGATTGCATCCATCAGGAAGACCCCATGGAATTGCACAAAGATTTGGGGGCCATGAGTCTTACCAGAACATGGGTCCCCATAGGACAAATGTTCAGATGATGCAACACCGAACTGACCCAAGATTGGCCAAAGAAAAAATGGATTTTCATGAAGCCCAACAAAAGAAGGGAAAACCTCATGTTGGTCAGTGGGATGATAGTCCTCGTCCATCTGCAGCAGCAGGACTGAAACGTGGTTCCACAACACACATTACAGACCAGAGTCCTAAAGTACATAGTCGATACACAAAGGAAAGTGCATCAAGTATTTTAGCAAGTTTTGGATTATCCAATGAAGACCTTGAGGAGCTCAGTCGATATCCAGATGAACAGCTAACCCCAGAAAACATGCCATTGATACTGAGGGATATAAGAATGCGTAAAATGGGGCGCTGGTTACCTAATTTACCTTCACAGAGAAGTGGTAAAGAATCCCTTGGTGGTGAGACGGTTTCAAGTAATGTGATTGATTATGGACATGCCAGTAAATATGGTTACACAGAAGATCCATTGGAAGTACGAATTTATGATCCTGAAGAACCAACGGAAGAAAATAAGAATGAATTTCAGTCTCAGCAGAATATTTCCGTGTCTGCTCCCAATGTGATATGTAATTCAATGTTTCCAGTTGAAGATTTGATCAGACAGATGGGTTTCCAAAGTGAGTCCTCCAGTAATCAGTCATTTTTCCCAGTTGATAGTGCAAACAAGATGTCCAATTTAAACATGACAGGACAGTCTGTCCTTGAACCAGTGAACTCTGTGAGCCAATCTATTAGTCAAGCAATGAGCCAGTCACTTATTTCTTCAATGAGCCAATCTCTGATACCACCTCCTATGAACCAACAGTCCTTTTCAACTGAGTTAATTACACCTGTAAGCCAACAGGAGAGGATTTCGCATGAACCTGTGATTAATTCATCTAACATGCATATTGGGTCTGGAGGTGGGAAAAAAAATTACTCATCAGAACCTGATGCTCCTATTCAGTCTCCATTTGGAATTGTAAAAGCATCTTGGCTGCCCAAGTTTTCACAGGCAGGTGCCCAGAAGATGAAGAGACTTCCAACACCTTCTATGATGAATGATTATTATGCTGCATCTCCAAGAATATTTCCACATATGTGTTCTCTATGTAACGTAGAGTGTAGTCATTTGAAGGTGAGTGGTTTCTAAAGATCACTGTATAATTCTCAGCGCCTGAGTAAATTATATTCTACATTCTGATGTGTTGTGGTATTTATTGGAAATTAAGAAACTGACAGGCAATTAAATCTGATCTTTATGTAAACTAGAAATTTTTGGAGATTTTATCATAAATTATCTCTCTGAATAAGATTCAAGTATTTCTCTGCTTGGATGAGAACTTAATCCTATGAATCATGTGAGAAGTTGATAAGCATTTATCTTTGGTACGTTCTTTGGAGATCCTCAGCAGCCTTGCACATACCTGTGTGTTCAGGGCCAGTGACATTTAATGCTGATTTAAGTGTGTTCTGACTGGGAAACATGGGCCAGATAACTTTTAATACTTAAGAGGTGAAGAAATGGAACACTCTAAACAAGTTAGTTTTCTAAGGTGACAAAATTTATGTCAGAACTAAGATAAGCATTATTTCTGTCCCTTAACACTCATTTGGGTATATTGCCTCTTTAAAAAATTATATACATATATGCATATATGTATACATTTTTTTATTGACATTTTGTTTTTATGTTGTCTAGTTCAGGGATTCTTAGCCTCTTTTGTATCATAGACTCCTTTGGCATTCAAAGGAAACTAATATTTAAATACAGTTATCAAAATATTAAGAAAACACTTCACAGGCCCCACACTAAGAACTTTGGTTTAGGTTTTTCCTCTGGAGAAATTCAGTAAAGCTAGGATATATTGCCTCTTGATAAATGAGATTAATAATTTACTGAGGCTTTTTTATATGTCTAGCATATTTTTAGAGACTAAGATGATGACAGAATATAGAGAAATATAAATGTGGATTTTTCAGGTTTAAGTACTTAATGGTTAGTTTAGCTGTTACTATATAAAATAGTAAGGAAGAAGTAGGATTTTTAAGTGATGTAATGTGTTATACTCTTTCATGATACATATGTGGAATTCAGGATTAATTTCTTTTGTAGTTTGTTTAATATGCTTGTGTAAACTATTTTCTGCTAAAATCCTTTGTAATTTGTAGTGTAAATCCTTGGGCTCAAAATAGGGGAAAAAATCCTTCCTACAGGAGCAGGTTTTTGTTAAAGGACCTTTTTGCTTTGGACCTTAATCATTGTTTTTTAAACCTTTGGATTTTTGCCCACGCCCAGGGTGTGAGTCTTCCTCCCTTCTTTTTCTTATTTAGTTTAAATCCTTCTCTCTTCTCTTCCCTTAGCCACATTGTATACTTAACTGAGGATCAGACTCTGATGCTCATTTCTGGAGCTGCGGCAGTTGACCCAAGATAACCACTGTAGAGGCAAATGTCCTTGGTTGTCACCATATTCTTTTAGTTTTAGCCCCTTTTAGAAATGGGGTCTCTGTTTCAATCTGTTTAGGGGGAAAATGTCATATGATTTTTATCTTCTGAGCCTGGAAAGACCAGAGATTGTTATAATAGAGATTATTAGGAGAAAATAAGAGTACATGAGGAAAGTCATCCCAGATTCTCTTATACGCAAAATGTGTGTATTCAGTGTTGACTTTGGTACATACGCACAAATTTCATTTGTACTTTTGGATGATTTTTAATAAAGTTCAGGGAGATAGATTTCAGCTTGGTATAAAATAGTGTCTTCTATTAGAGGTGTCCAAATTGGTTACTTTGAAATACAGCTTCTCTGTCAATGAAAGTGTTCAAGCAGTCCGGTCAGGGATGTTGTAGAGCAGTCTGCTTGGGTAGAAGAATTGAATTAGATGACCTTTAAGGTCTCTTCCAGTTTTATGTTTACTTCTTTCTATTTAAAGATAGAACTTTATTTCCCCTCTCATATTTCTTTAGCATTAAATATGCCCTCATGCAGGATTACAAAATCCTTTACTTCTAGTCATTAGACAGTTCACTGTTGTAAAATTTTCATGTGGAACAATGTTTAAACATTTGTAGCTCAGGACAAAAATATTCTTTTTAAGTAGCATCAGGAGCTTGTATTATAAATGTGAGTATATATGTGTGTTACAAATTTTCTTTCTAGGAAAGGCAAGAAAAATATAACTTGGATAAAGAAATGGAATTTGAAAAAGCTATTCTGTTTGATCAATAGTTATCAGGTAGATTTTTAATCTATAAGAGAGATTGCTTGATTTGGAGCTGGTTTAGTTCCAGATGCCATCTGTGCCCTTTACTACCTATGTGGGCAAATCCTTTAACTGTTTTGGGTCTGTAATTTCACTAGATGACCTCTTGGGTCCCTTAAAGCTTTAAATTGATAGGGTTGACCTTATGATGTTAAGGATAGTCTGTCAGTGTAATTCAGTTTAGGTTGATGAAATTTAGAAAACTTAGAGATGTAAAGAGAAGATTCATCATTAGAAAACTCATTAACAATACTGTTCTTGGTCTTCTTATGGCCTATCACCTCTAGATGGGTATAGGAAATTTCTTTTTATCTCTGAGAAATAAAAATTAACTTCTGAACATTTTGATAATGTAGATGCCATTGTGGGAGATTTCTTACCCAAAACATAAGAGGAAGCACTGTCAACTTGTAGGTACTGCTACTGTTGCCCCCTTTTGGTTTCTGCTGGCAGGAAGTTTGTCAGAATTTCCCCATTTTAGTTCCCTGTCAATATTTTGTGGGGGAGGTCTTAAAAAGTCAGTCTGGTTATACACCTAAACGACTCCTGGTGCAGAGACTCCATATGTATAAAGTAGCTTTGTCTCTTTCTGCCCTAAGCCAGATTCTGCAGTTAGTAGCAAATGATGGCTTTACCTGTGAACCCTCAGCTGGGATGTTAGCAGGAGACTAGCATTTGAAGCAAGAGAATTGTGTTCGAGACTCACTCTATGAGATAGTTTTCTGGTTCGTGTTAGAAAAATAAAACAGCATTAAACTATGTTTTGTTTTCAGGTAGTTCACTTCCGGTTCACTTCAAGAATTGTACTGGCTGTTTGAGTGTTTCAGGAGCTGATGGGTGCATTTGTTATTGGGGCAAAGTTCTTGGTGTTATTTCTCTAACCACTTAATAATTTAGTAATGCCCAATATTTAATTCTTTTAATATATATAAATATATATATAACTTGGTATAATTTTAAAGTGAAAGCAAACTTTACAACTTGAAGTGTATTTTTAGAGTATATGAAACCATATCCTTGTGTAGATCTAATGGGGGCCTCTTTAAGAAGGATATCTGTCATAAATGATAAGATTTTGTAAGTATGTATTTTATGCTGTAAGTTGCTGAGCACATGTATTTGGAGGCCACTTGTCATAAAGACCATTTTCTTAAAATGTAGGTGGTCTCTGGCATTTCTTTTTTCTTTTGGCAAAAATGAACACTATTCTCTCTGCTTTTATTAAAAAGATTTTTTTTTAGTGATCTCTTTTGAACAACTTAGAAATCTTGAAGTCTTGCCTATGAAATGAAATAAGGTAAACAAAATTTTTGTTGTAGTTTACTTATTAGCAGCATCAGTAAGTTGATGTTGAATGTAGTGGGGACTTTATTTTGTTGTCTTTGTCAGGTTGATTGAATGTAAATTTTAATATGCTACCTGCAATTAATTGTGCATTTTAGTTTTGGAGGTCAGATTAGTTGCTGAAACAATAGAGAAAAATCCTTAACAACTCTGACTCTAAGAATTCATAATTATGTTAAACATGTCATGGTATGGCATACTTTAACTTTAGCATTTTCCCCCCTTTTCTAATAGAATTGGATTCAGCATCAGAATACACCTGCCCACATTGAGAGCTGCCGACAGTTACGTCAACAGTAAGGAAATTTATTTTTTCTTGGATAGATAAAAGACAATTTAGAATTCCTGTTGGTAACTTTAAATCTGAAACATTTTTGGGAAATACTTAAGGCATTTTCATTTATTTTACAGACATAGTATTTGATCCTTTTTTAATGGTAGGAAGAATGTTTTGTTGTTGGCTGTTGGAAAAGTGTCTAGTGATTTTTGCCTTATTTGCTACTACTCTCAGGGCATAAAATCACTGAGTTGCTTCTCTCCATACACAGACATTTTTAAGATAAATCTTTTTTGGTCTCTTTTCTTTGTTCCTGTAGGAAAGACCTATTTTGGAACAGATGAGTTCCTTTTTTGCTTTTCTTTATGTGTTTTGGGATTCATTCATTAGTCATATATTAAGTATCCTTGATATGCCAGGGTTGGTTGCTGGTGAAACAGGGATAAATAAAAATCCTCCTTGATTGCCTCCTGGTATCTCCCCCTTGGGGGAGGTCAGTTATCATTTTCATAGATACAAGGTAATTTGAGGAGGCGGAAGAAGGGGATATTGGGGTAGACTTGATGAGAAAAACCCAGGCCTGTCATCAGAAAAACGGTGAACCTTCCATCAAGGTGAACTAGGAAGATTGTGTACTGCTGCTTCTCCTTTTCTGTTCCCAAATGTGTGAAATTTGGAACCTTCTGGGGGGAATTTTTCAAGCACAAATTTGTGCTACTAATCTAGGACCAGAAAGCAACAAAAGTCAGGGACTTTCTTAAATGGTAGCTTTGGCCTGGAAGCAAGTCTCATTCCAGGTACTGCCAAGTGTCTTGGTGGACTTAATCGTATTTGGCTTTCAGGCTTCACTCTAGTGGGGAAGCTGTTTTGTTATCTGGCACCTTCAGAGAACTGCTAAGGTTGTGGGTTTTTTGAGTTTTTTATATTGTACCATAAAAATATATATATAATATGTGTTTTATTGGTATAAAACTCGTATGCGTAGGTCCTCAATTCCATATTTGGTGGCTTCTTGCGTAGGCCCACATAGACCATAAGTCTATGAATCCCAATTTCCTCCTGAGTCTGGGAGAGGTTAAGTTCTTTCCCAAGGTGCACAGTTAGGAACTGTTTGAACTCTTCCAAACTCCAAGTTCACTATTCATTATTTCAGGTTGCAGTTGCTGCTATCACAGTTTTTTAATCCCTTGTGCTGAGGTTTGGGCCTCTTACAGAAAGTCCTTAACACATTAATTTCATGCTTCAAACTGATGCTAAGCCAAGTTTGAAAACTGAAGGATGTTATTATATGGAGACTGTTGAAGGGGGTAGAATCTTTCCTTTACTGATGAGGTCAGTTATTCATTATGCAGTGATCTAAAATTTTCCCACCCATGTCATAAGAGGTGAGAGGAAATCCCATCAGACCACTGTATTGCTTAAAGTTTCACTGTATCTTCCAAAAGTTAGTCTTATAGTCTTGTAGTTAACTTCATGGATATTGTTTCTTCTAGATCAAGTTCCAATGTTGCCAGAAGAATTTTGAGACAACAAGGGTTATATGTAGAAATTAAACTTCATCAGGAATCATTTATTAAGCACTTAGTATATTCCTCAAATAGTACTAAATGCTAGGGGATGTAAAGCAAAAATAGCCCTGCTCTCAAGAAACTGATGTTCTAATGGGAAAGACAGTATAAATCAGTCCATACACATTAAGTAGAGTAAGTGGCACTTGAGATGTTTTAAAAAACCTAATTTTATGAAAAGTATTTAAACACGTTTTTTCTAAAAGAAATGTATCACGTATTTTGTAAAGTTATACATATTAAAGATGTAGTGTAAGGTAATTTTTTTTGATACTGTTACCTTTGCCTTATTACTAAATATTCTTCTCTGAAATTTTGCATACTACTTTGATATATGGATTTATTATTGACTTAACAAAATTCCTCCCATCTTTTTAGTTTGTAATTTCTGCGGTAGGAACATTTTTACTTAAAAAAATTGATTTAGAACCTCTATTTATTCTTTGTGTCTAAAAGAATATCCGTTTTAAGCTAAGAATATATCGAGTTGTAAGTTACAGGTGAATGCCTGACCCAGTTAGCACAGCTGAATCGTTTTTAAAAAGTGGAAATTACTCTTGCAAACCTGCTATGTTTTGGAACAATCAATGTTTTTTTGTTGAAGTTTCCTTTAACATTGGATTTTAAAGTATATAAAGACAACGCAGTTATGCTCACTGATGTTTTTTCTCAAAATAGATACCCTGATTGGAATCCTGAGATCCTGTCTTCCAGGAGGTAATGATTTTTGCCAAGTTGCTGTTGAGTCCTGTTGAACTCTTTCTGACCCCACGGACCATGGCTTGCCAGGCCTTTCCATCCCTTATTATCTCCTGAAGTCTGTCCAAACTTAAGTTTATGGCATCCTTGTCACTATCTGTTTATCTCATCCTTTTCTGTCCCCTTCTCCTTTTGCCTTCAATCTTTCCCAACATTAGGGTCTTTTCCAGTGAGTCCTGTCTTCTCATTATGTGGCTAAAGTATTTAACTTTCGGTTTCAATATTTGTGCTTTCAATAAATAGTCTGAATTACTTTAAGTATTGATCTCTCTGCTGTCCAGGGGACTCTTGGAAGTCTTCTCCAGCATCACAGT
Organism: Bettongia penicillata ogilbyi; assembly: GCA_023548195.1. Taxonomy (NCBI): domain Eukaryota; kingdom Metazoa; phylum Chordata; class Mammalia; order Diprotodontia; family Potoroidae; genus Bettongia; species Bettongia penicillata. The sequence continues at coordinate 10,235,969 of JAJHZJ010000257.1, forward strand.
TTGAAAACGTTGATTCTGCAGCGCTCAACTTTCCTTATAGTCCAACTCTTAAAATTATATATTACTATTGGAAAATCCATAGCTTTGTCTCTACAGACCTTTGTCAGCAAGGTGTTGTCTCTGCTTTTTTTAGTATACTGTCCAGATTTGCCAGAGCTTTCCATCCAAGGAGCAAACAAACATTTTTTAAATTTCATGGCTTCAGTTGCCATCTAAAGTGGTATTTTGCTAAATAACCATCTTCCAATAGGTTAAGCTAGTAATCATAAAAAGTATCCTTTGCAGAAATAGCCATTCTTGATTTGTTATAGGTTCTGTATCAAAATGATTGCTAGTAAACTTGTAATTTGTTTTGAATTGAACTCAGATTCTATGACCAATGTGAGTCATGGAGAACTGATGATAAAGCACTCCTCCCTCCACTCAAAATAGAGTGGGGGCTTATCAGGGGGAGATAGTATTTAGGTTGCATGTGTGGATTGTAATGTATGTAATTAGATGTGGTTATTGGTTTTGCTTTAACCTTTTAACAGCCTTTAAAAAAACTAATTAAAAAAATCACTGTTAGTGAGCTAGCTGTCTTGTCTGTTTTTGTTCTTAACAGATAGTATTTGGATCAATATTTTTTATGCAGAATCTTGTTAGAGTTGGTGGAATAGTCTTCTGATTGGTGTGTCTCCCTCAAGTCTCTCACCATTCCAGTCGATCCTATACACACAGCTGCCAGAGTAATTTTCTTTAAGCACAGATCTAACTATGACTCTTCTTAACCAATTTTAGGATTTCTTTTGTGTCTAGAATGAATACCAGATCTTGTTTAGTTTTTAAACCTCACACAACCTGGCTCTAACCTACCATACCAACTTCATTGGATATGCTTTTCCCTTCCCGTACACACACTATTGAAGTTAGCCTTCTCTTCTTCACTCCTGCAGTTCCATCTCCTGACTCTTTTCCTCTGGCCATTCCACATTCCCGCATCCACCCCTGGAACACCTGCATGATGCCTTTCTTGATTCTTCCCAACTGCCTGAACTACTTTATTTATGTGATTTACATTTATATTGTATATGGTTTTATATGTACTTGTCTCCCCCATTTAGGTTTGTGCCTTTATTCTCAATGCTTGACACATAGTTAGGTTTTAATTAATACTACCTGGTTGATTGAGTCCAGCTAGTATATTGATGAAAATTCCATCCACTGCATGTTCTTCCGTGTAGTTTTCCAGTTTCTCTTCGAATGCCTCCAGGGAAAAGAGGCATCTCCTACCCTCCACAAAAGCCATTCCACTCGTGGAGAGCTTACATTGTTAAGGATTTTCTTTACGTTGAGTTGGAATCTGCTTTGATTTTATTGTTCCTAGTTCTGCTTGTTTGAGTCAAGGAGAACAAACTTCTGTTCATCTTAACTTTTTTCTGACTACTCTAATCTTCTGCCATCCACTGAAATCTGGCTTCTTCCAGATGACTTTACCCTGGGCTCCCCTTTCCAGCCACTTGTTGTACAGCATTAATGTCAAAGGGGGTGAGATTGTGGAGGCAGAATCAGGAAATGCAAGTGGGGTATGAGGAGTATGTAACTCCCTCACCAAGATCAGTGAGGAAGATCTACTGGGCATGAGTGAAAATACAGCCAGTTGGTCGGCTGGCCATGTTTGAATGCCAAATAATTTAGCACGTCTAAAAGACTACTTTATGGAGAACTCACACAGAACAAGCACTCACATGGTGGTCAGAAAAAGCTATAAAAGGATGCTGTCAAGGTCTCTCAAGAACTTTGTAATTGATTGCATGATGTGGAAGACACTGGTACGGATCAAAGGAGGGGCTCTGCTGAATAAGCCAAGCAGAATTAAACTAGCTCAAAAGAAATGTGAGATGCACAAAATTTGAGTACCTGACCTGTGGTGGAGCTTTCCGAGGTCATGTTGGTCTCATCAGCCACAGTCAGACACAGTACGGCTTGACCCAGATGTAGTGATGTCATTTTGGTCTTTGAGAATGAAGGACAACAGCCAACCGATGCTGAATTGGCCATTGGTCTCTTGATTTCCACATGCAGTGGCCTTTTCTCATTCCTGTGTTTTCTTGACACAGCCGCCCTCTCCTCGTGGAGAGTCTGCTTTAGGCTCTCAGTAGTGCTTTCTGTTGGGTTTTTCCTACCTCTCTGTTTGATCATTCTTCTCACTTTCCTTCACTGACCGTTTTTTCAGCTCACTTTGAGGTCATGCCCACTAACTGTAGGAGCTTTACTATATATGACCTTTAAAGTTTAAAGCTTTGACCTTGGATGACTTCTTTTTTCCCCTTTATACTCTCTTGGTGATCTAATCATCTCACATGAATTAAGTGGTATATACATTTTGACCTGGATATCCTGTGCATGTCTCAAACCCAGTATGTGTAGTTGACCTCACTCATAAATGAATCTTCTTCTCTTCCATACTTTACTATAAGTGTAAAGGATACAACCATTGTCCTGGTTATTTAGGCCTGAAACCTCAGTGTTGTTCATAGTCAATTCACACATCCAGTCTACTGATAGATCTTGTCATCTATGCTTTTAAAATGTCTCTCATGTGTCCCCTTTTCTCTACTCATAAAGCCACTGTCTTCATTTACTATATTTGTTTTGTGTTTTTTTTCCCAAAGAAAATAAGCCACTCAGATAGAAAATAATTAATATTTTAGTTTCGTATCCCTTGAACCTAGCACATATGTTAGGTGCTTAATATGAATACTATGAATTAATTTTCCTAAAGAGGCTTCAGAGGCAGTGTAAAAATATCAGCAGGGTCTTTGTTTCCGTGAGTTGTTCTCTAAAATTTAGAATATAAAATACTTTTTTCCCTACCATGACCATATTTTGGCTTTCCTCTGCAGCAGAGATATGAAATATACCCTGTGCTGCCCAGGCACATCAAGGGGCCAAGCCAGCTTAAAATGTAACTGTAAAGTATTTAACGATAAATAAAAATATAATAGAACATAAATGGCGGTTTTTCTAAGTTACTATGCAGGCTGCAGGGAAATTTAGGTACATTTCAGCAGCCCCCTAGTTCTCTTGGACTTTGATACTATTGCTCTACAGTATATACTTTTCAGAATACACATAGTATTGATTGTAGTTATTGAAATAAAATTTCTAAATTCCTTACACAGTTTTGTAAAAAACCCCAAATAGTTCAGTATTTGTGGCTGTGTTAAAGAAAAGTATTTGTGGATGAAACGGTTCTTTACCAAATATGTGTTCAAATACATCTAATTATAAAAATGATTTTTTTCCCTTTTAGAGGAATAAAAAGCCGTCAAGAGTTTGATGTATGCTTACATACCCTTTCTGAAAGTAATTCTTCTAAAAATTTTAAATTGGCTTAATTCTGAGTAAAATGAGATTAAGTGAATTTGCTTAAATCTAATCTGTTAATTTTATTTCACAGAGATGAGGGCAATCGAAAGGAAAATCAGACTCCAAGGAGACGTACTCACTCATCTAGTGCCAGTCCTCGGCGGTCTAGGGGGCCAAGCTTTGGCCACAAGTTGCGGCGATCTCGGTCTCGAAGCCCTGGACGTTATATGCAAAATAGACCAAGAAGTCGAAGTCCAAGGTGTTCACATCGTTTCAGTCCCAGACACCGGTCTCGGTCACCACATCGATCCAGAAATCCCCTCAGGGGAAGTCCTAAGCCACCGAGATCTGCTAGCTCTGAGTGGACATCAAGAAGACGGCCAAGGTCACCAGGTACAATGATGGCCATTTTGCTAATGATAAAAATCAGCTTATCTTAGTAATTTTTCTCTTGGCTTAAATAAGACTTTTTTTTTTAAATAAAAAGACTTGCCATAGTAGCTCAGTTCCTAATTGATTCTGCCCAGTAGTATCAAGGTGGAAGAGCATGACTACATACTCTGAATCCATTCTTTTAATGCCCAAAGAGACATATCAAGCATTTGAGAATGTAATCCTAGTAGAAAAAGTGGTTGAGTCAGGAGACCTATTTCAGATCCTCATTTCAGCATTTAAAGTGCTTTGCAAACCTTAAAATTAGAGCTATTCAGCAAATTTTTTTTAGTATGTTAGAGTAAAAAATTAAAATACAATAAATGTTACAGCAAATGAAAAATCATTAGTCATAAATAAGCTAGTCATTTTCATACAATAAAAGACAAATTACCATTCAAGTCTTTTATTATTATATTATTTATTTTGGTAGAGTGAGGGGCTTTGTAAAAATTTAAGTCTTAGCCTCATCATATTGTTCCTCTACTTGATGTAAATTATGTGAAGCAAAATTCAGTTTTATTCCCTGCAAGTTCAGATTCTCACATTCATTTGTCTACTAGAAAGGCAAATGACTTTCAAATAGAATAAATGACTTTATAAGAGTGCACTGTATCAACTATTACATTTTAATTTCCTGTAAATATTCTTAAGAATAATGAAGACCAATTTTGAATACTTTGTAAGGACCTTTAGCACATTAGAATTGACCTGATACTAAGCTCTAGGTAAGAGAAGCCTGGAAGTTGATGACTGTATGTCATTAGCATGCCCTTTTTGTGTACACAGTAGTGAGGAGATTACCATGCACTGGTTTTTATGGTGATGTAGTTACTGACAGCTCTATGTCTTTAAGATTCAGGTTGTGCTTTTTCCTGCCCAGATAAAAGAAGCTCATTGGAAGCTGTGGTGCAGAGCCTAGGACACAGTTTTCCTGCAGAGTTCAGTAAACAGAAGCACTTCGAAGCAGGTGGAAAGGGAAGATCCTCGACCCAAAAGACTCTTAGCAGTGGTTCAAAAGCACCTTGTAAGACTGTAGGCTCAGCCAAGAACGAGCCCTCTTCAGCCAGTCACTCTGCTCGTCATAAAGTCAAGAATCTGGAAGATGCCTGCTCATCACAGATGCTGGAGGAAAGTGTTCCTCAAAGAAAGGTTAGTGACTCTAACACTTGCAGTGCAAAGCTTGTTCTCCTAGTGAGCATCCTCGCAATACAGTTTTCCTCTTCTTTTTCTTACTTGAAGAATCAAAATCTCCAAAGTTGAGTTGCAAGATAAATAATTAACCATCTACCAGAAATCTCCTTTGCTCGTGGGACCACAGGAGTGATTATTGAACCATAGAGGTCTAGATCTGAAACAGACCTCAACTGTCTTAGGGGTTTCTGCTGAGGTGGAGGTAGTGTAGGGCATGAATGGAGTGTGGCTTAGGGGGCTTCAGGAGAGAAAGATGGATTGCAATAGAGACTGTGGACATTTATATAATCAGGAAAGATTCGGTGGATTTATGTGATTTAAATAAAGGATTGTTAAATTTTTTAAATTGTCTTGTTTTTATATCACCAAAGTTACCATTGTATGCTTCCCAAAGAGCCATCCCTTATGATAATTAGGGGCCTTTTGTTTATTAGAGAGGAAGAAAGGAAAAAAATTAAAACTAACCAGCACATTAAAGTTCCACATCATCGGCAGTATTCCTCACCTCCCTCTTCTTTAGAGCCAAACTTGATCGTGGTAGTTTTGTAGTGTTTGGTGCTGATTGTGTTACTGTCCTCATTGTTCCTTAGTTCATTCACATTATTGTTTTCCTGGCAGTGCTTACTCTGCTTTTTGCATCTGTTCATTTTTAAGTCTTTACATGCTTCTCAGTATTCATCACTTTCATTGTCTCTTGTAGTACAGTAATATTCCATTTTGTCCATGTTACCATTGCTTGTTTAGCTATTCCCAATCCATGGGCATCGACTGTGTTTCTTCCACAAAAAAGTGATGAGTGTCATTGACTTGCTTGCCTAGGTCTGGACTTGTGAATCAGATGCTATGAATAGTTTAGTCCTTTTCTTGGCAGAATCCCAAATTGCTCTGTTGAATGATTGTGACATTTTGCAACTCTAACAAAAATGTATTAATGTGTTCCTTTATTGATACACTGACTGCGATATCGACTGTCTCCTTCTTTTGTCATCCTTGACAGTTTCCTGGATGTGAGTTGAATCTTTAGGGTCCTTTTGATGGCTAGTTTTAAAATTTAGTTAATTTATAGTTAAATTCTTATATATGCTTTTTAAAAAAAATTACATTCATTTCTAAAGGAAAAAAAGGCCACCTACCGCTCCTGAATTTAATACTTTTGTTAAAATAAAGTCAAATGCCTGATACAGTGACAAAATCTAACAGCGAGTGTACATAGCATTCTGTCCTGCCTATCCACTTCGATTAGAGGCATCAGTAGTTTTTCATTATTGAGCTTATGGCTTTATTTTTTATTTTGTGACAAGCAGTTTGATTAAGGTATGTCTTCTCAAAGCCCTTTTGTTGCTGTCATCATTGTTTGTTGGGGACTAGATGAAGTCTGACTTGAATTTTTATTACTTTGCTGCTGGTGTTTTTAGAGCCTGTCTTCACGTGTTCATTGGTAGTTGGACTGCTTACATATTAGAGAATGACCGCAGAGTTATTTATCGCTAAGTGTTTTTAAAGTTTGCTCTTCTTTTTAACTGTAATTCTGGTTTTTGATCGTATTGACAGGTTTTAGCAACAAATAACAACAGAATGAAACCCTTGAAACAAACACACACGAACAAGTGAGGCAGATTCGCTTTTAGCCTCGTCCAGAAATGTAGATCTCACTCTGCATTAGAGACCAGTCACCTCCCTGTCATGGTTTGTTATCACATAGATCACTGTTCTGAGGTCTTTCTAATGTTACTACATCACTTGTTTTCCTAGCTCTGTTTATTTCAGTCCATGTCATGTCATAACAAGTTTTTCGGTTTCCTTCTAAACTATTTCTTAGAGTACCATAATATTCCATTACATTCATACGCTATAATTTGTTTTGCCATTCCCCAGTAGGTGACCTCTCCTTTAGTTTTCAGTTCTTTTCTGCTATGAAAAAAGCTATTAAAAATAGTTTTTTTACTTATGGGTCTTTTCTTCCTTAATCTCTTTGGGGAAATGCCTAGTAGTAGTATTGATGGATCACAATTTAGTAATTGACTTTTTGGGCATAGTACCAAATAGCTTTCCATAAGGACTGAATAGTTCATAGCCCTACTCTGTGCACTAATGTGCCTGTTTTTCCAAAGTCCCTTCAATATTTGTCATTTTTCCTCTTTTGTCTTTGCTAATATGATGATTATGAAGTGTAACCTTAGATTTGCTTTAATGTGCTTTTCTCTAATTAGAGTTTGGGAGCATATTTTCATATGGATATAAGTAACTTTGGTTTCCTCCTTTGAAAAGCACCTTTTGTATATCTTTAACCTTTTATGTGTTGGAGAAAGGTTTTTACAATGATGAGTTTTAATCATTTCCTTATGTATCTGAGAAATGAGACCTTTTATCAGGGAAAAATTTTCCATTATTTTCCTTCCAGTTTTGACCACATTGGTTTTGTTTGTACAAAAAATTATATAATTAAAATTATTCATTTCATCTTCTTTGAATCTCCCCTGTCACTTTAGTAATGAACTCTTCCTTGTCCATAGATCTGAAAAACATTTTCTTCTCTAATTTCTTCATGATGTGACCTTTTATATTTGATTTGTATGTCCAGTTGGAGTGTATAGTGGTATACGGTGGAAGGTTTTTTGGTTTATACCTGTAATTTCTACCAGTTTATTTTGTAGTTTCCCTAGTACTACATGCCAAATAGTGAGTCATTAGCCCATTCTCTGGGGTGTTTAGATTGCCCAAACACTGGGCCTCCTGTGTTTGTTGGGTTTCCTGTATATTTGGAAGCTATAGTGGGAATCATGGAGTCGTGGCGTAGGAATGAGTGAGAGTTCAGCATCAAGGAAGTGTTGGGAGAATTTCAGGAGTGCGACAGAAAGGATTTGGAAGCATAGGAAGTTACGATCAAGAGGAATGTTCAGAGTTTAAGATTCTAGAGGTAATAGCACAGTTATGCATTGCTCTGGGTGACTTAGAGTGTAAAAATGTTGATGAATTGTGAGGCCAGACTGTTCAAGACCTCAAGTATGAAAATGTCTTGTTTAATGAAGTACTAAACCCGTTTGGGAAGGAGGTAGCCTGCTGTGGTGTCCAGCAGGTGATGTTGATGATATCTGGACTGAGAAATGTGGACCAGGGATCTGAAACTGATAACACCCCCTCTGTAAAATAATCCTTTGTTACAGAACGCAGTATATGTATATTTTTAAATCATTATAAATATGTTCAGTCATTGAAGTTGTGTCTAACTCTTATGACCCCATTTGGGGTTTTCTTGGTAAAGGTACTGGAGTGGTTTGTCATTTTCTTCTCCAGCTCCTTATACAAATGAAGAAGCTGAGGCAAATAGGGTTAAATGACTTGCCCAGGGTCACACGGTCAGTAAGTGTCTGAGACTGGATTTGAACTCAGGTCTTCTTAATTGCAGGTCCAGTGGTCTGTCCACTGTCCCCCTTAGCTGCCCTGTCATAGGGACATACTACTCTACAAATATATTACGTATATTATAGTACGGAAATTTTAAATGTGTAAAGATGATCAATAATATTTTAAATGATATTTGAAAAGTTCTTTAGCAATATGCTACTTTTTTTTTTGCTTTAATTCACAGTGTGATTGAATAAGCTTTAATATTTTTTTAAATGCCCTGTATATGTTTGTACTTGTAAGTAAGAATTGTTAGTAATTATTCAACTAACTCAATCGTTGTAGTTGGCCAAACAGGTAAATTTTGTAAAGTTTTTTTTTTTATTAAAATCTTATAATGGTAGCTAACATTTATAGAACACTTCAAGTGTATGCCAAGCACTGTGCTAAGTTTGATCCATGAGGAAACTGAGGCAGATAAAGGTTAAGTGACTTGCACAGGCTCATACAGCTGATGAGTGTTTGAAACATGATTCGGACTCAGGTCTTCCTGATTCTGATTCCAGTGTTCTCTGTCAGTTGTGCTCCCTAAATAGGTCATAGCAAGAATCGAGTTTCTGTGGTTATAATTGGTCACCATACAAAATGTAGACCATTAGCCTAAATTGTCTGATTTCAGCTCAGCAGAAAGTTTGTACTAAAAATACTTTTCCTCTTAATTTACTTGGTTGTGCTTAGAGTATAATATATTTAAATTATGTCTTCATGTTTGGGTATTTTCATTGTGTTTTTATGTATAATAAGGCTGGAAAGGTAGATTGGAGTCAGTCGTGAAAAGTTTTCAATAACAAGCCAGGAGTGCTAGGGAACTCTTGGAGCTGGGGATAGGGGTGTTCTGGAATCAACGTGGTCACACTTGTACTTTGTGGAGAAGAGACTGCCTTCTGGCAGGGAGACCACTGGGCTGTAGCAGTGGTTTAGTTGAGGTGATGGCTTCAATGGAAAAGAAGACAGATTCTGAGAGATGTCTGGGGTGAGGGAAACTGAGGAAAGGAGGGCCAGCCTATCTTACTAACATGATAGATGCTGGAGTTTGCTTCACAATACAAATTTAGAAAGTGTGGCAGTTAGAGGGTAGAAGATCCTATAAAGCGCACGGTGATGCAGACAGGAACCTCTTTCCTCCTGCTGATTTTCTGCAGTTTGCAGCTCTTTGGTACTCGCAGCTTCTGACTGTTTCCCGCAGGGCCGTTGTCACAACTACAGTCTGAAGGACAAAAGGAAGGGAATTTTCCCCATGGTTACTTTATCTTTCACCTACAGTCGCAAACATCGAGCAAAGCCATTTTCGTACTCAGATTTCAGTGACTCCCTGTTGTCTTGAATCAAATATCAATTCCTTTGTTAAGCTTTTTTTTTTAACTGTTACAGAGGAATATTTACTTATTGTTACTATGTTGGGGGCATTTTGGTGGAATTGAAGTTATGAGGAAATGTATGAAGTTGTGAGAAAGTTATAGACAGGCCTTTGCAAATGATATTTCTTAGCAGACCATATTTTTTGTGGCCATGCAGCTGTTGAAAATGCACAAGAAAGTTTGGTTACGGTGCTTGATGATTAAATTCTTTGACTAGGTAGAGTAAAATATCTTTTGCAGACTTTGCTTATCCTAAAATTACGAAGATTCTTTGAAAGGTGCAATGGGGAACATCAGATGAGACAAAGTAGGAGGGTGTATGTATGCTCACCAGAGGTGTTTGCCACTGTTGTGGAATTATGTATGTGCTTATCAAATGCTTTTTCATTCAGATGAGAGATTGTGAAATTCTCCAGGTACAGCTTTTCTTCGTGAATGACACTTGCCAAGTCTCCTCTATGATCCATAGGTGCTTTGGCATTTACTGAAAGCTTGCTATGTTCAAGGCACGGGGGATACAAATGCGAGGTCTAAAACAATCCATACTCTCTGAAGGAAAACTTTTATTTCAGCAAAGACACAAGTATACATATAAATATATAAAGAGGAAAAAAAGAAAGGTATTTTGTGGGGGAGGGGCTGTGCACTAGCAGCTGGAAGAAGGCAGAGTGGTGACAGTGGAGGCCTGGGGCCTGGGCCAAGTCCTGAAGGGATTTACAGGCCAGAGCCCATAGAGAATCACTAGGGTTGGAGAAGGAGAGTGACATTGTGAGAGCTGCTCTTGGGGAAAACGCCTTTGTCAGCTCTATAAGGTTGGGGTGAGACTTGAGGTGGGGAGGCCAATTAGGAGTCTTTTACAATGACATAGGCATGAGATGAATTAAAGTGGTGGCTGTGTGATGGGAAGAAGAGGTCAAAGGTTAGATGTGGAGATAGAAATGGCAAAATTTGGCAGCAAGTTGGATCTGTCCAAGAGGTGGGTGGAAAGCTTGTTACGAGGCTTCTGGAGTTAAGAGTTAGTGCCTTGATAAAGCATTCTTAAGTTTATCCAAGTTGCTCTTCTTTAGTGTTGCGTATCAGTTCTCCTGGTTCTGCTCACTTTACTCTCTGTATCACTTATACTAGTCTTCCCACATTTCTCTGAAACTATACTTTTTTATCATTTTTTACAGGGCAGTGAAAATTCCATTGTATGCATACATTATAATTTGTTCAGCCATTTCCCACTTGACAAGCTTATTCTTTTGTGTCTAGTTGTTTATTTCAGCAAAAAAAGCTGCTCTAAATATTTTTATACGTAAGTCTTTATCACTATGTTCTCTTGGAATAAAGGCCTAGTGGTGACATCAATGGGTTAAAGTGTAGGCTTAGTTTTACTTTGAGGTATAGTTTTTAATTGTTTTCCAAAATGGCTGAACCAATCCATAACTTCACTAACAGTGTACCAGTGTGTTTGTCTTCCATGCTGGGCTGATTTTCAAACGCTTTGAGTAAACTTGAATACCATATGAGAGTATGGTTGGCCCAATGAAAAGTTATCACTCCTTAAGGAAAGAAAAACAAAGCACTTGTGTTAATAATTGTGATTTACTTGTGTCCTCTTGTTTACAAAGAATAGTATATGATATCTTTGTGTCATTTAAAAAGTGCTTTTCAGCATCTGGTACACTGCAGTTTGGACACTGATTATAACTATGGTAATTGAAACATTCATGATTTGTTAGTGTGTTTTTTCCTTTAACTTTAGAAGTATTGTTAATTTGAGGGTGTAGTGACTTATTTGGATTGCTAGAAATCCAAATAACTTTTTTCCTCCTCCCATACAGCCGTGGGAAGATGAATCCTTGCGTTGTGATACAATTATTCATGTATCAGAGTTACCAACTGATGGCTACACTGAGCAAGATATTATAAAAATAGTTCAACCATTTGGAAAAGTTAGTGATCTCTTGATTGTTCCATCTAGAAATGAGGTAAGCAATTCACTCAGAACTTTTGAAGGAGATGATATAATTTTATGGGAAATGACTGGTTTTTGTTTTTTTGTTAAATTCAGAAATGACTGATTTTTACCAGCTATTCTGGGCCATCCCCTTATCCCTATAATCTCCCGACGCTCTTTTAAACTAGATGATTTCATTGATGTAGGCAGCTTGGCTCAGTACCTGTTTTGCACCTTGATGGTGTAGGGAGTTGTCAAAGATGATCAGAGGTTAAGTGACCTGCCCAAGGTCACACAGCCAGTAGATGACGGTGGGGCTTCTGATTCCAAGATTGGCTCTCTTCAGCCTGTATACTGCATGGCCTTTCTCATGTATGTGTCCTTGCTCCATTAAGATGTGTTTTTGCATAGTTTTACAGTCTACAGTTAGTTGTGTGTTTTCTGTAAGTCAGAAATAGTGTTAGGTTTCTTGTTCAGTACCCACCTTTAATGCTCTGCAGTTAAACCTAGGAATTGTGATAAGGCAGGTAGCTTCTTGTTATGACACATAAAAAGCGTAACATGGTATCCAGTTATGCTGATTAATCCAAAACCTGTAAGGGGCGCTCTGGACCCAGGCCCCCTGAGAAGATAGGAGACGCCAGGAAGTCTGGACCTGCTGACGTGGCTCTGCCATGCTGGCACTGGGGAGGCTTCACTGAGCTGAGCTCCGCCCTCAGGGAGGAACTGGGGAGGAGCCTACCCGGAAGAGGAGGGCAAGACACTAGGGATAAAAGGCACACGCAGGAAGGGCTCAGGGGATTTCCTGACTGATCGCCATGCAGTAAAGCTCTAATCCAGTACTCTGGTGTTCTGCCTAGTAATTCTCCCTTCGCATCCCCGAAGGGAGCCGGAGACGTCCGAAGACCCTGGGCAGGGTAAGTAGAGGCAGTAGTTGGGGCGGCCCCCGACAGCTGGCGCCCGAACAGGGACCGCCAGGAACTGCCTAACCCCGAATCCCGCAGGTGGGAAGGGAAGGCCAGGCAGCCCTAGTAACTTCTAGGAAGAATGGGACAAAAGGTAGTTAAAGCCTGAATTGATCCGGAGGAAAAAGGCATACTCGCCTGTAAGATTTATAAAACCTGTAAAGATCAAGATACTAAGATCCACTTAAAAAACTGCCGCCAATGGGTGGATAAGATCTGGACGATCAGTCCGTGGATAGAGCACACGGGGATAGATCCACAGCGGTGGACGGTGGTAGGCCAGCAAATGGCCTCTTATCACAAAGACAACCCATCCGCCTTAAACCCCTCAGATTTTGTAATATATGCGGCAGTCGGCGCGGCCCTACAACCTGAGCCGCCCGCCCTCTTGGGTGACCAAGCCACCCAAGTAGGGGAGTGCTTAATGGGCTCTGACAGTGAGAAGGAAGAAAAAGAAAGTCAAGACACAGCCCCAACAAGACCTGTCTATCCATGGGAGGAGTTATGACAAAGTAAAGAGACTCCAGACTGGGACTTTCCGATTCCAAGTAACAAAGAGAAAAACTGGAAAGTCCCTGAGGAAGCTAGTAGAGCACCAACACCCCAGCTCCCCCTAGGGAAAAAAATGAAAAGAGCTCAGATAAGAACAGAAATGGAGAACTGGAAGTGGCCACCCCCTCCAAGTGAAAAACAAGAAGTGCCAGGTGACCCAGCGGGAGCCACCACCCTTATGGCGCAGTTGTCTTTGGAAAGTGTAAAGGGATTTAGCTACCATTCCAGCACCTCTAAAGGCCCAGTCAAGCCGGTAAGCCTCCTCACAGCTAGTTTACAACAAGCAGTACGTGAAGGAGAGGACATAGATTGGAATGAGTGGTCATCAGCCTTTCCAATCTTTGTAGAACATCCTGGAACTGAGGATGAAAGGAGGCACCATCGCCCTGTTCCCTTTAAGTTCATACGGGATTTGAAAGCGGCCGTGACAAAATACGGCTCCGGCTCTGCTTATGTAGAGACGGCCATAAAATCTTCTACCATGATGTACCCATGGACACCCTTTGATTTCGCTGAGGTCATGCAGGCTGTGTTTGACCCCGCCACCTATCTTGCATGTCAAACACATGTCTATCATACAGCTAAGGTCTATATACAGGAACACAACATCGCAAATGAAGATGAGGCCCTTGATATGATAACGGGCAGAGGACCATTCACTAAATTATTACCACAGCTAGATTTTGATGAGGGCGTTCGACGTGCCGTTAATGAGTGCCATGTTAAAGCTTTACAAAAATTGGGCACCACGGCTGGCACCAGTTTATCTTCCTTAAAACAAAGAAAAACTGAAAGTCCTCTGGGTTTTGTAAGCCGAGTGCAAGAAGTGGTGGAATCTACCTTTGGGAAGGAACATGCTTCACCCCCCCTCATAGTCCAGCTAATCAAAGAGGGCCTTAGACCTGAGTATACCTCAGCCCTCTCTTCTCTGCCACCCGCGCCTTCAGTACAGCAGATAGTAGAGAAATTGATGGATATACCACAGAAAGACCCCATGGCCATGATGGCTGAGTGCATGGAGAAACAACAGAGCCTCCTAGCGGCAGTGGTAAGGGGAAGGAAGAAAGAGGGAAAAGGGATGAACTGCTTTAACTGTGGAAAGCCGGGGCACATGAAGGCATCATGCAGAACCACACCAAAAGGCATTAGATGCTATGCATGTGGGAAACCAGGACATTTGGCCAAATTCTGTAGGTCTAAAGCACAGAAATAGGGAAACGGGGTGAGGGGGCCTCCCTTCAAGGGTGGCCCCTGAGTAAATCCACGCTGTCAGCCAGCCAACAGAGCTTTCCCTGTCATGGATCCAACCCCCAGTGGACAGAATATGTAATGGCAACCACCCCTGCAGACGGAAAACAGCTAAAGGTACCCCCTTCGTCGACGGTGTCTGTTTCTATACCAGCCCGTGACTACCCCCGTCTCGTAGTGGGGTCTGAGAATTTCCCCACTATTATTGTGCTTAGTCAAGTACTCCCTCCCAATGAAAAGGATATATGGCTTACCAATCCACACTCTTGGCCTATAATGATAGAACCTCAAACTGAATTAGCCAAAGCCATAAGCTTACCATGGCTAGATGGGGATTTTAATGTCTCCAAGCCTCGAAATTTGGTATACTGGTCCCAACAAATCACTTCTGGGAGACCAGAAATTACTCTGATGGTGGATGAAAAACCCATCAAGGGCATGTTAGACACTGGTGCTGACGTCTCAGTGATCACTTCAGATGACTGGGACCCTAATTGGCCGATCCAAAAGGTATCAAAAACAGTGACGGGGTGGGGGGATTTCAATTAGCCCAAAAAGCAGAACGATTATTGAAATGGCAATACCAGGACTCGGAAGGACTTTTCAAACCTCTCCGAGTCTCCGGCCTCCCAATTAACTTATGGGGAAGAGATGTTCTAACCTCCATGGGCGCACATTTATGTACTGACCATGGACAGCCTTTAAATTCCTTGGGGCCACTCTTTTGGCGAGACCCATCCGCTTACGGTGGAAAAGCACTGACCCCATATGGGTGGAGCAGTGGCCCCTTTCCCAAGAGAAGCTCGCCGCTTTACAATCAGTAGTGCAGAGCCTGCTGCAGCAGAAGCAAATTGAGTCCTCATTCAGTCCGTATAACTCCCCAGTATTTGTCATAAAAAAGAAAAGTGGCAAATGGCGCATGCTTATTGATTTGAGAGCTGTAAATGCTGCCCTCCGGCCCTTTGGTGCATTACAACCCGGCCTCCCAACACCCGCAGCAATTCCAAAGGACTGGAAATTGGCCATCATAGACATTAAAGATTGTTTTTATTCCATACCTGTTCACCCCGATGACAGAGAAAAGTTTGCCTTTTCTGTTCCTACCACTAATCTGGCAGCCCTGTATAAAAGATATCAATTTAAGGTCCTTCCTCAAGGAATGGTTAATAAATAGCCCTACTCTTTGTCAATTTTACGTAGCCTCCATTCTTCAGCCGCTTAGAGACCGATACCCCACTGGAATACTTATACATTATATGGATGATATTTTGCTAGCGTCATCCTTGGGCTCTGAGCTTCAGACAAGGCTTCAAGATGTCATTTCGACACTGAAAACGCATGGTTTGACTGTAGCACCCGAAAAGATCCAACTTACCCCTCCTTATTCATATCTTGGTCATAAGATAGAGGGTAACAAAATTATGCGCCCCGTCCCTAAGATTGATATCAAAAAGATAAGAACGCTTAATGATTTTCAGAAACTGATTGGTTCTATTCAATGGCTACGTTCTGTAATTCCCGTATCTGATAAGGAACTTGAGCCGTTGTATCAAACATTGCGGGGCGATTCTAACCTTACCTCTCCCCGAGAATGGACGACTGCAGCCCTTCAGGTTATACAGGATATACAAAAGAAAGCCTCCTCATCATTAGTCCGCTTCAATCCTGAGAGTCCCATCATCTTGGTGGTCCTACAGGAGGACCGAGGTATTGCAGCTCTATATCAAGCACATGGTGTTTTGGAGTGGCTATATCGCCCAAAGGCTACTAAAGTTTTGCCTGATAAATGGGAAACCCTTGCGCTCTTTTTGCTCAAAGCGAGTGAGAGGTGCGTTCAGATTTTTGGGACTCAGCCTATCCTCAATCTGTCCGTTACTCCTCAAGCTTTACATCTTCTAGCTCAAAATTCTATTGACTGGGCGTCTTTATATGTGACCCATGTCTTCTCTAATAGCTCATTGCCTCCACCTTTACGTGGATGGAAAACCTTGCCCCTGTCCACACCCTCGTCCATTGTTTCATTAGCCCCCGTTGAAGGACCGAATGTATTTACTGATGCAACAAAAACAGGAAAGGCATCTATTTATGCTCCCCAGAGACACCTTCTAAAGGTAGTCTCCACACCATATTCCTCGGCACAGAAAAACGAATTAGCAGCCGTAATATGCGCCCTTCAATTGTTTTCAGAGGAGCCCTTTAATTTAATTACAGATAGTATGTATTGTGCTAATGTTCTTTTGTTGTTAGAAAATTCTCATATTATGGAAAATCGCTCTACTATTGCTCCTTTGCTAAAAACTGCTCAAAAGCTTTTGTTACTTCGTACTGATCCTCTTTATGTTCTCCATGTACGTTCCCACACATCCACAGAAGGCCCTATCTTTTGGGGCAACCACATTGCAGATAAAGCCCTTAATAATGAAGGTGCCTTCCTCCTTTTTCTTTCACCACAAGAGGCCCATTCCAAATTCCACTTATCTGCACATTCGTTACGGTTGCTTTACCACCTTCCTAGGGAGGAAGCTAGGCAGATTGTGAAACGCTGTACTAATTGCATCCCCTTCCGCCCTCCGCCTCCAGAGAAGGCTTTTAACCCCAAAGGAGAACTACCCAATGATCTTTGGCAAATGGATGTTACACATTATAACACCTCTTATATACATGTATGTATAGATACCTGTTCTTCCTTTGTAATGGCTACCCTGCAACCCAGAGAATCTGTCACTGCAGTTATTTCACATTTATTACAATGTTTCTCAATAGCTGGAACCCCCAGCGCTATTAAAACTGATAATGGTCCTGCCTATACTTCACGGGCCTTTGCCATCTTTTGCATGGAATTTGGTATACGTCATATTACTGGCATCCCATATAACCCAACGGGCCAAGCCCTTGTGGAGCGTGCTAATAGGACCCTTAAAAACACCATCAAAAAACAAAAAGGGGGAGTTCTGGGACGGCTTACACAGGCGCAAGTTGCGCAAGCGGTGTATACCATGAATTTTTTGCAATTTCGGGATGACGGCCTAACACCGGCCATGCGGTTTTTCGGCTACCCTGATCTTGGTAACGCCCGAATAGCGTCCCCTACAATCCCACAAACAGGTCCACAAGGGTCAACAACAACCTCGTGTAAAAAAGGCAGCGTGATTTGGTGGAAGGATGCGAAAGGCAATTGGAATGGACCAGGGACGGTACTAATAAGGGGAAAAGGATATATTTGTGTTCTCCACAGATACCAACCATGAAGGGGTCTGGATCCCATCCCGGGACGCGCGAGAGGTCCCCCTGGCCAACCCAGAAAAACAGGAAAAGGAGACGAGGGAAGCGAGGACGGAGGAAGAACCGAACAACTCGGGCGATGGAAAAGGAAGCGAGGACGAAGGAAGAGATGAACAACTCGGGCGATAGAAACAACATACTGGCTCCGGATGCATAACTGATTATTACTGCCGTAGCTGGGACTGGGAAACCACGGATGACACTTATTGGGGTCCTTCTTCCTCCTGGGACTATATTAGGGTTACTGCTAATTATACCATCAAACTTTTCAAAAGCATCCCTGTACCCCGCTATAATCAATAATGGGCTTTCGCTGTGACTGTGCAGATGATGGGAATATTGTGGCCCCATGACCTGGATAATCATGCCATTGGCTGCAGAGGTACCCAATGACGGGATTATTGTGGGTCCACCTACCAGAAATGCTGGAGGTGGGGGCCACCCACATAGCTTAAGACAGGGGCCCTGCCCACTTTCGGTACCAGGCATGGAGTCAGGCCACATAGCCTAAGACAGGCCTTTCACCTGCTTCATTTCATGCTTTTAGGAAGTGTGCGTAGAGCCCTAGAGGCCATTAAGGCCGAAACCCTCTACCCCCTGGGGGCGTTGTAAGGGGCGCTCTGGACCCAGGCCCCCTGAGAGGATAGGAGACGCCAGGAAGTCTGGACCTGCTGACGTGGCTCTGCCACACTGGCACTGGGGAGGCTTCGCTGAGCTGAGCTCCGCCCTCGGAGGAACTGGGGAGGAGCCTACCCGGAAGAGGAGGGCAAGACACTAGGGATAAAAGGCACACGCAGGAAGGGCTCAGGGGATTTCCTGACTGATCGCCATGCAATAAAGCTCTAATCCACTACTCCGGTGTTCTGCCTGGTAATTCTCCCTTCGCATCCCCGAAGGGAGCCGGAGATGTCCGAAGACCCTGGGCAGGGTAAGTAGAGGCAGTAGTTGGGGTGGCCCCCGACAAAAACCCATACAGTCCAGAGCCGGGTGGGACTGTCATCAAGCTCAGACTTTCTCCCACATCCCTGAGAAGTGATCGTTAGCTTGTATGGGAGATTTAGCGAGATCATGTTATGCATTTTAAGGGCACTTGTTCTGTTCTGTTCATTTGTTGCACTTTGCTTTCCCTTGGGTATCTTTATACTGTGAAATGTAGCAGTTTTCTTCTTTCTCTCATAAATGGCATCTGATCTTACCTTTTATTTTAATTGCATGAATTTTAGTCTTGAATGAAGTGATATAATAGGTTTTAAGATAGATTTCTAAAGGAGCCTCTCTTAAGCTTCCATCCATATGTATTGGAATACTTATGAAATGCTTAGTTTTGGCAAAAATACTTTATAAGACTTGAAAATAAGTGGCTTGTGACCCTCCAGCTTCAGTCCTTGAACCAGTAAGAAGTTCTCTTTCCTGCAACTCATGCATTCCCTGTGACCAGCTGACCAACTAACTTGCTGCATTATTCTGACCAGCTCGTCATTCTCCCTTCCCCACCCCAGTGGAAGGAAGGTAGAGATGAGTGTCTGTTCTTTCCCACCTGGACTTCAAGCAGTGAGGATCACTGCTTCCTGGCAGGATCTGCTTTGGGTAGAGTTCTGGGCTTCACAAATTGTATGACTGTTTTTAGAGTAAGCTATTTAGTTTTGAAAAATTTGTTTCTAAGTATGTTTATTTGATTATTTGGGAATGAATGTAACATTAAGCCTTATTCAAATAAGAATACAACACTTTTCTGTTAAATCTATGTAGCTTGAGAATAGATCTCCTAAGGGCAGCTAGATCCTATTTTTTTTATCAATAAGTGGACTTGGCTAATAGTGAAACAACTATTAATAATCACTGCTATCTACTTAGTTCTTATAGGTTTACAAAGCACATAACATAGTGTTTTTTGACCCTAAACTCTGTGAATTAGGTGGGTATTAACCTCATTTTTCAGATGAGGACTCAAAGACTGGGAGAGGTTCCACAACTGAAGTAGGTGAGATTTAACCTGGGGTCTTGCCTTCATAGCATGCTTCATTACAAATAAAGCCGTAGTGCAGATTTTCACTTGTACAGTGATTCCTCATTATTTATTTTTAAGAGTCAGGATGAATAAGAAAAGGAACCAGCCCATTGATGTGAGCAGATCATGAAATACGAGACTAGATAAGGAAGGCAACATAAAAGCAGCGAGATCCACCTCCACTGCTGTCTGTAGAGCCGCCCGTGCCCGCTCTTGGCCACCTGTCCCAGGAGGTGCCTCAGCCCCATCCGCTTTTCCCAGGGGCAACTTCTTGCTGGGGCCTTGCTGTGAATTGGGGTGATAGCTTGTGGGCATTCAAGATGGAGGGCTTGGGGAGAGGGGGTTCAAGTCTTAGGTACCATAAGCATCCAAGGAAGATTGAGTACCTTGAGGGAGCTGTGTAGTCTATTTTCATGTCTGACACTTTTTAAACACAGACTCGAGGGAGGTGAGGCATAAACTGGCCGTCTCTTTTAGGCCTATTTGGAAATGAAGTTTAAAGAGGCTGTGACGGCTGCCGTGAAGTACTGCGAGACCACACCTGTCCAGGTGCGAGGGAAGCGAGTGAAGATCAGCGCTGCAGGAAAGAAGAAGCTGCCCAGTACCATGCAGGTAGCACCTTAGTGAGCCCGAGCATTAGCACGCGCCATGTGGGAAATGAGGCTTTCCAAATGTTGTGCTGTCCTTGAAAACTTTAGTTATCGAACTGTGCTTCATATGTAGGTGGCTGTAATCTAGGGGTGAATGAGTATGGATCCCATAGTCCCTAAGGGATCTTAACTGGACATCAGGAAATTGGACTGGGAAATATTTCGCTAACAGTATTTCAGTATTATAATTGATTTTCTTTGTAACCTTAAACATTTTATAATACAATTCTGATATTATTAATATCCTTTGGCCTATCAGCCGCATTATGTAACGACCCCAAATTCCTTCTTCAATTTTTATTTTAGAAAGTATATTTCAGGCACAGTGAAATATTTTAAAATTTCATTTTTAGTTTTGTAATAAGATTGAGAGTTAATAAATCAGTTGTTGTGAATCACTGTGTTAAGCACTGGGATACAAAGAATGAAATGATCCCTACTTGCAACTGAACTTAATTCTTCTAATGGAGAAGACAAGTACATGTTAAAATGCAAGGTGTCCCAAAAGCCTTAGTGGCATTTGAGCTTTAATAGCTCAATTATTTAATAGCCACTAAAGTTTAAAACCGCATTAAAATTTTTGAGACACCTTTTACATGAATCACAAATATAAAATTAGATACATTTTTATATATACACATGGACACAAACACAACGTAGTTAAATACAAAATAATGTGGGCGGGAGGACATTAGCAATTAGGGGGATCAGGAAAGACCCCAAGCATAAGGTGGTAACTAGCTGCCTCTTCTGGGAGACGAGGGAGACCATAAAGACAAAGGCCTGAAAAGGTAGAGGTGAGAGTGAGGGATAGATTCAGAGTGAGAATCCTTCAGCAGACACCTTTTTAATGTTTCAGGCACTGTGCTAAGCATTGCTGGGGATACAGAGAAAGGCAAAAGAACTTTCAGAGATGACACACAACTGAGTACAGACAAGACAGAGACAAGATGAACTGGAAATTATCAAGAGAGGCAAGGCATTAGAATGAAGAGGGATCACTGGGAAAAGCTTGGAAAAGGGGAGATTTTTAACTTAGACTTTCAGGAGGCAGGGGTATGGGAGGACAACATTATGGTGAAAATGCCTAGAATCAGGAGTTAGCGTGTCCTGTCTGAAGGACAGCAAGGAGGCTGGCGTCATTAGGTGAAAGAGTACGTTGTGAGTGTGTATGTGAGGTACCTGAAAAGGTAGGAGGGGGACAGATTGTGGAGGGCTTTGAACCCCAGACGGAAGATTTTATAATTGATGCTAAAAGCAATGGGGAGTCACTGGAGTTGGTTGAATTGAGAGGGAGGTATGTAACGTGGTCTGGACAGTTAAACTGAAGAATAGACTAGAGTCAGGGAGACTCTCCAGCACACTGTTTGTAATACTTCAGGCAGGAAGTGATGTTAGCCTGCATCAAAGTGGTGGTGGTGTGAGGGGAGAGCAGAAGCATATGCCAGAGATGTTTTGAAGGTAAAAACTGATTGTTAGAGAGGGGGAGGAGTCAAGGATGGCACCTAGACTGGGAACCTTCGTGACTGGCTAGATGCTGGCACCTCCAGCAGTGAGAAGGGAATTAGGAAGAGGAGTAGGTGTTTGAGAAGAAAAGTAACGAGTTCTGTTTGGGGCATTCTGAGTTTAGGTTGTCTGCGGAACATCCAGTTTGAGATGTCTGATAGCTACTTGGAGATTCCAGGCAGAGGTTCAGAGAGAGCTTAGGTTGGGATAGATAGATCTGAGAAACCTCATCATAGACATGTTCGTTGAATCCATGGGAGCTCATGAGATCACCAAGTGAAATAGTAAATAGTGTAGAGGGAGAAGAGAATAGCGCCCAGGACAGAGACTTGGGGATCACCTGTGGTTAGCAGATGTGACCAGACTCAGTAAAGGAGACTGAGGAGTGGTTTGACAGTTGAGGCTAATCAGGACACAGTCGTGTTTTGAAACCGTAGAGAGTAAGAGTATGTAGAAGAGAGTGATCTTGACTAGTGCTTCTTAAACCGTGGGTTGAGATCATCCCATATGGGCTCTCAGAAAATTAAAGGTTTCTGAATGGTGCTGACCAAAAATTAATTAAAAATCAAACAGGTAATGAATCTGAGGGTATATCTGTCTGGCAGCACTTGCTGCACAGCCTTGGTTTGCAGTGCACATGGCATTCCGGCCATGAAAATGTTCAAGAAGCCCTGATCTTGACCATGTTAGTGGCTGCAGAGAGCTTTAGAAAGATGAAGACTGACAATTAAGAGATCACGGGTAACTTTGGAAAGAGTGGCTTCACTTGAATGGTAAGGCTAAAAGCAAGTGAGAAAAGGGAGTGGAGGCACTTAGTGTAGATGGTTTTCTCAAGGAGCTCAGCTTCAAAAGAGTGGAGAGATACAGGACAAAAGTGGGGATGAGTGAATCAAAATGGGTGTGTTTTGTTTTTTTTTAAAGATGGGGAGATATGGGTATGTGTGTAGAAAAAACATCCAGTAAACAGAGATGGATGATAGTTGAGCTGTCTGGAGAAGATGGAATGGAGTTGGAATCACTTGGATGTGCAGAAGGGTTTGCCTTGGCAAGGAGCAGGGCCACCTCCATGAATGAGTCAGGCAGAAAGGATGTAGTAGTGTCAGAAACCATTGGAAGGGGGGAGATGGGAAGAAGGGGGTACTTTTGGTGAAAAGAGGGAGGGACAATATCAAGAGGAGTGGAGGGTTTGTATTTTAGAAGCAGTGGAAGATGGAAGAGAACGACACGGTCATCTGTGCTGAAGGGAAGTTACCTTGGAGAAGCAGGGAGACTATTTAGTCTGCTGGTGATAAAAAGGCCACACTGGGTTGGTTTGTCAGGAGGGCAGGAGAAGTTTGTGGAGGTAGAAACAGCTGATAAGAGAGTAGGGCAAGATTGAGGAGTCCAATGTGATGCTGACATGACCTACCTGATAGTGAAGTAGACACATTAGGAGAGTGGTTTTTTTTTACTTTGACAGAAATGGGCAAGTTTGGGAGAGGGGAGGGAGAGTAAGGAGCTGAGGTTTAGGTATGGAGAGTTTAGGGTATCTTTGGGGCATTAATCTGAAATGTCCACTAATAGGCAATTGATAATGTGGGTTTGAAGCCCACGGGAGAAATTGAGGCTGGATATGTAAATCTGGGGTCATCTGCATGGAGCAGAAACCCATGAGAATTAATGAGGTTACTGAGAGAGAATTGAGAAAGAAGAGAAAAGGGTCCAGGAAACTACCTTGGGGGGAATATCAGCATCTGGGGGTCATGATGTGAGTATGATGAACTGGCAAAGGAGGCTAAGCAGTATTAAGATAGGTAGAAGGCAAACCAGGTGACAGCGGTGTCATGAAAGCCTGGAAAGATGAGTCACCAAAAGGGGATCATCACTAGCGTCAAATGCTAGGGATAAGGACTGAGAAAAGACCACCAGATTCAGCTGTTAGGAATCCTGGTAAGTTGGAGAAAGCAGCTTGAATTGGCATGGCAACGTCAGAAGCCAGATCACCAAACTGGGGAGTGGGTTGAGAGGGGAGACTTTGGCAGCATTGAAGTGTAAGTAACAGGAATTTTCTATTGGATGTAGGGATGGAGAGAGGCAGAGGTTTGGATATTGCGGCAATATTAGCACCATTGATGGAAATGCTGTTGACTTAAATCTGTTAGTTGGGTGTTTTAAAGTCAATCTCTTTTATTTTTAGAACAAAGATGGGAAAAAAGTAGTTTCGGAAACAAAGAAACCATCAGCTTCAAAGTAAGTGTTTTGGGAGTGGGATAGCTAAACTAAAGGGCTTTCTTTTAAGAATTGGCTCATTTATCTGTGGCAAACCTACTTTGCTTTTTAATTTAAAGTGTCTCATGCCTTTCATTTTTAACAGTAGCCATTTTGTATTATTCCTTCCCACCCCTCCATCATCAGTCTTCCCTTTTTCTAAACAAAGAAAAACAGTGAACCAAAACAGACATGACAGCTTGGTGTGTATTGTCCTTCAGCACTGGCCTTCCCCTTGTCTACTCAAAGGAAAGAGGAACTTTCTCATCCCTTCCTTTGTGTCCGGATGACTTGTCACAGTTGTTCAGTGTTAAGTTGCATTTTCTCCTGCTATCCCTTAGTTGTGCAGGTCTCCTACCAGAATGAACAAGATGTCTTACAATGCTGTTGATTCTGAAATTAGCATTGGTTATATGAATCTTTCTACTTTTTTCATTAGAAAAGATACAGATGCTTCAAAGGCTGAATCTGTCACTGGTAAGTTGACTTTTCTTGCAGAATATCTTGACTTGATATTTTTTTTTGTCTTTCTTAACTTTGACTTTAAACCTGTAGAGGTAGAAGAAGTAAGGAGAACAGTTCTTTGATTTTATTGAGGTTGGATAAAGTATTTTTATGAGGAAATAGTGTGTGTGTGTGTGTGTGTGTGTGTGTGTGTGTGTAAGAAAGCAGTACAAATTAACACAGCACAGAATACTTACAGACAGACATTTCTCCAACCTTTTTTAAAATTCAATTATTTTATTTGTTTTTATTGTTCGACAATCACTTCCATATATCTCTTAGATTATTCCTAACTCCCTCCCCACCCCCTCCCTGAGACGGCATACAATCTTACATAGGTTAAATGCATGTTGCATAGAAGAATTAAAATGAATGGGGGTACCCAGCGTTGTTAAAGCATAAAGGTATTGGAAAGACAGGCTGGAGTTGGGGTGACCAAAGGTAATTCTTCAGCCCAAGGGGAAAACCTGGGACATTTAGGAACATGTTTGTGTTCCCACAGACAAGGCTCTACTTACTTCAGGTCAGAAAAAAGGGTGGGTTCAGAGAGAAGTTTGTCCTAAGAGATAGCAATGGTGACACGTGCAGCACATAATAGGGAAGTTGCAGGAAAGTCAAAACTTTCTAGAAGAACTCAGATCCTAGTATAGTAACGATCTTGGCAAACTTGAGTTGTCAAGGAAACATTAAGGTATGTTGTGTTTGTTAAAAACTTAGGAATATATGTAATGGGTTTTAGAAAAATTCCATCCAAATAGATTCAAGTAAAATGTTAGTGGTCCTCATTCACTCGTATGCCAAATATGAGATAATGCTACATGCAAAACCTGAAAACAGCAAGGTAATATCTATGTAGAGGGCTTGACAGTTTTGAGAACATTTTACTGTATTAGGTAATATTAATATCATTTTCATTTTATAGATGAAGAGAAGGAGAATTGACTAGGTAAAGGACCTTGACCTTTTTTGACAGGTCTAGGACTGGAACCAAAGTCTTCTTACTACATTCCACTATCATACCGCCTGAATACTGGAAGTACTGTAATTAAAAAGAGTATTAGGGGCCTGTTTAGGCTGAGCAAGAGGAAAGGTGAGATTTGAGTTGCTTCTTGAAGCTACTGAGTGTGTTTCACCTGAGTGGTAGAAAAAGCCTTTTTGACAGGAGTGACCTGTGCAGAGCCTAGTTAACACTATGGAATGACTTCTCCAAGACACGGAATTGGAATTTTGAAAGTCATGAAGAAAATTGGGTGGTAAAATGTGGAGAAAGGAGAGGAAGAGGGGAGAGTCTTTACTGTAAGTGGAAAAGCTGGCATTTAATTCCCTAGACAGTTGGCATCGCCTACTGATCCCTAGATCAAGGTCACAGGATAGAAATGACTGGACAAGATGGCTCTGCTTGATGTAGAATCACATTAGTAGACCAAAGCTTATCAACTATGAGAGAGAGCGGGAGGCTAGGCTCAGTCTGTTGTATGAAAGCCCAGCCTGGGCTTTGGGGGTTGAGGAGGTCCAACATAGCCACTCACTGAATCAGAGTTTCACTTCTGGCAAGGGGTGTCAGGTATATTCATCTAGCCTCTTCATTTTACAGATGAAGGGTTACAGGAGCTGGAGAATCCAGAACTTTTCAAGGTCACACAGCTTCTTACTTGGGGAATTGGGGGAATTGGAACTCAGGTCCGTTCCTCATTCTTGGCCCACTGCTCTTCTCTGCACCTTCTCTTCATGATATTAAACCATATTCACAATTGAGACAAAAGCTGACTTTTTAAAAACTCATTTTTATATTCTTTGAAGTTTCAACTAGAAGGGTTCTGGTAATGACAGATAAGGGAGATTGAGAAGGAATGATATTTTGAGTGAGAAAATGTGCTGTGCTTATAATATATTGTACTGTTACAGAGTACAAGGGAATCTGCTTTTGAACACTGGAGGTAGAGGGCTGGAAAGGAGCAAGCACACAGAGATTGTAAGTTAGACTCATAGGGGAAGCTGTCCAGTTTAAAGATCCAGGCTGTGAATTTGTGTCTTGAGATCAGCATGGTAGTGGGTGTTCTTTCCCTTGGAATAAAGACTCTAGCCTGTGTTTGCTTAGAGCTCCAGGTTCCTTAGATCAAGGAACTGAAAAAACAGAGGTATTTGATAGGAATTCTAAAGGTATAAGGTAGATGGCAAGACATGCACCTAGAGAAGAATTGCTAGGTTTTGAGGATTGATGCTAATTCTGTTTGACAGTATATAAGTATCCAGAATCATCCCAGTTTCACTCTTGATGCCAAGCAGCAAATGACACTTGAGTTGTCTAATTAGATCATTTCTCTAAACGCTAACTGGGTTTACAGGAGACTCATTTTGATGGGTTTATATTAGAACTTAGGATCCTTGGCTCCCAGAGATAGCTATTGATTTGATAATGTTTTTACAACTAATGAGGAGTTTCTTGTTACCTGTTTAAAATCATTGACCCTGTTAGTCCCAGGTTACATTTGTTAAAACTAGTCTTATGATTTGGGATTTATAATGATACCTCTTCCTTGTTACTTCAGCCAACTTAACAAAAACTGGACTGGTCAAAGCCAAAGTGATCAAGCCTCCTGCTCCATTGTGTATTGTATATACTCAGTATGTAAAAAATACCTAAACAAAATATAGCATTGGTGTCATATTTTTCATGTGTTAGGCAGGGCAAACCACATTGATGAAGAATCATTCACACAGCCCCCCCAGAACTGTCAGAAAATGTGGTTTAGTATGTAATGTTCTTTCTTCATACATAATTGCCCAGATAAGTTTCAGTAGTTCAAGCCCAATTACAGGAGAAGCAGTTTCTCAGATGAGATATTAAATGTGTCCTCAGCCCTCTCCATGACTGAGATCGTATGTATAATTACCTTCTGCAGAATTGGCAAGGTAGCGTTTCTCTTGCAGTTTACACATAGGATTGCCCTTCACAGGCACTGTAAAAGCTGCAGGTGGTATTTCAGTTCTTTTACCTAATACTTTTTTTCTCTTTGCTCGGTGCCTGATTTATCCCAGTACATGCCCCTTATTATAATCCATGAAGAGATGAAACTTGGTTCGTACGCTGTTGTCATGAATAAAATTAGGTTTAAGAGAAGTACCAGCCCTCCAGTTATAAAGTTGGCTGTCCTGATTTTCTTTTCCTGCCTTTGAGTTGTTCTGTCCTTCATCTGAGTATCTAGTCATTTGTGATGTGGAGTCATCCTAAATATGGAGGGCAGAATTAGAGATTCCCTGCAGTAACTGTATCTTTAGGCAGTACCATGAGAGAGTAGAGAGCTGGGACCTCCTTGTCGAGAGGTGACCGGCATGGAACTGTGAAACAAATGGGCACCAAGAGTGCCTAAAGCTGGGATAGGTGAAATTATCAACACAGTGGGCTTTGTGGGGGACGGTACCAGCTGGTTAGTGTGGTCTACTCTTTGGTGTACTTTATACATTCATGTTCTCCATTGGGTGTCAGCCATCCTGGCAGGTGGACAGGTCAGACTTCACAGTGGGACTTTGGCATCTCACAAAGGTTAAGTGTACCTCAGGAGAGGCAGGTTGGTTTTAGAATCACTCAGGGGTCCCTTGGTTCTCTCTGACTCATTAATTTCTGTTGATACCCATAAAGGCACAGACTTCAGGTCCCTGATGTTTCTAGGCATAGCTGTGTGTGGAGCACTTTAATTTCTTGTAGCCTTTCAGAGGGGAAGATTGTGGCACCTGATCACCATGAAGGGTCAGAGAAGCTCAGATGGGTTTTAGAGGAGCAGCTGGGTCTGAGGCAGGACTATTGTGGGTCTACTGAGAGTTGCTTCCAAAGTTCTGTTAAGTTAGCTAGGACCCTGGAGCTACCTGGGCTCCTCTAGGAATGTATGTGTGGTGCATTATAGGGTTCTAGGCATCCTGACTTTTGTAACTTAACTTCTTGGAGGCATTGTGACATTGCCCCAAGAAGTAGGTAAGTTTTTCTAAATAATATTTTCATTTTTTTCCTGTCCAACTGTCATTTGATTAACATTTAAATGTCCCATGCCATAAAGGTGATAGAATTTTAGCTTATGAAAGCAGTAGTTTAATTTTGCTGGGTGTTTTTGCTTTCAGTTTTAAGACATTAAGGAACGAATGCTAGCTGAATATAAAAATTTTAAAAATGTTTTAAAAAATGAACCAGTCTTGACTCTTAATTTCTGTAATTTAGGAAAGTCATCAGTTAATAAAAAGTCTGTGATTTCCGCAAGTGCTAAAAGTAATAAAACTTCTAACAAATCAGGTAAGGCTACTGGAATCAAAAAGCAGATTTTAATCTATTCATAATGACTCTTTAGATAACATATATCATCTGAAGTAACTTCTAAACTCTTTATGTTCCCCAAACACATTCAGCTTTTAAAAACCTATTAGGTTTGGCCTGAAATAGTTGTGTAGATTTGAATATTTCTTTTTTAAAGACTTTAACAAAGGCTTTTGTGTGAAGATCTTCTAAATCATTAGGTGAAGAACCTTCTGGACAGTATTTGCCAAGTCTGTTTTATCATATAAGACTGTCACTTCTTGCCAAATATAATTTTTGATTGTTGTCTTTAGAACGAGATGTATTTTGTAGAAATTTAGATTTCCTTCAAGTTATCTCTGAGGTAGAACAAGACTGTTTATGGAGTATGCTGTTTCTTAGCTTCAGTATTACTGTAATCAAAATATTTTCGCTATTAAAAATCTAAGTCATATAATATGAATGATCCTGCCAGCAGGGGAAGGAAGAAGGTGTAAGCAGTGACCTTTTCAGTACTATTTTGGTCTCGATTTTGTGAAGTGAGGCCCATTATTATATAAAGCTATGTTTTGAAACAATCAAGTTCAGAAAATTAATTCTCTTATTGCTTTTAATTAAATGATAATGAGAAGGAAACCAATGAATGACTAGGAAAGAAAAGAAATTGTCAGGAAAACTGAATGTGAAGTATAGCATTATCTAGGTGTAAAAGAAAGTATACAATTGAATAAGCTGTGCAATATACGTTGGAATAATGGTTTTGAATCTGCTTCCAATAGCAAAACCTAGTGGAAAGAAGACAATAGAAAGCAAAAAACCTATAGATCCTCAAGTTAAAGACTCCAGTAAGACTGTGACAGTGCCAGGTAAACTTGGACTACCATTTTAATATTTACTTTCAAAAAATCAAAACTGCTTGAAATATACATGAGATAACACTTTTTCATTTTTGCTGAATTTTTTTTTAAAGAGAAACTTGCAACATTATTAACTGAATCAGCTCAACCTACCAAGACTTTAGTTGACAAAGGTAAGCAGTAGGCTACTTATAGGTTACTTTAGATTTAGATTTATTCTGTTTATTTGCTTTTGTGATGCTTAATAAAGACAATTTTCATGCAGAAAATGTTGAAACCAGAAGCATTTCTGAAACCAAAGTCACTGAGGGCACTGCTAAAGAAAATGTTTCCGGTAGGTGAAGAGACAAATTTTGCTCATGCAGTGATTTGGCTTGTAAACAAAAGTGATGATTTTGACTAATGAAATTAGATACCTTATTTATGACCAAGGAAATGTGGAATGTGACATGGTTTTCATTCTGTAATAAAACTTGTAGGAATCCTGAATTAGATGAGTTTTTCCTCTCCCTTTATTTTGTCATCCTTGTAAAAATTATATCCTTAAAAGGAATTAAACTGATCATCACACAGCTAAAATTACTTTTGTCTATGTTTACAAGCCACCTCTGTAGTTTTGTCTGTCAGATGTTTGTATATGTAACTTTTCAAATTTTTTTGTCTCCACAAAACTGTTTCAGGGACCACTGAAAATGAGGATTCAGTTAGCAAGGTTGGTGTAAATATTTATTTGAATTTAAGCAATTGTATTGTAGTTTTTGAAAGTTAAAATTATGATTGTATGAGATAGAAATACCACAAACTTATTCCTTTTTTCTGTAACAGACAATTTAGAATATTGATCATGATAACAAATTGCTGTGTTTCTTTGGGAAGTTTAGAGTGAGAGAGTTTGTCTTTGCTGGCAGATCCCTTTATCATTATGAAAATAGTATAAGAAAAGATTATACAAGAATTCTTACTTCAGCAAAGAACTCACACTCACATTTACATTATTTTACATGGTTTTTATTGATAGCTTTTTTTATATCATGTTTAATTCTGTATACATCCTTCCCCTATTTAGCAAGCCATTCCTTAACATTTTAATTTTTAATAGTGAGAAGAGTTAGGGGGATCTAAACCTATACATGTTCCTGTATGTGTCCAGTGTTCCACACCCATACTACCCCTATCTCTGTAAAGAAATAAAATTCCTGATTTTAAATTTTTAAAAATAAGTATTTGAACAATACGCAATAAAAGGAGAGCTAAAAGGAAATAACAAGTATCATAATCTTATTTAAAGGAAACTGAAGAAATGTGCATTGTCCTTATTTCAAATTTGCCAAATAAAGGATATTCTACAGAAGAAGTTTCCAATCTGGCAAAACCATTTGGTGGTTTCAAGGACATTCTGGTTTTATCATCTCATAAAAAGGTAGGAATTTTCTTTTCTAAAAAGGAAGGCTTTGATTACATGTTCAAGTAGTCCAGAGGCCCTGTTTAAAAAAAAAAAAATACTTCTGTGAACTGCTTAATTAGGGAGTAGAGATTTAAAATACTAAATTAATTTCTTTTCAGTTGTTAAGAAACAAAACAAAAATTTTAAAACTGTCCAGTCTGGTCCTAATAAACTCAGACAGTAGTTGTTAAAAATGTGCATGCTGATGTTCCTGTAATAGAACTAAGTATTGTGCAGTTTGTTGAAGACAAAAGTTTGAGGTTTAAAAAAATACCACTACTATAACAATAATGAATCTCATGATGAGAATTAATAGAAGATGTATATGCACATCCATGTGATGTTACAGGCCGTATTTAAAGCTTTCATCAATTTTTATGCTTCTTATCACTGGATTACTTTTTCCTCTTACGGATCCTTGCAAATCATTGGGAAGTTGGAGCTGTGGGGTCAAAGGATGCCAGACCTAGCCATTGGAATTGCTGTTTGATGCTCACTAGAGATAAAGCGTTACAGAACCTCAACTTAAAAATAAAACACTTGGAAACATAAGTATGCTTACACAGGAAAATAATAAAAACAACATACTCGTGATGTCTAAATCACATTGTGTCTCTTGGTTAACTATTGGAGTTGGTTAAATATTTGGAGAATAGTTATTGGAGAATGCTTAAAAGTAATTATCATAAGGTTCTAGTCATTGTGTG
This sequence comes from Bettongia penicillata ogilbyi, assembly GCA_023548195.1. NCBI lineage: Eukaryota > Metazoa > Chordata > Mammalia > Diprotodontia > Potoroidae > Bettongia > Bettongia penicillata. The sequence continues at coordinate 10,267,903 of JAJHZJ010000257.1, forward strand.
TCTTCTTAGGAGTTGTGCTTCTTTTGAGATGTGCATTATTTCACCAGGGTGGCTGCAAAGAATTGTGGGAAGCTTGTAATCTGCATTAGTTGACTGGTACTACAGAAGCTTGAAGGAGATTCTGTATTTTTGGTTTTTCTATATTCATATTTTTTTAACTGGCTCTGATTTACTTCAGGTTATTTAATTTTCCTTTTTTTACTCACACTTAATGAAGCTAAAGTTAGAGCTTGCATTTCTTTTAATGTAGGCTGAAGAAAAATGAATACATGAAGGATATGTGCTTTCTATTACTTTGTGAAATCACTCCACTCAAGAAGATCACAGTCCATTTATTGCTTAAAATGCGTAGAGATTAATTAATGGGCCCAAGGTTCTGTAGTGTCACAATCAGGACTTGAAGCCCTGCAGTAGCCACTGTGGCCACAGTACTTTTGAAATGAAAAAGAATGAGCTGGTTTTTCCTCCATTTATAAAAAGGTTGTATTGGGTTATGATTGGAGATTTGGGCCATTGACTCTCCTGACCTGCCATGAACTAAAAGCCAGTTGAGTGTCCAGTTCCACTTTCAGCCTGGTCAAGAGAGGGAGACATAGTGTGTTGTGGCCCCCGCTTTCTTGCTGAGTTAGGCAGCATAGTTCAACAGAATTTAATTCGATGGAATTGTTCATCTGTCATGTCAGGCTACGTATAACAGGTTATGTCAGGGGAAAAGTGCTTTTATCAAAGTCGTGTGAGTAGAGTTAATTTTTGAAAACTCAGGATAGTGAGTACCTCAAGTGGGTCATCTTGTGAGTACCTCAAGTGGGTCATCTTCAAAGATTCTGCTCTCGAAGCCTGAGATAAATAAAGGTCACTTTAAAACATTAGGTTGGTCAAAAGGAAGATTTTGTTCCTCATTTGATCAAACAACTATTATAAAGAATTCAGTGCTTTAATTTGAGAGGCGATGTAGTAGAGTGGAGTTAGGGCCACCTTGGTTCAAGTCCTGCCTCTTGACTCCACCTAGCTGTGGGACCAAGCCAAGTCAGTGTGCTTCTCAGTGCCCCAGACAGAGTTTGGAAGAAGGGGCCAGTCTAAATTGGGGGACTATTTATCCTTCTTGTCAGTTCCTCAAATTACAGGCCTGCATTTTAAAAAAACTCAATATTACTTATGTGGTATTTTGCTAGCTGTTGAATGTTTTATATAAACTAATGGGTTTTGATTTTGGGGGACAGATAATAGAGAGAAATATTAAGTAAGATAACAGCCTATCCATATAAAATACAGATTTAAGCACAAGACAACGAGTAGAACCTTTTATAAAAGGTTCTATATAAATAAGTAAATAGCTGGAATAACTTAAAGGAGAGGTCATTTTTTCCAGCTGTCCTGAATCCAGCAGGATTCTTCTAATCACTCTGGGAAGGCTTTTTGGAGGTGAAATTTCAGGAGCCTATTTTATGGAATTGATACCATTTAGTAACCTGGTGCTAATCTTAGGAAAGCTGCTGATGACTGAAGTAGAATGAGAACTTGGAAATGAGCTAAAAGTAGCTGTACATTGCCTTGGATTATGTTAAACTTTTGTTATACTGTATATATCTCATATACTGTTTTTCAAATAAATTTTTCTTTTGAATGATTTTTCCTCAAAATATATCCATAGACCTGTAAATACTTGTGCTTGTGCAATCTGGGTGGGGGGAGGTATGTAAGACCCAGAATGTGAGGAATGGGAGTTGCCAGGACAATTGGGAGCAAAATAGAGGAAATCAAACCGATTGTTATAGTCGTGAAACTGCCACATGCAGTAAATCCCACCAGTATTTAATTAGGAGAAAACATTACTAACATCTTATAGAAACTTCTGTTTACATGCTGATGAGTATCAGACTGCTATGGAATAGTGTGGTAAATAGGTTTGAAGGTTGGATTGTTTTTAGTAAAAAAAATTTTTTTGAGTGTGTGTGTGTGTGTGTTTTAAATGATGGCTATGTAAACATGTAATTTTTATTTGTCTTATAATTTCTACTTTGAAAGGCATACATGGAAATAAATAGAAAGTCTGCAGATTCTATGATAAAATTTTATACCTGCTTCCCAATGTCAATGGATGGAAATCAGCTTTTGATAAATATGGCTCCTGAAAATATTAATTTAAAGGATGAGGTAAGCAGTGGTTGTAATTTGTTTTGAGTTTGGATACCATGAAACTTTTGTCTGTTCATAAGCACAGAACCATGGTCCTTAAATACAAATAAATAGCTTCTAAATATGCTAAAAAAGAATTATTTCCTGCTTAGTTACTGGAGATGAATATTTTTTAATTGTATTGTTTCACATTTTCATAAGCAGATTAGATTTTCATTAGGCTTTGATTTCCAGTTCTGTTTTGAGCATGTATATTATGGAATATATTCCCAGTTTCTCTTGGATATACCACTCTTCATGTCTTTCAGACTAGGAAGTATGTAGTTATTGCTGATTCTTTCTTTCCTTTATATCTAATATATCATTCTACCCTCTTGATTCTGCCTTTGAAATGTCACGTGACTTGCTGCCTTTGCCTTCCCACTGTCCTCATTACCTTAGGACTAGATCTTTAGCTGATCTCTGCCTCCACTTTAGTCGTCTTGCACCTCTCTGCCGGATTGACTGTCGTCTTTCCTTGTGTCCCTCCTAAAGAACCTGTGGTGGCTTCCTACTGAATCACGTTCAGACTTCTCTGCCTGACTTTCAAGGTCCTTCACAATCTAGTCTCACCCTACCTATCCAACCTTATTTCCCACTACGTGTAATAGAAGAGTGATGGAAACTAAGGTTGGATAGGTAGAGTAAGACCAAATTTGAAAATCAGGGATTTATATTCAACAAATAGTATTGTTGACCAGGTAAAAAATAAATGAAAGGTGACGTCTATGGTTTAGGGGAAAAAAGTCAATGGGCTAACTTAGGAATCTTGGGTTCTGATCTTTGTTTTGCCCAGTAGTTCTGTGAGCTTGGGCAAGTCACTTAACTTTTATGGGCATCAGTTTCCTCATCTGTAAAACAGGGTGAGGAGGACTATGTGAATTCTGAGATCCTTTCCAACTATAAATTCTGTGAATATTGGATAAGAGATTTTGTGGGGAATAGAGGTGCCTGTCTTAAGAATTGATACAGCTGCATATTTAATAAATCATAGGATAAATATGTAATTTATTAGAGGATATACATTTAGCTTTCCAACTTTTATTTTTTTAGGAAGCTATATTCACATCTTTGATTAAAGAATCTTCCCCTCAGGTGAGTTTTGTTTTTAATTTGTCAATTTCCATATTTGTTTAATAGATCAGGAAACTGGTATTTTCATTTATCTTATAAAATCTAGGACACACTTTTTGGAGCCACAGACACCACCTGAACTTTTCTATTTATAGCAAATAAAAGAGGAAATAGATGAGTTCATCATGAGCTCTCCATGATTGAACCATATTTAGTATCAAAATTGAGTCAGTACCATGACTAAGGCTTTTGAGAGCGAATGTATTAATAGTTAAGAGACTTAAGTTTTACATGACACTTGTAGCATTGAGAACTTACATGTTGGCAGGGTAATTATTTTCCTCCTCTGAGGAGAGAGTTTGGTCTGGGGTCTGGCCTGTGCCATTTGTTCTTGGGGGAACTTAATGTGCATTCAGTTTTTGCCATGTGTTAATACAGTTCTTTTATTATTTTCTTTTAAACTAAATGTATATGTATCCACACAGGCTAATCTAGATAAAATTCACACTCATTTTGTGCATCTTGGTAACTTACCGGATGATGGATACACGGAACATGAGGTAGTTTGTGTTGGACTTCAGTTTGGAAAAGTGGATCGCTATGTGTTCATAAATAATAGAAACAAGGTAAATATTTCTTTTTGAAATTTTAGGTTCTGATTAGGATTAATGGTTTGGTCTTAAGATGTAGCTAAATATTAACAATGTCTATTTCAGTCAATGAAGAAATTAAATATCTACTGTGTGCCAAGTCCTGTGCTGAGTAAGGCCTGTTGATTCAAGTATAGAGAATGAAATCATCCCTGTTCTCAAGGAACTTGTGTCCTAATGGGGAAAACAGTTGCATGTAAAAGAGAATAAATAGCAAATGTTTGCAAAATAGTACACTACAAAGTAGTTGGGAGGAATAGCCCTAGTAGTTGAGGGGATAATGAAAGGTTTCTGAAGGTTCCTACGTTGCACCTTAAAGGAAAGAGAGAGACTCTGGGGTCCTAGTAAGAAAGGCACATGTTTCTAGGTGGAGTGGGTGTCTGGTGCCAGGGCACAGGGATGTCACAGTGTCCTCTGAGGAACGGAGAAGACAAAACTATGAGTGATGAAAGAAAGGCATAAGGTGGGCTGGACTGGGGAGAAGCTTGAGGAGACCAGGAAAAGGGAGGCTGCTGCAATCTAGACAAAGAGTGGTGTCTGTGATTGTAAAGTTGAGGTGTGAGAGCTTGTGAAGGTAGAAACGGCCAGACTCAGAACTCATGGAATTTATGGAGGGTGGGATGTAGATACTAATGCTGAGACAAAGTCCTGGACCCACTGGGATGGTGGCGGTGCTTGTGACAGTACAGAGAAGTTTGAAGAGGGGAGCGGGAGCGTGGAGTGGCGGTCAGAGGGTGAGCGGAATTTTACGTTGGTTGAGTTTAGCATTTCTCTGGGACATAACTTTGAAATGTCCAGTAAGCAGCTGGTGGTGTGAGAATGATCCTCAGGGGAGATAGTGAGGCTGGATGTGGAAATCCTGGAGCTGTGTGTATAAATAAGGTCATTAACAAGATTTGATGAGTTTACCAAGAGAGCAAGTGTAGAGAGAGAAGAAAAAAAGGGAACACTCATTGTTGGAGGCACATGTGTGTACTATGAGCCAGCAAAGGAGGTGGAGGAAGAGGAGTCCACAGGTTAAGATGGACTGACCTTAGGGAAGGGCAGAGGCCCTGAGCAATATTAAAATGGTTTGAAGGACAAGTGACTGAGAAAGTAGAGAATGATGTGAACAGAGACAAGAGGAACTCGATTACAAACAGGGAGGGACATTAAGACAGCTGAGAAGCAGCCAGTCGATTGTGGGGGGGAGGCTGAAGATCGGGGTGGTTAAGGATGCAGTTGGCTAAAGAAGAGTGAATTGGAGGTGGATCAGGTTCCCTTGTAGGAACATTTGCCTTTGGGAGGAAAAGGAACGGAGGATGGAGTGGAGGAGATTGTCAGTAAATTAAGAGGTAACATCTTCAGTGGAGAGAAGGGGGTACTTGAGTAAGGTGAGAAGACTTGGAACAGATTATATGAGGAGTGAGAGAGGGAATTAGCTAGGGAGGAATAAAAGGACTGCATAGCAGGGAAGGCCCATTAATTTGTAATGTAACCAGTCAACATGTGGAATAAAAAGAAGGTGAATCTGAAGTCAGCCTCTGAACTGACCAGCTACATGCAGCTAACCTTCCTTAGAGAGGGCCCTCTACAAGGTGACCAGTCTGGTCTGTGGTTTGTGGGGGAGCATAAGAAGGGAGAGGATAGGGCCTTGTTGAGAGCAGGATTTTTCCGGAAAGCAGCCTCAGAGAGAGTGGAAGCCAGATCACCACCCATCCAGGTTCTCACCCGGCCACTAACTTCACTTGGGCCAAATCTTTGAATTCCCTCAAGTGTTACGTCAGTGGGTTGGACTAGATGAGCTCTGAGTTGCTTTTAGCTACAGAATCTGTCATCAAGTTGATACTTAACATTAGGAAAAAAGAAAAGGATATTTTTTCACTTTCCCTTGTCATCCAAGCCCATTTCTTTGATAGTGTAGTAATTATCAACATTTGTGTACAGATGCCTTGCCTTCTATATCTCATATTGGTTTATGAAATCTAAGTACTATAATGACCATATCAAAGCAAAGACAGATTAATTTGATTAAGACTTTGGGGCAAGAAAGGATTGTAAATATTTTTGGTAAGACCATTATTATTATGATTGGTGCTAACCTAGTGTCTAGCTAGGAGTTTGGAGGAATACCCTATTCTGTGAATCTCAAGAAATATACCCTAGTCCTTTTACATATCCCAAAGAATTCCCTTCCTTTTTTTCTTCTGTGATCTCATTTATTCATTTGATTTTTTTTCTTTACTTTGAAAATAAAATTATGTAAAGTTAAGGTCATTTTACCAAAGCACACATGCTAACTGAGGTTATATCTAAAATACAGAACAAAAATTCTACTTGGAAGCTTTCAAAGAGGGGACAGAAATGATGTTTTCCCTTTTTTTCTTCTCTCTTTCCCCCATTCTCAAAGGTAATTCTTCAATTAGATAGTCCTGAATCTGCTCTGAAAATGCACAGCTTCTTAAAACAGAATCCTTTTAACCTGGGTGAAAATGTATTGACCTGTACATTATCGCTGAAGGCAGAACCATCTGAGGTAAGACGGAAGGCTGTGAGCACAGTTCTTGGACACCCTCCAGTTGATGGTGGTTTTTGAAGCACCAGCTCTAAATAAAAAGTTTAGGTAACTTTAGACAATTTCCCTGTGTCTTGAATACTATTCAGGAGGAGAAACCTCTTGTGTTTAATTTTCACAGCTTTACCTTACCTTGGTTTTTTAAACTGAGGCCTGTGAGCCTTCCTTGTAACAGAAATTGAGAGGAATAAAAGGTGTTCATCCCAGCCTGCTGCCTTAGGCAGGGTGTGTGCCCACAGGGCCCCGCCTCTGCAGCAACATCACCTCCTTTTGGTCTGTTGTTGTTAAGATTCTAAATCTCTTAATCTGGATGTATATTTTTTGCTACCACAAAAATTTCCACTAGATCTCCCCACTTGGTGACCCTGAAAGACAAAATTTATGTGAAGCATTATTTCACTTTCAGGATTAATTACTCAGGTCTTCAGAGATTGATTATTTTAAGCTCTTCTGTTTTTTTCCTAGGATCTGGGGTTGATGGATCCACCTATAGGGTTCTCCTAGATCCTTGATAGTGATTCCAATTACTTATTTAACTTGAAAACATAAGGTCACTTGGCTTTCTGAAAAGAATCATTAACAGTGTCTTTTTAAGACCCTTATGTGGAAATATCATTGTGTAATTCTTTTTTAACCAATATGAATCAAAAATTATTTTGAAAAAAAGGTTTGGTTGCAGTATTGGGTTCTGGCTTTCAAAACAGGTGGTCTCCATTGGAAGAGAGGAGTTTCCCCATTGGAAGCTCCCTGGGACCTCTGGATCTGGGTACCACCCTCAGTCCTCCAAATACCAAACTTGTTGAGATAACTTCAGTTTAATGAGCTAATTTGACCTTTGTGTCTTTTGCAATAAACTCTGTAGAGTCAGTCTTTCCCTTGTTCCCAGTATCCCCTGGTAGATAACTACCCACAGTAGAGGGTGAGCATTCCTACAATGAAGATTCTGGCATTTCAACACTTTTTGTTTTTAAGCAGATAGTGGTACTTGCAAACCCAGAAGTTTAGTATTAGGTTGTTCTCTACTCAAAGTTTTTTGTTTGTTTGTTTGTTTTTTGAAGGGCAAAGGCAAGACACGGGTAGTGTCAGATTGCTTGCCCAAAGTCACACAGCTAGTAAGTGTCAGGTGTCTGAGGCCAGATTTGAACTCAGGTCCTTCTGACTTCAGGGTCAGTGATATATTCACTGGGCCACCCAGCTGTCTCTACTCAAAGTTTTTAAATGTTTTTCAGTGTGCTGACACTCCATTGATAGGCCAGTGAAGTCTGTGGACTTCTTCTCAAAGTCATGTTTTTGAATGCATAAAATAAAATACAGAGGATTACAAAGGAAACCAATATTATTAAAAGATAGTTATCAAATTCTTAGTTTATGGATCCCAGGTTAATAACCTCTATTCCATTTTTTATTTGATAATTGATGTATGGCTTATTAAGTGAGCATGAAAGATTTTTTTCTAATGAGGACAAGAGGTCCTTTTGATGTAACTTGATATTTAAGGTGTAGCCACAAGTTCTTGAGAATTTTTTGCTATTTACTATTTAAGGTATGATTATATCTTAATTGTCTTGGTTTTTAAATAATGAAAGCATTTAATTCAGTTTAAGACTGCATAACAAAATTGTCTGGACCCTAAGTGGTATCATATAGGATTTTCCAAATTAAATGAATTGAAATTATGTTTCAGGTTCAAACTGAGAGAGACCCAGAATCAGGAAAAGAAAGGTATGTTTTAGTTGTCCCACGTTTGGTATTGTTCAAATATATATGTAGATTCTTCTGCCTTTTAAAATAAAGGCTTCATTTGTATACATTGTCAAAAATACCCCTAACCTCTGATTTGAAGTTACTTAATTCGTATATGTGCAAGTCTGCTTCGGTGTTCTTTTTTTGTTTGTTTAGTGTTTATGTTCTTTTTTTTAGAAGATATTTATTGGTTACATTTATTTTAAGAAAATGCATGAATGCATAGTTGTGATTTCATTTGAATATGCAAATACAGTGTCTTAGTTAAATTAATATGTTGCTAAATTGCTTTAGAGTGACTTAACCAGAGGACCAACCTATATGGGTTTTTTTTTGATGCTTTAAACATCAGCACCATTTTTCTTAAATTATGCATGGTAGTAATCTTTCATATTATCTATTTTATTATCATTGGCTTGAAACAAAAAAATAACAATTAGTATCCAAATTTTGTCAGATCTTTCTCTGGTTGGTTACCCAATACATAGGAAAACACAAAACAACTAATGACTCATTTTTATAATAACAGTTTCCTTGAAATCCTGTCTTTCCTTAAGGGAAGGGAGGCACACAGGGGAGGGAAAAGTCATGTAATTTTAGAGGTATTTTCTGCCTATATTTTGTAGGCAAAAGTTAGTAAAACACAAAAGAAAATAATTCAAGGTGTTTTATATTTTATACAGTAGAAAACCATATTCTTGAGTGTTTGTGACTTAGTCCTTTTTGTTTCTCCTTCCTGAGTAATTAGGTGGTTCATTCACATTTAAGTTATTCTACAACATCATATATGTTTTGGGATGAGAACATATTCTGTTAGAATATGGACAGTTCTGTGTTCTTTGGGGTGATCCACTGTCTAATCTGAGGAGGCCTGAAAAATATATGGGCTCCTAGTTCTTATACTGTAGAAAAGAAAATATTTAACCATTCTTTTAGAAATAGTTGGATATGAATTATGTGAAAATACGTGGAGAACTTTACCTGCCCAGTAGTAGTGGACTTTAGGTTTATTCCTTTAGCAGAGATTACATAGGTCACTCATTCAGTCTTTTTAAATTACTTAGATATGCTAAAGCAGTACTAATACCATCAGCGTCTTTGAATGCTGAGAGTAATAAACACTGGTAGACCTTACCAAAAAAAGTGTCCCAAGGAAAATAAAGGATCCGTAGTTAATGTTGATTTGTCCACATTCAGCCTGTGACTGGTAACAAGTGAGTATCTTTCTTCTGTGCAGTGTCAGCCTGAGCTGCCGACACATGTTTGGAATAGTCTTCTCAGCTTCTTAGACTCTGACCCTCCCACCTCAGGCCTCCCTCCTTCCCAGCTAATAACTGCAGTAGAAATAAATATAAAAGTAGATTTCATGGAAATTCTTCCTGTAAGTTAGAGCCTTTTTTTGCCTCCCACTTCCCATTGAGTTTTCCAAGCTGAGGAATGATAGAAGAGAGCCAGAGGATGGGATGTGACCGCTGTGGATTGCATTTGCTTTGGTTGGGTGAGCTCATCTTGAGGAAATGATGGAATTTTCTTGACTTTTGACACAAGGAATCTCTATGAATGTGGTCTCTTTGATCATTAAGGCTACAAAATGAAGAAAGAAAATTTCCCAACTTTTTGCCATTCAGTATCAGTCAAGTTCTTCTGAAAACACAATTTCTTAGCAATGTGTGGTTGAAACTCCAAAGCGGGATGGAAGAACAGTCTTTAAAGTTCCTTAATGACTTTTTGGGGTTACTTCAGAGCTGACTGAAATAATCAGAGTTTCGATCTGAGTTGAAAACACCTTGGGGTGTATGTGCTGTGAAATTCATCAAGCTCCCTTGTTTACTCTGCTGTAGACTCTTAACAGGCACATCCTCTTCAGGGCATTCAGTTGTACAGCACAGATGTGGGGAGAAAGCAAGGCACTGTTTTCTGAGAAGCTGGGCGCAGAGCAAGGGCCACAGTGTTCTGCCAATGGCATTCTGTTAGAGCTGCTGCTGCTAAGGCCCTTCTAGGGGCACCTTCCAAAGGATAGGCTTGGCTTTTTTCCACCTGAACTCTTGATGCCTAATGGTGCTTTCTTCTACCTTGATGAAGGCTGGGGAACTGTATTGTTATGGAGGGCTGAGGGGGTTGAGAATTTGATTTCCATTTCAAACAGACTCTGTGAGATGCTTTGAGACAAACAATAAAAGAAGCTATTTCTCAAACGATAAAACTGCCCCGAGATCTGGAAACAGTCTGATTTTTGAGAAGAAAACTTGCACCTTTGGAACCCAACATTTAAGAACAAAGATGGAAAAAAGCCATTTTTATGATATACTTTTATAGTATAGCAGTATTCTGAACCTTTTGAAAATGTAGAACTTCTATATTACTATTTACAGTGTTGTGAATATGCAGATTTTCTTAATGAAAACTTCCAGCTTGGAAGAGATGGAAAATAAAAGCCTTTCTTGGGATTAGGGACTAAACCAGTTTTTCCGCTGACTTTCAGACCCAGTGAACCACAAACATTTTTTTGGTCGATTCCTTAGGACTCACATGGAGTCCAGTAAATGAGGAATGAAATTGGAGTGCCCATGACTGGAAGTGAATTTCACAATTTGAAGATGAAAATGTATTTGGAAAGTTATTTTCCAGACATTCACTTTGCCAGGATTTTTTCTTGGCTTTGTCCTGATTTTTTTTAATTGGTATATCAATTCATTTAAACTTAGCCTCAACAAGTTGGACCCATTGTCCTCAGTCCCAGGTGTTTATGAGAGCCGAATTGTTCGTGAACATGGGTAAAAAGCTGGGTTTCACACATAAGCAAGATGCTGCTTGCACCGTGGAATTAGGTTTCCAGAGGTTTAGTTTGTCATTACCGCTTTTCAGGAGAACGGAAGATTTTTTTGAACGTGGTCACTGATGTATAAGAGACTTGGTCTGCTTTTTGAAACCTGAACCTGCCACTTTTAGAGAGAAGATGAGAGTGTACCAATTTCACCAGCTGACCTTCCAGGTCGCAGGAAGCCTTTTTGTTTTTATGGTGCACTAAGACCTGCTTCATTACCTGAGGAGAATATGGGGAAAGAGAGTTTGTTACCTGAGCTATGGAAAGCTCAGAACTTTGAAAAGCAGGAGACGGCGGAAATCCTTTCATCTCTTCTTAAAAACACAGGGGGGAAAGGAATGTTCCTTTCTGCTCACTATTCATGCCCATCTATCTCTTGCTTTGGAGCATGTTTTCCCTCCAGCTTGCCACTTTTAATGTTGTGTGAATAAATGTCACTTCATTTTTGATAGCATGTTGGATATGTAAAATAAGCAGGGATCTGGAGTATTAATGGCAACATGGTTCATTGGTTCTTGTCTCAAGGACAGAATCAGAAAAGTAGACATTAAATAAACATTCACCCAAAAAGGAAAATAGCGGTTCATCGAATTTTAAAGGAAGAATTTGACTTTATTTTCCTTTCCATATGTAGCTGAAGATTTCCTTCAGTTATATTATGTATTCTCACATTATGATAATCCGATATTTCACAGATTTTCCTGTCTTGAATTCTCTTCAGAAGGTCTTTATAGGGAAACCTAACTTCTGGTGGAAGCTTTCTTTGAAGTATTCTTTAAAAACAAACAAGCAAACAATAAAAAGAAAAATTCTTTATCTTCACAACCTTGGAAACTGAAGACAAACTCAAGCCAATCTGATCATTCTTGATAGAATAAATAAATAGCTTGAAGGGCTATTTGTTACATGGCACTTTTCTTTCCTACCCCTTTCCACCAGTTTCCAGTTGTACCTTTTTAGATGTGGTCTAGTCAGATGACACATTCTTTATTCAAGGTTGGTTTAAAATTAGAGCTTTAGATCGCCACTTTTGGGGACACAGGCTCTTTACAGTAAATTGAAATGTTTTTGATGGGGGAGGGCAATGTTTTATGCGCGTACCTGTATACACATGTCCAACCTCCTAAAAATCAAATACCATCTTGATCTTGGAAAAAAAAAACCCAAAACAAACCAAAATACTGCTCCTGGGTCAAAGCCCTTGTTAAATAAACAAAAACACCGAGCAGAACAGCCTTACTTGTACAAGTAATTGCCCCTGATTTATAAAGAAGCTTTCCGTTCTAAGGAGGATTTAAAAAAGAATTAAATTGTTCACTGATTTGCCTCAAATATTTTTAACCATTTAACGCTGATAGGCTAGATTTCCCAATGCTAATTACAAAGGCATCAGGAAATCATGACCATCGGTGTCTAGAGGGTTATTTATAATGGTTGAATTCTCATCATAGTTTGATTTTTGTTTGTTTTTTGTTTGTGTTTTTTGTTTTTAAATACCTTTAGCCCTGACTTGAAAAACAATCCAGTTGATGAAAGTGAGGTGCATACAGCAGCTGATAGCTCCTCAGTTAAGCCTAGTGAAATCAAGGAAGAGACCATCCCAAATCCCATCCTCCAAACGGAGCCTTCCATATTGCAGGAAGACACTTCCCAGGGAGAATCTGAAAGAGAAGCAGTGTGGGACTCTGACTTGGCTCCTGGAAAGGTGGAGGTGGAAGGACAGAAGGAGGAGGCAGAGTTGAAGAATCCTGACAGCACCTCTGCCCTGGCCAAGACTGAATTAACACAGGATAGTACAGACAAAGCCACGTTTACTCCTCAGGACAGTGTGGCTGATCTGGAGAAGGAAGAGGTGATCAGAGCTAAAGGTGAACTAGGTCCAGGTCCGTCTAGTGGGCTGTGTGCAGAAGAAAAGGACAGTAAACAAAAGGTGGAAGAGTGTCTTCCTGAGACTGAAGATGTCCACAGTGTGGAGAAGTCCGGAAATGCCATATCAGGATCTACTGGAGAAGCAGCAGCAGACATGGAAACACTTGAAGCTGGGTCAGAAGTGGGGCCTCCTGTTTCTCCCATGATCACAATACAAGGAGCTTCTACTGGGAATGAGAAGTTAACAGTAAACAAAGAGGAAATTTGTGATAAAAACACCCTGGAGGAAAAGGAGGACAAGGTGATTGAATTCAAGGACACTAGAATTGAGCTAAAAGCTGCGCTGGAAATAGGGCCAGAAAAGGAAACTGACAAGAACTTAGCCGAGGATGCATCAGGTGTGGACAAGTCTGAAAAGATGGTCGTGGTGACAAGGGAGAAAACAACAGAGACCAAGGAACACCCATATAAAGGAGTGGGCCAAGCTAGTAAGCCTGATGAAACAAGTAAAATCAGTATTCAGGTGGTGTCAAATGCCTCCTCCAGCAAACTGAGTTCCAAACTTGGGTCTTCCACCCCAAACACGCTCAAGACAAAAGTGACCAGTCAGAAAAGTGAAGTGAAAACAGAAGATCAGAGGACATGCTCAAAGCTTTTCCCCAGAAGCCAAGCAAGTGGGGACAGGAAGCTCACAGCCAAAGACATGGGCTCCTTTAGACCTGCCTTTGCCAGGTCCACCCTGGGTGAGAGCAGCAAATCTAAAGCTTCCCCCAGCGGCGTAGCCAGAGGCAGTGGGCGGACCTCTATTCCACAAGACAAGGATTACAGGGCTCTAGCAAAACAGTCTCAAGAAACAGAGACTAGACCTTCCACCATGAAACGGGATGACAGCGGCAATAAGGTGAGAAAAGACAGGAAGGCCGGCTCGGTGTAATTGTCAAGTAACTAACTCTGCTGCTCCAGCTTATGGAGACTGTGTAAATGTGCTTTCACATTCCCTTCCCCGAGCTCCCATTCCTTTTCCTTCAGAATTGCTGGTTTTAGGCCAAAAGCAGCCTGGGACTATCAGCATGACAGGTAATTGTTCATTTTGCGTTGCTAACAGCTTCAATACATAACTTGAGTAACAGGTTTGGACATGGATAAGGTTCTGTCAGGGAGGACACATTTTCTTTTCTTTTCTTTTCTTTCTTTTTTTTTTAATTATATGCAGTGAATGTCCTAAATGTTATTTCTGCCAGTTTGCCTCTTGATGGGGGAAAAGTTTTTGTCTCCTTTTGTGAATTGTAGCTTCCTTTTTTATCAAACCACTGATCACCTACACAGGGATTGGTTTCAAGGAGAAGAGATCCTTAATCTGATATTAATGATGACTTTGTTTCAGAGACTTTGCCTATATTAAGTGACTGATGGCTTAGTTTTATATGTATTAAGTATAAACAGTTAATTGAGTCCACCATGACCATGTTACTTGCACTTGATATGATGTTTTGGTTCTTTAAAGAAGACTGACTACCTGATTGTGTGTCCTGTGTTCCTTCATCCCTTGTCTAATCTTTCAGACTTCTGCTGGGCAGAACACTAAGAATCCTAAAGGCAGCTCTGGTAAAACTGCCAAACCTAGAGAGGTAAGGACTGACTCTTCCCTCTCACCCCTATTCCCCTCCTTGGGAGGATTCTATGTGAAAAAGTATGTGGGGGAAAACAGAAGGGATGGTGAATAAGAAGGAGAACTGGACTTAAATTTATCTTTGTTTTTATTAGCTTTGAGTTGTTATATCAGACCCTTCGGGGACTAGAGGAAAAAAATCATGAATCTTAAATGACCTATTCACAGTCTTAGGAAGACCACGATGCATGTCATAAGATGAAGAGTATGACTCTAGGGAAGTGGAGACAATTTAATTCAGCTGTTCCTGATTTATCCTTTTTTTTTTTTTCTTCAGTTTTTTCAATTTAAAAATTAAATAAAACAAATTCTGGGTCTTCCTACCTTGCCCAGCCTGAAGGTATAGGGGCAGTTTATACAAATTTCACTGTGATGGGCATGGGAGATTAAGTCTATTCTGTTTCTTAGTAGGATTTTTTTTGCCCCTCTGTAGACATGCCCCCTGTTCCCAGGGGTGACCATATTGATGCCTGACTTAGTACAGACACCTGATCAGCTTAGATAATGGTGGTAGCTCAGAACTCCTGAGTTCAAGAGATCCCCAGCTCCAGTCTTCCTGTTAGCCTGAGGTGGCTGGGTTATAGGTCCATGCCATGACTATTCAGGGGGAGCAGAATAATATGCTTCTAAGTGATGTTTTAAGGGTATTAAGAGGGACGAGGTGAAACAATATATGTGAAGTGCATGGGTATGCTGTGTGGATTGCATGACACACAGAAATTGGGAGACATGAATGGTTAATATAACTAATTAGTGGCAAATTGGGGTTGAATCCATGGTCCCCTAATTTGAAATGTCTTGCTGCCTTTCTGTACACTGTACCAGATCTGGTCTTTGTTAACATTTGAGGATGGGGGAAACGACAATATTTGATATGTTCTAGTGCTGTTGTTAAATGTACCAGTGACTCCAGGAGTTCCTCTTGGTGGGATTTATTTTCTTAATTGGAATTTACTCTCCCCAATTCAGTCTCTTCCTTACATGGCCTCCAAAATAACATTGTTAAAGTGGGACTACACGTGTAACTTCCTACTCAAACTCGGTGACTTTTTTATCACTTCCAGGACAGATTCCTCAGCCTGTTTCTCTGCTGACTTTCACAAAGAAAATGATAGTGATCCTTTTCTCAAGGAGTGTGCTATTTTTCTTGTGTATATTTATTTTCATATTGCCTTTATCTGTAGATATCTCTTTGTTTCATCCCCTACCCAGTATAGGTATCCCTAGTAACAAAGATTGAAGAAGAAAGACAGTTCAGCAAAAGCAGTGAACATGTTAACTGTGGGATCCTCTGTGATACTCCCCCAATTCTGCCCAGTAGTGGAGGAGGAGGTGTATTTTCTGTTGGTGGTGTTGTTTTTGGCTGCCTATTATTTAAAGCTCTTCATATAGTTCCCAGCTCCTGTTCCTATGATTCTTGTGTGTTCCAGCCAAAATGGGCCACTAGCTGTTCTCTAAAGTCGACATTCCACCTCATGCCTTTACACAGGCTGTTCTCTTCCTCACTTCCACACCTTAAAACTTAACAAGGCTCAGCTCAGTTGCTAATTAATATGGGTTAGCTATCTTCCTTTTCCTTCAGTTATTAAGTATTTCTTCTCTCCCCTCAAATTATCCTGTAATTTACATGTCTGTCATTGGAGTAATAGTTTATGGAAATCAGGGACTAGTTTCTTTCCAGTTAATAACTTCCCTTAAGTTGTTTTTTTTTTTAATCATTAGAGTCTCATTTCAGATCTCCCACCATTGAATACAACCTTATAATAAAAATTTGAGCAGAATTCCAAGAAAAGGAGAGTATATGGCAGCATATGCAGCATTCTGTGCTGATGGTCCCCTCCCCATCCATGTAGTGCCTAACACATTGTTAAATGAGTTACTCAAATTCTAAATTAATTTTATTTAGAAAAAGAGGAGTATAAAGATTCTTTCTGTTTCTGAATCTGAAGTTTAATCTTTGATTCAATAAATAGTGTAAGATTCAGTCTTTGGTTATTTTATCTTTCTGGTCATATTTGAATCTATTAATTCAGAGATCATATAGATAACATTTAATATATTGCAGTAATTCATGTTATCGCAGGACCTTAAAAAGATGTACATTCAAAGCATCTTTGGGTGATGCTTTATAGAGCTTTTAAACAATAAACAGTTTATATATCCTATAGGATGTGGATTGCATGACACCTCATAAAATAATTGATGACTTCTTTTGGACAGCTTTTTGTTTGAATCAGAGATTTTGATAAAATAAGATTCCTTTCATCATACAGGAAAGCTCTTTAGGGTGATCATCATGGAAAAAGACTACCATTATAAATGCTTTGTCAGTGAAATAGAAACTCTGGTTAGCTTATTTTGTCAACCCCCTAAAATCCTTTAACTTCCCAGGGTTATTAATATTGAAACTAATATTGAAATCATATAAATAGGAGCACATGTTATTTATTGTTGTGAGGATCAAATGCAACCACCTGTTTAAAGACTACATCTGTGTTGGTTGTTTATCATTATTAGAGGCATATGTCTCCCACCCAGTTCATTAGCTGGTTGTAGTTTATCACTTTATACTCTTTTTCAGGAGGAAGAGCTTTTTCCATTTAACTTGGATGAGTTTGTTACTGTGGATGAGGTCATAGAAGAGGTCGATCCATCTCAGGCCAAACAGAGCGCGCCGAAGGGGAAAAAGAAGGAGCTTACCAAGAATGCTCCTTCCTCCGAGATGAACTTAAAAAGAAGGAAGGGCAAAAGTGCAGTGTCTTGTGTTGCTGAGAGTGAACTGTCTTTTGTCACATTGGATGAGATTGGGGAAGAGGAGGATGCGGCCGCCCCCCTGACCCTCGAATCTAATCTGGGAACGAAGGCTCTGGTCACTGTAGATGAAGTGAATGATGAAGATGAGCTCAGCATGGAGGAGATGGTTCCAAATGCAACTTCTCTTGTTACTTTAGATGAGATAATTGAACAGGACGAGGGTGAGCCCAAGGACGTCACTCTGCTGTCAGTGGATGAAGAGAGAGACCTTTTGAAGAGGGAACCTCTGGTAACAGTGGATGAAATCGGAGAAGTGGAAGAGCTGCCATTGAATGAATCGGCAGATCTAAATTTTGCTCCTATAAATCCCAAGGAAGAAGAAAATGCTGTCAGGGAGTCGCTCAGCTTCATCTCTTCTCAGGGGCCCGAAGACCCTGCCACATTGGTTACAGTCGATGAAATACAGGACGATAGCAGTGATGTCCACTTAGTGACACTAGATGAAGTGACAGAAGAGGATGAGGAGTCTCTGGCAGATTTTAACAACCTTAAAGAGGAGCTCAATTTTGTCACTGTTGATGAGGTTGGAGAAGAAGAAGAGGGAGAGAATGACCTCAAAGTAGAGACTATGAGAAAAGATGTTTGCTCTGGGACTAAACCAGGAGGCTTTAAGAAGAAAACTGTGGTCAGCAAACAGGAGAAGCCAAAAGTCTTATACCAAATGGGCCCAGTTAATGAGGAGGTTATAGAAAAAGACCCCAAAACTATGGCTGAACGACATTTAGCAGGTAGGAACTAAGTAATGGTGGATTTCTCTCTTATGGTTCTTTATTAAAGATCAAAATTTTGTCGTAGTAAGCACTGAATAAATGTTTGTTGACTTGACTTTTTCTATTCTAAAAATTATCTGAAGTGAATCTTCTATAAGTTATTTCTGCTATTTTGGCTCTGAATTGGAAGTTTTGTGTCCCTTTTTGTAAATTGGTAGCTTCTTTTTATTAAATCTCATTAATCATCCTACCCTAGAATTTGTTTTAGGGAGAAGAGATCTTTAATAAATTAGAGTGAGTTTGAGGAAAGTCACTGGTATTTTAAAAAATGGACTTTTAAAATATTTTACAAAAAGGTACTTTAACAGACATCTTGGCATGCTAGTTGAATAGTTGGCCATGGGCTAATAAGAGCTAAAGAACAGTTACTGTGCAGGGTTATTATTGTGTGTCCTGATTAAATATATTAAAGTTATTTACCCTGTGCTTCATTTCAGAGCAAAGCATGTCCCAAAGTGCTTCACCTCAAGAGAAGGGGATGAAGCCAGACTGCAAGCAAGAACACTCTGGTAGGAAGTATAAGAAAACTAAGTGGCCGCCTGTTGGGGACCCTGGGAGTCTGAGCCCAGTCTCTCAGGCTTATCTGACCAGCAGAGGTCTGTAGGCCCTGGGGGAGTTTAGCTGTAAGCAATGTCTGAGGTGGGAGACAAGATAGTAAGAACTCCGTTTATTCAAGCAGTGAGAGGTGCTTTTATCTCTTCTCTGACACCAGTGCTCTAAGTGTACCTATCACGAATTAGTTTGCCCTTATAAGGAAGTAATTTACCTTAAGCCAGGACTGCCCAGGGTGGACACTAGTCCCTAGAAAGAAAAACATTTTGGGCTTCTTTGTTCTCTGGAAAGCCTGGGAAAATAGCCTTGAGCAAAACAGGGGCTGAACCCTTCCTCCCAGCGCCATCTTGTTCATGCCTTACCAGTCTCCCCTCAGTTTACCTGAGTCGTGACCAGTGAATGCTGTCCAAGAGGCTGGGGTTTGGCAATTCCCTTACAGCCTCCCCCTTGACTTACGAGGGAGAGCCCATCAGTCCCCTTTCTCTGTTCATCAGGATATGTGCAGTAGACCAAGGAGGAACAGGTAGCTAAGGGCGGACATGCAGGAGAGCAGAACCAGGGCTCCAGAGGTAGCCCCCTAGTTCTCTTCCCTGACTGCCCAAAGGCTGTCCCTTGGTGGGTGGCCTAGCAGCATATGCAGCTCAGTGGGGCTCAAGGTTTTGCTCCCCAAGACTGACTTTACTATTCTTGTCTGGGATACCTGCTAACATATCTACGTATTCTCTCCCATGATTAAGAGAAGCAAAGATATTTTCACTTTTTTTGTCTTTAGATCCTCAGTGCTGGGCATGTGATGCATATTTGGTTTGTCTTCCATTGCCATTAACATCTCAGATTCCATTTAATGTGATAATGCTTGTAAAGTACTTGGTAAGCTTGAAAGCACTTTGTAATTGTCAGGTAATAATGCAGTTTGTGCTGCCTCTTTAGTCGGTCATCTGTTCCCAAACAGTCCATGAGGAGCACCTGGCCTTTTCAGGGGTCTGTCTACCCCTACCTTTCTACCATTATCACCCTTCCACCACTCTCAAATGAATCTTTCTTGTGCAGAGGCTCTGTCATAACCGCTTCAACGTTTTTGAGGCGAAGTGGTTTTAACTGCTTTGCCTTCAGGGCCCATCACAAACTGGCACTAATTCTGGTATTTAGTTCCCACTCTTTATTTGTTTTCTGTCCCACCTATTCTCTTTTTTTTAACTGTTTCATACTGCTTGTTTTTTTGTTTGTTTTTTTTAAAGTATATATTACTTTCAAAACTCCCCTCTTGATCTTTGCATTTAAAGATGTTACTATGGCTGACTTGGTTTGGGACATCACTCTTCTTACTTCTCCTCTCGTCACCCACCCCATTGACATTAAAAGCCAAGAGGAGAAATAAAAAAGAACCCTCCTGTTAGGTGAATGTAGTCATGTTTTTGAGTGAATTCACACAGTGGCTGTGTCCTTCAGCTCTCTCGGAGGAGGTAGGTAATATATCTCATGCGGTTAGTTTGACCAGAGTTCTTCAGTCTTTCAGAGTGATTTTTCTTCTTGTAACCATGTTCCCATGGTTGTCTTCCTTTCACTTTGCATCAGGTCATACAACCTGAGTCTCATCCATCTTCTGCTTCTTACAGCGCAGTAGTCTTTCATTGGTTTACCACAATTGTTTGGCCAGGCCTCTGTTCTTTTGTAGGCATCTGAGACAACCTTTAAGCATCTCCTTTTTTGTTTTTATTTTTTTCTCTGCTTTAGGATCAGGAGGTTTTTTTTTGTTCGTAGCTTTCTTTTCCTGAGTGCTGTCCTCCTCTTTAGCCTTTCCCCTGCTACCTGAAGGTCCCCATTACCATTCTGTGTACATACAGTAAAAAGGAAAAGAGAAAAATTTACATGATAGGTTTCTGGAACAGAATGAAAGAATGTATAATGCTAATCAAATTTTCTTTTTCTTTCTTTCTTTTTTTTTTGGAAATCCAGGGATTAATACTACAACATTAAGTTATTAATTTTTTTCACTTTTCTTTAAAGCCAAAACTTCAGCTAAGAGAAGTAGAACCAAGAAAATACCATCATCAGAGAATTTTGATACATCAGAACCACCCAAACTAGAAGAGGCCTCGATGAATATAGGTAAAACAGGGCTGTAAGAAGTAAAAGTTGAGTTATCAGTTGTCTGTATAGGGCATATCAGAGGGGACCCACATCTGAATGGGAACTACTTCAATAACGTTCTGAACAAGTCAGGCTTATTGTTGAAGGTTCTCATTGAGGGGCATGGGGCATTCCTTTCCAAGACAGGTCGTCCTCCTGATTGAGTGCTCAATTTATTAGGGTCAAACCTAAATCTGCTTCACTTTAATTTCTGTTGTTCCTCATCCTTTCTTATGGGAC
Source organism: Bettongia penicillata ogilbyi (assembly GCA_023548195.1). Lineage (NCBI taxonomy): Eukaryota > Metazoa > Chordata > Mammalia > Diprotodontia > Potoroidae > Bettongia > Bettongia penicillata. The sequence continues at coordinate 10,288,967 of JAJHZJ010000257.1, forward strand.
CAAACAAGCCTCATCCTTCTACAAGGCAGGCTTCCCTTTAAGCTAAACCTCATCACACAACTTAGACTAGGTAACTTAGGCAAGTGATGCTTTAGAAAAGATTTATTTATCCAGCAGTAGAAGTGAAACAGTGATTTTGAAGTGAAATGCTTTTGAAACCTTGGGAGGGGTGTGTGTGAAAAGACAGACCAGTAGGAGAAGCCTTAAGTAGCCATTTTTTAATCACTTGATCCAGAAAACATGCTCATGCAGAGCTTCTTAAATTAGCCAACGTCCTTGTCAGTGCTTGTGGTCAAAAGTACTGGTGGACCCCACAAACAGATCATACACGTCAAGTGTGAGCAGGTAGAAGTAATAATCTGTATACAGTCTGATGAAGTCAAGGTTATAGAGCTAACATCAGAGCTCCTGTATGCATAGTACAGTGTAGATGCAAGATAAATATTTGCAGTGGTCCTTGTCCTTAGGGATCTTGTGTAGCTGGAGATACAAGCCATGGCCACAGAGAAATCATACTCCCAAAGAGATGTCATCACTCGAGGCCTAAATTGTCAGTTGTGTGGAGGGGGAGAGGATTGGACTAAATAGCCCCAAATATCCTTTTAAATTCTATGATCCTGAAGAAGTCCAAAGGAGGAAAAAAAAAATCTGTATTGTCTAGAGTACATAGTGAAAACTGATGGTATCACAGTCTGAGGCTTCTGTCAGTCTGGACTGATTCTAGGTCTGTACAATGGCTGGCGTCCGCTTACTGCACTTGTTGGTGTTAGAAGGTGTAGAGGAGAGGAATTCAGAGAAGTGTGATTATCCAAAAGGACTAGTGCTGTGAGGGGTAATAACTAGAGATTTCTAGAACTGCCAGAGAATAGTACAGTTTAAGTGGATTTGTCACTGCTTAAATGGCTAGACTTGTAGGCTAAATTGAAGAGTTGATGTCCTTAGGAAAAGGTCTGCTAGACGAATGCTCCAGCCATCTATACAGGGTAACACATGATTTGCCCTATTCCTAGGTTTTAAAATGTTAAAAGGATAGATGACATCATGATCCCAATTTGTTGATGACAAATATTATGACAGTAAAGACCAAAAAGAGATTGATAAGCTAGACCATTACACTGAATTTGAGATAAAATTTATTAATAGAGATAAATGTGAAAACTTAACACATAGTTACCAAAAATAAACCAGCTCTAGACATTTGATTCTGTGACCACTTGTTAAGTATATTGTAAGGGGCGGGGTGGCGGGGATTGTGAGACAGGATTAGTCTAAATCAGGGATTTGTTCTTAACCTGGTACTTATGAACTTAAAAAAAAATTATCATAATAACTATATCAATATAATGTGTTTCCTTGTAATCTTAGCTATTTTAAGCATTTAAACATATTCTGAGAACAGGTTCTTAGACTGCACCAGATTGCCACCCCCCCCCCCCCCCAAAATCCATGACACCTTTGAAAAGGTTAAAAGCTTCTGACCTTAAAGTCTCTTGAAATGGAAATTCTGCATTTCTGAATTTTTCCTCCATAGGCCATTTGTTTCTGTCTTATATTCAGAGCTCCAGCTTCTGTGTTATAAATCTGCAGGCCCTGTGTCAGAATGTTTTGTGCCTGCACCTTCCTTCTTTATAACTTTTAATAAACAGAAGCAGTAAATGTCAGCTACAATTCCAGCACACAGATCATACAAAAATAATTGGTATTTGACCTTCTTATTCAGCTTAACTCAAATTATAGTAGAAAAAGATGGTTTGTCAGAAGAAGCACGAGATGAGGTGTGAAGTGTTCTGAGTGTTTGGGTCTTTAAGTGAGGGACCGGGCTGTTTGAGAGACTGGAAATGCCAGCTTGGAGACGTGTGAGGGCTGTTGTTTGTTTGCTTGTTGTCTCTGAAATTAAACTGTGATTTTAGTTGGAGAGTCTGGATCGGAAGATGCGGAACCAGAGAAAAAAAGGAAGAGAGATGAAGAGTCTTCCTTAGGCAAGTAAACGTCGAACTTATCCAACAGCAGACGTTTCGTCCAGTCCTTTGTGCAGCTGTTGAGGCGATGCTAAGGATGGCGCACATGCACAAGTAGTTGATACCACAAAGTTCATGAGAGAGGGCTTGTGAGTTCTGAGGTCAAAGTCAGAGTCATCCACTCTTCTACTTCAGGGGAGAAAGACCACACAGATCTTTTCTCATCATACGCAGGTTTTTAGCTCCAAAAATATTCTGGCTAGAGAATTGAGGAAATGTATTGGAGTTGTTGCTGGAAGTACCAGAATTCAAGAATTTCCCTTTTTCATGTAGGTGGCCTACTAGACTACATATATTAGCTTTGTACTTTTCTTGTCATTGAACCATTCAGTGGCACTGTCGTCTGAATGCCCTTCTCATCCTACTCAGACAAATTCTAGATGAGTCTGTGGTGTGGTCAGCCTGATAGCCTGTGTTCTCATGGTCTATGACAAGGCTGAGACTTGGGAACAGCTGGGTAACAAATCCAGCCTTCCTTGTGAACTACCGTATCTTCAAGCTAGTTGGTGTCTTCATACCAGTTCGAGTTTTAAAAGGACTTGAAAGGGTGTTGAGTTAGGAGAAATTCTCAGGCCTTTCTCTGAAATGTATTGAGACTGTGAACTTCTCTAAGAGTCATTTGGAGACACCTTGTCAAACTGCCACTTCCCTGGGATTGATGAGTGCCTATATATATATATATGCCAGTATCCCATGAAGGTTCTAGAATATCACCATTTTACGTAATTGTACTTTGTAAAAATTGGGGTACCTAAAAACAGTGAAAACACACACACTCACACATATCCTTTGTCTTCTTGTCTTCCAGATTTAGATTTTCTTATCCCTAAGGCTGGTTTCTTCTGTCCTATTTGTTCCCTCTTCTATTCGGATCAGAAAACGATGGCAAATCATTGCAAGAGTGTGCGTCACAAGCAGAATACAGAGGTAACGTTCTCGAGTCTTGAAATGGTGCTCAGTCACCATTGGGCTGCTTTTAGCACTCTGCCCACTTTATGTCTTAGTTCAAAGCCTTATGGTTTGTGTTCCCCTTCAGTTTCTGTTTAGTTCAAGGGCTCTTTCGTAAGTAGCCTGAGACAGTGACAGTGACAAAAGCAGCAGACTGAGAAGTCAGAGTTCAAGTCCCAGTTCCACCACTTACTTCCTATGTGACTTTGGTCAAATGGACCACTTAATCTCTCTGGGTCCCCTTGGAAAATGGCCTGTAGGGATCTCTGTCACTAAATTTTTGGTGTTCATGTGTGTCTAGCCCCTTACTGTCTTTCAAGGGAGGATTTCATTTATGTTCATGGTTTAGGTAGTAATACCCTTTCTTCTCCAAACATGTCATTTTACTTACCTGATCTAAAGCCTACTTGTGGATTAGGTACCTTCCCTAATCAGCGTCCTTAAGAGAATTAGTACAGCACTCTTCCTTTGGGACAGGACGTTCCTAATTTATAAAAGCACAACCAATGAAGTTAGTAGGAACTATTTCAAACAGTTTATATGCCAATAAAACTGACAGTATAAATGAAAATCGATGAATATTATTCCTAGATCAACAAAACAGAAAATAGAGTACTTAATAATTCAGTCTTACAGGAAGAAATTGAAAAAGGTATAAATGACTATCAAAGGAAAAGAATCCAGGACTGATGAAATTTGCAAGTGCATTCTGTCAAACATTTAAAGAACAATTCAAATACAACATAAACTGCTTGGGAAAAATAATAGGGAAAGTATTGTATCAATCTAATAAGATACAGATATGGTCTTGATATCTGAACCAGGGAAAGGCAGAAGAGAAAATTATCAAACCAATATTCCTAAGGAATACTGGTGAATGAAAATGTTTATTGGCAGGGAGACTATAGTGACGTTACAAAGGCCATATTGTGGCACTAGGCTCAGTTTATACCAGGAATCCAGGGCTAGTTTGGTATTAGGAAACCTGTAAACATAAGTGGCAGTATTTAATAGCAATGACAACAGAAATGATTCTATCAATAGAGATAGAAAAAGCTTTTTGATACAACGTTTATTATGTTAAAAACAGTAGAAAGCTTTCCTTAATATGATTAATGTCTTTTCTAAAAGCAAGCATCAGCATTCTCTGTAATGGTGATGAATTAGATACCTTTCCAGTAAGATCAGGCGTAAAGGCAGGGTGTCAATGATCACCATTGCTGTATAGTACTAGAACTACTAGATATAGCAGTAAGACAAAGAAAAAGTTACTGGTTGAGTGAGCACAGGCAAACGAAGCAAAACTCAATTTTGCAGGTGATAGCATGGTTTACTTAGACCCTAGAGAGTCAGTTAATTGAAGGCAATTAACTTCAGCAGAGTTGTAGAATATGAAATAAACCCAGTATAAAAGTCATTAGTATTTCTATATTTTGGCAGCAAAATCTAGCAAGAAAAGAGAAATTCCATTTTAAAATTATTATAGAAATTATAAAGTAGATGCACACAGAACTACAAGAATATAATGACAAAACACTCTTTACACAAATAGAGATCTAAATAATTGAAGAAATCATTAATTGCTCATTAGTGGGAATATCTTCTCATACCTCTACTTCTTATTTACAATTTTGCCAAATTTGCTTTTTTTTGGCGTGCACATGTTTTAGGGTATTTGAAGGTATGTGGTTATTAGTGTTTCTTGCAAAATATAAGTTTTCCTCTACACTCATGTGCCACATTTGTTTAGTCCTTCCCTTATCTTTGGGCATCTAATTTGTTTCCAGTTCTTTGCTAACACAGAAATGGTGCTGCTATAATAGCTCTTTGTGTGTTGACTAAGAATTGGAAATCAAAGGGATGCCCATCAGTTGGGAATGGCTAAACAAGCCGTGACATGATTGTAATGGAATATTACTGTGCTATAAAGGAAGTGACAGGCAGGGTGATGTCAGAAAAACATGGGCAAATTTCCATGAACTGATGCTGAGGGAAGTGAAGAGAACGTGGTACACAGTAACAGCATATTGTTTAGTGAAGAACTGTGAATGGTTTAGCTGTTCTCAGCAATACTATAATCCAGGTCAATCCCAAAGGACTCATTGATGAGGCAAACTATCCACTTCCAGAAAAAGAACTGATACTTGAATACAGGCTGGTGCATGCTATTTTTCACTTTCATTTTTTTCCTTTTATTCTAGTTTTCTTATATGAAATGACTAATGGGGAAATGTTTTACATAATTGCACATATGTAACCTAATCCGATTGCTTATCATCTCAGGGAAGGGAGGGATAGAATTTGGAAGTGAAAACCTGAAATAAAAATGTTTTAAAATTTAGAAACAAGAAGAAAGAAAACTAAGGAACAACAAAAAAAAGTGCTACTCTGCGTATTTTGGTGTATGTGGGAACCTTCTTCTTACTAATAATAGGATATAAACTTAGTAAGAAAAGCTCTGGGTTAAAGGGTATGGCCATTTTAGTCATTTTATTTGTATAATTAAAAATTGCTTTCTAAAACGGTTGTGCTAATTCACAGTTCCACTAGCAATATGTGTCTTATCTTCCCTAAACCCTGCCAACTTTGACTATTCCCGTCTCTTACCAGCTTGCATGATGTGAGGTGAAACTGCAAGGTTCTGATTTTGTCATTTTGATTTTAATTTATCTTATTAGTGATTGGGAGCATTCCTTCATGTAGCTGTTAATAGTTTGTGACTTTAGAGAGCTGTTTATATCAGGCCTGAACAACATATGGCCTGTGGGCTCTAGTCAAGCCTATCTGCTGCCCAAAGAAGGTTAGCCTGTTTTAGTTTTGGTCTCTCCCTACTGCCAAGTTGTTCAGGTCTGGTTTACATCGTTTCACCACTTAACTGTTGGGGAATGACATGTACAATCATTTTGTTACACATTTTATTTTATTTCATTATTTAATTTTTCATTCATTTTTAGTAATTTATCATTTATAATTATAATTATATTTATATGGTACATGGTTATATAATTATAATTTATAATTTTCATCCATAATTATATTTCATTATAATTTTGTTCACATATACATTTAGACTATTGCATAATATGATGTAAGGTGCTGGTCTAAGTTTAAGTATGTATCTTTGGATGGATGCCAAGGTGGAAAAAAAACTTCTGATGAATTTTTTTGTGTGTTACATATTATTTTTAACAGAAATTCATGGCCCGACAAAAAGAAAAAGAACGGAAAGAGGCTGAAGAGAAAAGCTCCAGGTGATCAGGAGAAGAATTCATTAAGAATTCATTTAGGGTCCAGTTGATTTTATGTATTTTGTTATCACTTAATTTGTAACTCTGTTTCAGAAGCAGATTCATGTTGTACAAATTTCTGATTGCACTTGATGTAGAAAGGACTGTTGGGCGGGGGGGGGGTGGGTGGGAGTATGATGGGTTTGATTTTTATATCAAATCATCTGGCCTGGAGAAACATCTTTTACATACAAGTGTTGAAATAAATGTTGCTACTGTATATTTAACAGCACCTACTTGTGTTTGTTGTTTATTGCTAAGGATCTCTCTGTGATTGCTGTGTCTTAAAGAATTTTCTTGACGGACAATCTTGTGAGTCATTGTGGTGACATTTAGTGTCCTGTTTTCAGAAGATGATTGTACTTTATCCATTTCTTTGGACCTGTGGTGTCAAAGATTTTTTCATGGGTTAGACTATTTGTTAGGATAATGGTCACCTGAATATCTGTCGTAACTTGGTATGTGACATTGTCCACCTCTAGTTTGGCTTGTTTTTTGTAGTAGCATGGCATTTAGTTTGGATATGAAGTGACCATTTATTTTCTGCATTAAACCTTAACTGTTAACCTTCGGTCAACTCAGAATTTTAGAGACCTACATTTTAAGTAGTTCTCTCAAAGTGGGTATTTATTTTGTTAAAACATAAATTTTTTTGGTCAACAAGTCAACTTAAATTTTTCTTGGCTTCTGCGAATATCTGTCATATTTTGCCAAGGCCCAGTTATGTGACACTTAAACTAGCAAGTCAATTTTGTTATCAGTTGCGGGGAAAGGGGGATGGGGGAGACAGCTTATTACTAACCTCCTTACAATGTCGCTTTTGATGGGTACCAAAGTGATCATACTTGCTAGGTATGAAATTATTAGATAAAATATAGTAATGGCACATTTATCAAGCAGGGAATGAGCTGTTCACACCAATTAATTTCCCTGATTTAAATGTCCTTTTTTATTTTTTTAAAAAAAAATGGGAGTAGTTATTTGTAAAATGTATTCCATATTTTCCTGACTTAATAGTGTATTGAACTCAATCTAGGCTTTTCCTGATGACTTAGGTTTTCAGGATGAACATGAATTATTCTGTTCTCGAATACCATGCTTATACATGTATTGTAAAGTTGATGAGATCTTGGAAGTAGTTTTATTGCATTTTTACATCTGACTTTGAAGTGTGATTGTTTATTTGAGTTGGGAGGCTAGTTGCAGAATGTCCATTTGCTTGGAGTCATCTCTTTAACTAGAATATAAGCTTTTTTAGAGGGCAGTGACTATCTTACTCATCTCTCCCGCTTTGTATTTCCAGATTTGAACAGGATACCAGTATTTTCACACTGACTGTAGCATTTGCCACAGAATTAGTAACCAAGAGAGCTAAGCACTTTAGAAAGCATTTAGTGAATGATCCCTGTCCTTAATACTTTACAGATTCTATGGAAAGATGAATTTAGATCACCTGGTTAACAAGTATTAAAGGAAGATAAGGTTGTGCAGATAGAATTAAGAAGGGTAGGTGAGAGTATGCATAGGACTGATTAGGAAATGCCTGGCATGGGATTGCTTAGGCAGCAAGCATTTGTTAAGCACCTACTCTGTGCAGGGTACTAGTTAGTGTTAAGGGGAATTGGGAGGGACTAGGAGAAGATGAGATTTTAAGGCTAGGAAAATGGAGATGAGGATAAGAATTTCAGGCCTAGCTGTGACAGCCAGTGAAAATGCTTGAAGTCAGGAGATGGAGTGTGTTATACAAAGAACTGCAAGATGTCCAGTGTTGCTGGATCAGAGAGCAAGTTGTAAGACTAGAAAGGTAGGAGGAGGACAGTTGTTCTGAGTTTAGCCTGGAAAGGATGTGTGATGGGCTTGGAAGACAGTGGCATGAGTAGAAATACAAGTAGGGAGATAGCCCTGTCCAGTTGAGAGGTGCCCTGTTTTGGTTTGTTTTGTTTTTTTTAATCTGAACTTAACACTTTAGACTGAACATTTCTACATAAAGGAGAACAGAATATGAGGCTTGTACTTGAAATGACAGATTTATTATCGCTTGTTTTTCCTTTAAGTGCATAATAAATTCAACCTGTAACTTTCAAGGCTATTCTGTTTGTTTTTCCTTCTGGCTTTCTATCAGTTCTCTTCTATGCATTTAAAAAAATTCTTCAGTGCCCCTCAGAGGTGCCATGCTTGAGCAGTGTAAAGAAGTCAGTAAGAGTCTAGACTGACAGATTAGGTAATTAGACAGAACTGTAGTGGTAGATGTGGGCATGAAAAAAGACTCTCAAAACAGAAGCAGCATTATGCTGGAGGAAGGGGTGCAGTGCAGCTCCACCGAACGCTAGCCTGTCAGCCTTCGAGCTACATCTCTGTCCCTCCATTGTACACCCCTAGAAGAGGAGAGCTAGAGGTAAAGAACAGGACCTCAGTGCGCTCCTGTCAGTCCTGATTCCTGGAGACATGCCCCAGGTCCTCAGCCTCAGAGCTAGGCCTGCATGAAGAGCAGCACCATGTTGCAGAACTGTTAATGCAGATCAGAACCACATGGGGTGGGTTAATAGCAGGGATGTAGAGCCTAGCTCTGGAAAACGAAGTAGGGACAGTGAGTAAGTGAACAAGGCCTGTGCCCTGCTGCAGACGTGGTGATCAATACTTGGGTTATGTTGTTGTTCAGTCTCCAACTCTTGGTGAACCCCCCGGGGATTCTCTTGTCAAAAATACTGGAGTAGTTTGTCGTTCAGCTCATTTCACAGATGGGGAAATTGGGGCAAGCAGCTTTAAATAACTTAGATGAGGTCACACAGCTACTGTTGCAGGTCGAATTTGAATTCAGGGCTTTTGACTGCAGGCCTAGCACTTCAGCTGAGCCACCTTAGCTGCCTCATTGGAATTTCTGAGCAAATGGACAAAAGCCTTGGTGACTTGATTGACTTGGTCCCCAGCCTGTATGAAAATCTTTTCTCTTTATGCCCTTGAAAATGGCCAGCGATATTAGGAAAGCTCTTTTATGTTACTACAGATGAAAGGAAGGTTCGTATAGGTCACTATGCAGCAACAGGTCTGAGGGGATGGGGTTATACCTGGAGGAAGGAGCCAACACTGCCATGTTCAGTAGTGAAGGTGAGTTTTGTTACATCTGGGATCTGAATTTTGGCTTTTCAGGGGAGTAATCCTCATTAAGACTTCTGGAGATGGATCCAAGATGAAAGCTTCCTGGGATTTATCAGTGTGAAATTTCAGAAGAAATCTACTGGTCATCCATACCATTTGGATGTATAGATCCATACAATACAAGTGGACCACCAGGATCCTGTGGCTGCATCCCATAAATTGGGCTGTGGTAACATGAACCTCAGAGGCAGCCTTTGCAGACATAAAAAAGAGGAAATCATGTGTGATTGTCTGGCAGAGGACACGGAAAATAAAATCAGATGTATGTTAAGTGAAATGCACTTTGAGAAAACAAAGGATGTTAATGAATTGAAGTCTCTGCAAATGAAGCCAAGTGAGCCCTTTAAAATGATCTCTTGGAGGCTTTGAAGAGGAAGCAGCACGGTGTTAGAATGCCTCCCACACTGCGCTCTCCCAGGATTCCTTAGAAAACTGCCTCCACCTATCCCCTACGTGTCATATGATATTTTACATCTAATACTTTTTAAACAGCAATATTTCTCCCTATCAATAAAGGTATATAAAACTTCAGCACTGAAGCTGACTTTGCACGACTTTCTTATAAAGATCTTTAATGTTTCCATGGAGACCGTATGTTAGTGTTGCTTTTTTGATTCTGTCTCCTGGTATCCCTTTCCCCCAGATCCTGCTGATAAGCTTTAAACACAATCCATCCCCTCACCTGTTCTCCTAGGTTTTGGTTACATTGGTGTAAAAGTTGTAACAATTACAGTGTTGTAGTTTGTAAAAGGAAAAATTGGAAATCAAATTAGTTTATGAGAGTTGTTTGGAATGGAGCAGGGAGGGGTCCAGAAGGGTTTAGTGAGGGAGTGTGATGGTTATGGGAGGAGGCTGAGATGAATTCTCACTTTTGTTCTCTGGACTCATTACCAGTGCCAAGGAGATGCTGTTTGCAGGGAAGGGAAGATAATGACAAGGAGTGAGAAATCTTTCACCATTTTGCTCTACTAGTCTTGAGTTCAGACTACAACTTTATTTTTATGGAATTATAAAAGAATTCTTATTTTTCATAAATCATAACCTGGAAAAAACAATAAAATTGCATCTTTTAAAGATAAGCTATTGTAATGTCAGGGATACTCAAAACACAATCTTGGAAGAGAGAAATAATACTAGAAAAACCATAAACGATGGCTCAAGGAAGCAATTATAATGGGATGGGGGTGGGGAAAATGCAAAAATTTTTACAGAAAAGGTTAATGTAAATGAAATGAGAGCTGTAGAGGGAAGAATTTAACAAAGACTTGGGGAAAGAACAACTTAGAAAAAAAGTCCCAAATAATAGACTCCCTAAAAATTAGGATGAATCATGCAAAAATTACTCCCAGAGAAAAGAAATAATAAAGTTAAAAGACTGAAAAATAGAGTCTATAAAAAAAATTTACCTGGAAAAATCTTGGAGAAAGAATTTAAGAAGAGTTGTATATCCTGAAAGCCACGACCAAAAATGAATTCTTTTGTAAAATCATGGAAGAAAATTGCCCAGACATAATAATTGGGCAAAGTAAAATAAAATCTAGTAATGATTTCCTGAAGAAAAAAAAGTTAAAACGCCAGGATTACCAAAGCCAAATTAAAGGGCTTCTAGAAAAAGAAAAAGTATTGGAACCAGGCAGAAAGAATTGAAATATCAGACAGCTGAAAGAATCACAGGTATCATCGTAAAGAATACAATATTCCAAAGTGAAAAAGATATAACCAAGAAAAAAACAAAAAAAAAAAATAGTCTAATCATACAGGGAGGGAAATGTACCTTAATAGAGGAGAGGACTTCGTAGCATTTAAAAAAATTATTTTACAATGGCATGTGGGATATTTAAATGATAAAATCTAATAGAATCTGAAAATAGCGAATCAAGAAAATCACAAAAAGTAGACAACAATCAAGAAATTTTATAAGGATGAACTGTTTACATTTTAATGTGGATGGGGAGATGTTACAAGGGCATAAAAGGGATTCGGACAGAGGGCCTAGTTCCCCTAAAGGGAATGGTGTTTTAATGAAGAAAATAGGAAAGGGAGTGATAACTAAAGGGGAGAAAACGGAGGAAGGGCAGAGGGAATTCCTAATCAGGCTAGCAGTCTGGAAATGGAAAGAGGCAAAGGTACCAGGGATCACTTGAAGTAAACTGGTCAAGGATAGAGCACGTGCAAAGATAAAAGGCATTCAGCTTAACCTAGGAGGCAATGGGCGAGGAAGGGAAGAATAAGAGAAGGGATAGATTAAGACAGGGCATAGTCATAAGAGTTAAACTAGAAGGGGGCAGAGGTGTGGAGAAGAGCGAAAAAACTTGGAAGGAAAGTGTGAAACTGATAAAGGGAAGGGGGTGTTGAGAAGCAAAAAGAATTAGGATGAAGGGAAATATGCAATTAATAGCTATGAATGTGAATGGGATGTATTCACCCATAAAACAGAAGAGATTAGAATGGATTGCTAACCATGTGCTATGTACAAGAAGCACTTGAAATGTAACGATTCACATGAAAGTTTGGAGCAATATCTATTAGGTTAAAATTCTTTACATTTATTATCTAAGTTAGCACTTAGTACAGTGATTAGCAGATGCTTAACATTTACTGAGTGTTCTAATTTTAATTCTTAAATTATTATTTCTTAAATTGTTTAATAATTAATATTTACTGAGTCAAAACTGAAGCTGAAATAAAAAATGTGGGGGTAAGTAATCAAAATCTCAGACAAGGTAATAGCAAAAATAGATTTGGTTTAAAAAGATAAGCAAGGAAACTACATTATGCTTAAAGGTACTGTTCACAATTTTAGTACTCAGCATATTTATTGAATGGCATAGCACCTAAATATAAAAAAAAAAACCAACTAATTTAGTTACATGTAGAAGTAAGAAAAACTTTTAAGTAGTGAGATCTCAGTATATCCTTTTCAGAACTAGACAAATTTAACCAAAAAGTAAGGTAAAAATGAAAAGATCTTTAGAAAAGTTAGAAATGATAGATCTTTGTTAAGTATTGAATGAGAAAAGAAAGTATACATACTTTCCCACTAATAAAACCAGAAGATTTTTTTTATCTATTAGCTAATTTGATTTTTAAAAATTATACATGTCAGAAGTGAAAAAAATTCAAGATAATAATCAGCAAGCACTAAGTGCCTACTATTTGTGAGGTACTGTGCTACCTTCTATGGATACAAAGAAATGGAAAAATAGTCCCTGCTCTCGAGCTCACAGTCTCACTAAGTAAGGAAACATGCAAACAACTGCCAAAACAAGATAGGTATAGGATGATAATCCGTAATCTGAGATAATCTCAGAACCAAGAACCAGGTAAAGGTTTTTGCAGAGGGTGAGAGTTAGCTGAGACTTTAAGAAAGCTAAGAGGCAGAGATGAGGAGGGAGAATTCTGAATGCGGATGACAACCAGTGCAAATGCCTGGAGTTAGGAGCTGTAGTGTGTTGTGTGATAAACAGCAAAGAAGCAATGGCTCACAGGATACATGTAGACAGGGAAAGGGATGAGGACAGGCCGGTAAGACTAGAGCGGTATGAAGGACTTTAAAAGTCAAAACAAGATTTTATTTTTGGTTCTGGAGGTAGGGAGCCACTGGAGTTTATTGAGTGGAGGATGTAGGGGGACATTGTTGCACCTGCACTTCAGGAAAAAATAGCTAAGAAAGGCTGGACTGGAATGGGGAGAGCAAGCTACACTGGGAGTGGTGGCAGTGTCAGAGGAGAGAAAGGGGGGGCAGTCATAAGGGACTAAACAAAGAGAGTGATTAACAGTGTTAAAGAAAAAGGGATAGCACATCAAAAAGAACTGAGAAAAGATCTTTAGATTAAGTCATGAATATATCTATATCCTTAGATGTTACTCTTAGAATTTGAGTAGTGGTTATCAGACCTAAATAATAAGGGGCTGAGAAGTGAGTGGAAGAGAATAAAAAGAGGCAAAGAGGATGGACAGATATATACCACCATAGAGGAAATAGCAGTACAGATTCTCAAACGTATCAGCACAGGACGGGAATCCGGTGGAATTGAGTGAGAGAGAAATGGGGGCCCCGGGTAACAGTAATAGCCACTCCTGAGACTATCAGCCCACCGATTAAATGTTTGAAAATCACCTACTTGAACTTCCAGGAGCCAGGATGATGGAATAGACTGTAAGTGCTCTCACTCTCCTCTTGTTGACTTTGAAAAACCCAGAGAATGTTTCCTCAGGAAAAATCTCTCAGCTTGGGAGGCTAGGGAGATTGACAAGAAGAGTATTTCTTGCTGTGGCTATAGGGGACCAGTGCAGGACCAGAGGCATCCCAGCAAACCTCACCTCAGTGGACCAGGAGAAGATTCTGAGCCCCAAGGAGGTGGAGCCAGTAAGCACCAACACCAGGACCCCAGATGCGCCTTAGCACCGACAGGGGAATTGAGTAAACACCAGCACAGACAGTTGTTTACCAGCCTCTAAGCTTGCCTGTGCTCTAGCTCAGCCCTAGGGGAGGATGAGAACTGCAGTCAGAAAACCCCTACCCTGCACCTCACACAGTGAGCTTCAGTGTACCCCAGGGAAACTCAGAAAGACTTCATGTGGCCGTGGCCTTGGCGTTGGCATACACCAGTGAGCTCTGCACCAGGTAAGCTGCAGCATTATATAACCTCTAGCTGAAAGAACCAGAAGCCACAGCATGCAAAGGCAGTAACTGGGCGTCAAATTCTCAGCACAAGAAATGTGGGACAGAGTCCCTTGTGCCTCAGAAACAGAGATTCCCTGTAAAAGCCAGGAAAAAGGCAATCACCATGAGCAAAAAGCAAATCAAAAAAGTAAAAGACCATAGAATCTTAAATGGGAACAGAGAAGACCAAAATATGAACTCAGAAGAGGACAGCACTGACAATATACCTACAACTGAAACCTCAAAAAAGGGAATATGAACTACTCTCAAGCCCAAAAAGCATTCTTGGAAGAGTTCAAGAAGGATTTTAAAAGCCAAATTAGAGAGGTGGAAGAAGAATTGGCCAATGATTTTAAAAATTTAACTGACAAAATGAAAAAAGAATTCACTGAAGAGAACAGCTCCTTCAAAGTAAAATTGGCCAAATGGATAAGGAAGCACAAAACCCTAACTGGACAAATGTAAAAGGAAGTACAAAAGCTAACTGAAGGAAACAATGTATTAAAAATTAGAACTAGGCAAATGGAAGCTAATGACTCTATGAGACACGAAGAATCAGTCAAAAATAATCTAACGAATGAAAAAAAATAGAAGAAAATGTAAGATATCTCATTGGAAAAACAACTAAACTGGAAAATAGATCCAGGAAAGGAAATCTAAGAATTATTAGTTTACTGGAAAGCCACGATGAAAAAAGGAGCCTGGACAATATCTTCCAAGAAATTATCAAGGAAAACTTCCATGAGGTCCTAGATCCAGATGGCAAAATAGAAATTGAAAGAATTCACTGATCACCTCCTGAAAGAAATCTCAAATTGAAAACACCAAGGAATATTGTTGCCAAATTCCAGAACTATCAAGTTATGGAGAAAATACTGCAAGCAGCCATAAAGAAACAAGTCAAATATTGAGGAACTACAGTCGGGATCACACAGGACCCTTGCAGCTTCTACTTTGAGAGATTGGAGGGATTAGAATATGATATGCCTTAAGACAAAGAAGCGTGAACCACAACCAAGGATCAATTACCCAGCAAAACTGAGCATTATCTTTTAGGCAAAGAGATGAACATTCAGTGAAATAAGGGATTTCCAGACCTTCCTGATGAAAAGGTCAGAGCTCAAAAGAAAATTTGATCTTCAAATAAAAGACTCAAGAGAGGCATAAAAAGGTAAACAGAGGGGGGAAAAAAAGAAAAATAAGCTCATTATTCAATATGGGCAAACTATTGACATCCCTATATGGGAGGATGATACTTGTTAATGTTGAGAATTTTATATTTATTATGACATTTAAAAGGGACATACATAGATGTGAAAGAGTGATGATAGATGTCATCATAATAGAAATATGAAATATTAGAATATTGAAATAGTCTATATATTAGAAAAATATTTCTAAATATAGAATATATGTTAGAATATTGAAATAGTCTATATTTATAAAAATATTTCTAAATATAGACATATTTTATATTGTGACATTTAAAGGGATATACATAGATGTAATTAAAGGGTGCAAAAGGATTATAACAGGAGAAAAGGAGGAGGCAGAAAAAGGTAAATTACATTAAAGGAAGAGGCACAAAAACATAGTAGAGGGAAACATAGTAGAGGGAAAGAGGAGAAAGAGATGAGCATTGTTTGAACTTTACTCTTCATCGAATTTGATTCAAGGAAGGAATAACATTTTCAGTTAAGTATAGAAATCTAATTTGTTCTTCAGGCAGTGGGAAGGGAAAGGGGAAAGAAAAGGGAGAGGGGTTGATAGGGAGGGAAGATTGAGGGAGGCAGTGGTCAAAAGTAAAGCTCTTTTGAAGAGGGGAAAGGAGAAGGGAGAAATAAAAGCATAAACAAGGAGGGGGCAAATAGGATGGAGAGAAAGACACAGATAGTAATCATAACTGTGAATGTGAATGGGATGAACTCTCCCATAAAACAGGTGAATAGCAGAATGATTTAAAAATAATAATCTTACAATATGCTGTTTATAAGAAACACATTTGAATTAGGAGGATACACACAGGGTAAAGGTAAAAGGTTGGAGCAGAATATATTATGCTTTAGCTGATTTTAAAAAAGCAGGGGTAGCAATCCTAATCTCAGACAAAGCAAAAGCAAAAATCAATCTAATCAAAAGAGATAAGGAAGGAAATTGTATCCTACTAAAAGGCACCACAGACAATGAAGCAATATCATCACTAAACATGTATGCACCAAATTCTTGGAGGAGGAGTTACAGGAAGAAATAGACAGCAAAACTATTCTACTGGGGAACTTCAACTTTTATCTCTCTGAACTTCATAAATCTAACCTCAAAATAAACAAGAAAGAATTTAAGGAGGTGAATGGAATTCTGAATAAAGTAGATATGATAGGCCTCTGGAGAAAATCGAATGGGGATAGAAAGGAATACACCTTTTTCTTAGCAGTACATGGCAAATACACAAAAATTGACGATGTACTAGGGCATAAAAACCTCACAATCTAGTGCAGAAAGGCAAAGATAGTCAATGCATCCTTTTCAGATCATGATGCAATAAAAATTATATGTAATAAATGGAGAGATAGACCAAAAAGTAATTGGAAACTAAATAATCTAATCCTAAAGAATGAGTGAGTCAAACAACAAACCACAGAAGCAATCAATAACTTCATCCAAGAGAATGACAATAATGAGACAGCCTACTAAAACTTATGGGATACTGCAAAAGCAGTTCTTAGGGGAAGTTTTATTTCATTGAACACTTTCATGAATAAAATGGAGAAAGAGGAGATCAATGAAATGGGCATGCAACTGAAAAAGCTAGAAAAAGAACAAACTGAAAATCCCCAATTAAATACCAAATTAGAAATACTGAAAACAAAAGGAGAGAGTAATAAAATTGAAATTAAGAAAACTATTGAATTAATAAATAAAACTGAGTTGGTTTTATGAAAAAACCAATAAAATTGATAAACAGTCAATTGAATAAAAAACCAAAAAGACACTAAATTACCAATATCAAAAATGAAAAGGGTGAACTCACCTCCAATGAAGAACAAATTAAAACAATAATTAGAAATTACTTTGTCCAGCTGTATGCTCATAAATTTAACAATCTAAGTGAAAGGGATGAATATTTAAAAAATATAAATTGCCCAGATTAACAGAAGAAGAATTTGAATACTTAAATAACCCCATCTCAGAAAAAGAAATTGAACAAGCCATCAATGGACTCCTTAGGAAAAAATCTCTAGGGTCAAATGGATTTACAAGTGAATTCTATGAAACATTTAAAGAACAGTTAATTTCAACACTATATAGACTGTTTGGGAAAATTGGCAAAGGAGTGCTACCAAATTCTTTTTATGATACACATATGGTTCTGATACCTAAACTGGGAAAAGCCAAAACAGAGAAAGAAAATTATAGACCAATTTCCTTGATGAATATAGATGCAAAAATTTTAAATAAGATTGTAGCAAAAAGATTACAGCAACTTATCACAAAAATAATACATTATGACTAGGTAAGATTTATATCAGGAATGCAGGGCTGGTTCAGTATTAGGAAAATTGTCAGCGTTATTGATCATATCAACAACAAAACTAACAAAAACCATATGATTATCTCAACAGATGCAGAAAAAGCTTTTAGCAAAATATAACACCCATTCCTATTGAAAATACTGGAGAACATAGGAATAAATGGAGCCTTCCTTAAAATAATGAGTAGTATCCACCTAAAACCATCAGCAATGATTTTAGTAATGGGGATAAGCTAGATGCATTTCCATTAAGATCACAGGTGAAACAAGGATGTCCACTATCACCATTGTTATTCATTATAGTACTAGATATGTTAGCTTTAGCAATGAGAGAAGAAAAAGAAATTGAAGGAGTTAGAATAGGCAAAGAAGAAACTGAGTTATCACTCTTTGCAGATGATGTGATGATATACTCAGAGAATCCTAGAGAATCAAGTAAAAAACTACTTGAAATAATAAACATCTTTGGCAAAGTTGTAGGATATCAAATAAATCCACATAAATCATCTGCATTTCTATGTATTACTAACATGGGGCAGCTAGGTGGTGCAGTGGATAGAGCACCAGTGCAGGAGTCAGGAGGACCTGAGTTCAAAGCTCACCTCAGACACTTGACACTCACTAGCTGCATGACCTTAGGCAAGTCACTTAATCCCAACTGCCTCATCCTGGGTCATCTTCAATCATCCTGATGAATATCTGGTAACTGGATTCAGATGGCTCTGGAGGAGAAGTGAGGCTGCTGACCTGCACAGCCCTCCCTCACTCAAAACAAAGTCAAGTGCAAGTCATGTCATTATTTCTCTGATGGTATGGTCTTCTTCAGTAACCAAGGATGAACACACTATATTACTAACAAAGCCCAACAGCAAGAGATAGAAAGAGAAATCCCATTTAAAGCTACTGTAGACACTATAAAATATCTGGGAGTCTATCTGACAAAACAAACCCAGGGACTATATAAACACAATTACAAAACACTTTTCGCACAAATAAAGTCAGATCCAAGTAAGTGGAAAAACATCAGTTGCTTGTGGGTAGGCCGAGCTAATATAATAAAAATGATAATCCTACCTAAATTTCTTTATTCAGTTCCATACCAAACTACCAGAAAATAATTTTCTAGAGCTAGAAAAAATAATATCAAAATTCATCTGGAAGAACAAAAGTCCAGAATATCAAGGGAACTAATGAAAAGAAATGCTAGGGAAGGTGGTCTGACCATACCAACTCTCAAATTGTATTATAAAGCAGCAATCATCAAAACCACTTGGTACTGGCTAGGAAATAGAAGGGTAGACCAGTGGAATAGGTTAGGTACTCAAGACACATTAGTCAATGAATTCAGCACTCTCCTGTTTGCTAAACCCAACGATCCCAGCTTCTGGAATAAGAACTCATTGTTTGACAAAAACTGCTATGAAAATCTGGGTAACAGTGTGGTGAAAACTGGGCATAGCCCAATGCCTGACACTGTACACAAGAATAAAGTCCAAATGGATACATAATCTAAGTATAAAAACTGAGACTATAAACAAATTAGGGGAGCAAAGAATAGTGTATTTGTTAGATTTATGGAGAATGAAGAAATTGATGACCAAACAAGAGACAGAGAACATTATGAAGGGCAAAATGGATAATTTTGACTATGTTAAATTGAAAAGTTTCTGCACAAAGAAACCCAATGCAACCAAGATTAGGAGGGAAGCAGAAAACTG
The DNA here is from genome assembly GCA_023548195.1 of Bettongia penicillata ogilbyi. Taxonomy (NCBI): domain Eukaryota; kingdom Metazoa; phylum Chordata; class Mammalia; order Diprotodontia; family Potoroidae; genus Bettongia; species Bettongia penicillata. The sequence goes on from JAJHZJ010000257.1 coordinate 10,308,289, forward strand.
GGAAAGAACTTTTGCAATTAGTGTGTGTGATAAAGGCCACATTTCTAAAATATATAGAGAACTGAGTCAAATGTACCAGAATACAAGTCATTCCCCAATTAACAAATGGTCAAAGGATATGAACAGGGAGTTTTCAGAGGAAGAAATTAAAGTTATCTCTAGTCATATGAAAACATGATCTAAAGCACTATTGAAGAGAGACACAAATCAAGACAACTCTGAGGTACCACATCACACCTATCAGATTGGCTAATATGACAAAACACATAGATGATAAATGTTGGAGAAGATGTGGGAGAATTTGGACACTAATTCATTGCTGGTGGAGCTGCAAGCTAATCCAACCATTTGGAGAGCAATTTGGAACTATGCCCATAGGGCTACAAAAATATGCATACTCTTTGACCCGGTAATATCACTTCTAGGACTGTATCCCAAAGAGATCTTAGAAATGGGAAAGGGGCCCACATGTACAAAAATATTTATAGCAGCTCTTTCTGGTGGCCAAGAACTGGAAATTGAGGGGATCCCCATCAATTGGGGAATGTCTGAACAAGTTGTGATACATGAATGTAGTGGAATACTGTTGTGCTATAAGAAATGATGAACAGGAAGACTTAAGAGAGATCTGGAAGGACTTAGATGAACTGATGCTTAGTGAAAGGAACAGAACCACGAGAACTTTGTACACAGTAGCAGTCACAGTGTGTGAGGACTGTTTCTGATAGACCTAGTCCTTCACAGCAATGCAAGGACCTAAAACATTCCCAAAAGTCTCGATGTAAAATGCCATCCAAATCCAGAGAAAGAACTATGGAGTTGGAACACAGAATGAAACAGACCATTATCTATTTTGCTTTCTTTTGGTTGATTTTTTCTCATGCTTTCTCCTACTCATTTTGATTCTTCTATGCAACATGACTAATGTGAAAATGTGGTTAATAAGATTGTCTGTATAGAACCCATATAAGATTGCATGCCATCTCGGGGAGGGAGAGGGAGAAAAATTTAAAACTTATGAAAGTGACTGTTGAAAACTGAAAGGAAATAAATTAATTGAAAAAAGAAAAAGAAAATGCACTGGAGTGAGGGAAAGGTACCCCACTTCAGGCTCAGAGAAGTCCCAAAGATGTTGAACCCGTTGAGAAATGAGATGTCTGAAATGAGCTTTCTCCTTAAATGTAAGTTTGGAGTTCATAACCCCATTCTGTGATGGTGAGAGATGGATATGGTAGATTTTCAAAGGAAAGAGATTTCTAAGAGCTTTTATTCAGTGTGAAAATATGTTCAATAAGAATGAATGTGTAGAACCTGTGTAAGATTGCATGCCCTCTTGGGGAGGGAGGGAGAAAAAATTTAAAGCATATGGAAATTATTGTTAAAAATTGAAAACAAATTAATAAAAAGAGATATAGAGACAGAGAGAGAGACACACACACACACAGAGAACAAGGAAGAGAGAGAGGAGAGACAGAGAAGGAGGGAGGGAGGGGGAGAGAGAAAGAGAGAGCCATAGGATGTCAGCTTGAAGGAATGGTTGAGTCAAGTGAAGGTTGTTTTTCTTTTTCTTTCTTAAAATAGGGAGGCCTGAGCAGCAGGGAATAAAGCACCGGTAGATTGAAAGGAAGTCAAGATAAGAGAGGTAAGAAGATTTTTAAAACCCAAGCCTTATAAACTCTTCTCTCCAGGTTTCCATGACATAACTATCCTGTTTCTTCTGCCCATCTGATTGCTCCTTCTCAGTCTATTTTGCTGGATCTTGGTCCAGATTACACCTAATAAAGGTGGAGATCCTCCAGGACTCTGTCCTACACCCTCTTTTCCCCCTCCGTGTATACAATTTTTTTTGTAGTTATCTCATCAGCTCCCACAGATTTAATGATCATCTCTAAGCTGATGATTCTCAGATCTACTTACTCAGCCTTTGCCTCTTTCCTAATCTCCAGTCTGCTATCTCCAACTGCCCAGTAGATCATATCAAACTGTATGTCCCATAGACATATTAAAGTCAACATATCCGAAACTGAATTCATTTTCCCCAAAATGTCTTCCCCATCTTTACTTGATGAAGGAGAAATATTGCATTATTTCATCTGTAGGACAATAATTGATTTTTCAGTTTCTCAGATATTGCTTCCTGTTAGAGATCTCTTCAATTACATTATTATAATCATTGTTTATATTACTGGTTTGGTCTATATCGTTCATTCTTCCTTATTTCAATCAAACAAGTGTTTATTAAGCACGTGCTATGTGCCAAGTAGTATGCTAGTCACTGGCTGTCCAAATACAATGAAAGAAAGAATCTCTACTCTCAAAAGGATTATATTCTTTTTTTAAAAAAAATAATTATTAATTAAATTATTGTTTTTAGTTTTCAACATTCACTTTTATAAGATTTTTTGAAGAAATAGAAAGCTTATTTTTAAAATTTAACTAATCTATTTGTTTTCAGTTTTTAACAATCACTTCCATAACTCTTAAATTTTCTCCCCCTTTCTTTCCCCTCTCTCCCTGAGAAGGCTTGCATTCTTATATGGGTTCTACACATATATTCTTATTAAACACATTTTCACAATAATTATGTTGCATAGAAAAATTAAAATGAATGGGAGAAACCATGAGAAAAACCAAAACAAAACATAACACAAGAGAAAATAGTCTGCTTCATTCTGTGTTCTGATTCCATAGTTCTTTGGATGTGAATGGCATTTTGCATCGAGTCCTTTGGGAATGTTTTAGGTGCTTGCATTGCTGTGAAGGGTCGAGTCTGTCAGAAACAGTCCTCACACACTGTGACTGTTACTGTGTACAATGTTCTCCTGATTCTGCTCCTTTCACTCAGTATCAGTTCATATAAATCTTTCCAGGTTTTTCTGAAGTCCTCCTGCTCATCATTTCTTATAGCACAATAGTATTCCATTACATTCATATACCACAACTTGTTCAACCATTCCTCAATTGATGGGCATCCTTTCAATTTCCAATTCTTTGCCACCACAAAAAGAGCTACTATAAATATTTTTGTATGTGTGGGTCTTTTCCCCATTTTTATGATCTCTTTGGGATACAGACCTAGCAGTGGTATTGCTGGGTCAAAGGGTACACACAGTGTTATAGCCCTTTGGGCATGGTTCCAAATTGCTCTGCAGAATGGTTGGATCAGTTCACAACTCCACCAACAATGCATTCATGTCTCAATTTTCCCACATTTTCTTCAACAATTATCATTTTCCTGTTTTGTCATGTTAGCCAATCTGGTAAGTGATGTAGTACCTCAGAGTTGTTTTTATTTGCATCTCTCTAATCAATAGTGATTCAAAACATTTTGATATGACTATAGGTAGTTTTAATTTCTTCCTCTGAAAATGTCCTGTTCATATTTTTTGACCATTTATCAATTGGGCAATGACTTGTATTCTTATAAATTTGACTCAGTTCCCTATATATTTTAGAAATGAGACTTTTATCAGAAACACTGGCTGTAAAAATCATTTCTCAGGTTTCTGCTTCCCTTCTAATCTTGGTTGCATTGATTTTGTTTGTGCAAACCCTTTTTAGTCTAATGTAATCAAAATTATCCATTTTGCATTTCATAATGTTCTCTATCTCTTGTTTGGTAATAAATTCGTCCATTCAAAGAGATTATATTATAATGAAAATGATGACAAGGACATATATGTATATACTGAATAAATATAAAAAAAAGAACACAAAATTTTAATTACAAGGTGGTTTGAGGTATCAGAAAAAGCTTCATGTAGAAGATGCTGCTTGAGCTGCATCTAGAAGGAAGAGAGGAATTCTCTGAGGCAGATGTGAGGAAGGAGGGCATTCCAAGGCATGGATCACAGAAATGGAAGATGGAACAGAGAGAAAGCCAGCTTGACTGGATCATAGAATATGGGAGGAAGAGTAATAGACAATGAAATAATGATGGGTCAGGCTCAGGGGGTAAAGAGCTTTAAAAGCCAAACAGAGAATGTTTAAATCTTCTTGATACAAGAATCTAGTTTCCCAATTCTCCCTCTGTCCCTCAATACAAGAATCTAGTTTCCCAATTCTCCCTCCCTCCCTCTCTCTTCTCTCTGTCTCTGTCTCTCTGTCTCTCTGTCTCTCTCTCTCTCTCACACACACACACACACACACACACACATGCACACAGCCACACACGGTAGAAGACTATATCTCCCCGCTAAGTGGGGATACTTATGAAGGGTTAGGGTGATTTCTTACTATTTTTAATGGCTTGAACCCCAATTTCAATGTGTTCTCCCCAATATTAAACTTCTCATGATTGTCTCTTTTATATCAATATTCTCTACTGATTGGCACCCTAATATTATTTATCTAATTAGCATCAATTAACTTTTACAAAGGGGCAACTAGTTCTTACAAATCCAGCCTCAGACACTAACTAGCTATGTGACCCTGGGCAAGTCACTTCACGTTGTTTGGCTCAGTTTCCTCATCTGTACAATGAGCTGCAGAAGGATATGGCAAATCAGTCTAGCATCTCTGCCACGAAAATCCCAAATGTGGTCACAAAGAGTTGGACATCAGTGAAAAATGACTCAACAAGTGCCTACTGTGTCCCAGGCATTATGATAAACCTTGGGGATACAAAAGGAAGCAAAAGACAGTCCCTGCTCTCGAGGAGCTTACAACTTAATAGGGGAGACAACAGCAAACAACTACATACAAGCAAGCTACATATAGGATAAATGAGAAGTAATTAACAGAGCAAAGTCACTGAAGGAAGGGGGTCTCCAGAAGGCTCTCTGTAGAGGGAAGGGTTTTAATGAAGACTCAAAGGAAGCCAGGGAGGTCAGTCCAAATGGAAGAGGGACTGCATTCTAGAAATGGAGGACAGCCAGAGATAATGCCCAGAGCTAAGAGGGGGAGCCTCTTTTTCACAAGACATCCAGGAGGCTAGCATCAGCAGATCAAAGAATAGGAAGGCACTAGGTTAGAAAGGGCTTTGAACCAAACAGGGGATTTTGTAGGCTCAAGTCTGGAGATGGAAGGGAGTCATAGGAGTTTATTGAGTAGGGGAGTGACTTGGTCAGAAATGCACTTTAGGAAAATCACTTGAGTGGCTGAATGGAGAGTAAACTGGAGTGGGGAGAGACTTGAGTCAGGCAGACCCCATCCCCCTCCCTGAAGCTATTGGGAGAATCCAGGTGTGAGGTGATGAGGGTACCAGGGTGGGGGCAGGGTCAGAGGAAAGATAGGGACATATTTGAGAGACGTTGCAATGATGAGATTTACAAGACTTGGCAAAAGATTGGATATAGTGGGCTGAGAGACAGTGAAGGAGGAATCCAGGATGAGAGACTGAGTGGACGGCATTGCCCTCTAAACTCAAAAGAAAGAGAAGGGGAAAGGGGTTAAGGGGAAAAGATAACAAGTTCCTCTTTTGACATACAGAATTTAAAATGTCTACTGGACATCCAGTTCATGATGTCTGAAAAGCAGTTGAAGATGCAAGTTGAAGACTAGCTGAGAGTTTAGGGCAGCAGACACAGATTTGAGAATTATCAGCATAGAGGTGGTAATTAAATCCATGGGAGTTGATGAGATCACCAAGAGAAGTAGCATAGAGGGTGAAGAGGGTCTAGGACAGAGCCTCGAGGAACATCTACCATTAGAGGTGTCATCTGGAAGAGGCTCAAGCAATGGAGACAGAGAAGGCATAGTCAAATAGTTAGGATACCTACCAGGAAAGAGGGTGTCCTAAAAATCTAGAGAGAAGAGGTCATCAAGAAAGAGTGATAAACAGCTTCATAGGCTGCAGGAAGGTAGAGGAGAACAAGAATTAAAAAAGGCCATTGGATTTGGCAGCTGAGAGGTTACTGGTCACTTTGGAGACAGCAGGTTTGGTGAATGATCAGGGTGCAATCCAGACTGTAGGAATTAAGAACAGAGTGGGAGGAGAGCAAATGGAGGCACCTATTCTATGTGATCCTTTGAGAACTTTTAGCTACAAAGGGCAGAAGAAGTATGAGAAGAAAGAGCAGGGAAGGAAGGATCAAGTTAGGGTTTTTTTGCAGGATAGGGAGATGTGCATGTTAACTGGCAATAGGGACTGAGTCAGCAGATAGACATTCCCTAAAGAATGGGGAAGATCGAGGGGGAGATAGGATAGTATGGAACTGCATGAGCTGGTAGAGGTAGCCTTGGTAAGCAGTAGGTAAGTGAGATAGAGGTGAAGGAGGAGATAGGGACAGAAGGAGGGGGAAGGAGGAGGAAAGGAAGGGAGAATTCTTGGGGAACAACCTCAATTGTTTTTGTAAAATATAAGACAAGGTTCTCAGTTGGAAGAGGAGGGGGAAAGGAGCCCTAAGAGGTTTGAAGAGGGATGTGAAAGTTTAGAAGAACCATCATGGAGAGTGGTAATTTGTAGTGGTTTCAAGATTTTTCTCTATCTTCCTTCATTGCGTTCATATACCATAATTTTGAGTGTTTTTTTTCCAGTCATTCCACAATCAAAGAACACTTGGTAGCAGCAAAGAGCTGGAAAGAAAAGGTGATACCATGAGTATTTTGTTTTCTCTGCCTATGACTTCCTTAGAGCATGTGCCTAGGAGGGGCTTCTGTGGGGTCAAAGGGTATGAACAGCTTACTTAGTTTGCTAGCTTCACTCTAAGTTGGTATCCAGAATGGGTGGGTCACTTTATAGTTCCACTAACAATGTATTAGTATGCCTATATTCTCATAGCCTCTGTTCCCATTAGTTCTTGATGAAATCCACCGGACTCTTTGTGAGCACCGGCTCCTTTTCTAGATATCCACAAACATCTCTGTAATTATCTATCTTAAAATTTTGCCAGCAGTCAGTTAAGTTCATTGACCTAAGTTTACAGATAACATAGGATTGGAGGTATTTTAGGTTATCGTGATAACAAATGCCTAAAAAAGAAAAGGAAAAGGAAAAAGAGACATTAATTAAACAAAGAATACATAGAAGAAAAAAAAACAGGCAGAAAGGTTATAGACAGGGCAATGTTGTTACTACCATGTTAAGTTTAATATATCCTTAGAAAAACTGTATATAACAAAAATGAACAATGTTCTGTATATAACAGAAATGAACAAGTTGATAATAACTGTCCTCTCTTGTTCTTTGTATAGTGAAACATTGGCAGTATTGTATGACTCAAAGTTCCCTGCCTATGGAATTGGAGGTCCTATAAAATCTCAGCTCTGACATTTTGGGCAATTGATTTGGTCTCATTTTCCTTAACTAAGAAATAAGAGGGCCAGACTAGATGGTCTTTAGAGTTTCTTCCAGCTCTGTTAGGATCTTTTTATCTTTTATGTAAGGTCATAGTGAAAAATTTTTTTAAAATAATTCATAGGTATTGATTTTACGAAGAACATCTTTCTTTATAAAGTCACTTTTTTCATTTTTACCTTTAAAAATAAAACCTATTTGACTTGATTAGAGAATCATGAACTCTCTGCTCTATCCCCACTATCCCCTACCTAGCACACAAACATCTAACAGTGCGGAACTACAGAATTTCACGTATGTCTGCCATCGAGATGGCTGGGGGAGGGATTTTTGGACTCCAATTCTGTTTTGAGTTTCTACCCAGAGAAAAGAAAATAGCTTCCGTCTCACATGAACCCTGCCTGCAAAACCAGTGTTCCAGCAATTGTGCAGAGACACTTCAGTTACCAAATGTTTTCCAAAAGAGCTTATCCCCTAGAGGGATTATGTACCAGGAGTGTCTGCACCTAACCATTCTCAAGCTGAAACAGGTTCACTATACTTTTCTTACTTGTGAAACAGGGAAATCACTTTTTGCAATACATGCCATAAATAAAATATTGGGGCAGAAGGGTTTTTTGTTATTGTTCTTGTTGTGGGAGTATCTGTAACAACATTATAGTTGTTTAGCTCCTTCTAGGTTGGATGGACCAGGATGTCATTTAAGTGGACATTTGATCCTGTAGCTACCCACTGAGGTAGACAATGACTATTGCCATCCCTATTTAAGAGGAGAAGAAACTGACACTAACAGTGAGAAGTTAAGTGACTTGCTGGTCAATCAGCTACTGTTAGAGGTTAGAATCAACCTCAGTGTCTCCTGAGTCCAAGTTCAGTGGTCTCCATTGCACACTGCTTATGATCCAACCAGGGCCTTTCCATCTCACATGAAGAAATATATGAGATGTTTTTCTCAAAGGCCTCATTGAAACTAAGGATACTATGCATGCCGTCGTCTTCCGATTTTCCAATCCAAAAAGGAAATGAGGCTGGTCTGGTATGGTCTGTTCTTAATGAAGCCATATTTTTAGTGATCACTGCTTCCTTTTCTAAATGTCTACAATCCCTCCTTTTAAAAGTAATCATGTGTTCTACAATTTTGTCATGAATTGAAATCAAACCAACCTGATTAAGCAGAGCAACATTTGCCCTCCTCCAATTTAACAATCGTATCTGCCAGTTCTTATATATCCAGTACCCATCAGCCCTGGTAATCTGAACTCTTTGAGATCAGCCAGGTACTCTCACCTTCTCTTCATTTCATTTCTCTTTTAATCATTTCTGTTCTGTCCTTTTGAGCCCATGCAAAGGAGCATGGGATTAGAGAGCTGGAATCTCAGCTGGGAAGGCTCAGTGCAAGGACTTCTTCTGGCACACATTAGCGGTGTGACTGGACAAATCTCTTTATCTCTCAAGGCTCTAGGCAATGCTTTAAGACTAAGTGGAAGAAAAAGGTTGACCTGCATTATTAGGAGGAGTTTCTTCACCCAAGAATTCCTTATACCAATTCCATCTATCTATCTATCTATCTATCTATCTATCTATCTATCTGTCTGTCTGTCTCTGTCTGTCTGTCTATCTATCTATCTGTCTGTCTGAATGTCTGTCTCTCTATCTATCTATGTCTATTCATCTATTTCTCTCTCTCCCTTGATAGATAGATATCTCCGATATATATTGGTATAGTCCAATTTGTATACTGCAATTGGGCAACTATGTGACTCAGTGAGTAGTGGCTTGAAGTTAGGAAGACTCATCTTCCTGAGTTCAAATCTGGTCTCAGACATTTCCTAGCAAGTGAATTAACTCTGTCTCAGTTTCCTCATTGTGAAATGAGCTGGAGAAGGAAATGGCAAACCACTCCAGTATCTTTGCCAAGAAAACCCCAAATGGGGTCATGAAGAGTTAGATATAATTGAAAACAGCTGAAAAATAACCACAAATTGGCATAAGGAGTTCTTGGATCTGTCTTTGGCAGAGAAAACAACAAAATACAAGTTGGATGTCTTAGCCTTTCCATCATCTTCCACTTAGAAGGGATGTTAGAAGTTACCTTGTCCAATGTGTATCTGTCAGAATTTCCCTTCTCCAGCGTCTCTAGTGAGTGGTCTTTTCATGAGAAGATGTCTTGTGTTTTTTTTAAAAAAATAATTATTTATTTTTAAGTTTTCAACATTCAGTTTTATAAGATTTTGAGTTTCCCTTCCCTCCCCTCTCCCCAAGATGGTTATCTGAAACAGACATGTACAGTAGACAATGTCTTGTAAGAGGAAGCCTATTAATTGGGTAGAGTGCTAATTATATCATCATCATATCTACCCTGAGAAGTAGTCTAATCCATGCCCCAATTTGCCTCAGTCTCATTAGAGCTATAACACCTATTTTTGGTTATCATCATCAGCGTCTATTCATTCTTTCTTTTAGTGCTGTACTCTATTTTCTCAGAACCAGAGAATTTAAGAATGAAAAAGGATCTTAGCAACCATCTAGCCCAACTCATATTCAAGAGGAATTTCCATTTATAGAGCTGTTAGGACATTTTTCTAGCCACCCCTACGTAGTTGGACTCAAACTATGGACTTTGTTCCCTCCTACCTCTCCCTTTAAGACCTCCCTCTATCTCCCCTTCCACATTCTCTTTATGTGTGGTCTTTCCCCAGTAGAAGGTAAGAGGGAAGAGAGTGTTTTGATTGCTTGCACTTGTATCCCTTCCCCTTAGCATAGTGCCTTGCCCATAGTAAGAGCTTAATAATATATAAAATACTTTATATATCTTCCTATATATTTATGCAATTACCTGCCTTTCATCTTCTATAAGTGTCTTTTAAAAAATCTGAGTTGGGAGGTGATTTCCCATGAAGCCAAACTGGTCTTTCTAGCTAACCCTTTCCCTTTCTATAAGAATCTTGGCTCTTCAGACTTCTATCCTTCTTTATTTTTATCCATCTCTCTTGAGCCGCTTTCCCTGAAGAATATCAGTCCATTTGTCCCTGTCTAATCTTTCTTTAAATCCTTTGAGCTTGACTCTCCCAGAACCAAGACTTCACATCACATGACTGGCTTTCCTCTCCTCTACCGTGAACTCTCCGATGGGGTGGTTGCTGTGCCCACAAGGTGGCCTGCATTTCTACTTTAGCAGCCACCTTAGATTAGGTTCCTTGTTGGCCTGGTTTACTAATCATACTTTGTTCACTTGAACTTGGAATTGGTATGTGAGCTCCCTGAAGGCAGGGGCTGCTTTTGCCTTTCTTTGTGTCTCTGGCACTTTGCACATTTCCGGACTCATAGTAGGTTCTTAATAAATGCTTGGTTGATTTTGATCTTCCTTTAGTGATTCACACCCTAAAAGGTTATCTTCCAGCAGCAGAAGGCCAAGAAGTGAGTGGAACTTGGAAGACGGGATTTTCCTGGACTGTTTGGTTTTTGAACGGCCAGCTGCTAGGAAGGAGGCGATAGGTGAGGTGGGAAAGTCTGGTTAGTGCACATGATGCTGTCACCACATAAATAACCAGAGGAGGCACTAAATATAGCTGGAGGGATGGAGGGATCCAATTCCTGTTGAGCCAAGGTGCCTGGGAGTTGAATGATGCAAAGAGATCTCCTTACAAAAGACAAGCTCATTGGGAGTCAGTTCTGACAATGGCCGGTTGCTCTAAGAAGGAGTTTACTGACCAAATGGGAAAAAAAAACAACACATAAATAATATTGCAGGAAGATAATTTTTAAAAATATTACAGAGAAGAGAGGGGCGAGGAAGAGGAAGAGAGAGAGAAAGAGAGAGGAAGAGGAGGGACAGAAAGAAAGAGATAGAGGAAAGGAGAGAGAGAAATGGGAGGAAAGGAGGTGGAAGCATCTAATATGGAGTGCTTTTTAAAACAAGTTTAACTAAGGGCAGATGATAGTACAAACAAAAAAAATGTATCAATGATTCAGTTAATCTGCAAGCATTCATAAATATCCCACGTTTAATATTCAAAGAAACTTATGTCCTTTCAGACAACCTTTAGGATTACATAAGAAGAACTGACTCGTGTTTATCAAGCAGGTTCATTTTACTCTGTGGAATTGAAAGTAAGACATTTGTACCTAGTTTACAGTGGGAATATTTCTCTGATTCAGACAGGACATTGTCACTAAGGATATAGGGAATGGCTTTGCTGAAACTGGGGCTTTCTTTTAGTTACAAAAGAGGGTTCAGTTCTGAGAGGACATGATATTAGGACATATCCCTGGTGTTTAAAAAAGCAAAAATCAATAAGAATGTATGTGTTGATCCCACATAAGATTGCATGCCATCTTGAGGAGGGAGGAGGAGAAAACTGAAAACTTATGGAAGTGATTGTTGAAAACTGAAAACAAACAAAAAAATAAATTTTGGGGAAAAGTAAAAAATACCACAACTACCAAGAGGCATCGATAAATCTTTTAAGTTTAAAAAACAGGGCAGCAGACAAGCAAGCATTGATTAAGGGTCCATATGCTCCGTTCTGGGAGCACAAAGTAAAGTGGACCAGCTCCTGCCCCCAAGAAACCCCCTTCCAATAGGGGACACCTGTAGAGAAGGCATATGAGAATAGGTAAAGACAACCTGAGGTTGAGTCCTGCCTCTGCTAGCACTAATTCCCCTCCCTGCACTTCAGTGTCCTGCTGTGTAAGAAAGGGTTGGACAAGTCCTTGAAAGTCTTAATAGATGGCTGCTGAATGAATGAATAACTGTGATTTAAACTACCTTCCAGTTCAGTTTGTGAGTTTATTAGTCTGACTTCTTCCCCTCCGCCTTCTCCACCTTGTTCCTCCCCTCACGCCCCTAATGGACCAGATTTTGTTCAGAATTTCCTTCAAAGCTCCAGGCACTTCAGCGGGAATACAGAGACAAAAGTGAATCAGTGCCTGTCCTCAGGGAACTTCCATTCTAGCTGGGGAGATACACATAGCTATGTAAGTGTAATGTACGTGAAATGAATAGATGGCATTATGGGAAGGAGGCTTTTCTGAGTGTTTGTCCCTCCTGCAGGTCATGCACAACCACCATCTTTTCAGTAATTGCTTTTGCCTCGGTTTCGAGGAAAGTCAATTAAAACAGGTGTGCTGGGCAAGAAGTTTCTAGCAGGAGGGTGTGCTGTCCATTTCCAAGAAGTCAGCAGCAAATTCCATTCATCTCGGGTGGGATTCAGTTCTCCAGTTCTGGGCGTTTCTATAGGGACATGCCAGTCTCTTGCCAGGAACCTACATCCATTTATCCTTGAACTATTTCTCTGTACTTGATATGTGTCAAAGAAAAAAATATGAATATTATACTCTGTTTTGGAACATGATATGCCAGAAACTATTTTATTTAATTTATCCACTAATCTATATCCAGGCCATCTCTATCTATATGGGAATCAGTATAGTCCCCCATACCCTCTAATAGGACTCCCTGTCCCAAGACAGCTTCAAGTAAAAATTGTCTTCCCTCTATTATCTCCAATTTACCCCATACATGTGCATGTACAGTATAGACATTTATGTATACACATATACCACGTTTTATACATATTCATATAAATTTATATTTATGCTTATTCTTATTTATATATATTTATATTTATGCTTACACCAACGTATTTTATACAAAGTTGTTTGCATGTGATTTTTCTCATTAGAATGTAAGCTCCTTCAGGGCAGGACAGGGACTGTCTTTTTGCCTCTTTGTATCATCAGTGCTTAGTACAATGCCTAGCACACAGTTGGCACTTAATAAATGCTGATTGATCAACCTGAACAAGGAAGTGATATCTTAAAATACAGCCTGGGTTGTCATTTCAGAATTAAACAACTCAAGTCGCTAGTACATCCCTCCTGGATTATTCCCTTTGCTTCTGGAGTTAAGCCAAGATACTTTTCTCCTTTCCATTAATTTCATAAGCTTTTCTTGGTGGAGAAGAGCAGTCATTAAAGGTGAGCAGGTAAAGAGGAGACTTTTCTTTGATGAATCAATAACCAGATCACTTCCAGGTGAACACGGCAACGATATAAACAAAACAAAGGTTTTTCTTTATTTAAAAAAAAAATGGAGGGGGCAGAGCCATGATGGTAGAGTAGAAGGATGGGTCCACTCTAGCTCTCCCCTCATAGCCCATAAAATGCCTGTAAAAAATGATTCCAAACAAATTCTAGAGCAGCAGAAGCCACAAAATGACAGAGTGAAATAGATTTCTAGCCCAAGGCAGCCTGGAAGGCCAACAGGAAAGGTCCATCAGAGTGGAGTATAGCCCAGCCTGGGCCATGCAGCACAGAAAGGGAGAGGTCTGGCCCCAGCCTTGGCCCCAGGGTGGCAGCAGTCACTGGAGCAGCAGCATCCACTTTTGGAGCCCTCAACCTAAAAACCTTGGAGGAATCAAGTGCCTGATCTGGATCTCAGTCCTGAGGGGTGGTCCTGGGGTGAGGAGGAGCACTGATGTGGTGGCTGGTAGTGGCTGTGGAGAGGGAACCCTACTGGAAGTTCCAGGGCAGAAAAGATTGCTTGGGGTTGCTCACAGAGCAGAGCACAGGCCAGGAGAGGAGTAAACTCCTCTCCCTTGATTGTGTCACCTTTGAGGTACTGAGAACTTACAGGTCCCTAGAGTTATCTCAGAGAACAGCTGCAAAAAACTGAAGCCTAGGGTAGTATACCCTCCACTTGACAAAAGACTCAAAAGTCAAGTAACTGACTGGGAAAAAAATAAGACCATGGAAGGTTACCTTCATGACAAAAAGGAATTTTCTTCCATCCTTTTGGATGAAGAAGAACAAAGCATACTATCAGAGGAGAACAGAAAAGTCAAGGCTTCTACATCCAAAACCTCCCAAAAAATATTCAATGGTCTCAGGACATTGAAGAGCTCAAAAAGGATTTTGAAAATCAAGTAAGAGAAGTGGAGGAAAAATTGGGAAGAGAAATAAGAGTGATGCAAGAAAATTATGAAAAGTGAGGCAACAGCTTGCTAAAGGAGACCCAAAAAATGCTGAAGAAAATAACACCTTTAAAAATAGACTAACTCAAATGGCAAAAGAAGTCCAAAAAGTCAGTGAGAAGAAGAAAAGGAGAACTGGTCAAATGGAAAAGGAGGTTCAAAAGCTCAATGAAGAAAAGAGCTCTTTAAAAATTAGAATGGAACATATAAAAGTTAATGATTTTATGAGAAACCAAGAAATTATAAAACAAAACCAAAAGAATGAAAAAATAGAAGACAATGTGAAGTATCTCATTGGAAAAGCAACTGACCTGGAAAATAGATCCAGAAGAGATCATTTAAAAATTATTGGTCTACCTGAAAACCATGATTAAAAAAAGCCTAGACATCATCTTCTAAGAAATTATCAAGGAAAACTACCCTGATATTCTAGAACCAGAGGGTAAAATAGATATGGAAAGAATTCACAATCACCTCCTGAAAGAGATTCCAAAAGGAAAACTCCTAGAAATACTGTAGCCAAATTCCAGAGTTCCCAGCTCAAAGAGAAAATATTACTAGCAGCCAGAAAGAAATAATTCAAGTGTTGTAGAAATACAATCAGGATAACACAGGATTTAGCAGCTTCTACACTAAGAGACTGAAGGGCTTGGAATATGATACTCCAGAGGTCAAAGGAGTTAGAATTATAACCAAGAATTACCTACCCAGCAAAACTGAGTATAATACTTCAGGGAAAAAATGGAATTTCAATGAAATAAAGGACTTCCAAGCATTCTTGTTGAAAAAACCAGAGCTTAATAGAAAAATTTGACTTTCAAATACAAGAATCAAGAGAAACATGAAAAGGTAAACAGGAAAGAAAAGACTTAAGGAACTCATTAAAGTTGAACTGTTTACATTCCTACATGGAAAGATGTTATTTGTAACTCATGAGATCTTTTTCAGTATTAGGGTAGTTAGAGGGAATATATATGTAGGTGTGTATGGGTATGTATGTATGTGTATATTATATATGTATAGGTATGTATATGTACATTGGTGTATATGTATATGTATGTATATATATTATGTATATACACACACGCATAGACAGAGGGCACAGGGTAGACTGAATATGAAGGGAGAATACTTAAAAGAAATAAAATTTACTGTTGAATGGAGTGTACTAGGAGTAAGAGAAAGGAAGAGGTAGAATGTAGCAAGTCATCTCACATAAAGGAGGCATGAAAGAGTTTTTACAATGGAGAGGAAGAAGGGAGAGATGAAAGGAAATAAGTGAGCCTTACTCTCATGATATTTGGCTTAAGAAGGGAATAACACATGAAATGGAAATCTATTTTACCCTGCAGGAAGGCAAGGGGGAAGGGGATAGGAAAGGGAAGATAACAGAAGGTACAGCAAATTGGGGAAAGGGGCAATCAGGAGCAAACACTATTGTGGGAGGACAGGTCAAGGAAGAGAATGGAATGAATGGAGGGCAGGATAGGACAGAGGGAAATGTGGTTAGTCTTTTACAACATAACTATTATGGAAGTGCTTTTTATTGTTACACATGTATGACCTATATTGCATTGCTTGTTTTCTCAGTGAGGGTGGATGGGGAGAGAGGGAGAGAATATGGAACTCAAAGCTTTAATAATGAATGTTAAAAATTGTTTTAGCATGCAACTGGAAATTAAGATATACAGGCAATGGAGTATAGAAATCTATTTTGCCCTACAGGGAAGTAGAGGGGAAGGGGGAATGGAAGAAGGGTAGGTAATAGAAGGGAGGAATGGACTGGAGGAAGGCGTGGATGCGGTGCATGCTGTCCTGGGGTGGGAGATGGGGAGAGATGTGGAGAAAGTTTTGAATTCAGATTCTTGTGGAAGCGAGTGTTGAGAAATGAAAAATAAATAAATTATATATTTATAAATTTATAGATAAATATTTATAAAAATATTTATAAAAATGGTACCATCTTTATCCAGTTCCCTAAGAAACTTTAATTATTCTTTCCTATCATCCAATCTGACCTATCACTCACTTTTTCTTAGGAGTCTGGAAGAATCTTTGGGGAACAAGATTATTTTGTAATATTTTCAGTTTTACAAATAAATGAGGTTTTAAGCATACTTCTGCATATGACATAGGGCAGCATCAGAATCCCCAGGAAAAGGAAGAAAGTCAGTAAGTTGGAGCCATGAATGGTCTGATTCCTGATCCATTTGTCCAAGGTGATAGGTTAAAAGGAAAAAGCAATCGAGTGGGAGTCAGGAGGCCTGGGTTCGGATCCTCCCTCTGTCATTTACAGGCTTTGTAAAATGGGGATGAAATGAGCACCTCCTTCCCTGGACTGTTGTGAAACTAGATGAAACTACATCTGCAGAGTGCTACACAAACCTTAAAGCGTAAGGTAAATTTGTAAAGTATAATAAGTAAGTTTATAAAGTACAATAACCTCTAGTAATTAGGATATGATCCTTTTCAGTGAGCCTCAGTTTTCTCATCTGTACAAGGAAGAAAACGACAATCCTTGTTCTGCCCGCTGTGGGATGTTGTTTTGAAGAGATTTATAAATCGTACACTCCTGGGTTTCCGAACTGGAAGAGGACTCAGAAGGAACTTGGTTTGACTTTTTCGTCTGCTAGAATTTCTATAGCGTTAAGAGTCACAAAGTGCTTTCCAGTTTACCTTTTTCTCACGACTCAGGGTTTAGCTGACTTCCAAGCCGTCTCTCACACCAGGGGAAATACCAGGGCTACAGGTATAACCTCGGTCCTTTGGCTCCAGCAAATCCAGCTCTCTCCCCTAGCGGGTCTGTTATTGTCGCCAGGGGCACAGTTATTCTCCCTGGCACTAGTCCTGGGCATCCAGGACCCGCCTTCCTCCTTCGCGGTCCGGAAGATAGAAGGACCCATTTAAACCCTCCGCCGCTGCGTGGCCACAGTGCAGCCATAGGCCAGGTGCAGAACGCAATGTCACCGGGGGAGACTTGGCTGAGAGCCTTGGATTATGGTCCAGCCCACGCTCCCGAGCCTAGGAAATGAGTCGGAAGGGCAGCAGCTTGACCCGGCTCGAGATACAAGCAGCTCCCTGCTGACTCAGTGCGTCCCTGAGAGCGCTTCCCAGATCTGACTCTTCTGGGCACGTCCCTTAAAAGGAGTCGGGTTCCTTTAAGAGCGGCCAGTGCGTGGGGACCTGCTCGACAGCGGACTGGGCTGGGAGCCGGAGAGTCGAATCCGCTACTTCCCGGGGGCCAAGCAAGGGAGGCGCCGAAGACTTCCCTGGAGGGTCGGAGAGGCAGCCGCGGCCAACTCCACCCGCTGCGCCACTGCGCCCAAGGACTGCACGGGCCGGGAAGGAAGGGGTGTTTGGGGGCTCTCCCCCCACCTCCTACCTGCCGACTCGAGGGGAGGCAGCATGCTGAGGGTGTTCATCCTGTACGCAGAAAACACCCGAACCGGTGATAGCGACGTCAGCGATGCCTACTGCTCGGTGGTGTTCCAAGGTAAGAAGCCAGTGGGCAGAAGGCGAGAGGGACAGGGAGACGGACAGAGAAACTCCGAGGACGCACAACATGGATCCTAGATCTACAGCTGGGCCCTCAGAGTTTGGGAAACTGAGATTTCCCCAAGAAAGAAAGTGATTTGCCACAGAGGTAGTAAGAAACACACAGGTAGTAAGTACAGGTAGTAAGTGATAGAGTTGGGATTTGAACTCAGAGCCTCAAACTCTAAATCCGGACACAGACATACCAAGAGTCACAAAAGGAAAGACACAAGGTTCATCAGAGACTCCGAGAAAAAGATCCAAAGGTACCCGGAGACGCAGAGCAAGATACACAAAGGGAGAATGGGGCCCAGAGAAAGGGAAAGAAAACGAGGGACATGCGTGTACGAATGTGCGGAGAAGGCTGCAAGAAGGGTTCTAGGGAGACACACCGTGGGAGCTGATGCCAGCCTGGGGGAGCCAGGGCGGGTGGAAAGGATCCTGCTCTGCCATTCTAGGTGTGGGGATCGGGCGGCTAGGCGCTTCCTTGGGATGCTCCAGAATCGATCCTTCCTGACGAGGCCCTCCATTCGGAGGTCCACAACAGCAGCCCGCCTCCCACTGCCCTTCCTCCCTCGCACTGCCCTGGGACCAAGGTTATTTATAACTAGCCCCCATCCCCCACCTCAGTTCCACCCCGCCGTTCTTGCCTCTTCTGCCTTCCTGGGCCAGGCTGAGTGACTCAGTCCTGTTCCCAGACCCCAGCTGTTGGATGCTGACCCAGGTCTTAGACCCCCTCCTTCCCCACAGCCAGGGTCTGCAACCCTGAACAGTGCTAAGTTCTAGGCACTGTCTTCTCCTCCTGTTCGAAGGTTCCCTGAGGGTGGGAGTCACATCTCCCCCATTATATGGGGAGGCCCATGACTACAATGTTCCCCATCTCCCTGTCAATGTTGTGTTCCTGGGAACCTGAGCCTGGATGAGTAGGCAGCAGGGCATTTCAGTGAGAGGCTGAGCCTGGTAACTTCTTCAGGAGCTCTGGGCTTGAAATTTTGAGGACCCCTGTCAGAAGCCTCAGTAGTCTATTCTGGGAGACAGACGCTGAGGGCAGAGTGGTGGTCAGTAGGGTCCTAGCTCTGCCTACGTCAGTGGTCCTCCCCCTTAAACCTATTTTCTCCGGGTCTCTAGTCCTCTCTTCTCCCCTCCCCCTCCATCGGTTTTCTCCCTGGGCTGAGTCAGGGCCACGCCCACCACACTGGAATCTGCCACAGAATCTTTGGACATTAGCAGTCAAACAGATAGATGCTCACTTTCATTTTCTTAATTATTGAAGAGAGAAGCTACTAAAAATAATTTTAAAGGGATAGCCACATTCATTGTCAGAATTTCGGGAATCAAGCAGTGGGAGTTAGAATCCTGGCCCAGCTATTTGCTGCTTGACCTTGGACAAGCCTCCTCTATAAAATCGGGGTGGGGGTGGAGCTATCTCGGGTCCTTCCACTGGGAACATGCCTGACCCTTGATCACAAGCATGAATGTACATGTCCCCCAGAAGCCCGTGTCTGTTTATGGGATGTTTTGATTTCTATTGATGTGAAGGCCACCCAGGAACATGCACTTCCAGACCACAATAGAAGCATGCATGATTTTTAGTTTCCGGCTTGGGTTTGGCCTCTAGAAGACTCTATATCCATCAGTCCAGAAGGCAGAGCAGCAGAGAGGCGGGGCATCTGCCCAGACAAAGTCAGAGTCAGGGTGAGAAGCTGAGTGTGGCTTCTGTTAGGTGAATGAATGGAAACCCCTCTGTTTGCGTGCTGGCGAGACAGTATTTGTTCACGGAGGACACAGAGACGGACACACAGGCCTCAGACTCCAGAAACACACATGCATGGGTTCTTTCTACTACCACCTCCTGTGCACCTGGTCTCTATAGAAATCAGACCTTTCTTAGGAAACTGACTTTGCCAAGGTCTTAGGGGTCTCCAGATGTGTCCTGGGGAGGAGGGGAGGAAACTAGTGTTAGAGTGAAGATAATGCTAGGAATTTCCCTTCTGAATGGGAGGGGAAGAGAGAAGTCACCGATCCTGGCCTGAGAGAAGAGGACCGTGGAAATCATCCCCACCTCCCCTGGTATCCCCTACCCACCCTCCCCAGCTCCAACCAGTCCCACCTAGAGGAAAAAGAGAGCTACCAGCCATCAGCTTTAATCTGCTCTGGGACCCGTGACTCAGGATTTTCCTAAGTTGTTTTCTTATGCTTTCAATTGGTTGTTTTCTTCCCTGGACCGCATCTCAATTTGAGTGAGCACAATTTTCCCTTCCTTCAGGCCCCTCCTCTCCCTCCATCTCATGTATGCATCTCAGCTCCAGAGACATCTTACATTCTGTCCAACATTGCCATCCTACTCAGCCCCTTTCATTCTTGGAAGCCTGGAATCCTGCATTAGGCAGGGGTTTGGGGAGGGGACCTACCATCTAATGCATACATGGGGGCTGCTCTTAAGGAACTTCAGGTCTGATTGTCCCTCCCATGCTCAAAGAGCCTTGCTCTGATTGGGGAGACAGTCTTCATGCTGCGCAGGTGCTGGGGAAAAACATGGTTCCTATCTACACTCCTGAAACATACAGACTAAGAGATTGCTGATTTCTATAGGGTAAAACCTTCCCAGATTAACTCCAACTTATTTTTTCTCCAGGATCTTCTTTCTCCTCAACCATTTTTTTTTGAGGCACTTGGGGTTAACTGACTTACCCGGGATCCCACAGCTAGTAAGTGTCTGAGGCTGGATTTGGACTATGATCCTACTGACTCCAGAGTCCATGACTCTAGCCAATGTATCACCTATCTGCCCCCTCCCCAACCATTCTTGATGCACATAGCTTTATTTATGGGAGTCAGAGGTACAGTGGGGTATATGGAAAGCTAGACTCAGACAATCAGAACTGGGCTTTTAGCCTCAGCTCATCTCTGACATTCACTAGCTGTGTGATTACAGGCAAATCACCGAACCATTCTGAACTTCAATTTCCTCACCAGTGAACTAGGGTAATAATACCATACCGGTGCACTCTGGAAACCTTAACATGCTACATAAAACTTGGCTCATTAATTTGTGCTTTTTAATCTGTCTTTGGACTATCTCTTTTTTGGGGAGGATGCCAGGACTTTTTTGTTGTCTTTTATTTTTACATTGCAATCATCATTTCTCCATCTACCTCCTCCTCTGCTGGATCTTCCCTTGTAATATAGAAAAAAGTTAAGCAAAGACAACACAGCCACAGTTTTGACAATGTATAGTAGTCACCTCTTTACAAAAGAGAGGAAAGTGTGTTTTACCATCTGCCCTCCCAGGCTAGGACTGGCCATCGCAATTCATCTGAATGAAGGACCTTTCAGAGTGGTCTTCATGGGCAACAATGTAGGGAGGAAATGTTTTCCTGCTCCTTTCTTCACTCCGTCCATTCATACAGGTCTTCTATATATGGTTATCTTCCCCAGTGGAATGATGACTGGTAGACAGTGGGAATCATGACCGTCCCATAGACTAGAAGTTTCTTTAAGCTAGGATTCATCTTCTCATAGCATTGTAGTATCATAGGCTTAGAACGGGGAAGGACCTGAGTGGAGACTGAGACCTAAAGGGTTTAAATGACTCATCCAAGGTCACACAGCTAGTACAGGTCTGATATGAGATTTGGACGCAGATCGTTCTGACTCCAAATCTAGTACTCTGTTTATTCAATGATGCGGTCATTCCTTGTTTTAAGTGTCCCTCTCCCAATTTAGCATGGGATTAAAACCCCTCAGATTCATTCACTGAAGGCCATAGCTAAATGCAGATCATTGCGGTCTCATCCTGTGCATGAATTTGGCCTCTTTTCCAGCTGTCTGAGTTGTTCTCCTCCCCAGCGTGGTCAGTCTGATCACATTTCACCTCCAGCATTATGGAGCCTAACCCATTCCTGAATCTGAGATTCAAAGACAATGCTGTCTTCTCTTTCTCTAGCTGCCAGGATGGTGAATAATTACACAGAAAACTTTAGCCCTAGAGAAACTCTGGTCAATGGATAACATTTCTAGCAAGCCTTCCCTAACTAACTCATACTTTTTTTTCTCCCTTCCCTGGATTCCATTGGAATTCTGTCCTGTAGGATCTCTTTCTCCCTGACCTAGTTCCTCACCAGATTAGTTCAGGGATCTAGCCTGCCCTGCCTCCCTGACTGACTTCTCAATGCCTTTCTGACTCCCCTCTCCCTCCCCCACCTCCTGGCCTCTGAATTGTGGACAAACCTGTTTTTGATCCTTAATTCTGGCAGGGGAAAACTGATTATCCTAGATTCGCTCATTCCTAACCCTCATCCCTTACATCTTGCTTCTGCACTGGCCACACCTCACATATGTGCCCTTCTCTTTACTCACAGAGTCAGGCCCTCCTCAACACTCAAAGACCTGCTAATTGATGTCCCATCTTCATCTCTCCCCTGACTCCAATTCCACTTGCTCAGCTGCCAAAGTGATTTTCACAGATTGTGGGTCTGGCAGAGTTACCTCCCCCACCCGCCCTAACAAACTCCAGTGGCTCTCTCGAACCCTTCCAGGATCAAATATAAACTCCTCTGTTTAATTTTGAAAGCCCTTCGTAAATCTAAGTTGGACCCATCTTTCCAGTGGAATCTCATATTACAGCCCCTCCTCCTTCACCCCCACTTGAAGACAGTTGAAGCTGGCCAACTCACTGTTCCTGGTACATGACAGTCCATCCCTCACTTTTGTGCACATTCTGTCTCCAAAGTCTAGAACGACTTCAGTCTTCATCTTCACCTTTTCAACTCCCTAGAACCCTTCAAAACACACCTCAGGTGCCTACTTGTACTGACCTTGCCGAATGCTCACACGTGTGCACTGGAATTAAGAGGGGTTCAGGAAAGCTTCCTGTGAAAGGTAGAATTTTAATTGGGACTTGAAGGAAGCCAAGGAGGTCAATAGTTGGAGCAGAGTAAGGAGAGAGTCCCAGGCCTGGGATCCAGGAAGATTATTTTGACAGCTCTGTGGAGGAGGAATTGGAGAAGGGGAGAAACTGGGGGCTGGGTCACTGAACCTCTTGGAGTCTGAGTTTCCTCATCTGTAAATTAAAGGGGTTATTCTAGGTGAACTCTAAGGTTGCTTCCCATCTATGATCCTGTGTTGACCTTGGATCTCACCTATTAAACACTTCTTAGCCTCAATTTCTTTGGGAAGGACTCTGACTTTCCATAACTCATTTCTAGGTTCAAATCTGGGGCCCTCTAGTGGTCATATTTGGAGAGGGAGGACCACCATCTGTAAATTCTGGAAATTTGGTCTACTGCCCTTAAGTTTCTGTTTCCTGTCCAAGGAGACTCTTCAATTCTCAGCACATTTTCATGAAAGAGATCGTTTGGTGGGCCCAGAGCCTAATGACTGATCTCACCTTTCCCTCTTAGGTTCTTTCTGATTCTTCCAGGCTTCTCCCTTCTCACCCTCTGGAAACATCAGGTGATTTTCAAAATTCAAAATTTTGGATTTCACAATTGAGGTGATTTTCAAAAATCAGATCACTACAGATTTGCATGAGAAAAACACTTTATACATGTATTCCTTGTGATAGACTCTTCCCCTATAAGAGGGAATTCAGATATAAATCAGGTAAAAATGCAGACCCTTGAGCTTAGGGTTCATTTTTTCTATGAAGACTTCCCAGAACCCTCCTTCCCATCCTCCATTTTTAAGGTTTTTTGTCTCTTCCAATTTCTTATGCTCATCATAATCTTGCTAATAATGATACCATACTGTAACCAGGTCAAGATCCTACATAAAGATTATTACAACAGGCAAGTCATTTCACTTACCAATGGTCAAGGATGATAGCATTTGCTTTGTATTGGTTGAATGTAATCCAGTGGTTTATCTCTGGATAGAGCTTTATAAAACTGCTAAGTTGAAACAAAAGGCCCCTCATGGGTAACGTTCACATGGACTCATCCTATATGTCAACAAAGAGTTGAAAAAAAAGTTATTGAATCAGGTAGATTTCTTTGTGGAAACAGAGAGGGTTATAGTAATTCAGGATCAAATCACTGCCACCAGAAATTACAGAAGAGTTATTTTTAGTGAGCCTAAACTTAGTGATCACTGTAGGTTAAATAAGGAAATGGTAGAGATTCAGTAACGTATCGCTGCAGGCTATAAAAAACTGACAACTACTGAATACCTAGCAAGACACAAAGTGGTAACTAGAAACATAGAGAAAAAGCTTACATTCTTTCCTGGAATCATGAAAAATTTCCATACTACAAATATGAATTCCCCTCTTCCAAAACAGACTGAGCCATTTTCTCAGATGGAGATTTTGTTCACAATTTCTGCTCCGTAATATTGATTCATTAGAACTTAAGAACATTTTAAAAAATTATTTGCTTATTTATTTTTAGTTTTCAACATTCACTTTTATAAGATTTTCAGTTATAAAAAGAGAGAAAATAGTTTGCTTTGATCTTGATTCAGGAACATTTTTAATAGATATTACCATTCCAAATACTCATAACCCCTAAGCTGTATGGGATGAAAAACTTTCAAAATATATAGAGACCTAACAAAGGAGATCAGTCATATGAATGGAATAAAGTACACACTATTATTCCTACTGTCCTGTCTGCAATTAGATTTGTGCTGAGGATGCTTTCTGAGAAGATGAGCTTTTATTCAGATACAAAATTCAGTGGCTAAAATGCTGGACTTACAGTCAGGAAGACCAAAGCTAGTTCTGACACTTCCTAACTGTGTGACTCTGGGTAAGTCACTTAACCATTGCCTGCCTCAGTTTTCTCATTTGTAAAATGGGAATAATGATAGTGGCTACCTTCCAGGGTTGTTGGGTTGAGGATAAAATTAGATAAAGTTTTGTAAAGTAGTTTGCAAACCTTAAAGAATTTATATAAATGTTTATTATCATTAACATAATCTACTTGTGTAACAATCTACAGAACATTAAACATAAAAGAAAAAATCAGGAAGGCTATTTGTCCCAGGACAATTTTTATCTGAATTCCATTAAAATGATGAGAACTGGCTAATAATTACAACAATAATAATTAGCAATAATAGCTTTTATTTCTATATTTCTTTAAAGTTTGCATATTAATTTATACACATTATCTCATTTAAGCCTCAAAGGACCAGGGAGGCGATTACTACAGGTATTATTATTTCCATTTAGCAGATGAGGAAATAAAGGGTAAGTGACTTACCTAGTATTAGTTACTAAGTTAATTAATTAATTACAATTTAATTAATCAGTACTTGTTGGATTTAAATTGACTATGAATGATGGAAGGTCAATTCTCTCTTGTCGAGTACGGTTGGGATCAGACAGTTGCCAACCGGAAAGGATGAGGGAATGTGTGGAGTCTCTCTTCTCCAACTACCAGAAATGATGTCATCATTACTTCATTCTTTTTGGTTCCCAAACGAACGCAAATACCTTGGGAAGGGGCAGCAGGTAATGACCTAACATCTCAGTCACAATGAGTTTATCAGGTTCCTTTCAGGGGTGCAGTGTACTGATTGGGGTACGGTGAGCATCATGTGGGGTCGTAAAACCTGCCATTTATGATTGGCATGACCTCGTGCAAGACCCTTTCCTCTCTGAGAATCATTATCCTCATCTCGAAAGTGGGGATGCTGATACCTTTATGAGCGGCCTCCCAGGGTTTTTGTGAGATTTGCAACATGCTCTGTATAGAAGAAAGACAACTGGATTTGGAATCTAAAGATCCTGTTACTATCACAGCTGTGTTAACCACTCCCAGTGACTCATTTCTTCCTCCTGGGCCTCAGTTTTCTCATCCAGAAAATGTCAGGGTTAAACTATATGATATCTCATATCTAAGATCCCCTAAGGGTTTACATTCTATGAAACTTGGTGTCCACAGAGCAGCGGAGTCCAATCCTGGCTCTGCCACCATCCTCAGACACTCACAAGCTGTGTGATCCTGGGCAAGTTCCTTAATCCTGTTTGCCTCAGATTCCTCATCTGCCAAATGAGTCGGAGAAATGGCAAGCAACTCTAGTACCTTTGCCAGGAAAACCCCAAATGGGATCACAAAGAGTCGGACATGGCTGAAATGACTGAATGTCAACAAAATGAGGGATTTGATTAGATGAATTTTCCAATTCTAATTCTATAATCCCAATACATAAATGTAAATTTTTATTGCTATTATTACTGACTAATAATACTATTCTCCCTAATAAAGGGAGAATAGAGAAGTGCTGAATTTTAGGTGAGCTCTTTTAGGAAGTTGGTGGCTAATAAGAGAGCATGGGTGCCTAAATGTGGGTGATGCAGAAAGTGGTTCAAGTTGGGAGGAACAGAGAAATGTAACAGGCAGGGATGAGGGCAGTGCTAAATATTAACTTTACTGACTTCACTGCTTCTCCCGGAGCCAGGTGTGTTTAAATTTTGTCTCTGCAGAAAATGGCTCGAATTTGGTGTTGGAAAGATTGAGATTAGAAGTTAAGGCTCAGACACTTGGGAGCAGATAGGAGAATTGAGAATGGAGCAGGGAGAGCAACTCTTAAGGGACAAATCCATCAAGTAAGCATTGATTAATTAAATATTTAAATTAAATACCTACTGTGTGCCAAGCACTTTGGTAAATGCTGGGGATAGAAAGACAAAAATGAAAGTCCCTGCCCTGCATTCTCTTGGATGACACGTGTGCATTTAGAGGTTTATGTAGAATAAATACAAAGTTAATACAAGATGGATAAGGAGGGGGGACACTAGTCATTGCTGGGTGTGTGAGGAAACGCTTCATAAAGAAAGTCGTGTGTGAACTGCATCTTGAAGGAAGAGGGATTCTGAGATGCAGGTGAGAAGGGAGAGCCTTTTGGGTATGGGAAGAGCTAGTGGGAGAGCCCAGAGATCAGAGATGGGTTGCAGAGATGAGGAGTAGAGAAGAGGTGAATTGGTACACGTGGTCATACACTGAATTAGTAGCAGAACTAAGACCAGAAAGAGCTGCATGCAAACTCCAGATCTGGAGTTTGCCACAGCGTGATGGGCAAGAGAATAAAGGAGCAAGGGCTTGAAGAGAAGTAGAAAGTGAAGAATTAAATAATTCACCAAGGGGTCAAGGTAAGGAAAGGAGGAGAGTGTGGCTAGTGGAGCGGTGATGTCCTGAAGGGCAGGGTTTGAAGTTCATCATAAGAACCAAGAGAAGAGGTATGGACACTAAACTGTAATGGAAAATAGGCAGATAAAAGTTTATTATTGACCAAAGGCATTTCAACATTCATGATTTTGGAAGGAGAACATTTGTGTGTGAGGCTCAGATCAGGTACCGCTGTCTCTGAGTGAGCCCAGGTGGATCAGTAAAGATAGCACCAACCCACTCAAAAGACATTGAAATAACTCCATTTAAATAAAAACAACAGGTTTTTATAGAGTATAAAATTATACTTTTTATAAAGTATAATTACATTAACAAAATAAGCATGGCACTTTGAATATTTGAATTACACAAAGGCTAGCTGGTTAAGTGAGTTTCTCTTGAATACTCTCCTTCCATTCAGATGACTTGTCTTCATCGGGTTACAGCTGCTTGCACACAAAGAAGAGCGAATTTAGACTGGCCCCACTGGTTCTCCTAATTTCTCATCCCGACTCCACTACCCAAAGCTTTACTTGAATGACTGGCTCCACCCTTGTCTATTTTAAGATTCAGCTCTTGCTTTGGACTCAGAGAAACTGGTCTCAAGTGATAAGTGAGATCTCCTTACCCTCTAGTGGAAATGGGTTTGAGAGAAAAGAAAGGAAAATCTGGGGCTTTTACATAAAAACACCAGCAGGGGCCACCCTGCTCAAATCCAGGGTCCCCAGAATCCCTACCCTGACAAGTGTCAGAATGCCCTGCGGGTGAGTCCTATCTCTCCCCCACCCCCCAGGCACTTTCCATATTTCCAAAAATAGGCCGGGTGGTATAACGCAGGGGTTCTTAACCTGACGTCAATGGTCCCCTAAAGGGTACATGAAGAGATTTCAAGGGGGCTGTTAATTTGGATACGAAAAATTACATCTTTATTTCAAAATCATTGGTTTCTGTTGTCATCCTGTATGTTTTATTTTATGCATTTAAAAACATGATTCTGCAGGCTTCTTCACCAGACTGGCCATGAGGACTAGGACACAAAAGAGGTAGAGGATCTCTGGTGTTGTATTTAAGAGACTGGTATTGGAAGGAGGAAGACATAGGCTCAAATTCCACCTCTAACACTGTTCAATTCAATCCAGCACCATTTATTAAGTGTCTACTCTGTGCCAAGCACTGTGCTGGGTGCTAGGGATGTAATAAATGTGAAGTAGTGTCAGCACCCAAGGAATTTATAGTCTGTTAGAAGGAAACAACAGGGACATGGAAATTGAAGTACAAGTTATACACAAAATAATTTCAGAAACTAGGAAGTGTAGGAGTCAGGGAGATTCCATGTAGGAGGAGTTCTCAAACTAAGTGCCATCCTCTACCCCCAGCTCCCTCTCAGTGGGAATCTGACTTCTACTTTCATTCTCCTCTGCCTACAAGAACCTACCATGGATCCCAGTCTCTCTTCTCTTTCCTTTAGGGTCTAAGGAGAAAAGCAAGCAAAGGGAGCATGTGGAAATCTTCTGGCTCCCTATCTCTCTCGTGGCTAGCCTTGCTCCGTGTTTACCTCTGAGACAAGGGCTGTGATAGAGGGTTCTATTCTAAAGTAGTTCAGGGAAGGAAGGAACAACTGATCTGAAGACACGAGGTGGATATAGCAGTGGAATGGAAAATGCCTTTCTTTTTTTCTCCTTTCCTATCTGTTGACCTGCCAACTGCCCAGCGACCAGAGATCCTATTTGAGGAGCTGGGACCATCTAGGGGAGGCAAGCCCCCTCGAAGGCAATGGCATAGGAAAGACCACTCTTTTATGTTAATATTAAATTGTTCATTAATTAACATTTAATATTAATTAAATGGATATTAATATTAATTTGTGGATATACATATTTTTAATGCTAGAAAATGTCATTCTCCAGAACACTTGGGCATTTACTTTATAATTTTTCATATATGTACAGCGAAGCCTCACGTACTCTAAATCAAGCAGAATGTTTGTAAAGTGCCCAGCACCCAGGAAAGGCTATGTAAAGGCTTATTCCTTTTCACTTACTCCTTTTTCAATCAACTTTCATTTATGAAGGTCTCAGCCCAAGCCTCACTGGGTCACTGTTTGGGCCCTGATGATTCAGAGTGAATGTGAACAGCAATTGTTTCTCTTTTGGCCAGAAACTCTGAGGGTCTTCTCCAATCAGATGGATTTTAAAAGAAATTTTTTTTGACTAATTAGAAGAGGTCATTCTTTGCTTCATTTTGGATGTAGCCTGAATACTGAATGGGTTGTTGCCTCAGACAAACTGAGACCTGGGAAAGACCTTATCTTGAAAGAACTGCAACAGGGCCATTTCCAGTCATTCCAATTTATATCTTGTTACTGGATCCAGATGGCTCCAGAGGTGAAAGTGAGGCTAGTGACTTTGCACAGTTCTGTCACATTTAAATCCAGTTCCCTTGCATATTGTGGCATCGCCTTCCTAATGTCATGGTCTTCTTCGAGAAAGAAGGACAAACAACTACCGTTTATAGCACTTACTATATGGAACACAAGGGGCAGTGAGTTGGTACAGTGGATAGAGCGCTGGACCTGAAGTCAGGAAGATTCATCTATGTGAGTTCAGCTTTGGTGTCTGATACTAACTACTTGCGTTACCTTGGGCAAGTCACTTAATTTCATGTACCTCAGTCTCCTCAATTGTCAAATAAGCCAGAGAAAGCATATACCACTCCAGTACCTTTGCCAAGAACCCCCAAATGGCATTATGAAGGACTGAAATGACTCCACAACAACAAAAAGTGTGGAACACTGGCTGTCTATTTGTTATTGTGGTAGCCAGGGAGGGTAATGAAAAGAGTGCTGCACCTAGAGTCAGGGTGAGGGTGATGTGAATTCAGATTTGACCTCAGTTAATAGCTGTGTGAACATGGGCAAGTCAGTTAACCTTGGACTGCCTCAGTTTCCCCATCTGTAGAGCAGGAATAATAATACCTCCCAGGATTGTTGTGAGCTTCAAATGAGATAATTAATGCTTAGCACACTGCCTGGCACATAGTAGATGATGTATAAATGCTGTGTACTATTATCCCCACTTTTTTTAACCACATGACAAGCCTTCTCTTCCTGTTATATAACTCCATGATAACTTATTTTTTTCCTGTTCTTCAAAGTTCCTCATGGCATTCATATGTACATACACACACATATATATGCACACATATAGCTTAATCATATTACATAAACATATATATGTATATTACACATATATATGTAGTTTTAAAATAAATTTTATTGATATATTTTGGTTTTACATGACCTGCATTTCTTTCTGTAATGATCCTCCCCATCTACTCCCATCTATTCTCAGAGAGCCATCCCTTATAATAAAGAATAAAAAGAAAGAGAAAAGAGTTCAGAAAAATAGACTTATTAAAAAAGTCCAAAATATCTGACATTAAACGTGGCCCTCTGCAGTCATGCTCCCCAACTTCTGCAAAAGAAGTGGGAGAGCTGTCTCTGATCCTTTCAGTGGGGCCAAGTTTGGTCATTATAATTTCATCACATTTAGTTTCATTTGTTTCATTGTTCTTTCCCTATTACAGGGTTATAATCACTGTCAACATTGCTTTGTTCTTTCACCTTTCATCAGTTCATATAAGACTTTCCAGGCTTTTCTGTATTTATCATCATTGGTTCTGTGCTGTGTTCAGTTCCCACTCACCACTTGCCTCTCCATGGCCCTCTGTGTGATCTTCATTTCTAATTTTTTAAAAAAATTATTTAGTATTTTATTTTTCCACAGTTACATGTAAAAGCATTTTTAACATTCATTTTAAAAACTTTGAGTCCCAAATTCTTCCTCCCTCCCCACTCCTTCCATCCATTGATAAGGCAAGCAATTAGATATAGATTATACATATGTAGTCATGCAAAACATTTTCATATTAGTCATGATGTGAAAGAAAACCTGGAACAAAATAAAACTCTCACAAAAAATAAGGTTAAGAAAGTATGTCCAATCTGTATTCAGACACCCATCAGTTCTTTCTCTGGGGCTGGATAGCACTTTTCTCCCCCCACATTAGTCATGCTGTAAAGAATTAGAACCAATGGGAGGTACCATGAGAAAGAAGAAACAAAACAAAACAAAAAGAGTGAATGGCATGCTTCAATCTTCATTCAGACTCCACAGTTCTTTCAGAGTTGTCTTGAATCATTGTATCTCTGGGAATAGCTAAGTCATTTGTGGCTAAGTCATTTGATGGCATTTGTATCATCTTACAATATTGCTGATACTTTGTATACAGCACATTTCATTTTGTATCAACAAGCGTCCTGCTCATCATTTCCTATACAAAATCACATATCACAACTTGTTAAGCCATTCCCCAGTTGCTGGGCATCCCCTCAATTTCTATTTTTTTTTTTTGCCACCAGAAAAGAGCTGCTGTAAATATTTTTGTACATATAGGTCCTTTTTGTTTTGCTTTTTTTTTTATCTCCCTTGGGATGCAGACCTATTAACGGTATTGCTAGGTCAAAGGATATGCATGGTTTTATAGTCCTTTGCACATAGTTCCAAATTCCTCTACAGAATGGTTGAATCAGTTCACAAATCTACCAGGAGTCTCATCAATGTCTCATCTTTCCCATATCCCCCTAATAATTGTCATTTTCATTTTCTGTCCTATTAGTCAATCTAATAGGTATGAGGTAGTACCCCAGAATTGTTTTAATTTGCATTTCTCCAGTCAATAATGAATTAGAACCTTTTTATATGACTATAGATAACTTTGATTATTTCATCTGAAAACTGTTCATATCTTTTGATCATTTATCAATTGGGAAATGGCTCTTTTTTATAAATTTAATTCAATTCTCTATATATTTGAGAAATGAGGCTTTTATCAGAGAAACTTGCTTCAATTATTTTTTTCACAGTTGTATTGCTGATTGTATTTCCCTCCATCCTATCCCCCCTACTTATTCTACTCTGTCTCCTTTCACTCTGTCCTGCCTCAAACATGTTTTGCTTCTGACTACTCCTCCCCTAATCTGTCCTCTCTTCTATTTTCCTCCTTCTCTTATGCCCTTCCCCTCCTACTTTCCTGTAGGGTAAGATAGATTTCTGTACTCAATGGGGTGTGTATGTTATTCCCTCTTCAAGTCAATTCTGATGAGAGTAAGGTTCACTGGTTTCCCCTTATCTCCTCCTTTTTCCCCTCCACTGAAAAAGCTTTTCCTTGCCTTTTATGTGATATATTTTACCCCATTCTACCTTTCCCTTTCTCCTGGTACATTCTTCTTGTACCCCTTAATTTTTTTTTTTAGATATTATCCCTTCATATTCCATTCGCACCTGTGCCCTCTGTCTAACTACCCTAATAATGAGAAAGTTCTTATGAGTTACAAATATCATCTTGCCATGTAGGAATGTCAACAGTTTAACCGTTTTAAGGTCCTTATGGTTTTCCTTTCCTGTTTACCATTTTATGCTTCTCTCAAGTCTTGTATTTGAAAGTCAGATTTTCTATTCAGCTCTGGTCTTTTCATCAAGAATGTATGTAAGTTCTCTATTTCATTGATATGCATTTCCCCCCCTAAAAGCTTCTACTCAACTTTGTTGAGTAGGTGATTTGTGGTTGTAATCATAGTTCCTTTGCCCTCCAGAATATCATATTCCAAGCGCTCTAATCCTTTAATGAAGAAACTGCTAAATCTTGTGTTATTCTGACTGTGGCTCCACGATACTTGAATTGTTTCATTCTGACTGCTTGCAATATTTTCTCCTTGACCTGGGAGTTCTGGGATTTGGCTATAATATTTCTGGGATTACATTTTGGGATCTCTTTCAGGTGGTGATTGTTGTATTCTTTCAATTTCTATTTTACCCTCTGGTTCAGAATATCAGGGCAGTTTTTTTTTTAAAAAATTATTTATTTAACTTTTTACATTCATTTTCACAAAATTTTGGGTTCCAAATTTTCTCCCCTCTTATCCCCTCCCCCCACCCCAATACTCCAAGCAATCGAATTTTCCCTATCAAGAATCTGCCCTCTCTTCTATCATCCCTCCCTTCTCTTGTCCCCATCTTCTCTTTTGTCCTGCAGGGCTAGATGACTTTCTATTCCCCATTGACTGTATTTCTTATTTCCTAGTAGCAAGAACAATACTAAACAGTTGTTCCTAAAACTTTGAGGTCCAAATTCTCCCCATCCCTCCCTCCCCACCCATTCCCTTTGGGAAGGCAGGCAATTCAATATAGGCCATATCTGTGTAGTTTTGCAAATGACTTCGATAATAGTCGTGTTGTGTAAGACTAACTGTATTTCCCTCCATCCTATTCCTGCCCCTCATTGTTTCAATTCTGTCTTTTGATCCTGTCCCTCCCCGAATGTTGACGTTAAATTGCTCCCTCCTCCCATTGCCCTCCCTTCCATCACCCCCCGCCCCCGCTTATCTCCTTCTCCCCCACTTTCCTGTATTGTAAGATAGGTTTTCATACCAAAATGAGTGTGCATTTTATTCTTTCCTTTAGTCGAATGTGATGAGGGTAAACTTCTTGTTTTTTTCTCAACTCTCCTCTTTTTCCCTCCACTAAAAAGTCTCCTGCTTGCCTCTTGAATGAGATATAATTTACCCCATTCCATTTCACCCTCTTTCCTCCCACTGCATTTCTCTCTCACCATTTACCTTAATTTATTTTAAGATATGGTCCCATCCTATTCAATTCACTCTGTGCTCTCTGTCTCTGTATGTGCATGCATGTGTGTATGTGTGTGTGCATGCATGTGTATATATGTGTGTGTGTGTGTGTGTATGTGTGTGCGGTCCCACCAACTACCCAGATACTGAAAAGTTTTAAGAGTTACAAATATTGTCTTTCCATGTAGGAATGTAAACAGTTCACTTTTGGTAAGTCCCTTATGACTTCTCTTTGCTGTTTACTTTTTCATGCTTCTTCTCATTCTTGTGTTTGAAAGTCAAATTTTCTTTTCAGCTCTGGTCTTTTCATCAAGAATGCTTGAAAGTCCTCTGTTTCATTGAAAGACCATATTTTCCCCTGAAGTATTATACTCAGTTTTGCTGGGTAGGTGATTCTTGGTTTGAGTCCTAGTTCCTTTGACTTCTGGAATATCCTATTCCATGCCCTTCAATCCCTTAATGTAGAAGCTGCTAGATCTTGAGTTATCCTGATTGTATTTCCACAATACTGGAATTGTTTCTTTCTAGCTGCTTGCAATATTTTCTCCTTGACCTGGGAATTCTGGAATTTGGCCACAATGTTTCTAGGAGTTTCTCTTTTTGGATCTCTTTCAGGCAGTGATCAATGTATTCTTTCAATACTTATTTTGCCCTCTGGTTGTAGAATATCAGGGCAGTTTTCCTTGATAATTTCATGGAAGATGATGTCTAGGCTCTTTTTTTGATCATGACTTTCAGGTAGTCCCATGATTTTTAAGTTGTCTTTCCTGGATCTATTTTCCAGGTCAGTTGTTTTTTCAATGAGATATTTCACATTCTCTTCTATTTTTTCATTCTTTTGGTTTTGTTTTGTGATTTCTTGGTTTCTCAGAAAGTCATTAGACTCAATCTGTTCCATTCTAATTTTGAGAGAACTATTCTCTTCAGTGAGCTTTTGAACCTCTTTTTCCATTTGGCTAATTCTGCTTTTGAAAGCATTCTTCTTCTCATTGGCTTTTTGAACCTCTTTTGCCAATTGAGTGAGCCTATTTTTCAAGGTGTTATTTTCTTCAGCATTTTTTTGGGTCTCCTTTAGCAAGGTATTGACCCGTTTTTCATGCTTTTCTTGCATCTCTCTCATTTGTCTTCCCAGTTTTTCCTCCACCTGTCTAACTTGATTTTCAAAATCCTTTTTGAGCTCTTCCATGGCCTGAGCCCACCGGACATCCACCTGGATGTCTGGGATACAGAGGCCCCGACCTCCATGTCTTTCCCTGATGGTAAGACTATTTCCTCGTCATCAGAATTGAAAGGCGGGAACATCTGTAACCCATCAAAGTGCTCTCTATGGTCTTATTTTGCTTCCTTTTTCTGGGCATTTTCCCAGCCAGTTACTTGACTTCTGAGATTCCTTTGCACCCCCGCCTAGATCCACCCAGCTAGTGCTTGGGGTCTGAGATTCAAATGGGCTTTCCATGGCAGGCATGGCTGCTATTCAATGTGAGCTTCAGGGCCACCTCCCAGGCTCAGTTCCCTCAAGGGCTTTATGCAGAGACCTGAACTTCTGCCTGCCTGCTCGGGGAGTCCTGGGCCACGGCTGCTGCCTCTGCCTCTGCCCCTTCCTTCCTCCTCTGCCTGAGTCACGGAGACATCCCCTCCCCTCTCAGCCAGCCTAGACGTCTCTCTCACTGACCTGTAGCGTCTGTGGGAGGAGGGACCTTCCCGGCCGCCGGAAGTTCTGTCCCTGAAGCCTGCTCGGATCTGCTCCTCTCGGCTGTGCGGCCAGGGCAGCTCAGGGGTGGGCTCCGCTTTCCGGGGTGCGATGGACCCTGGGGACAGCTCTCCAGGGCTCTCTGGGACAGAAATCTTTTCCACTGTGTTTCTGTGCGCCTTGCAGTGATCCAGAATTTGTGGGGAATTCTTCTTGCAGGAAATATATGGGCTGTGGGTTCGGAGCTAGCATACGTGAGTCTTTCTACTCCGCCATCTTGGCTCCACCCCTCGGCAGTTTTCATTGATAATTTCTTGAAAGATGATGTCTAGGATCTTTTTTAGATCATGGCTTTCAGGTAGTCTAATAATTTTTAAATTATCTTCCAGGGATCTGTTTTCTAGGTCAATTGTTTTGCCAGTGAAACATTCAACACTGTATTCTACTTTTCATTCTTTTGGTTTTGTTTTCTTGTTTCTTGATTTCTCACACAGTTACCAGCTCCATTTGCTCAATTTGTCCATTTGATCTTTTTTGACCCTTTGTCTAATTTTTAAGGAATTATTTTCTTCAGTGAATTTTTGTACCTTTCTCCTCCCCCATTTTGCCAATTCTGCTTTTAAAGACATTCTTCTCTTCATCGACTTTTTGAACCTCTTTTACTATTTGACCTAGTGTGCTTTCTAAGGTGCTCTTTTCTTTAGTACTTTTTTTGGGGGTCTCCTTTACCAAGCTATTCACTTGTTTTTCATGATTTTCTTGCATCATTCTCATTTGTCTACCTAATTTTTCTCCACCTCTCTTACTTGATTTTCAAAATCCTTTTTGAGCTCTTCCATGGTCTGAGACCAATTAATATTTTTCTTGTTTTGATCTTCCTTATCACCACAGTAAATTTCTATGGTAGAAGTTTTTTTTTCTTCTGTTGTTTGCTAATTTTCCTAGTCTATCAGAGGCTTCCAAGGTTGCACTATCCCAAGCTTCAGAGCTTTTGTGCAGCTATTTTCAGAGATACTTCTAGGAAACCTGTAAATTTTCAGTTCTTCCAAGGTGGTATGATCTATGTAGCAGTGTATTTACTACTTTCCTGTGCTGTGCTTTGATCTGTGAGTGACTATTTTGCTGCCCTGGAATTGTAACAAGGGCCCCTGCTCCACTGTGACCATGAGTGCTGGTGTGCTAGTTCTCCTCCTTACCCTGTGACTGTACCCAGGACTGAGGATGGGTGGTAAAGTGACAGAGTCCTGCATCAGTGTTAGTAAAAAGACCCTTGAAGTCTTCTTCTGACCAGTTGTTTGACCTCCTTACATTCCATGGGCTGAGAGTTCTGGAATATAAAGAGAGCTGTTCTCTGATGGCTGTGTCTTGAGAAATCAGTGGAGGTATTCAATAGCCACAAGATGCGTACATTCACCTGCATGATAATGAGAGTTCTTGTTCTGGTATGACTTGGAATAGAGGGTGGTAAAGATCCCTGGAATTACCTTTTTGCATATGTGGTTGTCCAGAGTTCACTTTCCTAAATGTTGCTGTTACTTCCTCACATCCAGAGTCAGATACCAACCAATGTATATCACAAGTGAATCTTACCACTCTCCCATCCATTAGGAGGCAGTGTGAGACAATGGAATGGTCATTGGCTCTGGAATCTGAGAACTATGTGACTTTGGGCTAGTCTCTCGATCTCTTTGAGCCTCAGTTAAAATGAATTCAGGAAGACCTGAGTTCACATCCTTTACCAAAGGATGTGATCATGGGCAAACCATTTACATTTTTCAGCCTCAGTTTCCTCATCTGTAAAATGGAGATAATAGGCACAATCTCACAGGGTTTTTGTGAGCATCAAATGAGATAATACCGGTAGAGCTTTTGTAGACTTTAACATATCATATAAATGTTAGCTATTATGATTAATAGTACTCAGTTTCCACTTTCATACATAATTCTACCTTCATACTATTGGCATATCCAGTCATCCCATTGACCAGTCCCTGCCTATAAGGAACTTAATTCTACTGGAGGATGGAGTATATAAGTAAATACAAAAGAATTTGAGGATCACTGGTCTGGGAGGAACCTCAGAGATGATCTAGTTCAAACCTTCTGATTTTACAGATAAGGAAACTGAGATCCATAAAAATGGTGAAGTTACCTCCTCACAGTCACACAGGTATTAAGTGTTGGAGGTAGAATACATTGACAAGGGGGAGGGGTCATCAGAAGACTATAAGTTTAGTATGGAAGAAAGAAAAGACTGTGAAAGAATGAGGTGGCAGTGCATTACAGGCATGGGAGAGTGGGGACTTACCAAATGAGAGAAGGAGGAAGATCCAGATAGGGCATGAGAGGGAGTCATTTGAAATAAAGGGTGAAAGCCAGACTGTGAAGGTCTTTGAACATGAGACTGAACAATTTACATTTTATCCTAGAGGTGATAGGGAGCCATAGAAAACCTCTGAGCAAGGGAGTAACTCACAATGAAAACTGCACTGGATTTCAAGTCAGAGTACCTGGTTTTGGATCTTCTACATGGGTCACTTTGGGCAAGTCACTGCCCTCTATGGGTTTCCATTTTTCCAAGTGAAACACATCCACTTCAAGCTTTAAATCTATCCTCTTATGATCATACTAGTGCCTCCATCAAGATTATCTTGGCTTCTGTGTTACTCTGGAGAATGGATTGGAATGGAGAGAGACTGGAGCCAGAATGATTTTAGGAGGTTACTGCAGTAGCCCAGGGGAGAGGTCAATGAAGTAGGCTTTAGAGTTCACCTGGGGCC
The DNA here is from genome assembly GCA_023548195.1 of Bettongia penicillata ogilbyi. Taxonomy (NCBI): domain Eukaryota; kingdom Metazoa; phylum Chordata; class Mammalia; order Diprotodontia; family Potoroidae; genus Bettongia; species Bettongia penicillata. Next base: position 10,346,305 of record JAJHZJ010000257.1, read on the forward strand.
CTGTCAAACCACCCTGTTCCTATTAAAAAAACAAATTTAGAGTTACAAAAAACAGACTCATCAAGGAATTTGGGAGGCTAGTCTGTTGTAGCCTGGGAATGGACCAGCCCAGATATTATTTTATTAGTCTCTTGCCTTGATGTCCTGTTATAGAGAGTTCCCTGGGTTCTCAAAGGTTCTGCCAGAGGAGGACAAGCTATGGTAGGTCTTACTATACTAGAAACCCAAGTCATTTGTCAAATACCCACTGTGTACAGAGCTCTGCTTTTTATCTTGAGCATCTGAGGACCAGTCTAGCCAAGTCTGCAAATATTAAAGGGACGGGGGAGCAGGGAGTCTGAGCTGGGAGCCAGCCTGACTCCACTCCCCAAAAGCCGCCTTCCATGGTGTCCTGTGGTGCCAAGGTAAGAGACAACTGTAGGGCAGTGAATAGAGTGCTGCACCGGGACACAGGAAGACCTGGGTTTCAATCCTGCCTCATCTACTTATGGGCTTTTGATCCTGGGGCAGTGACTTAATTTCTCTGGATCTCAGTTTGTTCTGAAGTTGCCCAAAGATGCTGGTGATGACCTCCTAAGGTGTATAAGGGTTGTGATCTGCACTGTGAGGGGAGCATGTAGCATGAAAAATAGAGGCATTGCTTTCAGTGATTCCTTTTTCTGGTAAGTTCACTCTGTCTTCAGTGTACTTCCCATGTTCCCTGTCTCACCTGGACTCTTCTCCAGGAGACACCTTAAAGAGACTGACCTGGCAGGATGTGACTAAGTACCAGACTGTGGTCCTACTCTAAAGGAAAAGGAATCTGCACTGGGAGTCAGGAGAGACCTGGCTTCCAGTCTTCCTTCTCCTCTGTGTGACCTTGGTTATTTAATTTGGTTGAAGCTCCTTTTCCTCATTTGCTGAGTGGAGACAATGACCTCAGAGGGCTGCTGATAATGGGAACCAGTAGGGATCTGGCTCCAACGTTCTATCATCCTTAGTTATTATTGTTTGATGCCTTGGGGGATTTCTCTGGGACTTCTGACTGAAAGATGACACTTTAAGGTTTGCCAAGCACTTCATAAACATCATTGCCATGGAGCCTTTCTAGATCATTGTACTACAATTCTGTGGGGTTTTTTTTATTATTTTATTTTTTCTTAATATTTTATAATCATTTCCTCAAAGTTAAGATGTTATGCCCCCCACCCTTCCCCCACTACCCCCCCTCCCTCTCCATGACAGCATACAATTTTGTATAGATTCTACATATACTTTCCTATTGAGCACATTTTCACTATAGTCATGCTATGTAGTCGAACTAAAATAAATGGAAGAAATCATATAACAAATCAAAACATAATACACTGAAACACACACACACACACACAAACATGATCTGCTATATTCTGCAAATGACTTACATATTTCTTTCTCTGAGTGTGGAAGGCATTTTGCCTTAGAAGACCAACATTAGGATTTTTTTTTCTCAGTAAGTTCTTGTGTTATTACAAAGTTCCAAGTCTACCAGAAAAAACTCTCACAAACTGTGGTCGCTGCTGTGCACAAAGTTCTCCTGGTTCTGCTCCTTTCGCTCAGCATCAGATCATATAAGTCCTTCCAGGCCTCCCTGAAGTCTTCTTGTTCATCATTTCTTATGGCGCAATAGTACTCCATTACATTCATATACCATAATTTATTCAGCCATTCCCCAATTGATGGGCATCCCCTTGACTTCCAGTTTTTGGCAACTACAAAGAGTGCTGCTATAAATATTTTTGTACACGTGGGACCCTTTCCTGTTTTTATAATCTCTTGGGGATACAGTCTTGGGGATATAGTAGTGATATTGCTGGGTCAAAGGGTATGCACATTTTTGTAGCTCTTTGGGCATAGTTCCAAACCATTCTCCAGAAGGGTTGGATGATCTCACAGCTCCATCAACAATGAATTAGTGTTCCAACTCTCCCACATCCTCTCCAGCATTTATCATTTTCTTGTTCTGTCATGTTTGTCAATCTTATAGGTGTGATGTGGTACCTCAGAGTTGTTTTGATTTGCATCTCTCTAATCAATGGTGATTTAGAGCACTTTTTCATATGATTATAGATATCTTTGATTTCTTCCCCTGAAAATTGCTTGTTCATATCCTTTGACCATTTATCAATTGGGGAATGACTTGCATGGTTATATATTTGAGTCAGTTCTCTATATATTCTAGAAATGAGGCCTTTATCCCCGAGCTTAGCTGTAAAATTTTTTTCCCAATTTACTACATCCCTCCGAATTTTGGTTGCATTGGGTTTGGTTGTGCAAAAACTTTTCAGTTTAAAGTAATCAAAATTATCCATCTTGCATTTCATAATGCTTTCTGTCATTTCTTTAGAAAAAAATTCTTCCCCTCTCCATAAATCTGATAAATACACTATTCCTTACTTCTCCAGTTTATTCATGGTATCAGTCTTTATACCTAAATCATGTACCCATTTGGACTTTATTCTTGTGTACGGTGTCAGGTATGGGTCTCTGCCTAATTTCCGCCACACAGTTAACCAGTTTTCCCAGCAATTTTTGTCGAACAGTGAGTTCTTATCCCAGAAGCTGGGATCTTTGGGTTTATCAAACAGGAGGTTGCTATATTCCTTGCCTACTGTGTCTTGAGTGCCAAGTCTATTCCATTTGTCTACCCCTCTGTTTCTTAGCCAATACCAAGTGGTTTTGATAATTGCTGCTTCATAATGCAATTTGAGGTCTGGTAGCGCTAGGCCACCTTCCCAAGCATTTCTTTTCATTAGTCCCTTTGATATTCTGGACCTTTTGTTTTTCCAAATGAATTTTGATATTATTTTATCCAGCTCTAGAAAATAATTATCTGATAGTTTAATTGGTATGGCACTAAATAAGTAGATTAATTTAGGTAGAACTGTCATTTTTATTATATTAGCTCGGCCTACCTGTGAACAACTGATGTTTTTCCACTTACTTAAATCTGACTTTATTTGTGCAAAAAGTGTCTTGTAATTGTGTTCATATAATCCCTGGGTTTGTTTTGGCAGGCAAACTCCTAAGTATTTTATAGTGTCTACTCTAGCTTTAAATGGGATTTCTCTTTCTATCTCTTGCTGTTGGACTTTGTTGCTAATATATAGGAATGCAGAAGATTTGTGTGGGTTTATTTTGTAACCTGCAACTTTGCTAAAGTTGTTTATTATTTCAAGTAGTTTTTTACTTGAATCTCTGGGATTCTCTAAGTATATCATCATATCATCTGCAAAGAGTGATAACTTAGTTTCTTCTTTAGCTATTTTTATTCCTTCAATTTCTTTATCTTGTCTAATTGCTACCGCTAACATTTCTAGTACCATATTGAATAATAATGGTGATAATGGGCATCCTTGTTTCACACCTGATCTTATTGGAAATGCATCTAGCTTATCCCCATTGCATATAATGTTTGCTGAAGGTTTTAGGTAGATACTGATTATTATTTTATGGAAAGTTCCCTTTATTCCTATGTTCTCCAGTGTTTTTAATAGGAATGGGTGTTGTATTTTGTCGAAAGCTTTTTCTGTATCTATTGAGATAATCATGTGGTTTTTGTTAGTTTTGTTGTTGATATGATCAAAATGCTAATAGTTTTCCTAATATTGAACCAGCCCTGCATTCCTGGTATGAAACCTACCTGGTCATAATGTATTATTTTCTTGATAAGATGCTGTATTCGTTTTGCTAAAATCTTGTTGAAAATTTTTGCATCTATATTCATTAGAGAAATTGGTCTATAATTTTCTTTTTCAGTTTTGTCTCTTCCTGGTTTGGGTATCAAAACCATATTTGTATCATAGAAAGAATTTGGGAGGATTCCTTCTTCCCCAATTTTCAAAAATAGTCTATATAGTATTGGAATTAACTGTTCTTTAAAGGTTTGATAGAATTCACTTGTGAATCCATCTGGTCCTGGAGATGTTTTCCTAGGGAGTTCATTGATGGCTTGTTCAATTTCTTTTTCTGAGATGGGGTTGTTTAAGTATTCAATTTCCTCTTCTGTTAATCTGGGCAGTTTGTATTTTTTAAAATATTCATCCATCTCATTTAGATTATCGAATTTGTGGGCATAAAGTGGGCAAAGTAATTTCTAATTATTGTTTTAATTTCCTCCTCATTGGAGGTGAGTTCACCCCTTTCATTTTTAATATTAGTAATATGATTTTCTTCTTTTTTTAATCAAATTGACCAAAGGTTTATCAATTTTATTAGTTTTTTCATAAAACCAACTATTGGTTTTATTTATTAATTCAATAGTTTTCTTAATTTCAATTTTATTAATCTCTCCTTTGGTTTTCAGTATTTCTAATTTGGTATTTTCTTGGGGATTTTCAATTTGTTCTTTTTCTAGCTTTTTTAGCTGCATACCCAAGTCATTGATCTCCTCTTTCTCTGTTTTATTTATGTAGGCATTCAAAGATATAAAACTACCCCTAAGAACTGCTTTTGCAGTATCCCATAAGATTTGGTAGGTTGTCTCATTATTGTCATTCTCTTGAATGAAGTTGTTGATTGTTTCTATGATTTCTTCTTTAACCCACTCCTTCTTTAGGATTAAATTATTTAGTTTCCAATTGATTTTTGCTTTATCTTTCCATGGCCTTTTATTACATATAATTTTTATTGCATTATGATCTGAGAAGGATGCACTGATTATCTCTGCCTTTCTGCACTGGATTTTGAGATTTTTATGTCCTAGTACATGGTCAATTTTTGTAAATGTTCCATGTACTGCTGAGAAAAAGGTATATTCCTTTCTATTCCCATTCAATTTTCTCCAAAGATCTATCATATCTACCTTATCTAGAGTTTTATTTACCTCCTTAACCTCTTTCTTACAATTCTGTGTTATATGCTTGACAGAGGAGACACAGAGAGGTTAATTGACTCCTCAGGGTCACACAGCTAGTAAGTTTCAAAGGCAAAGAGCTGAGCCCATCTCTGCCTGATGGCAGCAGTGGGAGAACCCTGGATCTGGAGTCAAAGGAAGTGGGTTCAAATTTTATGCATCTGCTTCCCATTTGACGGTGGCCACCGCTGGCCTCAGTTTCCTTATCTGTAAAGTAAGGGGGGCTGGAGCAGATGACCTTTGAGGTTTCTTTCAGCTCTGGATCATATGAATCTCCGTCCAACTCCCTGTTTAGACTCCTGGCTGACCTAGTCTCCCTCTCCTTTCCTCGTGGTCTCCCCTTGCTGTTCTCCTACCCTTCTCCCTCCCTCCTTCTTGCTCCCAACTCCTAGCTCCCAGCTCTGTGCTGGATTCCAATTATCCCAGTAACTCTCTCCTGTGTGTAGCTCGCCCTTGTCTCCCCATAAGGCCGTGAACTCCAGGGGAGGAAAAGTGGGCCCCCGCTGGCCTTCTCCCTGCCCAGGCCATGCAGGGTATCCTTAGTACGGGTTCTGCAGTCCTACGGTCTCCAGTGGGTCTCGGCTCAGTCCCAGTGGCGTTCGGGGAGGTGGTACCACTCTTTCGGTGAGTGGAAGAGCCTCGGATCCCGCCCCTCCCTCCGGTGTCCCATCTGGGCTCCGCCCCGCGGGTGTCCGGTGTCCCCCTCCTTGGCAGGCGAGACCGCCTGGGCAAAGCCGCCTCCAACTGGCCCGAGTGGCTGCCGGCTCTCCCTCCCTCCCTGCCCTGCGCAGCCCGCCCCCAGCGCTGCCCTCACCAGGCTCCGGCTGGCCCGGCTCTCCCTGGCCGCCCGGCTTGGGCCAGCCTCGGGCGCCCGTGCCGGTGCCTGCGCCGGCCGCTCTTTCGCTCCCTCCCTGGCGCCCCGGGCTGCCCGGCTAATCGCTCCGGAGCCATGCTATGCTGCCTGTTGCAGCGGGCCATCAATGTCTCCGGTGTGGAGAAGAAGGACCGGCACTGCGATCCCGTGGCCAGCCTGATTTTCCGAGGTGAGAGCCCAGGGCGGCGTCCGGGGCGATACTGACCCACTGGCATGCCCAGTTAGAAGGGACCTAGGACGCCAGAATAAGGCGTAAGAGCTCAAAGGAAGGGCCTTGGGAACTCAGAAGGTCAGAGCTGGGAGAAGGGACTTTAAACATACGGGGTCAGAGGTGGAAGAGTCCTAGAATAGAGAAGGTTACAGCCTGGAGATGGTGCCGAGATCAAGTTTGGACAGAGAGACTGTGCAGAGACAACCTAACTCAGGGATTCTTAACCTGGAGACCTCATTCCTTCCAGGGGATCTGTGGGTAGAGTTCTGGGGGCCCACGAACTTGGATGGGAAAAAGTCAAGAGACATGTCGATGAATTAGATGGCAGCTGAGGTCCTTGGCGTCTCTAAAATTCTGTGAGTCCGCCAGTCCTTTAGTGGAAGCTCATCTTATAGACCAGGTGTTATTAACCTGGAATCCCTTCTCTGAATTAAAAAAATCGATTAACTGTATTTTAATATAATTGGTTGCCTTTGTAATACTAGGCATTTTCTTTTACTCATTGAAAAGAATTCTTCTGAGAAGGGGTCCATAGACTTCACTTGACTATTCAAGGAGTCTGTGACTCCTAAAATATTAAGAATTCCCACTCTGGTCCAATCCCCTCATTTTTACATATGAGGAAACTGAGGCTTAGACCAAACAGCTCCTTTAGCAGCCCTGTTGTGATTATAACTGAAGCCTCCTAAATGAATTATTTTTAATTATTATTTCTCTTGAATTATTTATTTATTTATTTAATATTAACTTTCTTGGGTACAATAAACATTCCTTAAACACCTGATGTGGAGAAACCCACTAAACTCTGGCTGAGACACAAGGTTGAAGTAAGATACTATTCCTTCTCTCTTGGAATTTATGTGCTAGTGATGGTGGCCATGTGACAATTACGCAAATAACTATAACAAAAATATCATAGAATAAGTGAATTGAAGAGGTGCGAGTAAGTTCTGTGAAGTTTAATGTGGGGCAAGACCATTAATTCAGTGAAGGCTTTTGGGACAATTGCTTGTATGAGCTAATTGTCAAATTTTTAGTGGGAGCATTTACTCCTCAAAAAATAGGCAAACTTAAATATCACGGATTGATTTTTTTATGGATTATCTAGAGTTATGAAAATGATGGAGAAAATTTTAATGATGCAGATTAAGCAGATAAGTGTGTCCTACAAGACTTTTTTTCTTTTTTGGGGGAGCTGGTTGTTAAACATTTACCAACATGCACCTGGCAATAATAGGGCATTGGTAGCATTGATTGTAGAAAGTGGTAATTGAAAAGGAGTAGGGAGGGGAGAGGGAGAGAGGGAATATACTCCAGATATAAGGAACAGTTTGAGCAAACGCAGGAAGGCAGGAAATGGGACTGTGAGTAGCCTTCCTGGGCTGGAGGTAAGAGTAAGGGTGGAGATATCTTGGATTGGGAGCTAGCCTTGAAAGCCAGGAAGACCTGGGTTTGAGTCCCATCTCTGATACATCCTGGCTGTGTGACCCCAAGTAAGTCACTTAGCTTTTCTGGGTTTTAGTCAATTCTTTAAGTCTCTAAGTTACAGAGAAGATTTGGTTCTGCCTTGGTGGAGGGATTTTCCTTACTAGATGATTCCTCTATCCATGAAATCCTAAGTCTGGTTTAAGAAAAATAGAATGAAGGGTAAGAGACAAGAAGTGATGAGTCTGGAAAGGGAGCACAGTACTAAATTGTGGAGGGCCTGGAAGGGCTAGCAGAGAACTTTGCTTTGTTTAGTAGGGAATCACTGGAGGGTGGTGGGCAGAGTGCCTTGCCTAGATCCGAGTGAAGGGGGCTCTGGCAGATGTGCCCGAGGTTCTTCTATGGTGCCACAGACCGGAGGGCAGTTGGGTGGAGCCTATAGAATCCTTCTCATTATGATGTTTTAAATGAATCAAATAAACTACATCATACTGTGTCCCAGCTCCCTCCAGGTTTCAGCTAAACTTCCTGCTACAGGAAGCCTTTCCCAACCTCTCTAGATCCTTGTGCCTTCCCTCGGTTAATTATTTCCCATTTATCCTATATTTAGCCTGTTAGCACCACATTGTTTGTGTGCTGTCTGCTCCTTAGAATGCGAGTTCCTCAAGGCCAGGGATTGAGTTTTGTCTTTCTCTGTATGTTTGGTGTTTAGGGTTATGTGTGGCACCTATAGGTGTTTAATAAATGCCTAGGCATTTCTTGACAGCTAGGTGGTACAGTGAATAGAGCCTTGGGTTTGGAATCAAGACTTATCTTCATGAGTTCACATCTGGCCTCAGACGCTTCCTAGCCATGTGACCCTGGCAAGTCATTTCACCCTGTTTGCCTCAGTTTCCTCATCTGTAAAATGAACTGAAGAAGGAAATGGCAAACCACTCCAGTATCTTTGCCAAGAAAACCCTCAAAAGGGGTGATGGAGAGTTGGAAGTGACTGGACAACAAAGCGCTTACTGACTGACTGACAAAGAAAATGAATTATATCAATCAATAAACATTTATTAAGTACCTATTATGTGCCAGGCACTGTAGTACAGGTGACTGAAAGATATACGTATATGCATACACACATAGATACATATGCATATACATATATACACATAGATAGATGCACATATACGTATATGTATACATATAGATCCATCCATATACACATACATATATACCCATAGATACACATATACATAAATGCACACATATAGAGCCATCCATACACACATACATATATACACTTATACATGTACATGTCATTTGTATATTTCCCATCCAAGTTCAGGGATTTCCTGAAATCTATCCATTGACCCCTTGGATTAAGAACCCAAGGAAGAAAAAAAGTGAGTGGGCAGGCAAGTATAGCTATACATAAATTCATTTTACTCCCTGATTGTCACTAACTCACTGTGTGACTGTGGATAAGTAACATCCTCTCTGGGCCTTAGTTTCCCAATTTGTACAGGGACAGCATGACATCGTGGATAGAGTGGATTCAGGAAGATGAATTCAAATGCTATTTCTGTCATTTCCTGCCTGTGTTACCTTGAACAAGGCACTTAATGGGGGTGTGCTGGTAAATGTTTACTAAGTGGCTCTCTGGAAAAAAAGTCTATGCAGAACATACTTTTAACTTTCATCTGCATTGTCAACATTATCTCCATCACTTCCTTAAGTCTAGACAATCAACAAAATAATATATCATGCCCCAATTTCTAGTGTATGTGGATTTATGAGGTGTAAAAGTGCTCACATTGAATTTAACAGTTGGCTCTCTCAAGACTGATTCAGGCTTCTACTCTTGAACTTAAACCCTGTGGGACTCGGTTTCCTAACATTTGTAATGTTAGACTTGTTGCCTTTTCAGTCATGTCTTTCTCTTTGTGACCCCATTTCAGGTTTTCTTGGAAAAGATATGGAATGGATTGCCTTTTTCTTCTCCAACTCTCTTTACAGATGAGGAAAGTGAGGCAAATAGGGTGAAGTGACTTGAAGTCACACAGCTAGTGAGTATAATATTTGGTTAGTAAGAGGATATTGGTAGTAAACAGTGAGATTTGAACTCACAAGGATGAGGTTTCCTGATTCCAAGCCCTGGGCTCTACCCACTTGACCACCAATGTTGGACAGGATGACCTTCAAAGTCCCTTTGAAGTCTCCATTTAGGATCCCATGCTGCTTTGAGAGTGAGCTTCCCCTCCTTCCATTGGCGGTCTTCCTGGCCACGCGCAGGTGTGCTGTAAGGGTCCTCGCTGAATGAAGTGCCTTCTTGGGTCCCTTCCCACTCAGGGATTCTGGGAATGGAAGCTTAGAGCCAAGAAAGAAAATTGGAAGAAACTCAGGACTGATTTAAGAGACTTCAGATGAATTCAGTACTTAAAGGATCTGTAACGTCTTCAGTCAGTTAACTAGCATTTATTATGCTGCCCGCTATTGCCAAGATATGCGCTAAGCACACAAAACACTCATATCGGTGGAAACAAAGTCCCTGCATCATTTACATTCTGATAGGGAAGCCGAAAGGGCTGGGGCAAAGGTGGAAGAAGCCCAGAGAGGAGCCATTACAGCCTCTCTGTAATTTGGTCCATGATCACTGGGGATAGCTACGGCCTCACAAATTCCACCCTGAGTTCCTGGTGATTAACCTCTCCAATTTCACCCAGGCTTAACCATCATCAGATGACATCTGTCTGTGGCTGCGTCCCTGCTTCATCATAGTCATCAAATATAGGACCAATTGTTCCAAGAGTGACTTGTTAACTGTATTCCCTCTTTCAGGAGAGAAGACACTGGATGGGAAGGATTTAGGCTAGACAAGAGAAAGAGAACACACTTTTTTCCCTCCTTGGAAGGACTTTTTCTCATTCAATTTCAATGCATTTTTACAAAATATTGAACATATTTAACATATGTAGTACTAGTAGTTGGTTTTTAGGGGTCTGGGAGTATGGAAAAAGTGTCATTTAAATTCCTTCTCTGACCTGGGTGACCTTATGCAAGTCTCTTCCCTTCTTTCTGTAAAATTAGTCTAGTCTAAGAGTTCTTAACCTTGTCTGTGTCCCGGACCCTTTGGCAGTGTGGTGAAGCCAGAATTTTAAATTTTAAATACAGAAAACAAAATACATACTCAGTACAAAGTAAATCAATGATCAAAGTATTGTTATCAGCATTAAAAAAAAGTTTCATGGACCTCCTGTTTAAGAACTTCTGAACTAGTTCATCTCTTTGCTTTCTAGCTTTGGTCCTGGTGATGCTGTGAATTAGATCCAATTTTGTACCTCAAGGAGATTAACTTCTAGAAGGAGGTACAGGGCAAGCAGTCAATCAATTGATAAACATTGATTAAGCACCTGCTGTATCAGGTGCTAGGGATGCCAACCAAAAATCAAGCCATTCCTTCCTGCAAGAAGTTCATATTCTATGGAGGAGACAGTATCATGTGTGTGGTATCATGTGTGTGTTTGTGTGTGTGTGTGTGTGTGTGTAGAGAGAGAGAGAGAGATGGAGAGAGAGAGAGAGATAGAGAGAGAGAGAGATGGAGAGAGAGAGAGATGGAGAGAGAGAGAGAGAGAGAGAGAGAGAGAGAGAGAGAGAGATGCAATTTGGGGGGAGAAGTCTTTTGCAGCTTCAGGAATCCAGAAAGGCCTCATGGGACCCTTACAGGATTCTAAGAGGTGGAAAAGGAGAGAATACAGTCTAGATGAATCACCTGGTTAGGAAGGATCTGAAATGACCAGTGAGGGGTTTGCCTCTGAGTTCAAAGGAACGACATGGGCAGGGCTGTGTTTTAAGGGAATGCCTTGGCAGTAGTGTGGAGAGTGGGTAGGAGGGGGTGGGGGGGTGGGAATGGATAGCCGGAGTCCTGTTAACGGCGGTGACAGCTTGGACCAGGCGGCTCTCTGAGGGGGGAGCAGGGCACAGATGGGAGAGTTCTGGAGGAGGAAGCGATGGGACCTGGCACCTCATTGACATTGGTGGGTTAAAGACAGGGAAGTGAGGTGGCCGACTCATGTGCCTGGAAGGATGGTGGCTGGTGGTACCCTGGCAGAAATAGGGGAGTCCAGAGGAGGAGTATGTTTTGAGGGTGGGGAAAGATAAGTTGTATTTTGGAAACCCTGAGCAGCTACGTCCCTGCTGCCCCCTGGGGAATGCCTCCATGCTGGCCTCTGCCTCTTGTCATCCCTATGTCTTTTCCAGGCTCTGTTCTTGAGCCCCCTCCTGCAGGAAGCCTTCCTGGAGCTCCCTAGTGCTCGGGCTCTCCCCTCTGCTCAGTTTCCTCCTTTCTGTTTTACATTCCGTTATCTAGGTCTATGATGCTTCCTCCTTCCCTCTCCCAGCAGTCTGTGAGCTGCAGAAAGGCAACAAGGGCTGTTTGTTTTGTCTTTTTACTCTAGCACACGAACCTGTACTTTCCCGACGGCAGGGGTTAAAAAAACCTGTTCAATTGAACTGAAAATAAAATCTGTTGTGTGTAAGGGAATGAGAAACAAAATAGTGACGTAATGCATCCCCAGAAAGAGATCTTTTCTCAAACTCTGGGAAGGGCAATCAGGGCAGTTGAGGAAGGTCACATTTGAACTGGACTTGCAAGGCTGACTTAGAATTTCAGGAGGCAAGGATAGAGGTGGGGTGGGGGGAGTTCAGGCAGAGAATGGCAATCCGCCTGACATTTATTAATCGCTTACTGTCTCCATAGCACCTATAGAACTACTAAAGGAAATACCTTTAAGAGTGATGGATGGAGTGATTATCCTTCCTTTTCCAAGCCTTCTCTAACTCTCTCCTGTGCACTCTTTCTCTCTCTGTGTCTCCGGTCTCTCTCTCTCTGTCTCTCTCAGTTTCTCTCTCTCCCTTATCTGCCCTCTTCCCTCTGTGAGGATTTATGACAGGTTGAGAGTGGGGAGGGGTTCTCAAGAAAAGAGAAGGAAGAGGAAGAATCCATCAAAATGAAGAACAATGGTCATGAGTCAAAAGTTGTAGGAAAGAAAATAAGTAAATCCAGGGCGGGAGCTGGCTTTCCTTTCCTCTCCAGCGCAGCTGCAAACACTGACTATATATGGTCACAGACAAGTCCTGAAAGATGAAATCAATGTAAGAGGGAAACATGACAGGGGGAGTTTAATTAGGGATTTACTAAGGAATCCACCCCCAAATCAGAAAGCCAGGCTCCCCCATGGCCAGGCTCCCCAGTGTCCAGTCTCCCTAGTGTCCGGGCTCCCCAGTGTCTAGGTTCCCCCAGTGTCCAGGATGCCCCATGGCCAGGCTCCCCAGTGTCCAGGCTCCCCAGTGTCCAGGTTCCCCCATATCCAGGCTTCCCAGTGTCCAGGCTCCCCCATGGTCAGGCTCCCCAGTGTCCAGGCTCCCTAGTGTCCAGGCTCCCCAGTGACTAAGTTCCCCCGTGTCCAGGCTCCCCAGTGTCTAGGGTCGCCAGTGTCCAGGCTCCCCAGTGTCCAGGTTCCCCCAGTGTCCAGGCTCCCCCATGGCCAGGCTCCCCAGTGTCCAGGCTCCCCAGTGACTAAGTTCTCCCGTGTCCAGGCTTCCCAATGTCCAGGATCCCTCATGTCCAAGCTCCCCAGTGCCCAGGCTCCCCAGTGTCTAGGCTCCCCAGTGTCCTCCCCCACCTGCCCTGCTCTCTTCCATGAAGCCTGCCAACCTGTTGGTGTGTGGCTGGCTGTTTGGCATTCCCTGGATGGAATTTCATATGCTGCTTCCCAAAATAGCCTGGAAGAGCTGGGGAGGAGGGTCTTCCTGTAAGTTTTCTTTGGTCTGATCTGGTCTGGTGTTCTGGGCTGCTGAGATGGGGGTGGTCAACCAGAGTTGTTTGTTTTATTCATTCATTCGGTCACCTATTTATTTATCATAGCAGAGATTCTTAACCTGGGTTCTGTGAACTTTTAAAGAAATATTTTGTAACTATTTCAATATGACAGGTTTTCTTTATAATCTTTTTATTTTATTTATTTTATTTTATTCATTTAAATGTGTTCTTCTGAGAAGGGGTCCAGAGGCTTCACCAGGCTCCTGCCCAAGAGGTCCATAACATGAAAAAAATGAAGGATCCCTGTGTTATAGAAACTTGGTGCCAATAGCAGTCATTTATTTATAAAGCTGGGTCAATGTTTCCTCTCCAGTCTCTTAAAACTCCAATTATTCCATTTGGTAAGCATTTATTAAGTTCCTACTGTGTGCTAGGCATGTTGCCTAGCATGTTGTAAACTGCTGGGATAACAGATTTAGAGCTGGAAGGAAATTTAGAGGTCTTTCAGAACAACTCTTAATTTTATAGATGAAGAAACTGAGGCCCAGAAAGGTTAAATAATATGTCCAAGATCACACAGAAAATGTTAGAGTAGAGTTTGAACCCTGTTCCACTGACTGTTTTTTCCACTGGACCATTCACACATCCTCTTCTCCAGTCAGGTGGGTGACCTCATTGTCCCCTACCATCATGGTGACCTGTTTTCTGGAAAATGGAATGGACTAGCCTCCATTCAGCTACTAAAGTAATTTTTCCAAAGCACAGTTCTGATCATTCACCCCCACTGCCACCCCCAAGTGACTCCCTCTTATTTCCAGTAGCAAACACAGAATAATCTACTTGGGATTTGCAGCCCTTCATAGCTTTGCCAACTCCTACCTGTCTAGTCTTCTGACACTTTCCTCCCTGGCACATACTCTTTGATCCAGTGACACTGGCCTCCTGGATGTTCTACCAATAAGACCCTCCATCTCTCAGCTCTGGTCATTCTATTTGGCTGCTCCCCAGGCCTGGAATGTGCTCCCTCCTCCACTCAGACTACTGACTTTCCTGGAAGCCTTCTCCAACCCCTCTTAATTCAGCATCTTCCTTCTAATACTTATTTCCTATTTATTCTGTATCTAGTTTGCTTTGAATAGATTTGTTTGCATGTAGTTTCCCCCATTCACTTGTAGGCTCCTTGAGGACAGGGACTGTCTTTTGGCATTATTTTATCCCCCAGAGCTTAACACAGCACTTGGCAGGCACTTAAAAATTTAGTGATTGACTAGGTGCCAAGCACTCAGCTTGAGTCTAGGGAAGAGCTAGAGGAAGGGTCCTAACATTGAATAGGAACCCCAGTGGAAGATGAGTGAGCATGACCTAGGATCATGTGCCTGCTTCGTGCCAGGCACTACTGTGTTCAACCTAGGGGGATTAAGACAGAATGGAAATCGTCCCATCTCTTAAAGGGCTTGCAGTGTCATGGACCCCTCATGGTTGCCGTGATGGCCATCAGTCTAATGAAGTCTGTGAGCTTGTCCTCAGAAAAATGTTTTCCAATGCATAAAATAAAATGTATAGGAATACAAAGGAAGCCAATTCTATTGCACTATAATTATAAACATATTTTTTAAAAAACAAGTTCCCAGCTCTCAGGTTAAGAATTTGTGGATCTGTGGGAACAAGTTATGAGAGAGAGAGAGAGAGAGAGAGAGAGAGAGAGAGAGAGAGAGAGAGAGAGAGAGAGAGAGAGAGAGAGAATGAGTCAATTCCTGGACTATATCATGAGCAGAGTGACAGAGTTGTAGAACTGCCATCTCTAATCCAAGCCATACCCCATCACATTAGTCTTCACAAGTACATGACAAATGACCATCCAGCCCACCCCTCATCCAGGACCTAGATACTCAGTAAGTTTCTGAATAAATGAATGAACCATAGGATTCCTTGTTATATTTTCTAGCAGATATCAAATAGTCACAAGATCACACATTTTTACAGGAACCTTAGGAGCCTCTTAATCCAATCCCCTCATTTTACAGATGAGAAACTGAGGGCCTAAAAAGCTTAGTTCGAGTCACAAGTGAGTAAGCTGGGAGTTGGACTGGAGTCTGTTGACTCCACATCCTTCTCTTTCCATGATACCCTGCTGCCTCCCCAGTCAGCTGTCTTCCCCTAGTCAATTGTCAGGCATTTCTTAAGTCCCAGGCTCTTGGCTAAGCTCTGAGAATACAAAGAGACAAAAACAGTCGTGCTCCCAGGACCTCACAGTCTGTTTAATGGTGGAGACAACCTGTAGATATAACATACTTTCAGGGTATAACCTTGGAAGTCCTGGTCCTAGCAGCTGGTGGAGGGAATGGTGACTGGGTAGGAGACTGAGAGAGACCTTCTTCCAGGAGATGGCATTTTTACAGACTCTGAAAGGAAGCCAGGGATGATGGGAGATCGGCAATCCAGAGATGAGAGAATGGAAGGTGGGGCACAGAGAGGGGACCAGCTGGATGGTAGACCCTGTGGAGGGGAGTGATGGATGTATAAAAAGATGGGAAGCTTTTTTAGGGGCCATACTGGGAAGAGTTTGAAAGGCTAGGGAGTCTTTGGAGTTGATTGAGCACAGTGATGTTGTCAGCCTCCTGGCTTTAGGAAAATCACTTTGGCAGCTGTGTGGAAAGAGAAAAGCCTGGAGGCAGGGAGGCCAGTGAGGAGGCTGTTTTGATGGTCCAGCTGAGAGGTGATGAGGGTCTGAGTTGTTAAATTAAGTAGAATGTGAAAGGCTCTTTCCTGTCAACCCCATCTTTTTCTAGGCCTTGCCCTTTTGCCATCCTTCAGTGATGGGAAATGAAGGCGCCTTGGGTGGGAATTCATCCATCACGTCTGCTTTCAGATAACCATCTTGGATTCTTGGCCAGTTGGGCAGGAAGAGCTACTCAGCCCGCCCACTTGGCTGACATGGACCCTTTCCTTCCCCTCCTCCTCTGACCTCAATGACTTTCCCCAATGGCTCTTCACATCCCTCTGGTGACCTTGGCTTCATCATCACCACCTAGTGTTTCTTGGAAAAGAGTCTTTTGTGACTCTGGGTGTTCATCATTATTTTTCATTCCCCAGATCCAATCCATTGAGTCCCATGGAATCTATCATCACAGCACATTTTATAAGCCCCCTCCTCTCCTTGGACACCACCCCCCGTTCTGGTACAGATCTTCATCACCTCATACCTGGACTACTATGGGGTGGGTCTGCCTGGCCCAAGTCTTTCTCTACCCCAGACCATCCTCCATTCAGCTGAGAAGCTGAAGAGCACGTCTGGCTGTATCACCTCCTACCCACTCAGTAAACTCTAACACCTTCCCATCACCTAGGATTAATTAAAAAATCCTTCCTTGGGCTTCAAAAGACTTCATAACCTGGCCCCTCCTACCTCTCCAGTCTTCTTCTACCTTAATCCCCCCAAAACATTCTGTGATGTCGTCCTGATGACCATCAGGGTACTGGACCCAGATGGCTGTGGAGGAGAAAGTGAGACTGGTGACCTTGCACAGCTCTCCCTCCCTTGAATCAAAGTCAACTGCAAGTCATGTCATCATCTTGAGGTCATGGTCCTCTTTGAGAATGAAGGACGAACGCAATGATGACAATATTCTGTGATAATGTGACCCTGGCATCCTCGCAGGTCCTGGAACAAGATGCTTCTTCTCTGGACTTTAGGCATTTTCACCAACTATGCCTCATGCCTGGAGTGCTGTCTCTCTCTCTCTCTTTATGTTGCTTGGCTTCCTTTAAATCCCAAATGAAATCTCACCTTCTGAGAAAAGTCTTTTCTAGTACTCCTTAAGGACAGCTAGGCGGCGCCATAGTGCAGACAGCACTGGGGCTGGATTCAGGAAGACTCATCTCCTGAATTCAAATTCTGCCTCAGATACCTGCTAGTTGTGTGACTCTGGGTAAGTCACTTAACCCAGTTTGCCTCAGTTTTCTCATCTGTAAAATGAGTTGGAGAAGGAAATGGCAAATCACTCCAGTAGGTTGGCCAAGAAAATCCCAAATAGGGTCACAGAGAATTGGACATGACTGGAATAGCTGAACAACAAAATCATTAATCTTACTGGTTTCAGGGCAGCTAGGTAGCTCAGTAGACAGAGTACCAGCCCTGGAGTCTGGAGGACCTGAATTCAAATTCAGCCTTAGACAGTTGATACTGTGTTACCCTGGGCAAGTCATTTAACCCCAACTACCTCACCAAAACAAATTTTTTTTACTGGTTTCTCTCTGAGATACTCTTCAATATATCCTGGTTATACATAGTTGTTTGCTTTTTGTTTTTTTTCCATTAGACTTGAGCTCCTTGAGAACAGGGATTGCTTTTTGTCATTCTCTTTATCCCCAGCACTTAAAATGGTGCGTGGCATACAGTAGGTGCTTAATGATACTTCTTGTACTGTCTGGTCAACCTTTTTATTAATTATTTGGATGATGGTATAGATGGCATCCTTGTGAAATGGGCAGATGATTCAGAGCTGGAAGGTAACATGATTGATGTTTATTGAGGTACCCTGTTACCTGTATAATAAAGGGTACTAGGATGGTGTAATCATTCAAGGCTCTTCTGGTGACACATAAGATCTGGCCCCTTGCTAAAAGGACAGGTTCAAACCCAAGGCTGGGTCCAAGATGATGGACAACTGATCAGGAAGGAGAAACAGCTTTCTCAAACTTTTTTCCATTTGTATGAGTGTGTGAGGATATTTGGAACCAGAGTTCCCAAACATAGTCATTGATGGGGACCATGAGTTTCCACATGGAACTCTTAGTCACTGAAGCCCTTTCTCGAGGGGCCAGAGCCCACTTGTCACCAGAAATGACCTGAGCAATTGTCCAGCCTTGTCATTCAATGGGTTTAAGTAATTTTGGCAGTCCCTGTCCTTGGGGAATGAGAGTCTAGTAAGGAGAAAGACCACACATGAAATGTAATGTTCAGAATCACTTAGAAATCCTTACTGGACCTGAAGAAAGGTATAGATTAGGAAGGTTCCTGAAGGGAGGGAATTTTGAAGATTGGAATACATATGGATGAATGAAGAGATGTGAGAGTACCCTCACTTACCGAATAAAGGGAGCAAGGCGTCATGATAGCTGTGAGAAAATGAATTAAAGAGGGATACAAGAAGCAGATGAGCTTGGCTGGAGATTTGAAAGAGACCAAATGATAGAGAAACAAGTGACCAGTTGACGTAAAGCCTCAAATGACAGGTCCAGAAATCTGGACCTGATCTTGTAAGTCAGGAGGGTTAAGCTGTTCTCTCCCTCGCAGCAGAATGGATGCCCCTCCAGGGCAGGACTGTTCTATTTTTGTCTACATTGCCAGCATACAGTAGGGTGCTTGGCACATAGTAGGCTCTTACTATGCATTTGTTGAATAGGTAAATAACAGAATGCACAGACCATTCTAATGTGACTTCCTATGGTGAACTGGGGGGAATATTTCCAGACCTCTTTTAGTTTAGATTCTTGTTCATGGGGAGGACATGTTTCTTTATTTCTTCATCTCTGGGCATGACTAAGGGGAATTGTAAAACCATCTGACACTCTCTCCCTTTCTTCCCCAGGGGTAAAGAAGCGAACCAAAGTTATTAAGAACAATGTGAATCCTGTTTGGAACGAGGTGAGGAGCTGCTCAGGGAACCTGGAATCCTAGGAGCCCTCCTGGTGGAGGCAGATTTTTAAGGGATATTTTGGAAGAGATTAAAGGTCTTTGATGCAACTGGGCTGAACTTCCAAGGGATTCTAGGGATTCAGGAAATCCTGTGTGATATAAGGGAGATGGGAGAATCGGTGGGCCCGTCTTTGCCACTGCCACCCTTTTAGGGCATAGTGCAAAGAATGCTAGCCTTGGAGTCAGAAAACCTTGGGTTCAAATCCTACCTTGACCACTTATGAGCTCAGTGACCCAGGACAAGTCACTTTACTACACTAGCCTCAGCTATTCATATGTAAATTGAGGGGCTTGGATGGGATGGTCTCAGAGGATCCTTCCAGCTTGAGCTGGAAGGAAACTCTTCACCTTACTAATACCCCCTTTTTGGAAAAAAACAAAAAAACAACAACAAAAACAACCAAACTCAGGAGTACTCACTGATATCTGATTGTTTCTCTGGGAATTGCTTCTAATAATAGGGATTCACTAATCAAGGAATTAGGGGCTGCCCCTACCTCCCTTAAATCAGGTCCTTTTCTCCTCTTTCTTTAAGACCCAGAACAAACACATCTGCTCCAGGAAGCCCTTTCTGATTAACCCCAACCCATTCAAGTCTTATCTTGTTCTGGATTCCTTCTCTCACCTCTGACCCCAGTGCTAGGTGGTGTTAGAAAGTGTTTTCAAGTCTGTTTCCTGGATCTAAGTTCTGTTTCCTCCATTAGGCTAGCCTAAGGGGATATTGAAGGAGAAAAAAAGCTTCCAGAGGGAACACTGAGTCTGATCTAGGGACAGGATTCCAACCAAACCAGAAAGGGTCTTAAGATCATCCAGTCCAGGGTTAGAGAACCTGCGGTCCTTTGACTAAGTCTAAGTTTTACAGGAAAAATCCTTTGATTAAGGGGATTTGGTCAGTGAAGTTTGGATTCAAAGGGCCACGCTTGAGGACCTAGAGGGCCACAGGTCACCTTGAGGCTGCAGGTTCCCCACTGCTGATTCTAGTTCATTGTTTTACAGATGGGAAGTTTGGGAGCCCTTACCCTAAAGGGAGTGACTAAGCTCTGTCCTCAAGGAGTCTCTAGATATCAGGAGAAAGAAGCCTCTGCCCTCAGGGAGCCTCTAGTCTGAAGGGGGAGACACAATCCTTTTCTCCAAGGAGCTCTGGTCTGATAGGGGAGGTGGTACGTAGAGGGTATAAGGAGACAAACAAGTATCCAATTTGCTGAGAGGGAGACTGCTCCTTGACTTGGATCCCTAAGGAAGCAGCCAGCTTCTCTGCGCCTCTCTCCCAGGTGCTGATCCTGTGGCCCCTGAGGTGGTGTAGGGGTGGGGTGGGGCAGTGATGGGGCAGAGCCTGGTCCTTCCTAGTCTCTCTGCTCTCTTCACTGGGCTGCCGCCAGGGCCCTGGGCTCTCCTACTGATGCTGCCCTTTCTCTCCTTCCAGGGATTTGAGTGGGATTTGAAAGGCATTCCCTTGGACCACAGCTCTGAGCTGCACGTGGTGGTAAAAGACCATGAGACAGTCGGAAGAAACAGGTGAGAAACAAGGCGGCCTGAGAAGGATACTGTCCGCTCGGGAAGTTGGGAGAGGGGGGGTCTTCACTGACCTTGTAATCCAGACATTCTTTTATTTTTATTTTTTATTATTCTCAATTACTTGTAATTGTAATTACATTCTTAGCATTGGGTTTTTTTTTTGTTTTTTATGATTTTTGAGTTCCAAATCCCCTCCGTCCTTGAGCAGGCAAGTGCTTTGAAATTGACACTTCATGCCCAGTCGTACAAAGCATCAGCCTTTTTTTTACACCCTGGGCCAAGTTTAAGAATAAAGCCAGGATCCGAGAATTATTGGATAGCATATGTATCAGCGCTTTGCTGGTTACCTTATTATTATTAGTGATTATTCATGTAGCACTTTAAGGCATTCCAAGTACTTTATGTATGTTATCTCATTTGAGCCTCAAAACAATCCTGTGAAGAGATGATTTTATTGTCCCCATTTTGCAGTTGAGGAAACTGAGGCTAGGGAGGGTAAATGACCTGAGCAGGAGGCTGGGAGACCAGCTCCTTCGTCCAATATAAAAAATCATCCTGGGAGATCAGGACATGGGGGCTGGGAGTGGGTGGGGGTGGGGCAGAACCTCACTTGATTTTTTTGTAAGATGAGGGACTGAGCTGAGTAGGTCCCTGAGCTTTCTTCTGGATGCCATATTCTGTGACTCCTTAGAGTTCACTCCCTATGATTTAACTAAATCAGAAAGAGGACTGTGTTTTGCAGGCATGGGGCATGAAAGTACTTGCACAGGAGAATCCCAGATCCCTGGCGTAGTCTGAGACAGCAGCTTAGGAGTTTCTTGGGAAATATAGCAAGGACAGAAGTGCAAAAGCATCCTCCCTGTCACCCCCACATCAGGGCACTTTTCCCCCAGGGAAAAGCCAGAAGAACTATAGGACTGAGGTATACCTGTAGGGAATATGTGTTGCTGAGGAGCATCTCAGCACTCCTGGTTCCATTCTGGGGGGGTTCCCATTAAGTTTGCTCTGGGTTGAGAGTCTTCCTTGCTCAGCTGGTCTGGCTCCACCACGATGGAGTGTCTCCTCTAACAAGTCAATTCACTGCTAGGTGGAATCATTGCCATGATGACCCCTCAAAGCTTTGATTCCAATTCAGTTTTTCCTAAGCAGAAATCATTGTCTTTTCCTCCAGATTTCCCCTTCTGAACTTCTCTCTTACTGTTTTAGACACTGCTAATCTTCTGGTCTCCCAGGTTCAAAACCTTGTTGTTACCCTCAACTTCTCTCCCTTACTTAATTTTGACTCTAACTCTGAGTCAGTTGCCAAATCTTGTCATTTATTTCTCGGCATAATCTCTCCCATAGATCTCCTTCACTTCACTTACCTAGCCACCATCCTACTTCAGACCCTCACTGATCCTCCCCTGGATCACTGCAGTGCTGTCCTCACTGGTCTTCCTTCTTCCTGTCCTTTCCCATTCTCATCCATCCTCCACTCACATGCCAAAGTGATTTTCTTAAAGTGTAGATTTGATCATGTCACTACCCTGCCCAATAATTCCAGTGGCTCCCTATTACCTTTGGGATCAAAGCTCTTCATAACCTGGCTCTTTCCCACCTTTCTAATCTTTTTTAAAAAATTTATCTTATTTTTGATTTATGGAGTAAAACAAGCATTTCCATAACAGTAAATAAAAGAGATGATGGAACATGAAACTGTAAGTCTACTATGCATAGTTTGCTATTTCTTTAATATAGACAACAAAATTCTCACTTAAACTTCCCAGCATACATTCTATTATGAATGGTAGAGTTGGCTACCATTGGACACAAATAAGTGTATGTGTATATATGTATTTGTGTGTATGTGTGTATATATGTACATATATATGTATACACAGATTTATGTAAAATTATTCTCTACATACTTCTATTTATGAGTCCTTTCTCTGGATGCAGATAGCATCTTCCTTTATATGTCCTTTATAGTTAATTTTAGTATTTATAATAGACAAGGTAACTTATTTACTCAATCATTCATAAAACAATATTACTGTTACTGTATACAATTTTTTTTGGCTCTGCTCTTTTCATTCTTCATTATTTTGTGCGAGTCTTTCCATGTTTTTCTAAAATGGTTGAGCTCATCATTTCTTATAGCACAGTAGTATTCCATCACAACTTGCTCAGTCATTCCCCAATTGATGGGCATCCCTGCAATTTCCAGTTCTTTACCATCAGAAAGAGAGCTGCTATAAACATTTTAGAATATATATGGGTCCTTTCCTCTTTTCCCTAATCATCTTTAGAAATAGACCAAATTGTGGTATTGCTGGATCAAAGGGTATATAGTTTAATAACTCCTTGGACATAATTCCAGATGGTTCTTCAGAGTGGTTGGATCAGTTTACAATTCCACCAACAGTGAACTAGTGTCACAATTTTTCCACATCCCCTCCAACATTAGTTAATTTCCCCTTCTATCATTTTAGCCAATCTGGAATGTGTAAAATGATATTGCAAGGTTGTTTTAATCTGCATTTCTCTAATCAATAATGATTTAGAGCATTTTTATATGACTATAAATTGTTTTGATCTTTTCATCTGAAAACTGCCTGTTCATATCCTTTGACCATTTATCAATTAGGGAAAGACTCATATGCTTATCGATTTGACAAATTTATATATATGTATTTTAGATATGAGACCTTTATATGATAAACTGTCTATAATTCCCCACCTTCCCCGATTTTCTGCTTTTTTTATGATCTTGGTTACATTTATTTTATTTTTACAAACCCTTTTTAATTTAACATAATTGAAATTATAAACAAATCCTACTGCTTTGGATGGTCTAGCTGTTCTTTGTACATCTCACTTTGTCTCCCATTTTCATGACTTTGTACTGCCTGGAATTCTTTCTCTTCCATCTCTGACTTCTATAATCTCTGACTTCCTTTAAGATTCAGCTCAGTTATCACCTCCTCCAGGAAGTCTTTCCTGGTCCCTCCAGCTGCTATTGTCACCCCCTTTAGGGTTATCTTCCATCTACTCATATATATTTTATATATTATCTCTTAGTTAAAATTTAGGACAGGGACTGTTATTGACTATCATTTCTTTTTCCAGCACTTAGAACAGTGCTTAGAACATACAAGATGCTTAAAAAAACCTGGTTGACTATTTACCTTTGTATCTACAGGGCTTAGTACAGTGTCTGTCATGAACAAGTACTTAAGGGATTGATTGATTATAAAACCCAGAAGGAAGCTTAGTGGGTGAAGGGAGGCCATCGAAGGTGAATCTGAGTGTCTTTAAGGACTGGGTCCTCACTGGCCACACTTCCTAGTACATCTAAATCAGCCTCTTTGAAATGAGTGATCACGGTTCTTGGTGTCATCATGTACACACTCTCGGCTCACTCTCAAATGGATAGTTTGCCATTTGCCATCTGATACTTTCTTGCCTCTGAACCTTGGCTCACGCTACATTGTCCTCCCCTTATCTTGCTTCCCATCCCAGCCTCTTCCCTGCCTGTTGAAATTCTATCAGTTCAGTATTTTACAAGGGGGGAAGCCACCTGTTGCTGTTGATCCTCCTTCATTCAGATCATTCCCTAGCCTGTTCCCAAGCCTGGAGTGTAATAATAAGGTACAGTTCTGGGGTACCTTAACAATGATGTGGTGCTTTTCTTAGAACATCCCTGGGAGGGGAGTAGAGAGGGAGAGTGAGGGAAGATTGGCATGCTAGACTTGTAGTCAGGATTATCTGAATTCAACTCCCTCTTCAGACACCCACTAAGCTGTGAGACCCTGGACCAGTCACTTAACTTACCCAGCCCTCAGTGTCCTGGATTCACTGACTTTTAAGGTATCTTCCAGCTGTTAATCAGAGATCATGTGACCATAAACATTATTGTCCCCACTTAACAGTTGAGGAAATAGTCTTAACCAGGAGAAGTGACTTGCCCAAGGTCACAGGGCTAGTAAGTGATGGAGGCAGGGCTTGGTTTCTGAATCTGCTTTTATTTCTTTCACACTCAGCTGTTGTTCAGTCAGTGTTCACCGTTGGAAGTCGACTCTGGCATGCGGGTTGAAGTCACCATAGCAAGTGGTGTCAAAGAGTCAACCTTTGTCAAAATGGTGGCCCAACAGCAGTTTGCCTTCTGGACACAGTGCTCAGCACATAGAAGGCAATTAATAAATGCTTCTTTCTTTCCAAATCCCACATTTATGGCTGATACACAAAAATCCTGTTTTCATCCTCTTCCAGTGGTTGTGTGTGCACAGGAGATGCCCTTACCTTCACTGTTGTTATTTTATTAGAATTCAATTTAATTCAATTACCATTAATTAAGCACTAATTTGTACCAGGCTCTCAGGACATAAAGGCAAAAAAATGAAAAAACTATCCCCCTCATCATTTCATATTGCATCACAGTATTCCATTACCATCATATACCATAACTTGTTCGGCCATTCCGCAGTGGGCATCCCCTCAGTTTCTAATTCTTTGCTATCACAAAAAGAACTACTATAAATATTTTTGTACATATGGTCCCTTTCCTTTTTCTTTATCTTATTGGGATGTAGACCTAGCAGTGGTATTGGTGGTCGAAAGGTATGTATAGTTTTATAGCATTGTTTCAAATTGTTCCCCAGGTTAGTTGAACCAGTTCACAACTCTGCCAGTGGTACATTAGTATCCCTATTTTCCCATATCCCCTCTAGTCTTTGTCATTTTCCTTTTCTTACATGTTAGACAGTCTGATAGATGTGAGATGGTACCTCTGAGTTGTTTTAATGTACCTTTCTCTAATTATTAGTGACTATAAGTAATTTTTTTCATAGTTTTTGACAGCTTTGATTTCTTCTTCTGAAAACTCCTTGTTCATATCTCTGGACTATTTATTGATTGATTTCTTAGTTTTAGAAATCTGAATAAAAAAGAAATCTGGCTCATTTCCTTATATATTTGAGAAATGACACCTTTATCAGAAAAACTTGCTGTAAACCCCTCTTCCTTCCTCGTTTCTTGCTTTCTTTCTAATTTTGGCTGCACCGATTTTATTTGTGCAAAAAATTTAAATTAAATGTAATAAAAATTATCCATTTTACCACCCATGATTTCTTTATCTTCTGTTTGATCACAAAGTCTTTCTTTATTCATAAATCTGATGGGTAAACTTTTCCATGCTTCTGTAATTTGCTTATGATATCATCTTTTATATTTAAGTCATGTACCCATTTTGACCTTATCTTGGTACATGGTGTGAGATGTTGGCCTGTGCCTAGTTTCTGCCAGACTACTTTCCAGTTTTCCCAGCAGTTTTTGTTGAATAGTGAGTTCTTACTCCTCAAATTTGAGTCTTTGGGTTTATCAAACACTAGATCTTGTAGTCATTTACTTCTGTATACTGTGTAGCTAATCCATTCCATTGATCAATCTCTCCATTTCTTATCCATTATCAGATTGTTTCACTGATTATCTCTTTTTAGTATAGTTTGAGATCTGTTTCTGCTAGGTTGCCTTCCTCTCCCTTTCCTCCCTGCTTTATAATTCCCTGAACAATCTTAACCTTTTGTCCTCCAGATTTTTTTTGGTTGTTTTTCTAGCTCTATATAGTAATTCTTTGGTAGTTTGATTGGTATGACACAGAACAGGTACATTAAGTTAGGTAGTATTGTCATTTTTATTATATTGGCTTGGCCTCCCCAGGAACAAGTAATATTTTTCAATTTATTTAGATCTTTCTCTATTTGTGTGAAAAATGTTCTGTATCTGTATTCATATAATTCTTGTGCATGTCTTGGCAGGTAGATACCCAAGTATTTTATATTGTCTGCAGTTATTTTAATTGAAATTTATCTATCTCTTTCTGCTGGATTTTGTTGGTAACATATAAAAATACTGATGATTTATGTGAGTTTATTTTATGTCCTTCAACTTTGCTGAAATTATTATTTCAAATGGTTTTTAGTTAATTCTCTAAGTATACCATCCTATTAGCTGCTAATGTGACAATTTTGTTTCCTTGTTGCTTATTCTTATTCCTTCCTTATTTTTCTTCTCTTATTGCTGAAGTTTACATTCCTAGTACAATATTATGTGTGTTAATTCTTCATTGCCAAAGAAGACCATGCCATCGAGAAATGATGATATGACTTGTACTTGACTTTGTTTTTAGTGGGGGAGAGCTGTGCAGGTCACCAGCCTCACTTCTTCTCCAGAGCCATCTGAATCCAGTGACCAGATATTCATCAGGATGACTAGGGTTGACCCAGGATGGGGCTAAGTGACTTTCCCAAGGTCACACAGCTAGTGAGTGTCAAATGTCTGAGGTGAGATTTGAACTCAGGCCCTCCTGACTCCTGCACTGGTGCTCTATCCACTGCACTACCTAGCTGTCCCCAAGTACAATATTGAATAATAGTGGGGATAATGGGCATTCTTGCTTTACCCTTGGTCTTATTGGGAAAGCATCTAGTTTGTCCCCCATTACAGATAATGCTAGCTGATAGTTTTCAATGGATATTACTTATGGTTTTAAGAAAAGTTCCATTTATTCCCATGCTTTCTAGTGAGTCCTGCTGGCTTTTAATGCTTTGTCAATGTTGTACTTCCTGTCACATTTCCCAGTGTCTCTACTTTCTGCTAGTTTTCTCAGAGTTTTTGTTTGACTGGTGTTTCCATCCTTAAGGTCTCTCTTTCTGTTATCAGTGGTGCCAGGATTGGTCTCAAGTCCCATTGATCCCCATTCTGGATAAAATGATTTCCTGTGTCTGCTTTCTATAGTCCTGATAAAGCTATCTCTTTTAGCAATCCTTTCTAACACTTCCTGTCTCTCATTCCCACTCCAGTGTCTGATCCTGGGATCAGACACTTGTTAGTGATTTCTATCGATCCACCAACAACAGAAGAAACACAGTCTAGAGCTGGAGCCCCCAATGTCAGAACATAAGGGTATTCATTTCAGCAAAAGCTTATTAGAAAGTTCTAGTATGCCTAGACTAGGTGACAACTGGGTGATGTAGTGGATAGAGCACCAGATCTGGAATCAGAAGACTCATCTTCCTGACTTGAAATCTGGCTTCAGACACTGTCTGCCTCAGTTTCCTCACCTGTAAAATGACTTAGAGAAGGAAATGGCAAACTACTCCAGTATTTTTACCTGGAAAACCCCCAAAATGAGGCCACAAAGAATTGGACACAACGAAACAATAATAACAACATTCTATCATGATGGTTAGTACAGGTTGAAAGTCTCTGGATCTTGTGGAAATGCCACTAACAAGAGCTGAGCGTGACGTGGCCATCAAGAAGGCTAATACTACTGTAGATTGTGTTCCTAGAGGTAGAGTATCCAGAATGAAGGAAGTGAGTGGCTTGCTGTCCTCTGTCCTGGAGTTCTGGGTAAGGTTATAGGTACCACCATTTAGGAAGTGTGTTCATCAGCTGCGGAACCCACAGAGGAGGACAACCAAGAAGCCAAGTGGTGCAAGTGGAGAGTCAAGAAGGTGGGAGTTCAAATCCAGCCTCAGATGCTTATTAGCTGTGGGACCCTGGGCAAGTCATTTAGCCCCTGCCTGCCTTGGTTTCCTCATCTGTGAAATGGGGATAAGACTGCTGTGAGGATAAGATGAGATAACATTTGTAGATTGCTTTGCAAACCTTAATTTGCTGTAGAAATGTGAGCTTATTTTATTTTGTTATCATTAACACAAGGACTACCTTCAAATGTTTGAAGGGCTGTCCTCTGGAGGAACAATCAGATTTCTTCTGATGGACCCAGAGAGTGGGAAGTGCTAGATCTAGGCTTGAAGGCTTACCCAGAAGAAACTTCTTCATAGCTAGCTAGAGCTGTTTAAATAACTTGTGCCTTCTCTTTGCCCCAGTATTACTATAACTAGGTCTGTACCCCAAAGAGATCAAAGAAAGAGGAAAAAGACCCACGTGGGTAAAAATATTTCTAGCAATCCTTTTAGAACTAGCAAAGAACTGAAAACTAAGGGGTTCCTCATCCAAAGGAAAAGAGCTAAACAAGTTATGGTAAATGAATGTAATGGAATGCTATTGTGCTGTAAGACATGGTGAAGGGATGATTTCAGAGAAACCTGGGAAAATCTGCATGAACTGATGAAAAGTGATGTGAGGGGGATCAGGAGAATAATTTATACATCAAGAACTACTTTGTGAAGAAAATCTTGGAAAGACTGATCAATACAATGAACAACCAGGGTTCTTGAGGACCAGTGATGGTGGAGCATATTACCTACCTCCTGACAGAGAGGTGAGGGATTCAGGGGAAGAATAAGACATATCTTTCTTGGATATGGCCAATGGGGGAGTCTGTTTTGTTTGACTCAGCAGAAGGAAGGGAGGAAAGAGAAAAAATAAATTTTTGTTCATTGAAAAGAATAAAATGTTTTCCTTAAAAAGGAAAAAAATGTGAATCAGTTGGGCAATAGGAAAAGAAAATAAATCCAAGGTCAAATATTTTAAGAAAAAAAGTCAAATGGTCCCTGCTTCAGGATGTGCTGATTTCTTCCTCCATGGAGGCCCTGGAGGTCTTCAGGAAAAGGTTGGAAGGGGTGGCATGTCAGGAATGTGACGGAAGGGATTGAGGGTCATTATGGGCTATGTTGAATGGCTTCTGAGATCTTTTTTAGCTCTCAGATTCTGCGACTGTGTGATGAATTGACCCTGTGCTTGGGATGCTCAGATGTAGTTGGGAAGATGAAGCAAATTCATGAAATAATTCAAGAATTATACCCAAAAAGGACAATGAAATGAAAAATTGAATATAGTCTACAAGGTCCAAGAGTTTGAAGATGAACAAGATTGCTATGGGCTGCCCTGGCCAGGGGAGGTTTCCTAGAGCAGGTGAGACTTGAGTTGGGCCTTGGAGATTGGGGATAATTTAAATATTCAGAGAAGAGAGGCATGGGAGGATATTCCAGGAGAAAGCAGTAAAGAAATGCCAAGGGGAAGAAATGTATGAGGCACATTCAGGGAATGAGCAGCAGTGCAGTATAGATAGAGAATATGCAGGGGAACAGTGAGAGATCTGGTGGTGGCAACATCCTGGAGGGCCTTGAATGCCAGACTAAGGAGTCTGAATTAAACCCTTTAGGCCATGTGGAAGCAGGAGAATGACTGGGTAGAGACTTAATCAGCCTGTGGTATGTGGGAAGGGTTAGAAGGTGTGGAGAATGTAGAGTCACACACGTTTATTCATATGGTCCTTATGGTAGCAGCCTCTTAGATCTGGCTCCCAGCATTGGTTCTCTTAGAGAGATACTGCCTTCCCAAGGGAAGTCTTTGAGCGAAGTCTTGATGGAAGTGATGGGCAGGGGAGGAAGGGGGGAAGATGAGAAAAAAACTGAAGGGGAAAATCATGAGCAGAAATGACATTTCTCTTTTTAAAATATAAAACATAGAATATCAGAACTGGGAAGGTCTTAGAATAGGGGATGTCAGGGTTGGGAGCTGCCTGAGAACAGGGAATGTCAGGGCTGGGGGTGGTGCTTTAGGACACAGAAAAATGTGAGTGTCCCAGTTCAGCGGTCTCCCATGTAGCCCAGTACACGGTGTCTTGGTCTCTGCCAGTCCTCATTTACATTCCTCCTCTAAGTTTTGACTTTCCCTTTTCTCCCACACACATAACTGAGCATGTTTGTTTGCATAGATGGGGGGTTGTAGGGCCTGGGTTTAGCACAGGGTTTACAAGTCAGTAAACATCAGCAGAAGGAGTTGGTTTTTAGAGGGAAAGACCGAAGTCTCCTAAAGTGCCTGATTCCCGGAGCTGCCTGCCTTCTCTCACTAAGGAGAAAGAATGGTGAGGAACATCCTGAATTGGCTCTCAGCCCAGCCCCAGCCCCATCTCGTCTCCTCGAGGGAGAGCGATGAGACAAGGGGAGGGACCTCAGAGGCCATTTAGTCTACCCCACTCCCAGATGAGGAAACTGAAGCCTAGAGGAGAGGAGACTTGTCCAAGGTCATGCAGGCAGCAATGACTGAACCAGGAGCCAGTTCTTTGACTACACAGTCTCTTTTTTACCCTTCCCGTTCAGGGTATTGACGTTCTCAGTCCTCCGACAAGTTTGGTTCTGAGGGGTGACCTTTAGGGCCCCTATCTCGTTCTGATCCCTCTCCCACCTCCATCTGCCCCAGGCTCTAAAAATCCACTAAATATTCACTAAATGTGAACCATGTGCTTGGCACTGGGGAGACATTGAGTTTAGATTAAGACAGTTTAGATGTAAACAGATAACGAGATGGGCAACATTCCATGATAAGTTCATTCTTGTTGTTTAGTTTTTCAGTGCTATCGGACTCTTTGTGACCCCATTTGGGGTTTTCTTGGGAAGATACTAGAATGGTTTGCCATGTCCTTCTCCAGCTCATTTTATAGATGAGGAAACTGAGGCAAACAGGGTGACGTGACTTGCTCAGAGTCACATACTTAGGAAGTGTCTGAGGCTGGATTTGAACTCATGAAGATGAGTCTTCCTGACTCCAGGCTGGGTGATCCATCCACTGCACCAACTGGCTGCCCAATAAGTTCATTAGAGAGGGGCAAACAAGGTGCTAGGGGAGGTCTGTTCAAGACAAGGTATCCAGGTGCCCTCTGCCTTTCTCCCTATATCTCCATCCCCTTGTACTCTGCTGGTACAGATTCCTGTCACCTCATTTCATGCCCCAGTATACCCAGTAATGGTTTAGTGTTGTATCACTTTCTGGGGGAATCAACAAAGTAATAGATTAGTGTTTTCAATCAAAAGGAATGAAGCTCTAATGGGAGAATTAAAAGTCTGTGTGTGGGAGATTTGAGAGACAGGGGGAGGCAACTTCTTATTCTGTCTGCCTCTGTTTCCGCAGGCATGTGCCTGCCCTCTTCTGGGGAGTCATTTCCCTTTTAGGACAATGGGCGTGAAATCCCCTGGGGAAGATGAGGAGAAGCTATAAAAGTCCATTGGATTTGGAACGAGAAACCCCGCTTTGTGGTCCCTGCTCAGTCATGACACACTGTGTGACACTGGACAAGATCTATGACCTCTCATGCTCCTACCCAGTCAAATGAGCCATTTGCATTAGAGGATCTCAAGTAGCTGAAGAACCCAAGGCCCTTCCACTCTCCTCTCCTCTTTTTACCCATCTGCTAACTGAGGTAGTTGGACCAGATGGCCATTAAGGTCCCTATTTAGGGGTCTCATTAGAGGATCTTAGGGTTTAGTGTCAGGAAGGGACAGAGCTTGGCTCTCAGACTTCTGATTCCCAGGTGGGCATGAGTTTGTCAAAACTGCTAATGCTTAATGGACTGTTACAGTTCCTGGCTGGCATTTGTGTGTTATTTGGGGACAGGGAGGCTGACTCAGCCTGCTTCTGTTCTTCATGTATCGGGGTAGACAGAAGACAGCACAACATTGTACAAACAGTACTGAAATTAGAGCCAGGAGACCTGGAGTTTGCTCCCAGATCAGTTGCTTACTATTTGTGTTACCTTGGTTAAGTCACTTTGCCTCAGTTTACTCATCTGCCAAATAGAGATAATGCACCCCTTGTCTTGAGAAAAGGCTTTGGCAAACCAAAAGCTCTAGAAATGGGAGCTTATTTATTTTTGTTTTTTTTGTTTTCATTCTTCACATATATTTGATGAAGCTTAGATTAAACAGTCCTGAGATAGGTCACTATTTTACCAATCTTTTGTGTTTAATGTTTTTAATCTTGTTCCTATGTGGTTTTGGTTTATTCTTCTAGACTTCTCTATTTTGAAAGCTGCTCACTCCATGTAGTTTGGAGGTAAAGATTATTAACATTTATTAGAAATATTATTCTTAAATTTTTATGCATCAGTGTTATAGTCGGACAGTTGTGGACAACAGTTTTGTCTATCTCCAAAAGCTTTTGTTTGATTCTCAAGGATTTTTTGGAGTCTTTATTTGTTGGGGATTGATTGGTTATTAGGAGGAGTCAGTTTCTGGTTTCTGGTCCATGGTACCAGAGGCTGCCTTTCCAGGTATTTGATAAGGGTTATATTTAGCATTAAAGGGTTTTTACTGCCTCCTTGAATAAGCCACATCCACACATCAACCCAGGTCAGTCAGTCAGCAAGCAAGTGTAGCCCTGGCTAAGTGCTAGGGGTGTAAATACAGTCAGGAAGACAGTCCCTACCTGCAAGGAACTCACATTCTAATAGGGTTGTTTGGTTATTTTCAGTAATGTCTGACTCTTCTTGACCACATCTGGGGTTTTCTTGGCAAAGATATTGGAGTGGTTGGCCATTTCCTTCTCCACATCATTTTACAGATGAGAAAGCTTAGGCAAACAGGGTGGAGTGACTTGCCCAGGGTCACACAGCTAGTAAGTGTCTGAGGTCTGATATGAACTTAGATCTTCTTGACTGTAGGTCCAGCATTCTGTCCATTGCCTAAATGCAATAGAATAGCTTTTCATGTGGCTCGTTTATACTCTAGTGTTCTTACTACACTTGGGTTTATTATCCATTCAATAAAATTTCACTAAATCACTGGAACCTTTTGGCATGTGCGTTTTGCTTATATTTACCAACATATTGTCTTCTTGTATTTATAGATTTTTTTTCATTTGACTGGTAAAAGCAGTGAACACTTTTCATATATGTAACCCTTGCTTCAAATGCCTAAGTCACAGAGACTATAGAGCTCATTATTGTCTCTTTAAGGGTGTAGGAGTCAAGGAGTAGGTTGGAAAAGGCAATTTATGCTGTCAGTTTTAAGTACAATTGAGAAATGTATTACAATGATGTGCTTTTCTCTCTCAAGTCAGGAAAGGGTATGTTTTATCTGTGATCTATGAAGATCTGTGTAGAATCGGTGGAGAAGACAGGGAGAAGGTCACGTGAAACTTCTTTCACAGAAATTTCATAAGTGATGTTACAAAGAGAATTCTCTGGAGGGTTTGTGAGGGTTTGAAAGTACAGGATATTTTGGGAAGACTGTTCCTATGATTACTGTACAGACGATGAGTGGAAAGGACTCATTTGGCTTATTTCCAAAAAGATTAAATTTAACTCTTGTCTTGAGGGGAGATAGGAGGAAGATTCTTAAGAGACTTTTTCAGTATCAAGAATGAACTGAATGATATGAGACCAAGATGTCAGACACACGAAGAGGAGTCATCTGCCATATTACACTGAGTTGAAAGTGACTCTTGTCTGGATAGACAAAATATTTTAAATAGTTAATAAAACAAGAAAGTCTTTTGTTAATTTGATTTATTAATAAATTTTTACATATTTAGCAATTTAAATATTTAATTATGGAGAAATATGGGTAATTATTCATGAAAATGATATTTCTCCAGTTTATCAAATAGTTAATATTTCATGAACTGATTGGGGATATGGATTATTTAGAGTTAATTCACATTTATTAAGCATCTACTTATATTCCAGATACTGTGCTAAGGATACAAAAAAAGATATGATAATCCTTGCCTTCCAAGATCTTCCAATCAAAGGGGAGAAGTCAACACATAGAAAGAAACTGAAAAGATGGGGTGAGGAGAAGGTATCTAATTGGGAGAGGATATGATATAGTCAAAATGGGAAATGATCTGAGGAAATATGAGTTATAGAGCTGAATTTCTCATGCAGAATGATGAGTTTCTGGAGACCATGTAATTCAAGAGATTAGCCAGTTGAGAAATCATGAGGTAAATGTCCTGAATACCCTCCATAAATAGTGGTGGACTTGGGAGGAACTCTCCAATGTCTTCTCTTCCCCATCAGAAGAATGGAAGGGTCCCAGGAGCAGGGGGTGTGAGTTTCAGAGTTGATTCATCTTTCAGAGTGATAAATTTCTAGGAACATGAAAAACAGGGAGTCCCTGGGTGGGAAATGATGAGGCAAATTCCCTCATCATTAATAAGAAAATGATTACAATTTTTATTAGTGAAAAACAAATTAACTGCACATATCCACACATAACTCTAGGGCTTGGGAGGATAAATAAAGAGAATAAGAGAAGGAATCGAGTGGTCAACTGAGGGGTGACTTACAAGATGAGGTGGATAGGTCCTCATTACACCTGGCTGTCTCTCTGTTCATACCTGTTACATGGGTGACTGACCCATAGTTTGAGGGGTTTTTGGTTTTCTCACTTTTTGTGATGCTGTGTATTAAGAACCTATAATTATGATTTCCTTCAATCCCGACAACTTACAGTTTTACACAGAAGCTAGAGTTTGAGGCACATCCCTTGACAGAACCATTCTGTCATTCATTATGATAGGGATTCGTTTGGTTTCAGTTGCACATTTGAGCCAACCTTCGATGTTACTCTGTTGGACTTCTTGTAACTGATGGTGTGCTTGGATGCATGTGCTTGGACCCCAATTCCAAAATCACATTTCTCCCTATCCTCAAAACATTGTCTCAGGCAGTTTCTCTCCAAGTCAAGAACAGCCTGCCCCATCACTTCTCTTCCTGATACAATAGCTAGCTACACCTATGGAATTTATTAGTTTGAACCAGCTGTGTACTGACTGATCTGGCTGTGTACTAGGTCATAACGACATTTACTACTCATAGACCTATCATATGTATCCTAGACTTAGATGTATGTATACTCCCTTAAATTTATCTTGATGAGAGCAGCCTAGGTATTACTTAGTCAGTCCTGATCTTTAGTTGACTTAGTGATGTTTCAGGCCCAAAACCACACCTCCATGTAGACCCTACCCACCTTGGGCTATTTCTCGATGAATTCTGGGTGAAATACCTGCACACTAGATAATAAAAGTGCATGTTTCTTTAAGAATTAACTATTCCTTAAACACTACCTAATCCCACCTTGAATCACCTAGATAGCATATGTGGCACATGTTTTACTATAAAATAATCTGTATAAACTTTACTTGTACCCTATTAAAATCGCAGGTTCCCTAAGAATTCTTGCGCACAGAAAAGCATAATAAATCTTTACCACCTTGATCTTGAGTCCGCAAATTCTTTTCCAGATGACCCACACATGGAACTCTAGTCTTGCCTCTATCTTTCCAGCCCTCATCAAAACCAAGTATGTTAGCAGGAAACTTCCACATGCTCCTTCTTTAGGAGTTCTCTCTTTTCTTATCTTTACTTTTCAGTGGTATGAAACTCAAATAGAAATGGGGGGCCACTCAACCTACATAAAGATCCCCTTGGACCACATACTGACTTAGAATGTGTGTGTATATACACACATACACATATACAGTGTATATATTTTAGAAGTAATACATCAACACATTAAAATCAAGTAGGAATTACATTTTAATCTATTTCAGACTTCATTAGGAAGTGTTGTGGGCTATGTACAGCCCACAGGTTGGTGATGTTTTTGATACCTCTGATCCATAGTATAATTTTTGCTTGATGTTCAGCTGTCTTTTTTCTTCTTGGCACTTATCTGACTCCTTACATGATTTTAACTTTTTGACTTTCACTTTTAATTGTTGATTAAAGGCCTCTCACAATGCCTTTTTGCTGGTTTTAAAATGTTTTCTCAAGCTGCTTTTGTATCATATTTCCTCCTAGTTCCTTACCACAGATACACGTGTCCTGCTATGTGCAGATCTTAAAACGTTTTAAACACTTGGTCAAATACTGTAGGAGAATGCAGTCATTCATGAGGGTTATAGCAAATGCCAGCTTTTAAAAATTACTCTGCTTTGGCATAGTTGGTCTGCTAGTTGGATTTGTGCTGTCATACTGAGAAAAGCCTTTATTGAAATTCCAATCTTAGTATGCCCATCTCCTTTTCAGAATCATTTGACATGTCAGAACTGTTTTTGTTATCTGCTTTGTTGCTATGTACAGTTTTTGGAGTTTGTGTTAAATGAAAATTTTCAATTGCTGGAAGTCCTCCCCTTTCAGATTTAATAAACTCCTTGATTTTCTCTGCACTCCATCTAATCTGGGTTTACAGTCACAATAAATTCTTATGATGGTGCTGCATTGATCTATGATATATTGTTGTCAGTCATACAATAAATATTTACTAAGTGCCTGCTGTGTGCCAGGCACTGTTGTAAGCCCTGGAGATATAAGAAGAAACAAAAAAATAATTCTTGTCCTCAAGGAGCTCACAATCTAATAGGGGAGACAACCAGCAAATATGTACAAACAAATGAGATATAGAATAGATAGGAAATTGTTTAATAGGGAAAAGGTGCTTGAATGAAAAGGGGTTTGAGAAAGGCTTCCTATAGGAGATGGGATTTTAAGTGTAATTTAAAAGAAGTCTGGGAAAGTAGGAGTTGGAGCTGAGAAAGATGAGCATTCTAAGCATAGGGGACAGCCAGAGAAAATCCTCAGAGGGAAAACAGTGAGTATCTTGTTTGTAGGACAGCCAGAAGGACAGTGTCATGGCATTGATGTCTACATGGTGGGGAATAACATATGAGAAGACTAGAATGGTCAGAGCAGAGCTAGGTTATAAAGGACTTTGATGTTTATCCTCGAGGTAATAGGGAGCCAATGGAGTTTATTGAGGAGGGGAGTGATAGGGTTGGAACTTGTTTGCAGGGGAAATGAGGGTCTTTTGTTTTATTTTTTTTATTTTTTAGTTAATATTTATACTTAGACACACAAAAATACACCTGGAAAGCACTGGTCAGTAAAACACAGTGAATGTTTGCTGTCATTGAAAGCAAGAAAGAATCTGCTACTTTGAAAATATAGGACTCTGTTTTTAAAACCTCAGCTCGAATGTCTGGCCTTTTGGAACACATGGGCAGGTCCCCTTCCCTTCTCCCACCCCAAGTTCTCTGTCTTATTATTTCTAGACTCTTCCGAAGCTTGAGTAGTATTTTTGTTTTCAAGGATTTTCATGGATGCTATATATTGTTTTGTTGTGTACAGTACAGGAAAACCCTGGGTTCTGAACATTTTTGAGGTTTTGTCCTACTTCAGGGCCAAAGCAGGAAACATTTAAGAGTCACACATGGGCCTAAGCCTGGAGGATGGGCTTTTGGCCGTGAGCCTGGGCTAGTTCCCTGAAAGGAATGACTTCAGCTGCTGTTGTCTCTAGACTGGCCCTTTGTCACGCCAGTTATTACTGGCTGTTTTCACTGAATCATGGTCTCCCAGTTGGAAGGGATCTCAGAGACATGGCATCCAACTCATATTTGAATAGGAATTCCCTCCATGACATCCTCAACTCTTTCATCTTCTGTTTGAAGTCCTCCAACTTAGGGGTGCTAATTACCATCTGAAGTAATCTACCCCACTTTGCAAGAACTGTAACTCATAAGAGACCTTGCACTCCCCCTCTCCTCCATATCAAGGCGTAACTTTGCCTCTTTGAGACTCCAGGGAATGACAAAATCTCAGAGTTGGGAAGTTGCCTGACCTATAGCTTCAAAAGAGTAACAACTACAGCAAATGGTTGCGTTGACTTTACTTGGAAATCTAGGGCTGGGGTCACACTTAATACCTCTGTGATCTTGGGTGAGATTTCACTTCTCAGCCTCAGTTTCTTCATCCATAAAATGCGTCCAATAATACTCACATGGTGGGAAAAACTCTTCGCATTATAGTACTTTAGAAATGAGAGCAGTTGGCAATCTGGAATGTTGTTTTCATTTCTTGGTATTTTGAGGGGCATTAATAACCTGGAGAATATTTCAGTGAATGGCACCCAGGGTGGAGAAGGGCCTTGAGCTTGAGGCATATGGACATTGGAAAGTGTAGCCTTCCAAATATCTGGAAATCCTTATTCCAACTCTTACTTGTGTTGACAAGTGGTGTCCTGACTGATTCTCCTTCTCAGGGTTTAGGGGTGTGTCCCTGAGGGACAGTGGGTATCTTTTTCTGCTATTGGTTTAAGCTCTCATTCCAATGAGTTTCCCTTAATCTAAATGTCCATGATTAACTCCCAGTATCATTTAATAAATTAATATCAATTAGTTTTTACAAAGGGATATTTACTGAGAAGCTATAGTGAGTAGGTACTATACTTTATAGAAGTTATTGCAATTCTATATTCTGTTTATATAGAAGTATAAACACATCCATTTGAACTAGGGGTACAACTCTGTCCCCCATCCTCCCTATTTCCCATTTGGATGAACTTCCTCCTTGACTGCCATAGCTGATCAATAGCTATCTTGGGTCAAACAGATTGCTTCTCACCAGGCTTGGCAGACTCTGGCACAGATTCTCATCCTTGGACCTTATACAACTTGCTCTCTCTCTCTCTCTCTCTCTCTCTCTCTCTCTCTTTAATATACCTAATATGTCTTCAAGTAGTTTACAGTTTGGTTGGGGGACAAGAGACTCTCATAATTTGAACAATAGTATAGTAAGGCACCAAGTATGAAGATCCTGTCCCTGGATCCTCAAGCCTTTTCATAGGGATTAAGTTCACCATGACGGAGATTGTTGGGAAGTGCTTTTCCTCCAGCCTCTGAAGAAAGTGGCCCTTCTTATCCAATCCTGACCTCTTTGATTGTGTCATTGGTTCCATACCCTCTTCTCTCCTTTAGTTGGATTGCTCCTAGAATTATTCCTTTGGTCTCCAATCCTCTCTTCCTATTTACTGGCTCATTTCCTGCTGCCAGCCAACACACCCAGGTCTCTTAACCTCCTCCTC
This sequence comes from Bettongia penicillata ogilbyi, assembly GCA_023548195.1. Classification (NCBI taxonomy): domain Eukaryota; kingdom Metazoa; phylum Chordata; class Mammalia; order Diprotodontia; family Potoroidae; genus Bettongia; species Bettongia penicillata. Next base: position 10,385,303 of record JAJHZJ010000257.1, read on the forward strand.
CCCACTTGACACTATCATCCCCTTAAGCTTTCATCCCATATCTTTCTTCCCTGGATTAAAACTCCTAGGGAAGGCTTTGGATACTTTCTCTCTCTGCATTCGTTTTTTACTTCTCTTTCTCACTGCTAAATCCTTTGCAATCTGATTCTGACCTCATCATCTATATTCTACCACCCAAGTGTGGCTGTATCCCATGGTTCTATCTTGGTCTCCCCTCTCCTCCCTTCCTCTTCTTTCCTCCTGTCTCATCCTCTCCTCTTTCTCTCGTCTCCTCTCTCTTTCTCTCGTCTCCTCTCCACCATTGTAACCATATATCACATCTTGTTCAGCCATTTCCCAATTGATGAGCATCCCCTTAATTTCCAGTTCTTAGGCACCACAAAAGAGCTGCTATAAATATTTTTGTAGAAATACGTTCTTTTTTCCTTTCTTTGATTTTGGGATACAGACCCGGTAGCGGTATTGCTGGATCAAAGGGTATGCACAGTTTTATAGCTTTTTGGGCATGGTTCCAAATTGCTCTCCAGAATGGTCGGATCAGTTCACAACTCCAGCAATGCATGAGTGTCCCAGTTTTCCCACATCTTGTCCAACATTTATAATTTTCCTTTTCTGACATATTAGCCAATCTGAAAGGTGTCAGGTGGTACCTCTGAGTTGTTTAATTTGTATTTCTCTAATCAGTAGTGATTTAGAGCATTTTTCCATGTGACTGACCATTTCATTTTTTTCCTCACTGTTTTTACCTCACTCTTGATCAAGCCCCTCACCAGGCTCAGCTGCTGGCAAACTTTCTTGTGGACTTGAAACTTTTTTAAGGCTCACAAAATCACAGCTGTTGCCAGTTCTCCTTGATCTAAGAACAAGATAGGATGGATACAGCAGGGACAGATGAAACATCAGAGCCATGTATCCATGACTTCATGTGTTATTTTTTAAACCATTCAAAATAGATTTATTAATTGATTTTAGTTAAGCAAAACAATTTTCAAATGAGTAATGGCTTCCTGCTGACTGGGGTGGGGCTAGTAGACTACTGGCTTTCTCTCTCTATCTCCGTCTTTGTCTCTCTGCCCTTGTCTCTCTGCCCTTGTCTGTCCCTGTCTGTCTTTCCCTCTCTCTTTCTGTGTCTCTTTCTCACCCCCAAGGCTTACATTAGTTATAGCCTCCTCACTGGAATACAACCGGGGAAAGAGATTAAGTTCTCCCTATTGGGGAGAGTCTTGGATTGTGTCTTGGATATGTGTACGTAATTTTGTCTCAGCAGCCCACTGAGGAGGCTTACTATTTCACCAGTTGGGAACTGGACATGAAACAGTCACTTATACCTAAACTCTGAAATTCATATGGGAGACCTCCTCAGGCTGAGGACACTGTTCAAGCTCCTAAAGGCTGGGTCTCTGATATATGGCCTTACAACATCAAGGTTGTCATGAGGGAAGCACTTTGCCAAATTTTGATGTAGTACGTAAGTATGCTGTTATAATCCCAGTCTGCTGAGAAGCATCATGGCAGATAGAAAACCGACCTGGGAATCATGGAGGTCTGGGTTCAAGTTCTGACTCACCTACTGGGTCCTAGAGGGTGCCAACTTGCATTGGCAGAGCGAGACCCCCAATGGGGGTCCTCTAGCTTAGCCACTTAATCCTTATCTACTCCAGTACAGTGTAAACTCACTGAGGCAATAAGTGTCTCCCTTTCATACTTGTATCTCCAATGCTAAGCACAGTGCCCGAGAAACAGTAAGTACATAATTAATATTGATTGATGATTGACTCAGGCAGCTTCTAGATCTGATGTGGTTCTCTGAAAGGCATTGAAATCTGAAGGGGAGAGCTCCCCTACTGCTATCACTTATCTTGGGTCTCTCTCCTCCCATATTTTATTCCTTACCTCTCTTTTCCCCAGCTTTTCAGTGGTCTGCAGTGCTAAGAGGGAGATGAGGTTTGTGGACCACCCAGTGGTTATTTGTGGGTGATGTTATCACTTGAAAGGTAAATTAAAGAACAGGTTTAAAGAAAGTCGGCTCTGGAGGCATCTCAGAGGTCATTTGCTCCAATTCTCCCATTTTATGCTGGTCTGGAGAGGGGAATTATTTGTCCGACATTCTCCAGTTACCTGGTGGAATTTGAACCTGGGGTCCCTGGACTCCAAGGCAGCACTGACCTATTTTTTCCTTCTTCTCCTTGGTCCTGATGAAGGAACATGAGGTTTGAGAATGTTGTTAGTGGGTGGCATAGTCATTCTGGAGGGGAATGTGAGGGATGTATCCAGACGGAAAATATTGTCCCCTGCAATGTTATAGTTTTCTGCTTGAAATGACATGAAGAGAGAGAATAAAATAAATGATAAGAAAAGGCATCTTGGGGTAAGGAGTAGGAAGTTCTGGGTTCAAATTCTGCCCCCTGGGCATGACACTTAATCTGGGTCAGTTTTCTCATCTGTATGAGCTCCAAGTTCATTTCTATCTGCAAGTCCATGGACCTAGGGAGATTTAGAAATGAAACTTTCTGATTTCCTCTTTTATAATATCATAGATTCAGAGTCAGAAGTGACCTTAGAGTCATCTATCCCAGTGCCCTCATTTTGCAGAAGAACTGTGTCCCCAGAGGTGCTTGAACCCAGGACATCTGGATTTAAACCCAGGCCCCCTGATTCGGGACTGCACTGAACCCCACAGCCTCCAAACACCTCCCTAGGAGGCCTTCTCTCCAGATACACCCCCTGTACCTGTGCCTGAGGGAATTGGGCCCCCTCCTTATTTTATGTTACCTTATAGTCCGCTCAGAGGGGTCATTTGCTGCCTAGCCACAGCTCTGCCCTCCCCTCCCACACCAAGTCGTGCTCCTCTCTGCCCAGAGATAACCATTCTCTCCTCCTCCCTTCCTTCCTCCTCAAATTCCAGTGTAGTTAGAGCCTGGCAGAGCCAAGAGAGATGCCCTGCATTCTCAGAGGGTGAGAAAACTGCCAAAGGCTGTTGTTTCTTCTTCTCTTGCCTGTAGGGGAAGAGGCCAAGCATGGTGGGGAGTGTGGTGTGATGGAGAGAGCCCTCATTGGGATTCACAAGGCCTGGATTCGAATTGATTCTTCTGGGTGATGGTGGGCAAATCAGTTTGCTTCACTTTGAGGGCCTTGGGTTCATTCTTTGCAAAAACAAGGGATGTGTCTAGCTGATTCCAAGGGCACTTGGAGTTCTAAATTCTGTGATCCTTTAACTCTTTAGTCAGCATCTCTCTATTCTCCGCTCTTACGGGGAGAAAGGGGAGAAATATTTTGCCTCTTATCTTCCTGCTTGTGTGATCTTGGTCATCATTTCTTTGGGTCACTGTTTTCCCATCTGTAAAATCAGCCAATCAACAAGCTTTTATTAAGTACCTGCAGTTTGGGGGCATTAGATTGGATCCTAGAGGGCATCAACTTAACCTTATCATTTTACAGATGAGGAAACTGAGGCCCAGGGGGGTGAAATATCTTCCTCAGTGTCACAAAGTAAGTGTCTGATGTGGGGTGTCACTGGGGGCCTTCCTCCTCACAAGTCCAGTGCTCTAGCCACTGAACCACACTGCCTCTTAATTACCGTAGCCTTTACAATTCCAACCTCCTATGTATTTGTGGCTCACAATGGGCGTTCCTAGGTGGTGCGGTGGGTAGAGTGCTGGCTCGGAGTCAGGAGGAGCCGAGTTTGAATCTTTCCTTGGACTCTTACTGTGTGATGGTGGACAAGTCCTTTTCTCCCTCAGCCGCAGTCTCCTCATCTATAACACAGGGATGAGAAAAGCTGAACCTCCCACGATTCTGGGGAAAATCAGATGAGAACACATGCAAATACCCTGCAAATTGACGTAAATGCTGGGCGTTATAATTGGGAGCAAGGAGGTGGGGGCCAGAATAATAACTTCCTCTCTCAGCAGAGTCATTCTCTTCCTTTAAGACCCTCCTTCCATCTTCTGCCCTCTTCAGGAAGGCACTGTGGAGTGGGGGAGAGGCAGCCTGACTCATAGTAGATACTTAATAAAGGCTGTTTGATGGATTAATTGATGAAATTACCTCAAACTTAGATTCGTGTAAATGGGCGAGGTGCCATCCCACCCCAGGACAAGGTGACCCTGCTCTGTTTGTATGAAATGTGAGCATACTTACATTCTGTTGATGTGAAGCCTCTCATTCCAGGCAGATTCTATATACCCTCACGTACAGCTGGGCTGTCAGCTGTTCTCCACGTTAGCTATTCCATCATAGGCCCCACTGCCTTGCCAGGAATGTTCTCTCTTCTTCCTTCTTCCAGACCTGCCCAAATGCCACTTCCTATGGTCACTGAGCATCTATTAAACACCCACTATGTGCCAGGCACTGAGCATCCATTAAATACCCACTATGTGCCAGGCACTGAGCATCTATTAAGCACCTACTATGTGCCAGGCACTGAGGATTTCAGTCATTGTAGTAGTGTCAGACTCTTCATGACTCCATTTGGGGTTTTCTTGGCAAAGATACCGGAGTGGTTTGCTATTTCCTTCTCCAGTTCATTTTACAGAAGAGGAAACTAAGGCAAATGGAGTGAAGTGACTTGCCCAGAGTCACACTGTTAGTATGTCTGAGGCTGTATTTGAACTCAGGTCCTCCTGGGGATGCAAAGACCAAAAACAGAAAAGTAATGGTGCCTGCCCTCAAGGAACTTAACATTCAAATGAGAGAGATGATAGTAAAAATGAGGCTTTTCCTCACTCCCACCACTGGTTAGTGCTCCCTCCAAGCCCAATAACTTTGTGTTTCTTTTGTGGATATGTGCATTTGTGTGGTGTGGACTTGGGCAACTTGGCCTCAGTTTCCTCACCTGTCAAACGAATAGGCTGCACTGGGCAGTTTCTGAGGTGTCTTCCCGAGCTAGAATTAAGATCCTATAATCTACATTGGTAGAACATAAACTCCTCGAAGGCAGGGGCCATCTCCTTTCTGTCTTCTTATCCTTACCAGGGCCTGGCATGTTATGTAGCAGGTGCTTCATAAATACTGGCTAAATTGGTTTGAAGAAGGGAGACACTTCCTCTCCTTTCTCCCTAGGTAAATCCTCCTTCAATGCCTCACTGTGCCCTGGAAGTGCTCCATATTTCTCCAAGGCTTTGCCGATGAGCAGTGGGTTCTACCACTCAAAAAACATTCTTCTAGGATGGAAGACTCTATGTCTGGAACATAGAGCTTAATGAATGTGTGTTGACTGACTGACCTTTGTAACATCTCTCCTATGTGCTCCCTCTTGTCTTCTGATGCTGCTGCCACCTTGGTGCCTTGTCATCCCCTCATAGGACAGATTCCTCATTACCTCCTGCCTGGATTAGAGAAATAACCAGCTGATTTATCTCCTAGCTAGTCTCTCCCCACTATGGTCTGTCTTCCACCTGACCACCAATTCAATCTTCCTAAAGCACAAATATGAACATGTTATCTCTTCTATTTGAGGAATCCCAGCAGCTTCTTATCCCCTCCAGGATCAAACATAAAACTGTCTTTTTAGTGTACAGAATCCTTCACCAGCTGCCCTGCCTCACACCACAATCCCTTTCTTCCCCTCCATACTCTGTGGTCCTGTGATCCAGGCCTCCTGGTTGTTCCTCCTTCTGTCTCAGATTCCAAACATTTCCCCCAGTTGCCCCAATGACTGGAACACTCTTCCTCCTCATCTCTCCCTCCTGGTTTCCCTCAAATCCCAGCTGAAATGCCACCTTCTTCTGACATCCTTTAGCAGCCCTCCTTAATGCTCCGTGATCCCCTTGTCCACAGCTCCTGGTTACATGGGGAGCTCCTTAGGATCAGAGACTGTCTTTCCTTTCTTTGTCTCCCCAGGGCTTGGCACAGAGTAGGCACTTCATATGTATTCACTGACTGCTCGAGCAGTCTACTAGTTGAATACAGGGTAGCTCATCACAGAAGATGGGCTTCCCCCATAAAAGATCAGTTGAAGGAATTGGGGTATTTAGGACTTGGGTGGGGGTGGGAGGGAAGAGGTTGGCTCAGTAAGTGCTCAGTCAATGCTATGGACGACCTGAGTCCTTTTATATTGCTCTCTGAGGGACAGCCCTGGTCCCTGGAGCTGTAACTCTTCCAGAAATCCTGCTCCCTTCTTTTTCAAAGGTCCCCAAGGAATGCAAAAGCAAGAGGAAGAGGAAGGCCATTGAATTGGCCTAATCATGGCTAGTGATGGATGCCCAGTCCTAGGAACAGGATGCAGGGAGGCTTCCGAAACGAAGCATGGCGCTGGCAAACCAGCTGCCCATAAAACGTGCCTTCTGGGGAACCGTGCTTAGTTGGGAGTGAGAATCTCAACAAATGGGAGGAAATAACAGTTAGTCAATTCCAAGCTACCCCTGGGGCCACCTCATGCCTCTTCCCTCCCTCTGAGACACCCCTGAGCCGGCCGTGCTGGCCGTCCGGGATGGCTGGCTGGGGTTTTGGCTGTTACGGTGATGGCTGCTTCCTTTCCAAGCTTCCGGCCATTGTCCCCCCACCCTCCTTCTTCCGGGAATTCTCTTCTTGCCCACAGAAATCCCAGTGTCTCTGAGCTGGATGGGGCCTCAGCAGCTGCTGAGTCCTGGCTGTAGCAGACGCAAATCTCGCCTGCCCAGCCTCACAAAGCTGCAGCTCAGTCAGGGAGGGGGAGCCAGCACTGCTCTGGGCAGCCCATGATCCCTTGGGATGGATCTCATTGTCAGCTCGTTTTCCACTAAAGCACAGTTTCCTGGGCCAGGAAGGTAACTGCCTGTCATAGATTTAGAGTTGGAAGGGCCTTGAACGTTATCTAGGCATCCAGGCTTTGCTGAAAATCCCTTCTTATGGGGAACTCCCTCCCTCCCAAAGCACCTCCATCCATTGCTTGGGCAGCTCTAAAAGTGAGGAAGGTTTCCCTCAATTCATGGTAGCAGTAGTGGCAGTGGTAGTGATAATAGTCGTAGTAGTAATGTTGGTGATGATAGCTATTAATATTTATGTGGCACTTACAAGTTTGCAAAGCACTTTTGCAAAGCATTTACAAATGTCATTTTGTTTGATTTTCACAACAACCCTGGAAGTTAGGTGCTATCATCATCCCCATATTACAGATGAGGAACTGAGACTCAGAGAGGTTAGTAAATGGCTAAGGAGGGATTTGAACTCAGGTCTTTCTGGCTCCGCATCCGATGCTCCATTCATTGTCCCACCTAGCTGTTTTTGCAATGGGTGAGTAATAAAGGCAGAGTTCATTCTACCAGGAGGAGAAGTGTCCTAACAGCTGTGCGGAAGGGGAACGGTGGGTTCCCCTTCATTTGGAGGCAAAGCCCACAAGACCTTTTGTCTAGGATTTTGTCGAGGGGATCATTGTTCAGATGTGCGTTGGACTGAAAGATCTTTAAGGTTCCTTCCAAATTTCCCCCTTCTAAGTTCTGGCCTTGGGCAATTGTCGCCCAGGACCTGAGAGTGATGATGCAAAGAACCAGAGACCATCTAGTGCAAGAGTTTTAAGCTCGAGGTCTCCGAACTTTAAAAAGAAACTGCTTTGATAGCTGTCTTTCAATGTTATTGGTTTCCTTCATGATAGTGTATGTTTAATTTATTCATTTAAAAGCCTTCTTCTGAGAAGGGTTTACCAGACTGCCCAAGGGGTCCAGGACACGAAAATGGGAAGAAGTCTTGAGTGCCACCCTTATGTTTTACAAATGGGGACCTGAGGGAATGTGAGGGGGGGAGAGAATGTGACCCCTAGTGAGACCCCTTGATGCAGGGTGGGGAGGGGATCCGCTGCCTATGGCTCTGCTTTTTCCATTATATCACATTGGCTGGTGCCAGAGAGGAACGTCCTTCTCCAGGGCGCAGTTTAGTTCTTTCTAGTTCCTTCTCAGTAGGTAGGGGCACATACAACTTGTTCCTGGCAGACCCCACCCCGAGGGAGAGAATGAAAACAGTCCTGGAATGATGATCACTGGCAGGCAGACAGCCTGCTTCTCTGAAGAGTGATTGGAGCCAGACCTGACGAATCAGGTTTCCAGTTTTTCTATCCAAGAGACTCAGGAGTATTCCTTCATGCCCATTCCCACACCTCCAGCTTCCTGTGGGAACTGGCCCCATACTGTTCTCACTGAGCCCCAGTCCTGCTGGTCAGGCTGCATAGGCTGGTCCTCAGCTAGCTCATCTCAGAACCAGCCCATCATCTCCTCTGCAAACCAACTTCCCCTCCTGACTTCTCTATTTGGGTCAGCTGGCATTGCCAGTGAAGGAAGAGGTAGACCTCAGACAAGACACTTTCCCTTTCCCTTTCAGTTTCCTCATCTTTAAAATGAGGAGTTAGGACTTAATGATCTCCAAAGTTCCATCCTACTAGAGGGATCCTAGGTTGCAATTCTGAGATTCAGGAAATCTATGTGCAGTATACCTGATGAATGATCCATCACCCAGCTTCTGCTCAGACAGAAGCTTCTGCTTCTGGTAGCAAGAGTTGAAGATCAGGGCTGCTTTCACTTTTTCCACTTGAAGTTCCTTTTCGAGTTTCAGCAGTTTTTGCTGCTAGTGTGTGATTTGAGGGCACGTGCAGGACAAAGTGCACGTGCTGTGTGTTCAGAACCAAGGCTTCAGGGAAGTTGGCCCATGAATTACAGGCAAGAGCTTCCAGAAACACCTCAGATTCATTATGCCTTTGATTTTTAATCAAATCAATTATTTATTTAATTAAAATCAATTGGTTTAAAGAAATAAATTAATAATGGATGAATTAAATTAATAATTTAATTTTTGGTCATCACACGTTCAGAAACTTTTGTTGCCAATTTTTTTTTGACTCATATGGGGTTGTGACCCACAGTTTAAGAAGGACTACCCCAGCCCAAATTAGGATGGTCTGGTACTTCCGGCTACGATGATGTAAGACATTAATAGACCATCTAGTATTTAACAGTTAGTGGGCACATGGAGGATAGAGTGTCAGACTTGGATCTGAATTCAAATCCAGTCTCAGACACTTACTAGCGATGTAACTCTGGGCAAGTCATGCACTTTCTGTTTGCCTCAATTTCCTCATCTGTGAAATAAGGAAAATAATAGCACCTATTTCCCAGGGTGTTTTCAAGGACCAAATGAAATAACATTTGTAAAGTACTTAACACAGTGTCTGGTACATAGTAAATACTATATGAATGATAGCTATTTTATTATTATTAGCTAAGGCAGGTAGTAGCAAGGTGGATAGAGCTTCAGGCTTGAAATCAGGAAGACTGATCTTCATGAGTTCAAATCTGGCCTCAGCTGTATGATTCTGGGCAAGTCACTAAGCCTTATTTCTCTCAGTTTCTTCATCTGTTAAGTGAGCTGGAGAAGGAAATGGAAAACCACTCCAGTGTCTCTGCCAAGAAAATCCCAAAAGGAGTCACAAGGAGTCATACGTGACTGAAAAACAACTCAACAGCAATATTATTAATATTATGCAGGGAAAGGGTACTTAGTGCTCCTTCAGGGTGATTGGTGGCTCTTGCAAGAAGCACTTATCCTTCTACCTTTGTTGGATGTTGCTCCCTTTCCTGACCTCTGTGATCCAGCAAAATTGACACTGCTTTTCCTATCTCCCCACCTTTGCACTGGCTATTCCACATGCCTAGAAAGCCTTCTCTCCTCACTTCAACCTCTGAGTCCCTCTCTTCCTTTATGATGAAACTTAGACATCATCTTCTGCATGAAGTCTTTCCTGATCTCCCCAGCTACTCATGTCCTCCCTCCCAACTCCCTAGGACCTAAACATTTTGTATCCCCTGCTATTTACTCACAGTACGTTTCTGCTGTGTACATTTTTATACGTACTTTCATTTCCCCCATTACTATATAAGAACTTTACAGGCAGGAATGGTTTCATTCCTCATATTTCAATCAATCAATAAATACTTATGAAGCACCTACTATGTGCCCGGTGCTGTTATAAGTGCCAGGAATATAAGTGCAAAGAGTGAAGCAATCCCTGTCGGTAATGCCCTCAAGTTCTAATAAGTGTAAATATTAATGTAATAGAAATATTAAATATATAAATACTAATTTACTCCATGTATTTATATATACATATAGACACACATATACATACATACGGAAATAGTAATTACCTGTTATCTTGGAGAACACTATTATTATCATTAACGTTTGTCATTATGGCTGCACCTAGCGCCATAACTGGCCCATAGTCCTTGTTGCTTGATTGATGGGTTAGTTGAAAGGTGTGTTGAGTCAGAAGATGTGGTGATGATACAGAGGACAGTGGGGGAGACAAATAAATAGGCTGGTCTCTTCATGCCTTGGGTGACTGGGAAACTTAGTCAAAGCCTTGACTTCTACCCTCCTTCCCCAAGTCTATCAAATCTCTGGTATAGTTTCCATGCCTTTTAGGGAAAAATTAGCCCAGCCCTCTTATCTGGAACCATAGCAGGTATTGCCCAGACCACAGCAGAGAACTCACTACCTAAAGAGGCAGCTTAGCCCATTTTCTAGGAGAAAATGGATTGACCATTTTCTAGATGGTGTATCACTTAACTTCTCAGAGACTCACTTTCATCATCAGGGATGAAATGAGGAGGCTAATAATAGCATTTTCTTCTCTGGATCGTTGTGAGGACCAGATAGGATACTGTTGGTCATACACATAGCCAGCCTTTAATTGCTCTATCAATGTGAGCTATTATTGTTGCAGTGACTTGTACCATCATTATGATTAAGATCCTGTTCAGCGTTAAGGTTCTATTCTGGTTTTGTTGGACAGTTCTATTTATTAGAGGCTCTGAGGTATAGAGGAAAGATGATGGGGTTTGGGGACAGAAGATCTGGATTCAGATCCCAGCCCTCCCACTGACTAGATGTGTATGATTGTCTTAGGAAGCAGGATATTGAGAAATTCCTTCTACATGGTTGCTTTCGATTTTTCCCTCATAGTCAGAGAAAATGGACGATGGTGAGGCTGAGTGGGTGAACTAAATGGAAGAAAGGCAGGAGTCCAAATCTGATTTTAAAGACCTGTTTCATAGGTACAAATTTGCCTGAAAAAGATCTGGGAATCTTAGGGGACTGCAAGCTCATAGGATCCTAGATCTAGAGATGGAAGGTGGGATTTCAGCCAGGACTTGAAGGAAGTCAGGAGAGCTGGGGGGCAGAGATGAGGAGGAAGAGTGTTCCCAGCATGGGAGACAGCTACAAAGAATATTTGGAGTCTGAAGATGGAGTGCCTTGTTCAAGGAACAGCCAGGAAGCCAATGTTACTTGGTAAGTATTTTGTAGAGAGGATTCTTATTGAACAAGATGTCTCCTGAGGCACCTTTCCATTCTGCTTGGCTCTTCTTGTGTGTGTCATCTTCCATCTTTGTGCACCAGCTTCCTCCTCTTTTGTGTAGGGGACAACCAAACAAGCCCTACATTTCTAGGGTGAGGATCCAGTGAGTCAGCCATCAGAAAGATCTCTGTAATCAGTCATACAAATGAGAATTTTCATTACTATAGAAAAGACCTATATATATTGAACTAAAATCTCTCTAGCCTCCAGAGGCCAAGGCATGCCCCCTGGAATTCCAAAGGACAAATATAATCCCTCTTCCCCATCATATTCTTCCACATGTTGGCAGATAGCTATCCTATCAGACTTAAGTTTTCTTGTATCTAAGTCAAACAAAGTAACTGTTGGTCCTTCAATCCATCCCTACATCTCTCTTATTTTCTCTCCATCTCTTCAGTCATCTGTGCCTTTGTTACTCCTTTCTGGATCTGCAATGGGAATTAGAGTGTCAACCTTGTGTTGGGTCAATGACCATTCTGTGGCCAGATTTAGGTCTAAGTCTTTGGTTGGTTAGTCTGTGACCAAGGTGAAGGATTGGTTGTGGAATGGCTTAGTGTCTATGTTGAGAGCTTGGGGTCACTCCCTGTCAGGGATTAGTGACCTATTAGAGGCCAGTGTTAGTAGTCAGTCTCAGATTGGGGTTCGTCAGAGTCAGAAGTCAGATGGTCCTCTTGTGGCAGGGCTTGGAGGTCTGTCTGTACTTTAGTCTGGATTGGGGTTTAGCCAGCCAGAGTCCACGAAGAGGAGCTCACAGACCCTTTCTCTCTCAGGTGGGGACAGAGTCAGCTTTCCATGGCTGGGACCCACTAAGAAAACATGAATCATTTCCTCCTCCTTTCTGGTGGTAGTTTGGTGTATTCCGTTTCCCAGCTTCCTTTTTCCCAGGCTGAAAGGATCCCCTAGAGTTTCTTTTTTATTTTCTCATTAATGAATTGATTCATCCCTGTGTCTGCCTGGGAGACATTCCTGGGTAGGCTACCTGAGGTCAAGAAGTCAAGTCTGTTCTTGGGGGACTTTTCCACTGCCTCAGGCTTCTTTGGGTTCCTCCAGATTTTCTCTTGGTTTTTCTCATATGTCGTTGTAGGATTGGTCCCTGTACAATGCACTTTCTTATCTCTCTTGTTTCCTGTCATGGAATGGAAGCCTCTTGAGGACAACATGATCTCATTGTTTAGTCAATGACTAGTATAGTGCCCAGCTCATACTACGCACCTACTTAATCAATGTTCATTGATTGAATGACTTCCTGGGAGGGTGTTTTTGTTGGGTCCTCCATTCTTCCTGGTTAGGTGGTGGTGAGCATGGATGGGGTGAGGGGAATGGGGGGGTTTGTGGGGGGAAGATATTAGCCCTGAGAAAAGCAGCATCTTCCTGAGGGGAGGCACGGGTCATCATATGCCCGACTTTTCCTTCCCATGTGTCTCTTCCCCTTCCTTCCACCTTCCCTGACTTTCTCTCCTCCTAGGTTCCTGGGGGAAGCCCGAGTTCCCCTCCGCGATGTCCTCACCACCCCAAGTTTGGCTGCCAGCTTCAATGCCCCACTTCTGGACACCAAGAAACAGCCGACGGGGGTAAGTGCCCGACTACTGTCATCAGTGAGAATGTATTTTATTAATGGGCAGCGGGAGTCAGAATTTATGGCCAGGATCACCTTTGAACCTCATTGAAGCCAATCACAACAGTGAGCCTGAGGAGTTCAAGAGAGGGATAGATATGTAACCAAGGGACCCTGGGTTCAAAATCTGGCTCTGCTGCTTTCTATGTGTGTGACTTTGGGCAAGTTATTTCCCTTGTCCAGGACTCAATTTCCTCATCTGTAAAGTGTTGGACAAGATGACCACTAAAGTTCCTTCTAGTTCTAAATCCCCCAATCCCCAGGGAATCTTGCAGAGTCTAAGTCTATCCTTGCCAGTCAAGGTTGTTTGGACAGAGGACTAGGCAGGAGAGATGATGATTAACTTGGACGTGGATGCTTGGAAAAGTGGAGAGCCCACAAGATGCTGGGGTTTGACTTGGGAACATCTCAGCTGAAAGGGACCTTAAGAGATCTAGCACAGTCCCCTCCATTTACAGATCAAGAAGGAAGCCCAGAGCCGTGGAGTGACATCCCTGAGGTCCCACATAGAGAGTCCAGGCCCTGCTCTCATGATGAAGAGATGTGGCACCTGATTGCACTGGCTCAGGTGGCTCCTGAGCAAGCCAGATTCCAATGTCTGCCAAAGCAAGTTGGCCTGTCAGGGAAGGGACTTACCCAGGATCTCACAGCCAGCAAGGGCTGTACCTGCATCTCAGAGGAGCTGCCTTTGGTTCCCCTCTTAGATTGTGACTTTTTGAGAGCAGGGACTGTCTTTTGGCTCTTTTTTATTTGTCCCCAGCACTTAGAACAGTGCCTGGTATATAGTAGGCACTTAATACATGTTTATCCACAGGCCTGGAGGGAGGCCTACTCCTAATGCTCAGAAGCCTCTAATAATAGGACCCGTCATTTCTAGCATGTTTGGAAGTTTGCAAAGTGCTAAACAGACATTATTTCACTTGATCAAAGGGTCATCAGGCCAGGGTTTTTCTTGCTCCAGCTCCATCTTTCTTCCTTTTCTAGACCTTAGACTAATCATTCCATCAAACAGCCAGTCAACAAACTTTATTAAGCACCCTCTAAATGTGCACAGCCCTCCCTCACTGAGATTTAGTCCCCTTGCACATTACGCCATCACCTCTCCGTCCTCTCTGAGAACAGGACAGACAGCTGTGTGGCTAGCATTGAGGAGGTGCTGGACAGATCAAGCCCGAGCAGACGCTTAGAGAAGTGGCAGTGGAATGAGCGGAGAGGGAACGAGATCTTCCCTCCCTAATTTTGTTCCCCAGGAGCTCTCACTGGCTTCCCATGGGTACCACAGGCTCTGTTCCTGGCTGACTTCCAGCCTGGGATTTGCCCTTCCTTCATATACAGTTCCTTCCGGTCCTCCTGGTTTAGGGAGCTTGAGTCTCCCCCAACTGCCCCCTGATACAGAGGGAAGGTTTCTATTAAAAAAGACTGCCATAGGCTGGAGCATCTTGTTCCTGTGGGAATATACTGCTTCCCCTCCCTCTGGCCTCCCCATGGACTCCAGAGCCAGCCCCCTCCCCAAACTGTCTGATCCCATCAGAGAATTCCCTTCTGAAATTTCCTTTTGGCACACGGCTATCTCAGTGAGCTATTGACACCCTGGCGGTGGCAGGGGTACCCCAGTTCAGTATAGATGTCTAGCCTTCTTCTGTCTCTGTGCACAAAGGCAGTGTGGTTCCTATGGAGACAGCCCTGACTGTGGAGGCTCAGAGGACCCTGGTTCAAGTGCCAGATCTGGGACTCACTCTCTGGATGACCATGGTCAAATCACCTCACTTCTCTGGGAATGTGGCCTAAGATTCCTTCCAGCCTTAAATCTATAATCTATTTTTTTTTGAGGCAAATGAGATGGGAGGGGGAGTGATAGAAAGAACCCCAACATCATCTATTTAGATCTTGGAGGAATATCAGAAGCTACCTAGTCCAATATGCCAATTTTACAGAGAAGGAAACTGAGGCCCAGAGAGATGAGATAACAGGATTTGAACACAGCTTTACTGATTCTCAAATACTCCCCTTTGCCCTTCTTGGCTTCCCTGTGTGCCCTCTGGTTGGGGGTGAGGGTGGAGTAAGAAAATTAACTGGGATAGTGAACCAAGAAAGACCTTTGTGCAAATAGGAAGCACTGACAAGGGTGAGAACTGGGGGATTCTGAGCACCCACTTCCCCATGTGGGCAGAAGTCTGTCCCTTAGTTCCTCTTCTGCTTTCAGTTTGGATTTTCTCTGGGAGGGAGTGGAAGAAGGTACAACCAGGAGTGGGTCAAGAATGGAAGGAGGCAAGCAGTCAATCTTCCAGGGAGAGGGCAGCCCACAGCCCGTTCACCTGGATGGGGAACATGCCTTGAGGAGGTCTGGAGTGGGTGTTCCAGAGTGGGGAGCCAGGGGCTAGAACAGTACTGGCAGAGGGCTGAGCATGGCCCATGGCTAAAGGGAATATTGGACACCAGGTTCCTGGGACATGAAAGAAGGGAACTTGAAGGTTCAAAACCCAATTTTATTGGTGGAGAAACAGGCTTAGAGATGTACTTACCCGAGGTCACAAAGACGACGCTCTCTTTAGACCACGGAACCCTAGATTTAGGGCTAGAGCGAGGTCACCTAATCCAAACCCTGATTTTATAGGTGAGGAAATAACCCCCAGGGTCCCATGTGTGGAGAATCCATCCATCAGCCAATTCCCATTCGCTACTTTTGGTGCTGTTTGGACATTTCTTTGGTGTCCCATTCAGACAGAAACAAGATTTGGCAGCTGACCGGATACATGCAGTGAGGGAGAGTCAGGTGTGGAGCTTGAGGCTGAGGGTGCAAAACCAGGTTACTTGATAGGGATGAGGGAGAAGACATCATTGGGGGCCCCTGGGTTACAGACCCACTTACACCCCGACTTTAGCCTTCCCTTTCCGTCTCTCTCTGTGATCTTCTTCATGGAGATACTCCCGTCTCTACTGGGGTTCAGTGATCACCATCCCCTCATGGGGCAGGTGATAGGACCCATGTCCCACAGCCAGGACTCTGCTTAACTCTGGACTGCCTTCATTTTCTCTCTCTTTGCCTTCATAATCTCTCCAATCCCACGAGAGGCTCGATCCAGACATCCCCGCTCACTGCTTACACTGAGTCATAGTCCCTCAGTCTCCCCCCCCCCCACGTCCCTCTCTGACCACATTCTCGCTAGGGTCTCCTGGGTCAAGTCACTCTCTCCACTGGTGTCTCTATCTACCCCAATAAACCCTTATCACCCCCTCCCTCAGAAGCACCCAGGGCTGATTATCAAGTTAAGCCTAATTACAGTTACAGAAAAGTGTTTTGTGTCATCCTTTTTTTAAATTTTAATTTTCAGTTCCATATTCTCTCCCTCCCTTTCCCATTGAGAAGGCAAAAAATATGATAGCTGATGTAAGCTAGATGTCAGAGAAAACTTAACAATCAGAATGATCTCCAAATGGGATGGGTGCCTTGGGGGCTGCCTAGTGGTCTCTCCAACTCTGGGGGGCTTTGGGGGAGGTTGTGGCTTCTGAGGGTCCTGCCAACTCAGAGACTCCAGTTCTCAAAGTCATGCTTCTCCCTTTATTACAGACTGCTCCAAGTCTCTCATTTATTTATTTTTTGTTTCTTCTCTTAATTTCATAGTGGAATCTTTAACCATAACCTTGCATGCTTTTGATGAAGGAAATGAGGGTTCCAGAAAGTCTGGGACAGAAGAGGGAAATTTCCAGTTGGTGACTGGTCATAGAAGTTTTGGGGGATGGAATAGAAGTCGCCTCCACCTTCCCAGGGCATCTGTGTCAAGAGTCACCAGGCTGGGGAGGGAGCTGTGTCTTCCCTTCCCTTCTCCCTCCCCTGCTCTGATCCCTGGGGGCTCCATAGAGAGATTGGGGGTGGGATGGATCATAGATTCAGACCTGGAAGAGACCTCACCCCTTTATTTTACAGATGATGAAGCCCTTGACAGTCACAGGGAAGTGGGATTACCCCTTGGGAAAAGGGGAGTTGCCACAGGTGACTTGTCCAAGGTCTCCAAGCTAGGAGGCATCTGAACTCAAGGGGATCTGATGAGATCACCAAGTGAGAGCGTCTAGGGAAGAGAAAGAGGAGATCAGCCCTGAGGCACGGAGTCACACAGCTAGTACATTTCAGAGGCTAGATTTGAGCCCCGGTCCTCTGGGAAAAAGAAAAAAGCTAAGAATGAATGAATGAACATTTATGAGTGGAAGAATTATTATGACCACAGAACAAGATGCTAACTGGTACAAAGGAACAGATGACATCCATCGGGGGAAGACTTGTTCCCCATCTGTTGAGATGAAGCCCGGGAGGCTTCCTGGAGGAAGTGAATTTGATACCTTTAGTGACTCCTCTCTAAACTTCCATGGTTGCTGGGGCCTCCAAGATCAAACATAAATTCTTTTGTTTGGCTTTTTAGCCAAAACCACCCTAACCAGTGCCCACCCAACTCATTCTACAGGGTATCTCGAAAAACCTTAGTGTTACTTTCAGTGTTAAGACCCTACAACTGCACTAAGAACTTTCTGAGGCAGTTAGGTGACACAGTGCAGTGAGCACTGGCACTAGAGTTAGGAGGGCCTGGGTTCAAATCTAGCCTTATTTATTAGCTGTGTGACCCTGGGCGAGTCACTTAACCCCAATTGCCTCAAACAAAAAACCATTTTGGGACACTTTGTGCATTATTTTTCCTCTACATGCTATAGTCCAGTCAAAGCCCTTCTTGACACCATATCCTCTCTCCATGCCTTTGCACTGGTTTTTCCCTATGCCTGGAATGCCCTCCTTCCTCATCGCCTCTTTTTAGAATCCTTTATTTCCTTTTAGACTGGTGTCCTAAACAGCTGGGAGGTCCGTAGCACACAGAGTCCTGCACCCAGAGTGGGGAGAACTGAGTTCAAATTCGCTTCAGACACTTACTAGGTGTGTGATCTTGAGCAAGTTACCCAGTCTCTCTCTTCCTCAGTTTCCTCATCTGTAAAATGAGGATCATAATAGCACCTACTTCCCAGGATCAAATGTGATAATATCTGTGGAGCTCTTTGCTTAGTGCCCAGCACACAGTAGGTGCTTAATAAATGCCTATTTTCTTCCCTTTCTTAGACTCAGCTCAAATGCAGCCTTCTTCTACATGAGGCCTTTTTGGGGTCCTCCAGCTGCTCCCCAAGTTGCCTTGTGATCTTTTGTATGTATGTTCTGTCCATACTTACACATGTAGTTTTGGTTTTCCTTCTTTTAGAATGGAGGGCAGAGGAAGTTTATTCCTAACTTGGCCTCCACAGCATAGTGCCTGGTACACAGTAGGTCTTTAACCAGGGCTTATTGATTGTCATTCCAAAGAGCTGTGGTTTCTTATGTGTGAGGGCATCTTCCACTCATCTGCTCAGGGATTCCAGGTTGTACTTGTGACTTATCTCAATCAAAAAAGCGATTCCCTCAGTGGCCAAAGATGCCAAAACTCTGGATTTGGGAGTGTTTAGATTAGATTTCCAGCCTTGCTACTTGTTCTCCTTTGGGAATCACCTTGCTCACCCACGAGCTTCCCAGGTCCCTTATAAGGTGATGGCCTTCTCCCCTCACTAGCCCAAGCTGATGTTTGCAGTCATAGGACTGTATATTTAGATCTGCAAAGACCCTTCCGGGATTTCTCCTCCTCCCATTTTACAGATGAGGAAACTGAAGCTGGGAGAGTTTGGGGCTACCTGACTCCTAATTCAGTAACCTTTCCACAGCTGTAACTTGGTAGGACCCACCAGAGTTGGCCCTCTGCTGGCATAGCCTTTGAGAGTGAGAATAGAAGAGTAGATATTCATAGACTGCTTTGAAATTTGCAAAATGCTTTGTATGTGGTATCTCATTGAAGCAGGTATTGTCATTATGCTGATTTTACAGACAGAGCTCATGTAAGCCCTTAGGAGCCTTAGGGTCCTTGGTTCAATTTCTACTGCCATTGATGAGTCGGGCCCCTAGAACTTATCTACAGCTCCCTCTCCCCAGTATTCTAGGACATCAGAGTAATTCTAATGTCATTGGCTGGTGATTAGTCGAGTATCATTTAGTCAGCCAGTCTTAAGAAGCTTTTTAGAAAGGGGGTACAGTAAGAAAAATTGATACAAAACATCCCCCCCTCAAAGGTCTGTGGCACTCTCCCCCACCAGCACATACAGAGTCCTCGGGAAAGCGAGCACACATGACGAGAGTAACTCCCAGCTACTGGTTGCTGGAAGTTCTTTTCTCAGATTCATGGGGTGCAATCCCCCCTTAATTATGATGAGTGATTTCATCCGGTCTGTCCTTGGCTCCTGCTCTCAGAGGATCCAGGGATGCCACTATAGGACACCCATAGGATGATGAGAAGTGTGATGTTCTCTGGACCTTTTGTCATTTGAAAAGTCCTTTGCTGGCTAAAGCTGCAGTGAGAGATCCAGCCGAGACTAAAGCTGAGTCTTCTCCTCCACGCCCTCCCCCAGAGGTGGGCAGTAAAGTCATATTTGTTTCCGTGTCTGGAATTCTTCCAGCTTTAACAAGTTTGAGCATTTTATACATGGCTCCCAGGGCACAACCAGATTTCTTTGGCTTATACAGACATGATTCTTGTGTAACATCACTCTCATTGGAAAGGTTTTTCACATTTAGTCAGAAGCCTCTGATTGATTGGGCATTTTGTCACTTCAGGACAGTGGGGTGTCTTGGCTGAGTAAATGTCAATCAACCCCATTCTTACACAGATAAGGAAACTAAGGCTCACAGACACTTGCTCGGGATCACATTGCTAGGATGTACCTGAGGTGGGAACCAAACCCAGTTCTTCTTGGTTCCAGGTCCAGCACTTTTCTACCTCATCCCACACTACCTTTGACACCTCCCTGCCATGACCTGGCTTTGGAGGACTGGGATGGAGATTTGAGCACGTGCATTATGCATGGGATCAGGGTGTCCCACCTCTAGGGCTGGCAGGGATTTTAAAGGTCATCCAAACCTACCTTTTCATTTTACAGATGAGGAAACTAAGGCCCGGAGAAAGAGAGATACTTGCTTAAAGCCACACAGGTGGGGAGCTGAACAGTGCCTGGCACCTTAGTGAATGCTAGTTGACTGACTGTGGAACTCAGGGCTCTGGTTCCAGAACCGAGGCTTTTTCTGCTATCCCATACTGCCTCTTGCGATCGTTCCTTCTCTTTATTTTGGGGGAGATTTCCGATGCCTCATACTTCTCTCCAGCCCATTTCATCCCCATCTACTTCCTTGTGAGTTTGCATCATTTCACCAACTTCTCACAGAAATGCTTGAGCTTGGGGTTGGATGGTCAACGGGGGACATCTAGCGGTATTTGGGGTAGCAGCAGCAAATGAGCCTGTTACTGACCTCCCTGCATTCCTCTTCTCCAATTTCCTACTTCCCAGACTTACAGTCTATCATAGAATTGAAAGGTGGGAGATGCCTCCGGGATTATTTGGCTCATTTTTCGGATGAGGCTCTGAGAGGAAGTGTGACTTTCCTGGGGTCACCCAAGCAACAAAATTAGGGCCAGAAGGATAGATAAGGTCTGGGATGCTGAGACAAAACTCAGTGACCTTGGGCACATCCTCTGTGAAAAAGGAAGAGATTGGACTAGAATATTGGGGGTTCCTAAACTGGTGTCCTGGAGCCTTTTAGAAACAGATCTTTTCATAACTGGCATAGTGCTGGTGGTCAGTAAACATTTATGAAGTGATGACTCTGTGCCAGGCACGGCCTGCTTAGGATACAAGTACAAGCAAAAAGAAAGACTGTCTTTGCTGTATTCAATATGCTTGTTTTCCTTTGTAATCTTGTATATTTTATTTGACCAATTTAAAAACATTCTTCTGAAGAAGGGCCCACGGGCTTCACCCCATTGCCTGCAGGACGAGGCCACAAGGACAGTCGAGAATGTTGAGTCAACTCCAGCTCTAGTATTTCGTGATCCCATGAAATAAGTTTGAAAGTAAAAATGCATTCCAATATGGCGAGTGTGTAGAATGGCTTACTCACTCCCCTCTTTTTAAACCTTCATTACCGGGCATGGCTGGATGAGGAAGGAAGCGGGGAGGGGGGGAGAGAATATACAAGGCATCCCCAAAGTCTTAGAGCAGGTGATGCTAGACTTTTGGTAAATCCTAGGCGACCGTGAATGGGATGTGGTCACAAAAGGAATAGACAGAAACAACTGTCCCCTTCTGACCTAGTCAAAGGGGGAGAGAAGGGCAAAGTTCTTGTTTAGGGTCTCCCATGCTGACGATCCCCTTTACAGGAGAACGTTTCTCTCCCTCCTCCTTTGCCCTGCCCCCTTTGCCTTCTGTCTCAGGCTTAATTGACTTCACTGCCCTTCAGGCTCAGCTGTCCATGACAGCTGGCTGATTCACGATTCTTCTGTCCTCCCCTTCTGTCCAGCGGGTGCTTGGAAAGCCCTCCAGCCCCCTTTCCTCCTCCTCTGAGAATCCTAATTCAAGGCTGTGCCACCTCCTACAGGAAGCCTGGCCGGATGCCTCTTGGTTTTACTGTTCTCTCTCTTTCTCCTCAAATTTGATTGTATTTGGTTTTATGTCCATCCATGTTCTGGTAAATGTTTAACAACTGGCTCTCTGAAAAAACAAAATAAAACACCTGTATACTGGACACACCACCTAGCACAATGCTTGGCACATAGTAGGTGCTTAGATAATGCTTATTGGATTGAATAGAATTCTACTGCATTTGTAACCTTGGCACCTAGTAAATGGTTGGCCCATAGTGGGTATTTAATCAGTGCTCATTGGATAGAATTTTACTGCATTTGTAACCTTAGCATCTAGTATACTGGCTGGTATACAGTGGGTGTTTAATGAATGCTTATTGATGAGGTTGTTGTGAGGATCAAATATCCTAATGTCTCTACAGAGCTCTGCAAACCTTAAAATGTCATATTAGTATGAGCTATTAGTGGATTTAAAGCAGTTTCTTTCATTTGAAGTGAAATAGTTTCAACCATTGTTTATTAAACACCTAGTGTATGCAGAACTTTGGGCTTGGCTCTTGGGACTGGAAGAAGACTGAATTCTACTTTCCCCATCAAAGAATAATTTATGGGAAATGAAATGAAGGCCAGGCTAGGAAGAGAAACAGTCATGAAAGGGCATCATGGTACTGTGGTATTGGTTTTGAGGACCTGAGTTCAAATTCTGATTCTGACACTTAGCTGTATGACCTAGGGCAGATTACTTAGCCTTCTTGGTCTGAGTTTCCTCCTCTGTAAAATGATGGGGTTGCACTAGATGGTGTTTGAGGTCCCTGCCACCACTCGCTCTGTAATTCCATGATTCCCTCCTGTGCCTGACATGAGCTGGGGGGCAGGGCAGAGCTGGGGGTGCCCTGTGGGGATGGTTCATGGAGGGATGCTTCCTGCCTCCCTTTCACACCTCATCACAGCTTCTATCTCATGTCGGGGGGCTGGGCTCCTGGGCTGCCCCAGTAACCCCTGTTCCTCCTCCTCTCTCTTCTAGGCGTCTCTGGTGCTGCAGGCATCCTACACCCCTCCTCCTGGAGCTGCGCCCCTGTTCCCTCCCCCTGCACCGCTGGACACCTCTCCTTCCTTCACTGATATGGATGCAGGGGCTGGTAAGGACCTCTCTCGTCCACCTGCTTAGTAAATCTAGTGATACCCCAGGATCCCTAGGTGTCCCGGGGGGGGTTCCCACTGATGACTCCCAGGCCAACGATAAAATAGGACTAGTCACAGTCCCTGGTGGTGAAAACATCTGGAAACCTACCTGTTGCCTATGAAAAACAACTCAATGGCTATTCCCCAGCAGTGAACCAGACAGAAGATTTGGGAACGGAACACTGATGGATTATTGTTCAAGACTTACAGTTTCCTTAGATTGAGAGAAACTCCTGGGAGGGAAATTCCTTCCACTGATGGGCAGATTGGCAGATGGGTGTGATTATCATCTTGAGTCCCCTGGGGTCCTGAGAGGGTCATCAACTTGCCTTAGCTGGCCTAGGCTATTAATTGGGTTGGAGGAAGGATTTGAACTCAGGGCTTCCCAACTCCAAGACCAACTCTCTGATCATTAGACCAGACTGTCTCTCTCCTAAGCTAACAGGCCACTGTAAATCATTCAGTGGGTCACTAGCAAGTGTCTGTTACATGCCTGGCTGCACAGCAGGTTGTCACCAAGGTTGAGTATCATCATGTCATGATCTTATAATGTGTCAAGGTTTGCAAAACCAATCATTATCTCATTTGATAATAAGAGCTGCTGTTTGTTCAGTTTTGAGGCCAGGGTACCCCCGAATGGAAAGCTGGACTCAGTGTCAGGAAGACCCGTGTCTGGATCCCAACTCTTATTACTTTCTTGGTGTGCAGTCTGGGCAAATTACTTAATGCGTTAAGATCTTAAGTTACTCATCTGTAAAATGGACTGATCCTTAAAATGTACTGTTGCCAGGCCATTGTGAGATAGTGAGCTTCCCATGACTGGAGTTACTTAAGCAGAGGCTGGATGCCCACTTGTTAGGGAAGTTGGGGAGTTAGGGAGGGAGGTATGACCCATGAAGCTCCTGTGATTTGATATTACAAAGCTGATATTTGGAGAGACAGGAAGTCCTTAGTTCAAGTCCTGTCTCTGACTCATCCAGGCTTTGACCCCCAGGCAGCTCTCTAAGGCAGAGAATTCCAGACAAAGCAGCTGATCTGCATTGGTGAAGGAAGTTTCCATACCAGGAGGTACTGAGCTGAAATCTTGGCTCTGGACAGGAGAGTAAACCACACCAAGCTCCAAGCAGTAACTCAGCCTAGGAGGTCACTGTTAGCCTTATCCCCAAGAGGACACCTCTTGTTAAGAGCCCAGGAGCCCGTAATTTCTTTCAGTCCATTTAGACGCAGGGAGCCAGGTGGGTGCTCACTCTTACCAGCTGGACATATGTAAAAGCTGAGCCCAGACGATGTGACCCAGCCGGAGGCCACATGGTCTGTTGTGGGCCCAGAGAGTCAGGTCTTAGGAGACAAGATGGGCCGAGCCATGCTCTCTCCTCCCTGACACAGTTAAGGAGGGAAGGTACCACCTCTAGACCTGATCCTTCAAGGTTTGCAGAACACCTTCTACTTATTACAGCCTTTGGCCCTCATAATTGCCCTGGGAGGACTATCCTCATTCTACAGATGGGGCAACAGAGGTAGAGAGGTTAATTTATTCAAGATCATACAGCTAATAAGTCAGAGGCAGTATTCCAATATAGAGTTTTTTGATTCTAATTCAGCTAGTAGTGTTGTGGCTAGAGCTCTGGGCCCAGAGTGAGGAGGACCTGAGTTCAAATCCAGCCTCAGATGCTTACTAGCTGGGTGAGCCTGGGCAAGTCACTTCACTGTCATCTGCCTCAATTTTCTCAGCTGTAAAATGGGGATGATACCAGCACTTCCCTCCCAGGTTAGCTGGGTGACCCTGGGCAAGTCACTTCACCCTGTTTGCCTCAGTTTCCTCATCTGTAAAATGGGCTGGTGAAGGAAATGGCAAATCACTCCAGGATCTTTTCCAGGAAAACCCCAAGTGGGATCATGGAGAGTCTGACATGACTGAAAAATATTTTTTGGTGTTCTTTGCATTTAAATTTTAACCAACTTTTTTGAAGCTTCTAATGATATTTTCACATCAAAGTGGTGTGTGTGTGTGTGTGCGCGCGCGCACGTGTTCATGTTACATAGGTATATGAGACAAAAACCAAGCCTCCAGGACCCCATGGTAGAATCCCTACATAGGATAGGAATAGGGACTGGACCTGTGATTTTTTTTTTTTTTTTTTTTTTTTTAGTGAATGAATTTTATTTGGAAAAAACTCCTTAGCTTTGAGCCAGACACGTTTCCTGGCACAATCCATTCCTCTTGGACCTGTGATTTCTTGATAAAGGGAACTCTTAGATAAGAAAACTCCTTTCTCAGATGCCAGCTAGCACCTTCTTTACAGCTCATAACTTTAGACAGCTGGCTGATGCCTGGAGGGGTTAAGTGAATTGCCTACAGGTATCTGGAACCTGAGTCTTCCTGGTCCTGAGTCCGGCTCCTTTTCTGCTTGGCCACTCTGCCTTTCACGAGAGCCAGAATGTAGCTACACAGACAGCAGGCAGAGGTCATGTTACTGAGGTCTGAAGGGGAGTGCATTTTTAGCTTGGGGAGAAAGATCCAGGAAGGCTTCCTGGAGGAGGCACCTTTGAGCTTGGCCTCAGACAGTCTTAACTAAGCCTTTTTTCAGGACTTGCTACATGCCAGGGACTCCACTAAGAGCTGGAGACACATAGAATGGCCAAAGACAGGTCTTACCCTCTGGGAACTTACAGCATCCAGCTGTGGACAAGCAGATGCACACAGGATAAACTGGAGACAGTTCCAGAGGGAAGGTAGAATTCAGGGGGTTAAGAAAAGACTTCCTCTGGAAGGAAGATTTAATTTTCTTCTTCTGGGCCTCCAAGGCAGCCAGGGAAGGTAGGAGGCAGGGATGAAGAGTGAGAGAATTCCAGGGATGGGGATAGCCAGTGAAAATGCAAGGTACAACAAGGAGGCCAGTGTTATTAGATTGCATCATTTGGGGGAGGGGAGCAGGGAATAAAATGTTAAGAAGACTGGAAAGGCCCAGTTCACTAAGTAAAAGTGGGAGGGGAAGGCATTCCAGGCAGGGGGTACAGCCTAAGCAAAGGTATGGAGGCTGAAAATCATGGCAAACTTATGGGACAGAAAATAGAGTCATTTAGTTTGGCTGGTGTAGGAGAGTAGTGTGAGATAAAGTCACAAATGTGGATTTGTGCCTCACGTGAAGTGTCTTGAATACCAAAGTGAGACTTTCAGAGAAGGGTGTGGTACATCTGAACAAAGAGGGTAGTCAGAGAAGGCTCCATGGCAGAGGAGGGTTTGAGCTGGGTCTCAACAGATAGGTGGAGGGGAGGAGAAATGGATTTTTCTGGTTGGAGTGGAATGATATCTATGAAACCCAAGGGATATGGTGGAGTTCTTTGGAGGAAGCCACATGTCTTAGCTGACACATGAAGAAACTGAGATTTGAGTGAAATAATCAGGGACGCTTCCTGGAGGGGGCCAATGGACAGCCAGGTGTGGAAGGAGGGCAGGAGAGAAGGGACCGGTGGGAAGGGCGTGAAGGAGAAGAGAGAGAAGACTGGTTCGATCTTCACCTGCTCTCTGGGGGATCTGCACCCTGCCCTGTGCTAGGTATAGGACAGAGCCATGAGGAGACGTGGTCCCTGCTGAGTGAAAGCACTGTGGACACCAGATACTCAGGGAGAAAGTGGCCAGCCCCCGTGGGTGAGCGAGGAGTTGGGGCCCTGTCCCCACCACTGCCTTCTCTTACTCATGTAACTCCTCACTCACCTCCATTCGGTGGCTCAGGGTGGGCTCGGGCCATCTGCACTCTTCTGACTGTGCACTAACTTGACTGACATCTCCCAAGTTCCAGCTGAAGGCAGCTGCTGCTCTCTTCTCACTCTCTCCGATCATTTAATTTCTATGGGACATGGGCTGGCAGGGAGTGAGGCTCCTGGGGGCTCTTGGGACTCAACGACTCCTGGAGCAGCCCGGGGGTGATGGGGGGATCAGGACTGACTGCCTCTCACAGTCTCCTCTCCCTTTTGGCGGCTGAGCAGATACAGGGGGAGAGGAGGACGTGGAAGACCAGGGTCTCACTGGAGATGAGATGGAGCCATCTCAGGACAAAAGTATTCCCTCTGGGCCGGGGGGACCAGTAGCCCCGAAGAAGCCTCCCCTCCACCCACCACTGCACCATCCAGGGGTCAAGAGGAAGAGAGGCACCACCAAAAAGCTGTTGTCGGACAAACCTCAGGACTTCCAGGTGATGGGGCATGGCATCTGTCTGTCTGTCTCTCTCTGCTTGCTTGTGTGTCCTCACAACTCCTCTTTCTGTTTTCCTTATGTCCAATCAGCAGCTACTTATACACTCAGCACGTACCACAAGGCATCCCTGAGACAAGGAGAGGTCTTTATTAAATTGTAAAAGTTAGATGTATGGCATACTGGAAAACCACATTAAAAAGGCTATTTTTAGTCAATGATGTAGCCCTTAGGTCTTAATATTAGACTATTTTGGCCAGTCAGTACCTTGGGCTCTGGGATGGGATCCAAAGTGCTCTATGGAGGATGGAGTCCCCAAGCTAGCACTGTGATTGTCCGAAAGATTCTATTCGAAAGCATATCTTTCCATCACAACAGCTAGTGCTTTAAAGAAGATCTTCATGGCAACCCAGGGAAGGAGGTGGTATTGTTATTCCATTTTACAGATGAGGAAACTGAGTCCAAGAGAGGTTAAGTGACAGATTATCAGGAAGTCAGATCCTAGATTTAGAACCTCAGAGGTCATTGAGACCAGCTCCTTCATCTTCTAGATGAGAAATCTGTGGTGTCCACAGAGGTTACGTGATTTGCTCAAGAACACATGATGGGCGGAGCTGGGATATGAACCCAGATCCTCTGACTCCGAATCCATTCAAGTCAATTTAAATCAACTAGCATTTATTGTGGTCCTACTATGTGCCAGCCTCTGTGGTGGGCACTGGGAATGAAAAAACAAAAATGAAAGCAGTCCCTCTTCTAAAAGAGCAAGAAGTAAATAAATATAAAATATGGACAAAATCATTGGGATGAATTCTAGCAAGAGAGTCATCTGAAAGGCACCCTGTGGGAGGTGAATGTTGAACTCAGAAGTGAGGGAATTGAGAGGCTCCAACAGGTGGAGGTGAGGGGGAGAGAATTCTAGAGTTGAGGAATGACCTGTGCATGGGCAGGAAGAAATAAAGATGCCCAAATGTGGGACTGGGTGCCTCAGGAGGTACTGAACTCCTCATTACTAGAGGGGTGCAATTGAGACTAGATGACTGCCTGATGAGAATACTGTTTCCATCCATCCATCTGTACATCCATCCATCCATCTGTACATCCATCCATCCATCTGTATATCCATCCATTTATCCATCTATGTCTATCATTATCTAAATCTTGATCTTTCCAATCTATGGAAGACACAAATAGAAGGATAGATAAATAGACAGGATGGATAGATGAGTAAGTGGATAGATTGAAAAATAGATGGGTGAATGGGTGGGTAGGAAGATAGGCTGACAAACAGATATAAAGAGAGATAGACAAATAGCAAATGATAGATAGTAGAAAAGGCATTAGTGTCAGGATCAAATGAAATGATGTATAAACTAGGCAGCTGAGTGATGCAGTGGATACAACACTGGCTCTTCCAGCCTGTTTTCTCATCTGTATAACGAAAGGAGTGGACAAGATATCATCTAACTTCTCTTCCAGCTCTAAATATGAGGTCCATGATCTGATGTCCATTTATTTATTTTCTTCATATTTCTGTCTCTTCATTTATCTATCTGAATATGTCTTTTTATCTATCCATCATCATCTATCCATCCGTCTCTCTCTTTTCACCCTCTATCCATATCTATTGATTTCTCTGTCCATCCATCTGTCTATATCTCTATTCATTCATCTAAATCTATCTATCCATTTATCTAAACTTATCTATCCATCTCTCTTTCTCTGTCTCTGACCGTTCATATCTATCCATCCACCATTCCATCTGTTTATACATCTAAATCTCATTCTTCCCCGGCCCCGATACATTTATCTGCGTATTGATCCTTCTCCCCATTCACAGCACCAAATGAATGTGCTCATGAGGCCTTAAATAACACAATAACTCTTCATTCTCTACTCTCTCATATCTCTGAGTTTCAATTTCCTCTTCTCTGACTTGGGATGGGGCAGGAAAGATGGGAGTGGGATGCTTTTAAAGTTTCTTTCCTTTGTTGACATTCAATGATCCTCTGATCAGTCGAGGGAGACAGATCACAATATAGCCATGGAGCTTACCAAAGTTCTGTGAGGAAAAGACCTGAGTTATTTAATAATTTTGTACTTTAAAGATACAGTTATTATTGATTAGCATGTATAAACATTGCCAGACATTAACTGTCCCCTCCCCAACTTTCTGTTCGTGGATATCACATTTAATGTCCACTTTCATGGAGGTAACAGGATCATATTATGGTCTTTGGGGCCATTCTTGCTGAAGACTTAAGGCCCAGTTGTATTTTCACAACCATGGGCATAATGACATTTGTCTGATGAGCCAGATGGCCTAAGACCAAAAGTTTAATCAATATTCTTTCCCTCTCTGTTTTGGATTATAAGATTCCTTTAGGATAGGGTACCTATCATAGGTAGACTGACCCCATCATTTATACAGAACCACTGAATTTCAGGAACATGAGTTACCTTGGATAAAGGAATATGTTGTTAATTATTTCATTCCTAACTCTTTATTTTCATGGATCATTTTTTATCATTCAGCCTTTGGCCTTTAGGGGCACTGGTTCTTTAATGTGCCAGGACTATCTCAGAGAATATCTTTTCTTCCTTCCCATTTTTCCTCCCCCACCTTGGGATGTCTCCCTGCCTACTGGGTGGACCTGTATGTCTGCCTGCAGATAAGGGTCCAGGTGATAGAGGGACGGCAGTTACCTGGGGTGAACATCCGGCCGGTGGTCAAGGTAACAGCTTCTGGTCAGACCAAGAGGACGAGAATCCGCAAAGGCAACAGTCCGGTCTTTGATGAGGTAAGAGACGTAGCATGGGAGCCTTGTCTCAAAATCTCATGGTGGTGGTAGGAGAAACTTCACCATTGCTGTTTGTATTAATATGGTGGGGTTTTTCTCTCCAGGGTCAGAGTGTTGAGCCTTGGTGTTAAGCCTGGGATCTTTTTGGCAGATCATAAGGACCCTCTTCAAAGATGGTGGCCCTGAATGCACGACAATTAGAAGTACAGAAATAGCAAGACTGAATCCAAGTCTCCAGCAAATCTCTAGAGTGCAAATCTAACAGTCTTTCCATGACAGGGCATGCAGTCTTCAGAAGCTGCTGTGGCCAAATAATAAACAAACAGATCAGATGATGACAAGCCCCATCACTTGGTGGCCAACCCTTTGATGATGAGTCTGCTTTTATCCCATCTTTTCCTAGGAGGCCCTGAGGGCTGGTCTTCACATGGGAGATGCTCATTTACATGGAGCTCTACCAGCTTGTGGGATCTACCAGTGCCCACACTTTATTGGTGTAGTCTTTGAGAGTCTGGGGTTCCTTCCATACTATGGACTGGAAGAGGGTACAGGTCTTGGAGTCAGGAAAGTCTGGGTTCAAATCCCACCTACAACTTACAGGCTGTGTGAAGTCACTTAATCTCTTAAGTCTCAGTTTTCTTATCTGTAAAATGGGAGGGGGGAGGTTGGACACAATGGCTTTCTAGTTCTAGAGCCATGATCTCACGTGGGATGGTTGACCTGTCCCCATTGATTGCTGGGACAGCCCCTTCTGAAAAGTCAGACTTGTCTTGGTAATCTTATAGGAAAGAAAATCTGTACCCAGGAGAGCCACAGGGAGTCATGGGAGGGCACAGACTGGTAGAGTAAAGGGGGAACATTGTTAGATATAAGCAGTGCCTGCCTTGAAGAGGGTGGTCTGAGGCTCAGCTCTGAAGGCTGGCTCCCTTTCCTCTAAATAATTCCTTATAGAATAGATCACAATATCAACATAGAAGATCCAGAGCAGGTAGTTCAGATTCAGAGCCTGGGAAGAAGACAGGGATATTTTCAGAGAAATTCTGTCATAATTTTTGAGGGATCATGAGCTCCTTCGCAGCAGGGCTGGCAGGCCAGGGTCACCTCTCCATTATGGTCAGTAATTGTTGGACAACATTAATGGGGCTCCCTTTTCCCTGTGGCACAATGATATTCCCTTTTGTTTATGTGCATTTATTTCACCTTTCCCCCTTGTGGGGTGGATATTTCACAGAATCTTAGAAGTTTGGGGGCAATGGGGACCTCAGCCTACAAGAATTCCTTTCCAACATCCCCAACCAGCCAACAAGAGATCATCCATTCACTGCCTGAAAACCTCCATAGAGGGAGAACCCGTTACCCAAAGTGGCCCTTGACCCACTCCAGTTCAGTACTAATGATATAGAATTTAAAAAATGACATCAATTGAAATCTGCCTCTTATGTTCATTGCCCCTAGTTCTTGTCTCTGGGACCAAGCAGCATGGGACCAATCCTTCCCCTTCTGCATGACAACCTTTCAAATACTCTGTATTTAAAATTTCAAATATACTGTATTTAGCATGTCTTCTGTTTCCCATTTTCCACTATTTCAAAGAAAGCCACTATGAATATTTTGGTGCAGGTAGGTCTTTCCTCTCATCTATTAATTCTGCAGGGCACAGATGAAACTAGGACAGAGTGATCAAGGCTTTGCTGCAGAGTGCTACAATTTACAGGGTGTGAAAATTTAACATATTTGCTCTTTCTGCAGCCAAAAGTCAGTAGAGTGACTTGTTTTCCTTTCTTCACAACTAAATTTGTCTTGACTCTTAAATAATTTTTCACAAAACAAATTGATATGAGGGTATGTTTTGTGTTATTTGTCCTTGGCGCCAAAATTACTTAAGCCTCTTAGGATATAACTTCAGCTATTGAGGAGACTGGGTCAAAGAGTATGAATGATCTTGTGTGTATTGTACCTTACCAGCGCCGCCCCACCCCCCCTTACCCCACCATTGCCTAATTGTGAATAATGACCAGTGCTTCCTGCATGTGTTTCTGACAGACCCTTTTCTTCAATGTCTTTGACTCTCCAGCAAATCTGTTTGATGAACCCATCTTTATCACAGTAAGTACAGGAAAGAAGGGAGGAAGGAAGAGAAGAAGGGAGGGAGGGAAGGAGAGAGACAGAGAGAGACAGAGAGACAGATAGAGAGAGACAGAGAGACAGATAGATAGACAGAGAGAGACAGAGAGACAGAGAGACACAGAGACAGAAAGAGACAGAGACACAGAGACAGAGACAGAGAGAGTTAATGCCTGAACGTGCGTAAAATAACATTGAAGACTGCTGAGCTGCTGACCATTTTTGTTCAGAATTAAGACAAAGACATGCATGGGGGGAGACGGGGGATGAGGGGTGGCTATCAGATATGCAGATGACATAAATCTGGGGGGATAGTTAATCTTTTAGGACCAGGATCCAAAACAAAAAAATCTCAACAGGTCAGAGTGAGGAGTTGAAACTGGTAAGATGAAATGTTATAGGGATAAATGTGGAGTCTTATATTTAGGTTCAAAATATCACCTTCAGATATACAAGTTGGCTTGTTAGCTAATTTTATGTGTTTTCATTTATTTCCTCCCTCTAGGTAGTTGATTCCCGTTCACTTAGGACAGATGCTCTTATTGGGGAGTTTCGGGTAATTATTATCTTTGCTTATTACTATCTCTCAATTTTCCATTGGAGGGGGGTGTGGATAATCCACAAATCATTTTTCTTTGACTTGGTAATATACCCATGCATACACTGCTCCCTGCCACACACACAGACACACACACACACACCCTGGATTTCCTGAGCTCCTATTCTCTGAGACTGAGGATATAGACTATTTAACAACCAACTTTTCAAGAAAAACAATACTCACAACACACTTTTAAATTTAATTTGCATCATTAGCATTTTCTCCATCACTTTCTTAAGTCTAGACAGTCAACAAAACAAGTCTTTACGACTAATTCATTAATAAAGAAATGGAGGATTTTCATCTCCCATCAACAGTCAAATCAAATACGTTTTTATTTTATGGGAGACAGTATATCCTAATACAGGATGCTAAACATTTTGGGGGGGGTCCTGGGCCCCTTGGCAATCTGATGAAGCCTGTGGACCCTTCTCAGAATTGTATTTTTGAATGCATAAAATGAAATTGGTAAGATTATAAAAGAAAGTACTTATAGTAAAATCCAGCTATAAAAGCATTAAGAAAATAAATTCTCAGCCCCCAGGTGAAAATCCCTGCCCTCATGGATAGAGTACTGAATATGAAGCATAAGCTCAAGGGTCTGGAGAGGGAAGGACTGAGAAATAATTTAATCCTACCTCCCCATTCTACAGATGAGAAAACTGAGGTCAGTAAGACCTGAATGTGAATCCTCTCTCAGACACTTAAGGGCAAATCACTTCATTCTCAGCCTCAGTTCATCTGCAAAATGGGGAGAACGTGTAGGCACAGTGGACAGATTATGCCATGGAGCCAGGATGCTCTTGGTTTTAGACCTTGGCTGTGTGACCCTGGGCAAGTCACATAACCTCTAAGGCACCTAAGTAGCTCTCCAGATGAACTGTTCATTTATGTTGGTGGGAGGAGTTTATAGACTCAGAGATTTAGAACCGGTAGGTTGCATAAAGGCCATGGAGTTCAAACCCCTCATTTTACAAATGAGCCGACCAAGGCACAGAGAAATTAGGTGACTTTCCTTGGGTCAGAAAGCTGATAAGTGCCTGAAGTGGAATTCATACTCAAGTCTCAGATCTTTCTATGTACTATCCGTTTTTGTTTCATTTGTTGCAGGAGTCACAGGTCCAATCTTCACCAGAACAAAAAAGAAAAATGATGTATGTGTATTTATGAAAATATGTATAATATGTACAATACTACATATCTATATTATATATAATATTATATAGTTTAGATCATATAATTAAATAATTATATATGAGTTCATTATAACAATAATACACATACATTAAACATACATATATACATATATATGTTATATACATGTATATATATGCACATGTATATATTATAGATGTGTATATATTTACCCTTTGTAAACATTGAAGTGCTATGTAAATATCTATTATTTTATTTCTATCAATAAAATTCTCAGGATCAACAAATATTAATTGCCATTTCCCTGAAAAAATTCTGTTTTACAAAATGGACTTATTCCTCATCCATTCTTTAAAATGGAATTTTAATCCTATTTTGGCCTTGGCATCTCTGAGCCCACATGCCCTTTGCTCCTAGACCCAGGTTGGGGGGGTTAATCATTCATTTTTTTTCTTCTTTTGAATTCCAGATGGACATTGGATCAGTTTACGCTGAACCCAGTGAGTTTAAGGCTGTCCTGGCTGCTTCCCAAATGGGGGTGCTGGAGAAAGCTTTGGGACCCACATTTTGACTGATTACTTATTCCTTTTCCCTGTAGACATAGAAGGATTTATCTAGGGCTTCAAAGTTGTAAACTGATAAGGAAGAGGGTCCATCCATTACTAATCAGCGTGGATACCTTTGCACGTAGAAATAGCTGCCCCCACTCCAGTATTCTCTGTCTAGAACCCCAGCTGTGATAGAGGTCCTTAGGTGTAGTGTAGGGGAGGTTGAGGTCACCCTCCCTGTTTCTGTTCTCATAGGGCAAGGAGGGTCCCTAATTCTCTTCCCCCCCCAATTCTACTGACCTCTCTAGCCTGGGATTTCCACTGTGAGGAGTCCGAGGTGTTTGCTGGTTTTTAAATGTGAGAAGACCAGAGGTTTCAACTTCTGTGGCCACCTGCTAGAACCCAGAGCCTGCCCAGTAGCAGGCCCTGGGGTCCTGCTAGCCCTAGATTCCTTCCCACTTCTATGAACCTCACCCAGGCTTGGGGGTTTATGTGCAGAGTAGTGGGGCAGGACTCTCAGGCACCCAGCCTTCATTTTAAGGAGAGGGCAGGACTTCAGTCACTAATGGATCCCCTCTCTTATAGGACATGCCTATCTCAGGAAATGGCTGCTACTTTCGGACCCTCGTGACTTCTCAGCTGGGGCCAAAGGTTACTTAAAAGTCAGCCTTTTTGTACTGGGTCCAGGAGATGAAGCCCCCGTGAGTACTGACTTTTTTGGGCACATTGTCCTGGCACACATGGCCACAGTTTTAAAAGGGTTTTTCTGCTTGGCATCATGTCTGTAGCCTGGCACCATACCTGGGTGATAGCAGCTCCCCCGCATTGAGGGGGAAACTGAGTCCAATGCAGGAGAGTGACATCCCCTAGGTCACACAACAAGTCCTTGGGAGCAGAGAATGAAAACTTGGGGTTCTGTCTCCCAGCCCAGTGCCCACTGCCTGGGAGGAAGCTTCTAACATCACCTCTGAGTGATGTTTGGCCTCTTGTTCTTGGCCCCAAAGAACAAACCTGGTGTTTATGATGGCTTGCCTGCTTATGTCCATTATGAGACGACCCATTCCCCCCACTCCCAGCATGTTCCTTGATGTGTTTAGGTAACCCAAGAAATTAATCCCACCATCTCTCTTGTTTGCCTTTCCGAAGGAGGAAGCTAGGTGGCCCAGGGGATAGAGTGCTGGGAGGGGCATCAGGAAGACCCTGAGTTCAAATCTAAACCCCAGGACTTACTAGCTGTGTGATCCTGCCGAGTCACCTAACCTCTGTCTGCCTCAGTTTCCTCAACTGGATAATAATACCATCTGACCTCCCATGGTTGTTGAGATTCTATCTATCTATCTATCTATCTATCTATCTATCTATCTATCTATCTATCTATCTATCTATCTATCTATCTGTCTCTCTGTCTGTCTCTCTGTCTATCTAATAGCTTAAAAATACAAGCTATTATTATATATCAATGTCTTAGACCTCCTGCTGATGGCTTTTTACCTCTATCCTATCATATAATCCTCACTGTAACCATTGTGAAGTGAGCAGGGCAGAGATTATCATCCATGTGGGACGGGTCAGGAGTGGAACCCCGAGTGAGTGACTTGAACAGACTCACAGCTAATTAATAGTGGGACTGGAACAGAACTCTCTTGTCCCCTAGGCTGGTACTGCCAGCCTTGGTGTTCTGCCTTCCTCCGGTCCTTTAAAAACAAACCAAAAATGACTGTCCATCCACATTCTGCGTTAAACTTGCATCTTCTCTGGAGCCCACCCTGACTGACTCCCTCGCTGATTTGGATTTGGTCTGGTGTTTGCTTGGCTTCCCAGCTGGAAAGGAGAGAACCCATGGAAGACAAGGAAGACATCGAGGGAAATCTCCTTCGTCCCACTGGCATGGCCCTGCGTGGGGCGCATTTTTGTCTGAAGATTTTCCGGGGTGAAGATCTGCCCCAGAGTGAGTCTGGGAGCCTTTTGGGAGTTTGGAGGATGGTCCGATGGGATGCTTTCTGAAGGCAGGGTGGGAGAGGTCTCTTCTTTCTTTCACCCCACCTAGCCAAGGGTCGTTCCTTTATAAACACCGGGGAGATTGTAGCCAACATCTGAAGAAGCAGCCTGACTTTGAGTCCTGTGGGCTTGGCTGGATCCCTTTACAGAGAATTTCTCCACTTCTGTTCACAAAATCCATTGTTTAAAGGAGGATTTCTGGTCCGATTGTGGTCACTATTAAATACAAATGTGCTTGCATTTCCATTTCAAAACTAGAAAGACCAGGTTCACACTGCCTCTGACACCTACTGGCTGTGAGACCCTGGGCAAGTCACTTAACCTCTGAATATTCTAGTTTAGTCTCAAAGACTCTGAGCTGCAGAGAAGGTAGTGATCTGCCTTGGGAGAGGGACTTTCCTCATCTGGGAACTCCCTAGGAAAAGGATATGACAGGTCCAGTCCTATGGCTATTATTCTTAGGTGTCCCATGGACAGGATACCTGGACAGCGTGGTTGCTCTGGCATCCGTGTAGACCCAAGGGGTCACTGCTAAGGCACTGGCATATAGTAAGGGGAACCACATCAACCTCAGGGTAAGGGCAGTTCTCACATGTTCAGTCCCTTTTGGGGAGCTTGCTGCCTCTGGGATCACATGATCTCCCCACAGGAGCTGACCCGAGCTGCTTGCAGCTAGAACAAGCCAGGCCTGAACTTGACTTCTTCCTTTTGGTTCAGAAACAGCTGTCACCACCGTGGGCAAAAAACCTGACCCTTAGCCTGGGGTGCTGGGCAGGGGGCGTGAGGAATGAGCCAGATTCACCTACAGTGGTGTGAATGCTGGGAAGTGGCCCCTGCCTCATTTGACCTCCAGCCCATCTTAGGATATGGATGGTAACTGGTCCTGCGGATCACTGGTGTAGGGAACGCCCAGCTGAGAACACTTCCTTTACCTGTGTAGGGCAGCACCTTCTCTGCAGCTCAGGGAGCTGCCTAGAGACCTGAGGGGCTGTGACTTGTCCAGGGTCACACAACCAGTGCATGTGAGGCACTTCTTAAATTCAGCTCTTCCTGCCTTCAAGGCAGCCCAACCCTGCCCCTCTGCCACAGAGATTGCTTAGTCATTCGTTAACTCATTCATTCATTCACATTCATCCTTTCTTTCATTTATTCATTCATTTCCTTTTCCATCCATTCATTCATCTATCCTTTCATTTTTCCATCCATCTCAGAATGGAGCCTCAAGTGTGGGGCCTACGTGCATGTTTGTGCGTCTTTCCTCCCCACCCCCCACCATAGAGTGATAGCGTGGCAGGATAACCATGATGATAATTAGGAAGACATGGAAGAGAACTTCCATTTCTCCGCCCCTGGGGGTTAGGGAGGGCCAAGGAGGAGGAGCTTCCCGGATGGAGGCTTTAGAGATTGGACTGCAGGACTGACTCCAGCCTTCTGTCTCCCATCTAGTGGATGATGCTGTGATGGACAACGTGAAGCAGATATTTGGCTTTGAAAGCAACAAGAAGAATCTCGTTGACCCCTTTGTGGAAGTCAGCTTTGCAGGAAGGATGGTGAGGAGGCAGGGCCAGTCTTGGGTCACCTGTCTGAGTGACAGCCTGCATCTGGCCACGCCCTGGGAGATGTTGGGGGAGTGGGGGGAGAGGAAGGAGAGAGAGAGAGAGAGAGAGAGAGAGAGAGAGAGAGAGAGAGAGAGAGAGAGAGAGCCAGAGAGAGAGAGAGAGACACAGAGACAGAAAGACAGAGAGACACAGAGAGAAACAGAGAGACAGAGAGAAAGAGAGACAGAGGTCCAGCGACAGAGAGAGACAGAGAAAGAGAGAGACACAGAGAGAGAAAGAGACAAAGAGAGAGATAGAGACAGAGACAAACAGAGAGGCAGGGAGACAGAGACACACAGAGAGAGAGACAGAGACAGAGAGACAGACATAGAGAGAGACAGACAGAGACAGACATACAGAGAGAGAGACAGAGAGAAAGAGAGACAGAGAGATAGAGACAGAAAGAGAGAGACATAGAGAGAGAGAAAGAGACAGAGAGACAGAAGGGGAGACAGAGAAACAGAGATAGAAAGACAGAGACAGAAACAGAGAGACAGAGAGAGAAAGAGAGATAGAGAGATGGAGACAGAGAGAGGAGACAGTGCGCACACACACACACACACACACACACACACACACACACACACACACACACCATTAGGTGCCAGACATTGAGCTAAGTGCTGGGGATACACAGACTGAAGTCTTATGTTTCTGGCCCTCAGGGAACTCAGGTACCATTGAGGGAAGGGAGGGGGTAATGTGTACACATAAGTAAATACAACATACATACAAAATCCAAATGAAGTCTCTTTTTCGGGTAGGGGAGGTGAGAGTGCTGACCCAGGAGAGTGGGGGAGGGGTCCAACTTAGGAAAGCCCCCTGAGAAGTGGCATCCAAGCTGGGCTCTTTACAGAGGTTGACTGACATTCAAAGAGATAGTTATGATGAGGGAGAGTGTTCCAGGTGTGGAGGACAGCCTGGACAAAGGCAGAGAAGTGAGGGATGGGAGGTAGCTACGTGGTTCAGTGGATCATCCATTGAGTAAAGGGCTTGGAGTCAGGAAGACCTGAGTACTTCTTAGCTCTATGACCCAGGACAAGTCATTAACCTCCCATCTGTCAAATGAGGATGATAATAGTGCCAACCTCACAGGATGGTTGTGAGAATCAAGTAAGGTGACCTGATAACTGCTTTGCATAACTTAAAGTGCTTATAAATGCTGACTTATTGATGGGGATGATTTAATTTGAGGGACAATTTGCCAGGAATGTGAACCATCTGTGTGTGTGTGTGTGTGTGTGTGTGTGTGTGTGTGTGTGTGTTTTACATGAACTAAGTCTAGAAGTCAATGCTGGAGCTATATTGTGAAGAGTTTAAATGCCAGAAGATAGGCTATTTTATAGAGGCACTGGGGATCCTCTGACGCTTCTTGAGAGGGGGAGGAATGTCAAGGTGGCAGCGCTCTGGAGGCTGAATTGGAGAAGGTATTACTGGAGATTTCCAACTTTGCTATTTTTCTTCCTGCTTCTCTGAGTAGAAAGTACCAGTCTCATTGGGGAGATGGAAAAACTGAGCCAAAGTGATTAAATCATGTGCTCACAGATCTAGAAGGGGACTCAGAGGTTTCATTTCCCAGGGAAGGAAACTGAGGCTCAGGTGGTAAAGATCTGTAATAGTCTGCCTGAGCTGACTGGGCCTAGGAGAGCTGAGGAACTTGTCCAAAGTCATACTGGGCCTAAGTGTCGGAGCCAGGGTTTCAATCCAGTATTCTGGATTCCTAAGCCAGTATTCTGTTGCAGCAGGCTGCCCCCCAAAGTCACCCAGCAAGTCCAAGGTAGTCACAGACTTTATCTCCAGGCTCTGGCCCTGTTCTCTCTCCATTGACTGCCTCCCTGGGGCCCCTGTAATGTTTCAACTGCCCCTACAACCCATACCCGTAGTTTCCACTCCTCCTTTTTCCAACCCCAATAATCTTTATTGATGGGAATATAGTACTTCTGAGGTTGCAAGAGTTTATATAGATGACCTCATATGAGGCTCACAGCAACCCCGGCAGGGTCTTATTCTCCCCACTTTCTAAATGAGGAAACAGCTTCAGAAATGATTTGAGGGCAGACGTAAAGCTTGCTGGAGGCAGAATTCAGACCCCGGTTTGCCTGATCCAAGAATGGCACTGGGTCTAGTATACCAGGCTGACTCCAAATCCTATCCAGTGGCTTATAGGTGGGAGGCAGGATGCTGTGGAAGGAAGAACCTGGGGAGGAGAGGGGAGGGGGTTCGGGAGTGGCAGGGAGGGAGGGGCTAAGCGTTTGGGTGACTGTGGCAGCATCAGCCCCCCTCTCTGGGCCTTGGCAGCCTCACCTGGGTCAGGAATGCTCTGCACTGGTCTCTCAGGTTCCTTCCAACGCCCTCCATGTGCCCCCCTCCCCGCCCCATAGATTTTTACCTGCCATGCTCATGTCTGGGGAGGAAGGCAGGGGCCAAGGCGCGTGCCAGGGGGCAGCGTCCGCCTGTGTGATGTGGCTTTTTGCAGACGCTGGGCCCGCCAAGATGTTATTGCAGGAAGCTCACCTGTGGGGAGCCGGGAGCCGGGGGCCAGAGGAAGGAGAGGGGAGGGCGGCCAGAACTTCCCCAACTGAAACTCCATCCCGTCCCCCTCCCTCTGCCCCCGGGGCTCCTCGCCCCGTCCTTCCAAGCCCTGCCTTCCCCTCACATCCCCTGCTCCCTACTTTGTGAGCCTTTGGGGAGCCCGCAGGAGGGACTTTGGCCACTCGCTCGACTCCAAGGTGGCCTATTCGTAGGACCCGCCCACCCCCTCCAGCCCCAGTCCTGCCTCTATTCCTGCTTTCCTTTGTTCCTCCTTGTGTAGATCCGTGTGTCGTGTGTGTGTGTGTGTGTGTGTGTGTGTGTGTCTGTGTGTGTGTGCGTGCGTTGTGCTAAGATCATAACCCGTGCTATGTGTGTGTTTGTCTATATGGAACATGTGTGATTTCTTGGTACCAAGTGCTCCCGGTCGCTGTCCAGCTGCATGTGGTGCGTGCATGGGCGTGTTGTCTGGATGCGTGGTATATTTATGGCATATGATGTGTATGCGTGCTGAAGAATCCCTCTCTGCTCAGAGCGGCTGTTCGCCTGTCGGTCTGTTTGCATGTGGGCCGTGTAGATGGGCGCTGAGGCCAAACGGCTCCCTCTCCCGCCACTTGCTGGCCCTCATGTCCTTTGCATGGAGCCCAGGAGGATGCTCAATCTCACCCTGTCCCTCCCAGCACGGTCTGGGCGCAGTTCCCCATCTGCACACACCGTGGTGCTGCTGTCTAAGGAACCGCCTGGCAAAGGCAGGTCCTGAAGACTAAACTGCCCGTCTGAGCAGAGAGCCCAGCCTGGCTACCAGAGCCCAGCTCCGCCCGGGAGAGGTCAGCTAGCTCAGACCAGGCCAATTAGCTCAGCCCAGGAGATGCCGGCCTGGGAAGAGCTTGTGCTGCTTTGGTGGGGTGGTGAGGGAGAAGCCAATAGAAGTTTGTAAAGAGACCCAGAAAGGGAAAGGGGTTGTTCAGAATGTGTCCTTGGGGGGAGGACAGGGAGCCATCACACCCCCTCTAAAGTCCCCCATTGTTCTCCTTGGGAGGGGGGCTCTCTGGAGACAGGGGTGGGGCCTGTTTGATGTACTGGGTTGACCCATTGTCCCCTCATCCCCATAAGCAGGGGCCATCAGAGATCCATTGCTCCCCTGTCCAGGGAGTTTGGAAGTCCTTTGGAGAGACTCTGAGGGCCCCTGAAATCCTCTACTCTGGCTCAGGAGAAAACAGAAATCCAGGATCGCTCCAAACCTATCCTTATAAAGCCTTTATCCCTCAGAACCAGTGATGGAGAGTCTCCTCAGGGAGGATCTAGCAGGTGACAGACACGGATCATACCCTGGGTCATACAGAGAGCCTGCCAGTTAGTGCCCTTGGATGGGCCAGGCTGGGCCTTGGCCCCCAGGGAGCTCCAGTCTGAGACTTATCGATAAAGTATCACTGACACTTTAAAATAGCATTTATTGAGTGACTTAAGATTTGCAAAACACTTTCCAAATACGATCTCATTTGATCCTTATAACAACACTGGAGGTAGATACTGTGATTATCTCCCATTTTATGGATAAGGAAACTGAGACAAACAGATATTGTATGACTTGTCCATAGACAGTAAGTGACTGAGGCAGGATCTGAACCCAGGTCTTCTTGACTCCAAGTCCAAAGCTCTTTTTACAATGCCACTTAATTTCCTAGAGTAAGGATACCCACCTACTTCATTCCCCCCAGACCCCAGACCAATGCCCTTCAGGTGGAGGTGGGTGGGGCGAGAGGAGAGGTGTCTAGTGTGATTCAGAGCACAGGGGAGTCCTGGGTAGGACTTAGTGTCCAGAATGGGAAGCGGGGGATGGTCATGTGATCCTGGAGAAGAGAAGGCTGGGCTGGGGCAAGGGCAGGCAGAAGGGCTATGCATGAAGGGCAATTGTGAAGAGACATTGGTCTTGTTCTGCTTGGTCCCAGGGATGGGGGGCAGAGGATGGATATTGGGGAAGGTGGGTGTAGGCTGAGTGTCAGGAAAATCATGCCAACCAGTAGAGCTGCCCCCTGTGGAGTGCTCCATGCAGGAGGTAGTGGTTTCTGCATCCCTGGAGGTCTTGGGTGGAGGCTGGATGCTGGTGATTCTTACTAAGGTCCAGTCTCTGAGGTCTGAACATTCAGAGATTCTGGGATGGGGACGGTCCAGGGTCAGTCTTGTGATTGGGGAAGATTTTGGGCAGTTGGAGGCCCCTGGACAATGTAGAAGGATCTGGAGAAAACACAACATGCTAGGGCTGGTATTGAGGGAGGGAAAGGGTAGAACCCAAGGTCCTGAGGCCAGATGCATGACCATTCTTGAGAGTTCTGGCTTTGGAGTCAAGAGACTCAGGTTCAGAATTTTGCTGGGACACTTTTCTTTCCTGGGTGATGCCCAGCAGGCGCTGGGCTGAGTGCTAGGGATGCAGAGAAAGACAAAAGCCAGCCCCTGTCCTTGGGGAGCTCAGTGTAAGGAGGGAGAAAACTTGCAGATTATTCTTTACAAACAAGCTTAAGGCAGGATAATGAGGAGATAATCAAAGGAGTTCCAGTTCTGGACTTAAGAGGAATTGAGAAGGCTTTCTGGGAGAAGATGGGATTTTAGCTGGGACTTGAAGCCAGGCGGGGCAGCCTGGTGTATTGCTGTAGACAGATTCCAAGGCTCTGTTCAGTTCAAAATCTTATTATTCCAGTACCATGACCATTCCTTTGCATTTTTATTTTTCTAGCTCTGCAGTAAGATTTTGGAGAAGACAGCTCATCCTCAGTGGAACCAAAGTATCACACTGCCAGCTATGGTGAGGGGACTTGAGGAAGGGATGGGAGGGGCTTTATTTCCTACTTTCCTCAGTACCTGGGCTTAGTGGTAGAGAATTCTGGCTCCACCATCTTCACTATCTCTGATAGTGCTTCACTATCTCTTTCTCTCTGCCTGAATCCCTTGGCCAACCTACTGCTCTCACCTCATTCAGTTAGATTAGCCCCAAGAGGTCAAGGTCATTGGCTGACTATCTGAAATAGCCTGCTCCTTCCCTTGACCAAGAGCGCCCAGGGTGCTCCACACTCCTGCTAGGAGTTCCTTTTCCAGGAGAACCCAATTGCTCAAAGTTTCTCTCATCTCTCCTCAGTTTCCCTCAATGTGTGACAAGATGAGGATTCGGGTCATGGATTGGTGAGTGTTCTGTCTCTGAAATGTAGAATCCTTAGAGTTGGAAGCTGCCAGGGGTAACTGAATTTTCTTTTTAATGTCTACTCAATTCAGTTCAAGGATTTATTAATCACCTATTGTGCCAGGTGCTGACAAGGGATGCTCATTTATTTTTCATTTCATTTTATTTTTAAATTAATAAGCATTTATTTTCTCTCTTTCACCCACCTTCAATTTAAAAGAAAAAAGGAAAAACCCACCAATCTCCTTGTTAAAAATATACATTGTGAAGCAATACCAATTCCCACATTGTCTGTTCCAAAAATGTATCTCATTCTGCATCTTGACAAGTGATATTTATATGGTGCTTTTTAAAGATTACAGAATACTTTACATAGTTTCTTTACTAGACCCTCCACAACCCTGAGGTGAGTACCAAAAGTGTCATATACCCATTTTACAGATGAGGAAATCAAATCCAAGAGAAATTAAGTGCTTTACTCATGGTGACATTTGTATGAAATATCGGACACCTAGGGAGGAGGTGTATGGGGGAAGCACACTGGCTTTAGAGTCATAGTACCTGGGTTCAGATCCTACTTTGGGCATCTCAGTTTTCTCGACTGTAAAACCATGAGGTCACACTCAATGGCCTCTGAATCTATGATCCTAACAGAGCACAGCTCTCTCTCCCATCTCCAGGTCTTTGAATAGGCCAGTCCTTGATGCCTGAAATGCCCTTTCTCCTCATCTCCATTTCTTGATAGTCCTAGTGTCCATAAAAGCTCAGCTCAACTGCCACCTCCTACATGAAGTCTTCCCAGGTCCCCCT
The DNA here is from genome assembly GCA_023548195.1 of Bettongia penicillata ogilbyi. Lineage (NCBI taxonomy): Eukaryota > Metazoa > Chordata > Mammalia > Diprotodontia > Potoroidae > Bettongia > Bettongia penicillata. Next base: position 10,429,422 of record JAJHZJ010000257.1, read on the forward strand.
CTCCTCCTCAATTGCCCATTTCCTTCCATCATGCCCATCCCACCTTGTATTCATTTTTTGTGTACTTCTGTATGGAAAGGTTGCATTTGCCCGAGCAGAATGGACTCTCTGTGAGGGCAGCAACCATTTCACTTTTGTCTTGTACCCCCAGGACCTAACATGGTGTTTGGCACATTGTAGATACTTTGTGAATGTTTGCTGATGGATTGATTTGAATTCTTCTAGTTACCACACCATGCATCTCAGGGGACCTCAAAGTCTAGCTTGGGGTGAAAAGCCCATACATAGCATCCAACAAGTACATGTGTACGCTTGATTGTGCCAAATGGCTTACAAACTAATGCTAGAGAACCACTGGTCAGGAATATTGTAGTTGAGACTCTTGGTCAAGGATGAGTTGAGTTTGATGGTCTCTGAAGGCCTCACAGCTCTGATATTTGGTGGTTCTGAAGCACTAAGCTGAAAAGTACAGATGTTAAGGGCCGTTAGAGAATTGGGCTACTTTGGTAGACTGGAGTTGCCAGGAAAGCCTTCCTGGAGAAAGTGGGGACAGGATCTGGACCTGAAAGAATGGGCAGGATTTGGACAGGCAGAGAGGAAAGGAGAGAGCATGGCAGATGGAGGACCACGCTTGAGCAAGGGTACTGAGGTAGGAATGAACATGAGGTCATATGGAATAAACCAGAGAGAGGGAAGTGTAGGGGGAAATAAGATTGGGCATGTGGGCAGGGTGTGGGTCAGATGAAGCAGCTCTTGTCAAAACTAGGCTGAGAAGTTTGGGCAGGATGGAGAGCCAGGGAAGGTGCCCCAGTGTAGAATGGACCGCAGAATCTGGGTCACCACTGGAAGGTGTGTTCCATTCAGTTTGATTCTGTTAGCCTTTGTTCAGCCCCTACTGTGGGCTAGGCACCATGCTAGGCACCAAGAATACAAGGGCAAAACACAAGAGCCCCTCCCTGGGTAAAGGAAAGCACAGCTCAGAGGGGTCTCTTGAGCTTGAAGGGAGCAGGGGGAGGAGAAGGGAGAGCATTCCAGCCATGGCTTGTGAGAGGCATGTGGGTCGGGGATGGAATGTCGTTTGTAGGGGGACAGCAAAAGAGGTTGGCTTGGCTGGTCTACAAAGGTTTTGCAGCTGGGAAAGGCATGTTTAAAGTAGAGTTTTAGGAATCATAAGAATTCCCCTTGGACTGGAGGGGACTTCTAGAGGTCCTCATTTCTGGCCCCTTGCCCCTTGATTGGGCCACATTCCAACCACCCCAGGTGGAGAGAAGCATCCCTTGTGTGTCCCTGAATAGCATCGCCTATGGGGACTCCCTGGTTTTCCTAGGGCCCAGGTCACAGGCCTCCTAACAAGCAAGACAGGGTTAGGAGGGAAGAAAAAAAATATTCCGGCTCACCACAGAGCCGTTCAGACATGTGCCAGGTTCACAGGAATAAAGAAAACAGCTTGTGGGAGTCTTAAGAGAAAATCAAAATGAAAATGGGAGGGCGTTCAGTGGTGGGGGAGAGTGTTCTGGGGCCCGACCACTGGTATGTACCATTGGGAAATGGTTTGGAGGAGATGGGAGCTCTGGGCCTTGAGACATCTTTTCATTGCAGCTAATTGTGTGTGTATGGGGGTGCTGAGTGGTGTGCTTTTTGTGTAAGTGTGAACAGTTTGGGGTTTCTGTGTGTTTGCTTGGGTGCGGCCATGCAGGCATGCTTGTCCAGCTTGTATCCATATCTGGGTAGGTCTGTATGTGCCTTTGTATTAGTGTGTGAATATCTTTTTGTGTTGTATGCACTGTACATCTCTGGATTGTGTGTTTGTGTATGTGGCTCTCTAGACTATGTGGATTTAGTTATGTGTGTTTGTTGTGTTTATCTGTGTTATGTGTACCTCTCTGGACTGATTGTATTTGTGTTGTGTGTGTCTATCTGTTGTGGAACTGAATGTATCTTGGACTGTGTTTGTGGGTGTGTTGTAGTATATGCAGTTCATGACTTGCTAGGTGTTGTTCACAATGAGTGTCTCTGGGCTGACATTTGTATATGTCTCCATTTTGTGTTTCTCTGGTCTGTGTCTTTGTGTATGTGCTGTGGACATTGTCTCTTGGTTGTATTTAGGTAGATTTGTAGACACTGCATGCATTGGATATCTCAGGTTTGTGTCTGTGGGGCGAGCTGTGTGTGTCTCTGTGATATGTTGATCAAATATCTCTTGGGGTGTGTGTGTGTGTGTGTGTGTGTGTGTGCGCTGAGAGTGTGTGTTCAGCATATAGCATATCCCTGATCCATTACGGGCCCGTAGCCGTGGGTTTTTGGTCAGGCCTGGGAGTCATTTTTATTGTGAATCTATTTTGAGATCTTTGGCATTTTCCAAAAAAAACCCCCCAAACCCTCAAACCTATGTCTTGGCCAGAACGTTTACTGCCTCTGCAAGCTCCCCTCCCAAAGCCGCAGGGTGCTTTCTTCCCAGCACACTCAGATAAACTCGGGGTGACCTGGCTCCTGGAAACACGCTGTCTTCCAGGGGGTCAATTTTCCAGTTTTTTGGTTTTCTTTATTCTTTCCTCCTCCTTCTGGCCCAGTTAAAACCAGAAATCCAATTCTCCTGGAAGCCTCTGACTTGCCCGAGGAGTTGGTTGTTGGTTAGGGCACAGGCCTTGGTGTGGTGGATCAAGCTGGGTTTAGAAATACTTTTGGTGATGGGGAGAGGGGGAGAGCCAGATAATCTGCTGATCTGTCCTGGGAACCAGCTTGGGAAAAGCTGGTGTTCAAGGCTGGGGGCAGAATTCACTTCTCTCTGGCCTACTTTTCCCCCTTATGCAGCCTAGAGTTGGAAGCTTTTTAAAACCCAAACACTTAATTACCTCCCAGAGAAAGTGTCAATCCAGAGAGTGGAGGGGGGAGGAAGGATGGGGAGGAGGAAGAGAGGGATGGAGAGATGGAGAGATAAAGACACAGAGAGAGAGAGAAAGAGACATGAAGAAAGACAGAGGCAGAAAGAAACATTGACTGAGGCAGAGAGGCACCTACTATGTGCCTGGACTCTGTGATAAGCATTTACAAATATTATCTCACTTGATTCTCGCAATACAAGGCAGGTACCCTAATCATTTTCATTTACAGCTGGAGACACTGAGGAAACAGAGGTCACACGGGTAGTAATTGTGTGAATCAAGATTTGGGCCCAGGTCTTCTTGATTCTAGACCTAGCACTTTATCAGAAAGAGACGAGAGAGGGTGAGGGAGAGGAAGAAGAAGAGGGAGAGGGAGGGAGAGGGAGAGGGAGAGAGAGAGAGAGAGAGAGAGAGAGAGAGAGAGAGAGAGAGAGAGAGAGAGAGAGAGAGACAGAGACAGAGACAGAGACACAGAGAGACAGAGAGAGATGAACAAGCATTTATTAAGTGCCTAATGTGTGCCAGGCAATCCCAGGAATGCTGTAGCACAGTGGAAAGAACACTGGCCTGGGCAAGTATCTTAACTTTGTTTGCCTCAGTTTCCTCTTCTGTGGTGAGGATCAGATGAGACAGCATAGCTCAAGCCCCATTTAAATGCTCGCTGTTATTTTCATTTCAGTAGCCTGTAGAGTGGGCAGGTTGGGAGACTGTCCCTTTCCCCATTCCCTGGGGCTAAAGCCTTTTCTGGGCCCTCATTCTAGGGATCGTCTCACTCATAATGACATCGTGGGCACCACTTACTTGTGTATGTCGAAAATATCTGCATCCGGAGGAGAAATAGAAGGTGAGTCTATCCCTTCATTCCCTTTTTTCCCTCTTTTCTGCCCATGGTGGTGGGTGGGGTGCAGAGCAGCGTCCTTGCTAATTCTATGTCCCCATCTGTTAGGGAAACCACTTCATAGTGACCTCTCAGGCCCTTTGCTCCCACCAGCCTCACTTCTATTTGAGAAGTTTCAGAAAACCCCATCTAGTTGGACATCCCCAGACAGTAAACATTTATTAAGCACCTATTGTGTACCAGGTGCAGTGCTAAGGGCTGGGGGTGTGGGGTGTGTGGTATGGTGCTGGAAGACCTGAGTCCAAATTCCTCTCTGATACTTATAGCCTGTGTGACTTTGTACAAGTCACTTATTCTCCCTGGGGTCTCAGTTTCCTCATCTGTAAAATGAGGGGATTGGGTCAGAATGACCTTGGAAGTCCTTTCTGTCTCTAGAGCTGTGATCTCTAAACTTCCTTGCCATGATCCCTCTGAGACAATGATCTCTCTATGAAGTGGGGCAGCCTAGAAATGCAAACAATTCTCAGTTATCTATCTAAATGAGATCAAGGAATGCCGTGTGGTTTCTAAGACTGCAGATAGCTCCACACTGAGGTGTGACCTGCATCAACGTCCCTTTTAGTGGCCAAGGATGATAAGAAGGTTGTTTTAGATAATGTTCTGCCAGCTGTTAGCCTTTCTTTAATTTCCGATTTGTTGCACCTGTAGTGGGAGTGTTTTTGCCACTAGATGGTGTGTGTGGCAAGGGTCTCTGGGAACATAGCATCTCTAAGAAACCAGGCTCAGTCACCCTCTTCAGGAGGGAGCAAATCAAAGCCCCCAAACCCCTTCTCTCATGCCTTTCAGCTCCTGCAGGATGGACCTCTGTAGAGAGTAAAGGAATTACTCCCAGAGTCAGTGGGTGTTCACGAAATGGATTACTTATACAAAAATGTTGTATTGCTCTTATCAGAAGGTCTTGCTTGGGTTCCTGGCTCCCTACCCAAGTAGGAAGTGTGCTCCTATGTACTCTCAGAGACCCTTTCCCAGGCCCCTCTTGTTGGATTTCTGACTAGTACAATGGAAAGATCCATGGGTATGGGAGTTAGATGACCCAGGTTCGAGGTCACCTCTGATCAGCTTGCTACTGTGGGACCTCATACCTTCACCTCCTCTGTAAAGGGAAGGGGTTCCTCTCAGAGTTCCCACATAGATCACATCTAGGAGCCTAACCTTTTCTGAAGTTCTTAGGACACAGAATTTTAGTTTTTAATCATTAGTCATTGTTTCCAAACTGGGCTATTTTCACCCAGTCTGGGAATCAGACTACCATTTTCCTAAGAAACCAAAACCCGGGCAGTTAGGTGGTACAACAGATAGAATGAGAAGCTTGAAGTCAGGAAGGCCTCAGTTCAAATTCTGTCTCAGATCCTAGCTGTGTGATCCTGGCCAAAGCAGTTAACCATTTTTTTCCCCCTGAGCTTCAGTTCCTTATCTGTAAAGCCAGGATAAATTTGTTATTTTTCAGACATGGATCAGAGCGCATCAATCTTGGAGTTTTCTTGGCAAAGATTGGAATGGTCTGCTATTTCCTTCTCTAATAGCACCTACTTAATAGGGTTGTTGTGAAAATCAAAGTAAAGAACATATATATATATATATGAAATTGTATACTCTGTATGATATATACTGTAATACATATATTATATATACTATATATGATAGAGCATTATTATATTAAGATACATTATAATTTTTGTTATTATCTGACTGCTTGACCTCCATCTAGAGGCTTTTAGGACCAGGAACCTCAGTCTCTAAAATTTTTACTCCCTAGATGTCTGGTTTCTAAGCTTGTTTGGGTCAACTCACCTCTAACTACAATTCTTAAGACAATAGATTGCTTTCCTTAGATGCCACCGCTGCTACTCTGAGAGATTGAGTTGAAAGATTAATTGGTTTACCGGAAAGTCACTGATGTTTAATGACCTACACATAAGTAAACAAAGACTGCTCATCTAGACCCTTGCATGCTAAATTAGCCAGAGGAAATCCAGTTTTCTCCCCATGTGGATAATGCAGACTTCGTTTCTGTCTGACCTTTGAGGGTGTTGATATTATGTGATTCCCACCCCCATGCCCCTCTCAGTTCTTTATTCTGTCTGACTCAGGGTAATGGCCTAATGAATCTGAATTCCCTGCTGGCAGGGAGAGGGCAAGCTAGGGATAATTAGTCCTTGCTGGGAGTTTGTCTCTTGGGCGGTTAATCCACAGAAAGAGGATGGCCGAATGGCATTTTCTTTGGGAAATTGTCCTGTTTTATGATAAGTCCTGATGGGGTCTTGGAGGTGTGGGTGGGGGGCATTCTTGATTCTTCTCCCCTTTTCCCTTTACTCTCTGTCCCTGGCATTAGCCCCCTGTTCTTGACTCTCTCTGGCGGGGATGGAGGTTTTTGTCCTTTATTCTAGAGGGGGATAGTTTAAGCCTGAAGGAATACTCAGGTCAGTGAACAGGGAAGGAGGCTTTAGGTACTCTCAGTCTCACTAACCCTGGGTAGGCCCTGGGTCTGGGGATCTTGCATCCTCTTTGTAAGTTGTGTTTTCTCTTGTACTTTGGGAGGGAGACTGGGACTGATTAGAGCGTTTTATTGGGTGTGATCTGCTAGCTGCCCTGTCCTGGCACTTTATGGGAAAGTGAGGGGGAAGGGGAGGGAAGGGAGGTGGTGGGCAGCAGAAGTGGGGGATGGAGCTGGGGTAGGGGATGCTTCTCAGATGTTTCTTGGAAAAAGAAAGACTTGAATATTCCTATATTGCTCAACTTTGATAGACCTGAACTCAGCAATCGTTTGAAATAAAACGGGAATGTGACATATGACATCATCCCCCACCCCACTTTCATCTATGACTTTGTCCTGAGTGGTGGAGGATGGGGCAGTTGGTGAGATTAGTGGACAGTCTGTGGACAGGGTAAGGGGTCAGGGTTAGGTCTATGTCTGTGCTGTGGTCAGCCTTCAGGGTGATCTGTGGCTAGGGAACAGCATTTCTCTCTGTGAGAAGCCAACTCTTCCAGATGGCATTCAAGCCTGTGACCTTGGCCTCATTAGCACCAAGTTCTAACCACTGGGCAGCCTGGCCCGGTCTGTTTGTAATAATTCAGCAGGAGCTTAAAGCTGAATCTGTTTCCTTCTCATTAACAATTACTGATGCTTTCCTCAGAGCTGCAGCAGCATCTACTCCCTCCCCCTCTCCCTGACTCCCACCCTGCCTCGTTATTGCTGAGAACTGTTCTTGCTCAGGAGGCCAGCTTTCCCACACCAGGGTCATACTTATTTCTAGGGGATATGAAGAAAACTATGAATTATTATTCCTGTACCTTCAGCTGTCACTAACCTGCATTCCTGGGCTCAGGGCCCCTCTCCTGAGAGCAGATGGACTGAGCAGAGATGCTCCTGGTCCTGAGCAGATCTAGAGATGTGGCATTGCACCTCTTCCCCCGCACTCTTTGCTATTTCTTATGCCATCTCCCTCTAGTTGTTTGACATGCTTGCCCTGCCTTCCTTTCACCCTCCCTTCTTTTTCCTTCTTTCCTTCTTTCTTTCTTTCTTTCCTTCCTTCCTTCCTTCCTTCCTTCCTTCCTTCCTTCCTTCCTTCCTTCCTTCCTTCCTTCCTTCCTTCCTTCCTTCCTTCCTTCCTTCCTTCCTTCCTCCTTCCTTCCTTCCTTCCTTCCTTCCTTCCTTCCTTCCTTCCTTCCTTCCTTCCTTCCTTCCTTCCTTCCTTTCTTTCTTCCTTTCTTTCTTTTTCTTTCTCTCTCTCTGTTTCGACAAAGCTGAAAACACAGGGGGCATTGATGGGCCCAGTCCAACTGCTGATTGGCACCAGAACTTTGATCTACTCTGTTTCTGATCTGGACTGGTTTGCCCCTCCTTAGGCATCCTGGTTGCCCCCTAGTCATCATATTGGTGCCAGACTTAGTGTGGTCACCTGATTGACTTAGCCCACCGCAACTCAAAAGTTCCAAGCTCAACTTTTCTGCCAACCTTAGCTCCCCTGGCAACTGGGATCCCAGGTGGGCACCACCATGCCTCACTCTCCTCTTCATTTTCAATATGGCATTTTCTTCTACAGCTGCATTTCATTCTTGAGTCCCAGCCCACCAAGTCTCCACAATATTTATGAGGTTGACTCTCCCTTCTTGTGTTAGGATATCTTGTTGGTGTCTTGGTATCAGACCTGTGGATTTTATGACTGCTCTTCTTTGGTTGTCCCTCACTTTGAGTTACTGGGCATCTCTCCTGCTGTTTTTCTTCCTGTACTGTAGTTGCTGTGCCATGTGCTGGCAACCTTGGTAGATATATGCAGGCAGTTTTCTCATCCTTCCTCCCTTTTTGGTTTAAAGCCTTATTGATCAGATTTATAGAACTCCAAGCAAGCACATATTTTTACCAGTCCTCATTAGGTATATCCTATCCCTGATCTCACATCCAGTAGTTCTTTATTTTAAGTTGCGGTCCATAAATCTAAATTCTGTCCCAGATATCACCTTCTGAACTAGCTACTCCCATCCCGAAGTTTCCTTTTCTCTTCCAAAGCCCTTCAATTGGCAGCAATAATTAAAACACCCCCTGTGCCTCTGAAGTCTCCAGTTTCTTGCCCATGGCTTCATTATCCTTAGGGATGCCTTTTCAGTCTCTTCTACCCGGATCGTGTACGTATTTCCATCCTTAGAAGGGGGGAATGCTTGTCAGATTTAGAGGTCCTCCACAATGTCCTAGAAAAATGCCTAGCTTGGGCTTTGCCCTCAATGAGTGTGGACACACAGCTACACCCCTAGACCCTGCTCTTGAAGAGATCCCCTTCGATGACCATTGTCATGATCATCACCACACATTTTCTGAGAGCCCATCATGCTCAATGCTGAGGAAATGAAGAGAAATAAGGAAAGGGCCTTGCTCTGCAGAAGCTTATAGTCTTGGAGGCAGGTGTGGTCTTAGGAGGGGGGAAGAGGAAGAAGGAGCAAGACTTGTCACAATACGAACACTAACAGTGCAACGTGGTGACAGATAAGGTCCAAATACGTGCTGTGGCCTCTCAGAGCTGAAGGAGGGCAGGGTAGGGGGAGGACTCTGGGGGGCTGGAGTGGCCAGAGGAGGCTTCAAGAAGGAAGTGGATGGGATGTGCCTGGAGATCTTCTAGGAAAGAAACAGGAGGAGGAAGAGTACATAGGAAGTGTGGGAGCAGGATGGCCTTCTCCCACTCCACCCCATGACATGAACAGATATTGAGAAGTCAGCAGACAGATGGACGGAAGGACAGATGTCACTAACCAGACACATGAGAGCAGAGGAAAGTTTGAGAGGCACAAGGTACAATGGACAGGGCACGGGCTGTAAAGTCAGGGATCCTGGGGCCAAGTGCCCCCCGGGATGTTTACTCCCCAGGTGATCCTGAGTGGTCAGCCTCACTAGGTCTGTTTTCACTTCTTTAAAGCGAGAGGGTTGGATTTTTGAGGTCTCTTGGGTTCTAGAGCTAGGGTCCTGGCTTTGTGACCTTGGATAAATCATGTACACTCATGTACAGTGCAGGATGTTTCTTCTTCTATAAAATGAAGACCTTGTTGGCCGAATCAATCTGTGTGGGCTTCCTGGAGAAGGAGGAGGGGGAGGGGAGGAGGAGGAGGAGGAGGATGACGGTTTTCAGGGCTTGCCAACACCATCTCTAAAAGGATTTTCTTTTCTTTTTTTAAACCTTATCAGGTACGGTAGCTCTGATGGAGACCTGGGCTGGCTCCCTTCTTAACCAACACGTTCTGGGACTTCTCCTTACCAACTAATTCCTTTAAGTAAACTTGTGACTGCTCTTGCATGAGCTGCTCTGCCTGCCTGCTGCCTCCTGCCGGACTCACCCAGAGCAGCTTGCCTGGGAGGGATGGTCTTGGCCTGCTCCTTTCCCCATCTCTAACAGCATCCTTTACAAAGCCCTTTCTATTTGTTATCTCATTGGATATCTCACTCCAGCCATCTTGGGAGGTAGGTTGGACAAAGTCAGTTCAATTCAATTGGTTCAACTCAGTTCAATCCATTTCAATTCAGCATCTGACATCAAAACAATCAATGTATTAAGCCTCCTACTATGTGCTAGAGAGACAATGTGGTATAATAGGTAGAGAGCTGACCTTAGAGCTAGGAAGAGTCAGTTCCCATCCTGTGTCCAACACCTTCTGTCTGTTGGACATTTAACAAGTCTTTGAGCTTCCTAATCAACCCTCTCAGGGTATAAGTTGCTGTAAGCAGGTTCTTACTTGCATTGGCTGGGGCTCATTCCTCACCCAAGAGCTCCTTAGACCAAAGAAATCCAAGGTCCAGGCTCTTCTGTGCCAGGGGCAGAGACCAGCCTTGGAATCAGCCCTGGCTTCAGCCTCTACCTCCAAGGCCCAAGGCCTCTGGCACTCTGACCAGTCAGTGAACCCCTCATTGCCAGAGGCAATGAAGCAGAATTTGGGGGACAGTTACTGATCTGTTCTGGAGGAAGCAGTTTGTCACTAGGAGTGCCCTCTGCCAGGGTAATTCTCTAGCCCCCTCCCCCCCAGTGTGATGGGAATACAAGGAGGAAACAGTCCCTGCTGGTGGTGTGAGCAATAAAACCTAACAATGATGAATATGAAATAAATATGATAATATATGCAATAAGAAAAATGGATTTCAGGTCACTGAGGCATGAAGTGCTAACAACCAAGGTAGCTGCTCTTAATGCTTTTTTTGGGGGGGTACTGTGGACCCCTTGGGGTCTCTGAAACCTTTGGATCCCTAGAACCATGTTTTTAAATACATAAAATACATAGGATTGAAAAGGAAGCCAATTATATAGAAATTTAGGCATCAAATTTAAGAAAAAGCTAATTCTGGGCCCCCAAGTTAAGAACCCCTAAAGTGAATGTCATTTGGCAACAAGAGAGGGGACAGAGTCCCAGGACTGAGGGTGAGTGGGCCAGCTGAGGTCAGACCCCTGGCTTCCTCAATCCTTGGCTATCCAGTGCCTATTTCTGTCTGAGCTGTCAGCCTCCCTGGCCAGTCTTGGGTGAGCCAGATTGGGAGGAGAATGAATGCAGCGTTGGGCAGAGTGAATTCTATTTTCCGAGTGACTCATGACGCTCATTTCCAAGTTGCTTCGTCATCGTTTCTTGACGTGAACAGTGGCTCCTAATGCTGGAGCCGGCTCTGCCTTCCGTGGGCAGCATCCCTCCTCATTAATGAGCACTAAATGTGCGTAAATGCACCAGGGAGAGTTGCTCTGGAACGAACCCTTCGCTAAAATATAGAATGGTCTTTCACATAGGATAAGTCACTTAGGAGACCCACTGGCTGGAAAGTCAGGCCTGAATCCCTGCCCAGGGACTTCAGGGAAGCCTATTAACCTTTACAAATCTCATTTTCCTCATCTGTGAAGTGAGATGCTTGGACAAGACCAGGGGTCTCTGAACAATATTTTGGTAACTGTATTTCCATACAATGGGTTTCCTTGGTAATCCTGAAGATTTTATTTTGTGCGTTTAAAAGCATCCTTCTGAAGAGAGGTCCACAGGCCTTTACCTGACTTACCTCTAGAGGGGTCTAGGACACAAAAGAGGTTATAACCTCTGGACTTGATGATCTCTGTTTACTTTCAATTCTCCCTAATTTAGAGGTGTGGAAAGGGAATGAGGAGAGCTGGGTTCGAATACTAGCTCTCTTGTAGCCTTGGGCAAGTTACCTAATCTCTCCAGTCCCTGTAATTCTGCTATAAAACGAAGGGGAAGAGGTAGAAATAGGACTCCACTATAGTGGGGAGACTAGGGGCTCTGGAAGAAGAGGATCTGGGTTCGAATTCTGCCTATGTCACTTTCTATGTTGGGTGAGTTAGTCTTCCTTTCTAGGCATTTTCTATTTGCTAACCTGTAAAATAAGGAGGATGGGTGAGGTAACCTCCAAGGACAGTCTCCTCCCCCTAGTTCTGTCCCCGGAATGGAAGTGTTGCTGGGAATATAGCCATGGATCTGGTTCTGCTGAGATTGGAAAGAACACGTTCCAAGGTGACACCCCTCATCATGGCAGTATTGGCTTTGTCCTTCTTGACCTCTAGTGGTGGAAATAATAATAACTCTCCCATATGAAATACACATGTAATTATCCCTGTTTTACAGTTGAGGAAACTGAAACCCAAAGACTAGAAGTGACTTCTATAAACTAATAGGGGCTAATGAGTGTAAGACCTAAGACTTGAGTCCCGGTCTCCTGACTCCCAAATAATGTTATACAGAGAGGCGATGGATGGGGTGGAGGACAGGAAAGTGAGTCTCTGGAATAGTTCTGGTCTACAGAATGTCTCCACCTTTAGGGTGGCTAAAATCAATTCATTCATTTAATCAATAGATTTTTACTAAGCGCCTGTTTTATGCTAGGCACTCTGCTAAGTGCTAGGGATACAAAAGAAAGTAAAAGACAGCCCTTGCCCTCCGGGACCTTAACACAAACAGCTGTGTATAAACAAGATATGGACAGGATCAGTAGGGAATAATTAACAGAGGGAAGACCCTGGAGGTAAGGGGGGTTGGGGAAGGCTTCCTGTGGATGGTGGGATTTAAAGAAAGCCAGGGAAGTCAACTGTCTGGTCGGAGGAGGAAGAGCATTCCAGGTAAACGCCTACTGGAGCAACCAGAGTGTGCTTCTGCAAGCCCCTCCGGCCATCCATAAGAAAGGTCAAGGTCTGTGTCCAAGGTGAAGACAGGTGTTTGCTTTGGCTTTCAGGTGTTTCATTGCCAATGTTCTGGATCCATTTTGGCTAAGGGGCAACTGGAATAACCCAGATGCTTCTGGTCCAACTGGGGCTCACTGTGAGTTCATAGAGTATTAGATGGGAATGAATCTCAGAGGCCACTGGGCTCAGTTCTCTCCTCTGGCATAGGGAGGAAACTGAGGCCTCCAGAAGGGGGAATGGCTTAGCTAGAGGGAACCTCAGACATCTTCCTGTCTCATTTTTTAAAAGACCGTAAAAAGTAAGAGACATACCCAAGGTCACACAGCTAGGAAGGGGCAGAAGTGGGCTCCGAATCCACTGCTCTTTACACAGTGGGGCAGCGTTTGGAGTTTTGCATGATCCTGTCTCTTTAGCCAACCACTGCTCTCCCCCATCGCTGCTGCATGGAGTACTGTGGATGACCAGTCCAAGAGGGCTTTCTTTGCTCCCTTCTCTCTTCTCCCTGGGAGGTCAGAGCTGATGCCAGACCCCACCTTCGGGGAGTGCAGTGTCAATGGAAAATACTGTGGTCTTAGAGTCAGAAGATCTGGGTTGGTCTCCATTCCTTACTCTCTATGTGACCCCGGGCAAAGCACTTCATCTGTCTGAGTCTCTCTGAAATAATACAATCTGCCTTGTCTCATCGGTTCAATTCAACAAACATTTATTAAACACCTATTATGTGCAAGACAGGCATGGTGGTGTTGTAGATAGAGAGTTTACCTCAAGTCAAGAAGCCCAGATAATAATTACAGCACAGAGGGCTTTAAAATTTGAAAAATACTTTATAAATAATTTCTCATTAGATCCTCAGAATAGTCCTGATAGGGAGATACTATTAATGATAACAATAATATTTATAGCTAACATTTATAGAGCACCTACTGTGTGCCAGGCACAGAGTTAAATGCTTTACAAATACTATTTTATTGATCTCTTAACCTTGGGAGTTAGGTGCCATTGTTATCACCATTTTACAGATGAGGAAACTGAGGCAAAGTTGAACGTTAAGTGATTTGCCGAGGGTGTCACAGCTGGTGTCAGAGGTTGGATTTGAACTTGTGTCTCCCTGACTCTGAGTCCAGTGCTCCAGTTACTGCACTGCTTAGTGGTCAAGTCCTGATATACTGACTTTATGATCTTGCACATCACTTCTCCTTGTTCTGGGTAATTCTCTCAGACTATTTAAATAAAAAGTGATGGCTGTTTGGTGGAGGTAGTTTCCTCACTGGGAGTTCCCTATGCAAATAAAAGCACAGGACTGGCTAAAACAAACAAATGAATGAATAAATAAATAAATGGAGTGCTGGGAACCATTGTAGGGGCTGAGGACACAAAAGCAACACTGAGGCAGTCCCTCAGCCCCTCACTGTACTGGGTCCTCCTAAGGAAGGTGATGATTTCTGATTGTAATTTGATTATTTATGATTATAATTGTGACTATTTCTGACAAACAATTGAATAAGCTGCCCAGGTACCTCCTGGTGAAAACAGGAAAGCCCCTTTCAAAGCCTCTCAAAGCCCCTCCCTCTCTTTGGTGCTAGGGTCTCTTTCCATCTGTAGAACCAAAGCGATGAGTTAAGGGTGTTGAGGTCCACGGTTCAAAGGCAGAGCAGCCAAAATGCTAAAAACCCAATGTGGGGAGTGGCAGGCGTAGAGTCAGGAAGACCCAAGTTCAAATCTAGCCTCAGACACTGACTGGCTGTGTGACCCTGGGTAAGTCACTTTGTCTCTATTTCCTCAGTTGTAAGATGGAGATAATAGTAACAGCATCTTACCTCCTGGGGGTGTCATGAGAATCAAATGAGATAATGTATGAAGTGCTATGTCAATGCTAGCTGCTTCTGCTGCTTCTTTTATAATTACTGTTGTTACATCTGTAATATTACTGTCACACTTGGCTGACCAGGTCCAAGGGCACCCTGACCTTGTTACTTGGGCTTTGGGGTGAATATGGATACACACACACACACAAACATGTGTGCATTCACGTGCATCTGATAATCAGACAGGCAACACACCACGGTCAGAAGCCCCCAGACTGAACTATATTCAGACACACCAAATTACCCTGTCCCCAAGATATATACATATTGACATTCTACACAAATATATTCAGTTACACATATGAGCAGACACATGAACATGGGTACTCATAGACCCACACACAACATACATTCATGGATTGTACATATATATGATCACTGTTCACCCCTGGCATCGACACTGGGCCATGAGTTCTTTCTCTCTTCCTTGGAACTTCCATTGGGGAGGTAAATCTCTAAGATTCATGGGCTTAACTTGTGTTACAGCTGGAAGGCTCATTTCTCAGCCTCAGACCCAAGCAGGGACATCTGGGTAGACACCTGGCATGTTAGACCCCAAGGTTTAGGGAAGGCAAACCTAGTTAGTCTTCATCCTCTTAGATGTCACTTCTTTCCTTAGAGAGACTCCTTGATCATTACTGTCCCTTTTGGTAAGATCAGCAGGCAGTGGGGCAGATAGTAGCACTACTGGGCTGTGGGATGGTCTACCAGATGTAGAAAGATAAAGCACTTATTAAGCACTTACTATATGCCAGACACTATGCTGATGTGTGAGAATCTAGTCTAAGCAGAATGAACAGGTTCTGGAGCCAGTGGGTGGGGCATGGAATGGAATGTGGGACTGTCGTAGACATACTGAATGAGCCTGTAATTTGCCTGCTCCTCTGTCTATTCTTCTGTCTGTCCATCCATCTATCCCTCCATCCATCCTTCCCTCCATCACTCCATCCATCCCTCCATCCATCTATCCGTCCATCTATCCCTCATTCACCTACCTATCCACCCACCTGTCTGTCTAAGTATGCATTCATGTAACCTGCCCCTGGATGACAACCTTATCCATGACATGCTAACCCTCTTTTCCATTTCTCCATTTCTTTACACTTCAGAAGAGCTGCCCGGTGTGGTCAACCCTTACCGTGCCTCTGACCGTACGTTGCTTGCCTCCCAATGGGGAGAAGGAGGGATTGTTGGGCTGGGGTTCCTTCGGGATTCAGGGGTGGATGGGATGCAGGCTGTCATTCTTTTCAGTCTGGGGTGGTCTGGGTGGGAGAGAGGGACCATGATAATTCATTAGGTGCCAACTCTGGGCCAGGTACAGAGGATACAGGTACAATAGATAAAGTCTTTTCCTCCCAGAGAGCTTACATTCTGATGGGGGAAAGAAGTTCATTAATAAAGAGAAATTGCTTTGAGCAGAACTCTCCTCTCTCTCTTACCTTTCCATTTCCACTGAGTTTCCTTTCTTTTTTCTAGTTAGGGGACTATGGCAGGTCCAGCTCATTGGGTCCAGTCTATGCATCACACAACACACTGGGGACGGAGAGACTGCAACAATAAAGAGGCAAAGTGAATCAGTTCCGGCTCTTAAGGAACTTAACAATTTACTGGAACATCCTCTTGGGCCAGAGTAGGAAAGGCAGTGAGAACTGTTTCCCTGGAGCCCAGTGGATAATCCCCAAATCATTTGTGATCTGTTACAGTGATTCCATTCTCCCTCTCCCTTGGTGAATTTGATTTCCTGAGGTTTGGGGTCCAGATGAATGTTAAATGAATTTCTCATCCAACTGTCATGGATGACTGGCAGAGATGGGGCAGCCACTGGGCAAGAAGAGGGCAGGAGAAGACAGGCGAAGATGTATAAATTTGCAGCCAAGTGACTGATACCCTTGGGGAAAGGAGATCTGATCATATTTATAAATGATATTGATATTATTTATAATAGATATATATTTATATTATATATAAATATATTACATAAGTCAGGCTCTCTCTGTCTGCCTCCACAATGTTCTGATCAGTCATCATACACTGAATTCCTTCCTGAGTTCATGGGCCTCCCTCTCCTAATGCCCCAACTCTCCCATTAGCTCCATCTTTCACTCAGCAGTTAGCCATGACCAACAGTGTTGAACTAGCCTCTTGGGACGGCCATTTCCAGAGCCCCAAGTGTTATTCCTTTATGGGAGACCAGGAGTGATCTATCTCAGGCCTTATCCCAGGTCCTGCCATAAGAAGCAAATGGAATCTAACTGTTGCCTGGGCAGAGAAAAACTCTTAACTCAAACATAATGTCCCATCCCACTCCAGGTCCACTCCTATGTCTTCCCGTGCCTGTTAAATGGGGGGAAAGTACTCACCCTTAAATAGACTCCAAGTCTGAGAGAGTAGATTATTGTCTCTGTATTTAGGGAGCTCTTGGTTTTTGAGGGGCAGCTGTGATTCCTGTCCTCAAGATGAAATTAATCTCCACTCAGCAACAGGTCCTTTGCCCTGTCCATGTCAACCTAGGAAAAGTGACCTTTGCCTTCCTGTTCTATCTACTGAAAGAATATCATGGCTCTTGGTGGCTAGAAGCTGGGATTCGCATTACTGTAGCATCCACTACCATCTTCCTTCTCCTCCTCAATAACAATAATAACAGTAATTAATAATGATAAAACATCTACTGTTTGCAACCTAAGGTCCCACTTTCAACTTTCTCCAGAAATCTTTCTGACCTATGGTTAGGTTTCCTTTAGACCTTACTTGAGAAGTTATGGGTTTAGTCTTATCTGTGCTAGGATGTCCCAATTACTATCCTTTTCTACCTTTGGGATAGATGATGTGGATTATGGGAAATGAATAATACTTCCCCTTATGACTGGCCTCTCAAGAAAGGAACAGTCCAGTCTATCTGAGCTTCTAGAACACTGTAGCTTGGAAGAAAGCACGATGGCAGAGCCAAAGCAGGGACTTGCTTGAGCTCTCCCCCAAATCCCTCCAAATACCTGTAAAAATGACTCTAGATAAATTCTAGAGCTATAGAACATTGCAGCTAAAAATAAATTAGCTCAAAAGTAACATGACTTTTAGTTGGAAAATTTAGACATTAATGCCAGTGAGAGCATAGAAGAATATCTGTTCTTAACCTTTACTTTATCTTTAAACCTTGCTCCAAATTTATTTCTAAATTTAATACCTACTGGACAGTATCCATTGAACATAGCTGATGATGAGATTAAGCAATTTTGTTTTTGCTCCTTTGTTGTTTCTCTCAAGGGGCAAGAGATCAGGAACCTGAGGGTTAGGACCACCCTCCTTTCTCCTGTGATCCTTTTCCCTAGGTGGAGGGAGCAGTCTTTATTTGGGCTGCTGTCCATTTAATCCCACACATTGGCCTTCTGGGCATGGGCCCAGTCTAAAAGCTGAAATTAGCATCATTTGCTTTGGTAATTGCTCCAGCTTGTCACCTAGAGCTTGGATGGCTACAGTTCAGGATGGAAAGGTTTGCATGGGGTGTATGTGGCAGGGACAGTTGTGGTGAAGTGAAACTTGAGAGGTCTTGGTGTCACCACCAAGGCAGAGTTCAACGAAGACCATTTGAAATTTAACCTGGGAACAGGAGAAAATAATAAAAGCTGTTAATGGGAACTCAGGGATGAAGATGGGGAGGTCAATATCAAGGATAGGGACTTGGGAACAAGGGATTGGCAGTTAAGAGTCAGGGATGGGAATTAAGAGCCAAGGATGTGGAGTAAGGACTGGGGAGGGGAGTGCATGTGGATAAGTGTTCCTGACCACAAGGCTCCCAAAACTGGACAACACTGGGAGCCTGGCAAAATTCAGGTAGTGTGCCACTCACCACCCCTGTAATTGATTGTTTCCTGTGTTTCCTAGTTGATGATGGCCTGGGTTTCCTCCCCACCTTCGGACCCTGCTACGTGAACCTTTATGGCAGTCCCAGGGAATTCACTGGCTTTCCTGATCCCTATGAGGAGCTCAACCTAGGCAAGGTGAGGCTGAGGCAGCTGCCAGCTGGGAGTATGGGATCAAGTATGGAGAAGTGGTGGTGGTAGGGTGATCTGTTAGTGCTATTCAGTGGGGGAGACATGAATTAGTTCATTAGAATATATCTGTTGACTCCTGGCTATGATGCATCTCTGCTACCAATTGATCAATAAATATTGATTAACCACCTACTGTGTGCTTAGCACTGTGCCAGGCACTAAAGATATAAAAAGAAGCAAAAGACAGCTTCTTCTGGGTCTATAGTCACAAGGACAGATTCCATTCCCCCACCCACAGTGGTTCCCTGTCTTGTGCCTCACCAGTTAAAACATCACCAGCAATGTCCTTTCATGGTGGCCATTTTGAATATCCCAAATCTTGTTCCCTCCTGGAATAGGCAGTGACCAGACACAGTTTAATCAAAGAATCAATCAATCAATACTCACTATGTGCCAAGCACTGTGTTGTTATCCCATTGGGATGACTATGTATGGACTTACTTCTTGACCCTTCAGGACTGAATCTCTGTCTGATCCCAGGATCCAGTCCTTTTTTGACCCAGGTCTGGCTTTCCTGGACTTCCTGAGGAATCTGACTTACCTTCCTAGTTTTGTGCTGATTCTTCTTCTGACTTGAGTCATAGGTGTCCTTGCCCACCTCCCACTCCACCCCAGCCCCTGAAGACACAGGTCCTATCTGTCTAAATGTCCAGTTTCCTGCCCTAGTTCAGACAATTTCTCAGAGGGTCTGAGCTGAATGTCCAGCCCATAATGTTTATATTGACTAGTTCCTTTCTACTCTCTCCTTTCCTTTCCACATGGATGTAGCTCACCTGTATGTTCTGACCACTTCTCACATTTTATCTTTGGTTTAGCTGGGTTTCAGCTGCTTAGCCTAATAACCTCCCACCTACGCCCCCTCAACATACAATGCCTGTCTGTCAAAACATAGAAAAGTGGATGAATAGTCAAGAGGACCAGAGATAGTGGGTCGTTTCCTCCTTTGACCCCAAATAATCGTGTTTGAAGACTGAAGACCGAACTCAGCTAATGCCCAAATCAGGGTAAAAGCAAAATTGCTAGGCAGAATGTTTACGTGAATGTTTCTGACTTTATCAAAATGATGAATGCGTGAGAGGTTATTTCTTATGGGTCTGAGTCTCCTCGGAAGATGTAAGGCTTGAGAAATGCAAAGTATGTTTCTCAAATCTTTGGGTAAGGGTTGTGACCTAGGTAGGAGCTCCTGCTTCTATTAGAAAAAGGGAGATCATAGGGTCACAAATAGAAAAGGACTTGACCCCCTCATTTTGCCGAGGAGGAAACTGAGGCAGGCCTAGAGAGATTATGTAACTTACTCAAGGTTATTCATGTACGCATGTCATGGATTTGCTAATTGTTCACTATGGATGTTAATCAGATTTGGTTGTTAGCTGGAACACAACACAACACACCTATCATGGGGAAAGAATTACAGATGGGAATAGTGCAGAGGAATGTACTGTCCTTCTGTATCCTATTCTTTATCACTTAATGGGCTCTCATGGTCCCCTGTTCCTCTCCTTTGCATTTAATTCCTATCATTTTCTGCATCACATGTGTGCTCTATTGAACAATTAAAAGCCAGTCCTCACATCCATAGTGTACTTGTCTCTCCTTTCTAAATAATGTGGACAAATTACCAGGTTTCTTCTTCCCCAGGGTGAAGGTGTGTCCTATCGTGGCCGGCTGCTGGTGTCCCTGGAGACAAAGCTGGTGGAACACACAGAGCAGCGGGTGGACGACATCCATGCAGATGACATTCTCCGGGTGGAGGTATCAGTAATGGGACTGGAAAAGGGATCCCACTGGGGCCAGGGCTGTTGCTAACTTTCTGGAATGGTCAGAAGACTAGAGTCTGAGGCCCTGAGTTCAAATCCTGGCAGGGGTACTTACTACCTGGGTGACTTTGGGCAAGTGTTTTCACCTCTCCAGGCCTGTTGTCCTCATCTGTCCAAGGAGGAGATTTAGAGCATGTGGGGACCCTTCCAGCTCTGGGCCTCTGATTCTGTCATCCCCAATTGGAATTAAAATACCTGCCCTGCATGCCTCTTGGGGCTGTCTGTGATGGTCGAAGGAGTTAATTAAAGATTTTGAGAAATTGAAAGTGATATAAAAATATGAGGTGTGATTGTTGAGTTCACAGAATAGCAATATTATAGTTCTTTTTCTAGGGGGAAAAAGGAAACACCTATTTCATTGACATAGGAACTCCTAATATAGAAATTCCTTTCACCCATCCTTGTGAGTCAGCACCTGCCTGGAATTTAGGTTTAGAGGATTGCCTGGGGCTCTCAGGAGTTAAGTGACTGGTCCAGGGTCACACAGTGTGCATCAGACATGGATCTTGAACTGAGGTCTTCATGATTCTAATGCTAACTTCCTATTCACTTTGCTTCGATACTTTCTTCTCCTCCTTCTCCTTCTTCTTTTCCTTCACCATCATCTAAAACCTGTAATTGAATTTGTACAGAGAACTCTCAGTGTGGGAATTCAATCTCCCAGTGGAGAGCTGGCACGGGAGAGGGCGGGGGCTGAGAGGCAAAGGATCTTCCCCAGGATCCCATAGCTAGTATATGCCAGAGGCAGGACTTGAACCCAGTCCCATCTTCTTGGCTTCAAGTCCAGTCTACACCCCACTGTAGTTATTGTAAGATTACAATGGCCAATAGGTATTTGCTGAGCAACTTCTGTGTGCCTAGAACCTGTGTTTCAACCTCTCCACTGACTGTTTTTCCATAGTCCTACTGTGTATGACATTGTCCACTGGGTCCTTTAAGGTTTATGCCCAAAGAACACAAGTTCTAAGAGGTCCCACCAAGGTGGAAAGGCTTCAAGTATGGGTTCAACAATGTACTATACGTCTGATGATCCAGGATCAGCCTCTATCGCCATGCTGGCTGTAGGGGAATTATTTTTCATCCATGAAAATTCATGAGGATTGTCTGATAATGAGATTTCAACCTGCATTTCTGGGGTACTGCATCCTCAAAGTATTGATGCATAGATGAGATACAAAGATGAATCAGATAAATCCCCTGCCCTCTACCTAGAGAGAGTCAGTTCAATTTAACAAACACTTAGTAAGTGCCTGCTAAACGTTAGGTGCTGTACTAGGCACTGGGAATTCAAAGACAAAAATGAATTCCCTTCTGCCCTTGGAGGCTTCCATTCTCCATGGATGCTTATGTGAATATATCAGTTATCGATGATTCTGTATGAGTGGGATCTCCCTTGACTGGTTCACTGCTGGGCCTCTATGCCCCAAGAGTTGGATCATGGTCTCAGGAGTTGGTGTGGCCAAAAGAATTAGCCTGATGACCCTCTAGGGATAAGATTTGAATTTAGCTAGCTAGTCCTCGGACAATCAACATGGAATTTAAAATGTAATGAGGAAGACCTGGGCTCAAATCCTGACATCTGTGTGACCCAAGACAAGTCGCCTCACCTCTTAGGGCCCCCAGGCACCTCTCTGAAGTCAGAAAAGAGGGAGACTTGTATTGGGGAAAGATGCTCTCAAGACCAGTGAATTATAGGCCCTATCCCTACTCTTTCATAGTCACTGAGATACTGGACTTGAGGGACCCTAAGGTCCTTTACAGCTCTGAGGAAGACTCTACTTTCAATGTTGGGAGAGAGGAGAAAGAATCCAAGTCAGAATCTGGGTTTGAATTTCACCACTTGTCTGTGGTCAAGTCACGATCTCTCAGGACCTCAGTTTCCCCCTCAGTAAAGTGCTGGAGCTGGGCTGGATGTCCCTTCCCTTTACAAAGGAGGAAACCCAAGGGTGCTAGGTGATTGGTATGGGGTCACACAGGTAGTGAGCATTCCCATCCCGACCTCCGTCTCTCTCTCCCACTCTCAGAAGTACCTCAGAAGGCGGAAGTACTCCCTGTTCGCCACCTTCTATTCAGCCACCATGCTTCAGGATGTTGATGATGCCATACAGTTTGAAGTCAGCATTGGTAATTACGGGAACAAGTTTGACACGACCTGCCTCCCGCTGGCCTCTACCACCCAGTACAGCAGAGCTGTCTTTGACGGTAAGACCTGGGGCAGAGAGTCCCATTGTGGTAGCAACATGGTGTGACTGAGACCCCCAGACTGGGGCAGGGAGTCCTAGAGTGGTGGAAGAGAAGGTGCCCCCCTGACATGTGGTGGGGGCAAGGGGAAACCATCTGGGGTTTCCTTTGTTAACTCAGTCTGTTGCTAAGCAGGTGCTAGGTTCTGTCCTCTCTTCTGCAGGAAGCTTCATGAGATAGTAAAGTCCTGTCCTAGGACAAGGACTGGCTTTTGCCTCTTTTTGTCTCCCCAGTGCCTGGCACACAGTAGGCACTTAATGAATATTTACTGAATTGAGTTCAACTTCAAGTGTCTAAATTTGGCACAGCTGACCTGCAATGGTTAGGGCTTTGGAGAACAAGATGAGGTGGGAACAAGAGGGACAAGAGAGCCACAGGGCAAACCCAAAGCACCTAGATCTAAAGGGGCTTGGTTCTATGTGATTTTGGTCTTTTCCTCTGCCATTCTCTCCTTCTCCTTTCCCACTCTCCCTCCTTCTCTTTCTCCTTCCTCCTCTTGGGCAGCTAGGTGGTGCAGTGGATAGAGCACCAGTGCAGGAGTCAGGAGGATCTGAGTTCAAATCTCACCTCAGACACTTGACACTCACTAGCTGTGTGACCTTGGGAAAGTCACTTAACCCCAATTGCCTCATCCTGGGTCATCTCCAGTCATCTTGATGAATATCTGGTCACTGGATTCAGATGGCTCTGGAAGAGAAGTGAGGCTAGTGATGTGCACAGCCCTCCCTCGCTCAAAACAAAGTGAAGTGAAAGTCATGCCATTATTTCTCTGATGGCATGGTCTTCTTCGGCAATGAAGGACGAATACACTCCTTCCTCCTCCCCACTCTCCCTCTCTCCCTCCTTCCCCCTCTCCTCTCTTTCTGTTCTTCTTCCTTTCCCTCCCTCTTTTCTCTCTCTCTGTCTCCTCATTCCCCACTTCCCCCCTTCCCTCTCATAGTCCTAGAAAGTTGCCCAGGACACTGAAGGATTCAGTGACTCACCAGAGTCACTGTCAGAGGGAGGACCTGAACCCTGGTGTCCTTGACCCCCAAGGCCTCTGACCTGTAGCGCATGCTAGTAAATGTTTAACAACCATTCTCTGAAAATACAGGGCAGACTTTTAAATTGAAGCTACATCATTAACATTTTGTGCATTGCTTTCTTAAGTCTGGATAATCAACCAAGTGATAAATCAGGCCCTGACTGGTAGCACTTGTCAGTATCAGGGATGTCCATGCCTGTACTGAACATTTAACCATTGGCTCTCAGGAGTGCCTCAGGACACCCTTGCCCCTACACCCCCAAAGTGTTCTGTGGACATTGGCTGTTACTACTGAAGCTGTCATGACAAGCATCACCACTTCATTTGCAGCCTGCTCACCCAGTCTTTCTTCTCTCCATCCTTACCCTGCCCCATTTCTAAGGAGATCTCACTGTCCTCTGCCCCTCCTGGTGATAGGCCCCAGGCATCTTGCCAGCTGAAGCCAAATGTCTTTCCCAGACGACCCTCTTCCCATCTCTCACTCCCTTCCTTGTTCCTCCCTGACCAGGGCAAGCAGGAGCCTGCAGCTGGGGACAAGGGCACAGCTGGGCAGGCGTTCTTAGAGTGCTCTCCACCAGCTGGCCATTGTTGACTCAGGCACTTGGCCCAAACCACCAGGGAGGTTGCTCTGGGCCACATCTGTGGCATCCGTCAAGGCTGGCAAAGGGATGCATTGCACTCGTGGTGCTCCCTTGTTGCCAAGGCTAACAGTTTTTGGTATGCCAATTCTTTTGATGGGCTAAGAAACCCTCATATGGGCAGCAGCCTCCAGTTAAGTGAGTGCCCATTGGGTGGCCAACAGAAGAATAGCCCTTCGTGGAGGAGCTTCCTCTGGTCACTGACGAGCAAAGGGGCATCCTGAAGAATAGGAAATGTCCAGAGGGGCGCTGCTGTCAATGCCCTGGAACTTGGTTGTGTGGGGCTGACCTTCCCTGGGAATGGTTTTGCCCTCTTTCTTCCTCTCCCCATACTCAGTCCAAACTCCTTCCTTCCTCTCTCCTTTCCAGGATGTCACTATTACTATTTGCCTTGGGGCAACGTGAAGCCCGTGGTGGTGCTGTCCTCATACTGGGAGGACATCAGCCACCGGACGGATACACAGAACCAGCTGCTGAGCATTGCAGACCAACTGGTAAGTCCAAGACATGCCCATCTCCCTGAGCCCCATCTTTCCAAAAGACCCTGAGAATGGAGAAGAGAAGGGAACCTGCTAGGGACCTTCAAATACCAGGCAGCCAGATTTCTCCGTGGGCAGAGACCTACACCACTTCCCAGAATTGTGGGGCTAAAATGAGATGATACTTTTACAAACCTTAAAATCCTATGGAAATGCTAGCGATTCTTCTTATTATTATTTAAGAAACTCTTAGGGGAGAGAAGGATTAGCCTGGTTCTGCTTGGCCCCTGGAGAAGCGTATTTAAGCTCAGTGTATTAACCTCGTGGGCCCTCACTTTCCTAACCCATACAATGAGGGGGTTAGATTAGCAGCACACTAGCAGCGGATGGGATCACCACTGGGAGGAATGTGACGAGGAAGGAGAGGAGGGCTGATGACGTTGGGAAGAATGCCCACATTTATGGGAGAGAAGAGAGGAGAGGTGGTCACAAAGGGGGAGGAGAATCAGGGAAGCCAATGAAAGAGCACTTTAAGAAGAGGAGCCTGAAGAACCTTGAGGTGTTAGAAGAATTAGGAACTAGGGTGGCATCAAATTGTGAAGAGCCTTGAATGCCTGGCAGGGGAGTTGAAACTTAATTCTAAAATGAGCAACAGGGAATCACTGAAATTTCTTGATTGGGGCTGGGGAGAGGGAGACACAATGAACTCAGCTGTACTTTAACCAAGGAGTCTGCTTTCTTTTCTTTTAAAAATATTTTATTATCTTTTGTTCTTATATTATGACTATTTCCCCTTGCCCTTCCTCAGAGAATTGTAAGAATGAGCAACACAAAAACAAATGAGTTTGGTTAAGTAAACCAGCCAGTCCTCCATCATGCATAGCCATGGCCTCCTACCTTGGCCAAGAAGGGAGGGCACTGCCTTCTCTCTTCTTGGGGATCACATGTGGTCATGATGGTTTGGCAGCCATGTTGGTGGCGGTCTATTCAATTTACATCACTGTGGTCCTCACTGATCTGGTTTGCTTGGCTCTGTTGACTTCACTCAGCATCCGTTCATTGAAGTCTTCTCAGTGTTTCCCCATATCCATCCTATTCACCATTTCTTGCAGCAAAGCAATATTCCATTGCATCCGGGTGCCCCATTGTATTTAGTCATTCTCCATTCAATGGGCATCTATTTGGCTCTAACCCTTTGCTACCACAAAAAGCAGTGGCCAAGTATTAATGTATTGGTGTAGATGGGACCTTTCTTTGGATTTTGACCTTCTTGGCGTATATGAGCTGTTTTGTTTCAGTAAGTTATACAGTATAAATCAGTTCGTCAATAAGCTTTTATTAAGCATATTAATATATTCCAGGTACTGTGCTCAGTGCTGAGCATACAGAACAAAGTAAAAGCATGGTCCCTGCCCTTAAGGATCTCACAATCTAATGGAAAACCACATGCAAAAATTGTGCACATACAGTAGAGAAATAGGGTTGTGCCTAGGAGTGTATGTGGCAGAGGAGGGGGCTGTCAGTCCTTCCCCCCAAACCCCCTGGTAATTGGATCTCTCTCTCTGCCCTTCCCTGGGTGGGCCCTTTAGGAAGCTGGCCTGAATCAGGTCCATGTAGCCCTCAAGGCTCAGTTTTCTGCAGAAGACCTTGATGGCCTGGTAGCCCAGGTGATCGACAACCTCATCTCTGACTGCAGGTATTTATTCCTTTTCTCACCTCTTCTCCCTCCCCCTCCCCACCCCACCCCCACCATCTTTGATGCTCAGTCTGTCCTAAGCAGGACTGATGGGGGTGCTAGGCTGGCCAGAGCACGCCTGGCTGCCCACCACCTTCAGAGGTTTTTGTGCCAAGGCACGAAGTTGAAAAGGTGGTATTTAGAGCAGGTCATAAATCTCTGGGCGGCTGCTGCTGGTCTGAGCCCGTCCTGGAGCCCACCTGAATGGGCAACATTGTGTTTCAGACTGGGGATCCCTGATGGGATCTCCAGGAGAAGCTTGTAGCAGCCCCTTGTTCCCCAAGTTCTCCAAGCCCTGCTGGCAGTGGTGCCGAGGCTGATCTCCACATCCCCTCCCAAGATAACTTGGAGGATAGTGACAGATAGTGGCTTTGTTTAGCCTCAGCGATAAGGCTGCTTATTAGTTTGAGGGAAAAGGAGATGGGAAGTGCAGTGTCAGAGAAATCATATCAGGTTCAGGGTCAAGAATCCGGGCTCTGAATTGATAGGGAAGATAGGAGTATAGGATAGGATCAAACAGGGTGACACTTATAAAGCACTTAGCAAGTGCATGGCACATAGTAGGTGCTCTTCAAATGCTTATTGCCTTCCCTCTTCCCCTCTGAGTCTGTGAAATGAAGGCTGGAATGGAAGTGCAGGATGTACCAGAGCTGAAGGCCCGCCTCCTGTGCCTTAGGAGACTGTCCTAGAGAGTCCTGTGAGTCTCAGGGAGGCCAATTTGAACACAGGTCTTTCTGACCCTAAGTCCACTGGGCAGTGCTAGGTTTTTGCTTATGTAAAGTTGTACATTTGTGTTGATGGGCTCACAGAGGAGCACCCCATTGTGTGTATGGTATCTCTAATAGCTTCCCCCACCCCCAAGGAGGCAGAACAGGATGGAGGGAAGAGACCCTGGCACTGAGCGATCCATGAAAACAGATGGTCTTGCAAATGCTGCAAACCATGTTATTCTCACTCATTCATTCATCCGTTTATTCAGTGAAGATTTATGGAGCAAACGGCTGTGTTTGCAGAGCCCTGAGCTAGCACTAGGTGGGGCGGGGGAAGCCAGGGCATCCCAGGTTATCTGATGCACATGCGGTGAGTGGTCCAGCCTCGGAAGGCAGTTGGTGCACCGACATGCACACACATACACAGTCACCAATTCCTTCAACAAACACCTATTAAGTGCTCATTATGGGACCAGTACATGTCTAGATTCAAGGACAAATAGTTCTCAAGAAGCTGGTATTCTGTTGGGGGCAAATATTCCCTTTCTCCATTTTGGAAATGCCTTAATGATGCTACCCTCGCTCCTCAGCAGATAAAATCACAGCTCACTGAGGAGGGATTCTAGTTTTTGTCTCTGTGCCCCCAGTGCCTATCAATCAATCACAATCAATCACATGAGCATTTATGAGGTGCCTATTACATGCTAGACTTTGTGCAAAGCTCTGGAGTTACAAAGACAAAAAACTGAATAGTCCCTGCTGTCAGGAAACTGACACTCCATCCAGGAGATTGTCTGCCCAAGATATATATGAAATGATTCTAAGTGTGTTCGTCCTTTGTTGCCAAAGAAGACCATGCCATCAGAGAAATAATGGCATGACTTTCACTTCACTTTTGCTTGGAGCGAGGGAGGGCTGTGCAGGTCACCAGCCTCAGTTCTCCTCCAGAGTCATCAGTAACCAGACACTCATCAGGATGACTGGAGATGACCCAGGATGAGGCAGTTGGGGTTAAGTGACTTTCCCAAGGTAACACAGCTAGTGACTGTTAAGTGTCTGAGGTGAGACTTGAACTCAGGTCCTCCTGATTCCTGCGCTGGTGCTCTATCCACTGGCTTGTTGATGGACTGATGGATATGAGCAGGAGCTGGGCTTCTCAAAGGCTGAGGTGCTTCCTCCCTCCTTTTCCTCATGGAGGTTAAATTTCAACAACCTGATTTAGAGAGTGTTGGACTGTCAGCCAGTAAGCATTTATTAAACGCCTACTGTGTGCTAAGCTCTGAGAAAACAAATATGATACAGAAGAAAGAGAGCCCCTGCCCACAGGGAACTGACATTCTATGAGGGAAGCAGCTGAAAATGGGGAGGGGGTGTGATGGAAGAGTCCAGAGGAGTGCAGCCTGCTGGGAAATGAGTGAGGACACCTGGGTTCTCTGCTTTGTCTAACTGGGCCTTTGTGTTCTGGAAGAAGAGGCTTGGACCCCAGGGGGCTTGGGGTTGCCAAGGAGCCTCAGAAGTCAACGAGTCCAACGACACTTAAGTGGCTTGCCCAGAGTCACACAACCAACAAGTTCATGCGGTAGGATTCGAACCCATGTCTAGCACCCTATGTGTTACATCACACTACCAACTCTTAGTTCTGAAAGGCTAAGACTTGATCTCTGACTCTGTCTCAGCTCAGCCACATTTTCACTGAGCTGAAGTAGCTGACCGTTTCCCTTCTCTGAGGCCTTGGTTCCCCCTTGGTAAAATAGTGCCCTCTCTCTGTGATATGACATTTTGGGGGTTTGGGTGGGGTTGTCTTTAAGGCTCTTTCATCCTCTCTGTTTTCCACAAGAGTTCCCATGTCTCCTGCTTCCTCAATAATGATTCCTGGTTACATTTCTGTCTGATGCCAGTTGAGTGACCCTGGGCAGATGACTCAGTCTCTCTGAGCCTCAGACAGTCTTCTCAGACTGTAGCCTTAATTTTAGAGAGAAGCTGTGATGTGTTGAGGTTTGAAACCTCTACCTGTCTCTCCCACACCTCCCACCACCTGTCTGCTCCTGAGGAATTCCTTGAGGGGCAGAAAGAAGGACAGACAGAAATGAGGACTTCCCCAAGAGCTTAGGGGAGAAATTCTGTCTAAAAACATGGTGATAGTATCTCCCTATCACACCAAAAACTCTCTGATAGCAGGGCCTGGGTCTCTCATCAGACCAGGCCCCTAGGAGGGGCTTCCAACCCCCTACTAGATTAGGGTCTCCCCAAAGCCAGGGGCTGGGTCTCCCTGCTCACATCCTCCATGTATTGGCTCACTCTGACGCCACAGGAGGCAGAGACCTCAGAGGCTTGGTCTCAGACATCTTTGTGGGACTGTGTTAAGATGTTTTCCCCTCCTACGGATGATCCCTGTCCCTGTTTCCAAAGCCAGACAGAACATTTGCGGGGCATCCATTACCTTTGGCAGCCTCAGCTCCTCTTTTTGCCATAACCCCCCTCTCCACCCCCATCTTCCTGCGTAGATAACTGAGTGGTGACTGTCCTGGCCTTTCCTCACCTCCCCTGGCACCCGCCTCTCCTTGGAGTTTTCCTGTTGATCAGGTCTCTCCTTAGACTGGGGGGATGCCAGGCATTTGCTCAGAGAGCCTTGGCTGGGCTCACGGCCTCCCTGAAAACCTCCTCTCTGTGGCCGGTCTCCCAGCCTCCCCCAGCTGCTGTCCCTTAGCCGGAGACATAAATCACCACCGCAGGCTTCTCCTTCCAAGTGGCTGCCTGGGCTTCCCTGCGGCGGCCCCAGGCAGGGCCCACTCCCAAACTGGCAGGCCAGGGCTACCTGGCCGGAGGTTCCTGTTTTGCTTCTTCTGGGAAGGACCTGCACCCGCCGAGCTGGAGCAGCAGAGAGGACCCCCGCCCTCCAGCCCACTCTGACCCTCCCCAGTCAGCGCCAGCTTCTTCTTGGCCAGGCTGTGCCGTGCTACGTGACCCGAACCAGGCCCTGGGGCTTAGGTTTCCCTGAGATGGAGCTGGCTCTCGGTTCCCCCTCCCTGTCCACCCCCTTCAAAATTCAATTAAAAAAAATAACAGGAAAAATGTCGTGAGTCTGAAGGCTGCCAAGGCAGCGTATCTGGCGGGCGGGCGGGCGGGCAGGCGCTGGTGCCGCTCGGGCGGTAATTGCTTCTGCTTAGCTTGGGGAGATTGGCAGAGAAATAAATCAGTGTGGAGCCGGGAGCGGGAGCCCAGACAAGGCTGCTGCTGCTGCTGCTGCTGCTGCCTCTGCCTCTGCTGCCTCTGCTGCAGGAAAGGAAGGGCAGCACCCGACAGGAATGGCTGAGCTGAGCCCCTTCCACACCAAGGGCCCCTGGCTTACAGGAGACGTTGGGTGAATTCTCCAGTCTGCAGGGACCCCTTCATCTAGAAGGGAGCCCCCCTGGACAAGGACCCTGAACTAGAGGACTTAGGGGCAAACCTGGGCCTCAGGCTTGGGGTGCTTATATCCCTTCCCAGAGAACCTTTATTCTAATGGGGTACAAACTCTCCCCTGCCTCCTCCCTTCAGGGAGCCCCTGGTCTGTTTGGGGAGAGTTACCAACACTCTATTCAAGTTTTCTCCCTAATACACCTTGTGAGGCTTTTAATTTCTGGCTCTAGGTCTCCTTCTCCCTGACCTGGGGGCTGCTCAGGGCCAGAGGGATAACTGAAGGGGTGTGCTGAGCAGTAAGGGGCTGGTACACATCTGTCCTTAGCCATTAATCTTCCCAGTCTGTCCACTGTGACCTGTCAGGATCTCAAAAATTTCATTATCAAACTAAACCTGGAGCGCAGCCCTTTGCTCGCTTACGTTGAGGGTTCAAATCTGACCTTGGACACTTACCAGCTGTGTGACCCTGGGCAAATCAATAGACCCCTTTGTGCCTCAGTTTTCTCAACTGTAAAATGAGGATAATAGCACCTTCCTCCCAGGGTTACTATGAAGCTCAAATGACATGTTTGTAAAATATAAGAGTGCTTAGCACAAAGTAGGCCCTCAATAAAGCATCCACTATGTCCTAAGCACTGTGCTTATGTGCTGGGGATATAAATACATAAATTCTAGCTATAAATATCCTCGTTTTACAGATGAGGTTGAAGGGACTTGCGCAGGGCCACACCCCTAGTGAGTGACCAAATGTTCCTGATTCCAAGTTCAGTGCCCCATCCATTAAAGACCTCATGATGGGGCGTGATGGAAGGGCAGTTGGACTTGGGGGCAAGAAAGAGATGGCAGGTTCAGGCCCCAGCTCTGCCACCCACTGTCATGTAACTGAGGGTCTCCCTTCAGGGCCCTTCCTTACCTGTAAATGGGAGGAATGAGATGTGTGACCTACCTACCAATGTGCTTTTATGAAGAAAGCACTTTGTAAACTTTATAAAGAAGTAAATCTTCTACTGATGCTTTTTAAAGACCTTGCTGTCATTTCTCAGTTGTCCCCTGAGCAAAGTGAATGGATCCATTTGTCCCGTCTCACCATGTCTGCCTCAGGAGCCTCTTAGCTGAGAGGAGGGAGGAGGCATGTTTATTTCTGGTATCACATGTGCACCTGTTGTGTCTCCTTCCACGGGCAGTCAGCCTCTGGTGGACGTCAGGGAGACGCCTTCAGCTACGCACCTGGACCATTACCTGTACAGACTTCGAACCAGCAACCTGACCCAGATCATGCACGCCGCCCTAGAGCTAAAGCATGCCAGCGCCCGTGAGGATCTGATGGTGGCTCTGGAGCAGGCAGAGGACTGGCTTCAGCGGCTCCGGGCCCTGGCAGATGAGGTAGTCCTGGGGAGGGTCGGGAGCCCAGAGGCTGGCGATGGATGTTAGGACTGGAAGCGACTTCTTGAGGATTAGGGCTGAGTCTGCTTCTTCCTCTTCAATGAGGGTAGGGATCCGGGGTCTAGATTTCTTTTGAAGCCCCTTCTATCCCTAACTCTGCTTCTCTGTATGATCTTGGGCAAAACCCTCCTTTTAGGTCTTTGGTTTCCTCATCCCTAAAGTGATACCCATCTCCTAGGGCTGCTGGGAAGATGAAATGAGATCCTATCTGTCAAGTTCTTCACCACCCTTAAACGCTGCGATGTGAATGCTAACTGGTAGCCACTTACCAGAATTTGCTCTGCAGGGTTAAAGCCTTTCTATGCTCACCTTTCCCCACAATGTCCCCAGGATACCCACAGGAACACCCGTCCTTCCATCCCTCTTTGTGACACTGTCCCTCAAAGGAGTTAGATAGTCATGAGGGAATTTAAGTTGCCCCAGGGAAAGGGCTATTTCTTCTGTTTTTGTATGTCTAAGTGCCTCACTCATCCTAGTAGGGGCTAGGTAGATGCTTGCTTTGATTGATTTATGTACTGATTGAAGAGAACGGTCACAGGATCAAGAAATCCCAGATTGCTAAAATATTATCTGATTAGAAGATCAAGCTTCCTAAGTACAAATGAAGTTACTGTCCCAGGATTTAAATAGAGCCAGAACATCCCCTGTTAGTCCTGGTATGACAGGACCACAGACTGAGAGTTGCAAGGGAATTTAGAAGGCATTTAGTCCAAGTCTTATTCATTTTACGAGGGAGGAAACTGAGGCCCAGAGTTTGAAGGTCTCCATTGAGGTGTAGTAGCCAGAACTGCTCTTCCTATCCCCAGAGGCAGACAGAATGAGGGGAGGAGGCCAATCCTCCTCTAGGGACACAGGAAGCCCCCTTTGAAGGGGGGGTTTGAGACCCCCTCAGGGAGGTCAGGGGGCTGGGAGGTGGTGGGAGAGCTTGTTGATTTATTACAGTCTGTGCTGAGGTAGAGATTTGGAGGATGAAGGGAAGGGGGAAGGCTGGGGAGAAGAATTTCCGGAGGAGTTAGCTCTCCCAAAGACTGGGGAGGGTTGGAAGTAGAGAGAATTCCAACGCAGAAGGAAGGCGTCCAGAAACATTCATCCTCTAAAGCTAACTTTGGACTCCTTCCCTGTGAAAAGGAGCTCATGCCTGTAGCTTGTTAGCTCAGTGGTTAGATCCTGGTCCTAATGAGGCCAGGGTTATGGCTTTGATCTCTGTCTGGGCCACGTAGTTATACAGAAAACTGTTCTGTGACCCCAAACTCATACCCTCTTCCCCCCATTTAGCTCCATGGCCTTGGGCAAGACCCTAAAAACCCTTGTTTGCCTGAGTTTCCTCAAGTGTGTAACGGGGAGCATAACCGTACCTACATCAGGGTTTTGTTTAGCTTTTTGGGATAGTATTTGTTTTTTAAAAAATGCTTACTTAGCACAGTGCTTGACACATAGTGGGCACTATATATAAATGCATATTCCCTTTCTACCACAAGTAGATCCCCTCATCTTGGCTATGACTCTTCCCTTCATCCTGGTCACAGACTTACCCTTTAATCTCTGCTAGAGCATGAATTTAATGTGGGGTACAGATTGAACCTCAAACCCCGACCAATAAGCATTTATTGAATGCCATCTGTTTGCCAGGGGTTGTGATAGGCACTGGGATACAGAGAGAAAACCCAGAGTCCCTGCATTCAATGAGGTAATATTCTGTTGGGGCAGGGCTAAGTACATACAAAATAATTTTTCCTTTGCCTGGGTCTGTGCTTTCATGGATATAGGCATGGGAAATCTCATGTCAGAACCTTTTCCTACTGGTACCAATCAGTACCTTCTTGGCAATTTATATTCCTGGACTGTAGTAGGTCAGTGACCTGCCCAGCACAATGGCATCAGGATCTGTCAGAGGCAGGGTTTGAACCTGGGTCTTCCCTGGCTCCAAGACCAGCTTGCTGGCCATTCCAGAGTTGTCAAGCTCAAGCCTGTGGGCCACAGGTTGACCTTGAAAACCTCAAGGTAATATTATCTATGTTGTATTTTTATTTTTTATTTAAACATTCCCCAACTACATTTTAAACTGGCTCAGGCTGTGAGTCTGACACCTTTGCAATGTAACACACCAGTCTCTTTCCTGCAAAATTATACAGAGAAATAATTTCATGGGCAGCACTAATAGCTAGAGGGATTCAGAAAGGGAGGGTCCACTCCCCTAATCCTATGGGTCCACCTCCCATGGAAAGAGGTGTGTTAGTTATAATGTGAAGGAAGCTAGAAGTTCTTTGAGGGAGGGCATCTCAGGAATGGGAACAGCCTGACACAGAGATGGGAGATGGGATGTCATATATGGGGAGCGGCAAGAAGGCCAGTTGGTCTGGAATACAGGTCTGGAATACAGAGCTGTCATGGATAGAGCTCTGGGCCCGGAGTCAGAAAGACTTGAGTTCAAATCTTGCCTCAGACATTTACTAGCTTTGTGACCCTGGGCAAGTCACTTCACCCTGTTGGTCTCAGTTTCCTCCTCTGTGAAATGGGGAATCATCATAGCACCCACCTCCAGGGTTGTTGTGAAATCCAATAAGATGGCGGATGTAAAATGCTTTGCAAACCTTCAAGGGCTATGTGAAAGTTAGTTATTATCAATAAAGATGTATTGAGTTCCTCCTATGTGCCCAGACCTGTGCTGCACACTGTGAGGGAGACCAGAGGAGGATAAACTGGGGAGGGTCCTCACTGACACCTGGCCAGGAGTTCATTCTCCAACAGGTCTGACAAGTGTTTGCCTGTAACAAGGTCTGTATCGAGGGAGACCCACTGCCTCCCAAGGTATCTCAGATTGCTAGCAGGCTTCTCTTGGGATCGAGTCTAAATGAAAGGGGGTGGCCCAGAAAGGTGTACTGGACTCGCTGGCCTGAAAGGAAGAGGAATCCCCAAAGATCTCCATTAGGTTGTTATCTAGAGTCGTCTGGACCTCCCTCTAGTTCAGTGTGGTCACAGGTCTATATTTGATCCAAAGAATGAAGGGTTGGGCCTCCATGATCTGTGATTCCATCAGCTTGAAAGCTCCTTTCACTGATACCGCGATACCTGGAAGGTCATTCTGGAGTTTCTGGGGCCCGAGATTTCATGAGCTTGTAGCCATCCCTGGAAGGGCACTCACCAAGCCTCATCCTCAGATGTTCCCGTAAGGACATGTCACACTTGGAGGAGATCTCAAGGGCTCCTTACAGGAACAAAAAGGCCCCTCCGAGTTCCTTCCTCCCACCCCACCCTAGCGCATCTAGGATTGCTTGGAAAAACTCACTCCCCATTAGAGGGGAATTCCTTCTTTGTCCTCTCCCTTTGAGCATAGATCTAAGTGTTGGGAAATCGGTTTTATCCTCATTGGGATAAGGATAGCAACTTGTGATTTTGATGGTGTAAGAAACTCCTGGGTGAGGGAATGCCTTCCACCAATGCAGGTGGGCACCCTTCACAGCTGAATGGTCTTAGAGCCAAGAGCACTGAGGTATTAAATGATATTACCCAGGGTCATAAAGTTAGCATGTGTCAAAGTGGGGACTTGAACCCAGGTCTTCCTGACCTTGAGGCTGGCTGTCTCTGGAGTCAGGAAGACCAGAGTTCAAATATGGTCTCAGATACTTCCTAGATGTGTAACTTGGAGCCAAGTACTTAATCCCTCTTTGCCTCAGTTTCCTCATCTGTAAAATGGGGATAATAACAGCACCTACCTCCCAGGGTTCTTGTAAGGAATAGATGAGATAATATTTACAGAGTACTTAGCCTAGCAGCTGGTACATGGTAGGTGCTATTTTATATAAATGTTAGCTTTGATCATCATCATTATCACCCATTTCTCTAAGATTTTTCTTTTCCTATTATAGAGTGTAACATCACTTCCAAACCACTGCTTCTAATTGTGCCCTCTGGGGCCAAGTGGGATAAATGGAATTCCTTCAGATTCTTGAATGGGGTTCCCATGCCCCTCCTAACCCAAGACTCAGCCCCTGCCCTCAGGGCACTTCCAGTCTCAGAAAAGCCAGGAGAGGACAATGGAGGAGGGCAGGAGGGGTCTGGGACCAGACTGTGGTCTAGACTGAAATGTTCCACTGGGGTGGAGGGCGGGATGAGTTCTTGAGGAAGACTTTCTGGAGAAGGTGGGATTTGAACCAGGCTGGGCCACGCAGAATGGTTGGGATTTGGCAGGATGGTGGGCTGAGGGAGGGAGGCTGCCAAGGATGTCTGGGTGTGGGGATGGGGGGGGGGCCTCGCCAGCACACACAGCATCCCTCATTGTTCTCTGCCTTCCCCCCTAGCCTCAGAACAGCCTCCCCGACGTAGTGATCTGGATGCTTCAAGGGGACAAGCGCGTGGCTTACCACCGTGTGCCAGCCCATGAGATCCTCTTCTCCCGGCGTGGCGCCAAGTGCTGTGGCAAGGACTGTGGGAAACTGCAGACGGTATTTCTGAAAGTAAGTCTTTCCTCCCCTGGGGTCCTGGGTGGCTTAGCACTCCCCTGGCTTTCCTGGACTCGAGATCCCGAGTCTCACTCCCTCCACTCCTGCCTCTCCCCCTGGCCCATCCAAAGCCCGTGGGCTTGGGGGAAAACCAGAGGCTGGAGGAGTGAGGGTGAGGACCCACAGAAAACAGGCCTCTGCCCCTCAGCACCCCCAAAGCTTCCCAAATGCGACCTGAGACACAGTCTAGTGGATCTCCCGTATTTAGAACCATCCCCTGTTTTACAGAAGAGTAAACTGAGGTACAGAGAGGGATGAAATGATATGGCCAAGATCACGCAGCTAGTAAGGAGCAGATCTAAGACTTGATCCCAGTCCAGGATCCTAGAGTTAGAGCCAAAAGGGGCCCCGAGGCTGTCAGATCCACTGTGCTCATTTTACAGATGAGGACACTAAGGAACATAGAGAGACAATTTGCCCAGAGTCCAAGTTAGTAATCAGCCTTGTCAGGATTCAAATACAGGTCCTCTGACTCCAAGTCCAGCACTTTTTTTGTGGTTCCAATTGTCTTGTGTAATGTTGTGTCCTGTGGTTCTCTGCATGTGTGTAACTGTAGCATTTAAAGATGGTAAATAACCTTAGAGATTATCTAGTCTAACTCTTGGTACATTGGGGTAACTGAGGCCCAGAATGGGAATCCTAGATTTTGAACGTTTAAGAAAGGAACCTTAGAGGTCACAGTGTCCAAGTCCTTCATGGAGGGAAGTTGTCCAAGGCCACAAAGGAAGACAGTATTAGAATTTGAACTCAGGACCTTTGATTCCAAAGCCATTTTTTTTTTTTTTATGGTCCCACCTTGTCTCCTCCATGAAGGAACAATGCTTGTTTCCTTCTGGGGGCTCCTTGAGAGTGGGGTGTTCGGAGGGTAGGGGGTTGCATCTCCCTGGTCACAGTGGGGGCATCCTTGAAGATGCAAGGTCAGGTCAGGCCAAGCCTCTCCCCTGTTGAACCTCATGGTTGTGGCCCACCGGGGATCTCCCTTTTAAGGTTTCTCCAGACCTTTCCTGCCTGGGCTTGGGTCCTCCACAAACCCCTCAGCTGTGGGTAAAGGGGAGAAGTCTTTTTTCCTATCCACAAGGACTGCCTGGGCTGAGAAGGGACCTCTCCCTCTTCGGGAACACTGAGAGTCCCTTCAGCCTCCAGGTTTCTAGTGCTTGGCTGTCTCTCCCGCTTGTCTTCCTGCACTGCTCCTCTTGGGGAGGAGTCTGCCTGGCCGCTCAGCAGGGGAGCAGGTGCTCAGTGCTGGGACCAGCTGCCTTGCAGCCAGCATTATCTGTGGGCCGCCCACAGGCTCATTAATTTGGAGAAAAATCAGACAAGGCCGATTTGGCTCCAGGAGCATGTGGTCAGGACATGGTGCTTTTTTGCTGGCCAGGCTCTTGGACACCAGCGTCCCAGGCTCTTGTGTGGGCACAGTAGAGGGGAAGAAGGGGGAGGGGGTCCTGGCAGGGGACTTCCTTATGTGAGAAGAGATGGAAGGGACCTCAGGGGCCACCGGGTGTGACCCCCTCACACTGTGGAGGAAGCAACTGACTTCTCTGAGATGTAAGGATTCGTCTATGGTCACCCAGCTAGGAAGGGTGTGACCCGCTTGTACATCTTTGCATCCTTAAAGCTTGTCTCTACACTTCCCAGAACAGAGCTGGGGTTAATCAGAGAAAGCTTCCTGGAGGAAAAGTCAGCATCCTAGAGCAGGAAGAGCACCCCATTTGGCATCCGAGACGCTGGATTCCAATCCTGGCGTTGTCCCTTCTTTTCTGTTCGACCTGGGGTGAACCCTTCCCCCCTCTGGGCCTCAGTTTCCTCCTTTGTAAAATTGGGGGGAGGTTGGACTTAAGTGTACTAAGGTCCCTTTCGGGACCACATTTTGGGGGGAAAGGGATTATGAAGTGAGTCCTAATGGCAGGGACCCAGGCTATGGCTCCGACCCCCAGACCCCACAGCGTCAGAGAAATCTAAGCTGAAAATTTACCCTGGCTCCAAGTGTGAGAAAAAAAATAGAGAGAAAATTGTTCCTTCGAGTCTTCCCCACTCAGTTCATGAGCTTCTCCAGAGTGTCCTGAGTAAACGGAGAAAAAATGTTGGCCAGGAGTGGAGACCAAAAAAATTGGTGTTTCTCTACTTCAGCCAAGGTCGGAAAATATGATCGTCGGCCCAGAGAGCAGAACCCCAAAGTAGACGTTTCTTCAATTGTCAGAGCTATTTTGGGGAGAGTGGGCTGGCTGGGGGGGCAGGCCCCAGGGAGCCCGGAGGTGGGTGGGAATTCCAGCTGTCTCTGTTTGGGGGGAGAGGGAGGGAGTGAGGGAGGGAGGGAGAGAGGACACAGCTGAGTGATGAGTGAGAGAATGAGTGATGGGGGATATTTCCAGAGTCAGAGGCTTGCGGTGTGGGGGGTGCGGGTAACATCTGGGCCCAGTAGCCTCTCTCTTCCCTGATGAGGCTAAAGCAAGTGCTGCTCAGGCTGTCCGGGTTGGGATGGTGAGAGGAATAAGGCTATCCCTCCCCAAGGAGAGAGCTGGGAAGCAGGGGAGGGCTCGAAGACCTGAGTTCAAGGTCCGACTCCGTTGCTTTCTAGCTGCTGCTTTGGGGGAAATGAGCAAGCCTCTTCTCTTGGTTTACAGCTTGCTCGGCTTCTTCATGGGGCCATTGTGAAAATAAAGTCAGATTGTCATATAAATAACTACACAAGATCTCAGGGGCCATTTAGCTCAGCCCTGTCATGAATAAATGAAAAAAATTATGCGCCCACTGTGGGCCAAGTGCTGTGCTAAATTCTGGGGATTGACATACAAAAGCAAAGACAGCTCCCACCCTCAAGAAGCTCAGATTCTAACAGAAGGAGAAAACACGTAGGGAATGGGGGTCTGAAAGTCACCAGGTTGGGCAGCGAGGTCATAGGGAAGTAGGTGGACACACCCCTTCTAGGCAGATGAGAAAACTAGAGTCCAGGGCATTAAGGGTTAACACAAAGTCACTCAGGTATTAAGTATAAGAGGTGAGATTTCAACCCAGGTCCTCCACCTGGCTCTTACCATTGGGCTACACTGTTAACTAAAGATCACCTCCCCCCAGGTTCAGTGAAGTATCCAAGGTCACATAGGTAGTGAGTGACTGCTAAGAGGTCATGAATGGTAATCCCATAAACACATCGTAAACCTAAGGCCAGAGAGAGAAGCTTGTTTTCTTCCCTGTCTTTTTATGTATCGTCTCCCTGTTAGACTGTGAACTCAAGGGCAGGGACTGTCTTAGACCTTTCTTTGTATCTCTAGCGCTGAGCACATTGCCTGACACACGGTTGGCACTTAATAAATGCTTATTGACTGCTGACAACTGCTCCCCCCCAATCTGTGCCCTAACCCTAAATTTGTTTCTGACTCAGGTGTCCCGGGAAGAGAGTTTCCCATAAGCTAATTTTCACTGAAGTCACAGAATCCTAAGTTTTCGAGCAGGAAGGAGTCTTCAGGATCTCCTGGTTCATCTTGTTCATGCCCCTTTTTTACTGGTGGGGAAACTGAGGTCCAGATTAGTGAAGTCACACAGGTCATTAGAGCTGGGATTTGAAGTCAAAACCTCTCTGTCCCCTACACCACCCTGGTGTCAGGGACTAAATGTCTCACCTGCCTAGGGGGTTTTGAAACTTCTGGCCCCCAGACTGGATCCAGCTGCTGCCTGGACAGTCTTGACCTCCTTGCCTCTGTGCTTGCCTTCATGGTTGTTCTGAGTGAAGCAGAGCTTCTGTTAGGGTCGGGAGCAGTGGGAGACCTGTCCACGGTGGCCAGGCTGATTTTAAGATAACACTTAACTGCTTGAGGAAGGAAAGCAGTTTACTAAACTGCTCCAGGCTACTGACCCTCTCTCTTGCAACACTTTTTCCTAAAAATAAACCGAATTTAACTATCTCTCCTTTCACTTAAGACGAAGCAGAGTGTCTGCTGGGATGGGGGCCGGCCAGGCAATGGGGTGGATCTTTTGGTCAGTGATTCCTTAAAGCAGCCTAAGAGTTCGTTCTTCCTTTTTTCTTGCGGGGGGAGGTAGGGAAGGTCATTATACTTTTTTTTCCCAGATGATTCCATTAGGGTAGTGTCATGAATAAATATTGAGAGGATTCAGTCAACAGACCTATGAACCTTCATTAGCTACTTACTATGTGCTTAAGTGTGTGTTCGTCCTTCGTTGCCAAAGAAGAGCCTAGGGTCCATCCTAGAGCCCTAGGATTTTGTCTCCTTCCTCTTTGGTGTCTAGTACCCAATGGAAGGAGTGAAGGGCTCCAAGATGCCAGCCCAGATCCGGGTCCAGCTCTGGTTCGGTCTCTCAGTGGATGAGAAGGAGCTTAACAAGTTTGCTGAGGGGAAGCTTTCTGTCTTTGCTGAAACTGTAAGTAGCTGCTCTTCCCTTTTCTTCCTCTTCACTCCATTCCAGGCTGGGTCACAGTCCTGGACTGTTCTCCTCCCCTCCCATTCCAGGCTCAGTGCCCCTTCTTTTTTTCCCCCATCTAGTATGAGAATCAGACAAAGCTGGCCTTGATGGGGACCTGGGGGACTGTGGGCCTCACCTACCCCAAGTTCTCTGACGTCACTAGCAAAATCAAACTGCCCAAGGACAGCTTCCGCCCGTCTGCTGGCTGGGACTGGGCCGGGGACTGGTTTGTGAGTCCCGAGAAAACGTGAGTCTGGGGCTTGGGGCAGCCTGGCAGTCTGGGCAGGGATAGGGAGGGAGCAGAGAGAGCTGAATGACAAGAGGCTTCTGATCAACATGGGTGATCTCTCCTTCTCTTCCTCCCTCCTGCCTGCCTGTGTCTGCCTACCTGAGTGTCTGTGTGTCTGTTTCCAGCTCTCTTGTCTGTCTGTCTCTTAGTTACAATCTCCCTCCCCCAGCCCCCATCCCTACCAAAGTGTGACAATACAGTAGCTAATAGCTGGGAAAAAGACACAGAGGTAACCAGTCAGAAAAAGAAAAGGAAGGAAGGAAGGAAGGAGGGAGAGAGAAGGCAGTGGGGGAGGGGGGCTGGAGTGTCTTTTCTTCTCTTTGCCTTCATCTCTTTCTGGTTCTATCTTATTTTGACACCACTTTCTTTTTATTTTACTAATTGTGTTTTTCTACTGATTTTTGCCCTCCTCTCCATCTCATCTCTTTGTCTCCTCTCCCCTCCCCTCCCCTCCTCTCCTCTTCTTTGTCATTGCTTCAAAGTCTATCTATCATTCCCACATGAACCCTGGCATCCCAGTGACCTGCGTCCAGGCTCCATGGTGGGAGGGGAGCAGAACTTTTCTCAGATGAGTGACTCTGGAAGGAGACTCTAACCCCCCCCCCCCTTCTGACCAATCCCTTTTCTTGGCCCAGGCTGCTTCACGATGTGGATGCTGGTCACCTGAGCTTCGTGGAGGAGGTGTTTGAGAACCAAACTCGACTGCCTGGAGGCCAGTGGATTTACATGAGTGACAATTACACAGATGTGGTAAGTGGGGGCCTTGTGATGGGGCAGGGGAAGGTCCAGACTTCAGGTTACAGAAGGGTGATCTGGGGCACAGAGAGGCTGAGATGCTAACTTAGTCACACAGCCAACCAGGGGCTTGGCTCTTTGTGGCTTTGGGGATGCATCTAGAGCTGTTGTTAACTGTGTGTCCATCTTTACCTCTTTATCTGTTTCTCTTTCTCTCTCCCCCTGTCTTTTTCTCTCTCACCCCATCTCTGTTTCTTTTCTCATCTCTCCTTTCTCTCTCCTATGTTTTCCTCTTCCCTGCTCTTTGTTCTCTCTTTCCCCCATCTTTGTCCCACTCATTCTCCTCTCCTCCCATCTTTGTCATCTTGGTTTCTATCCCTCCCTTAGAATGGGGAGAAGGTGCTTCCTAAAGATGATATCGTCTGCCCTGTGGGATGGAAGTGGGAAGATGAAGAATGGTCCACAGATCTCAACCGAGCTGTTGATGAACTAGGTAGTATTGCCTGGTGGTTAGCTATGGAAGGGGGTGGAAGGGGTCTCTTTGTCTTGACTGAACTTTTTGACTCTTGGTGGGAAAATGCCAGCACCATTGGCTTTTGGGCACAAGCAGTCTAGTCTCTTTGACCTTGGATGGTGGTGGTGATGGAGATGCTGAAGCCAAGGCAACCCAGTGGAAACACACCCCACTTCAGCAAGCATTTATTAAATGCCTATTGTATACCTGGGTGCTGGGGATACAATGACAAAAATGGGACAATGCCTGCCCTCAAGGAGTTTATATTCTATTAGCGGAAACAATGTGTCTATCTCTATAAGCATATACAAATTTCTCTGGGCCTCAGTTTCCCTATCTGTGAAGAGTGTTGGACTTGATGACCTGTAAGGTCCATCCTGGCTCTAAAACTATATCTTTATAAGCTTTATACGGGAGCTTTATAAGCTCCCTTTAGACTTGAAAACTAGGCTCTTATGATCAATCATAAGTGCCTACTGTGTGTAGGACACTGTGTCAAGCTAGAATTCCCCTCTTCCCCAATCAGAACTACTCATCTCATCCCCAGATGACCAACTCAGGAGGTCCAGAGTCTAAAGCCCC
Organism: Bettongia penicillata ogilbyi; assembly: GCA_023548195.1. Lineage (NCBI taxonomy): Eukaryota > Metazoa > Chordata > Mammalia > Diprotodontia > Potoroidae > Bettongia > Bettongia penicillata. The sequence goes on from JAJHZJ010000257.1 coordinate 10,472,285, forward strand.
AACTCTTTTCTCCTCCCCGGGAAAGGGCCCACCATGTCCCTCCTCCCCCATGCTCTGGGGTGGTGGGAAATCCTACTGTGAGGAAAGACAAGTCATCTGAGTGCTGATCTCTCCCAGGCTGGGAATATGGCCTCACCATCCCACCTGACCGTAAACCAAAGCACTGGGTCCCAGCTGAGAAGATGTATCACACCAGCCGACGGCGCCGCTGGGTACGACTTCGAAGGAGAGACATCAGCCAGATGGAGGCGCTGATCCAGGTGAGGCCCAGGGAGGTGCCAGGGGCTGGGGGGCTTGGGAAGGGTCAGGTCAAGTCTAGGTCCATCACACTGATCACAGGGTCAGAGAAGGAGAAGGGGATGAACTTCCCATGTTTTCAGTCCTGAAGACAGAGGAGACCTATATTGCTCAGACATTAAACCCTTGTTTACTAGAAAAATAGATAGATGGATAAAAGAGAGATAGGTAGATAGATGGATGGATGGATGGATAAACAGATCATATAGATAAATGGATAGATAGATGATAGATAAATTGATGGATACATAGAACATAGATAGGTAAATGGAAGGATAATAGATAGATAGATGATAGAGAAATGGGTCAATAAATGATAGATGATAGATGGATGTATGATAGACAGCTAGATAACAGATTTGTTATGCCCTTATTATGTCCCAGGCCCTGTGCTAAACTCTGGAGGTACAAATACAAATTAGTAATATAGTCTTTGCCCTCGGGGAGCTCATATATTGGTGACTAAGGGGCTATGGGAAAGCAGGGGCAGGGAGGAAATTAGCTTTTATAATGTGTCTACTCGGTGCTAGACACTGTGTGGGTCATGGTGAGGGGCCAGTCAGGGAGTTGCACAGGGGCCTGGGCCCTGCTAAGATAAGGCAAAGGGTCACCTGTCAGAACGAGGGTTCCAGAAGGAATGGGAATCCAAGTTTCTGGGGAGCTGATGAGGAGGAGATGACCAGGAAGTAGAGTGGGGAACCAGAAGAAGTCTCATCTGTCAGAGCCAGGAGACAGAAGGCTGAAACAGATAGAGTCCCCTTGCCCTTGGGGACCTCCTGGTCTGGTGGAGGAGCCCTGGCCTCTGTGACTCTTCCTTGGTCTATTCTCTCTAGTTCCAATTGAAATACTTTAAATAATTTAAAGACTGCTTGCTAAAGTTAGCCTGCTCTCAGCTGCCCCCATTCTTATGACCTACTGTGTGCTCAGGAGAGCAGTCACTGTAGATCAGATTGGTCAACAGTGTGCAAAGATTTAATAAACCCTTGCCTCAGGCCAAGTTCTGTGCCAGGAGCTGTACCAGGAGGTACAAAGACAAAGGAGTCCCCACTCTCAAGAAGTTTATATTCTACAGAGGAGACACTACATCCAAAAATGAAGCTATATCCAAGGTGGTGAGAGAGGGCAGCCAGGTGATGCAGTGGATAGAGCTCTGAGTCTGGAGTCAGGAAGACTCATCTTCATGAGTTCAAATCTGGCCTCAAACACTAGATGTATGACCTTGGGCAAGTCACGTTACCTTGTTTGCCTCAGTTTCCTCATCTGCAAAATGAGCTGAAGAAGGAAATGGCAAACCACTCCAGGGTCTTTGCCAGGAAAACCCTAAATGAGGTCAGGAAGCGTCAAACATGACCGAGCCACAAGAAGTTAGGGAGGGCATGTCTGAGTCAACACTGAAGGAAGGCATCTTTCAAATAGATTCTCTAGGCTATAACCTCTTTCCTTGAGGGGAAACATGTAGGGAAGTGTTCATCAAGCCAGGCCCCGAGGGGCTCGGCTCAGTGCCAACCCAAAGCCAGGCCAGGCTGGTACGCCACTCTGGCCAGATGCTTGGCCCCCTCCTCACCCCAGCAGTCACACTGAGTTCAAGTGTTCCTAGGGGATACTGGGATAGATCCAGGAACATTCCCCAGTAGCAGCCAGGCAGGGAGTCCCAGGAAGCCAGACTGGGGATAGGCCAATGTCCAGGAGCTGGAGACACTGTTCCTTCTCCCCTGGATAAAGGGCCTCTGGGGTTTTTGCCATCTTGGGACCTAGACCCTATACACTGCTGGGTGTTTCTTAGACTGTCTTCTTCTCTACTCCCAGTCACTTTGTATTTCTTTTATCTCCTATAGTTACTTACCAAGGGCAGCTAGGTGGTGCAGTGGATAGAGCACTAGTGCAGGAAATCAGGAGGACCTGATTCTCACCTCAGACGCTTGACACTCACTAGTTGTGTGACCTTGGGAAAGTCACTTAACCCCAGTTGCCTCATCCTGGGTCATCTCCAGTCATCCGGATAAATATCTGGTCACTGGATTCAGATGGCTCCGGAGGAGAAGTGAGACTGGTGACCTGCACAGCTCTCCCTCACTTAAAACAAAGTCATGTGCAAGTCATGTCATTTCTTCTGATGGCATGGTCTTTGGCAACAAAGGATGAACACACATAGTTACTTACCTGTGCAAATGTTGTATCTCCCCATCAGAGTGTTAGCTCCCTGAGGTGAGGGTCTGTCTAACTTTTGTCTTTGTATATTGTTTCACACAGTGCCTAGTGCATGGAGATAGAGATAAGCACTAGACCTCGGTTTTAAATAGTGTAGGGGAGCTTCCAGGATGGAATGTCTTCATCAAGGCTGGATGGAGCCTTCACCAATTTATAATCTCCAAGAGCCATCCAGAGTACACAGCAAGGACATACCCCATTCAGGACCATACATCCAGGATATGTAATTCGAACCTGGGTCTTCATGACTTTGAGGTCTGTTCTCTATTCCTTACACCACAACACCTCTCACTGGCATACAGCAGAAATTTAATAAAGGCTTGTTGATTGACTGAGGGGTACCAGGGACTCTTCTATGCCAGCTGGGCCTTCCCTCTGTGAACTTTTGGTGGTGGGGACAGCAGTTGTGTGCACATGAGTTGTGGATATCTCCCCACAGGACCTAGGATTTGGAGGGTGGGAGATTGGGGAAAGGGTGTAGTGGGGCAGGGCTACAGGAGGACTGAGAGCGTTCTGAGCATTTCATTGTTATAACTCTTATTTTTTAATCCTTTCAAGATTGACAAAGCACTTGCCCTGTGAGGGAGGTAGTACAGATATCCTTCTCCCCATTTTCCAGAAGAGGAGAGTAAGGCTTGGAGAGGTTAATTGATCTTCCCAGAATTAAAGAGCCAAGATTAAGACTTATGCCTCTGACTCTAAGTTCAGACTTGTTTCCACTTTGCCCTAATGTTTGTCTGTAGCCCCAGACATGGGTCCCAACACTTGCTTCTTGGTTCCTGCTCCCTTCCCTCCATACTCCCCTTGTTTTCTGGAACTTTCTTGGGGAAAAAGGGAACCTCAGACTTTGGAGGAAGGGAATTTTAGTTTCCCCTCATTTGATCTTTTTATCTTTGCTGTTGGTACATTCTTTGCCTGCTGCCCTCTCCCTCCACAGACAGCAGGTATCCTGGGGTAACTTGAGGGAGACCTAGTCTAGTGGACACCTTCCCATCTCCTCCATCTGGATGGTAAAAACACAAAAGCAAACAATGGATAGACAAACCACATCAATAAGTCAGTGTTGACTTCTGGGCACTGAGAAACTCAGAATTCACCTTTGACACATACTAGTTGTGTAATGGTGGGACAGTCACTTAGTCTCTGTCTGCCTCAGTTTCCTTATCAGTCTATTAGCAAGCAATTATGAAGTCCTTGCTCTGCTCTAGCCTTTCAGGAACCTTATAGTACAGCTGGGGGAGACAAGTACAGATGTAGTCATTTATAACACACAGAGAGGGATTGGACTTTTGATTTCGTTGGTATGGGGAATTCCAGGATAAGAAAACTCCCCTTTCCAATGAAGGTTGGCACCTTTGCAGCTTAGAGTCTTGGAGAGTTAACCAAAGCACTAAAAGGGTGCCCAGCATGTGTCAGAGGGAGGATTTGAACCCAGGTCTTCTTCTTATAGTGTAAGGGAACAGGTGAATGCCCTGATTGATCAGACTCTATTGCACCAATTTCACAGATGTTTTATGTCTTTCTTTCCCTGCAGCACAGAAAGGCAGAGTCAGAGGGTGAGGGATGGGAATATGCTTCTCTCTTTGGCTGGAAGTTCCACCTGGAGTATCGAAAGACAGATGCCTTCCGCCGTCGCCGATGGCGCCGTCGCATGGAGCCCCTGGAGAGGACTGGAGCTGCCGCCGTCTTTGCCCTGGAAGGAGCCCTGGTAGGTGGGCAAATCTGAGGTGGGGAGGAAAAGAGCTCTGCTGGTAGAGGCTGGACCCACACCATTGGGAAGGAATATGGACTCTCCTTAAGTAGGAGCCCAGCGAAGTTTCGGTTATATATATCATTGTTGTGTTCTGTCTTCTTCTTTGTGACCCCATTTGGGGTCTTCTTGGCAGAGATGCTGAAATGGTTTGCTGTTTCCTTCTTCCACTCATTTGATAGATGAGGAAACTGAGGCAAAGCGAAGTGACTTGCCCAGGGTCACACAGCTAGTAAGTGCCTGAGGCCAGATTTAAACTCAGGAAGATGAGTCTTTCTGACTAGGCTCAGTGCTCTATCTACCATCCAATTCACCTTAGCATCTAGTCCTTTCTAGAGGAGAAAAATGGGGAGCACAGATGAGAAAGACATTATTAATGACATACATTTCAATAGCACTTTAAGGTTTGTAAAGCAACAACCTTGTGAGGAGACTTGTATAGTTATTATCACAGTTTTACAGATGTGGAAACTGATTCTCGGGTGAAGTGACTTGTCCCTCTTCACACAGTAGCAAGGATCTGGGATTTGAACCCACTGATTACAGTAGGTCCAGTGCTCTCACCCCTTGGAAAATGAAAATAGGTATGGGTTTGGCAGGGACCATAGAACACAGAACATCAGAGCTAGGAGGGCCCTTAGAATGTGGGATGTCAGACCTGAGAAGGACTTGAGAAACCTAGAATGCTGGAGGAAGAAGTGTTAGAACATGGGTTCTGAGGGCTGAAAGTCACCTTAGAGGGGACAGATAAGGAAATAGACTCAGAGAAGACATGATTTGTCAAACTGGCAAAAAGTAGTAGAGATGCAATTTGAGATTTTTTAAAATTCAAAATGTTTTTAGATGTTTGAGCTCCCAATCTTGCCCAGGCTGGAAGTTCTAGGGTTCATTGGGTCCCAATCCCTTTGCCACAGGAGCCTTCAATTAGCAAGAAACCTCCCCTTGTGTGATGATTTAAGGAGAAAGTGCACATGCCCATCAAACCCAGTCACAAATGAGGACAGAGTGCAGAAGGGCACCCAAATGAACTACACCTCCCAGAGGCTCAGAAAGGTGGAACCGTTAGTAAAATGGGTTTTCTGAGATCACCCTGGCTTCTCCACTTGGTCTGTGACTTCAAGCAAGTCACTGGGTCTCTTAAAGCTTCGGCTCTATACCAGGACAAGGGTATGTTTGATCTCCAGATGTCGAGGTGGAAAAGTGATCTGAAAAATATGAAAGAAGATGCCGAGGAGGGTCAGGGACTGGACTTTGTGGCTTAGTGAGAAGCATTTTGAACTAAGAATCAACGAGCCTGGGTTCAAGTCTTTGCTCTGCTACTATTTCTTGTGACTTTGGGTAGTCACATTCCAGCTCTGTGCCTCAGTTTCCTCTACTGTAATATGAGTTAGTTTGGTGAGATGCCCTCCCAGCTCTGACATTTCCTGTTCTCAGGCCTCTCCCAGCTCTGACATTCCATGTTCCAAGACCTATCCCAGCTCTGACAGTTCTAATGACCTTCTCAGTTCTGACTTTTATGAAGTGGTAAATTGCCCAGATTTGTTATCCAGAAGTATTATGGCTACTCCAGTCCCCAACCCCCATACCCCATCTCTTGACTGGACATTAAGAACTAATACTGGCCCTAGTCATGGCTCAGAGACTCTGGATGAAACTCAAAGACTAAAGGAAGGCCCATTTTAGTCATTAGACTAGACGGTTGTAGAACTAGACTTAGGCATAAAAGTTTCAAAAAGGGAGAACTTCCAGTATAATTTTCAACAAAGTTAAAATTGAAGTTTTTTTGGGTAAGCATCAATTATCCCCACATCCTGTTCTTCACTCCCACCCACAATTCTTTAAATTTTCTAGATAACTAAGTTTGATTAGAAAATTGTTTGGCTAACATCCAAACTCTGGCTAATGTATAGAAAGACTGGCTAATAGATCAGAATTTGAAACACGTACACACACACACACATACACACACACACACACACACACACAGGCTCACAATTATTTTTCCATCAGCCCCAAGAAAGGCCAGCATCCTTCAGGCCTATCATTAAACAAATGTTCTCCAACAAGCTCATACTTACAGATATTCATCACTCAGTCCATTAGTCAGTAAACATTTATTCAGCCTCAAATGTGTGCCAGGCCTGTGCTAAGTGCTGAGGATCCAAAGAAAGGTCATGGTTCCTGTCCTGAATTTGCTCACTGTCAGCTGGATTAATAAAAACTGCATTTCTGAACCACTTGAAAGTTTCCGAAGCATGTTGCATATATTATCCCATTTTATCCGTACCACAACTCTGTAAAAGTGGGTGCTGTACTTATTTCCATTTTACAGATGAGGAGACTGAGGTTGAAAGAGGGTTAGTAACTTGCTTGAGTCAAGAGACGGATATCAGATCATGATTGTAGAGCTGGAAGGAATCTCAGAAGCCTTTCTGGTCTAAGTCTCTCACTTTACAGGTGGGAAAACTGAGGCACAATGATATTTCTTGCCTTTGGATCATAGATTTAGACTTGGAAGGGGCTTAGGAGGGCTATCTTGTCTTGCCCTCTCATTTTATAGATGAGGAAACTGTGGCTCAGAGAGGTTAGGTGATGTTGATGTTTCTCTGGGAGGGACCTAAGAGGCTGTATAGTTCAGCCTTCTTAATTTACAGTTGAGTCCCAGAGATAGTCAAATGATTTACCTAGAGTCTCAAAGGAGCAGATAACACATGGTCTGTATACATTCACATGACTAGGGAGCTGGATGGCTTTGGGGAAACAGACCAGTTTGTCTGGGACATGAAGTGGGTCAAGGGTTAGTGGTGTGGAATAAATCTGGAAATTAGGTGTGAGTTAGACTGCAGAGGTCCTCTAGTGCTCGACTGAGCAGTTTTTACGGTCATGTTCTTCAGTCGTTTCCATCATGTTGGACTCCCTGTGACTCCACTCTGGGTATTTTTTGGCAAAGATCCAGAACTGCTTTGCCCTTTCCTTCACCCACTCATTTTACAGATGAGGAAACTGAGGCAAACGGGGTTAAGTGTCACACAGGCTCACACAGCTAGTAAATATCAGAGACTGGATTTGAATTCAGATCTGCTTGACTCGAGGCCCAGCATAGAGGATAGCTTGAGGAGGTAGGAAGTGACGAGACTGGAAGTCCAGTCTATTGGAAACATTCAGGTGAGAGCTGATGAGGGTCCAAACTCAGGTGGGGGCCGCAGGAGTGGAAAGAAGTGGCTTCTCGGTTTGTTCTGGATGTTCACTAACTCCGTGGTCCTTCAATGGGTGAGGCCTGGGACCCACTCACAGGGGTGTGTGTGGAGTCTTGTGGGTGTTGGGAGTCAGGGGAGAGCGATCTGACCCCTTTCCTTTTTCTAGAGTTGTGCTCAGCACTGCTGTATCTCATTCCTGTCTTGTCCCCTTTGTCCCCTAATGACTGTCATCCCTTCCTAGCCAGTCGGTACTGTCACTAGGGCTCCTGGGTCCCTCAGGGAGACCTCGGTCTGATGGGAGAGGCTGAACAGTGGCCTTGGCATCCAGTCCCTGAGCCAGCTCCTGGTACAGACAGATCTGGCCTCATGCTGCCCTGGGCCCTTTGTGTCTGGTTTCCCCTTCCTCAGCACGTAGTCCCTTCTCTCCGTGCTGGAGCTTTGGGGCCTGGCTCTTCCTGTCCCCCTGTGAAGACAGCTCCTTGGAAGGCAGACCCTGTCTGGTAATTAGCACATACAGCCTCAGTCCTCTCCCTCCTCCCATCCCCACCCTACTGGCTCCCTTCACAGAGCAGGGGGCCTTGGCTCCCCGCCTTGGGCCAACGGTAATCGTCTGCAGTCTCCATCCCGAGCATTATTTTATTTGAGTATTATTCTTTTTCCAGCTAATATCCTGGCGTTCCCAGGTTTCATAATCTTCCTGGCATTCCCGGGGAACCTGGGAGTGGAGCACAAAGCCGCTATTATAGCAAATTGCCTCTCATCTCCTCCTCCTCCCCACACCCCTCCTCTACCTCCCCCCTCACCCAGTTGCCCCCTCTGCTTGACATTCAGGGCTCCCTGGGAAAGTCAAAGCAAGTGACTGCATTGGATGAGCTCACGGAATTAGACCGTCTCCCTTGGCTTCAGACCGGCTCCCATGCCCTTGGATTTTTCCAGCGTCCATTCTCCTCTCTTGGCCCATTTGTCTTGGGAGGGACGGCTCAGAATAGCTTCTCTAAGCACTTGGGGCTTGGGCAAGGAGAGGAGGGGAGCCTGTGTTCCCAGGAGCCAGAGCCCTCGGCAACACCCGTGCCCTTCTGCTGGGCCTTCTGCCCACCTAGGATTACAGTTCTGCTGGGTGGAACAGAGACTCGATTGAGCCAAATCGGAGAACCAGTGGCTAAAATCACTGATTGAGGAAACCTGGCTCTCTCCTCTCCACCCTCAGTCATTCCCAAGAAACCCTAGAGTAGATGTCAGAGGGATCCTAGACCAAAAGCTGAGGGGGATCTCTGAGGCCAAACCCTTCATTCTACAAGAGAAGTGATTTTGCCCAGGGTCACCTGACTTGTAAGTGGCCCTTGCTCTGCCTCAAGGAGATGGACCATAGGGCAGCTTTGGGGAGGCTTTGGTCTGTTGGTAGAGACAGTCTTGGCCTCTGGAGTCCCTAGTATGCTAGGTAATCTAGTTATGGTGGAAAAAGCATCTTGGGTCCACTGGGGGAGCCAGCCTCTCTCTGCTTTGCTTCCTTGCCTCTCACCTCTCCTCCTATCTCCCTGCCAAGGTAGCAGCCTCCTAGCATCCAGCTTGCGGCCCCCAACTGACACTGAATTGAGACTACTTGCTCTGAATTGAGGCAGGAAAATGGATGGATGTGGCCCTGGGTATCACAGATGCCCCAAACTAGCCTTGTGGGACCTTTGGTTGCTTCTCTTAAAAGGTCATTCATGGTCCCTTCTAGGGTAGGACCCAAGCAAAGTTATGCTTGACTGTTTGGGGGTTCCGAGGAGGCTCTGAGGCCTGGGGCCTAGTGGAAAGGCAGAGCCCAATCCTCAGCTGTAGTTCACCCGGTCTCTTTTGCTGGGAGATTGCCTTAGACCTGCCTAAGAGGCACAGGCTTCTGGCCGAGCTTCATGAGAACTAGTTTAAAGGGGAGAAAGAGAATCAGAGAGGAGCCTGCTGTGGGGCTAGTACTGGAATTTCAGGCCTTAAGCACTCACCTCCCCCCATTCAATCTGAGCTATCTGGAGTGAGGAGATAGATCCTCAAAGCACCTGCTGGCATCTCCAAGGAAGTCCTGAGCTTGGAGCCAGAGCCTGGAGACTCAAGGATGTCCTACCTTTGGGTAAGGTGTGTGTGTGTGTGTGTACATGTGCCCTGTCTGCCCAGAGAGGTTTATGAGAAATATGTATGTACATTTGGGGGAGGTATATATGTGTGTGCCTGAATTGTGTGTACACACTTGTGTACATGTAGCTATTTGTGAGAATTAAGTGTCCATTTACATATGTGAATTTTATTTGTTCACTTTTTGGGGGGTCTATCCTCCTGATCTCTTGGCCTTAGTTTCCTTATCTGTAAAAGGGAGAGCATTGGGCTAAGTGACTTCTGAGTTCTCTTCCAGCTCCTCTGAGGCTCCATGTCCTCACTTTAGTAAAAAAACTTTTCTCCTTTTTAAACATTCACTTTAAAAAATTTTGATTTCTAAACTCTTCCCTTCTCTCTAGTCCCTTCCCTACCCATTGAGAAGGAAAGCAGTATGATATGCACTAAACATGTGAAGTCATGCAAAGCATATTTTCATATTGGCTATGTTGCAAAAAAAAAATGCGAAACAACCCAACCTGTGTCATTCTGCACTCTAAGTTCATCACTTCTTTCTCTGGAAATGGAAAGCATTTTTCATTATGAGTCCAACCAAACTATCTTGGATCATTATGTTGCTGAGAATAGCTAAGCCATTCAAACAGTTGATCACCGTGCAACATTGTTGCAATATTGTTGTTACCGTGTACAAGTTGTTACTATGTTACCATGAGAAATGGTTCTGCTAATTTCACTTTGCGTCAATTCATGTAAGTCTTTTCAGGTTTTTCTGAAACCATCATGCTTGTCATTCCTTATAGCACCAGAGTGTTCCATCAGAATCACATACTGCAACTTGTTTAGCCATTTTTCTGTCATTTTAGTCAATCTGATAGATGGGAGGTAGTATCTCAGAACTGTTTTAATTTACCTTTATCTATTAAATAGTAATTCAGAGAATTTTTTCATGTGACTATTGATAGCTTTGATTTCTTTTTCTGAAAACTCCCTATTTGTAGACATTGCCTGTTCTCAGTTTCTCAAGGTTGACTCTCTGCTCTTAGCTCCCTCCTCCCAAGACCTCAGTTCTACCCGGTAGCCTGTGTTCACAGGTGGGCAGGAGGCCCGGCCCGAAGACCAGGGTTGTTGGAGAGGACTCTGACTTATGCTGCCCACCAAGTGCTGCTGGGAACTCAGACCTCACCTGGGTTCAGAGAAGGGCCCCCTCCCAAATCATGTTGAAAACTGAGATCCCCTCTTCTTCCTTTCTTCTTGTTCACTGCCCACTAGGCTGCTTTTGAAGTCTGTCCCGGAACTAGGATCTTCCCTTGGATATCACCGCTGCCCAGCCTTTCCTAGACCATGGGAACCTTTCCCATGCCTCTGGAAACTCTGACTACACACAGCTCTGTTGGCTTTTGTTGGCTTTTCTTTTTCCTCTTGTGCCATCGGATAGTCTTAGTGGAAAGACTAGGAGGGGAGAGACAGTGGGATCCATCAAACCAGAGCCTTCCTGAAGGCAGAGGCTAGATTTTCCCACCAGATAAGGGTCCCTAATCACATGGGTTGTGTCTCTCCCATATTCCAGGGGACAAGAATTGTTGCTTTGCTATCAGATAGAGTGGAGGCCGTGCCTCCATCCACCCTATGTCTATCCCCTGCCCAAGGGTCTAGTATGTATTTTTTAACAGTAACATAGAATGAGGAGGTAGAGAGTCGGCATCTGGGGTGGGGGCAGGCACATATGGATACGTCATCATCATCATTATCATCATCATAGCTAACATTTATATAGTGCTTACTGTATGTCAGGTCCTATGCTAAAGACTTTGTAATTGTTATTTAATATATTTAATCCATACAATAACCCTGGGAGGTAGGTGCTATTATTATCCTTGAGAAAACTGAGGCAGAGGTTAAGTGACTTGCCCAGGGTCACAAAACTAGTAAGTGTTTGAGGCTGAATTTGAACTCAGGTCTTCCTGACTCCAAGTCCAATGTACCACCCAATTGCCCCTACATCCATGTACCTAAATATATATATGTCTATGTGTATATGTATACACACGTATATACATACATGTTCATAGGTACACAAATGCAATTTAAACATATCCACAAAGGCACATACACTGACTTGCAGGACTGTGGCACTCTGCTTCTCTTAGTGACTCCTGTCCTCTGCCCCTCTTTTCCCCTCCTTCTGTTTTTGATCCCCTTGGACTGAGACTCCACATTCCATTCCCCCTGCCCTACCACTGACCCTGCCATCCCTCTCTACCACAGGCTTAGCAGGGAGCAGGCAGGAAAGCTTGTGGTTGTGGCCAGGGTTGGGGTGAGGGATGGTATCCAGAGACCTCAGCCCAGAACTGAACAAACTCTGGGCCACTGAGGCAGCTGCTGTTGGGCCTACCCTTACAGAATGGAGGTCTTGGCTTTTTTCCTTCTTCTCTGAAAATGAAAGCAGGGGGTGACTGAAAGGAAGTCTTCCTTGGTGAAGGTAACCCCCCAGAGGAGGCCCCAGGGGCCACTGCCTCAGGACAGTGAAGCAGAGAGCTCTTCCACATTCCCTCTGTGTCCACAAAGACTCTGGGACTGCAGATGCCACCTTGTCCACCCCCTGCTCTGACAAAGGACTCCCTTATATAACATCTTTGATGGGGGCTCCCCCATGGTTAGAAAGGAAAAACTCTAGAGAGTCCAGTGTGCCTGCTGACTGTTGGGAGGGGACCAAGCCTAGGCATGCTGCAAAGTGCCACTCTGTACTGAGCATGGTGTTGCAGTGGCCAGGAGGAGAAAAAGCCTGGATAGTCAGTGGAGGCGGGGATCTCTTTGAATCCCCAGTTCCTCTCTGAGCCAAGCTGAAGGCCCACCTCCACACCTGCACATGGACTGAACTGTGGGCCTGGGGACATAAGCTGAGAGTCCTGTGTCCAGTCCAGTGGGGGAGGCCAAATGATGCCCCCAGCTGTTATGTCTCTCTTCCTCCCAAAATGTCCTCACATTTCTGTATCCCTTCAGTGGAATGTAAGCTTTTTTGTGGGCAGGAACTTCCTTTTTGTCTCTGCATCCTCAGTGCTTGGCACAGTTTTGTCCATGATATATAATACCCATTTCTTGAATTATACAGGACAGGTCTCTCACAATGAGCTCAGCTGAAAACCTTTGATGAGGAAGGAGTTAAGGAGAGGGAGGAGGCGGGGTCGGGGGTAGGGACACTCCCAGGGACTGCTTTGGTTTATAGAACTGAGAGCATTTTTGCAAGAAGTACTGGGGTCTTTCCATGATCATTTACAGCGCTTAGCACATAGTAGGGGCTTAATAAATTTTTATTGATTGATTGATGGATGGATACTACATGCTGCTCACCTGACCCTGCCCGGTTCTTCTTGACTAAGAATCTAGACACTCTCTTTGTGTCCATTTCCGGTTCCTTTGGGTCATAAAGCTGCGCTGCAATGTTACCATTCACCAATGTCACTGGGAAGAGACTAGCCCCCAGGAAAGATGAAGCCCGACTAGATTCCAGGACATTTTTCCTTTTCATTCATTCATTCATTCATTCATTCATTCTTTCATTCTTTCATTCATCCATTCATTCCCTGTGCTAGGCATCGGGGATACAAAAACAGAGTGATCTTTAGCCTTAAGAGGTTTACCAAAACTCTCTAAGTCACTCTCATGGACATCTAGGATCAGTGCCCTCCACATCCATAAATCTCTGCTTATTTGGGTGTGCCCTGAGAAAGCAAGAGAACTAAAACCCTGCTAGGGATATGCATGACCAAGTGAAACAAGACCCCAGGTGGGCCACATCCAAACACCACGTCTCCATCTGCACTCTGATATAGACCCATGGTGTTATGGTGAGTCTGGTGGAAAAAATCCCTCCCTCGATGCAGGTCAATACCTTCTTTACTATTTAGAGTTACCTAAAACCCTGAGAGGTGTTTGTCAGAATGTATTTGGCACAGGTGGAACTTGAATGTAGGTCTGCCTTCCTCTGAGACTGGCTATCTAATCCACAATGCCTCTGTGTGTGCATACTCACATATGTATGCATTTATATAAACATATGTGTATGTATTTGTTCCTACATATGTGTGTATGCATGTGTATTCACAACCACATACACAGCTCCTGTTTCCCTTGGCCCGGAATGACTTTCTTAAGCACTTGGGGCTTGAACAAAGAGCATAGGGTAGGGGGTGGGTAGGGGGAGCTATGTTCCTAGGAGCAGGGCAGTCACAGCCTTCTGACAATGAGGGAAAAGTAATTTCTCCTTATCTGCCACAGATGCTTCAGCCTGGAAACGAGTTAAGTTGGAGTTTAGATTCTGTAAAGTGAAATTCTGTACCGTAGACAGGCCTATGTTGGTGGTGACCATCTTCCCCTCATTCTTCCTCCCCAAGCCCTAGATTATCTGTAGTCAATTTTTCTATCGCATGGCCACTCTAAGGTTTAAACTTCTCATCACCATCACACGTCACGCCTCTTTTGTCATACAGTATCCCTGTTAAATACTCAGTCCTCTATCAGCAGCAAGAATTGGAAGGGAAAGGGAGTTGAGGCTCCTATCCCCAAACCCAGGGCCATCTTGCAAGACATATTTATTAAAATGAAATACTTACACCCTTCTCTGGCTCCCAGGGGAATATGTGAATCAAATGGACACCATAGAAGGAGAAAGGTTTCCTAAGGCTGAGTGGTGATGCCCGCTGGTTCTCCTTAGCTTAGAATGGAACAGGAGGAAGGAGCTGAGTAGCTGCTGGTGGTGGGGAGATAGGAAGATTCTCCCAGGCCTCCCTAAATTGATCTTCAGAATTTAGCTTCATTCGTGGTTTGAAACAGAGCCATTTTATTCTGCTCATCTGAATTTATTTAGTCAGCATCTATGAGGCTCAGGATGCTAAAGCCAGCGTGGACCATCCAGAGGCAAAGTGGAAAACAGTTCCTGCCTAAAGGAGGGTCTATTAATCTGACAGAGATAAGTAAACAGAAGATAGTTAGGACAGGGCAATAACCACTGGGGGCGTGGAGAATAGGGAAAGGACACAGTTGGTGGGCGGTACCTTGGATGTCCAGTACACGACTCTTTCCAAATGTGAGTTATTGTAGATCTTTGCATCCCCACAGTCTGGAGTCCCCTTCATGGAAAATGGAGAATTTGGGATTTAGGGGGCAGAGTCCAAACTTTCCTTCCTTGCCCTCCCCTTCGGACATCCACTTGGGTCTGGCTGACCAGCTGCATCCTCACTCTCTCTCTCTCTACGCCCTGTTGCTCCTCAGTGATGAACAAGCCACACTCCAGCTTCCCAAGATGCTGTCTTTGGACAGCTACTAGTCTAGCTTCCCTTTCCCTCTCTTGTCCCCAGTCTCTCCTTCTCTCCTGTGCCTCCTTTCTCCTCTTGAGTCTGTCCATCTACCTGAGCCTGGGACAGGATATGGGGACCCCCCTGATTGAATGCCCCATCTCTTCCAGGCATCAGGGAGCCCTGGCAGCCTTGACCGGATCCCTCCCCGCTCCTTCCCATTCTCTGCCTAGACAGAGGCAGCCCACACACCAGGACCACAGCGGAGAGTGCAGAGGAGGCTGGGTTGGGCCCGGCCAGGGAGTGCTGGCTTGGGTTGACCTGGCGTGCTCCGAAGGCAATTAGCCTGACAGATTTAGTGCTCCCGTTGGGATGCTGGTGGGGCCAGGCGGCCTCCAACGCAGCCTTGTGCTGGCCTAGGGTGGGAATGGCTCCCCCCTTCCAAGAAATGGGGAGCAATTCTGTCAGACTCTTTTCACTGAGTGGAGCCATGCACAATCTTTAGGATGGATATATGCCATGAGGGTTCACTTCTGAGAATCCCTTTCTCAGGAAGGAGGAAGAGCTCTGGGCTCTTCCTGGGCTTTGGTCCCAAGGCGCAGATCTCTGACTCTGTCTTGGGATAAGGAGGGTACTGGACATCATCTCTGAGGCGTTTTCTAGAACAACATTCTCTGACTTTCCAACTCCTGAGTTGGGGCCTGGCCAGGTCAGAGTGAGTTAACTGTGGGCACAGGAAAAGGTGACTTTGGACCAGGGCTCAGTGTAATCTTTCCCATCAGATCAGAAGATCCTTAAAGGAAGGGCTCAATCTCCCACATTAAAGCAGGACATTCCTGAGGGCAGGTTCTTTGCCTGCCCCATCAGAACAGGGACTCCCTGAGGGCATTAGCTGGATCTTCCCACTAGACCAAGAGCTCCCTCTTCCAGTTGAAGTTGATTAGCTGTATCAATATAACAGGTCTTTATTGAGCACCTACTGTATGCTTGGTGATGTGGAAGAGAGGAAAGGAGAACTGATTTTTCATCTCCTCTCCTTGAGAAATCTCACATTTGGGGCAGTGAGACTCCATAAAGCAATGGGGATCATCGTCAGGCCATGGTTCAGGTGAGAGCTTTCAGGTGTCAGAAGAGAGAGAGAGAATCCTTTGGATTGGACTGGCAAGAGAAGACTTCTTGGAAGTGGGAGTTAGGTTAGGCCTGGAAAGATGATTAAGGTTTTGGGGAGGCAGAAAGGAAGGTCAATCTAAAAGCAGAAGCCTGGAGGATGAGAATTAACGTGGTCACAGGCTATTAAGGGGATCTACCTGCCTGAAGGGAGGGGTTTTGTGTGAGGGTGGAGGAGATGAGGATGGTGGTGGATTTTGTGTGTGTGTGTGTGTGTGTGTGTGTGTGTGTGTTGATGCAAAGCTGAAAACTGGATTTTCTTCTTACTGTATGCAACAGGTTGCTATTGAAGGCTTTTGAGCAGGGGAGCAGCACAGCAAAAGAGGTCGTAGTCAGGGATCCTATGATAGGAATGATCTAGAAAGAGTGGGAAGGCAATGGACTTGGGATCAGGAGACTGGAACACAGACTTCAGGAGTTGGGAAGGACCTCAGCAGCATCTCTTCTAGCCCATACACCCAAGGGGCCCTCACTCTCCCCTACCTGATGAGCCTTCCTCCCACTTCTGCTGGATGACCTCCAAGGAGTAGAAGCTCATCACTTCTGGAGGCAGCCCCTTTCCCTATCAGACAGCTTTCATATTAGGAAAGCTTTCCTGACATTGGGCTACACTGGACAATTACTCCTGTTTCTGCCTTGGGGGACCAGAGAGAACAAGTCTGACCCCTCCTCCAAATGACAATCCATTCAAATATTCCTAAATGTGGGCTACTGTTTCTTCCCCTCCCTCTGCCATACTTCTCTTTTCCAAGCTAAGCAGCCCTAGTTTTCCCAATGGATCCTCATATGATGGTACTCAAGGGCCTTCACAATTCTAATTTCCCTCCTCTGAACATTCCAATGTGCACCTTAGATGGTGGTGTCCAGTTCTGAACACAAAACTCCAAAGGAGTTCTGAGGAGGGCAGAGAACAGTGGGAAAGCCAGATCCTCATCCTCAAAAGCTATCTCTTAGCAATTTGGGCTCAAGTCTTGGCTTGGGCATTTCCTTGCAGTGTGTCCTTGGGTAGGTCATATAACTTGCCTTGGCCTTGTTTTCCTCATCTATAAAATGCAGGGTTTGTACTGGATGGAAGTCTTTGAGCAGACTCTAGATGACCACTTTTCAGGGATGTTGCAGAGGGAGATTCTTTTTCAGGTGTGGGTTGGACAAGATGGAATCTGAGAACCTTTCCAGCTGAGATTTGGGGATTCTTCTGGGACCGAGGTTTCTTTTCAGAGTTGGATCTGATGTTTCTGGTTCCCAGGACCTTGCTCTGGGAGTTGTTCTGTTCCCTGGCGGGGAGAGGAGGGCTCAGCATGTCTCAAGTGCCCCATCTCTCCTCCTCCCCATAGGGTGGTGTGGTGGATGACAAGAGTGAAGATCCCAAGTCAGTGTCTACCTTGAGTTTTGGCGTCAACAGGCCCACGATTTCCTGCATCTTTGACTGTGAGTGATCTTGGGTCATGTGTACGATAAAGGGGAAAGGAGTAGAGGGCCTATGGTAGGGGCCCCTGTCTTTGTGTCTCTGTCTGTACCTGGACATAGCCTGGGTTTTTGTGTACCTATAGATGTATATGAATGAGAGTGTCTGTGTGTCTGCTTGTACATGGATGATGATGAATTTGTAATGTCTGTGGGTCTTTGTCTATTTGGATGAACATGTCTTTGTTCTTTTGTTTGTGTATCTGAGTGTGAAGTGGATGATTATGTCTCTGTCCTTGTATTTGTGTGTCTTTGTGTACATATGTGGATGTATGTGTATATGAACCTTTGGGTTAGTACATCTTTGGGTATAATAACATTTAACCTTTTATAGGGTGATAAGGTTTGCAAGACACCTCAGAGACATTCTTTCCACCCTGGCCAGTCATGGCACCTCCTCCCTCTATCAAAAGAACCCTGAGATCCTAGAATATTAGAGACCTGGAAGGGGCCCTTGAGTCTAACCTTAGCCCCCCTCTCTGAATTTGAATCCAGGAGCCATATCCAGGTGCTCACCCTAGTTTTCCTCTCTTTCCCCTTCCATGAAGATGGGAACCGCTATCATCTCCGCTGTTACATGTACCAGGCACGAGACCTGCCCGCCATGGACAAGGACAGTTTTTCTGGTATGTACAGGGTCTGGGAGGCCTACCTTGAGGCTATGGGGACAGGGAATGTGGGTAGAGAAATTCTCCTGTCTTCTTGGAAGGCAAATGATAGAGAAGTCTGATATGGTGGACTTTGTCCTTAAGACAGGTCCTGGGAAATCTGCTTTTGTTGAAAGGGAAGGAGACAAGACACGTTTCTTTATGTCCAGTCTGATTTCTTTTAGGCACTGGCATACTCTTTGGAATTGCTTTTGGCCAACAAATGAGTATTTGTTTCCTCCTAGAGGTCATGCTCTTGCCCCCTAACTTCAAACTGAGTGGTCTCATCCTAGAAGTCCGTGGACTTGTGGGATAGACAGGTGGATAAGAGTAGTGCCTATTTCTCAGGGTTGTGATTAGGGTCAAGTAAAGGACTTTGCAAACCTGAAAACATACTATGTACATGTTATATACATGTTTGCTTTTATGTAGAGATAAGCATTGCACAGTTTTTCATTTACCAGTGAGGGAGTAGGTTATAGGGCACAGGGAATAGTAGGCACTTGATAAATACTGATTAAAGAAGTGAATGAATGAATAAATAGGACACATCCTAGGCACTGTCTTGTACACAGTAGGCACTTAATACATGCTCATCGAATGGATGAATGTGTAGGACACATACAAAAGTCATGGGCCAGTGATGCAATGACAACGCCATACAGATAAAATGGCTCCACTACAGTTTGTCTAGGAGCTATGTATTCTTCCATCCCTCCTTCCATTCATTCAATCTTTTTATTCCTTCAGACTCCTAAGAGGAGTTGGTAAGTTTTGCATGGGGGCCATTGTCACAGGCAAGAGGAGAGACAATAGGGACTTGTGTGGGGCTCTCTCTTGTCTTGAGCCAACTCAGAGAATCTGCATCCTGGCAAGGGCTAGGGCTTTAGAAAAGATGGTGAAAAGAGGGAAGGGGCTGCTGGTCCAGTGGCGCAGCCCTCAGAAAGACAGAGTGGGGGGCCCAGACAGCATTGGCCTGCAGAAAGTTCAGCCTCAGCTGGAGGAAGTTCCTGGGAGCTGTTAGCTCTCGCCTGCCTGCCCTCCCTCCCCTGCCCCTGTGCTGAGCCATATTTCATCAGCCCAGGAACTGTCAGGCTATGACTGATGATCCCATTAGCCCTCCGCTCTCTTGGCCCTGAGCACGCTCTCCAGCACCCTGGGCACATTTGGAGATTTATGAGCCGTCACCAGGGGTGGTGCGGTGCGTGTGTGTGTGTGTGTGTGCGCGCGTGTGCATGTTCATTCGAAGGAGGAGAGTAGCCAAGAGTCAGAGGGAGTGAGTTGCGAGACATATGGAAAAGTTGGGACCCAGATTAGTCTTCAAGACTTTGGAGAATCTGCTTGCTCTGTAGGCTGAGTCCAAGCTAAGCCCTGACCAAGCAGACAAGGCAGCTTATTCCCTCATCCCACCATGAGCTCAAAGTGACTTCAGCCTGGTCATGGGGGAGGGCTTGCCTTGGGCAGGAACGGCAGACTCCTTAGGAAGCCAGGGAGAGGCAGTGGGAGCAAGACAGAGGAACCTGGTCTCCTGGGCCGGGCACGTCGTCTATCTCCTGTATCCCTGTGTGGCTGCCCGTTCGGGGACTAGATAATCCTCCGTGTCCTCTAGCATCCCGGCCTGAAAGACGCTCCTCTGGAGGTCTGCTTGTCCTGGTCAGACCGCGAGGGGAGTATTGTGGTCAACTCTGGGCATCCCATTTCAGGAAGGATATTGGTAAGCTGGGGAGTGTGTTGAAGAGGGCAGCCAGGATGGGGAGGGGCCTCAAGCCCCTACCATACGACCATTGATGGAAGGAAGTCTGAATAAGGGATGATTCGGGTAGGGGGGGTGTCACGAAGGCTGATACATGGAAGAGGGATTGGCCTTGTTCTGCCTGGCCCCAGAGAACACAAGTGGGAGGGGAGTGAGAGGTCAGGAGGGGAGTGGGGAATCAGAGGAAATGTCACACTTTCCATTCTGCCCCCTTTGCCCTCCCCCCAAAATAAACACTCTGCGAATTCGGGCTTTGCCAGGCAAACTTCCTCGGGGCTCCCTGTCGGGTGTGAATGAAAGAATTGATTGAGTAGCCGCTGGAAAGGAAAGCTGGGGCCAAAAAACCTCCAGTGTTTATTTTCACTCCCAAACACTAAATCAGGGCTGTTCCTCTGCCCCCCCACTCCATCTCCTAGTGAACAGCTCCGAGCTGGGGTGGCTGGCCAGTGAGCAGGCCAAGTGGGATTTTTTGTTGGAACCAAAGCTTCAGGTTGGAACTCTTTTTTTATCTTAGTGGGGAGGGCACATTATAGGAGTGAACCGGGTTGAGGTGGTGTCTTCACATGGCCCTTTTGGGGGAGTATTCAGACCTTGAAGTGTGGGTGTTAAGGGACTTCATTTCAGACAAGTCAACGACATTGACCTATTTCATCTGACTCAGGAAAAACTAACGTTCCGACCTTTCTAGGCCCCTCTTTGCTCTTTCTTGTAGCCCACTGTAAGCTGGAGAACATCTCCTTCAAAAGCAAGGCAAAGCACCAGCCTAAAGGGAACATCTCCCCTGCCCCCACAAGCCTTGCTTCCTGCCAGCTACTGAACAGCACCTTTCTGAGCATAATCACTGGGTACTTAAGTGTCTTGGTTTAACAGAAGGGAATTTCACCATCCATTCCCTTTCAACCTCAATCAGAAGCCCAAGAAATGGACATAGGCCTTTTCCAAAGGCTCACCCATGGGATGTAATGGAAGGTCCTGGGTTCTTGTCCCAACTCCACCAACGCATCCCATGGCCTTGGACAAGGCCCCCAACCTATAAGCTTTCTTCATCTCTCTTAGGGGAAGAATAATGTTGTGAAATCTCCTTTGGACCTTAATATCATCATACAACTGTAAGATTTTGACGGAGTTCCTTAATATACCTAGGCCTCAGTTTACTCTGGGGTAAAGTTAGGGAAATGGGCTAGATGGCATCTGAGATCTCTCCCAGCCCTAGATCTGGCATTTCTGTGGGAGGTTGGAAGAGTAGAGGCCCATCTGACAAAGCATTGAACCCGGGACTTTCTGAATCAAGACTTCAGAAAATGTCTCACTTGGAAGTGCCTTAGAGGGCATCTGGGTTGTCAGTGTCCAACTCAAACAGAAACACGGTCCACTAAATCATTCATAAGAATCCCCATAGGGTACATATTGACTTAGAAAACCACATATATCTATGTATTTCTTCTTTTATTAATATATCAATACATTAAGTACATATGGGAGTAGCATTTTCATCTGGTTCTGACCGCATTTGGGGTGCCATGTGCAGCCTCTGACACTTCTGAGCCAGGCCAGTCTCTATCTGTACAGGAATAATATCTATAGTATCTCCAACCACTGCTTGAAGACCTCTAGTGATGGGGGGCTCACTACCTCCCAAGGTGGCCCAGGCCACATTAGCATAGTCCTCAGTGTCAGAACTGATATCTGCCTCTCAGGACATAGCTCCTAAACCTCTGGAGCTGAGGATGAGAGAACCCAAGTCAAGGTTGTCCAGTTCTGTTTAGTTTATTACCCCTGGAGAGCCTGAAGGTCAACAGCTGGCCTTCTAAGCACCTGATTCCACTCCCCCTAACTCAGAGGAATGCTTCTGAGGCACAGTGGGTAGAGGACTGACTGGTCTTGGAGTTTTGAGACCTGCTTCCATCCCATACTGGCCAGGTGACCCTGGGAAAGTGCGCAGTCCCTTTCAGGCTTGAAGTTATGGGCAAGTTGTTGATCTGCACCAGAAGAGGGGCTTTCAAGGTGGATGAAATCACAGCGTTGGACCAGGGAAGTCCCAAACCAATGAATGAGGGGATGTGGTGTCAGATGGCTCTGCATAGGCTGGTTCTGGGCAGCAGTGAGGAGTGATGCTGGCCACTGGCACCAGGTAGGACCTGAGGTGACCTGGTGACTTCTCTCTTTTCTGTCTCCTCATCCAGCCCTCCCTCCACACTTTCAGCCCTTCTCCTGCTTCTTTAGCAACTCCCTCTCTCCTGCTTTTCCAAAGAAATAAAAACAATACCTTGCTTTTCTCTAGGGCATTGGGGGTCATAGGAACATAATTTTAAAGCCACTGAAGACGTTTGCGACCATCTCACCCCACCCCTTTGGTTTCACATTTGAGGAAACTGACCCCTAGACACGCATCCTATGTCACTAGTGTAAAAAGTAGTAGATTGCACTTTCCTTTACAATACTGGCACCTCTCGCAGTGGCTGGCACACAGTAGGTGCTTAATATCTGTTTAGTGACTGACTGATAGGCTCAGAGACCTGCTGGTCACTGTTAGTATCTGAACCCAGGTCTTCTGCCAAGTCCAAGGCTCCTTCCATTCCAGCAGGCTCGTCCGCCTTCCTGAAGGAGGGAAGGCAGCTCTTTTCTGGATTTCTCCTCTCTTTCCTCCCCTCCAAACAGTTTGGGGGGAAGAGAAAGCCTAAGAAGGTGGGGGGAAACCCCCGGCCAGCAGCGAACAATGCGGCAGTGTCTGCTCGCCACAATGCCTTTGTTGTGTTGTGCGGCGCGTGTCTGTGTGCGCGCGCGTGTTTCCCCCTCCCTGGGGTGCAGGCGTGCGTGCATGTGCGTGTGTTTCAGAGGAGGAGGGGGATTTTGTTTAAAAGGACTGCTTCCCAAGCGTTCAGCCCTCTGCCCCGGCCCACGGGGCAGCTGCAGGGGAGTCGGGGTGGGGGGCCAACAGCAGCCGGGGCCCCACCGCTACAACGCCCAATTGTGGCCTTTGTTGAAACGCTGGCGGTGCCGGGGGCCTCCCGCTTATAAAAATAAAGCATCGGGGAAGTGGCGGGGGCGGAACAAAAGGGGCTTTTTGGAGGGGCGGCCTTTCATATACTGTGGCTCTATTTATCCGAATGTGGGCTCCCTTCCCTTCCTGGAATCGGGGAGAGGTTCTCTGCGGAGCGCTGAGCTGATGATATCACGGCCAGACGCGGCTTCATTAAGCGCACAGACGCCGCTGGGCCGGGCCAGGGGGAGCGAGGCGAGGGTCTGGGTCCAGCTCCTGCCGCAGCGGAGGCTAGGGACTCCCGCTGTGTGGGAGTGGGTCTGCAGGGAAGGTGGTCCTAGTCTGGCCCTGGAGAAAGCTGATCCTGCCCTTCCCTTTTACATGATCCACTTACTGCCTTCTGCTCCAGAACCCACTTCCGATAAATAGATCATTAATATAGAGACATGGATAATTAGATAAGGTCATAGGTAGACATCTAGTACATAGTGGAGAGAGTGGGATACTTGGAGTCAAGAGGTTCAAATTCTGTCTCAAACATTTACCAGTTTTGTCACTTAACCTCTGTGCCTCAGTTTCCTCATCGACACAATAAGGATGATAATACCACCTCCCTCTCAGGTCGTTGTGAGGATCAAATGACTTAATATTTGTTTTGTGGAGCCATTTAAAATTTTATTTTTTCCAATTTCTTATGAAAACAATTTGTGTTTTTAAAAAAATACCCTTAAGTTTCTTTCTCTTCTTCCTTCCCCTATCCCCTCATTGAGACAGCAAGCAATTTGATATAGGTTATACATGTGCAGTCATGCAAAACATTTCCATATTAGTCATGTTGTGAAAGAAAACACAGAACAAAAAAAAACTCCAAGAATAATAAAGTTTTAAAAAAAAAGGATGCTTCAATTGGTATTCCAACTCCATCAGTTCTCTCCCTGGAGATGAATAGCATTTTCATTCACAGTAGATCATTTTACAATATTGCTGTCACTGTGTATAATGTTCTCCTGGTTCTGCTCACTTCACTTAGCATCAGTTCATGTAAGTCTTAACAGGTTTTTCTGAAAGCATCCTGCTTGTCATTTCTTATAGCACAATAATATTCCATATACCCTATATATTCCACATATACCTAAACTTGTTTAGCAACACCCCAATGGATGGACATCCCCTCAATTTCCAATTCTTTGCCCCCATAAAAAGAGCTACTATGGATATTTTTGTACATATAGGTCCTTTTACATTTTAAAAAATTTCTTTGGGATACAGATGGAGTAGTGGTATTACTGGGTCAAAGGGTGTGTATGCCCTTTGGGTGCAACTCTAAATTGATCTCCAGAATGATTGGATCAGTTCAGAATTCTACCGACAATTTTTTGGTGTCTCTTTTTCCTTGTCCTCTTCCATATTTGTCATTTTCCTTTTGTGTCATATTAACCAATCTGATAGGTGTAAAATGATACCTGAGAATTATTTTAATTTGCATTTCTCTAATCAATAGTGAGTCAGAATATTTTTTTCATGTGATTATAGATAGCTTTGATTTCTTCATCTGAAAACTCCCTGTTAATATCTTTTGACTGTTTATCAATTAGGGTATGACTTATATTCTTATAAATTTGATTCAGTTCTCTATATTTGAGAAATGAGGCTTTTATCATAGGAACTTGCTGTAAATTTTTTTCAGTTATGATTACTGTGTATTTTCCTCCATCCTATATTCCCCAGTTTATTCTTCTCTCTTTCCTTTCACCCTGTCCTTTCTCAAAAGTGTGTTACTTCTGAGTACTGCCTCCCCCAATCTGCCTTCCTTTCTATTAACCCCCCCCACACACCTTCCCTTTCTACTTCCTGTAAGGTGATAGATTTCTCTACCTGAGTGTGTTATGTTATTCCTTCTTTGAATCAATTGTGATGAAAATAAGATTCATGTATTATCTGCCACTTCCATCTTCCCCTCAACTGTAAAAGACTTTTCTTGCCTCTTTTATGTGAGATAATTTACCACCTTTACCTCTCCCTTTCCCCTTCTCTGAGTTCATCCCTCTTTCTCACCTCTTAATTTATTTTTTAAGATATCATCCCATCGTAGTCAACTCATACTTGTGCCCTCTTTTTATATATACTCCTAATTGCCCTAATAATAAGAAAGTTCTTAGGAGTTACAATTATCATCTTCCCATGTAGGAATATAAACTGTTTAACATTTCTGAATTCCATATGATTTCTTTTTCCTGTTTACCATTTTATATATTTTTTTTGAGTCTTGTATTTGAAAGTCAGATTTCCTATTCAGCTCTTGTCTTTTCATCAGGAATGCTTGAAAGTCCTCTATTTCATTAAATATCCATTCCCCTCCCCCTCGAAGTATTATACCCAGGTTTGCTGGGTAGGTGATTCCTCATTGTCCTTTACCCTCTGGAATATCATATTCCAAGCCTTGTGATCCATTAATGTAGAAACTGCTCAATCTTAAGCTATCCTGACTGTGTTTCTACAACATTTGGATTTTTTTTCTGGCTGCTTACAAAGTTTTTCCCCTTGACTTGGGAACTCTGGAATTTGGCTATAATATTCTAGGAGTTTTCATTTTGGGATCTCTTTTAAGATGAGATTGGTGGATTCTTTGAATGGCTATTTTACTCTCTGATGCTAGAATATTAGGGCAGCTTTTTTTCTTGATGATTTCTTGAGAAATGATGTCTAGGCTCTTTTTTTAAACCATGATTTTCAGGTAGTCTATTAATTTTTAAATTATCTCTCTGGATCTATTTTCCAGGTCAGCTGTTTTTTTAATGAGGTATTACATGTTTTCTTCTACTTTTTCGTGATTTTGTTTTATTGTTTCTTGATGTCTCATGTAATCATTAACTTCCACTTGCCTAATTCTAATTTTTAAGGAATTATTTTCCTCAGTATTTGTACCTTCTTTTCCATTTGGCCAATTTTGCTTTTTAAGGCATTTTTCTCTTCATTGGATTTTTGTGCTTCTTTTACCATTTGACCTAATCTGTTTTTTAAGATACTATTTTCTTCAGCATTGATTCTTACCTACTTTACCAAATTATTGACTCTGTTTTCATGATTATCTTGCCTCACTCTCATTTCTTTTTAACAATTTTCCTCTACGTTTCACATTTGATTTTTAAAATCCTTTTTGAGCTCTTCTACAAATTCTTTTTTTGTGGCCTGAAACCAATGAATTTTTTCTTTGAGGCTTTGGATAAAGCTGTTTTGATATTTTTGTCTTCTTCTGAACTTGTGCTTAGATTTTCCCTGTCACCACAGTAACTTTCTATGATCAGGTTCTTTTCTATTGTTGTTTGCTCATTTTTCCAGCCCATTTCTTGACCTTTAAGTTTATGTTAAAGTTAGGCTCTGCTTCTGGGGTGGAGGAAGTCCTCTGCCAAGCTTCAGGTTTTTTTGTGCTGCTGTTTTCAAAGCTAATTCTGGGGGTCTGTAAGTTTCCAGTTCTTCTAAGGTGGTTTGATCTAAGGAAAGTGGTCACTACTGTCCTGGCCTGTGCTCTGGTCTGTGAGTGACCACAAGCACTCTTTTCCACCCTGGCACTGTGACCAGGGTGCCTGCTCCTGCTGGTGCTCCTCCATACTCTGACATTATGACCCAGAGCCATGTATAAGCAATTTCTCTCCCAGTGCCTGCAAAGGGTCCTCTGTAATTTCCTTCTGACTAGTTGTCCAATCACCTTACTATCTGTGGCCTGAGAACTCTGGAAGTTTTCACCCCCAATTCAGTCACCCTCAAAGCCTGGCTTGCAAGGAGAGGTGTGAGCTGGATTGCACTTCACTCTCACCCCAGTGAGACAGACCTTCTCAGTTGTCTTGGGTTGGAAAATAGTTTCACGCCATCTTTCTGTAGGCCCCACCACTCCAGAATTCATTTTGAGGTTCTGTTTTAAAGTTATTCAAAGGGGAGAGCTCAAGTGAGTCCCTGCCTTTCCTCTGCCATCTTGACTCCATTTCATGTTTTGTGAACCTTAAAACCCTCCATCAATGCTGGTGATTATTATTATGGATAGATAAAACATACATTCTTCACTCACTGTACCAGGTATTGTACTAAACACTCATATATAAATACAAGCAAAAAAGACAATCTGTCCTCAAGGAGCTTACATTGGTGGGGGAGAGACAACATAGAAAGGGGAACTGGAAAGTGTGTGTTCTATGAGGGGGGAATTTGATGGATTGCATCAGTATCCCCAGGAAGAACGATGGCCAGAAATTCTTGGACCTTGGATAAATTTAGTTGAATAGGATTTGATGGTGATGGATACAGACAGCATCATGTCCTAGATTGGTGCAGAATACTGGTGAGGTGGTGGCTTGTCCCCAGAGAAGCTAACCTTGTTCCTTACCTGGAACCTTTGTCCCCTGGGAGGAGGAGGGGAAGGTGAGGCAGTAGGTAGTGGGGTGCATCAGGAGAGGAAGTAAGTTGTGCCTGAGGATAAAGATGCCATGATAAAAGGGTCTTAGGGGCAGCTGCCTGGTGGATCACAGCCTGGTCACGCCACTCTAGTTCTGGCACTGTTTCTGGATCCTGTCTGTGTCACATCAACAGCTTCCAAGGACTAGATTCAGAGCTGAACTCCCTGATGGACCTCCCGTTGAGC
This sequence comes from Bettongia penicillata ogilbyi, assembly GCA_023548195.1. Classification (NCBI taxonomy): domain Eukaryota; kingdom Metazoa; phylum Chordata; class Mammalia; order Diprotodontia; family Potoroidae; genus Bettongia; species Bettongia penicillata. The sequence goes on from JAJHZJ010000257.1 coordinate 10,499,757, forward strand.
TCTTGGGTCCTTTCATTTGCTCAGATGATTGGCAGGTCCTGAGCCCAGTGACCTGGCTCAGATGGGCAACCCCACCCACTCCCCTGGGTTCTCTTTAACAAATCCTGGCTGTCTGGTTGACTCATTTCCATCATGAGTCTGACATCTGTTTTCTCACAATTTTGTCCTCTCTCTTCTTCCTCAACTGCTTGACACAGACCCGTATGCCATTGTCTCCTTCCTCCACCAAAGTCAGAAGACGGTGGTGGTGAAGAACACCCTGAATCCCACCTGGGACCAGACGCTCATCTTCTATGAGATTGAGATCTTTGGGGACCCCAAGACCGTCTCAGAGAACCCCCCCAATATTGTCGTGGAGTTGTACGATCATGATACCTATGTGAGTCTACCTTCACCCCAGCCAAGGTCTGGTCCAAAGCCCAGAGCATCATGAAGATGTCCTGGGGATTAGGAAGCAGACAGTCTGGTTCAGTGGGTAGGACCTGACTGAGTCAGGAGGACTTGGTTTTGAATTCTGCCTCTGACTTGGGGCAAATCCTTTAAACTTCCTCTCAGCCTTAGTTTCCTCATTTGTAAAATGGGGGTAATAATACATCCACCTCCCAGAGTTGTTGTGAGTCTCAAATGAGATAATATTTGTTATTTTGTATATGTCTTCTTACCAAACAAACCCCACTCCCACCTTAGAATTGAGCTCTCCTTATAATAAAGTAAAATAGTTAAAAAGTGACTCATCCAATGATAGCACTTCATGATGCAGGTGACACTTTTCTCACATAGGCAAAGATGGGTTGCTCTTCTAGCTCTCTAGGATCCTCGTTGATTTTTCAGTGACTCAGAGCATGGTTTGTGAAGCTGGATTCCTCCGTTTCTCCTAGGGTGCTGACGAGTACCTAGGACGCTGCATCTGCCAACCAAGTCTGCACCAGGCACCAAGGCTGACGTGGTTCCCAATTCTGAGGGGAGGCCGGCCTGCTGGGGAGCTGCTTGCAGCCTTTGAACTCATCCAGAGGGAGAAGGTGAGGCATCGGCCATGGGAAGGCTGCAGAGCGGGAGAAGAGACCCTGGGTCCCAGGTTCTGTATGGTGGGCTCTTCTACCTACTTCCAAGTTGGCTGTGTCTGTCCCTGGGGCCCTGGCATAGCTAGGGGCTTAAGTCATGATTGCTTCCTCTCAGTGGGGAAAGGAGACCTATATTGCAGCTGGGTGGGCCTTATCAGTGAAGGCTTCTGGGAGGAGGTGTTTTTGAGTAGCATTTTGAAGAAGGTTAGATATATAGCTCAGCAGAGAGAATTTTTACGGGGAGGTTGGAGGAAGGAGTTCATTGAAGGGGAAACTGAGAGAAGCATCTCATAGCCCCAGTTTATGGAATGGATAGAAATGACACTTTTCCCTCTTTTTTTCCATAGCCGGCAATCCATCACATCCCTGGTTTTGAGGTAGGCACTGTTCTTCCATTTTTCAAAAAATCTTAGCAGAATGTTAACATTTTTGCTTACTTGGAATTGAGAAAAAAATTTAAAAAGAGACAAAAAAATGCCATAGCTAATGTTGGCCAGGCAGGGCTGTCACTATCCAAGAACCCAGGCTCACTTCTCTAGGACTGCTGCCTCATGGACACAGCCCCTTTATGATCCTCCTGAGCATTGAGACCTCAGGAAAGTTCAAAAGCTCTTTCCTGGCTCTGTCTTGAGTGGCAGGCTAAGGACAGAGGAGTCACAAAATCCAGTTATGTCCAGCTCAGCAAACGAACCTCCATCAGGCACCATTGGGGGATTTGACTTTTCTCAGCCAGACCCTGAGGGGTCTGTCTTCTCTCATCATTGCTGTTGTAACTATCAATATCATTATCATTAATATTATATAACCCAGAGCCCCCAGAATAACTGCCCCAGTTTCAAGGCACGTGGTGTATCCACTGAAACCCATATATTCTGAGCCCCCATTAGTGTGGTTCTTTTACTAAGCCAAAAATACACTCATCAAAACGTAAATCAAACAGCATAGCAAGATAGATAATGAAAAAGATTCCTCCGTGAGCAGACTTGTACATTCTGCCACAGATTATTGCCCTATGAGTGGAGAAGACAGTCCCTCCCTCAAAGAAACATAAAAAGACATACCTGCTGGGAATACATGTGACCAGTGATCACACAGGAAGGGGTACCCACGTAGGGAATATGTGCAACCTTATTTTCTGGTTTACAAAGTGCTTTCCTCACAATACGCCTTTGTAATGGGTAATATGAATACTGTTGTCACCATTTTACAGACAAGAAAAATGAAGCCTCAGGACGTTGACTGCCATGCCTAAGGCCACTTAGGGAATAGCTGGCAAGGGGCAGAAGTGGGATATATGCCTTAGTCTTCTAATTCTAATTCCAATTTTTAAAAATACTTCCCTCCATATCCTTTGTAGAGTTTCTGTCCAGCTAACTCTCTTTTTTGTTAACACTTACACAGTCTTATATACAAAGGCCTTTGTTTACATAGAACACTCAGAGGGTGATGGCTACAGCCCATCTAGGGGAGGCATAGAAAACAAGATTGTGATACTTGTCACCCTCTTCCCTTAGCCTTGGCAACCTCTGCCAAGGTCTCCTTCTTCTGATAGTCAAAAACTTCTTTCTTTTATCTAGCCTAAGGAGTCATATTTGGGCAACTAGTTTCTGACATACAGGTCATCTAGATTATGGGTTTGTTGAGGGGATAAAGTTCCCATTAGGTAATCAAGCAATGAATATATATAAAGTGCTTAGTATGCTAGACAAAATGAAATGGTTCCTGGCCTCAGACATCTTACATTTTTGGGGGGAGACATCAGATACAAGTGTAAGTAGCATGGTTCCCTTTGGCAAGTTGGACATGAAGCCTAGAAGACTTGAGTTACAATCCTTCCTTTCCTATTTATTGTCTGGGTAACCCTAGGCAAGTCACTTGCTTTCTTTCTCTGAACCTATTTTCTCATTGGTCTGTAGTTTCTCTAGTCCCTACCTCAATGGATTGTTCTAAGATACAGATGAGATCATTTTTGTGAATCTTGTTATGAACAATGTAAAATGGTCCATGAATGTTAATGATTATTAATGAGGGGTTTATTTTTTCTTGATTCTTTTTTCTTTCCCCCTGAAAATCAAATGACTTTAATGGAATAAACGAACCCACATGATGCAGGTGAATGAGATCTCTGGTGTTGTGGATGAGGTGAGTTGGACCACTCTGGGTAAGGTGCCTGCCTCCTTGGGAGCTAGAGATAGAAGAGGTTGGGCATAGTACCTTCTGTAAAATTCACCCTGGGCTCTGTATTTTTGGAGAGACAGAGAAGGGGCAATTAAAGTCCTTGACCTCGAGAAACTCGTAGACCAGGGACTCATATATGCAATTAGAAAACACTGCAGAATAGTATAAAACCAATGATCACATTGGGTGGCTCATACTTTCCAAAGTTAAGAGGTCAGTGCAGGTAGGAATAGCTTCTTGGAGGAGGGGGTGAATGGCTCTCCTCTGACCAGTGATGAGGTGGATGTTGAGGAAAGTGAGCTGCAAGGTCTAGGGCATGAGGAGAGAGAGCAGGGTAGAGTGGGAAGCAGGGTGATAGGTGATTGGACCTGGGAAGATATTTAGAATTTCTTTAGGTGAAAGGAAAGGTTTGCCTTTCAGTAAATCAATAGGCATTTATTAAGTGATTACTATGTGTCAAGCATTGTGCTGAGCAGAGGATGGACTGGCACAAGGAGAGATTGGAGATGAAGAGACCAACCATAAGGCTATTGTGATAACCAGGGAGTGAAATCTGAACTAGGGTGATGACTGTGTGAATGTGGAGAAGGGGATGTGTGTGATCGACGTGGTGAAGAAATGATAAGTCTTGCTAACAGATCCAAAATGTGTGGGATAAGAGGAAGGGAGGAGTTGAGGTCACCATACTGAGATGGTGACTCTGGGTGACTGGGAGGATGGTGGTGTCCTTGAAAATAAGGAGAGTTGAAAAGAATAGAGTGTTTGGGGGAAAAGATGGTGAGTTCTGGTTTGGATGTATTGAGTTTGAGGTGATATTAGCCAAAAGACAGCTGGTGATGCATGATCTGGAGACCATTCTGGGAGTATAGTGTTCACCTCGAAGCACCACATTTTAGGAAAGAAATTGATAAATGGAGTGTCCAGAGAAGGGCAAAGAGAGTGGTTAAAGTCCTTGACTCCATGCCCTAGGAGCACTATTTTAAGGAACTGGAGAAGAAAAGACTGAAGAGATGAGACCCATTTGGTTGTCTTCAAGTATTTGAGGGACTGTCATGGGGAAAAGGGTTGGATTAATTCTGCTTGTTCCTAGAGGAAGAACATTGGGTGAAAATTGCAAAGAGTAAGGCTTGACATACAGAGAAACTTCTGATCACTGTGTACTGTCTGTCGCAAAGTGGAACACGCTGCTATGGAAGACCATGAGTGTTTCTTTCAATGGAGATCTTTAATCAAAGTGGATGTGATCTCTTATTGGGGGTGTTTTAAGGGGAATTCTTGGACTAGGTAATACTTGAGGTCCTTTCTGAGACTGAAATGCTGTGCTCTTGTGATATTCCACTCTCTGGGGATAACCTTCATTATCAGGAAGGAATGAAGACAATGCATTCATTTACAAAGTGGGTACGATCAAATATTCAGTCAATCAGGAGAGCATTTGTTAAAACACTTATTATATTCCAGATACTGTACTACGTGCTGGAATACAAAGAAAGGGAAGAAGAGTCTCTGTGCTTGGAAAACTTACTTCCAACGGGGACAGGGAGGATCTATCCCGAAGCCTCTAGAAACCTTTCTGGACAGAGCTGGGTGCTGAATGTTAGAGGGGAGAATCTGACTTGTGAGGAGACCTATTTTCTGCCCCAGGAGAGCCCCTGGTCTGGAGATACTTGTTTTGTGTTATGTGCTGTTATATCATTTCTGGTCACTGTGAGAGCCTCTGATGGGTTCTCTCCCCACCTCTCCTCTCCTCCCCTCCCCTCCCTTCCTCTCCTCTCCAAGCCATCTTCCACACAACCGACAACTAAGGCACAAGTCTGACCTTGACGTGTCATGATGCCTGGTGCTTCTCGGACAGAATACAGACTTTCCCCAATTTGATTTCCTCCTGACTTTCCAGCTTTATTTCCTCTTTCTCCCTTTCATGTATTCTATTTTCCACTTAAGCTGTTTCCCAGATTCTTCACAAAGGTCATGTTGCCCCCATCTATGGAATATTTTTTTTGCTGTTTAATCACTTTTCAATGGTGTTCTACTTTCTGTGATCCCCTTTGGGGTTTTCTTGGCAGAAATACTGGAGTGGTTTGTGATTTACTTCTTTGGCTCATTTTACAGATGAGCAAACTGAGGCAAACAGTTACCTGCCCAGGGTCACACAGCCAGTAAGTGTCTGAGGCCAGACTTGAACTCATGAAGATGAGTCTTCTTGACTCCAGACCCATGGCTTTATCCACTGACCCCTTCATGAAATGCAAGTGCAAGGTACAAAGGAAAAATAAAAAGCAAAAAAACAAATTTAAATTTGGAATCAGAGGAACTGGGTTTGAGTTCTGACTTTACTACTCACCTGATTGATCTTAGGTAAATCAGGAGAGAGAAGGAGCTTCTCTGGGCCTCAGTTTCCTGATCTGTTAAATGAAGTGATGAGACTAGATGACTTTTAAGGTCTCTTCCAGCTTGAAAGCTCTTATGCCATGATCTCCTTTATAGATCCTACTTCCATTCTCTGGGCCTCAGTTTACTCATCTGTAAATTGGAGATGTTGGATTTGATGACCTTTAAGGTCTCTTTCAGCTCTAGATCTGTGGCCCTAGGAAGGCTTCTAAGGCCTAGGGAGGTTGTGACTCATCCAAGACTCCACAGGTGTCAGATATGAACCCAGGTCCTCTCACCTCAAATCTAGCCACTGTCCCAGGAGCTTGAAGGCCCTTTCAATTTTCTACCACAAAACAGTTCTTATTCTTTGCTTCTGTCTCTTTCCTGGCTTAGCCCCTCCCCTCTCCTCTTCCCCTTTTTATCCCTCTTCTCTTTGTTCACAAGACAAAAGCAGGGGACCATAGCCAGAGGGAACAACTCAGAAAAGCTTCCATTTGGGATTTCCTGAGGCCCCTGTGTGTGCTGGGAAAGGGGCTAAAGCATGGGACAGAAGGAGGCCCCTTGTTCTCATTCTGGGGTTTGGAAAAGGAGGTGACCCTGTCTTAGGAGCAGGAAGGAAGGGTGGCAGTCTGCAGTCAGGTGTCTTGAGCTTGGGTCCAGCTTCTGTTAGCGAGGGCGGGAGGGTAGAGCAGCGTCCCTCTCGTCTTTGGTTCCACCCTAAGGGGCTTGCTCCAAGGCAGGGACACTGGAGAGTCTCCATTTCTCCCTCTGCATGCCAAGTCTGGGGAGAAAGGGGGGTCCAGATGCTAACAAAGGTCTGCTGGGGAATTGTTCCCCTAAGTGAGAAATGGGAAAAACCTTGGTTTTCAGGAAATTTGCCAGGAGCTGCTCTACCTGTCCCCTCCCCCCGCCCCCCCCCCCCACCTAACTCCACAAGAAAGTTGGGCAATTTATTTTATAAGCTACTAAATCCTCCCCCAGCTCCAGCCCCCCTGCTCCCCTGCCCCCAATCCTGGCTTTAATTTAGAACATTGTTTTTGCTTGAAGAGTAATTAGAGCAGCATGTTATTTCTAATGAGCCCTTGAAGCGTGATGGGGACAGACAATGGAGGTCTCCAGGCTCTGATGCTGAGATGAGGTCCTGCCCACTCCAGCGGGGGCACGAGGTCCTGCCCACTCTGGCGGTGGCCACTGTTGGGAGCTCCCAGAAGGGAGAAGCAGGCACCCCTGGCCATGTTGTCTGCTCAGAGGTGGCCCGAGGCTACCGACAAGTTGGAATTCGAAGTCGCTGTTGTTCGGTTGTTTTGCAGTCCTGTCTGACTCTTTGTGACCCCATTTGGAGATTTTCTTGACAAAGTATGAGTGGTTTGCCATTTCCTTCTCCAGCTTATTGTACAGATGAGGAAACTGAGGCAAACATGTTTAATGACTTGCCCAGGGTCTCATAGTTAATAAGGGTCTGAGGCTGGATTTGAACTCATGATGATGAGCCTTCCTGACTCTAGACCCTGCCTCCTTCTTCCTCTCCTTTCTACCTGTGTGATCTCAGGGCAGTCACTTAGCCTGAGAGGCCTCATACATAGACAAGAGGGTTAGAAGAAAATCATCTCTTAGGTTCCTTCTGGCTCTAGATCTGTGATCCCAAGTCAAACCGCCTCTCAGGGCCAGTTTCCTCCTATGAAACAAGGATCCTGGATTAGATGATCTTGGGGGTCCCTTCTGGATGTACAGCTGTGAGAACTGATGTTAAATTTTCGTTGTGAACATTTCTTCCTCAGAAATCGGCAAACTACAAATCAGGGATTGATTTATTACCTGTTGATTGTCTAGATTTAAAAAAGTGATGGGAAAATATTAATAATGAAGATTATATTTAAAAGTATGTCATACTTCCAACTCTCCGTCAGCAACATTGTTAAGTGGTAAACATTGACCAACATAGCCCCAGTTTTTCTTCTGAGGGCATGCCTTTTTGGACCAGGATTATCCTCCTGGCCATGGGCTCTGATGGGGCAGCAGGGTCACTGGCAGGAGCCAGATAAACTGAGCTCTTTAAAGGAGCACTGATCATTGGGCTACAAAGAACTTATCCAGCTATAGCTGAGTAGAAATCTCTATATACTACTAGAGGTAGCTAGCATTTAACAAGGACGCTAACATGTATGGCTGAGCATGACAGGGACAGACAGTGTCAGTCTCTGGACTCTGTCATTCAGACAGGTTTCCTTGCTGTGATGTAAGGATAAAATGAGATAATATTTATAAAGCAAATATAAATATTTTGCAGACCATAAATGTGTGACAAATGAATGTCAGGTAGTATTATTTTTTCCAGCTCCATAGAAATCCTAGGTATTTTTATACTTATTGGACCTTTACAACAACCCTGTGGGGTAGGGGCTGTTATTTCCCCCACTTTACCCATAGGGAACTGAGACACAGAAAAGTTAAATGACTTGCTTAGAGTCACACAGCTAATAAGGGACTGAAGCAAGATTCAAATTCAGGTCTCCCTGACTCCAAGTCTGGCACTTTCTCTCCACTGTGTTACTTATAATAAATAGCCATCTATCTGCTTAAGGCCCTCCCATGATTAGGAAGTCACTCCCTTAGAAGATACTCAATCCTGCCTTTGAACAATTACCATCATTAGGAAGTCATTGTGGCCCAAGGCATACAGGGATTGGTGTCTCTGAGGTTTCTTTCTACCCACCCCCATCTCATAATGTCCAATCTGTGTCCCAAGTCCTCAGGACTGGAGGGGAATTGCTGGTGGTGGTTAACTCCTTTCCCCCTCGCTGGATCTAGCCTGCCTCCATCAGTATGGGCAGAGACAAAAGAGAGTGTACAGTCCCCTGATCTAATAGTGGAGACATGGTGTCTGCCCTGGTGGAGACACAGACCCTGACATGAGGGGGTGACACTGTCCTTGGTCTCAGATTCGTCCCTGATCTAGATTTTAAAAAATGATGGGAAAAATATTAATAATGAAGATTACATTTAAAAGTATGTCCCTGGTCTAACGTACATGTTTGCTTACATCTTCTCTCCCCATTAAACTTTGAGCCTCTTGTGGACAGGAACTGTCCTTTGTCTCTCTTTGCATCTCCTTAGTACTTAGCACAATCCCTGGCACATGGCAGGTGGTTGTTGGCTGATCTTGCTTTCAGGGACTCCCAGCTCTGATGGGGGAGACATAGGTCCTGCCCTCAAGACAGCCCTAGTGTGATGGAGAAGGCCTCCTCTTTGCTCTCAGGGAACACCGGATCTCATGGTTAATGGGGGAGACTATTAAATTTGACAAATATTAACAAGGGGCTGCTTTATGTATGGAACTGCGTTGGGCAAAGAGAGACTACAAAAAAGAAAGTAGCCCAGGCATGGTCCTCCGGGAGCTGTTGGGGGTGGGCCAGGAATGGACACCATCATTGATGCAGGCTTGGGGAAGGGGGAGGGCAAAGGCATTGAGAAGGGAGACATCAGCTTGAGAACCTGGGACACGGATAAGTATGACTGGGCTGACCTTAGGAAGTATCCCAAGGGGAGCAGCTTGAAAGAAAGTTGGACGGGTAGGTCAACACTGCTCAGGAGGGCCTTGAATGCCATTCAGCACTTATTCGGTAGGTCACAGGAAAAAAATTAAAGATGGTTCCAAAATTTTGAACCTGTTTGATGGGGAGGATGGTTGTGCCATTTATAGAATTATGAAAGCTGGGAGCGAGGCGGTTGAAGGAAGATGATGAGTTTGGTGTTGGATATCATTATGGTGAGATGCGGCAGAACATCAGGGGGAGATGCCCCCTCCTCTCCACTCACAAGGCTATGACCCTAGCTCCAGCCTCTATGTCCCCTGGTCTGACTATTAATTATTCTCCCTGCCTTCTCTCTCTCTGCCAGCCACTCGATTCTCTTCAATGCTTCTGAAACAATCTACCTCCAAGCACAGGTCTGACCATGTTACTTTTTGTCATTCAGTCATTTTTAGTCCTGTCTGACTCTTGGTGACCCCATATGGGGTTTTCTTGGCAAAGATACTGGAGTGAGTTACCATTTTCTAACCTGTTTAAAAAATCTTCTGTGACTCTCAAGTGCCCCAAGGATAAAATCCAGTCTGGCTGCAGCCTACCTCTGTGGGCATCGCTAGTCTCCATGGAGTCCCAGCTCCAGACTGCTTTCTGCTCCCCAAACTTGGGCTTCCCTCTCTGTGCCTTGAATCTAGAGACCAGAAGGCCTGGCCTGTATTTCTTCCTCATCTGTGCCCTTCAGAATCCCTGACATCCTTTAAGGTCCAGCTTCTACAATGGGAAGATTTTCCTAATCTCCTAATTTTTACTTTTTTCCCCCTTCTCCATTCTTTTATGTTCATGTTTTCCTTCAGTGGAGTATAAACTCCTTGAGTATCTCTAGTACCTAGATGGACATAATAGGTTCTTAATAAATTCTTGTAGCTTGACCCAAGGATGCGGGCAGGATCTGTTTGTATAGGGGAATAGCAGCGACATTAGCCGAAGTGGTCCCCAGAGGACAGAGAGTGCAGAGGATGGTGAAGGGATGAGCTTGGCTGGAACAGTAGGGACTACAGTGATGAGCTGAACCTGACTGTAGAGGGCACTTATGTGTAGGCAGACACATTTGGGATTGATGGGGAGGGCAGTGGGGAGCTGTTGAATGTTCTTGAGCCAAGGACATTATAAGGAGAGGAAGTGATGTGAAATAGAGGTGAGTCTGGCCAGGGAAAGACCAGAGAGATTGCTGCTGTAAAGGACAAGTTTAGTTTGGGTCAAGAAATACTAAAAGCTTGTGTCAGATAGCACTTGAGAAGGAGCCTGGCAAAGCTGTCCTCAAAGCCAAATCCTTGCTAGTTGTGTGACTGGGGTCATCCTTCTATCACTTGTGAAAGGTAAGGACACCTCCTCTGGGCCATCTGGGCCGGTACTTATTCTTGCAGGGGAAGGATCAGGACACAAAATCTGGGGTGGCATTAGGAGTAAAGGGGTTGCTTCCCAGAGGCCTCTGGGCCCTGGGAGTGATGGCCTTAGCCCAGGCATCAGGACACCGGCTTTTTCTAACTGCCTTCTCTTGCTTGTTCTCTCTTGCCCTCCTCCCTGCCTGGGCCTGGCTCTCCGCAGCTGTGTGCACCTGCCTTCTTCCTCCAGGGCCTCATCCAAACGGTACTTTCTCTCCTTTCCCCTCCTCTACCTCCCTGCCCCCATCCCACCATTGTCTGGGGTTCGGAGTTATTGGGAACAAATTGCATATCTATAAAGTGCAACAGATTTTAAACATGCTTGGGGTGGGGTGGGGGGCTTCCTCTTTAAAGGGACCCTGCTGCCCCTGACCCTGCTACCCACTAAGGGAGAAGATGCCAGAATGCAGAAGAGGTCAGAGATAGGGATCAGTTTGGATGCAAATGAGAGGAAGAGGACCAGGACAGGAATGTGTTATGTTGGCAAATGGGTGAATTTGCCAAATCCTGATTGATTGTGATTTCCCTGGGCATTTCAGGAGAGATTAGGGAACCTGAGTGGGGAAAGAAGCTTATCCTTGGGTCTTGTTGGCCCACCAGTGTAGCTCCAGGGGCAGCTTCCTCTGGTCCTTCTGTTTTTTCTGAGGGGCAAAGAGGTGGAAAGAACTGGGAGAAATCCCAGCTGGGGCTGGGCTCTGGGAAGAAAAGGAAGGCTGTAGGGGATGGATACACTTAAGTTAATGCAAAATCTATACAAATAAATATGAAGTTAGAAGTTGACTTGGTGCTGTGCTTAGGGAAATTGACTTGGAGTCAGGGGGAAAAAGTATTTATGTAGCACTTAACTATATGCTCAGGTCTTTACAAATATCATATAATTTAATCCTCACAACCTGGGCAGGTAGGTGACACTGTGGCTAGAACTCTCGACCTGGAGTCAGGATGGCTCATCTTCCTGAGTTCAAATTTGACGTCAGACACTTGCTAGCTGTGTGACCTTGAACAAGTCACTGAACTCTATTTGTCTCAATTTCCCCATCTGTAAAATGAGCTGGAGAAGGAAATGGCAAACCAGTATCTTTGCCAAGAAAATCCCAAATGGGGTCACAAAGAGTCAGGCATGACCAAACAACAGTAATCTCACAACTACCCTAGGGGGCAAATGCTATTGGTTTTACAGATGAGGAAACTGAGGCAGACAGCCCATGATCATACAGCTAGCAAGTGTCTGAAGCAGTATTCAGACTCAAGTCTTCCTGACTCCAGGCCCAGCTCTGAACATTTTGACAGGGAGCTGGGTTCAGATCCCATCCATCCCTGACGCTAGCTCCTTAACTGTGAGACCCAAATCCATTCATTGCTCAGTACTCCCAGCCAATCTTCTGTGACTCTGAGTTCAAACCAATTCAATAAAGGTTAGACACCTATTGTGTGCTAGCTGTTGGAGACATAAAGACAGAAATGAAGTCATTCCTGCTCTCAGTCAGCTTACATTCTAATGGGACTGGGGGGAGAATGCAAATGTACACAACCACACTCATGCAAAGTACAATTTTAGATGAGAATCCCAAACCACAGGAGAATCAGTTATAAGTGAGTAGCTCGTCTGTGTTGCTGGACAGAATTTTCACACAGAAAGTTCCCCACAGTTGAAATCAGAGGTCCAGACCAAAAACAGAAACAAAAAACCCAAATTAAAACAAAGTGATTTCAAGAGAGATAAAGGACACTGCCCCAAGACTCAGTTTCCCCAGCTGTCTAGTGAGGACAATAATCCCTCCCCAATCTAGGTCACAGGGAGGTTGTAGAGAGAAAATTTGGAAATGATGCATCACCAAGTATAGGGAATTATTACAAGTATTACATTTGACTTCAGGCCTCTCTGGTCCATCAGTTTTCCTTTCTCCCCATCCTGAGCTTATGTTTTGGGAGCAGGAGCTGGGGATGGGTTATTTCAAAAGTCCTATTTATTGGGAGGCCCCACGCACCTGGAGTCAGAGGATCTGAGTTCGAATGTGAGTCTAGCTTAGTACAGCTCCTGGCACATTAGTGGTGCTTGATCATTCGTTTTCGGTCCTGTCCAGCTCTTCCTGACCCTTTTGGGGTTTTCTTGGCAAAGATACTGGAGTGGTTTGCCATCTCCTTCTCCAGTTCATTTTACAAATGAGAAAACTGAGACAAACAGCGTTCAGTGACTTGCCCAGGGTTTGAGGCTAGATTTAAGCTCATGAAGATGAGTCTTCTTGACTCTTGGCCCAGTGCTCTACCCACTGTACCACCTAACTGTCTTCCTGGTACGTAGCAGGTGCCAAATAAATGTTAATGATTAATTAATAAATACTTCTGCAATTAATTAGTTCACTTTGGACAAATAATGGAACACTCTGAGCTTCAGTTTCTTTATTTGTAACCAGAGGGGGTTGGATTAGATGATCTCTGTGTCTAGGATGGGAATAAAATGTCTTAAATCAACCAGCATTTATTAAGCTCCTACTATGTGCTGGATACATTGTCATCTATTAATAAAATCAATCAATAAATGTTTGTTGAATACCTACTATGTGCTAGGCACTGAAGATACCCTCCCAAAAGGGCAAAAGCCAAGGAGCCTGCCCTCAAGGACCTCCCACTCTAATGGAGGAGATAGCATGCAAAGGACTGTGGACATACAGGTAGATACAGAGTGAGTGGGAGGTAGCCTTGCACTGTAGAACTTTCATGCTCTCCCATCTGTGTTACCAGAAGCATCTCCCCGACTCACGTACAACCCTTCACAGTATGCTTTACTCCCCTCTATGCCTTCTATGCATCTGGCTACACCAGTCTTTCTGTCGCTTCTCACATGCCACCCTTAATCTCCCAATGCCAGGCTTTTGCACTGACTGTGCCCCTTTCCACCGCATCCTGAAATGCTTCCCTTCCTCTCTTCTCACAACTTCCCTGGCTTCCTTCAGGACTCAGTTCAAATCTTACCTTCTGCAGAAGGTCTTTCTCAGTCTCCCCCAGCTCTAATGCCCTCCTCTCTCAGATTTCTTTCTAGCTACTCCTTTATCTGTCTTTGTAGGGACCTAGTTATTTGTGTGCTGTTCCTCCCACTAGAATGAGATCTCTTGAGTGCAGGGGCCCTCTTTTTTACTTTCTTCGTATCTCCAATGCTTAGCACAGTGCTGGGCACATAGTAGGTGCTTAATAAATACTTTTGGCTTGATTAATTGAATTCATATGTGTTCTAGTAAATTCCCTTCCCAATCTGCAATCTCCATTTCTCTCTCCCCTCCTCATCCCAAATCAACCCTTTGATTCAATAGTTTCCACTGAAACCTGGACCAGCTGGGACCACCAGACTGGGGCTAGGACCCAGTGCCTGTGGGAGACAGGGGGCAGGCTGGGGAAGGAGGGGCAGCAGAGGGATGTTTGGGGGCATTGGCTCCTGTTTAATAAAGGGGTTTTTTAATTCTTTTAATTATTGTGTCACATGTAAAAAAAATCTGTTTCTGTCCCTGTTTTTCTGCCTCTCCATTCCTTTCTTTGTCTCTATTTCTGTCTCTCCCCCTCTCTGTGTCTCTTTTTTTCTGTATCTGTCTTTCTGTCTCTCCATTTCTGACTCTTTGTCTCTATTTCTATCTCTTTGTCTTGTCTTTATTTCTATCTCTCTGCTCTTTATCTCTCTGTCTCCCCTTTATTCCTCCCTCTCTGTAGACTGAGGACACAGACCTGCCATACCCTCCTCCCCAGAGAGAGGCGAACATCTACATGGTCCCCCAAGGCATCAAACCAGTTCTTCAGCGAACAGCCATTGAGGTGAGTTGGGGTTCAGGAGGCAAGGGGAGGAGGCCCATGCCCCAGGTCCTCTCCCACGGCCTGTGTCCAACCCTTCCCTTGCAGATCTTGGCTTGGGGGCTCCGGAATCTGAAGAGCTACCAGCTGGCCAGCATCACATCCCCAAGCTTGGTGGTAGAATGTGGAGATCAGGTGGTTCAGTCGTGCGTCATCAAGAACATCAGGAAGAACCCCAACTTTGACGTCAGCACCCTCTTCATGGATGTGGTGAGATGCTGGTCCCCCACCCCATCCCTCCTCCTCTGTGATCTGTGGGTGGTACCTGTAGATGTCTGGGTATTGGGAGGCCAACTTTGGGTCTCCAGCCTTGTTTCTGACTTGCCATGGGACCTTGGGGAAGTCTCCGAATCCCTCTGGCTTCTGTTTTCCTCGTTTATAAATGCGAGAAGTGAAGTCAACAAGGCTTGAGTTCAAAACCCCCCTTGGAAACATCCTGAGCTCTGAGACCTGAGGCAAGGCATTTCCCCCTTCTTAGTCTCAGTTTCTCCATCTGTAAAGAAGAGATAATATTAGTACCTACTTAACAGAGTCATAGTAAGGATCAAATGAGGTAATATTATCAAGCAAATGTTAAAGCTTTATGATTATAGGAAAAGCGTAAGTCTACCATCAGCATCCCCTGGGTTCTGTTCCACCATCCATCACACTTGGCCTCAGGTCTGATGCAGTCTCTATATAACCATTCGACTGTAGATAATGGAGATCTGTATATAGGTTTATTCCAAAACATAAGACTTGGGGCACTTCAGAGGAGGGCATCTGGGATAAAATCTGGAGACCATGCCCTCATCCTCTCTCTTACCCCTTAACAGCGGCTGCCTCGGGAGGAGCTTTACTGCCCACCCATCATCATCAAGGTCATTGACAACCGCCAGTTTGGACGGCGGCCTGTAGTGGGCCAGTGTGCGATCCATTCACTGGAGCAGTTTCTGTGTGACCCGTACTCATTGGAGAACGCCCCTCCTGAGATGGGCTCTGGTACAGAGAAATGGGGCCCGGGTCTACTGGGAGGTCATGAAGGAAGGGAAAGAGGGTGGCCTTCTGGTGGGGTAGGGGAAGTGGATAGCTTCATCAGCTCCACTCCTTGGGATAAAGGCCCACAGTCTTTACAAGGCTCTCCCAGCATATACTTGCTTTCTTAGACTATAATATGCTCCCTGAGGGTACAGAGCACAATTCTTCAACAAACATTATAATTCAGTCTGACAAACATTTATCATATGCATGGCTTACAAGGCACCAGGACCTGGGGTATGAAGGTGAAATGTGATGCTGTCCCTGTCCTCAGGGAACTTATACTCTCATGCAAGGATAAGCTGCCAACCTAGATAAGGCCTCTTTTCTCCCTGCTATGTAGCTGAGTACAGACATAGGCACCCAAGAGGCCTCCAGGAAGGCTTCCTGAAAAAGTCATTGATGAAAACAAGAGCCAAAAGGCAACAGAGGAGAAGAGAGGGATGGAGAAATTGTGGGAGAGAAAGTAAAAACAAGAGAAAGGACAGAGGAAGAGAAAGAAGATAGAAAGGCATAGCAGGAGAGGGAGAAAGTTGGAGTGAGATAAAGAAGGGATAAGGAAAGAGAAAGAAGGAGAGGGATAGAAAGAAGTAGAAGAGGAAATCAAGAGAAAGGGAGAGAGGAGACAGAGACAAAGGGGGCGAAGATAGTATAGATGAGATAAGAGCCAGAGATGAGAGAGACAGAGTCAGAGAGAATCAGAAGGGAGAGACCAAAATCTCGGTGGGAGAGGTGGAAAATGAAAAAAAGAAAAGATAAAACCGTGTTGAACAGAGGTGATGGGGAGAAGACAGGGCTATACATATAAGAGGAGCGCAAGTGAATGGTCTCTAAGATCCCCCTAGCCCCCATCTCTCTGGAATGATGTCTGGCCCTGAGTCCCCCAGCCTGAGCCCAGGGGAGGGTGGTCCCTGCTGGGGGCCCATCTGATGGCTGTCTTTTTTCTCTCCCTGCAGATGATGGTAGCCTCCTGACCCCCCGGGATGAAGTGCTGATCGACATCGATGACAAAGAACCTCTCATCCCTGTCCAGGTAGGGCTAGAGCTCAGGAACTGTGACCGGGGGCTAGACTACAGGTCACTTTGACCCCCACACTTCTCCTTTGCCTCTTTCCTCTCACTATCAGAAAGTCTTTTATTAACAGCTTCTTTATTTGTTTCCTTAGATATTTCCAAACTACATAAATTTTTTTAAACACTCATTTTAAAAATCATCAGAAGGTCTTCATGTATCACCTTTCTGAGTGTCTTACACAATGAAGGACACAGATACAGTTCCTATGCTCTGGTAGCTCCTAATTTGATGGAGGAGTATGGTCTTTATCCTTAGATTTCTCCTGGTCTAAAGTGGGAGAGATGGTTACTGCCCTCAAGGAGCCCCAGCTCTGGGAGTCACACTTGGCACATGGCAGCATGAGGGGCAGATTGGGATTCCCAGTCTAAGATCAGCTCTGGGCTTCAGGGAGAGGGAACAAGGGGAAGCTATAGTTTGGGCATTGAGAAACAAAGGAGCCTGGTATGCTCTTGTACCCTCCCTTCTCTGGAACCCCCCTTAGGGAAATTGGCATAGATGCCCAGTTTGGTCCCAGACGTGACTTAATTGGGACTTGGGAACAGTTCAAGGAGAGAAGGCTTGGCCTGGGCTCCTGTCCTCTGGCACACAACCCACCAAAGAGGCCTCAGGGGTCTTCCATATCCCCCACTCCTCTTCCCCCAACCCACACTGGGTCTGCCTGAAACCTCACTTCCAATGTCAAACAGCCATGTCTGTGGAGGGTGCCAAGCCCAAGAATCGTGTGAGAACAAAAGAAGCCCAAGGGGAGGGGGTGGGTGAGTCCAGGGAGAAAATAATAATTATAGCTTACATTTTTATAATTTGTAAATGAGAGGCATCGTGCCACACTGGATAGAAAGCTGGCCCCCCAATAAAAACATAGTGCCCACCTGCACTGTTACCAATGAAATCAATCAATCAGTATTAAGTGCCTACTATGTGCTAGGTACTGGAGATGCAAGTACAAAGAATGAAACAATCTCTACTCTCAGTGAGCTTGGCTTCTAAAGGGAGAGACAACAAATGCATATGAAAATGTAGTGTGTAATTCTGGAGTTAAAACCTACCTCCCTCCATACAAATATTATGCACGCACAAAGTTGTTTAACTGGAGGGCAGCAGCCATTGGGAGGATCAGGAAAATATTGAAGCACAAGATGAGGCTCTTAAAGAAAGAGGGGATTCTTTCAGACTGAGATGAGGAGCAAGAGCCTTCTAGGCTGAGGAGCAGGCCAGTTCAAGAGGAAATGTTGTATCATGAATGAGAATTGGGAAGAAGACCAGTCTATCTCAGCATGGGAAGTGAGGCTGGAAAGGAAGATGGTGGCCAGGCTGAGTAGGGTTTTAAAGGTCCAACGGAGGAGTTGTATTTCATTCTAAAAGCAATAGGAAACCACTGGAACTGGTTCAATGGAGGAACCACATGGAAGGAGTCACTTCAGGAAAATTATAACCATATTTTGGATGGACTGGAGTAGGAGAGTGAGAGGCTTGAGGCAGGGGGACCAATCAGGAAGCAGTTAGACTGACTTAGACAAGAGGAGATGAGCTGTGCTGATAGCTGTTGTGAGTGAAGAGAAGGCTTCAGAGGTAAGAGATGTGAAGGTGGAAACAACATTTGGCAACTGGTAGGACAAGTGGGGAAGCTAGTCCCGTCATCATGCACAAAGCACCGGCCTTGGAGTCAGGAAGACTCATTTTCCTGGTTCAAATCCGGCCTCAGACACTTACTGACTGTGTGACCCTGGCAAGTCACTTCACCCTGTTTGCCTCAGTTTCCTTATCTGTGAAATGTGCTAGAGAAGGAAAGGGTCGAACCAGTCCTGTATCTCCACCAAGAAACCCCAAATGTTGTGGAGAGTTGGACATGATGGAAACAACTGAACAACAAATAGATGAAGTGAGAGTGAGGAGTCCAGGATGCTGCTGAAATTATGAACTTTGGAAGGATAGTGGTGTCTTCAGTGGGAATCAGGAAGTTTGGAAGAGAAAAGATAAGTTCAGTTTTAGACATGGTGAGTTGAAGATGTCTTTGAGACGTGCAACTTGAGATGTCCGATAGGCAATTTGTGCTCCAGGATTAAAGGTTAGGGGAGATATCTAGATCTGAAAATCATTTGCATAGACTAGGTTAGCCCATGGGAGCTGGTAAAGTGACCAGACAGAGAGCTTAGGGAGAAGAGAGTCGGGACAGAACCTTGGGGGGTGTAATGTTGGTGATGAGCCAACAAAGACCGAGAAGGAGATGTCAGAGATGTAGGAGGCAAATCAGGAGAGAGTATGTAGGAAGTGTTCCAGGTAGCCCCTACTATGGCTGTGAAAAGACTCTAGACACAAGACAAGCCCCATCCCTAGAGTCTGTAAAGTGCTGGGCATATGTTATCTCAGTGGAGTCTCATAACAGCCTCATGATATAGGTACTGTTATAATTAGCATCATCATTATTTCCATTTTACAGAAGAGGAAACTGATGCACGTAGGGAGCAAGTGACGTTCCAGATCCCAGAAGTAGGAAGGGCCACCTTGGTTCTTGAGCTCACCTGACTGCAAGCTCAGCATGCCACCTCCTGGTGATGAGAGCTGGATGTCAATCGTTAATAACTAACAAGCATTAATTAAGCTCGTCTTGTGTGCAGGGCCTGTATTAGGTCCTGAAGATGCGGTCCTTGCTTTTGAGAAGCACAGCCCCTGCCTTCAGGGGCTGATGTCCCCCCAAGGGAGGCATGGGTGAGTGGGGACACAATCCTGAGGTCAGTGTCTTCTGCTAAGGTTCCCAGAACATTTCACATGCCTCATGTCTTCATGTCCCCTCCCAGCATGCTGCTGGGTCTGTGTTGTTGTCATTTCCATTTTGTAGTTGAGAAAAAAAAACCTTGGAGAGGGGAAGTGATTAGCCTGGATCACATGCCAGTAAGTATCAGAAGTGGGGTTTGCCCCTGGGCCTTCCTAACTTGAAGCTGGTCTTCTGTCCACTGTGTCAGGGGTGTCTCTAACAGTCCCAGCAGGCAGGCCCTGGTACGCCATCTGGTCAGGCGACTACAGAGGAACCCATGGATTAGAGGGGCTTGGTCACACAGGCCTGGAGCACCTCACCTGCAGGGGTACTACTTCTTCCTGTCTGTCCCCCCCCAGAAGGAGGGATGTAGGATCTTCTGAACCTGAAGGGAGTCTAAAACAGCTTAAGTGACTTCCTCAGGATGGCATAGCTAGGAATGGTCAGAGGTAGGCTTTCCCCTCCCATCCCTCTGGGGCTCAATGCTCTGCAGCTGTTCCTTCTTTCCTGAACCACCATCCAACACTAGCCTGGCTCAGGTTTACTCAAGGGCTTTCCATGTTGTCTCAGCACCCTTCAGAAGGAGGCAGCTCAGGGGTGCTTATCCCCGTTTTACTGATGGGAAAAGTCTGTGAGGGGAAAGTGGTGTCCCTGAGTCCACAGCAGGCTAGTGGCAGGCGTGGGGTTGGAACCCAGCTATCCTGGCTTCCTTGTACCTTGAGCACACACACACACACATACACACACACATACACACACATGTGCACGTGCATGCGTGCACACACACACCCACAACTCACACATACAAACACATGCATAAACTCACACACACTTTCACATGCACAAACTTAAATAAACACATACTAACACACACACTCACACACACTTTCCCAAGCACAAGCTCACACTCACACAGCACATCATTTCTGTCTCTTCTTTGGTCCCTGCCTAGCTCATTCCTTTCTCTGATCTCAATGTTTCTCCTCCCCCATTCTTGTTAGTTGGAAAGGCCCCCTGAATCTGTGCTTAATGCAGACCTCCACTTCCCTCCCCCCAGGGCCCAGGTTCCCATCTGCTGCCCAGATCTGCCCCATACCCTGACTTCACCAGGCCCACGAAGCACCGAGGGGGTTTATGTGTGTCTGGGCTGGGGAGGGTGGGGCTGGGACCATAACCCCTGCACCATCCCCCTTGGGAATAGTGCCAGAGCCCATATGACAGGGGAAGGCGACTGAGGCAGACACATTGTTGGTGCCTTTGAAGCTGGAACAGATGGACCCACCCTGGAAGCTCCCATACTTGCCTTCCCACTGGAGGACCCCTCCCCAAACTTTCCCTCTATCCCAAATCTCTTTGAGAGGGAGGGCCTTTCACATGGGCCACTCCTCAGATCTCCCCCTCCCCTTCTGTTATGGGGCCTCGAATTCTCAGACATTTGTATAGTACATCACAGTTACAAAACCCTTTCAAACACCTTATCTTAATTATAGCCCTGGGCAATAGTCAGGGTTTAGCTCCAGAGGAAAGAGCACACAGAAATATCATAGTAAGAGATGGGGGGAGAGGGGAGGAGTGGGAGATCCGCACCTCCGGCCTCCTAATTCTCATTCCAGACTTATTTAAAAACTAAAAAAAAGTTTTTAATGTAATTAACAAGCACTTAGAGTGAGGTCCTGATTGGTGCAAAAAAGGAATTCCTGAGAAGTGGTCACATTATTTGAATTTTAATTGGTTATTTCCATTGGCCTGCAACCAATGACCACATTTTTCATGTAATTATAACTTTGAATAATGCAGATTCAAATGATGTGACTGCTTCCTGGGGATTCATTCTTGTTTAGTCACTTTTTGGTCACATCCAACTGTTCTCTTGGCAAAGACACTGGAGAGGTTTGCCATTTCATTCTCCAGCTCATTTGACAGATGAGGAAACTGAGGCAAATAGGGTGAAGAGAGATCTTGGTGGATTAGAGTAGTCTGGGAAAGCTTCTTGGAGAAGCCAGACCTGGAGCCTTGAAAAATGGGCAGTTAGGCACAGGAGAGGAGAGAAACAGGGATTTGGGTATTCTGCTTCCATATTGAGGAAAAAACAAGAAACTTGTGGAACTGGAGGGAGCCTGAGTGTGAGGAGAAATTAGGGGGAAGCATTTCCTGCTGAGTTACCCCTTTGAATTAAGCCATTATTACTTAAGATCCAGGAGGGGTCAGCCCTGGAGCCTCATGGGGTGGGGAAAGGCTAGATGGGGATTTTTAAAGACTATGAAGCAACCCATGCTCTCCCCCATGTGCTGGAGAGGAGACAGGGGATGATGCCTGAGAACCCTACTGTCTGACAAGAGCCTATGTAGCCTGGCATGGGGCCAAGCTAACAAGCTTGTATTAAGGACTCAGTCTGACCCAGGCCATGTCAGGCTATGGTGCCTGCCCACCCTCTTTCCAAAAAAACACACCAAAAAACCCAATCTCTGCTTTCAAGGAACTCATACACTAACAGGGAAGATAACTTCCTCAAATGATGATATACAAACAAGGTATAGACAGGATAAAGTAGAGATAATCTCAGAGAGAAGGCACTAAGATGATGAAGAACTGAGAAAGATTTCTTGCAGAAGTCAAGACTTCGACTGAGATGGGAGGGAAGCCAGAGAACCCAGGAGGCAGCCAGTTCTGAGCAGCAGCCATTTCTAATAAATATGACCAACTTAGACAATTTCCCCGGTTCCTCCTACTATTCACTGATAGACACAGACTAGTGGGGGAACCTACCAAACTTTCCCAATACCCCCACTACAATACACCTTCCTGGACCCACACTCTACTGGGCAGACTTTGAGGTGGCTTTGAGCAACCCATACAATGGAACAATATAACTTGGAATCCCAGCACTGAGATGAGGGGTGTCCTGGTTTACACAGATCTGTGAGCTTCTCAATGGCAAAACCAGGTATCTGCTATGACTGGAACTCAGTAGGTGCTTAATCACTGCTTGTTGACTTGACTTTGCCCAAGTGGAGACAAAGGGTTGGAGTCAGATCACCAGCATAAGGGATGTCTCTGTTGCTGGCTCTTAAAGGCTAGACTAGTTTCCTTCAAAGTGGGGTGGGAGAGATGTCACAAGTCTGTCTTGGCTATTTTACTCTGGGTTCTTTAATTCCTCACACTTTTATGTTCCTCTTTTCAAACCCATTTGGCAGACACTGCTGATGGCAATTCATTGGTAGGGGCCTAGCTTTTGTTGTAAGCACATGCTTGTGTTTTCTATCTATCATGTCTCCATCTGCTGATATGTGTGTGAGTGTAACAGATAAATTTCCCTGTTGTTACGGACCAGGCTTACTGACAGCACTGATTTGTCTGTGCTACCTCAGACTTGTCTGATGCTTGTCTAAATTGGTGGAGTGGGCTGTGTCTAGGAAAATGAGGGACACAGTCAGAGTTTTTTTTCAGGTTCTTATCGTAGAGCTGTGCAGATGGGAGACATTAAATAGACTCATGTTGGCAAATCATGGGATTGTACCTTTCGAGACAGAAGAGACCATAGTTCTTAAACTTGGTGTTCTATCTCCCACCTCTGGGCCTTTGCACAAACTGTCTCCTCTGCCCACAATATTCTCTTCTCATATCCACCTATTAAAATTCTTGTTTTCCAGACCAGGTGCCACCTTCTTCATGAAGCTTCCTTGGTTCTTTCCAATAAATGAATGTTTTTCTTCTCCCCAAATTATATTTGCTCATATCTGTATACAGATTGTGTCCACACAACAGGACTGAGTGCATCAGAGGAGGGACTCTCATTTTTACCCCTAGGGTTTGTCATGGTGCTTAGCAAGTCAAAAAACATTGATTAAGTGCATACTATGTGCCAGGCTTTGTGTAAATGGGTATGTGTGTGTGTGTGTGTGTGTGTGTGTATGTGTGTGTGCCTGCTTTGTAGGTATTTTAGCAATATCTCTTGCATTCATCCCACTGTATTTACAGAGGAGTTAATAGAAACTCAGAGAGCTTAAGTGATTTGTCAAAGGTCATTCAGATAGTAAATTATAACCGAAGCAGGATTCACACCCAGTGCCTGGGACTTGAAGCGTAATATTCCTTCTCCTGGGGCCACACCACCACTTCTTAGTCCTTGCTTGTCCTGAACTAACAGGAACACAGAAACCAGGGACTCCAGCATGGGTGCTTGATGACCTGAGAGGCCAGGGCATTTGAAGGATGATTACAATGAATGTTGAAGTTGCTGAGTGGAAGATCAGGGGTAGGTGTGAAAAGGAAGATGGAGGCAGGGAGGGAGAGAGAGACAGAGACAAAGAGAGAGAAAGACAGAGAGAGAGAGAGAGAGAGAGAGAGAGAGAGAGAGAGAGAGAGAGAGAGAGAGAGAGAGAGAGCCAGGTGGGGAGAAGGGACTGGATATTGCCAGCTAGAAGTATTTGAGTATTGTTGGCAGAGGGAGTGAATTTTGAAGGAATGAATAAGTGAATAATTGGTTGAATAAATGATTGAATAATTTAGAGAACCATTTATTAAGTGCATACCAAACATCGTGCTAAATAACGAAGATACAAATAGTATCTTCTTCTTCTGTTCTAATAAGGATTGACAACATACAGATACAGGTTTCCCCTGCAGGACAGGTGGAGAGATCCAGTGATCCTTGGGGCTTAGGATGGATGGTGATGGGCTCCTCTGGAGGGATGGGGGCAAAGGGAAAGTCTAGAAGTGGCAGTAGGGAGCAAGGAGCACCGACTCCTTGTGTGTCTCAGGGTTGGGGCAGGGAAAAAGAAGGGACTCGGATTGAGATCTTTTCTGGGGAAAGCTAGCTTTCTGTGAGTACCAGGAGATGGAAAGAGCACTCTGACGAGAGAAGGAGGTCTGAGATCCCTGAGAAGAGATGGAATCCAGATATCCTAGGAGACAAGCAGGGATGGGAACTGGGTAGACATAAGACTGAGAAGGGATGAGAGAAGCACCCAGGGAGTAGGGGAACAGGAAGCAGGGATTGGCTCACCACCGGGCAAAGAAGCTCTAGTAAGATAAGCTATCAGGTTCAATGGGCTAGGATTCTGGGTGGGGGGATGGGGTCTCCCCAGTTTTAATTAATTGAAGCACAGAATGACAGGTCTTTGGTGACTGGGAAGGTCCTATGTTGAAGGAGACCCCTGTAGCATCTGTTTCTTGCCTTGCAATGAAATGCTCTAAGACTGTTGGAGTGGCAGATGGGAAGGTCTCTGGCCAGGAGGCCCCACACCCCCAATATCTGAGGCCCTGCCAAGTGTTTGCAGTCTTCCCTAGTGCCTCTTCCATCCATCCCCTTTTTTCCGCCCACACAGCCATCACCCTGGTCCAGGCCCTCACCAGCCTCTCTCCAGGCTCCTAATTGGCCTCCCTGCCTCCAGTGTCTCCAATTCAGCTTCCACTCAGCTGCCAGAGTCAATCTTCCGAGGCACCGATGGAGGATAAAATAGAAATCCCCTGGCCTGGCATCTAGGTCCTTCCACAATCTGGCTCCCACCTAACAACCCAGCTTTATTTCCCATCACTCCCCCTCACACGCCTTACATTCCAGCCACACAGGTTAACTCCCCAAACTGAACTGTTCCCCAGATGCTCCAGCAGTCTTGTGCCCTGGTGCCCGGCAGTGCTACTGAGAGGGATACATTTCTTTGTCCCAGTCCGGGGTACTGTTCTCTTGCTGTCCTATGACTGGGATGCCCCTTGGGAATTTCAGACTGTGTTGATGCTGTCTACCCAGGCTTTTTACTGCCAATATAGCGGGCAAAAGAAGTGCCCTGAGGTACAGAATTAAGACAAGGCCGCTGTTCAGGTTGGCAACTGCCTGAGAGACACTTCCAGAGTCTGGGTTCTCATCCTGTTTCTGCTCCTCACTGCCTGTGTGACTATGGACAAATGACTTCATCTCTCCAAACCTCGGTTTCCTCATCTGCGAAATGGGGATAAAAACACCTTCTGTCTAAGGCTCAAACAAGACAATATATCAAGGAGTTTTGGAACCTTAAAGGGCTGTATAAAGATCAGTTAAAATTTTCACCTGAAACATCTGGGAAAATTTATCCTAATTTTCCAGCTTGCTAAATCTTCTTTCTCCCTCTGCCTTAGTTTTTTTTTTTTTCACATCTTTAAGATGTTATTTTAAAAATGTGTTTTTAAAATGTTTTAAAACATGTTGGATGACATGGCCTTTCTAGCTGTAAAGCTGAGGTCCCAGCCTCCCCAGCCTGGGCCTCTGGCCTGGTGTGATCTCTCTGTCCAGCACGATTCACCCTCTGTTTGCATCACCCTGAAAATATCCCCAGGACCCAGCCTCTGGTAGGGCTATTTTGGGTCCTTCTGGCTATAGGTAACCAAGCATCACTGGAGACAAAGGGTCAGGACCCAGAGGACCCTGGGTACTTCTCCAATTCCTGTCTCCACCCCTTTCTGACACAAGTAACCCAACCTCCCACCCTGGGGAGTGGGTTGGGTGTAGGGAGTGGTGGTGCCTTTCCTTAATTGCCACGAGGGTAGCTTGGAACTCCTGACTGGCTGGCAGACCTAGACTGGGCCTCCCTTCCACAATGGAAAGCTAGAAAGGCAGTGGAGGGAGGAGACAGGAGTTTCTCAGCCTAAAATATAGGCAGCTAGGTGGCTCAGTGAGCAAGGCTTTGGAAGTGAAATCAGGAAGATCAGATCTCAAATCCTGTCTCAGATCTGGTTGTGTGGCTAGGCCAGTCACTAGGCCTCAGTTTCCTAATCTGTAAAATGAGATTAAATGAGATAATCTAAGTAAAACACTGTGTAATCGTTAAAGCACTTTGTAAATGCTAACTATTCATATTATGATTGATTTTGTTATGCCAGTTTGGAGAGAGGGAGATCCTAGGGATATATTATGACACTTGGTTTGCCAGCCCCCAGTTTCCCCTGCTTTGAGGGTCCTGAATACCCCCTTCTCACATTCTAAGCCTCATTCTAACTGGGAATGCCAGTTCTGGATGAAATGGTAGGTTGGCAGTTTTGAGTCTTCTCCTGCACTGCTTGACCCACAAGACGTGTTGGAGATAGGCTTGCTGAAGTGACCCATGGGGTTGATAAGGGTGTAGCCCAGTGCCAGGTACATGGAAGCACTTAATATATCCTTGTTGACTGATGGCTCAAGGCTGTGCGTAGGGAGACTGAAGAGTTTGAGCTTTGGTTTGATGGGTGATGAGTTGGATTCAGATATGAGAATAGTGAAGTCATGAATTGTCTGTGCAGAGTCTGGAGCATTTTCTTTGAGAAGGGCAGGAACATCTCCTCAGTTTCCTCCTTCCAGGTAGGGAGGGTCTTCCAAAGCTCCCTTCTGACTACCCTTGGCCTTGCTGCTATTCTATCCTTTAAACTAACCCACTAGAGACTCTTCCTAGGAGGAGCCAACCCCCTTGGTTCTGCACTCTCTAGGACCATGTCAAGCGATGAAGGTCTATAAAAACCAAGCAAAATTTTATATTTGATCTTGGGGGTATTAGGGAGCCACTGGAGATTATAGAGTAGGGTGTGTTTGCTTGTGGTGTGTGTGTAACATGATCATGCCTATGCTTTGGGGAAGATTACCTTGGCAGCCGAGCGAAGGATGGGCTGGAGTTGGGGAGACCTTTGAAGTAGGAAGACCCACCCTTGTTAATAATCTAGTTGTGAGATGACCTCTGCCAGGTTGTCAGCGGTTAGTGTGGGGTGACTGGGGAATTCATGGTATCCACAACAGTTAGGAAGAAGGGGCTGATCTGTCATCAAAATCAATACAACACCTTATGATTTCACTGACCCACCATCTTTGTGATTTCCCACATCATCTCTTCCTTTCCTGATCTCTGCTTCTCTATATTAGTTATTCCCCCCATTGTAAGTTCCTTAAGGGTTTTTTTATATCTGTGTCTCCATCATTTAGCACAGAGTTTGGCACATTTGAGTGTTTAGTAAATCCATCCATCCATCCATCCATTCATGGATTGTGGATTTGATTCAGGGGAGGAAGAAACTTAAAATGTGTCTCAGCTTTGCTGTTTACTACATGGTGACTCTGGACAAATCACCTCCCCTTCTTGAGGGCCTTGACTTCCTCCTGTGTAAGATGAGGAGGGTGTACTAGGTGATGGAGGATCCTTCCAGCTCTGAAAGTTGACAATGCTATGATTACTGAGGGTGTGGGTTTCTCAGGCCTGTCTGGCCTCGCCTCCTTGTCCCTCCTCCTCCCTGACTTCCTTCATGTCCCTGTTCTTTCTGACACTGGGCAGCTGAGAAAGCCCAGCCAGGCCATTTGACTCCTTTTCCAAACCTCCGGGCCAAAAACGCTGGGCCAAAAGAAGCTGGAAACCTTGGCTTGGGTGAGGTTTTTGGCCTGTGGGGAAGGGGTGGGTGGGGATGTGTACATCTCAATTCCCCTGGCCTCCCTGCCCCACTTCATGACTACATATGGTGGAGAAGGAGACAGAACAGTGATGACAACATCCATTTTCCTTTCCTCTCACTCACACCCAGCCCTGGTTTCCTACGTTGGGGTAGGGTGTTGTCATTTTGCCATGGTGTGTCAATATGGAGGGGATTGACTTGTGATGGAGAGGAGGCAGATTGCTTCTGGCCTTGACCCTGATGCAGAGGGCAGAATGATTGTCTTCAGGGCCCAGGGAGGACTGGGTGACCTGCTTTTTTTGTGAGTTGTTGTCTTTGCCATGCTATTGTCATCATCATCATCATCATCATCATCATCACCGCCGGTGTCTCTCTCCATCATCACCCAAGTCAATTGAGCTAAAAACACACCCCTGAGTGAGAACCTACTGTGATTATTAATCAACAACCTCACTGTTACCATGACCACCACCAACATCATCTCCATCAGCTGGAATACCTTCCCTTCACACCTTTACATCTTACTATTCCGGAGAAGGTGCCACTTTCTATAGGAAGCCTTCCTTGATCATTCTGGCTGTTAGGACTCTCTTCTTTCTCAAATTATCATGCATCTAGGACATCCCCTAAATCATATAAATACATTTTAAGCTACTAAAGCACTAAGTTTTAGGGACACACTATATGCCTATTGAGGACAGGGATCATCTTTCATTTGACTGAAGTATGGATAGAGAGCCTGTGTTCAATTCCAGCTTCTGAGCCATACTGACTGTGTGATCCTGAGCTTAGCCTTTCAGTGCTAAGTTTACACAATTGTCTAAGACCATGTTATGCCAAGCTACATTAGTAGAGGGAGTTTCCTCACCTGGGAGTTCTCTGTACTAGTGAAATCATGGGTGAGACCCTATTTCCATCCTCAATACACAGCCATGTTGGGAGTAGCTTGGATAATAACAATATAGTCACCACTCTATCATTCAATTTAAATATTTGAGAACCTACTTTGTGACTGTTCATCCCCACCATTGCCATCACCACCATCACTGTTGCTGTCACCGTCATCACCATAACCACTACTGCTGTTGTGATGATCATCTATGCTATCACCATCATTGCTACTGCTATCATTATCTTCATCTCCCCTACTATTATCACCCCCATCTCCATACCCATAATCACTACTGTCAACCACATCTTCAGCATCATATTCTTTCTCTCAGGGACATATCAGATGTGGCATTTCTCCTGCTGAGATCTTCTTTGGATCTTGACCAGGCGCTTTAAGATGTGGACGATTGATATGGACTTTAACCCTATTCTCAATCTATCAACCAAGCAAATGAAGATTTATTGAGTACTATTATAATACACAGAGCCTGTGCCACAGACAGCAAAGGAAACAAGGGAAGGGCATATTGATCATTTGAAGCATTTCCCAATCTGGGCATTTCGTGAAATAGCTGGAAACAGTTTAAGTTCAGTCATAGCATCAGGGAGATATCACTATGGGCTGGAATGGCTGGAGAAAGCTTAATGGAAGTTGCCAGTGGCCATGGAGAAAGTTCCCAGGCTGTGATAAACCCATAGACAGAAAGGGTAGAGAAATGGTACCAAGTATTTAGAGATGTGTATGCCATTTCCAAGGTCCCCTTGGGATGCAGCATTGTTTAGAGGAAAGAGCACTGAACTTGGAGTCAATGAACCTGAATTCAAATCCTGGTCCCGTCATTTACTCCTTGGTTGGGCATCTGTTTCCTCATCTGTCAAACAAGGAGCTTAGATTATTGTCAATGAATTGAAATAAAGGCAGAGATTGTCAAATTTTCAAAATAGAAAAGATTGCTAACAAAAAAAAGGCAGAATCTCAAAAGATCTTGACAGGAGAACACCTTGAGCTAAATTGAAAAAGATAGGATTTATAAGGGAAATATGTAAAGTTCTATATTTGGGTTTATAGAAACCACTTTCACAAAACGGAAGGATACATTGTTAAGTACCAGGCTGTCTGAAAAGAACCTTGGGGTTTTAGTGGACTGTAATGAACTGGTCAATCAACAAGTGTTTTTTTAAAGCACCTACTATGGGCTAGACACTAGGGATGAGATACAAAGCATATCATAATCTAAGGTCTCGATGTGATAGTGACTGAAAAGCTGACATGAGCTTGGGCTACACTAACAGAGACTTAATGACCAGGATGACTTGTCTTATGAGCCAACGGGGCCATAGTGCCTCTGTCTCTGGGCAGTCAGACCATATCCGGGGTCCTGTGTTCACTTCTGGGAGCCATAAAACATCAATGAGCCAGAATGTATCTGGAGGATGTCAGCCAGAATGGTGAAGAAACCTGAGTCCCTGCCATCTGAGGATTTGGCAGAGTAACTGGGCAGAATCTTAAATGCTTGCTGTGATCTCTGCCTGCATTTCATGCCCACCATTCCATCTGCCCTCTAGAAATAGCTCCAGAAAGCATTTTGGTTTAAAGTGAGGAGCAGAAAATATTTCTGGATTAGGAAAAGTGGCTGATTCTTGCCCCATCTTTAATCCCCAGTATTCCTATTATTGCCATATAGTCAAATCAGAGGCTATCCCATCTCATTTAGGGCGATAATGTCAATGTTATCCACCTAATTTCCTAAATGATGTCTAAATGATGCTTTGGAAAAGTCAATTCCTAGTTGAACTGTGTTCAATAATGCTAATGAAATCTTTTCCACATTTTGGATAGATCTTTTCTGAAAGAATTTAGGGCTTGTTGTGATTATTGTCAAGAATGGCTGTAAACATTACCATTTATAACACACATGATTTTTCTTATTTCCTTGGTTCCTCATGGGTGAGTTGCATCAATTCACTTTGTGAACATAACTCTTGGTACTTTGGTCATTAATACCTGGAGAATAGGTTTCAAAGTTTTATGCCCAATTCTTTAATAGAAAATCCTTGATAAATGAGATTGGGAATTTAGCCAGGCTTTGGTGTTTCCTACATGTTTAGTTTTGCTTTTCCTTCTCTGTCCTCGGTGTATCTGTATAAGAATTGGAAACTCCTGAAGGAAGGGAGAATGGGAGAGTGGTAGTTCCTGAAAGGAGGACATGGTTGGTGTTAACATGCTTGGGAAAAGCCAAAGAGACAGAGTGACAGACGGAGACAGAGAGACATAGACACACAGATACAGATAGACACAGAGAGACACACAGAAAGAGACACACACAGAGAGATGCACACAGGGATAGAGACAGATTCAGAGACACACAGATAGATACAGAGGGAGAGGAGAGGGACAGCAGAGACTGAGAGAGACAGAGACAAAGAGAGACACACAGAGACAGATACAGAGAGACACATGGAGAGACAAAGATATGGAGAGAGACAGAGACACAGAGATATACACAGAGAGACAGAGAGAGAGAAAGGGAGAGGGAGAGGGAGAGGGAGGGAGATCTTTAAAATTTGCATGTATCTCAGAGTCAGAGTTTCAGCCCATGTTGTGTATCCCTCACTCTAGCAGCCTGGAATAGTGGGAAAAGCACTAGTTACGGAGGCACAAAGGACCCGAGTTCAAATCTCGCCTTTAATTGACCTGTGTGATCTTGGCCAAATCTTTCCTCTTTGGGCTACAGACTTTTCATCTGTAAATAAGGGAGTCAGACTGTGATTTCTAAGACTCCTCTTAGTTCTAGATCCTGTGTGTGATCTTGGACAAGTAATTTAATCTCTGTGCCTCAGTTTCTCCATATATAAAAGGAGAAGGTTGGACTCATGATGGCTTCTGAAGTCCCTTGTAGCCCCAGATCCTTTGTCTTGACAGAGAAAAATAAAATGTACACACACACGTACACACAGGCAGTCATAGAAACAGCCAGATGTGCATACACATACAGAGTTCAAAATATTTCTGTGCCCTTGGCACTTTCTGAGCCTGGGCAGTCACCCCAGGGATGGGGAGAGGGTGGCGGGGGAAGGCATTGGGATGTTCTCTGCTGCTATGGCCCCCCCACCCCATCCCCTTTTCTTTCCCCCTGCCCCAGGCCTGCTCCTTATTAAGTTCTATTAGAGCAAGCCCCAAAGGCCTGGGGCGGGGCTCCTAGAATGTCCTGGCAAGAGCCCTCCCCTTAGCATCCCGACCCGAGTCCCAGTTAGATGTGGTGGGCAGACGGTTCCCGCGCTAACCGCGCCCCTGTCCCCGCTGGCGCCAGCAGATCCCCTCCACACGCCCAGACAGGGAGAGGGCCGAGCTGCAGCCGAGGGGTTTGCACAGCCCTGGAGAAGGCAGAAGCAGGAGAAGAGGGGTGGGGAGGGAGAATTATTTACACGGACTACAGGAATTGGGGAGGTGGGGTGGGGGGAGAGAACTCTTCCCTGCTCTGTCCTTAATTAAGCATCAAGGCTTCTCGAACCCTCCTCTGCCCTGCCACTGTAGGGAAGGGGCAAGAGGATAGGGAAGTGCCTGCTGTGTGCCTGACTTTGTGATGGGTGCTGGGTTGACAGAGACAACCTTGGACCCTTCCTACCCTCGGGGAGCATGCGTTCCATTGAAGGACCCGGTAGAAGGGATTCCTGGTTAGGTTGGGCTGGGCTGGCCAGCCTGAGACCATTCTCTGTTAGGACAGCTCCCGTCAATTAGCGTGACCCGCTCTCCCTTGCTCTTTCCCAGGCCCCATTACATCCAGTCTCTTCCTGAGTCCCAAACGGGAACGTGTAATTTCGGAAGCTGGATTGGCCCTATGTCAGCCCAGTGTTTAGTTCTATTTCTTTCCTTCCTCTCCCTTTCCCCCATAACCTTCTCCTTCTGTCTCTGGCCTTCCTTAAAAAAGAAAAGCATGACAAAATTCAGCCTAAACACGACTGGAGATGGAGGTGGGTGGGGCAGGGTGGAGCTGGCTGGGCAGCCCAGCCTCTGTGGTCACTCTGCTGGAAGGGACCCTACCTCCGCTCTCCGTTTGCTATAACATCCTGACCTGTAAATCTCCCCAAGACCGTGAGCTTCTCCAGCCCTGGATGATCCTCTGACTCCCTAGGATCCTCACTGCCTCTGTGACTTGGGGCATTTTCCATCCCTGGCTTCAGTTTCTGTAAAGTGAGAGGTTGTGCTAAATGGCTTCTTAGGTCACTCCCTGCTCTAGATCTGAGATCCTAGGAGACCCACAAAACCCTCCAGCCCTAAAATTTTCCTGCCCAGGATTCCAACTCCTCTGGGAGCCCTTAGGAATTCTTAAAGGTGCTTTTGGAGTAGGAAAGTAACAGTGTGGAGTAGAGAACATGGAGTCAGGAAGGTCTCTGCTCAAATTCTGCCTCAGATGCTTAGTAATCAAAATGGCAAGACAATTTACAAAAATTACTTCATTTGCTCTCACAACTACCTTGGGAAATAGGGGCTATTATTATCTCCATTTTACAGATGAAGAAACTGAGGTTAAGTGATTTGCCTAGGGTCTAGTATCTGAGGTCACATTCGAATTCAGGTCTTCCCAACTCCAGAATCAAACTGTGTGACCCTGGGCAAATCATCTAATGAACATCAGCTTGCTCATCTGTAAAATGAGTTTTGTAGTAGCTTCAAATGAGATACTGTATGTATCTCCTCTCATTATTATACTCTAGTCCAATCTCTGAAGTTTGATAGGACACCTCCTCTTTAACCACCTTTTGGGTTACTGCTCTGGAAGGACCTCCAGGACATTCTTTTACAGAAGGGAAGTGAAGTTGGGATTATGTCCAAGTCACTCAGGCAATTTGGAGTGGAGGCCAGATTTGAATGACAGAGAGAGAGAGAGAGAGAGAGAGAGAGAGAGAGAGAGAGAGAGAGAGAGAGAGAGAGACTCCTCAAAGACCATCTCTTTTAGTCCTGCCTTCTTATTTTACAGGCAAGGAAACTGAGGCTCAGGGGGATTTATGGACCTGTCTAAGGTCATTCAAGGAAGCAGGCATCAGAGGCAGAAGAATCTGAACCCAGTTCTTTAAATTCACGCTCTTTCTAACGGGCTGCGTTGCTTGCTTCCTTCATCTTATCGATGTCGAAGAGTTTAGGTGGTTTTCCTAAGGTCAGTCTGGGGTAGATCTGGGCTTGACACCCAAGTTCCTTGATTTCAAATTTATGCTCTTTCTACTATACCACACCTCCTTTCTGGGTCCTCATAGGTCCCCCAGATGCTGCACAAATTCCCCTCATTGACTCATCTGAGAACTTCCATTAATTAACTCCATGATGCTGGACATCTCCTGTGCTCTCTCTCAGACTCTGATCTCTCACTGACTTGAGATTGGATTATACCAGATGGGGAACCTGTGGCTTGAGGCCACATGTGACCCCCTAGGTCCTCAAGTGCAACCCTTTGAATCTAAAGGCCACTCTTGAGGGCCTAGAGGGCTATATGTGGCCTTGAGGCTACAGATTCCCTACTCCTGGATGAGAGGCTCTTAAGCAATTCAGAAGCTTATGTTGAGTGTATTTCAATATGACTGGTTTCCTTTGGACTCCTATGTATTTCATTTTATTATTTTTCTGAGAAGGGGTTCCTGGGCTTCACTAGATTGCCAAAGGGATCCAGGACCTCCCCCCAAATCGTTTAGACCATCTCTAAGGTACTTGTCCGTTCTAAATTCAATGATCTAATCGCTTCACTTATTTAAGCAAATTCTTTTACTTTTCTGAACCTCAGTTAAGTCCCATTCAGCTGGGTCAGTCTGAACTTCTCCAAGCCCTGTTTGACTGTTTCTCTCCCCAGGCTGAACTCTGCAGTGGGTGTTCCCCTCCCACCCCATGCCGCTGTGCCCTGTCTTGTCAGAAAGAGAAGAATGTCATGAGTCTCCTTTCTTTCTTTCTCCCCTCCTTTCTTCCGTCTCCCAGGAGGGTCCTCAGATCCCATTATTTGGAGACAACAGCCATCCCTTAGCCCTTTTCAGGGCTACAAATCCTGGCCCATGGATCTCCATATTGAGGAAGTCTTTTCCTTCCAAGCCATGCTCTACTCCAGAATCAAGGAAGGTTGGGGATGACCTCCCCAGGACCAGGTTTTAGGAAGCAGAAGACAAGTGGCAGGACAGTCTTCCTGCCTCTGGTAGCATTTTTTTCAGTGACTCAGGTCAAGACAGAATTCATTTTGCTGCTGAATGGGAAGTGGAGTATACCAAGGAAAATACTGTGCTTAAGGGTCAGTAGGAACCCAGACTCAGATACCTCCTCTGAGTCTTTACCTCTCTGAGATCTTGCATCCATTCCCTGCGCCTCAGCTCCCTCATTTGTAAAATGGTCCTGGCCTAGGATTCTTTGAATCAATAAACATAGTTGAGGGTTTTACAGGTGGTGACAGCAGGGTGTGGCAACGGGTAGATCGGTGGGCCTAGAACCAAGAATATCTGAGTTCAAATCCTGCCTCAGACATTTACTTGCTATGGGACCCTGAGTAAGTCATCTAACCTGGGTCTGTTTCAGTTTTTTCATCTATAAAACAGTGAAAAACCTGACAGGGTTGTGGTGAGGGTCAAAAATCACATTTACAGAGAGCTTTGCAAACCTTAATGCACTTGATGAAAGCAAGTCATCTTATTGTGTGTGCTATTATCACATTAATTTGAATGAATTAATAAACCAATAAACTTAAGATCTTCCTAACTTTAAAGGCAGCTAAGAGATACAATGTATAGACCACTGGACCTGGAGTCAGGAGGACTCAAGTTCAAATCTGGTCTTAAACACTTACTAACTATGTGACCCTGTGCAAGTCACTTAACCTCTCTCTGCATCAGTTTCCCCATCTGTAAAATGGGGATCGTAATAATGTCAACCTCACAGGATGGTTATGAGGATCCAATGAGATTATGCTTGTAAAATGCTCAGCACAGTTCCTGGCACATAACAGGCACTTACTAAAAAGCTTGTTTTCTTCCTTCCTCCTTTAAGTCAATCAGGCAGCTAAAGGACATTTTTAAAGTGTTTCCTACATGCCTGGTCCTGGCTAAATGCTAGCTGAGAAAGGCAGGCCAAAACAGTTCTTGGCCTCAAGAAGCATATATTCTAATGGGGAAGAAAGCATGAAACTAATTTAAGTACAGGTCATGCTATCCGTTAAACCAGATCCTTGAGCATGAGAATGGACATGGGACATGCATATGGGGAGTGGTAGAGACCAGCATGTGTGGCCCAGGGGATGCCTGTTGGGAAGGAGGAGGGAGAAGATGAGTCCTGCTTTCTCCAAGGTTGCTCTGGTCCCCAGGGCAGGTCTTTCTAACTCCATTGCTAACTTACCTGTTTAATTTGTAGCTTGCAGATGGTATGATTGGCTCAGCCCCCATTAACTTGGCGTCTTCTTCATCTGGTGTCCATGTAGGTATTGTTAACTCTTTTTTCGGTGGGGGGAGAATGGGGGTGGATGCTTTCTAAGGTCTAATAAAGCTCAGCCAACTCTCAATTATCTGTGCAGTAGTAACAAGGGCTCACAACATGAATGAGCTGCCAAGTAGCAGTCAGTCTTCAGGGAATTTCAGAGTTGGTTCTTCAGTATCTCCCACTGGCAGCATGTCTGTGGTGTTTGCTGCTTTGCTCAGA
The DNA here is from genome assembly GCA_023548195.1 of Bettongia penicillata ogilbyi. Classification (NCBI taxonomy): domain Eukaryota; kingdom Metazoa; phylum Chordata; class Mammalia; order Diprotodontia; family Potoroidae; genus Bettongia; species Bettongia penicillata. The sequence continues at coordinate 10,535,949 of JAJHZJ010000257.1, forward strand.
ATGGTATCACAATGGGTCTATAGACCCAGAGCTCCCACTATCAAGGCAAGGTGCCTTCGGAGGTCTCAAGGGCTAGAACAGACTTTCACCACTGGGAAGGCCAGGATGCCCATGAAGAAAATAACAATTGGCTTGTTTGGTGCTTCATAAATTACAAAGGGTTTTCTTCAATTCATCAAATATTTGTTAAGCCCCCACCATGGGCCAGGCAAAAAAGTGAAACAGTCCTTGGCCTTCAGGGATTTCATTCTACTAATATACTAATTTATTAATAATTCCTTTGCAACAACCTTGCGAGGGTGGGTCACACAAATGTCATTACCCAAATTTTACAGATGAGGAAGTCAAAAGCTTAGAAGAAATACATAGTCCAGTGGGAAGAGCAGTGGCTCAGGAGCAGGGAACCTGGGTTCAAATTCCACATTTGACACTTGCTACCTGAATATCCTTTCCTGCCCTGACAATCTAGGAGTCATCCAGCAAGTGTTGGGGTCAGAAGGATAATTCAGGCTCTTTAGTTTTACAGTTAGAGTCCTTCTTCTTGCTGCTTGGTGACCTTTCAGATCACCTAGCTGGTAACAGAAAGTTGACTGGACAGGGATAAGGAGGGAAGGAGAGGGGTCACTGGAAGCGACAAGGACCACCAACCTCCCTCACCTTTAGCAGCCCAACTCCCTTTTCTTCAGTAGCTTTTCTTTCTTCCTGGCAAGCAGGGTGGGTGGATGTCCTCAGAGGGATTCTTAAGGACTGAGGAGAATTCCTTTGGACAAATTCTATTTTGATCAGAGCCCATTTCTCCTTATTCCCATATCTTGGCCCTGATTGAGCCCCATAGTAATCAGAACACTGGAGCGAGGGATAGGCCCTAAGCCTTGGGGAGCTGCCAGTATGATGGGGTGGGTGGATTCCCTTTTCTTGGGGATCCCTTCCAGTCTGGTGGCAGAGGCAGGTCAGATAGAATTATAAATGAGTCACAATAAGAGATAAAATTATAATAATATTAATATAAATGTTATAATTATTATATAATGAATAATTATAAAGGTAAAGATCATATATGGTCCCCAACTTTATAGCCCTTTCCTATTCATAAAGTACTTTACTCATTAGGACCCTAGGAGAGAGAGATATTGCTTATCCTCATATACTTTTTTTGGAGGGGCAATTGGGGTTAAGTGACTTGTCCAGGGTCACACAGTTAGGAAGTGTCTGAGGCTAGATTTGAACTCAGGGCTCTCTCCACTACACCACCCAGCTGCCCCTTATCCTCATTTTAGAAGAGGAATCAGTAGACAAAGTCTGGAAACAGAAAACCACATGGTTCAGGGGAAAGAACACTTGAATTGTTCAGATTTGTTTCTTACCCCCCACGTGACCAGGGGCAGTTGCTTCCTCTCTCTGGGCTGGAGTTTCTCTCTCTGTCACATGAAGTTCTCAAGGTCTCTGAGGTCCCTAGATCTCGGATCCCGTGACTTACCTGGAGTTATCCATCACACGGCCAGTAAGAATGCAGGGCTCTGAGGCTGTGGTTTTCAGAAACCATGTCTAGTGTTCCCTCCATGGGTTTCTCTGTGTCTCCAGAAGCACATTAATTAGGACCAGCAGGGGAGCAGCAGGGCAGTGAGTGCCTTAGGCCACAGAGGCGACTGCAGAACTGGAAGGATTTCTCAGAAGGGGCAGTTCTTGGGGCTTTTGTCCAGAGCCAGTCTCTCCAACCTTCCCACGGTATCCCCTCCCAAACCCTCATCTCTGCCCACTCAGCTCCTTGAGGTGGGGGGCCCATGCATGCTGGGGTGGGACTGGCACAGAGAGATGGGGGGGCACACTTTGACATGAGCAAGCATGTCTTCACTACTCATATTCCTCCTTTCCTTTCCCACTCCCCAGTCCTCCTGGCTCCTTCTCTCTCCCCACAATCCAGAGGGTGTGAGGCTGGTATCAGGCTCAGAATTAGCCACACCCTATTCTGGGTTAGCTCTCCTGTGGGCCAAAGTTGTGGGAACCAGAGCTGAAAAGGGGATTCACTGGCCTGGGCATCTGCACTTAAGGGGCAAAGGCTTTCGTGGAATACAAATAAAAACTGCTCTGGCCTCAGGGAACTTACATTTGATTTCTATAAACATACTTATGTCTGTACATCTCCAGTGGAATATAAGACTCCCAGAGAAGGGACTGTTTGGTTCTCTGTACCTCTGTCCCCACTCCTGACCAACAGTAGGTGCTTGGTAGATACTTGGTGACTGAATGATGATCTTGTTATGACTCACCCACCGTCATGCAGAAGAACCAGGCCCTGCAGTTAAGCAAAGTAGGACATTCTGGACTCCAGGAGTGCTGCCTGTTTTGTTGGGGGACACATGGGTTTCTGCTTTCCTGGAGGTCCCCAACCTGATAGAATAGGCATGCCAGACAAGGCTGAAGCCCATGGAGATACAGCAATGATAACAAAAGGGCCAGCAGACAGCGTGCTGCTGGTCAGCAGTCTCAAAAGGGTGGAGAATGGAGAGAGTCAGTCCGGGAGAGCTTCCTGGAGAAGGGAACCACTTCCACCTTCTTTCTGTTTAGCCTTGTTTGTAAGGGTTGTTGGCATATCTGTGATCTATCTCAGGAATCAGGAATTTAGAGCTAGGAAGTACCTTAAAGGTCACCCCACTCCCCTTTATATATGAGGAAACCAAAACTCAGACAGTAGAAGTGACTTATGCCAGATTACACAGGTACTAGTCGCTGGAGTCAGAATTGGAACTGTCATCTTCCTCTCGAAAGTCTAGAACTGCCCATTGTATGTATCACAGTGCTTCCTGAGTCACAGCCTCTTTTCTGGGGGTGGTGGATGAGAAAGCATTTTTTTCTAATAATAGTCCTTTGCCAAACACTTTTAATTAAGGCCTGGTTTCAGCAGGTCACCCAGTATCAATATGTGATGGATTGAGTCTTGGGCTTGGAATCACCAAGACTTCTTCCTGAGATACTTACTAACTGTATGACCCTGGGCAAATCACTTCACCTTGTTTGCCTCAGTTTCCTCATCTGTCAGATAAGCTGGAGAAGGAAATGGCAACCCACTCTAGTATTTCTGCCAAGAAAACCCCAAATGGCATTTGTTCAGAACCAACTAATTTGGAATTAATGATAATGCAGACAAGGCCCAGCCTGGCCTTGATCTATAGGAGAGACATCTGAGTGGTGGGGCACTCAGTCTTCAGAAGACTGAGAAAAAAAGTCTTGTGACTTCATGGTAACACCCCCAAAGACCAGAGGACCTTGGAGGAGGAGCAGGTATTTCACAGCCCTTTAGCAGCACCCAAAGGCACTTTTGAGTCTAGACTTGGGGTTGCGTCAGTGAAAGTGAGCCCCAGCATGGAAATTCCTTCCAGTGATGCATATCAGCAACTCAGCAGTAATTTAGAACCTTGAGAATCCCTTGGGGGCACGGAGAGGTTCAGACAGCCACAGTCAGTGAAGGGGGGTGGGAGAATTCGAACCCAGTCCTTCCTGAGCTCGAGTCTTGCCCGGTCTGCCCTCTGGGCACAGACCCGACAAGTGCCCTGAGGATTCTTATCTGTTCATTAAAGCAGGCCCCTTTCAGACCTCAATTCAGCCGTGGTGGCCTCAGTCGGAGAACTTGAAAGCAGTCAAAGATCCTCCGATTCCGTGGGTTGGCCCGCTCAGCGTGCCCCCTCTGCCTATCATGGCTTGTAATCTGGCCTGGTCTTCGGTGAGTCATCCGTGGTAAATCCAAATCCTCCATCAGATGACAAGTGGAGGGAGCAGGAGGGGAGGAAAGGGAATCTGAGCCTGAGTCTGTAAGCTATTTGGAATAATGCAAGGCGCATACTTTACGGTCTCTCCTGTTCTGAGAAGCTGGAGTCGATGCCGATATTGGATCCCTGCTGTTGGAGGCTGGAACGGGCTCTGGGCGCCTCCCCCTCCCCTTGAACTCTCCCCCCAAACATTCTTGTGGTCTCCTGGGGGGGCCCACCCCTTCTCCCCTAGCACACCCCACAGTGGGGATGGCTCAGGGTGAAGCTGTCGGCTGGCAGGAGCCCCAGACCCCAATGGGGAGAAGCTGGCCTGAACTCCTCATCCCCATTCCCTACCCCTACCTCCTCCAGAAGAGAATTCTACAGAGCTTTAGGTTAGAAGAGGCCAGGAAGGGTCATCCTGTCCCTCCCCCTGCCGTTGATCCCATCCCAGAGACAGAACACACCTTCTTTTCCAGAATTCAGGCACTTTGGGAACTTGTAGGGACCTTGGACATCATCAAGGTACCAGGCAATTAATATTTGTCCTGATGACAAAGCACCGGGGATGGGGATGGCCTGTTAAGATTTTTAGCATCATCCCTGAGAAAAGGTGACAGAACATTGAACCCCAAAGTGGACAGGGTCTTGGCAGCTATCAGCTCCAGCCTGGGGCCCAAGAAAGAGGGATTCGTTTTTTTCTGCTTGATGCTTAGAATCAGCAGCACCTGGGAGAAGCTTCAGAGAGGCAAATTGAGGCTGTATTTGGAGGGGGGACAACCAAGATTCTTACAGTTGGAGCTATAAGGAGGGATAATCACAGTACCTACCTCCTGGGGCTGCTGTGAGTGTCAGGGGAGATCATGATTATAAAGTATTTCTCACAGTGCCGGGCACATAGGGGTGCAGAGTCAAAATCGTGCTGTTTCCATGACCCTCCTGGGAGAAATGCTTTGGATCCCCTTTGTTAAATATCCCACTGTCTCTTCCCACCCTTGTGGGCAGGAAACTGGTCCCCATGTTTAACGATGGCCTTCCTGCTCCACTCCAGACCCCCTTCTCTTTGGGCCTGGCCTCAAGGATTGAAGCAGCTCTGTGGGACATTTTCATCAGCTATTGGCGGGGAGGGGGCGGGGCGTGCTCCATCACTCACACCAATCATGGCAGCTGTAGAAAAATGTCTCCATTGGAAAAAAAGGAGAGTTGAGAACTTCAAAGGGGGTGCTGGGTTCAAATCCCACCTGCTTACTCTTTTTGTTACCTTGGGCAAATCACTTTTACCCATCTGTAAGCTGAGAGGTTTGGACTAGATGCCTTCAAAGGTCCAGATTGGTGAAAGTCAGAGATGTAGAATCACTGTAAAGGATGTAGATTTGATCTCTTTCACTATGCAAAGACATCGAAGTAGTCTCACCAAATAGAGGCCTTTAGGGGATCTGCTTTAAGGGAAAGAGAAGCTTGACTGTGGCAGCCTCTGAGTCCCTGGAAAGCACTTAGTTCTCTGAGGTAGTTCAAAAATGCCCCTTGCAATACTGTGTGGGCTCTGAAGCCTTTTTGATAGAATATAGTTTCATCCCTATCCCTGTTAGCATAAACAAAAATGGGAAATTTGTGTCTTTTGACTACCCTTATTAACTTTAGGATTATGAATAAATCTTCATCTTCTCAAAATCCTTTGAGAAAAACCATCTGAATTAACTTAGTTCCTTTGGTCTTTCTCAAAGGATAAGGATTATAGGACCTCAAAACTGAACTGGACCTCAATGGTCATCCACTCCAAACCATATTCCAAAATAGGCCCCATTACAATACCCCCAACAAGTGGTCATCCAACCTCTGCTTGGAGGTCTCCAAGAAGGGAGAGTCCCCCAACCCCATATCTTGAGGTAATTAATCAATCAATATATATTTAGCACCTATTATATGCCAGATACCAAGCCAAGAGATGGAGAGACAAAACAAAGATATTTCCTGCCCTCAATGAGCTTACACTAATGGGGGAGGCAGCCCACTGCACTTATATAACTCTGGTCCTAAAGCTCATTGGTATGGGGACTCTCTGGGACTGGGGTTACATTCATATCAAGTAAAAATCTGCCTCTTTTCAGCTTTCTCCGATTTCTCTCAAGTTCTGACCTCTGAGATAACACAGTCAATAAACATTTATTAAGCAGCACGAATATAATTTTGGTTCTTTATAACAGTGAGGTTTTGGAAGGGTTTTGCATTTCACAAGATTCTGGGTCATGACCTGAATTTTAAGGGCTCATTCTTTGGTTTTGTCTCTTTTCTCCCACTCTCCACCTAACATCTCTTCTCCCCAACACCCACTGTGGAGCTCTCCAGACTCATGTTCACCGATTTCCCCAAAATAGACCAAGAAAGTCCTCAAGTGTTCAGGCTCCAGTCTTCCCTCTCCACTTTTTGCCACCTTCCCTTGGAACTGTTGGTGGTAACCAAATGTTTTGCCTTGAAAGTCTCATCTTCCCAGCTCCTGCTGGATGGAAGACTGAGCAAAGGCAAACAGAGAGAGTGATAATGCCAACAGAGACTTCCAGGAGGCACTAGGGGTCTGTGCCAACAGCCAGTGGAAAGGCAAATACCTGACTCGGGGATTGACCTTGAGTGCATCATTTCCATAACTGAGAATCCATGTTTAATGTCAAAGGATGTTGAGAACCCCCATGTGTTGTATTATTAACATTTATGGCATAGTAGAGGGAGTACTAGGTCTGGAGCCTTAAGACCTGGGTCCAAATCCTGCTCTCTGGATGATCTTAGGCAAATCATTTCACTTTGTTGGTCTTAGTGTCAAACATTTGCCAACGATGGTGGATGGAGAGGAGAAGAAAGGCAGGAAGAGAGAAGTGTAAAGAGGGAGGAGGATGGGCTGGAGGGCCTAGGAAAGTGAAGTGATCTCATGGGTAGTTAGGGGTTGGATGAGATGTCCTGTCCCTACTAGCTTTAAATCTACCATCCTGTAATAGTAAGATTGCATAATCCTATGATAAGGCTTTAAAAAAGTTGTTTGATTCATCACACATTGAATTGAACAAGCTTCGTCTGTCCAAGACATTGGGGATGTAAGAAATGAGAGGAAAAGCAGGTCCTACCCTCAGGAAGTGGTTGGTCTGCCTGTCTATATGTGTCTCTGCATATTTTGTATTTGTACACACGTGGCCATGGTTACTTGGCCAGTGTTCTTTGGGGGTGGAAATGTGTGTATTTTTGTGTGTTGGTATGTATATATGTTAATAATGTATATCTACATATGTAATGATTGACATGTGGGCAACCTACTTATTTGTGTACTTACATATATATGCATATATAAACTCTCAATGTAATACATTGTTCACATACAATGTACATATGTTTGCACAAATACATGTGTATTTGTATACACATACATTTATGAATACATGTATATAATGTGTGTATATGTTTATGTATATACATGTATACATACACATAAAATATGTCTGTATAATTTGTATGTATGTATATATGTTTGTGTGTGTATATACAATCTGTGTGTATATGTAAATGTGTCTGTACACACATATACATACATACACAATATATGACAGAGGACCTGGATATGAAACCCACCTCTTCTACTTAATAGCTGTGTAGTGGTGAGTGGACTACTCTACTTTGAGCCTCAGTTTTTCCTGTGGGGATTTGGAGAGGGAAAGGAAGTCAGCAAAAAGGATAGTGGAGTTGAGAGGGGGAAGATGGGCCAGCCTCTCCTGGGAACCCTTTCCTCCCACCTCATCCTGCAATTTAGATCCTGGTCAGAAAAGTTCCTGGTTATCTTAGAAACTGAGGCTTTGTGAGGGGAATGTGTGCTTTGAATTTCTCCATGTATTTATCTGTACATATGTGTTTCTGTCTGCATGTTCTAATGTGCCCATCTAGTGCATGTGGTTTAGTGCATGTTTGTAACTGACTCTTGACCCCAAAGCTGCAGTCTTCTCTTGCTTTGTAACCTTGGGGGCAGTTCAGATACAGCCCCCAGCTCCAAACCTAACTGTCTAAGTCTTTTGTTGTTTCTTTGGTGCTGCAGAAGACCCTTCTGGTGAGTGGGGCAGACAGAGATGCTCCCTGTAGATTCCCTTCCCCTCTGTTCCTCCTTCTCTGGGACTATTTGAGGGGGGGCCTACAATCGGCACCTCTTCTACAGTTGGGCTCATTGGTCTGCCTGGTGGCTTCTACTCTCTGCTTTTGGACATGACCTTGGGAATGCTGGGGGATCAGCTTGGAAGAAGATCCTGGAATGTCCAGTCAGCCAATCAGTTATCTAGAATTTATTAAATTCCTACTACGTGCCAAGTGCTATACAAAATCACTTAACATCAATTTGATTCAGTTTCCTTATCTGTAAAGCGAGGCCCAGCAATAGCACTTATCTCACAGAGGTGTAGTGAGGATCAAATCTTGGTAAAACACTTAGCACAATGCCTGGCACATAGTAGGTACTATATAAATGCTAGCTATTTTTATCCTTCTGAGGGCGTCCAGTCTGTCTCAGAGATTAAGACACATATCTTTCATGGGGCTTCGAATTGATGACCTAAGAGTACAACCAATATGGCATCATGAAATATATTGTCTGAGTAGAATATGGTGCTGAGGAAATGTGAAATGTCTAAGAGAGTGGGCAGTGTGAGGTAGGAAGTAGATTTGGTCAGGTTGCGTCTGTCACTTATTAGGATTCTGGACTTGATAAAGCCCTATGGCAGTGGAAGCCACTGTTATCAGGGAAGTCTTCTTGGAAGGGGTGAGTTTTCTAGGTCCATGGTGTTCCTCAGAGCAGGACTGAAAACTCAGCTTGGCTTGTTCTTTTTCCTGAGCCATTTTTCTCTCTCCCCACCCCTCAAACTTGGTCCCTTGTTTAGGAGGAAGAGTTCGTTGATTGGTGGAGTAAATTCTATGCCTCAACAGGAGAGAATGAAAAATGTAGATCCTACCTGGAGAAGGGATTTGACACTCTGCAGGTGAGCTCTTCTTTGTGACCCTGAGCTACTGTGGTCCCTTTAACTCACTGAGGATTTCTCAAGCTCAGTCTGGGATTCAGCCTAGTAGGGGGGAAAAAAGGATGAGGGAGAGCCATGGTCCCTGCCCTGGGGAGATCTCAAAGTCAAGTTGGAGGATGGGAAATCTACGTATGCTCAGGATAATTAGGGTTAGAATATGAAAAAAGAATATGGGGTTTGGTCTGTAAGAAAAACAGGATCTTAGAGGAACCTCCATTGCACTGTAGAGGTCAGCCCTACCCTGACCGGGTGGTTATCTAACCCCTTCTTGAAGGCTTGAAATGAGAGGGAAACTACCATCTGGCTAGCCCTAATGATCTGGAAGTTTTACTTTATACCTGGTCTAAATCAGAGATCATTGTAGGCAGGGGTAATCATGAAAGCCTTCTTGGAGAAGTTGGAGCTTGAGTGGGATCTTAAGGAATGGGTAGCCCTTGGATGTAGAGAGCAGATAGGTTTCCTATGGACTCCAAAGGTCTCAAAGTCCCATCAAAGTCAGCCTGAGTTTTGTATTCATTTAATATTGTCACGTATTATAGAATTCAAATAGTTCCTTAAATGAACACTCTATTCCCCAACCACATGGAATAAAGTACCTGCCCTCTGCTTCCTTCAACTGCCTCTCTTCCCTCTTCTGTCTTTCTTGCGTCTTTTTCCTCCATCTCTCAAACTCTTTTTCCTCTCTGATCTCACCCCTTCCCCTCTCCCTTCCTTTCCTCCTCCTTTTTCTTCTCTCTTCCATTCATCTCCCTTTTTCATCTTTGAATTCCCCTGCCTGTTCTTTTTTCCTTCTGGCTTCCCTCTCTCTCCTTCTCTTCCTGTTCGTTGCTTCCTCTCCTCCTTCTCCTTCTCCTCCTTACCTTTAACTTCCTCCCTTCTCTCTCCACCATATTTGGCAGGTGTATGACACTGAGTTGGAGAATGTGGAAGGCTTTGAAGGTCTGTCTGACTTCTGTAACACCTTCAAACTATACCGAGGGAAGACCCAGGAGGAGACAGAAGACCCATCTGTAATTGGGGAGTTCAAGGTAACTAAGCGCTAATGGGTACCTTTGACACCTGCTGGTCTTTAGAGTTTGTATTGAAGGGGTCTAGGGTTGGGTATTATGTATTTTAGGGGTCTTTGTCTCATGGGGAAGAATGAACACACAGAATAGATGTCAATGACTGTGGTAGTGATGGTAATGATGGTGGTTGGTGATAGTGCAAGAAAATGATGAAAGTGGTGGTGATGGTGCCCATACTGGTGACAGTGATAGTGGTGGGGATGGGGTTGTTGGTGGCACTTCTCAGGTGATGAATGTGCAGTGATCATGGTGATGTGGCTGATAATGGTGACCTCTGTAGTGTGGGTAGGAGAGTGGTGGTGTTGGCAAATAGGTTGATTGGGTGGGTGCTGATGGTGCCAATGAGAACTAATCCCAGTCTTTTTGCAGGGACTGTTCAAAATCTATCCCCTTCCAGATGACCCAGCTATCCCCTTGCCCCCAAGGCAGTTTCACCAGCTACCTGCCCAGGGGCCCCAGGAGTGTCTCGTCCGGGTTTATATCATCCGAGCTTTTGGCCTACAACCCAAGGACCCCAATGGAAAGGTACCAGCACAGATCCTGTGTTACCTATCAAGAGCAGGACCTCGAGCCAGGGGGCAGTGAGATTTAGCCCTTCCTGATGTCTGGGGAGTCTGTGATCTATCTGAAGACCCAAGAGTCACTCATGAAACAAGACAGGCCAAGATAGAATTTCAGAAGGTCAGAAGAAGGAGACTTCCATCAGTGTGAGCTTTCTGGAGGAGGTAGCCTTTAAGGTCGGCTGGAAAGGATACATAAGTTGAGGGGAAGAGGGATAATTTTTCAGAGAGATGAATGATGTAAGCAAGCAGAATGTGCAGGGAACAGGGATGAGACAAACCCAGCAGGACATGCAGTCAGCCTAGACTGGCCTCAAGTTCTGTTGTGAACACTTCCTAGCTGTGTGACCCCAAGTGAGTCATTGAGTTTCCCCATCTTTCTGCTCTGTAAACTTTAAAGCACTCTTAAGCATCAGTTATTAGGAAATGTCTAGCAGAGAAGTCTGGCCTGAATAAGGCAATTAGCGTAGTGGCCAGAGCACTGGGCCTTGAATCAGGAAGACTGGAGTTAAACTTCTGCCTCATCTACTTGCTCGCTGAGTGACTCCAGTCCCTTAGCCTTTCTCAGCCTCAGTTTCCCCATTGTAAAATAGGGATCATAATAATACTTAAAACCCAGGACCGTTGTAGGGATCAAATGAGATAATGTGTTGCAAACTTTAAGGTGTTACATAAATGTTAGCTATTATTGTTATTAATTATAGGGGATGTGCCTTACTAAATGCGCAGCTAGCTGACCCTTTTATAACGCACATGGAGCTGGGGTCAGGGTTAGTGTACACCAGCCAATAAATAAGTATTTATTAAGCCCTTTTGAATTCCCATGTCTCCCATCCCAGCCTAGTCTCAGTTACACTTTACAGACAGGCTGGGGAAACGGAGGAAAGAACCTAGAGGGAGTTCGGTGAAGGTAGATGGAGTTAATAATGATGATGACAATGATGGCGGTGGTGATAATGATAATAAAGAAGGGCCTTGGAAGACCTCTAGTCCAAATTTCTCATTTTACCCAGAGAGGTTCAGTGATCTGCCCAAGATCACAGAGGAGTCTCATTGGAATCCAGGCCCTGGGACTCCAGAGACAGTACTCTTTCCCCAACACCACATTATATATTGGTTAATCTATCACAGCTGCTTTAATCTGTTCTGTCCCCTAGTGTGACCCTTACATCAAGATTTCAGTGGGAAAAAAGTCAGTGAATGACCAAGACAACTACATCCCCTGCACGCTGGAACCCACGTTTGGAAAGTGAGTGAAGAGTGCTGGGCTCTGAGTGGGGAGGGGAAGGGGGTGGCTTCAGGTGGGGACCAGGCTGGAGGGAGGGAGTGGGGAGGGGGCCAGGGAGACACTCCTGAGGTGCTTACATTTTCATCTCCATTTCCTTATTGTATTCCCTAGTACAATACTTGGCATATAGTAGGTCTTTGATCAGTATTCTTTGAATTCTATTGAATGGTTAAGTCTTCTCATGCCCAGGAGTGGGAGAGAGAGTCAAGGTGTGGGTGTGGGGGCTCTCCTAGAAAGGGAGAGAGAGGGGAGACTAAGGGTCAGACCCCTAACTGGTGCAAATTCAGGGGGGTGTGTGTGTGCATGTTTGTGTATGTGTTGTGTATGAAGACCTCCACACAACACCTTATAGGGTGACAGAGCCTGAGGGACACAAAGAGACTGTGCTGGTTGTGTGGACCTCCTAGAAGAAGCACAATCTAGTAGTTTTAAAGAACAAGATTCATTATTCTTTCTAGGTGGGTGCTGAGCATGACTGCTTCTATCTTGCTGGATTACAAGTGCTATTAGTGTCCTTTAAATTTTGGCACTGTGGGAGCAAAGCTCTGGTTGCCCTTGCCTAGTTATAGCTCTGCTAAGAGCAAGGTCTCATACTTCTCTTGTTTCCATTCATCCACAGACCATGGTCATGGCTTTTCCCAAAGTATAATAGAAGCTTGTTATTCATTGATTCACCCACCCAGATGGAAGATATAGCTTCTGCTCTCATCTGTCTATCATTCATTCACCCACCCATTGCTCCATCCATCCATCCATCCATCCATCCATCCATCCATCCATCCCTCCATCCATCCATCCATCCTTCCATCCGTCTGTCCATCCATCTATCCACCCATCCATCTACCCATGCATTCATCTCACCCATCAATTAATTAATTCATCCATTCATTCTTGTATTCATAAATTCATTTGTTAATGCACACATTCATTTATTCACTTATTAAACCATAACCAAGTGTCTGTGCATCCCCATGGACAAGGCTACATTGTAGGAGAGATAGCAAGAAAGGACTTGGTCCTTGCCCTCAGGGAGCTCCAAATCTAGTTAGGCCAATAAGATGCCTGCCAGTAGAGGCTAGTTCAGTGCCAGATGGGTGGTTCAGGCAGTACTGAAGACCTTCAGTGGAGGGAGACATTCCCTCATTCCTATGGGCTAATGAGGGAGGCTCTATCTTGTCCAGTTCTTCTCTGATAGGCCCTCTTCCCTGCAGGGTGTATGAACTGACCTGTGCCCTGCCATTGGAGAAGGACCTGAAGATCACGGTATATGATTATGACCTCCTCTCTAAGGATGAGAAGATTGGGGAGACAGTCATTGACCTGGAGAACCGACTCCTGTCCAAGTTTGGTGCACGATGTGGTCTCCCCCAGACCTATTGCATGTAAGTGCTCAAGGCTGCCATGGCCCACGGCATCTTCATGGGCCCTTTGTTTAGCATTAAAGGGTGTTATGGGCAGAGTCCCTGCCCCCTCATAGGGGTGAAGTAACACATATGTGGACAGGAATGTCTGTGTAGACCCTGGAGTGTCTAAAGTATCTGCATGTTGCCTCTTCTTGGACCTTAGTTCAGGACCGAATCAATGGAGAGACCAGCTCCGCCCGACTCAGCTCCTGCATCTGTTCTGCCAGCAGAACAAGGCCAAAGCCCCAGTGTACCACCAGAACCGGGTGGTGTTCCAAGACACAGAGGTCACCCTTGAAGACATCGGTGAGCCTCAGCTCCATCCCAGCCCAGGGTTAGGGTTAGGGTTTGGCATCGTCTCCCAGGACCTCATGAATTAAGTAATAATCCTGTGTGTATGGAGGGATTGGATTAGATGACCATAGGATCTCCCTGCTTTTGGACTCTTGAGGAAAGAGTGCCTGATTAGGAGCAAGGAATCAGATTTCAAATCTTGGCGCTGCCACTAACTAGCCGTGACCATGAATGAATGTTGTTGAGTCAGTACAGTCTGATTCTTTGGGACCCCATTTAGGGTTTCCTTGACAAAGATACTGGACTGGTTCCCATTTTTCTTCTCTGGCTGCTTTTACAGAGGAGGAAACTGAGGCAAGTGGGGTTAAGACTTGCCTAGTGTCACACAGCTAGTAAGTGTCTGAGGCTGGATTTGACCTCACACTAGGCTCCACGCTTTATCCACTGCACACCTAGATGCTCTAAGAATGAATGAGTCCCCTCCTTTCTCTGGACTTCTGTTTGCTCCTTTGAAAAGAGGAAGGGTTTGGAGTGGGGTGGTGACTAAGGTCTTTGCCAGGCCCAAAGCACTGGGGGCAGGAAGAACTTCATGAAGAAGAGTTTAAGTGAGGCCTTGAAGGATGGAACTGTGAAGGGAGAGGGGGACAAGGCCAGAAGGGCTTTTGTCCTTGGAAGGTGGAGGCTTAGAAGGGCAGCATTTGATTGCAATGAACACAGTTCTGATGGTGGAGTTTCAGGCACTGTGTCAGGCTGGGGGTGAGGAGGGAGGCTTCCTGTACTTTTGGGTTTGGCTACTCTTTTCCATGTCATGTTATGGGTCCTGAAGGAGTAGCCAAGCAGAACAGTCTGTAATCTGGATTCAGACAGCAGACCCCCACCGACTCTACTGGTGTGCAAGCTGGCTTGGCTCCTTGCTAACCCCCTTCCTGGCCTTCTTTGCTCTTCTTTCTGGGGTCAGAGAATGGCAAGATTGCGAATCCCCACCTGGGTCCAGTGGAGGAACGGCTGGCGCTGGCTGTTCTGAGGCAGCAGGGCCTTGTTCCTGAGCACGTGGAGAGCCGATCCCTCTACAGCCCTCTGCAGCCAGACATTGAGCAGGTAGGACCCACAGTGTGCTCTTTAGTCACCAAAGCCCAGGCAGGCTCGGCCCCTGCCAACAGGACACAGCAGAGGAGGTTGCCCTGTGCCCTGGGGATTGCCCTGAGGTTGGTCTAGGGTCACTCCCGCCCATGGTGTCCTTATGGGTCAGGAAGGCTCCCAGCTTTCTGAACCTCCTCCTAGTAACCCATGAAGGATGTAGTCTTCGGGGGCTTTCTCCTGGTCCTTCCTGATTCTGTTTCTGGGCACAGAGCATGCATGTATTAAGCAACTGTGTACGAGACACTCTTCAATTCATTGTGGGTACAAAGACAAAAATGGAAGGAGTTTATATTCTCTTGGGGGACAACAGTCTACAAAAACAGAGGTCGAGGAAAGGAGAATGCTCAAATAGGGGATGACAAGGGCCAGGAAGTGGTGGAGGCCTGGACATGAAGAGATAAGGCAAGAAGCTCTCCTGTCAGAGCCAGGCCAACCAGAGATTCCAAGAGTCCTCCATTGAAGAAAGAAGGACTGCCTTGGGTGTGACTCCCAGTAGTCTTCCTTCAGGATCAGGGGAAGGGGTGGAAGCAAAGAGGGTGGGGCTTGTGCCAGTCTCCAGTGCTTGAGTAACAAAGTTCCTACAATGCTAATTACTAGCTGTGTGACCCTGGGGCAGGTCTCTGGACTCATCCCTCTCTAGACTTCATCTGTTCAATGAAAGAGTTGGACTCAATGCCCCCTTAAAGTCCTGTACAGCTGAGATCTGATGATTTTCATCTTCTGGAGTTTATAGACAGGGATCTCAGCCTTTGTCCTTCCAGAATACAAAGGCCTTATCATCTTGGCTTAGCCTCACATCTCCCTTCTCACCTTCTAGTCTTTCTTGAACACTTCTTGTGTGTCCAGCCCTGTGAGAAAATGGTGGCTGCCCTCAGGGAGCTTAGAGGATGGTTATAGAGACTGAAGAGGCAAAGAAAACGTGGAAATACAGGATCAACAGAATCCATTGGCTATAGGAAGGAGATCTTAGAGCTCACTTAGTCTAGTGGTTCTTACTTTGGGGTCCATGGACCTCTTTGGGTCCAAGGGATCCACTAAATACAAGGTAATTTGGGAGAGAGAGACCCAGCATTTGGAAGGATCAGGAAAGGCTTCATGTGAAAGGATATTCATTAACCAGCTGTTTTAGAATTTTAAAATTTAGAAATTTAGAATTTAATCATCTGCTCTAGAATTTTCCCAGACATTGAAGGCAGTCTCATTGGTCTATAAGAGAGGCCAATGTCCTATCTTCTAGACTATTCTGCCATTCTTGCAATGACTTTTTAATTGAGCATCTCCAGTGAGTGAGGCACTGTGTTATTGTCCCTGACTGACCAAGACTGGGTTGGGTAGCCATCTGTGGTTGGAATTCAGGCATTGATTTCTAGCTGGAATTAGGGGCTATGATGGTGAAAACAACTGGTCCCAGGTAGAATTCAAACCTATGACTTGACCTCATTATGAGATCAAACTCAAATTCAAACCAGTGATTTAAACAGCCTAGGCAGGGCCATTAGGGGTAAGGAGATAAATGGCAGCAGAAATAGTCATAGATGTGGCTGGGATGGGAAGATGAGCCCTTTGTTCCTTCACCAGCTAGAAATAATTGAGCTTAGAACCCCAGGAAGGCTCCTCTCCATTCCTTCTCCAACAAGTGGGCTCTTAGAAGGGACCTGATGATATCCTGGAGTCCCTCCCCCCACAGGGGCCCTTTAATCTTGAATTCTGATTTTGGAGCTCTCTCTCTCTGGGGTCTATCCCAGAGTATAATTTGTCTTAAACTGTTGCTTTGAATGACTTTTTGTGGTACTTGTCTCAATACAAGATGCCTTTTGACAGGGTACTCCAGGTACCATTTTTTCTTCCTTTGTTTGAACTGCCCTTTGTAGTTAGAGAATTAGTCTCCATGTTGGAGGAAAGCAGCGGGGTGTGTATAGGAACTGATGGGGGTCCAGGGGCTGGGGTTTGGAGACTAAGTTAAGACTGGGGCAGTAGGAAGCCAGAGCAGAGCAAGGTGCAGAGTGAGGATGGTTTGGAATCCAGTGGGAGCAGAGAGCAGGGTCTGAGGAGATATGGAGGAAGGGGATGTGGGCATTCTGATTCCATAGGACTTTCTCTCTCCACAGGGAAAGCTGCAGATGTGGGTTGATCTATTTCCAAAGGCTCTTGGAACACCTGGACCTCCATTTAAAATTACTCCCCGCAAAGCCAAGAGGTGACTTTTTCTTCTGGACCTTTGTCCCTAATTCTCTGTTTGTTTGGGTGTCAGACTCTCTGTCCAATGCTTTCTTTTTTCAGTTCAGGAATGAATTGGGAACCAGGGCTAGGGGTCATTTTGAGGGTGGAGATGGAGGTAATTCTGGAGTTATGGTCAGAGTCATTCCATGGACAGACTGAGGGTGTGATTTTGGCCAGCAGTTGGGGTCAAAGCATTTTTCTGTAAAACGTTGAGTGTCTGGGGAGGCATGAAACTTGGGACCAGCCTCTGTGGGCTTCAGAATTCCCTCAAGCCCATTTGGGATTCCTCACCTCCCTTTTGCAATGAACCTGGCTTAATCTGCAGCTTCCTGTTCTCAGGTTTCTCCTGCGTTGCATTATTTGGAATACCAAAGATGTCATCTTGGATGATGTCAGCATCACCGGGGAGAAGATGAGTGACATTTATGTGAAAGGGTAAGAATTGCCCCAGTGATCTCCTGGAGTCATCATGATCATGAATGAGCATTTATTAAGTGCTTACTGTATGCAAGACACTATGCCAAGCCAGGTGGATACAAAGAACAGCAAAAATGTGTTTGTGCCATCCAGGAGAGTACACTGTAAGGTGGGAGACTTGCTGGGCTCTGAGGGGAGACAGGTCCTACCCTGGAGGAACCCCAAGCTGCGCCCTGCCTTCTCTGAACCTCTGCTTCCTTATCTGTACCATGAAAGGTTGGCCTGGATTATTTCTCAAGTCCTGTCCAGCTCTGGGGTTCTATGAGCCTAGGAGTGGTGAAGTACGTAGGCAAGAGTGAGATGAGCTACTAAAGACTTGTGGTCAAGATCATGAAATTTAGAGCAGAAAGGATGCTTAGAACTTAGAAGCACAAAAGGTCCAAGCAGAAGGGGAATCTAGAACCTAGAAAGGCAGAACAGAATGTTAAAATAGAGAACTTAGAATTTCAGAGTTGGGAGGGAACTTAGAACACAGAGCTTAAAAGGTCTGAGCTGGACAGAACCTTGGAATATGGAATGTTAGACCATAGAACACAAAATGTCAGAGGTGGGAGGGGCCTGAGAACAGGAGATTTCAGAGTTGAGAAGGAGTTTAGAACAAAAAGGCCTTAGAACAGGGAATATCAGAGCTAGGAGAGCCCTTAGAACATAGAACGTTAAAACATAACATAAAATGTCAGAACTGCAAGAGTCTTTGGATGGCATCTATTCCAATATTCTTTTGCAGAAGAATACAGAGCCCCAAGGAAGTTAGGATTCAAGCTGGGAAGGACCTTAGGGTCTTAGTCCAACCACCTCATTTTTTTCAGATAGAGAAGTTGAGGCCCTTCAGAGACGTTAAATGACTTAACTTGGATCACCCAAGCAATAAGTATCTGAGGTGGAATTCAAACCCAGGTCCACTGACACCAAATCTAGCTCATTTGGAGAACCTCTCCCTACCCCCAACTACCTCCACATATCACTGGAGAAATATAGGCTGCATGGACATGAGATGCTGAGAAGTGGATTGGTGACTGCTTAGAAAGCCAAACCCAAGATGTTGGCTTTAACCCAGAAAAAAGAATATCAAAAGAACAGAAGCCCCCTGAGGGCAGGACCCTTTCATTCCTGTCACTGTATTTCCCAGGCAACAGAGGTTGTCCATATATTGTAGGACTCAGAGTTAGAGGGGACCTTCAAGTCCTTTCTGGTTCAACCTCCTCATTTTACAGATGAGGGAACTGATGCTCAGAAAGGTGGAAAGGTTGTCCAAAATCAGAAGGTAAAGGGCAGACATGGAATTCATCTGAGTCCAAATCCATTGCTCTTTCCCCAGGACTGTTGTATTCCATTGGACAGTTGGTGGGTGTTCTTACTGCCTCAGAGATTATGTCCTCATGGGTAGCAGGGGTGATGTTTATGCTCCATTTGTCCTTCCTTCTTTGCCATCCCTCCAGGATGTGATGAAGCATTTTTCTTACATAAATCCTGTCTTTTCTCATCTCTCTCTCCAGGTGGATGCTTGGTTTCGAGGAGCACAAACAGAAGACAGATGTTCACTATCGCTCATTGGGCGGGGAGGGCAACTTTAACTGGAGGTTCATCTTCCCTTTCGACTACATGCCCGCTGAGCAAGTCTGCATCATGGCCAAGAAGGTGAGAGTGGCCCTGGTCCGGGACGTGAGGGCCTCTTGGCACCATTGGCATCTCCACACCACCCTCTTCTGGAGCATCAGTACCAGCTTAGAGTAGATCGGGGCGATGCGACAATGCCCTTGGGTGTCCTTCTAAAAGTCCCTGGTTTGAGAGGGAGGGTATGAAGCTCTTGGTATCATGAGGGAGAGCAGGACATATGTCACCCCCAGACACTCATGAATCACAAGATGAAATTGATCATAAATAGTCATATATTTGGGTTTAGAAAAGCAACTCCACAAAAATAAAATGGGGGTAGCATGTCTGGATAGCAAAATTTCTGAAAGAGATCTGGAGGTTTTAGCTCAGCTTGAGTTAGTAGCCAAGAAAACTCATGTAAGCTTAGACCATATTAAGAGAGACCTAGTGTCCACTATGGCAGCTAGGTGGCATCATAGTACATAGAGCACTGGATCTGGAGTCAGAAAGACTTTATCTTCCCCAGTTCAAATCCAGCCTCAGACACTTACTACCCAAGTGACCGTGTCACTTTACGCTGTTTGTCTCAGTTTTCCTTATCTGTAAAATGAGCTGAAAAGGAAACAGCAAAGTGCTCCAGTATCATTGCCAAGAATACTCCACATGGCATCATAATGAGTCAGACACAACAGGAAAATGACTGAACAACAAAAATATTGTGATGGATCCACTGTTCTTTCTCTGGATCAGACTCATCTGATTTTTTTCTTTTTTTTTGCAATGGGATATTGCAAACCCTGTAAGCTCCTTATAAAAATCAGTCCTCTTTCTTACTGGTGCCACATTTTAGGAAGGATCATAGGGTCTGAAAGGGATGATAGAGGGCATTAGGTCTAACTCTGTCACTTTACAGATGAGGAAACTGAGGTCCCAACAGACAGAGTGACTTAGGGTAGAGTCATGCAGCTAGTAAGTATCCAAGGTGGAATTCAAACTCACTCTCTTTAGTACAGAGGCTTTTCAGAGGAGGTTGACTAGAGTGTTAAAAGGCCTTGAGAATGTGCCGTATACAGATCAGATTGGGAAGAAGCTTGGTGTAGCAGATAGAGTGCTATATTTAGAGTCAGACCTGAGTTCAAATCAGGCCTCAGACACTCCCTAGCTGTGTGACCTTGGACGAGTCACCTAACATCTTAGTCTCAGTTTCCTCATCTGTAAAATGGGGATAGTAACAGCACTTCCTTCTCAGAGTTCTTGTGAGGATCACATGAGAGGATATTTGTTAAGTACTTTGCAAACTTTCATAAAGGTTATCCTTTGCTCTTGTTATTTTTAAGAATGATCACCATACAATTTAGCTTCTTCTCTTGACCAGAAAGGTAAGGGGCGGAGGAGTGTCTGTTATAGATACATATCTGGTAGCCTTCCTGGGGTATGGTCAGAAGAGGTAAACCTTGAAATATGAAAGGGAAGAAGATGGGGCTGAATGCTTTGCATTTCCCCAGTGACTGAACCTCTGAAGAGGGGTCTGGGGCCCCTGGAGAAATTTTGGAGGGTTCATGAACTTGGATGGGAAAACTATTTTGGGTATTCTATTTCTAATATACTTGGTTTCCTTTGTAATCCTATGTGCCTCATGCATTAAAAACACTACTCTGGGAAGGCATCCATGGTCTTTCCTGGACACAAACACACACAAAAGATTAAGAATAACCCCTTGCTCTGAGATCCTGAATGGTGATCACTTTGTAAATATGTCACTAGGCTGCCAAGATTAGGAGCTGGGGCAGAGACTGAAGAGTTTGGCTCATGGGATGCTTGGCTGAGTTTTCTGTGTGTGTGGAGCACTTAAGTTTCCATTACAACCCCTCCCCCCAGGTGCTAACGCCCTCTCCTCCCCCCAATTAACTTTGTCCTTATCTCTGTACACTAATATCCATATTCGTTATATACTTATGTCCATTTCTTATACTCATATCCATATATTGTCAGTCTTCTCCAACAGAATGGAAGTGCCTTGAGGTCAGGGACTATTTCACATCCCTGGTGCCTGGCACAGAATAGATGCTTCATAAATGCTAGTCAATTGATATGATTGTTACTTTCAGGTGTTCGGCTTGGCCCCAAGGGCTCCATGTCAGGAAAAAACAACATTCCTACAGTTATTACTGTCCCAAAGTGGAATGGACTGCTCTGGAAGATAGTGAGGCCCTGTGTTGGGGTGCTATTCAAGCAGAGAGTGGAGGAGTGAGTCTGGTGTGTCATAGTGAGGCTTTGTTTTCAAGTATGGGTCGAACTAGATGACCCCTGAGGTCCCTTCCAAATCTAAGACGAAGGAAGGAATCATCAAAGAGTAAGCTTAGGAAAGGACACAGAAAGAGATTTGGTGATTACTCTCATCACTTTCATGACCATCACCATCACTGTTGCCATCACCATTTTCACCACTCCTATATCCATGGCTACCACTATTACCCTTTGTTCCTTTTATTTTATTAAATTTATTTATTTTTAGTTTTCATCATTTCCACAAGATTTGAGTTCCAAATTATCTCCCTATCTCTCCTCTCCCCCCACCTCAAGACACTGTGCATTCTGATTACCCTGTCCCCCCAATATTCCTCCCTTCTCTCATACCCCTCCCTTCTCTTATCCCCATCTTCTCTCTTGTAGGGCAAGATAGATTTCTATATGCCATTACCTGTATCTTATTTCTCAGTTGCATGCAAAAACAATTCTCAACATTCATTCCTAAAACTTTGAGTTCCAACTTCTCTCCCTCCCTCCCTCCCCACCCATCCCCACTGAGAAGGCAAACAATTCAATATAGGCTATTATGCAAAAAACTTCCATAAAAGTCATGTTGTGAAGGACTAGAACTATATTTCCCTTCATCCTGTCTTGCCCCCCATTTATTCTATTCTCTCTTTTGACCGTGTCCTTCCCAAAAGTGTTTATTTCTAATTACTCCCTCCTCTCATTTGCCCTCCCTTCTATCATCCCCCACCCCACTTATCCCCTTCTCCCCTACTTTCCTGTAGTGTGAGATAGATTTTCATACCAAATTGAGTGTGCAATATTATTCCCTCCTTAAGCCAAATGTGATGAGAGTAAGCTTCACTTTTTCCTTCTCACCTCCCCCCTTTTCCCCTCCATTGAAAAAGCTTTTTCTTGCCTCTTTTATGAGAGATAACTTGACCCATTCCATTTCTCTCTTTCTCCTCCCAATATGTTCCTCTCTCACCTCTTTATTTTTTACATATCATCCCTTCCTATTCAACTCACCCTGTGCCCTCTGTCTCTATGTATATAATCCCTCCCACTACCCAAATACTGAAAAAAGTCTCAAGTTACAAATATTATCTTTCCATACAGGAATATAAACAGTTCAACTTTAGTAAATCCTTTATGATTTCTATTTCCTGTTTATCCTATCATGCTTCTCTTGATTCTTGTGTTTGAAAGTCAAATTTTCTATTCAGCTCTGATCTTTTCATCAAGAATGCTTGAAAGTCCTCTGTTTCATTGAATGACCATTTTTCCCTTGAAATATTGTACTCAGTTTTGCTGGGTAAGTGATTCTTGGTTTTAATGTCCTTTGATCCCCTAATGTAGAAGCTGCTAGATCTTGTGTCATCCTGATTGTATTTCCACAACACTCAAATTGTTTCTTTTTGACTGTTTGCAATATTTGCTCCTTGACCTGGGAACTCTGGAATTTGGCTGCAATATTCCTAGGAGTTTCTCCTTTTGGATCTCTTTTAGGAGGTGATCAGTGGATTCTTTCAATATTTGTTTTGCCCTCTGGTTCTAGAATATCAGGGCAGTTTTCCTTCATAGTTTCATGAAAGATGATGCCAAGGCTCTTTTTTCGATAATGGCTTTTGGGTATTTCCATAATTTTTAAACTGACTCTCGTGGATCTATTTTCCATATCAGTTGTTTTTTCATTGAGATATTTCATATTGTCTTCTATTTTTTCATTCTTTTGGTTTTGTTTTGTAATTTCTTGATTTCTTATAAAGTCATTAGCTTCCATCTGCTCCATTCTAATTTTTAAAGAACATTTTTTTCCAGTGAGCTTTTGAACCTCCTTCTCCATTTGCCTTATCCTGCTTTTTAAAGCATCCTTCTCATTGACTTTTTAGACCTCTTTTGCCATTTGGGTTAGTCTGTTTTTAAAGGTGCTATTTTCTTCAGCATACTTTTGGGTCTCCTTTAACAAGCTGTTGACTTGCTTTCCATGATTTTCTTGCATCCCTCTCATTTCTCTTCCCAATTTTATCTACACCTTTCTTACTTGATTTTCAAAATCCATTTTGATCTTTTCCATGACCTGTAACCATTGCATTTTTTGGGAGGTTTTGGATGCAGAAGCCTTGACTTTTATGTGTTCCTCTGATAGTATGCTTTGTTCTTCCTCATCCAAAAGGATGGAAGAAAATAGCTGTTCACCAAGAAAGTACCTTCTATAGTCTTATTTTTTCCCTTTTTTGGGCATTTTCCCATCCAGTTACTTGGCTTTTGAGTCTTTTGTTAAGTGGAGGGTCCTGTAAGGTCTCAGTTCCTCCAAGGTGGCTCAATCAAGGGAAAGGAATTTACTCCTCCTGTGGCTTGTGCTCTGGTCTGGGAGCAACCACAAGCTTTTCTGCCCAGGACTTGTGAGTAGAATTCCCTCTCCAAAGCCTCCACCAGCTCTGCCATGCCAGTCAGCACTCTTCTTCACCTCAGGACCACCACTCAGGACTGAGACCCAGATTGGCTGCTCAATTCCCCCAGGGTCTTTAGGCCAAGGGCTCCTAAAGCTGCTACTACAGTGACTGCTGCCACTCTGGGGCCAGAGCCAGAATTCGTTCCCTTCTCACCCAGGTGAAAGCACTTTCTCACTGACCTTTGAATCTGTCTTTGGTGTTTGTGGGTTAAAAAATCTAGGAACAACAGCTGCTGCCCAGGATTCCGCACCCTGAAGCCTGCTCCAGTCCTGTCCCTGCTGTGCCTCATGGCCAAGGCTGGGCTGTGCTCTACTCTGAGTCTGGTGTGATAGACTTTTCCTGTCAGCCTTCCAGGCTGCCTTGGGCTGGAAATCTCTTTCACTCTGTCATTTTGTGGCTTCTGCTGCTCTAGAATTTGTTTAGAGTCAGTTTTTACAGGTATTTGATGGGCTATGAGGGAAGAGCTAGAGCAGGTCTGTCTTTCTGCTCTGCCATCTTGGCTCTTCCCCCTTTATCACTATTGCCCTTTTCCCCATGATCACCTTCACCTTCATCCTTCTAGCCAAGTCCACCATTATTGTCCTCATCCCCATGACCACATTCATCATCATCATCACCATTCCTGCTGTCACTGTTGCCATCATCACAGTCACTACTCTTTCCATCCATATCCCAAAGTCACTGCTCCCTGCACTCCACCCCCATCCCATATCCTGTTTTAAATTATATTTGCCTGAGTTTGAATCAACGTAGCTAATTGGGAGTTTTGAATTGCTGTTCTAATGGGAACCTCAGTCTTTAATGTCATTGAGCTGATTAATTCTAAAGCCATTAGCCACATAATTGCTCTTCTATGACAAGTATGAAAATGGACAGATGGGAAACAGATGTGGGCATGAGATGTCAGGGGGCTGTATAGGGAAAGCGTGTATGGGGAAAACCATCATGGTAGCCCCAAAGAATAAGGAATGCCTTGGAAAAAGAGAGAGATGGGGTTGTGCAGTGGACTTTGCCAGATGTATGACCTCTTCTCCAGGCCTCAGTATCTTCATCTGCAAAACATTTATAGTGTTAACTCCCTAGGTTGTTGTAAGAATAAAATAAAATTTATTCATTCAATAAACACTTATTATAATGAACAAAAATGCTTTTCAAACCTTAAAATATTCAATAAAAGCATAGGATAATAAAACTGTCTTTCATCACTGGCATCATCAGTCCTTAAGGTGTTATGAACCACTTTACAAATATGATCTAATTTGATCCTTATAACACCCATGGGAGGAGGTAGGTGCTATTATCATCCACATTTTACAGATGAGAAGACTGAGGCACAGAGCAATTAAGTGACTTGCCCAGAGTTATACAGAGTTGGTAGATGTCTGAATCTGGATTTGACTCCAGGTCCATCACTCTACCCACTAGATCACCTGGCTGCCTCTCACTTGGAGAAGTAATGGTGGCATCATGGATGGAGATCTCAGAGTCAAGAAGTCTTGAGTTCAAGTTCCTCCTTGAACACATATTGAATGGTATGATCCTGGGCAAGTCACTTAATCTTTTTAAGACTATGAGCTACAGAATCTTTGCTGATCTAGTTCCATGGAGGGAGTTTCCACACTAGGAGTTCCTTTTATAGCTGTCATCCCAGAGCTGGAGCAAGAAAGGTCCCCCAACATTCATTTACCTGGGGAGGTCCATGGTCTCTTTGTTTCTCTGCTCTTCCTTTATGGATGTATGGGATGGCTGCTGCTGCTCTTGTTGAGGTCCAGTGCATTTTCTCATGGGTGCCCCAAGCCTTCACTTCTCTCCTTCACCCAGCAGGACCCTGTCTAGACTCAATAAGAAAAGTCAAAGAGGACATGAGAGCAGCCTTAAAGTGTCTGAAAGGCTTGTCATACCGGGAGGGGTTAGATGTGCTGTCTCTGGAGGGAAGCTGTAGAGATACCACTTGAGGATGATGTCAGGAAAAACCCACAAAAAATGAGCACAATCTCAAAGGAGAAAGGCCTGCCTGGAGAGGTGGTGGGAGGTCTTCTGTGTAAGGAGGTCTTCTGGAGGAGGTTGAGTGATCACTTGTCAGGCGTGTTCTAGTGGGAATTTTCTTCATGAAAGGGTTGGACCAAATGTTGATTGAGACCCTTTCAAGTGCTCAAGTTCTGTGATTCTGTGAAGTGACTAAGTCAAAGTCACCCCGCTAGTGAGTGTCCAAGGTGAGACTTGAGCCCAGGTCTCCTGACTCTCAGATTAGAATTTTTACTATGCCCCAAATTTTCAGCCATCTGGATGGTACCTTTCTGTCTCTGAATTAGAAAGGGGTATAAAGGTACCCTTAGGGAAGGGTCTGCACTTCCAGGGGCTGCCAGCTGCTCCTGAGGGTAGAGAGGGCACAGAATCCAGCCTCCTGGCAGGTGTGGCTTCCAAGCACATCAAGATGCAGCTCCTAAGAGAGGCCTCAAGGAACCAATTACCCCGTCCTTTAAATTCCAAAGAGTCTAGTACAAGGTGAAAAGCTGTGGCCAGAAACCACAGAAAGGGCCTGGTGTGTAGATCATAGATGGCAGAAAGATCAACAAATATATATGGAAAAGCAGAGTTTCAACAAGACGTCTGATTGCAACCTAAGAGGTTTTTTTTTGTTCGTTTCTTATTTTATTTTGAAAGGTTTTTTCTTTTAGTGATTATAGCCAAAGTTGAGGACTTTTCTACTTATAAACAGGGAAATACCTCAAGTAGAATGCAGTTTGAAAGAAAAAAACAAAAAAATCTTTCTCAAGTAGCAATTAGCATACCTTGTTATAAGGTCTGCCTTTCTAAATATACTCGGCCCTCTCCCACGTGTGGGTCACACCAGGCTTTTTCCTCCTGCTTGCATCTTTTCACCTTGTCCTGAGTTACCATTTGGGATTGTCAGGACCAAGGTTAATTACATCCTCTGGACCTCCGTTTTTGGCCCATGAAATCCAGCACCTCCATCCAGCTCTTGGCCTCTTCCAGATGTTGACTGAAACCTGGCTTTCTTTCTCTTCCCTCTTTCTTTCTGAGGAGCCTCAAATGGCTCACTAAAATTGATGCACAGGCTAGAACTGTCTGCCCTCTGCTCACAAGTGGTTCCAAATTCCTAGGGGATACTGCTGTTATTTTATTGCTTAAAGGGCCTGAACCTTTATTTTTTCTGAACATTTTTGAGACTTCCAAACAAAGCAAGATATGGATGAACAGAGATAAATAGATTTACTCATGTAGGCATGGCTGACTTGGGAGGCAGAATTCAAGGAATAGCTTATGGTTTTCCGAAGAGTCTTGCCCCTCAGCCCTCCTAACTCAACGTTTGAGAAGCCTCTTTGAGTATATCTCTACAACATCTAGATAGGGGGATGACTTCAGCGGTCAAGCCCCACCCTTGACACCTCCTGGCAGTATGATCCTGGGCCAATCATTGACCTTCACAGGCCTCTAGGCTCCAGACTGCAGAGAAGGTGCCAACTTGTATTGTTGGATTGAGTTTCTTCTTCTGAGAGTTCTCTGTGTCAACAAAATCATGCATCTAGTCCTTATCCCTATCCAGAACATCTGCATTTATCAGAGGATCATAGATCTAGGGCTGAAAGTGGTCCACTGAGGCCCTCACCTCCAAGTGCCAATCCCTTAATGGAACCTTCCCCCTACTCCATATTCATTGTGTATGTTCTGGTTTATGTGTGTG
The DNA here is from genome assembly GCA_023548195.1 of Bettongia penicillata ogilbyi. Lineage (NCBI taxonomy): Eukaryota > Metazoa > Chordata > Mammalia > Diprotodontia > Potoroidae > Bettongia > Bettongia penicillata. The sequence goes on from JAJHZJ010000257.1 coordinate 10,563,194, forward strand.
TGTGTGTGTGTGTGTGTGTGTGTGTGTATACACACACATATATGTATATATATATACATACACATATTACATATACCTATATATATATATATACATATACATATATACAGATATGCATGTCTATACATATTCCCCCACTAGGGTAGAAGCCTCTTGAGAGGAAGGATTCTTTTCTTTCTTTGTATCCCTACTATGTAGCACAGTGCTTGGCATACAGTAGGTACTTAATAGATGTTCATATCCTGATTAATTTTGACCAATCCCTTCATTTCTCATAGAAGGAAACTGAGGCCCAAGGTCACACAGATATTATAGACATTAGAAGCAGGATCTGAACCCATGTCCCCTGACTGCCAAGTGAGGACTGTATCCACTCAAGCCTCCATGCCTTTGCATAGGTTGCCTTGCATTCTCTCCTCACCTCCAATTCTTAGAGTCCTTAGGTTTCTTCAAGTCCAGTCCTCTTTGTTGATCTCCTTAAAGTAGTTGTGCATAAATTTATCTGTGCACATATTGTAAGCTCTTGAACTGTAGGGACCATCTGTCATCTTGTGTCTGTGTTCCTACCATCTAGCACAATGCCTGCTTCACTTAATGGATACGTGGTTGATGGGGTTGATTGTCCTACTGTGTGCATTTTTAGGGATAAAATCGAATGTGACAGGAAGAGAGCCAAACTCCAAGGTTTGCCTTGACAAAGGGCATGGAAGGAACCCGACTATGGCACATGGAGGCTCATTAAAGTAGGGTCTGTCTATGGTTTGACTATGAGGGATGACTGTACATTAGTTTGTTAGTCAATGTCTGGGGTCTTCTTTATAATTGGGGAAGTATGACTGCCATCGACTGAGCCAAAGTCAGGAGTCCACATGCACTGCTTCAGAGGCAGCATGTTGGGGCATTTGTTGGCATTCCCATTCATAACTATTAAGGATGGGCAGGAGTGTCACTTCAGACACAGGACGGAAGCTGCCTTCAGCCAAGATAGAAGTGGAATTCTCAGTTTGCTAGATATGCATTTCTATATGTTTATGCTATGTGCAATAAATATACATTGAGGACCTATCATGTGCAAGGTGTGGTACTAGGCGCTTGGGGTGGGGAGAAAGATTTAGAAAAACAAGGCATCTTCCCCTTATAATTTAAATTCTAGCAATTAAAAAAACACATGGTAGGTGACAATAGGGAAAGAGGGAGAGATGATAGAATGGGTAGCCAAGGTCTGGCTGAGATTATTATCTCTTGGCTGCCCTTGTTAATTCCCAAGGTGGGTTTCAGTGACAAGGGAGGGGGCACAAAGCTGCCATGGCTGACCTCTGTGGGATCCCTTCTTATCTCTTACACATATGTTGACCAATTCTCAGAGGTTCTGAGTAAAGTTCAGAGCTAGCTCTAAGATACACCTTGGTCAAGGTTTGGTAAGCGCACTGCCTAGAGGCAGGGCAGGTGTTCTGTTTGGTGGAGACATGGTCATCAAGGAGATAGGGGGTTACCCTGGAACAAGAACTAGACCACTTTGGACACAGATAATGTGAAGTTTTTACTTATAAAACATGGGATGAGATTCTTTGTACAGTGAGGTCATCAGACATTCAGACAACATTTGTCATTTTAGCCAGAAAAGTTTTCCTAGTGTTAGTGACACTGTATGCAAAGCACCTTGGAGAATAGGGCTTTCCAAATTCTAGGAACCATCTTTTTGCGTAAGACAACAGAGCTCCTGGGGACACCCAATACCTGCTTCCAAGGATAAATACTTCATTTTGTCCTATTTTGGTTTTTTTTTTTGACAACATATGCACCATTCCACTCCTGTGGTTCCCTACCTCTGTAACCAGAGGAGAGCAGAACATTTCATCTTCTCCTCCCTTGGGAACAAGATTGATCTCTTAGAGTGTTTAGTTTCCATTGTTGTAGTTGTTGTGTATGTTATTTTCTTGGCTCTTCTTCCTTTCCTATATAATTATTCAGAAAAATCTCATATTTCTCTGATTTTTCATTTACATGATTTTTTTTATGGCATAAAAATATTTGGTTACATTCGCATACCATAATACGCTTTTCCATTTCCAAAGGAATAGGTTTTTCCTCCCTCCCTCCTTCTTTCTTTCTTTCTTTCTTTCTTTCTTCCTTCCTTCCTTCCTTCCTTTCTTTCCCTTCCTTCCTTCCATCCTTCCTTCCTTCCTTCCTTCCTTCCTTCCTTCCTTCCTTCCTTCCTTCCTTCCTTCCTTCCTTCCTTCCTTCCTTCTTTCTTTCTTTCTTTCTTTCTTTCTGATATGGGTCTCCCAATGGAGCCCTTCTTTCTGTCTTTACCTCCTTGGGAAACATTCTCAGTAGTGCAGTGCTGGGTCAAAGTGTATGAACAGTTCAGTCATTTTCCTTGCATAATCTCAAATTGTTTTCCAGAGTGGTTGGACCAGTTCACAGTTCCACCAACAGTGTATTAGTGTGCTTGGCTGTTTATTTTTTCCCTACTGCCTGTCCAAATTGACTGGACTCTAGAAGGAGAGAGGGACCTTCTCTTTTTTGCTTCTTTTTTGCCCCTCAGGCCATTGGCTACTGCAGCCTGGTTGGGACTGTGTTTCTCTAAAACCAAGTCCTGGCTCTGACCACAGAGAGTTTCTCAGTGGGAAGGAAGGCCAGAGGACACAGCCGGCTGACAGCTTGCTTTAGGAGAACCAGGCTGGGGGCCTGGGTGAGAACCAAGGCTGCAACCCTACCCACAGCTGTTAACTGCTCCTGAGTGACTCCAGTCCTCAGAGACCCAGCCACCAAAAGTCCTAGGGACTTTCGAAAATGGCCGAGAGTAAAGGAAGGTGTAGGAGAAAAAGCTCAGGCATAAGGAGTCTTGGTCTTGGCTCTGTCACCAACTGGGTTCAAGATCCTGTGAAAACTATTACCACAAACTCTATGACACTCAGCTACCTTAGCTATATAAAGGGCATTATATCAGAGTGGTGCTCTTTGCAATGACTAGTGAAATAAATTTTGTCCATCAGTTGGCCAATTGATGAGCAAACTGTTATAGATGACTGTCCTGGTGCTCTAAGAAATGAGACACAGCATGGTTAATACATAGAGAGGTGGCCCTTGGGTCAGGAGGACCTGTCCCTGACACAACCTGGCTGTATGACCTGGGCAAATCACTTAACCTCAGAATTGCTCAAAGTAGTTCTCTAGCACATTAAGTTGCTGAGGAGGAACTTATCTATAGTGGAAGGAGTTCACTGCTTGGGGGTTGGGGGTTCTGCAGACCCTGACCAAAAAAATGAGGAATATAAGAAATTTAGAGAGAGGAGGAGATTTCTAGAAATTGAAGTTGAGAAAAAAAAGAAAGCAGACCCCAGAGAACAACATCCACAATGAAATACACAATAGAATGAGAACGTATCAGAAGGATGCTTATTTTTATGCTATAAGAGATGGTTCATTTTGAATGGGGAGAAATAGGGAACTATTTCCAAAAATGAAAGTACCATAAGAGAAGGTGTGGCAATCAAACTTTATATATATTTTTAAAAAAATTCAATTTGACAAGTATTTATTTTCTCAAATATATTTTTAAAAAATCAATAGGATATGGAAATATATTAGATGTGGGTGATGAGAGGGAGCCAAGGTTTTAAGCCTGAATGGCTAGAAGAATGGTAATGGTTTGGAGAAAAGATGTGAAGTTTGGTTTGGGGCATACTGAGACAATCAGCAGAGGGAAGGGACTAAGATTAAAGAGGACTGGGAAAGAAGGTGAGATTTTAGGTGAGACTTGAAGGAAGCCAATACAGATAGGAAGTGGAGGAAGAGGAAGAGGAGAGAGAGTTTTAGGCATGGGGAACAGCCAGTAAAAATGCCTGGAGTTGAGAGATGGAGTGTTTTGTCTAAGAAACAGGCAGGAGGCCAGTGTCCCTGGATCACAGAGTCTATGTTAAAAGGAAGAGTATATGTATGGAGACTTGAGAGGTAGAAGGAGGCAGATTATGAAGGGCTTTAAAATCCAGGCAGAGAATTTTATGTTTGATCCTGGAGGCAACAGGGAGGCACTGGAAGAGCAGGATGTGTGTGTGTGTGTGTGTGTGTGTGTGTGTGTGTATGTATGTGAGACAGAAAGAGGGAAAAACATACACATGCACTCATGCACACACATACACCCTCACATATACAGAATATCAGACCTATTCTTATAAGATCAATTTGATAGTGGAATGGAGAATGGGTGGGAGTGGGGAGAGACTTGAGGCAGACAGGAGCTGTTGCAATAATACAGGCATAAGGTGGTGAGGGCATGGACCAGGGTGAGGTTAGTGTCAAAGGAGAGGAAGGGAGTATTAAAGAGATACTCCAAGGGGGGTGGGTGAAATTGATAAGAGATAGTGTAGAGGTGAAATATGTGGTAGATGCTGTGGAGGTGAAATCTACAAGCAATGCCCCAGAGGCAAAATTGAGAGATTTGCAGGGCTGTGTTTGTGAAATTGATGAGAGATTGAAGAGGTTAAATTCATTAGAGATTTTAAGGGGGGGATGAAATTTACAAGAGATGTAGCATAGGTGAAATCTACAAGAGATGATGAAGAGGTGAAATTGACAGATTTTGGCACCATATTGGATATAGGGGTTGAGAGATAGTGAGGAGTCTGGGATGATTCCTAGGTTAAAAACCTATGGGATTGGGAGGATGACATTGCCCTCTACAGTAATAGAGGAGGTGGAGGGGTGGGGAGGGTTTAAGGGGGAAAGATAATGAGTTGTTTTGGACATACTGTTGGAAATATTCAATAGGCAGTTGAAAATATTAGATTAGAGGTTAGGACAGAGGTCAGGGCTGGGCAAATAGATCTGAGAATCATCAGAATAGATGTGATAATTGAATCCACAGGGGCTGATGAAATCACCAAGTGAAATAATAGAGAGAAGAGGGGCCCAGGACAGAAATTTGAGGGATACTCATACCCACTTGAAGATTGAGTTTTCTCTTCATTGCTCTAACTAATCTTATTTGGCATAGACGTGAGGCTCCTCCTCATCCTGGCTGCCCTTCTTTGGAGAATTTCCAGCGAATCCATGTCCTTCCTAAAATGAGGTGCCCAGACTGAACGCCATTCTCCAGATGTGGTCTGATGAGGGCAGAACAAGGCACCTGATGAACTCAAGTCCCGTGGAGGCCAGTTAGAGAAGATGAGAAGCAGTGGCAAAGCATTAGGATCTTGCTTTGAAAATCCGGCCCCTCCTCCTTGGCCAGCAGCCCCCCTAACCCCCCCAGCCTGGGGCCCAGCACACCCACTGGGTCCAGACTCTGCCTCTGCCCAGGCCGCATGTCTGCCAGCACCACACATCCAATAAACAGCTAGTAAAAGGCCTCTGGATGGGAGAGGTAATGAGCGAAGCGCCAGGCTCAGGGCAAGCAGGGGCACATTCCCCTCGGCGGGGTCCCCCCATCCCAGCTGCTCCCATCAGGAACTGTTTGAGCTCCTGGTTCATTACTGGCCCCATAAAACTAGCCCTGGGGGCTTAGAGTGCAGACTGGCCTGAGCTGGCCATAAAACCCACGCCAGAGAGGGGAACCACCTGTGGGAGGGAGCCCCAACCAGCCTGAGGCCCAGACAGGGGAGAAAACTGGGCACAGGGGGCAGAGGAGACAGACAAGGGTATAACCAGATGGGAGACTGAGGGAGCTGTCTGAGGTCAGAGGGAGGCCTACTCTGTGGCTGGGGTTAGGGATTTGTTCGTTGTCCAGAATCAGTCTGTAGCCAAGGTCACAGATCAGCTGGTATCTTGGGATTGGGGGTCAATCTATTGCTGGAGTAAAATATCCTTCAGAGCCCAGGGTGGGGAGACAGGCTGATATAGGGAAAGGAACCCCTGATTCAAATCCTGCTTCTGATGCATGGTAGTTGGATAGTCCCTGGACAAATAGCTGAGCCTCGATTTCCATATCCATACAACAAGGTTAATAATGCTAGTATTATGCCAAGACCCTCAGCATGGAAAATCTTCCTGTCCAGGATTTGGAGGGGTCCATGGACAAGCTTCATGCAGGATGAGAAGGAAAGGATATGTTGTGATCTGCTCCCTTGCAGTGGGTGACCACATCAATGAGATCACTGCCCCATTGAAGTCTACTAGCCTCCTGTGTCTTTTAGGAGGATAAAATCACGTAAAGTATGAAAAGTATTTCACAAACCTCCATCCCCTAACACAGTGCCCAGCAAATAGTAGGCACTTAATACATGCTGGCTAATTGGTGGATTAAAGTACTTTAGAAAGTAAGTTGTTAATGCATCTGCTAGGGGCCAGGGTTAGAGGTTACTCCGTGACTGAGGAATACAGAGGAGAGAGAACTATCTGATCCAGACAGACCTTGGGCCTCATTAACAACACCATACCATAACCATTGAGCTAATGAGGCAGAGGGGTCCAATGGGGCATTTAAGGCAGTGGTGAATTTAAATCTAGCCTCAGACACTTACCAGTTGTGTGACCCTGAACAAGTCACTTAACCCTGTTTACCTCTGTTTTCTCATCTGTAAAATGAGCTGGAGAAGGAAATGGCAAACCTCTCCAGTATCTCTGCCAAGGAAACCCCAAATGGGGTCATGAAAAGTCAAACATGACTGAACGACATTAGCAATCAACAAGCATTTATTTAGCTACTGCTGTGTGCCTAGGATTAGGGACTGTGTTAGGTGTGGAGGATACAAAGATAGAAGCAAAACCCAAAGAGTTTACATCCGGTTTGGGGAGACAAGGTAGGCAGCAAATTGGGAATTATAGCAACAGAGAACTGCCAGGGTTTTGTGAGGTTCAAAGGAGGGGGTCCTAATCCCAAGGTGGGCTGCAGCATATGAGGTCATAGAATGTTGGCACCAGAAGCACTTCCGAGATCACCTGGCCCAACCCCCACATTTTACAGGGAGGGGGAAACTGGAGCCAAGAGGAGTGATCTGACAGCCCTGCAGAATGGAGATTTCTCTAAGTTTCTCTTCCAAAATTGTTTATCTTCCCAGTCTTGGCCCCCTTTGGGATAGAGACTTGGGCCTTCTCTGATGGGAAAAGGAAGGTGGCTTGGCATTGAGTTTCCATCTGTCTTCTTCTAGAGAGTAGGGGAATGGTTCAACCTCATATGATGCTGCCTGGTCAGCTTTCCCCACAGTCTCCATCACCTGCTCTAAGTCTGCCTTACTTTATAGCTTGTTGGGAGACTGAACTTCACTTGTCACTTGGCAGCCCCTGGTCACCTCCTTCCCAGGATCCTGCTCCTCCACACTGTCAGAGCCTGTGTGCAGGCAACCCCCTCCACAATGGAACCATCTTCCTTCTCTTCTCTGTCAAAATGTTTCCCTTCTTTTTCCTGATGATGCTGGAGACAGCTCTCCTTCACACAACTCTCAACCCAGGGGAAGCCCTGAGCCGTGTCTGACTCTCTGCTTTCTGCCCTCCCTGGTCTGGGTTACAGGAGCGCTTCTGGAGTCTGGACAAGACAGAAAGCAAGATCCCTGCCAATGTAATATTCCAGATCTGGGACAACGACAAGTTCTCCTTCGATGATTATTTGGGTAAGTGGGATTCTTCACAAGAAATGTCTTAGAAGCAAGAGGGAATCACAGAAGGCTCCTAAGGAGGGGAGTGACAGAGTCCTATCAAGTAATTCAATTCATTTCGATAGCCATTTATGAAGTGCCTACTATGTGCGGGCACTGGAAATCCAAATAGAAACAAAGACTTCTTGCAAGGAACTTATAATCTAATGGGGAAAAGTATGTCTGGAAAACTAGGCTGGAGCCCTGTATTTTCTCTTGCTCAGAATTCCACTGCTGCCATCTCTTCTAACTCAAGATGAAAAAGTATCCTCACCCCATCACACCCAACCATGGCTTGAAGTTCCCCATGGAGGCGAAGTCCACTGCCCATTCTCTTGGGCTGAGGTCTAATTGTTCTCCAACATCAAGCCTACATTTTTTCTTCTTTGCAGCTTTCTTCCTGCCCCATAAATGCTCTAGGTCCTGGCCTGGGGATCCAAGCAGAGAAAGTTTATCCTTTTCCACTATAACCCTTCATGTCCTTGAGGGCAGGAGTCATGTTCCCCCTGAGCCTTCCCTTCTCTGGGTGTAGCATGCCCGCCCCACCTCTCAAGCCCGTTCTCACATGGCCTGGACTAGAGAACCTCCACCAAACTGGTGAACCTTCTAGATACTCTCCATCAATGTCCTTCCCAGACTGTGAGGTGGAAGGTTAATCTCCTGTCTCTCCTCCATATGTCTCCTTTCCACACCTTTAGGCATTATTCCCCCACCTGACTTCCAGTCCTACAAAAACAAAACAAAATCCTCCTCCCTTAACAGTTTTGCCTGGATGTGGTGATAATAACAGTTAACTTTGACATCCCACTTTAAGGTTTGTAAAGGACTTCATAAATATCAAGTCATCCTTTCTGACAGTCCAGTGCTTGGTCCATGCTAGGTGTTTAATAAATGTTCACTGACTTGATTTGACTTAGCTTGGCTTAGCTCAGATGGCCTTGTTAGCACTTGGACAGCTCTCATCTGTCACTTTGGTTTTAGGAGGACCCATGTAAAATTGGCCAGTTTCTGCATTTGAACTGTGAATGATAGGTAGCCAAAGGGAGAGAGATAGTATGGTGCAGGAGGCCTGAATTTGGATTCTATTAATGATGTAAGCATCAAATGCAGCTGGCTGGCCAAGTCACTTAACCCTCTCCAAGTCTTGGTTTCCTCATCTATAAGATAGGAACATGAATGCCTGTAGTGCTTATGTCCCAGGTGTGTTGTAAGGCTTAAGTGGAGAGTAAAGCACTTTGAAAACTTTAAAAAGCTAAGCTCCTTTCTCCGCCTCTCCCTCCTCCTCCTCTTTCTTTCTTTCTTTCTTTCTTTCTTTCTTTCTTTCTTTCTTTCTTTCTTTCTTTCTTTCTTTCTTTCTTTCTTTCTTTCTTTCTTTCTTCCTTCCTTCCTTCCTTCCTTTCTTTCTTCCTTCCTTTCTTTCTTTTTTCTTTCTTTCTCTTTCCCTCTCTCTCTTTCTTTTTTCTCCTTCCTTCCTTCCTCCCCCTCCCTCCCTCCCTCCCTCCCTCCCTCCCTCCCTTCCTTCCTTCCTTCCTTCCTTCCTTCCTTCCTTCCTTCCTTCCTTCCTTCCTTCCTTCCTTCCTTCCTTCCTTCCTTTTCTCCTCCTTCTTCACAGATGACATGTATTTTTACTCTCAGGGCCTGGGTAGGACTTTTAGGAGCTGGAGGGGCAGGGCTGCTAGGCATCCCATGACAGTTACACCAGTTGATCATCTGACATTTTGTTTCTCTTTGTACTTTTGTACATTTTCAATCCTCTGGTAGCCGAGGGAAGTTTTGAGTAGAACATTAGACCTGAAGTCAGAAACACCTGAGTTGAAATCCAGCTTCAGACACTTACTGGTTGTGTGACCTTGGGTAAGTGCGGTCACAAGAGTCAGACATGCCTGAAAAATGACCAAACTATTGAAAAACAACAATAGTTATTATTACCCATCAAACCTAGTTTGCTTGTATATATGTATGTAAATATATATAATATATGTGACTATATTTCAATGTAATTGGTTTCCTTTGTAATTCTCTGTGTTTTATCTCATACACTTAAAAACTTTAATTGAGGAAGAGTCCATAGGCTTCACCAGACTGCCAAAGGGCTTCGTGACAAATATATACCAGAGCTAGGAACTCCTGTCCTCCATGAGATCCTGCCTGTGTCTGTTCTGCAATCTGGTTTTTCCAAATCGAGGGTGTGCGTCAGGCTAGATGTGGTCAGATTGCTTCTTTTCCATCATGAATTCTAAGAGGGAAGAGTCATTTCCTTCCACAGTTTTCATCATTTCTCCTAATTAAGTAGGGAAATAGAGGCAGGGATGGGTCTTTCCCAATCACCTTATTAATTCTACTACCTTTCTTCTTCTATTCTTTCCTATTTATCCTTGTTTGTACATATTTATCTGTTTGTGGTCTTCCCCACTAGACTACAAGATCCTTGGTGGGCAGCTAGGTGATACAGTGGATATAGCACCAGAGCAGGAGTCAGGAGGACCTGAGTTCAAATCTTACCTCAGACACTTGACACTCACTAGCTGTGTGACCTTGGGAAAGTCACTCAACCCCAATTGCCTCATCCTGGATCATCTCCAGTCATCCTGATGAATATCTGGTCACTGGATTCAGATGGCTGTGAAGAAGTGAGGCTGCTAACCTGCACAGCCCGCCCTCACACAATACAAAGTCAAGTGCAAGTCATGTCATCATTTCTCTGATGGCGTGGTCTTCTTCAGCAACGAAGGACAAACACACACACACACACACACACACACACAAGATCCTTGAGAGAAGAGACATCTTTTCCCTCTTTTTGTATCCCCAGTGCCTGGAACATAGTAGGTGCTTAACAAATGATTATTGAGTAGATCAACAGTTGGGTAGATAAGTACATTGTAAGTAGATAGGTGAAATATGGGTAGATGGAAGGATAAGTAGCTGGCTGGCTGACTGAATGATAGGTAGACAGGTGGATGAGGCAGCATGGCCAAGTGGAAAAAGTATTGACTCTGATGGGTTCAAATCCTACCTCTTATTGCATACTAGCTATATAATTTTAGGCAAATTACTTAACCTTCCTGTGCCTCAGTTTCCTAGTCTGTAAAATGAAGGGCAAGATGATCTCTGGACACCTTTCTAGCTCTTAGTCTGTGAACTCATCATGGATAAGTAGATGGATAGAAAAGCATATAGAGAAATAGTTATGGAATGTGGATAGGAGATGTAGGTGGATGGATGACCAGGTCAGATGGTAGGTGGAGAAGCAACTTTTTCCTTCCTTCCTTCCTTCCTTCCTTCCTTCCTTCCTTCCTTCCTTCCTTCCTTCCTTCCTTCCTTCCTTCCTTCCTTCCTTCCTTCCTTCCTTCCTTCCTTCCTTCCTTCCTTCCTTCCTTCCTTCCTTCCTTCCTTCTTTCCTTCACTAATGAACCCTGTATCCACTTCAGGTTCACTTCAGCTGGATCTCCACCGGATGCCAAAGCCAGCCAAGACTGCTGAGAAGTGCTCCCTGGACCAGCTGGATGATGTCTTCCACCCAGAACACTTTGTCTCTCTTTTTGAGCAGAAGTCAGTCAAAGGCTGGTGGCCCTGCACGGCTGAGCTGGGAGAGAAAAGGACACTTGCGGTGAGTCTTCTCTGCCTTTTGCTACATTGGTGGTGGTGGCATTGGGAAGAAATGCCAATAGCACCAACAGTGCTGCCTTTATGTCCACCATATCTCCATCTGTCCAAACATGGAGAACTCCAGCACTCATTTCAGTCAGGTAGTCTGTCAACAAGCTTCTATTTAGTGCTTGCTATGTGCTAACTGCAGAAGATACAAATACAAGAAAAAAGAAAGATAGTCTTGCCCTCAAGGAACCCACATTCTAATTCTCTTCTCCCAACACATGAAAGGGAACTGAAAAGAGAAGTGGGGTGGGGAGGAGGTGTACCTAGCCTGAGTCCCTCTTCAAAATGAAGGACCCCCCCCAGGAGAAATTTATCAATAAAAGAAGGGGCTGCAGGGGCTGAGGGGTGTTTCAAGGTGGGAAGGCCACAGGCACTGGGCAAGTTCAGCACAATAAAACGTTGATGAAGCACCTATTGTGTTCCAGGCAATACGGGCTGTTGGAGCCCCAAGGTTTACCTAAAATGAATTCACAATCTGAAGGAGTTTACCAGATTACTATCTGCTTTTTTATTTTCTCCAATTAATAGTGGAATGGAAACTCTTTGAGAACAAGGACTGTTGCCTTTTGTTTGCTTTTGCGTTGGAAACACCCAACATGAAGCCTAGCACATAGTAGGTTTTGAATATATGTTTCTTTAACTGTGCAGCAATGGGCTTCTGCTGTGTAGGATGGTGTGGAAACTGCTACCATTGGAGTCAAGGGGCCGGGATTCAAGTCTTGCTGCTTAAAATATGGTGATATCCTTTCACTTCACTGGACCTCTCATTTGTAAAATTGAGGGAACTGGACTGGGTGACCTGAAGTGACTCTTGCAGCTTTTGTTTTGTCATCCTATAAAATGATCTCAAAGATCCTTTCCAGGTCTCTGACCCTTCTGACTCTGGCCTTGAAGTCCAGAGCTGGGTCTAGAGTTTCTCCAGTTCGGACATTTGGTTTTTGGCTCTCCTGGCTCTGACACTCTCTGTTGTGTTTTAAGGTCTCTGACTCCAATATTTGATGGTTAAAAGGCCCTTTCAGCTTTACCAGGCAGCTTAGCCATCTTGGAAAAGTCACGAAGACTCCTAGACTATTAGGGCTGGAAGGTTTGATTCCTCAAGTGACTTGCCCGAGGTCTCACAGGTAGTGATGGCAGAAATGAGGCCTCCAAATCAAGTCTTTCTAATTCTCCAACCCAGGGCTCTTTTCATGAGACCACGTAGCTCCCCAGCTAGCTCCTCACCATTTTTCCTTTATTCAGCTCACTCCCTACTCTCTTCTATATGATCAGACAGTTACCTCCTCCACCCTAACCAATCTTTCTCCGTTTCCACAGGGCAAGTTGGAAATGACCTTAGAAATTGTTGCTGAGTCAGAACATGAAGAACGGCCTGCTGGCCTGGGCCGTGATGAACCCAACATGAACCCCAAGCTTGAGGAACCCAAGTAAGAGATTTATTTTCATTTGAACCTCAGCAACTTTGTGTGGATTCTGGGGTGCTTCGTAACAGGGTGGGAATCAGTAGAGGGCCAGGGCCCCAAGAGGAAACAGATTAGGCCCAGAGGAAATTGGGCAGTGGACACAGACTAGGGTAAAGCAGTCCATTTTACAGAGGAGGACTGAGACCCACAGAGGTTCAGGGACTTGCCAAGGTCACATAGTTATTGATCAGGGATGGAACTGGGACTAGAACCTTGGTCTTCTGCCCTTTGATTTGTGGTTGTGCCTGAAACTGGAAGTACTTGGTACCTCTCATTCCTTTGGTTGAGACTGATAGGTTGGCTGTAAAGGTTGGAACAACTGACCTACTCAGTGGGCTACCAGGTCCATCTATCGGTGACCCTTGTTTAATCCTACTTTCTAATAATCTCTGGGCTGCTTCCCCCAGAGGGATCTGAGGAGGATGGTCCTGGACAGCAGGCATGGAGATATCAGAGAATCATCAATTCAGAACTAGAAGGACCCTTAGATGTCACCTCCTCCGACCCTCTCCTTTTACAGATAAGGAAACCGAGTCCCACAGAGGGCATGTGACTTGCCCTAGGTCAAATAGGTAGTAAGTATTAAAAACAGGGTTTGAAACCAGGACCTTTGATTCTAAATCTATTACCTGCCACCGTAGCACCCTGTCTCTACTGATAACCAACAAGCATTTATTAATCACTTCTTATGGGTCAGGCCCAAAATTGGCAAAAGCAGCCTCTGCCCTCAAGAAACTCACCATCTACTAGGAAGAGACAAGACATGAAAGAAGCATCGGGTGCTATGATTTATTTATGCAGTGCCTCAGTTTCCTCATCTGCCAAATGGAGATATTGTCTGTTTCTGGGATCCAGCCGTGCCTTGTGCTGCCTCTTCCTTCCCTCCCAAGGTCTCCCCCTAGTCTGGCTCTGGTCCTTTGCTTCCTTAGGGGCAGCTGTTTGACGCACCCCTTTGGCCTTGGCCTCCTCCTTGTGTTACAGGCGGCCAGACACATCCTTCCTCTGGTTCACATCCCCATACAAGACAATGAGATACATTATCTGGCGAAGGTTCAGGTGCCTCATCATCCTCTTCATCATTCTCTTCATCTTGCTCCTCTTCCTTGGAATCTTCATCTATGCTTTCCCGGTAAGGAGCTGGGTGAAGTGGGGGAGGGAAGTCAAAGGAGGGGCCTCCCCAGGGTGAGGGGGAGGAATTAGGGACATGGAGCACTGCAGATCAGAGCCTCCTTCCTCCTGAGCTGATTGGAGATGAGTGGAGGGGAAGGAAAGAGCCCTGAGCTGGCAGGGGATAGAAGGGTGGGGGGTAGGGGATATCAAGGGAGAGAGGCTGAGGAAAAGACCTAGCCCCTGCCTTTTGAGAACATGGGATCTGATGGAGGAAATGCAGCTCCTGTCCCCAGGGATCCCTGAGATTGGGGAGCTTCTTGTGGGTAAGGGGGAAGACAGAGCCCCTGCCCTGAGGGTGCCCATCAGGGAGCCCCTGGTCTGCCCTGGATGCCTTGGGGAGAGTCAAAATGACACCACTCACACTAAGGAAGAACACAGAGCCAGGAGGGGAGATAGGCCCAGAGTCAGGTGTGGTCAGGCAGGAGAGGATGCTGGACTGGGTGTCCTAACCCTAGGTGCCCTATGGGTATTGTGGGAGTTCAGACAATAGGCAGTTTCCATGTGTTCTGGGAAGGAAGAAAGGCCCTTTAGCTCATAGGGACAGGGATATCTCAGAGCTGAAATCGGCTTTGGAGGTCAGAGTTCAACCCCCTCCTTTTACTGGCACATCCTCTAGGACCCAGAGAGAGGAAGGGTCTTGGTTAAGAGCAGTCATGCAGCAGGTTGTTGAGAGAGCCAGGATTTGAACTCAAGTCTCAGGGTCAAGGGATTTTACCCCTCTCTCTGAAGGTCTCTTCCCCTACTGGCTCCAGTCAGCCTGGGCCCTGACCCAATTGGGAAACTTCACTCTGAAGGGAACAGAGCTGGGGAAAATCGACAGCTCCAGGCAGTCTGGTTGGATTCCACTCATCATTCGCACCCCCCTCCCAGCCCCACCAGCCAAGGAGGGACCATGGGAGGGGGGGAGTCTTGGCCAAGGCGCTGGAGGACGGGTTTGATTCCAGAGCTGACTTTCCCCGGGACAGGCTCAGAGAACATCCTGTCCCAATTAGAGGCCCCTGAGTGCTGGGTTGGGGGAAGTAGGAAAGGCGGGGCAGGAGGGATGGAGCAGGGGAGCCTCACCAGGCTGGCAGGCATGTGCTAATCAAGGGCATTACCATTTATGATTGCTTTCTCTGGGGCTGGCCTCAGGACAGTGAGGCTCTCATCCAGGGAGTCATCTGTCCCCCCGCTTCTCTCCTCTCGACCTCACTCACTCCCCGCCCCCCCAGCCTTTGAAGCTGAGCGCACACTGGGTTTCAAGGGATGGAATTGGATGGACTGCCTTTTCCTTTCCAGCTCCCAGGGCAGGGAGGAGGGATGGCTGAGCTTTCAAGGTTCTTCTACTTTGAATTGTTTCCCATTGTGGGCAGATCAGTAGCGGGGAGACCCATGGGAGGAGAGGAAAAAAGTGGTCCCTGCCCTTAGAGAATTCTTGCTGTGATGAGGAGACACAGTCTCTGTCCTGGGGAGGTGTTGGCCTAATACAGAGGACTTGAGACATATTTTTTAAACAAAAGATTTAAAAAGCAGAAACACACAAAAAAAGAGTAAATAAGGATTAAGATATATGCTGTAAGCACCAAGTATTACAGGGTCAATCAGAAAGGGTGCTGTGCTCTATGGGCAAAGCAGAATAGGATGTGCAAATTTGGAGTATCCACGCCATGGACTATCTGTGCCCAACCTGTGATAGAGCATTCCAAGCTTGGATTGTTCTGATCAGTCACAGTTGGACACACCGAAACTTCACGTTTATCATGGCGACGGCATTTTGGTCTCCTTCGAAAATGAAGGCCGTCAAGCACCATGGCAGAAGGGAAAAGGGATGAGCTGGCCATTAGGATTGCTGCCCTTCAGGGGAGATACTGGATGTGGAGATGAAGCTGGTGATGGAGTGGTGGTGGCAAATTTGGAATCTTAGGTGGGGGTAACAATTCTTGTAATATAAAATACAGTTAGGATTGTTAGGCTTGGAAGGAGTACCTGAGTTCAAATGTAGGGGCAAGTAATTGTTCTGAAATGAAGATTCCCTCTGTCCAGGAGACAGCTGGAGAGGTCACTTCTTCTCCTTCCTCGTCTCTGGAGAGGGGGTGACCTCCAAAGTCAATTTCAGACTCAAATCTGATTTTGCCTTTGCTTCCACAACCCATTAGAACTCAACATTCCCATAGGTTCTGTTGGGGCATCCTGGCTCTGGGGCTCGAAGGGACTCAGAGGCCTCTTGTCCAGCCTTCTCATTTTTATACTTGCTGAAAATGAGACCCATGGAAGTTTAGTGATTTGTCCAAAGTGACAAAAGTTCCAGTTACTTCTGAGGCTCACTAACCATGTCTCCTTGTTTCTTGCCCTTCTCTCTCTCCTTCCAGAATTATGCTGCCATGAAGCTGGTGAAACCGTTCAGCTAATGGCTGACCCAACTGCCTCTGGAAATGCACTCAGGAGGTGTGGACTCCTGGGTCCCCAAGTCTCTCTTAACCACTGTCCAGCTCCTCTGATGCCAAAACCCAATCCTAGCTCATCCAGGGAGTGGGAACTGCCTCAGGCCTGATGAAGCAGTGGAATGGTGGTCCCTTGCCTCAGGACACCCATGCACTGAAGAGTCCCTCTCTCCTGACATCTCTAGCACTCCCTCTTTGGGTCACCTGGATTTTTAGAATGAAAGTGGCCAAGGTGGCTTATCTCTGTGTGTGTGTGTGTGTGTGTGTGTGTGTG
Source organism: Bettongia penicillata ogilbyi (assembly GCA_023548195.1). NCBI lineage: Eukaryota > Metazoa > Chordata > Mammalia > Diprotodontia > Potoroidae > Bettongia > Bettongia penicillata. The sequence continues at coordinate 10,579,746 of JAJHZJ010000257.1, forward strand.
TGTGTGTGTGTATGTGTGTATGAAGGTGCTTCTGTGTATGTGTATGTGTCTATCATGATGTTTTCTAGGGCATGAGCCAAACCTGCCAGGATGGGGATGGTGATAGAGTGGGGCCTGCCATTCTTTTAATACAGAGTAAGAGAGTAAGAGGGAGGGCCTGGGGGTGGGAAGGAAGATGTGGTCTTCTTAAGAGCTTGTCAAGACCCAGGCTTTTATCCCTGCTTTTCTCCTTCCTGCTTTGCCTCCTGTGGTTCCCTGTCCCTCCTCTGTACTCCCTTTTTGCTGTCTGTTGCTCTTATAATCCCATGATCTCCAAGTTGGAAGGGACCCCAGTGGCCATACAGCCCAAACCCAATGTGAGAAAGAAGCCCTTTCCACTACATCCTCACCTCTGTCCTCACCTCCTCTCTTCAGCTTTTCCTCCTTTGTCATCCATTCCTTCTTTCCTGTCTATGGAGTTGAACAGAATCCCTGATATCTCTTCTCCTCCACTCACACCATTACTTCTTTCCCTCCCCGCCCATTTCTTGCCTTCTCAGAATGACAGGATGTCAGGGTTGGAAGGGACCTCAGAAACTATCCGGTTCAATCCACACCTGGACAAAAATCCACCCCCCCCTCATAGCATACATGACAAGTGGCCATTCAGTCAGCAAGTTTCATGAAGTGCCTACTGTGTGTGTGTGCTGGTCACCGTGCTAGGTTTGGGGATATAAAGCATCAAATCAAGGAGCATTTATCATTAAGTACCTACTATGTGCTAGGCAGTGTTCTGAGAGCTGGAGATGGAAAGAATTAAACCATCCCTAATCTCAAGGAGGTTTCCTCTCCTCTCACTTCCCTCTTCCTTTTCTTTCATCCTGTCTTCTATATTCCCCCTCTTTCTCTGTCTTCCTCTTCCTGCTTCCCCTTCCTCCTTTTTGCTTTCTCTACTCTTTCCTTTCACCTCCCCAAAGACCCTCCCTTCCTCTACTCTCCTAGGTTTGAACTGGGGATCTGATATCTCTTTCTTAGCTGGAGAGCTACTTGGAACGCCTGGCCACCCATCCCCTTAAGACTACTTGGCTATAGTTCATTCTTCTATGATAGGGTGTATGGTGTATGGATCTGTGTGCATGAATGCGAACTTGGAGAGCACAGTGCTTGGCACATAGCAGCTTCATAAAGGCTTGTTGATTTGATTTCCTGATAAGAAGGAGAAGGAAAATTTTGGAGTAAGCAAACAGCAGTTGATCCAGAAAACAAATGGGGAGAAGGGGGTCTCACTCCATCTTCATCCCCTTGGTCTTGACCACACTGGGGTCCAGGGGGTCTTGTGGAACAGGTGTGATCCTTGGCACACTCTCTTCTAGAGGCTAGTTCCAGTTCTTCAAGCCGACTACAATTCTGTGACCCACATGGGAATCCCTGTGTCTGAACCAGATGCTTGGTTTTAAGTCCCAGACAGCAGCACTCCAGGCAGGGTCTCTCTGCCTCTCTTGAAAGCACTGAACAAAAGGAGATGCTTAATAAATGACTTTTGGACGACAGCAGTGTTTTCTGACTTACTGGGGGAAGGCAGCAGTGATGGCCCTAGGGTTGTTTTGGAGTCTGATTTCTAATTCTGTTCCATTCCAAAAACATGTATTGAAGTTCTTGTTCTGGGGAGGGCTGGGCATTGGGTGCTGATGGGTTATATAGCTAAGAAAAAAAAATAGGCCCTTCCTTTCAAGAGCTTTTATTCTACTGAAGTTACGATTGGGTCATGTGGGGTGTTGTAACTAGTTCACAGAGAGGCCAGGATAGCATCTCTCCCAACTCCCACCACTCTTTTCCAAGGGAAACTAATTTGTGCCAGGAGGAAAAACAAAATGTTGGAGCCAGAGACCACTCCACTCTCCTCAGAGAAAGAAGATGGGAGAATTATGTCTATCTGCTTCCTTAAATATTGCTAGTCTAGAGGAAGTAACTAAGGGTAAAGCTGAACTCCTGATCTCTATTTCTTAATGGGAAAAGGAGGATCCCAAGCTTGAATATAAATTCAAGGCTTGACTCCCTTCCCACAAAATACCAGTTCTACAATGAACACATATAGCAAAGAAACCCATTTATCCAAGTGTAAAGACTAATAGAATTCAGAGAAAGTATATGTACTTTCATATACAAATACAGATGGAAGTTCATATTCAAATACAGATGGAAGTTCTCCTCTTGGGAGGAAGGTAAACTGAGAGAGAGAGAGAGAGAGAGAGAGAGAGAGAGAGAGAGAGAGAGAGAGAGAGAGAGAGAGAGAGAGAGAGAGAGAGAGAGAGAGAGAGAGAGAGAGAGAGACATCTCAAAGTCTCTAGTGTAGCAATCTGTGGATAGAGACATGATGGAGACAGTCAACTCCCTTTATGTTTTCTTCTTGGTAAAGTCTTTCTTTCTCATCCTTTGGTGACCTGAAGAGAGGTTGGCATTGCAAATCTTCTATCTTGAAGTTGGAAGCCAAAAGAGCCTGAAGAGGCCAGATATCTCTTCTCTCCCACAACTCTTCTGGCTGCTCATGCAGACCTAGGGCATTGAGTTCTACCAATGAGGAGGAGGAAGTCCCACATCAAAATGCTTTTGAGACAAGTTAACATAAGGCAATTTGAGGAGGGAATAAGAACTAAGCCCAAAGGCATCATGAAAGACTTCTGGGGAGAGGCGGACCTGGAGTTGGATTTTGAAGGATGGTTAGGTCTAGGCAAGTGTTGAGGAGGCAGAACTAGGCAGGGAAGGCTACAAGCCACAGGACAAAGGCAGGGCAAATGGGAAATCACAGGATTTAGAGCTGGACAGGATTCTAGGGATCTTCTAGTTCATCTTCTTCCCCATTTATGGATTAGGAGGATCAGAGCCCAGATTTGAACTAAAGTCTATTTTTTATCCTAAATTCAGTGGAGTTTCCCTATTACCCTTTGCTGGGAGAATAATGAGTAGACTGACATGTTGCAATATATGGCTCTGGAGCAAGAATTCCCAACATTTTCTGTGTTCTGGACTCTTTAGTAATCTGGTGAAAGCCATGGACCCCTCCTCAAAATAATTTTTTAAATACATAAAATATAATGTATGAGTACAAAGGAAGTAAATTATATGGAAATGAAGTTATCAATTTTTCAAAGTTTACATTTCCCCAGGCCAAGGGCTCCTGCTCTTGAGGCAGCATAGTGGATAGGAGCACTGGACTTGGAAACAGGAAGCGCTGGGTTCACATTTTCCTGTCATTTATTGACTGTGTGACTCTGGAGCAATCCCTTCGTTTCTCAAAGCCTCAGTTTTTTCATCTGTAAAATGGAGACACTGGCTTAGATTGCTTCTAAGGTCCCTCTAAGTCTATGTTCAATCAACAAATATTCGTGAATTACCTGCCAAAGATTGTGCTAGGTACAACAGTTCTGTAACTGAGCCTTAGCAAACACCTAAATTTAGGGAAGTAGGAGCTATTCTTATCCTCTTTTTACAGATGAGGAAACTGAGGCAGGCAAGGTGATGGCTCAAGTTCACACAGTTAGTCTGAGGAAGGATTTGAATTTGGATCTTCCTAATCCCAAGTGTAGGGCTCTATCCACTAAATGACGGTGCTGCTAAAGGACAGACCGAAGGGTATAAAGAAGCCTTTTTTAGGATAGATTGAAAGTCTGAGCTGTCTGTAGGTAGAAGGGAAGGAGCCAGTGGAAAGGGACAGATTGAAGATGCAGGTGAGAGAGAGAAGAGTGATAGATACCCAGAGGAGGTGGGGAAGGGGAATTGTGGCTGATGGAATCAAGCACACAAATTGAGGGGAGTTGGCTTGCCAAAGAGGGAGAATGCTTCTTTCTCTGAGGGATGAAGGAAGGACTCCAGAGCTGGTGTAGCTAAACAGAAATGCTGAGCAGGGGAGCTAGGGGAATTGTTGCCAGATGGCCTGGCTGGTCTCTAAAGTGCGAAGGCAAGAGAAGGGGGGATGATGGGCCTTGAGAAGAATGGCAGAGATTTGGAGGAGTGTCTCAG